>OY763905.1:5000000-7500000 GCA_963667235.1 Nomada lathburiana
TTAGATGGCTATTAGATGAACTATCAGACAATATAAACAATATTTTATTAATCTTTATTGTAAGGTTCACCCTTGCAAACTATTTCAGTATTTACACTGATTACTTTTCTTCTAATTATTTCATACCACGCGCATAATGGTTCGAATTTTTTCCATTACCCTCAACTTAGGATATTTATTTACAGCATTTATACGATATTTTTAATAAAAATCTCCGGTGTTGTTCTTATAGATGTCAAGAGGAGTATTTTAACTAAATGTCGTAGGACCGGGGTATAAATAAATCTCCAACCGTGTTTATTTTGCATGCATAATAATTCATAAATGACACTGCTACACTACACTTGAACCTTGTCTAATTTATTTCACGCGCATACAGGCGAAACGAGCAGCCCCAAAAGTAGAAACACTTTACTCAAACGTTATCTCTACAATCTTACATTGTCGTCTCGCAGAATGTTGTACAAGCGCCGTTTCTCTAAAATTTTAAGCAGCCTCACACGACAGCGAACCGTAATAAATTTCGCATTGAGATTCCTCGCGTTCTCGTTCGTTGCAATCGTCGTTATACCGTCCGACGTTCGCCAACTCTACGGCAAATAATGACATTGAGAAACGTCAGATAGTCATCTGCGAAAAATGTGTCCCTTTCCGAGGAAGAATAAAAGTCTCCTGGAACGGGGAGACGATCGAATATTTCCCCGTTAGCGTAAACTTCCTGATGCGTTATTTCACTCATATCGACGAGAAATACCAGGACAGCGAAGCTCCGGCGTTAAGCCCCGAGGCGATAAAGCTTATAGTGAAATTCCTTGGCGTATAACCGGTAGAAGAACCGGTACGTCTCGTTATGCTTTCATGCTTTCGTGCTGTCGTTGAACAGTCGACGAGTGATAGCATCTTCCTACTACATAGTAGCGTTATCATTGGTAGTCGCCTAACATGACTAAGAACGTATACGTGGTAAACGACGTTTGATATAATGTGTTACGTAATGGCATCCCAGTGCCCACTTCTGTTAAACGCAAAACGGGACTTGCATTTTTTCAATTATTTTTCCATGTTTTTTTTTTGTAGAGGAGGAAGAAAATAATGTTTGAATATTTCTTGATGTGAAAGTGCAAGTTTCGGCAATGCTAAACCATCTGATAATGGTGTCCGAATTTTGCAGAAAGAAAAGTTTATTATTTTCTTGACATATCTTTATTCTCGCAGTTCTTAAGTTATTTATAGCGCGGCAGCAATAACAGTTGATTCACTTGATATAAAAAGATAGTCAGTGTAATTCGATATAAACGTGCTTATGCGTATATTTACAAGTTAAATCTGAAATTCCAAGTAAATCTTATGTTTTAATGTTAAGAAATATTAACACAGTCAAATTTTCTTAAACTTATTTTCTGAAGTATTCGTATCGCTTTGTGTTATTCGCCTGAGCTGCCAAAAATATTATTTATTCGTCGTAGAAAAATGTTGATACACACGTAGAAATGTTTATGGACTTTACAGCATTAGATCTGTAAAAAACGTATTATCAATCTAATTAGTTTGCCACAATCACCACACTCATGACCAATAAACCTCGTTGATTAAAAAATAGATATGTAAATAGATGAAATAAAGTTTACCGATCCAATACCAAGAAAAATTATGATAAACCTTACTGTACACGTACGATTATCGATTAAAAGATTATCGAATCGATTGATAATGCGGCCATACAAGTGGACATTGATTCTTTTGAAATATCTTGCTGCGTAAAAGCAAGATTTGCAATTTTATATTTCATTCAACTAATCCTGTTTATTTTATAACTTTGTTTAACAGAGAAGTATGTAATAAAATATGACAAATTATAATATTTAGTAACGTAGAATAATTCCTCCAACATTAATTATGACGTTTGTTACATTGTCTACAATATACTTAATTAGAAATTGCAAAGTACTTTTTGGAATTATTTTCAGAAATCGATTAGAATGGTGTATGCATATTCTAGGAATAGAGTATTAGTTTTCTTATTCAGGTAACGTGCAAATAATTCGTCGGTTAGGGTAATTTCGTGCTTTCCTAGAGTCTAGGACTTAGGCCATCCTTTTACCTGCTATACGCCTTGTACTGTTTTTTATAATCCTTCAAAATTCAGTTAATGGCACTTAAGGTTATGAAAATAAAGGTTTACTTTCGAAAGAGAAACTATACGTATTTTGAAAAGGGATTGTAAATTTATTTTTGTATCCAAAGGTATATTTATTGGCAAAATGTTAAGTTTTAGTTTTCAAACGTTCTCTATATTTTTTCCTACAGTGCTATATTAATGTACTGCACTTTCATTACTTTCTCAATTATTTTCCCTTCTTTTTTTTTATCGTTATAAATTCCAGAAAATTCTACTTCAATGATGACATCGCAAATAATGTCGTAGCATCAAAAATTCAATGCGATCGTATCGAAACTGTTCGGCTATTACATAAAAATATATAACTATTATCATCGATGAAACATTATTTCGTTTATTAAAACTCGATAATAAACACAAAGTAAATACATACGCCAAATACTATTGCATGTGCGAGACATATAAAAAATAAAACGTTATTACAAGCTTTCATAACTTTATATATAAACTATGTAATTGCCAATATAAATATTCGTTATGTTTTTGCAACACAAGCAACAACGTCAGCAACCAATTCCCCATTTTAAACCCTTTTTAATCCACATCATCGGAATCAACCAGCCCAACAAATGTTCGATAAAATCGTTGCACCCCCCTGCCTTTGATTACAAAAAGAGAAAGACACATTACAGCGATACAACACATGCCACCTTTCCGAATCCCCCAAAATCATATACCTAAAAACTCCATTGCTCGAATATGTTGAGAAATACATTTATCACACTACATCATCCCAGTCATTCGTAACAATTACTTCACAACAATACCATTCGCAGCACATGCTCAATCTCAAAAGGGAAACATCAAAACATCCCCCATTAATACAGTGTCATGTACCATCTCATTATCTCCCATATCCTTGCTCGCCAAATCATTCCCCAGACGAAACTCCGTAGTAATCAATATATCATCACAGTACACCGTAACAATACCTTAATAAAAGGAAACCATGCCAATCCCTTCCTCCTTGTAAATAAAAAATTCGATACATCGCAATGACATTGTGCTTTATCCATCTCAATGACTCCCACATTCTTCGAACAACATTCATAGTAATCAATAAATCATCGTAATGTACAATAACAGTACTTAAATAACAAAACCCCCACACTCCCTTTCCATTCCCAAATAAGAAAATTCGAAACACCGCAATGACACAGTGTTTTACCAGCCACGTTGACTCCCATATTCTTCGAACAACATTCCACAGTAATCGATAAATCATCGCAGTACATGTACCGTAACAGTACCTTGATTTTTAAAAAGCTCTTTCCAGTTCCTCCCTTCTGGTGAATAAATAAACAATTCGAAACACCACATTGTCACAATATAATTCCCTCCCTAACTCTCCCATTCTGTATACAATATTCCTTATAATAATAATCAATACATCACACTTTCATATAAAAAGGAAACTCTTTCCACTCCGTCTGCTCTTATCACCCTAATGGCATACTGTCACCCACCTTCCAGACCCACCCCTCCCCGTTAAAAGTCCATCCAACAAAACCGTCAACCCTTTGCCTTACAAATTGAACTCAGAAGCGTCGGACCATGAAATACTATTTCTTCTTCGCTCGACGCTCCGTGCACACGTGTACGCAGCGGTCTGCGTTGTTTCGATCCCAATATATTTCTGTTCGATTGCTACTATACATAACATACTTGTACGAAAATGAATATATCGCTATAAAAGCCGAGCAAAATTCGAGACGTCATAGATCGCTTCGCCACCAGAAATCCGTGACGTCGCGAGGACGTCGTTTCGTACCAACGGGTTAAATTCCGCGCTCATCCTCGTTTTCACGTACCCCCCACCCTTGCCACGCGTACTCTTACACACACACACCCATATGTATGTGTATATGTGTATCACCCTCTTTCTCGTCCGCCGAAAAATCCAGCCGCAAGACGTCGGATTCGCGCCGAATGAAACGCCGTGTTCCGGGCGTATCGCGATAAACGCCCGTAGTAAAATTCCTCCGCCTGTACATGCACGCGGCGCACAGAGGTGGCGGTTACACGCCCCCACCTCACGGTCCCGGGAACGGTCGCCAAGTGGTCGACGACTAACGACGACCCAGAGAGTGTAGGCATACTCCGTACGTACGCCGCGCGAGGACGTAGTGGCGTGCAACACGCAGCGATACGAGCACACGAAAACGCGTCGCCTGCTTGCCACAGCGGCACGCGGCCACCAACGCCGGCAGAAATCGCATCGCTAGCGTGCACGAGCGTGTAGCCCGCGAGCAGCCGCGAGTAGCCGCGAGTAGTCGCGAGTAGACGGTCCACCGAGCATCGTCTCGACTCGCTTGATCCGGCACGCCGCCTCTCGAGGCCCACCGGACGCACCGAGCTGCTCCTGGAACAAACGAGAAACGAGCGGAACGCCGCGGCTCGGATTACCTGCGCGCTGCTTTCCTACCTCTCACCTGAGAGCGCCGCGAGGACGACGCCGGATTCCAAGCAGCCCGCCCGATCACAGCAGCCTCTGCTCCGTTTCGATTTACACGCGCGAGGATCGCACGTGATTTCTGCTCGATCACGGGGCGGACGCGCTTTTGGAGAACTCCGCGCCGATAGACAGCTGAGTGTGTGTACACGCGGTTTGCGACGGTCTCGATGTTCTTCAATCGCTTCTGCTACAGTGAACGGCAAGTGAATATCAGCGTGGTTGCCGCGATCTGCCAACTCTGTTCATCCGTGTCGTTGCATCGTTTCGTGGAAAACTGTTGCCAAATATCACCCGAAGCGATGCTCCACCGGTGACCGATCCGTGAAGATCGAACGTTACAGAAGAACGCCACGGAACGATCTGACCCAACTGTTCCCGAGTCCCGCAAATCCTGCTTCGCAGCGGCGGCCGAGATCGAGGCGGGACGATTCCGGCCGGCCCCTCTCAGTTTCCACGAAACAATTTCGAGGAATCCAAGGGGGATGGATACACGGCAGGAATGCTCCCGGGTTCCAGGCTGAAAGGCGGCGAAGTTTCGGTGCTACAGGTGCATCGTCGGATTTATGTACCTTGCCGAATTTTTTGTTGTCGCTTGCCCCCTATCGCAACCCGTGTGAAATTTGGAAAAGTCAAGCGAGATACAATAAGCTCCAACCTCCGGTAGCTCGTCACGTGCAGCCGTTCCGCCGAATTACGCCCGGCGTCGTCTCGTCGCCGGAACGGGGCATTTGCATCGGCCGAAGGACGACTGATTCACGCGCCACGCCGGCAAACCGAAAAATCTCCCTACCTGGCGCCGGCCAAGGCCCCGGGTATTGTTCCCGAGATTTAAAGCTCGCCGGGCCCGCTGCGCAGGCCTCAGTGGGTCCGTTCGTTCGTCGATGCCGCTGTGAACCGCGCGGTGGCTTCTAACGGAGCTGGAACATTCGACGTGCCACTCGTGAACGCGGAGATCGGAAAGGTCATAGTGGAACTGTTCCGCTCGGATCGTAAGGCTCGAACCCGTTCGAAGGGGTTACAGTGGCATCATCGCGCGTCGTCGGAGCACTTTGAACCCTCGCGAATCAGCTGCGCCGGCAGCTTCGTTCCGCGCACGACGGCCGACGTTGTTGCTAATTAATGTGCAATTAAACACAGATCGTAATCTGTGTAATAAGGAGCGCGGGATACTACCGGGAATCCAATTATGTGCACGGTCGCGTGGTGAACAGTCGGGTCGAGCTCGTTCGTGTGTCGTCGTCGTTGGACACGTGACACACAGACGGGAACAGGTATTCCGAGGACGAGCCGTGTGGCTGGCTATTTGGTATTTTGACCTGAGGCAAGGTGCGCGAACGCTGCGGGTCCTTCTCTTGTTTGGGCAGGGGGCTCGTGAACGGTGTATTTACAAAGTTCGATGGTTCCTGTGCGGTACGAAAAGTGTGAGTTCCAGGGAGTGTGTGTAATTGTCGAACTGTGACGTCGGCGACGTGTAGGAGCCCGTCGCGAACCAAGTTGTCGTCGTCGCGGTTCGGAAATTGTGAGACCCGAGTGGCTTCAAACGGGACACGCGAGCTGCGATTCATCTGGTGGGAAAGTTTACACGCGCAGGATCGCGGATGAAACGCGCGCACCGAATTCCTATGCGACAGTACCGAGGATTTATGGTCGAAGGCGTGCGAATTTTCAGATTTTCATTGGACCAAGCGCGAGCCCCGGACGCCTGCCGTTTCGGTGCTCCGATTCGTAGTGAACCCGAAAATATTTTTCCCGTAACGAGCGAGGAGGGTTAGGCGAGAATCATCGCGATATGTATCGCGCGCACTTCGATTTCCATTCATCATTGAAACCTTCGGTGCGAAAGCGAATTTGAATTGCCAACAGACCTCGCCCGCGAGCGCCGCGTCAATGGTACCTTTTATCCCGCGGTGACTATTAATCCGGCGATTAAAGCGTCAATTTATACGCCACGATCCATCGACGAGAAACAGACCGTACACTCTCGTGATAACATTCCCGCGGACCAGAGCGGCCGAATACTGTACCAGGGACTCTAGACTATTCCTGATATAAACAACGAGCCATCGGAGCGAACCGCTGCTGTCAAACGATTTGTTTGCCTCTCCTCCCCCCATCCCGAGGAAGGTCGACAGTTAATGACTCGAATCGCCTGTTCAATGTGGCCGCAGTGTTACGCAGGTAGCAGAGGAAGGTAGTCCTCCGGACGTGTGAACAGGAGTAGCAAACAACGGGAACGTTCGACGAAGAAACGACTCGGCGAAACACGGTCATGCAAATTGCGCCGCGTTCGAAAGTCGGGTTTCCGTGATTGCACGGCCTGTATCGTTAGTCTCTAACGATGAAAAGGGGGTTTCGTCGCGGGATTTTCACGGCGATTCCCACGAAAGATCCAGTTGACCCGGTCGATCGGGACCGTCTCGAGGAAGAGCACCGGGATAGAGAGGCTCGAGAGCCGCGATATTAAAATGATCCGGCGTTAATCGAGACCCGTGGAAGATAACAGTTGTTGGCGTACCAGAAGCAGAATTATGTACGCGCATTCCACGGTGCACGTGTACGCGGAATAAAAGTGGATGAAACAGAAACGAAGATCGCTCGTGCGTTCTGGTAAATCGTTTCCGGGAAGAACGCGCCTGTCGAATATTTATACACACCGAACATATTTATTTGGGAGAAGCGCGAAATATTCGTACGTCGAGGGTGTTTCGTCTGAGTGCGGCTCGTTGGAACACGGAACCGTTGAATAATAGACGAGTGCATTTGGTGGCGAACGCGAAGAAAAAAAAGGTTTTATTCGACGCGCGATTTGTGGATACGGGAAGAACGATCCTGAGCATGTTAGCCGGGGTGAAGTTTTCATGAGAGATTCAACGTTGGCTAAGAAAATATGCGTGAGTATATACACATACACACACTGTTACTCTTTTTTTTAATTAGAATGCTCATTTTTTTTACGTAGAATGTTGTACACATTGTACATAATCTGAGGAGTGCATTTCGCCAATTATTTTTCCTTCCTTTATTTTTCCACCGTGCTTACAGTGCACAGAATAACCGGTTCCGTTGCATATACGTTATTATTCCTTAAAACTTGTCAAGATAAGACGTGGCTGTTCGTGTACGCTTTAAGTATAGGAAGCGAGGCAACATTGAACTTGAATTTTCGTAAAATTATTACTTGTAAAACCGTCGCTGACAATGTTCAGTTCATTCGGCAGTTCTTAAGCGCAAATAATCCGATATTCAGCGAATATTCATGGTAAACATGTGCAATGTTGAACAAGCGTTTTTAATTTACGAAAACAGAATTCATCTTGTTACATAATTGAATTAATCTGTTCAGCTTCGTTCATATTCATTAAAATGCATCAGACGAGCTTCGCTGTTATTGCACTTGCTAAAACTTGAACTGTAAAATACGAATTAAGTGTGCAATATAATGTACGTACACAGCAGGCACACAGTTGGAACATAAATAGTAATCAGACTGATTTGTTATCCTTTTAAATAAAATCAGAATAAATTCGTCCCTGATTTAAATTAATTAGAGAAATTAATCATTCCCGCCGGCAATGGAAATAAAAATGATAACCGGTACTACATATTCACATATTCCTTTGGGTTCTATTAGCCGAAAAGTACCAAAGTTTCGGCAATTAACTCCCGATGTATAAACCACGTGCATTTTGAACACCCAGCCGATGAAAAATTGAGAGTGCCTCGACGCACCGGGTCCAGATAAGGGAACGCGATAATTGCTAATTACTTTTTGCGCTCGATACCAACTAAATACAGTGTAACAAAAATAAGGCATGCATATAGAAAGCGAAGAGTTGGTTCGCGGGAGAAAAATTACGGGCAAGAGAGCATAGTTATTAAGAGACGTCTGGGTGGAACAAAAAAAGAAGTGAAAAAACTATGCGGAGGGAAGAAATGAAACGATGTCTGCGTTACGGCGATTAACTGTAGTACCACTTAAGAATTTCACATGAGAAACACGCTGAACGAGATACCAGTCCGCCCACCATATTCGTTCATCTGATCGTTATGAAGGAGGTAAAAAAGAAAAAAAAAAGAAACGAAACGAAACAGCCATGTTCGTTCGTAGCCTATTGATTCATCTCGTATTTCTTAATGCATTATTCAAGAATCGCTATGGGATACGAATAGCCGGACGGGGAATTCGAAAATACGGTTCACGTCTGTTTGGATACGGTAATGCACGTTCACGTAATTACGAACGACGATACAATTTACGGGCGTGTTTGTATTTTGGGCGACGTCGAAACTTGGATACACGGGGATCCGCTTTTGCACAAGCGCGCTGTGGTACCGGGGAATTATTCCTTGTACAAACAATTATTTTAGGCGGAAATTGCACGGCATTAAGGTGATGTTAGTGTGTTCTCATTTTTGCTTTGTTACCAAGCTCGAAGTCCCGTTTCGTTTAAAACTGAATGCAATGATTTGAAAAAGCACGGAAGATGTATGAAAGTATAGTAAATGAGTTATTTATGGGGTGATGTGCCTCATTAATCATTTTATTAAATAAGAAGTAGATGGCGTAATGTTATATGACAGTCGAATGTGATTGACTAAAAAATTACTTTTGCATATACTAGAATATGGAAATGCTTCGCGTAATTATCTGATATCTCCATCGAAATGTTATTAAAGAAAACAGCTGTTGGCACAAAATGGGTATTACTCCGATTTGGGTAACGAAAAATAAATAAGTCTACAGGCGATTTCTTCTAAGTCAAATTGTGTATGGCGAACACGTGTATAATAATACATTTCGTAAACAGCGAATAACTCAAGTCAGAACTGTTGAATAAATTTGGAATTGAAATGTCCGCGGCAGAACTTCCCCGAAGTTAATATATCCAAAGTCATAAGCATGGCTTCCATAAATTTTATGCGACATTGCTCTGGGTAATCTTACGCTTTCTATCCATCTTCTATTTTTCCCTACAAATATATGACGCTAATACATTGCTCCTTTATTCTCGTTCCTTAAGCATAAGAAAAATAGCTTCCGCTTATTTGATCGCGAGCCAAACAAAACAAGCAAACGAAATAATATTTGGCTACTAACACTTGTTTTGTTGAATAAATGTAATACAAATATTCTACATACAACACGATATTTGTACGCATATACACACTTGAACACTGACAATGCAGAAAGCTGAATTAATCGCGTCAGCAAATAATGATCTAAACATCGTACAAGAGGCTATAAATTACACCTTTTTTTATTCAAGGATTAAAGAAAGGATGTCTACAAGGATTATATAATCGATTGTGCATAAACATCGACCGATTAAGTCGCGAACGATGATTGCAGCGATGACTAAACATAGCCGACAACTCGAGACATTACGACGACACGTAGTCGATTTACGTATTACGTATCATTAATCGTCTCACCTTTTTCCTTTTATCTACGCGCTGCTGTAATAAAAAATAATAAATGTTATTAACGAGCAATTTCTGGTTAACAACTTCCGCGGTGGCACGTGAGAAAAGGGTTATCTGTGTTTCGCCTGGCTCGTTCTCCACACACTATATTATATTACGTACTCGCTGCAATAATTTTCAATAGAATTGGAAGACCTATGGGCTGATTTAGATTCATCTTTTTTCCCAATATTAACGGACACAATGGTCCTGAGAACTTAATAGCGTGTTGCTGAAAGGTTTGCAAAACGAATTGAATATTTGATTACGAAGCGCGTCATTTGCAACATGTTGCGGTAGAGAAAATTATTTTATCCGATTGTACCCGATGTTTATGACTTGTTACATTTTTGCCAATCAATCGGGCTTGTTGCTCGAGAGTGGGACGCGTAGGAGGTAGGACGATAAATTAAGAAAGTTTCATTCAGTTCTCGAGATTTTCCTGCCTTCCCTTTTTTCTGCTTTCTCTTCGCTGGACGTTCATTATATGTAGATATGTTTTCGTAGATGCATTTGTTGACCCGTTTTCGTTGAATTCTGTAATTTACACCACATGAAATATCTGCAATTTATACCGAATAAAATATCTGGAATTTCGTTCGAAGCGTGAAACTGAAATTGTAATTAAGCCGATAGAAGTTCCCTTCGGTTATATGTACTTTGAAAATCTCTTCCCGACCTGCATCAAACTTTTTAGTTTCTTATAATCAACAATGGGCTTCGTACTTAAAGAAGCATTTCCGACCGCGAGGTTTTAAAATAATTGTAGAAAGGCACGCGTTATTGCAACGTGGCATATTATTAATCGTAAAATTGAAATCGAACAAATGTCGAAAGCTTTCTTCGTCATTAATTTACTGGCACACCGCACAAATCGATACGCATTATATTATATTAAATGTCTCGCAGGTATGTATTAGAGTTTTCGCTGCGTTAAATACTCCAAACGGGTGATAAAAGTACTCCGCTATTTTGCGATACATCTAATCTTAGATCCCTCTTTCGTTTATTTGAAAGTTTGATGACGGAGATCGTTTGAAGATTGAAGTTTCCCCACTTCTGGACAAGTAAGATTCTGCCAATCAATGGCAGAGAACCGAGTCGACACCGTTGAGTACGAATGTATACGTGCTTATCGAACCGTGGAAGTTCTCAGTTGATCGCTCCGTGAATCTCGTGGGACAGATAGTCAAACATCGTGCATAAAATGCACATGACATTCGTCGCTAAATAACTTAATGGCCACCCGTGACCCAGTTTGTATATTCATTTTGGCCAATTTCGTATGATTCGACGCGAAGTTACTGCCGTTCCTCGATTCAGCTAATAGTTTCGTACGTTATGTTGCTGTATTAAGACAGGAACGGTAAATATGTATCGCGAAACTTGTCCTCTTATATTTTCAAGCAATTTACGAATACGATGAAATAAAAATAAACGATAATAGGGAATTCGAAGAAAAATATTAACAAACAATTGCAAATCATGTATTTTGGTGTGCATGTTATTCTTGTTTATTGAAATATTTTTGCTAGATATATTTTAATACACATTATAGATGCATTGCCGGTCCGGAAAATATAAAAAACGTAATTTGCATGTGCATTAAAACAATGTGAAACTGATTTGCACAGCAACGCGTTAATCTATTGAAACAAAGCTATCTACGGTCAATAGCTTCATCATTAGTTTCGAGTCGATAGACAAATTAACTTCAAATTCGAATTAAGGCAGGTCCGAATTTTGTCAAATCAAAGTAGAGATTTAATGGCGCTTTAATTAAATAAGCGATTCAGAAATGATGACTGGTGGTGTGTTATTCTCTTTGCAAAAGTACTCTAGATAATTATTATCAAATTAATGGCCATCCCGTGTAGGTATACATTCTCATTATTTTATTTATCGCGATTTAAATTGAAACATGTCACAAACGTTCCTTCAATATTACCTATCGTAAATCGAAACAATGCGTTCATTAAATTAATCGAAAATTAATATGCAAAAAATATACAGCATACAAAATATGTAGCAAATGTTTATTATAGAATATACAGAGAAAAATATTTTCCCCGCAGTCCAACGACAGAACACGTTTCCCTGTAAATTCGTTTTCTTTATCAACTGCCTACTTGTCGTTCTTATAAAATTACCAATTACTTAGCGGCGAAACGTTATCAAAGCGACAAGTTATTTGCGTGGGCACTCGTCCTTTTTCACGTGACCGTACGGCACGCAATTAAATAAAGCGTTCATACAAGCCTGTCCGGTAAAAGGGACGAGACATTGATATTCTGCCAGCGTTTCCGCTAACGTACATCTATATTCCGCGTCGACATTCCACGGAATATTTGCAATCGCGTGGCTCGCGTTGCTCTTTTTGTCACTAGGCAACATCTGCGATACGAGGCTGACTGTCAACCGCTTCGAGATCGTTTTATTCCCTGAATTTTATTCGCGACCACGTAACGCGAAACACTGGACCCGATATGCACTTGGTGCTCTGTTACACGTGAACCGGAATCTCGCGTATTAGGGAATATCGAGAAATAATATGAAAATTGCCAAGTAAATTCGCTTAAACGCGCGATGAATTGAACAAAATTTTTGTATGTTACATTTTTCGATTCAATTCCCCCGGTGGCAATTTTTGATAATGACGCGTATCGCGTTCCAGACGAAGATAAGGCAGACGTTTCAAGGCGTTCTGGTCTGCTACTTGTTAATCAAATATCAAAGCCGAAAGAGGAGCGTGCTTAATTAATACTTCCGATTAGATACACCGTTTTCGTTGCCTCTGCTGTAATTTCCATATGATATCGTTTTTTCGAGCTGCAGCAGGGTTTTATGCCGTCGATACTTCCGGGTTATTAAGTACGTTTGGAGCAATGAAAAAGCAGTTAACAGCCAACCGTGTAATAAATCAATAACTACTGCGCATACAGTTAGCAGAAGCAGCATTGTTTCGCGTACCGTTAGACAGCGTGCAGCATTAGAGAACATATTATGACCGATGTGAGGAATATAGAAATATGCCTTGGCTTGATAGCATTAATCTCGCGACATATCAAATGAATTGCGAATTAAATCAGTCTACTAATTACCGTTACCATTCATCTGCTGCGAGACAAAAATTCATAATGTTAAGTCGGCGCACAGTTTTAATTGCTGTACAGTTACATCATTCACATTAGCATTCTGAAATGTTGTTCAAGTATATTCGGCACAATTCTCCCTTAATTGTTGGCATGAACCCCGTGTCGTTAATGGGTATTTTATGAACATCGAATTCATGGAAAATCGTCGTCAGTGGTAAATTTGTAAGTGAAATAAGTACATGAGAAAATTTCACGTTGCATCAAGAAATTCCTTCTTTTTTCTACATTTTCCTCGGGGTCTCTGAATGCAAAGCTCATCGTTGTGTGGTATCCTACATAACACAAGCCACACTGTATAACATGGCTGACAATCACGAAACGCTGACAGGTAATTCAATCTGATAAACGCGAGGCGGACGTCTCGACAACAAGAAAAGAAGAACCCGTGTACTCGTGTAAATATTATTAAGGGGGGGAACGCGAATCGCGTCGCGAATTAAATCGAGTTTCCAGCTGGTCGGAGTTTTCGACGATTTTACTCGATTAGTTAATAACGCGAACGCGGCGCAAAAACCGGGCAATTTTTTTGCAGCAGCAGTGGAACTTCGGGGGGGATGCAGTTTTAGATTTTTGTAATTTTATTTGTGGAACAAATTTCTCTGCCCGTGAGTGTCGCCAGTGCGCGTAAATAAGTAACGTACGTGGAGAAAATTTTCCGGACGCGAAAATACGAGACTTTTCATTGACAAGGATTTGTCGAAATTGATATTCGTGCGATATTCCAATAAGTAGATATAATTTAGCTTCGATGGAATAATTGGCGTAATTTTTAATGGAGTAGGAAATATTCACTGCATAATACTGTTTCTATTTACAACGATGCAGCAAGCGTCAAAAATGTGAACAGTTTTCAGGATAAAAGTAATGAGTGCAAATAAACATTTTGCAAACATTCGAACGATTTCGCCACGAACGCGTGATTTCGAAAACAGCAAATTTCGTAAAGAATGAACGCATAAATATTAATCTCTGAGAATGCATACAGTTCCATCATTTTACATAATATAAATAAATCATATTACCATCCAATATATTTTTCAACTACAGCCAGTTAAGAAACCACAAACCCATGAAACACGCAATAATTTATATCACAATATAAATGTATAATTTTCCATACCGTCAAGTGCTAAACATTTGCGCACCGTTAAATATTTCTCCCCGTCACTCACGTCAAAGCGTGATACTGAACATTAAATCTCATTCGTGCTCGAGAAACGAAAAATTCCTCCCACGCGTCTTGGAACGATGCTCACGGCAATCGTAGCGACTCCGTATTATACTCGTTTCAGTCTGTCGATATTCGTCACAGTGATCGAGGAATCGTAAGAATCCCCATCTGGATCGATCGGTTGCAAACCGATGCGCCGAAACGAGCCAATATCGTGACCATAGCTAGGTATCTCACCTGGAGAAACTAGAATACATATACGTGTATACATTATAGTGTTAGGTCGCCCCGTGTAGAGAGCAAAAGCCACGACCGTGGCTTTACGAATGCAATCGGTCCGTTCATATAGCCGCATCGCTAAGCAATATCCGTGAAACAAGTTCCGATGGTTCGGTAATATGCAATACCTGCACCACCTGACCGCTAATTTTAACCCTGTTTCAGACGAGACACAATGTGTCGATATTTTTGGGGAAGAAAGTTTAGAATTCGGGAAACTATGTTGGAAACGATTGTTAGACTTTGCGGATTTTTTTCGGGACACTGGAAATAAGTGCTGCAGGTATTTTGGCTGCATTACCACAACAATGCACTTGTTTACCCCTTCCAAAAGCAATGGTAAGGCCTGTAATGTAGTACCAGATTCGGGCGTAATGATAGCTGATGTTAATTTATCGCAGCGATGTTTGTGAAATATTTATCGCAGAGATAATTGTTGCAAGTTTATTACAGTGACAACTGTTATAAATTTGAAAAACTATACGATCGTCCAATGTAGTAATTAAATAGTTAATTCTGCTGCGCCTAGTAACGTGGACAATTGTAACACAAGAGGTGAAATCTGGACTTCCTCGTGAGACATACCGGTGGTAGCATAAAATGCCTAGAACGCTGCTTAACCCTTTCGTTAGTAACATCTACTATAATAGTAGCCTATAATAGTAGCCTCTCACAGACTTATCTCTATATATCATATTAGCGAACATCGTTGTGGTTCTCTTAACGCGCACAGCTGTTACTAAAACTTGTGGTGAAGTATTCAATTTCCAAGTCTAACAGACCTTTTAACCACCGTGAAATAATTTTAATTAAAATACCGCTAAATATTATGGAGAAAATTTGATTCTTAGAGTCAATGAATTTCACAAAATTTTGTCGACGATGAATCTATATGTTCTGGATCGCAGGGGAGAATGGACTTGCGAGGGTTTGATTGACTGGAAGTTGGAAATTGTTTTAGAGTTCAACTATGTATTCAGTTTGCCTTGGGCATTGTACGTATTTTAGTTAAGATTCCGAGTTCGTTTACGGTATGCGAATAATTTGTTGCATGAATCTTTCAGCTGTCCACAGAGTTAAGATTCGGTAATAAAATACGAGGTTTAAATAACACGGTGTGATTCGAGGACTTGAGACTTTGGTTAATTTTAAAGTAATTATAACAATTAGAATGTGCAACGTGGATGGCAAGAGTTAATGGCTCGACGGTCAGTCGAGCAAGGAATACACATAGTGCGAGGACGAGAATGACGAGAGTGAAGTCTGGCAAAGTTAATATAGATTGCGATAGCTAATTGATGATTGTAATTGTTTCACCCTTCGACCAACAGCAACACACATGTACCAATTTACCTTTGCATTAAAATACCGTCGAATTTATCGTCAGCAATAATTACGAAATTAGAGCGCAACAATAATTAACCAAAATAATGTACCAAAATCGCGCGGAGAATGGTTCTCAAAGCGAGCTCGATCGAAAGGAAAATTACTCCCGATACACATCCGCGGAACATGAACCAAAGGCATGAAAAATTCAGAAACAGAAACCGAGCGCAATAAACCGGAACACTAAACGCCGTTTCCCTTAGTTTCTTCATTTTTTCATTTGCAACACACGGAATGACCGCGTCACACCCGTTGAAGATCCGCGATTCTGGGGACCGTTTCCAAGTAGAAGCAAGCAGAAGCACTCGGCAGAGTTACCTTTTTCTTTGAACAAACGTGGCGTTCCCCCGGCCAGTTACGGGCCATCGTTGCAATTACAGCACACGCGAACCCGACGATTCGGACGGCGTTCTCCGGGGCTCGAACGAGAAACCTACTTTAACGGCATTCATTCGCGCGCAATTAAATCACATCGCCGGTTTCAACGGGTTGAACGCTGAAGGAAGTTTGCACGGACGATTTCTTGCGCCAGTTTTATAACGAGGACGGTCTTTTTGAACGTTCTAGCGCGAATCTTAGCCCGCCGTTCCCTATACACCTCTTCTGATTACACGGGCCGCGTCCAGCGGAAGGCCTTCACCTTTCATCCCCGCGTTCTCTGTTTCCATTCCGGTTTCCTATTCCACCTTTGCCTGGGTCCACCCTTTCAAACCGGGACTAATTAATTGTAGCGGCGTCCAGACGAAATCCGTGACTCGTTACGCCTCTCCGTTTCGCAGCGGAGAAAAATTCCCGTGGTCCCGATCTGGTTCGTCCGCCTTTTGCTTCTTTTCCCAATCTCGTTTCGTCGGCC
The DNA here is from genome assembly GCA_963667235.1 of Nomada lathburiana. Classification (NCBI taxonomy): domain Eukaryota; kingdom Metazoa; phylum Arthropoda; class Insecta; order Hymenoptera; family Apidae; genus Nomada; species Nomada lathburiana. Next base: position 5,016,942 of record OY763905.1, read on the forward strand.
CCGCAACTTTGGTCGCCCTCCGAAATTCAACGGTGCGCGGAGGTCCGCGTATTCGGCAGGTAAAATTGCCAGGTCTGACGCCTCTTACTTTGTTATTCCTTTGGAATTTGGTTTGCGGTGTTTCGATTGTAGCAGATCGTTATAGATTACTGACATTGGATTGTCGAGGACGGTTGTCCGTTACAAAAATACGAGATATCATTAAGCAAAAGTGATTCGATTTTGAAATTGACAGCTCGACAGGTTTACTATTTTTGAAGTGTAAACGCTCGCATTTTAACATTAAATTGAATTGCATTTTTATGCGAACACTGTCGAACTTCAAAGCTGAAAATTAAATTCATCTATTGGACGTATATCGAATCAGTACAGTTGTCAGAATGCTACGGAGGTTCTTGTATAGCAGCAAGTAACTCTGTTCATCGAATGCCTGAAAGTGTTCAACGTAAAGCACTTTATTTAGCAACCAGATCTGTGCGCGATACGTAATACGTATGTATGTACTCGTTACTGGATCATTACGCGGCTAAGTCGAACTCGATCGCGGTCTCTGCATTCAGATTATCTAACTGGATCTCGCCGAACCGCCGCGTTCTGTCTAGATGAAATTAAGATAGACGCCCGGTAGCCAACTGTACTTCATTTAATTTTCACGAGGCAAGCGCCCGGGCGGCCGTATCGTTTAAACAAATTAGCAACGCCGGCTCGTTCCCAAATGATTCTTGCAATTAAAAACAAATCCGGCTAATCGATTCGCAATTTTTCGACGCAATTATCACACCTGTATGAAAGGGGGACGGTAAACGATTACGATTAATCTGCAAGTGTATTCGGCGCGCCTCTTTCGACGCGTCAAAGACAAATGTCGACAACAATTTACGTCCAACTCGGATAGAAAATGATCAATGCGCGTCACGACACGTAGATATGCAATTAACAGTGGCAATTACGGTACTGCGCGATGTATTAAATAGATTCGACATTAATTCTGGTATATAATCGAAGTACGTACTTTCGGAACCGTCATTCGCATTGAAACTGAATGTACAAGCGCACCCTCGTGTACTCGTTACTTTGACTAATTCCCTTTGGGTAGGATTGGAAGCATTAGCCTTAAATTCAGTTACCCCGGGGAATGAATTTGAGACATTTCCCTAGTGGAACCGTACCGTTCAACGCGATATACATTTTCGTTTGCCGTTTGGACCTGTGACTCGCGTTTCTTTCGATTATTGAATTCAACGTCCTCGTAATTTACGAACTTATATTACTGCCTATGTGTACATTTATCTCGCCAAGTTGAAAAATCTGAGCGTCCTCGTCTCCAAGCGAAATCATTAAGCAAAACGTACATTCTCCGTTGTTGTTCGCAAAAACTACAGACTCTTCCGTACAAAAGAAAAGGGGAAAAAAGACCACCACCAACACCATCGAACGAAATTCTCTGTCCCACCCGTCGTCCGTTCCCATCCATCAAGTACCAACGTTTTTACACCCCGTTCACTCTCCGCTGCGTTCCTTCCTTATCGAGACAAAACCAGAAGGAGCCAAGGGACAAAGGAATTTCGTCGTCGTTTGTACGCGGTCTGAGTGGCCGCGTAACAATGAAGGGACGTTGTTAATGCATACACGAAGTTTGTAATACGTCCGTTTTGCTCTCCTTTTCCACTCCTGTCGCACCGAGGGGCATTGCGATACGTTGAATTACCGCTTCGTCGACCGGAGCAACGATATTTCGTGCCGTTTATCGTTCGCATTCCATTGGAATGAGCACTAGATAACGCCCGGGTGACATTCCACGGGGGAGGGGCGGAAAAAATCCTGTACTGCATCGCCGGGCCTCGTAAAGATACGCGTGGTTAGAGCGGGGAGTCGATTAGAGAAGCATACTTCTGTCTGCGAGAAAAATTAAGAGCGTGCAGATCGCTCGAAGCGGATCGTGCCGATCTAGGCACGATATAATTCAATTATTGTCCGGATTGAATCGGACCAGCTTGACGTGAAACTTTTACACCTTAATCCTTTGTAACCACGTGTGTCATTGAAGGTGCACTGCATGTACGTATGTCTGCGTCTTTTGAGCCTTTTTTCTTTTTGGTAAATTTTATTAAATATATTACCGTGGAATTTCAATTTGATATTTATGAATGGTAGAATTAATATTTGTTTCCGACAGAAGTACAGTGTTTGCTGTGCTTCACTTCTTGTGGAGTATAAAATTGATATTTCTGGGAATGATTTGAACGTTCGAGATTGCTGCATTTGATTTGAATAGTTTTTGAAACAGTCGACCGATTTTGTGTTGTATAAATTTTGAGCATGATTGCTATGGCTATTATTCGCACTTTAATAATGTTCCTGTTATTATTAGCTGTTTGAAAAGTAATCTGAGGCCTCGTTATATTTACGAGACAATTTGGCAACATTTTGTGAATTATTCTTCAAACTTTGCAGACGGTTTATAAAGTGCCTTAGAAACATGGTGACTGTGTAAATAGAAAAAGTGTTGCAAAATTTCACGTATAATGAATTCTGAAAGAGCTATATGCGTAGGAATTAATTTAGTTACGTACTAAAAATCGTAGTTTATATGATACGCTACTTTAATAATATACATATAATGTATCGCGACTTGCTTTAACGCGCAAATTAAATTACATGATAAAATCTGTAAGGTAAAAGGAGGTCGCACGGGGAAAAAGCATCAAGGATAAATGTTGATAAGTGAAACTATGAAAGACAATTATATTATTGAAGTAATATCGCACTGATTCAGTGTTAAGTGAAATTTGATTGATTTTACTGAGAATGGTAATCCATATTGTTCGATTAATTTCAATACAAATATTACTCGCATGCCTAGTGAAAATTATATTATACACATTTGTTAAATTGTTTATCTTGTCGTGGTATTAGTTGCTAGTAGAGTTCATTTAATTTATATATGACCAATTTTTATTCCCATTTAAAGATACAATATTAAGATCATTAATAAATAAACTCCGACGTGTCTGAAAATGGCTATTGAAGAAATTTAATTGACTAGAAAATGGAAATTTAAAGACAATTGATTATTTCTGTTGCAAATTATCATATGAAGAATGTGTTATATCAACTATTATTATAACTAATAATTAATTCTGATATACGTCCTACAAGTAAACACGTATGTGAGCAATACGAAGCATTTTTAAACGGAGTGTCTAAAAAATAAGGATCTTATGTGCACACAAGTCACCCAAAATAGGATAAGAGACAACATGACAGGATAATTTATAACGCTTTAGATTCGTAACACGCACAATCTTCGGAATAAAAGAACTGGAAGAAATATGTGTCACCTGGGGCTGTCATAAATCGATTTCAAGTTTAATGCAGAGCTCCAAATCTTTCGTACTAGCTCGAACCCACTCGAAAATTAAATATTTGAGTTATGGAAATCTAGTACACATATATTGTGTATACGTACAAAATGTTTACCCATGAAATTCAACGCAAATTCATTAATATTTCTCATAATTGTTGAAATATTTTCTTAATCTTGCGAGTATATCTATATGGGGAAATTCGACGTTGACAAAACCGCAACAAACATTGAATAATTATTATAAAAATGACTTACAAGTTCGCATAACTATTATAATAATGATGAACCATCAATTAAATAAAAATTTCTAATAGAAGACGCAACTATAATAGCGTAATGAAGACGAGTTAATAAATGATATCCGTTAAATTAGTATTCGTTCAACAAATAAAATTCCGTTTTATGGACGCAGGAGGGCATGGCGATCATGGAATAGCTGGAAAATAAAATATTAGCGAAGATTTGCATGAAAATTCCGGTAGCGGGCTAGATTTATATCGCGTGACGTGAAACCAGCAGAATTGGAATTAAATTTGCCTGCATTCGAAATCACGGTTCGTTTGAAAATTACACGCAAGCCGAGATTAAACCGCTTCGAATATTGCAGAACTGGCGGTGCAGCCTTAACTGGTGTGTATTAGTTCCCATCGTGTCATTAATGACTCGGTAATGCATTATTAGCTGAACCGACTCCATAATGGAACTTGCGCGTACAATAATACACCATAGTTAAATGCTTTAGATGTGACTGGCGTTGCGTCATACAATTAAGCAACGAATAGGCCTTTCGCATGTCGATGTTTCTTATTAATTTAAGCGTATTAAAAAAGCCAATATTCAAATATTATTCTCGTTAAACTTCAGCATTTTTATTATTTCGCAGCAGGTAAAAAAGTTTTATATTTCAAGGTTTATGCTTATAAAACTAGGAACAGGGAATCTTGACATTATGTACATAGATTACACTTTTTAACATTCAAATGCTATTACAAATTATCTGGGTTTTTTTTACACAAATTCTTGCACAAATTATTTAGACAAGTCCGTGCACTTCTATCTTGAAATAGAATGTAATTTTGCTCGCGAAATTTCCAAGCTCTACAAATTATATTAACCCTTTCAATACGAAGCGCGTACATCTGAATATATACATCTCCAAAAATTGCACGGTTATTTCTTCGAAATTCGGGAAAAATCCGCGACAGTACGGAACTGTCTTCGCGATCAAATCTGATACGAATCTCGAACAAATCACGCGAGCTAAAAGCTTTACTTAATAAAATTGTTCTCGCGAGCGCCGTTTTCCTGTGTCAAACCTAAGAATATCCTCGACGGAGTTGTCCATGCATTAACCGTATCAGTCTAATTTACACCGTTGTGAAACACCGATTACTAACCCACCAGCTGCATAACGAGCACTCCATGCACAACTGTATGCCGCTACGGAGCGGTGTTGGGTACGATTTTCATGCGTTCCGAAGGCATTTGGGTTTCTAAAGTAATTTAAGCTTGAAAGCAGATCTTGGAAAACGTTGCAGCACATTCGATTCAACGGTGGAATGCATACGGAACGGTATGCATGCGGTGGAAGATTTGATAAGACCGCACGTACGTGAATAACATCTTTTCCGAAATGTAAACGCATGAGTTCTGACGAAAAAGATATTCACTGTACATTTTTGCGAAGTGATAACAATTGAGTTAATGAATTAGACGAGGCCGATGAATTTTGTTGCATATATTCGCAGTTCAATTTATTCATTTCTTTTTTTTTTCATGACAAAATATGGATCGTGGTATTTGTATTGTAAATTGATATTTTCCTTTATTATTTCGATACTTCCTCTGTACGTGAATAAATTGATTTGTTATCGGTATCGGTGGAATTCTGTTGTTACACGTTACTGTTAAAGTTTGGAATCAGATTTTCCATGGACAGCGATTTGCAAAGAAACGATGCAATTTCTACAGTGGTTCGGATGAAACAAATTTCTACACTTATATAGCTCTCGAAGTTCTTTTTCGATACGATAGAAAGTACGTGAACTCTCAAGTGTCACTGCATGCCTTTGATTTTTAAGTTCTTCGTAATACTTACGTACACCATTGGTGAAATTAACTAAAAAAAACATGTTAAAAACTTTTTGCACTCCCATTTGCTTTATTGATCGCGACAGAAATTAATATTCCAAACTTTGCCACGCGATTTGATACACCTAACATAAGTTGCACAGTATCATCCATGCCGCGGCCAGCCAATATTTACGCAGACAAATAAAATTCGTACACGAACACAATGAAAACTTCATGTAATCCGTACATTGCAATCGCGACGATGATCGTCAGAAATATTGCGACGGTCGGGTCACGAATATCGTGCCGTTGAAAACGATCGACGACTTTCCATCCCGTTCGAGTCTCTCTGTCTCGTACTTCGCGACGTCTTATTCCTGCTCCAATGACGAAACCCATCCCACGTCTATTATGGCACTTGGAAAACTCAAATACATTGAGAATCTTCGTAGCAGGTAAACTTCCGAAGCTGTCTATTCGTCGCGTTTCAGCTTCTATCCAGAGAGATATGAATAAATCCACGCAACGCAATACGGAAGGATTTAACCTCCCTTTGCCGCATCTCACAGAGAAACAAAGTTCCCCTGCGGATGGAAAACGGCGAGCTTCGACCGAGAAAAGTGAACGCGAATAACTTACCGTTTACTTTTTACGGAGGACAGGCGCGATAAGAATAGAGCCAGGCGGAAGGGCGACAATTTAATGCTTGTTTTGTGAGCCAGAACTTTAATGTCAGGCAGTCGTATGTTGCCTTTGCTTTCTTTTAAAGTGTGCAAGACAAAGTTTTCCGAAAAGCCGAGGTAGCTTATGGCGTTTTTTCATTCATTTCATGCCTCGCGAAGAAAATTTTAATTAATGTAGCAAAGTTGGTTTCACCAGGTTGCTTTTAGGGTAGATACTTTTGTGGTGACTGGTGATACCAGTGTATGTACTTACCGTTTTATTTGAATGTTTTAAATTAGAAGCTTGAACGTTCCACTTAGTCGATATTACTTTCCCGGGGTTCCGTGTATCTTAAATAAACGATTCGAGGAACAAAGTGTGTACAGTACTTGATTGTCCGCAAATATTTGTACAGTCATGCAAACAATGTTTTCTTAAAAAGAAAATTAAATTTCGATTTTGCCTAATTCAATGCAAATGTCAGATTAAATTTTATTTCTTTTTTAAGACAGCAGAGAATAGATTGAACTTATTTCTAAAATATTGATTTCGAAATTACTTTACTGCACACTGTACTAGTTAAGAGTGTCGTGCACAACATTTTATGATGTACTCCTTTCATGTAAAAACAATACATGCTTCCCACTCTGTTCTATCTATTGTACAAAGTTATACGAAAAAGTCACCACACTGTTATAAATACGATTAAATTAACGTCAACCACCAACGGCATTAAACTACACGAATTATTACATCCAATCACAATTACGTCGTAATAAATTCAATAACGCACACCTGTATGAAAGGCCGGTGAAACGGATTTCACCTATCGCGTGTTAATTTTAAACAGATCATAAAGCTGATATTATCGTGGCGTAACCCCGCTCGCGTATAAACACCGGTGTCGCGATATCTACGTTGAAATGACGATTTCCCCTTATCAATTGTGTCCGTAACACACATTTTATCCTTATCGCCGTTACAGAACTCATTCACCTTCATACCAGTCCAATGAGTCCGCACGTCATTCGACGAGTGGAGGCCGATTTTGGTTGGTCTACCTTCGAGTTTACCTTTAACGTGCATCTACATACGTATATACTAAACAAAAATTTGCAACAGGTAAGATTAATATCTTTCGTCTCATTCGTTATTCTTTTGCTTCCGTTTTTTACCCACGTCTATGGTCGTTTAGAAATCGTTGCTTTTGCGAAATTCCTGTACGCGAGTTCTGTATTAAGAATTGTGGTGGAATAGTCGAAGATTGCAAAATAATGGCGACCAGCTAACGACGGTCGTAGTTAGCCCGATGTCTGAGTTTAAAGTAATTTCGTGTACAGAACCGTAATCGCGTTTTATTACATGAATTTTCTTCGACTCGCTCGCTTGGACGAAGGTATTTACATGGAATTGAAAGTGGGGAATATCGCGTCGCCTCGAGCCGAGCTTAATGATCTGTGTAATTCTTGAGGAACCGTAGTCTCTTTTATTGCGTTTTTACGACGCATTTCTGTGGCTCGCAATGAAATCGTTAATTTCGAATCAGATGGACGTTGAAGTGTTGTGTGTCGCAAGTGATAGACGCCTCTTCGTTACGAAGGATTTCGTTTCCTTGTTTCGACACGAGCGTTGCAGATTCGTGTTAGATGGACGTCTGTTGTCGGGGTTTCGTTTTTAATCGTCAACCTTGTGTCGCCAAAGCTTCGAAGTTGAAAATGGCTGGGGACAAATGTGTATTACAATGCAGGTGTGTTATTGAAACATTTAACACGCGAATTAATCGAAGGGTTTCGTGGCTTTAATGCTTCAACACTGAAATTGGAAATCTAAACAGAGTTTACTGTTTGACGCAATTTGCGTCAACGTATTCGTAGATTGTGTTAAAAAGTTAATTAATGCATTGACATTTCTATTAGAGCAATTCCTTTGCTTCTGTGGAGCAATTTATTTTCGCACTGCGAACAACGGTTTACAGCAACTCATAATTTATATAAAAAGTACTTAGTACGATAAGCAGCAATTCTCCATTTGAACTGATTGCACGTAGACACGTTCAAGAAAATATTTGACTCCAAAAATATCGCAGTGTTAATTTGCCTGCGTACATCAACTAAGAAACTAACAAGTAGTAGAGTGCTGTTTAAAAAATATTATGCTTTATTTAATATTCAGACAACTATACGGCGAACGTAAAAAAAAAAACAGAACATCATTTTCTCACATTTATAATTAGCACGAATAATTGAATGAAGGAATGAAACGTAGCACAAGAGACTAATGCAATATTTATGTAAGAAAAAAGAATGAAAAGGCAAGAGGTAGAAAATAATAGACTAATTATATATTCCCGAACACATTGAACAAAGTAGAATAAATGGAGAAAGAAAAGAGAATAAATAAAATGGTTATATACGCACTCTCCCACAGTGCAGTAAATTACATGCCTCAATTAAAAGTCGACGACCTCCAAAAGAAGTCCAGACAAAATGAATAAATCCCGCCACTAATGCCTCTCTCCTCGCTATTGAAATAAGAAATTCAATGCCACGTAGCGAAACACCAGCCACCCTCGTCGCGGGTTTCGAAATCCACCGTTGGGAGGCAATCGAAACACACCACGGACCGCGAATATTATTATTTCTATCAATACGACACCAAGCCGGGCATTTGCATAATACATACACGGGGCCAGGCATTTCGTCGAGTACTGTTTAATTATCCAAGGCGATACCACGTCGACTGCCTTTGACCATTCCATGATGAATCCACAGCGGGCGCGGTTTAATTGGCATGTAAATGGATTTTCCTGGAACAATTTCGGGGCAAATGGATACGCCACAGTTTCGTTTGATTGGGAAACACGTGCACCGCATAATGCTAATTGCTTTACGATTCCGTGCGACCAGTCTCCGTTCGCTCGCGCCATGGATTTTCTTTCCAATGAAAACGCCCCCAACTTCGTTGGTCCCCGTCGAATTTCCATTTCCTGACGCGATACAGAAGGGCTGGAAACTTCGGGAAACTCTACCCGCGACAAATTGGAAAGAATAGAGCAGATCTTCGGTCTTCTTATTTTTCGGGAGAACAAACGTGTCAGTGGCATTTTGTAAAATTATTAATACAATGTCGAGAGACAATTTTATCGTGCATTTAAATTATTCTGTAGGATTTGATTACTTGTATCAACGCAGTGCTTATTTTATCGTATTATAGTGGCTTTCGGTGTATCCGCGTTCGAACATGTTTATTTGAAATGATATTTTTCATCGTTTCCAATATATTCAGCTGCTTTGTTTCATTAATCGAGAGTTAATTTAATGAAATTGTTGGGGCAAAGTAGCAAACGTTTAATCACCAACGTCGACGAGTACACACACGAAATACTTCTGTTGCTTTTTTTGTTTCATTTCACCCCTGCCACATTTACTGACGCGACGATCAGAAATGCCCGGACGATTTTAAGAGCGGAATCGTCTGTCGAAAAAAATTTCACGAACGAACAATCAACGTGCCTTTCTTTCTATTGAGTCGACAGTGGCCATAGTTAGGGGAACTTCTTGTTCGAGGTAATAAATTTCAGATCAACCATCCATCCTTCCGCGAACTTCTTTCAGAACTCCAATAATCTTCGATGTCGACCCAGATTCTTTATCGCTCCGAACGAGTCGAATATTTTGAGCGTTTCAAAATTAATTCGCTTGTTCCTACTTTTTTATTAGAAGTCCAAAAAACGACCATCAATTACACTTTATGTTTCAATGGTAATGCATTTCTGCCATCCCCGGTTTTTCTGGTCTGAAATTTAACCATGAAATTGATGTTCCCTAAACGGTACGAACCAGTACATAAATTATTTTATGGCACAACAGAGAAGAGTGATATTTCAATTTTTGCGCGGTATCTATGATGAATAATTTGTTAAATTATGCGCATATATGAAATTTACATTATTATGGATATTACACGGTTACAGAACCTTCATATGTTTCAAGAAAAGGTGCAGCATTTACCACGTTTTCTTTTAACTGCTGCGGGAAATGAAACCCTCGAGCCGTGAAGGTTACTGTTTACGCTTACGGGCCAAAAAACTTCTGTCTTTCGATCCATTTCAATACGCAAATTGTATCTGCGCAAACGATGCTTTAGTTTCAGCTGTTAACTTGAGAAACCAGTCGTAATTTAATAGGTAAGAGTTTCGCGAAAGCACGACAATCTCGCAAGTCGATGATATCACAAGCCGTATTACTAAATTCGTTACACAGATGCAATTACATTGACTGCGCATAATAATTCTTTGCTTGAAAATTTAAGGAATAAAATGTTACGAAAACTTGATCAACTTAGAAATACGAATTTCTGAAAACAGCAGGACTAATTTCGTAATTGAATGGCAAGATTTAATTTGAATTCAGAACCATGTTTCATTATACATTTATTTACGATTGATCAGTAAAGAATCTGTGTTTGGAAAATATATGGATTCTGTAAATTAATCCTGTGTATATAAATAATGCCAGACACGAAAATAATACTATCAGGAATATTAGTATTACTAATGTTAATAGCAAGCCGAATGAATTGCGCTTAAAATTACTTAATGCTTACTAAGTTACTGAATTATTCGAAAATTATTTAAACGTGTTAATAAGCATCGTTAAGTCGTCGCTCAACGTATTACAGGAACGTTGCACAAGTAATAACTGCACGTACTATTACAGAGACCCAGCTGTTACATAAAATTTTATGAAAGCTACCAGTTTCACCACGCGATGACTAAACCTAATATATTTACTACATCGGATAAAATGTGCATTGCTTTCTGCTCCAGATATGAAAAATCCGTATTCTATCTAAAATTGGATTCGATATCTCAGATCTCCTCTTCCTATGCGAAACCATCTATCCTTAGAACTCACAGTTCCAACTGAATTTTCTTATCAACATAGAACAATCTAATCATATCGTACTTTAATCTTCGGACGCTTTCTTATCAGTAAACCCTACACGACACATTATGTATGATACTAATAGAGTTATTTGAGGAACATGAAAAAGTCGAATGCATACATATATATTGTTTTATTAGAAATTAAACAAAGAAATACAAGTGAGAAGATTAGAATTTCCACTTTTTACGAAACTGTGGCTTGCAACAGGTCGTCACACTCGTTTGCCGTTGAAAACACTGTAAATGCGTGTGTCCGTTTTGTGTAAGTCTGGTGGTTACAAACTCATGCGTTATAAATGAGTCATGCACTGGTAAGGTGCAATTACCGATGCAACGGTGGTTTCCGACGCACCGTTCAACTTATTTTTCTTCTCACGCAGCGCACGTAAGATGGATGTTGTAAAATGGCCCTGTCAACACTGTACTATTATTTAGCATTCACGATCCCAAGAAAAAGTCCAGAAGCTGATACGCAATTAATGTAAAAACTATGTTAAAGCCAACGGCGAAAGGGAGCACATTGCGAAATGCATTGTGCGGGAGTGGTTGAGAGTACAGTAAAATCTCGTTTAACCCTCGATTGTGTAGAACGCTGAATTTACTAATGATATATTTACTGTAATACATTGGTTTGCGCATTCAAATTCTTTATACAAAGAAAAGCGGTGCTGTTTCTAGTCAAGCTTTTCAATATTTGGGAAAAATTTGCTTTTAATTATTTTTTCTGAGATATGAATATCCTCAGACTGTCTGCCATTTAAATCGAATAATAGAGATCCTATTGTATTATTGTTCCGTCGTTCCAAGTACAATTAGTGAATGAAATTAATGTTAACAGTATTTAACTCAACGTGGGAAAATAATATTTGTTTGTGCGATATATTTTGAATATTATACTTTGTTAATTGTGATCGAGTGATTTTACATAATATACGACGTACCCTTTAGCTACCCTTTTATAGTTTAGTTCTTGATGTTTCTTGCCGTGGAGCATACACTTCTCAGAACATTATGCTAGAATGCGGTATATGTACTAGACTGCAATTATGGTAATGGGTATGACGAAACATCAGCAAGAAGAGTGGAAAATTGGTACAAGACCAGACTACGGTATTTGTAAATTGGTTCGCAAGAACCGTGAAAATTACGCTTTGCAGCACAATTTTCTTTTCTGGCATAAATATGTTTAAACCGAGTAGCATCTTTGCTTTCAGTATACAACTTCAGTCATAAATTCGATTCTAATTGTGTGAAGATTGTTAAACAATGAATTCCACGAAACAACGATTGCATAATTATTCGAGGAAAGAAAGCGTACAATTTGTCTCTTTCCCACTGAAATAAAATAAATCGAGATTAATTGGGGGACAGTGTCGTAAATAGGATCAAGATACGGCGGTGCATACGCCAGGTTCGTCGACTGAATAATCAGTAACTGTACCATATTAATTAAGGTGTAATAAGCATGAATTAGGTTCACCTAATTTCTGATACGGAATGAAACTCTACCGTGCGAACGGCCGTAATTTTTCACTTCGATGTAAGATTAGGGCTGCAGAATGAGCAGCGAGCACAATTCAGTTTCTACGTTCTATACTTAATTGTACTGTAACTTTCTAATGAGTTGATTCTGTTCTATTTTTCATAAATCCGGTATACAGGTCTCACAGCGTTACTGTTATTAATGCGAGAGCGCAGATGTTATTGACGCAAGTACTTTTTCATTAACGAATGTGAGGTGATAGATTATACTTGTGTGTATTGCAATGTTGAAATAAAAGTATAAGCTTGAATATTTAAATGGTGTTCAATTAAGCCGTGGTGGACTTCAATATTTTGTGACGTTGTTACGTGGTGGGTAGATTAATTGAATAGACTGGTGTTGGTTTTTTGCCTCTTCGTTTAATTCCCACTCACGGAAAGGTATGAGAATACAGCTCTTATAATCGATGCGCGAGTACAGTCCTCGAACTGTGCTTTACAGAGAAGATACAAAACTATGGAACTAGAACCTACGAGCGTGACGGTTCGTAGGTAGATTGATACCTTTTCCTAGCTACCTCCCTTCTTATATCTATCGCTTGTTTTTGGTAGCGTCCGCATCGCGACCCTTGGATCTTTGGGCCTGGACGAGGGAGAAGCGGTATGACTCGTCGCTGGGTCATACCGTCGGTCCGTGCCCTGACTCATCCCTGTATGTCATCTGCTAAGTTGCAATAACAAAAACAGAGAGTCGTCTCTGACACATAACAACGGTGAAAGCAATACGAAAATGAATGTACCTAATTACAGTTAGGCTTTGTTAGACTTTACAGTAAAATTAATCACATTAATTCTTATTTACGATACAGTATTTTAATCATAGCTAATTAAACGCTTTCACTCAATTGTTAAAAATTCTATGCTAAATAATTTTATTACTTCCAGTTATCTATGGAGGAATTGTATAATTTATTCGAAAATCGGTGAGATTATTTCGAAATGAAAAGAGGATAAACATTTTTGGAATATTTCTTATACAAAATTGCCACTTATAAAACTAGATCATGTAGCAATTGAATTGCTCAAATTTGTATTTTACACTTGATATAAGCTAGAATTGCGTATTACGATTTCTTATACAATGGATAGATTATAATTGTTTGCTATTACTTTTAGTTTAGAACACAGTTATCCGTTTACTTTTGTTTAGTATTTTTTTCATTGAGCTAAGTTAATGGGAGCCCCAGTTCCTAATTAGAATTTGCAGCACTCAAAAGTTTCTTCTTGTTTCTCAATAGTGGGTCATGAATTCGCGAGAACGCCGGAAGTTAAACGAAAAACTTAGAATTGGAAAGTGATGTGCTAAATTGAAAACACATGCAGCACTTCCTTTTACAAAAATAGCCGATATTCCAACTTAATAGAATTGAGCAGAAACCATGTCGCAGTCTTTTCGAGGCTAGAATAACAACTGGAAAAATCATTACACGCAACATCCTTATCAATGCAATTTGAAACACATTATTTTTTCTCACCATTCTTCAATTAAAATTTCTCATGCACAAACTTCCAACGAAACAATATTATCTGTAAGCCAATATAAACTGTGCTTTGCATTTGATAAACGCAAAACGTTTCCCATCCTGCACTGTAATATGTTCAAAGACAAATAAATTCACATAGAATAACAAATGTTCTATTAAAAAATTCGATTGGCCTCGGCGCCGCAGTGATAACAATATCGCACGTGACATTGTTAAATAATAGTTTACTTTAAACATACTAGGAATACTTATTCCCATGAGAAATATTAATCATCCGCGTTTCTAATTATTATTAAAGAACATCTTCTGACAACTGTCAATCGAACGGTTCGGAAGCACCCGGCATAATACAATTCACGAGTCGGTTCTTTTATAATGCACTCGTTTCCATTGTCGAATTTAAAAGTTCCACGGTGCAGATGCAACAATCTGGCGGCGCGGCGGCTGCGGCACCGCTTTCAATTCAGCATCCGTTCGATGAATGCGTGCTTTTCCCTGCGAGCACGTGCGTACGCTCGGCGCACTCATTAATAATACAGTTATGCAACGTGGCTCGTGCCGTGTGGATATTACTATCTCCCCGCAATACCATACGAGCGGCTATGAATCGGTCCTGATAAACGCAACGCTGAAGTTATGCGCTTTGAACGCGACGCACCGCGCTCGCCTTAAACGCGCGAATGGAGCAAGGAATCCGATTGTTTTCGCGGACACCCCCTGGATTCGGCAATTTTGAGTCAAAGCGATCCCGATTCGTTCGTTGGCAAAAATTCTCGACCGCTGGGAGAGATATTTGCGGGAAATTTTGTCACACTGAATTGTTCCTGCGGTCAGTCGGGGAAAATTGTCTGGAGCTTGGCAACTTTAAATATTGTGTGCTCGAAGGGCGCAAGGGTGTTTACGCGATAGGACGTGGTCATTAAGCTATTCATTGGTGTGAAATGAAAAGTATTTGGAGCAGCAGTGAAAGTGCTGCATCCTTTTATATTTACGCAGAACTGTTATGCAGATTTTTAAATATCGCTTCTAGAAAATCTTCTGCATCTTCGTACTTCTTGTTGCAAACTGCAAAGCCTTTGGAATCTTGCAAGTGAAATTACAGTAAATTGACTTTTATTAAATAACGCGGACGTATATGATTTATGCAAAATTATGGAGAACTGATATAGGTACAGCATATTCTAAAAATAGATTGGCATTATGTAAAAGTTAACGTTGCTCGAATAGAAGGCTACGACAATAGCAGCGTAAAGAAGAGCTTTTGATTTGGATTTTAATCTCGTTGCGCATCAGAAGGGACCGGGAAACAATAAAGGAAGATGCAGTTCCAGCACGAATTAAGCCTTGGGCATACTTCAATGACCCTATCGAAATGCTGGCTATGATCCAGATCCATTCAATGCTCCAAACGAGTTTGACACGAGCGAAACAGATTGCGCGGTACAATCAGAACACTGTTGCTGACACGAAGCATTCTCAGAATGTCCCTCGTAATTTAGTGATAAATAAATACCCGCCTCCATTAATCCCTCGTAAATTTTAGTTGAATGCAGTACTTAAGAAACGAAGATCTTTAAATAATTTTTAAGTCGTGGAATAAATGGGGATTCCTTTTTACTCAAAATCAAGGCAATAACGAAGTTGTGATATCATTACGTTAATTACAGGAGACAAATTTTCGCTGTGCAATAGGGCTGCACCAAATTTTGCAATTGAACAAACCTTACTAAAATATATCTTGTAAACTACCCACGTCAGTAATCAAATAAAGTGATCAAGATATTTAAATAACCGATTTAACATATTTTAGAACTACCAAGCATTAGCAGAACGGAACTTTAATGCAATTAGGAATATTAAATTGAGCATTAGAAAACCGTTCCAAGTTCACACGTATCCAAACAAAATGAATCAGTGTCACATCCTGGAACATTAATTTTGGAATAAACATTTTGTCCGTAAATATTTGCACACTCGTAGTACATTGCACGTCACACCTTCCCCAATGTACTAATACGTTAAAAAAAATCTCGCCCCCCCCTGTGAAACTTCTCCAAAAATCGCTCCCCGAAAACCATCCCCGCTCGTTCCCACTGAAACCTCCGATTCCGCGATTCGGCAATAAGAGAACCGCCAACAAACAAAAACAGTTAACGGTTCTCCGCTGCCGCCGCCGTCGCCGCTACCATCCACGAACCTTGAACGTCCCCCGAGCGGATAGTAAAACGGTATTGCGTCACTGTTGCAGGCGAGGAAGTCGTAACCGTGCCGCCCGTGAGCGGAGGTCAAGACAGCTGGAAAGTGCAGAGGCTCTCGTTGAACGGCGAATCGCCCAACAATCGTCGTAAAGGCTGTCGTCCCCAGGTGCAGCCGGGCACCAAACGTACACGGCCAGCGCCGCCTCTTCCGGCGATATCCTGCAAGGTCAATGCCAAGGATATCGACGAGTACCTCGACTGGCCGAACAAGGAGAACACGCCCGGAAATGCCGTGAACACCGGCGAGGGGACGACCGGGTCTGCTCCGAACGAAAACGAAGGGTCGACAATGGGCTCGAATTTGAGTCGTCACAGCGGGAAGGGCCTCACCGGCCGTAGAACGCAATCGTCTGGGAACCTGTGCGATCCGAAAGGGAAATTGAACAGCATGGGCAAGATTCTGGTACCGTGCTCGAGCGCGCAGAGAGAGAGGTGAGTCTGTTCGGTTTGATTAGCGGTTCTTTAACACTAGGTGTACGGAACGCGTCAATTTGACGCGTTTCAAAACTTGAGATACAAAGATTAGTGAAGATCCGCGAGTATTATATAATTAAAGTAATTACATTTCATTTGGAAATTAAGTGAATTAATTTTTTAAATAAGACGCTCATTTTCATTGGCTATTGTTAATCGTAGGGAAGTCAGTAAAAATAACTGTTCAAACTTGTCCGTAAACCTAGTGTTAACTTGGGCGCGCGTTGAAGTTGTTTGTTGCATGTTTAGAGCGATGAAATTTGCAGGGTGGCTGGCAACAGCGAATGGGAATTTTGATATTTTATATTGCGACGAGTTAGGCATGGGGTTGTCTGCGTAAATTGCAGTCAATGATTGGGCACTGTTGGGTAGATTTTCATTTGAACGATTATTTGAATCGAAAGTTATTCGTTATTTGAGGGAAAGAGAGAAAGGAGAAATAATCATTCGTTATTTAAGCAAGCTTGAATGAATTGTTTAAAAGAATGGTATTAATTATGATATAGTTATAGGAAATGGTAAATGAATTGCTCTTGGTATTATATAAATAACTTCTATTTAAATAACAAAGTTAATAATTATTTGCAATTGAAATGATGTTTTCATTTATCATTTGTTTAATTATATTATGATTGCAGCTGGTCATAAAAGGATCTGTGTATCTGGAATAATTGGGGAATTTAATTTATTGTTCACTTGCGGTATCGTACAGGGAGGGATTAAAGTATTGTATTATTTGGTACAATTGCGTGGGAGAGAATATGAAAATTATATGTTACAACATGTATTATAACAGAATTATAACAGAAAATTTCTACATAATTAACAAACATCAATAATCCCGATAATTTTATAATCATACCCAATTGCCAAAATTATTCGTACGAACGTTTCAAGAAATTAATAAAAACTGTAGGCACTGTATAAAAGATCGTCTCGAAAGGCAAGAAAATGGATTTCCGTGAGGGTAATCGATTTTTCGTGTTTCTAATATCGTTGAATTCTCTTTGCTTTGCCAAGAGCAAACGGAATTTAATTTAGCGATGAAATCGAAGGATAGAAAAGTTGCCCGCGATTGGCAGACCTAAGGGGGAGGTGAGTTCGTGATCCTTTCTTTCGCAAGGTATTCCCAAGCTGCATTCGCAACAAGCTTGAATAGACCGTTGGTACAATATTGCCCAAACATGGCGATTCTACTTAATATTCGGTCAGTGTTTGACTAGCGTCCAGTCGTAGAGCGCAAGTTTAACGTGCTTGTCAAACACATTTCAATCATGCCAGTGCGAGGACAATATTACATATCATAATAGATCTTCAATTTATTTAACTGGTCGTACGTTCGATATTCCCTTGACTATTATTTGAATACACTTACAATTAGAAATGTAAAAGATGCACAATAATATAGTTTATCAACGATGATATATACATATATTTTTCTAACTATGTTTCTTTATTAAAGTTTTTCTAATTCCACTAAAAAATTCTCTATTAATTTCAATATACACTTTAGTTGTTACAATGTTTTAAAATAATTTTACGAGCAATTTTAAGGAAACTAGCAACAGATGTCTTTAATTATCTTGACATCGAAAGTCACGATTAAATTAACGCAGAGCACTGTTAATTATGTTGTGAACTACATTACTCGTCAAGTTAAAACCTCAAACCGGAAATGCGTCGTAATTAAATCCAACAGGAAGACGAGCCGGTGCAGAAGGGCGAGAAAAACGAATGCCGCAGTAGTTTCGCACGAATGAAATCTCCTTTTGTCGTAACTACGGAATCCTTCCACGCAGTAAAGTCAGGCTACATTATGCCGGCATATTCACTTTTGATAGGAGATCACCTGATAACGAAATAGCGCAGCAACCAACGCATAATGAGAATGTAATGTGTCGTAAAACCGAAATTATTATATTTCATTTGTTCCTGGAAACAGGGAAATTGTAAAACAAGTACCTTGCCTAACGGACCAGCAGATAGTTTTATTTATGTCAATCCAAAATAGGATTTTCAACACATTCGTGACAATTGTTGCATAATGAAACAAATTTAATTTAAAAGTTAATCGAAGCTAGTTTCTCACGTTGTATAATTTATTAATGGAGATATGAAATATGTCGAAGATGTCCTGCATATGTGCAGAGGTTCGTACAAGTAGGAAAGAAACTTAATTTTTAAACGAATTTCCGTTAATATTAATTACAAATTAATACTAAGCGTTCCTGAGTTCGCGTGAGAAAAAAAAACGAAATAATTAAGAAAAATAAATTGGGACGAAAAATAATTAACGAAATACACCAGTCTCGTATGTCCCCCCAAAAATGTATTAAAATAAATCTGTTAAAAATTTCCGGCTTGCCGTACCAACGTCGGCCCAAATAGAAATTCCAAATTCGCGCATCGAAGTGTTTTCATTCGATGTAACTGTAACGAAAATAACGAATAATACTAAAATGACGATGAATCGGGGCAACCATTTCTCATAAACAGAATTAAGCTCGACACTGTCGAGAGTTTCTCATTACGAGACAGTGCTCGGTCTTGCTTAAACAAGCAGCAACGACGGGGCATTACGTGTTATAACAGGTTGGTCGCGGGATAATTTAAAGTCCCTTTAAGGTCGGTCAGTCGCGGAACTGGGGCGGTTTCCATTAAATTCTCGTTTACACGAAAACGGATGCGAGCCGAGGGGAAACAGGGATGAACTGGTTAAAAAGAAAAGGGGAACGGGTTAAAAGGCGCTGGCAGCTTGATCTCATTTACGTAAGTGCTGTTGTTTAACCCCGGGACAGAACAATATCGAGTGATACGCGAGGAACCTTCTCCCCTTGGCGATTTCTTTGCGTAAGAAGATTATTCGAATGCGCAATTTGGACGTAGAGGATTTATAGGAGCAGAAGAAACGTATGACATTGACGTTAAAGCAAGCGAAGATGGTATATTTCATTCGTGACATTCATGGAGCTCTTCTTTGCAACCACACTGCAGAACGAGGAAAAGAAATTATTAACGCGATATTTGAATATTCGTGGAATGATACAAGAATATATAGTTTGATGAGTCCCTCTGAAAGGAATATACAGTGTGTAAGAATGCTTCTACAGGAGTCAGTGAATTATAGAATTTCGGGAAGTTATTTTAGTTAGAAATTTCGTTTCCGAACAAAATTGCAAAGCAATTCTACGAAAGTGTAATAAAGGAGCGTTTAGTGAAACCATTTTACGCTGGTTTCTTTATAACACATATCTAACATCACCGCTTTCTCTTCTACTAAATGTTAAACTCTTCATTGCATTATACGTACCTTATAATATCACTCAATCTGTCGTAGTTTAACTGATTATACAACATTTTGCGATTGATATAAACAGTGATTATAACGATTGTTATTTTTCTACTCACCGAAATATTCAAAGGTCTCTCTACTCTTGCATCTACAAATTGTAACGATCTCCATTCTAATGAATCTTTCGTCCACTTATTTTATTCGTACCTCCTTAATGCCTATTATCCAACTGCCGATACCCCTCAAGTATAACTGGCAAATTCTTGAATTAAATTGCAAGCAACGGCAGCGTCAGCTTCTAGAATACAAACGCTCTCATTGACCTGAAAAATCAACGAAACAGATAGAGATTCGAACAGCAATCTCGCACGCCGAATGCTGCGCAGCCGATTACACCGTCTTGTAATATAATTTGTGCCGGAAAATTGCCAAGGATACTTTCGCGCTCGAGTCGCGGATATAACTCAGCGAACGGTGTCATGTGCAAGCGATACGAAAGCTTCCAACATAGTTTGTCGCAAAACCCGCGCATCACGGTTGAGGGGCCGTGTTACACGCGAAAGCAATTGCGACGTGAAACGAAACGAAACGAAACGAAACAGGGACTCGCAATTTCTTCGCCGTGGAAAATTCTTTCGCTACCAGTCACGAACTTCTGATTTTATTAAATAGTTTCGTAGAATCGAGCAATGCCGTGACAGAATTTATTCCGTGGCGTTTGTTAGAATATTCGCGGGCCTCGTTCTTCCGTGGAATATCAAGTACAATTTCTTTAGTATTATTTCGGGAAATAATGGATTTATCTTTGCGATATCGTATGCGAATGCAGTGTGGAATAATGTTTACTGATCACGATTACGATGTTACTAACGACTTAAATGTAGTATTGCCAGTATCTTCAGTACGCGTGAATCGAGAGAATATTCGCCCTTTTTTTTAATTAATTTTATACAATGTTTGTATTATCTTCGCATTGGGGTAATTTTTAAATACTACTTTATTTTAATGAATCAAATTTACGTCGCGCAATTTAATATAATAATGTACCATCGGGTGGAAATTAATTTTGTCAAATTAATTGAGAGTTTAAAATTTGATTGCATTTAAATATTATCACTAATATTACGAAAAACAGAACCTGGTATTTCATTCCAATAATTGTTCGAAAACATAATCGTAAAATTTCTAAGCATTGTTAAGTGTTTCTAAGTGTGTGTGATCGATTTACTCACCATGAAATAAAAAAAAATGTTTCTTTGCAGATATAAATTCTGTGGCTCGTTGCCTAATCATCTAGATGACAAAGACGGGCTGGATGACGATGCGAAAGAGAACAATAACACAATGACCGACACTATGGGTGGAAATCTTGGTGGTACGCTACCGCATAAAAAACGAACGCTAGGTGTGCATTTTTCGGATGGCGGGCCAACTGGTACTCTGGACCTCGTGAAACATCGATCGCAGGACTCACTAGATGAGAACGATCCCTGGAGGTATGCCATCATTCATTTCTATGGGTTAATAGACTAAAAGTAACACAATGTACGTAGCAAAACTGCAACGACAGGCTAAACATGTGTATCAATTTCTTTTTTTTAATATTTATAGGAGAATACATCAGTTTCTTTTGCAATATAATAAATGCATCATTTCTCTTTAAATAGAGTAATAGAAAAATGCTCAATTTAATGGCACGTTAGCATGGAACAGAAATTGCCATCCCTTCATATGATTCTTGGGAAAAAGAGCATGTATGTAAAAGTTTATGCAAACCACGTCGTATTAAAAGTGAAACGCACATTATTATTGAACTGATCGTGATTCGAAATAGAAACATCCCAAATTGCACGAAACTGTATCTGCACGTCATGTGTCATAATTCTGAATATCGTGCGAGGTTGTAGAGTTAAAATCACAGTGCGATCCTACCTTTTGTTGGAATAAAAGTCATGACTGCGCATGAAACCATTTTAAACGTCGTGTTCAAGGTATTCAGGCAAATCGTGAGTTGCCACGTACAATAACGTTTATAATATTATGAATGACAAACTTGAAAAGATTTGTATTGTTGCATTCTGTTCGTATTATTGAATGCAACAAATTATAATACACGTGGATTACTTCTAAACCAATAACATCCTCTTAGCGTTCAGCTGAATTTAATGCTTTTAATCCACTGGGCAACAGTGAACTTCTCGGTGCAAGTTTCAATAGGTACCGTATTAATTGTAGAATCCATTAAAATAACAGATATTGCATTGGAATAGGTGTCGCACTCCGTAATAACACAATTGCAGTACTTACACAATTTACATAACGACTTGCAACAACAATCATAGTTCTTATTCTTTTTTTAATCGACATTGCGAAATTGAAATGATCGTCACTATTAGTTAGGCAATAGACCGTACTAATTACTTGCGTAATATTTATATGCCCCCTTTTAAAAATGATATTACTGCACGCTGACTAATTAATTATGCGAGTGAAAGAAAATTAAATTACAGAATACCAGACGTCCCATTAAATATTCATTACTAATTTACCTTTGTATAATAAACTGAGTTTGCAATTATAATGAAATCAGTGTAATTAAGAAATTTAATGGAATACGGAAATTTCGAAACGGACGAAAACGCTAATTGGCGCCAGACTCGCCAAACTTAAAGCAAGAATTTCATTGACAAAAGTCCCACGTAGCTACGAAACCCGTGAAATACTAACAGGAGGCACCATAAGAAGTTTCGTCTCATACGCAAGCGTTCATGAATCCATTCAATGCCAACGTACTCGGAAGTAAAGCCATTCCAAATTATTATTGAACTTTCCGTGCTTCTCACAAATTGAAATGAATAATACACGTATCCTAACAATATTTGCATTGTACCACTCGCGCAACAGCTACATATGTCTAATTACTTAGGTGTCATGCGAATGAAAGTAATGTTCAGAAAATAGACAATCCAGCATGCGAATAATTTCTTTACCATCGGTGTAATAAATACGCGACGGTGCGTAGCATATTGCATCGTGCTACGATTAAATAAATCAAAGTCGCTTACCAATCGCGTAGTCAATTCTATCGGCAGACCACTGATTCTATCGCGCGCGATGCTCACGAGTCACATGAATTGCTTCAGGTACCAGCAGAGCGATCTCGATCTAGTGAGGTGTCGCCACGGGAATTTCGACTCCGTGAGGAGGAATCGCAGCGTCGACACGGTGTCCGGCGATTCGACAAGGAGATACGCGCGTGGCGCGTCCGCGGAGGACAGGTGTCACCGAAATTCGGATCTCGACCTGGTGGGCACGCTGCCTAAACGAAAACAGGACGGCAGAAACGTCGGAAAGGCTTCCGAAACGAACTCCTCGGCCTCGCAGCCGTGCATCCCCGGTGCGACTGACAACGGTCTGCTGATGCAGATTGTGCACAAACCCGATTGCGAGTTGGTCAGGCATCGGCAACAGTTCAGCAAGTGCCTCGATCTGCAATTGAGCAAACTCACTGGGGGAGAACCGCAGGACCAAGGTTACGCGTCAGAACGATCACCAGAGGACGAGCATCCGCCATCGTTACCCGGACAACCCTTCCCGAATATAACACCCGGTGAGTCAGATGTTTCCGTTATTTTCGTGCATATTTTGTATCTCGCGGTGCCACTGTTGGCAGTATCTTGGTGGTCCATCGATTCGAGTAAATATTGTATTTAATTTACCGCAATGTAATTTGAATGAGGGATGAGAAATATTATATTCTGAGGAATCTTTTTCAACATTTATGAAATGAATTGAAATTTTTCAGAATTTGTAAATAATCTATGGCAGGCAAAATGACATTATTTGAAATGATTTGTATCAAACAAGAATACGTACGACTACTGTACAGAATGGTACCCAAGGTACACTATGGCGAGGTTGCACGGTTTCATTGAAATTGCGATAAAATGGCAAGAAAAGAATCGTACATCGATTTTTCTGTGGTCGTTGTAAAGAAGAGACTTCACTCTTCAAGTCCATGGTGATTTCAGTTACGAAAAAAAATTCTTAATGTCTTGTGCTTGTACGTTCGTTGCAAGCAGTTAAAAAAATTACCAAGCACGTTAAACTGCAAACGAGAGAAAGAAACGCGCTCGTTACTGTACAGTGCAAAATGTAACCCATTTCTTTGCATTTTCTTCATCCTGCTGTTCCCTCAACGTTTCTTTCCACGTGGAATTTACCCCGTTCTATTCGCAATTTCTTTCGAGCTAATCGCTCGAGGAGTTCCCGATTCCGTCGCATCTTCGCTTTTTCCTGCTCGTGTTTTCTCGCCCCCTGCAGCACAAGCTTCTCATCATTCAGTCCTCGTTTCTCCAGTTCCTTATTTTTCGCCGTACCGAATCCAGTTTCCTTTAACATCGTGTGGCACGTCGCTATAGTACTTTCTTCCGATTTATATTTTAACGTTCGCAGTTGTGGATCTTTCAAATAATTCCGCATCTCTCCTCGAAATCACCGTGCAATTTTCCTATCATCACCTTCGCCCTGGTTTTCTTCCATTCATAGCGCTATTTCACTTCTATTCGCGAAGGTTCTTCCATCCCCTTTCCCATTGGCTGGTTTCCCTTTCGCGTTGTTCGATAACCCCCCCCCCCCCCCCTCGCTTTCCATGCCACTTTGTAATTCCCACGCATGTATCGTCCGTTAACAGTCTTTTGTGGCCCGCGTCAATCGTCAGACAATTTAATGCCAGAGCGACGAAGAAAAAAATCGGTTCGTTAAAGGGACTTTTTCCCTTCAAATGAAACACGATAACGCGTTTTCATTTGTAACGTACGTGACAATGAAACAGGCACAGAATTATGTACAAACCATATTAGCACATAATAATTTATTATTTTAATATAAAAATATGCGCGTTAACGAACGTTTGCAGAGCGGATTGTTTTCGATGGCGTTCTTTGGGCACATCATATAACAGTTTCTATTTCAATGCAAAAAGTGTAATACGTAAAATATCACGGGCGAAAGAACGAACGAAACGCTTTGTAAACTGCGTTAAAAAGAAAATTTCCAAGCATTTGAAAGACAACATACGTCTGAATATTGATCGCGGAACGTTTCGTTTCGATTCATCGCGTTAAGTAATCACCGGTCGTTCCAAATTTCCCCGCTGATACCGGTATACATCCGGCTTCCAAAGGTAATTCGCAACTCGTAGGCATTCAATTTCTGCCACGCGTTCAATCGCGAGTACAGGTGCACACTTTCTTGCGGCGATTGTCGCTTAACGAGTACAAATTGACAGACGTATACGTACCACGTATCCAGTACGTTTCATCGCGTCAGAAGTGTCTCAAGCAACCCTTTTCTCGCCGGTCTCCCCGCGTCCGTTCGCCGCTTCTCGCCTCCTTAGTTCTATCATTTTCCACCACTCGCCGGCTTTTTACCGTCTAGCCTGCGTCGCATTAAGCGGAACAGGGGTGGAGGGACACAATGGGCGACGGGGGTGGCGAACGGTGGCGAGAGCTTGACACACTTTTGTCGGCTGAATTTCGCGGATAAGACGCGCCGGGTATCTTCTTGGAGTCCTTTGTCGCTGATAGACGGCGAAATGCGCGTCGAATTTAGAGCTCTTTGTCGCGAAAGGCAACGCGCCAGTTAAAATGAATGTGACCACGACTTCAATATACCTTCTGCCCTTTCAAACGCCCCCGCCTCTCTCTCCTATCCGTCTTCAATTTTTCGCCACTAATCTGTTTCCAATGGCGCGGTATACTTCGCCGTTGAAAGCGTGATAACGTCGCGACCGCGCGAAATTTCTGCATTTCACGTTGCGGCATCGTCGATTCAGCCTCGCTGGTTATTAATTGGAGAACGAACGAGCGCTTGTGTGTACGTTCGAACGGTTTTAGGCGCGTCGATTTCGCCATCGAAGATTATTGCAGTACACACCGAGTTGCGATTAACATAGGAGTCGATTCGATTTACGCTCGGGCAACGGTAAGCAAGAATTGCTGACTTTGTGCTGCAAATTATTTTTCTTGGAATAACGTTTACGGCTGTATAAGCTGGATTCGTTTGAACCTTTCTTATCGCTGATAAATTGAGTAAAATCACGACGTCTGGATTTAGGAGAAAGATGTTTGAAGCAGAATGTTTATTACAATTTGCCGCAACACTATATAATTGTATCTTGTATACATTCAGAACAATACGTCGATTGATTAATGACAAACTAATGCATAATTGCCGTCAATATTCCAATTACTCTTCTACCGATGCGAAGGTGTTTCCCCCTCGCATGTGATATTTCACTTGGCTCATTCTAAACAACCCAGGTAGATAGCAGAATCAATCGTAGGTGGATCAGTGGGTGGCGTTGCAGTCGCTTCGACACACCAGGCTTGTGGGAAATGTATCGAAGCATGGGATATGCACGCGCAAAACTTCCCACGGCTGATAACTGTACGGAAATCGAGCGTTATGGAAACGGGGACACCTGTATTCGACTGTTTACAGTTTCAGTTCCCATCGAATCTTGCGTCAAACTCGGCTAAGCTTCCCGCGAACTTTCTTCACACCGTGGCGGGGTTTGCCACGTGCTTGCGTGAAAATACTAGGAACGTCACTTGGTCAGAACGAATATGCGTTTGCCCAAAAGTTTCACGTTACATATTTTGCGTTGCCCAACGTTTTGCCACGATGAAAACTTACGCAAGAACGTTTACATACGAGTAACTCTGATGAGAAATTGAAGTGCAATTTTTCCCTATACTCTTCCCATCTTCTCAGCGGTGTTTCGGAAATGCGTGCGCATCTGTTTCAGTATCAGATACACCAATTACTCTGCGTTGGAATAGAATGTTGTATAATATTTTTCGATTGACAAGTTATTTGAAACAAAAGTAGATGTAAACGATTGCAGTACGATTGTAGATCAAAGGTACAGTCTTTCGCAGCTCAAACGTTGACAAATGTACGCCACATCCGTAACCGAAAAGTAAGCAAACAGTCTTTATGCGAGTCTCGGTTGCAATTATCGAATAACTTTCGAGCATATACAAATTACTAGTCGAATAAATGCAGGAATTATGCACAATAACCCTAAATCTCGCGGAACGACGGATAAATTAGTGGACCGATCCATCAAGCTATCGAGATCCCTTCAATATTCACCTCGGCAGATATTTCTTCGTGCCTTCAGCAGCAAACAGGATAATTGCCGCACACGTTCCGTTGAATCGCCGCCCGCGAATACGTACGCACACAAGACCGTGTAACAAATGAACAAAAGTCGAACGAAATTACAATGCGAGCCCGCTGATGCGCCCGTCCGTGGAGTCGATCGTACGGCACACGTACTCGATCCTGGCACTGTTATAAAGTTATAAATTGCCGGGCGAAAACGCGTCAGAACGAAACGGAGAGGTCGCAAGTATCCGCGCGATGGGACGAACACTCGCAACCCTTTTCGCCCTTTACCACGCGACAGCTAATAATACGCCGGCGAAACGTGTACATATATACCGTAATTGAAAGCGTGCCCTAACGAGGGATCTTGTCCTCGCGGCCATACAGCCTGCTCGCGTTATTGATGCAATTTGCTGGGGAATAAATCAAACGGCCGGTCATAAATTAGGGTTGCAATCGCGCGGAATCTCGTTGGAACGATAATTCTACAAAGACGGGGACGCTTATAGCAGAGTGTCGGAGACTTCCTTGCGATTCGTCATTCGCCTGTCAACGGGGGAAACGGGAACGAAGGGATTTGTTGTTGTTGTTTTTTGGTTTTTTTTTTTTAGGAAAATTGTACCTGCGAATATTAAATTTCGCGGGGACAGCGATGCTTCTTGCGTAGGTTTGATGTATTGCGATTGTTCGTTGGAGAAAAGTGTGCAACGCATTGCTGCGCGATATTTTTCGAATAAGTCGACGTCGCCGGGATGAAATACGCGATGGTTCGCTCTGCTAAATGATTTCACGTCGACGAGAGCGGAGGATGGTTTCGGTAATACGGTGTAATGGATTGTGCAATTGTTTTGTTGAATGGTTGAACGTTTCGTGGCGGTTGATTACAGCTTGGATTAATTACCGGGGTAATGAAATTATGGCAGAGTGTTCCGTGCTGACAGCTTCAGATGGAGTTGTTTCTGATAAAGAAATACAAGCGAAGCTGCCTTAGGGTATTCAAAGTGGGACAGTGTCGGGACAACGAGCGAGGAAAAATGTTTGCCGCAACTCGAGAAATGACAATCAAACCGGTTTCGTAGATTTAACGTATATAATAATATCTTTCAATGTTAACGTTAAATAATATTCGAATGAAATATCTGTTAGTCAAATCGTAATACATTTTGAGTTTCAAGGATACATTGTCTTGATGTAATGTCTAAAGATTGGTACCTTTTTTTTACTGTGCAGAAAATTTGTAGCAATTGAAAGAATGTTTCCATTGACAGTTATTTGCAGAATCAGAAAGTGAATTTGTTAATTCGCGTTATATCGAAATAATCGTTCCATGAACGCTGTTAAATATTATTTATTTCTCCCGTATCTGCAGCAATCGAAAGTATCAAAGTATCCAAAGAATATATCGTTCGTTCGACGAGAAATATCAACGGAATACCATATCGAAATATCGATTAAAGGTTACCACGGCCATCATCGTCATTATTCCCCTTTGAATATTAAACGCAGCCCGCTGGTTTTACGCATTTCTGCTTCGTTTCGGCGAGAACTGCTGGAAGTTGACAGTAATTAATCGTTGCACCGAAGTTGGGGGGGGGGGGGAGAAAAAAAAATAGGAAAAAATTGAACGGATCGGGTCCGAGAGATTACACGTCGGCCATGAATGACTTTTGAATAACTAATACAGCATTTACCATCGTTCCCGACAATTTCCAGGCAATTTGATCAATAACGGGTTGAATGCACGGTCGCAGTTTGCATCTCGTATGAATATGTCTATAGCGCGAAGTGCGAAATCTACATATTTTCAATTTCAATCTCATGCATTCGAAAATAACTGCTTATCGATTGACGTTGACAACTTCACAAAATTATTTCCGTCTGTTAATTTCACCTGCGCCGCGGTACATTGCCACGAAAAATGTTCCACCCGATCGACGGTGGACGACGAAAAACGATCGCCGTCTTGAACAAGCGAATAGGTG
The DNA here is from genome assembly GCA_963667235.1 of Nomada lathburiana. Classification (NCBI taxonomy): domain Eukaryota; kingdom Metazoa; phylum Arthropoda; class Insecta; order Hymenoptera; family Apidae; genus Nomada; species Nomada lathburiana. Next base: position 5,046,201 of record OY763905.1, read on the forward strand.
GATTTGATTTATCGTTTCGCCGTGGCACTTTCAAGACTGCGGCTTTCGGCGGAAAAACTTTGCTTACATCACCAAAGTACTTTGCATCTATTACGGACCGAGTGTGTGCTTTTTATTTTTCTGCACTTGCAGCGCTCATAAACATTCAGGGGCTACTCAAATCACGAACGGGTTGAGTTATACACTTGTCGCAGAAATGTGTTCGCGTTATGTAGATTACGTTGTCGCTTGTTCAGGAAAGGTGCGAAATTGACGGTGTCAATTTTGTTTTGTTACCTTGACTCGCAGGTTTTTCGTGTAACAAACGGTGATTTAATTCGGTCAAAATTTCGATGGAAATTCAATAATTCTAGCATTTTTTTAATCCTATCGGCTGATGTGCATTGATATTTCCCGCGAACACTTTTTCGATAAATTACTAATGCCGTTGGACGCGTAACGTGTCGCGTAAATTTCGTGGAGGAAACGGTTTTGCAACGTTCGCGTAGAGATATAAAAATTTTACTACCTGCCGTATAGGAGTTATGAGGCATGGTTGAAAGAATTAAATGCTCCTTCAAAAGAATGCGCAATGAAAATATTCCCCTAAATTAACGTTGAAAGAAGGATATTCCTCTAGTTCAACGTTTACGATTTCAGAAAGTTATAACACTTTCCTCCGGTAATATTTCTGTTCACGCAAGCGCTAAATTTACGATTATGATTAACATAAAACTTCCCAGGCCTCGCGTTAAAGACAATTTTCTTGTACTTACTTTGGCATCTGTTAATGGAAATTATTGCAACAAGAATTGTTCGTATTCTAAATTTGTTTCCAAAACTAATCTTAATCGTAGATAACAACTTCCGATAAGAGTCTCGCACGCAATATACAGGTACCTGCCCCAAAAATGGTTAAATTTTCCACAATAATTTCACCTCCTCCGCTCCTCGTCTTTAAATTGTCAATGCTGGTAAGTCATGAAATACCAATTTATTATTAAGCTGAAAACGACATTATACGTACGAAACCGTGACTAAATTGTACAAACGAAGCCGCAATTAAATTATACCCAGGCCCATTCATATGTAAAACAGATTCCTCAATATTGAGTACCTAGCACCGTACAATTTCGAAGTTATTTGAAATCAACCGTTTCGGTTTCCCAAATTAGAACTGTTCAAGTACCACAGTACCGTTTCCACAGCTGATACATCAGGTATTACATAGTGCGTTACTAATCCCACGAAACCATACCCGAAAGCATAGTACGGACAGAAATACGTTTACTACGTTAGTATGACGATTTGACTGCGGTTCGACGTAGAACGTTTAACGTTCAAGTTTCTCGGACCAGTTATTACGTTGCATCACTGAGCATCGCTGGTCATATCCTGAACAACGATTCCCAAAGCTAACACGAGACTCCACTCCATGTTCTGAAAACCTTTTCATCCGCCTCGTAATCGTAATTCGCGAGTGGCTCGTTCACTTTTTCGAGACCCCTTTGAAAGTGTTACGGGGAAGGCAACGCGTACTCCTCATATGCTCTCCGCGGGGCATGGCACCCTGTTTGTACGAATTTCCTTTTCCCCGTTTTGGAGCAGAAGATTGTACCTTGTATCCAGTCAGACAGGAAGTGATAGGATTTCTCGCGGAAAGAAAAATCTATACGATACCGATACATTCTGAACTGGAAGTCAATATGTTAATTTGAATAGTTTCGAGTAATTGTTAATTTGGTTATGGAAGCTTCGTGCTTGAAAGTAATTATTAAAATGAATACTTGTGACGTATTAATAGGAGAGATTATTAAGTGTAACTTTTTCGAGCGCGAGAAGATCAAATGTTTGATATTTGAATGCTATGACAAGTGTGTTAAATTATTTTGTACTGTTTGTCTAACATTTAATGATAAAAGTACCACGTGTGGTTGGTACCGTGAATGTGTATTCCATTAATGAACGTGCTATTGAAATAGCGCCGAAAAATACTGGTAAAGAACGAAATTTTATTTATAGCTCTCAAAGGCCGTGATTACGAAGTTTTTGAAATACGAACGTGCTACTTAAAAACTTGACTTCACCAAGCTTTCTTAAGAACTTTTCGTGTTAATGTGAGTGTCATGTAAGAGGAAAAGTTCGTAAGATTTATATTTTACCCTCGATACCAAAAGTCGTACTAACGACTGATATGATGATTAATTGAATTATTGTGGATTATTCCTCATTGGGGAACGTGGAAATACAAGATAAAGGTACGTATGCAAAGTTGACAGTGCAAGTATTTTTAATGAAACGAAACAATTGGAAATATAAGTCGTATCATATATGTATACTGGAATGTTAATTAAAATGACAAATATTGCTCACGAACAATGAATAAATTACCACGTCGTGATAAATTAATTGATGAATTTATGGATTGCATAAATATTTGTTCGATAGGACCTCGTTAATGGCATTGTATTTTATATTATATATTTTACGTAAATAACTCATTGTGCTTCTTTAAACTACTTTTAAAGTGTGCTGTTTAATTTGACAGCTTCTGATTTTAAATGCTTCGTTCTTAACTTATTGTGCCAGTTAAAGGAAAGAAATGTTTTATAGGACGCATACCTATGTATAACGATTCTATATTAAACTTGAATCGTCCCATATATCAGTGATAGGCGCTATAATATTTATGTTCATCCACTTGTAATTCATTGTACAAGTAAAACAAAGGCACATTTCCAATGATTTACTATGAAACAGCAATGTATTATCGATTTAAGCCGGTGGTATTTATAAATTGTTCCATTTTATTTCTCGAGTAGACTCGCAGATTTAAAAATATTACACGCAGCATATTTTCACTTTTGCCGAGTCTTCATCCCTTGTTTGTGGAACTCGTATTTTTTATGGAATCATACGGTATGGCATAATAGAAAAAAAGTATATAACCGCAAAAACTGGCGCACAGAAATAAACAGTTTCGGAGCAGAAACTTTATCGACCTGCATTATTTCCATTTTTATCCGCGCCGACAACTTTTGCTTTTATTGCCATTATAAGCACGCTTTATTTATCGTAATCGATTTGATCCCGCCGCAATCCAAAAATCTCGTCGGCAGGCATACAATTTTGTCCACTACTTGGCACGTTGTATTTCGTGAAAATTAATTAAAAAACCTATTGAATATGAAAGCGGTGGCAAAATCACTTTGCGTACAATCCGGAGAGAAAAATACTCGAGCCTGTTAGATTTTAAATGGGATTTATAAATGAACAAAAAACAAATTAAACGAACCAAACAGTAATCCCTCTAAATTCCACCAAAAATGTAAATTTTATATATAAATACAATTTTTGTTGCCGGTAAGTCGAAATCATTATCGCTAAAAAAAGATAAATGTATCCACGCACAAGAAATTATTTCTTTCAATCGCAGCCCATTGATATTCGCACAAAAGGAAATACACACGTCACTATATCTATGTATACCACAGGATTGAGCTAGTTACTATAGTTTCCACACTTCGTTAAATAAAAGACCGTATACAAATCCAGTGGTTTCCTAATTACCTCCTATCGTTGAATATAAATACGAGGAGCTGGTATCATTATTGCGTTAGCGTTCTTAACTGTTTGCCAGCGTGCAATTTGCGCGGAGCAAATTATCATCGCGGCCACCGGGCAGACGGTATCACTGCAGACTTTACTTTAGTATTTTATCTGAGCTGATAATGCCGCGGCATGTACCATTCTCCGTTCTCACCGCCTCGTTGGATTCCATTTCCCCGAATCGTCCGGATATCCGACGAAGAAACGAGAGAAAGACTTTTCCCGGGTACGAAATGGATGTTGCGTCCGAAAATTCTCGCGCCTGGAGATTTGTTCGCCGCGCCGCGGAATTATCGCGTTAATCCTTGAATACGAAATAACATTAAGCTACTTCCGGCTCGAGATACTGCCTCCTCTTATCCCTCCTCGCAAACCAAATGAATCGTTTGTATTTAAATCAAACGATTGGAGCCCGTGGCCGCGAATGAATAGGTTTTGCAACGAGAGAAGCTTTTCTCCTGTGTACTTTCGTTCCCCTATAGTTTATTCGTGATCGTTTGTTGTCCTTCGTGTGTCATCGGTAGAAAATTCTTTGCGGGTTAAGTGTTTTCTTTATAACAGCAGGCTGTTTTATTGAAACCTTTTTTCATTCAGTGTTAGAAGTTCCTTTGAGAAACGGGATATTATGCTACTGTGTGGATTTATTCTTTGGGCAGTATAGGTTATCTAATTAGTAATTACTGAGAATCTATATAAATGAAATCTCCATTACGAGATTTCTTTCGATTGCGGCTTCTCAATCTAGATATTTCTAAAATAATTAAATTAAGAATGATTTAATTATTGCGAAACTGTGTCTTTACTTGAATACGGGAAAATGTATAATAATAAATAGAATTAACAATTTAAATATTATAGCCTCTATTCTAGCTATATACATATAAATAGCCAAGAATATTGACTGGAAAAAATAATAAAAAGACAGAAACGTTTGCAATTTAATAAACGCTCTTCTTTAATCCACGAATTTTCCAACATTTACGCAATAGTCTATAGGGTTTTCAATGAAAATAATTAACAATGTGCTAAAGACATTTACAAGATGGACTAAAAGAGGAATTTAAACGATCCTCACAATGGAATAAGCAAGCGCTTGGAATCAACGCGGAATTTAACTCTTTAAAATTAACTTTAGTGCTTTCGTGGAGCTTGATTTTCAAGAGATAGAAATTTAACGCGCGAGCTCCGTGCGCTCTTCTCGGACGTTAAATTCCACTCCCTCGAATCAACGATGCGCCACGAATGAGAAATAATAAATCGACGGGAGAGAGGAAATTTTAAATATCGCCGGCACTCTAGATTCTAACTCTACGATTCGTACAGCCTGGATTACTGTTGCGAGCTTCTCTTTCATACGGTATGCTAAGAACTTCGATAGTTATTAAAAGAGACTAATTTCGCGACTGCTACGATGAGAATTTTTTGCTGTATCAACTAAATCGGTACTTAATACTCTCTTATGAAAGCACAGCTTTTTTTTTTTACTCATACTACTCCACGTATCTCTACATAGATAGAAAATACAGATTTTACGAAAAATGTATTCTTCTGCAATATCTCGAATTGCATTTTAATCACTAGCAATCAGTAATCAATAGAGTGCGAGTATTTTTTCAGGCGTAATGTGTGAAGGTATGAAAGATACATGCAGGGTAAGTGTAGAAAATATGCCACACAGGTGTATTATTTTATTTATTGTAATTTGTGTTAAAATATATTACAGTAATTCTTGTAATGTTGTCCCTCGTAAATTGTAAGAATAGATTAATCGATTGATTGAACAGCGGGACAAATTTTTGCCTAGGTTCCTCTTCTTTATTTATTTTCTACGAAAACAGTCTATAGTAATATTTTGATTGTCTATACTATTATTAGTGATCATTTGTAGTGTATAGTAAACTGAATTATGATTTTCGTTCAAGCGAAGAAAATAATTATTCGTGGATAATTATAATAACAATTTTGTGTTATGCCAAATTATTCTAAATTTATTTATACTACGATGAGCTTTGAGTTATTTAATAATAAATTACTTTGAATTAACTGTTTGATTACTAGCACAGCAAATTGTGAGAGAAGAACCTCTAAAGTTGTTGCATACGATTATTCTAAGACGATTTATATAAATTACTTTACCTTTTCTACGACTACGTAACAACAACAACCATGCTATACCGATCTCTGCCATTTCAATTGTTCTTCTTCTCTGAAGAAAATTGCAATTTCAAAGTTACTTCAATTAAAGGATAAAATTTTTAAGAATCAGCAAAAGTATCAGCTTCCTCTATAGAATTCCTTTTCCTTGCCGTTTAAATTACCTCGCCCGTTCTTTGGCCCGATGAAAAAAGGTGAAAAATATAAAACAAGCGATCGGAGTGCCATTTCAAAGTCTGAAGCATTCCCCCTTCGATCGAAATTACTACTCCAGGTGTCTACTTCGTGCGCCACAGGAAGCATCGTCATTACGGCATTACTTTACCATTGACGGCAATGCAAAGTGTAATTACAACCGTTTTTATCTTCTCGGTATAAAGTTCTACTATTTCCTTGTGCTGAAAGAGACATTCGAGTTGAAACGATGAAACATAAAAAAGCTTTTCCTTGAACGTAAAACTGCTACGACGTCTAAGACACTTGCAACGATTTTATATTTTTCGATTCGCTTGCTGTAAAGGGAAAATTATCGGCATACTCCGATATCATAACATGTTAGAAAAAGTAATGGTTATTCTATTAAGTTTCATGGGAAGAAAGTCCGGACATGTAGTTTCGAAGAAGAAGTGATATTTCTTTTTCCTATCTGTACTTTAATTAAATAGTAAGGAAGTTTGTTGCTGAAATTTCACAAAGTAAATAGTATACTATCGATGGTCCAAGAAAAGATTTGAGTAATTTGTGTGGAATTATTGTAATATTTAGACACCCCTACTATTTAGTAGAAATAGTGATATTAATTATTATACTTTTAATTGCTGAAAAGAATAATGCACATTTTACACGCAGTTCTTTATCAGAATTTTACTGCTTAATCAATCATTTATAATACTGAAATCTTCAACGAATTAACTTACTCAACGTGAATTAACGTATCGCATACAACAATATTTCCTTGAAATTCGAGAAATTGTATCTACCAAAATAGCCGCAGAATTCCAGGTCGAAAGGCATCTAATTCACAGACACCCGCCGATTCCAGTTCCAAAAACCGATCTGCTAACAAACGAGCGCTTTAATTTCCTCCCTGAACGTTCCCCAAGATTCTGCATAACTAAGAATGCGGGAGTACCGACGTGGAATTTTCGACTGCTTCCCTGCATTTCGCGTGCGCTTCGACAAACCCGAAGCACGTGCGTACCTGTATGCAGTCACATTCCCCCAACCACCGGCATTCTAAACTTACAAACCTCTGTCCGCCGTGTGCACCATAAAATACCAAAAGCAGAACAACAAAATTCAACTCCGTCCATTCCATTCACATCGCCGGACATCCCGATTACGATTGAACGTGACACACGAAAAGCGTACGAAAAACACGTCAGTCCCAACTACCATTCTAAAAATCGCAATCCGTTTCACGCGAATCAATGTTTCGATCGCGACTCGATCGCGGATCGCGGAGGCAAAACCTCGTCGACGAACCGAAAATATTCGCAACGATCTTCTCGATCACCGCCACGACCGTTTGGCAAAGCCCCGCGGGGTTATCACTTTGGCGCGTTAACGCGCGACGTACGACGTCGACGATGCTCCTCGACGTTTCCGAACCCGATACCGATCGATTCATCGGCCGATCGAGAAACGAGCCACGAAGTTAACGGCTACACACGCGACCGCTCGCTTCTCTACCCTTGGCCGTTGGAAACGCCGGGGCGAGCGGCTTTCTCGCTGACATTGTAAATTTTCCGAGTCAAGAATTTACCATCGATCGCGTGCCCCCCTTTGGGCCGCCTTACACCGAACTCGGTCACTTCGTCGTCCGGCACGTTCTGCACGCGTTCCTCCCTCGCCCATTGACCCATTTATCCGCCGTGGGTCAGCCGCGTTGTTTTAGATCCTGCGTGGGTCCCCTCGGTTTTTCACGCCCGCGGCTCGCGTACCCGGCGGCTACGTAATGAAAGTCGTTCTTCACATTCCTGTCGCGAGCCTGGAGTATCGAGGGCGAGGTCGATATCGTGTACCTTCGTCCTGTGCATGGCTCTTTTCCGCGGTTTAATTATCGAGCCCTGGCCTGTTCGCAGCTCGCGGTGGATTTATCGCGAAACGGCGCGAGGGATGTTCCGGATAATTTACAACGCGGAGGGAAGTGTTGCTTGGAAGTTTCCGATGGAAGGACCATTTTTCGGGCGTGTATGTTGGTCGGCCGATGGCAGGTTTGTTTAAAGGAGGACTGTGGGTAATTGAATCGGACGGACGTGTATTGTACTTCGCTTGTTGGTATGGATTTCGCAAGGTTTTGGAACTTTAAGTAGATCCTGTAATTTTTGATCTGTTATGTTTGACGTCGTCATTCTGAACGAAGCTTATTAATCCCGAGTGGCAGAGATGAGAATAGTGTTTCGATAGAAGCTATCAATCGTTCGTGAAATACTGTCGAAACTTTCCTATAATGTTCACGAAATCGATTGTACTATCAATTCCAATATGACGTGATCTATGTACGAATGAAGTTGAAATCGTCAATGATTATTTCGAGCGTAGTTCCAATATTTCAAACGCAGTTAAAGTACACTGACCGAGTACGTTTTATTCAAGTGGCAACATTTTTGCCACAAAGTGTTTATTCTAACGAATAATTAGTCAAGACGATTGCTTGCACTTGTTTTGAGAACTGCGACGATATACAAATATTTTCTTAAGGCCTTAATCGTTCAACAAAACTACACGCTTTCTAAACTTAACGATTAACTGCTGAGCACCGTATGCCTGAAGGAAGTAAATCAGATTTAAATATGCACTCTCTTAATAGGCAAAAATCTTATCTTAGTAGGTAAAAAGTAAGTTGTAAAATCGACCTAAAGAGGAATTACTTTAATCGGTCGGTAGACTTGCTTGAAAGAAAAAAAAAGTATCGACATGTGGCAGGCGATTTCAAATCCGCAAACGAGGATGAAGTAGTTGGTTATCTGTTAGCAATCAGGCTTAACTGTTAGCAGCTAACAATCACCGAGTAATCAAGATTGCTTGGAAGCAATCAGGCTTTTAGTTAGCTGGAACCAGAACAGAGATCGAGCGATCTTCGGTTAACTCAGTCGTTCTATTTATTACTCACTGGGGCAATAGTTCCAGGCTTATTTACAATTACACTTATACAACTTTGGTTAATAACCATGCTTCTCGATATCAGTCGATATGAATAAAACGAAAGAACAGTCGAGGGTAGTCTTTTTCTTTTCTTTTATGGAATCGCACTATTATACTTCAATCGTGATATAATTGCCTGCTTCCTAAGCTGCGTTTCACTATTCATTTATTTTCTTTTCCTCGTAATGATATTCTGTGCAATCGATTTTTCAATTAATTTTGTATTTAATATGTATTTAATACGCGTTCGAATAATAATTAAAGCTCGTCCCACTCATAGAACTGAAAAAAATACCGATGGACGATGCGTTTTCGAAAGTGTGTCGAGCGACGTGTTGCGGCCAGGAAACCAATGAACAAGTTTATTCCTCGTATCCCATTCGATCCATCAGAATTGCAGTATAGTATATCCGTATTTTCGTCGACGAAGATTGATGCGTTACCCTCCAAATTTTCCGTCTGGATGGTGTTAAACAAACCGTGAAATCAGAGGAAAACATACACCCAAGAGGCACAAGGAAAGGCGAATGAGAAAGGTATATGTTGGGGGTGGTTTTTATCCCCGCTTGATTCACAAGTTCCATATGAACTGTTCGAATGTACTCTCATCTTCCAAATAATTTCTATAATACACAAGCGCAACATTCGATGACAATAGATCGTGATCCATAATGCTAGGAAAATACGTTAGTAATATTAGCAAGTTCTGGAAAATATTCAGTGCGCAGATAACATAAAGATAACTTGTACAAGTATTGTTGTTAATTTAATCTTAAATTCGATAACTCTCAGATGGGGCATACGGGGGGAAATATAAAAATGTTGATGATTTGTCTGAATCGGAATTCATCTTTAATTCGTCACTATCATATTTAATGTCTGATTACCTCTTGGACACGGAAGTCCACCGCTGCGCCGAAGCGCATGAAATTTTGCATCTACATATATAGCAACACATCAAACAATGTTCTGCATCAGAGTTGCACTCAATTTGGACGAACGGGCAAACACGAGCCGTGCGGCCGCAATTGTGCCAGTTCTGTCTTCGTGTGGACAACTATTTGAAACAACCGCGATGCGACGCGACTCGACGAACTTTGATTTAAAAAAAAAAGTTGTAGTTTGTTAGACATACGACTGGTTCTATTGCGTGAAAGTGTCGCACGTATGTAGATCCTGCGTTAAAATAATGAAAATCATTTCCAATAATCAAGAAATTCCATTTCTATGATATATTTATTTTATACAAGCCGGGGAATTTATTGGAGATTCTACCTTGACAAATCGTTTTTGTTTCTGTAAAATAAATATTAGAGTATTTTCCCTTTTCGTACGGTGAAATGATGACACATCTATCGATTCTACATGTACTGTCTTTCGAAACAGAACCGTAATATTGTAAATCACTTCCCGGTTTGATAAAAAAAAAAAAAAAAAAGAAATATTTGCAATCTGGCGTCGACAGTCAAATGGCAGAAATGTTCCACCAAAATTTTTCCACGCGTTCAACACTTCTACGGGCCCGCCGAGTTTTCGAAACAGAATAAAGAACGGTCGGAACAAATTACTATGGAGGAATAGCTGTACAAATCTTTTTACCATTTCGTGAATTCGATATCGTTTATCTTTACCGTTTCAGTCCATCTGGTTTTTATTTATGCATATTTCTCTTTCGTGTATAAATTGATAATACTGGGCCATAGAAATGTGTGTAAAAAAGTACGTAGAAACTTGTACACCTATTTTATTTTACTTTTTTTTTATTTTAACAAAGGCCACACGAAATCCAGTAGTTCTTTTGTAAAAGAATCATTGACTGCGTTTACCCATAGGGCTGATAGGGTTCTACAGTCGGACACTGTAGAAATTTTAATAGGACATATAGTTACCCTTACACTACTGTTCATAAATGCAAATTCATTTCAATGCTATTCTTAATATAAATACAATACCACATGAATGATAAGAAAAAACGGATTGACAATTTCAAAGAACCAATTAATTACATATTGTTCAACTGAAATACAATTTAATCGAGTCGAACGAAATGCAATTGGAAATCCGATTATATCGGCGAATCGGCCAAGCTGAATTATAGATATGTCGCAAAATCAAAGGAAAAAGCAACGTCCGACTGATCGACGAATCACGGAAAATTAGACGGTAAAGCGTGCAGCGACGCTTTCGAGTCGAAAAGGGCAAGGTTTAACAGTTTCCGATAGCCAGCCGGATAGAAGTTAAATCGATTTCGCTCTCAAAGGAAGTAAACACGAAAAATCTGTCAACGAGTAACGAACCGATAAAGAGGAAGATAGCGTCGGTTTGCGCCGCTAATTAACCGTGCTTCGGAATTTTTCTCGTCGAATTCCCCATTCTCTCACCCTTCCGATCCGCCCCGCACTTTCGATCCATCAGTGACAAAAACCGTAGACAGTTCTGTGCCGCGCGGTCGTATAGATATGACGAGTGTAAAATTGGCGAAATGAACGGAGAAAAAATACTTACACCCTGGAGCAATCAGGGAAGTCAATTGTACGCGATGTAGGTTCCCGCCGGACGATCGCCTTGATAATTTACGACGGGCTACGTTCGAATGGATATAGAAGTTTCCTGAGTTTGATTGGCCTTGCATGAATTATATCCACGGCACCGTGGGAAGGCGTGCGCGAAATGGGTCAGTAATTAAGCATGAGAGCGAAGATCTAAATTCAACTAAAGTGATAGCCAAGGAATCGTTCGGCCGCGATAATTGAATTAGAGGTGTGCGAGCTGATTAATTTCGTTCTTTCGCGCGGGGGCAACGTGCCCGAAATGTCTCTTAATTGTGATCTGACGAATTTTCATCGACTTTTGGTTTGAAATGTTGTATGAATTTTTGGTGGTCCATATTTATACGAAGCGCACTTTTCATTCGGTACGGTTTTGCTTTGCTCAGGTAACCAATTTGCTTTTAGGCGAACATTAATTTCTTAATGATGGATTGATTGTGAGTATTAAGCAAGTGTTAAGAATTATGATTAAATTTAATTTCATCTGATTATTATAAAATAATTGATAGTATGAAATCTGAGTAATTAAAAATCTAGGAACGTATTAGTATAAATTGTTCATCTTATGGAAAAGTCTTCATGATATTTATATTCTTTGGCTGTAATAAAAGCTATCGCTCTTCGCGGATTCCTTGTATCGTGGTAATTGAACTTTTGCGAAAAACCGGTTAGAATAACAAAAATGTATTTCACAGTTAATTTGTTAATTAGGGTGGCTTCATGATTAATGAAACAGATTTATTCCTTTAACCTGCAAATTTAAAGGTACATTAGAAACATGTAGAATTTTTGTATAAATGAATTATTGCATAAAAAATATCGCTCGCCATCCCTGGTGGGACAGCTCGAAGAAACTGTCCATTTAATTCCATAATCAATAGACGTATTAAAATGGATCCTGTTAAATCATTTATGAGAATAGTATCGCCTTCAATCTGTCAATATTTGCTTGAAATATCCAATGAAATATTTCGTACAAGATCAGAGGGCGATAAACGGGCTGGATGAACTTAGTAGCAGAATCGTGGATAATCGGTGCCATCCACAACCCGTTCTTCGAGTTTGTGCCCCCAATTAACTATAATTTCCGGCTCACGACCCCTGTAGCGCACGTGAGAAATGGCAAAGTAGAGAATTTCGAAACTTCGACCATGCATATTGGTTAATGTCACCTGCTACTGGCTTGATCGCCGATAAGCCTGGAGTTAAACGTCATCGTTTCTCGTTTTCTCTGCAATGTGTTAATTTCTAAAGAAATTTCATTGTTCTAAAGTCTATTGTATTATGGAGAATAATTCTTACTTTCTTAAATAAAATTGGTCAGAGGGAAAGTTGAAACGGAGCGTCTCATTGTTATTCAAGTATTTGAAATTATTATGTAAAACTTGTAAATCTGGTGAAAAATATTCTGAATCCTAAACTTTTGTTCTTAAATGGCATAGGGCATAGAATATCATATTATTTATTGCAACCCATACATTTTTCATCGGTACATTCATTTCACAACCATATTTAATTGTCACATAATATGACTAAAGGAAAGGCCAGTATAATAAGATATTGGTTTACATTATTATTCTCTTCATTCTCATTTTAATGTGCAGAAAAGAAATATATTGAAATGCTGTTTTATGCGATTAAAAGTGTACATTGAAATAATTGATTGTCACTTTCAAATCTAATGAGGAAATTATTGCTCACTTGTATTATCTTAAATGTTAAACACGTAGGCAATAGAACTGAACACGCTCCTGATAAGAATCCTTATTGAGCCAACCTGTTCTATAATTTTTCGGTCAACGGCCGCTCGCATTGCATGTCAGAAACCTGAAAATGGACTAATTTACGGTCATAAACCATGAAACGTTGCGGCATTATAAAATGTAGGGGAATAAATCAAAAAGCTTCCTTGATATCGCAGGCACTGAATCTTGCATAAATATTCTTTGCATATACGTATTTTCATATCGTGAATTAATTCCATTTCCAAGTGCTTCACATTGTTAATACTTTCTTCAAACGAGGAGTAGTAATTCTAACTCGGTTTGAATAATACTAAAACGTTGCCAGAGATGCAAAGAATAGATTTTAATATGTACAGCTTGGGTTAAAAATAATTTGCAACTAACATTGCGCGACTTGGTAGAACGAAAAATTGTTTAAAAAGGGTAATATATTTCAAACAATAAATTATTAGCCGCGTGACAAACAATTTGTCTATAGTATAATAAAACGTCCTTCCATAGATTTCACTTCGAATAAAAATCAGCATGCAGTTTTCTTCAAGCGCTTCGCAGTCGCCCGACGAATAAATGCTCCAACGACCACCAATCTTTCCAAAAAAAAAAAATACGAAAAAAGAGGAACCGGCAAGAAACTGAAGTATTCTAACGTTGCATGACTCTACCTTCCTAGAAAGTCTTAAGCTGTCGATCAACGACCCTTGGCATGTACGTGCAACCCCCTGTGTCGTTAGGCGAAACCACGATTCCTACCCCCGCTATGGCGGACCAATCGTAACAACCTAGCCGAGCTCTCTGGTATAAATAATTTTACTATTCTGCCAGCAGGCTAGTTTACTCTCCCACAAACGTAAATACGTACGTGTGGAGAAATTTCGGGCGTCGAGTACACGGGGCAGGGGTGGCGTGCCTGGTGGTGCACGCCACCCTGGTAATCCCGAGCAGGTTGTTATCAAGATCCCACGTCGACAGAATAGCCAAACGGACGTCCGGCTAGTCGCGACAGGGTTCCAGGTATAGCCTCGTTTCACCCTCCAACCAGGGGGTAATTCATAGCCTGGGTAATGGCTATCGCGTTATCATGCTTTAAGGCCCTTTTCGGTCGCTCTGTGAAATTCCAGTCACTTGGATCCACTTTTCCGGGAAGAATGTTGGCTTGCAGCGGGCAAAAAGTTGATTGAACAGATTGAGTTAGCGGTGGGCGGTAGATAAACTTTTGTAAAAATTACTGGGAAGATGGTGTTTGCTTGCGGTGTACATTAAAGTAGCAGAGATTTCATTTTGAATAATATTTCAATATATTTTTATTGAATGAGTGAGTAGAATACTTTTGTAGAATTCATGAATGTTTTTTCTTAGATTCGTTCGTATGATAATTGTGTGTAGTAATTTGATGATGAGAAAATGTATCGCTAGGTACTGAAAGTGGTCGATTTTTTATTTTGGTTAACAACAGCATTTTCCGGGAGTTTCGATTTCATAGTGATATATTGTTTCCATTCTATACTGCTTCGGATATGTTACACTCTCTGTATCGTATTACGCAACGGAAATATTTTACTAATATTATAACCAGATTTTGCCTGAGTTCCTTTATTAAAATCGAAAATCGCTTTCAGACTTCTTCAATGTTATGTGGAATGGAAATTTCGAAACTTTATTTACAACTTTTAGCGGTATAAGTTCGCAAGCTTATGTTTGTCCATAAAAGTTTCGACGCAAGTTTTAACGATACGTTGGATAAGTATTAAATAACTTCACTTTCTGTTTGCGTAAACGTGAAAGTATTGACCACTGGAAACACAGATATGTTTGTGGAAAAATTACTAAACCCCCTCTATTTTACTACCTCGAAGTGATAGCAAGACTTTGACAAGTTCTAAACCGTGGTTCGTTATGAACAATGTTAAATAGATAACGGCTATCAGTCCAATATTTCGCACGAAATTTAAACCTCGTTAATACTTTTATTCGCAAGGATCTTACTTTTCTGTCCAAGAATCACATTTCCCAAACATATTATTTGGAAGAAAGGATCATCGTTGAAATATGTTACGAGAACATTAATATCGTAATATTAAAGCCAATTTCGCGTAACAAAATTTTCGCCGCAGCAACGGAAATCAGCCAATCGAAAAGGCAACGAGCACTGGCAATAGAACCAGGAGTTGAAGTTAATTGTGTGAAGAAGTCGACTTTGAACAATGAACAATGTAATCAGAATAGCCGCTTTATTGGCTTTGAAGTATCGCTGCAAGCTTTACGGGTTTGATTAATTGCAGAAAGAAAAGGCATCATTAATCACAAAATGCAATGCGTACCTGCGCTCGCCGCCATGTTATCATTACGAAATTGATAACCGATCATACCGTACAATCTATCATCCGTTAGTTACACATACAAATCACAATATTTAAGATCGCGCAGTACAGAACTATTCAAACCGTCTACCCCGATCACAAGAATATTAATCCCTTATCAGAGAACGATTCGAATCCGTGACCGTTGACGATCGTTCAGGAGTGCGGGCAAAAATTCACACTGAATAATTTATTTGAACGACTGCAATCGTGGAACGATAATCATGCAATACCCGTATGCATTTCTGATAAGGCACATAGTTCCGTGTCGTCCGCAGCGCGCTATAAATTCCCTTAGATCATAAGTCGAAAGATCCCTCGAAAATCGTACATCATTAATCACCGGCTTGAGCGTGTTACCTACTTACGGCGTTGGCGATGTGTTATCAGTATCGGATCGATGGTTTAGTGAACCAAATGTCGGCCGTCGACCCTTTTTAAGCTCATTTCAGCGAAATTCTTTTCGTTGCTGTACAGAGTCAGACAAGGTGGTGCGGGGGGTGCAAGAAAGTATAGTACGAAATAAACGCGAGAAGTATGCTCGAGATAGGTACGAGACCGCTTATGGCTTCGTAACACGAGCGACGAAACGATTTTGTGCTTCTCGCTGCGCACGTGTGTCGAACAATCGCGTGCTCCATGGATACTTGGACAGTTTGAAATATAAATTCGAATGGCGACACTTAACGCGACAGTCAATTCAACCCCTTGAGCGGGGAAGATCCGAATTAATCAGGTGGCTGAAAAATTGAAGCTCGTTTAATCTGGACCCTCGTTTCCATGAGAATCTAGATTACCCGTGATTACCTGTGTTACTGCAAAAACGTTCAACAGGACTGAACACTGCCCCGATGAATCATATTTGAAGAAACATTTATCACAGGTAAATTTATCGAACAAGTAATATTGGTTTCCGTGAAATAAAATTACATAATTAGAAACGTTATTTCGCTAATATTAATAGATATTATGTAGATCGCTTGAAAATTAAAACTAGACTAGGTACTCGATTTTTGAGTTAAGAAAACTCATTCGTTTACCTTAGCAGCCAGTTAATTCCAGAAATATTTTCAACAGAACGTTAAATAGATGAAGATTGAATCGATTCTAAATTCACGCAGAGGAACGAATGTCTTCGGATAGATAGCCGATTCTCAGGGAGCAATTGATAACCTGGTTACAGGAAATCTCGTATTATCGGACTTTAACACCCCCGTCGTAGTGTGTGTCCTCTTTCATAGCCCGGGTCTTCGAACGAGTGGACTCTGGCTGCCACAGAAAAAGCCCCGCCAGTTTAATAACAGTTTCTTGCTGTGCGACGTAATGTATCGACCAGATGAAATTACGTGGACGATGCTCCACGTCGTTTCAAAGCGACCAGTTTCTTTGCTTCTTTCGGGGCAGGATCTCTATAAAGAGTAGAAACTTCCGACACGAATGAAGATTGAAGTATAGACGACTGTACAATTGAATTTTCGGGTAGACGGTCTCAGCGTTATAGCTTAGAAAGTGTGCACTATCTTTAAAGAAACAAAAGGTGCGTATTGTCGTTGGATATTATTATGCAATATTGAAATAATATATTTTTAGATAGTGTTTAAAATATTACTGGTAAATGATTAAAATAAGAGCTTTAAATATTATCAGAATTATTATTAAAGTATTATTACATGATCGAAGTATTTATATCTTTCAGTACAATAAATTGTTTATCAAGTCGCAATATTGAATTAACATAATGCATATGGCTTTAATCAGCGTGAATTTGAATAGAAAAATTAATTAAGCTACCGTGGATTGCTTTGATTAATTCAATTTCACTTTCTTCGCTTTCAATTACGCAAGGCATTTTTATTCTGGACAGGGGATATTTCCCAGCCAGTGTTATTACTTTTATGCTTTTACGTTCAGTCCTTTTTTTATTAATCTCATTCATACAATTCCAATTATGATTTCATGAATAAATTCGTATTATGGAAGCAGTAACTATAATATTCATGTCCGTTGTCGCGATATCATAGACTTATACTACTGAAAAATATAGCTGCTTAATCTCATTGATCTGTGGAACTTGACATAAAATGTGGGTCATACACTTCCACATGGTTGAGCGTAGTTTAATATCACCAATAACATTCGAAAGAGAATAGATATATGCTTACTAGTAAACAAATATTTGCGATCCAAACAATTTCGAGCAAATGCTCTCGAAATAATAATTTTGCACGGAATGTATTAGCACTTGATGTACTTAATTAAAATTTTATGCAAGAAATTATGTATATTGCAATTTACACAAATCTTCTGCATATGAAGTGCATATTTAATGGAGAAAATGTCACCGATATTTATACGCTCCAACAATTAACCCGCTATGAAGTAGAAAATTCAAACGAGTAATGAAATCTTTAATTGCATTAGGTACCAGTCTCATGCCAGTAAACTTTTCGAATTAAATAAATAATTATAAAGTATTGCATCGCAATATGCACGTGTCGTTCAGCTAGTCACTTGTCACTTACTATAAGTGTACTTAATAAACTATAACAACATCTGATCTCCTTCTATTTTTTTCGCTGAATGCAAAGTAACTCCATTGTAATTATGAATGACAAACCATCCTCTTCCATTAATAAAATAATTCTGAACCAAAAAATCCTTCGCTTAAAATTCCGTAAAAACATCTCCAATGAAACCACGGACTCGTTTCAGCATTATTTATACGCCAATTTTACACACTCGTCAGAAGTAAAGTATACTTGAAATTAAATCTCCCAGACCTATGAATCTTGCAATAGGAAATTTGTTCCTCGACAAGTTTTTCGAATTTCTCGATATCAACCACAACGAACACCGACGAAGGTCCATCTTAAGAATATCGTTGAAGTAATAATATCACCATGACTGTACCTCAATCATTCTGATCCGATCGTTACGCTGACATTTTCCCAACGAATCGTAAATTATTTACAGTCGCCGAATCGCTTGCTTCCATTGCGGTTTGCGGAATTACTTTCGAAATAACTCCGTGGATTCCAGCGTTCTCTCGATATTTACGATCGTCGTCCGGCGAATCTGTTGTCCGGCTGATAAATAGTAAACCATCTCGTTCCAGTTTCGTCACGATAAGCAAGTGTATCGAAGGATTACGTAATAAATCGCGACCGAGATAAACTCGTACGCGAGGCATGCGTCTTCGTTTCCGGAACAGCAAAAGCAGCAGCAGTTTTATCGTTACGAATTCCGGCTTGAACTCAATACGGACCTTCGATACGGCATAATCCAACACTTCATTGCGGTCGCGTTGAAGTCTTCTTCTTCTGAAGATGTATTTGACGACTAGCTAGTGGAGCACTCGTGGAAATCTAATAAAACCACGTTCCCCCGTATTTAAATGTTTCGTGAAATATCTGTATCGATGACGTGGATACTTACATCAAGAGGAATATATGTTCGAAGACAATGGAAGAGCACGTTTTAATATACAGAAAGGCGACGACTGGTATACTTTTATGTATGAATAAGTAGTATTACTTACGGATCAAATGTTACAATTATTTGATTACAGTGAAAATGTGCGATGATACAATTCACGATCAATTTAAAGAACCAACAAATTTGAAACTCTGGTGCGAATGTGAAACAGAAAATTGGGAAACGATCGAAAGGACAAGAGGGTAATCATCGAATACTTCAACTGACTAATCCTACACGTACCTTTAATTAAGTTTCTATCGACCCCACGCGAATCTTTTCGCATAACGTGGGGAATCTAAACCCATTCCACGTGATTATCCATACAAATTATTAATCTGCAATTACCCGTGAACTATTGGCCATACGTAAAATATTCCAGTCGTCGTAAATACTCGATTTACAACAACTGTATTTACCCAGTAGTTCGCATTAAACATAGCGAGACTATGGAATGGATTATGAAAACTTGACAAGCGTGCAATTAAAAAAGAAACCGATTGCAAAATGTTTAATGTCGTAGAGAAATATGCAACTTCATATTCAAGCTCTTTCCATTTTCGCGTCGGATAAACTTCTATGCGTGTAACAGCCATGTTGCCAATCAATCAATGAAATAATTCAGCTTGAGATAGAATTATTGTCAGAACGAATCCACGAGATGCGCAGGATCAATGAAATCATTAATTAAATCATTCGTAATATCTTTCGTTTACACGAGGCACGAGAATGTAGCAAGATCCACGGGAATCCGGCTGCACAAATCAATTTCACGAAGCGAAGCCTGATTAATTATCGTTCATCGTCGACTAAAATGCGTGCATGCGCGATCATGATCGGATCTTCGCGTCATCAGTAGCCGTTTATATACAGCAGGTAAACAGGATCAAGAGATCTAATCACGGCTAAATCGAAACGTCTGCCGTGTGGAAGTCAGAGCTGACGCGGTATCAAAGCAAACGGGTAATAAGCGAGGCCGCGTTACCGAGGTTCAAGCAGATCTACCGCAGATATTACCAACACTTGAAATCACAGGAAATAGGAGGGCGATCGTTTCTCGTGACGCGCCGCGCGACCTGCACCCTCTTTGAGTAATTGGCGGCTGGAAATGAAATGAATCTGAGGGAATCCTCGTTTCGAGTGACAATTGTTGAAATATTTTTACTCAGATGTTTCTCAATCTCGATTTCTATCATTCTTCCTAGTATATTTTTCTTGGAAATTATTTCGAACGATTTTAATTATTTGTCGACAAGTACGTTTAAACGTACGTATGTCCTATTCGTTGCTTAGCTTGAGCAACTTATATTTTAGAAAGTAATTCTATCGATGAAATGCATACTGTAATGTTTTCGGATGGTTATGGGTTTTTAATATCGTTTATTTATTTAAGCCTGGAAGTAATAATAGTGTAAGTAGTTATACGCGATAATAAACCTTCTCACTTCTAATTAAAAACATTTTTACTTCCAGTGTTACAAATTCTAGTGAGAAAACGTTATCGTGGTTGATCGTTTTCGTTAACAATTATTAAGTTTAGTCTGCGCGATATATAGCCGTTTGAGTAGAACGAAAATGTGGACGAAGTAGTGATTTAAAGGAAGCGATGAAACTAGTTGTCTAATTAAAGTTGATTAATTGATGGAAGAGCAGGGAACCAGAAACAATGAGATTCAGAATCATGGATACTTGAACATTCCTCTAATCAGAAGGCGTACGAAAATTAAATTATACATTCAACCTTAACTATCAACCGCTCTCGAATTCATGGATCATAAATTTTGAGCAGCCACTCCCTGCTACTTCATTTCTGGGAGCTTTCCTATTTAACAGTTGAGCCTTGGATTTCCCTGTAAGTACAGGTAAAATTGCTTGAATTAGTGCTCGTGCATTAACATGGCTCATACAGGTTACTGGAATTAGTAATCCTGCATCTCTGCTTACTCCTTCGGAACCGCTTTCGTGTTTCTGTTAATTGCACAAGATATCACATTATTAATATCAGAAACGTAAACCAACAATCGTTTTAAAAAATATGCTTCAACAGTTAGAACATTAGAGCAATGTAACTGATAATACCTCACATGCATACTTGTTTTACGTAAACTATTATTAAGGTAAATTTAACGTAAATATAATATTATTATTCGCATAAACACAGTTCAAGGAATACGCCGACAGAAAAATCATTGAGAGTAATTAAGTCAAGCTGTTCGGAATAACAAATTCAGAACTGACGAGGAAAAGAGGTCATTAATCTTCCTAGCCTCGATCCACGCGTTTCTTCTTCATTCGTTTCCATTCCATTAACATTGCACAGTGTTCCTTTTAAGCATGAACGAACACTGTTCTCGGTCACATTTCTCATCTTCGGACAAATTTCTTAAAACGCGAGGTGATTTTTTTTTAGATATTTGTGACAACTAATCCTTGAAGTATACTTCGGCAGAATAATACACTGAGATAAATATGGCAATCTTCCAACGTGTTTCGAATAATTGTTCCTCGAGATGTTACATGAAACACAGAAAATAACTGGGGCTGTGCCTATAGTACAGAAATTAATGCAGGTAGAGGAACTGAAGCGGCTCCAACATTTTTAAACCTTGAAAAACCACTTTAAATAATTTTTTTAATTTTTAAAATAAAATATGTGGATATCAGCAACTATCATCAGACAAAATTATTATAATTAAATCATAGGAAGTATTATCAACACTTCTGCATCTTTCATGTAACAAGGAAACGAAACAATGTTTTATGAAAAATATTTTTCATTTCGATTACTAATATGGTCATTTTCGCTAATAATTTCTAATAAAATTGTTCCTGTCTAATCAGTTCAACGCTGTCCCCATTAACAACTCGTTATTACGTAGTATTAAATACATTACCAAAATGGAACGGCAGGCACTGTTTTATCGCGCAAGAAAGTTAGTTGTTTATCCACACAAATACATTAACAGTAATAGTAGCAGCAATAATATTGGACGTTGTGAAATTCCACTTAAATTTTACGAGGCGTTTATCAAACGCCAACAAAGCCATCCTCTCCATTACTTCCAAACAATCTAACCGACGATAAAACGAGCAATTCGGTCGAAATTCTGAAACTACGAAAATACTGGTATTAAAATGAGATAGTTTAGCGGAATAAAACGCAGTTCGACGTCGCGTGTACGTGGATTCCTACCGCATGAGAATTTCGTGGCTGACTAAATTTCTGCAAATTTGTTGGATTTTCGAATAACAATGCACCATTATTGAAAACGATTTTCTCTGCGACTTGCTCGTGTTGAATACACCACAAATATAATAGTATAAAAGATTTGTTTAACCCCTTTGTCAATTTGAATTCCTCCTTATTAACGCATCAAAAACTTGAAATATAACTAAACTCAATTGTCGTAACCATTCAAGAATTCAAATCGTTCATACAAAGTTTCACTCACTCCGAACTAGCTAACCAGAGATAATGACGAATGGAAATCGTAAATCGTATGCTATCGATTCTTAAAGTTGCCAGAGCGTTTAGAGAACGATCAGCGAACGAACCAATTCAGGATATCCACGATTTCGAAACGATTCCAACAATGGCCGGCTCTTTGGGGAAGATTGACACTGCACAATCCCGGACAATAACGTGACAAACGTAAATTACCCGTCAAGAGGGACCGATCTGAATGGGGAACAAAGTGAACAATACACGCGATATGTCGTCCAGATCGGATCAATATCCGGTAAAAGGCAAGTCATATCGATCTGGCATTCGTTCTGTGCCACCGCGTGATTAGAAAAATAGAAGAAAAAAGAAGAAAAAAGAAGAGAAATATAGAGAATGAAAAAAGAGTGTTCGATAGCAAAGCTGTGGTACTGCTCGAGCTATAGGTCATTTTTCGAACCATTTAGATTGCGTTTTGCAGGTCTTGATTGATATTTACGATAATTTATTACAATCATAGTATCCTTATAACTCTGTAAATCTAGAAGTAGCAAGGGGTAATTAATTTCTTTGGAACCACGATATTTATTTGTATTAGTAATATTGAATGTATACAGTATAGACAAAAGGAAAATTGGAATAAATTCTTAGTTCTTGCCGAAACAATTACTACGTTTATTGTAAAAGCAAGTACAAGTATATAAGTTCGAAGCAGTGTTTGAAAAAATATTTTTCATTTGCTAGCACAAAATTGTTAGCTCAAAATAGTTAGCTCTAGAAAATTAAACGACTGTTGCTTTGTGATCTTTCCAATACCGTCTATCAACCCTTAAAACTTAAAAATTACCAACTTCTCTACGTTAAGCTTGCAGTCTCTAAGCAAATAAAAATGTCATAAAAGAGTCGTCAAAAGTTCCAGTAAAATTTTAAACTCTTAAAGTTTCTAGTCGTTCTCATCATGTTTACACGAACTTGGAAAACACGCTTGTGCAACGTGAAACAGCCCAGAATTATGACCAACAGGACGACGCCGCGTCCTGTGAAAGTTGCTATAACAACTGAAATATGCAGCTGGTGCGGTGGCACTGCACGGAGGACATAGGGTAGAAAGTAATTGTTCATGTCCTTGCCCAGTTTCAAATATTAGGTCATGCGTCAAACCGACGAAGTGTCGTAAATGTCAAGCCGGCTACAATTTTAGAAATTGTCGCGGCCGGAAAAAGAAATAGAAATTGCCACTTCCTTCTTCGCGATACAAATATTTACGGTATAGCATATTCTACTTGCCTTGAGTGAGCAACGATTCCCTCTCTCCTTCGCACACGTTTTATATCTGGACGGTAGAAAGAAACTGGATAAAATGGAACAAGATGCAACAAATTTAATCAAATTTTGTTGGCACTATGTTAATGTGTCCATTATTCATAATGTGAATTTTCATTTAACCACGTATTCCTCCAAAGGATGTCGTAATTATGGTAAATTACGAAAATAATTATTGTCATCTATTATGTCTGTACACAAGTACATATGTATATTTTGAAAATAAAATAACATTCTTTTGAAGCTGTTGTACCGTGTTCGCCGCACGAGAAAGTTAATTAATCTTTGTATTGCCTTGACATATAAATTCGTAGTTTTTTAACAAATTACTGCTTGCGAGTAAAAAATATTCTTCATACAATTCTGATATTTATTAAATTGCAAGTAATATATATTGTTCCGTGCAAGCATTGACTAGATATTTTTGAATATAAATATCCAGCTAGCAGCATTCTTAAGTCGAAGAGAAAACACATTTCTAGCGAGCTTTTACATCGCGAACGTGCAACCTTCTGAATGACAGCAATTACGACTTCGTTATCTCGTCGCTAATTTGAAGCAAATTTTCTCCTTGGAAGTTTCAACGAAGAAAGGTTGACTTTTCAAGTTCCCCGAGAATTAAACGTACTTTGTATGATTTTCAGAGAGCACGTTCCGAGTGACACTGCAGAAAAGCAGCCGGGGACTTGGCTTAAGCGTTTCCGGTGGTGGTACGGCCGGCCCAGTCAGGGTAAAAAGACTGTTTCCTCAACAACCAGCGGCCCTGTCCAACAAACTTCAACCTGGCGATATACTCCTAGCCGCGAATGGAATTCCTTTAACCGGCCTCACCAACTATGTGAGTATAAGATCGAAATTGTCGAGCTGTCGTACGCGTACATGTATACTTTTCATATTTAAACATCTTTCGATATACAGGAGCAGAAGGACAAAAATGAACGCGGTTTTCAATTCTAATAATTGCCATATTTATGTTACCACATATACTTATGCGATTAAAATAGAAATGGTAGATAGATAAATTAGTACGGAACAGTTGTCTTAGGAAACAATAAAAAAACGTGGACAAAACTTGGATTGATGTTAAACAAAATAAAATGAGAATATGAGTGGTTTGTAGTCACAAATTGGAATTACTTCTTACTTTACTATAAAAAAAAATCTTATGGACACGTACTGTGTAATTGAAGGTGCACATTGGCGTATTCTTTTTTAACGTAATTCTTTGCGAAATGTTGACTGTAGAATACGTATAGAAATTCTGACAAATTTCCATTCGATATCAACGTGTAAGAAACCGCGTTGATTTATCGTTCCTTGCGCTCCTTCATCTTACTCCATTCAGTTTAACATGAGCTGGCCGCGACAAAATAGCGATTACTATAGCTTTAGATGGAAGCTGCGGGGCTTGTCGTCTCGTTCTCGTACCTCTTAGAGATTTGCATTTGATTAGCATAATGCAGCTACATCCGGAACTCGAAGCAAAGATAGACGATATCTTGTCCAGTTATCCGTTTGTCCCTCGAGAATCAAGGTGTAATATCGTACCTTCTGGTACGATGTTAATGTATTAATCGTTAAGTGGAACATTTTATGCAAGCTTCGATAACTCTATCACGAATTGAATAGTGCAATGATTTAGAAGTGTGTGCTCTCAAAGAGACACTATATCATCGATGGTACGATAGAATCGTTAAACGTGCGCTTCACTTCTAAGAACTACCTTTCATGCTTCAATGTGTGTTTTACGTTGTATCGCACCGAGGAAACGCAGTACGTTTTTTTTTCAGTATAAGTTGGCATTATTCTGGACTTTTATATTCATCTGAAATTTTGTTGAATATCTTTGCTTTCGATACCATTTAAAATCGTTATCAACAAGATGGCAAATATATTTCCCAGTAAAATTAACGAGATTTAAATTCGGTCGACAATAAACTTTAACCCTAACAAGCGTTATAAATAAATTACCTTCTGCCTCAGCGAAAATATGACAAACTCGAAATCACAGTAACACTATTAGACGAATTAATCTCAAGTTCTAATTACTTTATCAAATTGCATAAAATGTAATTATCGCGCACCATTATTGTGCGAAATTTCACTATTTTAACCAAAACTTCTTTCTACAATATAATACAAAATGATTTCATAGTTAAATTGAAGTCTGAAATAAAAAGGCTCGGACCTGCAAGGAAAGTTGAAAAATGGCGATCGTAGTGTACAACACATTCATTGAATTGCCATGAAGGAGATGACACGATGTTCCTGTATCCGCGAGAGCGGAGAAACTCCATAGCAGTAGCCAATAGTGTGCCTACTTTTAATCTTTCTTGGATGCAACTTGTTGCAGGAGGCCCTCGAAGTTCTACGAACGACACCCAGTACCGTGGAGTTGGTGGTGTGTCGACTTCCGGGTGATACGAGTGTCACACCACCGGGTGCACCGCCGCCACCCCCGGCTAGGCGTGAGCCACCACCGCCGCTGCGAATTCTCAACCCCCTGCCACCTCTTCAAATCGAACCCTGCGGCGTGAGTAGCTCTTATCAGAAATCCTTCCTTGTTGCGACCCGCTAGATAGCCGAATTTCCTGGATCACTGAGCCACTGAATTCTCCGATTTTCCACCCCTTTGGCTACTAATCGAAAGATTGAAATTTTGACAGGCTGGTGTTACCACCGACGAGGCACTGTGTCAGTGTGAGTTCTTTGGCACCACGGAAAATTCCTTAGCGAGCATGTCTATTTTTTTTTATAATTATTTAATTGTTCGATATATTTTATGATAAAATGTTTTCCAGAATTGGCAGTCGACTGATATTTATTCGATAATTTTCCAGAATATAATTTAAACGAAGAATAATTCCTTCTCTATGTAATTAAAAATATGTCTATTTCAACAAGTCGTATTGAACAAAATACGAAGCCATCAATAATGTACTTCGAATTACATATCATCGTCGAAAGTTAACGAAAAATGTATATAAATATGAACCCTTGGGTAATACTGCATATATTTAATTTTCTCACGCTTGTATCGAGTAAACCCAGCAGTATAATTAGTATTCATCAAACAATGACCAATGAATATACTACCTGCAACATGTAGGAAGTCCCGAGAGAAACACAGGAGAGGATCGAAGTTCGTTTACAATTTAAATTTCGATGTTTCCTAGAGTATACACGATTGTCGATGCATTTCTAACAAATCCCCCATGTTCGTACACCGTACAAGACATTATTGAGCCTGCAGTGTATAAATATTGGAATATAAATCAGTATATTTATCATTTTTTTATTGCAACTAACAACCTATTTAAGATCACTCCCTTCTTTTTGTAAATATTGCTTATTATTAAAGTTTTAATCGATAACATAAAGTATATTTTACTATAAACAAACTTTTTATTCTACGCCTGCTATAGTCAGATTCAATTAAAGTTAGTGCATCGAAAATTGAAAACTTCCGATCCTCTTCACACTTTATTATATCGCCATCTATGTAACAAATTTGTCACCGTAGTTCCTTCGCTTTACATAAAAATAATTCAAATATCAGCTATATCACTCTCCAATAGAGAAAAGAAATCATATTTCAAAACTATAATTACAATTTATTATAACGAATTGTATAATAAAACGACAGCGCGCATTCATTAAAGCTCGGTTTCCTCAGAATCTTACAATTTTGACAACTACGCAAGATTTTCCACAATGACAACAATTCTATGACAAATGTTTAACCCCCTCACCCATTCCCAATCAACGATAACTCGTTTCTCTATTCTCTTGCGCGCCGTTTCCATTTCACGCCCAAACAATTATAACCATCAGAAATTGCTTATGGAGCCGAACCAATTACGTAAACGTTTCGCAACCTCCAACAGGAATTCGACATAGAAATGACGAAGGTCGGCGGCAGTTTGGGCTTCACCCTGAGGAAAGCGGACAGCAGCGCGCTCGGCCATTACGTGAGGGCATTAGTGCGCGAACCGGCGTTAAGCGACGGTCGGATTCAACCTGGTGACAAAATAGTCGCCGTGGATGGTGCACCGTTGTCGCCTATGAGCCACGAGGAGGCTGTCCAATTGTTACGACAATGTGGCCCGACAGTGAGACTTCGACTGTACAGGGATCTCGCTCAAACTCCTGTGTCTGCGCTTTCTCCGACCGAACCCGATCATCCACTCCGTCCACCGCGAACCAGTTTAAGGTAAACTTTTACCCTTTAATTAAGCCCAAAACCTCGTTGTTCGCGGTTCAATGGGAAAATAAATTTCCGCGCCAATTCGTGCAGCATGCCCGTTCCCATTGTAATTGAAAGTTTTAAGTTGCGCCCCATTGATTTGACCCGGTACTATATTTTGCTTCATGGTGTGATATATTTTAGCTTTAGCTTGCTCGATAATTGCAGATATTTGTAACGTGAAGTTCCGTTTATTGTGGGCACTGTAGATACACACGAATAATTATGTCATGAAGCTTGTTTCGTTTTGCATTTTTCCCTAATCCGCTTCTTCTCTTTTTATTACGGTAATTAATGCATAGTGGGGTCGCATTGAGCAACGAATTTCATATTATTACTTGTGAAGACGTGTATCTGTTTTATACATATACCGTATATTAGTTATTCATATTAATGCGTAATAAATTGCATTGAAATAATTGTTTCCTAACGATTAATTCAGTTTATATCAAAATGTCGAGAGAAAAAAATACATCGGGCGAATATTTGTAGAAGGCATTGTCTATGCCAAGGTTTAATTATTAACTTTTTGAAGTATCCCATTTAACCATCGCTATTCGACGTTATCAATATGTGCGAACGTTATCGCAACCATTCTACAGTCCACTTATTATACACAGTGCAATAAAGCGTAACATGGCGAAATGAAACTGACGTTGAAACTACGTAAACTACAGCCCAGAATATTCTTGCAGGCAAGAAGCTGTAGACATGCTGTGTGATTTAGCTGTTCGAAAGTTATCACCAGGTACATCAAGTGGCTCGAGTTGCAAGCAATCACCCGGAGCGTCTTGCAACTCTCCAAGAAGACACCGTCGCCTTGCCACGCGAACACCGACTATCGATAATGATCAAGGTATCATCTTCTAACATAATGTTAAATCAATATTAAAAAGAAATAGAGGGATAATTTATGAGTGATAACTGAAGAATGAAACTGCTTATTCAATAATATCAAATTAATGTTAAAAGCAGAGCATTATTAAATTTTCAAGCTTCTGCAAATCTTTCTTACATGAGAAACAAAATATTTTTTAAATGTGTATTAGTGAAAACGATGAAAATAGGACAGTATAAACACTGCCCGGCGGTAAAAGCACTCTAAAAATAAAATAAAATGTTCCTAATCGTAGAGAAATTAATTTTATCTTAAAACTCGAAGCTTAATCGGTCCATACATAAGCCAACAACTAATCAATCAAATCCTTGAAAAACTATCACTTCCTCGCTACATAATCCTCAGTGCCTAAACTGTCTCTGTTATGCGATACCTCTACCTAACCGAAGACCATGTTGGAACCAATACACCAAACTAATTCACACCCCCGCGATACAAAAGTACCGCGCAAAGTCAAACTGCCGGGGACACGAAAAATGTCGGCCCATCGGACGTTCCAATGATTAAGAAATGGCACGGTGGAAAAGTAAGAAGGTTATCCGTCATTTCGCAGAAACTCTGGAGAAGCATCCGAGCATGCACACGACATCGGCCGCCAGTCAAGCGGAGACATCCGATTCCGACCAGTGCTCGATCAGGACGCAGATAACGAATTCCCAGCCAAACACACCTGGAACCGACATAATCGATCCGCCGCCGTTGTACGACGTTTGCGATTCCAGCGATTCCTCGAGGACACCGGCCCGGCCGAGCTTCCTCGACTTATCAGCGCCCCAGGAGAAGCCTCATTATCAGTTCTGCAGCCTGGACTCCGATCAGGATTATCCAGGCGGCGTGGAAACGGCCGTCGTCGAGGACGAGCCCGGGGACAAGGCAACGGTGGCCGATTACAAGCGGAGGGATGCGAACCTGCTGTCCAGCGACGACCAAGACAACGATCTTCCCTCGGAACCGGCCTCGATGCCACCGGTACTCTCATCCGCGAGCAACTCGAGCGCCGCTGCGTTCAGCTACAAGAACCCAGCTTATCAGAGTGCCAATCCAGCCTGCGGTGTCGGCATTGACGTTGCAGCGAAGAGCAAGGCTACACACTCGAGCGATCAGGACATACCAGGTTCTATGATGTTCTATTTTTTTCTGGGGGTTTTTTTATTATTATAAGGAATTGAAGATGTTAAGAGCTTTGGTAGTGCGTTTTACATGTATTTGGAACAGACTTTCGTTCATTTGAATCACGAGCGGGGAAAGGCAGGTCTTTGTATTACAATGTAAGTGAATTAGGGTTGGACTTTGGATCAAGGAAGAAGTACACTCTGTCCTTTCTATGCTGTTCTCTGTATTCAGGGAATGCATCTTGGTAAAAGACACCCCTGTCAATCATTCCTCGCTGGTGTTAGCCTGGCAGTGTCTTGCTTTGGACGCATCTGGCCCTTGTCAGGGCAGCGCTTGTTGCTTAGAAACAGTGGAAGGGTACGATTTTTATGGTTTGGTGAACGGTGAAATTTTTGTTAGACGTTGTGGGGAAGTAGAATCAGTTTCGTTGAAAGAAATCGAGGCTTCTAGTTTCGGTGTAATTTAATGTTAAGGGTTCTATGTTCGAATCGAACGAAATTATTTGTGTTTTCCTTCTTTACTTTTTTGATGAAGAAGTACAGATGATGTATACGCTCGGAAAATGTTTTGAACACATTTTTGTTTTGTGGAAGAAGAGATTATCTCATTTTTTTTATTAGAGATTGTTTAGGCCGTAGAGTATTATGTTGGGACAGCTGATAATAAGTGTTTTGCTTAATCGTTATTTTTCATATAGTAGCATTATAATTAAAGTATGACTCCATTATAAATTGGGCGATAGTAAATTCAATAAATCAGAAATATGAGAAATTGAAAACAGGATGAATTGAAAATATTGCAAAGTTATTAAATACCGCTATCAAAGCTGTTACTCTTACCTGTACTAGTAACACTACGTTATTTAATAAGGTCGCTCATTTATTCATTTAACTTGGTACTTTTTCGGCGTAAATTTATTAACACTTTCTCAATACTAATATTACGTATATAAAGAGATTTCAGTAGTTCAAATATTAACGCAAGTTGTTGCATACTTATTATTTTCCCACGATCATTAAATAATTGCACCAGAATGCAATTATTATGCAGCAAATCGTATTACAGTCAAATTAATTATCGTTAACGTCAAACAAAATTATTGCAATATGCATAGTGTTTAACCAGAAGCAAGTTATACAAGTTAAATCGAAAAGTGTCGATTTAAAAGTGGCAGTATTTCATTATCTTATCTTTTACTAGCTACGAGCATGCAATATCTCGTTACCACTATATCAAGTCACCTTGATTTTGCTCACACCAGTCAGTTATGTTACTTCCGCGCGAAACGCTTACTCAGTAAATGTTCCATACCTTTCCTCCGCGTTTATGTTGCCTCAAATCACTTGATATCGCATCGTCTAATCTTCTGTATTGTATCACAAATCATTAATAAATAACTGCGACAAGAAAATTTAAGTCGAGAGTGGAAGTGTATATTTAAGTTTCCAACGAAAAAAATACACGTCGGTGTACTACTTTTCACTGCAAATTAACGTGAACAATGTTTTTTACATAAATCTTGTCATATTCTTTGACTTTTCTTTGCGGTTTGTAACGTGTTGTTTGAAATGCAATTGAATCAATTCATCGAAATAATAATAATAACGATAATAATAATAAAAGTTCGCCATCTGATGCCAAATTTATTTCATGCGTTGTGATTGAATTTTGTGTGCGGCACAGGGAAAATCTTGGGAGCAGAGGATCCCGGTGGCAGCAAGGGTTTGCTGAAGTGGAAAGGCGTGATGTTCGCCCCCGATGATGGAATAGATAAAACTGAAAAGGAAGGGAAGGCCGGCAAAGACACCACGGATTCAGCTGTGGCTAATAAAGATTTTGAACAAGGAACTGAGGTAGAGTTTTCGTTCATCGAATCGCAGCCAAGCATTATAAAGCCAGTCGGTGACGACGAATTAAGTCACGGATTTTTCGTTTCGAGATATATTCGTATTTGGGCTTTCATAAATTAGAAAATGTTATTCTACGATCGTTGAAAGAAAATGTCGGGCGTTCCCCATTGTAAAATAGTTCTGTTGTACAATTGGACAAATTTTAGTAACAATTTGTGGAAAACATTTTTTAACTACTAGCACGAATATCTTGTCTGTTCATTTTTAATTCGCAATCAAGGATCGATTTCCTAGATAAATATTCTTTTTCACAGCAAAAAAGAACACCATTTTCGAAATCGTTAATCTTCGTTTTGAGGCTTAAAGTAGAAACTGCATCCGTCGGCAAATAGATTAACCAGAAATTCTAAATTATTATTCGGGTTTCGGCATGGTGATTAAGAGAACTATAATTGTCATTTATTAAAGGTGAATAATTTTGTTAAAGGTGTTCATGGTAGAGCTGACACGTGGTTGGAACAGTCGTCTAGGATTCAGTTTGCAACCGGAAGGAAGCCGTACAGTTATATCAGTGGTGCATCCAGATAGCGTCGCAGCTAAAGATGGAAGACTTAAACAAGGAGACGTGCTCGTGATGGTAATATCATCTTTAACTTTCTAATTGTTCGTAGTATTTGGTGAAACGCCGCACCTAAATTGTGAAACTTTATCAATACAATCCTTGACACAATTTCAATGCAGGATATTTGTCTCCCTTCGTATTTTTCAAACAAAAGCCAGTTGCTCGCGATATTCTTGCTGTATTCATAAACGCAGAAGACATAAAAGGAAATATTGTATTGTTCAATTTAATAATCAGCGATGCATTTTATTGACCTGATCATTTACTAAACATATTAATTATTTTCGTGAATGGCGGAGGCTAATAAAATGAACAAAGATATTCTTTATTTGTATTACATTTCACTGGTAATTTGACTGTACACCACTCAAAATACAATGAAATATTAATCGTACAACAGCAACGGTAAAAATAGATAAGTTATAAATATATAATTACTCCCAGTGCATATGTAATTTGAAAAACATCTTACAAAACTTCAATTCTATCGCATTTGTTTGAAACGTGACGTATGCATGTATATCGTTGCACACGTATTCATTAGTATCCCCGTGATTTCAGGTGAACGACGAGAGCGTGGAGCACATGTCGACAGCTGACATAATAGATCTGCTGCGTAAAATAAGGGGATCCATAGGTATCACGGTGATGAGACGAAGCAAACGAGAAAATGTAACGTGACGCTAGTCAGGTATATAATCAAAGAGAATTTGATTAGAAAGAAACAAGAACAAAAGAATAAGAGCAAACATTCGTGTCCGTCAGGGCAGCGCACTTTTCATCTTGCAAGAACGACATTCATTTTACGAATAATATATCGCAATGCAGGTCAATTAAATTTACTGCACTTCCTTTTAATAAAGAAAATTGATCAGCTCGCGACAGGTAAATTTGTGCGTTGAACCACACATATGTACACGCAGGCGACGTGTGAAAAACGTGCAATGTATAAACTTCGCTGTGAATAAAACTGTAAATATAATTTACGTAAATCAAAGCCTCAAACACGCCGAGGTGGGGCGATTGATTGTAATATAGCTGATGCGATTACTTCTTCAAAAGAGTTGCGTAGTTCACGCAATTACCATGTATTTAAATCGTTATTAATTGCAACCGGATACGTTGCTACACTCCATCAAATTGTTCAATCACAATTGTTGTACATTATAGAGAATATATTGTTAGCATAGGCCAGATGATAATAAATTGTTGAGCGCGATTTATCCTTCAGAACGAACCTTCCTAAAGTTCGTTTAGATTAATAAGACTGCTTTAACAGGTAGGAAACGAGGGAAATGAGTGGGATGCACGGTTGCCATGTAGATATTTATTCGAATGCGAATATGTAATAAGAATCTTTATTTTTACGCAATTCTTTGAAAACATTGAGATCGATGTTTGAGTATCTATAGATACTCATCGAGTATAATGGCAGGATTATATTTTTCTAATCCTTCTCTGCCGACAAGCATGTTCACCCTTTAGGGGATTTGAAACCATGAAATAAAAAGTCTATATATGGTTGTAAAAGCTTTATATATTTGTACACATTGTGCGAATGTCACAAACAAGAAATGATTAAATGAGCTTCGAGTTTTGACGAAAAATATTACAATATCAGAAAAGTTTTCGTTGAATTTTAATTCCCGAATTTAGGCCCGATTCAGTCAACAATTTTTGTAAGAAGCAATTCGTGTTGTTACGTAAGTACCAATTTCTTAGACAAAATAAACAAACATTTTTACAACGATCATTAATAACGAGACGAGTCATCGGGCAGAAATTTCTATGAGAATCAAAGCGAAATTCAGCAATCCTATTTATTCGAGTTTAAATTTAGCGTAATAGTTAAAATTTCGATGAAACAATTGAAATGCACGGTTTCGAATCCTACGTCTTATAAATGCTAATACAAACGTTTCAACGCGATATGACTGTTTTCGTGACAGTCCATTAATTGTCAGCTATGATTAAAATCAACTTGTCTTGAAGTCCAAGAAAGTGTTGCAATTGTGTTGATCTTTCAACACGGAATTTGTATAAATAAGTAATATAATAACTAGTAGAACAAAAAGTCCGTTAACTGTGCATAGAATTTTCTCAATGAATGTTTACACTTTAGATGAATATCTGTAACAGGAGTACGATCAGAATTTCCTGAAATTAATCAATAAATTTGACTAAAAGCAATCACTTTAAACGCAATAAGCTAAAGAAACGAATCGAGCTCGGTAATCAAAGAGTCAATCAAAAGCGATACGAGAGGTACAATTGTGACGACCTAAAGTAAATTCGTTGTCTGAAATTACACATCGCTGAACTATCACATCCATGTAAATAGTTGTACGATAGTTCTATTTTAATGTTACGTTTTCCAAAATTCTAAGTAGACAAGATGTAACTCGAACGTTTCGAACATATCGTTCCAAATTACAGGTGTATACCTACACGTGTTCTGTGCGTAAAACACAATGAAAACCATAACATTTGTTATACATAATCATATCTCAAATTCGCAGCGTACAATTTGGAGGCACGTTAAAAACTATGAAGTAGGCTCATGAAATTGATTAAAATATACTCGGTGGCTACTGTGTCTGGTAAATACGATATTTTACACGTTATATTTGTGTAATATAAATACGCCTCATTTGGAAGGAGAGTATGATATTTAATGTGCGAACCTTAGGTGGAAATAACGTTATTGTTCAATGTTTCGTAACGAAACAACACGGTTGGTCAATGTTAAATTAACGATTAAAAGAAATTATATGAAAGCACAATCGTTAATTGTGGCGTAAAGAAGCTATCAAACGCTACGCGTAATCGTAAGTCGTTTATAAAATTGAATATTTTTAGTAATTGAAGCAGCTTTCTTTGTATCCCATATGCTGTGCAGCTTTTTGCTTATTATAATTTAGAAAGAAACTTATACGTATTATCGTCAATCTAGGTCAAAGAATAACATAAATTCAAACTATTCTTCGTTTTTTTCGCAAAACGCGATTGCTCTATGAAAGTTTTATTTTCGCAAAAAATAAAGATTCAAAACGTTTACATTGCGTTAACTTTCTTAAATAATCTTAAAGTTAAATCATTGCCGATTTGTATGTTTGCTGAAAAACTTGTTAAAAGCGAAAAAATAAAATAAAAGTATCGGCCACAATTGTTGCCCAGCTTTAAATTTTGGGCAAGCAGTTCGATTAGAACTATTTCTAATTCTATCGAATATTTGTTTCGCGTTCTTTTCGATATTCTTTCCCTAAAGATCGTGGTTTTCTATGTATGTACACGAAAACTAAATCTGCTTCTAGTACATATAAAAGCGTAGTAAACGTTGAGTAACTACCTCGCGTGATGCCATACCATACCATACCGCAGTGGTTCTTAAACTTTTTATGCGTAACCCTTACAATGGAAGACCAAAAATGATCGTATAAGTTAAATAAATTAAACGATAATGTAGAATAAAGTAACATCAATAAATGAAAAATCTGATCATACTATTTCGTCAGGAAAAAAGAAATGATACTGTGGACGTATTTTTGAAAATAAGATTTATTTTTGAAACGTAAACGTTAAGGGGATGTAGAACAGAGTAATTTGTAAAAAGAAAAAAAAAAGGAAGACGGATATTACGTGTGGTAGATTTGAAGTGCACGTGGGAAAAAAAATTATAATAGTATAATTGTTACAGTTTATTCACTGAATTATTTTCTATGGATAATTTTCTAACGAAGTTGCATATAATAGAACAGCAAATAATTGAAATATATTTTGAACGAGAAATCTGTTATCCAAATTCATATTTACAAAGAAAAAGTTGTACAAATAGAAATAAACTAACAAGTACTCGCATACCGGTTTCGCAGAAAATAGTTTCAGAAACACTGCCACATACGAATAACATTTTAATGTTGGAGGATATATAATTGTTAGCGTAAAGTCACTTTACGATCGTAGAAAATCTCATTCCTATAAAATTGTTGCGCTCGTATTTATTCACAAGTAAATAATGCATATATGCAGTGTAACGTTATAAATAAATCATTATCTTAAAGCATACAATAGCATATTTAAAATAACTCCGAAAATAAAGTGTTTCATGAATGTGATAGTTGTTCCATTAGCATATTAGAAGCTTTTAGAAGGTTTGGTAAACGACAAATTATAATATAGATAATAACATTTACATAAAGTGTACATAAGATTATGTGTATAAATGATACCAAAGTGTATGAGAAATAAAATACATGAACAAAGACAAATATTTTATGCATAAAGAATGTCAAAGACCGCTATTTTAGTGTTAAATTAAGCTTCCCGTGTTATTGTTAATAACTAGACGAAAATGAGATGTAAAAGTTCGTGTGTTTATCATCTTTTATGATTGTTGATCCCTTTCAGATCAGTACACTATAATGTATTCAATAAAATTTGATGTCTTTGGTAAATACCTTTGTATTAAATCCCGGCAAATTTATAATAGGTAAATTAATGTGACTTATTAGATAGTAAAAAATAAACTTGCAGGGCATGCGATTAAAAAGAAATGTAAATAATTATTGTTTCGTCCCTTTATTTATTTTTTTGTTCGTATACATTGAGTAGCGCAAATTAAAGTATTCGCGCCTTCTTCCTCTTGATACGTTCATGATTGAATATTTATTCTTCAACAAAATGAAATTGAAAATAACTTATAGTACAGTGATAATCATATTTCAGGCATTCGTGCACAAAAACAAAAGCGAAACAAATTGAAATTAAATACAGTTTTCAAATGTTACATTTTAAATATATAGAAAAACTTATGTACACAGTAGATTAATCAAAACGTTATATTATTAGTTCAGATATTTACATAAAATATATATTATTGTCACTAAATGTGTATAGAAAAAACAACGTGATTTTTAATTCTTTTTTTTAATGATTATTACTTTTATGCTTTGTTCTAGCAGATTTTCTTAAAGCTATAGTATCTTCTGCTATACTTATTAATTGTTTTCTCACACGTGGTTTGTTTTGCAAGCATTCCACATTCCTATCATACAAAGTACTTGATGATTCCTCCTTATTTAATTGTTTGGCTTCGGTAGAAAAATACTGTGACGATTTTTTAACTTTCTTCTTTTTACTTGGCGTAATAAGTTTGTTATCAGTTTGTACTGAATCGCGGCTTCTCTTTCGAAGAGAATGACTTCCGCTAATTTCAGGCGAGTAACTTATATTTTCTTTTTCCAAATTCGATGAATTAATTTCATTACTATTTAAAGTTCCGTGGTTAACAGGACGTATCCTTCCTGCAAAATAATTTTAAATATATACAGTATGTTAAAATATTCATTTATACTATAAGCAAAATAATGCGTAATTGAAGCACTCGTTTTCTCTCAAAGAAAATGAAAGATGTATAACTTTTATGTAACTGCAAAAAGCCAAAACCGATAAACTTTTGATAAAATCTAATTACATACCGTAATTACATTTATTGTCAGTGCTATCGTTACTGGAGGAGAAATGACGTAGAATATCCTGAAAGGAAGACGATTTCGCGTCCCCTTCGTCCTGATACGAAATATTGTTAAAATCAAAATCAGTTGTACTACTAGTAACAGATTCCCTTCGTTTGATTTTGTCTTCTCGCAATAATTTCTCTTCCTTTTGTAATAATATTCCACGCTTTGGAGTGTTACATGAATTTCGAGAATCATTTTTTGGTATGCGTTGATAGAACGAATTTTCCATTACCGATTTCGATTCTTCAATAAAATCGGATGTTTCATCAGATGCATCCGAATTATCATCGTTTTCTATCGCATTTACTTTCAGAGGTGTATAATTACTCTTGATCTTTTCTCGATCTACATTCCCCTCATAACTTGTGTCACATTCAGATTTATTTTGCGAATTACTGTTATCAGAAGGGGATAATCGAACGTTAACAATTTTCTTTGACCCAGTACTGGAATACATTTGCAATGGACAAGAAGTATCTGAATCAGAGTCTGCGATGTATACGCCAGAACTTAACGGGTGCAAATAGTTTTCTTCAATCACCGAATCATCCAAGTCTAATACAGCTTGACGTTTATGCGGAATATCTTCATTGTTTCCTGTGCTTTCGTTCAGTAAACTACGCCTGACTGACGGTTTTTTCGTGGAATCCATAACTTTAATCTTTTTGATTAAAACAGCGAAACTATCTTTGTTTGCATGTACTGATAAAAATAAAACAATAATTAAACATTGTACATGCCGCATACAAGAAAACTTTCTCAGAAAACTTACAATACTTTTTCCTTTCATCTTCTATAACATTTTGCTCTGTGTTTCTATTCACTTGTAACTTCTGAAATAATCAATGTTTATTAGCTCAATTGCGACACAAAGTATTATTGTACAAACAATCCTGTACCAAAGATAAAGTAGTGCATATTTACATTAAGAAGAGACGTTTTACTAATTTTTTTCTCGACATTCTCTTCTTCTTCGCATTGCTTGATCAATTCCGAAATCGGCCGTGGATATGATTTATCACATTCGGCGTTATACAGAACAATATACCTTTGCAACCTCGCCTCTAAAGCTTTTCGGTCTCCTTGCGACGACAAACCAAATTCTTTCAATTTCTTCCTTAGTACTAGATCTTTCATTAAACTAAATACTAACTTTGGCAGAGGATTGCGTTTTGAGCTCGATCTATAAAAATAAATGTTACATACATACACATTTTTTAAAGCTTCATATAGAAAGGAATGCCAAATTGTAAAACATAACATATATTTGTAAAACAATAGAAACCTATAACTTACACTTCTGGTCTATTATTTTGTGATTCTCTTTTGAGGCAATCATCAAGATGTCTGTTGATATGCAATTCTGAAACAGCAACTTTACATATTGGGCATATCACAACTTTGGTGTCTTCCATATTTGTTACAATTGGACGTTTACTACTTTTAGGTGTAAACATTAACGGAATTTTCGGTCTCCCACTAGTACTAGGACTAGACATATTATTTTGCGCCTTTGCAGTGGGCGACAAATCGTTTTCAGAAACAGAAACATTATTCATAACTTTCATTTGTTCCATATTTACATGCGCATCCTTACTTTCGTGCAATGATTTTGGCGTCTTAGAAATATTATCATCATTGTTAACATGCGCAAATTGAATCTGTATTTGTAAACATCTTTTCAATTTATCTTTAACTTGTAAAAACTGCGCTATAATCTCATCCACAACTTTATTCTTTCGCAAATCCTTCTCGAACGTCTCAGCAAAACAAGCCGGACACTGTGTTTTGTAATGCAAATATTTTCGGATGCATAAAGAACAATCTAAAATTTAAATAAGAAAATTATAAGGTAAATTAATTACATTACAAGGTATTAAGTGGGAACAGTCTTTGTTTCCCTTACAACTGTGAGAACAGGATGTGATAACAGATGTGTCCATAATTTCGTAGCATATCCCACAAAGCAGTGAGCCTTCTATATGCTACAAAAGAAATTTCCCGTTAGATTTTTCATTTTAATTAGAAATGTAAATACAACGACGAAGCTTCCCTACCTTCAATTCTATATATTCCTGAGGCCACATTATATGACATTAATAGATATACGAAGAATTTTGTGGTTAAGTTAAATCAACATTGTTTTCGTTACTATAAATAATAGTTATTCGTCATCTAAAAGCACACAAATAACGATATGGCAACTTGTTTGTCATCAGTGAGAAATATAAATTTTAATTACAAATAGGTAAAGGAAATCGTGCGAAATAATTGGCGTGAAACGAAACGAACTCTGGCCATTAAAAAAGGCGAGCTTTTAACTATTGTGTACATGTCACAAAGTACATACTACGCGATCCATATAACAGTTTTGTATTAAACATTGCAAAAATCTTAATTTTATATGATTATGGAATATTATAAACGGAGGAAAAATCTATTGAATGTTTATGTATTTATTCAGAACTTAGTATAATATATAATATAGTAAATTAATCGACATATATAGTACGTATCTTGAATCGAACCGGAAATACAGAGAAGGGTATGCAATTTTCATATTTTAGCATAACAGATAGAGGAGCAACATAAACTCTTGTGTCAACTTAATTTATATATATTAAATAATGACCTTACTCCGGTTAGTACCTACGCGTTTTACAAGTATTAAAAATACGGCTATGTTTTGGTATTTTGATGCGATTATTCGTATATAAGAAACTTGAAGTGTATGAGTTTGAGTTTGAGGTTATATTTTCAGGTTTGCTATAAAATCCACTGTTGTCGGTGGTACTGTTTATTACACTTACCAAGAAGGTTTGTGGTCGAAACCAGAAGAAACTGCTAAATTATATAATAAGCTATACGTAAATGTTGCTCCGTATGTTAAGGAAAATGTACCCAAAGAAATTACTAAGGAGGTAATATTGTCTTTATGGTTTTCCAGAAATAATGTCTTTGTTTGTTACTGCACGACATAAGAGACCGCTTTTTATTTATTAAAAAAGTAGTAAAATGTGAAATTGAAATAGTACAATTTAAGATTGAGTTATTGCCTTGTTGTATTATTAATATTTACAGCAGTTATTTTAAGTACTTATTCATTTTTAATCTACGTGCGAAAAACTTAACTTGCAGACTATTCAGCTTTGTGATACAAATGGGTTAATATCAGATATTCGACACTTGTATATGCAATATTGGCTGAGGAACGAGTTAATCTTTTTTATTCTGTTTAGTTGGCGCAACTACCAAGTGTGTCTTGTATGACAAGTTTCATCCGAGAATCGTGGAACAAGGGAGTTATGATCAGTTTAGAATACATTTCTGACTTGCCTACCCATAGTGTTAACGGTGCCTGTAGTCTCTATGAAATTATAAAAAAATATACGACAGATCCGAATTAATACAAATGGAATTAAATAATAAAAAGTGTTGTTAGTATCATGCTACATGTTTTAGATAACAATTGTTATTTATTATTTATTTCATTCTTCAGTCTCTTATACAATCTACTAATGTACACTAAATGTAATACTAATGTACATAGGGCATGTTTTCTTGTTTGACATATGAGAACCAATCAGGACAATAAACTAATTACAAATGCTACTTGCGCTGTTTATTATTTATAAATAATTTAAAAGTTCGTTGAAGAATTTCACAGTAATTATACATGAGAGTCGTTCTAAAAGCAGAACAGAATGTTCTTTGTATCAAGAGCTTTAATGTATGACGTCATTAATTAAAATCGGGCCAGTAGAACGCAAGATAATTGAATTTGTTTAAAGAAGTTATAAGCAAATGGGTTATTTCGACTTGCAAGCGAGCTGCATCAATGATCCAAGGATATAAATTAAAGCTAGAATTAAATTAATTATTACGAGCAAGTTGATGAAGTTGCGGCAACTGGATAGCTTATTTCATTCCCTTTGTCCACAGGCCCTTTTCCAGTGACCGTATTAATAAAAAAGAACATATTTTACATTGCTTTCCGACAAATGATAATGAACGATGTATGTATGTATAACGTTTTTATACATTAGTCATTTCCATCTAAGCGTCTAAATTGCGGTTTGGGCGCTTGGATAAAAGTTGGTCAGAAGGAGTAGAAGAGCAGTCGGCACGACCCTAGAATCGTAGGTCCGGCCAAAAGTTGGTCAGGAACAGTAGAAGTCCAGTAGGCACGACCCTAGAGTCGCAGGTCCAGCTAAAAGTTGGTCAGAAACAGTAGAAGTCCAGTAGGTATGACCCTGGGATAGTAGGGGATTTACGGAAATAGAGAATACCACTGAGCGCAGCCGACGCGCCGGCGCGTCGAGGAGTGGGGCGGCTCGCGCAGTAGAGTCGGCCGTCGCGCGGCGCGCGCCCTGTCAGTACCGATTGAAGCGTCGCAGCGTAAGGTTGTTTATGTAGTTGAAGGCTAGCGACATACCTCACTCTACAACACAATAGCACCTCGGGCATTACGTTACCACCGTGTACGCTAGATTATTAGCTTCTATTAATTAATACGCGTTTAACTAACAATCGTTCTACTATCGCAACAGTATATTACACTTTAATGAGTAAAATCTTTCTTGAGTCTCCTTTGCTGGACGAATGACCGATCATCTAATTGAGGATGGACGCGTCTTCGTCTGGCATCCAGATTTTTTTAATATGAGATTAACTAGTCGTTTGTTGTAACATCGCGTTAACTAATTTATTAGTTTGAACGGTTCTTCGAATCTTTATTATATTTTATTCAGTCACTTAGATACTGCTTTTGCGACTTCGAATTCGATTCTGATTTTAGAACAGGTCTATCACAGGTCTATTCTTTTTGTTGGTGCTATAATGGATGATTGGCTGGCAAAGAATAATATATTGAGGCTGCAGGAATGGAGTATTGAGATACAATTACTGCGATGCATATCAATCAGTTCGATGACATATGATGAAGGACTGGTAACATTTAACTTATTATTATAGATTTCAATACTTACTTCTCTCAAGTCATATATCCACGTTCATTAAATAATGAATACATTTCAAATTGAAATACGTTCATGTTTCGCTGCATTTCGGTCGCGATTGCTATTATAACTTCACTAGTGTTCTCGTAGACACTTTTATTATCTCTGTGACCAAGTCACAAGTACGGTCAAATTGTATTTTCGACGCAGGATTGCCCGCGTAACTACGTACTTGTCGCCATGCCCATAAAGCATGATAAATAGTTTCGAGTCTTCATTTCTACAAGCAGCTACGAGAACTTATAAATGTTCGCGATATTGTTTACTTACTAGCATCATGATCACCTTTAAAACTCTGACAAAGAACAGTCAGAGTACGCTTTTGATAAATCGATATTAATATATAATAATATATCTTGTATAGACAATTAATAGTAATGAAATCTGAATATTAATACGGTAGTACTTTATTAAACAAAAGAGCAGTATCTCCTCAACAGACGTTCGACAAGATGAAGAAATAATAAAGAGACAAATAAAATCAAATATATATTGTTTAAATTTCTACCTCCTCACCCCATTTACTAACTTGTACAGATTTTCTTTCAGAAAATTTTGATGACCGCGCGCAATGCGGTCGGTAGAGTCCGTGCTTGTTTCGTCAAAGTTCTTTTTACTGTTTTTAGAGCGCAACCGCTCTTGATAATTACAATTAAATATAAATAATAGTAAAGATACGCGAAAGTAGAGTCAGTGTTTGCTTCGAAATATTGCTCTCGCGAAATTAGAGTCACTTTGTTCGTCGATCACAATTATTAAACGCGCGCGATAGTAGTCTTTTATTTTTTTATTCTTTTTTCTGAATACATATTCCGGTATTAGAGTCAGCACATATGCAGTTCGGCGA
Organism: Nomada lathburiana; assembly: GCA_963667235.1. Lineage (NCBI taxonomy): Eukaryota > Metazoa > Arthropoda > Insecta > Hymenoptera > Apidae > Nomada > Nomada lathburiana. The sequence goes on from OY763905.1 coordinate 5,090,093, forward strand.
GTTCGGGCTTTCATCCATCAACTCGAAGAGTAAGTATCTCTATATTTCTTTAATCTTATTTTGCAATGGTCTTTGATAATTTTCCTGTTCGAAAAGTACTGAAAATGCAAAGATTTCAATGTTGTCTGCTCTTTTGAATGTTTCAGAAGGTGCCTTGCGCTCGATGGTATCATCATAACGATATTGTTGGCCGCGCGCAATGCGGTCGGTAGAGTCAGTGCTTGTTCCGTCAAAGTTCTTTTTATTATTTTTTGAGCGCAACCGTTCTTAATAATAACTAAACGCAAATAACAGAAAAGAGACGCGAAAGTAGAGTCAGTGTTTGCTCCGAATTAATACTCACGCGAGATTAGAATCACATTAGGGTCAGTGTCCTGTTCGGCGAGTTCGGGCTTTCATCCATCAACCTGACGAGTAAGTATCTCTTTATTTCTTTAATCTTGTATTGCAATAACTTTTGATAATTAACACATTCGAATAGTACTGAAAATACGAATATTTTAATGTTCTCTGCTCTTCTTGAATGTTTCAGCAGCTTCCACGGCCTCGACGGCGACGAGCTTGACCGCGCCCCTGGTGAGTCTGCAACCGGTGAGTGGCATGCTTTAAAGTTCCTCTGGTCACTCAATCATGTCGCAGGACGAAAGGTCCGAACCGACACGAGTGATTGGTTGTAATTACGTAGATTTTTCTGGCAAGCACTGTGACCATGGGTAGTAATATACTCATGAGTAGTAACTTGTATACTGTTTTATATTATATGAGGATAGGTCTTCTTGTGCAACGCGTTTCAAATTTGTTTGCGAATTTTAAGAGAGAAATTTAGTATAAAATATACCGCTATGCATCTTTTTATAATAGAGTATTTAATTGAATTCGTATGAAACGAATATTTAAATAGTTATTAATTATTAAATGAATATAAAGTAACGTCCAGAATCATACGTGCATTAGTTTGTAGTGGAGAAGTCGAATACCCTTCGAATTCGTTTATTTGTCAATTGCAATTAGAGCACGGTTATAATAAAATGCATAGTGATTGCTGTTAGTAAGAACGTAGTATTTCTTCTTTTTTCTACTTTGATTGAATATAAAGTAGAGGTACTTATATACCTTGTCAATTTGTTGGAACTATCGAATAATTTTATTATTCGATATCCATATTAGTCTTTAGCGTATAAAGATATCAATAAATTCACTTCTTCCGTACAAGATATTAATTAAACCTGAATGTACAAGAAGACAATACGCGAACGGGTAGATCTCGATATCAAGGCAATCTACTTTTAAACCAACCTTCCGTTTTAGAAGCAATGCTTTGATGACGGGAACACCCGAGGATGTTTGAATTTAATTCAAAGTATATTAAAGTAGAGTCATTGAATAATTTTTCTAATAAAGTAGAGTCATTGCATAATTTTTCTAATAAAGTAGAGTCATTGCAAAATTTGTCTACTAAAGTAGAGTCATTTAATTTTCTCTTCAATAAAATAAAATCATATATTGATCTGGTATATATACATATATTTAGCCCGTTAGAAAATCAGTATGTCTTTATCATCTTTTTAGACGAGGATTTCCAGGTTTAACCCTTTCCGTGTTCACTGCCCGGATCCCACTCACGTGCCCCTGTGCTACTTGGGTGGGAAAACGGTGGTAGAGCACGATGATATTTCTTTAGTTTATAAGCTATTGAATGATTTATTGTTGGCGACTGACAGTGCGTTTGGTGTATCGTGCACGACGTAATATCCGCATTGTGTGTGTGGTTAGGCTGTGGATTTGCGTCGTTCCGTACTAAAATGTAGCTACTATGACCAAGATAAGATGTCCATTAATTTGAAACAGAGACATCATTTTTACTATTAAGTGCATTAATAATCCCTACTATACTGAGGCACGAAGTTTTTGTCATTTAAGATGACAGAGGCGAAATGCCAAGGAGAATCGAATATACTTATCAATTGCTATCAAGTACCTCTTGTATCGGTGCTATTTAATAATAAAATTATTCTATTAAACATCAACCGCGGTGTGGTTTGTTCCACGCGAACGCAAAGATCCCAGCCACTGTCAGTCGATTTCAGAAAAATGGTACGTACCTTAGAGTGTGCAAGTTGTGTGACAGCACTTGGGTGTCGGGGGCGTCCCGGGACGCCTCTCTAGTGTAGGCTTTTGCGCCCAAGTGTTTGACTGAGAACCGTGGAGTGTCGTGTGTTGGTGTACCTGTTTGCCATTTTTTAAATATAGGTCTAGGTAGGATAGGTAGTATACCTTCTGGTGTGCCTGATAGATATAAGTAGGTAGGGCCGGGCAGGTTGACACAGTCTCTGATCGGGTAGGCACTATTTCGCGTGTTCAACCTGTTTCAGGAAATCAGATTTGAAAAGTCGACGGTGAAGCTGTGGCGCGAACGAAAATGCGTTCGCCTCTGGCTTTGCCTATCGATTTTTCGAATCCTTCGCGGTCGTGGTCGCGATTTAGGCTCCGAAACGAAACGCCTTACATTATGCTCGAGGCTGCACGCGCGAACGAAGAACGATTACAATTTTAATCGTAATCTTTGCGATTTTCTGCAATCACAATTTTTACGATTTTATTTGGTCGTGATTCGGTTGCGTGCGTTCCATTTAGCTCCGCGATTTAAACTCTTTATTCCACCTTTATAAGTTTTTTCTTAATTTTCGAGTAGAGCCTCGAGCCTAGTTTAAGTTTCAGCTGGCCCTCGGGTCCAACGAAAAGAAGAGGCTATATGCCGAAGAGGCCCGACAAACTGTCGCTCAAGAGGGCAACTACTAATGGCTCGCCATTCTTTTTAAGAATGGGGAATCATTCTTTGTTACTACTTTGTCACTGTGCTTGCATTTTCAATCGTAGAATTTTTATTTGTACTTGGCCGACGCACATTCCGGCCCAACGATACAGCCCTCCCAAAAATATCGCGTTGCTTTAGAGTTGCGAGAAACTTGAGAACGGGTCGAATTAGAGTTGCGTTAAATGCCACGCGGTTTTTAATTAGAGTTCCGAGCAAATGAAAATCGCGATTGATTTAGTGTTGCGCAACGATGTCGCGATTGTTCTTGCAATTTTGCCGTTCTTATTTATAGTTGAATTGTAGTATTTTATAATATATTTGACGTACGACAAAGTTTCTAGTGTTGCGGAAATTATTTTCGCGTCTTGAGCCTTCAGCTAACTTTTCAGGGGATCTTCAATTAGCTTTTGTTTTGATATTACAAAGAATTTAATGTTTGCTTTCTATCGGTCTTCATAAATAGTGTTGCGAAATGTTTGCATCGCGAGTTCCAGTTAGCGTTGTGTTGATTAATGATCGCGTTTTTAATTAGAGTTGCGAATACCAGTCCCTAATTGCTTCCAATTGGAAGCCTGTTCCTGAGCCACCCTGGAGGGTGGCACATCATCGTCAGCCAAAGATCATGGCTGGCCAATTCTTTGGCAATTCTTGTTGCATATGGTGTAATTTTTCTTTTCAGTGTGTTATATTTGTCTTTCTTTTTATTTTTTTTCTTAATAATTATACTACCTGGAATGCCTGTTGATGGAAATACTGCTAAAAATTTGTATACATAATAGTAAATTACTGTGTGAACGAAACGAAAAAAATGAAAACAAAATAAAAGAAAATAAGAGAAAAGAAAGGAAAAAAAAGAAAAGAAAGAAACGAGAAGAAAAAAAAAGATATAATTCGAGATAGTAGATTTCAATTAGAGTCAATACTAGTGACTGTTCTTTATTGGAGTTTAACTTCAAAATATTTTCTCTTCATCGTTGCAATTTTATTTTCACCTTTTTTTTAGTAGAGCCAATTTTTATAACTTTTTCGAGCTTGCTTTGTAGAAATTGAAATTCACTCGCGATATCCGTAAATGTTTAAACAAAAATCCTCGCACGAAAAATGTTCTGGGCTGTACTTGGACCTCGGCATGGTGATAGTGGAAGTTTGATATCTTGCTTCCGAATAATCGTTTGTCGCTTCTTCGTAGAAGCAAAATAGAATCAATTGTAGTGAAATGTAACTACTTCTGTTTTGAGTTTTTAATGAAATGGATACCACAATTCAGCTTGATCTAGAAAGTAGAAAAGAATATATCAACTTGGCCGAAATCCAATTACCAATTGTTATTAAAATGTAACTACACTTTGCATATCAATTGGGATTTATTATCTTCGATAAAAATCGGTTCTTACGAATAAAAGCAGCTTCATTTCAATATCACATGGAGGGACTTGGGGATGTTACTAATCCAATGCATGAGATTGTTACAGATGAATCCAATTATGATATATTAAACAAATACAAGTACGCCAGAGATTCAAACGTGGAATGTATACAATACAAACCCAGAAATATTATCAAAGACACGATTGAGAACTATTAAATCAAAGAGCCAGCCTCGTCGATCCAATTTCGGAGAGTGTAAGAATTCATTTTTATAATGCTTTACTATTTATTTCGAGTTTGTGTTTGTTTCAGAAGCATTGAAAAGAATCAACTAAAGAAGAGGATTCATGAAAATACGTATAATGTAACCACATCCGACCCCACCCCACCCCGTCCCGCCCCGCACCAGCCCTTTTAACTAATTACAGGTGTTAAATAATTAATTAGGCAGGCCCAATTATAAATCGAACAATACTTTTAGCTCCTTATGTAGGTAGGGTTCATTTGAACACACAATCCTAGATCTTTAAACAGGCAGGTTTTACACGAATTGCAATTATTGTTGGACTTTTAATTGGGTAGGGTTTATACAACCAAAACTGGTTGGCAGGTGTTTCCGTCTGTTCTAGGAAATCATGGACCACGATATTAATATGGACTAAGTGAAGAGGAATTAAGTATATACATACTTATACCTACATGAGTATGGTAAAGTATCTATTACAGTCCTATGTCGGTAGGATATTATTGTTGAAATTGTTCTTTTAATTGAACTGTTAGATGTTATACTAGGTAGGGTCATACTAGTTTTAAGTTAGATCGTTAGCCAGGCAGGGCGCATTCGAATCTAATCTAGTATTTAAGAAGGGAGGATTTATTTCTAAGCTGTGTCTTAGTTTTTAAGACAGTAGTGTTCACCACTGCAATATTATTTCGTTGCCTAGTTCTTCAGATCATAGGATATATTCTTTTTTAAGTTGTATTTCAGGAAATTGAATCCTCTTGCAGATTTTTTTTCAGGTTTCTTTCTGATATTGAATTTAGTTCGCGGTCGCGATTCTTCTAAGTACTCCTGTTGTTGTCGCATTTGCACTACGATCAATTAATGACCGTTCTACAAATTCACAATAATAGGAGATTTTTCTTCCTTACAAATGATAGTAGAATTACTTTTCGCGTAATTGGAGGGTGGAAGGGCCGTGGCTAGGGTGGGTCTCCAGGCGCAGTAACCTCCACGAGGTGAGACCTGGGCAATCAATTATTTACTGTATAATTATTAAACGTTTAAGAGACGTTTGATAATTATGTGGAAAATAATTCGAGCGAATTGGCTGCGCACTTTCCCCTCCCCATCCCTTTTTTGCTTCATTCCCTTTTCTGCTCTCCTACCTATTCACCATTTCCCTGGCGAGTCAGACCACGCCAAGCACATCTTGGGGTGGCAGAAGGCATATGGGTCATAATCTGGAATCGTGGTCCGCGGTCTTGCATATCCGCAACTCAATGATAGCTGCGGCTCGGTATCAAAGCTGATGTTGATTTAAGTCGTTTTACTGTCCAGACTCTGAGCCGAGGGCTCGCGGGCTGCTCGGTGGCAGTCACTTTCGTTACTTGCCTCCTCATCAATTTCACCCCTCCCTGATTCATTCCATGACTTGAGTGTCCAGCCTCTGCACGTTACGAAATCCAATGCACGAGATTGTTACAGATTCACGGTATCAGAGGCACGTCTGGAAACTATGAAATTAAAGAGCCAACCTGGTCCATCACATTCGTGAGTTTAAGATTTATGTAATGCTTTACTAATTACTTCCAGTTTGTCTTTGTTTCAGAAGCATTGAAAAGAATCAGCTGAAGAAGAGGATTGCTTAAAATATGTATAAAATGACCACACTCTCACCATCCCCCTGCCCCTGTCCCTGTCACTGCCCTTTTAACTCATTACGGGTGCTAGACAAATAATTAGGCAGGCCCAATTATAAATCGAACAATACTTTTAGCTCTTTATGGAGGTAGGATTTGTTTGAACACACAGTCTTAGATCATTTTACAGGCAGGTTTTACACGAATTGAAATTATTAGACTTTCACTTAGGCAGGGTTTATTGAAACTAAAAATTGATTCAGTCTGTTCTAGGACTCCATGGGGCACGAAATTAATTCCTCCGTTAATTAGTCCATATTAAGTGTATGCATACTTATACCCATATGAGTATGGGAAAGTATCTATTACAATCCTATGTAGGTAGGATATTATTGAAATTATTATTTTGATTGAACTCTTAGATGTTATACTAGGTAGGGTCATACTAGTTTTAAGTTAGATCTTTAGTCAGGCAGGGTACATTGGAATCTAATCTAGTATTTAAGAAGGGAGGATTTATTTTTAAGCTGTGCGGTCTCTGCCATATCTACTGTGCCAGGTATGGTCTCGCCATCTATACAGAACCCCTTGAAACTACTCGGGCCTCTTACTTACCTTAACTGTAGAAATGGCAGAGGTCTGAGTAGTTTCAGTCACATCTGCATAGATGGCGATACTAAAGCACACTTTGGGTGTAGGTAAGACAGGGATACGAGGGGTACCTAAATTCAAGCACTTCCTTATAAATAGGGGATGTCCGTATATCTCATAAATACATATGGCATGTCAAATGAAAGGAGAAAGAATAAGCTACACGATAAAAAATACCCCGTTGCTGTGACTATATGGAGTTGTCAAGTAATAACAGTTTCAATTGTTTAATTGTTTATAACAAATGAACTGCACATGGAATAATCTTAGCACCTATTGCAACTGATAGCCTATGACTCTGGCTTTAATTTATGTCCTTTGGTCATTGATGTAACTCGCCGGGAAGTGAGCGTAATCTCATTTGTTTATAATTTCTATAAACAAATTCAATTATCTCGGCTCCTGATGGGCCGATTTGAATCAACGATGTCCCAAAATGAAGGCAAACGAATAAGCTACACGATTAAAAATACCCCGTTGCTGTAACTATATGGAGTTGGCAGTAATAACAGTTTCAATTGTTTAATTGTTTAGAACAAATGAACTGCACATGGAATAATCTTAGCACCTATTGCAACTGATAGCCTATGACTCTGGCTTTAATTTATGTCCTTTGGTCAATGATGGAACTCGCCGGGAAGTAGCCGTAATCTCATTTGTTTATAATTTCTATAAACAAATTCAATTATCTCGGCTCCTGATGGGCCGATTTGAATCAACGATGTCTCAAAATGAAGGCAAACGAATAAGCTACACGATTAAAAATACCCCGTTGCTGTAGCTATATGGAGTTGGCAGGAATAACAGTTTCAATTGTTTAATTCTTAATAATAAATGAACTGCACATGGAATAATCTTAGCACCTATTGCAACTGATAGCCTATGACTCTGGCTTTAATTTATGTCCTCTGGTCATTGATGGAACTCGCCGGGAAGTGGCCGTAATCTCATTTGTTTATAATTTCTATAAACAAATTCAATTATCTCGGCTCCTGATGGGCCGATTTGAATCAACAATGTCTCAAAATAAAGGGAAACGAATAAGCTGCACGATAAAAGATACCCCGTTGCTGTAACTATATGGAGTTGGCTGGAATAACAGTTTCAATTGTTTAATTCTTAATAACAAATGAACTGCACATGGAGTAATGTTCACACCTATTGGAACTGATAGCCTATGACTCTGGCTTTAATTTATGTCCTCTGGTCATTGATGGAACTCGCCGGGAAGTGGCCGTAATCTCATTTGTTTATAATTTCTATAAACAAATTCAATTATCTCGGCTCCTGATGGGCCGATTTGAATCAACAATGTCTCAAAATAAAGGGAAACGAATAAGCTGCACGATAAAAGATACCCCGTTGCTGTAACTATATGGAGTTGGCAGGAATAACAGTTTCAATTGTTTAATTCTTAATAACAAATGAACTGCACATGGAATAATCTTAGCACCTATTGCAACTGATAGCCTATGACTCTGGCTTTAATTTATGTCCTCTGGTCATTGATGGAACTCGCCGGGAAGTGGCCGTAATCTCATTTGTTTATAATTTCTATAAACAAATTCAATTATCTCGGCTCCTGATGGGCCGATTTGAATCAACAATGTCTCAAAATAAAGGGAAACGAATAAGCTGCACGATAAAAGATACCCCGTTGCTGTAACTATATGGAGTTGGCAGTAATAACAGTTTCAATTGTTTAATTCTTAATAACAAATGAACTGCACATGGAATAATCTTAGCACCTATTGGAACTGATAGCCTATGACTCTGGCTTTAATTTATGTCCTCTGGTCATTGATGGAACTCGCCGGGAAGTGGCCGTAATCTCATTTGTTTATAATTTCTATAAACAAATTCAATTATCTCGGCTCCTGATGGGCCGATTTGAATCAACGATGTCTCAAAATGAAGGCAAACGAATAAGCTACACGATTAAAAATACCCCGTTGCTGTAACTATATGGAGTTGGCAGTAATAACAGTTTCAATTGTTTAATTCTTAATAACAAATGAACTGCACATGGAATAATCTTAGCACCTATTGCAACTGATAGCCTATGACTCTGGCTTTAATTTATGTCCTCTGGTCATTGATGGAACTCGCCGGGAAGTGGCCGTAATCTCATTTGTTTATAATTTCTATAAACAAATTCAATTATCTCGGCTCCTGATGGGCCGATTTGAATCAACAATGTCTCAAAATAAAGGGAAACGAATAAGCTGCACGATAAAAGATACCCCGTTGCTGTAACTATATGGAGTTGGCTGGAATAACAGTTTCAATTGTTTAATTCTTAATAACAAATGAACTGCACATGGAGTAATGTTCACACCTATTGGAACTGATAGCCTATGACTCTGGCTTTAATTTATGTCCTCTGGTCATTGACGTAACTCGCCGGGAAGTGAGCGTAATCTCATTTGCTTATAATTTCTATAAACAAATTCAATTATCTCGGCTCCTGATGGGCCGATTTGAATCAACGATGTCCCAAAATGAAGGCAAACGAATAAGCTACACGATTAAAAATACCCCGTTGCTGTAACTATATGGAGTTGGCAGTAATAACAGTTTCAATTGTTTAATTGTTTAGAACAAATGAACTGCACATGGAATAATCTTAGCACCTATTGCAACTGATAGCCTATGACTCTGGCTTTAATTTATGTCCTTTGGTCAATGATGGAACTCGCCGGGAAGTAGCCGTAATCTCATTTGTTTATAATTTCTATAAACAAATTCAATTATCTCGGCTCCTGATGGGCCGATTTGAATCAACGATATCTCAAAATGAAGGCAAACGAATAAGCTACACGATTAAAAATACCCCGTTGCTGTAGCTATATGGAGTTGGCAGGAATAACAGTTTCAATTGTTTAATTCTTAATAACAAATGAACTGCACATGGAATAATCTTAGCACCTATTGCAACTGATAGCCTATGACTCTGGCTTTAATTTATGTCCTCTGGTCATTGATGGAACTCGCCGGGAAGTGGCCGTAATCTCATTTGTTTATAATTTCTATAAACAAATTCAATTATCTCGGCTCCTGATGGGCCGATTTGAATCAACATGTCTCAAAATAAAGGGAAACGAATAAGCTGCACGATAAAAGATACCCCGTTGCTGTAACTATATGGAGTTGGCTGGAATAACAGTTTCAATTGTTTAATTCTTAATAACAAATGAACTGCACATGGAGTAATGTTCACACCTATTGGAACTGATAGCCTATGACTCTGGCTTTAATTTATGTCCTCTGGTCATTGATGGAACTCGCCGGGAAGTGAGCGTAATCTCATTTGTTTATAATTTCTATAAACAAATTCAATTATCTCGGCTCCTGATGGGCCGATTTGAATCAACGATGTCTCAAAATGAAGGCAAACGAATAAGCTACACGATTAAAAATACCCCGTTGCTGTAACTATATGGAGTTGGCAGTAATAACAGTTTCAATTGTTTAATTGTTTATAACAAATGAACTGCACATGGAGCACTATTCACACCTATTGGAACTGATAGGCTATGACTCTGGCTTTAATTTATGTTCTCTGGTCATTGATGGTACTCGTTCTCAAATAAACCTATCTTTCTCTTATGCTTCTAGTTTGACCCTCCCTCCTTTCTTTTTCCTCTAAACATCCCTTCATAATTTGTCTTCCTCCTGCTATGTACTTACGAATATATTTTTCGTGTGTGCAGGTTTGCGCAGCCAAAGAGTAAGGAGCATTGACCAGTACTTCTCATCGTGCATAAACGCAAGAAAGAAGAAAGAACAACCCTTGTCACATACTTTAGTTATAGTAAATTGGTTTATAATAATAGTTTGTAACTATTAGCGCATAAGATTAATTTAGAACTATTGTGTAATTAACTGTTATGTATACCCAGTATATATTTTATTTTATATTTACTTTATTCAGTGGAGCTTGTATAAACTTTAATATTACTGTTACTACAAGTTCTACTGAATGCGCTAAATATAAAATGAAAGATATAATAAATACTATACATATGCACAAGTTACACAATTGCTTTAATTTAAAATAAGCTTCACCATGTAAAGTACCCCGTAAATTTTAGTATAAGTTTTATATGTAAGATATATTGTAAATTAACTTTAAAGAATAGTTCATAAGTATTAGTTCTAAAATTTGGATTGCCGCATTTTTGTAACTTGTATCTTCATTAATTAATTTGAATAAATCTTAAATGAAAAGAATTCTACGCCTCTCTTTATTTTAACACCTTAACTATCCTTGAAAAGACCTAACTCCAAATCCTTAAACAAGTATTACCGTGCAGGAACTTTAAATGCAAAGTTCACAAGCGGAGAACTTGTAAAAATAGACCTCAACCTTACTAAACATATTGCAACCTGGTATACATGAAGCGCCTCACCAAAATTCAACCAGGTTGCAAAGAAATGTCTAGCGAAAATGAAATACGGTTGCAAATAACACCTTGCGAAAATGCAACAAAGTTGCAAATAACTCCTTAAAAAATGCAAAAAAGTTAGAAATAACTCAATAAAAATGCAAGAAAGTCGCAAACAACGCCTCATAAAAATGCAATTAAGTTGCAAATCGAGCTCTAAGAAAATGCAACAAAGTTGCAGATACGCCTCATAAACATGCAATTAAGTTGCAAATCGAGCTCTAAGAAAACGCAACAAAGTTGCAAACAACGCCCCATAAAAATGCAATTAAGTTGTAAATCGAGCTCTAAGAAAATGTAACAAAGTTGCAAACAACGCCTCGCGAAAATGCAAAAAAGTTGCAAACAACGCCTCCCGAAAATGCAACAAAGATGCAAAGAACTCCTCATCAAAATGCAACAAAGTTGCAAACAACTCCCCATAAAAATGCAACAAAGATGCAAACAACTCCTCTTAAAAATGCAACAAAGTTGCAAAAATTCTCGAGAAAATTTGCAACAATGTTGCGCCAAAAATTTTTGCAACAAAGTTGCAAACAACGCCTCGCGAAAACGCAACAAAGTTGCAAAAATTCTGGAGAAAAATTTGCAACAATGTTGCGCCAAAAATTTTGCAACAAAGTTGCAAAAATTCTCGAGAAAAATTTGCAACAATGTTGGGCCAAAAATTTTGCAACAAAGTTGCAAAAATTCTCGAGAAAAATTTGCAACAATGTTGCGCCAAAAATTTTGCAACAAAGTTGCAAAAATTCTGGAGAAAAATTTGCAACAATGTTGCGCCAAAAATTTTGCAACAAAGTTGCAAAAATTCTCGAGAAAAATTTGCAACTTTGTTGCGTTTTCGCGAGGCGCTGTTTGCAACTTTGTTGCAAAATTTTTGGCGCAACATTGTTGCAAATTTTTCTCCAGAATTTTTGCAACTTTGTTGCGTTTTCGCGAGGCGTTGTTTGCAACTTTGTTGCGTTTTCGCGAGGCGCTGTTTGCAACTTTGTTGCGTTTTCGCGAGGCGCTGTTTGCAACTTTGTTGCGTTTTCGCGAGGCGCTGTTTGCAAATTTGTTGCAAAATTTTTGGCGCAACATTGTTGCAAATTTTTCTTCAGAATTTTTGCAACTTTGTTGCGTTTTCGCGAAGCGCTGTTTGCAACTTTGTTGCGTTTTCGCGAGGCGTTGTTTGCAACTTTGTTGCATTTTCGTGAGGCGTTGTTCGCAACTGTGTTGCGTTTTCGCGAGGCGGTGTTTGCAACTTTGTTGCGTTTTCGTTAGGCGTTGTTTGCAACTTTATTGCGTTTTCGCGAGGCGTTGTTTGCAACTTTATTGCACTTTCGCGAGGCGTTGTTTGCAACTTTGTTGCGTTTTCGCGAGGCGTTGTTTGCAACTTTGTTACGTTTTCGCGAGGCGTTGTTTTCAACGTTGTTGTGTTTTCGCGAGGTGTTGCTTGCAACTTTATTGCATTTTCGCGAGGCGTTGTTTTCAACTTTGTTGTGTTCTCGCGAGGCGTTGTTTGCAACTATCTTATATTTTCCCGAGGCGTTGGTTACACCTTTGTTGCATTTTCGCGAGGTCTTATTTGCTACATAGTACTACATAGTGCTACATAGTACATAGATTCTATGTACACTTATTATTCTATATATTTCTGGCAGAAATATCTGCTAAAAATGCAACATGTAATGTTTAATTTAATAACGTGTAGGGTCATTTTGACAAGTTTCTCGCTTTAGAACTTAGCATTTAAAATTCGTCCACGGTACTTCTTGTATAAGGAATCGGAATTAGGTTCATTCAAGGATTGGTAAGGTATGAAAAAAAAGCAGTGGAATACTTTTCATTAAAAATTTATTTAAACTAATCAATGAAGATCCAAGTTACAAAAATGTTGTAATTCTAATTTACAAGCAGATACTTATGAACTATTCTTTTATATCTATTTACAATACATCGTAGAACTAAATCCGGTTTTAATTCCAAATTTACAATATATGTTACAGATAAACCTTTACTTTATATGCTAAAGCTTATTTTAAATTACAACAATTGTGTAACTTTTGCATATGTAAAGCCCAAAGTATTTATTATATCTTGCATTTTATATTTTGCGCATTCAGTAGAACTTGTAGTAACAGAAATATTAATGTTTATACAAGATCTACTGAATAAGGAGAATATAAAATAAAATATATACTAGGTATTCATAACAGTTAATTACACATTTGTACTAAATTAATCTTATGCACTAATAGTTACAAACTATTCTTAGAAACAAATTTACTATAACTAAAGTATATGGCAAGGGTCATTCTTTCTTCTTTCTTGCTTTATGCCGAATGAGAAATGTCCGTCAAGCTCCTTACTCTTTGCCCGCGAGACCTGCACACACAAAAAATATATTAGTAAGTATATGTAGCAGGAGAGATAAAGATTGTTAAGCGATATTTAAAGGAAAAAGAAAGAAGGGAAGACCAAACCAGAAGCATAAAAGCAACAGAGGATTACTTAACAAGGAATGGAACGAGTTTCATACGAATGAATTTAATGAGAGCAGAAGCAAAGGAATTGACGGAGCACCTTAAAAGAAGAGACTTGAAATGCAAAATGGAATGAGACAGAAAAATATAAGAAGCTAAATATAATGAAACGTTTAAATATATTAGAACAGTAACACTACTAAAGTACATATGTATGAATGACAATTGGCACAATCAGCAATTAATAGTACAGGTGACAGATGCGAAAGCATTAAAGGATGAAGAAATATTAAGATAAGGAGAAGAATAAAAGACGTGACCTGTGCAGGCAAAAATTTGAAACGCTAGAACACCTGTTAACATAATGTATGGAAATAAAGATAATAGGATATAAAAATGACTTTAGATAACATCGACTTGCCGACGAGATACAACAATGACCACAGGACATGAATGAAAGCTTGGAGTATAAGCTACCATCTGCAATGGGAGTGAACAGTATTCCACGTGCAGTTCATTTGTTATAAACAATTAAACAATTCAAATTGTTATTGCGGTCAAGTGGATATAGTTCCAGCAACGGAGTATTTTTTATCGTGTAGCATATTCTCTTCCCTTTCATTTGAGACGTCGTTGGTTGAAATCGGCCCAGTAGAACGCGAGATAATTGAATTTGTTTAAATATATTATAAACAAATGTGATTACATCTACTAGCCGACAAGACACAACAATAACCACACGACATGAATGAAAGCTTGGAGTATAAGCTACCATCTGCAATGGGAGTGAACAGTATTCCACGTGCAGTTCATTTGTTATAAACAATTAAACAATTCAAATTGTTATTGCGGTCAAGTGGATATAGTTCCAGCAACGGAGTATTTTTTATCGTGTAGCATATTCTCTTCCCTTTCATTTGAGACGTCGTTGGTTGAAATCGGCCCAGTAGAACGCGAGATAATTGAATTTGTTTAAATATATTATAAACAAATGTGATTACATCGACTAGCCGACGAGACACAACAATGACCACAGGACATGAATGAAAGCTTGGAGTATAAGCTACCATCTGCAATGGGAGTGAACAGTATTCCACGTGCAGTTCATTTGTTATAAACAATTAAACAATTAAAATTGTTATTACGGTCAACTGGATATAGTTCCAGCAACGGAGTATTTTTTATCGTGTAGCATATTCTCTTCCCTTTCATTTGGCATGTCGTTGGTTGAAATCGGCTCAGTAGAACGCGAGATAATTGAATTTATTTAAATATATTATAAACAAATGCGATTACATCGACTTGCCGACGAGATACAACAATGACTACAGGACATGAATGAAAGCTTGGAGTATAAGCTACCATCTGCAATAGGAGTGAACAGTATTCCACGTGCAGTTCATTTGTTATAAACAATTAAACATTTAAAACTGTTAGTACGGTCAAGTGGATATAGTTCCAGCAACGGAGTATCTTTTATCGTGTAGCATATTCTCTTCCCTTTCATTTGAGACGTCGTTGGTTGAAATCGGCTCAGTAGAACGCGAGATAATTGAATTTATTTAAATATATTATAAACAAATGCGATTACATCGACTTGCCGACGAGATACAACAATGACTACAGGACATGAATGAAAGCTTGGAGTATAAGCTACCATCTGCAATAGGAGTGAACAGTATTCCACGTGCAGTTCATGTGTTATAAACAATTAAACAATTCAAATTGTTATTGCGGTCAAGTGGATATAGTTCCAGCAACGGAGTATTTTTTATCGTGTAGCATATTCTCTTACCTTTCATTTGAGACGTCGTTGATTGAAATCGGCACAGTAGAACGCGAGATAATTGAATTTGTTTAAATATATTATAAACAAATGTGAATACATCGACCTGCCGACGAGATACAACAATGACCACAGGACATGAAGGAAAGCTTGGAGTATAAGCTACCATCTGTAATAGAAGTGAACAGTATTCCACGTGCAGTTCATTTGTTATAAACAATTAAACATTTAAAATTGTTAGTACGTTTAAGTGGATATAGTTCCAGCAACGGAGTATTTTTTATCGTGTAGCATATTCTCTTCCCTTTCATTTGAGACGTCGTTGATTGAAATCGGCACAGTAGAACGCGAGATAATTGAATTTGTTTAAATATATTATAAACAAATGTGAATACATCGACCTGCCGACGAGAAACAACAATGACCACAGGACATGAAGGAAAGCTTGGAGTATAAGCTACCATCTGCAATGGGAGTGAACAGTATTCCACGTGCAGTTCATTTGTTATAAACAATTAAACAATTAAAATTGTTATTACGGTCAAGTGGATATAGTTCCAGCAACGGAGTATTTTTTATCGTGTAGCATATTCTCTTCCCTTTCATATGAGACGTCGTTGATTGAAATCGGCCCAGTAGAACGCGAGATAATTGAATTTGTTTAAATATATTATAAACAAATGTGATTACATCTACTAGCCGACAAGACACAACAATAACCACAGGACATGAATGAAAGCTTGGAGTATAAGCTACCATCTGCAATGGGAGTGAACAGTATTCCACGTGCAGTTCATTTGTTATAAACAATTAAACAATTAAAATTGTTATTACGGTCAAGTGGATATAGTTCCAGCAACGGAGTATTTTTTATCGTGTAGCATATTCTCTTCCCTTTCATTTGAGACGTCGTTGGTTGAAATCGGCTCAGTAGAACGCGAGATAATTGAATTTATTTAAATATATTATAAACAAATGCGATTACATCGACTTGCCGACGAGATACAACAATGACTACAAGACATGAATGAAAGCTTGGAGTATAAGCTACCATCTGCAATAGGAGTGAACAGTATTCCACGTGCAGTTCATTTGTTATAAACAATTAAACATTTAAAACTGTTAGTACGGTCAAGTGGATATAGTTCCAGCAACGGAGTATCTTTTATCGTGTAGCATATTCTCTTCCCTTTCATTTGAGACGTCGTTGGTTGAAATCGGCTCAGTAGAACGCGAGATAATTGAATTTATTTAAATATATTATAAACAAATGCGATTACATCGACTTGCCGACGAGATACAACAATGACTACAGGACATGAATGAAAGCTTGGAGTATAAGCTACCATCTGCAATAGGAGTGAACAGTATTCCACGTGCAGTTCATTTGTTATAAACAATTAAACAATTCAAATTGTTATTGCGGTCAAGTGGATATAGATCCAGCAACGGAGTATTTTTTATCGTGTAGCATATTCTCTTACCTTTCATTTGAGACGTCGTTGATTGAAATCGGCACAGTAGAACGCGAGATAATTGAATTTGTTTAAATATATTATAAACAAATGTGAATACATCGACCTGCCGACGAGATACAACAATGACCACAGGACATGAAGGAAAGCTTGGAGTATAAGCTACCATCTGTAATAGAAGTGAACAGTATTCCACGTGCAGTTCATTTGTTATAAACAATTAAACATTTAAAATTGTTAGTACGTTTAAGTGGATATAGTTCCAGCAACGGAGTATTTTTTATCGTGTAGCATATTCTCTTCCCTTTCATATGAGACGTCGTTGATTGAAATCGGCCCAGTTGAACGCGAGATAATTGAATTTGTTTAAATATATTATAAACAAATGTGATTACATCTACTAGCCGACAAGACACAACAATAACCACAGGACATGAATGAAAGCTTGGAGTATAAGCTACCATCTGCAATGGGAGTGAACAGTATTCCACGTGCAGTTCATTTGTTATAAACAATTAAACAATTAAAATTGTTATTACGGTCAAGTGGATATAGTTCCAGCAACGGAGTATTTTTTATCGTGTAGCATATTCTCTTCCCTTTCATTTGAGACGTCGTTGATTGAAATCGGCCCAGTAGAACGCGAGATAATTGAATTTATTTAAATATATTATAAACAAATGTGATTACATCGACTAGCCGACGAGACACAACAATGACCACAGGACATGAAGGAAAGCTTGGAGTATAAGCTACCATCTGTAATAGAAGTGAACAGTATTCCACGTGCAGTTCATTTGTTATAAACAATTAAACATTTAAAATTGTTAGTACGTTTAAGTGGATATAGTTCCAGCAACGGAGTATTTTTTATCGTGTAGCATATTCTCTTCCCTTTCATATGAGACGTCGTTGATTGAAATCGGCCCAGTTGAACGCGAGATAATTGAATTTGTTTAAATATATTATAAACAAATGTGATTACATCTACTAGCCGACAAGACACAACAATAACCACAGGACATGAATGAAAGCTTGGAGTATAAGCTACCATCTGCAATGGGAGTGAACAGTATTCCACGTGCAGTTCATTTGTTATAAACAATTAAACAATTAAAATTGTTATTACGGTCAAGTGGATATAGTTCCAGCAACGGAGTATTTTTTATCGTGTAGCATATTCTCTTCCCTTTCATTTGAGACGTCGTTGATTGAAATCGGCCCAGTAGAACGCGAGATAATTGAATTTATTTAAATATATTATAAACAAATGTGATTACATCGACTAGCCGACGAGACACAACAATGACCACAGGACATGAATGAAAGCTTGGAGTATAAGCTACCATCTGCAATGGGAGTGAACAGTATTCCACGTGCAGTTCATTTGTTATAAACAATTAAACAATTAAAATTGTTATTACGGTCAAGTGGATATAGTTCCAGCAACGGAGTATTTTTTATCGTGTAGCATATTCTCTTCCCTTTCATTTGAGACGTCGTTGGTTGAAATCGGCTCAGTAGAACGCGAGATAATTGAATTTATTTAAATATATTATAAACAAATGCGATTACATCGACTTGCCGACGAGATACAACAATGACTACAAGACATGAATGAAAGCTTGGAGTATAAGCTACCATCTGCAATAGGAGTGAACAGTATTCCACGTGCAGTTCATTTGTTATAAACAATTAAACATTTAAAACTGTTAGTACGGTCAAGTGGATATAGTTCCAGCAACGGTGTATTTTTTATCGTGTAGCATATTCTCTTCCCTTTCATTTGAGACGTCGTTGATTGAAATCGGCCCAATAGAACGCGAGATAATTGAATTTGTTTAAATATATTATAAACAAATGTGATTACATCTACTAGCCGACAAGACACAACAATAACCACAGGACATGAATGAAAGCTTGGAGTATAAGCTACCATCTGCAATGGGAGTGAACAGTATTCCACGTGCAGTTCATTTGTTATAAACAATTAAACAATTAAAATTGTTATTACGGTCAAGTGGATATAGTTCCAGCAACGGAGTATTTTTTATCGTGTAGCATATTCTCTTCCCTTTCATTTGAGACGTCGTTGATTGAAATCGGCTCAGTAGAACGCGAGATAATTGAATTTATTTAAATATATTATAAACAAATGAGATTACGGCCACTTCCCGGCGAGTTCCATCAATGACCAGAGGACATAAATTAAAGCCAGAGTCATAGGCTATCAGTTCCAATAGGTGCTAAGATTATTCCATGTGCAGTTCATTTGTTATTAAGAATTAAACAATTGAAACTGTTATTCCTGCCAACTCCATATAGTTACAGCAACGGGGTATCTTTTATCGTGCAGCTTATTCGTTTCCCTTTATTTTGAGACATGTTGATTCAAATCGGCCCATCAGGAGCCGAGATAATTGAATTTGTTTATAGAAATTATAAACAAATGAGATTACGGCCACTTCCCGGCGAGTTCCATCAATGACCAGAGGACATAAATTAAAGCCAGAGTCATAGGCTATCAGTTGCAATAGGTGCTAAGATTATTCCATGTGCAGTTCATTTGTTATTAAGAATTAAACAATTGAAACTGTTATTCCTGCCAACTCCATATAGCTACAGCAACGGGGTATTTTTAATCGTGTAGCTTATTCGTTTGCCTTCATTTTGAGATATCGTTGATTCAAATCGGCCCATCAGGAGCCGAGATAATTGAATTTGTTTATAGAAATTATAAGCAAATGAGATTACGCTCACTTCCCGGCGAGTTACGTCAATGACCAGAGGACATAAATTAAAGCCAGAGTCATAGGCTATCAGTTCCAATAGGTGTGAACATTACTCCATGTGCAGTTCATTTGTTATTAAGAATTAAACAATTGAAACTGTTATTCCAGCCAACTCCATATAGTTACAGCAACGGGGTATCTTTTATCGTGCAGCTTATTCGTTTCCCTTTATTTTGAGACATGTTGATTCAAATCGGCCCATCAGGAGCCGAGATAATTGAATTTGTTTATAGAAATTATAAACAAATGAGATTACGGCCACTTCCCGGCGAGTTCCATCAATGACCAGAGGACATAAATTAAAGCCAGAGTCATAGGCTATCAGTTGCAATAGGTGCTAAGATTATTCCATGTGCAGTTCATTTGTTATTAAGAATTAAACAATTGAAACTGTTATTCCTGCCAACTCCATATAGCTACAGCAACGGGGTATTTTTAATCGTGTAGCTTATTCGTTTGCCTTCATTTTGAGACATCGTTGATTCAAATCGGCCCATCAGGAGCCGAGATAATTGAATTTGTTTATAGAAATTATAAACAAATGAGATTACGGCTACTTCCCGGCGAGTTCCATCATTGACCAAAGGACATAAATTAAAGCCAGAGTCATAGGCTATCAGTTGCAATAGGTGCTAAGATTATTCCATGTGCAGTTCATTTGTTCTAAACAATTAAACAATTGAAACTGTTATTACTGCCAACTCCATATAGTTACAGCAACGGGGTATTTTTAATCGTGTAGCTTATTCGTTTGCCTTCATTTTGGGACATCGTTGATTCAAATCGGCCCATCAGGAGCCGAGATAATTGAATTAGTTTATAGAAATTATAAACAAATGAGATTACGCTCACTTCCCGGCGAGTTCCATCATTGACCAAAGGACATAAATTAAAGCCAGAGTCATAGGCTATCAGTTGCAATAGGTGCTAAGATTATTCCATGTGCAGTTCATTTGTTCTAAACAATTAAACAATTGAAACTGTTATTACTGCCAACTCCATATAGTTACAGCAACGGGGTATTTTTAATCGTGTAGCTTATTCGTTTGCCTTCATTTTGGGACATCGTTGATTCAAATCGGCCCATCAGGAGCCGAGATAATTGAATTAGTTTATAGAATTTATAAACAAATGAGATTACGCTCACTTCCCGGCGAGTTACATCAATGACCAGAGGACATAAATTAAAGCCAGAGTCATAGGCTATCAGTTCCAATAGGTGCTAAGATTATTCCATGTGCAGTTCATTTGTTATTAAGAATTAAACAATTGAAACTGTTATTACTGCCAACTCCATATAGTTACAGCAACGGGGTATTTCTTATCGTGTAGCTTATTCGTTTTCCTTTATTTTGAGACATCGTTGATTCAAATCGGCCCATCAGGAGCCGAGATAATTGATTTTGTTTATAGAAATTATAAACAAATGAGATTACGGCCACTTCCCGGCGAGTTACATCAATGACCAGAGGACATAAATTAAAGCCAGAGTCATAGGCTATCAGTTGCAATAGGTGCTAAGATTATTCCATGTGCAGTTCATTTGTTATTAAGAATTAAACAATTGAAACTGTTATTACTGGACAACTCCATATAGTCACAGCAACGGGGTATTTTTTATCGTGTAGCTTATTCTTTCTCCTTTCATTTGACATGCCATATGTATTTATGAGATATACGGACATCCCCTATTTATAAGGAAGTGCTTGAATTTAGGTACCCCTCGTATCCCTGTCTTACCTACACCCAAAGTGTGCTTTAGTATCGCCATCTATGCAGATGTGACTGAAACTACTCAGACCTCTGCCATTTCTACAGTTAAGGTAAGTAAGAGGCCCGAGTAGTTTCAAGGGGTTCTGTATAGATGGCGAGACCATACCTGGCACAGTAGATATGGCAGAGACCGCACAGCTTAAAAATAAATCCTCCCTTCTTAAATACTAGATTAGATTCCAATGTACCCTGCCTGACTAAAGATCTAACTTAAAACTAGTATGACCCTACCTAGTATAACATCTAAGAGTTCAATCAAAATAATAATTTCAATAATATCCTACCTACATAGGATTGTAATAGATACTTTCCCATACTCATATGGGTATAAGTATGCATACACTTAATATGGACTAATTAACGGAGGAATTAATTTCGTGCCCCATGGAGTCCTAGAACAGACTGAATCAATTTTTAGTTTCAATAAACCCTGCCTAAGTGAAAGTCTAATAATTTCAATTCGTGTAAAACCTGCCTGTAAAATGATCTAAGACTGTGTGTTCAAACAAATCCTACCTCCATAAAGAGCTAAAAGTATTGTTCGATTTATAATTGGGCCTGCCTAATTATTTGTCTAGCACCCGTAATGAGTTAAAAGGGCAGTGACAGGGACAGGGGCAGGGGGATGGTGAGAGTGTGGTCATTTTATACATATTTTAAGCAATCCTCTTCTTCAGCTGATTCTTTTCAATGCTTCTGAAACAAAGACAAACTGGAAGTAATTAGTAAAGCATTACATAAATCTTAAACTCACGAATGTGATGGACCAGGTTGGCTCTTTAATTTCATAGTTTCCAGACGTGCCTCTGATACCGTGAATCTGTAACAATCTCGTGCATTGGATTTCGTAACGTGCAGAGGCTGGACACTCAAGTCATGGAATGAATCAGGGAGGGGTGAAATTGATGAGGAGGCAAGTAACGAAAGTGACTGCCACCGAGCAGCCCGCGAGCCCTCGGCTCAGAGTCTGGACAGTAAAACGACTTAAATCAACATCAGCTTTGATACCGAGCCGCAGCTATCATTGAGTTGCGGATATGCAAGACCGCGGACCACGATTCCAGATTATGACCCATATGCCTTCTGCCACCCCAAGATGTGCTTGGCGTGGTCTGACTCGCCAGGGAAATGGTGAATAGGTAGGAGAGCAGAAAAGGGAATGAAGCAAAAAAGGGATGGGGAGGGGAAAGTGCGCAGCCAATTCGCTCGAATTATTTTCCACATAATTATCAAACGTCTCTTAAACGTTTAATAATTATACAGTAAATAATTGATTGCCCAGGTCTCACCTCGTGGAGGTTACTGCGCCTGGAGACCCACCCTAGCCACGGCCCTTCCACCCTCCAATTACGCGAAAAGTAATTCTACTATCATTTGTAAGGAAGAAAAATCTCCTATTATTGTGAATTTGTAGAACGGTCATTAATTGATCGTAGTGCAAATGCGACAACAACAGGAGTACTTAGAAGAATCGCGACCGCGAACTAAATTCAATATCAGAAAGAAACCTGAAAAAAAATCTGCAAGAGGATTCAATTTCCTGAAATACAACTTAAAAAAGAATATATCCTATGATCTGAAGAACTAGGCAACGAAATAATATTGCAGTGGTGAACACTACTGTCTTAAAAACTAAGACACAGCTTAGAAATAAATCCTCCCTTCTTAAATACTAGATTAGATTCGAATGCGCCCTGCCTGGCTAACGATCTAACTTAAAACTAGTATGACCCTACCTAGTATAACATCTAACAGTTCAATTAAAAGAACAATTTCAACAATAATATCCTACCGACATAGGACTGTAATAGATACTTTACCATACTCATGTAGGTATAAGTATGTATATACTTAATTCCTCTTCACTTAGTCCATATTAATATCGTGGTCCATGATTTCCTAGAACAGACGGAAACACCTGCCAACCAGTTTTGGTTGTATAAACCCTACCCAATTAAAAGTCCAACAATAATTGCAATTCGTGTAAAACCTGCCTGTTTAAAGATCTAGGATTGTGTGTTCAAATGAACCCTACCTACATAAGGAGCTAAAAGTATTGTTCGATTTATAATTGGGCCTGCCTAATTAATTATTTAACACCTGTAATTAGTTAAAAGGGCTGGTGCGGGGCGGGACGGGGTGGGGTGGGGTCGGATGTGGTTACATTATACGTATTTTCATGAATCCTCTTCTTTAGTTGATTCTTTTCAATGCTTCTGAAACAAACACAAACTCGAAATAAATAGTAAAGCATTATAAAAATGAATTCTTACACTCTCCGAAATTGGATCGACGAGGCTGGCTCTTTGATTTAATAGTTCTCAATCGTGTCTTTGATAATATTTCTGGGTTTGTATTGTATACATTCCACGTTTGAATCTCTGGCGTACTTGTATTTGTTTAATATATCATAATTGGATTCATCTGTAACAATCTCATGCATTGGATTAGTAACATCCCCAAGTCCCTCCATGTGATATTGAAATGAAGCTGCTTTTATTCGTAAGAACCGATTTTTATCGAAGATAATAAATCCCAATTGATATGCAAAGTGTAGTTACATTTTAATAACAATTGGTAATTGGATTTCGGCCAAGTTGATATATTCTTTTCTACTTTCTAGATCAAGCTGAATTGTGGTATCCATTTCATTAAAAACTCAAAACAGAAGTAGTTACATTTCACTACAATTGATTCTATTTTGCTTCTACGAAGAAGCGACAAACGATTATTCGGAAGCAAGATATCAAACTTCCACTATCACCATGCCGAGGTCCAAGTACAGCCCAGAACATTTTTCGTGCGAGGATTTTTGTTTAAACATTTACGGATATCGCGAGTGAATTTCAATTTCTACAAAGCAAGCTCGAAAAAGTTATAAAAATTGGCTCTACTAAAAAAAAGGTGAAAATAAAATTGCAACGATGAAGAGAAAATATTTTGAAGTTAAACTCCAATAAAGAACAGTCACTAGTATTGACTCTAATTGAAATCTACTATCTCGAATTATATCTTTTTTTTTCTTCTCGTTTCTTTCTTTTCTTTTTTTTCCTTTCTTTTCTCTTATTTTCTTTTATTTTGTTTTCATTTTTTTCGTTTCGTTCACACAGTAATTTACTATTATGTATACAAATTTTTAGCAGTATTTCCATCAACAGGCATTCCAGGTAGTATAATTATTAAGAAAAAAAATAAAAAGAAAGACAAATATAACACACTGAAAAGAAAAATTACACCATATGCAACAAGAATTGCCAAAGAATTGGCCAGCCATGATCTTTGGCTGACGATGATGTGCCACCCTCCAGGGTGGCTCAGGAACAGGCTTCCAATTGGAAGCAATTAGGGACTGGTATTCGCAACTCTAATTAAAAACGCGATCATTAATCAACACAACGCTAACTGGAACTCGCGATGCAAACATTTCGCAACACTATTTATGAAGACCGATAGAAAGCAAACATTAAATTCTTTGTAATATCAAAACAAAAGCTAATTGAAGATCCCCTGAAAAGTTAGCTGAAGGCTCAAGACGCGAAAATAATTTCCGCAACACTAGAAACTTTGTCGTACGTCAAATATATTATAAAATACTACAATTCAACTATAAATAAGAACGGCAAAATTGCAAGAACAATCGCGACATCGTTGCGCAACACTAAATCAATCGCGATTTTCATTTGCTCGGAACTCTAATTAAAAACCGCGTGGCATTTAACGCAACTCTAATTCGACCCGTTCTCAAGTTTCTCGCAACTCTAAAGCAACGCGATATTTTTGGGAGGGCTGTATCGTTGGGCCGGAATGTGCGTCGGCCAAGTACAAATAAAAATTCTACGATTGAAAATGCAAGCACAGTGACAAAGTAGTAACAAAGAATGATTCCCCATTCTTAAAAAGAATGGCGAGCCATTAGTAGTTGCCCTCTTGAGCGACAGTTTGTCGGGCCTCTTCGGCATATAGCCTCTTCTTTTCGTTGGACCCGAGGGCCAGCTGAAACTTAAACTAGGCTCGAGGCTCTACTCGAAAATTAAGAAAAAACTTATAAAGGTGGAATAAAGAGTTTAAATCGCGGAGCTAAATGGAACGCACGCAACCGAATCACGACCAAATAAAATCGTAAAAATTGTGATTGCAGAAAATCGCAAAGATTACGATTAAAATTGTAATCGTTCTTCGTTCGCGCGTGCAGCCTCGAGCATAATGTAAGGCGTTTCGTTTCGGAGCCTAAATCGCGACCACGACCGCGAAGGATTCGAAAAATCGATAGGCAAAGCCAGAGGCGAACGCATTTTCGTTCGCGCCACAGCTTCACCGTCGACTTTTCAAATCTGATTTCCTGAAACAGGTTGAACACGCGAAATAGTGCCTACCCGATCAGAGACTGTGTCAACCTGCCCGGCCCTACCTACTTATATCTATCAGGCACACCAGAAGGTATACTACCTATCCTACCTAGACCTATATTTAAAAAATGGCAAACAGGTACACCAACACACGACACTCCACGGTTCTCAGTCAAACACTTGGGCGCAAAAGCCTACACTAGAGAGGCGTCCCGGGACGCCCCCGACACCCAAGTGCTGTCACACAACTTGCACACTCTAAGGTACGTACCATTTTTCTGAAATCGACTGACAGTGGCTGGGATCTTTGCGTTCGCGTGGAACAAACCACACCGCGGTTGATGTTTAATAGAATAATTTTATTATTAAATAGCACCGATACAAGAGGTACTTGATAGCAATTGATAAGTATATTCGATTCTCCTTGGCATTTCGCCTCTGTCATCTTAAATGACAAAAACTTCGTGCCTCAGTATAGTAGGGATTATTAATGCACTTAATAGTAAAAATGATGTCTCTGTTTCAAATTAATGGACATCTTATCTTGGTCATAGTAGCTACATTTTAGTACGGAACGACGCAAATCCACAGCCTAACCACACACACAATGCGGATATTACGTCGTGCACGATACACCAAACGCACTGTCAGTCGCCAACAATAAATCATTCAATAGCTTATAAACTAAAGAAATATCATCGTGCTCTACCACCGTTTTCCCACCCAAGTAGCACAGGGGCACGTGAGTGGGATCCGGGCAGTGAACACGGAAAGGGTTAAACCTGGAAATCCTCGTCTAAAAAGATGATAAAGACATACTGATTTTCTAACGGGCTAAATATATGTATATATACCAGATCAATATATGATTTTATTTTATTGAAGAGAAAATTAAATGACTCTACTTTAGTAGACAAATTTTGCAATGACTCTACTTTATTAGAAAAATTATGCAATGACTCTACTTTATTAGAAAAATTATTCAATGACTCTACTTTAATATACTTTGAATTAAATTCAAACATCCTCGGGTGTTCCCGTCATCAAAGCATTGCTTCTAAAACGGAAGGTTGGTTTAAAAGTAGATTGCCTTGATATCGAGATCTACCCGTTCGCGTATTGTCTTCTTGTACATTCAGGTTTAATTAATATCTTGTACGGAAGAAGTGAATTTATTGATATCTTTATACGCTAAAGACTAATATGGATATCGAATAATAAAATTATTCGATAGTTCCAACAAATTGACAAGGTATATAAGTACCTCTACTTTATATTCAATCAAAGTAGAAAAAAGAAGAAATACTACGTTCTTACTAACAGCAATCACTATGCATTTTATTATAACCGTGCTCTAATTGCAATTGACAAATAAACGAATTCGAAGGGTATTCGACTTCTCCACTACAAACTAATGCACGTATGATTCTGGACGTTACTTTATATTCATTTAATAATTAATAACTATTTAAATATTCGTTTCATACGAATTCAATTAAATACTCTATTATAAAAAGATGCATAGCGGTATATTTTATACTAAATTTCTCTCTTAAAATTCGCAAACAAATTTGAAACGCGTTGCACAAGAAGACCTATCCTCATATAATATAAAACAGTATACAAGTTACTACTCATGAGTATATTACTACCCATGGTCACAGTGCTTGCCAGAAAAATCTACGTAATTACAACCAATCACTCGTGTCGGTTCGGACCTTTCGTCCTGCGACATGATTGAGTGACCAGAGGAACTTTAAAGCATGCCACTCACCGGTTGCAGACTCACTAGGGGCGCGGTCAAGCTCGTCGCAGTCGAAGTCATGGAAGCTGCTGAAACATTCAAGAAGGGCAGACAACATTAAAATCTTTGTATTTTCAGTACTAATCGAATGTGTTAATTCTCAAAGATTATTGCAATACAAGATTAAAGAAATAAAGAGATACTTACTCGTCAGGTTGATGGATGAAAGCCCGAACTCGCCGAACAGGACACTGACCCTAATGTGATTCTAATCTCGCGTGAGTATTAATTCGGAGCAAACACTGACTCTACTTTCGCGTCTCTTTTCTGTTATTTGCGTTTAGTTATTATTAAGAGCGGTTGCGCTCAAAAAATAATAAAAAGAACTTTGACGGAACAAGCACTGACTCTACCGACCGCATTGCGCGCGGCCAACAATATCGTTATGATGATACCATCGAGCGCAAGGCACCTTCTGAAACATTCAAAAGAGCAGACAACATTGAAATCGTTGCATTTTCAGTACTTTTCGAACAGGAAAATTATCAAAGACCATTGCAAAATAAGATTAAAGAAATATAGAGATACTTACTCTTCGAGTTGATGGATGAAAGCCCGAACTCGCCGAACTGCATATGTGCTGACTCTAATACCGGAATATGTATTCAGAAAAAAGAATAAAAAAATAAAAGACTACTATCGCGCGCGTTTAATAATTGTGATCGACGAACAAAGTGACTCTAATTTCGCGAGAGCAATATTTCGAAGCAAACACTGACTCTACTTTCGCGTATCTTTACTATTATTTATATTTAATTGTAATTATCAAGAGCGGTTGCGCTCTAAAAACAATAAAAAGAACTTTGACGAAGCAAGCACGGACTCTACCGACCACATTGCGCGCGGTCATCAAAATTTTCTGAAAGAAAATCTGTAGAAGTTAGTAAATGGGGTGAGGAGGTAGAAATTTAAACAATATATATTTGATTTTATTTGTCTCTTTATTATTTCTTCATCCTGCGAACGTCTGTTGAGGAAATACTGCTCTTTTTTTTAATAAAGTACTACCGTATTAATATTCAGATTTAATTGCTATTAATTGTCTATACAAGATATATTATTATATATTAATATCGATTTATCAAAAGCTAGTAAGTAAACAATATCGCGAACATTTATAAGTTCTCGTAGTTGCTTGTAGAAAAGAAGACTCGAAACGATTTATCATGCTTTATGGGCATGGCAACAAGTACGTGGTTACACGGGCAATCCTGCGTCGAAAATACAATTTGACCGTACTTGTGACTTGGTCACAGAGACAATAAAAGTGTCTATGAGAACACTAGTGAAGTTATAATAGTAATCGCGACCGAAATGCAGCGAAACATGAGCGTATTTCAATTTTTCGCTTAGAATTAATGAAATTTACTAACTAGTTTCAATCGCGAACATTGTAAGTTCTATTTGAAATGTTTTCAATATTTAATGAACATGGATATACGACTTGAGAGAAGTAAGTATTGAAATCTATATACAATAATGAAAGTGTTCAATAACGAAAACCAATCGCCAGATAACAAGAGATATACATAAACCGTTGGGATAATAAGTTAAATGTTACCAGTCCTTCATCATATGTCATCGAACTGATTGATATGCATCGCACTAATTGTATCTCAATACTCCATTCCTGCAGCCTCAATATATTATTCTTTGCCAGCCAATCATCCATTATAGCACCAACAAAAAGAATAGACCTGTGATAGACCTGTTCTAAAATCAGAATCGAATTCGAAGTCGCAAAAGCAGTATGTAAGTGACTGAATAAAATATAATAAAAATTCGAAGAACCGTTCAAACTAATAAATTAGTTAACGCGATGTTACAACAAACGACTAGTTAATCTCATATTAAAAAAATCTGGATGCCAGACGAAGACGCGTCCATCCTCAATTAGATGATCGGTCATTCGTCCAGCAAAGGAGACTCAAGAAAGATTTTACTCATTAAAGTGTAATATACTGTTGCGATAGTAGAACGATTGTTAGTTAAACGCGTATTAATTAATAGAAGCTAATAATCTAGCGTACACGGTGGTAACGTAATGCCCGAGGTGCTATTGTGTTGTAGAGTGAGGTATGTCGCTAGCCTTCAACTACATAAACGACCTTACGCTGCGACGCTTCAATCGGTACTGGCAGGGCGCGCGCCGCGCGACGGCCGACCCCACTGCGCGAGCCGCCCCACTCCTCGACGCGCCGGCGCGTCGGCTGCGCTCAGTGGTATTCTCTATTTCCGTTAATCCCCTACTATCGCAGGGTCGTGCCTACTGGACTTCTACTGTTTTTGACCAACTTTTAACCCGGACCTACGACTCAAGGGTCGTACCTACTGGACTTCTACTGTTTCTGATCAACTTTTAGCCGAACCTACGATCCTCGTTAAAGAATTCTTTTGTTCTTTGCAGTGTTGCTGCAAACGTTTGTAGCAGTGAAACAAGAAATAGTCATCAACCTCTGAACTAATAGTCTTTCATTTAACGTCGTCAGATTATTTGTTCAGCGTCCTACTAATTGTATCTCAATTCCTGCAGTCTCAATATATTATTCTCTACCAGCCAATAATCCATTATACGTGCAACAAAAAGAAAAGCAACGTGATAAACCTGTGTTAATGTCACAATCGAATTCCAAGTCACGAAAAGAGACTCTAGAAAGACTTTAATGTACTCCCTCGATAGTAAAACAATTGTTAGTTAAACGTGTATGAAGTAATAGAAGCGAATAGTGAAGCGTATGCGACGGTAAAGTACAACCCGAGGCCCTATTGTATTGCAGAGTGAGGTATGTCGCTAACCTTCGATAACAGAAACGAACCTTACGCTCCTACGCTCGAACTGATACTGACACCGCAGCGCGCTGCGTGCCTACCCCACTCCGCGACGCGCAGGCGCGCCGGGCCCACCCGAGGGCGCTCGGCAGTATTTACAATTTCCGAAAATCTTTAAATGAACTTTTAAATTGTTTATAGAAAACAAACAGTGCATGTGGCATTTGTTAATTGTTTATGGTCGTGTAGCAGCGCCCTTTACCTTCATTTTAAGCACTCGATCATTAATCTAGAGCCTCCAGAAGTCGAGATAATGACCCGGAGTGCACTCTCGCTGCTTCTTTAATTGCTAATAACTTTTAAACCACAAATGCCATATTCTTGAAACTGTTGGAGAATATAGCTATGGTTCGTAGCTTTAATTTGAGACCAGCCAGGATCAAAAATACCCATTGTAAGCTGAGAAAGACGCAATTGTTTAAATTGACGATGTAATCCAGAAAGTTGGCTTTGAAAGTGCAGAAAGCTGCCCGAGGTGCGTCAAACGCGAGATGGGGCCACGTATTACTTTATTTACTGTCTGTGGGGATTTCCATGTCACTCACAACGTTACCGACAACGTTTTCCGAGGGGTGATTCCCTTTTTCGAAGTCACGAAGTTAACTGGCTGCTCGAGGTTCCCAATAGCTGCTTTTAAAATCAATGTAGCTCTAAAGAAGCTTTTCTACCACTGTAGATATATGTGGTGTACTAATTATTATGGAACAATTAATTACTATCTTTGTAAATAATGGGACGATTTAGCCGTACGCGGTGAAAATGTTGTAAAGTTATATATAAGAAAGTTTTAGAAGGGTCGTAGTTTATTCAACGATTGCAAACATGCATAAATTAATCATAGATAATGTGTAATTAACGATTTTCGACTATACCGCTGACCTATACTACTTAAAATATTCAAAACGGTATACATATCTGACAATACCCTGTCATACTTTTCGTTTTTAACATTTATTAAAGTTCGGTCTGTGTTACAGTATACAGTCTAAATGAATAAATGATAACTTCATTAAATTAAACTATCAACGCAGTTACAATTATTAATAACATTATACAAAAATAAACTATTTAATTTTGAATACAGAATTATTGGAAACCTGATACCGAAATACAAAAAATATTGGTGAAGTGTTACGAGATAATGTACGGGAACAGGCGGGGAGAAGTACGGAGAAACTGGTACTGGGACTGTAGAGAAATATGTTAGGGACAGTGCAGGATAAACTACGCGAAAACTTCGAGAGGGCATTTAACGAGAAAACTCGCTTCAGGTCTTAATTTTTAAACTACTTACCTGAGAATGTACAATACATATATAACTACCAAGTGATAGATAAGTACCAAGTGATACACAGATCCTACAGCTTATACAAATTGAATTCAAAGCAGGGTCGTACGACAGAATCCCGATCCCGATTTCCAGGGACAGATCCAGGGACCGCGGTTCTATCATGTTCCCCAACGTCTCCCCTCTCCACGGGCCTTTTTGCACTTCACTCCACCTCCTACCATCGTTTCGCCATTTCCCTCTCTCCGCCAGCTGATGCACGATGCAGGGGAGAAAGACACGCTACCTTCTGACCGGCTCGTAGTTGCTCGAAAACCTCTCTTACCTGCGCCGTGCGCTCAGTTTTATTCTTCGACACGCTCCCGATCGGTTTCACCGTTGCCGCGCCCTCTTTAACTCTATCACGCGAACCCTGACCTTCCGCCATTTTGGTCACGCCGCGGCGACGCTTCCGGTACGTCGCGTACTGCCCTCCGATACCGTCGTGGTTACCGATCGAGCGATCACGCCGCCTGGATCGTTCGAATTACACCGTGAACATGTTCGAAAACGCGCGGTCTCTGCGCAAGCTGATCGATCGATCGACCGGTTGTTCGTGGTAGTGAGACATCGTTTTGATCGTACTGTAAGGTGATCCAGCCTGGATCCTCCTATTGCAATAAAGAACGAACCTAGCTGGATGAGATTTGGTGAAACCATTTTGATGAACGAGTAGAATTTGTTTGGTTTCCTTCTCCTGGGAGGTTTTATCTTGGAATTGCAGTATTATATTATGCGATAAGATAGGATTCGATTGATTTTGCGGGAGAGTCGAGGGCCGTAACAGAGCCGTAGAAAGCTTGAAAATATGTGGACATAGAATGGTTGCAAGGGTAGATAAAGGCGATGGAATTGAATGCAGGACACTGAAGATTGCAAATGTGGAGATGCTGGCGAAGATAGTGATAACAGAACGATTAACGGTTGCCAGGCATTGAGGCATCACGTTTGCAAAATTGGAGAGAAAAGTATTAATTACGAACAGATCTTTGTAGATACATCGTATGCTACACAAAACTGTTATGCTTTCCGCGTGATCATTTTCTTATTTAATCGGTCAATCTGCGAAAATACTTGCAATCCTATGCTTATCTTGAAAGATAACCGTATCATTCGATCGATACATTGACATCCATCGACCTGTCTCCGATTAAGGATTGCCAAACGGTTTCTAGGAAGAACCGAGCACTCCAATCCGCGCCGCAAAGTCTAAATTGGATATGAAGAAGTTGGACGGCCAAGTTTGGACGCCTCGATGGATCCACTTTGAGACGGCCAGGCTTCGAAGTGCAATTTGAACAGCTATTGACTAATCTACTGTTCCGCTGGAACGCGAGAATCAGCACGAATCTTATTCACGAGGCCAAGGGGCAACCGCAAATAAATCGCTCACTGGATCGAATACGTAACAGCGTTTCGTGAAATCGATTCTCTACAAATTACCAGCTTTCAATGGGAATCGCTGCTCGCTGAAACCTGTCTGGTCGAGAGTCGTCGAAGGGATCAACAGGTTTTCCATCTAGATAGAACTCCATAGGGATCGCGAGGTCGGTTATCTCGACAGGAAGCGATCGGTAACTCGTTGCTGGATCTTGGATCGAGCATTCTATCGACCTGCGCGAAAGTTTCTTGTTCCAACTGGATAATCAAACGGGAAACGAGGATTGGATCGATAACGAGGATCAATGGTGGAGTCAGTGATAATTGAAGTGACGAACGATTGAAGGCTGGATAGGCGAAGGTGATTTTAGAAGGATTATGTGCAGTGAAGGGTTGAATGGTTTGGTGAATAAGGCTTTTGTAAGTGCATCGTTGGGGTAGAAGAAAATAAAAGTGTAACGGAGAAGTGTTAGAATAAACTGATACAGATTTAATGCCAGTGTCGTCTTCTTTTTTACTTTCTGGATAAATCGAATGATTAGCGTGAAGTAAAGTAATCACTCCGTTTTATCTATTCTTTTTTTTTGTTTATAGCGGAGAAATGAAGTGACTGTGCGGTTAGTATAGACGAGAAATTTGGTTAGTCGAGGAATTGAAATATGCAATTCGTGTAGAGGCCGGTTTGAAAAATACGGTAATAAATATGGTAGTACAAAATTGCGAGTTTCGTGTATTGAGAACGAGACTGGTGCAAGCTGATGATAAAATGTATTGACATTTCTGAAGATAGCAAGCAATATATCGTTGATGAGATAAAGAAGATCGATTTCTGGTGAAATACAGTATCAATTGATTAAATAGAAATGATCTAATTCTTTCCAAGCAACAGGAAACATACAGGTTCAGTACTTACCTCATACAGGTAAGAGAGCCATCGGAGTTCTTAGGAACTGCACGAAAGGAAATTGAAAAAGCCCAACGCAGGCATAGCCCTGTATGAAATATGGAATCTAATCAAAGAAGCTCACAGAAATTTACAGAAAGCTCAGACAACTTTAATATAGCTTCCCAACAGTGACCCAAGAAAGCACGCTCGACTTTCCAAAGAACAATCTAAAGAAACGGCCTAACTATTTGCCAGAATGATCAGAGAAAGTTTACAGGATCTGAGAAAACTTTGCACAAGCTAAACTAAAACGTCGAAACCTAATGGCGAAAACTAAATAACACTAAAACAGCTCGCAGAATTTTCTACAAACGTTCCACGGCGTAGGAAGACAATTCGCACGGAACTCCAGAAAATCCGCAGATACAAGGTGATACGAAGAAAGAAAGGGTTCCTCGTGGTTGATGACGTGTATATTCATTGGGTCGGCTGAGAACTCTCGATTGTTTAACCAAAGATCTGCCGGTCGCGTGATTCATCGAGGCCGCTAGTTGAGCAGGTCAGGGACGCGGTTTCTGCGGCTTCAGGTCGGTGCACGTCCAACCTGGATTTCTGCACGATTTAACGCGCGTCGGGCTTCGGCTACGAGACAATCGTGCTGGTGAACAGACTGCCTTCCATTATCTGTGGAACGCGACCGTAAAGTATCGCACGCGGACGCGATAAGAACGAGGGTTCTGCTCGATTAATCGTGCTCGTCTGTGGACCGACTTTTGTCTCGTTTGAACGGTCCGATCGAGGTCGATCGAGCTTGAAGCGTTGCGAGATCAATTGGTGAAAAGTGAGGACTCTTAAAAGTGAAGCTTTCGATGTGTGTTCGTCTGTGAAGTGTGTGAGGCTGGTGGAATCCGAAAGAGGATTCGGCTTTGGGAAACTTTTCGAGAACGATAGTGGTGAGTAGCTTTGGGGAATTTTTTTATTTGATGATTCAGGGTTGTATGGTGTTGTTCGCGAGGTCGCGAGAGGAGAATGTTTTTGAATGGCAAAGTTTCAATTAAGCTATACATAGTACAAGTATATTAATATTATAGTCGAGGAAGTTATAGTTAGGTGTAATATGTATCCTTTGGAAAATGTGATCCGAAAAATAATACTTAGGCAAGTTTACTTTATACAAACAGTTGTAATAATAGTGCATACAACGTGCAATAATATTAGCAGCCATAATAATCATAATATTAATGATCCCCAACTGACAATGAGAAGATTCAATCTGCTATTGTATCTTCATCTGCAGGGTTTTAATATTCTATGATGTACTATCCATACTTATCCTTACTAGGTTCGTATTACAATTACACGCAGCACACCAGAATATAACAAATAACAATAGCAACGCTAATTAAATAAAATTATACTCCACCTTTGTCCTGGAATTTCCACAATTGTATATCTCGTATCCATCTTAAGGGCGCTTCTAAACCATTCAAACCCTTTTCTCTGGAGGCAGCGGTGAACAACAAAAGCGCCGGCCGCAGCGCAAAACAGCTCGCGAGCAAGGTTTTACACTGCGCAGACTAACTGATGGATGGGCGTTGATTGCTCGACCGGAGTTTATTAGCTTCTTCCCGCAACTTCGTTAGAACGGTATCCGTGCAATTAAGCTTCTCCATCGAAGGCGAGAAAATCTGTCTGGCGAGGCTTTCCTCGCAATTTTTCCTCCTCGTCCTCATCCACCTCTTCTTTCTTTTCTTCTCTTCGTCACCGAAGAGGAAGATATCCACTAGATCTTGGTCCTAGTGGTCCTCGTAGAACGATTATGTTGATTTGTGGCGTTCATTAAGATACATACTACTCCTTGCCCGTCATTTCCATCTTCCTGCCCGGTCTGATTAGGTCTAGTCCGAAACAGCATACCTAAATATGGTATTTACAATAGCTTTTATTATATGGAAATATTTGGTACGCAAATTTAATTACATTAAACGACTTTCTTCGACGGTGACGTTGCACGCAAAAGTTTCGAACTCGCAGAATTTCACCGTAGGATTATGAAGCTCGTCGAATCATGGCGGCTTAGACTGGAAAACGTTTCGATCGTTAGCGTTTCAGGCAGACTCGCGGCGTAATGCCACGGTAATAAAACGCGAACTTTCGCGTTCAGTTGTTCCTTTCGCCTGCATCTGCCGCGAAGAGGCGGGCAACACGGAAACGTTTTGCATTGCCTTGAAAGCTTTTCAGTAGTCTAAAGTCTGTAGGATCGACGGGAGGAATCTGTAATCGTGCTAGATAACCCGAGCTCCGTTTGATTATTTAAATAACTATATTATTAATTGTTCATCACTTGTAGATATGTATCTGTTAAGTATTATTGTATTTCTCCATTGCTTTCTTTATGATTTATTTATTAAAATGATAGTTCCATTCTCTGCTGTTTTCGTTGCGATGCAATTTGAAAAATAACTGAATCAGTTTTTAACTTTCTTTCTGGTGAAGGAAGAATTTTCAATGTATCTGCATTTGTTGTAGGACTTGGCAGATATGAATTTGTTTGGGGATATTTTGTATAGCTTCCTTTCTTTCCTATAAATGTTACGATCGATAGAAATTGAATTAATCTATTTTTGTTATAGGATATCATGATAAATGATATCTAAAATAATAATATTAAATTGCGATTTCAAGGAGTTTCCAAATTGAAGTAAATTTAATTATTAACCAAGACATTCAGTATTTTGCATGACAATATATCATTTATAATTTTGTTACATAATCCACAATAAATAATAATAATTTGCAATACTGAAACATATTGCGCACATCGAGATGCTGCAAAACCAAAAACTGCACCACAATTTTTTAAAATGAAACCACGTCGATACCAAACATCAAAACCGTATCAATCAGAGATGAATCTAATATCGAACACATATCAATCTAATATTATGATAAACGTATCTAACGGTATCCTATGACGTTACCGTTTCGCTCTAATCTCAGCCTCTTGCTTTTCACCCTCTTTACGTTCGTGAATATTCAACCAATTAACATGAATCCTTCGCAAAAAATGATTGAAACGAAATCACGTTGCGAGCTCGTTCGTTCTCGTCGACGGTTCACGTCGTGATTCCCTTCTACACGAATGGATTGATTTATCGATGGCTCGTTATGCAAATAGGATCCATAGGTTCCCCTGCGTTTGGAATCGATGCGAATTCCACTGGTAGTTCTGAAGAAAGTGCACGAGGCAATTTCTGTGATTCTACGTGCGACAATTTCGCAATCGAATCGATCCGTACGCGTATTTAAATTTAGGTCACGTTGATCGCGTACGGAAGATCGATTGATCGATGAACTGCTCGCTGTTTGACATGCAGAAGGCGTACGTTTAGGCTGTTTGCGAATAATTTTTTCTATGCAGTACAAATACAAGAATGATAAATATAGAACGAAGTTTATAGTAAAAGAAAGAAAAATATGTACAGTAGGGCGAAGTTTGAATAAATCAGTTAAACCATTGGAACCATTTAATTGTTCTCAATGACATTTTTCTCTATCTTCTATCGTTTTGGCGTTAGAGCTCACCCAATCTACGAGGGACACTCTGTACATTTAAAATTATACTTGTACTTACAATTATCGTGTAAGTAGGTATACACTTTTGAATATTAGTTATTAATATAACGCAACAATTACTTTCAAAGTATTTTCACGTTTGAATTCAAGATGTTTCTTGATTTCTTTGCTAGGGCTCCTGAGCGCTAATAGTGTGCGTTTATAAAATGGAAAAGAATGATGTCTAGTTTCAAATGTGTTTTGCGAAAGACCAGTTGGGCTGCCCAGCTACTTTTCATTTGGTCTTATATGTGCAGAAATTTCAAGAGCGCCGTTGTACCCATTTCGATTCTGTGTAAAGCAATTTCGCAAGATCTGCGTGTCACTTCACGGATATGGAACACGATTGATCAATAGTGAACCAGTGGAAAGGCATGAATAGAAGGTATCGACGATGATCCACCCTTTCCTTTTTCTCTCGAATTATTCCTCTTCGATTTGATTATTTCAAAAGTGCTTTCCAACAGAGATTTAATTAATTCGAACTGCGATACGCAACAATTTGTGCAACAATATGTCACTTTCGAATTTCGTGTTTTTACATAGAACTATATGCATCTTTTAATACGTCAATCGATGCAGGTCTTCGTTATCTATCAAAGAAAAGTATTAATGTTATTTATGTGTGCCAAGAAACCATTCTAATTTCAATAGTTCGAATCGGTGTTATTAATACGATTCTTAAAAAAGTTAGATAAAAGATTCCCATATAACCCCTGTGTAAGTCCCATTATATTAACAACAAATTGATTTACCCTCTTCCCTTGAATTGCATTTCGTAACTGCATGTCTAGGGTGCATCGACCTGCTTCTTTTCACATCTTGTTCAGATGTAAATGTGTTGTGGCCGCGTCGTGAACTCCTGCTGAACCGCGACGAAGACAGCGGAAACGTCGCGTCGCTTCGTCCAATTCCGAGGGTACATTAGGCGAATTTGCATCCTGCACTCGGGCTGTTTAACGCGATCGATCCCGAGGGAATTCTGCACCGTTACGTACCGTGCGAATTAACGTTGAAGGTAAAACCTCGGCTGACTCTAAAAGGAGTGGGTAAATCAACACTGTCTTTCCCACCCAATTTTTAAATGGAAGTCTTGCTTAACTTAAGTGCACCTGGTCCTTCAGTAGGCTCCAAGCCTCGTTCAAAAATCTGGTATTATTGATCATTTAGATAAGAATTATTTGCAGTTACCTTATGACAAGGTAATTAATTATATGTCATTCATGTTTCACTGAACACTTTAATTTTTCTATCTACATTGCCGTCCTTTAATCATATTTTTATCATCTCTTAGTTAATTTTACGTTATTAATTTCCGTTTCCCATTTCCTTGTTTATCATCGACGAGTATCTTTCAGACACGGCAAATATTAATAAGAGAACGTTTCCACTAAACGCGAACGCTTGAGTATGCTCTAGTAGCGCTCGTCGAACCATCGTGGTAATTGCATTAACACACACAGCGTTTGCTTCTTTAGTCGATCACCGTTAATCGTCAGAACGTACACTACCACCAACACTTTAATCGCGTCGGTAATTGCAAGAAGTTACGTAACATTGACGTCTCGCGTTTGCTTAAATGCGGCTTAAACGAGGCACAAACCTGAGAAACCAAGGGAAACTCGTCGTTTTTCCCTCGTGCCCATTCAACCAAGCGTACGAATAATTGATGCATTTTATAAATGCATAAGGTTGCAATGCGGCAAGGCCGCACATGTTGCTTGCCATTGCCGGTGTAAAGTACGTATATGCACACCGTCGGCCAAACGTTTGGGACCACTTTCCTTGCTGCACGACTATTCAATGTCTTGTTAACGATTCATTAAAACGAAGTTGATATTACAAAGACTGACAGTGATGAACTTTGTTTCGATATATTTGTTTGAGGATATGCTCGTAAATCGTTACCTTGAAATAAATTATTAATCGCCGATGAAATTTCCGTACAACTTGAAATACCTGGAGGTTCTAAACTTTTGGTCGGTAGTGTATGGTACCATACG
Source organism: Nomada lathburiana (assembly GCA_963667235.1). NCBI lineage: Eukaryota > Metazoa > Arthropoda > Insecta > Hymenoptera > Apidae > Nomada > Nomada lathburiana. The sequence continues at coordinate 5,129,719 of OY763905.1, forward strand.
CGGTAGACGATAATAATGTGGGTGATTGAAATAATATTTACACACGATACACCGTCTGTCTCGCGCGTTGTTTAAACAGCGCCAAATCGACAACCGTGAAATCGTCGACTTGAATTATAGGTACACTTATCATTAGGTGAATCCAATTATTCGAACTTGAATATTCCACGTCTGTGTGTAATTAGCGGAGAAATCATCCAAATAAAATTATAACATGTCAATTACGGGCTCTTTCTCCTTCATTTACGTATTGTTCGGTGGTGTTTACTAAGACAAAAATTATGTGCTGTATTCTTTATGATAGCATGGATTAATTATGTAATTTAGGATCGAGATTATCGTATATATATATTGGCGGCCTTGTGCAGCTGGGATAGATAAGCATACACAATAGACGATTAAAAAGTTACACATGTTGATGCAGTTATTGTCTGTTTGGGAATGAAGAACAGATATTTAATATTTCATTCCATTGCTTACAATGGTCGCTTAAGCAATTAATAGAATAATAAATATATTAATAGACTCATGTTGTATTTAGCGTTTGGTAAAAGATTACAATTGTTGTTTTTTAATTTTAGCAAATCACACAGATGTTGTATTCCTGGTTATTAGAACTTTTAACTTGTAAATAAGTAATGAACAGGTAGATTTTATGGCAATAGAAATATTATTGTTGCACATGGGCTGTAACAAAAATATTGAGGTGATAAGTAAATTTATTTAATATGAATATAATGTTATATTTTCAAATAGGCGTGTATCGATTTTGGTATTGAGAGCACAGTGACCAGCAAGTCGGTAATACTTTATCGGAAAAAGTGGAATTTGATTAAGCTAAAATAACCTATGATCTATGTTAATAAAAATACTTTGTTTAATTATTGACAAGTCTCTGATACATCTGACCCACAAGAATAAAAAAATAGTCAGATTGCTTAGAAATCTACCTGTGGTCGGTAAAACTTATCGTCGGTCGATGGTCATTTGCTGTGATGAATAGTTGTAATTTGTCAATATAAATTAATAGTTTACAGTAACTTTCGTGGAACTGTCCCAGTGAAGAAAATATTTCGTACGACGATTTTATTATTTATGAATTTATTCGCAGGCTTTAGTTTTGCTTTTGTTTGCTCGTAGTTAGAAAAGTGAATCGGTTTAAATTACGATCACTTTGTATATTATAACTATGTTTGATCTTGAAAAGAAATTAGATAGCAATTTTGATCAATCTTTGAAACAATTGTTGTGTGAGTGCGTAAATCCCTGTATATAATTAAATAATTAAACCTTTTAATTAATGTACTTAGATTTAAACAATTTGTAATATATAGGGACAACACAAAAATTCTATTAAACCGAATATAAAACGAATTTAACGAAGCACACAAATATGAAAATATTTGCAAAAATATTAAATTCAAATTATTTACTTTATTAAAATTTAATTTGACTATGACCCCGCGGATCTGTTATTTGCCCTGATTTTTTCGAAATTTGTCATAAGCACTCTTCTTTTCGTTCCAATTAATTCAATCCACGAAATTAAACAATTATTTACTCCCAGTACTCCTTACTTAAAATCTTAGCCCCTCTCTAATTTTCGAAATCATTAGTTTCACAGATTAGGCAATTAGAAAAAGAAGACACTTGTGCTTTGCAAAACTGTCAATCTCACAAAAAGAATAGCACGATGTTATAAATATGAAATACCTAAAAAAAAAGTGACAATACAAAGAATGTATTCCGTTCTTTTTAAATACCTTATGTGGGTATGTAGGGTTCAGAAATTTCGGAAGAAAACGGAAACTCGTCGAAAGATATTCTGAAAGCAGCGATCAGCTTTATTTTAAGGCGCATAAATGTGCAAGCAATTTCCGCGATGAATAGCAAAGTGCACCGTGTGTTTGTCCGTCAACGATCTATCATCAGTATTTCTTTTCCCTTTTTTTACTATTTCCAAGCCGGCTGTCTTTCGCTCCTAATACACATATATCAGTCCGTATTGATTATGCCAGCGCTGTAGTCCGAGCGACGTGTTACTATCGATCGTGGATAGAGACCCGTTGGTGGAACGTGGACGTTCTAGTTTTCTCGACCCGAATTACCTGTTTTTTTTCTTCTTTTCTTCACACCTATTTCAATTTCTCGCCGATTCTGCGACTGACGAAGCTGTGCATGCATACAGAACATTTTTTGGGAACGTGACGTCCAACTGAATTGGAAGTTGAATTTTCGTTGAATGTAAATTGTATTCGTTGATTTTTTTTATTGGAATAGTTTGACTCGCACCTTTTTCTTTAGTATTACAAGCTGGCGAATACGAAGGGGAGATTTGGAAACACCGACTGTTGCTTGTTTAGATAAATGTATGGAACGAAATTTGTACTATAAAATTATTTTAAATTATGGTTAGTTTAGAAACAGAGGGAGGAAAAGAACTCTTTCTTTCGATTTGAATAACACATGTTTGAATTAATAATTGTACTAGAGTTTTTTTATGGAATTTAGGCATAGTTCAGGCGGGTAAAAAAGATGCATTGTTGAACTATATTAATGGCATCACATTGCAATATCAATTATATTTAACAATCATTACTGGTTTACATCATCCTCTGTTTAATTACGTTGTGAGAAATCGTAATATATTACGATGCCATGCCAGCGATTCGACATAAAATATATTCAAATTCTGAGACTCAGGAAAAGTATTTAGTAATTTATTTACAGTCTTTCTTTGAATACATTTCATTCTTTTATCGGCGCATTTTAATGCAAAACTTTGTGCAGTAGAATTTTATGCAAATATCACCGATAATTGCAAAGTAACGTGTAAAAGGAAGTTAATGACATCTTCTGGATCTGCTGTTTAAAAATTTCACTATTCCCTACAGGCAGCGGCGGTGCACAAGGCGATTAATGCTTCCACGCAGCGGCTATTTTTCTGTGCGGCTCTTTGGATTAATTTGTCTGTGTCGTTTCCACGAAAATCGCGTTTATCAAACATACCCCTGACAAAGTATTTCATAAAACACGGGAATATCGTTTCCACGAAATTATAAATCGTAAATTTTTGCCCCATTTCATTAGTTTGCACAGCTTAAAAATAAATACAATAGCTTCTTTGAAATATTACCATATTTATTTTGCAATTTTTCATTTTATTTCTAAAAATAACAATTTATGATTTAGAACTTTATTGTTCACTTATTAGGTTGGCGTAAACCCTAAGCTATTCAATTTGTAACTGTTTTATTTCACAAGAAAAATAATTCGCTGCAGACAGCAAAAGAAAATATGTGAATCATCGTCAAACAGTGACAATTCAGTCAGTAATAATTTACCATTCTACTTCATATAATGATTCTCGAAAACCTGCCTTATACCACCTGTCCCTATTATTTTTCGAAGACAAAGGAAATACCATCGAAGTTTCCAAAAACCCAAGATAGGGTACTCATGTAAGGGTCAGCTAACAGTTGTTCTCCATACAAAATTTGTCTAAAACCTTAATAATTATATATTTACTAAATAAGAATTAATTCTGTAATAGAATATCTTCTGCAACTAAACAAATATATAAGAGGAACTGATCAACTTTCCGAATTCTTATATTCTATAACCTTTACGTTCCTAACGTCTCGTTTGGGATCTGCAATAAATAATTCAGCCTGAAAGTTAAATAACCAATCAAACGAATTAATTCGTGCATAAAACTAACGTATTCAAAAAAATTCCACCCAGAAAGCAACTACTACTCCATTTTCTACGCGACTGTCCCCCTTGAACACACAAATCGAAACCAAAAAAACCTCCCAAACGTACAATACTCGCCCCTCCAAAAACTTTAAACACAGCCACTCCTTGAACCCGCAAAAAATTCCGCCATTGAAATTCCTCCACAATAGTGTTGCAGTGCGATGCAAGAATAAGGTCGATATAAACTTCCCACACAAGGTATACACACACATACGTGTACCTGGAAGATCTGATAATCGAATCATGTCAACTCGCACGAAGAATGACTTAGGAGGAAAGTGCAGGCGCGTCCTCGAAGGGGCGGCCGATTGCAAACAATTTCGCAACAGCAACGAGGCGACAAATTACCACCGGCGAGGGTGAAAAAAAAAAAGCAAGGAAATTAGTCCCGTTTGCAGAAGGTGCACGGTGTTTGTCGTCGCGTTCGAGCGTGGATACCTGAGGGCTACTTGGAGGGGGTGGTGGTGGTGACGAAAAAAGGGGCGCAGTCGCGGCGAACAGCCACCCCCGCGGACACGTTCACTCGCGCGGCGGCTCGTCAGTCTCGGTCAGTCGTCGGCGACCGAAAGTCGTGCGAAACAGGGGAGCTAAGAAGGGAACGGGAACCAGTGGGACGAGGGAAGGAGGCCAGGTGAGAACGTCAACGAGGAAAAGAGGGAAATAGCGGTAAGGCTGTGGACGTGGTAGGGACGAAAGTTGAGGAAATTAGAAGGAGGATTATGGGGTTAGTCGGACGTTTTTAGAGCGCGGTAGGGCTGCGGCGAGGAAAAATGAGGGGCATGGAATGAATGGAACACCTGTATTCAGGTAACTTGCAGCTGAGGCGGAGAAGTCGATTAAAATGAGGGAAATTTTGTAGCGTCGAATGGTTGTGAGGTAAAACAAACGGAAAGTTTAACACAGTATATGGGAACGATTGGTTTTTGGAAGCAAAAAATGAATGGCAGTTGTATTGGGATGGTAAATAAAAAATGCAGAGACAAAGAAGGTGCGATTAAAATGGAAAAAGTTAAAAGTCTGGATTTTTGTGACAAAATAAAGATGTTGTAACGGGGGAAATGGAACAATTGTTACAATAAAAACGGCAGAAAAATTGGCCCCAGTCGAGGGATCTTAAAGCAAAACACTGAGAACCGACAGGGGAAGCGAAGAACGATCACAGGTCGAAAACCCTCGAAAAATCACCGATCAAAGTAACAAAAGCAAAGAGGGAAAAACGAAAATTATCCTTACGCTAGCACAAGTCAATAAAAAATGAATGCAAAGAAGAAAAATAAAATAAGAAGGAATTAATAGAAGTATAACTTCTATTAAGAAGAAACCTCAGTTCGAAGCATTCGTCGTTAAAATAAACAGTGCGAAACAAAAATCGTGAACATCCGTAAACCCATTAGGAGATGCTGCATCGCACATGAAAAAAAACAAAACGAAAAGGCAATATCAGTATTAAAAGAAAAGAAAAAGAACGGAAGAGAAAAACAGGGTCAAAGAAGACGTGGTCGAATCGAGGGGAGGAACGTGGGCAAAGAGGAGAGAGCCGTTTATGGGGGCGAGAAAGAGGGAAGCGCGCAGTGGAGGCGCAAGGTCCGTCAGTATCGTGGTTTCCGTGGAACCGAACGGAACTAAGCGGAACCGAATGGAACGCCGCACATGCCGGAACGACAGCAGGCGATCGGTACCGAAGTTTCACGAGGGGTCCGGCCGGTTTTTCGTGTTCAGTTCGTGTGCCGCGTTTAGCCCGTGCACCGGTTCTTTTCGTTTCGCTTCCGCGATTGTTTCTTCCTCGGACAGGTACTCCGTTGTACACGCCGACGTTCCTTCGTGGGACATAGGCTTTCATGGTCGTCGATTTTCTATGGGAAGAAAAGTGTGCGTGATGAGAACTTGATCGAAGTTTGTATCGAATCGAGGTATCCCCATCAGAATTTTTGTGCTCTTAGTCTATTGTTGTCCATTGGCACGGTTCAGGTAATAATTTTGATAGGTGAATATGTTTTTTGTATTATTTACTTTTATTTCTCTTCTATTGCTTTTGTATTAGATAAAATGTTGTTCGGCGTGGTATTTCCATGGGATGAAACAGTTTTTGGTAGGTGACTTTGAAAGGAGAGACTGCCGTCCATTCATGGCAAGCGGTTTTGATTGCTTTTTATAAATTGGATGGTTTTTTGCCCTCTTGAAACTAGTTCTCAGTGGTGTGTCTATGGGCAGGTAGACTTTAATGAAAAGAACCGAAAGTAATGGTGATTTTGATGCACAGGGTGTTTTGTATGTCGTCTTCCATGATTTGTTGCTCGGTTTTCAATACACTTCGCGTGTAATAAAACAGACGTCGGTTTTTATTTGCCATGCTATCTTACGTAATGTATATTCTCATTGAATTCGCGCAACAATGGAATGGAGCATAAGTATATCGACGTGGGTGATTGAGAGCGCGTGGAATGCAGACACGTGGCTCAAAGACATTTCAAACTATTCCTCCTTGCGTTAGGTGCAACATTAACAAAATAATTCCCCGCGTTATTTCCTTATATCGTTAACAAATTTGAAGACATTCATTTGAAAGCATTCTTTTCCTGCGAAACTGATTTACTGAACAAGCTGAGGCTGAAACGATTTCACCAAGTCGCTATTATAAGTAACTAGTTTATTTAATAATTCTGCCGACAAAAGTTCATATTCTTCGAACCAACGAATTAATACAAATTAAATAAACATCCCCAATGCAAATAATAAACGATAACGAAGCCACCCCCGAGACATCCACATTATTGCAATTAGTATGCAACTCCTGCGCAACAATCAGCAACAAAAGCAACAGCACTCCACAATGTAATTATCTTGCCGGCCACGGGAAACTCTCGTTCCGCAAATTTTCCTCGCTGTTGCTCTCAACAACCATGCACAACCAAGACAATGAATTGTCCTCGCTTATTGTCTCTTCGTCGATTCTCGTTATGATCCTCGTAACAGTTACGAGCCGTCGATATCGTATAATGGGGACCGTTTCGTTTCGGTTTATCGCGGTCGAGAATCGACTCGAAATCGTGTCGACGGGGGAAAAAGGGAACACGCTTCGGAAAGGTGAAGGTAAAAGGGCGGAAACCACTGTTCGACACGAGCGACTTCAGAACAGGAAGGGAAAAAGGAGTTCTGGGGCCACGGCAGGAAAACTTCTGGCGATTCTATCGCGAAATCGTTATTGTCGTTCGTCATGCACTATAAACAACCTACACTGCGGCTGACTTTTTTGCGCAGTCGTGATAATTGGCGCCGATTGTGCTCCGATCGCGATACACACCTTATCGGGGACCGGTAATTTTCTATTCGATTCAGAAAGGGACAATTAGATTTGCGTAACTTTGGCTGACTTCTGCCGTCCCGCCGTACAATTAGTAAAGCTTTTAGTGGTGAAAGCGGAATGGGTTTCTTGAAGACGAGATTGCAATTAGATCTCACTGGGTATAACGGTTGAGTTGTCGGTTTTCTATGATTTCAATTCGAGACAGAAATTTCGAAGTTAAAGATCTGTCAGTTTTTAATTCATACCAAAGATTCCTGGATTCTTATGCTTCTTAAATTGAATTGTTGGCATTGCGTAATTGTTCTTATCGATTAACGAAGATGCAATATGGATTATTTATTGTTAATCTCTTTCGAAAATAAAGGTTCTGTTCCTCCACTGGTGCTTCTTTGTGGACAACGAGCCACAAAGTTGCGCGAATATTTCCTTCAGTTATAAAAGGCCAATTCTCCGTATTAAACATTTTACACGCAAAGCGAATCACACGTAGCACCTAAGTTGCATCAATGAAATTCGGCCAGAACAGAATGAACAATATTTCCTCGTGTTGTAACATGCTAAATAAAAATGCCATCGATTCCTACACGTGCTGCTCATTGAGCTAGAACAGTTATTTAATTTTCGAGCGACGATTCAGCGTATGCGTAATGCGATTTAATTCACGGTTTGACGTATTATCCGGGATTGCCGTTCGTGCCAGCCCGATAACAATCGATCCCGTGAAATCGTAGCAGAATCGGTTCATTGACTTTCAATTCGTGATCCATTCGATCACCGGAGGCTAAAACATTCACCGACGCTGCTGCGGGTCAACGCGCTTCGCAAATCACTGACGAAATCTCGTCGCCCACACAAAAAAAATACCTCTCCATTGAATTCGTTTCGCGAAACCACGACACCGTTTCCGCTGCAGATCGAAATGATCTGCGCATCTCTGACGTTCGAATGAATTCCAATGGACAATCGACGCCGTCGGTACGAGATTGAAATTTACTTACCGTCTTTTTTTGTTAATTCGCCCCGTTTTCGTTTCGAGCCATTAAAAAAACATTGAGAGAAATAGTGACCTGGTAAGGGAGGTTGAATTATGATTTGCTGATTAAAAATTTGGCACACAGAGGCGTGCCAGCGCGTTGTAATGAGTTCGACAATTAATTCTTAAAGTATAGATTCCGGTTGATTTCTGAATCGCAATGGAAAACTTTAAATTTTAACATATAGGTTTCGTCAGGACTCATCAGTGTCCTTGTCTTTATATCAGTTTCGTTCCAATCGCAAATATTAATATCCAAAGATAGCCGGTTTAAAAAAAAAATTAAACGCTACAAATTCATTAGTAAAGACTTTATATGAAGAATGACGTAGAAAATTATCCTTTGCTCGAGAACGATTTTGTGTCATAAAATAGCATAAACAGAAAGAAGGGAAATATATTGGAATAGCATACTGACAGCCGGGGAAGTGAAAGCGGAAGAGGGAGCGAAGATCAAGTGCATCGAAGGGTTCTGGCGGGTCTTGGCACTGGAAGAATTCACAGATGTGCAGTATATAATCGTGGATCTTGCAATGCCATCACTTGCTGGATACCGATTCACCGTGGCTAATCAACAGCGAATCTTGATCACCGTCTTTGTCATTTAACTGACAATATTCGAAATTATGTTCACGTTTCAGAGAATCATTGCAAAGCAGAATTGATTGAAGAGATTATTAGAAAGAGAGCAGAAGTTCGGAAGAAAAATATATTCGAATTCGTACGTGGCGTTTGAAATGATTAAAATACACTCCGAGTGAAAAACAATGAAATTGTATAAAGTATGTATATAGCGTTTATAATTTATATAATATTAAAATGATACGAATTACGAGCGAAAACGAGTAGAATTTAATAAATGTCGAGAACCTGGACTTCTTAAAGAACTCGCCGAAAAACTTTCATTCTACTTTCGAACTGTTACGAAACTCTCTAATATTTCAATTTGACTGATTTATTCAGTCAATTTACATTGGGAAACCTGAGGAATGGAAGGGGAAACAAAACGCGAGAGGGATCATCTCCCAACGAAACTTTTGTAAGAGATCGAATCAGCTTCGTCCAATCACGAGAATCATGGTCTTACGATACGACGATAGAGGTAGCTAAGGATCTGTTTCGTCAACTACCGATTCACTAAAGAATATCGAAATGGATCGTTGTCTAGAGATCTGCCCGAGCGTGTTGTTCACTTTAATCGGTGAAAGTAGATACATCAGCGAAGATTCACTTGGTCGATGCATCCACGTTTGCACCGTACAGCGTGTTGTTACTGTTGTCGATCGGTAGATTAACCACCACTTCGTACCGTTACAAATACAACGATCGGATCGCATTCAGAAACGATCTGTATCGTGCACTTTCGAACTGAAACTGTTTTGCATTTACAGTGGCGAGGAAAGCGATGTACATATTCAATTTTTTACTTTCGGAATTAATTTTGCGGAATGCGCGGTACACCGAAGTAATTAATATTAATGTAATATAGTTTTAATTCGTTACGTTCGAAATCGGTGACCATAGAAATTATACTAAACTCCATAATTAGTTAATGAAAATGCAGTGTAGATTATTCTCATAATCGGGGGATCCACGTTTTATTTTATGAATTACTACGAGGAGGAAATAATTCTTCATGAAATCGTACTGTATTTAATTCAATATACAACTGATGAATTAATGAGCTGATGAATTTGTGAGCTAAGTCCAATTTAGTTTTCTACTCGTAACCTGGTTGTTACATAAAACACATCATTTGCGAATTAAAGAAAAGAATTGTATAAAATTTCGGGGAACCGTGTTTTACAGAAGGTAATGTATAATAAGAAGTTTTGCGAAAATGTACAAATTATATTAGTATTTATGGAATCCTATTGAAATATTAAACACCATGAATATCATAAAATAAGTGCAATGTATGAAATAAGTAAAATTAAATAAAGAGAAATATTATACTATACTCGAGGAATGTGTTATTTTGTTCTTCCTGTGCCGTTTCCCCACCTCTGATGCGCTGAAATATACAATATAATAATATAATAAATATTTGTATTAATATATAAACACTTTACAATTAATGAGTATATTAGTAATAATTCCTGTGCAAATAAATTTGAATTAAGTGATCGATAGCAATATAATTAACAACGATTTGTGAATTTCATCCTTACGGTTTCATTTGCCTCTCAAGAAGTATCTTGTTATATTAATAAAAGGTTCTGATTATTTTCTCGAGCACATTACAAAAGAGATTTGATCTAATTCAGTCCAATTATTATTCACTCAATTCCATTTCTATATTAAAAACTTCTGTATTATCACTGTAACGACAAGTCAGTTACTATAATTTTTTAAATTAGTTGCATTAGCAAGTACATCACCGGTAATTGAAAGATACATCGAAATGAATAAACCAAAAGATTGACAACAAGTAACGAGTAATCTATAAAATAGAGAATAACAGTTGATCACTTATAATTCTTGTAAAAATACCCCATATTGATTTAGCAATTTATTATATTTCCACTCTCCCATCAGATAGAAAAGAAAAGATAAATACATTGCGCTAACCTTAAAGCGGAAGAAAAGCAAAAATTAATTAGCTTAAGGAAAGATAGTCAGCCTTTCCACTTAGGCGTGGAAGAAAATGATTCTAAAAGGTGATTCAGCAAATGCAAAGAAAAGGAAACGACCCGCACACTGTGGAACGTGCTGTGTAGAACTTCATTATGCATAGGCGTTCACATTTTCTCAGAGACGCTCACCTGCCGCAGATAAGGAGCCCCTATCGCGACAGGTTGCAAATGCGGGGGCTACACGGTAAAATTAACGTTTCTTTTTTGTACCTGGCTTTGGTGCTATGGATTAAACGTCACGCGAGACGTGCTGAGAGGATAAGGAAGCGACAGCTGTGAGTTCGTCGAAATCTTAGGGCGTTACTCAGAGAATTTTTATCCCTTTTTTTTTGCATATAGCATTAAGTGGAACATAATTTCCATGATACAGTTTAAGAGATTAATGATAATTCGTATCTTAATAATATAAGCAATATTATTATAACATATGTTGCTGATACAATATAAAATGAAAGTAATAAATTTATTTGCTAGCCATGTGAATAAATTAGTTAATATTGTATAATGGCAAATAGAAGCAGCAAATTATTAAATTTTTTGTCGTAAGTGAAAACGATTTTTATCACACACTACTTACGACGTAATTAACTAGGAATGATTATTTCAGATTACTTCTGATCCCATAGCATCAACGAGTTAATCAATAAATCCCGATGATGACTTTTCGCAGATTTTTCATAGAAATAAAAGTAAATTCAATTAAGCGTCATATATAAATACAACAAATAAATATATAAAAGCAATTAAAATAATAATTAATTCGCCCCTGAGATAAAATTACGTTAGAAACAGGTATTTACATATTATACTATTCAAGATTACATTTTAATGTTCTATTTAATAAAATAAAAAATAAAAAGTTCTATTTAAAAATTCTAATAAACAAACGGTATGGTAAAACCACTAGGAAGATGACCTGGGTCTTGAGACTCCAAATCGAACCGCCCAAGGTGTGGAACACAGCCAAGATCATCCCAGGGTTGTGGAACCTTGAACAGCATGATCCCTCGATCGTGGCATCTCGAATTGTATAACCACGTTCCCGGAGTCATGGTGGTCAAAGTTCCACGACTCAACTATGTACCAGGGTTGGTCCGTGCCTGCCGTACGGAAATCCATAAAAATTATCTGGATGACATTTAATTTGGTGCGAATTTTATTTCAACATTAATTTCAATTTCAATAATTTAATTTTACCAATCATTGTTCAAATACTTATAAATCTCGGTTCGCAGTTTATCAACTATTACTCTTTCGATATAACTGTTTTCTAAATTGAACTCAAAAATAAAAAAATGATGACTGTTAACTATGAACATTTCTAAGCTAACGTCGTCAGAGATGACTAAAGTTATGTTCAAAGAGTTTTCTATTACACACCATCAATCGGGCGCCAAGTAATACTACTATATGACGCCATTGCAGCTAAATTACAGAGCCGCTTTAAATCCCTAACGTCAACTCTAATCGCCGAAATTTGCATACGAGCTCCCCCTGCGACGTTTAAAAAAAAAAAAAGAAATAGATGAAAATGATCGTTTACGAAAATCTTTTCTATAAATTTCCCTAACGTCCGAGGGTGTTGCGCGGGGAAAGCTTTGCGGCCGAATTACAGGGATCACAGGGAATGCCAGGTCAGACCGCGATACCGGCGCGGCACGGCATCATCGACGATGAAATCGGAAGTCGGTGCCGTGCCGGGCTATTTATCGACCCCGTTGCCATGCCAGCCCCGCGTGTACACAAGACCACCACCCGCCACCATTATGGATCACGCCGGTGCTCGGCCGAGCCGTGCGTCTATCGTTGCACGCCACCACCTGCGCTCTCGGGTGCGTCGGCTCCGCAACATGCGTGCGTCCACGAAATTACGTGTGGCCAACGTGCATGCACGGCCGTGATCTAAAAATCGATCCAGGGGAAAATATTCCCCCTGTGTATCTCGCGATGCGCCGTCACCGGTCACGATACCCCCCCGCCCCGTCGCGGGGATGCGAGATTGTTCTTTTCCTTTTCGCGGTCCCGTTTCCCGAATCTGGCCCGTCGCTTTCGTCGCGGCCGATTCCCGTCCAGTTAACGCGGCACACGCGTTAGCCTTCTGCTGTCATGCTGATTCGGTGAGGCGGCCTTTCGGCACTGTTTGTTTCGAGTGACGATAACGATGCTCGTGACGTTAACGTGTTCCGAGGACCTAGGGAAACTAGGGTTGATTGGGTAGAGCTTTGTAGCGCGGGCTGAAGTTGGGGATAGTCGTGGTTCTTTCTTCGCGGGGACGAGAAACTGCGATTGTTTATGTAGAAGGGTGTTTCTGCGTACTTCGGTGGATCTTGGAGATCCTTTGTAACGAGAATTATTGTCAGCATAGTGTAGCTGTATTCGATACGTATATGTCAAATTGAAGAGTAATTGAGTTCATACTTAACTCGATGAATATCCCGTTTCTTTCCGATCGATACGTTTCTGATATCGAGCTCCGGGAATTTCGCTTAGAAATGGCAAAGACGGTGTTACCATTGTCGATCGCAAGAAACAAAATCGCCGTCGTGTGTTGCCCTCGTTTATCACTTTCAATCGGACGTTGATACGCATCAGGCCTGTAACAAAAAAAAAGGGGGCGAATTAGAAACGTACTTAAATTCACGCTTGATCTAGTACCTTAGAGAATTAGTATCTTAAAGCTGCCAATTATTCTACTCCGCCGCTCAACATTATCCGTAACGATTTTTCCAATCTAAAGTCAACAAGGACGCCGTCCGCCACTCTCTTCTCTGTGACGGAAAACCGTAGCTGTGCACCTTTTAACGATAAGATCACGCAACGAGAGGACTTTGGGAGTTTAATCGATCTTACGCGGTTCGAACCCTTCGGCGTACAGCAATCGTGACGGTCGTGAAAATGTCACGCTAACGGATGATTAATTTTATTGCCCCAAGGCCTGTCCCGTTGCCCCGAGGACGTTACGAGAATTCGCGAAGAATAAATGGCAAGGAGCGTTCCCCGTTTCATTCTGTACAATGTTTTATTTCATAGCGGCGATCGCGGAGAGTGTATGATGTAGGTTGACGTAAGAAGAGTTGACATCGAGCAAATGACGGGCATTATTAAGCGCCGGAGCTGTTGAGAGGCAGGAGGCTTTGGATCTTTTCACCAGAAATTGCGTGACGGCCTTAATGGGGCGCCCATTATTCTCATAGTAATGCTATTTCGACGCGTTTGCTATGAAATCGTTACACCAGAGTAATAGTACTTTCGATCCGTTCACGATAAGTCAAGTGCGAGCGTTTTAAAAGAAGGGAAAGTTCGTAGCATTTCGTAATATATGTATTTATTAAAATATACCGCATTTAATATTCAACGGGAAATACTTTTACAAAGGACGATATTAAAATAGAACTATAAACTGCTTTTCTATACGTATTCCTTTGATATTTCTTGCGTTCAGTGAGAATTTGATAGCAAGGTGGTAAGACATGGGCAAAGAACTCGACATCCTATACACCTTTAACTCATGTACGGATATAGGAAATGACGTCAGTGGATATAGGCATAATCTGTTACTATGTATTAGCGCCGTTGTAAATTGCCTCAAAAGGCTATGTGTTTTATTCCGGTAGCACGTCAATTCACCGTCGCGTTTTTTTAAATTCAATTTTATCTCCTTCGTACTTACGTCTCGAAGTATACCGTTCTCTTAGTGATTAACTCACGGCAGAATGAAATCCTCTGAAAGAAATTTTTGTCTTCCGCAAACATATTTCTCTGTCAATAAAAATACTAAGGACTTTTTACATCTCAGCCTAGGGTGATTTAACAATTAATAGAAAATTTCTTAACCCTCTCAATTATCCACGAAATCGAAAATATAATCCGAAGTTGTGCTCAACTTACAGTATAGCTTGTAATATGGAGTAAGGTATGCACAACTATTTTAGGTATCCTATTTAATTACGAATATTCTCAGCGAACTATTCTTTTCACTTCAAACTGGGCAAAGGGATTGCTCAAAATTATCACCCAAAATATCTATAATTATTCCTCCTTCATATTCAAGTTCGATCCCAATGTTTAATTTCGACGTAACGTTTCTCCTCCCGAGACTCGTTTGTAAATTCTCTTTCACTCTTGCACCCACAGGGAAAAAGTCAAACATCAATTTATCAGCTCCTTCGTCACGACTATCCACGGTTCCGTCCATGGCTATCACGTTAACCCGAAAAACTGTTCACCTGCAGCGCGGCCCATGAAAGAATCAAGACGAGGCCGAATTCCGGACGAGCCGCATTGCAGTTTCAGCGTTACGCTGCCTGGTTCGTCCTGTACCCGGAAATAGGAAGTGACGTGGTCCCTTATATTCGCGATCCATCGGCGTTCACTTTTAATTCCAAGTCGTATTCGACTGGCTGGTGAACGAGAGGCACGGGGCCAGGGTACACCGGCTCTATTCAAAGATCCAACCGGATCCTCGGTCGTCCATTGTGGAATTGCCTTTCATGCGGCTCTTCCGCGCACAATGAACGAGAAACGCGAACGAATCGGTTTGCGAAGTGAAGAGGAGAGAAAAAAAAAAAGGATTTAAGAAACGAGAAAGTACGGCCGGTTTTCGTGAGACGGTGGCCCGGTTGGTTTTGGATACGCCGTATCGAGTTTTACAATTTTCGATTGAATTTTTCGGCGTTGCGTATAATTGATATTGTTACGCTGGGTATGTCATTCCTCGTGCAGGGTGGATTACGCCATCGCTATGTACGACTTTTTAATTTCTGCACACTTGTTAGCGACGTATTTAAATACATCGAATAATATAGAAAATACGGTTACTCTGTTTTTTACTTTCTGCGTTACGTTTGAGCGTCGTCAATTTGACTTTGCTTTATTTCAAATTCTTCTCGAAGGTAATTCAATATTGTAGTTGAAATTGATGTATCATACGATATTGCATGCAAAGTGATTTGGTGTTTCTTGTGCCTTGTTACCTTGTTAACGTTAAATGTTGCGGTAGAAAAATTATTTTCCCCAGCTATCGTTTATTCAGTTTAATACTTTACAACTATATACGCCGCAACAATTGTTTACCCGTAAATTATTTAATCAACGTCTCTATAACCTACTGACCGAAGACAGAAATGATTTATTAACAATCGCACGACAGCCACCCTGCATTCTTTGATCGTTTCCACTGTTCACCACTCTGCACACCTGTGCATTGTAATTATATTCACACGGAATCAACTGTCCTTCCCCAATAAAATTGCGGAACGATTTAATAAATTATGTTCCCCCTTATTAATAAGTCAGGTGTACACGTCGAGCTACCTGTATCTAATCAACAAGCTTGTCAAAGCCAGATACCCGTTTGGTAGACAAAGTTGCTAGCTTCCAGCCGGTTCACCGTCACCGAATCGATTGTTCGATTCAGCAAACGATATTTTTAACTGTTTCGTGTTTCGCGTGGCTGTCCTTAACCTCCTCCCTAGAGTAAATATATAGAATGTTGTACGGCAAGGTTACTCCATTTGTTCATTCCGCGAACACTTTCTAGCAATCGTCAATGAATTACGATCGTTCCTTTCTAATTTATTTACCATTCGTTCGGGATCTGATAGCGCGACAGGGTTCCGAGAATGCTTATCAGGCGGTGGACTCGGGGATCAATCGATGGAGAACGCTGACGAGTTTCCGGAGCGTGAACAGCACTCGAGGCGACATTGTACTTTCCTTTATTCTTTTCTACGTATTTAATCCTTTTAATTCACTCAAGGTGAAATGCGTTCTGCTGACCTTCAATAATTTTAATTCAAATCAATTTTTGATAGCTCCGCCATTTTATAGCAATATAGCGATTGCTATTTTACGTGTTACTTGTGCTGCAGATTTGAAATAAAAAGTAGAAGTACAGTAATCATTGGGGACGGAAGGTGTGAAACAAATTCTACCAAATGGAGTACCAAGCAATTACGCTCCCATTCAAATTTTATCGTTGTAATTTTTATCTGAGATTCTTGGTACCTTGGTAAGGTTTAGTATATTGCACTGTGGCATTATTATACGTCATATTGGGTACACTGCAGAATCCTGCGAGCAAACACGCGATGCATGAACGTCACTTCCCGCATACAGTTTTTGTACTCAGATGACGCGTGAGATAGAGTTGCTCGGATAAACTTCGATCGTGACTATTTGTTCAGTTTTCTTTTTGTAGTTGAACATTTGTACACTTTAGACCTGTACTTTTTAAACGTATTCGTGCATTACTAATTTTCATATTTAAGTAACCCAGTCTCGTGATTAACAAAGCATACTATATTTTATCAAATGAATTTTAAGCAATTTCTTTTAAAAGCGTAAAGTTGTCCATGCACATATATATGTATATATGTATAATAATATTAATAATCTTGTAACACTGCCATCAAAATCATTGCCAACAGGAAACGTATACAAATTAATTATCAGTTTCGTAACAAAGCGATGAACTCTTCGGCTCTGCTTGCAAGGTACAAATGAGCACAACGTGTTACACCCTGTCTAACTTAGACGACACTCTCGGGCATATTCCTGCGCGCAACGACTCTTTTTGTTTGCAATGCACCGCCAGGTAGCCACGTGTAAATTTTTCGAAGCAACACGGCGCCAGAGAACTAGAATCGCACTAGGAACACAGCGTATGACACCGTTCGTACAAAGCCAGGTGGGTCTATAATTCCGCCTGCACCTGATGCTCCCCTTGCTTCCGTCCCGTGGCATACGAACCGTAAATTCACGATTCTGTTCGTCTGGGGCGTGACTGTCTGCTCGCAATGTCTATTCGTGAAATGTCCAGACAGCCTCTCGGCCAATTAAAACTAATTATTGTTATTATTGTTGTTTACCGTTGACCCTGGTACTAAAGCGGGCATAGGGCAGGCTTGGCTGTCCGACCGCCTTTCAGGGGAAGAATTTTAATTGCACAGATCGTTTCACGGTGCCTCGATCGAGTTAACATTCATGTTAATACACGGGTGAACACGTTCGCGCAAATATTCGTCAACCTTCGTTTATTTATTTTTATTTCCGGATACGCGTACGTATATTCCGATTTGCAGCTAAGACAACTTTTGTGGCTGCTTTCTAATTAGATATTGTATAGAGGATTGGGTACAGGCTTTAGACTGGCTGGAAGTTTGAAAGAAATAATGTATAATTCAAGTGTGACATCACAGGTGGCTTAATTGTAATTCTGTCGGGTAACTTTAGCTCGATTTTCTGGAAATTCTTACTGTCGCACAAAGTTAAACGGTACTTTAATAATCGCAGTTTATAACCATTACGATGTTTAATAACTAACATCCAGTAAACTGTATTATTGCGGCCACTGTTTAGAGCAACACTTCCTATAATAAAACATAAGTATTCGAGATCGTAACTTCCAAGTCCCACGATATTGCAGGGGATCAAATTAATGAAATGAAAAGAAGTACAGCATTGAATATTAAATATGAATATAATTCAATTCATCCAATAGCAGTGGCAACTGTCCTACTTAACTTACGCGGACTCGTCAGTTCAGATTAATCACAGCGATGGAAAGTCTTTTTCCGCGAAAAGTCCCCAGCGGAGAAATCTTTTCCCCCGAAGTTTGCATCGTTCAATCGACGAAACGGGCAGGAAATATTATTAATCCTTGCACCGTTTAATACTAACGCGAATATCCATGAAGGTTTAGGCGGGATTCTCTGCGATATCACGTTCGCCGGAAATGTTTCGAATTTCGTGCCCCGACCTGCGCCTGAAATTATTAATCACCCTCTGGCGTGTATTACGCCATCGCGATTCCATTGTTCGAGCGACGGAACACAGAGCAGTGGAAAAAAAAAAAGAAGACGAGAAGGGGACAACACGGCGTGGAACGAAGAGGCCAGCCTGAACCTGGAAACGGAGTCTGAATGAACTGCGCGACCACGCGGCCGTACTTCCGGTTTATTCGCCCCCCCCCCCCCCCCCCCACTCGTACCCTTTCACGCCTGCCATACTGCTCTCCGCACCGCTGTTCCTATCGTTCCGGAGTTGGACAGGATTTAATTTGGATAACAAATGAGAGAACAGAGCGAGCCTCCATTTGTCAGACGATTCGACTGGACGGTTTTTGCGAGAACTTGCGTTTTACACAAATAACGCGTACGTCGTTTCGATTCAACCGAAAGAACGATTAGCTCTGGTGAACGTAAAGTCTGGACCTGAAGTGGCCTCCTTTTTCGGCTCTTGACGAATTGCATGCTTCAACTTTTGAATTAACGTTCAATGATTCTAGGTCTTCCGATTAGAATTAACTCTTTTTTCCATTGAATGTGATTACAGTCATACAGCGGGGGATACTCGCCGCGTGCCTATTAAATGTGATCATAGTCGACCAACGGTGTACGCACACTTTACACCAAAGGTGTGCAACCTTGTTCTAGTCACCTGGAGGAATTTCGTATCAATTGGGAACCGAACCCTCCTTGAGCACAGCAATTCTTGATACTTTTACAGCAATTGCTGTTCTTTTCTCGAACTGTTTCTCGCCATCGTAACAAAAATTATGCAAACGATGATCCACTGTCACATGCAATGACGCCGCCGACAAAGGGTTAAGCAGAATAAAGGCGACTACAGTTGATCGCAGTTCGCCTCCTCGGTGCAAAACCGTAAATCACCCTCCAAAAAATTTCCTTCTTCACCGAACTCGCAGCCGTTTTCTTCTTCGAAACGATCGCGTTCGCAATCGCCCGACGCAACAAGGGCTTAATTGCCAGAACATTTTTCCTCGTCCATGCGCGAAAGTACAAGGCGTCTCGCCAGATAACATACGCTTATGGAAATGCGTCCGCCTTTGCATGCGTGTCCACGCACCTGGGCGTACGCGAATAAATACATAGGGATGAGCGACAGAATCGATACGAAGCCTTTACGGAGAGAACGCCAAAAAGTTCATCAATCATTTCGCGGCGAAGCCGGAATCGTGGGGCACGTATCAAGAGTCACCGTGTTTCGCGTGTACCTGCACGAACACGCGGAAGACAGGGAAACGGCGCGACGGGGAAAGGGACAGAAAGGGAGACTCACTCGAAGGCAATTTATTTATGCCTCGCGACGGGAATCGATTGACTCGAAGGGGCGGGCGGGGGGTTAAAAGGGGGATGACAATGCAAATGAAGGAAGTGCGAAGTCTCGTTTCCTATGGACTTCATTAGGCGGATGAATCGTGCTACGGTGCGACGACTTTGATTCCAAATGGGGTAATTTGTTTGCGAAAGTAGACTTCGATTACGCAGCAAGAGTCTCATAGGAAAGGAGGTGTCGGGGGATTGCCGTTCTGTTTAGTAACGTAATGGTCAAGTAAACGCACTAGCCACCTTGGTTCCAGTAAGGATAATTCGTTCGCGAGCGTTCTACTTGTTTCGATTTCTGATTGTAATTATTAATAAAGTTTGACGAAAGGCGGCGTTTCGTAGTTTCTACCAGGAAGTGCACTTTCTCTTCTATATAATTGTTAAATAAAGTGTAAATATTGTGTTCTTTAATCCGTAGTTGTTTAAATTTATTTGCTCTTTTCTGTCAGAAAATTTACATTGGCTAGTTCTTAAATAAAGTAATAAGTATAACCCGCAATACTACATTTCTCATTTTTGTTAATTACCTGTGAACTTTTGAAACATTTCCTTGGACTACTGCAAATCTCACCATACCGGAGTATTATACGTTTATATGTCCTTATTCCATAATGATTTTGTGAAGGGTATGCTTATACGCATCCAATTACTGTAAAATCAACGCGGCAATCAATGGTACAATTCTTTCGAAACCGATACAGAATGTTAGGCTGCAGTTCTATTGTACTATGGATGACTCGCAAAAATCGAATACTATCACATAGTGTATAGAAATAGCCAAAGAGAATCGCTATTAAATCGATGAATTACGTTCTTAATTTAAACTGATGCGTTTTGTCACTCCTGCTTACTCACGCTAAGTCATTAGAAAACGACGATGCAGCTAAATATAATTCTTTCGAGAAACATCTGCGCCAAAAGATACGCAACGATGATTCCTCATACCCTCCAATTACCACATAATAAAATACCAAAAGAAAAAGAGGCAAAAATCTGAGAACCCAATTACCGAACCCAATGCCCGGACAGCCGCATTAAATTCTCGAGAAATTGCTCACGGTCCTTGGATACGAAAAATGAAATAAAGAACCTATCATTTCGAAGATACTATGGCTAATCAAATTTTCACAGCCAACCTACGAAAATGCATATTTTTTATTTTCTCCCGTACCGAAATAAAATCGGTGTTCCTATGTCGTGCAATCTTTAATTAAAATTTGTCCATTCAGAATGCACCAAAGGACCCTCGACTGGGCACATGTAATTATAAAGAATTCATTATCTTCATGCGAATTCGTCATTGTACAGCAAGCGGGCTCTAATAATTTCATTACCCGTTACAAATTTACCAATTAAATCAACTGTTCCGCGAGTCTTTCAGCGGCGTACCCAACAATTAACTGTACTGCCCGTCCGTCCCCAGTTCTTACGTGTAACTCACGCGCCCCCCGCTACAACGTATTCTGAAATTCGCGGAGCAAAAGCACGGGTTACGTGGGCGGAGCAGTCTCGTAAGCTCGTAAGCTCGTACGCACGCCAAGCGGCCGATAAATGGACGAGCGAAAGCAGCCCGAAGCTCCGTCACGTTTCCAGGAACGTTTCGTTACGATCGATACTACCTGCCATTACTGGCTCTGGTGTACAGGCTCTACTGCCGCGTTCCACCTTCTCTTTCCGAGCCGCGGCCCTTCCGCTCGAGCCCCCTTGTCGCGGGTACTCGCGCAGTAATAAGGGTTGTACCGCGGCGAAACGCGCGGCAGACGTTGAAATCACAAGGAGAACGCGATTTTCGTCCCCCGTTTCCGGCTCGCGTGGTCCTCGCGTTACGCCGTAAACAACACCTGTCCGTCAGATTTATAGTTTATAATTTGCCACTTTTGCTGCAACGTTCTACGCGCGTAGATGGAAAGCAACCCTTTTGCCTCGCGAAGTGATGCAGGGGAATTTTTGAAAATTTCTACCAGTGTTTCGCTGCAGGAATGAGAATTTCTATGTATTTTATTATTTGATACGTTGTTTTTATCGATTTGATCGTCGGGGGTAAGATTTAGAAGATGAACTCGGGCGCTCCCCGACCTTAGTTGCATTTTGTGAGATTGACCTGTTCTACGGGATGAGGCTATTGTAGTACAGCACAGTGTAAGATGATAGGAATTGTTATTTAATAGGGAACGATATTTTTTAGCAACGCGGGTTGTTCAGTGACTTTATATTATTAATTACGAGCAACGTTGGAAAGCGTTTGCACATTTTCCTAAGACGGTAGTTAGGGGTAGTTAATTCGGTTTCTTTTTTTAAATTTTTTATTTCATGTATATTATTATCACGATTCAATTGCGAATATAGATTCCGCGCGTAGCGCACAATAATTAGATCAAACAGTTCATCAAATCATCCCCCTAATTAAAAGTATACAAACTATTAACAAAATCGAATACCAAAGAATTCCCAGTGGTCTCGAATCAATCAGACAATCACTTGCAATCAAAACTCATCTAGCAGTCAGGGTAACGAAGTTGTTTAACGTCGGAAAATGTTCTTTAAAATTTCCATCCGTACAGATTTGTTCCTAAAAAAAAAAAAAATTCCACCCTGTTCACTGAACTTGAACTACCTTCTGCATAACTGAGCACACCTTTTTGCCGCCCAAAACATTACACGAACGCTTCCCGTGTAAACGAAGCAGCGTTACGATGCTCGGGGGCGACTCTGAATAATATAACCGAGTTCGCAGACGTTCCCCGGAAGCGGTTCGGCACGTGCACCGATTTTCGTCCCCCCACCGAACACCAAGAACGAGCGACGGCGCCTAAACAGAGCCCCGTGCAAACCGATACCCGTGCACAGGTATATATACGGGCAAACTATTGATCCGTGAGTAAGTCACGCGATTCCCTCGTAGAACGCCACTCAAGCCTTTCTTGTGCCTTTTTCCTACCGTCCCTCAGCTGCGCCACCCTAAGCGCGCCACCACTCGAAAGCTTCCCGTCTCGTTTCAGGTCGAACGTTCCGACCCGCTCGAACTCGACTTTGTTAGACCACGGCCGAGCTTTTCTTTTGCCCTTTTGCGAAATCGTTCCGGGGACGGAAGTTCCGCGAAGGTCGAAGGTTACAGCCTGTACTTATTTACACGGAGGATTTTTATCGCGTCGAAGTATCGGCATCGCCAGTGGTATATGGGGGAACGAGATCGATGGGGTCTTAGGTTTTTGCGCGCCGAGAGTTATAATTGGTTCAGGTGTGTATAGTTATCGGTGGACGCGGTAAAGTTTCGACGGGTTTGCGGGAAGCATCATGAATATATCATAAACTGGTCGATCGACGGATGTATACCTGTTTATTGTGTAATACGTTTTTGAAATTAGGTGTTGATACTTTCTTGGGCAGAATTCGTAATTGGCGATGTCTACAATCTTTTAATTACTCTGGAGTTTCTTTGGTTCGCCCATTGTTCTGGAAAACGTCAATTCGGGAAATTTGCCCGTTAAGAAACAGTGAAAAATGAAACTTCTTTTGCGGTACGAGAAGCTGCAGAAATGTCACAAAAGATTATTTACGCGTGGATATCGTTCAGCAACAATAAATATCATTGTCCGAAAAATTAAATGTATACCCGCAAAATTAAATTCCACTAGACCTTTCGATGAAACAGCTCATCACGTATCACCAGCAAAGTCTACCCATTATTGCTCAAGCTTAATAGACTCCACCAAATCAGATTCAACATGCGATCCCATTTTCAACTTTCGTATTCTCAATCTCCTACGCCGAACTCCATCGATCTCTGCCGAAAATAAATTTCCCAAACATCAGCTTCCACGCGTATGCACGTTCCCACCAATATATTTCAGGTCTGCGGATTCACAGCCGCAGGAAGCGGTGTCCTAACGATGCTCAGAATCATCCCTCGCGACCCTCCTATCCAATTAAGCTCCTCAAGCAGGAAGTAACAAGCGCGAGGCGCGGACAGGGCGTAATACCATATAAAGAACAACCTCGCCCTTTTGTATCATTCGTTGCGCCGTTGTCATCGCGCCAACCCTAACTTCGAAGTCATCGCGGCATAGTTCCCAGCGAGATAGCCAGCCAAGCGTCGTCACGAAAGAAGCGTCGACTTCGTCGGTTTCACCGATTTACCAAACGCCATCATCACCTAGAGGCACCTTTAACTCACCCTATTTCCCCCGCTTTATCACCTGCCATCGGCTACTACCGCGCACCCACCTACGGGAGCGCCTCGGCTAGGTCTTATCGGTAATGGGGCTATTTTTGGAATCTCCACCCATTCTTCGCGTGACCTACCTCCTCGAGCCCGCTACCCTCGGGTCGGTTCTAAAGTCCAGAGCGACTACGACGTGGCCATCGCGTTTGGGAACCCCCAGGATTATTTTCGTGACGAGTGTCCGCCCGTAGGAGGAGAGGATACGGCTCTGTCCTGCGCGTTTTTTTTTGACGTAGCAACGGCGACGAAATTTTCAGACGCAGAACAAGGAGACGAAGACGAGGGGGATTTATTTTTGGAACAATATCTGTGACGCATTTAAATTATGTACACGGTTCGAGTTAGCTGGCGATCTGTGTTTAGCGCGTTTGATGTTTGTTTCGTTGATCGCGATGCGTTTGATACTTTGGCAGGGTGATAGTGGTGGTAAGAGAGGGGTAATGTCAAGGTAGGAACAGAATAATCAAATGATCTTTAAGTGCACGCTGCAGGATATCGACTTCCACGATGGCGCAGTCAATCAAATGGAAAATAAGAAACAGCGCCGGTACGAGCCACTAAATTACAGTACCTGAATAATTAAATAGGACTGCTATCAACATATCTAGGAAACTGTTAACGATCTTAATAACGTCCAGCCAAATGGCCTCCGAATCAAACATCTGCTGTCACGTTTTTCCCCTAGAAACTTTTCATAGTTAAGATCTAGCCTAGCGAACCACCCCTGTGTTATAAATAGTACAGTCCTGCAATACATTTGCATAATTCAACGATTAAAAAGTGCATCCAACGCCTCGGAATATTTCTCACAATTCCGCAAATACCCCTCGAAATACAAATACAATCAACTTTCTTCCCTTCCTTCGTAAACTTCGTTCAATCCGCCCTGCAATGATACACGAAACATTTCAAACAACCATTAATATCCTGCAATTGAAAGTTCGCCGCGAAACTACCTAATTTTAAAGGTATCAACTACCGACGCAAAGACTTGTCAGCATGAACAAGCATTATACGTTTTATACAGATCGCCGAGTTTCTTTACGTTACTTCCGAGCGTCTGCCTTGGAAATTAGGGTCCCGTTCGCCGCGAGGGTGCTTCGAATTCGCGAGAGGGTAGAATAGTTCCAGTCGACGTTGCCTCGAAAGACTGTTCAGGGCGTTTGGTCGGTTTGCGTGACTCTGTTCACAGATCGATAAGCAACCGGAGGGCTCCCCGTTAACCAGCCTGGGGTCACGGGAATATTATTAAGCATGCCATGCCGGTGCTTTTCCGACCGAGCAGACGGATCCGGGCTGCTCGACTTTTATCGGCGACTCGGTTCCCCGCGATGACAATAAAAAATGAGACCACTGGGGCCTGCAGCTTTTCAGACGATCACAGCGCGATCCCTCCATCCCTCCCCCACTTCAAGCGCTGGTGAACAAATTGGGAACGGGAAATTTTTCGTCGGATTTTACAATATCGTAGTGTTCGACGGGTTTCGGGGAAGACGGGAATTTAAGTTGAGTAGAAACAACTCTGCTAAGGTGTAAGTTTCCTTCGAAATGGGAGCTTTGCAATTTTTAAAAAATTGTTAAGTTTGACGAATTAATTGTAACATGGAGATTTATTGCTACGTAAATGCTTTTTATTTGCTATCATATATGTTTTACTATTATTTTAATACTCATCTTCAATGGCGACATTTCGTTCGCACAGAAATAAACAACCGAATTAAATATTTACCAAATGGATCTTCTTGTGCTTATCAATTGTGTCCTTTTAAGTATAATGCGAAAGAGTTCTTGACTAAATATAAAATTTCGATAGGAAATAGTGACAACCATATAGTACAAAATATAATATACACAATGTAATGTCCAAGGTGTTGCAACAATATAAATTACGCAACGCGATAGCGCAGCGTCGAATTTCCAATAAGAGCTTGCAAAACCTGTCGCACAAGAACCAACCAGGGCAAGTGCATACGATTCGTTCGTATTATTCCTGCGAAATTCCGCTTTACGATCACGGACTGCATAATGTCTGGTTGCATGTCTAGTTCATTGCGGGCAGAGGGTAATTGAGGAGTAGAAATATAGGAAACGCGTCGATGGAACGCGTCATGAAAATCGTTGGGACGGCCTGTTATTAAGCTTGTCTATATAAAATCGACTCACTTTTCTATCGGCACTTACTTCCGCGTCGCGTGACGTCTCGCGTGCATGAACGGGTCGCCGATGGTGGCCACCGGGAGAGAAATCTCTCTACGGCTTACTTTCTTCACAATGGAGAACGCACGTAATAGAAGACGGTCATCGGTGGATTTCTTTCGACTGAGCACACCGACGGGAATTTATGCAAAAGACCACCGTACGAACGGCCACTTCGAACTGAATTCTGCCTTCTGTTCTGCCGAGCGGATGTGCTTTTGTGTAACAAAAAAAAATACGCGAGCCTCCTGCGTGATGCGTCGGTTAATGCGTCCAATCAAATCGTCTTGCAAATATTTTTTCAATTCCGTTCTTACGATATTCTACTGTAGAATCGACGAGCACGTTGCTTTCATTTAATTATCCCAATTATAAGGATCGTTGTTACTTCGAGAATAGTATCTTAACGAGTGTTATTAAACAATTATAATTTACTCCGTTAATCGACGTTGCAATATTTGTTGGGAGTATGGACGTTTCATTTATTTTGCACGTTTTTTTTTTTACACGAAACACAGACTGCGCACGATGTGTGGTATAAAATGCAATTAAATTCATGTCAACAGGTGTTTTCGTACGTAGAACAGTCATTTACCACTTTTATTATTACAACTGCTCGGTCTCTGAAGCGGTCATAAAAAAAAATTCGCCACCTTAAGAGCTCAACCAACGGTAGATTCCAACAAAAATATTCGCAATGCTTAATCATCAAGCCTCGTACAATCCGGCAACAATATTTAAAGTTCGCCGCAAGAAGCGTAGTCAACCACCGCAGCAGTACACTTCTCAATGCAAAACGAAGGCGATGGTAGGTTTAAAGTAACTCATTACTTAACCACAATTCCACTGAGGCTCTCGGCGAGATGGCAGCTAGTCGCTGCTCCGGGAGAAGCGGCGAGATAGCGGTTGGCCAGAACGAAAAAGAAAGAAAACGAAAAAATGATAGACTATTTGCCGTATGGGATGCTTATGGATGCCATATGCCATGCCATCATTCATGACCAGGTACGCTCAAGGTAGCCCTTCGAGTACACGTGTGTTCGTGAGTACACACGCGAATACTAGGCAGCTTCTCTGTAAGAGGAATCGTTTCGCGCACGTTAAATGTTAAGAAGCGTCTTATCTACCGAGAATTCTGTCGTGATATAAAGTGCTCTAGTTTTTCGCTCGATTAGCTTCGTGTCAACGGCAGACCTTGCTTTAAGAGACTTATAAAAGAGGACGCCCTTCGTTGAAATGTTAATTATATTATAATAATTTGATGGCGGTATGCGCAAATGCATTTATTTTATGAAAGCCCTGCGAACAATAATTATTTGAGAATATTAGAAAAATATTCTACGATCCTGCGAACGAATAGTAGATGATAAAATATATTTAATAACTGACCTTAATGGGGTATGTAAATGGGCTACGAAATTGAAAAGGGTGTAATTCGTTTTCTATATTAATTAGAAACAGTATGGTACATCGAATATTATCAACGTGCCCCATAAAAATGCTGCAACTCAATAAAATACCAATCTAAATTTTAAAACAACCATTCAGCTTTGTATATCGTTCTATCCAACCACTATTTCTCTCTCATTTTTCCCCTCCTCTGACGGCAACAATAAAACGGCCACAACGGCAATTCCCATAAAAGCAGATCCCAGATAAAAAAAATGTGAAACATGAATCGTACATCGAATTCCAGCCATCACCCATTGATTATACAAATCATCCCCTATGACCAGCGAACCCTAATACTTCAACGGCCTTTCATATTTTCTAACCGCCCTCCGCGTTATAATCCGCAAGATCATCCCGAATATCAACCCCTTGACAAGCACCCCAACATTACCGCCAACAACGGACTCGAACAAACCCCTCGACGAAGCGTAACTTCCCGCTCGACCCATGGTGCACGATGAACGTTTCCCATCGGGGGCCGTGCAAACGCGAAGTTAAAGCTAAGAAGACACGAAAGAGCAAGCCTAATCGACGCGCACCCGTCACATTAAAACGTGTTGCACGCGTATCAATGGTGAGGTTACGTGCCGCGGGGGGAGAGAACTCACGGATAGAAGCAGCTGGCGTGTAATGGTCGACGTTTCACCCCCGACGCCCTACAGTTTCCGTCGTGCAGTTACGACCGGGCATTTAAGAACGTCTGCGGCCACTCGGATAATTTCGTTGCGGTTCCGCGTCATCCTCTGTTCCCTCGTTTCTTTATCTTCGGCGTCGTTGTTTCGCGGTACACCGACGCCGACGGAACGCTCCAGAAAGATTCCACGATGCGTGACGCCCACCTGCCACGGCACTTCGTTCGGGGACAGCTGATAGAAACGGACAGGAGCGTGGCTTCTTTCGTTTCAATTTTTTCCCTTTGTTTCGCCGACCGAGCGGTGTCCCTTTTTGTTTTAGCTACTGGAAAGGGCGACGAGTACCACGTACATTGGCGTTCTTCTCTTTCGGAGAATCCCGGGGAACCTGGGTGGATGGTGTAATGCGAATTTAATGGAGGCAACTCGATATCGGGGTCGAAGTTACACACGCTTTGTTTCATTCTTGGAAGGTTGAGTTGAGAGACTGGTAGCGTATGAGCTTGAAGTTCGGGTGAAAATAATTGCCCCGTGTATATGATACCATTAAGGGACTAGTTCTGGGGTTAACTTATAATATTTCTGAAAGGTTTCTGGACGGTTGATAGTGTTCTGTGGTATTTTACAGTGTTATAGTTAGCGGCAGATTCGAACTTTTTGGCGAAGCTCGGATATCCTAGATGTTTTAATAGATACCGTGAAGGATATTTGGGAAATGTAGCCGTTTTAAATAATCTGCTGGATAATTGGAGTGTATTAATATGAATTATATTAATTGACTATATAGCACTACTTGAATAGTATTCTTTTTCGGAACTTTTCAACAAATTTTGTCGCGCGGGTAATGCCTCGTTTTTTAATTTCTCGAAATATTGTAGACATAATGAAGATAATACTTGCCGGCATGCGCATTGTTATCAGCTGCTTTGCGAAAACCAGAGTGCGCCCACTGGTGGATATTTTTTAGAATTTTCGCTGGCAATTAGAATAATTGCGCTCTGTTGTAGGACTCGGCGAGTTGCTACAATTATGGATTTCCTTTTATATATGCTTTACTTGAAGCACGAGATGCAAATCATTTGCTTTACCCACACTATCTTATACTGTGTACGTTCAGTGTAGTATTCTGCTTCGTGCTCTTGTTAATTAGGTAATGTTTCTACTCGAGCTTTTATTAAAATGTTCGCATTGTACCGGACAAGAAATATACTCGTTAAATCTGTTAAATCCGCAGGAATCCTCATTCCTATATCATGCATACAAATTTTCCACGACTCCCGTTAATCATTCCAAGATATAAGAACAATTTAATTAGAAATTAATACATTTAATACGCTGAATTGCACATACAGAACAAGAGCCCACCCAACGGGCAATTCAAAATACATTTCTCGATATCAAAAGATGCACCACCAATCGCGATCTATTTAAAACTATAAAAACTGTAAATGGAACACTGAAGCGCGTCGAATAAAACCTTGCCCCAAGAACGCTGGAATCTTGCGACCAACACAAGGCAACGTCTGACCACCTGAAACCTCGTTCATTCAAAAAGAAGTAGCAATTACAACGATTTCCTTGCAGGGGCACTTCGCAGCGGCGTTCTCCGCATTGCGGTTCCCGGAAGTGGACCAAGGAAAAAGAAGTGCGACAATTTCGTGGCGGGCAGGTCGCGAAACTTTCGCGGAACGGTTTAACGATCGCGCTCCCCGATGATCACGAGAACGATCATCGTCGTTGTTATGATTGTCGGTTGGAATTTCCCTGGTCGTTGACGATTTCGATGTAGGCATCGCTGTACCCCGTCGCCGCAGTGCTGGCGCAGCGCCCTGACCTCAAAACATCGCCGCGGATCGATAGAAAACTTCCTTCCTACCCTTTCTGTTGCGCTCGCCGTTCGGACTTCGCGACACGCGGCGAAGCACCGCGGGAAGATGAACATTCCACTAATTGCAAAAAATCTTCGCGAACATTTTCTCGAACGAGTGTCCCGGTGTCTGGAGAACTTTTCATTCGGAGCGAGCTCGCGTGGATTTTTTCGTTTTTTAGATCGTTGTGATTTGAGCAGGCGATGCTCGCGGTGTAGCACTTTTTTTTCCGGTTTCGGTGTTTTAGTCTTCGTTGAATATGGGGAGGGTTGAGCAGGCGTTAAGTACGGATACTGGAAGCTGTGCTTGCGATTTCGTCGGCGGGTTTTGTGTATTTTATGCATTGTACACGATTGCGAAATATTTTTGGCGGAACTGTGCTTTTTAATAGTATTTATATTATAATGTTGAAGATGTTTGGGATTTTGGTCACGGTGTATGCTGTCCATGTTTCTAACTGAATTGCTGAATTTCTGTTTTCTTATGTCTACATTTCAAATTAAATCTAATATTTAATCCACCGTCATTGGACATTCTATTTAATTTTTAACGATTTTGTATATTGTACAGTGTATAAGTTGTATTGATATTTCAATGTGTATAAAAATATTCAAGTTTTCTATTAATAATCATTATTTCTACATACAATAATTCTAATTAATAGTATCTAAAATTCGATTTTTCTTAACAGTATCTCCACTACCGTCTTACCTGAACTCTTGTACAATACTATTACCGCCAACTGAACACTAAAATATTCCCTCAAACCTAAAACTATCGTCTATTCCCAGCCCATTCGCCTACTCACCTACTCACAACTAATTCACCTTTCAAGCCACAGTGATCTGAGACTTTTTTCACCCCGTCGTCAATCATTTCACAGGAAGACAGATAAAAATCTTACCAAACAACTAACCGACTTGAGTGCCCACAAAAACGTTCATTTGCCGTAATCAATTCGGCTTTCACCTCGAGAAAAAAAACCTGCCCTCGGAGCGACTTCCGGTGGTCGCGTATCATCAACCAAGTTCCTAGACCTTTTTTTCGATTCAAGGTCGTCGAGGAGTTCCTCGAGGATCATCGACCCGCCACTCCAGCACGAATCTCTCACGGTCTCTAGAGCCGGGAGAGGATCTCTTGAAAACGTGAACCACCACAACCACCAGTATACCCCGTGTCGCTAAACGAACCGTGATTTCCCCATCCCTCCTTTCCCCTGCTAAACGAGCTGCTAAGCGCGCTATCTAAACACAGCTTCAGCGTTTCTTTTTTCGTGCTATTCGCGCAGGTCACGCTGTTCTGTCGGACTACACGGACCAAGGAAGAGCGGTAAAGTTTATTGCTGTTACGACTTCCTGCTGTTTTACGAGCTTTCGATAGAATGACCACTTCGACGAACAACGCCGTGATACCGTATAATTGCGGTGTTGATATTGTCACCTTGTTTTTAGATTGGGAAAGGGCGTGAATCTTTGCGAACGTTGTAAATTAGAAATCGTACGAGCGCGATCGTTCAAGAGCGGAATAAGATCGTGGTATTTCTGTGTTTCGGTCGATTCTCACTTGGTGTGTTGGTTTTCACAGCGGTGATTAATGATTAATTGTAATTAAATGTAAATTATAACATATCGGTCCTGGCTTTAATAAATTAGTTTTAACTCGGACTTTAGTTCATTCTCTTGATTCATATATTGTTTAACATATTATTATTTTCCATGGATTTTTGTGGCAAGTTTATTCGGAATTTCAATTACTGAAAAATACTGGCCGAGATAAACTCTGGAGTAATATTTATGACAGTATTACTAATATTTATGGTAACACTATGGAAATGCAGATATGAATATTTAATACTTCCTTCCTGTAGGAAATATTAAATTCTCCCGTATTGATTTACAGCGTTGATTTTTTGGATTCATCAGTTACGTTACTAATTTATTATGTGTACCGTATACTTGGTGCTACAAATCAACGTTACTGTAGGTGCCCTAAACGAATGCCAGTGCGATGTACGTCGCTTTCATTGCGATGCATGCAAACGAGGGATCATTGACTTCCTCTTACATATATCGTTTAGGAGACGCCAATATACGTAGTGACTCGATAAACCTATGGAAACGATGTTCCTCCGCTAAGCGTTACACGATTGCCTGTATTTTCTCGCTTTAATTAGCTTAATTATTATACGAAGCAATTCTCTGCGTCGCGTCGCGTCGGTGCAATTGAATTTTCTATGGGATACTGGAATCGATGATAACAGAAACGCACATATTGTATCATATCGTAGTGTACGTAGTGCGCGCAAAAATTGGTCTAAAAGGATGGCGGGGACGCGTAAATTTCCAGCAGAGTTCAAGGGTTATCTTGAAGGGCCTGTCATTGCACCATCGCGGAAGGGGTGGCTTGACTGCATGCACTCCGATGACCAAATAAGGGCGTAAAACGAAAGAAACGGAGGAAACGGAGGCTTCCTACGTAATGAAGCTACCAACGAAAAGCACATCAAACAATACCATTCCCAATTACTTTCAAATTAAATCCCCCCCAAAAGGGGTCACGTAAGTCGCCCACAGCGTTGCCACAGAAAAATACTCATGAATATAAAAGTGTGTAAATAAATTCTACACTTTGAATCGATTAAATAAATAATTACCAAGAAAGATCAACGTTTTACGATCTGTTGCAAGAATTGCATAAATCGATCCAGTGCATCGAGACATCGTACCGTGCTCACTTAAAGTTATGTTCCGAATGTGCACTCCAATAATTCCTGGTACCTAGACATCGGGCAGACAGTTATCCCGAGGAATACAGGTGTAGCGAAATATTATCCCAAGCCAGGATCCGCGTCTATTTTCTTAACGAAGAAAAATCCGCCTATAATGTACAGGTCGGATCAATATTGCTTTATGCTCGCGTACGGCGACACCGGCGCGTGTACGTTCGTTTTATTGCGGCGTGTGCACACATGGAGAAAGGTACGACTTCCTCTTGCTTTACGAGGTGTCGATTCCGCGCCCCGTGTAAACGTGTATAAAGCCAGTTTACTTTGGCCTCGCAGAGTTTTCAGCTTGTACGCGACTCTGCTGAACCATGTAAAAGATAGAGGAAGGCAAGATAGCTCTATCATTCATGTAATAGATCTCATTCTGTAAAACACGGAACGGAAAACTTTCAGCAGATCTGTAAAATTTAGCACAAGAGAATTTGTATTAAGATATTGGAGTATTGTGAAATGTTAATTCGGATAAAATTAACATTCGCAAAACATTGCAAGTGAGGAATATTCGCGTAAACTCAATGAAATTTGTGGGTGCAATAGTAATGGTTTCGTTAATCAATTATGGAACCATAGGTCTTCCGATGGTTACGGAAATAAAATGTTGGAATTCCCTGGTTTCGAAGAATTCTAGATTATATTATTCTTTAACTATGAGTATATTAAATACAACAAAACATTTCTAAGGTGACCAGTTCTTTATTTAATTATTTTTTCCTCAAATTAGTATCAGCATTTCTCAATTATTTTCTATGTTATTATAATCATTTTACCTAGGAACATCCAAATAAATAAAATTTTTGTAAGTTAAGAATAATGCCAAATTCCTATTACTTGATGCCCAATCCTTTCCTATTATACGATCTGTTTTCTATATTTGTAAGATTTTTCCCCGTCTGTTGAAAGAAGGATTTTGCCTTTCAAGCAGCTGTGAAATTCTTATTATCCGCTTTCTGTCGTTTCCTCGGTCGCATTATTGTCACAGAGTGATTCATAGAAGATTTAAAACTTTGGCTGGTTGCCTGGCTAAGAGATAACTTCCATCCGATGGAAATCCAAGCAGGTATACACGGTACACTTTTTTAACCAGAAGATGCAATACCGTGGTACAGAATTTCGCGAACTTTACAGACAACTTTTAGCAAGATTTATTATCCGAAAATTGGCAATGGTTCCTCTCTTGTCGAGAAGTTACGGTTAGCTTAGCTTTCAAACGAATGGTACTTCATTTTTGGTTAGAAACATTTATGCTGTCGAGAAGGGAGATTTTCTGGATTATAAATCGTTGTTGTTTTCAAAATGGTTCTTTCCAAATTGTTTCTCGTTAATACATGGTCTATAAATATTCTATACTTTTCATTTCCTACATTATACATCCGGTTATATGTCTGTTTCTTTAATCATAGAAGATGAAATACATTAGATTTATTTATAATCCTTTTAACACTTATTAAACGCAATTAATATATTTAGTGAATCTCACTTATCAGGTGCAAAATTCTTCTAGAAATTATTCAAATTATTATGGGTGACAATTTTCTAACTAATTTTTACTAAAGTTACAAGAGTTTACGAATATAATGAAAATTGATATGCGACTAGCAATTTTCAAATATTTCAACAAAATATCGAGGATATTTTACATTTTAATGTACATTCATATGTTCATTCGCTTCAATGTCATGGATACAAAAAAGGTTTCATTGGTACATAAGTAATCTGTTATCGAAGTTACCTGCAGCTTGCAATAAAATATTGATTTATTACAAACAAAAGGGCGTATGGAAACACTTTAGGGGACAAAGAACACGTGTCGACACTCTAGATCCTCGATTGGCATTTTCAGAAATTGTCAGCACGTACCCTTTCCATCCATTCTGTCCCCTATCAGCGAACTGGGTTGTTTTTAGGGTTGCTCCTGGCAGTCCCGAGGGTTTGTTGGCATTTAAATGACGGGCCAATCCACGGCCCGTACCAAACTAACGAAACGAGACGACGGAGGAGCCGAGCAAGCTTACCACGTTACCGCCATTATGGAGAACCAGCGATGTGACGTGACTTTTAATCTCCATTTTTTCCCTTTTCGCTATCACGAAATTGCATTGCTGCCTCTTTTAGTCAGTCCATTCTAATGACATTTATTTGCCCCTCTACGTTTCGTTTCGTTTCCGCACCTTTCTCTCATTTCACTTCAACCCTTTTTTATTCTCGGCACAATTCGCTCCGCGATGCAACATTCAATCTATTTTGATTATGCTTGGAGGCAAGAAAATGGTCAACACTATTTTATTGATATAATAGGATTTGTATTTGTTATAATATTTTCGGCAAAAAATTATTGGTGGTCAACGTAGAAACATATCACGATTATGTTTTCCGCTTGGCACATTTCAGTCCGAATCAAAATATTCATGCTCGCGGAACGCGTTTGCCAACTATCGTAACAAAAGCCCTCCTAACACCTACATCAAACTACAGTAATCAATTCAGCATCAGATTGTAAACAGGTTTCATCACGAAGAACACCTGTTACGTTCTATTACACAACTCACAGCGTTGTTCATGTTTAAAAATATCCCAAAACACTTCGCGATTCTTCCCATTTACCGCAACTACCGCGGGTTTATAATCAAGCGTTCTACTTTGCTGCCCGAACGCCAAACAATACCGCATAAAATAGAATTGTTTCGCCATAATCGACAATTGTTTGCTCCCATTAGCGACGCTTCGGGCTTTCCTTCGATTGATCGTCGCGAAGTCCCGTCGTAACCTTACGTAATGGATTGATAACCAAACTCGGTGGGTGGATGCTGGGTATAAAGCTCCATGAAAATGGAAGACGGGGGTAGCTATAAATAATATTCACGGGAGAGAATGGTGAGCGATTTATGGGCTATCGAGTGTGTTCAGATTATACAAGCGTCACGAATGTTACGTTGTATCCTCTGTCTGACGATTAATCTTGTCTGGTGGATTTCTTTGTGAAATTCCCATAGGACTCCAAGTTAATCCTTTTCCTTGTTTATGTGTTTAATAATCTATGGTTGAATTAATTTTGCAATGGTTCAACCACGGGATACAAAATTTAAATGAAAATAAGATTAACCCTTTCGAGAGAATAGCCATTTCCAAGGACTAATCCTTTTCTGTACCCGAGAAATTGCGATCGTTAATCACGCGAAGATCACGAAATGACGGAAAGAAGAATAGGCCGAGGTGGGTTAATGTCGAGCTGTCTAGGTCACGGATCGTTCGGTGTTCTTGATCGGTCCCCTTTGTCTGAACGACGCAGTCGTGACCCACTTGCCATTACCGGTCATGTTAATCGCACTTCTTGACCAGCACGTGCATTGCACAGTTATGCACTTTTTGTTTGCCCGCACAGAAGCCAGTGAAGTCTGTTTCGCTCGTTGGCAACGAGGGTTCGCGCGCCCGGTACATTTCGCGTACTGTGATTCGCCGGTCGAATTGTTTTTGGAGAAAAATACTGTCGATTTCGTGATATCGACTGCTGCTGGAAAATTTAGGGGCACATAGTATAAATACACTCACGACCAAACGTTTGGAACCACTTTTTTAGTTGTACAAATATTAAACGGCCTGTTAATAACGATTCGATATTTAATAATATTATATTATTATATAGTTAATAATAAGTCGAAATTAATATTGTAGAGAGTGATAGTAACAAATTCTGCTTCGATATGTTTTTTTAAAGTTGTGAACTTAAAATTCTTAATTTTAGTTTGGAACGCCTGGTGGTCCAAACTTTTCACTAGTAGTATACGTGCTTGAGTTGATTTAGATTGAACGTGAGAAGACATTTAGTTAATTTATGTACAATATCTCCTTTATCTGAAGATTACAGTTTTATTTAACACTTTCGAAATTTAATTGCAAATCCGAAACGAAATTTTTCGATTTATAATTTAGCCACAGTCCATTTTATTCTCAAATCCGCATACAAATTTTCACTTTCAGATACCGCGTTCACTTTCTACCGGCAATTCCATTGTAATACAAAATATGTTTCGTAATTATCACCAGCGGGTTCGTACTTATCCCGAACATTCGTGGCGAACTCGGGAGAAAATAAAGGAAGTGTCCAATTAGTGACGTAATTAATTGCAGAAACCAAAGGAGAAGAGTTAAATATCGTAGGAAAGTGTTCGTATATCGGGACTGCGAACGAATTAATGTTTAATACGAACGAAATTCAATCAAAATTCAGAAACGAGAGGGAAAGAAAGGAGCGAGAAATGACGAGTGAAACAGAGAAATGTCCAAAGCGGTGGAGGTACTTCAGGCGCCTCGGGTCTGTGCGTTCTTCCCTGCCGGAAGTAAAATAGCGCACGTGAGAGAAAAAGTGTCGAGGGTGCCGGAGAGAAATAGGGAGCGGCATAGAAATAGGAAGGACAAGGATAATGAGATGCTTTATTAACCTCGGCCATCCCGTCCGCCTTTTTTCACGCAATTATACTCTCGCACCTAACGATTTACACCGGTGGCACGACGTCTAATTACTCTTAATCATGAACAAAAGCGGGCGGCATGAGACACAGGCTGGATACGCGAGGCGCGATAAACGCGTCGAATGTTTACGATGAACATTGTTGCACATTCAATGTTTATCAGTCGCCGTAAAATAGTTTGTTCCGTTTCGCGGACGTGCGCCGACGACCGTGCCGGAAGTGGTTCTGCAGGTGAAAAACGTTTGCACTAGATTCTTCTCTGGTGTCGCGGTTTCAAAGCGGGATCTGAATCTTTCCCTCTCGAGGAGAACGCGAGTCACATTTGGGATGATTTTAGCGTTTCTAATTTCTTGGCATCTTTGCTATCGTTATGGGAACTCTCGGAGAAGAATGGAAAAAATGTTCGGCCCATTTCTGTCGAAGATGCGGAGTTGTTCCCTCTGTTTCGATCGACGAAACATTAACGACGCATTGTTCATTTTTCGACGATGTGAAAGTTTTGTAGCCACGCTGCGTGTCTATTTTCCGATTGCAGGTGGACGTGAATTGCTTTCAATTTCGCAGTTGTAATCCTGATAAACGAAAAGTACTGTTACTTGTACCTCGTTCCTTTAAATGCAACGAGAAACTACTGAGAATTCGAAAATAGGATAATACATCTCGATTCGTGATATTTCAAAATGAAATTTAGAGAAATCATTAGCGAAACTTGCCACAAGTTTTAATTTTTACACGATCTTGGATAATAAAATTGTAAATTTCAATTTATATCGACGATATAAATATTTATGTTTTGGAATATAACATTGAAATAAATGAATTATTAAAAGCCCAAGTGGCAACCACAAATAGTTAAATCCGCTCCTATCGTAATTAAATTACCTGTCGGTCGCACCCTGTACTCATCCTGTCGCAACAAAATAAAATAGGAATAAGTACGCGTTCTATAAACTTCATCCCGCCAACTAGATTACGTTTGACAAAAATTGGCGTGCATATGATACGCGAAGTCGAACGCGGAACTAGGAAACATGCAAATTGTATTCGACGAAACCTGACCCGTGTGCCACAGGCAACCAGGTGAGAGGATAGGTATCTAGCGCAATGGAATCGAGCCCGGCGACACAGAAACGGGTTCGGATCGTTCAAGAAGTCGGACGATTCTGTCGTTTCCCTCTTGTTTTGCACTCACTGTGCATCGTTCGTTTATCGTTATCTCCATGTGGAACGCTCTTTCGTTTTCACTCGAGAGAGGAAAACGCATCCGTTCGTATGTGTGTCAGGGTTGGTTCAGATTATGAAGTAATACATTTTTGTAGGTCTATTCCCGCGTCCGCGATCGTTCCAATTTGATATAAAATTTTATTTCCGATATAAAATTCTACTTTTCCTTGTTTGCGGTACTGCTTACAACTTTCATGTTTTCCGTGTGCACCGCTGGAAGCATTAATTGAGGATCGTTATAATGCTATAAAATACGAAGGGAGTATAAGTGCAGAGATTTGGAGGATCTTTATTATTTTCAAAATGGAATGTGTATTATTATCGCAACTTGTTTCATTCCGATAAGGAGACTAGTTTAATATTTCGTTATTCATATAAGGGTCAACGTTGAATTAAAACTTGGTGTAACATTGTTTGTCCATTATGTGTAACGTTAGAAGGGTAAAAAATATCTGAATTATCTTTACGCACTCTGATCTTGTTCCGTATATTACTACTATCCAGCGATTGTTATCAAACAGGAACGGAAATTCTATTTATTGTTTCGCCAGTCTTGAGCAGTATAAAATACTGTAAATGCAAATGTGTCACTAATTAATATAATGCTCCATGAAAATGTAATGCATCTTAAGTTTTTACCGCTTTGTTACCGCACTGTTAACACGGATTTGATAACCATCAATTTAGAACGAGAATCATTTCGAAATGTGAGCCCAAGAAAAGCATGGTCTTAAGTTTACACCTGGCTTATGATACCTTTTATCTGTAGGCAGAATTAACATAACAGGTTTCTCTGTTTCGTAATAGGTTAAAAAAGTAATCTTAAAAAAGGAATGATAAAAGTCACATGTGATGTGAACTCTGTGCTAATTAATTTAATCATATAATAGAAAAATCGTCGAAATTAAAATAAATGTTTCAATAGAAGAATAGAGCCTAAAAAGAGTTGTTTAAATTTTTCCAATGTCAACGGTGCTAATTACGTAATTTCTAAATTATGCCCCGAATATGATTAATCTGTTATACACTTCAAAACATCAACCCGAAGAATCAAACACGTATCCTATATATTTTCCAACTTTCAAACTGTTTAAAGTATTTCTCCTATTTGCACTCCATTGCTTTTAATAATATTTTAATTCGTCTACCCCTCGTGAAGATCTTCTGCTCATTAAAGCCCGATAAACCATGCAGGACTTCCGCGAGGTAACGACCGTGCTCGATCGTGAATCTCTAATAAAACGAATTTCACGTTAATTTCCACTCCAGAGTACAGTGAATTGGAAACAGTCCGGATGCATTTCGCTACGCGACTAAGCCGCGATACCGCGGTGCGATCAGCGATCCTCCTCGTCGAAACGGAACGCTTCCAGTTGCGGGAGGAAGTCATTTCACGTGAGTTCAAGCAGGTGACTCATCCTCAGGCATCGTTGAGTCCCATAAGTAGCGTACTTGGATCAAATCTGTTATCCCAAGTCGATAATTCGCGGATCAATTAATCGACGTCCCTAGGATGTACCATGAGAATGTTGAGAATTTGTGAATTTCGATATTGATATAGTTTAGATTTATTTGTAAACTTTATATTTTCGAAACGGATTTAATCGTTTAAATAAGGGTCGATTGAAATGTTTGACATGCAATTTAATTATTGTGTTTGGAAGAGTTTTCAATTCTTCTTTTAAAGAACGTTCCAATGAATGCGAAATAAAAGGTAATTTGTATTTTTAGAATACTCTTTTACAATGTATCATAAATTCAGGCGTCTTTACACTTGATGGACGTAGTTTTTTAAAATAATAAGGGCCAAAGTTTGAAGGAAATCTGTTTGCCTGTTATTTAATGTACTATTTATAGCTCTTGATTTGAAAAGGGCTTTTCGTACTAGCGTAACAGCGATTTCTGTTAAATACAGTTTTTAACGAAGTGCAGTACAAATAGCATACTTCGCTGCTTTAAGGAAACTAAGAAATGTGTTACCAACTGTGATTAAAAGAAACTCTAGCCGAAATTGCATAAGTTCTTATCATGAAATGCGTGTTGGTACATTGTGATTACTGATACTATTATATGTATTGTAGAATTGCGAGAGTGTACAATGGCGTGCAGAAGGACAATAGTGAAGACGTGTTCACGTTTATAAATTGCTAATTACAAAATAACGCTGTAGATAAGCAGGAAGTCAGCTAGTAATCGGAAGAAAGCTTTAATTTATTATGTTATTATTATTATTATTATTTCCTTGCCGTAGCTGAATCACTGATCCAGAAATATAATACACGCAAACTCCTTTCCCTTGCAGAACGATTACTTATTATAATACTGACACAGGTTTTTCTGTTTCTGCATGAAAATTAAATACATCATCCGAATTCTGTGCAATATATAAGTGTACCCACGCTGAACAAAACGAATACTTACAAAATTAGTCTCGTATTTTCTGGTCTTGCAATCAGAATTTAATTTCCCGAGCCAACACCTCGCAGTGAAAAAATTCCCTTTACCTCACCTGTTCATAAACACGTCGACCACAGCACAATTCGTTTCTCCGCAAAGAAATCGATCCTAAACGTTCGCGTAATAATTTACGCCGGACATTAATTTCCACTCAAGACCCGAGCCATTTTTCCATTCGGCGGAATTAACTTCGAATAACAGCGGGCAGATCGTATAAAGTTAATTAGACGAAAAAAAAACACGCGAATTCCGATTGCTTTTTCCTCTCGCGGTCTACCTGTTCGCGGGAAGAGAAAAAAAAAAAGAAACGAGCCTGCATAGACTCATTTACATGCTCCGCTTTAACGTAACGAACTGCATCGCGTGCATACAAGCCGCCCGTACACCTTCGTAGAACTTGTCTGGACGAGTGCACGCTAATACAGCTCCCGTAATTCCGGGAATAAATATTCCTTGCTGTTACTACTAACCTTCCTACATTTTCTCAGAAGTTCTTTGCTGACAACGGATCGCGATAGACCGCGATAGGGCTCCTACGCTTTTGCAAATTCGGTACCTTAGTGATCGATACCAGATTCCGTTCGAAATATCTATGACTTGTCCCCTGTCATGGGTTTATTCCAAATATTTTCATAAAAAAAAAAAAAACGACTTTAGAACGGACAACTAATTTTTCCAAAGTATTCCATTCCCCCCTAAATTTCCTTTTACTTTCTATTTCGTTCCATTTCATTCTAAGAAACATTGTAGAATAATTTCCCCTGCGAAAAATAACTCTAAACATATCTTTCCATCTGTTACCGAAAAAATGGTAACGAGGGTTTTCCCGAATCTCGGTCGTAAAACAAACACCCACGTTCTGCCAGGGTTCTCTCTACGTAGAAAATGTTGATAAGTGAGTGAAACGAAACGAGAGTAGCACGATACAGCTCGCTGGAGATCCTGCTGGAAGATAGAGTGGCTCGTAATAACGCGCACGCCGCGGCCTACCTGGCAGGTTGTTATTGCTGCCTATTATTTATCCATCGTGGGCGGCTAGAAACGCGTCGTTCGTGGCATGTTTGCATGGTAAAAGCGGAGGGGTGGTTGGAAAAAGGAGAGGAGAACGTTCAACACCACCGATGCCATATTCGTGCTTTAATTATTGCTCGCCCTTACGAGGGAGGAGGCCTTACCCCCCAGCCGCGGACCGATGCTCGACCAACTAACGTCGACTTCGTTCGGCCGTGTTCCGTTGACACGTGACTTTGATGATAGGAAAAGGTGGACGCCGCGCTGACACTGGACACACGCGCGTACACACCGGTGTTGATGACAAGAATTTTTCCCGTAATCGATAACGAGGCCCGTTGCCTTTCTCGAGCATCGTAGCAACGCGTGTTTTGCGTTCACGCGTCCAAGTCGCTCCGAACCCTTTCGCGAGCTTCTAACGGGCGAACGAATTCACATTTCACGACGCGGCAAACTGAGCGTCGAGCGGCCTTGTCTGCTTTAAATCATTCTGAGCTCAACCAACGATGTGCTAAAAATTGATACTGTTCATAATTGCGGATTTTTGTATTTACTCGTTAGTGTTCTCATTTAGCACAAGAAACTGTGACAAAGTTGGAGACGGCACTCGAAAATGATATCTTCGAATTCTGTGCTCTTTTCGCGGGAACGAAAATCGTATTAATTGAAATTTGAAGTTAAAGGGATGAATGTCTGCATTTAATAATGGTCTAACTTTGTAGCTTGTTCAAACATTGGTCTAACGTTAGAATTTTACAGATACTTCAAGAATCGTTAAGACGGATCGAGAGTTGCAATCCAACGTGTCTTCTAATATGTATCATAGGTTCGCGTACAACAGACTGGAAGCCGTCCGCTATAATAGAAACTCACCTTGTCGGTGCCCGGAAAGGCCAAAGCAAAAGTGGAACACAGTAACCCCGATTTTATAGGTCGCAAAAGAGGCAATGGAACTGCGCCGCGTTCACGCGCAATTTGCACAAAAACGTACCATCTCTCCTTAAACAAAAAATCATCGATCTAACCGAACGTCAAATCGACCGATCGCTCAATTTTATTCGATTTACCCGAAACTGTCGTACCTTCCATCCCAAGAACGCCCGACCTCCCCTTTCGAACCAGCTACATGTGCGAAACGCTAATCAATATAATCGCAAAGAATGCCGAACACTCCCCGACAATCGGCAAACGCGTCCACCGGAAACTCGGGCCGAAACGTTACGCCAAATTGCCGCGAAGAACGGTCAGCGCTTAAACGGTAGACTTTCGAGACAAAAAGCGGCCACGCCGATTATCTCGGCGAACTTTCATTTACATGAACGCTCGCACACGGTGAAGTGAAACGAACGGGAACAGGCAGCAAAGCTGGACGAGTCCGGGCAGGAAGGAAGACAGGGGAACGAGATAGAGGAGGCCCCCGGGAATTTCGTTAAATCGCTTTAATGCGCTTTAGTTGCGATTCCGTTGCAACCACGGCGGTTGGATCTCGCAACAGCGGTCACGGTGACTCACGGTGTGGAAAACGAAACGAGAAAATTCCGCCACGGTGATGCGGCTCGGGCGATTACGAGATTGGTCGCGACCCAAGCGATTTCGTGGCTGCGTTCGGTTCGACGAAACGTTCGCGCGAACATCGGCGAACGGTAATGATCCGTATCGGTGATCCCGTTAGCGTTGCCACCTCCGGAACACCTTCGCTTCCGCC
Source organism: Nomada lathburiana (assembly GCA_963667235.1). NCBI lineage: Eukaryota > Metazoa > Arthropoda > Insecta > Hymenoptera > Apidae > Nomada > Nomada lathburiana. The sequence continues at coordinate 5,173,597 of OY763905.1, forward strand.
TCTAACCTAACGTTCCCTTCGCGATGCACGGCAACCCGGAGACTCTGAAATCCCTCTAGAATTCTCTGCTCGCCGGTGTTCGTTCGTACGCGCGGCTACTTTCACCGGTGGGTCGTAGGGCACTGAATAAAAGTTGACACGGAGTGGAACGAAATCGTTGGTGTCGTTTAGATTTTTTTGATAGGGGCCGGCCTTCCTTCGTGTTTCGTAAGAAACGAAACACGGGCAGTAATTTGTGCAAGACTTTACCAAAACCGTTGACAATAATTGGATCCTCTTTTCGTTTAGGTATTCTTTCGCGCGTCAGGTAGTATAGTTTCAGTTCGTTTGACAATCGATATTTTTAAAAGATTTCACCTACTACACATTTCAATTTTCTCGTATTAAACCAAGACGTAAATGTGCAAGTATTTACATTGCACGACCGAAATTTGTTAAAACTAGCAACTGTCCTATGACTTTTAAGGGCGGTTGCATATTTTCGCGTCTTCAATACGCTGTGCTTTAAATGAAAAATGAATACGCGGGGGCGAATTAATGAAATGTTCGACGAAGTTCTCTAGATCGTCAGTATTCGTCCACCTTGCGAGAGCAGGGTGCGTTCAGGAAACGATGTTACTCCCTCCTTACGAAATCGTCTGCAAAGAGGAAAACGCTTTCGCGACTTCATTGCTTTTTATTTGCTTCGCGTTCAGGAATAACAGAGCAAACCATGTAAAAAAATGTCCGACAACGATTTCCATGAAAGTTCATTCGCCCCGGTTGCAAAACAACGTTCCGTCAGAAGTGGCTTGGTCGGAAAGATGGAAAAGCGAATTACAGTGAGCATCCTTTCGATATAATAACCGCAGCGTGTGTTGGACGAGGGGCAAGGCTAATGATAGTAGATAATTCTCTGGCGATTAAGCGAAATGCTACTTTTATAATTTCACGTTGTCTGGTGGCGTGCATGATTGGGCATGAAATGATAAACTGGTAACGAAACATTCATGCGAAGTAAAAAGGATCTAATTGCTAATATCTACCGGTTGTAACGCAACCGATGACGCGGTACCACGGAGAACGTTTACATTCAACAACGTTTACAAACGCGACAGCCTGACATTTTCATGTTGGATATTATATGTAGGAAACAACGTTGCAAAAGGATCGAAGTGAGCACTTCGTTGCCCACGTTTATTCGATTCGACGAAATCCGTTTTATTATAATTTTAGAATTGTATAATGTATTACAATTGTATGTTCTGATGGGAACATTATTCCGCGATGAACTCCTATTCGGTCAGTAGTTTATGCAATTTTATTCGTCGCGATTATTTATAACAAAGTGTAGTAGTAACAAATAAGGTTTGGTTTAGATTTGCGTAAACACGATCTTTCAAATTTAGTAAATCTTTAAAACATTTAATTTCAAACGCACTAGACACGTATCGGTTGCGTAGTTCATATAATAATTTCCAAGACAATTGTCGCGGTAAAGTTTGCTTGAAATTAACCGTGCAGATGGTTGAAAGGGAGCAGTGTAATATTATATTCTCCTTCGATAAAATGTCACGAACATTCCTTTCCTAATAATCAATTTTCTCCAGAACCCGTGATGTTAATTGCTAATCATGGTAAAATTATTACAACCTATTCTTACACATTTCTGATTCCTCCTTTAAATTCTATTTATGTCGAACTCTTTCATCGAGTTCCTTACTATTTCCCGATATTCGCTACACAATGCGTACTTCTTTCTTGCACGTTCGATCCGTTTTGCCACAATTAAAATAATTCGGCGAGGCTATTAGACAATGCCGGGTTGTCGTACCGTTCGAACGTCACTGCGAGATTAATTACGCATAATTACCGAATAATCTCGCTGTCGGCGGTATCGTTAAGGTCGACGCGCGTACGAGAAGCTCCAAGTGCATCCATTGTTTCACCGGGGCGCATTGTGTTGTGTTGCGTTTTCGCGTGGGTTTCGCCGCGTCCGCGCAGCAATCTTCTTCTAATTGCATTAAGCACGGTCCCCGCAATGAAATGGAAAAGAACGAAGAATGGAAAGGGGACAAGGGGGGTGACACAGGAGAAAAGGGAAAAGAAAGATTGATTTGTTGCCGCGCACGGCACGCAACGTTTAGAGACGTTTAATTGCACCTGGATGCATCTCTGGGATTGTTCTCCCGTTGTCCCGTATGATTCACGGCCACTCGTCGGCGAACAATGTGTACAAAACTCGAGAGTTGCTCCCTTTTAAACCATTTAACCTTATGCCGTTCGATTCAACCAAACTGTTAAGCGCTTCCTCTCGGTCCCTTGATTCGCGGGATAAATTTGTGCCACTATGTTACCTTCGTTGCATCGTCTATTACGTTAACGCGAATGAATACTTCGCGCAAGCGTGAATTCTGTTTCACATCCATAGAATGCACAGGGTGCCCCCAGAGGTGGCAATTTGAACATATGTTTCAGTTTGCGAGCGCAAATTTTGTAAGACAATTCTAACGATATCGAGGGACGAAAGTATTTTTGTCGCGAGGATCCTTTTTCCGTCCACACGACTCGTCCTTTGATACCATTCTATTGGCATACAAAACATGACGTTTAAGCAGTAAATCTTGCTGCGCGGGCTTTCCTCGGATACCTGTGAAAACAAAACAGTTCTATCTATTGCTCTTTTATCACTAACATTACATCTGGTGTTTCAAAAGACCGATCGAGCTTCGATCCACTGCATGCGGGGCAATAAAACGCGAACTTACAGGTACACTTATTGCCCTGCTATATTTTCTTAAAGGCTGCACGGATACGATCTACGTACGGGCTGGTAGTTTGCGAGCTTTTAGCCAGAACACGTTTAGTCACCGCTACACTGGCTAGATTTCGTAACACGTCTGTCCAGAATCAGTTACCTTCCAATTCCTTTTACATCATAACCTTTTCGACGATATTACGTATGCGTGTTTGTCGATTTCTGCGGGCGTATAATAACGGTCGAATAATCCACTCGTTTCTGTTCGTAAATAAGTTTGTATAGCAATTTCCTATTTTTCAGATATTTCGAAGAAATGGGACTAGCCGAGAGGGAAGCCGAAATGCAGGAGTTAGAAACCTCAAGACCTGGTAGATCGCGAGATCTCTTTGGCGTTCAGCTCGAGGTAATTGTAATGTTAAATAGATTATTTACCCCACCGTAATTCTCACGGTAATAGAGCGCTATTGTGATCTGGAATCGTGGAAAACAATTTATCTAACAAATTCGAAAGACAATTGTTCTACCTGCAGTTCGCAATTTAATTATGCAAAGCAGAAAGATGGGGAAAGAAAAGCTTGAATATTAAATTGAATTAAATTTTCTACTAAAAATATCAAAGAAACTTAAAATTACTTGAATTACCTAGATTTCAATAATTAGAACTGTGCAGTAGAACGATCCAATGGCTCAATTGTACTGGGGGAAGCGAAACAATAGTTTCAATAAGAATCTCGAATGTTAGCCGATCACCGGTATCCTTGTCGAGGTCGGAAACAAAATCGATCAGCAAAATCGATAACGCATTCACCGGACAAGGTGCTGCAATTTCAATGCAGTCACTTGTAGTCACTTTTGCCAAGAGCGCGAGTATAGGCCAGTGAGAGGTGCGACCCAGAAAACTAGTGTCGGTTCTACTAGAACAAGCTGCTACCTGAAACCAAAACGACCAAGAGAATTCTGTTGCACTATCTTCCTTTCCCGATCGATCGGTTCGCGGATCTCACTTTCCGATCCTTCTAAGAATCGTACATAAATCTTTGATGGCTCTTGGATTTTCGAAACTTCTTCTGTGTCCTTTAGATAGATTTATAGCTTTATCGAGTGTCCGAGAAGCTCGTGTTGAAGCGCGGTTATTTATTTTAAGTATAGAGATACAAAGGAGCACGAGTAATGTTTAAGTGGTACAATTGAGGTCTATAATATTCATTGCATTGCATAATACTTTGTTAGGGAAATCTGAATCATTATTTTTGGCGTATTAACCCATTATCCAATTATGTTCCCAAATTATTCTCTACTTAATTCGGTTTTTCTCCGTACAATTTACTTCTGAATGGCGAATTTATATAATGCATTCCGGAACATTGAATCGCAAGCGTTCTCAAAATAGCACACTGGGGATTAATGAGATAAAAGTTGTTCCTCTTCGTACGTACATACATACCTGGAATATTTTAATACCGTTTACTATTTGTTTATCAACATTTTTTATTCAGATGACAAAGGCACTGAAAGGCAATGTAATATTCTGTACGCAAGTTCTATGAGTTAACGTTTCTATTGACATACATTTTCTTTAGTTTATGAAGTCTTACAATCTTAACTTTCCTCGACACAGATACCTGTCTGAAAACAAACTTCTAATGTAACTTTTACTCTACAGCCCCCCGATTATTTAAAATACATGCCATATGATGTTCCCAATTCACGTATTAACACGTCTTCCGTTTCGATACTGTAATCAAAGTAATAGCTGTCGTGCAACACGTTCCAACTACATAATGTAATTTCACTTCCGGTATCTCGTGATCGATTTCGAACCATCGAACAGCATCCATCGATCGCTTTAGAAAGGCGTCACCTTTCTCCTCGATAGAATCGATCGATGAAAAGGTGGTTGAAATTGGAAAGCACGAACGCTCACGCGTAATCCTACGGCATCTCAATGTTTCGATCACCTGCGATTGATTCTCGTCCGCTTTCGTTACCAATCCTTCCGCTGTAAGACCTTACTTTGCCACGATGCACGCTCGAATGAGCGTAAAAAATCGTCTCACGATGTTGAAGCTTCGCTACGATTACCTAATTGTGCCACTAATTCCCGGAGAACGAATACAAATATTTCTTGTACAATAATAATAATAGATATAACTACAATTGGAATGTCCTCAGGCAATCAGAAAATAAAGTTGCAAATTACGCACAGCTGTGAAACAAGGAATTTTTTTTAGTAAAGAAGGCGAAATGTTTTGCTGCATTCAGTGTCCAATTTCAATAAAATAGATTTTCAATTAATATTGATTATGGATACTCGTTGATTTACGAACGAATAAAAATTACAATTTGGCCGAGAAATGATAAAGAGGATGGCCGATGTTTACGATATTTTGTAGCAGTTTGGTAAGGAGAGAAGTTCACTCCTGCGATGCGGTTTTATCGCGGGACGAGTTGCATCAACGCGAAGGGAACACTATTATTTATCGCATGTTTTCTTTATGAAATATAATCGAGTATAAACGATGGTAAATAATTTAGTTTTTGTTGCGGTCTCGCCTTTCTCCAACGATTTCTTAATAATTCGCTATCAAGGCGCTATAACGATCCATTCTGTTCTTATGATAATTTTTTTGCTGCACACACTGTCCCTTTTATACATACATGTATATTAAATAAGTAAAAAACAGTTACATTAACATGTTATTAGTCACTTCCTTCGCATGGTTCAGTTGTTACATGGCAATAATTTAATGTTTTTTTACTCGTCAAGTCTGATGTGACTAAAAAAAGACTTACTCTACCAGGCTCATAGCTAATAAAAATCTAAAAAGTCAAAGTGTTCTCGATATTACTAAACTACCTTCAACATTTGTCAAAATATTCACGTTCAATTTGTAAGCACGTCCCGAGAAGTTGCGAGAATTTCCATCGTTTGCACAAAATCGTGCGAGATTTCTGTCGAGAAGAAACGTAATGCCGGGGGTGGTTTCTTTCCGAATGACGAAGGGGGGCACGAACGCAACGAGCGAACGAGCAGCTCAAAGTTCGAAACGAAAGGAAACAACCGCAGTGGCCGGGAGCAGAATGTTTCGCGACGAGCTTCATGAATTATCGAACAAACAGATGTTATGTGATGGCAGAGCCCCACTGTGGCCGTTTTAATATAATTTGATCGGTCGGCGAGATACCGGGGCCGGTATAAAACGTTTCCCTCGGCCACCATCGTAATCACCGATGAGGCTTTATTAATTGCTCGACAATATGGCGCGAGCCTAATTAATCGCGGCGCGGCTCATTATAAACGACACAGCTTAATGCCGAGCAAGCGAGCATCGTGTCGCGAACGATCGGATAGACCTAGCCATTTTAATCGCCGCGATATAAACGGGTTGCAATATCGAGTCACGAGTTCGTTAAAACAGTGATTAATATGGATGTATGGGTCGTTCTGAAGCGGCGTGATTTAAACGAAGGCAATTATAAGATGACTTACTTATAGCGAATCGTATTGCTTATAATTTGTACTCTTTAGACTGACAATGAAACGATTGGTAGAATTATAGTGGAGCTATGATTTTGTATTCTCTGTCGAATGTCTGTGTAGGTGGAACGATATTTGCTTGGTCTAGATAATTATGTAACGATTTATTTGATATTTATTGCATGAAGAGTAATTCTAGTTCGGGGAATAGTTTTTTATATTGAGCAATTTCTGTTTTATTATATTGTGTACCGTTCGAATCGAACACGATATCTTCCATAATTAAATAGAACACGTTAATAATATTAATTATGTCATTCTACTTTATAGAATCACTATATTTCATGTCGAGCAGCCGTTGATGAATCATTTATTTTTACCAATGTATCATATAACTCAATTAACATGAAGATCTAATAATTTGTGCTTCCACGAAAAGTGACGCGTTCACATTGTACATGTGTTGCTTCATCACACGATCACCCAGTGCATAAAGGAGTAAAATTTGTTTCATCTCACTGATAAAATCTCGGAGTTATAAGCAGCGAACAATAAATCCACGATTCAGTCACGCGGAAACCGCAAGACCCCCGAAGAAACGCTGCCATTCAGTTGTGACACTGGTCAATAATTTTGATCGTAGCGTTTATGATAATGCGTTGCGTTTACTGTAAAAGTGAAAACGGTCCGGGGCTCGAGGAAGCATAACCGAACAATGGTCTGACACGCGCGTGCAACGACGAAAGAAATTGCAGAATTCATCCTGCCACTTCCTTTTCCGTTTCTGTCTTCTTCTAGTCGTCTCCGTTTCGCCCATTTAATAAAAAATAGGACATCCTTTGTCGTTTTTGCCTTTTTCCATTCTTTATTCTATTCGTCCATTTAATACAAAAATATTTGGCAAAACCCCAACTGTGTTCATAAATTGGCCATGGATTAATGACATTAGCAGGTTTACTGGAAAATGTTTCATTAATGGCAATGGGCTTAATTGGTGAAACACAAATGTAAAATATGAACTGTAGTATAGAATACTTTTACGTTCAAAATGTTTTAAATGCTCGGAAGAAATATTTCCCATGGTTTCAGATCGATTGGAGATATTAAATAAGGATATTCTGTTGAGTTTGATTAAACTTTGTCAGTGTTTCTAGTTTACAGAGAGATAAAGTCTACTATTTATAGGGGGAATTGAAATTCATTCAGCTTTGAAATGTAGATTATTGAACGCTCATTACTATAGGTTACTTGGAAACCGAATATTTAATTATTGGAGGCTATTAAAGATTGATACACTTAAAGGTCTCTGAGGTAATAAATATTTTAATAAGATCGTTGGTTGGCATATGCACTTTCACTTTATAATTAAGATTCTTCTTCACTTTCTAATTCATATTAGTTAACATCTCAAAAACTCGTACAATCGCTACACAATCCTTTATTCTTTCGGAACATTTGCAAAAATTGTCATCGTCGGTGTTCAAAAATATATCAAATATATTGCCTAATTCTACAGAACACTCTGCTAATCCGAATAATTTGATCGTAATTGTTAAAAGGGAATACATATTTTCACAACGTTAAAAGAAAATACATATTTCCACGTCTCTTTTGCACACGCCTTCGAATAAATCACGGTAAATACACCTCTCAATTATTCACTATCCTTTCTCCGCCTCTAATAACAAACCGATTTCTGCCTGCCAGGAAATGAAGTAAAAAATCACGGGCAATCACGGATGCACGTGCAAACGATCGCCTAAGTGACCCGGAAATATATTTTGTTTTTCTGCCACAGTGCAGTTCACTTTTTGCTCCCTCGATGGCTGGTGTTGTCGTTTTACGGTTTATACCTTTCATCGCGGATAATTTCGTTCGTTTCGCTCTTGTACCTGCTGGTCACTTGAATTTTTATTACCGAACGGAATGAAACGGAACCGTTCGAAAGGGACACAGTCTAATCGTTGCAGCAACAGAACGATTTTTCTGCGATCCTTTTTTTGCAATGGTGTCAATCGACCGAATCGAAAACCAGCACGAATTATAATACTTGCACGTCGGGCGATATTTATTATTATTGTCCGTATTATTTATGATTTCCTGGCGATCTTGGCTCCTTTATTCCTTCTAATGGAAACCTTGCTTCGCGCGTCACGTGAGTCGTACATCATCGAACAGTAATTTTGTTCTGTTACTAAGAACATTAGTGGAGAATATAATATTATTTATCGGGATTACGAAAAATGGACACGGGAGTAGAAGTTATAACGCAAGTTTTATAAAATTTTTAGTAATTCCTTTCGTATAAATACTTCTATTTTTCGTGCGAAACGTGTGTTTAAATCTTCGTCAATGAACAGAAGATCGTATCTCTAGCCGTGCTAAAATTTGCTGCTGCAACGACAAGGGAAAATAACAAAAGGGTGAACAAAAACTATTTCTACACGTCGATCGCGGCACTTTTCCTGTCAGAGGAAGAGCAGCACAATCATAATCGTATAATTCGACAGGATGTCTGTTGAAATGCAAGTTTGTGTAATTTCGTGCCAGCCCTTCTTATTAAAGGTAGCGGCGATACTAAAGGCTGATTACGAAGCGCTGTGCTATTATCCTGTCTGTCGTAATCGGACATCCTTGTTAGTCCGTGGAAAAAGCGAACCGCTATGGCCATCGCGGTGAATTATATCTTTAATAAACTGTATAGCCGTGTAACGTCGTTCAACTGTCAGGTAATCATAATAGCCACCAGAGAAAGAAACATTTCTCGATTTGCACATCGTGCACAGATGAAAGTTGAAACGTCAGTTTATATTGTTGGCTCGCAAGACAGAAATTGTGTACAACTTTAGTGGAGAATTTTGTTTGGTGAAATGCAGAATTAATTCAGAATATTAAGTGAAAATGTTAATTCGGAAAAGGCTGAAACAGATCATTCTGATACAGTTAGGTTGCAGTGTAGAAATTTTGTATAATTTTAGCAGTGGATTGTTTGGTAACGTACAGCATGCTACTAGTTGACACGAATTGTGAATATTAATTGAAACTATTAATTAAGGGATGAGGCTGGGGTAAATAATTCTGAGAACTGAAATATTTAGTTTCGTAAAGTATCATGTCGGTATCAACTTAATGTCCGAGAAGTATGGAGGGGAAAATTAAGAATTGCTAATGGTTTATTCTCGAGCATATCAGATCTAACGCATTCTACAGGTTTTTATCTAGTGTTCTTTCCCTTTCAAGCGAGGTAGTTTGAAAGTAATTTGTCATGTAATGATCCTATCTATCTAGCATGTGCAACTTTGTCAAACTAATGTGCATTCCCATCAATGCTTCTTCACACCTACACATTCACACTTTTTTTCCACCCATAGCAACTAGCCGTCGCATTAATTCTTTGTACTGCTTCCCTTGTAATATAAAATCATTGGTTTAAGTATTATATATATATCAAAATAGTTTAGTCATCGCAAATGATCACTGACAATTTTCTCTCTATTCAATAATCGACCAACGTTCTGCCACTCTATATTTCACGTTATCGAACCATCGTTGCAATTGATAACAGCCTTTCGAACCACTCGACGTAAAAATTTGATGTCACGATAAAGTTGCTTGGATTGCTGGCCAAAGTAAGTGTTGGTTAACTACAACAAATGATACGATATCGCCAGTTTGTTGCCAGTTTCACCGCCTCGTTTTTCTCTATTATCGAAGTTTTATGCGCAATCTCAGTTTCTCCCTTTTTATTCTGCATTCGTGGCCTTTCTGCAGTTTCGTTGGTCGAGTAATTTCTTTGTATCAGTGAAGTGTCGATTTTTTATTTCTTAAGTCACGATTCGATTAATTACGATAGATTGCAGTTCATGCTTTACAGATAATGGCTGATTAGGTGTTAAGGTATTGATAACTTAATCGACTTTTAACTAGATTGCAATTTAATATTTTTTAAAAAGTATAAAATCTGTATTAAAGCCTTTAACAGTATACTAGTTAGATTTTAAGAAGTGTTGCAAAAGAAGTAAATGAGCAACATTGCTTTCATTGCAACGTTTAGAGCAGTTTCGAAGATTGTTTTATTACGCACAATTATTTATAAACAATACTTATATAATTATTACATTCTTATCAGCATTTGTAGTATTGTTTATATATTAATAATATTGATTTTGACCTATAAAGTATACCACACAAAAATTGCGATAGGAATATCAACCAGAACTCAGCAGCCTTCTCAAAATCATTCCAAAGATCAACCAGTTCTGCTAACTTTTTATAGCCACGATTACTAATGAATGTCACAGTCTCCTTCCGATCTCAATGACAATAAATTACCTTCGCACCGTACTCTGTCCCATTTCACCAACAATGCATTCTCAATTACCAAGCCAAAAAACCCTCAACCATAACAATAAGAAAAGAGTTCTCCCCACCGGCGTAAGTATACCGGAAAATGCATACAAAGTAACGTCTTACAAAGAAAGAAAATTATTTTTCAACATGAAAGGGAAGACGCAAACTCGGCCAATCTCGATCCGCCGTCCAACTTGCATAATCCGGGAATAATAAGTCATATAATCGTCGGAAGTTCAGCGGTTTCGACCAATTACGGAACGGATTCGCATGCAGGCTCAGCGAGCAGATCGCGGAGCGCTCTACGCCGCCTGTTCTCCTATCTCCTCGAATATATCTATGCGGGTTCCACGTATTCCAGCGGCGTACGTGGCCGCACACGTACGTACACGTGGTTGCACCTACGCCCGTTCGGTGCATTGACGTGCACGCGTTGCATGAGCCCAAAGAGGAATACGAGCGAGGAACGGCCACCGTGAGATCTTTATCGTTCTAAGCAGGAAGGTGAATTTTCCGCCGGCTAACGCTCGTCGATCCATTGTTCCAACGTCGATGAGGCTCGGATCCTGGAAGAAAGCTTTTCTGCCATCTTCTGTTTAGACGCGAACGATAATCGTGTTACAAATTGTTGCTCGTATCTTTCAAGGTAAAATACGTAAGTGGAAATCGGGTTGAAATTTTGTGCGTGAGGGGTGGATTCATTATGGGCAATGGATTGATGACATTATTGGTTGTTGTATTGCACTGCCTTAGGGGTTGCTCGCTGTTTTATCGATTTGTCTATTTATTGAAGGTGGATAGCGTGTAGTTTTCTAGCGTATTCACTGATGGTTCAGGATCGATTGAGATTCGTGGTTGGTTACCGGTAAAAAGGAGAACTGTATATAGTTCGTCTTTATGGTTTGTTGGTAGTTAAGAAAAAAGGGATGCTTATCGTTCGTTGATAACGTTTCTGGTCGCGTAGGTAAGATCGCTGGGCGAATTGTTTTGCATATCCACGAATTTTCGGGTTTAAAGCTGAGATTGAATATTAATTTTCGTGATACCGTTAATACCGGTGGATGCCAATCGTTTTACAGAATGTCGTATTTCAGCCACCATTAAATTTTCAAGCGATTATATTTTTAGGTAATATTTCGAAATTGGTTATTTACAGGTAACATCGTTGCTTCTGGAAGGTGAACGCAGGAAACTGACAGTTCTCCAAAGAGAGCTGCAAGTCGCGCTGCAAGAAGGGGGAAGCGTGAAAGTGAAAGAAAAACAGAGACAAGAGTTGCTGCACGCCATATCGTAAGTAGAATGGCCCAGTCACTGGCCAGACAATGGCTAATAGACCACTATCGTACACATTTTGTGAATTTAATCGTGCAAAATTATTAATTCTGTTTGAGTGGCAGCAGGGATTATTTTCGAACGGTATATAATGTTTCAAGTTTAGCTTCGACTGCGATAATACGCAATAGACACGATAACACATTGTTCAATGTTGAAGGAAACACGTTTCGTCTTAAATGTCAAAGTTCCAATTTCTGATAAATAAAAACCTGGAAAGGATTGACTGTATACGATAAACTTTATTTCTCCGAAATTATTGGTAATATAAAATAGCACTGGTCGGGCACGATTAAGTAGATCATGTCGGTGCTGATCAGACACGCGTTACGCCCACTTTTGGAAGTTTAATAATACAAAAACAATGGAAACCGTATAAATCCTATTACAATCTCTACTATTAAACAAAAATCCTGCTACATCCGTAAAAAATATTCGAACGAACATTTTCATCGTTAACATTGTTGAACACCGCGGCACATTCAACCGTATATCCCCAAAGCGTCACAATTAAATAATATCCTCTCAGCGTCTGAACGAAAACCAATGCATCAGCATTTTCATCTCTCCGGCAGCGTGGAAGGCTCGTTTCACTGGCCGCGGAGAAAGGGAAAAAGGTTGCTCACGAAGGTATAACAATCGAGAATAAGGTGTGTCGTCGCGAGAATAATCGCGGAAAGCTTTCGCTGATCAATTTCATTTGAGAAACTATAAAATACGCTGGCGAAGCTATCGAAGAGCTCGTGGCCGGAACGAAAAACTCCGCTAAGGAAACATCCATTTTCCCAAGCGGTAGCTCTCGAATAATATATTTTGCAAGTTGGCACCGTACCCTCGTAACACCAGCTCCGGACCTCCCTGCCCTCGCCCAACCCGCCCTTCGTAAGGGAGGGAGGATTAACTGGTTCAAGATTTATTAGCGCCTGTCCTCCGGCGGGCTAACAATTTGATCAAACTACCGTGGAATTATGCAGTTTCATGTAGCTTCCGGCGCGAGTCGTCCCCAAGTCGAAGCTGAAACTTCCAGCGCATTACTTCGCACGCAAAAAGCGTCTCGATTAATCAATTATTCCTCGACGATTACTGTCCTGTCATTTTCTTGAGCGAAGTGTTCGTTAGATTTTGCTTCGACAGATTTCGTTTCTCTGCTCCTTTTTGCTTCCTTCCTTCCTTCCATTGCTTCACAGGTGTATTTGATATTAATTTTTGTTTAGAAATCAGTCAAAAATAAATATATATAACTTTTTGTTATATTGCCTAATATAATTGAATATATTTTCCGTATTTCGTGTATCGGTACTTATTATTTGACGTTTTAAGTGTAAATTTAGTGGTTACGTTTGTTATGTATATTGGAGTGTTTCAAGTAATTCGGAATTAGATTACCTGTGTAGAAAATTGAGGATAATGTATTTTATGTTTGGTTGGTTAAATTTCAACTGTGTTGGTTTATGAAATAGTTAAGATGTGACTGTGGGAATATTGAGTTTCTGCTCGGAACGAAATTCTGCACGAGACAGCCTGCGTTTAGTAAGCGTTTTGTACAGGTTACAATTTCATTTCTCGGCGATCTTGTCATAATCTATTTAAATTGACCGGTTTTATCTGTGCAACTATTCGCTTTCGCATCGTTCCATAATCACGGTTTTACCTTCTATATAAATATAACGGCAGCCCGTTTCTGTACCTCATCTTTCCCCATCTATATCCTCGCCACTGTGCATTTCTACATCATCACATATTTCCCACGAGCACATTTCGCTCTCCCTTATAGCAATCATTATCCCAAGCATATCCACGAGGGTGTCCCCGACAATAAATCCAAGCTCGCGGGATCACGTTAACAGGTGCACCGTGGATTTCCTAAATCCCCAAAATTAGGACCACCGTCTGCCTTCCCGAGACGGTTCCGGCCCAAGCGTCTCGACGACACCTCGGGAGAAAAGTCTCGAGTCAGCGATATGTAAAGCTAAGCATTTTTTTTCTTTTCTTTTTTTTTTGCCAGTCTGGTGGATGCTGTTTGCACAGCTCCTCGCGGTGTTTCGGCGCTGTTTGCGTACGCCGGAAGCGCGCCTCGTCGATTATACGTCGACGACGAATTTACGAGATCGCGCCGTCGAGTCGCGAAGTTCTGCCGTTTCTGCGACGTCCAATTACGCGTCCCCCGGCCGAAATCTGCTCGACCTGCTTTGCGTTTCGCGACGAACACGCGTGAGAAACAACGGAATAATCGACGAACCCATTCGAGGTTCGGGAACTGAGAAATAGAACAGCGTATCGAGAAAGTAGAGCAAGAAGGGAATCTTACACGATTTTCGTAGCGTGAGATTATTTTTTCATTGGAAATATTTATGATAAGGGTGTATTTAGCAGATAATTATCTATGTACACTTCTGGTTGTGTTGAACTATTTTATTGGATATAAACTTGCAGTGGTAAATAACTATAGATTTGCGAAAATGAAAATAGCGAGAAAGAAAATGATAATACGAGTATATAATAATTATAAATTTGAAAATAATACAAATTATAACCTGGTATTAATAATTTCATGGTGGTAAAAGTCAAGAATTTTTACGTCCAGAATCAGAAGTATTAATGAATTGAGAGTAATGGAATTTAGTAAACTTTTCAGAAAGTGTGGGAAATTAATTTGGCACTGGTACATACAACAGCGTCGTTTCTCTTTAAAAACCGACCGAATTTATTCAGTTTTCATTCCCAACGCTCATGCATCACTGTCATCGCGATTTATCTTGAAGTCCCCAAGCAATCTAGATTTCCTCACTCCATCCCATGAGTATTTGCAATAACAACGCGCGTCGCATTTGCGGATATACGATTATCATTTGATTTCAGAAACTTGATACAAAGCGATACGTTTCAATGGAAAATACGAATGCGCAGGTACACCGTTCGCCAGATTTACCAAAAGATTAAAATTATTGAGAATTGACTCATCGACGCACATAAATATCTTGTTTCTGTTGGACGGATGATACGATATCTGTAAAATTTACTTTCAGAGTTTCAACTGCTTGAACACTGATTTTCAATGCGAATCCGAAATCAATAATTTCGTTTCACGTTGTACTATTCGGTTCCTCTGTGATTAAAATGAACCACGGCTTTTGTACTCAAAGCTGTAAAATGAAATGTATAATTCAAGACAGAAAACAAATATTTTACGTTGAATAATTTGTAGGGGAACTTGAAAATTCGCTTTCGTTTGTTAGTCTGTTATAACTTTGAATGAAGTTAATGAATAATATTGAATAAAACTGTGCGCACAAACTTTATAATGATTGAATAATGTTTAATATAATTCGCTGTTCATAAACACAACATCAATCGAACTGAAATTTCATACGATCGATCCACCCGAAGCATCTAATTTTTCCACCCTAATATAAATAATTTACCAGGAACTACAAAACCGAGCGGGCTGAAGAGTCATTAAAAGGCAAGCAGATATAGAGTATTCGATTTTAACTGCTACAATAGAAATTAGAAATTACTACAATGTGTAGGCAAGAAATTAATTGGAAAATGTATTATCCTGTAATTGATTTATACCGACGTAACAATAACAAATAATACAAACATGCGTTACATAAATGAGAGAAGAGTGTTTAAAAAAAATGCAAGCATAACAAAAGAATGCACGAACGATAATAATAATTGTAATATAATAATACAAATTCTCAGAGCTGTCGATTAATATTTTGAATAATACACGCAAAATGATTCTCAGTTCACAGTGACAGATGAATCGAATGTTTCCTTATCCGTTGTTTTCAGCCACGACTACAATTTCCCTTTCGAAAAACCAATATTTATTGAAAGCTGTTCTGAAACTTCGTCAAGGAAGTGTCGCTAAGTGCATTTATAAGACTGTTTCTTCGATTCGTTTCGCCCCGTCAAAGCGCACGGCAGATTTAATAATCTGCAACGTTCTATTTTTCTTCCCCCTTTGAAAAAGCAACTGCGAAACAGAGACCGAACGCGACATCGTGAGGTTTCTGCGCGTTCTCTTTGCAATTCGGTCGTGCAACTTGCAATGGCGCGAATTAAGCGCGAGCTCCAGCTCTATTTAATAAGCAAATTAAAGCACTGAATGAAATCTACCAAGGCGAATTAAGCAGTCGTGTGCTTGGGTACAAATGAACGTCTTGTGTTCTGAGAAATGGCCGTGTTTAGCATGATATTTATGAAACAGCGCGGGTAACTTTCTTCGACCGGGATTGCGTAATAAATGTAGAGAACGTTATTATGGTGGACACGTATAAAATGTCACGACGATAAAATTTGTTTGCGTTTGAATGTAGGAATGATTTTCAAAGTGATTTTAAAGTTAATTAGGGTGGGGCTGATTGACAATGAATTTGCATTTTACTCTCCATTTTCTCATCGTGTCGTAATATAGTACGATAATTATTATTTATGAGTGTATATATGTATTGCTCTATATGGCTTAAAGCAATGACTATCTAAATGAATTCTATTCAAGTTCGACTTCCAGTTTAATTTGCTACGATTCAGCTTTCGTATTGTTCTTATTTCATTTTTAATGATAATAGTTTATAGCTAATGCAGAAACCATTTTGATTACTCGATGTTATTCTAATGAACACTTAATGTAAAATGCAATGCACTGTACAGTATACTATTCGTTCATTCTCTACCGATATGTTATAACTAATTCTAAACATCAGAGATTATTTTACTGAGGGTAGCACAAAGTGGAGCTATTCCCTCTGCTAGTAAATTTTGTTAGACATGAAATGGCTGGTAGAAAGTTTCGAGATAATTATGTGCTTTCTATTCTTTGTTGAAGCTATATGTATAAACGCATATTCAGGAACTTTCGCCATACATTCTAGCAAATAACGTTTGACTGTGTAGTACGATACGCATAGAGAAATTGAAGTTCTGAGTTCGATTTGTCAGTTGTCACTGGAATAAACGAGGGAACAAAATCGTACAATTATACAGTTCGTCGACTCGAGCGAAGGCAACAGCAGTTTATGAGACTGTCAAAAATATGTTAAAATAAACTCCTCGCATTAAATTACATTTTCCTCGAGCGGATCGTGAGTTCCATAGAGAAAGAAGGATAAGGAAGCTGCGTTCGATGCAGGCGAAGAAGTTTAAAAGGAACAGCGCACAGGAAGGCCAGGTTAACATTTATATTCTCCGGAAGTTTTCGTGCATTTTATGACTCAACCGGGGTGATCGCGAAAATGAAACACATTTATAGAAATGCGGTCTTCCTGATACGAGTGCACTGTTGCGCGTTATCATAAGTCTTCGAAGTATAAAGCTGGTGCATTTAAAGATATAGCGTTACACCGGTACAAATAAATAGAAGAAAATAATCTCTTAATATTTTAATTAGGGGTCCCATTTCGCGTGTAATAAAATACACAAAGTGTATAAAAATTATGCGGATCAGAGTTGCGAATACCTTCAATAAACGTTCAAAACTATAATCTCGAACTCGAATACTTTCATTTAATATCGAATACTTCATTTATAAAGCGTGTACAGTTTTCAGAATAGAACCCCTGTTGCGGGTTCATTTCTACTACCTTACCTTTTGCTTTATCATAAATAGCACGCGAGATTCTCTCCCTGTTCTTTTTATTAATAAGCGGCATATCTATGTTATCGTGACGTTTTTCGTTTATTTTGTCGATAGAAAAATTCAAGGACAGCACGAGCAGCTCGATAAGGAGTACAGAATCCACGCTGCTGGCGTTCTTTTATGCAACACGAGGGGCTCCGGCAAGGTAAGCGTTTTGTCATTATTCTTCCCTCTCGTTCCGTGATTCACCGAAGATAAATGGTCTTCTCGATCATCGCAACGCGATCTATTATTTGTTAGCTGGGAATGTCTGGCCCATCATACGCGATATTTGCTAGTACTCGACTGTTCTTTGAATAGGTTCGATCGATCGACTGTCTTATTATAGAGGGCGAGGAAAAGGACGTCTTTCGTTGCTTTCTAAGAAACAGTATACACCTTACTCTGTTACTTGAACTTGCCTTTTTTTGGTCAAAAAACGATTCTAACAACTTAATGGTTGCGTTAAGATATATTGATAAACTTTGTGCGATGAAGAGTATTGGTAATATTAAAAGTGGCTTCTAATTTATTTCAAAGTTCGTAGAATAGATATTTATTTATATGTAATTTTAGGTTTCTCTGAAAGATCATTTCTTAAATCTTTATTCTCCTTTTTATTATTCTAGGAGCGTGGAGGAGAATAATAGTAATATTTTCTGTAGTGGGGCAAATAAAATTATTTCTCCCGTTGCTAAACCTGATTTAAATAATTTTATACTTGTCCTGGTCTTAAGGATTATTAACGTTGTAAGATCATTTTGCACGTTTTGCAGTTCTTGGAGATTATGCTATTTCTAGACCGTAATAAAAAAATTGCTACCCTTAACTCGTCCTCAGGATAGAAAACGTGTAACAATTGTAGTTAACAATTTTCGAAACAGAAGGATTCCAACACAAATCACGTGTAGCTTCAGCTTTAACATATTATGTTAGGGATACATGAATTTCAATATACAATTTTATCTATTCATGAATTCATGTTGAATATAAACCGTTCACTATTATTTATTTCTTACGTTACATGTACAATGAGGAGGAAAAACTTCAAGCGTGTAAAAAGAAATTAAAATAAATCTAATTACATACACCAGCAATGGACACACATACACAATATTTTCTGAATAATTTCAAGTTGAAAATTCAAACACCTATCCAAGATAGAACATGCCGATATAAAGTCAATTACTATCTGCCTCTATAATATTAATCTCGAATCATTAAATCGTTAACAAGTCGTGCGATATTTCCGCCGGCAATGTGTACGTATCTCCAATATCCTACAGAGATAATTCATTAATTCTATACTAACTGATTGCTTTACAGAAATAAAACCATTCCTTCTTCTTATTCCCCGCAGTCGGACTACGCACACAACCCCGAGCCTGCAGATACCTTGTCAAACGATAATATCACTCAACCCCATTAAAGCAACATCCCTATCGCTCCCTTATTAATCATCTGCCTCCCCTAATCCGAAACGAAAGCAGATCAACATTAACCTAGCTATGTTCTGCGTTGAAATGCATCTAACGATCGTCTCGCAGCAGAAGGCCCCCTTCGTTTCGCCAAGAAAATAATGTAACGACGCAATTTAAAAGAACGAGGCGAACTTTCGAGGATCACCGATCCACTCCCTTCGGCGTTCCGTCGCCGAGCCTCCAGAATAATAGATTCAATTTCTGTCGACCTTCCCTCAAACCGTTTCCTCTATCTTCCCTTCGCCCATTGGCCTCCTCTCCGCCCCCTCCTCGCGATTCAGGCCGGCGTTTTCTTCGAATGAAAGTTTGGACGGATTATCGCACTTTGTCGAAGACCGAGAAGCAGCCAGCCAGCTCGGAGCGGAGTGGCACTTCGAAGCAATCGAGAATCGGCGACTCTATCTCGAGCTTTGCAGCATCTTCGCCGTGATAGAGGGCAAACTTGCGGGGTTTAACTCCGTCTATGACGGGGAACTGTGGGCGGAACGACGAAGAAACGGCTGGACTAATGATAAGCCAGTGCGCAGAACTGGAGATAAAGGAATTCGAAAAAAGCTGGCTGTTCCTATTGTTCTGGGTCAAATGACAACCAGCTTCGAGCTATTTGAATTTCCTTCAGTTGGATTTTCTGTTTTTTCAGGAGCAATCTGACGTAGTGAGATATTTCAATGTGTTCATAATTGTATCACACTTTGATTTATACTGTGGGATAGAATTTTCAGGATGCTTTACGTGGAATATTTATGGCGATGCTATAATTGCAATATATAATTTAGGAGGTCGTCTTCAAACACTTTTAAATATGAAATAGTTCATTTTGAATGAACTAAAAATCTGTTCCCGGTATTGTTTTATTCATTGTGTTCGCCATGGTGCAATCAGTTGCATCTACGTGGTCTGGGGATCTTACGAATTCATAGTGGTAAACCACCATGGAATAATTGAATAATAATAGTTTTCTATACATGTGTAGTCTCTATTTTAAATCTAAAAAACCAATATCCGTTGCCTGTGTCACACCAGTGACCACTTCGAAGAAAAGAGGCAAAGGATTTTTTCAATGATTCGAGAATGCAATACCACTTGACAGACAAATAGGAATTTCTGTGTCAGCCGTTTCCCATGTATCGAAAGTCACTGTGCACAGGCCCAGGAAGTTGCTATTTAGCGTCCTTTAATATTTTCGAGATTGTAAGAATAAGAGAAAAGGTATTTAATAACTATTTCTACTAAAACTGACGTGCATTTCTCCCTTACTAATTGACATTGAATTAAGACATTAAATGGAAAAAAACCAATACTATGAAAAGCTTATAGCGC
Source organism: Nomada lathburiana (assembly GCA_963667235.1). Classification (NCBI taxonomy): domain Eukaryota; kingdom Metazoa; phylum Arthropoda; class Insecta; order Hymenoptera; family Apidae; genus Nomada; species Nomada lathburiana. Next base: position 5,193,924 of record OY763905.1, read on the forward strand.
GACACTGTATGTTAATTTCTTTCTCAATGAATATTAACGTTACCAATCATTAAGTATATGAACAGTATTAAAAATTTCTCGCGCTGCAAAGCTCCCCCATGATAGCCCTCAATAGTTAAACGGAGATTCTTAACAGCAGGTCAAGTATGCAAAGTTAAAATACAAAATCAATGATAAATCCCTGTTATCAAACGTTACGGTCTTGTTCTCCCACAATTTCTCAACGAATTAAGACGGCAAATTACTGTCTCGCCAACTTACAAATCCACGCGAAAAATGCCGTCAAGCCACAACTGGCCGCACCTTCCAAAACATCCTCCGAACGAGCAATCTCGCAGGAAGGAAAAGAAGAGAAAAAAAACTCGAGGCAAACGACCGAAACAGGAGCGCCGAAAACAAATTGCATCCATGTCCCCCCGTCCGAAACTGGCCGTCCTTAATCTCTAATTCCCCCGGAACACAACTTCCGTCCCGAGACTTAACTCAGTAACGCGCCTAACGACCATTTCCTCCGCCGGTGGCGGTGGTAGCCGGCCGCCTCTGGAACGGATATTTCTGATACGAAACGTCGGAAAATGAGAAGGCGAAATGTCGCAGCGACCGAGAGGGAAAACAGGGACGTTACCGGGGACGCGTATTGGTGCCGGAAGGGACGGACGGGGGAAAGGAAAATGGGGCGCCCGGGACAAATAGAACGCGAGGAGGGAAACGCGTGGCGCGTCGGAAATAATATGAAATCCGAGCCTCTGGTCCGTGCTGGATGAGAGAAATAAGAAAGCGGAGGCGAGACCAAGATGGCAAGAGTAGAGGGCAAGGGAAGGGAAGGGAAGGGAAGAGAATAGACGAGAGGAGGATACACGCGCGGTCCGCTGGATGACGAAGCGCAAACGCGACCGAGAAAATTGCGGAAACGCGGAGAGAAATAGGGCGAGGGAATGGGGGACGGGGGAGGCTGGATCGCGGGACGTGTAATAAAAACGACACGGACGAAGAAGAAGAAAGTCGGTGTCCGCGGCGATGCAGAATATTATGGGAAGCCGGCGACAAACGGACGACAAAGCCGCGGTAGAAACGGGCCCGCCGGAAGGAATGAAATATGAAAAACGCGAACGACTGAAGAGTATCGACTGATGGCGAGAAACCGGAGTGCCGTGGCGGTTTCCGGAAAGGTGAACGAAAGCGGAATAGAACGGTGTGAAAGGAGGGGAACGGGTCGACGGGTGGCGGGTTGATCAAAAACAGGAGTGTTGGGCTTGGAAATTAAAAGAAAGAAAGTTTCAAGGGGATGGCAGTAGGGTGTCAATCGTGGTTTCGAAGTTCGGGAACTTAGCATACAATAGGAATGTTTAGCTTATTTTAGACACCGGCTTCTTGGAGTCGGATAAAATGAAAGATTTTTCAAGCAGGGAATTAAACAGGGCTTGTGCGTCGAATTGAAGTTGCTTGTTCAAATAAGTTTCTTGTATAAGATATTCAAGGGTTCTTTTCTTATCAATTTAAAATGATCGAAGAAGAATGTTACAAGAAAAATGATATTATAAACTGTATTGGATGACTGGAACTAAGGCAGACGTTTAGTTACAATGAATTATGTTTAATTAATCATCGTTCAAAACAGCTGTATTGATTTACAAATATCTTTAACGTTATTCTGAACTGTACTAAAACACTGCCAATCTACTGCTCCGACCAAATTCCTTATTCAATTAACTTTAATTCCAGAGATTCTCAACATCGCCCATTTCTCTCAGATATCATCAGGCAGAGATTGAAGTGTTTAGTAAATAAAGGATAGAACTGGCAAACGGGAAAGGGGAAATAGCATGGATTAGAGAAGAAAAGGGCGAGCCAAAGGGGTAAGAGATCGGATGAACGAATAAACGGAATAACGCCGTCTTCCGTATCGACTTACAGTTTCCCCCCTTTCGCCCTTTCCTACCTCACTCTTTCTGGTACCGTGCTTGCCTCCCTTTCATTCTTCTAGACGCTACTCGATTTTTCCTCCCCATTCTTCCCTTTTCATTCCCTTCACGTTCGACAAACGAGGTTGGGGTGCATTAGCGGTGTCCAATTACAGAACCGCTATGCACCCTGGCCCAGACACATTATTTCGTCGAGGATACGAAAGGAAATGGGAGACGCCGAGACGCTGGTATTTCTCGGGGGATGGTTGTGCGACAGTAAGAACAGTCCCGGAATAAGTTTGACTAACAGAATTAACCGATCGTAACTTTGATTGTATTAGGATAACTGTTTTCGATGCCGGGAAAGGAGAAATGTTGCCAAGATATAAAGAAAGAAGCGGGCAAAAGGAACTGAAATTTAGCCGAATTATTTGAATCATTGAATTATTGTATAATTATTTCACGACGATAACTAGCTGTAGATGAATTGTAAATTTAAGGAAAAACGGGCAATTTGTTGAGTAAAACTTCTATTCATTATACAACGTTGGTATAAGACGATTCCGTAAAGAATATGGGAGACGTATTTATAAACAAAGAACGTGTTGAAAAAACGAAAGTGGCAGCCCAATTTAGGATCGAGAAGCGAATGGAAAAGAACCGCGTGTAGAAAAATGTTTGTAACGCAGTTTTCAGTGTCCTTAAATCGTTGCGATAAAACAGTAGAGAAATTCCAACGAGTAAAGCCATTCACGTGGCAGCGTGTTTCGAGAAACACCAGCCGAAACCCAATCGAATGCCATTATACAGAAAACAGTTCCCATAAAAAAAAAAGCACGGCGTCGTTTATCGAGAATCGAAAGCAGATAATCCAGCCTCCAGAAACAACGCAATCCTTGTCACCGGTATTACGACTGCTCAATTCATATTTCATTGCCCGTTCGTTGTTGCTGCCACGCCCATTACACCGGTTCGTTAACGAGTTGCAATCGAATTCGCGACAATATCGGTAAATTATTATTCGGAATGCAACGAGTTCAGGGCAAATCAATCGTCGGACAATCGACACCGATGCGCTCTATATCCACGAAGCTCTTTATAACTGCCCTTTCATTTGCGTTTTAAAGAACAGTACAGTTTCACTGAGTACTAATCAGTACTCAACAGTGCTAATTGAAGTAATTATTCTATGGACTAACCTTTCACCCGGGTAACATCGAAGCCAGCCGCTCGATCTGCAGACTTGGTGTTATCACCTTTATCACACGAACCACAGAAGTAAACAATTCAATGAACACGAGTTGTTCTTCGCGCACGTTCTGTCGAACAACTGAAGGTCTCTCGATAGAGTCACACATATAAATCCACATGTGCCCTATCTGAGGGTAAACAAGTTTCGGAAATTAGCGCTGCGTTTGGAAATATGTATTGTGTTTACGAATGCGATAGGCTTAGAGGCAAACTGTGGTGAATATTAATACCATGGTTTTCTTATATTAATACTATCGATTTTGCAATTAAACATTGATACCAAATTCATTCCACCTGAAACAGAGAATCATACAGGTATTAAAGTTTCTATGAAATGCTTGCCATGAATAAATGAAGTACCGCGTTTGTCGATTATCCAGAGTATCGAATTTAATAATCGTTTATTCACAATCGTATGTTCACGGTTTAAAGTTATCCATAGAAGAAGATAGTATTGCTTTGCGTCAGGACTTTAAATTATCGGGAAAATATATACTTTTAATCATCTCACCCGGGTCTTACCCCATTGTAATGTATTATCCACTGATTACATTTCCTATCACGATGGATACTTGACGGGGATCCGTATTCTTAGATGGAAAAGGAATAAACCAAAGTAAGATTGAATTGATTCGAACGGTGTCTTTTCAAATAAAAGGGACAATGTACTGCGCTCCCGTTTCGAATTACCGTGAAGGCCATCGGTGCTTCTTTTTAGAACTACTTGATCAACGTGATACTGTTTCCATGATTCAACCCGCATCACGAAGAAAGCAGCACTCCGCCGGAGCATTGGACAGCGAATATCCACCGGAGGAAATTCCTCTGTCGTTCGATTGCGAGGAATATCGAGCGACGGAACAACAGTGGAAACGAAGACGAAGAAGATGAAGGAAAGGTATCGAGGGCTTAGAAAGGAGAGTGCCTATCAACGCGTTTCGAGGAAATGTCCGCATGCAGCGAATAAGCAAGACGCTTTTAAGCCGGATACCCGTGCGAAAACGAAGAGCATCGGGAAAGAAAGTAGAAAATAGAAAAAGCATCCCTCGAATAACGGCAGGAACGTAAATAGCACGAATAAATTCACTTTGGTCGAGTTAAATCATGGTTTAAGGATTAAAATATTGGAACAGCGTAAAGGGATGCAAGGTATACACGATCCGAGGTAGATAAATTACGGAGGGAAGATTTGAATGATATTTAACTGTAGGCTGATACAAACAGTAAATAGCCAGGCACAGTGTGTCTATGGTAATGATAAAGCGGAGAATTTTAATATACGCGTGTAAAACGAAAAGATCGAGAAGCTCGTAAAATGGAATTTGCTTGAATATTTGTTCAGTTAACATTAATTAATTATTGAACTTCGCGTTCACTCTGCTCTTGTTTTCATTCAATTTTCATTGATACTTGTGTTGATAATACTTCTTTATGAATTTCATTCTCTTAATGCTTTAACTGATGTTTTGCAAAATCCTGTAAATACTAAAATTTGATAGAAAGCTAAACGTTACAAGCCTTATCCATTTTATAATCTAGATGAGAAATTCGATTCGGACAGTTATTAATAATTTGTCAAACGGATTTCGTTCGTTTTATTGCCAGATAGTAAATTGTTTTATTAGGAGCAACGCAATCATTCGATTTACATTGGAAGATGTGGTCTTCAGGGGGTTGCAAAGCGAACCCGGGAGATAAAAATTGAACGCGAAACAGGTCCGTTTACGTACTTCCTGTTAGATGAGCGTCTCGTTTCATATTGCATCATCAAACTCCATTTTTCCGGTACATTTCGCTGTGGGGTTTATCCTCTGAAGGTTTTAAAAGGCACATGCATATTTTCCGCCTCTGGATATGCTCTTTGCAGTTAAAGTTTTTCTTGCTGCCTCCGGAACGGAACACGGAATGGAGGGGAACAGAGTATCATGCAATTCGATGCAATAGAAATCGGAAGCTTCTGTGCATTTTCCATACACATAGTTCTCGTGTAATAATATATTTTGTATAATAATAATTACGAATAATGATACGATAATACACAAATAAACGAGAAAACAAAACTTAACAGACCGTCTATTAAATTATATCAAAGTACCTTGATCAATAAAATCTTGAAGGATAATTGAGTATTTTCCTTCAATTAGTCAGTACGATTATTTCGTTGATTATTGTACCTTCAAGATCCAAGAGTTTATTCGGAAAGGAAGATCTAAGAATACTTTAGATATGTACTTCAATTGTTTTTTTATTTTTGTTTATTTAAGTACTTTAGATGCTTAAGTATTTTGCTTCTGTTGCAAAAGAGCAAGATTAATTTAATTTTGTCGAGCTCTCTATCAACGTGTACCACACTCTTGAGTTGCAAAAGTGGATAATCCCGGTTCGCATTTCACAGAAGGGTATCAAGGACCTGGTGCAGTGTACCAATTTATTGTCCGTGGAAGTGGTAGGTCCCGAGAGTGCGGTACAAAATATGAAATCATGGTTCAATTATAATACGTTTAAAGTTACAATGGTTTTAAATGGTTTGCACAACCGTACCTGTATAATCGTCGAAACTGATGTTCAGATAGAGCTTTCATTAATTCTCGTAGCAAATTATAATTTATTTATACGCATTACAATATGTCCCAGCGTTTTCCATTTGCATACGAAAAATCCAAAATATTTCAGTCATTTATTAACATCGCACGCTGTTTCTCGGTAATTCAAAAATTACCATACCTACTATGACACACGACGGTGAAATTTCATCCGAATTTCCGAGATCAAATAAAAAAAACAATTCGTTAAAGGTAATTATATAATTAATATAAAAACATCACACCCTTGAACTTTTTACTGTCTGTTCGACATAAGAGCGTTTCCGAAATTCGCTGATTTGCAAAAACAAGAAGGTGCCGCAATATATTCCACCCCTTAAACACGTTCACTTAAACACACCCGTTATCTCCGCGAACACAATTACACATCCTACCAATTGAACGCCCGAAAATTCCAACGGAGAAACATTACGTACACCGTTGGCCAGCCAAACGAGTGCAGCGATCTTGACGACACCGTTTATGCACAAAAGGGTCGGAAATATTTTCCCCGAAATTGTCAGCTGTACACGCGAATGCAATAAGGCGACAGCCGAATCAGCTCTTATCTGGTCGGAAGTTAAAGCAACGGGGCAAGACGCAGGTAGGGAAAGGTGTTTCGCGTTCCTGTTACACGGCCGAATTGGCGAAGAGGAGCTCGGCTCTGAGAGCAGGATAATTATCGTTACCGTCGGTGTGTCACAGCCTCCTCCTTCGTTCCTTCTGCTTCCGTGCCACGTTCGTTCACGGTGGCCATCTTTTAGAACCGCGGCCAGAGGACGCATCGTTTGCCGAGACAATGCCGTCCACCTATGAATTCAAATTACCGTCTACGGGCGGTTAGAATTTTTAATTAAAAAGCAACCCGGCCAGCTACGAACTGGCCACTGGCCGACGGACGGGTGGGGTTAACGAGCACGAAATAACGAGTCGTGACGTTGGACGAAAAATGAAGACGTTACCTCCACCTGCCCTCGCGAATTCCACCCCACGCGAACCAATTCTTTTCCTTCGTCCCCCTTTTTCCTCTTTCCGTTAGTCGTTCCTCGTATCAATACGACGAGTGGTATTCGGTTTCTGCGTAACGAGGATTTCACGAGGGCTGTTAATTTGGGAAAGAAAACGTGGGGGATCGGGGGTGCGAGTAACGTGGTAGACGAAACGTTAAGGTGTTTAGGCGGGGTTTCGTTTAATTATGACGATTTAATGAATTGCGATGCCGTTCGGGCGTAATACAAGAAGCTCATCGGCGATGGCTGATCTAATCAAGTTCGAGCCTCGTATTAATTTTCTGAAATCGATTCCGTTCGCAGGGGAATTCGCCGCGCGATTATTCGTTGCTTCGAGGTGGTTAATTTGTTCCGGTTTGAGGTTATCGACATCGATGAAATTCTGTGTTCTGCGATGGTTTTCGACGGCATATTGTTTCGGGTGAATTTGGTAAACGCGTATCTATGGATCGTATTGTTATACACGTATACATATTCATCGTTTGGCGCGTGGTAAATTAACGCGGTATAGAGAAACCGCGGATTGTTTTTATTTTTAACCGAAGAGCTGCTTTTATTTGGTAGATTTTTGTTGCACAAAAATCTGTGTTTAATATAGATAGTATGGAAGTAATAATTGCACCTTGTGGCCGGCGTTTAACGACCTTTTCCCTTTAAAAAAGGAACGCCTTTTAATATCCGGCAGAATTTTCGGAATAGTAAATTTCGTGTATTTTCATGCAAATAGAACATTCCCCTTTATAATTCCATAATTATTTTATTCATTCACTTCGCTGCCATTAATTCCTGTAATTGTTTATTGGATAGTTCTAATTGGTGCTCTCTAAATAAATGTAATTCAGCTTATTAATATCAATATAAAATAGAATTTAGTATATTCTATTTAAATTGTATCGATAGTGTAGTTTAAAGAAAGTGTATTTAGAGTAAAGCTTTGTGAAAAATATTAATACGAAATGAAAGAAATGAAAAATGTTTAACATTATATTATCAATCGTGTGTCGTTGCGGTTTAATTAAAATCTTCAATGAACAATATGAAACGCGTATTACATTTAGTAAATGATCATTAAATCTTATTCTATTACATTCTCTGTATTTCTTGCACCTCTTAATAATGCTATTCTTTTCCCTTATCGTGTCCAAGCTCCCTCAATAGAGCAGCTAACAGACCTCATTGCGGATTTTGTTTTAATTAAAGCGGGGACGCTTAAGCTGCGTTTACATCGTGTATATTATTAATCTCGGGCCAAAGCGGAGCAACGAGACGGAAAAGTTTTATCGTTCAAGTCTTCTACCAGTTTCACAGCTTCCCTCTGATTTATAACCTGCTACCTTCAGACTTGAAGGAAAAATTTATGTCACCACCGCCAGCCCATTTGTCCGATGTTTATTACAATAATTCTTGTCTCGAGGAATCGCAAGGTTCATGCGATTAACACCGTCGCAGACAAATTTGCAAACCGATGTTTTCCACCAAAGAAATTAATTTATAAAATCATTCCATATTTTCAACACGTCCAAACCTTCAACAAATATGCGGATAAAATGATATATTGTGCGTGCAAAATCAACTGTCGATCGAATAAATTTTCGACTTTAATTATCTGATGCTTTTACCAGAAACTGTAAGATAATAAAAATAGTCATGCAACACATTTTCTACATCTACAGCAGCTTCGAAATAAATGTACGAGCGAAAGTTCAATAAAGAATCTCAAGTAATACCTTCAATTTTTATAAATTAGTAGGCCAAATGTATTATACGATACATTTAGAATTCGACATCCTCGAGCACGTCCGATTCTTATCAGAATTACTCCCACATGCTCCAAATATCATTTCCTCATAAATTGCAATCGATCCAGCAATAAATATGAATAACAAACGAAATTCAACCACCGCGATCTGACTTTTCCTATCCTCAACATCCAATGATATCGGCAACGCTTACTCCCAAGTCCAACCAAGTGACAATGCTTGCCGCTAACTTTACAGCGCCGCGTCCATCTTCCCCAAACTCTACCGAACAGCGTTCGTCGAAATTGGACCCTGTCGTCGTACGATCGACCCGCGATGCGGCGTGAACATTCACGGACAGCCGTGTCTGCTTATCGAGCCAATGATTCATTACGGTTATCTCGACGTGCAGTAGTTCGAGCAGGGCCGATGATGCAACGAATACCGGATCTGGTTCGCGAAGTAGGGCGGAGAAGCTAGGCCCGGTGTCAGAGTCGGGTTAACCGAATTCAAAATTATTACGGTCTGCCTTTGCTGTCTCTCTCTCTCTCTCTCCCTCTCCCTCTCTCTTTCTCTCTCTCTCTGCCTCTTTCGATCTGGTGCATGCGTATCCGCCCTGCGCTCATGCAACGGGACCACGATGATAGAGCTAAGGAGACGGGGTAACTTCGACGAGATGGAAATGGAACAGAGGGGTAGCCACGGCCAAACGTACGTGCAAAGTTTATTAAGATCCGGCAGCGTGTTTCGCGGTGCCAATTACAAACTTGACGCTCCGCGGAAAGTTCTGGAGATTCGATAGAACGGGGAGGGAGGGAGAGACCAGGTCACAAGGACCGGAGATCAATTTGTCGATGAACGAAGCTCCAGATTTTCTTGACCTGTCCTGTTCGGCTATTCGGAACGGTTGAGAATTTTCTTGATAGCGATACTTTGCGCGAGGATGCATGTTGAATTATTATATTGATCGTTAGCTGCGGTAACGAGAATAATTAATATTATTTCACGATGCTTTGTACATTGGGATCTGTACACCTTTCGTGCAGTGTCCTACGGTTTAGGTATGGTAAGGAACACTTGGTAGTCATTATTATGATAATCGTTGTGAAACAACGGGAAGAGAAACGGAATAATTTACCGTACGAAGGGAACAAAGCAGGGGGATAGAACATTCTGTGGGACAAAGGGTAGAAGGGTTATTTCGTAGTATTCACGTTTTTCTTTCATTTTTCCATAATCCCTTTCGATTCGGTTAACATTATTTCAGCTACAGTGTGTCACGCGAATAGTATGAGCGAGGAATAATGTTGAATTGAATGTGCCGGGAATTTGTAATGTATGATAGTAAACTGCAGTCATAAAGGATTTGCATTTCGAATGAGCTATTGTATCATTAGCTAATGCACAAGTTACGAGGACACCACTCTCCCCTATATAGTTTATGATTTTAGTTAAACAGAATGCGATCGCACGGTAACGCCCGGGAATATTATCTTCGGATCGAAACTTGCTACGTGCAGTTTGCAGACAACGGAGAACGTACGTGAGATAAATGTTTCGGACTGTAGCGTCAGAATTTGTATAAAGAAATATTCGCAAAGCTCGCAATTTTTCTCTCTCCCAACGAGATACAACGAAATCAAATTCCGTTACATCCACATTCCCGGATGAACCGGGTAACCGAGTGTTGAATTCTAAAATTCCAACCTATTCTCGATTTACAGCCGCAATGGAATGACCAACCGATATAATCAAAAACCGGGGGAAAACAATAATTCCGTTTCTCTTCGCAACGAAATTACCCTAACGCCGCCTCGTAATAACAGTCACGATTTAAATAAATGGAAAAACAATTCGCGTAAGCGCAAGCAATCTGTTAGATATTAAAGAAAAGAAATATACAAAGGAAACAATTTGCATGCCGTTTGAGTTCTTTTCCCTCGTTTCCCTCCCATGGGAAATACAATGGGAATAATGCTGCAATTGCCTGCTGCTGTTTCTACATTTGAACCACGATTATGAATCAGGATATCGTGTTCTGGGTTTAACGTACGGTCGTGGCTCGACGTGCAAGCCCACAGGATATTTCTGACACTGATTAAACCTGTTGGTTACCATTTGAATCGTCGTCTGCTGATGTAACTGAGCGATGACACACCGTCCGTCCATTATCAATGAGCGCTCGTTAATACCGAGAACCTCTTAGCAGGTTCATTTGACTTTCAATGGTCACGAGCAATGGCTGAAGACTGATAATAATAGTCGTAAACGATACGAGGGGATGCTTTAGTTATAAGTACGAACGATATTTGGTACATTACTTGGTCTTATTGGTGAAACACTCGTTGTATTTGAAATAATTGTAATAAAACGCAAATACGAACCCAAAAGAAAGTACAATTAATACTAGAATTTACTTACAGATGTTTTTATCTGCGAAGATAATGCTCAGGTAATTATTATAACGATTTCATTTTATTGTCAGATTTGAGAGAATAAGATGAAAGGTACAGGAACGACGTCCTAGAAAATATTGTCAGCGTTTCATGAATAATATCCACGCATTGACGCGGGTATCCTGTTAATGATAATTAATACGTTTTAGAAAAAGAATATAAGAACAAAGTCGTATTGCACTGCTCAATGCATTATTTATCACGCGAGAAACGCGATAATGATTTCCAATTAGAAAATGTAACAGAAACATAATTCCACGTTTCAGAGATAAAGACTTAATGTTATATCTGCCGCAGAAAAATATCGTACCTCGTGCTACAACATTTTGACCCGCGTGCTTCCATCTGCTAATCAACTTTGCTCCGAGTCACGTACACGTTGCCTCTACATTTTTCAAATTACGATCCTGCCGCACGCTTACATTCTGCTCCCGATATTACAAAGAAGAACATCCTGTTCGCGACGAGCGAAACGTTATTGTTATCACCGCCGCACGATCTGGATGGTATTACACGATGAATCGCCGCGCCGCGTCGCCCGCAATGAGGCAGGATAATTGCAACGAAAATTAATGTTACGCCCCGAAACGACAAGATGCCCGTGCAAAGATCGTTACACGATCATCGCAGGAAGAAAAAAAGGGAACGAAGATGGATCTGCGATTCCTTTGGAATCATTAATTTTCCTCCCCGAGATGCTTCTTACGTGCACTCGCGTCGGATCGAAAATTTTATCTACCTTTCGTGGAGCTTCTTTCGGCGTAATTAAGTATTGCAGTTGGAATGTGAAATTATGGAATTACAAAACGAGACAAATCGAAGTAAAGAAAAGTAACTGTGTCTTAAGATAAAGTTGGCCCGCATAAAAACGATACCTTCCAATTATCTGTTATTAGCCATTGTTTACTACTCATTGTTTTTTAGTTCATATTTCATAGCTATTATTTATTTACTATGGTCATTATGTTAATATATTTTTCAAAATCTTCCTTGTTTATAATGTTTTACATTTCTCGTATGAACAATTTGACAATTCTCTTCTTATGGAAACAGAAAATATACTGTAACTTTTTCAACTGTTTTGGCTGTGACTTAACAGAGTGCGCCCCGAAATATACGATCCTGCAAAGATGTGTACTATAAAATTGTAGCAAGCTAAGCGTTTTAAAGGTATGGGCTATCGTTGAAAGTATAAACCCAGATGAGTGCCCCATACATTGTTTCACTTTTTAAGACTTCACAATATAATACACGGAAGCTCTCCTCTCTGTGAAACGATTAAGAGCAACAATATTTATCTCGAAAGTTTTTTAGTCGCATCGCGATCATTATCAATTCCACAGTACGTACAATGTGAGAAACAATTAGACCGATAAAAGTGTGGCACGCGAAAATTCCTCGAATTTCGATCACATTAAGTAACTAACGAGTCCCTCAATTAACTATTCGCTGGAGAATTCAAAGCCGTCCCCGAGTAGACCGTCCCGCAATGCTAGAAAATAATAAATCGAATTTTTTAAACGAACGTACGATCTTCACGTGGATACTGTTTGTCCTCGAAAAGGCGACATTTCAAATCCGCCGTCTCAGCGATTTCAGCTGTGTGCAAACAGTCTAAACAAACTGCGGAGGAACGAGTTCTCTTCTTATTAAATTTCCGCCAAGATCGTATTATTCCAAACGGTCGAATTATTACAACCGAATGCAGTGAGAAAAGTATGTACCTATGGACGTTTATTATGTTCAATTCGATTAATCGTTTAAACATCGGTGAAAATTAACAGATCGCCTATATTACTCCATGCACAGTGTTAATGAACCATTTATTGGGCAGCCAGATCAATGGTCATTAGCTTCTATGAATTTAAGGTCGGTAGTTCTATCCCATTTATGACTGATGCAACATCGTCCTGCGTATCAATTCGAGTTCACAAATTGTATTATATAAATCGCGTTGACTTTTGCGTCATCTGACGCATCGATGACGTGCGTGCACTTAATTGACGTGAAAATTAACGTCAGATTTATGCCAGAGCACGTTGTGCACTCACGTTGGCCCGCGAACCATGTAATTTCCATTAACTTTCAAAATGCCAACACGCACGATCATTGCAATACGATCGTTATTAGATCGTATTAGTTACAGGTGCTTCACGCGTTTGTTTTTTTTTGTTTATCTTTTATCCGACGCATCTCTAGTAATGAAGATTCAAATGTTATTTCGTTCAAAGCAAGAATCTACTGCGTACAAATTCAACCTATTCGGAAGAATATATTTTTTTATATAAATTCATGATTAAAATAATTGTCAAAGCTATTGTAGGCATCCACTTTTTTGTCTTAATTTATGGAAATGTAAAATAGGATAAGGCTGATCCTAAAATGGGATCCTAAAATAGGATAGGCTGAAGGACTCAGCCAGGAATAAGATTTCCTTAATGGATCTAGGTAAAAGGTATTGTTTAAGAGAGGTATGCTAGTAAAGAAGCCAGGAAAAGGGTGAATGTAAAAGAAGATCGCCGAACTTTAATTCCTGATTCTGCAGTTGTAAGTCTCGTCTAGAAAGGTACGAATCGTAGTTCTCGATTTCCGTTTTCATCTTTCGTCGTCAGAGTCATTTGGTACACATACATGTCTTGGAGACCTTTAAATAGAATCCTCGATTCGTGCTGCATATCTTTTTTAAATAATACGACAAGGGAACGAATTGTATGTATTAATCGATCGTATCCGCAAATATCTGAGCGTTTATAATAGCGACGTTTCATATTTCAAAGTAATCTATCGATATTGTACGAGAACGCTATCCAAGATGGAAAGGGGATTAGCCAGTGCAATGAGTGCATCCGGTAATTAATTCTATCCCTTCATTCGTTTTATCTCCGTAATTTCCATTGCTTTCAACGGCCGATGCTCCCGATTAATCACGATCAGTTTGAAGGAGGTGAAAAATATGTCGAGGATGAAGCTATGACGTTCATTGCGTCGTAAAACGATGACGAACGAGCTCTAAGCAATCGGACCGTGCTCTAAGTAGCTAGAAATCTCAAAGGGGACGATCTGTTACCGGTAGAATTGTTTTTTGGTTGAATAATTGTAGCAAATCGAATAGAAGATTTTCGCATAATTTGCTGAATACCACGAGAACATTAAGATATTAATTTTTGTTTGAATATTCTTAAATAGTCCTGACCTGTTCGAATTTCTCCTGAGAAATTCCTGAAAATTGAACAGCTTTAACGAAGGAACGAATTAAAACATTGTAGATGATAAAGCATGCACAATATCTATCGGAAGAGTTCACCATTTACGTGCATTCCATCAAGCTTAGACAATGTAATAACTATTTCTACGCTAGACCGATTTCGTCATGTACCTACCTACGTGTACATGCTGTAATAAATTATTATCCTCGAGTGAAATATATTGCACCGCCATACACATGCTCCCAAGTACAGGATCTGCTCCGACAAATTCCAAAAATGAAATATTAACACCCAAAGAAGATAGCCACGAACGTTAAATCATATTCGGAGAAGCTATCTTACATTATTGCACTTCCTCGAAAATTAACTGAGCCCGAGGGAAACTTTCGTATTTTCCGTCCAATAAGGTTAACGAGCGGTATATTAAATCCAAATAGAAGGCATTAACATTTAATAAAGATGGCCGCGCGGCGCGATGGTCGGGCAAAGTATGTTAGAGGAAGCCCGGCCTCAACCCGAAGCGTTCGCGGAAAACTTTCGGCCAAGTTTGCGCGAACTCGCTAAATGCAGGTCGATACTGTCTCGTGTAACAATGCCGATGTCGTAACCGAAACTTCTTTGCCACCGTTGACGGACAAAGGACTCTTTAAACTCGACACTTACGGGACCCGCAGATGTTTCTGGTCGGATCGTCGCCGCTCCGTGTGCCGTGGCAGCATTAAGTGGAATTAGGAAACCATGGCCAGACCGTACGGTTACTATCAGAGTGAATCGTAATTTTCGAGCTCGTTTCACGGAAAGTTTCTTCGTGGCTGTATCCTTGTCTCAGGATCGTCCTTGTATGTATATTATATTAATAACGGCTGGGGATATATTGAGGCAAGTTTAATCGATACACGCCGGGCTTCCTTAAACCCTTCGTTAATAAACGTGACTATGTACAGTCGTTCCACTTCGAGTGCTCACCGCATACTAAAGGTGAGTCTAGTCAGTCAACGTTAAGCGTTTGCTGTGTGCTAAGGGTGATTGGTCACTCGTAAAAGCTTCGTATCAATTAGGAGCTCTGCTTGAATATAGGAATGACTGAGACCTTCAGAGTACTTGAAGTCCTTTTATGAAATTGTTTCATACGATTGCTTTACAAAAAGCGTAAATGATGTAAAGTGTAAATGTGCTGTATGTATGAAGCAGTGTTTGTGCGAGTTGTTAATCTTTTTTAACTATTTTTAGTATTATTATTATCGAATAAATGGGAGGTTTAAATATATTTACAGTAAAGATTTACTTGGGACACATTTAAATACAAATGAAACATTTCTCTGTAATCAAAAATTCGTATATTGTTTTAGGAAAAAGTTCAACGACTTTTTATACCCCCACATTGCAATTATAGTGCAATAAAATATTTCTTGTTACTTCAGTAATTGTACTCCCCTTATCTTTTGTATTTTACAAATCTGTAAGTGCATGAATTATCGCAATAGATAAATAATATTCGACCTGCAGAGTAATCATATAATTGAAGCTGCACGTAATGGTAAAACCTTTTCGCTGCAAGGCTATTTATGCAACGTTAATGCACAGTGTATTAAAAAAAAAATACAAAGGTTGGGATGCATTATCATTTTGCAGAATCGAGATTACACGACGATACATTTTCTGCTAATTTTTACATCGCGTAGCGAAAAAAAGCTAAGAGGATCGTAATTGAAATTGAAAGGGTGCATTTTCAGGATTAAAATCCGTATCGTAATGCGAGAATACGATTTTTACTATGAATAAGGTATTACTTTCGCTATTTATCATTTCAATTAACGGAGGGTCATTAGGGCTCATCGCTGTTTAACGATACACGTATAGTTCCCGAGGTTAATTAGATAAAAGAAACGATAAACGCGAGGAAGATTTTAATATTATTACCATTCGAAGTGCTAGCAACTGTCGTACGAGTGATATTCTAATAAATCGGAGAAGTAACCTTTTAAGTAGTATGAGTCAGCCTGAATGCAACAGAACACTTCAGGCGCCGCGCTTTATTACGGAGATTACTGGGACCTTTAGATTGCTGTTTGACGTAAAATAATATTAAAATCGATAAGCCGTTCCTTGAAGACGATATCATGATTCACTCCTTTGAGACAGTAAAGTCAGTGTTTGACGAACTCGAAAAGACTAAAGAAATTTATTAAGTGCAACGGAAGTTCACTGCTTCCTCATGGGCTTTATTTTTCGCTCAACTAACAAACAACTTTCTTCGAAGTAAACAAGAATGACGAAAGCCTTCCAATTAATTAAATTCCAATTGAAGCTTTTGAAGTTCATTTTCTATTTTATTCGTTAGTAAGTATAAAAACGACGATGCAGTGTCATTTTTACGAGCTTAAATTTATAAGAATAATGAAACAAATATTATTAGAACATATGTTACACGTATGCCTGTATTGTACGAATTGTCTTCTACGTGTCCTTCTCTTTTCGTACAACTAGCAAACCGCGGACGTCTTGCAATAATCAGTGAACAGATACTCAATAGGCGCACGGTAACTTACAGATGCAAAACACCCCTCATTTCGTTGGAATGAAATTTTGAATCGCGACGTAAAAACTATATCAATAGGACCGCACGAAAGTGTTATTCCGCGTTGCTTGTCCCACTTAGAACGATCGGTAATTGCCTCGACGAAACTTCACAGAATTGGCTACTTCAGCTGTTCGACGGTTGACGATCGAAGGCCAGATGAAAAGTCGTTCACGTGGTCCTAGCGGGCCGGCAACTTTTCCGAGTTTCCATCGGAGAAGATTCTCTGCCCCCCGGAACTGTCTTCGCCCGTTCGAAAGTCGTCGACGTCCAAAGCCGTGGAGCTGTTCGCCGAGAATCGCCCAACCCTTTCTTCACCGTCACCAGATAGCGATCCACTGCCTTTCCAGTCACGCCCGCGTTCGACGAGTCCTGTCCCATTGTGCCGCACGAAAAAGCAGGATCCTCTATCTTCGTATCCAACTCCACTTTTATCTCTCTCCACCGCCTGTCCGTTCATTCTTCTCCGCTTTACCCAACGGCTATCATATTTGTGACCCTGTATCCCCTTTCACGCGCTCGCGCCTGTATCTGCCTCCCTTTTTTTTCTCCACGTTCGAATTGCAAGCAGGTGGAGGTGGCTGGTCCGAGCGCAGCGAGGCCGTGCACACGGGGCTGTAAATAATAAAAAATGAACCACTTCCGAAAATGAGTCGTGCGCGACCCCTGCCCGGTCGCCCTTTGTCGCACAACACTTGTCTTCTCATTTGAGTTCTGTGCCATTATGCGTCTCCCCGGTGCCGGTACTCTTTTTCTTTTCTTCTCCGCCGCTCTTTTTCGTCCTTTTTCTTTTCCCCTTTCGATCCAGCTCGAGTTCTTGCCCCGTTCGTACACGCCCGTTGCTATCGCTAGTTCTGTGTTTTTCAACCGATTCTCCGTGTTTGTTTCTGACGCGTGACGATGGACAGGATATTTTTGGACAGCTCTGCATTCGTGGCTCGAATGTGTAACGGCAGGGATTGCTCAAGTTTGCTTGTATTTGAGATTCCGTAATTCGCGTTGGGAATAGGGTTGAAGTTTGATTTTGTATTTGTTGCAATATTTGTTTCTTCTTCTTCACTTTGGAGCATGGGATATAGCTTCATTTATTTATATTAATTATTATTGTCATCATTTGAAAGGATATTTTGTATTAAATTGTAAGTTTGTTAGCTTACTCGTCTGTGTAATGTTAGGAAGCACTCTTGTGCAGCATTCGTGAACGAAAGATCAAATCCTTTTCAAATCTTAAAGTGATGTTTTTGAGTACTTTAACGTTTAAAAACTATTTAATATATATTTTTTTAATATAATCACATTTGAATGTGTATTCTGACCGATTTTTCATAACAATCCTCTCATTGGTGTATTTTTCTTTCGTTTTTCCTCTTCCCAGAATACCTTTCATTCTTGTTCTATTTTAAAAGATAAGGCCGGACATATGAGTTACATGTTTCACTCTACCGGGTATTCGGTTTTCGTTTGTAAATGGAATAAACGTCGCTGGGAAATATTTTTTACTGGAATCTCTTCACGTTCTCCGGTTCGTAATTCTAGCATTTCCTTTCTCCTTTCTTTTCCAATTCGGAAACTTTCCGCCGCTTTTTTGAGTTACAGAAATGCATTCTAAATTGCGTGTCCTGGGTGGAGATAGAGAAAACGAGCCACGAGGACAGTAGCACTTTCGAGAATGAGTTGTGTCCATCTCTCGCAGGCGTTTCTCGAACATTTGTCTCGCAATTTGAGCTGTTCCGTTGCCATGTTTTTCTGTATCCGTTACTTCCAACGATTGCCTCCACCGATAAATTTACTAAACTAGCTTTCAGCTTAATTGATTAACAATTCAATTTTCTGCTCGGTTTCCACGACGTAGACTTCCGAATCAGAAGTAATTTAAGATACGAATTATCCTGTCCAGAAATTGTAATGCATAGTTTCAATGTTCAAGGTTTTCATATTAACAGGAAACACTTGAATCCCATAAGAAATCGATTCCTCGATAAAGTTTGTATTCTAGATTTACACGAACTAGCTGAAGTTTCTTTCATTTTATAATTCGTATCAGTATTAATTTTATTATAATTACATAAATCTAAATCCCAAGTACATAATTATGTTTCCAGGCTGTGCTATTTGTAGTCAAACTTTTTTCTATCGAAATTTATGCACACTGAACTTAAGCAATAAACTAATTTCCTATGTGAGCCGCACATTAGCCAAATCGGTTAACACCACCTTTTGAATATTTTAAAGTATTATCGCCAACCCGATTGCCTTTCAACTTTTTATATTTAAAATAAAATTCCTTTGTTTTTCGTTTTTGTGGAGTTAACCGATTTAGCGTATGAGCGGCTCGTAGATTATTACGTATTTTACATGTCTCAATTTTATAATTGGCATCCCTCGGCAAGCTTCACGCTTTCACCTCTGTTACAGATTTTAAAGCAGAACGTTCCTCTCTACAACAGATGAAGCAAAATAACGCGCAATTTATATACAATTTCGTGTTTGCCTCCATAAATACAAAATTTCTTTGACGTTTCATCACAAACGAGGCTCGATGCATTAATTAAATAACAAATCCCATGCACCGCACAGTGTCCTGAAGGGAAAAATAGAATATGAAAACAACTGACCTCTCTTTCTACCTGTCTTTCCCCTGCAATCCCTGTCTGTCGTATTAGCCCCGAAATGGTTGTTTTGCATATTAAAAATGCATTTCCCCTGCAACGATATAAAGGATTACCGTTCGCCATTATTCTCTCCATTTCCTGCAAACCCTTTTCCGCCTTTGCCGTGGTCGACCGAAATCATTCTTTTTGCAAACACAGAGGGAGAAAAAAATAATCGCGTCTTCGTGTACAGTCCCAGCGGTGTTCCTTCGAGAGGATACGCACCTTCACCACTCGGAGGAGAAAAGGGAATAATAAAAAATGAACCACTTCCGAAAATGAGTCTCGCGCGTCTGCAGCAGTCGAGGCTTTGCGGCACGATACTTGTTTCGTCGTTTGAATCCTCGAGCCGCGCGCCTCTCCGCCCCGCCGCCATCAAAATCTCTTCTTCTACTCCTTTCTTCAGCAAACACCGCCGAAAGCGAAACAAAATTCGGCAACTTTTCTCTCACTTTTTGTCCCGGTCTTTTCTGATATGTATCGGTGGCCCCGATTGTGTATTCACTTTCGCCTGACAGCTTCTCGTCTTGAATTTCTTAATTAATTTTTTGTTGTTGTTGCGCCTGGTGCGTTGCACGCGAAAGCATGCCCCAGTTGAAATTTGGGTTAAGCTGCGTCGCACGCGACTAAAATATCGGTACGAAATGAAGTTGTTCAATAACGAGGAAAACTACAGAACAGAGAGGGTAGTTGCATTTGCGTTTCTCACGTTGCGGGGTTGTGCGTGAAAGGTGAATGTAGGTTGGCGATTTAACTCCCTGGCCACACCTAATTAATGTTCGGTCGCGTGTATTTATTTCGTACGTTGCCAACGGAACATTAATACGATTTTCAAGACATATGAAACGTGGCACATTTGAGAAATTAGAGTTACATAAAGTACGGGCAATACCCAAATCTGACTTTGCGTACTTACTTTGCATGAAAATGGTAAAAAATATTTTGTAAAGTTTGAAAAGAATTTGCAGTTTGCCGTGATCCACAATGTATATTCAAATTGCCCGACAAATGTATATCAATAATTACCAATTGGGAATTGGGTAACCAAGATATCAGGCAGAGGATAAAACCTAGAACGAGAAAACCGAATTACACCAAAGCCACTCAGGCACTAATTAAATCTACCCTTGCGAAGTGCTTCGAAACTTTTCTCCCGAGCTACTCTCGACCTCCGCTAAATAATGAATATCGCAGCATGAAATTTGCGCCATTAAATTGGTCATTTCGTTCTATTTTTCAAGAGTGATCGGCCAAGTCGATGGCCAGATATAACGCGACAAGGTTGAGTGCCTGGCAGCAGTGAACGAGGCAACATCGCGAAACGGTAAGCTGCAGAAAAGATAAAGCAAACACACGTTTCAGATGGAAAGGTATAAAAGCGATGCCTATGGACAGGGGCGAGAGCAGTCTGTCCAGTGAGCTTAAGCAGCTTCTGTCTATTTGCCTGACGACAAGATTCGTTTGCGAAGAAGTCTTACAATCTCGCTTCGAGAGCTGTACTATCAAGTTGTTTGAGCGGGGACCATTTTCGCCCGAGGGTGACAGGTCTAGTCCATCGGGTCGTTGCCGGAGGCGTTCGCGATAACGTTTAATCGGCGAACGAAGCAATAAAACGTTTACCGACTTGACACGCGTTAAACCGACGTAACAGTGTATTTCACTCTTTTCGGGCGAAAACAAGCAGCGAGGAATGACGTTGCCTCGGCCGACGGAACAGGCTTTATTTTCCTCTGTCAAACTGAAATTAATAACCTAGGGGTTCGATACTTTATTCGTTTCATTCATACGAGTTTATCGGCGGATGTTTCCGGGATGATCGAAGATCAATATTTCGTCGAGGTGCAAAATTGAACGTTGTTTCTCTGTTATTATAAGTTAGGTGTAAAAGAAACATTGCATTCGGTGAATATTCTTCGCGAATTTTTTAGAGTGTAATGCACGTAACGTATGCCGGAATTGTAGAAAGGGATTTTGAATTTAATGATACGTCCATTGAATATTTGAATCGAGTGGTAAAGCATGGAAAGTGCGCGTAACAATGATACGCGGCGATTCAATGTGATCGTACTTCGTGGAACGTTGAAGTTCTTCAGATTCCTTGTTATTAACTTCGCGTACAAATTCAGCGAATTAAGTTTTCAGTCCGGGAGAAGTATTGCTGTAACGATGACAGAGTTGGACCGGGATATTTAGTTTTCGTATTCCATGGCGCCACGTCACTTAGAACCTTTGTTAAGAATGGTCACGAACTTTCTAACAAGTTCGCCAAGTCAGGTATGAACTTGAAACTGACAATTTTCATTCGTTAAAGACGGCGGTGCAACGCGATCCTTAATAAAATACGGAACTTTCAGTTATAATGATGAAATTCGACAAGCTGAAGTGAAATACTGCCTTCGAAATCGATGTTCCTTTACGAACTTTCTAAGTGCAAAGCGTTATACAAGTTTCTTACGCATTTCACTGCTGTCGCACAATAGAACGCTAACGTTGCAATCGCAGATTGAACTTACAATTATTACAATATTTACTCTATACATTCCACGGCGATTCTCGAACGACTACATCAGTTGAACCCTCGTAAACTCATCGAACAGGAACATCGCTAAGAGCAAACAATTTTTTAACGCAACTTGTCCCTCCAGATAAATCAATTTAAAAGCTGCCTTCGCGCCAACTATCGACACATTCCACCATTACGAACTTCCGCCAAAATACGTAACTCTTTCCCGCGCATCAGCAGAACGGCCTACTACGCTAGAACGCACGCAAACGTTATCGAAACAAAACTCTTCGCCCCGCCAACAATTCGCCCGGCCACAAAACAACCGCAACCGGCGGCATGCAAATAGTCGCGCACAACAGCCCGGCATTCTCCAACATCATCAACGCTCGTCAGGGGTGAAATAATCGCGGGCACGGCAACCCGAATTCCTTCGCGCAAAGTTCGGTCAATCCGTAAATAGACTGCCATGCGGGACGACAAGAATTCTTACCCGACGGAGGACGACGTCGACGTCTCGCCCGAGCGAATAACCATTATCCATGGAAGTGGCCCGAGCGAAGAAGCTCGTTCTCGCCCGGAACAGGATCCTCCGAGCACGACAGCGAAGAACGATTCGGCCTGCGTCCCTTTCGCGGCCTGCCCCGTCTTTCGCCCCGCGTTCAAGGGTCCCCGATGGACCCGATATACAATCTCTCCTTTCTTCTCGCCCGGCGGCCACGTTTCTTCGCGTCTCGACGTGCTTCCGAGCGAGCGGGACGCGCCAACCCCTCGCCGCTTCTGCGAGCCAGGCTGATTTGCCCGCCGATGCGGGGGTCGGCTGCGCCCGCGAGAGGGTGGAAAGTTCACGAGCGGGAGATTGCATATTTAACGAATGCGCCGCGTCCAGGAGGGGCGACCGGGGGCGGTTGCACCGCGAGACGAAAACGGGCGAGAGGGTAAGGAAAGACAGGGGCCGGGGTTTCGCGAGGAGAACGGGGCAAGTCGAATCGATGCGTGTGCCGACAGCGCGACGGATCGCAAGCCTACTTTGCGCTATTGTGCGTACACGCACTGACGTTCCAGAAGTGAACGAGACCCTGTGGCGAGGCCGTCGTGGACCCGGACGCAAGTGGACCGGTCATGTTTGACGGAACGTTGCCTGGATGGCGGAGTGAACCGTTTGGAGACAGATTTCTGGACGCGCGTCGACCCGCAAGCACGATGATTATTTGGTAATTAAGCAATCGGCCGGGCAAGACTCGGGCGAGGAATTCCCTGTGCAGTGGAATTCTGCGCGGAGGTAGACTGGCTTCGTACAGGTGTTAGACAATATTGGGATCGATATTTGCTTGGTTTGCAACGCAGAGTGGTTGGATGTTTATCGACGGCGCATTTATTCCCGTGTTTGCGGAGCAGCACAGATATCGACGCGTCTACTTTTTGTTGCGGAGCTGGTGTTTTATTTCGTATATTTTATCTGTACGAGTGAAATCCATGAAATATTTAAGGAACGTTTCAATACTTTTGTTGATCTTGAAGAGGAATCTTTACTCGGTAAAATAGTTGATAGTAAAATATAAATTTTTTCAATGAATTGTCCGTACATGTAGGGGTGAACTGTTTTAAGTTACGATAAGAGTACGTGAATAGTATAACTTTTCTAAAAGAATTTGTTGAATGTATTTAATAATACATAGTATAAATACGTAATCTGTACGAAGGATATATGTATTGGTTTTCGATTTGTAAATTCTTTCTGGAACGAACTGTGCACACTCTCGAGTGCGCTAAAGTGTAGCAAACAAAACAGCAAGCCCAATTGAATCGTTATTCAAGTAGGCGAATGCATATTCACGCAGTGATATCTGCACCCTCGCCTGGGGAATGTTTTCTCGGGACGTTGAGATAAAAAACGGAGAAAGTGAGCTTGCACAGGAACGTGGAATATACTCACACTGTGTATCTAGTAACTTCAAGCATTATACGGTAAAAGTGTGCGTGGAATTACACGGGGGTGAAAGTGTAGTGGTGCGGCGTGGGGCGCGAGCGAAGAAAGGGGTGTTCTTGGCATCAGCGTTGATTTCAAGGCGAATTTAATTCCTTTCGTTGATGTACGCTCACGCTGAGAACGTTCAAACAGTATTTCAAATAGGCCATTACCGATTCGCAATGTTCCTAGCACAATTGATGAATTTGACAGCGACGAATTAAAAATCAGTGCCACAAATTTTATATTAATAGCTACTTCATAATTATTTATTAAACATTCAATGTAAGAATGTTATGTAAGTTGTATATAATCACTGTTATCTTGCGCACACAATTATATCCAGAACTATAATCTGGAATTCTTGCAACCACTAATAATAAACAAAAATTAAATTCAAAGTGTCCCTTTTGCTTTAAATTATACACACACTGATAATGATTAATTGGAAATTGAATACGAAAATATTCTCTCTGACGGTGGAATTAATGAATGCATTTTAAAAGCGTACTAAAAAATATTAAAAGAGATATTTCAGAGTATTAAGTGTTTATGAATTTACACTGGAAAATGTTCAACGTTTTTCCTACTTATAATATTTTCATACTATACAGCGTGGGGGTATGAAACATATAATCACCTCCGGTTTTCCAACAAAATTAGCGGACGCTGCTTATTGAAAATTTATGAGAAACAACCGTTTCGTGCGTGAGATATTCATGTGATTTACATTTTGGTAATATTCTGCATTAGGAACGGACATTACGACAATTATTAGATAATGAATATAAATATCGCACGTTGAACAGGAACAAAACTCTGATCACGCTGTGTCCCATGCCTTTTACGTCTAATGTTGCCTTTGTGCCATGTTTTGCACATCTGCACGAAAATTACGTCTCTCGCGAAGCCACGAACCCGTGGCGCGTTTTGCCCCTCGTGAACAATAAAGGAAAACAGACGGGCATTAAATTGTCCTTAATCGTATCAACGATCCCTACTTTTTCGTAAACGTTTACACGAGAACTGTAATTTCGCGCGAATCACTGCTACCACGCGCAAAGAGTTAACATACGATGGAACTCGATAAAGCTAATTGAATGCTTTTAACTGTGAATTAATATTGATTCGACGAGCGCGCGTTAAATCCGCATATTTTCCATGTTCAACGGGTTGAATCAAATATGCCGCACGTTGTAATTCTGGGGAGGAACGTTTAAATCATTTAACCGAACGGATTATATGATAAAGATATGGTGGTACGTTGGTCACAATCTTGGTTAAATTATTCAGAATGAAAAAAGTTAACAATTTCTTAGATAATGGTACAGAAGGATAAACGGATGAATTAAAATAATGCAGAAGAAAATGATCGTGCAAAGAGAAATAATCGCTTCTCCGCAATGCTTCCAAATTTTCGTCCTGATGAATTTCTTCTCGGTAATTCATCGGTGCCGAAAGTTTTCCCCAAAGGCGTCAACGATCATGAAATAAAATATTCTCGTCGCTCCATAGGCAAAGTTCTCCAGCGCCGCCCCTCGCGATCGACACGCCATATTTCTCGGTAAGTCGGCATCTTTTCTTCCTCGTGCGCCGGCATTATCAGCGTTATCGCTTCGGCTGAACTCGCACTTAATACCGAACTTCATACGATCTATTCGCGAAGCCGATCCCGAACCAACTTCAATTTTCAACGATCCTTTTGTCGAAAAAGTTTCAGACTTCCACGCCACTGCGCCGACACGTCCGCCGTGATCACGCATTAAGCCAGATCTATATTTCGTGAACGACTGTCGGCAGATGTACCCCGCAACAGTTTGTGCATTTTATTGCGTGGGCAAATTTCTATTGCACCTCGACGACTGCCCACGTTTTTCTCGTAGCTATCTCTCGTTATTTATTATTATATATTCCACCCTGCGTTCGTTCTATCTCACTCTCTCTGTCTGTCGAAGTCTCGGAATACACCAGGCCAGATAAGCGTGCGCGTAAACCCCGGAATACCGACACCTAAGTGGGCAATACCGTAGCCAACGTCTGTTCGACGCGGTCTTGGCTTCAGCGGCGATTGTGGAACGTGGTTGCTCGTTCGTACACGCACGCATACGAACACCAACGATCGCGATGAAATGTTGAAGAAAGAAGAGGGGCGAATCCCCCGGTTTTGCATCGCTCCCGCCGCTTTGCCGGCAAGTTTATTAGAAGATGGGCTTTCACCGAGTCGTAACGCGTAGCCTCCGCAATGCAGAACTTTAACGCGAACGTCGGCCTCGCCAAGGCTTGGCGCGGCTTCCTTCTCGCGAAGCTTCCCCTTTCGAAACTTGCTTTTTCCAACAATACGCGTCCCTCGAGCTTCCAGGCTGAAGCGTCGCTCCTGCGCCCTCTGCTAATATCCCCCTTGCGATTATTTTTCGACTTGACTAGCGGGCATCCAGCTGGAAAATCGACTCTTGGTACACCCCGCCTGGACAGGAGGCATCTTCTCCGGACCACTCTCGAAAGTTCGAGAGGATGTCGAGGTTGTTCGTTTTTGTTTCGAGACGGTTCTATCTCGTTTGTTTCACTCGGTGTAATTGTTTAATTGACGGGCCTTCAAATGCTTCTGTTACAGGTATATGTTATTTTTCGGCGAAGTTAAGAGATGGCTGGACGATTTTCAATGTTTGATTGTTGGTTGTCGATTGTCGAGTGGAGAGAATGTGAAAGAAAATTGAAAGAAATTTTGAACCCATTGAATGTTGATACACATTGCGATTACTAGACTAGCAGAAAATAAGGGAAGAGAGATTAGAAATTCTAGGACTGTGTAATATGTAGTCTGAGATGTTTTTTGTATGCCTTATGGTATGCCTTGTTACTAGAAATTGTTGTACACCGTAATGCAAACATAATTTGCAAAACCCTTTACTTCAAGTGTCAGTATTATTATTTTAAAACTCTGAACAGACAAATTTGTAATTTTTAATGAATTACAATACTCAATATAAATGTTAATTGTGGCATATAGCTCTTCAGCACACACTTATGCTTATCATATTATACTCTTGCATTATTTATATCAAGAAACGTCCCATCAATGCATCCAGTAATATTCCGATTTCGCAGTTCACATGATTGTAACAGTGCCATTCGAAAATCAGTTCGAGAATAGACATCGATTGGGCAATGTCGCGAAATTAGACCATCGTTCCAGCTGTAATGAGTTTTTTTGTATTCACGAAACGTTATTGCCCCTTGCCAAGAGATTTCTGCCCCGGCTTCGCTTGGAATCGGTTAGATTTTCGATCACTCGAGCACCTTATAGAGGCGCGGTTTCAACGAAACGTGGAAACGAGGTCGGTTCCTCTTTCTCAATACGGATTTCGGCGGGGTATTAATATCGACACACGGTTTAACACTTCAAGACACTTTCCGCTGGCCGTTTGTCACGGATGCCGGATTTGCGCAAATCCTCCCTTTCATTCGAGATTCACTCCATTCGAAATTCCTATTAGCCACGCTCCGATATCCTATTCCGTGCGCTACAAAGTAACGACTGTCATTCGGATGGTCATACGGACGAGAAATTTGGACAATTTAAAGTATTCTTCTCTGGAGAAAAATTGTATATCCAGTAGTTTTTGCGTTACTCAATTTTGCACCGTTTCTTTCGGTAAAATAAGGACGCGAGAAGAGGACGTTTTGTAACGTTGAATACGCGAAGTGAACAGGCGTCAGATTCGGAAGTAAAGGAGATATATTTTTCGAAGATCGATGGAGTGCTCGATAGTATCGAGACAATAGCTGGATCTATCGAATCATCTGCTTTAAAGGTAGCAAGAAATGTCACGATCGTTCTGTACAATATAAGAGTGCAGACTGCCAGTACAAGGAAATGCTATAAACGACCGCAGGAAGGCAAGCGGGCTAGAGGGCGATAAAGAAAAACGAAAATGGATGCTTCGAACATACTGAGAGGATTGGATGTTCAACTAGGCGGCAAAGTTTATGCTGATTCACGATATTACAGCCATTTAAACTCTTTACCTTCTATCGAACTTATAACACCATCTATTCGATACAACTGAACCCTACGATATTGTAACTCCGCATATGACTGAACGAAGATTATTAAAAACAGGATAAATAATGAAGTTATTTAATCACTCTAAATAAAACCAAGAAAAATAGGGTACAAAATAAATTTCATGCCTACTATTCCCACAAAATTCATAACATGCACCTACGCACATAAAACTAACATTAATGCCTTCTGTTTGATCGTGTGTCTGACACGTCCCTAGCAAACCAATCCTGCAAATAAACGATAGGTACTACCGTGCCCGCGTTATTCCAAACAACCGACCAACTTCCCCGTCGAGCCTTAACCACGAAACTAGAAATTTACCCCGTGTCCACACTCGTCGAGAGGGGCCAAAGGCGGTCAACGAAGTGCAGGCCGACCAGAGAGAACCGACGACACCCTTGCTGAGTCGAAGGAGAGTTAAAAACAGCGGCAAAGACAACGTTTTAAACACCGAACAACTCGGGGAACAGTTGTCGCGTTCCGTTGATACAGGTCCCGCCGAGTGTTCCCTCCTGTAATAACCCACATTGTTCCAGCCCTTATCGCGTGTGGGTGTGGAACAGGGGATAGCAGCCGAAGGGGGTGACGTACGAGGGCGCACGAGGGAGGGATCGTGGATTCGAAAGTACGAGAGGAAAGAAAAGAAGAGGAGAGACACTCGAAGGCAACGGTGGAAGAAAAAAAAAGGGGGTGGGTCACTGGTGCTCAACTGGCCGGAGGGCTAGGCGATTCGAGGTCTTGTAATGGGGACGCGGAATTGCATGCCTCGGCTAAGTAAAACGACGGGAACAAAGGTCTAGGGCAAGTCGATATATATATATGTATATATACCCCCTTTCTTCGTACACTCCTGCTCAAAGATTTCCTGGCCCTTTAACCTCTGAGCCGAGAGTGCTGCACTCCAGACCGACGCAGCCGCATGGAAGCTGGCAATTCAGAATCGACAACCCTTCCCGTGCGCGTGATTACGATGGGGTTCGCAAATCGGGGAGCAATAACTGACTCTTGTTCGTTGATATCTGGCGCGCTCGGTCGTCTGAAGGTGCTGGAACGAAGATGCGGTAACGAGGAGCGATATTTTATTATTTTAACGAACACTGGTGATACGGGACTTAAAATTGTAGGGTGAACTTTCTGGTAGGAACTTTCTGAACGTACAGCTACTGTGTACATGCGTCCAAGGAAATGATAGGCCCTTTGCTTGCTCAGCATCTTTGGTGAACACGTTAAAATAATCTTTGTTTTTTTATTTTAGCTCTTCCTTAACTTTCCATTAAATCTGAAGAAGTCCTGTGTTGCAAGACTATGGTATTTCTGGCTCTTAGATCTTCTCAATTAGATTATATATATTTAAAAGTCAATCTTTGTTTGGTTCTATAATTCAATTTTGTAATTAGCGTTTAGGTGTACGTAGATACCTTATTTTTAGTTTAATTGGAGAATTTGTGCAGCGCAGACAGATATTTTATATTCATTGCAAAATTTAAACATAAGTTCCCCTGGTTTCTGATTTCGGAAGCCGCATGACCCATATGTGGGTGTGAGTAGGGTATACGATGACCCCTATATGGGTCAACGGGCTATGAATGTGTTAAGCAAATTGATTTGAGATTTCGGCGAGTTATAATGGCGTTCGACGAAGAGCGATGAGAATATTTCATAAATGTGTGGATTGAAATCAAGATCTTTTTATGCAAAGATGCAGAAGTGCAGCCTGCTTTTATCTGGTCGAGAAAAATTTCTTACGTTCGAGTACACCGTGTGATGTAAAAATAATATTTGCCGATATTTTACAGCATGGTTAAAAGATATGAACGTATTATCTTTCCATATACTTTTCGAAATTGTTGCCTCGCTGTTTCCACTTTTGCGATGCTTGATGCGGTTGGTGTATTTTAATCGCATTACCATTGTTAAGAATGATTAGGATTATTAAGTGTAAGCCAAAGCCTAGAATTAGATGCGCCCTAATGGGGATGTGCTTCAAGCGAGCTGTAGTTAAGTATTATGTATGCATTGTATTATGATTGACTGCGTTAATAATGCTCGTGCACCAATATCCCTGATGTTGCTTCGGTATGATACAATTAGTACTGTCGAATTGAAGTTCTTTGCAGAATTTATTAATCATTAATTTCGTTGTAAAAAAAAAACTTGCGAATCTTCACGTCTTACCCTGACAATTATTTACCCTAACTTCTAGATTAAGTATTCAAATTCTGGATTGCCCTCTTTATATCTCGGAAAGTGTCACATTAATCAAGGCGAAACTGGGATGAATTCACCATCGTTATTCATTAAAACTGTCAAAAGTTCGCAAGCTTATCAACTACCAGCAACTTTCCGACGGCGCTGCCTATAATAAAACCATAACGAAACGTTGACGAAAAAAAAAAAGAATCAAGCGTTCATGAAAGTACCATCGGCCTGCTATTGGCACGGAACTTTAATATATGTTCTCATCAAACATCGTCCACTTTCAATGCCTCTGCACCCTATATACCGACAGTTCTTGCCCCTCGAAAACGTGTTCGGAACTCGATCACGATGATATAATGGAATTCGAGGAAAGATAAACCAGGGCACAGAGGATAATGGATCACGGTCACTGTCCGACCAAACTTACGAAACTTGGCATACAAGTTGCCCGGTGGAAATGATTTCTCCTGCTGGGCGTTCGAGTTGCCAAGCAAATGGAATCATATTTTTCTTCCTTTTTTCTTTTTTCTATTACAGAGGGGAACTATAGATTGAATTCAGGCTTGGCTGACAGAGCACCGACCTACTCCACTGGCACACTGAACGGCTCTTCAATTAGTCGGGGAACTTGGAAAGAGCAAGCGAATGAATAAACAAACGTGAAATAAACAAAGAGAAACGCGATCTTGGTGCTTGACTCGTCTGAGCTGATTTTCGCCGCCGTATTTTTCTACACCCCCTCCATATTTTTATTTTATTTTTATTAATTCGCCAACTCGACGACATTCTTTGCTCCTTGGTTCTCCGTAGGGTTTCTAATGTTCATTAGTGCTTTTATCGTCGAACGTTCCTTCAAATTCTACGATCGATCTTAAGTGCACTGCGACTTTAAGCCGACTTCTAACGCGGACTACAACCTTCATCGTTGCGAGAGACTGCGTAAATGTTTCTCGGATTGCGCATTTGCATTGCATTATGTTTGCCATCTTTTTACGAGAGAATTTTCGCCGCGATGTTTCACGCATGCTGGAAACCATGGACGTGCTATCTCTCGGCACTTTTTACCTCATTCGCGTGTATCAATTTTCTTTATACCGTCCCTTAAAGGGAACCCTTTGTTTGGTTCGCGGATCCATAAAATATTTTCGTGTCACCGATTATGTAAAAGAGCCGGCGAATGGCCTTCCTCTTCAAAGAAATAGCCAATGCGATCGAACGAGGGGCAGGATGGCTTTCTTATTTTTACATGCATTATACAACAGCTGCGGGCTCTATTGTATCCTATCTGGGTTCCAACACTCTGTGCAACATTCAGGCGTCCGCGTATTCGAAATTTATATGTGAGCAAATAATAGCTTGCAGTTGGCGCAAATAATAAGTCACCGGAACAATGTTGCGATAATATTGTGTTCATTTTTAGATTTATCATCAGTTTCTATTTCATTCGAACAATTTATCCTACAAAGTGTCTATGAAAAGAATCATTTCTAACGTACATAAGTTCAGAATGAAACTTACCATGCTAAATTGTAGACGCGTCAATTCGATTAATCAAGAAGTTACAGAAGTTTAGCCCCTATTATTGGACGACGTAACACAGGCGCAATGAAGATTGCTACCCAGAGATATTATTAAGCGGCCAGCTCGTATACCAGACGTGTCGACTGCCTCGATAAATTCATGGAAAGTAGCAGCGACAAACATAACGAATTCTTTGAAATTTCGGTAATAATAGAAGCCATTATAATATACTCCAGCAAATCTATTCGATACGAAATAAGAAAGATCCATTCACAATGAAATAATCCACCTCGTAAGCTTCCAAGCGTAATACCATCCGAATCTAAATAATAAAACCGTGCACATCGGCGAAGTTAACGCGGAACGAAGTTAATTAAATCCTCATCGAGCCACGACCGCCGTTCACCAGAACGAAACTCGTGAACCAATCGCGAAGTTACCAATTCCCAGCGACCGAACGGTTCCGACGAAACCAAAAACGTGGCCTCCGCCGCGATGAAGTCCGCATGATCGAAACGGTTGAACGAAACAGACGAAGTGGGTCATCGGGCTAACCAAAGTGTCCATTAAACCGTATTCCTCGACCTTTCCTCCCGACCGATCCGCTCCTGTCTCCATTCACAAAGACGCGAATCGCGACGCCGTTATCGGAGCCCCGGTACAGGCTGGCCTGCCAGCGCGGAGGGTTCAGCGTTTTCCCCTTACCACGGGGCGAGCCTCTCGCGCCCCAACATCCCCCCCAGGTATCCACGTCTCCCACCCAATTGGGGATTCGATCGACGTCGGAACTTCCAGGCGTGACCACCCAACCCCGTGGTGGCGCCTGCGTCGAGACGCCCCGTAAACACACCGGGAGAACCGCCGAGGGAGTGAGAGAGCAGGACGTTGTCGAACCCGCGCCTCCACCCCTTGCCACCGTATTCTTGTCAATCGTCACGGGGATTCTGACCTGCGCGAGGAGAACCACTGGCTGAGAAGCGTGTGGCAGGATCTGCTTGTAGCAGCGAGGGAGCTCGCGTGTTGGTCAGGCCTGCATAGAGCACGTAGGTGTCGTTGCCACGTAGGTGGGGCGCGTAGAAACGCGGTTGCATGTGTGCGGGTCAACCAGGTTTAACCGGTGCACGATGGACTCGCTGTCAGGTGGAACGACGACACCGCGATCTTGCGGTGGCAGAGATGTCCCCGGACATTCCTAAGGTCTTTACGCTTGACACCAAGGTTCAAGACAGGATAAGACGCCAGGGAAAGCGGATAGTTGCCCACCAGGTTCGCGGATCCTTATCGTCAGGGTTCTAAAGGAACGACCGGGGGCGTTCCGTTGGATCGGTACAATAGACGCTTGAGGAACGTTAGAGAAAATCTGGCTGATCCAGCCGTACGTCAGCGAGGAGAACCGGCTGAGCAACAACGGGGTAGTTGAAACAAATGACGGACGACAAATTCGAACAACCCCGCGCGGGGTTGCGGCCACGTTTCACTCCATAATCTCGCGACCCTGTTATCCTGTAACCTCGTTCGCGTGCACGATCGCCGGGTTGCGCAACGTTTAGCGTTAATATCAGCGTGTTGATGTTGCTACGCTCGCAACCGGATAGCAGTTTACTCCGTCGGCGGGTACAGCAGTGGGACAGGATTTCCCAGAGAGCGGCTCGGTATCGGTAATATTCGGAACGCAGAGGCAAGGATACTGGTGGAGGGTTGGTCGGGCTGGTGTTGGTGGAGGAAGTGGAGGTGGCTGCTGGAAGCGATGGTGGTGGGTGACGTTGGCGGCGGTGGTGGTGGCGTAGGGTAGTGGAGGTGGTGGTAGCGGCGGCGGTGACGGTAGCGGCGGAAGGTAGTTTCTGGGTGGTGGAGGGCGCGGATCGTCATCCGCAAAGTCGTGCGTTCACCCCGTACGCCGCGACGACAACAGGGCGTCGTTCGTTCCGGAACGAGCGACGCTGCGTCGAGTTCGCTGGGGGGTCCCGTCGCGAGCTATTCCATTTCTGAATGAAGCTTCCATGCTCCATTGAAACTGCTTAGCGGCGGTCGTCGCTCTCTTTGTTACTGTGCTCGCGCACCGGAGGTTCCGCGGAGTGTTCCGTTCAGTGTCGAAGGACGGGCCTCGATTCCGGATCGCTGTGCGCCGAGGGTGACACGCGTGCACGCTGGGCTCGGCAACGCTCGACGGCGGAGGATCACGACGGTCGACGTGGGGATCCTTTTGGAACACGTGGTCGAGCGCGGCGGCGAATCTTCACGCGACACACGAGGCAGCGCTGCTCGGTCCTCGGGGCTCGAGGTTAGGTGTCCATGTGGCAGGGTCGATCGGCGCACTTCTGAGAAGCGTCCTCGTGAGAAGGACGCCGATTGGCATCGTTCTACGGGGTTGCTACGGGCGCGGGCCTGCGGAGTGGGGTGTACACGGGACGAGGGTGGTGTTCGCCAACGAGAGCTACCTTTAAAGTGAACCCCGGTCTGGCGGCGGAAGGTTCGCGTCCACGTCCCGATGTGAACGTACCGGCGGAGGTGATCGCCGAATGTGTCACGAAACGAGGGGATCCTCGAGTTCTTTGATCGGCGCGACAGCATTGTCACGTGGTCTTGTACCCGCGACCGCGAGAGATCGCCGGAGTTTTCCGTTTGCCAGTCGGTTGGAGGGACGTCGCGTGTCCGGTCGAAACGGTGTTTCGACTCGATGGCAGAATAAGTGACAGGCGAATGAATGGGTGGATGCGCGAGAAACGGCGAACAATTAACCGGTGTATTCACGGGTGACAGCCACGCTGAATTGGTTGGCTAATTAGCGGTCCTATCGATGATAGGGATTCGGTGAAACGGCGCCGGGGCGTTGCGTCAAGAAACCGGGGTGCGGGCCGCGCCGCTGGTGGATGAGTTTATATCCGCGCCTGGGTCTTGTGTGCTTCAGTTGGAATGAAGGCCGAGTTCCGACGGTATCCCAGTGAAGTGTGAAACGCGGCGACAGCGGCGTAGTGAGCCAGTGAAACGTCGTTCAGGTGTAAATCCAACAGGTTCCACGATGTACCAGTTGAAACGCGTTCAAGAATCGGGCATGTCCCTGTGACTCGTCGCGGCAGCGTTTTGGATTACACTGTTGTTCAGCTTTAAACGTTGCGGATTCCCGCCCTACGTCGCTAGGGCGAGCACGTGAATCAACCCTCGTAACGAAAATCGATCGGCTCGCTCGTACACGAAACGTGGCCTGGTAAGTTCTACGGGAGGGCACCCTAGACGCAGCCCCACCGATATTCCTCGTAATATTCCGGCGGAAAGTTTCGCTTTTGCGCGTCCAACGAACGTCGCTTCCTACCGCGAGGCAGCGACAAGAAGGGTAGTGTAATCTTGGCGATAGTTTCATGCCAAAAGCAGCACGAATAGTTCGGCCCGTCTGAGGGTAGCATCCGAATTTGTAGGAGTTCGTGGAACTTGTCGAGTTTCGGGTACAAGTCGGGGATGTTTCGAGTTGCGACATAGTCGATCGGATTTTTCGTTGTTTTTATTCTATTCGAGGAGCAGTTGGTTTTTTGTCAAGGAGACGATAACGACTAGAGTCTCTTTCGATCGTCGCTGCTGTTCTACAACAGCCAGCCGCTTGAAATATTGCGAAGTTCGATCTTACAAGTTCGCATTAATTAATCGTGCTACCATTGCCTTCTGACTTTTGCATGGTTCGTCAGTATTCAGGTTTCCAAACCCGTCCGACAGGTGATGGTCATCAGAATTTCAATGAACTCTGCTCCTGCGCATCTCAAAGTTCGTTACGCAACGGCTTCCTGCACTGTACGGGAACGGAAAGCCTTCGTTCGCTTGTTAATCAGTGACATTAAGCATTCAATGGACCGAGCACGCCTCGCCTCCCACGCAATTTCTTTTCGGGCGTTAACTGTCCGGGAAGCTCGAGGCATCTTTCTGTGCTACGCGCTGCTAAGAATTTCTTTAAACCGTTCTTCGGCACAATTAAACGACACCGACGTGCCGGTCAAAGGCGTGCATTTCAGCGTCTGCGAAGAGCTGCGGCAGCGTTGCTCAAAGGATCGAATGAAAAACGTCGCAATTGAATTTACTTCGACGCGGATAGGGATTCGAAGAGTTCGACGAATCCGTAGAATGTTTAATCGGTTACACCGTTCTGGAGGTAGAACGTGTAAAAGTCTTTAGAAGCACGGTCGAGTGATCGTGATTTCACGTTCGACGAAGTTCCCTGCGACTGCTTCTCGGAGTTGTTCCTCGATGGCGTGCTTTCGTGCATACTCGAACGAGGGTGCGGGAGAAGCTCTCGATTCACGCGTTCACGTAACCGACACGTCCGATTAGCTACCCCGAGACTCAGTGGTATCGACTTACGGTTACTTTCTTCCGTTCCGTTTGATCAATCGTGTCGATTATGACGATTTCACGTTCCATTAGATTGTATCGATTGTGGCCACTGACGAGATTCATGGGGACGCTTTGTTTCGTTTCCGTTGAGTAATGCCGCCCGATCGGCAGCCCTTTGATGGGATTTTAGTTTCAACTCTGTAAGGGGGTATTGTGCGCAAGGGGCGAGACTTGTTTGGGAAGGTATAGTCGATGATATGGTTATATTCTGAAAGCGAGGTGGATCAAATTAAGGAGTTGCCGAGTTCTTCGTTAAATCGAGACCGTTTAGATTGCAATTGTTTCAACGGTTTGCACTCGCAAATCGTAGTAATTGCACACTAGTGAACATGGATATCGGTACGCAACGACAACGAAACATTACTGGGCACCAGAAAATCTATATCCGAATGTTTTCAATCGCAGATGAAAATTCACGGGGAACGAGTAATTCTTACTTGATTGAAAACATGTTATTCCGAATTAAAACGTGAATGTTTGCAATAAACGGAACAACATAAAAGTTCGTTCAACGTCCGAAAATAGCGGCGCGAAAATACCTCTGAACGTAGAAAAAAAAGGGGAACAATCGACTATAAATTTGTGTTCAGATCGGAAACTTAATTGAAATACAAATACGCGGATAGTACTCGTTTAAGATGGTCAGCGATAGATTATAAATCTAAGCTGTAAAAAATATATAGAGATAATAAGATAATGAGACCAGTGGAAAAGTCTATGCCCGTTTCGTATTTCACAGACGTCCCGTTGCCACAAAAATTTTTACGAGATATAGGGGATCGTTGCTGAAACTTTGATCATTCTAAAACTTCGAGCTAACCTAATTCTAATGGGGCGTATACTTATTTTACGAAGAACTTCGCGCGAAATGCGCCGCTGAACGCAATAACCACCATATAACCCACCGCTGTACTTTATATCATCCCTGGATTTTCATTTCCGCCGAACGTTGATCCTTTCTATAACTAGCAGCCGTAAAAATTTACGAGCCCCCGCGACCACTCAACAATCGCAGAAGCGATTACTGTCAATTTTCCTTCAACGCCATGCCAAATCGAATTTAGCGAACCTGTAACACCTGCCCCCCGGGCGATCAAGATAATCCGTAACGACTACCGAAATCCTATCGCAGCCACGGCGAAACAACAAACGCCGTGTTTATAACAAACTCGTAAAGCCACGTATCGGCCAGGCGGGGGATTCGCGACCGCGTTTAAGCGGTTCCCAAAACGTTCGTGCGAAACGGCTCATTTGCATGGGAGATCTGTAGCGAACGTTCGGGACAATTATTATCGAATAAACGTTTACACCGACCGAAGTATCCCATTCGTGAATCGCGCCTCGACTCCGTTGAAATTTTCCGTGCGCGCCTCGCGCGAAACACCGTTCGCCCTCCGCTTGTACTTTCGATATTGCACCCGGGCGGTGGCCCGCGGCGTTAGTCGATCGCGGCGTCGATAATCGGGGACGAAAAGGGACATCCGCGTTCCCAATTAAAGCCGCGCGGGGCTCAAAGATGTCACCGGCGAAACTGATTAGCCGTAATTGAAGCTCGACGAAGCCTGGGCCGTGTAGGGGCCTGTTTTGACAGTCGGTATCGGAAGTCGACATCGGACGACCCGCCGCGTTAGCGAGCGTACACAGACGGTCGCCGGATAATCCTGCGTCGTATGTGAAACTCGCAGGTAGAGGCGGTGGATCGAAATTCACCTGGTTCCGTCCGTCGTTGGATTACGCTGGCCGGCAAATCTCATCCCCCCCCGTACAAAATTTTCTGCCCGCGTTCTTCCATCGTTTCCTTCTCCTTCCGCGGAAGTTACTAACGTACACGTACATACACAAAGTTCGGCGGAACCGGCGAGCAAGCGGACGGTTCTTCGTGCACGGGCCTCGAGTCGCTGATTTTTTTTTTTGGATCGCACTGGAACTTCGCGGAAACGCGCGGAGCTTATTGGGAGAAGGGAAAAGCGAATAAAAAAAGTCTCGCGGCGGCGGAGGCGGTGATTTTTTTCAATTTTCCGCGGTATTTTATTTCAACCCGCCAATCGAATGTGCACGGCGCAGCGAAATTATTGAAGTCCTCGATGTTGCCGACCGTGTGTTTCTAATTAACGTCCGTGTATACACGTCAGCATGAAAATCGTCCATGTAGAGCGATGCGCATACACGGTTATAGCGGGGAACAAAACCCGCGAGCATCGGCGTGGCCGGGAAATATGTGGATCAGTGGTGGATCGAGAGCGCGGCGTCAGCGGGGACGGGAGATTTAATGGAAAACTTAAAGGTGAGGAATCTGAATGGCGGCTGGAACGGGAACGGTAACGGGAACGATAGGCGGACAAATGAAAAGATTTCACAAAAGTGTATTATACGTATCGGGGACGATTGTCATCGCGGCTCGTTTTGTCCCCCTTTCGAGAATTATAACCGACCTCTCGCAATTCGAACGTATCGGTCCGGTGGCGTTGCTCGATACTCCGCCGTCGTCATTCATCATCGGCCGTAATTACCCCCGATTTGCATCGAAATGGAAATCACGTCCGACTTTAATGGCATGTTAAGGGCAATAGATCGTGGGAATCCGATGGATTTTTTTTTTCGAGGCACGCCGTACGACCCGATAACGTATTCCAGCGGATGAATGAAAAATTGTCAGCCGGCACTGATAAGAGGGCAATTTCTGTGATCGGACTGGTGACGATTTAACGGGCGCCGCGGAAAGGATGATTGGGTGCGATTTGAAGACATTGAAATATTCATCGGGCGGCGGCAACAGACTTTACGCGGTGGCGTGGAGGGGTGGCAGATTAAATTGCCCGAACGAATTTACATAATTGACGGAGGAGGACGCAGTTTTAATTCGACGCTTAATTAATACTGGAACAACTGTTTTAAACTATTATGCGGAGCGGTTCGGTTGAAATAATAAGCTGATTTCCGATAAAGAAGTCACAATGGAAAGTTTCGAACGAGGCCGGGAGCGTGTTGTTGTTGTTGAACGTGGAAGGCACGAAATCGAAGTTCGTGGGGGCCAGAGATGACGGGAAAACGTGTCAGCCCTGTCGCCCTGATTAATCGCCGATTCTAATGTTCCAATTTATGTCGCAATCAAGGTAATTTGACGTTTAATCAAGGTGGCTGTGCGGCGAGCCTACGACGCGAAAATAATGACTCCCGAATAGTGACATCTTTGTCACGATTATGATCATTAGGGTACTCGATAAACCCCTGTAAAATTTCTAATTACCTGTGCAACACTAATTTCACAATTAATTTTCCCTCGAACGCGACGTGGAGGGAGAACGAACGATGAAATGTTAAGAAAAATTCCGAGCAATAGATATAAATGAATATAAAATACGATCAAAACGAATTTTTGTACATTACTTCGATGTACACTATATTCACGTAGAGTGCAGCAGCCGCAGTTGTTCCCTTTGCCTCAAAGCAAATACGGATTATTAAAAGCAATACCCTTCTGACGTGCATACATTACGCGCCGGGTGATCGATTATGCGCGGCTAATTAATTATTTAATGCACTGCGAACAAGTGAAAGGATGTTTTATTCGCTAATCAGTTTAGAAGAACAGCGACAAGGTACATTGAAATACATTTTCACTTCTTCAATTCGCAGTCGGCAACTGAAATCAATTGCACCACGGAGTTAAAGTTAGAATATTTGTTTGAAAGTTCTTAAGACAATTTTGTACCCATTATTCGCGACTACTACTCTCGATATAGTAACCTCCTTGCCAGTTTTAGAAAACTGTGCGAGATGCTGCTAATTACCGGCAGGGAAGAAAGGTGGATCACTTACGGAGTGTAAAGCAATATCCATATCTTGAGCGCAAAACTGGCAAGAAAGCTCTTGTACATGCCTGGCAAACCTTTTAGTGGCGCATAAAGTTCGCATAAAACATTACCATCTGAAAGTATAAACACACAGGAGGGCAAGAGGGAGAGGGGGGTGGGTGGGTGGTTTTCATTACGGCACTTCCACCAAAGGTCTCGTGCACGTGGCAGAACAAAGGAGGAATAATTCGTTTTTCCGCGTTTGCGAAGGGAACCCGGGCAAACAAGTTTTTTTTCTTCTTCCTGCGACATCGCCGATCCACGAAGCACCTAAATAGATAATTCGACAGCTTCTGGCATTAACGAGGGTCGCATTAACCGCGACACAGTTCGCCGTGCGGCGATACTAACGCGCCACGGAACGACGAGGGCGACCGTGAATGAAATATCGCACGCGATGCGCTCGTTAAATGCGCCGCTGAAAGCGATTTGCAGATTTTTCGAGCCGGCTGCGAGGAAAAATTCGCGTCCGCGGTGACCGACGGCGAACGTTGGATGCAACGTTCGGGCCCTTGAAGCGCGAACTGCAGTCAATTGCTCGCGTGCACTGGCGACAGTGTAAATCGGTATTATCGGCCGGCGATCTTAATGAATTCCCGCGGCTGCATTATCTTAACGGAATTTCTGTAACAAATGGTCGGTGTAAAATGTGATTCATTGCGCGGAGAATCGTTAAGAAATGTGTGTCCTGCTTAACTGTCGAACGGAAAGTTTACGACTCCGGTAGAAAGTTTTCAGGATTCGTGATATTTATTCGATGGCAACCGTAAAGATTTTTGCCGATAGTGTGATAAAGGTTTGCGCAGTTCTGGCTCTCGAGCTCCGCAAGTATTTCTCAAGAATGTATTTTTAAGTTTATTTGAGAGAAACCAATGATTTGTATTTCTCTGTTTTGTCTCTGGTTCATATACGTTAATGTATATTATAATTTTAGAGTATTTAGTTAATATCAATAGCCTGTTACAGAAATTAATATTGCAAATTAATAATTAAATGGAAATCATTCAAATCAGGAAGCAATTATTGCAACAATTGATCGTAATGCTTTTTAGACAGTATAAACTCGAAAACGTAAAATTCAAATTATACAAATTATTCTAAAATTCGAGGATAATTTAATCACAAAGTTGTGGACAAAAATAAATAACATTATAGGATTTATAGAAATAAATATTTATCAACACAGTTAACTATTATTTCTTTATGTAATAACTTAAGAGCGTCAGCTAAAGGCTTGCAATAATCATGTGGAACCTACTTTATAAAACTTGATAAAAAATCAAATCTGCAGACATTTTTGTAAAATACCCACCGAAATTGCATATCTTTTCCAAATATCATAAATTAGAATCACCTGTTCACTCGTGCATCAAAAGGAAACGCACTTTCGTTGAAATTTAAAACAGTCCAAGCGACACGAAGTGCAAGCACTGCAAAAATCCATTACACACTACACTACGATACACATAGACTACACGAACCATTGGAAGGGTGGATGTTAACCAAGGCCAAAGTGAAATTGCCCAATAAATAAAC
Source organism: Nomada lathburiana (assembly GCA_963667235.1). Taxonomy (NCBI): domain Eukaryota; kingdom Metazoa; phylum Arthropoda; class Insecta; order Hymenoptera; family Apidae; genus Nomada; species Nomada lathburiana. The sequence goes on from OY763905.1 coordinate 5,235,326, forward strand.
GCTGTTTGTCGGTGGTTGAAATAACGAGCAGCTATGTGTATTTCGAGCACGAAAAAAGCCATTATTTTTCGGACCGCGTTCCAGCTGACCAACATTCATTAAAACTTTCCACATTAAACCCCTAGCACTGCGAGTAGCGGCACGGTGTAATGGTCAAACCTCTGCCTCTCACTGTACGCTTAACTTCAACTAAATGATCGATCAACGTGATCGTCCATGGTTACCATGACAAATGTCGTCACTTGTTCGACAGCAGCCGTATATAGGTACACATGTTGGACTGTTTGATACGTGTACAATGTAACGTGGCTCAAGGTTCACACGTTTCAACGGCGTCAACACGACGGCGAATCGATTGACATTAAGATGTAAGAAACATGCACTTGGCTGATCCGATTATTGCTGTAAAAGCACTCGGCACGAGAACGAGCCTATCGCGACAAACAACGTCGCTGTCACAGAAAACTCAAGCACGAGAAAGCTTGTTGTACCCATAAGGGCCTTCGTGAACCCGTAGGTAGGGCAAGTGGATCGATACATTGGGATTGATCACCGGTTTTCTAGGCTATTGGTCTGTGCAGGTGAGGGTCGCAGGATTGGTCCCCTTAAAAGAGACATTTCTGTAAGAATTGTCTCGATGGAGGTGCGGTGAGACGAATGTTGTACTTTGACTTGTACTATTTATGGGTGGTAAGAATATTCTTGAACGCGTACAATCTGATTATTTGTTGTATTCAGCGTGGCACTGCGGTCTGTCGCGAAATTAATTAGGATACTTTTATCAATTCTCTTTAATATTTTCATTATTCGGTACACTTTATACGGAAGGCTGATAATAAACGTTCTGAAACGTTTTCCGTTTCACTGTTTTATGTCGTCCCACTTTGTTCGAGGCCACGAGCGATCAATTTCTATTATCCGGAGGCACGATATAATCGAGAGTAATCATGAAGAACCAGCGATAAACACGGAAGAATGATCGATAGGAGTATTCCGGAGTAAATGTACACAGCTTTCTTTCAAGAATCAACAAACTTTCGTTGAACTTCCATTCAATATCTCGTTATCGATATTTCACTCAAGCCTACAAAGAACAGTTTTCTGGATTTCCAGGAGAAGCAGAACTATCGGAAGGCACTCCACGGCGTAGTTTCCTGGGATCTAATGAGTTTCGCGAGAAGGATCTCTTTATCAAAATACTGTCCGCCCCATGAAGTAGATCTCAGAAGAATATTTCAATAAACGAAAACAATGGATTTCAATTTGCGTGCTTAACGTCCGTACCTCGGTTTTATCTAGCTTCCACAGGTTCTAGGACTATCGGAACGAATGCAGACAGCGTCAAGCATCTTCAACTACTGCGCGTTCCCTTCAATTAATGTTAGTGAAAACTATATCGAAGCAGAGCCACGGGAAGATCTGTGTACATACACTTGCCGGCCGAAACTTTGGTACCACTCCCTTAGTTGTACAAATATTGAATGACATTTTCACGATTGATCGATCCGACAGCGTATATATTCTCAAACGTTAACTAATATATACGAAAAATACATCAATATGTACTGTTTTACGAAACCTATATGATATTGTACCTGTGCTATATTGGTTTCTCTATTATTATGCGTTTCTCACAATGAGTATAATCGCAATGTTGATGGCTTTTTGCTGGAACTCGCCGCAGGCAAAGGGTTAATGTTATAAATAATATTATAAATATTATAAAATTGTTTTCACATTTTTTATCAGGAAATGCTCCTGAATTTTGCATGTTAACATTACTAACTAGTCGAATATCTGTACAGATTTGCATACCTTGCGATTCGAAGCTTTTGCCCGGCATTGTTCTGCAAACGGCAAAGAATTGTTCGTTGCATCAATGGTGAATATTTTTAGAGCAAAAGCAAACAGGAAAATATAGCGATTCTTCGTTACAGTAAAATTGAGTTTCCATTTTATCGTAAATAAGAAAGAGAGAAATTATTGGCAATATTTGTTACCGTCTACCAGCGATTTACAAACGTTCGTCGAACCTGCGGTAACTGTTCGCTCAATCAGTTCGGGCAACGTGCCCGATCTATTCAGCCCGGAAGTGAAGTTTGATGAGTTTCGATTTTATTTTAATTGCAATTGAGTTTCAATTGTTTTGAAACGAATGACAGCCATGCTCTGAATTTCACGCTCGATATTTTAGTACGATAGTTTAGCCGTAAAATTGACTGCGATGAATCAAATATACCACTTTCCTTGTATGATAACTGATTTGTGAAATTTGTCTCGATTTCGTGCACAAGTTCCATTTTCGAAAAAAAAAAAAAAAAAAAAAAAAAAAGGCTATACGCTGGTTTTCGATTAATAGAAATCTTTTTGAAATTCATTTCGCGTTCGCATGCACTCACTGCGATCTTTCCCAATCATTCTTCTGAATGGAACACGTATTAGCGATTGTTATGCATGATTAGATATACAAGCTATAATTAAAAAGAGAAAAGAAAATGAAAGATTACCATTGTGTGGACATCACGGGAATTTCACGAAAAACTGGGTTAAACTGAATCAATTGCCGGTCACGTAAAACGAACGTGATGTGTAAACAGGCAATAAAAAACATACTGCGCTGCTGTAAATTCAACAATTAGTCACAGAATGTGTATGTCGATAATGGTGTAATAATCCGCGAATGGTTTGGAAACATATCTTACGTTAACATTCTGCCATTTGGAAGAATACACTCGTATTTATTTAAGGGAAGCTCAAGAAATCGAACGACATAATATTTTTGCCGGACAAGTGCTGTATCATGCTATTTTTACTCCACCAGGAAGCGGTCAATATTTTACGTAGACTATTTCCAACAAAAATAGAAAATCTATAGAACAATACCGAAACTATTGAACATATTCCCATAGGATAAAAAAAGTATTGCCTTGTGTTCTTTCTGCGAATTTCCTGTAAAATAACAGCTTCCAGCTACAGATATAAATTTTATTTAATTCAGCACGGTTTACCTCCCCTACGTTCAAATCGATCACCAATGAAACTCAATTAAAAGCAAGGAACCGTACTGAATAATTATAATCAAACGTCAATATTTTTAATCACTTTAAAAGAGCATTCTGTTTGCACTGAACGTACTGCACCCTTTTCGATGTCGAGCGCAAACAAGAACTGGTTAGCACAGTAAGCTTAACAAGCAAAAATAGAAGCGATGACACTGTAGACAATTAATGCGCGGACCGGACGATTTATTCGATGAGGTCTGGTCGAGACTTTATGAGAGCTTGTCACGTACATGCAGCATGGCGGATTACAATGTCGAGCATGTGATATGTAACAGAGAAAGTGGGAAATCGAAATTTACGTCGCCGTGCTGGGACCAGGGAAAATCGATCCAATCAACGACGCCCTAGTAGATGCAATTAACTGCTTGGAATTGTGATTTAACGCTAATTATTTCTCAGTTAAGAAGGATGAACGATGTACAAGCCTATTTTCTAGACAAACGACAACGCGTGAATTGCTATTCAGAACCGGATGTGAAGTAACGAGGCGCGAATGAAAATATTATTCATTAGAGTGTTTAGTCATAGCGATAATCGTGATTTTAATTTTCCAAAACGCAATGGGGTTGTATGCCGTTAATTTACTGGGTCCATGTATATTTATCCGCGGGTTATACAAAGTAAATACCCAGCAACACCGATGAAACACGTAATCAAAGCGGCCTACCCGCAATTGCAGAGCAAATTCGTCCTATTAAATTATTTGGAGGCACGGAACACCGCGTTCACGTTCATTTCTACCGACGTTTATCAAGTTGCATTTCCCTGCATTTTAGAGTATTTAACAACCCCTATTATCATCTTCCTTTTTCATGAATTTCGTCCACTTTTGAAACAAATTTCGACCACATTCTCGGTGGTACGATTTCCGAAGACAACAGCAGAGATACGAGTTTCCACCAGAATTCAGAAAAATCCAAACAATAGTGGCCTATAGAAAATTCTGATTATACACTGTGACACAAACATCCAGGCAACAATGGACCGTTCGTTGTACCTCGAACGAGGACTGGTGAATCGATAGAAAAGCAGAAGGGAAGAACGAAAGAAACACGACAGCACCGTGTCGTCTAATTGATTTTCACACGATGTATCAGCAGAAATTGAACATAGTCGCAGGTGTCTGTGGTGCCCACGGCTTGCCAGTATTACAGGTGGTTGGCAAATTTCGCGGGGCGCCGTAACTAGGGGGATCAAGACCGTATCTGTCTTCGCAGGTCGTCATTTGCAGTAAGAAGGGTTGGGTTTCCGTTTAGATTTACTCGAGTCGGTGGGAATTCCGTGACACGCGTGTGCCGCGCCATCATCCTTTGATCGACGAATCGTCGAACAGATGATTCCGTCGATCGGAATTTCGGAAAATCTGCGTACCTATTTCGACGGTTCATGAGAATACATTCGCATAGACCTCGGCTGCTTTCGATTTGCTTGGACTTGATTCGTTCGTTCGCCATTTTGTTCGATCAACTGTGTGCACGAACGACGTGACAAATTTTCATTATATTTAGATCGTTGACGTGCAAATTTATTTTCATCCGGATATATCATTGATTTTGCAATTAAATTCGTAATGGACTAGGTGAAATAAGTGCAACGAGGGAAAATGCAATTACATAGAGTATAGAGTATTCTAAAATGATCGTGTCTAATAGGATATTTATTTCTCCATAATGAATGTACTGTTAAATATTTTTACCTCGTAAACTGTTTCGCCTGGACGTGCGTCGTCCTCGAGGGTTTATATGTCCAGAAAGTTTTGTCCAGCAACAATGGCAACTTTCGACCCTCTGGGTCCGCAGGGGACGTGCATACATATTAGAGCTGACCATACCAGCAGAGTTTGTCTTTTCAAATTTACGAAGAGCGCAGGCCTCCACGCGAAATTTTTCAAAATGATCTTTTCAAAATTGAATCCCGCCGTTCCCGATGCTACTTCCCACAGCCATACAAAGAAGAGACGTTCATTTCTCTCGTCTCGCGAATTTCACGCGATCCCACAAAAGTATTTTCCGACCTAACACAATCCGATAACTACTTACGCCGTAATATAAAACTGAATTAAACCGGCTGCCGTCGTTCTCTCGAAAAGTAAGCGTTTCCAAATTAATAACCCTTTTCCTGTGCACGAAGGGTTCCTTCCTTTCAGGCCTAACTGTGCAATCTTCAGTGTGACCCAGGTCACACAAACGCGATCGAGTGCACGCATACATTAGCACAGCTCTGAGAATTTCAATTCATCGGCCAAGCAGGAACGATTGCACGTTAAAAGTTCTATTCATCGGTGCTCGATGAAGCAGCGCTTCTCGCGGTTCCCGCAGATTTGCTTTCGAAATTCCATAGACGCGGCCTCGAATTTTCCGCAAGAATTCACCGCACAAGCTAGAAAGGAACATCCCTGGAATTAGCTGCGAGCATATATCTCCGTAAAAGCTCTCGAGCTCCAAAGGACACCGTTGTCGAGCATCTGCGAGGAGAAAATGCATTTCTCCGTTCCCCCGTGCTATTGTATCTTCCTTTTGTATCGCTCTATCCGCAGCCACCATTCCCCTGACTATTCCCGTCATCAACCATCCGATGGCTGTGTCACATGGTAACGATCAGTGTTCGTCCCCACGAATTATTTTCAAACACGGCTGTCGTTAATTTCACGACTGTTTTATTTTATCCACCGGGATGACGCCAGAGCGATGCTAAGCACTAGAACTATGGTACCTGTTGAAGTTAAAATAACGGTAATCAGATGTTTCTCTTCGCAAAATTGTTAACAACGTGCGGGTATCGTTGCTGGAATTTATGATGACTTTTAATAAGACAGAACAATAGTTAAATGTTCATATCTAAGTTTCGTTCGACCAATTTTATTTGTATAATTCTGTTTAACGTGTATCTAAACAACCTAAAACCCGTCGGTGGTTCTAGTGTTGAAAATCGATTCGAAGTTGGGTTACTTGAAAACTTTCGCCGTACCTTTTAAGAATGAATTTAGATACTACGGAAGGATTCAAGTTTCCTGTACCCTTAGCTTTCAACGGTCGACTTTGTTCCAAAAGCATGCATAAAGAATCGTGTCTGTCGGACGTTTGGTACAGCGAGTTGTCCTGTTTTCGCGACAACTTTTGCCTCGTGAACTCGTGTGGCCACGTGGCTTTCAATACTAGGAAATACTATTGTACTTTGAAGATCTTCGAACTGTGTGATTTTGCCTGTTAAAGTATACAAATATTAAGTTAGTCTTTGTAGCGAAACACAGTTAGCATATGTAAATCGGTACATCTTGTTAATTTATTATTTGAATGTTTCTCATTGGCTCGATAAACAGATATCTTAATTTTAACGTTGTATTTATCGATTTATTATTTTAGATTAATTTTATTGTTCCTTTCAAAACGGCACGGTTGGGCGAATTGCGATGTTCAATTTACTTTATGATTTACCGTTCAGTTCCTAATTACGTACATTATTGTTTCGACAACAGGCACGCGAGTTCATTAATACTCATTAATATTCCCATTACATGTCGCACGCGATTGGAGAAAGTTTTAACTAATTTACATTTCCATCCAAGCGGTATGATGGCTTTGCAGCTGAAATGTGATTGCGTTCGTCAAACGTGAAGATATAATGGAGCTGGAGGTCTAAAGGGTTGAGCGGGGCGTACTGAAGCACTCATGATTGTTTAAACATGACGGGGAACAATTTAGTCAAATTCGTACGGCACAAAGGAAATTCACTTTATACACAGATTGGGATAAATGTGAAAATGTACTCATCGCATTTCTTTGACAACCCTCGGTATAAATAAAAGAAACTAATATCATTCACCGATCGTGAAATTGTCCAAGTCGCATTGCACGCGTGTACGCGCGTGTTGCATTGCTCACGCAAAAGCAACGATTTCATTTTAGAGCCGATATAATCGGGAATGCTTCCTTGTATGCACAAGAAAATTGCATAACACCTTATCCATCTGCTTTATCATGTGTATATAGTATTAATTAATATAGTTGTGACAGCGTTATATCCTAGTCGTAAATTGCAATATAGCAGTTACTGTTACAACTATATTAATTAATATTATATACACATAATAAAGCAGATGGATAAGGTGTTATGCAAGGTTCTTGTGCATACGAGGCACTTCATCAGGGAAATGTGTGGTAAAGGTTATATTAATGAAATTTGACAGACCTCTGCTAATAATGTTACTTTTTGAAAGCTTCCAAATTCTCTGCGACAGTGGCGTGGAAGCAACAAACACAATTACCTAAGATTGTGAAAAAGTGAATCCATGTAATTAAATAAATGTAATATAACAATTATTTTTTTTACATTCTGCAAGAGATTTGTTCCTTGAATAATAGCATTTTTAAATAACAAATTATCAGCGTGAAGTTTCGTTGCGAGTAATATATGGCCAAAGTAACGTGTTATATTCTATCAGCCAGTATATTATCGTACGAATTGATTTCCTGGTAGGTGCGAGCCATAATTAATCATAATTAATAGCTTGCCCCATCCATAGTTAATTGGTGTCCATAGTCAGTATTAATCTGTAATTAATTATCGCGAGCCTCGAATGTACAGTGAATCACTCTAAACGTTGGGCGCAACCGTGTCTATTCGATAACAAAGAGAAACAAGGGAACGATTCCTCGTTCCGTTTCAATTTTCTCTTCACATTCTTCCTTTCGTCTCGTTGTTTCTCGGCCGTTCAACGGGGGGTATTTGGCATAAAGGGCTTGAACTACTTCGCGAATTCGTTGAAATATCTTCCAGACAAGACGTGCAATCGCTTTTACAATATTTCACGGAACGCGCCGCGCTTCGAATAACTTTTCTCTATTTTAGAACCGAGAATAGCAGGAAGGTGAATAATATTTTTCAAAGTTGCCAGACTTTTGAAACATTCGTGGCACTAAACAAACGAAAACCTAAGCAATCTAAAATAATTTCTTCGACTGACCAAGTATTATAAAAATTCGTTAGTCCAAAATATCATTTTGCGGAAGCGTAATTTCAAGTACGTACATTATTCTGTTATCACAAAAGTAGCAAACGATACTTTCGTAGGTAGCAGGTGCGCTTTCAAACCATCGGTAAATCGCCTGCATCGACAAATATCTTTTAACCAGGAGATTTATGTTCGTTCGCAAGACTGACGGAATACACGATGCCAAACATACACCTTGCATTTCACTTCGATGATTCTGACGCATACGATCTAATAATATTTAAACAATCGCCTGTCGTTTCGCGCCTAAAGTATTCCACGATTTATGGCGATTTAAACAAATCGAAACACTAGGGGACGTTTGAAATTTCGAGACGGGTAATTTGTTTTATGTAATGAGTACGATCATTACTTGCACTCGTTTTACTTCAAATTTTCCCGACATACTATGTGCACAGTATGATATTTTGTCGTAAATTTCGTTCGCTTAGATCGACTGTGATCACACGTTTCACCGTGAGATACTCAGGTGCGACGATCCCTACCTTATCGTGTCCAAAGATCTTGAAGGAGGAAATGCGACTCTCTCCATTTAGTCCCTCTTCCGCCCCTGCCTTTCCTCTGTTCACCGTGCCCCCTTCAAAGAGGATGACGTGGCCTCAAAAGCTTCCTGGCGTATACTTAAACTAGGATCCAATTAGACGAGATAGAGAGCTGGGCGTGTTGCACCTCGAGGCACAGGATTCAACTTCTTTGTATGGGATACTAATTAATCCACTGCCTACGGCAAAGACGGTTGTCCGTACGATCAAGTGGACAGGGGAAATCTTTCTCCGCGAAGCGGATATTTCTTGAATTTTTCAAAATGCGCGTATAAAGTAAATAAAATAAGAACATCCTGTGTTGTAATTCATTCGACAGAGCACGCCATTAAAAAGAACAATCATTAAAATAACTAAAGTGGAATTTAGTTGAGAAACTCCGTAATAATATGTGTTCATATCTGTATAAAGTTACGAAATGTGCAAAGTGCCTATATAATAAACGACGGTTCTTTCTGTTATTTTTGCGCCATTCTTCTTCAAATAGAACTGCGGCAAAAGGATTATCGAGTTTAATGCCTTTCCCCGGAAGGAAACTGTGCACGGACACGCAAGCTCTGCCCTCACCTGTTACCCAAGGAAAGGGAGGTCGTGTCTTTCAGTCACGTATTTCACTTTAGAGGTCAATAACACGCGATGCACTATCATCGTTAGGCGCATCTGCCGCGTGCTTGTAACGTCGCGATCCTCCAAGACCTGAGAGACATGTATCTATTCTGTTCGAATGATCGACACGGGCTGCGTTATCACTTTGATCGCTTATCGACACTCGTGTAGCCGTCCCGTTGATTAGATCCTCGCGGGCTCTTAGCCGCCCTTGTGCATCGGTCCTTCCTGCAGGCTATTTACAACGACATGTATCGAGATCGTGAACCCTTCAACGCTTTTACGCCGCACTCGCCGCTTTTCCTTTGTTTTTCATGTACCACTCACAGAGTGTAGCCTTGGCTCCTGTACGAACGTGGGGACATTACGTTGGAAACGCTGTGTCGTGGGAAATTACTTGTTTGATTCGGGAACTGTGAGAGACACTGCGTTGTCGTGTAATAAAATAAGTCAAATGTTAGCAAAATGAACTTTCGAGATAGACGAAGTCTACGAATTATAATTGAAAGTAGTAGTAATTTAAATGAATTCTTTATACGAATTTAATAATTCGCCTGATGGATATTTTGAGCTAACTAGGTGTGTGCTCGAATAACGTTATTTCGTATTGAATTTTTATGAGCAATGGGGAAATTAAAGTGGATATAGCGGACGAAACATTCATAAAGGTAAAAAGAAACGATACAGCGAGCATCCACTTTGCAATTATTTTCGTAGTCGTTCCATCGAATCGGGAATGGATCGTGTCTAAATGTTCTGCCCCCCGCATTTCTTCATTCATACATAAAGAGTGGAGCTTACTAATTTACATAACACGAATCGATTTTATCCATTCCACGGAAATTGGATATTCCCGTTACCTTTTCCCCATCTGGCTAGGCTTCAATATTTAATTAAGTTTAATGGATAAATTCAGTATGCCGCTACGTAACGTCGTATATACATACGTATACATGCACGTTCATTCTGTATTCTAAAAAGACGAAGAGCTTCAAATGAGAAGAAATGGCTAGTACAGCTAGAGTTACATATAAAACGTTTTCAGTCGCACCAACACGGGACTACGTAATAATTACAAATAAATTTCGATTTATTCATCGGTCTCTTTCAACTGTAATGTCGTTGTTCTTTTTTTATTAAGAATTTTCTTTATTTTCATTAATTGCAAAATATTTTATATCACGTGGCGTGCCACGTATTTAGATTATTAATTATGCAGTATCAAATAATGGCATAAAAGTCCTGATATACATGCAATATAGTACCCATTCTATTATCTATTTAATTATTGATCGTGCTCCAGAGTTTCGAACACAATGGATAATCGATGTTGTTCTATAATTAATTATCTCAGTAGACAATTTTCCGTCGAAATGTAAATTATTCCAAATATTGTCAAACTCCCTTGTAATTATTTTCCAGCCTTAAATGTAATTGCGAGAGCCATGTTCCGTGCTGTATGCCATTAAATTGTCTCCACTTACCTTCATAAATCATGACACTTGAAATTCCACATGCTGGAATCCGAGTTAAATTAAACGCACGCGTTTCGAACATTTAAAGCGCGCGACGTCCAATGCGTTTACTTCGTCAGAGAGAGAGAACTGTGATGACGCTGATCCCACAGAAGTCGAGCTATAATCCGTCTGTACGAATGCAGATCTGTACTTCAATTTGGCAAAAGGAGAAATGAATTTTCTACGCGCGTTGAAACAATGAGCACGCCGTTTCACGAATCGTTTGCGTGAAAACTTTGCCATTTCCTTTCGCACGTTTCTCTACTAATTAAGCAACGAGTTCCAAGAAGTAGCTGAAACACTCGTCTGCAACAGAAGTTCACTTCGCAGCATAATATTCTTCCGCTGGTGAATAAATATCGGATCTCCGTCGTTTATAATTTTCATTTAAAAAGGCCGTTCTGAACAAATCGTTACGCTAACTGCTTAATTTTTACCGCTCGTTTTCCGATTTTTCACAGACGAATAAAGGCTATACAATTGAGAGCCCGCCCGTAATGATAGTTGTATCTTCTTGAATTGATTAATATATAAGCAATACTAAATAATAATATTTAAAATTCGATCATCGAGAATGCGCATATGAAATAATGAATATTGTATATTAATCACCAGCATCAACATTTATCCAGGATATGGTGGAATAAATCCACGTTTCCATGAAGGACGTGGCATAAAATTCAGCAATTTATAATCCTCGCCGGTGATAAACATTCTACCAATAAAATATCCGCTGTGCACATTTCATTATTTTTTTTCGCGAGATAAAAACGTAAATATGTCAACCGAAAAATATAACAGAAATGTAAATACCGTCCCTCATTTCTCTTTTAAATATTTTCACTCGATTGCTCTAGCGAAATACATTGTTTCCCGTGTCCTGCCACGAGTGATTACGTACAATTGTATAAAATTAAGTACCCCCTCGATTATTTAACAATCGACACTTTACATAAGCGTGTTCAAGATCGTAACCAGCAATAATTGCATTCGTATTGCCTCGCACATATAGAGCGAGAGGTTCATAGATCAAAGCGTTTCTCGTGGCACAAGTGGTGCAATATCATTCACAGTAACTCAAGAAATATGAGATGCATTTTTGGTAAGATGCTAGGACTTTTCATTTCATCGATATCGATCACGATTCATACGTGGACCCAACGACCGAAAAACGCTATCATCGATCATCCTCGATATGCAAAATCCTTTTAAGATATACGTGTACCGTTGCTTTATACATATATTCCCTCGACATGTTCCACTGCGATACTGCGTTTGATGCATCGGACCTTTTCACCCCTATTTGAGATTTGCATCGAGGAAACGCTATCAAAATCGCGGAGGAAAGATACGGTATTCGATTCGCCCAAGGAAATGGCATTCTTTCGAGTTTGCTGGGCTCTTTACAAATTGATACCGAGTTTTATCCGTTTTTCGAAAAAGGGGCCACGAGAAGGAAGCATTGACTGCGGGGTAGTTTTTAGAGAATTGTAGAAGTACTGCAAATTTATTTTTAGATAAAGTGGAAACAGTATATGTAGAAATAGTACAGAGAAAGTATAAATGAATAATAAATAAATTCTCGATGAAAAGGCTATTTGTCGTATTATTTTTAACTTGCATTGTTATCCTTAACATTTTTAATATGTTTTCCATGTTGAGTTTTACGCAGTTCGCGAAGAAATAGCACAACTTTATAAATACTATTATAAATTCGGTTAGTTTTAGAAAGTCTTGGTAGTATCACAAGAAAACTAAATTCGAAATTGATCAGGAGGCATCAGTGACTCGATACAAGTTTTCAAATAGATATTCACTGCGTTGCGAAGTAACAAATTGAACATTTAGTTCTTTGTTTTATTTCAAGGAAATTTTATTTACGTTTATAAGTTTCTACGTTAATTTTAAGATTTTTTGAATATAATATTTCCAATAATTAGAAACTCAAAAGAATCGGGTAAGCTGTCAACAATCTTGAAGAAGCTTCTATCTTTTTTTTAGGGGTAATTATTATAAAATTAAACTGCCTACGCACTTTGCAATAGCAAATTTCTCCTAAGAAATATTTCCTCGTATGTATATTCGAAAACCATTTCTGATTCTTATCATTTCTCTGTATTATTTTGTCCCCCCTGCCTCTTTCATCTTTCATTGTTGCGGTATAATCAAAGTTTCACGAATGAATGACAAAATTTCTGACCTCCATGGCAAGACAATACTTTTGTCTGACCGGGGACTTCCAATGGAGATGCTTCTACTGCCGCTATCTTCTGAATCAATAATGCAGCACTTTCCACGTTAGCTGTCGTCCGTGGGAAACATTCGCGTTAATTATTCAATTCTTTCATTTTTATTGCATGCGCCGCGATACAACACGGGGCGCATTACATGAATGTTTAACATGGAAATCTTTTTTTATTCTGGCAATATAATATATTTCAATCGTTCGTATCGATTGTTCAAGACGAACAGGACCACGGAACTTTTGAACATGTAGTTGTGGACGGGCTTACAATTTGTCGTGCGGTTTTTATAGTGCAAGGAATATCCAATGTTTAACAATTTCTAAAAAATAAACGGGTTTGAGGGTCAGTCAATACATTGAAGACATTTGAATGTCTAAAAATATAAATACATTGCATATCTGTGTGAAACAAAACATTATTGGAAAACATTGTATTTATTACAATGTTCTACTAAACGATACAATTCCATCCCACGTAGAAATCGCACAACCATCCCTATTTTCTCCAATTAAACGAGCGAATCTCTTCGTCCTACCCCTAATTCACTCGCAACCTCGAAATAATAACCCATCCAAGAAGTTAATTTATTGATCGTACCAATTCTCTTCGTCAATTACGTTCGATTATATAATATAATCGGCCAATCCAAGGGCGATATCCTCTGCCAACCATCGAGATTCGTTATCCCGTATCGAACAATCGCGAAGCACAGTTCAAAATTCCCCGAACTCCGACTAGAAACCAAAATTTGTACAGGGAAAATGTACTGCAACAAGGCGTGCATTTCTTACCCCAGAACGCCGCGCCGTCTAATCGAGCGACACCGAATGAAAGCGTTTCCCCAGCAGGCATCAGGCTATTTCCCAGGGATCTCAGGAAAATTCATTAACGATGTTTCCGTTGCGCATTGGTGTGGCCGTTTTTCCAAACGAAATCCGTCCCCCGTTCACTCGGGCTCTCATCCGCGCCGGGAAATCGTGCACCTCAGTTACAGAGCCGCTTGTACTCGCCATTATCGTAGATATCGTTTAACCGTCGTTCCAGCGTGAAAAAAAGGGCCGCGCGAACGAAATATTCGTAGCGTAAAGGAACCTCGCGGCCCGTTATCTTTACCATCGCGCGTTCACAGGAATCATCGTCGTTGATACGCGATTTTACGCGTACCCCTTTGTACGCGAACCCCTTTGTGCGCGAACGCAGCGCCGATAGTAAATTACGGGACAGAGTTTTGTCCGTACGGTGATATTTCTATTAAATCAACAAGCAATGTTGGAAACGCAATCACAAGAAGATTACGAGCTTCACTTTATTGTTACATATCACTGTACATTTTGCCACGCGGCGAATTATTTGTAATGCGATGCGAAACGTCGCGTTACATATATTCACAGACGGATTGAATCCATCCTTTCCCCGTCATATTGATATTATCCAAACGATTAACAGGTCCAGCGTTATTGATAAATGGATTGCGACATTGTGCTGTCACTGTAATTCATTTAAAACGATATTTTATTACGTTGATTTCAGTCCGACGATAATACCACTTTTGTTTTACTTCTGTCGCGATGATTTCATAAATCCTTCCAGGTAACGAAGGCTCGAAACACCACAGTATCCCACGATTTCATTACACCGGACTAGCAAAATAATTATTTCATTTCGCACAAACCGTAATAGAACGTTGAAAATCGACCAAAGCCAATTCAACGAAAGATCATTTAAAAGAGCTTCGCCGCGACGAATTTGCTCCCAATAAAAAAGATTACAAAACAAAACTACGCGAGGAGTGTAATTACTGTAAAACGACGAAGCATAGAACTCACTGAGACCCCTCGACGGGCTCGATACGAAAAGAATTATTTATCGCGGGGGGGATTTGGTAAACGCCAGCTTAATCTTTCAATCGGCCTCGAAAAATGGTATCTCCTCCCGGCGTTGCCCGTAGAATTAAGGAAATCTTCGCGGAAGAAATTTCTCGGAAAATTGCACGAGTCTCGTGAGTGGCGACGGGATCCTTTAAGAATTCGCGATCCCATCGAAGCGTGCACGAACGTCGCGATACTTTAATGCTCTGATACACGTAATCCCTGTGTCGCCGAACCATCCAATAAGGACGTTATCATTGATGTATGGACCTCGGGACGCGACGCGCCACGGTCATGAATGTATCGGGAAATGATACGTAGATATTTTATGCCACGTTCCAGGTACGTATCGGTACAGTTCGACTGTCGCGGGGGGTGGTGAGAAAAAGAAGGAAAGGAGAGAAATGGGAAAACGATACTTCAATATTTAACCGCGCCGTTGCGCCTACGCCTTTAATTCTCATTTTTACCAGCGGCACGTACACGCCGCTGAAGTTTATGAGATCGTGTTTTCGTTCGCCTGGAAAGTTGGAGGAAATGTTGCCGAAACGCCCGTAGTCCGATGTTGCAAATAAGATACGACGACGAAGATATTCTTGCCGTTGACTCGTTGTAACAATATACGTGGCGAATCAAGTGACCGTGGATTGCATTGAAATTGTACGAGGGACGAAGTCTTTGGTACGGAAAATTCGTGAACGAAAACGGGTCTACTGAGATATGTTAAGTTTGATATTTAACACGTTCGCGAGAATTTGAGAATTAATCGTTAAGAATTTCAATGAGTTCAATTATTTTCAAAAAATTAACGCTGCGTAGAATAGAATGCATGATAATGTGACTTATAAATTTGAATGTTGTAGCATTCACGTCATTTTGTAACACGGTTACAATGAATGCTATCGCATTCACGTCCACGAACGCGTAGGGAGACTGCAGTAGTATAGGTATGGAAGATGTAGATCGATGGCAGTAATTTAAAATACACTACTTCACGAAATTAAAGGATCGCTAAATTATCGACGACATATTGTCGATATTTAAACTGCTGTAAATGGGATCGTTTTAAAATGCGAAGTCTCTACTTTCGCAGCTCGAACTTCATTTTCCTTTATTTTCCTTTCCTTTTCGCAATATGTAGTGAGTGATTAAAAAGTGAAGGTACTTTTTTTGCTCGAAACCAGCATGGATTAGTCGTGATATTTGCAACCAACAGGAAATTGTTGTTTACGTAATCAAGCATCTGTGATTGTTCGTGCTATCCGCGTCTGAAAAATGATAATAGAACATTGAAATCAATCTTCCGTCTCTTGGAAATCGGCCGCCATATTTTCACTCGTGAACCAAGCTCCACGCGGACAAATATTTGCCCGAGAAATTCTCCCATCGAAAGACGAACAGTGGCCATCGAGCCTTCCCCTTAATTATCGACGTTCTATTAATTAGCGACATCGTTGAAACGGGAAAGCAACGCGATATTAACGATTCTTAGCTCGCCGTGCATCCATATTTAAAACAGTATTAGCATCGATTTTGCATACATCAACGTGCCACGGTGTCCAGGTAAACGCGACACCTACAATTTTCATGGAGTTCTGTTAGCGGGGAAAAGCAAGAGGCGCGGTGATATTAATTTT
The DNA here is from genome assembly GCA_963667235.1 of Nomada lathburiana. Classification (NCBI taxonomy): domain Eukaryota; kingdom Metazoa; phylum Arthropoda; class Insecta; order Hymenoptera; family Apidae; genus Nomada; species Nomada lathburiana. Next base: position 5,251,815 of record OY763905.1, read on the forward strand.
CACGAGAGCGCCAGGTATAAAATGCTTCGCTAAAAGCTTCGGATGCTTATGAATCGTCCGGGCGACTAGTCTGATACATTTGTAACCCTTCTTTCCGCTCGGCGTTTCCGCAAGAATTTATTCCGTGCAATTCTTTGCGCGGTATTCCTCTGTGAATTTCACGGTTTCCAAGATGGAGATTAAAAATGCATGGAACGCCTAAAAATTGTTCCCTCTCGAAAGGAATTTTTGCTTGGCACAAACTTCGGCTTTAAGATTAGTGGAATCGATGTTGAAATGACACAGGAATAATGGCGAGAAATAATTACGAGCGAGTAGTGAATTTGAAAAGTGGTAAGGTAAACAACAAGTCAGACGGTCGTTTGTAATCGGGGAAAATATGGGAAAATGTTCGTTCGCGTCCTGATTCTACCTTCGCAGATTATTGCCGGCGAGCATGACCAATTTTCTGTTCCAAAAATAGTCTCATTGAATCACCCAAGCTGAACGAAACGGAATTGTTAAGCGCACAGCGTTTAATGGTTTTGAAATAGCTGCGCACAATATAATGCATTCGCTATTGCCATTATGTCCGCCCACGTTATGTTATTAGGCAATTGCACGGGAATTAGTATATCGTATTGTTCGCCATTTCACATTGTTGCCAAAGTGCGTTCAACCGTCGACGGTTAAATCAGTATTTTACTAGACAATGTAAGCTATCGAGACAAGCGAATATACTTCACACGTTTTTTTTCTTCCAAACATTGGTTATCCCTTCCGGGCAATGAGCTTTTACAGGGTAGTAGATACTGCATTACTAAAGCTACTTTGATTGTCAATGATTTTCAGCTTCCAAGATTTTTTACATTAAGAATCGTAATATTAAACTCGCATACAGATTTTTGCCAACAATAACCGCGGTGAAGGTACGCGTATATTACGGTAAAACTGTCGCAACATCACAGAAAGAATGCAAGAAAAGTACGGGGAAAGTACAGGAATAGTACAGCAGAACTTCGGGACCAGTACATGAATAGTACGAGAAAAGCAGGGGAGTAATAAAGAAAAGTACGGGCAAAGTACGCGAGCGCTGCTAAAGTTTATTATCCGGAGGGGATAATCGGTAGAGACTTTGCCTTGTAAGATAAAACAATTGCTCAGTTCTTACAGCAATGTTAATATGTAACAACGTTCATTACGATGTTTGCATGTGCAGCTAAAGGTGCTAATTAAAATGTTAGCATGGCATGAATTTGAAATACAAAATTTGACTTAGTCTCAGTTCGTGATTATGTTTCATTTTCCTAAGCATTTGACTAAAATTTTTAAAGTTTCATTATGGTACAATATTTCGTACAGTATGTGGAATTATGCTCGTGTTGTATTAGCCTGGTGTTTGTATGGTATATCTAATTTGATATGCTTTATAGAGACGCCATATCTTTGTGCGGCAGAGATGTGCTAGGCATGAAAGGAAAATGAAACGTGAGATATAATGCTTCATCTTTATCGCGGCACTGACATTATCTCAAATGTGATATTCGTCCGAACAGTGGATTTCAATATACGCCACGAGGAAATATAGTAAAAAGTTTTCGCCAAACGGAAGAATTCTGAATGTGAGACGAAAATGTTGCCGTCAAAGTGAGAATTTTTTAATATCGATACTGCACAATCTGTATCTGCAAATTGCCCATCAGAAATAAACGTGCATCTCTTATTTCAAATATTCTTATTCATGTACAATTAGAGATTACAAAATATCCTATCGCAAGAACGAACACGATGAATCGATAAAAAAAAAATTCGATCGTTCCTGCACCATTCGCAACAGCAAAACCGTACATTTTGTTCGTTGATATTGAAATATTTCAGTATACCGTCAACGAAAAAAAGCAAAGCGAAATGTAATATTCGACACAGAGTGGCCGATGCCAGCGAAAAAATATTCATTCCTCCTGGAAGAAATTCAGTGCAATTTAATTCCGACGTGCATTTGACGTTGATCGCGTATCGTAATTAAATTATCGTGTGTGGGAATATCCGCCAGTATCGATATTTTAACTAAATACACGCGGTCGCGATTTCGCGTATTTACGCGAGACAGCACGCGGCAACGATATTTCGCCGGGCCATTTCATCTTAACGTATTTTCTACTTTATCTGCCGCGGTGTCTGCTTATAAACAGATAGCAGAACGACGTGAAATACCTTGGACACGAGTTTCATTTAAACGCATGACCATCGCAACGCCGATGCATTTCGATTAAGCGAATTTATGGGAATATCAATAGCCTCATTGCGGTATTCCAATGTTACGACTTCGATGTACCGTTTCGCCTTCACTTTTTTCACCTATTGTTACGCTGTTTGCATCTTTCCGCTCCTTCGACCGGAACGATTCGATAATTTTGCAATACGCGTTTCAATTCGTGCCTCTCATTTGGATTTCTCTTGCCGGCAGCACGAGGACGCGCGGCATTTCGATCATGAGCAGAGATTTAATCAGTTGGCAGTTAACGCAATTCGTAATTCGCTGAAGCTCGATTTTCAACGACCTTATCCCTAATAGCGTTCGGTTAGCTATCGTTAGATAGATTTCATAAAAACATTGTAAAACATTTCGTTGGCATAGCCGGAAACCTATTTTATATTGTGTCAAACAAGTTGATTTTGTTCACCATTTTTGCTGACAATTACTTGACATCTTCTGTGGATAACTACTATCGCAAAGCGGTCGTGAACAAAAGTAACGATCTTTCTGCCTCAATAAACATTTGAAAAGGAATTTCATCCCCTTCCCGATAAAACTACTGCCTTAAAAAACGCATCTGTACAGAGAAAAGATACGCAAGCTGGAAGGAAACGGTGCACCTCTCACGCCAACCTACTAATAACGCTAAAACATATTCCATTTGCCACGCGCGTTAAACCCGTCGTGCTAAATACAAAATTTCGACGCGCCCCGGTAAAGCAAAACGTGACGCGAAACGAAATTCTTATCACCTCGTGCGAGGCGATTATCCCGCGCGAAAGAATCGCGCCGGTTCCCTCTCTGTCTCCGTTTAATTGCACGCGATTCCAGTGAAACAAGAGAACCGAAAACTCCCGCTCTAACGAGCCACGCGCCGCCGATTACGCAAATAAGCCGAACGAGTGCCCGGCGAATTAACAAGAACTGCTAAAGCGAATTAGCGAAACGTTGCGAAACGTACGCCGCTCCCTCGCCTGTGCGCAACACGAAATACAGAAATTCCCGTGGTAAAATATCGTTACGCGGATGTGACCGTTCCCGTGGCCGTGGCCGGCGTTAATTTACTACACGGGTGACACCGCGGGACCATAGATCGCCCCGTGACCCGCCATTGTACACGCGGTTATGGCGATAATATTCTAATGGGACCGCGTGTTCACGGAACCAAGTTGCCGCGACAAGGCGTATTACGCGGGGCAACGGTGTCGCGGAAACGTCGCGACCCTGCCGTCGTCCGTTTCATCCTGTCCCGTTGAAATATCGCGGCGAGTGTATTGATGTCGTCGTGCATTGACTTAATCATGATGCACGCTCGTTTCCGGCGCGAGCGTGTCACCCGTCGAGTATGAACGCGAGAGGGTGGGTTAGGGATAAATGATGCACTCTTATTTCCAGACGATGGATGGATGGATGAATGGACGGATGTTGGGTTCATAATGACACCCGGCGTGCTGGTGGTGGTTATTGAAAATAACATTATCGAGGCTTGACGCCGATGCCGGAGAGTTGCACGTTTCTTCGACACAGTAGAATGTAAAGTAAGGCAGTGGATGGTTGTGGAACAGAATTAGGGGCACTCAAACGTTTCTATATTTGTCATATTTTTAGTAAAATCGAAAAGTCTGAAAGAATTTTCATAGTAAAGTTTATTAGTTTTCAAGGTTTCAAACGCATTGTTAATATTTTAGGTTTTTCTATTTAATTTAATTCGCTGTTTAATATGTACTTACATAAATTCTTGAACAGTGTCGAACAGATATTTAACGTAAATTGTTCCTGGTGTAAATGGTAAGTACTATATTACAAGGAAAAAAAAAAACTGAAACAAAGAACAAAAGAATGTTTTCAAGAATATGAAGGATTTAAAAAATATATTAACACCTTCAATCATTAATGTTCTTTTCACTGATATACGCGTACACTCGAGACGCGATACTTCCATTAGGAATCATTTGAAGCAACGATCAACATTTGATATATGTATATAGACTTTCGTGGAAGAAAAAAGCACCGCATACAGGAACCTACCGGTCGGGAAACATTTCGATAAAACTTTGATTCGCAAACTTCGTGAACCCCTGATAAATTCGCCTCCTATGCCGGAAAAGGGATCGGGGGGGAGAAAAAAGTACGTAACAGCGGTAGATCCTGGCGTGTAGCGACGAGGCTCGCGCTACTTGGGAACCGGCGGGTTACCGGTCCGGTTGCGCCGCGCGGCGAAGAACGAAGGAAGTTACGAAGAAAAGTTCGCCCGGCCGCGGATACGGGTCGGCGGAATCAAGTTTCGCAGTTCATAAAGCGGCGCAGCAGCGACAGTTTGTCCTATTTCAATTTCCTGCGAATGAATATCCAAGTTTCTTACGGGGCCCGAAATTAAGGCTGTAAAACTCGTCCCGTACCGAACGACTTGTTTGTCGAACTTGAAGGGAAATAATTCGTGATTGCGCCGCCACGTAGCCGCTGCTTGTTTCTGCGCACCCCACGCCCGCGTTCAGACCGCTCGTAAAGGCAACGATTGTTTTGCCTCCAGATGCAACGTTAACGTCGCTGTCGCCGCGAAACATCTATGAACATTGTTTTAGAAAGTAGTAAAGACTTTTGTCGCGCGTCCGGAAACGATTCACGGCACACGGGCCATCGGCAGACGACGCTTGGCGACTCGATCGACTCCGACGTTCTGCTTCTTAATTTCGAGGATGAATAACCGTGCCGTCGGTGGCGAACAATGTGTGCGAAGAACGCGATGAAGGTATTTCGTGAAGCCTGGAAGCGAGACCGATACGGATGAAAGTTTGATAGGCCGAAGATTTTTACCGAGGATGGACTCGGAGAGTGATGTGTTTGCGCGGTGTTATTTGCATTTTATGCGGAATATCTTATAGCGGAGCGGTGGTATAAGCGGGAATTGTGTGTCGAGTCTGTGACTAATACGTATGAATTTGTGTCATTGCGCAGGAGGAAGTATATACAATATATTTTCTTTCTGCAGGAATGAACGGTTGTATTCGGAAAATGTTTTTTGGTCTTTTGACTCGAGGAAAGTTATTCAATATGAATTTGATGGAACCAAAGTTTTTGTAGTTCGTGTGAAAACTGAATGTAAATTGTTTGAGATTAAAAGAAAACTTGATAAAAGAAAAGAAACATTTGTTATTGTTGATATTTTGTACCCGTAAATGTATATAGATTTTTCGTTTATTAATATTCAGCGCCACGCGAGTCAAACTGTTCAAAGATGTGTATAATAATTTTCGTTAACTCGTTGCTTCATAATTTTAGAAAATTAAACTTTTGATCTCCTGTACGATAAGGTGGCCCTTCTGTCCGAAATTGTTTCATCGCGATGAAATCGTGTCCATGGCGAAAGCACGTTTCCCTATTTGAAGAGAAGCAGAATTCTCGTCGAAACTCAGGTCCAACCCGCGTCCCAGTCAGACATAAGCCAGACTTATTTTAGATCTTCCACTCGGGCGTAGTTAATATAAATAACATTGGTAAATTGTGTACAGTGATCATTTAAAATTTATATTCGTTACCCTGTGATTATCTTCCAACAAACTAAAGTACCTACAAATTTTCTATCACTGTAATAAACCAATAATTAGTTACTCTTCTGCTTCATTAAACAATGCTTTCATTTGACTGCTCCAATAGTACAATGATCGCGAGAAATACGGAAAATGTTTATACTTTCGACATATCGGAAATTGTAGAAAATTTACTTTAAATCATTTCCATCTAACAAGCAATTACTTCAATTTGACAACTCACACCATAATATAACTTAATTTCCATACTGTTACACATAGAAGCAGACGTGCGTGCACATGAGCAATCGTACAGACATAACACAAGAAGTCTTACCTAAAAATATTGCCCCAATCTTCCACGCCATGTATCCCGCGACAACGGAAGTATCGTTTCGCTACGTAACCGTGACAAATTTCCAGCAGATGCGGAAACGATATCGTTGAATTTCGCGGTTCATTTGTTCGAACGAGCGACCACGATTAGGCGAATGATGCATATCCGCGGATATTTTCGATCTCAGCTACATCAATTTACCGTAACAATTTGCGTGGACACGATTTTTCTCCAGGAACGAACATCACGATTCACAGACGAGAAATCATTTACTGTCGCGTTCGTGGATTACAATTAGAAATCGCGGCCGTCGATGTTGCGTTCAATTTTTAACAGAAATCGCGGGAACGATCGACAAAAAATCGTATAAGCCAAACCGGATTTGTTTGCGGGCATGAATGACTACGGCCGTGGAAAAGATCGTCACCGGGGATTTAGTTTTTGTGGACGAATCCTGTTTTGAGCATTGCGCGTTCGGGAAATTGATCGGCGACCCATATTTTCACGGAACATGGCTGCTGGTAAACTGTTAACAAACCGTGGAGGAACGTTGAACGTTTTTCGGGGGCCAGATGCGAGAATTAATCTTTATTCGAGTGATCGGTATGTGCCCGAAAGAGGAATTTTTAAACGTGTCGAATTCGGACAATAAATGGACACAATGGTCTGTGAATGGACATGGGAAAATTTCGCGGGGTTCGTTTTTCTTGAATAAATCATATAACACTGCATGATTCTCCTTGCAATGTGAGGTATCCGTATGTGTTCGTTTAATAATAATATAATTACGTTTTTAAAGAAAGAATGTTATAGAAATTTTTGTTATCATTAACCCATTCATTACGTTCAATTCAATACATTCAATTTCAGTGCAGTATTTACAAATATGTACATCCTAAAATCGTCTATTCATTTTTTAAAAAAGCTAACTTTTGACATAACTTTCTTCAAACATCTTTTTAAAATGTTCTAATCAATTTAGCAGCTTCCCCTCTAGTTGAATTGTTTGGCAGAATACTCTTCCAAGATTTCTGCACAATACCTCTAGCACTTTTCAAAATAAAATTACGTAGTATTTTTTTCCTCGAGATAAAAGTATTCAGATAAAATTCATTATTAACCAGCTGCTCTACTTTCAATATAATCTGGATACACGTATCAACGTTTGTCAGCTGCGTCGACGTGATATCTTTTCGCTCGTCCCCGACAGCGTTCTGAATATGAACGTTGATTAAATTTCGATCACGAGCTAACAACCAGGTACGATCCGTCCGTCTTCCTTTCATTAATTATTCACGGATACGTCGATCATCCCGCACATTTTATCCCCCGGCAAAATATTATTTTCTTGAGGAAGACCAGAGTTCGAATATCACCGATATTGAACTTGTTATTAGGTGTTCGATATTAATGGCATCGCGGCCTCCGTCGAGCAAAGTGATGCGAATTATTTCGAAACGATTGAATAGCTCGTGAGCATCGATCATCATTTGCAGACACGGCTACAGTAATTATTCTTGCACTCTAATCCAAACATCAGTTCCCATCAACGGCTTCACAATGCGAGCCGTGCACGCTAGTTAATCAATTATTCAACGGGCAGAAAATGCGGTTAAATGGTTAAGCACTTTTTCTCGTGTCAGATGTTCCGGCGTACTGATCTCGCGCATCGATTTTTAATCTGCTTCACGCGTCAATGAGAATTATGCGACGCGCAAGATAAAGAATGGAGCATAAATGCCTACGAGATATAGCCATGGGTCTGGGTAATATTGTTTTCGTGTATTTCGAACTGAACGGGACCGATATTAAATGAAATAAATGAAAATAATTCAGTGTATCCAACATAACGTTCGAAAAATGAAAGGTTTGGCTGCGAGTAGTATAGCCGGGCATTAGTCAGGCGTATTCAACCGTGAATGTGAAAAACCCATACCCATCTAAGCAGATTAAAAGGCAGATTAAAACTTCGGAACAATTTTTTCGCGATTTTAAAAGCCTTCTATATTTTTCATACACGTTTCGTAAAAAAAAAAATTTCAGCATTCCCTTTTTCGTAAATTAAACAACAACAAAAAAACAATTCATACGGTCAGTTCATGATACTTTCACAAAATATATTCGATACGCGTGTTTATCGAAAATGAATCATACGAAGCGGAATAAAGAATAAATTATTTAAACATCGATCGCGGGTTACAAACGAAGGACAGTGAATTTGATACGCCTTGAAATATATATTCGATAGTTTTTGTATCGTTTAAAAATAAGGTTCATAGAAATTTAATGAACGCCGTATTACTCGTTCCTGCAGCAACGTGTCGAATATCGATCTTTCCATACAGAGTTGACGACTTAACGCGACAGAATGTCGCGGGAGGAAAACCTGTCGAACGAGAATCAAACGTGTCCGACAGAATCTCGCACGTTTACCGATGGCGGGCTGGGTGCGCGTGTTGCCAAATCGAATGCTCAGCGATGGAAAAAGAATCGTTGATCGAGGAGGGTCGTTGTTAACCGGATAGCGTGGTGACCGAGATGAACGAATGATAGATAACGCGCGCGTGGTTCGTTTCGCCAAACGGTGGTCGAGAATAGCGCGCAGCTGCCACGACTTCGCCGGAAAAATATTTGTTTTTGTCGGGCAAAAATGGACAAATGGTTCCGCGGGACGAACGGCACGAAACATAGAAAATTTCGATTGACAGCAGGCTGTAAATCGACTTCAACTTTCATCCCTTCGTCCAACGACGCGACATACTATGCCGAGCTACATATTTTTCCTTGATCCAGCATATGCTTGGCGAAACAAAAAATTATAACTAAAGGCGGCAATTAATTCGGTGCACTTTAATGGAGCGGCTCGAAGAATGGAGAAGCTACTACATCGATTCCAGAGTTAATTAGAAATTTCTGTTCGCAACGGCGAAAGTTGTGCTTCCAAATTGTTTTATCCGTTCACTGTTGGGAAATAAACGAAAGACTTTGAAGAGGCTTTGCATCGACGTAATCAGGATCGATAGATACGGAGAAATGTCGTTCATACAAATCTTTAAGGATGACTCGGTTCGAAAGATAAATTTCTTCTGCTGATTAATGTTAAATTTCATTAATATCGAATTAATATGTAAAAGTTGCGAAGTAATTGCAAAAATTAGCAATCCGTGCTCAAGAAATTCGCAACAATGTAGACCAATGGGATATCCTTTTAGAATAAGATATAAAATACAATGGATCGTACGAAAATAAACGTCCGTGCGTAAATTACGGATTTCATCGATATTTTGCTCAACCAGCCACGAGAACGGAGGAGTAATGGTCGATAATTTTTCAGAACGTACGTATTTCCGCTACGTTGTTTTTGAAAAGAATACCATTCTCGACTGCTTCAGATGGATGAAAAGCTTACGCATTGTTGAGAAATCCCGCATTACACTCCGCTGCATTTACCCCTCCTTTTTCTTTTCCTCCTCAGTTTACGCTCGTTCCACGAACATACACTTTTACAAGAAACCGCGAACGATAAATACCGCGATACACACCGCGAACTTCTCGACGTTCGCTAACATGTGGTAAGTTACGAAAATACCCCGGCAAACTTCGCGGGACATTGATGAATATTAATCTCGACTTTAGAGCCAGGGACGGAAGTTTCGTGTAACAAAACAGTTCCGCTGCCAGTAATATCGACCGGCGGTGCTATCGTACTTTCGAGTTACAAGAAGGAGGCGTTGCTCGAAGCCGAAGGTTTTCGCGTCGAGAAAAAAACAATTCTAATTTCTTGGACACTGGCTAATTGTGGTAAGGTACTTTAATTTCTCTTCAGAAACTGTCGCTTCGAAGCGCCCTCTGAAATTTATGGGGGTGAAAGCTTGCTGTATGATCAGTAAAAAAAATATGGTATTTCGAAGTTATTTAACCAATATACGTAGGCAATAAAGTATGAACAAATCGCTGAACTTCGTCAGGGTTAAAAAAAGAGTACATACGCATAATTGCGCCAAAACGAATATTTCAATGCACAAGCATCTGCCATAAATCGAGCCCCAACACCTTCATAATTTGAATTCCAATGAAATCCCGTCAAAATGTTATTCGCGATACATTCAACTCCTGTGCTTTCCTCAGTCAACAGTCGTGGCGTTCCTCGCAGAGGGCCACGAAAGCCTCAAGCAACCCATCACGAAAAATATCCTCCCGCGTTGCGCCACTTTTACTCTCGACTTTTATATCTCCGACAATGAGACTCGAATCCCCTTGTTTTTCCGCGGTAATTCACGGTAACTTGGTCACTCGTGTGCCTCGTAAAAAATTGTTCGACGACCGGACAAGGGTTCGCGGAAGGATTCGCAGCTTTTCCAGCCGGTCGACGACGAGAATCCGAGCGTCGCGTCGAGACGCTCGTCGCGACGCCGAGCACTCGCCCGATGTCGGTATTAAGTTGTCCATGCGTCAAATTCTGTCTGCAGAATCGAGCAAACCCGGCATGAATACCAAACGGCCACGCGGGTCGTCTGCGAAATGGCCCAAGACGGACGTCCGCGTGCATTCGTCGTGAATTCCAAGATATCCGGTCGTCCGAATCCCACGGGAACTCCGCGCTTGCCCTTCATTGGACGTAAACCCGGTTACACTGTATCACGAGTTTCCCCGTCGTCGCAACGACGGTCCTCGTCCCGTTGTCTTTGTGATCGATGAACCGTGGCTCTGGCTTTGTTATCGCGAATGGTCGCGTCGGTGGAACTGCTCGATGCCCTTCGATTCTCGCCAGATCTTGCTTCTCGATTCGCTTGTCGCCCCACGGTTTTGATATCTGTCCTCGCGATCATTGCACGTTTCAGCACACGACACGTTGGGCAATGATATCTTGGCGCGGTCTTTAATTCGATTTTATAACATTAAAATTATCGACGAGTTTCGGTGTGCGAAAATGACAGTGGCCGAATGGAAATTAAAAAGTGGTGGACAACTATTATCGTGCCTCGTCGGGCCATTGTACAGTGTTGAAACAATACCTGTATGATGTTAATAAAAGACGAGGAAGCTTCTTCGATTATTCTGATTATTTTCAGACCATGCGCAGGTTAATCAAGATTTTTCTGATACTCCAGAATTTCTGGATCTCTTGCCTATATAACATTCCCCCATGAATGAAACATTTCCCCCACATAACTTCAACGTATGCGGCTATTACGCCATACCAGGTTTCCTTCTCCGTCTATGAGAAATTCGTGAGACTCGCGAGACGAGTCTGGCGAAACGGGAACGAAAGAATCGCTGAAAGTTTCCGACGCAGTGACTCGGTGCGCTGGAAAACATTTTTGCTCGCGTTCCTTCCATCTTCTGCCAACGAACCCCCCCCCCCCCCCCCGTTCTCTCCCCGCAACGAAAATTGCTTTTACATGAATCGAGAACGCTACAGTATAAACGATACAAGAGCGACGGAAAGTTAAAGATTTTGTCCAAGCCAAATCGAAAAAGCCTGTCGGTGTGCCTCTTCCGTCTACGGTTTCCGTTCCATTTTACAACGTCTGGCCTCGTCAATAACGTATTTACTCGCAGCGAAACGACGTGGAAAAACGCGAAAACAACAGGCGGAAAGGTGGCGGCGAGAGAGCCAAGAGCAGGGCGTGCGTTCGACGGCACGACATTCTTGCTCTTTTCATCCCCTTGGTATCCTTTTCAACCCCGTCTCGCCCCGAAACTCCTTCCGCGGGCCGTCGATCGGGCGTGGCCAAGCATCCCATGCCTCACGGACGCGTGTATACACGCGCAACGATCGTGCATCGTTCTTGTGCATCAAAGCGGGATGCGTTTTTCGCGTTGCACCCCTACCGCCGTTCGTCCTTCCATTTCTTCCCACTTTCGATTCCCGTCCACCCACTCCTAAGCGTTGGCGTACGCTCGTTTCAAATAGGATGCTACGCTCTCTGTTTTTTTACGGTTCCGTCGACAAGAGACTGATGGCGACGTCCGTACCCTCCTGGTGAAGCATTCCCGTCGGATGTCAGCGGTTAACCCTTTGTGGCGAGAATTAATCATGCCGAAGAACGCCGGGGACTGACTGCGTTAACGAAAAGTATTCGCGATTTTGCGCAGCTTTCGAAGGAGTCTCCAGACGATCGTTGGTTCTTCGTTTGCGACGGATTGGGATTTTGGAAATTTGCTGATGACTTTCGAGTGCAGCATTACGTTACGGGAGAAGATTCAATGCGGGTTTCATGATTGTGATTTTATTTTCAATCGCGATTGCATTAACGTTTTCCCTGTTAGTTTATTCAATTGGTTTTCGATTTTCCGATGTACCTCGTGTTTTATACCATGGAACTACGATTCGCTCGTGAAGTGTGCTATTGTTGATCTATTAAGCAGTAAAAGGTTTACGCAACAATAATAAGAATACTTCAGTGAAGAATAAAAGGTACGCTACTACAGTTTTAAGAATAACATGAGGCGAGGTTTGCTTGAAATTGTAATTTCTCGGCGAGGGGGAAGAAAAATCTAAGGGTAGTATAACTATTGCGCAATGAAAAGACGATTTTCGAAAAGCAATTCCAGTACACTCCTTTTGTAGATCACTGTAAATACGGGGAACAACAACCCGGTAATTTTAAATCTATGGAAGGTATTGAGCATTTATTTCGGGAATAAACTGGAATTCAATTTTAACTCGGAACGGAATGTTTGTTCCGCAAACGTGCCTCCGTAGATTAGCTTTAAATTCGCGTTTCGCCGGAGTGTTTTTATTTCTGGTTGCGCGGGCGCTTCTGCGAGTTACGCGTCCGTGGCCAGCAAAAAGTTGCGAGCCGAAAACAAATATTAAAATTTTAGAATATGTCTCGCTGTTTTGAGTGTCACGTCTGCTGCGCTCCCATTTAAAGACCACTTAAACGCTCACAAAATACGCGTGGGCTCGATGCCTGTCAATCGGTATCTGGCCGTCCGTTTTCGTACCACTTGCAAGCAGCAAGTGGGAAAAATGGTCCGCGAGATGTAAAATCGAAATTTAATGTAACAATCATGACGAGCTGTGGTATAAAGCGAGCAAAAAGTAAATCGGACAATAATTGAACCTGCTAAATATGTTAAAACTTTTAAAAAGCAACTAAATAAAACTTTGCACAAAATACTTATATATAAAGTTCAAAGTTAGTTCATAGAGTGGTTACTTCTTTTGAACAATTTCTATGCAATTCAACAATTCGATGAGTAATAATAATGTTTACGATGCTAAAATAGAGTCGGTAAACTTTGCTAATAGATTCTTTCTTATATATGAATTTGTACTTCGGTGAAATTCGGTGGAAAATTAGCGAATAAAGAATCATTAAATCCGATGTAATTAACGATCACCGCTCGTAATAAATTAATTGGGGGCGTTTCGGATTAAATTAGGTCCGCTATATCTTCCTTCTCAACGAGCCCTCGATGCATGACTGACTAATAAATGCGCGGATCGGTTAATAATGTCGAATGGAACTGTTGTCTAATTAACTGTGCGCAATTAGTTATCGCGGGATAATGCAAATAATTTCGAAGCTGGTCGCCCTTTCGTTTCAGCTGATTACCATCACGATTGCCGGCGATAAATACAGAGCGACACAGCACGCAACAACGCCGCGCTATGCAGTTACAGATTTCGCGATTAATGATCGACGATTCATTGTGTCGCGAGAATATCGTGCCTGCTGGCTGGAGATTCTATTGGCGACACCGGAGTTTCTAACTCGGCCTATCAGCTGCGCACATATGCACGTTCCATCGGTGGTGTAAAGAGGTTCCAGGGCTTTTATATTTTTATTAGAAAGGGTTTCGTCTTTAAATGGTTCAAGCTATAAATAAGTTTAAACCAGCACGCGAATGTTCTGTATTTATTGTCGATACTGGTTCAATCGAGAGTAATTACAGATAGGGATGATAATTAGCAAGGAATCTCATCTGGTGGATCTAAATATTCTATATTAAAGAATATCTTCAGCAGTCTCTGTGTTACGGTTCATTTGTATGTATATAAATTATTTATTAAGATTCCATGCACTTGTTTGTATGAAAATTTCTGACAAATTAATCGCGAGCCATAATCATTGCAACTAGTTTCCAATGACAAGAAAGATAAAATGTAACTAACAACGGATGCTAATGAAGACAGTTGAATGAAATTACAAAGTGTATACAGTTAGGTTGCGCGCTTGTAAATCTGACGACTAAAATTCAGGTGAACAAGCAATTGCGAATGAATTGAATTCAAAATTCAACAATCAAATCAATGCTGCCATTGTATTTATATTGATATTTTATTTATTAAATTATTCTTCGTACCAACCACGGTGCAAGGAAACAGACTTCCATTCCTCGCCCCCCGAAAATACCGCTAAAATATCAGTCGTTTTGTACAAGCAAATGTTGCGGCGTTACTAATTAAAAGGCAATACACTATTTGCGGATCGTTCCGATTCGCTCGAAGTTTGCCCAGCGCGGATTTACGATATCCGATGAAACGAAGAAAAAATTTTCTGACTCGCGCAACGTTGTATCTCGCAGCTGAAATTCCACCACATCGTTGCAACCCGTTCCCGACCTATTACACGGCCGCAAATAACGTTTCACCAGCGTCCCATTTGGTTTCGAATTATTCTAATCGCTGCGCCAATAATTCCACCCCGCGATTATTTCAATCTGATCGAACAAGAACAACACGACGCCCCCCCGTCTCGATGAAGCAATCGATGCACGGGATGTTGTTTCGCCTAACATCGATCGATTCCACTGAACGCAAACAGCGATGCTACGTACCCTGGCGAAGTAGCGGAGAATTTCACAGCGAGTTGCTTCGGTTAACACTAACCGGAACGTCTCAGGGCGTCTTCATAACAAAGTTGTCGAACGCGATTACCTGCGCAGCAACGCCGCAGAAACGATCAATTCTTCGGCAGTGTTGGTCCTCGTTACATTACTGGAATTATACTCGTTTGGCCGCTGCGCGGGCGGGTTGATGTTCGCGAAATCGAAGTTCTTCAAACGAGAATTCGGGGGTTAAGAGAATCGTTTCCTCTGGAAGCGATTACATTTGAAAGCCGGCTGGATCGAACCGAAAGGACTGAATGGTTTTATCGAAATCCATTTTCGCACAAGAAGCCGGGAAAACGTTTGATAAGACCAAGTTCCTGTCGAGATAGAAAGAAAGGATATGGGCATCGTTTCAGACGAACGATTAAAAACACGGGCAAAGGAATCGTATCAAAATGATATCGTCGAAAGAAGAATAATGAAATATAATAGTTTCTTCCATTCTTCGATTTGCTTGCAATCGCAATGGACAAACTTTTTCTTATCTTAGCGTACAAAAACACTGTGTGGAATGGAAAGCAATGAAATTTTTGCACTATATGTACACTTATCGATCAAATAGCAAAATAATTGTTTCAACATCATCGCCCTAAAAAGAAATTTGATTTGGGGGCTGAGCTTTCACTTGCAATAAATAAAAAAGATTCGCGCACGTGTGCGCGAGGCGAGTATGTGTGAGTAGAAAGAAAGGTGAAGGTCAACGGGGATAAATCATTTAATCTGGATAAACAGGAGAGAATTAAAGTAGTCGAGACGTATTCCATAGAGCCGTCACTGCTTGGTATACAGCACCGTTGAGGATTAAACTCCATTCACAAGCCCGCTCGGCTAACCCTTTCGAATCTGCATGAAATTAACGCGAAGTTTACCGACCCGCCCCTACCTGGTCGCTGAGAAAGTTCTCAACGAGCTTACGGGAAACCGAGAGGAAATAGGCATGTATTTGTCTCGCATTCGAAGAAGCTTCTTTACATTATACGAAATGCATCGTCGGATTAACGAAATGTTTCTGTTTCTTAAATGTTCATTCATTTAACAATGTGTAAGGTACCCTGATTTCACAGTATTCTTTGAAATATTAATGATAGTAAATTTAAGTGACAATACAGTTTCGCCACAAACTTTTTCGAGAAGCTTTAACAAATAAGGTTTACCGGTAATTCTATAATTTCCTGATACTTTGATTTAAAATATTAACACGGTTTAATGGATATTTTTCGAATTGTGTTTAATTGAAACGTAAATTGTGTAGGCATGCGCGAACTCGTATGCTAAGCTCAGTACGAAAATATCTGTTCAATAATATCGGTAATACCAGGTTATTGGGAATAAATATTGTATATCGAAAAATTAGATTGAAAATTAAAAATACACAAATATTAAACAGTGGCACATTTTTGGCAAAATAGCTACGACGAACATAATATTGTCGTACGCATACCATTGTTCAAATTGAAATATTAAACCCCGCACGCGCGCAATTTATTATAATAGAAACATATTGCGCAAGGAAAAAGTAATATTTGCTTAGTACCGTCAGCACATAGCAATAGACCGGTGTATGCTTCGTTGAAAGAGACGTAACGTCATTTAAACGTATGATCTAGAAAACCGCCGCGATTATTTTTTACCGTCTATTACACGAATATATGAAAGCTATTTGACGCGGTAGATCTCATAAAAATCGAGCCACCTGAAAGATGAGCTGGACAAGTAGCATAATGTTGCAACGTGTTCGTGCTTCAGATGATTTAATGGTGGCTTGCCCTATCCATCGCGTTATAAAGCGTCGTTACCAGTAGATAATTTGAAAAAATGGTGACCTCAATTTTCGTCAGGCACCTTGTACAAACGGACACGTTTTTTTTCCCTATCTTTCCAACTCCACTTTCAGCAGCCATTGCGTATCTATGTATTTGCGTGGCTACCCTGTGCATTTTTTTTTCAGCGCAATAATTATAACGAAACGTAAATGTAAAAACGCGGAAAGAGAAGGAAATATAACTGAATACAGGCCACTAGCAATTAGCCTGATTAACCGTGACGCATTTAAAATAAAATTTAATTACACCCGCCTTCTTAAATGGCCATGACGTCCCATGAAAATATTCAAATATGCTGAGGTAACGTGCTGAATCCCTGAAATATATTCCATCAAAACGTTGCAACACAGCGTGTAATAATTAAACATTGAAATTAAAATTCTGGCCCATCCGCGTGATTTCGCGAATTAAAATATCCGCGCTGCTGCGTTGCTTTTTAAACACGAATCCTTGCCTCGTGCGTGAAATATTAGAAAATACATGCATTCAGATTACTATTATCTACATTTACAAAATTGGCCTTCAGAAATATTATAGATAACTCCGCAGTTGGGGTACAATTTGGTCTAGATTTTTCTTTTAAATAAATGTGCGGAAATGTTAGATTTACAAGCGTTTAGAACGTAAAATGAAAGTTCGTTTATTTTATAATAAATGAAACGGGACAGCGGTGCAGAGGAACGCGAAAGGTTCCACGACAAATATGCAACCACGATGAAAATGAAACGACAAAGCGTGTTATTAAAAATCTGATAACAAAGTCCTTCCACAAATATACGCGAGGCAGGAACGGGCTCGGTTCTGAAAGAGCCGCGGAAAGAATCCAGCAATCGGAATCGCAGAATGAACCACTTGCGTCGTATAAATTTCAGCTATGCACTGGAAGAAAAACGAAAATAATTCCAGGAACTTTGTACCTTCGCGACGAAGAGATTAATGGAGGGCTGACCTACCCTCATTCCATACTCAGACTTTATGCCGCAGAAAGTCTTGTAATAAAATCTGGTCGGAATGAAACAGTATATCTGCACCCGCTTCCGGAATTCATTTTTTACGATTTTCAAGATACGACTACTTTTTCGATTTCTGTTTACGCTCGGAGAGGTGTTCGTAAAACTTCGCGACCTGGAGGTACGAAAGCTTTGAAACTTTTATAGAAATCTTTAACGAAACGGTAGATACCGCTGAAAGGGTACAGAATAATGAAACGTATTATACATACAGCACGAATTTATTCCAGTCCCAACATTTACATTTTAACTGTTGAAATTTTCCAATATTTCGAATGTTTGATATCAGAAATTTGAATTCCACTTTATTTCGAGAAATTACGATTTTCAAGCTCTAGCATTTAGTGTAATACGAATGTGATATCTTCCAACTATGACGGAAGTACAAAAGCCGTCATAACCAGAAGTTGAAGCTCGGTGTCCAAGAAACTGAGCGGAGATGAATGTGAGATTAGTTCAGCGCTGACAAATCTCACGTGGCTGAACTTTACAAACCAGCGGGTTCTCATCGCGTGGATATACTTGTTCAGCTAATCTGCTGTGAAACGAGTTGCACAAAAGTATTCGAAACTGTTGTTTGTCGATTACGAGGAACTATTCCATAAACAGTTTCAGAAGCTCGCAGCGATTTTGTTTTCTGTGAAATACAGAAATTCAAAGTGGCGCAGGATTTTTAATCATTCAAATACCTTCCTTCAGTCTAAATAAAATAAAATAAGCACTACGAATGAGAAATTTTATCAATACAATTTTTTGGGGACAATGGGCCTTATTTGTGCAGTAGTATTAGCCGTAAAAATTGTACTATTCTCATCGTCCGCCTGAGGCACCAAGTTTCTATATACAGTGTGTTCCTCGAATCTAGTACAAATATAATTCCGATCAAAACTATCCTACACAGTATGTGGAATATTATTTAAAAAATGTCCATTATATTTATTTGTACGACAATGATAAATAAACAAACATTTCCAAATAAACACCGAAATCTGTCGCAAGTAAAACACTCCGAAATGTAACTCCAATCCAGCCAACACTATTCAACAGCACAGTCCAATAAAATTGCAAATCAAAAACACGTCGCTGACATATGCCAGTCCCGAGTACCCAAGACGAGTTAAAAATGGGTACACCTTCCTAAATGCTTCGTTAACCCTGCGCTTCTTCGCGAGTCGTGTTACCTGTCCGGCTGATTAACGCGAGATTTGACGAAGGATGAGAAATTTCTCATGGGACCGTGGCGCGCGACATTACGTCCTCCTTGACCCGATATCCCGGCACCGTCATGCGGGGCACTCTGCCAGAGAGTTTCAGGTCGACTGGATTTTCCGTGGAAATTATAATGCAGTTAGGACGACGTGCCATCGCCCCGAACGCCTCACCTTTCAAGAGGTAGTTGGGAGAGAGAGAGAGGGAGAGAGAGAGGGAGGGAGAGAGAGAGAGAGAGAGAGAGAGAGAGAGAGAGAGAGAGAGAGAGAGAGAGAGAGAGAGAGAGAGAGAGAGAGACGGAGAAAGAGAAAGAGGAAGGGAGGCGCTTCCACTGACGGATCTGGATAAAAAGAGGTAACTCGTCTATTTTCCCAAGCCTTCTCGGAGAAAGAACGACGCTAAGACGAAGGGAATGGGATGTGCCACGAGGCTCGACTAAGACCGAGAAGCTTACGTTTCGGCAACTTTTGCCACTGAAAGCCAGCTCACGGAACAGTTCCTTTCGTTCTCGAGAACTGCGAGAAAGCCTTTCGCGACCAAGTAGAACGCTACCCTCTCGTGAATATTAACTATTGTTACGAGTTCCGTGCGTATAATGGATCGCCCCGGCCATTAAATATTTCCACCGCGAATTCGCGTCCACCTCCCGGGTTAAAGTCGATGCGTCCCGCCTGTATAACGCGCGCGTCTCGTACATTACCTGGCAATTTGTTGGTTTACGTTCGGCGTGCTTCAATGGGAGAGAATGGAATAACGGATGTGGTATTTATGTCGGGTGTAGCTTTTTCGTGGAAGAAATTTCAGTCGATTCGGTGCTTTCGAACGGTCGTTGTACATACGGTCGAGTGTTTAGAAACGAGGACAAAAGTGTGTTTCTCGGGTATACATATGAGCGACGTACACTGAATTCTTCATGGAACGTCAATCAATGTACATTGAATCGAAGCCGAATGCAAGACATGTACGATACTAGACTCTGATATCGTTAATATCGTGCAAGCAAATGTCTTAGGCTCATACGTGAAAAGAGATTATGGGACAATCGATAGGAACACCGTTCCCACGTGATAGGGCAAATAATTATTAAAGGGTTCTCGGATGCGGTAGGAAACTTTTCTCATTCTCTCGAGGTGCTATATTTTTCTGGCGGTTAGAGGTAGCTCCGTGCGGAAATGATTCATTCGATTTTTGCAACTGTGCGCGACAGACGGGAAAGTATTAAATTTAGTAGATCTTCTTACAACCCGGAAAATTTCACAATGCGGACGGTAAAATTAGTTGGGCAATTCTCAAAACTATATCTAACTCGTAAAATAACGTAGCTGTCCCGTTGCGTAGAACGTATTTGCATGTAAATTAAAAAAAGAAGAAAGTTATCTAATTAGTATGGCTTTGGAGGATTACAATAAAAGCAGGAATTAACGGCGACAAACGCGAAGTTTGGTACACCGTTCCCTTGAGCAACTGAAAACCACAGTTTGCACGTGAGCGTCGATGTCTGACTACAAGGGTCTGGTTCTACTGCCGCCGTCGTATATACACGATGCACATAAACTATCCAGGATGTTTGCTCTCTGCCTCCCTCCTTTCGTGACCACGTAACAAGACCGTGATGCTTGCAACAACTCTCATGACACAAGGATTTAAAGATCAATTCACATGCCACAGTTGCGAGAAGTATTGTACGACATATCGAAGTTTCGGTGCATAACTACAATTTACCCAGAGTTCTGCGTAGCCGCAAACTCGGAGTAACAATTTTTGTTAGTATATTTTGCAGCATAATGATAATTCGATATCTGGACTAAACCACTGAATTGTTTACATTTTAAAAGCAGAGAGAACACTTTGGCTGATCAATATCAAATTCTACCACGCGCCCGCGAACTAGGAACACAAATTTGTATTAATACATTTTCCGGCATAAAAAGAATTGTATCTACGAGGGAAAACCGATAAATTGCTCATGCTTTATGAGCGCATAAAATTATGAAATTTATTCTCGCGCAGGAAGTCGAGCGAGAATACTTTGGCTGATCAGTATCGGGTTGTTCTACTTGAACAGTGAAATATCGCAGTGTACCGGGGCATATAATCCAGTAACGCTATTCAAACTATTCAGCTAACATTAATGAAATTCTCCCCGCTATATTCGAATAATTATAATTCCAAGTTCGAACAATTCGAACGATCCCAATCATCCTCGACGACGAACGAAAAATTCGAGTATTTTCGAACGAAATTATTCTGTCTTCATTCTCTCTTACGCGCCCCGTTTCTTCTGCAAAACAATCACAGACACAGAAGGCGCTCGAGGCGCGTCGGATACTGGGAAATCTGTCGTCGTGTACGACTTCTCGAGCGGAAAAACTCGCGGGGACTAGAAGCTGAAACCGAACGCCTCTTCGTTAGTTGTTCCTGGCGCACCTGCTAACCCCGCAAACTCTTCACCCCACAATACTACCTGCTTCACCATAAACGTCCGCCTTCCCCTTGATACACTCGCAGCGTGAAAGGCTCGACGGCATGTTTACGCTCCGCCATCGTCGCGCCACACTGACGTTACAAAAGCTTTCGACGTCGGCGACGATACGGGAGTTCTGAATATATTCCACGTGTTACCGTGCATCTTTGGTAACAATTTCACGCGAGACGCTTGGGTAGACCTGTCGCGAGAGGTGACGGCATTTTTGACCCAGTCAACGGAGTAATTACTCGTGGAAAATTAGATTTTCCGCGCCGAACACCGTAACACCGTCGTAATTTCGTCCCCGTCGCTCGTGCAGCTTTGACTGCTCGCTTGTGGCCGTATCGCAGGTGAACGGAATAGTTCAACGTTCTATTTTCTATTAGTTTGTTACGGTTTCCGGCGTGGCATTATTTTGCTGTGTTGCGACGAATTTTAATAATATATTGTGCTCGTTTAATGTATTTCAATTAGGGCAGGCATTGTGATTTGGTCAATTTTGAGATTATAGCAGAACTTTCTCAATGATACTTTTTCTGTTTTTACTTGCTTTTCAGTGAATCAAATTCTCAATTCTTCCTAGTCTGAATTTAAAATGTGAATTAATATCACGCCTGTATTACAAACGATTTCTGCGAACAGGCTCAAAAGTAATCGTAGAAATTTGTCATTGGTACAGAAGGTGCTTCAACGCGAGGGTTGCTTTGAAAAGTACCGCCATCATTGGAAGTTTATAAAGTTCCGTTGAAGCCGTTATCTCCAGGAACGAAGCGAGCTTAATTCTCACTTCTTTCCTCGATTAGTTCGCTCATTCTGGTTGAAGTTTTTACCCAGCCAACGGGCAATGGTGAGTAGCGAGAATCCAGAAAATCCTACCTCCAAACAGATTGGGTACTGAAATTTTCCTAAGTTGACGACCTACGTACGATAAAAGCGTATTTCATACTCGGCTTATAAAAATAACAAGATTATACTGTCCCATAAAACCCAGCCGCCGCGCGGTGTAAGAACCGCGAGGTTGAAAATAAATTGGGAATAATATTGAAAATAATCACCAACTGTCGCCAAGATAACGCGGCAATAAATTCAGACACGCTTCACCCCGAACCAGTTATTTCCCGCGAACTAAATATTATTCCCTTCAAGTTTCTTTCACGACGGTGCTCCACATCGGAGTATTTTTAAAGGAACTCGCCCAACCGTTCCGTAAAGGACGCAAAAAAAAAGGAATCGAATATGAACACAGGAATGATTGAAACGTGGCCAGCTATTTAAATTTAAAGTACTTCGATTCGCCCTTTGATCCATTTCGCTCGATTAAAGAGGACACCGAAAGGTACGAGCACTCCGCCGAGAAAAATTATTCCCACAATAGCTAATTGTAAGTACGATGAAACCTCCGATACCTTTTATCTCGAACACGATATTCACAGGCAAATCGTCCTCCCGTCAGATTTCTGTCGCCGAAACGAGTTTCGTATTTTTCTATCGAAATCGCTGGCTGGGTCGAGCCCTTTGCGAGCTCTTCCTCTGAAACGTCGTTTCCTCTGCCTCCTTCCATTCCTAGTCCTTCCATACCTCCCCCCCCCCCATTTCTGTGCGCCCTTTTCCCCGTCTGCGGAACCACGCTGAAGGATGAAAGTCGCTCGAAGCCATTTGCCGTGTGCGCTTTAGGAAATTGTACGTTACATTTGAAGGTCTGTCGCGGCGGTCCGCGCGTTCAAAGCACAATTTCTAGCCGTGTACACACACACGCGCAGGCTGCGTGCACGCACGCGTACAAGGAATAGACGACGGGCTCGTGAACGCGAACACGGGGAAAATTATTCGTCGCGCGTGAAATACGCGGCCAGGGCGTTTGTTAGCTCGTGCCTTGGCGCTGTACACATGGCGACACGACTAATGTTCCTTTCCTTTGGGAAATTACTGCGCCCCAACACGATCATACCCACTTCAGCCGTACGAGAATGGAACATCGGTTTTCAATTATGACCGTCGCGACTTTCTTCGATAATCGTGATCGCCCGGGAAGTCACGTTTCACGTGCACGTGCTCAACTCGCCACGTGGCTGGGGGGAAAAGAAATAGTTACCGAGGCGGTACTACTCGTGCTCCCTTTTTAACGCAATTACCGAGCGTCGTGGAATAAATTTTTATCGTGATCGGGGGAATTACGCGGTCGTTCGATGAGCCGGCGGCGCGGCGGACGACTCGTTGGATTTCACTCGTGGCATGTGATGAGTTAATAAGAATTAAGCTTTTTTATTGCGGCTTAATTCGGAAATTAGTTATCGTCGGGGATTTCAGAAATTTTCCGCGGTATTAAATTAATTAAAACGGCATCAGCACTGAGAATTCTCGATTAATCGAGAATTCGATAAAATTTTCAAAGGTTATCGTTACGCTAAGAATAATTTTTTATAATGAATTGAAGGATACAGTGAAGATGTCGGTGTGTCAAACTTTCATTGAGATATTAGTTTTACAATGTTATTAAATATCAGTGCATAATATGTTATGAATTGAAGAAAAACTTTATGTAAAAACGAAGGGTAATTCTAGTATTTTCCTGGAACATTTCACTCACAGCTTGCCAATTTTTCCATGCAAAGTTTGGATCGCTCGTTAAAAATATTAAATGTCTCTCAAGCTGTATCGAGAAGAGCAAAAACGTAACAAAGCAATGTTAGCAATGTTAACACCGAAAGCAGTTCGTAAATCTAAGGGAGCTCGTGTTTCAGCGCACCATTTTTCTTCCAAGCTTACGCATATTACTCTACCTTTCATCTAGAAATTTTTATTCCACACATTATCGCACGTTACCGAAACACTTTCGTGAACGTCGTGCGACCGTAACTTTTGGCCAACGGTTTATTTGATCTTTTTAGCTAAAATTCTTTACGTTTTCCCACTACTTATTCATATTTTCGAGAAGTATCGTTATTTAAAAAAAATTCTCGAGAATTGTATTATATTATTATATTATAGAATTACTCCCACGCCATTGTTTACTATTTAAAAACTGTGTTCTTGAATGTGCATTATTTCCACCTTCTAACGATTCAATTTTGCCAAACAAAAGGAATAAATTCTAGTTTCTCTACAGAATATACTCTGTTTCAGCGAAAGGCGCGCAAACAGTAAACTAGTGAACCCAATAAATTTCGATTCGTGAGCAACAAATATCCTCCGATGCTATTATTAATAATCAGTAATACTGTTACTAAGATACATATTATATTACACTTTTCGTTCATTTGTGTCGAACTTGAAAATTAAGTAACAAGATGAAAACAGTGCAAAGCAATCAACGGGAAAGAAAAACAGACTAATTTGAACAACCATCGATAATTTGTTGCTTACGCAATTACCAGCCCGCCCGCACGCTCTATGCGTATTAAAGCAATTGTTCTCTAATAAAATTCCAGTACACTGATAAAATATACGTAACCGGAGGAATTCTTCTTCCATCTTTCGTCCGACCTGCGGCGTGCATTGTTTGGCGCTAAACCGCGTAATCAGGACACCGTCGTGCAATTACGGTTCGCGGTGAACGTAATTACCCTTCATTGCCGCGTAATATATTCCCCGACTGCGAGCGTTCGCAGCAAAGGTGATAAATGATCCTTCTGTATCGTGCGCGGAAAAACACGGTCGCCGCACATTGCAACGTTTCCATCGAAATAAAGGATACTCCAACCCCGTCCTTTTACCCCTTATTTTCATTTAATCAGAAGGGACAATAATGCCAGTATTAAAATTCGAGGAAAAACTCCTTTCATCGACCTCTTTTCGTTACTCGATTATGATGCACGTGGCGCGCCACTTTAACGGCTCTGCTGTGCACACGCACATGCACATCTATGTCAAACGCTTTGGCGTGCAGTCGCGCTCGCAGCGGAAAGCACGAGTCGATACCAAACACGGAAATAAGTTACTGTGACACATCCGCGGAAACGATTGCAGTGTCGCGAGTTAAGCTGAACGTACGTGCATACATGATTTCCATGGGAAACAACGCGTGAGATGTGTGTCGCAAACGCCCGATTTTCTATGGGAATTCATCGAACACCGTGTTTATAGAAACAGTCGAAGCGTGAGTCGCGCGAAACGAATTGCTCGCTCCGGTGAATCGAACGTCTGAACAGAGGGTGCAACGAAATTTCGAATACAGAGCGCGACTAACAGGACGGGTCTAAGATTCGTCGATGTTAACAAATACGCGCGCCAATGGAAATTGTAACGGAAGAACTGTTTGCGCGTTTGCCTCGATTAATTACACGCTTGTAATTGCAAACACTGTCGGGCAACAAGTTTAACAAACGAACAAGAGCAGAGCCGGCCGAATGGGAAACGGACCTGTTCAATTAGCAGGCTGAAAGTTCGAAAACGAATATTAAACTACTCTTGGTTTGGATTATTCGGTTGTATCAGATGGGTAAAGCGTCGATTAAATTCAGTTAGCAGACTGTCGCGGATATGAAGCTCTATTTTCCTGCACCCATCTTCCAAAATTATTTCTAACGGAAAAAAAAGAAAAAGGAAGGAAGGTAGGAACGGCAGCAGCTTGTAATCTGAAAATCATAAACTCGAGAACGTCACGGTGCGTGGGTGTAGCGTGAAAATCGCAAGCGAATTAGAAAGGTAAAACAACGACCGGTCCTTCCGGTAGTCTCGCGTTAATTTCGCGTTAATGGTGAAAATAAACGGAGAAATCTGCACGGTCGAACACAGAATCCCAACGCAGTTTACGGAACGTTCGAACCGAGCGGGTTGAAAGTGAAACGTTAGATTGAAAAGTAACAGGCGTGGAAATTTGGTTCGCCCGTTTACTAATTCCTCTCGGTTAATTTGCTGCGCGTTTCACCCGAACGGAGTGCCGACGCGAGGGAAACACGCGCGACAACGACGGTCACCACTGTACTCCGGAAAGACACGGTCAAATTTCCAGCAACGTCCGAGATAATATGAAACAAATAAAAACGGGCGTGGCGATCGTTTCGTTCTCGTCGGCGCGACGATGGTAACGCGTGCAAGTAGCACTTTGCGAAATTAATTCACGTACACTCGAACGGGCTCGAACGTCGATTTCGTCGGAAATTTTAAGCTCCTGTCTCGCGCGGAAATTTCAGGCCGGACCTGGCGAAAAACGTTTTATCTTGTCGCAAGCTTTTTTCACGCTGTCCCGTCGCGCGAAACGTACACGAGACCGGTGAAAATCCGTTTTCATTGTCGACGTCGATGCCTTTGTCCGCGTGCGTACATTTTTACTCGATGGTCTACTATCTTCCTCGTCATTCGTCACGCCCCTCGTTCCTTAAAATATTGCCCATCCGCTGTACACACCAGCTCGCAACGTGAGAAACACACCGGGACGAAATGTTAATCGTCATGACCGAATCATTGCGATCGTAGTACGTGGCAGTAGCAGGGTAAGTGCATTTAATATCGCCCGACAGGTGATATCACAACTTGTAATATCTCATGATTAAAGTGTTCACGTGTATTGGTAGCGAACTGAAGTAGTTAGTCAAGCGTGTTGGAGATGAAGATTACTATTGGAGCAATATTTCGCCTAGGGGAATTATATCGGTGAATATTATTGCCGCAAAAATTTATCGAATCGTGGCAATTTAATGTCACATTGGGAGAAAGTAAGTTTGCAATATTTATGAATGCGTAAATATTAACTGAAGGGAGAATTCATTATTTTGGTGTTAAGACAATTATGCCTAAAACAATATACATGGATATGAAGCACATCTGTAAAAGCGTAATTGATGTGTTCATAATATGGCCTAATATTTCACACTTTTCATTAGTATATTAATACTGATATAAGAAACTGAAACTGTTGGCAGCAATTTAAACCATGCTTAATATTATAAAACAAATTAGCACGATCTTTTAAATCTTTCAAAATTAGGAAGAGATAATATCTAGTATTCTTTTGAAGACCAACATGAAAGTTTTATAATATCGGAGTCCGTCAATTTCAGAGAGTCGCGTGAAATTACGCTTATTGGATACGTCGGTGAATCTGCCATAACAATGTTCGATTGGTAGTAGATTCTGCCCAAAAGCAATCCCCCAATATCGCCAAACCTTCTGTTTTATTTTTGTCCGAGATTCATTACGAATGCTTAAGACTCAAAAAACGCAGGTCAAAAATCGTTCCAAAATCTCTCTTCCATTTTTCATTAACCCGTCGACACGACGATACAGTTTACCTCGTTAGAGCTTGCACGATAACGACGAAAGTCTAATCCCCGGAAACGATTAAATCACAAAACGCTTTAAGAAACAATCCCTGTATAGTCGCTGCTTAAGAATAGTCAGCACTGTGCCTTCAATGGTGCAATTCTCTTGCGGCCCGTTTGCGAGTCGACGACGGTTGAGTGTCGTTGAATTATACGCGAGAACATGATTCAACGACGCTTTTTCATTGCGAACCTAGTAGAAACGAGAACGCCCGTTCGAGAATGAACAACCATTTTCGGAAGTAAATGTGTTAAATATTACTGTTTGTGTCATTTGGGGCGAAAATGACACCACGGTGGTAATGTTAATGTAGCGGGGAAATTGGTCGTTCAGAGGAACGATAGCAAAGCTGGTCGTGTTTCTCCAACTTCCAGGTGTTCCGTGAATTATTGCACGACGCCCGGGTCACGGGTGGCAAGGTTTCCCGATCTCCAGGTGTTCTGGAACTGGTGTTCCGGGACTCCAGGGTCTTGCCTGCCGGATTGTAGAACCAGTTACGGAACACCACGACGTCAGAGGAACCTGGCGCAGCTTCTAAGGCATTTTAACAAACAGAGAACTTTGTAGACATTGCTCCCTTTGTCAAGAACAATTGTATCTTTTCATATATTTAATACCGAAATGCTTTCGTTCACCTTTGTACTCGCCAAGCTGTGTACATTGGCGATATTTTAATTTGTCCGTGCACGCGTATAGACGATAAAAGGAAGAATGGAGGAACAAGGGTAAAGAGCCTTGTTTTATTCATTCGCCGGGCACAACCGAATCAGCTTAGGCAAACGTTTGTGTTTCTTCCGTAAATTTTTGTTTCCCTTTCGTTAGCACGCTGACCCCCTTTTCATTTCAAGCGCCTTTTGTTTGACATTCTATAACTTGAATTCTCGTTTTCGTCACTGTCTTCCACGGGGGTGAATGAGTTATTGTGGCGGAAAGAAATGTGGGTCAACTGTTCGCCGACCGGTATCTTTAATGATCGCGAACATGAAAGTAAGTGGGCAGTAACGAAGGACTGATTAATGTCGATGAAAAGCAACGTACGAACCGGACCGCGCGTAAAGTTTTCCCGTCCCCCCCCCATTTTCCCATTGTGCACCGTTTCCATTCCTTTTCGATAGTACACTTTGTTTTGTGTTCTTTGAAATTATGCTCCTTTCATCGCGAACAAAAGATTTCGCCTGGCACAGTTGCGATAAAATACAGAAATCTCTTTATCCTTTGCTGTATATTTCGTTTTATCGAGGCACGATTCATTAATAGTTTCGCCGTTAACCAACATTTTATTAATTGCAAGGAAAAATATAAATTCGACCATACGGCAGTGTATTATTTCACCGCCGCTTTGTGTCATTTCGCATTTGTCTGAACGTCGAGAAAATAAATCATGAAATATGTTGCCAATTGAACTTTAAACGAAAGTTTAAAATGGTTAAAAAATCGTCAACGCGTCGATAAAATTCATCGTGTTCCTCGTTTCGAATCTTTGTATACTTCGCCGATGTGTACAAAGACAATGGCATCTTATTTAAAACTTCGTGCAGTAAAATCTTGTCGGGGTGAACTATCCCAGAACTAAATTACGCCGGCCTTTACATCGTCTTCAGCCAAGTTTCCTTAATTGTGTCGCGCGTTGCAGCTGGGAGCTGCTGGGAAACGATTCCGTGACACAGTTGAATGTAACTGAACCAGCAAACAGGAAATTACATCGTTCATTTTTCTTTCTTTCGACAGGACCATGAATCACGAATGCGCGAAAGAACTTAATCAGTGTCACCGAAGCAACTGTGAAAATAATATCATAGAATGGGAACAGTGCAAATGGAAGCTGTTGACATTTTATTCTTACGACCCGCCCCGTAGCTGTTCGCTCAGATATAAACGAAAAGTACGATCGATGGAGCTTAATTTTCCCTTCGTAGTAACAAAATAGAATGGAGTTTCTACATCGGTGCTTTCCACTGTCCAGGGGCGGGACGAGTTTCCAGACCCGTTGCGAAGTTAACGGAGGAAACTTCCGAACGATATGATAAATATGGAGATCGGGCGATCCCTGAAAACGAGCAAAGATTCGGACGCTCGGAAAAAGTCGATAAACCGAGATCCGTCTACTGATAGTTGCGCACAATTTAACAGGATTAAGAATTCTTTTCCATCTTCGAGCGGCAATTCTAGCAATTGCTCCAACGAGGAGTAAATAATTTTTGTACACGGTACAGTGGATATTTATCGCGTTTATTCTGTGGACATCGATTTATGTGCAACTCGATCTACGTATACATTTAAACAAATTAATTGCAAATGGTATATTCGCAGTCAGTTCTAAGCCATTACAATTATTCCAACAGTTTCAAAGTGTTTCAATATCACATTGCATCGTGCGTATACAAAAATTGTAAACTTACTTTCGATCGTTTTAAAACACGCTGCCCCTACTGCAAACAGCATTAAACAGACTTCGATGTTCCCTTATCCGATTTAGAATCAAGGTTTACAGATAAAACGCCACGCACAAGCTAACAACCATAAACGTAAAACCACTGACAAATTCATTTTACAAATACCATCATGCTATCGTAGAATCTCCAATTTCCTCCACCCGTAATAATGTCCACCGTAGCTTAAATCAACCGCGTAAATCCTTAACGTACACACGTACACATGCGCGTAAGTACGTATAACGTATCACGCAAAATACACACCGCAGTGGTTCCGCGAATGAATAGCACCGAAGTCGACGGAATTCCCAGCGTCGCGGCAAACTTCGACGTCATTATCGTGCTCGTCGCGCACCGCGGAAGCTTGGAATTTTCGTTCCAACGTGGATTTCACGTCGTCCTCCATGATGCACAGATATTGCCTGTTCGACCGTTTTCCAAACGGTTATACGGCCGGTCTGCATAAGATTGCGATCCACGAACAAGGGAACCGCCGTTTTTGGGCTCGATGCTGTATTTTAAATCAGAACGACCGATCCGCCGCTGTTAATTTCGAACGCTCGTTGCACCGAAACCCCCCCGGGGCAATTCGGTCAATTAAGCCTGACGTATGAACTTCGCGAAAAGCCAGCATCCAACGGCGATTTTAATCGATCCGGATCGACCGCGGAACTCGATACGATAATTGGCAGAATTTGGTTCCCTGCCAGCCGGTACAGGATCATCCAATTAAGCGGCACGAAATGAATCTTGGGTTGCGTTGCCATGACTGATGTAACTTATCTTCGCGTTTAGGTTTATGGGAGTGTGCCCGTTTTCGTGCGCGGAAGTGATTGAGTGAACGATTGTTCCGGGGGTTGCTTTTTTCGTTAATTTCGCGAAGATTTTGTTTATCGCTTGGATGTGACGGCGAAATGTAGGAAATTGTTGGCGGTGTATTTGAACGATTTCTTTCGAATACGCAACAGGGATTGGAATGAAGAAATTTTGTGCAATATTCTTGAAAATAGTGAATCGTTTTGTTCCTGAATATTTGTTTGATCAATGAATATAATTATAATAGTTGTGTGTGATTGTTATGAAACGTCTCGTCATTTTACTGCATTCAATTTTAAAGTAATATACGTTTTTATTTGCTGGTACTGTTAATGTAAATGTTTCAATAATCGTTTGAAGGAAAGATTGCTTTAGGTATTGAGTATCATTTGCATTCGGTGTAGTAGTAATTTCTACTTAAATGCTAAATAATAAACAACAAATAAAAGCATGACGTTAATTTAAAAGGAGAATTACATTTCTTATTTACATAAAAGTCACTGAAATAACAATGTAGTTTCTAAATTCTTTCAAATCAAGAAGAAACAATATGAAAGCAGGAAATAATAAATTAAAATATAAATAATATTGTATTGTTGCTGTTCGTATATTAAATTATTATCTCTAAGAAATCAAATAACAAGTAATTTTGTATTCGAATAATTATTTAATTAAAAATTTCTTTATTACTATCCAACTCTGCTTGTATTCCGTAGTATACCTATGATCTATAATCCATATCTATGTATGTCTTCGACAGAATTTTAAACAAACGAGCAAAATATAACTTACCGATCGAATCGCCCAAATGCTTCCTTACAGACACTGCTGCCCGATGGAACTTTTCCTATTCGTGGACCCTCTTCTATTGCATTCCCCCGATATTACGGATAACCATCTTTCAGACGAAATCGTAAATTCCCAAGCCACTTCTGGTACACGTACTGACGAGTATAGAAATGCCGTCTTATTGTTCTCGGTACCGCGAGGGAATTGGACGTTCCTCGAAATAAATGCCCAAGTGACCGGGTTATCGTGTTTTATCGTATCGGCAAGTAATAGGATTTCAAGCCGATTTCAATTGATCCCGATGCATCGTGACAGTCGATCCCGCTGCCGATAACCAGACGACTGGGCCGAGGTCGAGGAAATTGGTGTAATTCGGCCGTGGTCCGTTCCACGACCTCGCTTTATCGTCGGTTTCCGGTGAGCTCACTTCACGACTGACAACTCGATAATTCGATATGGATTTCTTCGTGCGTGCCGCAGAAAAAGCGTCGAAATGTAGAATAACCAGATCGTTAGATATCTGGCCCGCCCGAAATACGTCTCCGGCCTCGCCCCGAATTCCCCCCCGATCTATCGCAATTTATTCCGCGAGGTTTTTCGATCCGTCGGAGCGACATTGCTTCCCGTCGATTTGCACGTTTAATTCCCTTTGTGCGTCCCGTTCTCTCGGGTCACGGTGCCGCGAACGACACGGTAACGATAATGAAACCGCGAGTGGAGTTGGGAACGTTGAATAATGATATTGTGAAGTGAATGTGTTGAGCAATTTCGAGGAATCGTTTCGACGCGCTGTGCGCAATTTATAAATTGCGATGAATTAAAATATGAAACGATGAGCGGAAAAATTGTTTCCGAAGGAGAGATTTAGAATGCGAAAGCTGTCGACTCGTATCTTAAACGAATCACTGGAGTACAGTTGAAAAGTTCGAAGACTTCGGAACATATCCTGTTTCGCGAGAAATTGACTTGCACGGGTTGAAACGAAAGCTTCAGGAAGCGGGCCAGCTTTTAGTTCGAACACGGGATTCGCGTTAAGGGGAATTTGTGATTCCAGGCCAACAATCCGTTTGGAAAATATTTAACCCGGCTTACAGCACTGTAACAAATATAATCGGATAACAGTATCGTGATATTCGGATGAAAAATGTTGCGAACAATTTACTGTGCGCTTAATATTCTCGATCCTGTTTTTTTGCGTTACTAAAAGCTATTTTGCTACTGGTTTTTCATTGCAATAACAAATGTACAAAGCGTTCTCCGCATTCGAATAAGACGAGGTACGGTATCAAACATCGACGAGAGTATTCTCTATAATTACGAAAAGGCTAAAAGGAAATTTAATTATACGAAGTTTTAATCAATAGTTTCGTCAGGATAGTTCATGAAAATGAATAATGAAAACTCTGATCAGCGATTATGTTAATGTGCTAATTAAATGTCTTCGATACGTCAGAAGTGAAAACCAGTTTCATATGCTTCCACGAATATCAAACACGTAAATTAAACTCCAGATTCAATTTTTGAGGAGGAACAGTGTAATTGGCATACCGTGTTATAGGTCACTATGACGTAATCAGGAAGAGCAATTTGATTACGAATTTCATTTCGATATCGGATTAGTGCCAGAGTTACTCCGTTAATGACGATCGATAAGGTAAATTAGTCGAACGCAATATGATCTCGTCGGTGAATCATACGAGACAGAAAATATTCCCATATTCTACGAAGCTCGTTCATAATGAAGATTCGCCTATTGTCTGCCACAGAGCCATTCTAATTTTACGTGTATTATTTATAAATTTCGCGGTGTAGCGCACTTAATATTTTATTACATGCAAACGCACAACGGCCATTCAACAATATCTCGTTGAAATCATTTCTCTCATATTCACGAATTAAATTGATATTTAAATAACCATCATCGTCATGATATATTCGCGATATTTGCAGTATTCATGTTATCGAAATATCGTCGGAGGAAAATAAAAAGAAGAAACGTCACAGTAGACAGGAGAAGTAACACCAATTACTTTTCCACGTACAGCGATACCAAGTACTTGGATCAAAATTAATAACACTATTTTTGCAAAGGACTTCACAAGTGGCACTTTACAATCTAATACGCAACTTATACTTGCGCAATGAGTTGTTATTATTAAAAAAACTTTAATATCAGCTACGTGACAAAATTGCATTTTGTCCGAAAATTTTTGCCGGCCACTGTAGCTAACAGATACTTAATTAAACGCAAACCTCGAACTTTATCAGGGAAACAATCTAAATAAATTCTCTGTTAACGTCCGCCAAATCGTCTTTCATCCGACAAATTCTCGATGGGACAACTAGTGGAATGGATTAGCCGTGGTTCGAACCATATAACGAGTCAATAGTCTTCAACGTAGCGAAATTGCACGCGATGTTCGTTCCACTTTCGAGGGAATTGTCTTTGCCGATGGTAAAAAATTCCCCAACGGCACGGTCCCGTCAATCTTCACGAAGATAGATTGACGATCCCTATCGAATCACTTTCGGGGAAAATAGTTGGCGAAAATAAAGTTCTCCCGGTAACTCGATGTTTTCGAGCACGTGCTTCCCTTAAGAACCTTCTCGAGGGTGTTTACACCAAGACAACGTTCGATCAAACTGACCGGCGCACAAGCGTCTAGCAGGTACTTAACTTTTCATACGTTCATAAACGTAAACATGCTATTTTATGTAACGAACGCGGAGTTCTATGTAAGTGCAGGAGTCAAGTAACGTGGAAATAATTGAGCAGCAAAGCTACAGCTGTATATGTATATATCAGCTGTTCCAAATAAAATTAGTAACAGGTTGAGGAAAGAAAATATAATGAAATATTATTTACGCGTTTCTGTACTAGGCCGTCAAATTTCCGCAGATATTTTTAGCGTACCCTTTTGGATCGTTTGTCACTCGGTGCTAACAAAGTTATTATACGCTCGCCATACGTTCATGCATATCGTGCATACGCTTACAGGTGTAAAAGAAACGTATGTGCGAAGGGAAACACGACGCCCCGTTGCGTAATTAGAATGGTTCAGCGGAATTCGTATAATACACAATGGACAACTTGATTGCAAATCGGTGACGCGGTCGAAACTGTCGATTCCGCGGATGCGATGATTTAAAACAGCCGCAAAGTGAAATATAACACGATGCGTAATTGCTCCTTACATCACTGCCACCTATTTAAAGGTGTCTGGCAGAATAGCACCGGTGTAAAATCCATTACGATTTATTTCAACGTTTACAATCGACACTTGAAACGCATCGACGGCTGCTCGTACAGATGCAACATCGACCGTATCGAAAATTCTGGCCCGCGAACAGCCACCTCTCACTGCAGACAATCGCTGAACACTTTTGTTTGCCCTTCCATCTGACTTCACACTACAGTTTCAACCGAACGCGATCATCCCTCTGGAGATGCCCGGCTAATCAAATGCCGCGAAGTGTCTCGCGGAAAGCATCCGAAACTCTTGAACAAGAAAGAACACCGAGCAGACGTCTATAATTGCCGTGAAACCTATATCGCTCTTGTCAAGCTGTTTCCCTACCCATCACGTTTGCACGTTATCCGAATAAATATCAAATATCAAGACTCAAACGCGAGCCGCGGAGAAATCATGGGGAAATAGGAACGATTATAATTTAACCGCCTAACACGAGATACAGTGAGACGTTTTCAACGTCTCTGTTCGCCGGCGAGCAACTCTCGAGGAATGAAAAATGGCTCTCATCCCTGAAACTGAAATGATCACGAGGCGCTTGGGAAATCACGAAAACAATTCGCGCTCCTCCGAGTAAAACAGATAGTCCCCGAAGCAGAGAATCCTTTGTTTGACGTTGTCATTGTCGCCGATAAGTTGGAACACGGATTGCCCGCGTTTCCGAAAACTGCTGTTGAAGATACGCCTTTTTTCTTTTTTTTTTTGCTGCCGGTAAATAAGCGCTTTCAGCGAACTGTTTCTGTCCGGTAGCCGTTCGTGAAATTCGTCGGATAAACGGCCACGGGCTTACTCGAACTTCCCTCTCGAGGTTTTTCATTTCGCTCATCTGACGTTGGTCCCGGTTGCTTTGGCCCGAGCGATGCGAAAATAAAAATGTAACCGGAGGTTTAATTGGAACGGGAACCCGCTCGTAGTTTATGGATAATGGTCGCAACTCGAAACCACCGATAATGCATCGCAATGTTTCGTTCCGTTCAAGCTGCGTGGAATATTACGAGGAAAACAATTCGGAATGTGCACGTGGAGACTATCATTTCGTGACTTTCTTTTTTCAGATCGATTCTACGTGCTCCCTTGTCGACGAGTTACAGCCACGCCGACGCCACAGGGAGCTTGCGAGTTATGTTATTAGATGTATAATAGGGGAAAGTTCGCGGGAAATCGAAAGGAAAATCAAATGTCGCCGTTCGGTCGGAACGAGCCGATCGTAAAATTGTCGCCGTTAGAAGTAACCGTTAGATAACTGGATGTCGTCGCATAGTAATAACGAGAACTGCCTATCATAATCAAAAAGCGTTGAGGACATTGATAATTAAAGACGAAACAATCAAAATCAGAGTAATCAATTTTTTAACGTTTCGAAGAATTTACACTGATTAACCGTGCTCGTCAATATATAAACCGTGTATCCACGGGGAAGAATGATAACACGAAACGCAATACTTTAGAATAAGTTGGGGCAAAAATTGAGGACTCATACGGACGAGGCAAAGCGACTAGAAAGTCACAATTGAATCCCTACACGTGGCCGAACGGGAAAAAGGGAAAAGTAGTACAGCTTTTCTTCGCAATTCCGTTTCATTGTTTCGCGACGGGGAAACCGTGACATAAAAAGGCCATTGCGCCGTAATCAAGACCAGGAGACCGTTTGTCTCGCCGATTAAGATTCGGAAATAAAACGGGCAAACGCGTCAAAGGGACTCAGTGAAAGAAATTACATTCGCAATTGCGCATTCTCCCTTCCGAGTGGAGAAATGAAAGACGGAAAGGCTACATCTAAAGGCCGGGACAAGTGTTTCAAATTTTTACGCAACCTTATTCGGTAAGCCTGCGATTTAATAACGCCCTACGTGTGAGCGGACGTAAACGCTGCGGAACAGGAGAATGGTGAAAACAAATCCTGCAACAATTTCGTTCGACAATTTTCGAAGAGCACAATAACCGAGCATAACAACATTCGCTGATATTTCACTGAAACTCGCAAATAAATTCAATCCACTCTAAAAAAAAAAAAAGGAAAGGAAAAAACAGCTGTTAAAAACTATAATATTATATACCGAATAAAGAAAGAAACTGAAGGGGAAACGCAATAAAGGTCGCGAATCGGCGATCAGCGTGAAGTAAACGACATCAATATCGACGTTTACATGCCTCGTGTCGACCCAGCAGAATCTACGTGGCATAAAAACGCGATCCGTGACGATCGTGTTCAAGCAAGAATCTAGATTTCCAACAGAGAGTTGCACAGTAAGTCGTCACGGTGTGCGGATTGGGGCGAATACTCGGCTACATCGGCGGACGACCGTCGGTGGGGGCCGCCAGCATGTCGCAATCCGGTTCCGGAGGGGTGAACGATAGCCAAGAGCAGAACCAGGCCGGGCAAACGATGGAGAATCAACAGACAACCTGTCAGAATGGGCGGGCAGAGCCGCCTGTCGATAACACCAAACAAGATTTGTCCAACGGCTTTGAAAATCGAACCGTAGAGTACGACAGATTCGGCCAAGACAGAGCTCAACAGAATCAGACGGCTGGCCAGGTCCAAGAGCAGCAACAACAAACTCAACAGGCCGGTCAATATCCGACTGGAAGGAAGCAATCCGCGGTCGGTGTTCCCGAGGACAGGCATCCATCGTCCGGTCAACTCCCGCCCCAGCAGTACGCCCAAGAAAAAGCCGCCATCGAGAGGACGCAACACGTCTCCCAGACTAGCACGCAAACTTTGCCGGTCCAGGCGCAACCGCAGTTCATGCCCGATTACGACCAGACCCAGTACACGCAGATACGAAACCAGTTCGAGGCGAGGCCGCAGATGTATCCTCAGCAAGCGCAATACGCCGAAAGGGCCGGCTACGTGACCAGAGACGTCACGTACAGAGACACCACGTTGTATCAGACGGGCGCGGCCAATCCAGTTTTCACTGGCCAAGGTCAGTACGTAACTGTTCAACACGGATCACAGATACCCTCGCAGTCTGCTAGTCCCCAGCCACCGTATTTCTCGGGGGTCGTCGTCCCGCAGCCCCCGAGCTACGCTCAGTTCAGCGCCCAACCCCAATATCCGTACAGCCAGTACCCTCAGACAGTTATGAACGCTGTTCCGTACACAGCCCACGCGGGGATATATCCGGCTCAACAGTTCGGCCAACAGTCGCCGAATCCGCAGAGATTTTCGCAGGACCTTGGACAGTATCAAAATCAGCCGATCATACAGCCGATCGCGCAGAACGTTGGCCACGGGATGACGATCGCGACCGCGGAACGGCCGAGTCGCGGACCGAAACCGATGGTCCCGCCGCGTGTAAACTCGAAGATCACGCACGACACTGGCCACAGAAAATCGGCGAGCGTCGACGTCCCGGCCATGCAGAAGCCCAAGTACGATCCCAATCAGAATCCACCTCAGGAGCAGATTCACCGTAGCGACGGGGCGATCCTCCTCCAAGGAGCGCCGATCATATCAGACGGTCAGGACAGAAGATATCTGACGACCATTAATCAAAATCCAAGGACCAGACAGGACGGTCTTTATGTCGATACTAACGGTGATCCACCTGGACGCGAGAAAATGTGCGAGGTAGTGACGGCCGAGTGCGGCCTGTACGTGGCCCGACCTGAGCACAGGAAATCTATTTCAGTGGACGTTACGTCGAGCTTCCAACGGCGAAACGACACGATTACTTTCACGTTCCCCGGCGACGCGAATCAGGAAATATTGATGCCGGCCCGGAAGGCCGGGACTATGGTGGATCCGAAACGAGTCGAAGCCAATCAAGTGTATCCGCCTGATCAAAGGCGATTGGATACGAGCTTAAGAGTATCACCGATGGCTTTTGATACGAGACAGGAAAATAGAAAGAGCATGGGAGCTGATAGAAAGCCCGAATGGGGCAACGTGAGCCCTAATCAAAGAGTGGTTATACCGCAAGAAAACAGGCGATCCGATTACTTCGACGAGCACAGACGGTCGCCAATGACTATAGAGGGGAAGAGAATGGACGACGTCAGAAGATCTCCGATGCCGTTCATGCCGATCCGCGAGGGGTCAGCGGATCGAGCTGGCCAGAAGAGTCCGTCGTTTATGAATCAGAATTTCGAGAAGACCAGACAGGAGCTGGCGATTTGGGCGGAGCAACGACAACGACAGGACCACGAAAGAAACATCATGCAGAATCAAATGCTGTCCACCAGCCCGCGTTCTCGTAATCAATCCGAGGAGAGAAGGGACCCGAGACAGATGCACCAGACGGAGGACCGTAAAGAGACGCGGATGGTGCAGTCGGCCTTTCAACCTATTCCCAATATCAGTCAGAGCACAATAATGGAACAGCGTCGCCACTTGCGACACGTTAGCGCCGACCTGACGAAACACATGGAGCTCTCCAGGAAGGAGTTCGACGATCAACCTATTAGCAGTTCCGTGGCTAATCTCGGACCCCCCGCCAGTGCCGTACCATCGCAAAGAGCCAGCCCCATCATATGCCACCAATATCCAGCCCTGAGCGAGGCAAAATTGGACACGAAGTCTGTCCTCACTGTTCTAACGGACTTCGGCGACGCGGGCTTAAACAAACCGATCGACCAGGTGGATCACATAATACACAGCCATCGCAAAAGTCACAACGTGTCCGGCAACCTTCTGACACACAGCAAGAGCCAGGCGGAGAACATTCAAAGCCAACTGGACGCGCAGACCGAGAAGTCCGACGTTCTCCAAGCGCAGCAGCAACAATTACAGAATCAACAGAGCCTCGACTTAATATCGGAAAAGCTGAGCCAGTTCGAGCGTCAGCAGAGCGACCTCCAGGCGAAGCTTCAGTGTCTCCAGAATCAGAACCAAATTCTTGACAAAGTGGCGCAGTTTCAGCACCAGCAGAGCGATCTGCAGGCACGGCTGCAGAGCCTGCAAGCGCAGAGCCAGTTGTGCGATAAATTGCAAAGATCCACCGATTTCCAGCAGCACCCGGCCGGAAACGAGATCCATCAAGCTCAGTCGAACTCCCTGCCGCCTGGCCACCAGGAGCAGCCCGCCGATAAGGCCGGCCCGTCGCAGAGCCAGCACGCGTCGCACAGTCATCATCAGACGTTATTGACCGCATCCTATTCACAGAATTCTAATCACCAATCCTGCCAATCGTCTGTCTGCGAGAAGCTATCGCCCAGGATTCAGCACGATACCAGCGAACCGAATTCTATTCAGATACCGAGCATGTCGCAGATGCCGCTGCCGTGTCTGCCGCAATTCGAGCGTGCCGACACGTCGCGCACTTCGTTCCCGCAGTTCCATCGGCTGCAATGCCAGATCGACGGCTACGAGGGCGTATCGGCGCCGACCAGCGTCGCGTCCGTTGTCTCCTTCGCCGGCACCCTGAAGAAAGTACCGCCGGAGAAACCGCCGCGTACGTCGCTGATCATTCAGTCACCGGAATCGGAGGTAAGAGCGTCACCGACGATGCGACGCGGACGATAGAAAGTTTGTGAATTCTTTCGTTCTGCATGGGGCAACGATGCACCGCCGTTCCGCGATTATTCTGCATGTTTGTCAATTAGTCATCTGTTCCCCCGCGAGAATCGATCAAACTGCGCGCCGAGGTTCTTTTCTTGAAACAATTTCTTCGCGTCGATCTTAAGAAACTGTATGACACTGACACTAAGATGGGAGAAATGGTCGTCAGGGGTGAAAGAAGTAAGAGTAAGCAACCGGGTAGAATGTTTCATCACACGAATCTCTTAAAATTCCTTCTATCTTGCAACGTATACCGGGGTTGGACGGGAAAAATTGATGGAACAGTTAGGAGAAAGGCGGAATCCGTAACAAGGGATACTTTGGGAAATAAAAATTCACGGTCCCCGGGCGAATAATGCGAGACGAGTAGGTTCGCGAATACCCGGCCAGGCTGCCAGAACGAGTGAGGCAAGCGGGACGAAGATAGACGGGTGACCCAGCCGGAAAGGGTTGCAGATAGAAATCTCCACTTGCAGTTCTTGCCACGGCAGCCGAGTGGAATGAACTCGTTAGATATCAGACTCGATGTTGTCTTTGAAAACTTCGTTACGAGCCCTATATACCATTCGCTCTGCTTCCAACGCTCGGCCTTCTCGTCTGGACAACTTCGTTCGCGTTATAAAAGTAGATATCGTCGTCGAACGACAGCTCTGGACGGTGCATGCACGCGATCCAAATAGAGAGTCCCGGACTTCCTCGTTGCTGTACAACCTGTGCGTCTAAATAGAATCTGCACCGGACTTGAGCGCCTAAGTTTTTACGTTTCTTTTAATCTTATCACTGTCCTCGAAAGGCACGGTACTTTCGATGAAAAGGAAATACGATATAGGAGTTTCGCAGGTTCTGTAGTTCTATAAGTACCTATCGTAGAGAAAGGGGAGAGAAATAATCATATTTACTGGTGAGCTGAGAAAAATCATTATTTCCAATATTCTTTTACCATTTTTATTTAATAAAAACGTTCTACCTGCTTCTGGTAATTACTGACAGGCAATGGGTATTTAATTGTTCTCGGCTGCGATGGTTGCATGTATTATTTGCTTTTCGTTGTAACGTTTCGTTTTTATACAGTGAAGAGAGCAACACTTTGTAAGAGGCACCTCATATTTCTCAATAATATCTCGAATATAAAAACATACAAATATTCACCTTAGATTTAAATGTCTTTATAATCAATCTGATATTACCTATAATCAGAACCTATTCATTGCTTTACACATGATTCGATGCTACGGAGAAATATTACGCGGAGCTATGGAAATTTCGCTGACTGTGTAAAGATGAAATTAAACAAACTTCCCATTGAAATGATAGCAACAATTTAAACGACCCAGTCATCAGTTTTCCGTACACTTCGATCATTTGTTTCCCCCAAAAATCAGAAGCAATTTCCCACCGTTCAGATATCAATAAATATTTCCAATATCGAACTGCCTTCGTGAATCCTCACTTAATATTCCAGTACGTCGATATCCGGATAGACAGATATTATTTTAACTATCGCGGTGGTTCCCTCTCGGCAGAGGAATTTCCAATCTTTGCCAATATTTTACATAAAAGACGTGGCCGTGTAGGGGCGTATAAGCAAGGCAAATAACCCGTCCCTCAGCGCTAACGTAGCCGCCGATGCTCCGGCGGCGTCGTTCCCGTAAAATTGGGTTAGCACTACGAGTCGCGCGCGTATGAAAAGCCCCGGAGTTTACTTTCCCAGAAGAGCAAATATCCCCACCTTTCGCCTCTCTCTCTCTCTCTCTCTCTGCCCCCCATTGCAGTACGGTGGACAATGGAGAAGTAAAGAGAATTCGCATTTCCGACCGCCGTGCGTTACCTAACCCACCTCTAACGGAAGATCCGACCGCCTATAGGGCTGGCTCTTGCGCCAACTTTTCCCTGATACAATTCAGTAGCGCCGGGTTGTTCCCCTTCGCGGCGGGAATACGCGCGAAATGAGTGGCCGTGCCGAACGTATAAAGGATTCAACGGCCATAAAGGGAATACTTTATTCCCGGTTCAGCGAATCGAAGAGACCGGGTAAAAGAATCCGGCGTTTCGTATCGTATCGCGATGTTTTGTCCACGAAAAGATTTGTCGGCTGATACGAAATCGGGTGCACGCAGAGAATGTGTCGAGTAACTGTTGCCACTGTAATTCGAAGGATTTCCTTGTACTTTAGAAGGAATCGCGTTAAATAAACGTTCAGTTGTACCTGAATCGCCGCAATTTGAATCGAACGAAACAGCCCTGCGTGCAGTGCACTATTGCACTTTATACAGTAACGAAACTGGATCCCTTATTAATTGCTTATAGGTTATTTACAAAGAATACAAGTAATATACACAAAATTATATTTTGTTCTATATTAAACCTACGTAACTACATCAACGTACATATTAAAATAATATGACTATGTTCTGACTGTAATTTGTAAATTACGTAAAAAAATCTGAAGCTCAAGGATTAATCAGAATTCTTTTTATATCATACAAATGTTATCTTTCGTTCGTGTACACAGCTGTTGGAAATTTTACACACGCGTGCTAATGAGAAAGATATTCTCAACTTTCGATTCTTCTTGCGATGTCAACCCTTTATTCCGTTCGTTTTATACAAGTCTACGTGCATTTAATAGGTCCTCTGATTTCTTTGCCATTTTTTTTTACTTTTTCTTTGCGCGAATATTCACCGGAAGTGGATTTACGAGCAAGATGAAAGAGTCGAGTTAGTCAAGGGAGGAATTTTTCTCTGGCAATTTTTTGCCACCCTTTGTAACAGCAGCAACAATGCACGGGTTAAGAGAATTCGCGTTCCTCGCCGCGCCCCATTGGCTCGTTTACTCGCTAGAGGATTCTTGCTAGGCCAAGTGTCTAGACAAGCGTGCGCGTTTCATTCTAATGTAATTAATGTCTCTTTCTTCCAACACACTCGACCGTGCTTCGCGATGTAAAGGAGTGAAGTGAGAAAGAAAAGCCTCGTTGGTTAGGGAATATTGCGACTATAATGGACGGGCAAGGGTTTGCGGGTAGAGGGTGCAGCGTTGAGTTTGAACAAGTAATTGCTCGATCGATTAATACTGCATTCCGTATTACGAAGGGAGCATCTTGACGCAGATAACTTGGGGAACAGTTCCGACGACTTAATCGAAGACAGTGAATAACGTTACCTAAATATCCCATTGCGTTAAAAGAACGTCGTTCGAATGATAATATTGAGCATTCACTGTTATGTACACAGTTATTTAATGGAATTATACTTCGC
Organism: Nomada lathburiana; assembly: GCA_963667235.1. Lineage (NCBI taxonomy): Eukaryota > Metazoa > Arthropoda > Insecta > Hymenoptera > Apidae > Nomada > Nomada lathburiana. Next base: position 5,295,581 of record OY763905.1, read on the forward strand.
GATTGAAGAAATCCCCCAGCAAAATAAAATCGCGAAGCAACTGAATAACAATTGTATCATTGATTGATCGAAATGCCTTGAGAGAACGCACGCTACAAATTAAACAAATATTAAACGTGCCAAGGAGGAGGATATTAGAAATCCTGAAAATCGGAATAAATCAGTATGCTGGACATTAATTGGCGTATATATCGTTTCGTCATTATGCTTAAGGGATGTAGCATTGTATAACTTTTCTTTCGCGAGAGAAGTGCTCCACGAACAAAAGAAAATGAAAAGCTTCCCTATAATTGTATCGTTAATTATTCCATTGAAATAGTATCCCACAAAAGGAACGCGTAATTTACTTGATTTCACAATGGCCAACGGGAAACCTATAGAATTACCCCCCGCTTTAACTGTCCATAAGGATCCATTCAATTCTTGAATTATCAGTGAAACAGACGATCGTAAAAGCCGTCCGTGCAATCCTTTCGGACACCGGTTTAGGGAATCGTCCGTTTTAAAAGATTTATCGTATAGAGGGACTTCCACACGATCCCATGGATATCCCATTCCGACTGACTACCCTTTAAGACGTTTTCGACCCCGTTGATATATTTTTATTCGTCCGATAAGGTGCCGTATCGAAATGGATCTATAATATGGGAAGCGTATCGGCGGACACATTGAACCGCCCAGGTATATTGACTTACATATTTTGCTAATGTCGTTACTGTGCAGCTACTTCTTCTGTCGTTTTGCCAATATGAATTTCCTGGTTTCACGGAGAGCTATAAGAATGAAATTAGGCTGATCATGTCGCAGCAACTATCGGACGAATTGATCTACTTGCAATTTGTTACACCTCTTGAAAGCAATAGTGCTAAATGGATAAGAAAAGATGGAACGTTTTCGAACGATTGTCAGTTTAGATATGTTCTATGAAATGATGAACGGTCTGTGAGTTACTGCAATATAATAGAACTTGTGAAACGCTTAGACGTTTAATAATTTGTATTTTATATGTAAAATGCAAGGTTGTAGTTGAGCGAACGATGAATGAAAAGAAACTGTGTTTCAATAACTGGCTGTGAAGGAAATATATTTTTCACCTAAGAAAAAGAGTAAACGAGAATATTGAATAGACCTCTGTTACATAAATTCTCCTCTTAATGATCAAGAACCATTTAACACAATTTTAATATAAGTAGTTGACAAAAAAACATTCAGAAATGTTTACCTGTTGAGTGGAAATATCGAGATATCCTTCATCGTCCGCAATATCAATATAATTGACGATAATTTTTATATAGAAGCCGCACGTAATTATCCAATTACTTAATCCATCCTTCCGTTTACATGAAAAATCCTTGTGACATTTGCATTTATAAGAACCAAATCATATTAACTATCATTTATAAATATTTCCGTGCTTCACTTCGGCCCAGAAGTAAATTCTTAATTAAGAAATATCACTGTTAGAAATTTAACGACGCCCAAGAATTGCTCAATCACATTACCTGCACGTCTCACGCAGACTAAGCGATTCGTTCTCTTAGCAGAGACGCGTCGGCAGCATTAGGTCGTGTAAACGTTATGCTGCCGAAAATCACGAGAAAGTTCTCGACGTTGCGGTTCCGAAAGCCTGGGCTCCAGAACATCCTAAGACGTCCGCGACGCGGCAGCTCAAATAACGCATATACATTCAGAAATGAATGCAATCGAAGCGACGAGAAATTTCGACGCCGACGTTTCAACCCGTACGGTTTCACGCGAATCGCAGTAACGCCATGTCGTTGCGCGAAAGAAGCACAGTCAACAAACGCGAGACAAATTGGGACAAATGATTAGTGCGCCTCGATTCGATACGCGGCACGCGAAATAATTCAGTAACGTGAAATGGTTCATGCAGAGACGGCGGAAACAGAAGAACAAAAAATTAGCTCGCGGGAATTAAAACTCTCCGTTTCCGATACGCTCGGCGGCGAATTTTCTTCCCTTCTTTTTCTATGGATCGAAGTGGCTTAACTAATTGGAATCATTGACAGAGGCTGTAAAATTTTATAAGCGTCGAGCGTTGTTCTACGATAGGAGAGCCAGAGGACCGTGCGCGCGGATATAAATCTGTGAGATCTAGTTTCATAACTGGTATTGACTTGACATATATTCTGCATTCATTATTCATACGCGTTTTATTGCCATTTCAGCGGTTTTTAAATTTGCATACTCGGATTAATGTCGGGGGGAAAAGAGAAATCAAGAGAACGACGGCATGTGCCTCTGCGGAGGTACGCTTCGCGGTAAGGTTGTACGTGAAATTTTTATCACTTTTAAAAGGTTTAACAATTTACAAAGAGCTTTGGTATAATGCGTGTCTGCATATAGCGAAGATAGACGAATATTTCGTTAAACCATAAACGTAATTCCATTTGTACGTCACGAGGAACAATCTGTTATATTTACTCGCAAGTTGTGTTTGGTTATTATTAATACAGACATGGATAATTAGTTTATACTATTTGGACGCGATTCTCGCAATCAACAGTCTTATTCACTGTTCGTGAATGATGACTGATCGATCGATCATAGACGTCGGTGAAGCAGTACAGGTGAATCTACAGATTGCAGATCAATAGAAACGCATATGAACCGTGAATACTATTAATAGCGATAGCTATTATAATTCGATAATTCGTCAATTATACAAAATTATCACGACGAGTCCGACGAAGGTTGGAAATTTGGAAGGAACACTAGATCAGACAATACCCTTTCGTTTCAAATTTAAATATTATTCGGAATCTGCTCCGTTCAACTCCCGGGGGGGAAAGATTTGCCTTCTCAAGTACAGTTCATTGTAGTTTCTGTTTTCATTTCACGGAACCGCGACAACTGTTGTCATTTCATAAATTGGATTCATTTACTCTAACGAAATTCAAGTACGTCCTCGCCACACCTTTCAGAATTATCCTTGCAAATTGAAAGTAATGGCTTTCCCAGCGCTACGTTCATGTACTCGTACATGTACTATTTTAAAGGGATAATGATACTGTTTGTAACAAGGTAATGAGTAATGGGTCCTCAAAAAAATCTCCATTCATTTATCGATTTTCTTAGAACATTTTGCCTGTCGATAGTTCATAAATTATACAGAATGACTGAAGCATTGCAATCCTTGTTACCGCTGGCAATAATTAAATACCTATTCACAGTACCTTCGAAGAAGAACGAAAACTTGTCCAATAAAATATTGACTACTACCAAACATCCTGGTTAATCTACAACAGTAATTATATTTGTCACAATTAAATTAATAGATCGTTCATTGGCCAATCATTAATGCACCGTCCTAGCAATCTATCAGCAATCATTACCACAGTTCACCGTGTTCAGGATTCAAAGAGACCATCCGGAGAGCGCGTTCTCTTCCCCTTCAAAGACACGACGATTCGCGGACAAACTCCTCGGGGCAGCGGCGTAGTCGGAAGAAAAACTTCCAACAGTTTCCCGAACGAGAGAATGAGAACTGTCGCCGTCTAGGCCGAAAACAATCCGTTCCACGGTCCGCAAAAGTCCAACCGGTAACAATGGTGGCGAAAAAGTGCCCCCCGGCTTGGTTGCGCGTCTTTGAACCGGACGCAGAACCGTGTGCCTGCTTGTTCCATTAAAAATCGTAGCGCGCGAAACGGCGAGCAACGACGAGTTAATCTGATTTGCCATGGTGTTGTGACTTCTATCGCCGCGGGCAAAACAGTTCGTTTGAATTTGCGGGCTGGCTCGTCGAAAAAGAAGAATAATCGGGGAACCGGCGAACGTAATCCTGGGGCTTAACACGCGAAACCGCTGTTGCAATCGTATAACGCGAGTGTGTGCTTTGAAAACTTGTTCCGTAGATACCTTTTGTTGCAATCGTATCAACAGTTGTACGGATGGGCGCATATTCGTCCCGTGTTATGCCGTTCATGCGAAGATCGGTGCGCGTAGATATTTTGAAAATGTCTCGTTAAACGTGTGTAACTGCATTCGATGTCACCTCCAGCTTTCGTGGTTTTTTTTTTCAACGATTTTCTACCCGTACCTTTATCTGCTTAGGAACGAACCGGCGTAATTCGGTAAGATATTCTTTGCTCGCGCTCTTTAAATTGTACTGGTAGCAGTTTAATAACAGACTGGCAGTCGTTTAGCGAAATTGTTCAAGCATACCGGTAGCAGTTGTTCTAAATTTCTTTTTTACGAATGTTTGACATACCCCTAAAGTGAGGCAAACGCTCCTGCAATAATGTTTCGAAAGTTTCAACGGCTCATTGCTACTGTAGAGTACGGTATAACATTTTATTTCCAGCTCTAACAGTTATATTACGCGTTGCCATTTCAATACGGCTGTCTCTCGTTTCGAGATAGACAAGGCAGAAGGGAAGGGAAACTATTAAATAATTCAAAGAGATGAATTAAACGTTGAATTTCCGCGAGCAGGCAGAAATCCCGCCGCTTTTCTACGAATTGTTGGCAAAACTTTGCGTTCGAAGAACGAAATACCTTTAATAAAAATCCAGGCACGTACGCCCTGAACGAGCAGTCGATAAACTATAATACGTTATTCGATTTCGAGACATTCGATTTCCAAATATTGTAATAAGAAGGGGTGAACGCAAGGGAAGGTCTTTTACAGTTTAATCGCAGTAACTGCAAAGTAAATTCACTCGTCCGCTCTATACTGTTCAAACAACATCCAATATTAAGTTTCTTATGTTATACCAGCCACTCCGCTTGCATTTCATTGCAACGATTTCGAGGACCACCCGAACCCCTCGAATCCGGTTTAAACAAAAACCCAGGCGTGATTAAGCAACCGCGACGACGGAACATCGCACGGTCCAGAAACGCCCGCGAGCGCGAGCAATAACCATCGAAATGGAATTTCTCTGGAATCGTAACGAAATCTCATTTTCCTCGCGGCCGATACAATTATCCCGGTTACTTCGGTAACGACTAAAAAATTTACGACGAGCTGGAGAACCGTGGTAACGGATATCGGAATGAAAACGGCAAAGGGGTAAGGGGGAAAAGAAAACGAAGCAGTCGAAAGTTCGATAGGAGCATATAGGCAAGGGGAATGTTCCTCTCGAGGTTCGAACGTTCGTTCCTTTAAAGCTCGCGTCCATTTTGGTGCACGTGGCTTGGCTCGATCATCGAAACGAACGAAACGGGATGAGAAGAGAAAAAACCGCTATCTCGTCTGGTCGTTACCGTTGATTCGTCGCACGATCGACTTCGAGAACGGTTCCGATCGGTCGGAATACATTAAATCTGGTTTTCATTACCCAGCCGGCACGTTGGAAAATGTCGGGACGCGTTTCGACACGTACGTCGACACGTTGCTGCAACTTTTCCACCCCCTCCGTTTCGAATATCGAGTGGCCCCGGGACCGACTCGCTTCCATCGTTCCGCGTTATTTCGCGGGGGGTGGTGTTGTTTATTTATTTATCTTCGATATCTCGCGAGCCGCTGCACCCACGTTGCATCGCGCACAGAAGCGATACACGCCAGCTAAACGCCGCGATACAATTCGTGACGAACGTCCGCCGTTTGTTTTCCCGTTTTGCTACGTATTGTCGGACGGGGGACGTTGATTTCCCCGTTCTTGCTGCACGATGATTGACCGATCGACACGATTTGGACGCGCGATGAAACTTCGTCGAACCATTGACCATGTTTCTTTTTTCGTAGCGATCGACTAAAGTGGGGCGAAGAAGTGCAGAATATAATGAAGGCCGAAATTGAATGAAAATTGAATTGTTCCTTTCTCGGTGGTTTCATCTTAAAATAATTCGCTGAACCTCGAAGCTATCCTAGTGATATTTGTTCCGCGCGCGTGGTGAACGACAGTGAAATAAAATTAAGTAATTATTGTATAATAGGCGCAACGCTGCGGTTGCTGTATTAATAGCGAAGATATCCATTGCGAACAATTTTTTCGAACTGGCAAAAGTGAATGAAAAGGGATCGACCGAAACGCACAGTTCCCACCCTTTATCCTTTCCTATTTTCCATTTTTGATTGCGTCAGGAACATCGGTGTACGCAAAAAAGAGGGCACTGTGAAAACTGTGGCAGTAAATCCATATGATTTTTTTATACCGCGTAAAAGGTTGTCAAGCCCAATCGTATGAACATTATACATTGGCAATTCAAAGCTATAGTACAGGTAATACTTTATTGGGAATAGTTGGGAATTGATCACTAACCCAAATAAAAATGAACATTCACTAGCTGCATCCATTTAGGTGGGCTCTTTCTTCTACTTATCTCCTTTTATCAATTTCTGTCCGTGGAAATTTTTGCGAAATATTGTACAGACGATCGGACGATAAAAACGTTGTGATCGCGATTGCTAGAAATGTGGTTCAGACATCGAAGTGGATAGATTCTAGATAATTAAACTTTTATCAGCTAGGGTTATCAGGTGTGACGAAGGTAACTCGGGCGCGAATAATTAAGGATATCGATTATAGTTATATCACACTTCGTGAATCAGCTTCAGCGCAAATGAAACATTGATATTTGCACTTTGCAGAATATTGGTATTCCAAGATAATAGGACAAATAATTGTTTAATAATGTTTACTACATGTTATAAAACAATGTTTTAATGTTTCGAAGAAGGAACAAAAAGAGCGGCTGAAGGACTAATTGCATTCAATTATTCAATACTTAATATAGACAGAGAAAAGTAAATTGTCTTTACACATGATATACAAATGGTATTACTTATCATTTAAAGAATGCGAAAATTAATAATGAATATCACAGAAATGCTACAGCTTCAATTTGATAACTTCGGTACAAAAATTTATTGTTATCCGGGGGAACTGACTATAACTTTTCCCAACCTTATTAACAAAAGTAGTGAACAATATACATTTATCAAATGAGCTGGAACGGTAACGTTCGTATTAATTCTTCCCTTACAACTTGTCCTCGTCATATTTCTGTAATTATCGTTAAAGTTATAATGAATTCCCAAGTAGAGGCAAGAGTGAGACAGAGCAAAGCCGATGGCTCGTTTTTAATATATTAAGTGGTGGTTGTATAAGGCGAGCGAATATCCCCACGTCGAAATTATATTTCTCGCCAACGATAAATAAAAAAAAAATCTGTGCGCAAAGGAATCAATCATTTCGATTTATTTTATTTTATCCGACCCTCTGACACTGTCCATGTTAAATTCGCAATTTATTTGTCGCGAGCAAACCATTAAAATTAAAATTTACGGTCCTCGATAAATAAAAATTATTGCAGTATTATCGATTTATCTTTTCAAATTTTTCAAACATATACGAGATACCAGTCGACGAGTGGTAATAACGAATGTATGCTATGAGTGAGAATTAGATTTATTTAGAGTTTTGATATTATTTAAACGACAATTAATTATCCCGTTCATATTCTGGCCAATCTTTCCCTGTCAGTTTTTACTCGAATATTAATGGAAAGCTGTGAGTCAGGTTCCGGTCACAATTAGTAGCTACACCTGTCAGAGTAATTACTGGTCGCTGAATTCCAATGATATCGATCAGGAGATGAAATACACAGATTCATTTAGGGAAATTTAATTCAGTCGATGCGAACAAAGTCTAGTATATTTTTCTGTTACGAAATATTGTTTATATAATTCCAGAATAATTAATCCCAAAATAGATTTTAGTCAAATCACACTTTTATTTCATTCATGAAATAAACTATATCTACCACGTTACTGAAAGTATTTTAATATAACAAAATTGCATTCACAATGAAAGATCTCGTAACACGGACTGGCAGTAATGGAATTATTTTTTACAAAAGACCAAGAGAATGGATATTTATTCAATCCTTCCTGCACTTACGTGTGCCTGATAAAATACCTTCGTTTGCCAGTTAAACGAATCGAGCCCTGTTTTTACCTTGCATCAACTTTGATCACGATTTTCTTTGACGCAATCGCAATGTTTGAAGTATAATAGAAGAGCAGGGGCATGTCAATAAAATATAAAAATAAATATCGTGTCCCGTGTTTCTTCTCCAGCGCAGAACGAAACTAAAAGTTCGAAGTCAGTTATTTGCATTAAAAGTGGAAGTCCATTGGTGTAAAAAAGAAATCACGGATAAATATTATTTGTTTAGCCACAAATATGACAGAAAAACCACATTTCTTCAACAATACTAAACATTGTAGTTCATTATTCCTCCATTGAAAGAACTGCTGAAGTATTACTTGTTACCTGAAATAAAGTTTTGCATTTCTTCATTTTTTATGAACAAGCAGGGAGCTTCCTCTATTTCCCCCACTACATCAGCATTACATTTATATTCCGTATACATTTTCTTTTACTTTTCCACGCGCTTTCTTCGAGCGCTTAATGGCACGATATAAGGCCTTAGATGAGAACAAAGTGAAAACGTACGCGCCACTAATAAGATTCAGAAAAACTCGGACGTGACCGCAATTTTCCTCGGCGGCTATCAGCCTGGCGATATAATATTCGGTTCGAACGATTTCAACTACATTCGTCCAGAATTGAATATCAAACCCTAGCACCGACTCACGTATGCACAGAGCGTCCGCAATGATTGTCTAATTATCCCAATGGTGCCTCACAAAAGACGGCTGTGCGCTGTTTTCAGTACCTTTACACGTGACCCATCAAATAGTTTTTAATCAACTCTTGATACCGTGCCACCAGCGGCTAATAATTATTCACTTCAAGACGCTCCGTCATTGGAATTTCTTAATGCAGTTAGTAAAATGAATGCGTTGGAACGTCTGACCGTTCACACTTGAAGGAGTATTAAAAAAGAACTATTCATTTAAAGTATCTTCCACAGTTTCCTTATCACAATATTGAACAGGGGTCGAATAGGTAAGCTCATATTTCGCGAGACACAAGTTTCTGCATCAATCTCCCACAGATAAAAGCATTCTAAAAATTGTTGACAGAAAGCTCGATGTTAACGATCCGTTAAAAAAAAAGAATTCGCAAAAATCGATAAATCTGAATAACGAAGTCCACAAGCGTCCATAAAATTCCATCGCGGTGCTATCTAAAAAGTGCAGACCCTTCTGAAGAAACGTGCTCGCAGACAAGCTGTGCGAATTCACGTGTACTTCGCATTTCCTTCCGCCCAACCGACTGGTTTAATTATTTGTTCTTGCCCCCGCGTACTAAAAGGGACTCGGAATGCGACCCGTATTTCGACGTTTAAACGGCCAGCGATAACAGCCGGAAAAACGGCGAGGAAAACGGGCAACGACGGTGGTGGCAGAAGCAGAAACGAAGCGGACGAAGAATCGAGCAGCTTAAAGGTGCAGGACTTGTGGACAATTATTATCGAATCTAGGTCGACCCACTCTCGAGTATTATCCGTTGGCTGGGCGTCGAGACAACTCGACGGAAAACTGCCAGCATTTATAAGATCCTGAAAGGGCCAGCCGTGGTGCCAAATTTCTGGGCAAAGCGCTCGGGCAAGAAAGACCGAAGTTTGATTAAACTTCCTGGCCGTTTGTAGCGCGCCGAAAGATTAAGCGCCCTTTTATTCCGCGTGAAATTATTTTTACACGACCGCCCCGACGGAATCCCGCGAATCTATCCGAGATCGCTTGGAAACGGGTTGCCGGTGCGTTTCGAAAGGAAGCGACGCAATTTCTGCGTCACTCAATGGGGGTAAACTTACGATAGATCGCCCGGTAAAGGTGCCACGGGATCGATTCAACCGGTATCGAATTGGTTCTCGGTGGAGATTGAAATTGATCGCGGTGCTCCTCTTGGTTCTCTTTTTCATTTCTGCGGTGTAATTTTGAGCGCGCGCAAACATGCGCACTGCCGGATTGATAAGAATGATTTAGCGGCGGTAAAGCCCTCCATTTCCTTTACAAATGAACTTCTTGCGATGGGAGTAATGCAGACAAATTGCATCCCATCTCGGGAAGTTAATGCTTCGAGTGCGGTACTTAATATAAGGAATGGAGATGCGGGGCAGCCTCAATTCCTCAACTTTTCTGACTTACTGCGTTCTCGTTTTCGAGGGATCGGGCATAAATTGAGGCCGCGCCGCGGATTCATTCGTAATTAATATAGATATATTTAAGCACAGGAATAACCTACTGCCGGCAGGTGTATCTATAATTATTGCTCGGAAGCTTTTACTTAACACATGGGCGACGGATGACGTATATAATCATAACTAGACAACGAACGTTTATTTAATTAATAGTAAGTACGAGACTAGATAGGACCCTTTAATTATTTATTGTACTACTTTCTTAAATTATTAGTAATGTTATTAGTAATGGAATTGTATTAGATTACATTCAATAATTGCAGTATTGTGTATTCAGGTCAAATAATTTCGTACTTGTGGTTGATTATTAAACTATGTTCATAACGATATATCTAAATCACATATATATATATAAACACATTAATGCTATACATCAATTTATACCGTTCCATTACTTCTCATATTTGCAATTAATTAAACGTGCTGTTAAATTAAACTATGCCCATAAGTATGGTCCTTTAATTACTAACTGCAATATGTCCGTCAAACACTTTGCTTTCATTACCATGCTTTCATGCGCGACCACAAATTTACTTTATTAATTATGTTAATAGTGGAAAGCAGAATATTTTGATGAGTAAAGGAAATGTTGGTCACAATGCTGTGGCACTCAGTTCGTTAATAATCAATCATGTTAATTATAGCAATCAACCTCTCAATTTATCATTTAATTCGGGAACTATTTATTTTCTTTGCGACACAAGGATATTACTTAGTTTTTTCATAAACTAAGTTTGCCGCGTGATGTATTTTCTGGAAATTTTTTTAAATTTTATATTTAATTCTATTTGAGTGTAATACCATCATTTGGGTCGTGCCTTTCTATCATTAAATACTTCAACTATATGGACTTCGAATTACAATCGAAATTGGAGTTTCATTGTTCTCATATTCAGCCGATATTACTGGATGCTCGAATACACAATGCATATGTGAAAAATTCGACAATGGAAGACTTTTAACAACGCAATATGAAATCGTCGTCCATCGTGTTACGAATCAATACAGGGAATATTTATAATATATAATAAATGATACAAAATCTATATAATAAAAATACAAACCGATAACGAGCTAATTAATTGCAGCCTAAAATCGAATACTTTACATATTTTCATAATGTAGCTTGCAAATTATATATTATATATTACCCTGTATAAAATTATTTTTATGTATACATATATACATTTTTATATATACGTTGCAACAATTACGAGCTAATATTATATACGTGCAACAATATTTATACAATTATATAATCAATTTTATATAATACACATAAACGTAATTTCAGAACTTCTAAAATTTAATAATAAACAATGAATAATTAAGCGACACAATTTTCGCATTTTAATAAAGATAGAGACAAACTTAGTTCTAATACACATATACTGCGTGGTTACAATAAACACGTACCACGCTCATAATTGTTACAAAATATCATAAACCCTGCGCAAAGTAATTCTATGAATGGTTAACCGGAAATACAGGCGCAAGCTCCGAAGATAACAGTTGTTGCGGTCGAGTTCGCGACATTTCGGCCAATGGGGACGTGTCGTGAAAGGCTAGTGTTGCTCGCGCTATGCTGAACCATCGAAATAATTGGACCAATTACCAGACGCAATTATCCGGAATTAATCGAGATAAACCGCTTAATTAGCACTACGTTCGTTGTTTCTCAATGTAGTGCTCGCGGTTGATTACGACCCGTTCGAAATTGTGCCAAACTGACCGCGAATATTCGCCATTGGCATTCCTCGAATCTCCTTGAAACCGATATTTCGCAGAATAAGAAAATTAAGTAACTGAAAAACAGGCCCTCGTCCCTTGCCATTCGCAACTCGGACGATTATTGATATCAATCAAACCGTTCCTGCCACGATAGGCTCGCGAAACGCTTAGTTTACAATCATGATCAAATTCAAATTTCATTTCGCCAACTTCACTTCCCGCAAAATCATAAAAGAAAATACCAATTTGCAGCAAAGACAGATACCTAGTGAATACATGCGGGAGAAAATCTTCTGCGGCTCGCGTCTTTCGGAAATATCTACCAACCTGGCAAGTACTCGATCCGAGTGTTAATTAAAATCGCCGACGAGTTCATCCAAGAAATTCATGCGCGAGGGGATGCCACGTATCGACACGGGTACCGGAAATTCTGTAATTAACACGCGCGAGGCGCGCGCGGCCAGACCAGTTGGGACGAAATTAAAATCGACACTCTCAGTTTCCGATCGCACTTGACTTGTCTCATCATCGGACGGAAACGAGTTCGTGCATCGAGTTTTCCGTGCTTGTTGGCCGACGCAGCCGCCTACGCCGCGCTCGGATTGACCAATTAAGATTTACGCGTTCCCAGCAATGATAGGCCGACACGACGATGCCGCACGGTCCGACAGTTTCTCTGAATTTATCGTTTTATCGCTCGTTTCTACGCCGACCCGATACCGCATGGAACAACGCGCGCCTTTCTCAACAGAATTTATTCGCTGTCCGGGGAAACAACGTACTGAACGCCGCGAAAGAACCCGATGGCGATCCACGACCACCGTGAACATACGTGAAATATCTTTCGGCCTTTTAAAGATCGGTCCATCGAATGTAATTCCCGATCTCGCGTTCAGTTTTATTATTCGTGCCGGTAGAATTTCTGCGGGAGATGGTAACGTTCGTGAAAAAATTGGAAATGTATCGTAGAGTCTGAAAAGCATTTCGACAGAAGCAGAAAATATTTGCGCGCGGTGTTCGCGAAACTGAAAACGTTTTTTCCTGGCAAATGTTTCTCTGCCTCCGTTCTGTGTCCCTCGAAAAGCCATCACTGCTTTCTACCCTTTGCAAATAAAATGGTGGTTTGTCGCGGCGAATTTGCCGATACGTTAGAAAACTGCGGGCCGAAGCGAGTTTAGAAAACGAGCAAACTATTCCAAAATAAAAATGACACTGTCTCTAGACTCGTAATACCAACTTGAGTGCAATGATGATTATCGTTCCGTGTATCTGATACTGTGAAGAAGAAGAAACAAATATAGAATCGCATATTCGTCCACTCTATATTTATTAATACAAAAACAACCAACTGTCCGCCCTTTGCAGCATAGTGACGTTCTTTGCAAAAAAAATCCGATGGAGATTTATTCCCAGAATGCGCACAATTCCTAAATAACCATTCTCGGCTGATGGAGCCACTGCGAGCCCGCACTACCGTCTCCCATTATGCAGCCTCTTAAAAAGTGTTCTCCTTCCGCCCTCGCAGCCACTTCCGTTAACCTTGCGCAATTTTCAAAGCAACCTCATTAAAAAAAACCATACCGCCCCCGTGCCGTTGCAAGGCCGGAGTAATTAAGGCACCGGCGATGGCCGGGACGAATATTAATAGAATCCGCGGGCGTTCCGTTTCTAATTAATGTCGCAAAACGTGTTAATTAACCCCCGCTGACCGTGGTGTTCTCGATTGTTGTTGCAGAGCAACAGGAGCCAGCCGGCCATCGGACTGAAGCAGACGCCGAAAGCACGGGTAAGTTTTTCTCCGAGCGGAAGGTTCGGTGTACAACCCTCCACCTTCGACGCGTTACCTTCTTGCCGCGCGTGGTGGCCAAATTCAAATAGGGCTGTCCCTGGCAACGATCTCGCAAGCGAACTAGTTAGCAGAAGCTCGTTAGGGGCCCGATCGATGCCAGCCGACCGAGTTCGCCGTACTTTCGGCCAAACAACTTTTCCAACCCCCTGTCTGCCTGCCGCTGGTTCTTCCGTTGGGCAGAAGAACGCGCACCCCACGCCCCCTTATTCGACGCACGCTTGTACATCTTCGCGGATCGGCCATCCGCGAAATCGACTGGCAGAGAAAGGGAGCTCGTATAATTTTACGACTTTAGTTCTTCGCCGATGTTCGAGTTCCACGCGTCCGTTGGGCGATGCGAAAATATCGAGGGGAGCGAGGGGAACGTTTATTCGTTACTCGCGAGTCCGGTGTTGCGCGTCGGACTTGCGAATCCGGTTTGAGATGTTACGGGTGCGATGCTGTTTTTTGGCGGATTTTATTTTGGGGGTGTTTGAATCAGTCGCATAATTTTGGAGCGTAAAATTAATACGTGCATCTGACGTTCTTGTTTCGATTAATTGTTATTGTCCGTAAATCGGCGGGGAACTTTCGAACATGGAATCGTGTTACGGGCGTAATGTGTATTGCGCTACGTGTTCGGTATCTTCGTTTTAATGAATCCGGTGTTTGTGAATTATTTAGATCGGGGGTGGGGGCGGCAATTTTGGGACTAACAATTTATGAACGAGCGACGCGTTTGTCGCACTGATAACTTTGCGTTTATAATTTATCGGTCGCCGTTAATCAGCATTGTTTAACGTTCGTGCACGTTTGTGTAGGATAGGCGCGGCGGATTACAGAATCAAATTACTGTGGTCCAGTAATTAAAAACTTTTCCACGAATATTAATGAGCGTCACGGTGAAAAGTTTCATTTGCGTGCATCAACCCTTTATTTTACACCGTGAAATGTAAAATCTTCCCTGACATTTCAAAAAGAGTTCCGAAGACATTTATGATTTTCTAATTACGCCATTCATATCAAGAAGAAGAATGAAACGTCAACGAAACCACCTGAACGAGACCCAAATAAATGCAAGGAAAATTCGGACAACGGTGAAACGAGTTTCCCGTGGAATTAAAACGTAACAGACTTTAACAAGGTTCACAGAAACCGCGACACATCGGTCGTCCACAAAAATCTATTACCACTTCCAAGGCTGCAACGAACCACCGAAATATACATAATCAGAATATACAAAAGCAGCTCGCGCAAATATTAATAAACATAGAAATTGAACTCTATCGAATTGTCGGTAATATTCGTTTCGTTCTATCAAATGATTAACGTCACGAACGCCTCGTATCACGTGCAAAAGTCGACGTTGCAATAATGATTACTCGCTAGTATTAACGACAACTGGCAAGAGAACCACCGCACCGGCGAACAAAGCCACTGAACGATATAGTCGAACCCCGTGTACGCGACACGAACGCTGCCTTTTTAATCCCCACTGGGCCTACTTTTTTTTCACCAGACAGACAGAACGGAGAGAAACAAAGGGCCAAAGGCCAGATATCTCCGTCTATCTGCGGAAAAATCGGCGGGAAAACAGCCGTGATGCTCAGATGGAATCGAGGGCTGTTCGTTACAACGACCCCGTCTACACGCGAAACTGTAATATGTGGGATAAGTTATTAGACGTACGGTTTGATCGATTATTGGCTTCGTCGAGTAATGGGGAAAATATGTTTCCTTGCCCGACGTGATAAATCGTGGCAATAGTTTTTTTTTTTTTGAAGCGTTGGATCAATTACTGGCCACGCATAACGAGGGGCAAATTGTATTTATGTGGCGAGTGAAGGCACGATTCTTTAAATTATGAAAGAAATTCGCAGGTGTAAAGTTACGTGTGTAATTTAGACAAATTCAATATTTATGTTGAGACGACAAGTAGCTGAAATTGATTTATTTATTATTTGAATGCAATTAAATCAGATTCATTGACGCAAACCTTAATTTCATTTATCATGTGCAGGGTGTCATGTGACTGGTGGTACAAACGGAGAGGGGCTGATTCTACTTAAAAAAAAAATAAGTCGGAAATACAGAATGTAATGGGCTCATTTGAGACTTCGTTTTCGAAGAAAATCGATTTTAAAAACCTTTGCTCGGTACACGTACGCTTGACCAAGTCTCGACTCAATGGATTTCAATGTAAACGTGGACCATATCGGTAGTCGGATAAGAAACTGAGAGCGCCATTGGACGAGTGTAATAGTGAAGCAAGAGTAACAGACGAAATGATATGATGATGTTTTCAAGGATACGAACGGTTCGCATGGAAATTCGTTGAGTTGAAACTTGATCGAGTGTAGGTGCACTCCGAGCAGATTTTTAAAACGGATTTTCGCGAAAAACGAAATCTCGAGCGACAAAATTTTATTCCATATTTTCGACTTATTTTTCGACGCAGAATCAGCCCCTATCCGGCCGCGCCGCCAGTTACACGACACCCTGTGTATCTCGACGACAAATGGATTATTTGTACAGCACTCGGAAAAGAAGATTCTGTACGCACAATAATAGCATCGACAATGAGATAAAACGTCGAGATATATTCAGTTCCATGATGTGACTGTATGAACAGCTTTGTTCAACGCCGCGTTTCATAAACGTATTTTCCGAGCGTATTTCTCGTATACGCTCCGTGTTGTATCGATTTTATGCAACATGCATGCACTCGTACACGGTGAACTCAACGTTATCGCGAAACTAGGAAAAATTATGGATAATTTGAAGCGG
Source organism: Nomada lathburiana (assembly GCA_963667235.1). Taxonomy (NCBI): domain Eukaryota; kingdom Metazoa; phylum Arthropoda; class Insecta; order Hymenoptera; family Apidae; genus Nomada; species Nomada lathburiana. The sequence continues at coordinate 5,312,007 of OY763905.1, forward strand.
GGCAAATAATGCTGCAGGACTGCTTCGACTCCCGTTCGGAAAGCACAAACTCCACTGCGATGACAAAATTGCCTGCGGAATCGCGTAATATATTCGTCGTCCTGCTCAGGGAAAAATCGATGCACCTTTTGAGGCCGAACAGACACGGAACTTCCAACGGAATCGTTCTTCGCTTCGAAATATTCCGCTCGCGTTCAGCTTAAACGAGTACCGAATTTCCTCTGATAACGTCCATCCTGTAAAATATACTCTACAAGGGTTTTAAAGCTGACAGCAGGCAATCGATAGTTCGCGCATGCAGAATGCGAACATGTATGGAGCGGCTTTAATCATGAAACTTTCCGCCCGAGCTACGTAGAACTAATAATGAAAACATTAAACACGGCCTCAGTATTATAGCTATTTTCGGCAAACGCGAGTTAATGAATTTATTCATCGATTGCGTAATAATCTTCTTCTTTCGAGGGTCGTGACGTTTAATCGATATAGCCTTGCGCAAAATAGTCGCAAACATCATATTCGCCAATGTAACACGAGCGTCAACGCAAGCTCACATCGAGATTGAATGATATTCTAATTGTTGTAATGGTCGGGCGCCGCCGCAGCCCTCGTGCAAAAATGAAAGTCGAAGGAACCGGAAGTGCAATGCGAACGGTAACGTCTGCGAAACGACTTGAAATCGCGCACTGCAATTTCGTGAGATTGCTTGCTGAGGCGACCCGTCGGGAGGACCATCCTCGTGGAAAAGAGCTTCTTGGAGGAACGATGGTGCTCGTATTTTTTCCCTTCAACCCTCCTACCACCCGAGCCTTTTTTCATGAAAAGAAAATCCGACCCTCCTTTCTTGGGAAGGGAAATGCGCAGCCAGTTCTACGATAGTTTGTCAGATGCAATCTGAACCGGCTACTCGTATTATGCAACGCATAATTTTTATTGTAACGATATGCCATTTTCTTGGACGACCCGCTGTATCGTTCACGTATGATCTGGATTTAACGTGCGACGCATAAAAGTACTTTTGTTCGGGACGTTCCGTGATTTCTTTTGCAACAGGCACCAACAGTTGCCAGTGGTTGAAATATATTTTATATAAACGTGTATCTTCGAGAACGATAGAAGTTTAATTTAGGAGGATTTGATTTCTTTCTTTAAATCTGACACTTACATTGTCATATTATACAATATGCCTTGAAGCAATTCAGTTTGTCTGTATTTCTTTCATCGTTTCGTTTCAAGAAAAGGTTGAATTACATTTATTACACCCATAAAATGAGAACTGAACTGAACGGAAGAAAGAGTTGTTTATACAATAAATTTGTTCTCAATTATCCGCGAGAACGCAGTAACCTGAAAGTATATTTCGTAACTTTTGAACGAGCAAAATTTCACTGTTCTAGAGAAACATTCTGATCACTGAATCTCTATAGAGTTTCTCGTGAAGGGTTAGGAATAATCTCCTCCGCGAAATCGGCGATGTGAGTGTTTCATAATGTATTAGAATCCCCTGCTTGATAGTAGTTTAGCATCCCCAAAGTATACTGATGAACAAGGTAACATCTCTGAATGATAAGTACCATTGAATCTACTAACTGAACTAGCCAATGAAGTGAGATTGTGCCTTGGAGGTAACACTAAGCTCCGTCCAAATGCAGGTAATATGAGAAATAGGCATGTATGCAGCTGTGGTGAACTATACACATTCCTCGTATCTATTTATATGCTAATGATACATATTGAGAGTTCCAAGATCGAAATTTCTGTCTCGTTTCATTCAAATACACATTACTCCAGTTTAATGCAGATAATTGTTGAGAAGATTAATACTCTATTACTTAAAACTATATTGTGTAACGAAAAAATTATCTCAAATAATTGTCCTTGCAATATTCTCCGTTTTGTGGAACATTGATGCCGAGAGTTTTATTATAATGCATATATATTTGTAATTATTGCCGTATAATGAAAAATAGGAGAATCCCTTTATAGAGAACTATTAAATTTTAGGGGCAAGTTAGAGTTCGATGATTATTAGAATTTACGATAAATCAGATTCTGTTTAAAATATATTTTCACATTGTGCATGATGAATAAGTCGAGGAATTTTTATTGCGATATCGAAGATTGATTTAATTAGTGTCCATGACACGTAACACGCTTCGATCATTAAGAATTAATCAACGGCCAGACTGGCTTGACATGCAATTGACCATTTCAAACGATGGATGATCGATAGCTACTCGCGTTTCGGTCACTTAATCCTTGACTTTTGCTTGCTTAATCGTACCGGTTTCATACCTTGCCAATTCCCAAATTAATTTACGATCGTGCTAATACGAGAGGGATTCATTACATGGCCCATTTGTGTGACCTATTATATAGCAGAATGATTCATTGCACAATTTTAACCCATTTAACACTCTATTCATCAAACTGAAGAGTTCTCCAAATTTATAAATAATGTCACCTACTCAGTCTACAAAATTTTGAAGCATATCAAAACAGCGAAATCTCTTTTTCAACGCAAGAAATAATTATAATATCGTGCAACAAATTGCATGCAAATATAGGACCTTTTGTTACAAAATTGTTCATCCAGAATAATTCGATGTAACGTTTGATGAATGTTTTCTAAATAATTAAACCTGTCTGTTGTACACGGCCACTCATGAACGAAAAATTCGCAGGTAATTCCGTATCGGCGAACGTGATTTTTTAAATCGAATCGACGAGTGTACAGAGTATAATTTGATTTCTGTTTCGTACGGGTTGGTTGAAAAGCGTGTCCATTGTAGCGAAATATCTAATGATCGTGAATTTTCCACGGGAAATTGGAAGACGAAAACGCTCAAGCAACAAAGAACTCGAATGATGTTTCGAGTTTGGCTGTTGACTGTTCCCCCGTTTCAATTAGAGCGTGCAAACTTTCCGTTAGCATGGCACGATCTTTTTTTCCCGCGCCGGGAATATCTGTTGTATATTTGAAAAACGGAAACCGAAAAAACGGCTACATCACGTTTCAGCATGCTGTCGTTATTACGTGCGTGTTTCGCGTTGAAAACCGCACACACATATATTATCATGATCCTCTAATAAACAGCGATGAACGGTGGAAAAATGGACACGCGAGCCAACGTCGCATAATCGGCAAATTTCGACTTCGATTTTGACACCAGATGAATTATTCATACCGGCGAAATATTTTCGTCGCGCATGCTGTATGTTGCCAGCGGCATTCACCATAAGTTATTTTGGAAATGCCCGCAATTGCTGTATTTTCGTGATATCACGATACGAGCGAAATAAACGAAGATTATTGCGATCTGTATTCTAAATGTGACTCAACTCAAATGTGACGTTTCAATGATATAAATGGTTTGGCTGCAATCTTACAACCATATTCATTGTTGGCCCACAACTGTCACCGTTATATTATGCTCCTTTCGCGATTTCGTTGAGAGCTCCTTATTGGAACAATTGCTGTTTCATTTCCGCCGAATCGCCCGACAGATTTCGCTGTTCCACAGATCTATCTCATTTTCTGCGCCACTCCTCGCGTCTTCCGAATTGGTTCAGCTTGTTACGGTCGCGACAGCCTGACCGGAAACGACTGGGGGCGACGGGAAACAGATTTCGCATTTCACGCTGTTTCCAGTGAACGCCTTCGAACACTCCAACCCCGTGAAACAATGATCGTTCTACTTATTTCGCGACACGTTTTCACCCCCTCTCACTGTCCCCGTGGACACAAGGGTGCTTGACTTTTAAATCGCGGGCTCGCGTACGCGACTTGCCTACCCATTCGCTCCTATACGCTGCTCGACACTTGGTTTTCGCTTTTATTGTTAGTTTTGATGGTCACCGGGTCGCAGTCACGCGGAAACTGCGCCCCGTTCATATTACGCTGCTCACATCGCTTATATCCGCCTCGAAGTGGCTGAAATTATGCTCGTTTGCGTAGATCGTGGCGGTGGTCGCTGGAAGGAGACTGTTTTGCTGTAGGGGAATTTCGAAACTCACAAGATCTTGGGCTGCACTTGGAAATTGCGTCTGTTGAACGAAATAAATCAAATTTCCAAGGGCAGCAAATTTTAACGAATAATCAGACGTTGGTCATTGAGTGCCTGCTGTTTTCAAATTGAACGGGTAATCTTATTATCAGGCGAAACAATTATATTTTGTTGTGGACGAAAAATGAAACTGTTACTAAATCAGTTATTGTATAACAACGAAAATACTTGGACATTAAAGCAGCCCTTTATTGGCAGCCCGTAAAGTTTCGAACATTTAAAAACTATGGTACTATATTCCCAATATTGTTTATTAAATGCAACAAAAATTCTGTCAAAAAATTTCCCTAAAGGAAATGCCTTAGAGTTCAGAGCCACGACATCCCACGAACGAAAATGATATAAAATAGAAGATCGCGGTACGTTAGAGGACGATCATCATTTCTTTGCCCCCTGGGGACGATCGATAAGCTCTCTCATTTCGTCGATTTTCGTCGGATCGGATCCCATCAAATTTTCAAACGCATCACGCTTCATTCGTTCCTCGGCGCAGCCGTAATGCGGCCGCCTGCATAAAATCTTCATTGAATTATCGAGCGGGAGCAGTTTTACCCAATAACCTCGCCCCGGCCGCATCGAAATCGTAATACGATCGTTCCTGGGTCGACGAACGGTTCCACCTGACGTCGTCGTCGTACATTTGTCGGCGGTGTAATGAATTGGTCGCCCCCTTAATTACAATCACAAATAGCCACGCGAGCTTCCCTTAACGGCCTCGTGTTTCTACGCCAGATCTTCATCCCTTTGCGGGGCTGCATCCACGTATGTATTCCCGTCTTTGTCCTCCGGAACCCAACGCCGTGCCGGTTTCCTATTCGTTGTATGCACCCTTACGCGTATCTACAACGAGCTGCACTCATAGATATGCAAATCCTTCGCGACGGAGGCTGCAATCCGACCTGCCTTCCGAACCGAACGAGTATCCAGCTGAAGCACGGAATTACGCGGCTGTTGATTGTGCGACGCGCGAACAACATCGTAAGTTTGGATTGTGGACAAAAGTTTGTGTAATAATTTATAGTCGTAACGATTCGCCGAATATTTATTACTGCCCGGATACATCGTTAAGATTAACGGCCACGGTTTTTGACGTAAAATCGTTCAATTATTTTAGGTCTCAAAAATGTGGGCGTTTAGTTTAACGATGCGTTCATGTAGCAATCAATATTTGTAGCGTAAAAGTGTTATTATAACGTTTCGAAATGTATTGAATCTTTTAGTAACAGCAATTATTTTGCTAACGATAATAACCGTTCACGCGAACGAATATTAATTGCACGCAACGTACAGCTTTGTTGCTCGGGCGTCAGAAAATACAGAAACAGTCTACGGATTCAATATATCAAACGAAGTAAAACACAGCGAGCAGAGCCTTCAACGGAGGGGAAAAAAGATGAATATACATAAAATCTCGTAAATAGTGCGAGTTCTTCAAACTACGAACTGCTCTCTGCTAATACAGTCGGACGGGGAACAAGCATGCTTCAGAAAACATCTAAACAAAATAACAAAGTTACATCTTCAAGCGGTCTCGTCAACGCAAATTAATATTCCCGTTCGATCGATCCGATGTAAACGAGACAGGAACGAAAGGAGATGCCCAACGAGAAATCTCGCGGCACTAGTATCTCGACGTCTTCGATCATCCACACCCTCTCCATTCACCGTGGATTTCCATTTCGACGTTCAACTTCACCCCACAAGATCAACGATTCCTTTTTCCCCGCGGAAGCTGACCTTCGAATTGGCCAGCCCGTTTCCTACGGCGTATTTCGTCGCCCGGCTCAAGCAGTTTCCAATTGGCAACGCCAGGGTGAGCGGCGTTTCGAGGTTGTTGGCGCCGGAAGTGACGAGCGGAACACAGCCACCAGATAGGGTGACGAAGGGCGGAGGGCCTGTTGCACGGCCTTTGTTTTCCACGAACAAATAAACGCGACCCTCGCTCGATACCGTCGCCAACGGATCGACATTTTGCTAGTTTCCAACCATCCTGTCACCCCCTCGTCGACGTTCGACGCCGCCCCCGTCTAACCCCCCCGTGGACCGTCCCCTCTGTGAGCGAGCCAACGTTCGTTCCCCGTGCCAAGTCTCGTCGTCTGCCTCCGGAAAAAACGAGCCACGGAAAAGAGATTCCAATTTTCCCATATTTCGCCGCGCTCTTTCCTCCAGACTAATGAAAACTGGTGGCCTTATTTGATGATAAATGCTGTGACGGTGTGATGGCGCGTCCACGTGTACGCGCGTGTAGACGGCCGCCCTTCCTATAGATGAATTCGAATCGACCAGCCGCACACGTTCCCGGGCGAATATTTGCAGCCGAAATGTTATGAGGTTCGCTTAGAATATGGGTGGTGTCTATATGGACGATTTTACGTCGGTTTTTATTGAAACATAACCCAGACCGCTTCCAAGAGAATTTTCTATGACGTTTGATGGCCATTTGTGGCTGGCGAATGGTCATCGTTTGGCAGATATTGTTCATAATAGTTGGTGCTAATAATAGTACAGATCAGTTGGTGTACATATGCGATGCGAGTTTGATCGTTTTGATGTTTCTCTGATGTTTTGGTGTTTACTGGTTGCATAGTGTAAAGCTTAAATAGTGGACTGATATATTATTTATTCCAGCTGGAATAAATATTCATATAAAGGACCTGTTTGTGCAAGGAAAGTTATATATATTTCTGTTTCTGTCGAATGAAGTATATGTAATACTATTTTCCTGCGTCTCATATTCAGCTTTAAAAGTGTATGGAAATTTTGGTTTATACTGAACCCAATTTCCTTCGTTTTTACCTAATTTGACAATAGTGGGTTGTGAACAATTTAAAGGACCAAGATTTGGTAACTTGTATGTTACATCTCTATTTCGTCTTTTTTATTTAAGTTTTCTGCGATTCACATTTTATTCTATCTACAATTCCAATTGAATATAAATAGCATTTTCATCACCCTCTGCAACACATGCATGTCTTCAATTACGAACTATTTATATCATCAAAGATATATCCATAACGTAATAATAACACAGTGGAGAAACCCATAAAATAAACTCCATCAAAAGAAAAACCATTAATCTACATCACATCATTCGTCGAACACACCACCCTGCACCAGTCCCTCGGTCCACCCATAAACGTCGCTCGTTATAAACGCAAGCATAAACAGTCACGACAAAGTTCTTTCAGGAATGGGCACGTTTGACGGACCCTGGAGAAGGACCACTCTTTCAACCCCGGCCAAGTTCCTCGTCGAGGAAACTCTCATTTTAACAAATCCCTTTAAAATCCAAAAGTTCGCTTCCCGTCTTGTCGATCGTCCACGGAGGGGCTGAATACGAAGGGGTTTGAATATTTTCCACCCGGCAAAAGATCCAACCGCCCTTTGTCCGCGGAAACCGTGTGCCGTTCGTAACCCGCGAACCATTTTCTCGTTCTCAACATCGTGCCTTTTGTTTTGCTCGCCTCGAGCCGCAACCAAACGTCTTCGTTCTCGCCTTTTGTGCCCCCTCCGCCCCTTTCCCCGAACCCATCCCCGGTTTCTTGTACCACCGTCGACCAATCTGCCCCCTGTTTCGCCTGCTTTCACGTACCACCGCCTTCCTTTGCCCCGTCGCAACTTCTCGCGACAGTTTTTCCCTTTTCGACGACGAAAAACGGGGATGACGCTCGCGTGTTTGCTGCCGGTCCGGGGTGCGCCTGCTTCCGGCCCACGATCGGAGACACCAGATACTCGTCTCGGTTCGAGTTTAACCGATAACCAACACCGAAAGCTCCTTATCGGCCTGCTTGTCTTCTTTGAAGCTCGATCCGTCACGTTCTTTTTCGTCCGCGAATCGACGTCAAACGACTCGTCCATGGGTTTCTGATATGTCTGGCTATCTTATTCACGTGTCACTTTATATTACTTGTGTCGCTTTAGGAACGACGCTTTTCTCTCGAAGAACGAGTCTACAATTTTTTACCGCCCGGATGAAAGATTGTGAAAATTATTTGCCCCCAGCGCGGGCGATCTTTCAGGGTCTTGATGAGAATTCTACAAATTATTCCGCAAGCATGTCGGTGTGTACCTTGGTTTCTAAGGCACTGCGAATTTTCCAAGACTATACTACCGGCTTCTACCCCTGAATATCTAAGTTCCTTCAACTTTTCATTCATTAAACATCCAGCAGCCGTTCGAGCGAACTGGAATGCTCTCAGCGAAGAAAAGCGGTAGAAATTCGCCGGGTGCAGTTTTAATCGCCGATCGAAGGAGAACCGTCGGGCACGGAATATTGAACGATCTAGAAGTAGAAGACAAACTGCTGGCAGCTTTAGAGCTAAGCAATCACCGAAACTCTCCTCCGATTTTCGCTCGAAATTCAAGATCATGTCGCTGTCGATCGCCCGCCGTCGTCAAATTGTTTCCAATTTGCAATTCCATTCGCGAATAATGTCACTCGCGCGCTGCCGGTCATCGACTGGAAAGAACAAAAGTACAATCGTACCGCGAACCAGAAAAGAACGTCCGTACAGCACTAGCGTCTATGTCTCGATAAATGTTCACGCAGAACAATTGGCACGCTCCGTCAATTATTGTTCTGCCTCAAAATTGATCTTCCATTAGTGTTTACACCGAAATATCCGAACCTGTAACTATTCGATTAAATTAAAGCTAATGGACGCGAAAGCCCGCTTCCATCAACAATTACGCGCTGCTACGGTAAACGATTTATATTCACGCGTCAATCGTATTATCCATCCGCTTCGTATCCAGCGTATTTCCTCTGCAGTAGTGCAAGGAATTTACAAGAATGCAAAACGAAACAAAATTCATCCTCGATAACTGGAAACAACATTTCTCCGCAATAAAAGACATTTTCCTCAGGCAACCTTTCAAAACAAGGAAAGACAGCCGTAAAAATCCACCCCGAATTCACGATCCGCGTGAAAAAATTGATCTCCCCTGTGTCCAGGTGTAAAAGTGGCACGCCTGTAAAAGTGGGGCACGTTTTGCCCCACGCAAACACGCCGTTTTACGCAGGGGTCCTGACTTTTCTCCTCCCCCCCCGACGTCCCCTCCTTTCCGCCCTTTCCGGCCGCGTTCCGCTTTCCTTTTCATCGCGCCGTGCTACCCAGTGATTAGACGAAGCAGCGAGCACCGTCGCAGAGGAATGGAAAGTTAAGGAGAGCCGGAAGACTGCGGAGGGGCGGCAGGGTTGGGCGATGAGCCCGGAGGTAAGAGGAGCAGACACAAAAGGGCGCTCCACGTAAGCCACCCACCCCTAACCACCCCCCGGAGGTCCGTCCTCTTTGTTTCGCGGCCGCACCGTTACGCAAACGGAAATAAAGAAAGGTCGAAACGAATATCGTAAGAAAACGGACTGGCGAACAATAAAGGAGAAACGCCAGTAGAATGGCGCGGCCTGTTCGACGACTGTGTCAGTGGCCGTGGCTCATCGTTCGAAACGTTTTGGATAAAAGATGCGGGGTTCGTGGTTTTCGGGGAACGCGTTTCGAGGAATGAAGAAATCTTGTTAAAGGCGAGGGCGATAGAGATTGAAGTTAATGGGACAGAGGGGGATAGCAGTTTGTGTGATTTAACGTTACGTTGAACGTTACTCGCGATTGGAGGAATTCAATTGTGAACGGAGGAGGAAAGGAAAGGGTGTAATTGTTTCATAGTTCTTCCTGTGAAATTGTTGTATCGGTGGCTTGTGTCGGTGAGAGCGAGTGGATTATATTTGTGGGCACAGAAATTGAGTCGAAACGGCGTTCAACTCGCGTCGAAGCTCGAAGCATCGAAACTGATCGCGAGGGACAAGAAAATTAGGTGTTAAAGTCTGTATAACGATACGACCTCGGAATAAGTTCTTATTCGATTCAATTCAAACCCTTCCAACTTTCCTCGTGGAAATTCTATTATTGGTGAACGAACAATTTGATCAATGGTATTAATAATACGTCTTCAATTACTGAATAAATAAATCGGCAGATCTAAGTCACCTATAATAATTAACAAAGATAATACGAATTTGAAAATAATTTCCAATTATCGATCGCAATTTCGTTCATCGCATTATAATTATGAAATTTATTCCTTTATTCCCAATTTCTTCATCGCCATGCTTCTTTACGATTCTTCACACTCCACTCTTCGTTCGCTAAAACTTTTCCAAAACTTTCGCTATGCGAAAACGTATGGTTTTTTCTGAACGAAAGACCCCGTACAAAGATCGCGCGCGCGCACGTTCGCGTTTCACGCCATATATCTATCCAGAGCAAGACGAGCTTCCGTGAGAACCGTATTTCACGTCGTATGAACACGAACGTCAAGCGACTGCCACGGGTTATTTGCGCGGCTTATAAATCTTCCATTGTGACCCTTTGACTCTGAAGGATGCATGCATAGGGGTGCATTCGCCGTTTTCGAGGGGGCGTATACGTATGTGTCGATGTCGACCCTCTTGTTCGGCGCTAATTCGTTTCATCCCCCTTTCGATGACGATTGCCAATATGATTCGATTCGCGTGGAATTTTACGTCGTCGTTCCGGATGTTTATTTTCGCTGTCCCGTGTAACGTAATGTAAACGAACGAGCGGATAGTTGATTGTTTTACTTTTCAAAGGGCCAATTGCAATTACGAATTTCAATGGCGCAGCATCGTACGTGCGTCGGTTAATGCTGAATCGTCCGTTAGATTTTTGTCAGGCCCGTCAAGGGATACGTGACGTTCGAGATGTTGAAAATAGTAGCAATGTTTAGTCTCGCGTTACGTACTTGCAAAATATTTCCTTTCATAGAATTGGAAGAGGTAAATAAAGGGTTTAAGGGTGCTTGTCGAACTAACTGTAAAAAATATTTCGCATTTTTTAATATACCACTGTCAGTGCCTCGTTCCAATTGTAGTCTAGCTTCATTCGTAAATTCTCATTATGAACAACCATCGCGCTGCCTCGCGCACGATACGATCATATCGAATAATCGTTCGAACGTATCCAAAGGTATAAAACGGGTAGGTAATAAAATGTCTTTCATCTGTCTGAAACGACGTTATTCTCGCTCGAACAATTTCACCGCCGCGTCGCACAATTCCCGCCTTCGCTCATAAATATTAGAATTGTAACACGACGGTTCCGTTGACATTTCAACGAGAAGGAACCGGGAATTTCGCGCTATTAAATCGTAAGTTTAATAAATAATGACCGCGCGGCGGCGTAACGCCGTTTGCGGTTTCAAAAGACGACGTACAGCTTACCTAGATACGGCCGCCACCATTTCAAATGACTCCGCTGTGTGCGGGTACACCGGGCGACGGCTTTATACGCCCGGGGGCTGAAAATCTCGTAACCTCCGTTGGAAAGGGATTAACGGGAAACTTTTCGACTTGAAACGCGGAAATTCGTTTCGCGTGCGCGATACGCCCTAAATGTTCCCTCGACTTTATGCTCGCGACAGTATTTGTTTATTGCGCTCGACGCGAAAGTGATTTCACCGTCTCGTTTATTTCAGTCCCCTGTAAGAAACCGTTCGATGCCCCAGATGTTTCAAGTTGCAGAAATGGAATCTGGTTTGAGCGACGTTTCGCGAAGAGGGCCGCTAAGAATGCTCGACATATCGAGAAAACAGAGAAACAAGAAAGTACGAACTGTACAGTAGTTCTTTAAATGCTCGTACTACTTAAGTAGTATCGGCTGCTCTACGTTGTCGAACACATTTATTGCTGTCTAGTACATTGAACAGAATCATCTAATCTAATAGATATCATTTTTGTACTAACAGTGCGTACATTTTTTAATTTGGTTAAGCCACCATTATCGAAGCGAGATCGAAACACCGATTCTTACCTGTGCACAGATAAAACGACCCCAAAAAACCCGCGCAGAAGACGAATTCTACATTTTTAAAGTGAGAATCACAGTTTCTTCCCAGATGGAATTAAAATATAAAAATATAATCTTTCACGGTTTCAGTTTAGAATTCTCCGCGCGAGAATAATTCTTTCTGCGACTTTCAACACGACCTTCTTTCCTCAAATTTGTCTGCCCTTTCAAACTCAACCGCACTCGAAAGTTAATATTTTCTGAAAGGAGCAAACTTAGAGAGCTATTATCACAAAGAGGATTATTATTGCTTCAAGCGTAATTACGACCGCATGAACGCGCCGTTACAAAGGTTTACCTGCGAATCAGCGTGGCGAATTTAAACGAACTAACCAAGAAGTCTGCGATGCAACTGAACGGACTCGTTCGTTCGTGCTAGATTTGATAAGTATAATGTAATTGTAATTCTTGAACCTTAACGAACAATGAGCCAGCAGATATCGAATGTACAATAGTTCCCCGGGATAATTGTAGAGAAACCTAGAGAATCACCGATGAACGATGGTGCTAGTTTACTGCGAACACCGTTCGACTGTTAACAGTTGGATAGATTGTACGACACGTAGCTACACGGTCAGCGAAATAGTGTTAACACCGTTGAAAATTATGCTATTCGTGCTGAAGAGTTCACTTCGCGTCAGGCATTCGCCTGCTAAGCTTCGAATTGCTCATTTCCACAAGGGGATACGAAGTAACGTAGTTTAGGACGAGCAGCAGTGCACTAACTATGAAAGTTAACGGTTCCCAATTAATTGCCCGTATAATTCGCAACAATTGGCTCGTTTTTCGCGAAAATATATACAGACACGAGTGCGTCCTCGTATACTGTTGGATGTCTGTTGCGCGAAACGGGAGAAAATAATTTGTATAGATCGCGATTAAAAGAAAGTATCATAAACTTCGAGCAGTATAAGTTACAAGCGTATATAAAAATATTTCTGCAGCTATCATATATTGTTCGTCTGCTTGCTCTAAACGCGCCATTGTAACGAGAGCACGAAAAAATGTGCAACAGCGTTTCTAGTGGAGAATTATAGTGCAACCATGTTGCAGCAAAACGTTATTCATGAACATTTCATGAATAATTCTTAAGCTGAATAATAACAACTGTGCAAGCTTAAAATATGCTTCCCTTATTACCGCGCGTAGCTTCATAATAAAGTCCAGTAAAACAACTTCATACTTTTCGGAGCAACGATAATTATTCATTTTCGAGGAAAAACTCGACACGAGCTTGTACATATTCGCGCCATAATGAACGTAACACTCTCTGGAAACGAGAATTCGTGTTACATTTCGATTTAGAATAACGATACGATACGATACGAGCACCGTAACAAAATTTTTGCGCCCAACTTCCATAGATTTCTCGCGCGTTTCAACATCTCCCCAACAACAAAATCTTCTGCCCTTGCGCATTAGCATCGCCCCCGATGAAATTTCATTCGTCCCGTAACAACCTGTGCATTCCGCGCACAGTGATACACGCCAGTTTCGCGAAAACCAATTAAAATGCATCGCATCGATAAATAAATCCAACCTTTCCCGAGCAACGACCGATCTTTCGCGTACGAAGAGCGTACATTTTTCACGAATCCACCTTGCCATGAATTCGAGCGGCACACTTTCTGCACGAACTTCGCCGACAACGTCGAAGCGTTCGCGATGACAGCGCGTTCCGTCGCTGCGACGTTTAGAATGTTGCGAGGAACAGCAATATCTGGTCGCTGATATTCGTCGGATCCTTACCACAATACCGTCATTATCATTTGGAAGTACATAATTAAATAATTTGCCATCATCGTAGTTTGTCGTTCCATTTAAATGCCGGCAGGTGGATTCTGCGCGATGGAGCCCGAAAATCTCGTTACTGGTGTAATTCGCTGAACGAGACGGGCATTTTTCACGTATCAGCGACGACGCGACGGGGAAAATGGCAGGCCGAAATTATCATTCGAAGGAGAAATGGTACACGAGTCGTTTCGGTCGTAGGGAGCGCAAGCATTCAGATTGTTTCGCGTTTGGGTGGCTCGTAATAATTAAAAATTGTTGCGTAGCCGTGCCACGCGCGCAGTAATTACCGGCTACAAGTGCGCCTGTTGCTTAATTAGTAATTATTACGATTTCTGTTGGGAAGCCAAGTCCGCGTGCGGTCGTTCCTCGTTGCGCGGTCTCCTTGCCGTCTACCGGGTGCGACAATTTACGAAATTGCCGGAGGAAAAGTTTCGTGTTCTGTCACGTTGGCTTCGCGAAATTTATAGTTCACAGTTAGCACTCCTGGTTTACTGAGCACTGTGTTGTATACGTTTAGTAAATCGGTTTGTGTGATGCTCGAATTATTCTTTCATGGAAACATGCTGGAAAAAATGTACTTGGTGTTCTATTGAAATCATTGTCTATATACAATGAATGTAGTAAACGTAAGACAAAAGTAATAATTTTATTCCTTATATCTTTCGATTTATTCGATCATTCTTCAGTAGGTACAATTTTTCTTAGAAGAAAATAAGGACGACAGGATAATAAAATTGATTTGGCCACGATGTTCGCGTGAACATTGTCGACAGAAGAATGCCAGCCCGAACTATCGTGACTGCGAGGGTGCAAATTCGCATGGAAAGCTGGCCGAAGAAATCGATTCCGTGTTTTGTCTCTTGATTAAACGAATAATCATAGCGCACATTAAGCAACGACACACCCGTTATATTTATGCACACGCGGCATCAAGGCTTGTTTACACTTTGGCGAAGAGTTAAGAGCTTCTCCCAGGAGCTGGGGTGCCGAGTAATCGACTTTCCTGACCCAGAAAGTCAAAAGGGCTTCGTTTACTTACCATCTCCATCTCTTTCTCTCGTCCACCCACGACTTCTCGTCTCCTTCTCGCGCCACCCCCGCCACCCCTTATTTGATTCTTATACCTGGCCTCTGGTCTGTCCCCCTCTCGTTTCCACCCTCTCTCTCTCTCTCTCTCCCTTTCGCCATTCTCTTTTTCTACACTCCTGCGGCAACTCTCGGATCCATCTGTCCGTCCGTCTCCCTCACGGCTTTCTGTCTATTTCACTCGGTTCCCAACTCGCCTACAGAACCACCCCCTCGTTCCCCGGCCACCCCTGTTTTCACGCTGGAGTGTCTCTTTCTCCGTGGAGTCGAGTCGAGTCGCGTCTGGATTCGGTGCTCGCCGGGAGATACGGCCGTATAGTTAAAATCGGGCACTGACCGAAAACTTCAATATTCCGGCTCTTTCACCGGCTAGAGAACGAGAAAGAAGCCGTGGGATATCGACAGTTTCTGCTTGAAGACCCGGTCGACGGAGAGAAGAAACCGAACGGGGGAAGGAGCACTGCCGCGGCGGTGAGTCAAGGAACGAGAAAGGCAGGAGATGCTGAAAGGGGAAAAAGGTATGGCGATTCTTTTTCTCCTGGCGGCACAACACGGGTCTCTAGATCGGGAAATCGAGATGCTGCATCTGAAAGCATTTCCAGCCCGCCTAAGTTCTCGGGTAAATGGCCGGGGACCTTGATTCTTATTACAGAGGGACGTTGCACCGAACGTGCACGGCGTCTCGGGATTCTCTTGAATATTTGGGGGAAATTGAAATTTCCAGTTTCGTCGAGGATCGGGATGAATGAAATTGAGTGACGAGCCGGGTGAGAATGATGTAATCGCGGTGCTATCCCTGGGCGGGTGATTGGATTTGGATCATTTGTATGATTTAATAACGAGGTAATAGTTTCATCAATAATTGCTGTCCTTCGCAAGTGATAGTTGGACGCGCAGATGGGGACTGACAGGATAGTCGAAAGTTATAAGAATGTAGTTTGTGTTGCCTGCAATACCGTTACTCTGGTAATTACGACGCAATTGTACTGAGAATACTCGATAAAGGAAGAAATCGCGAATCACTCGGCAGAAGAATTATCGAAAGCAAGGACAAATGCAAGTACAACGGCGGTCCTTTGAAGATCATTTTTCCAAGTGCCTTTTGAAGTTATCGGAAAACTGTTCGACCTATTTAACAGCCAAGCTCTCGGTGCCTCCTTATTCTTTCTCACTTTATGCATTTCGCAGCGGTGAAAGCATTAAGTTTTGTTTTCTCACTTCTGTGAATGAAATGCGTACATCGAAAAATGTATATTTCAAGCAAATCAATGTACGCGTACCTCAATGCGTTGCTAATTATTTGGGGAAAGCATATGTGCAATATCATTATACAGTAATAAACGTTAATTGATCCTCTTAATTGACGCGGCAATTGACGTTTCCAAACGTCGGACATTAAATTATTGAAAAATCTATTATAATAGCATTATACCAATGAAGCTCGAAGCTTCAATTACCATAATCAAAGCATTCCCAGCTCTATCTATAAAATGAAGTACGACGCAAACAGCCACGATAAATGATGGCATTGTATATCACGATTTGAAACTAAATGTTAAAGCCGAAAATTCAGATCGTCCTCGGCCCCTTTCATCGGCGATAAAATCGACAGGAACGAAATAAATAAAAACAAAAAAAACACTCCTGATCCCCTGACAAATGAGTCAATTTCCACCGAACTACAATACGCTGAACGTAATTAACTGCGCGGAAAAGCCGGGGAAATTATGCATTGTGAAGATCGTGAAATCGTTTTAAACCGACGGGCTTAATAAAGGTAATTAATTATTCGACAGCTTCGCCGGGCCTTCGGCGACCACGAGCGAATCGTAAACAGCACAGAGTTAAATTACGATCCTCAAAGTCCAGGTACTTTCATCGTAGTTGTACTTATTATTCCCCGTCTGTCAACAAGAGTCTCAGCTTAATAGGTATATACAGTCAGCCCCATAGATACCCTCACTATCAATCAAAGAAATTCGTTTAAATTTTGCGATACGTCCGAGGTTTTCTAATAAATTTTTTACCATAGATGAAGCATTGACGCAATAGAGTAATTAGTCACCTATATATACTTCATTTAAGTAAGTCGCTTTTACAGGTGACGAGTGCACGAATACTTATGAGACCGACCGTATATCGGATTAATAGCCGTTCACCATGGACGAAAGACGTTCTTTCGTTTTCGATAAAATCAAGCAGAATGGCCGGTCGTTCTCTTGAAATTCAAATCGCACCTACTGCGAGAAAGTAATAAAGGAGGGCTTTCATCATCGTCCTAGGCGTCTGTGCTCGGCCAAAAGAGCACTTAATACCACCGCCAAGCTTCGCCATCATCGTGTCTCCTTCAGCCGCCACCGACAGCTTCTGTGTTTTCCTCCAACTTTTATATAAGCGCTGGCCTCTTCCGCTTCTTCCACCTCCTCTTCTACTCTGCTCTTCAAGTTTGCAACTCTTCTCTTTGTTCCCGTATTTCACTTTCTTCCCTTCCTTTCCCTGTTTCCAGTGCAACCCTTACATCGCCTCCCCCCCAGCCCCTCTTCCTGTAAACACTTCTATTTTTCTTCCGTCACTTCTTCTCACTTCGTAATTCTCTCCGCACCTTTAAACGTTCGATCGGTTGGGTATCTTACTTCCGTGGGACTTTTATTTCCCAGCAACGTTTCCGCAGCATTTTCCGTTCGTTTACTTCCGTCCTTTCTTCGTCGAAATTGCCCATTTGTCTGACAATTTCGGATCGAATGATCGCCCTTGTTGCTTTTCTCCGTGTTCCCTTGATTCCTCGGTCTTTTCGTCTCGATATTTTCTCTTCTTCAGATTTCGGTTTTCTGTCGTAACTCGGACACTTGCTTCGAGCTCTGTACAGGTTTATGTCACCCGTTTTAATCCAAACGAAAAATTGTTTACAGCTTTGAATCATCAGTTTACAGCATCAGACGGATGCTTGATGGGACTTTTTCCTTTCATTTGACGAGTACCTAGTACCTACCCTGAAACCTTTGAAGTATTTTTTGGATTATTGGTCCTGTATAGGTTTGGATTAGATCCCCGAATTTTATTGGATATTTTTTTAAATTGAATTAGCTGTTAATTAGTTCGAGATAAATACGTGCATTCGTACGCACATAATGTATGTTCAGATGGCGTGTCACTATTTTTACGATGTTAAAAGGTTGACAATTTCAAGATTAATTCGCTCAGGTATTATATTAAGTTGCAACTGCGTTTGTAATAAATTAAATAAACTGAAATTGAATATGAATTTTAGCTGATACTGTACTGTTGAATTTTTCTACAACTAAAAATGTGTTTAACACTATACATTGACCACAGTATTCCAAGCTCTCAAATAAATCATACCCATTACTATTTTATTACAAACCGCATCAACAAATGTTGTACCCCACGTGAAATCAATCTTTCTTTGAAACGAATTGTTTCGCAAAGTTTTCCAATTCCTTCCAAAGTGCATATAAAATTTCCCAGCTGAAAAATTAGTGGTTTCTAATTACAATTCGGAAGATTTCTTTAGCTTCCAGCAGTAATCTTTTTGTCTCGCCAGTAAGCAACAGCAAGCACTGAGCCATTTGATTACGATAGTTGGGAATGTCGAAGTCAAGAGGCCAAAGCTTAAATCGAGTTTGCCCTCTGTATCGAATTTCTAAGGAAGTGCACTCCCCTGTGTGCCACTTGCCACTGTAAGACTTACTAAGACAATATCGTTACGGATGGCGATACCGCAGAATGTATCGGCCAAATTTATTTTGAACCGGCAACAGAAATACCGCGGGATTCTATCTAAACCGCACTGCAGAGACCATACACAAACTGTAGTGAACACGTTTATCCTGAACAGTTTACGGTGTTCGTAAACATTTACGAAATTAAAACAGTTTCTCAATATTGCTGTTAAATTATTGCAAATCGTTCGATTGGAAAAGTTATTACACACTTGTATCGTTAATTGGAGATATAAAAATTTGTCAAGGTGACAATCATGATCCCCGAACGACACCTATAATTACTTTACTACGTTCATCATTTTCAATAACTACGTACCAATTCGGAAGTTTCACAAGCCCAAACTAATATTCATTCCATCTAATTGAGAATGTGCACACGAGATTCTCTCAAACTCGAAGACGCGTACGTAATTTAGTTCCAACTTCTTGTTCTTGATTTTAATTAGCGCCCCTGTAATTAGACAAAGTTTGTCCGTTAATCGATCGTCGTCGGAGTTGGCCAAAGCCTTATCAGGGTTGATATTCACGGGGAAACGGGGTAGATTATCGGAATTTAACATCCAAGTGTTGCCATCTTCCGAGGAGAACTGGTATCGATTCTGTATCGGCTACGGTTCTTTGCGAAGTATCCTTCCATACCGACTACTGGCCTTCTACGGTTAAAGTAGAAAATAATCTTATAATCCTGCAGTAGTTCAGGACGTTATCATCGACTGCGGTATCTTCGTGATTTGCCTATCTCTCACTTTTTATTTTTAAAACATCATATCTTTCATTTAACATTTACCGGAGTCAATTTGTGCTGTCAAGTTAATCTTATTGAGTGATTTCCTAATCAAGTGCTTTTAAAAAGTAATGCGATATTATTACGACAATATTTGCCAACTCAATTATACGCATTCATTAGTTCCAATTACTCCTTGTATAATTAATATTATTTGTTAATTGTCATTTGCGCATGGTGTCTTGTTACGATCCGAAGAATTTTTAATGTCGGCCCCTATAGTGTTAGATCTGCACAGATTGATATTTCAAATTCGTGTTTCGTTTTTTGACAAACTTTTGTAACACGGAACTGTGCAAATATAATCTTGAAAGAATGTTTAAACAGCAAATTAACCTCAGCATCAAAGACGTGTAATTTGTTTACTCTTACGGAAATTCTACCTACAATTATATCTGCTGCGATTCGTAACCGAACACCATCGTGTATAAACACGCGTGGCTTAAAATACGTAGCAGTGCAAGTTGGAAGCAAAAGTTGCATACTTGCTATCTAATGTAGGATCTATTATGCGCATATATATGAGTCTGTTTCACCATGTTCACTCTCCTTTAAGAGATGGATTCATTATGCACTGCCATTGTTACCATATACTTATCCTTGACACTAGCACGGCTCCCCAACTGCACGTACCATACATTTACGGGATGATTTTCTGCATTTCCAGAGCACAGAAGTAGTACATTTAGCCCGACAATTCGTCTTTCGGAGTCGAACGTAAATTGCACGCAATCTTATGAAAATTCGGTCTCGATTATTAATCAGTTTCACGAACAAACCCGCCGCGAATTCGAGCCACCTTGGCCGTAAGACTCGTTCAACAAAACTCGCGAATAACAGAAGTCAGGCACACATCATTATTAACGAAATACAAGAATAAAACAGCGCGGTAACAACGCGACTCGACTTCTATTTGAAACCATTACAAAGAGCGGTGACCGACTTCAAGCGTACATACAGTACGGCGCGCCGTCCTTGTTCCTCTGCAGTTATTATTCGAAAAAGTGGAAATTATTAAAGAATAGAAGAAAAGGACCGGGTAAAATTGTCGGGATCGGCGGATAATCGACGACACGAAATGAAGAGACGTGCACACGCCAGGTAAACGTCGGACATGCGTGAGCCGTGCACGCGCGTGAGTAGGGATAGCGTGGCGCGTGGGGCTTGCGCCGACTTACGATTGTCACTTGTCAGTCGGCCGCGAGCGCTCCTATGGTGTAGGTTGTGAGTGTTTCGTCGTCCCGTTTCCGGCGCGTTTATTTTATCGCTCTTTCGAGGCCGCGAGTGGGTGACAGGTGTAAATAAACATTAATGCCATCGTCGTGGGGCGTTCCGGAAGACGCGTCGTCGCGTCTCGTCGCGGTGTTCGCTGCGAAACAACGTTTCGTTTTTGCCCGTCGAAGCACGAGCAACGAGCAGTTTTTTTGAATTACCCGCAACTCCCGCGTTTTCGAATCTTCGACAGCATTCCCGTTTATCGGTATACATATATATATGTACACGTATAGGTACATGTGCGCCGGGTGCATAGCGTGACGTTTCCTCGTGCTTGGTGAGAGATCGTGTGGTTGTTCCGTGAACCGTTTGTTGTTGTGTTTTCTGTGCCCATTGGATTACTTCGAAGCGTGGCGTAACCTGCACGAGCACGGTACAGGAATATACAACGGTACAAGTGAGTCAATGATGTTTCGTTCGTTTGCATTGTAAACACGACGTCTCGTGCACAATGTTTTTCGCGTTAAACGATTAGCGTATTTGGAAGAAGGATAGTGGAGTCTCGCGTTTGACGCTGACGCGAAGTCGTGGCTTCCGGTTGCGTGACGATTATTATCGAGACACCGTTGCGCGGCAAATTTAAAGACAGTTGAATAGAACGAAAGTATTGGAAAGAAATGGCAAAACATGAGTTTGCTCGGTCGATTTATGGACGGTCGAGCGACTGGTGATGCGATTCAACATCGCGTCGCTCCAATTACTTCAATTACAGTACCGTCACGCTGATTCGAGCGTGCGATGGATTTTTTAATGACCATTGTTTCGGATCGGTCTTCCGTGGAACGACATTGGAAATTTGCAAATAATAATTGTCGTTTTCCTTCTATGGCCCAGTCATCTTTCCACGATTGTCCTCGTGTTAATCGTTGGACACGAAGTTATTGGGTGCACCAATGAGCAATCCGTTATTTCTTCGTCAATATCTGTCATTTAATAGCAATGCTCGCGAGAGCAACGCGTTTATTATAGTAGACAATATTATTTTCCTGGACTTCTCTACATTTCTTGAGAAAAATTAATTTCTAATTGGTGGATGGAGCTGAAATTTTTAACATTTCAGTAAAAAATTGAATGAGGTCCGAGAAAAGATAACATAATATTAATAATAAACCTCGACCATAATCAAGAAATAGTGGATTACTCATTGCGCACTTAATATTAGTCACCATAAGCTTGCTTTCGAGTACATGCACTCTATCTGAAGTAATCGGAGGAAAAATCAATTTCTATCAAAACAAATTATAACTTAACTGATCAAAAATTAAATTAATTCAGTCTAATAGCACGTTTTCTTTCTGCATATTTTTATATTGTTTTCATACACAATTTTCTTCCTCTTCCTTTCTTACGGCTGAAGATCTTACTCCGAAAAGGAGTGTAGGTATTTAAACTGTGTTTTGGAGTACGACGCTGTCTACATAGAATTATCTATTTCGTTAGTACATTAACTGCCTAACACTATAGTATTATTATCTCCCATGTAGTTGAAGAAATAATATTCATTAAAACGACGAATCATAATATCCGAAACATCGACAAGAAAGATTCATACAAACTACAACCTCTAGTAAACACTCGAAAGCAAGTCAACCCCTTCCTGGCACGATCGATCCAGGATGCACAATTTCAAACATTTACACCCCGCTTTAATTATCCATTCATGCGCCCTGCAAACACCGAAACCGTGCGATTTTCCATTACGACGATTTAAATTCACCCCCCCCAAATCAATTCCAACGTTGGCCAATTAATACGCGAAAACCGGCGCGATTACCTCGCAGTTGTGTGCAGAATCGTTTCGCTTTCGAGGCGAACGGTCTGTGCTTCGAGCCGCGTTCGTTCGTCACCGGGAAGCCTCGAGCTCGGATTTTTTTAACCCAGTTTCCTTGGCAAGCGTGCCCGCTCGCATCGATACGAGTTGCACACCTGTTGTACGAGAAACGCGCGTTTGCTTTCACGTGAACGATGTACGAAATTGCACACCTACGCGGCCCGTTGGCGTCCGCGATCCTGTTTGATATTCCTATTGTGCGGTCGGAACGAAGAAGAGACGGAATTCGCCGCGGAACGAGCAGCACGATGACCTAAATGCGACCAGACGAGAACGATATAATTCGATTCGACTCGTTGCCCGACCGGTGCAACGACGAAATTATTGAAATTTCCGAGCAATTAGGAGCAATCCAAAGGTTATTGTGCCTGATAATACTGGACAGGTGGTGGGTGGATAGATTTGCACATCGCGATAGATGACAGGTGAAGCGGGGCCAGTCTCTAGTAGAAGTCGTCATTGCCACTAATGTTATTTTATTTTGATCGGATCAGATTGAGTATTAATATTGTGTTTATAATATTTTTCTTTGAGTCATTTGAGAGTGGACGATTTAAGAAATTGAAGTAAATAGATATTTGATAGAACTTCGTCTCGTGGCAGGGTAGTTTTCAATGGTTTTGGAAATTTAAATTTATTATTAAATTAATCGAGCTTGAACTGATATTAAACTTATTTAACTGTCTGATACTAGTTCATGTATCCTGTCCGAATTACGATAGTTAGTGATGATAGGAAAGATAGTAGAAATAACAAGTTCAAATGGAGTTCGATATAAATATGTGTAATTGTCGTCCAGAATGCTAGTTCACAAAATAATTACTCAATCTCTTGAAACAATTCAAATGATTTTAGCGTAGTGCTTTCCACATTCGGAACTGAAACTGTTTTCAACTTGCGGGGATGTAATTGCGAACTTGTTTTCACGTCTGAAACGATGTTGATTGCATGTCTAATTCCGGATATTTGCGAGGGTAAATGCAATAACGATTTTGATTAAAATGATCGAATTTCTCAGATTTTTAACGTGGTCGAATTAAAAATTCCGTCCCCTCTTCTGCACAATAGCTGTAGATTTTAGATTTAAAAATTTGGTTTAGTCTAAGGTTCAAAGAGTGCTGGTAAGTGCGCTTGCCAAGGTGGGCTAATTTTATATTTTATAGTGTCACTATCACCCACGACGGTGTATTTCAATAGATAATAATGTCTATTATATGTATATGTCTTTTGTACGCGAATATTTGATTACCTGTTTCGTGCAGAAAGTCAATGCAAAGGATTTTTCAGACTATGTTAATTTTCTTCATTTAATATTTAAGAACCTGTGTGCGAATATCGATAAGTGGACGTGTTGCTGTAACAGTTATAATTAAAAACAGCAAAATTTGTTTGAAAAAAAAGTATTGTTAAAAAGTAAGGAAGAATTATGACGCACAAGTTCAAGGATTTCATAGCGATCGATTGGAGTTCAATGAATCATTTTATCGGCGTGTTTATAGCAAGATAATGCTACCAGATTTTTCGTCGCAATGTAAACTACGATAAGCCTGAAAACATCATTGTAGGACGCCGGTGAAATCATTTATATACTTGTTGCATACATATTTCGTATTCCATATACAATTCGTAATCATTTAAAATG
This sequence comes from Nomada lathburiana, assembly GCA_963667235.1. NCBI lineage: Eukaryota > Metazoa > Arthropoda > Insecta > Hymenoptera > Apidae > Nomada > Nomada lathburiana. Next base: position 5,336,091 of record OY763905.1, read on the forward strand.
ATCTCCTACTCAACTATCAAGAAAAATGAGTACTTGTTATCCATCATCTTAAGTAATTCATCATTCGAATTCCACATACATATTTAATCGAAGAAGATGTTAGCATCGAAACCTTTATAAAAATGTATAAAGTCCGATGTTCTGCAACTCCGCCCTATCTCGACTATCATCGACGACATAATTACCATCGTAATAAATCTACAATTCAACGTCTCACGTCTCGTTAATGTTTCCTACACAAGAAAGTAAATTGCGCGTGCCAACAATTCTTATGCCCATTAAACATGCGTTACACGCCGAAACTATACCACAACTGAACCAAGTGAACCTAGATCAGGGACGATATCTTACGCTCTACGAAACAGATGCGTCGAATGATACGCATATGACACGCTCACGCATTCTAAATGCCGTGAAGCACATGCGCACACGCGAGTTACGGATATCCGGGTGGCACGCGGATATCCGTGCACGGGAAGCGTAATTAATAATTTCGGTGCACCCTGCCGTATGGTGGTTGGGACCACCCTGTCCTCCCCCCCCCCCCCCCCCTTCTTTAGCCCCGTGGCAGTCTGTCCTGGCGAACAATAGTTCGGGCTCGGCGCCAAGGTGTCTTTTCACTCACCTGGGGAGAAGTATTGTACGTTACTTACGCCCATTCACGTGGTACGTGGGGTTGAAAATTAGATAACCCACTCTTCGCGATGCACAGCTGCCCGGATCGCCCCTTCGAAACTGGTTCCCCGGCTTTGTGCACGGGTTTGAAATTAAATTTGTACGAATTTTCGCGAACAGGCCGAGTGGTGAAACGTGGTTTCATTTCAATTTCATCTGTATGTACGTTCGAGTGTTTTGCAAGTCTCTGTATTCATTTTTAGAGGTCCGTTTCCTTTATTAAACTTTATATTTCGACAATAAAAATATTGAATCACTTTGGTGCTGGCAACTAAATTACACCCTCGGAATTTCTTTACTATCGTTAATTAAATCTTAGCCGTGGATCGTAACACTTGTTGGCCAGATGGCTCGCAATGTAATAAAATGTTTGATACGTTCGTCGAGGAAAATATGCGGAAAACAATCTGGTTTTTCTGTGCAACATACGTGGAAATACAAGTAGACATTGCAATACAAAATATTTAATACATGTATTGTACATGTTCGCTCATTCATTTGTCTGCTGAAATTCCACGAATGTAAATTTCATAAGCTTAATCAATACTGCGCCGTTGCGGGACAAATATATAACAGAATTTTCGTAACAAAGAATACCAACGCAATATGTTACAATGATGTTCGCCGGAGATCGTACGTTATTGCTTTTATTTCCGCGTTGCGCCGCACAAGCGTTACAGACGTGTTCAGTCGAATTTACCTGGACACAGCAAACGTCGATGGCCGGCTCTGTGCACAGGGAACTGGTCAGCAGGAAGGGGGCTAAAAATTAGTTAAACCGCCCTCCCAATACCCCGCCCGAATACCCGCCAGTCCGGTCTGCCCGTACAGAACGATAGTGAAAGCAAGGAACCGTCTACGAAATCGTTCAAACGTTTCACCGACGCATTCGCCACGTAACAAATCATTCTCAACAAATTTTGTCGATAGTTTTATACGAAAGTATGTAATCAGTTTCATTCTCAAGGGATCACTAGGCTTTCTTTAAATAACGCTATCAGACATTCCTACATTTTTGTCGTGCTTTCGTACCGATAACCAGGGTTCACCCTCGTTTCTTTTTCTTTTTCCTTTTTTCTATCAACACAGGTTACCTGGAATAGCCAACGTTACCTGGCGCCGTATTTCATATCTACTGTTTACCAGCATATCGCTGGCACGTTATGCGACACACGTCTCAAAGAGTCACATAGAGTCTTCTGATTAGCCGCGGCGTATTGAGATTAGCCAAGCCGAACGGCAATTCGTCCCCGAGCTTCGAGATAAAAAATGTTCAAGGATGTAATGACAATCGACTGGACGAATTCCTCCGCGTGTAACGTCGGTTTCACTGATTTACATTTCGAATCATCGAGATCGACGGAACAGAATAGAAAATTCGTACGAACGAAGAACGGATTCGCCCCGGAGATTGCGGGCACAGTGTTTCGCGGTGGAAGTTTTCTGGAACAGGCGGATCCAGATGCACGTTCCGTCAACAGGTTTAATATTTGTTTGCGTTCACCTTACGCAAGCGGGCTAAATATTTGCGAGTCCTGCTTCGTGTGCTTCCCTCGGTTAGCCTAGGACCGACTACGCTTCCTTCATTATATTCAATTTCCCGGACTCGGGCTAAAAATGAGGTACGTTCTGCACTTAGCCGATAGTTTGCGGTGAATTTTTCAACGATATTCCGCAACCTTGCCATTGATTTTCATAATGAAGCACTTTTGAATTCAAATTGTAATTTAGCGGTAACAATTGTATAAAACTACAGATATCTTGTTCCACCCTGTTTAGGTAAATTTATCGGCCCAAGTACGATATGATAAACGTTTACTTCACGAATCTGCTTGCTCTGCGCGTTCCCAGCAACCCTGACGCTCGAACGATGTCTCATATCTTCAATCAGTCCCACTTACACCTACTTTTATTCGTGCGCACAGTAGCACCGCCTGCGAATCATTGATAATTTAAGATTCAATAAGCGTACGTGGACACTAATAAAAGTATAATGTCATAAACACGACGCCCGGTCCACCGCGTTATTCTAGCCTACTCGCATTTTCACGTAATCTTATCGGGAGTTCGATCGCGGGTGAAAATTTCGTTCAGGCGACAATTTATTGCAAGCGCGGAGAATGAGTTTCGGAAAAGTCCCTTGAAGTATGCAGATGCAACGCGTGTCTGAGTGTATGCTATCTTCATTCACGCGGCGTTGGACAATGAGGGTTGCGCAAATGCAAAGTTTCAGGCGGTTCATAGAAGACGACCTCAATTAACGAGGCTGTCTATGAATACGCACCTCGCATTATGTGCACGCGAGATCAAGGTCGATTTCATTGCAGATCGAACAGGCTGGTCATTAAGCACGAGGAACTTTTTTCTTTTTTAACAGACCTTCCAACGCATCGTTACGTTTACACGTGATTCTTCGATTTACGTAATGCTCATTCACGTGAACCCGTGGCACTTGTTCGGTTCGCCAATCGCGTTTCCGCATCTCAATGCCGTTCGTACGAAAGTTGAATGAAACGAATTATTGATACGATAGCGATAAGCGATAACAGTTCGACTTCTTCTCGAAATTGTATATCTTTGCGATACGGATTTTGTTGAAATTGGGGATTTTGCGCACACTTATATTTTCATACCGTCCACACTTATTGGCTCGCTTCATGCCAGAAGTTTGAACGTTTCTCGGATTCGTAGTTAGTGCGCGTAGCTCGCAAGTAAACGCGTGTAAGTCGTTCACCCGTATTTTTTTATCGCACCAGTTGTAAAACTCGTTTTTGTGGCCGGACTCGATTCTTTCATGGTGGTATCGTTGCTGAAAGTAACTGCGAAAGTGATTACCCCGTGAGCAGTTTTTAGACAATTTTTCCGCGACGGGGACGATGCAGAATGGGTACCGAAGAGTAGTCAATCGAAGATTTACCAGGCCTTTCCTTCTGTAATGCTCCAACGATTGCTGTCGTTGTCGAGAAGCTTTATAAATTCAACGACCCATGAGTATTTTTAATATTCATTTCGTCGCGATGGGATAACAATTTATTTATAGTATTAAAAGGTTAACGAATTCAACAGAATTTTAATTAATTCCATTTTACTCAGTCCATTTCAATCGTTTCCAGTTTAGTCTGATATCGGAGATAAAGTTATTTGAAAATATTACAAGCGAAAAGCATGAAATATTTCATCTCGTTCGAAGTCGTCAGAGTGAAAAGTGAGATGCTCGCAACGAATTAATGAAAAATTCGATCTTCGAATCCTTCTCACGGTACTAATTCGTCACTATCATCGATCTGAGTTCTCAGATCCCCACCATTCGTTCAGCCGGTGGGCCAGCCGAACGAAACCGGTGCTGCAGCACGGACAAAAGAAGGAGAAAGGAAAAAGTAAAAAAACGAATAGCACGCCGGTCGTAAATCTTCTTGGGAACAATAAAATTATTTGCACAAAAGTAAATGGTATCCATTATGATTGCGGCAACGGTGCACACTAATTTCTTGTTCCTCAGAAACAAAGGAAAGGAAGTAGGCCAATGCATAATACGTCAGACGGAAATAACGATAAAAGAAATCGGTCGCGTTTCGCTAATAGTTAAAACAGACTTCTCCAACCACTCTGCATGTTCCCCAGGCAATTGCTATATATTCATTCCTCCGATTCAATTCATCCGGCGTCAAGTTTTGCAATTACACGTTTCATTTGCCGCAAGGAAATGATCTTGCACTCATAATGGAACTTTCGTGCATAGCTATCAGGCCTGACGTTACGTTGCAATTACGGTTATTCCATTATTAAGTGCGCCATGGGAATTCTAACGAAGCGATTACAGCTGTTCCCGAATAATGGACAAACCTCGGGTCTATTACACAATTTATATACTGCAGGCTGTGCATCTACATACGCGGTATCGCGATTCCCTCGAGGCTGAGCATAATGAATCAATGAAACGCGTGTACCAATCACGTTACTGTTAATTCCCCGTGGCGCTCCGCGTCTGTTCAAGAAAACGCATTGCCGAATACTCGCATTAAAATCGTTGTCGTATGAATTTCGGAGCCACCCGAAATTGAGCGAACAAATTCAATTATTCCCGTGATTGTGCGTATGCAATATTGCACCCGGATAATCGGCGTTCGACCCGGCGAATTTTTTCCAACGACAGACGCGCAACATCACTCTCACGATTCTCGCGAAAGAAGCACCTCGTCGTTTAGTTTACAGCCTGCCTTTGCGCGCAGCATGCCGTAAAAAGCACGCTGTCGGCGATTTATCGTGTTCACAGAATCGACCTCGTAAACTTTCAAAGAAAATTCCAGCCGCGTTATCATTTCTCTGCCGCCGCGGGCGAAGTCCCCGGTCCACGTTGCTCCCCAGGTGAATTTCATCCCGCTGATATTTGAACAGGCAAAGAGCCGAACCCGGACGGCGCCGTAAAATATACAGCGGTCAACAGCGAGAGACCGTTGCCCGTCGAAGCAATTACTCGATTATAATTACAATTTCAAATGGAATAATTTTCCGCGGTCTCCCGTGAAACACGCTCCCGCGGATTTATCGCGGCTCGCCAGAATCGAGCTCGTAAACCCTCAAAGAAAATTCCAACCGCTTTATCATTTTTCCGCTACCGCGAACAAACCGCTCGACGATTCGGTTGTTGCGCCTCGGTTGAACTCTGCATTGGACGAACGTACGCGTGCTTCTTTCGGACACGCACAGAAATCGGGATCCACGCTCCATTAATTTCCAGTCGAACGAGAGACGAGTACACGCGTGCGTGCGCGACGCCGCGGCCTGTTTGCTCGATTTCCGTTTAGCGTCTCGTCTCGTTACGTCTGCGACAAACGTTACTGCGACGACCCACATAACGCGACTGCCGCGTTGCGTAACGCCTTAATGCGTGTATTGTCCCCGCGGCTGAAAAGAACGAACGTTGGAAAACGCACGTGTGCACGCTGCCGGTGTGCACCGCAAGCGTGTGGGTGCGGTGTAATTGACGATGTACACGAAACGCACAAAGGGACGACGATCCAACTTGACTGCACGAGTGCGTGCGACGGGTCGCGTTTAAGCTGACGCGATGAAATGGAAACGCGGGTCGGTGAAAATTCTGGCGGGCACGAAAGGTGTTTTATGCACGTGGCCCCGTAAGTTACAGCGGGAATTAATTTTACGCGACGTCGTCCGGGAGAGCACGTGCTCCAAAATTCCCGGCAATTGTTTCCGCCTACTGTTTGTCACCGTTTCTTTTTTTCCCCCCCGTTTGTTGGCAATTTCTTCAACACACGCATATATAAACAGTTGGAGGGAATCCAGCATGAAAGCACGAATAATGGTTACGAATTGATAATAATTGCGAAAGAAATCTCTAAACCTGATCGAAACGGAATTTGTTTAATTATTCTATTCGTTAAATATACGATAAAATAATGCAACGATGTCGACGCTTAAAGGGTTGGGTTATTTTATTTACAGACGCAGCCAGACCGCCGACATTTACTTTACAAATTTCCACGATTTACCTTCCCATGGAAATTGCATATTAATTACTTAAACGCTAACAGAGCAGCGGTACAATTGCCGCGTTGTTCCGTCTCTTATTTAACGAGGACAAATGTTAATAAATAACCGCAAACGAGGGCCACCGAAGTATGCGCAGGCGGTGCCTGCTAGTTCTAAACGACTAGTCGCGACTGTTAATATAATGTTAGACCGGCCGTGAGGAAGAAAAGGGAAGCCCAAACGCATCAACGCCCGGCATTATTCCACGCTTTGAACGCGCTCGTAGCCGGCGAGCATAAAAGCTACACATAAACACTCGTTCACAATGAGGGACCTCCTCCATCCTCTATGGCGTATAATGCTGGTTGATGTTGAACGGTGTACATCGTGCACGGTTTACTGGGACGAAGGTGGAACAGGCTCTGTGAGAATCGCGAGACGACAAAGACCGGCTAAAGATTCTCCCGTTTACCAGTCGTTAAGCGGTCGCTGACTTTTTCCTTAAAAAGGATCCGGAGAAGGCGGTTTCCGCGTCTCTGAATACACGCTGGTCGATCGTTCAACGTTACTGAATTGCGGTACCATATAATTTTCCTTCTTGCGGGCGAGAGATCTCCCCGGAAAATTACGTTCGCACACGCTCGCTCGAATTTGTCCGACGACTCTGTTCGTTTTGCTCCAAAGTGCATCGCTTTGGAGCAGCTGTTTTCTCATATATAGATCTCATCGGATTGTTTATTGCATTGATTATGCGTTGACGGCTCTAAGAGTTTCCGGTCCTTGCGGTGATTTTCATGGAAAATTAATTTTCCGCGCCGTTTAATGCAAAAGCGAGGTAAGACAATTTTACATACTGAACAACGTGACTATGTACTTTGACTTTCGGAGCAAAACGACTTTCTTATCTTAAGTTAAGTTAAATTGTAACATTACAGCGGCTCGCACACATAGAAGAGATTTTTAACATTTTTCTGTACAATCGCATTTTACAGAACTTTTATCTCAACCCTCGTTACCCAGTATTCAACTTTTTTAGCTTACACCACTTTTGCATTACGCTTATGAGTTTGAGAATTTTGCCTGCAAATGGTTTGGATCAGATTTCTGTTTAATTTAAAAACACCTGACCATGCAAACGGCGGTTGTTTTCAAAATACACGTAGTTTAATTAAAATCCACTGTATAATATTATACACTCCTAAGAGTCTTCACCCTTTTCGTCTTTCATCCTGGAAGCAATTTAAATCGAATTTCAACAGCATTAAGATAACGTAGGAACGCTTCTACGGAGTGAGTAAAATCATTAAGATGTCTTTTTGAATTTTTCCAGGCATTACTGTTTTAACCGAAGCTTGTGATTAGGAACGAAATGAATTGGACATACAGACATTACGTAGGTTTCACATCAATACGATATCTTAATGATACAAGACTTGATTGACAAGGATGCTGGCAAATGAACGAGCAAGGAATAGAGGGGGAGAGCCAAGAATCTAGACAATTGCACGCTAAGCTAGTCAGGTCAGACCAGGTCCTTTGTTTTACGACGTCAGTGCTTTCCTCTCCCTTTCCCTGTCTCTTTATTTTCTCTCTGACCTACAAAATTCCTGCCCGTTTCTTCTAACGTTCACAGACCCGTTCTAGAATTTGAACGTACCACGGACGTGCCTTTACTTGGAATTTCCTAAAAATCAGAATTTCTCGCTGACGCGTCACGAACAATGTACCTGACCTAAACTACGGAACCACTGGCCAAGGGATTAGATATGAATTCTGCATTCAATGAATCGCCTTCGATTTCAAACGACGCTACTATTTTTCATTAAATAGTCGACACATTTATAAATAAACTGTTGTATTCCTTGCAATGAATTTGATTTCCAGAAGTTGAAAGATACGCATGCACTGCTCTTCAAGTGGGAAAGAATAATGGAAATTGCATTAGTTTCAATCGATCGCTCCGATACAACATTTTTTGTACTGTTTCCGGTTACAAAAATCCGACGACCGCCGGGATCGTAATCCTTATGGAAATGAAGTTCTATTGATATTTCCTGCTCAGAATGAAACGTTATCGAACACGTCGTTTATCTGGCCGGATTCTTTTCCGCCCGACGCTCGGCAGCGCGGATTGCCGGTTAAAATCGTAAAATTTAATTAATCGGCCGGTGGTTGGCTGTGTACCAGGTTCCCAGCAGCCTTTTGCCCAGCTCCAGCCCCTATCCAGAATTAATGCTCCAGCTAGCGCGATATTCCTCTCTCTTTATAGGCAGTACCACCGTTCTGTCGCTATATACATCCCTGAACGCGTACCGTCGAGCCCCCACGCTGTACATGTATGTACGTACCGCGTTCCATGTGAAGCGTCGAGATAATCCTCGATAGTTTCAAGCTAGTCTACTGCTAAATCATAGCTTTGATCGCGTCTTTTCTCCGCTTGATTTATGAAACGTTTGTGTGGATCGGGGGGCAATTTCCTTGGGCGTCGGTGATTTTCGTGTTGAATTATACAGGCTATGTATTTTCCTGATTTTTGTTATCAGCGTGGGCATACGGGTTCTTGAAATGCGCGTTAATAAATGGTCGAGTCGCGAGGTCGTAACGTTTTGTATAGTTTTGACTATTATTGTCTTGGGATTTTCGTTGGAAAATTATGCAGACGAAATGGTGCTGAAAGTATTGCGTTAATAAATAGACGAATTGATTGCAAACGTTTTATCTGGTACAATTGAGAACTCTTAAGTAGATCGTTGAGCACTTGACCAAAATATTACGTATGTTTATTAAATATGTATATATTCATGAAGTTGACGACTAGGTATTTCCATCGTGTCGCATTGTATCATATTATATTGAAACCACTCAGGTAACTTCGATGACGGGAAACTTGTAAATCAACCCGAGTTGCGCCAAGAAAATGCAAATCGCAGGCGCAGCGATTCGTAGATTCACTTCTGAATATCAAGTATCGAAGATCAGTCGCGTATAATCGCATGTCGAATGCTGTGATCATGCCCGGCAGTTTCCGCGAAAGCGAAGCCGCATATAAATCAACCTCATGCCTTCGATACTTTCTTCGATACCATAAATTTGCATGAAATTCTCGACTTACGTTACACCGTTCGAGTATTCATGCACACGAATGTAAACTTTCAACGACACCTTCGGTAACATTGTCTCCGTAAACATCCGTACAAATAACAGAAAACATGTTAAGTATGCCGCCCTCGTTGTTGCGTGCATTGCGCAGAAAAACAAATAATCGCAACGTACGGTATCTATTTCGAAACACTCCACAAATTGTTATGAATGATGTCTTCCCTGTTTCTTCGTTTCGGCAACGTTATTTTCCAATTACGTTCCCCAATGACATAAGAAATTTCCGCGTTGAAGATCTTTCTCGATCAACCCTCGATATCGTGTCAGAATTGCTTAACAAAACCTGTCAAAAAATTTCCGAACGTTGAATTAATATTGACGATTAGAGAACCTAAGCCAAAGTAAATTTCCTCAAATCCGAAACCTGCGAATATTCGAACACGTAATGTAATGTAGCTGTGGCTGTGCAAAAGCAGAAGAAATCCCTTCATCACGATAGACAGAAGCCAAGAAAATCGCGGAGAAAGCAGGAACGGGGCGGCCTCATAGTTGAGCAGGGTGAGGGGATCGCTAAGTGAAGATCTATTTTCGGTACGCTTATTCTCTCGCGTGTACAAGCTGTGTACGTACAAAGTCGAAACTTGCAAACGTTTGCACGTTTCCTCTGCAGACGATCAACCTTAGCGAAGCCAGAGGGATCGGCAACCTCTGTCGAGAACACGGGGGAGATTAAATTATTTATACCGGCCACTTTGGCGCGCCGCCTCGTTTCGAGTCTCGTTCCGATATTCGATTATTATCGATTACGCGCTATTAGCCGGCAACCGTTTCGACGTCTTTGCGAGCGGTGGTCTTGTAAAATTCGAGTCACCCTCCTCTCTCAGCGTCTTTTATTTCCGTATACCTGACGCTGCACTTCTTACCGTCAGCTTATCGTGAAATTGGGGTCTGAGTAATTCGTGTTCAGATTTGCCGCGGATTTATCTGGTTTCAAGGAAGTTCGTTTCACGCTGGCGCACGCATTTTGCACAGCATTATTCTCCCCGTTATTTGTATTGCCATTGATAAATGAAGACACGAGTGATGCGATTCTGAATGATTTTCGTCAGTATTAAGGGACCGGTGGTGGATTTACGCGCAATCGTCGGCCAAAAACACTTGGAAACAATTGAAAATAATTATTCTCCTTCCGAAAATCAGTCGGCAGCCACTGCAAACATTATCGAGCGCCACGGGCGATAATAATTTACGAAATTCAGCCCCATCATGTGCAATTAACGAAATTAATACCGCCCGTCGAAATTGAAATTATCGAACCGTACAGTACCAACAATTACATAGGAAACGAGAATCGTGTAACGTCGGCTGAAATTCACCGAGCGCATCCCGGCATGAATGAAAATTACTTCCCCGGAGATTTATTATCCTTGCGTCACGGAGACCGGTTTCGAAGATAAAATCTGCGTTCCTTGAATGTGATGTGCCGCGGATCGATAAAGTTCGCGATAAATAAATGTTGCACTTCACATTGTAGAACGTTTCGCGCTTTCGATTATAATTGATCAACAGGAACGGTGTCGCACGGCGGACGAGGATCCGCCTGGAGACCCGTAATCAGGTGCAAGAAACGAGGTCGTGCCTCGTTATCGTCCCCGCGTTTTGTTCCTTGAATCGATCATACCCGTTCGTACTCGTCCCGATATCGAAGTTTCAGCCTCGGACAGATCCGACGCGTCTCTAAATGCACGCACTCCTTTCATCTGGCACTCGTTCGTTTCTCCATGGTTTGCAGCGTGTGCACGCGTGTAAGTACAGGGTACACGTTCCAAAGCATTGCTCATGCAAACGGCCTTTTAGCGCAAGCAGTCAGACGAGTTTAGTAGTAAACGCGAGGAGACTGCTGGTTAAGAGCAGATTGCTCGAAGTAAACGAGGCATCGATAGTGGAATAAGTTGTGTCGACTTTGTCGCGATACGCGCAGAACCATGTTAATAATGCTGAATATGTTTAATGGGAATTTACGAGGTGGTATAGTGGAGAGTGAGGACCGATAGGAAGGCAACGGTACACGTTAATTTAATTAATGGGACGAAACGAATTGTATATTATAGCGAAGAATAATTGGGATTGGTCGTGGGATTGAAATTTTTCTTTCGATGGTGCATCGCCGGTGCACGAAATTAGAAATGCACGTTTTTCATTTTATTGCTTTAGATATCACTGTTGATTTATATGTGAATTTTTATGACGGAGCACCTAGTCCTAGTTTTTATTAACATGTAAACATTTCGATATGATACATAAATCATTTATTTCCATTTATTTCGTAGCTGAGCGTCGAAATTATATTATCAAGGATGACCCGAAATTGTTGTGAAAATATTGTTTAATTCGTTCTCGACCAATTATAGAAATAGTGTAATAATGTGATTTAAACTGAATCGTTTGCAAACAAGCAAAAAATATCAGAGATGTCATAGAAATTCGGGCTGCGCGAAGTGGAACTTTAATGAATGGAATAGAAATTGGGTGTGTATAATTGAAGGCGCAGAACGGTGTATGATTCATAGTTTCCATGAAGTTCAACGGCGGGGATGAATTGAAAATTGAAATTTCATTCGTTAACCGACACGTCGGCACCACTGTGCGTGTAAAAGATATTCGTTGGCAACTAATTGAACGTCGAACCTCATTCTTCGCGATGAAAAATCAAGCTTTCAATGGATTTCAACGGGGCGAAAAATGTGCAACGGGATTCAGGGTTTAAATGAGTTTCGCCGGTTGAAAAGTTTCTGATAACCCAGTTCTGTCCATTTAGCGTATGATCCAATCCTGTTTCAAATTACATCTAAAAAATATGTGCCCCATTAGTTTATCAACTTGTTTATCAAATTGCCGCAGAAAATCGTAGAGATTCAGTAATTCATTTTCCAGCGTAGAATAGATTTTTAAATAACGAATTTAGTTTCCAATATATCATGGTATTCCTTGAATAAAAGGCTCCAATAATTCGCAGAATTTATATTGTTTTAATGCTTGTTACCCTTATTCAATTGCTTAAAATCATAAAATTCTTCGTTCCATTAAACCGATTCCATATAGGTACATTATTGATACTATCAATACGACTCTTTTATAGACGCATAACAAATATACAGTTACATTTATAATAAATATATATTGTATCTATATCATACAAGAATTTCCATCATAATTACAGTCACACCTGTGGGCTACATCCTACATTTTATTGTTTTATTTCTATGCTGTTCACCATCGATAACACATCTGTAAAATCGAGACGCGATCAACGCGTTAAAAGATACGGGCGAACTGTGACTTCGGAGGAAGAAATAATTTCTGCGGCAAAGGTAAATTCATTTTATCGCCTCGCAAACACCCCCCGGATGGCGTTGCATCGGTTACATATTTCCTTTCGTTGGAAATTCTTCGAGCAGAAATTCATTTCCCTCGGTGACGGCCCCGCTGTTTCGTTCGCCGGGACGCGTGGCGTGTGAACGCGCCCTTAGCCTTGCCGTCTCGTGACTCTCATGCGAGTTCCATGCGTGAATAAGCGACCGCCGTGCTCGAGAACTATGCCAACTGCCAACTATTATGTAATGCATCGTGTCTTCTTCGCGGCATTTCTCGTTCTTCTCTCTGGGATATTCTGTTTCTCGCCTCTTTGCCCGCATTTCCCCCGGCCGCGCGCACCGTGACTGCGGCATTCCGCCGAGAATTCCCCGACAGGTGTCTAAATACGGTTCCCCATTAAAAGTTGGCGCCCCCGGGGAATTCGTGGAGGCGCGAGCTTTTATTTGCGAAGCCGCGGGAAAATAAACAGATTCACCGTGAAAAGAGGATGAAACGTCGTCGATTTTGTGTAACCGAACGTCGATTCGTCGATAGTTTTATACGAGCCGCGATTCGTAGTTAAGGGGAGGGGGAACAATTGTTATTTTTATTATCCTGGTAATTTTAAATAATTTTTTCATTCATCTGCAGATCGAATTCTCTTGGGCCCGAAAGATATTTACCCCTTTGGGGTAAATTCGGCGGTGGTTGTTTGTAAGCGTTGTGCTTATTTTTGCGTACAGAATTCTGATCTTATTTGTGGGTTGTCGGAAATATGACGGTAACGTGTAAAGGTATTGGTAATATCGCGATCTACTTTCGGACGAAAGTACCAAAGTGATACGCATTGTGACATCGTACTTTCACCTTACCAATCGAATTGAACCGCGGCTGTATCCAGGTCGCACGATCCCCCGCAGAAGTTTATTTTCGCGAACCGCAGCGGCTCGCAAAATTTGCACGCCCACGATTTTCGATAAATGGCAGACGCAGCATTGTCTCGAGGCCGACGCTCTTTATCCGCTGTGCAAGGAGTGTAACGAGTATTTGCTTTCCTGTTGTGACTCAACGTCGTTTACGGAACATAAATTTTCTGCGGCTCCCCCCTTTATCCGCGCGGGCGATAAAAATATTGTTTCCCGAAAATATGCGATAAGCGATGCGATAAGACTGCGAAATTATCCGATTCGACGATCGAAACGCGGTTACGAAAGAATGAAGTGAACAAACGGGCAACAGCTTCTGCTGTTCGTATCCTTGCGTGACGTTTTATTGTACCACGAACAATATGCTCACCTTGACGGGCTTCTGTTTCGTAAGACTTTAAGAGGAACAACACGAGAACGGACGTGCCTTCAATAAATTTAGGAGGAAATTGTGGACGACGCGAGAAGCGCGATTCGCTGGGCTGAAACGTCGATGAGTCACAGACGCAGCCCCGCGACTCCTTTAAATTGCCGGGCATAAATCTGTCTCGCGTAGAGAAATTATCTCCCAGAAGGGAGCACGAGTTTGTCTTCCGCGATCCGAATGATTTGTCATGACCAAGATTTCGTGGGGTGTTCCGTTGAGAAGCCTAAATCAGTCTTTCCAAATATTCTATTTCGTCCGCAAACCATGCTCGACATGTTAACTTGACACAAAATTGGACGCAAGCAATCCACTTTACAAGTTAAACAAAAAACAAACAAAAGATAAAAATACGACAAAACATAAACATCCCTTTCGATGCCTCGTCTTATCAATTCTGACCGATTCCACAAGGGTGCAATTTAATTTTGTTCCTAATCGAACGCTATCGAAACCCGCGGAGATTTTCTCGGTCAATATCTCTCGTTCGCGAAGCTCCATTTTTGTTCAACTGGTTCGACGCCAAAACCCCGAGACCAGTTCATTGTCAAGGACCACCGGTCTCACCGTTCTCCTCTTCCGTTCGAGCTCTCGCGGCCAACAGACGATACCGTCACTCCTACGCGGTACAGGAACAAACGGTAGTCGTGATTCTTTACAGCATCCGTAGATCTGTACGTGCACGTGGCAACGTATCGAGCGTAACCGCACGCCTACTTGTATCTCCTACCTTTGTAGATTCCACAGAGATTGTTTACCGTTGGGCATTGTTCTACGATTTCTTTTCGCCGTTTCACGGAAATCCTCTACACGGGGCGATTAGTTTCGCCGCAGAAGAACGCGAATCTAAAGCCGAATCGTGATCAAAAATGTTGCTCAACGAGGATTGGTAATGGTTCGAGTAATGAGATTGTATGTCTTATACATAGTACGATCCTTAACATAATTTTGTTACTAGTTCTGCGGTTCGTTGATCAACGATGCGTACGATATTCTTTTTTATTTCGATTTCGATCGATCCGCTTTGATCAAATTTAATTGCTCGGAAGTGTTACTTCAGTTAGCTATTTTATTTAAACAAAAAAGCACACTCTTTTCGTGATTTCCTAATTTTTCCCCAATTTTTGAAACATCTTCCAACATTTCGTTGCCACTTTCATAAAAATACAATTCACAATTATAATAACTTTTTACTACTCTTTCTAATTAAACACTCCAGTGATACCAAAATTCCCGACAAGCGCCCCTTATCGTTATAATCAACGACGCAGACAGCCTCGTCATTTCCGTGCAAGAATGTAAAGGCCTCGTTCAGAAATAATTGCAGCGTAAATTTGTTTCAACAGGTAACCCAAACAAAAAACCCCCCAAAAAAGCCAAACCCGTGTCATTCGAATCCCCGAAAACACTGCCCACCACAACTTCGTGATTCCTCGGCATCGTCGTAGGAGCAACCCCACCCTTAAAACTACCCGCACGCTAGAATAATCGACGCAAGAACTAATCCCCCGACCGTTGCGACGGAAATAGCGGGTCCGCGCGATAGTCCCGATTTAATCCGGCGCATCCCCGATCTTCCCGACGACGTGCGCATACAGTACGTGCAAGTGTTTCCCTCCTGTCGACCGACTGTCTGGCGTCGCGTTACGCGTACACGAAGCAAACGACCCGGCGAACTACCGGTTTGAACCGCAGCTCGATCACGTCTGGCCGTTTCCCCTCATGGGCGAATAATAATCGGGCCTCGAATCGGTGATATCGTGTATACACGCACGTGCTAACGAGCGTGTCCGTGCGCGAGGACCGGTGTCTGCGTGCAGGTGAACAAGACGGATCGTCCGGGCCCGTCGAAAACTGGTTTCGAATCGAACGAACGAACCAGTTTACCTGGCTAGACGACGGCAGATCTCGCGTTAGATTCGCCGGGGAAGTGGGACGATAGGTCAGTTCATCGTAATATTCTCGGTTCGCCATTCCTTTCCTCGTATCGTCCTCGTGCCCTCGAGTTCAAGGATCGCGGTGATTAGCATCGCCCCCTCGACGATCCACGAATTTCGTCCCGTTCGCGTGGTCCGTTGTAAGGCGACATTAATACGTCCGATCCCGTGTGTAATCGCCGCACGTCGTTAGTCCCTATCCCGCCGGATCCGGTTTTACGTTCCTACCGCGATCGCGTTATCTCTCCTCAACTTGATTTGTGGCTCGCCGGGTAATCGTCGTTTCCGTTGCCCCTTTTTCGTTACACGTTCTCCTGACCCGGGCTGCAATCTAGCATTCGCAGCCTTCCCGGGACACTAATTTCGTCACGCTCGTCCCCGTCGGGTGTCTGCTCCGATTATGCGACAAGTATCCCGGCAACGGCCAAAGGTGCTTGGACTCCGAATCGACGTTTCGAACGCGGATTTTCTCGTTCGCCCGAACGAGCAAGAAAGCTGCCCCGTTGGCCCATTAAGTTCGGCGTTCTCGTTCGAGGGCCGACCGGGAAAAAAAAGGTTCCTTTCACAGCCACGGGAGAGGAATCTCCTTTCCTCCGCAACGGTTTTTGATCCGCACTCGAAACTCGCCTGTCCTCGTTTCTCGACGGATTCCTCATTCCGCTCGGCGGTTCCCGCGATACTGTCGGCCGGGCGCGATCCGCAGGCATATCCGTCCGTGAAACATCGACGCTCTCGTCAAACGCGTCGTGCGGCGATATAAATTTTACCTGGCCGTCGGGGAACGTTTCGGAGCCCCAGGTGTTGCGGAGTATCGTCGCGCGGTTGTTTGCTCGTCGGCGATAAACGCGAGATAAATCGGCGTTTCCGAGTTCACCGTGGAATCATCGACTCCGAGGCACACGAGTATGGGATGGAAAACACTTCCTGGGTGCGCCAGGTCGAGGTGGAACGTTGTGCACGTGTGTGTGTGTCCGTGTGTATAGACCCAGTGTCTCTGTGTGAAGGTACCTTTACCTGCCGATGGAACGTAGACGCACACATGCACACACCCTCGACCCTGCGCATAATGGAAAGCAATTCTTTCGTCCTTCTCGAAGAGGGCGCCGTACTTGGCCCTCACAATGTATCTGGAGTGCAGCCAGGTACGAAGGGGGGAGGGGAAGAAAAGAAATAAAAAGAGTGTACAGTCTGGCAGAATGGAGAGGCAGGAGCCATTCGACACGAGATCGGCAACAAAGGGAACGTGTTGCGGTCGGATTACTGTGCATATATCTTCTTTTTCGCCCAAAGAGATTGTACTCCTTTTTTTCCGGACGGGCCGCGTCACGCGTTCACCTGCGATAGGTGTTCCACCTCGTGGCGGTCGTTCTTGAATCGCGCGAGACCCGAGCGTCACTTGCAAGCAGAACCATTCTTGCCGGATCGAAATTCGTAGGTTCGTACAATGTACATGGAATATTTTATGTCACGCTAATAGTTGAAGATATGGAGCCGTGCTTTTGGGAGGGATGCAAACTTTGCGCTCTGGGCGTGTAAAATATTAATTGGCGGAGGAATTTATTCGGTACGAAAAGTGGGTTAGATACGATTTGATGCTAATTTAAGTTGAGTCACTTCGAAATTGCATGCAGCACGGTGACAGAGTGCAAAGCATGAAGCGTTGTGTCACGAATAAAAAGTTAAACGAAGTTCTGCCTCGATTATCTGGTAATACAGATTGTCTTAGTAATAATAACGGTTTAGAAAGTGAAGTTCTGGCACGTTGAAAAGTGCTCGCGACTTCCCGTCTGAAAGGCATTTCTCTTCTGTCTGCGCTTGTGACAGCTTGATCGGGGCACGTGTCGGAACGTATGATATTAATTTAATCCCATCCACGTCGTGAAAGGTTGCTTAATTCGTATTGTACGTACCGAAGAAGTAACGCACGGTGACTAATAAAATTGATGAGTCAATTGGCCTTATCTGGCGCAAATGTCGCGTTTCGTTTAAATGCCATTGTCTTCTTTCTCATATACATAAATAGGTGTAATACGTTGAAATGTAATTTCATCAACCCGAATCTTGCATAATTTTATACTATCGCGTATTCTTTCATTCCATGATATCTCAACCGCGATCGAGGAAAGTTTGATCAAAAGTTTCATCGTTTCACCGTGCTGGACTCTATCCTAGTTGTGAGAAAACTATTAATAAAAATTTGCTATACAAAATACAACACCAACAACACCAAAAATTGCAGAAATATAATACACAGGTGATAATGCACCAGTCAGATCATCCGTTGTCGTTTATATCAGTTTCAACCTAAACGTTCATACTCGATTTCCCTTGATTCTCGTTCGCTCTCGCGTCGAAGACGCTATCTCCATTTCTGGAGCACGTTTCTGTTCCTGTTCGCCAAAGTTATTGTACCGTGGTGCACATACGCGACAATGTCGAGCCAACCTAGATACTACAGAGTAATATCTATGCCCGTACGTAAACCGCCCGAAGGTGTGTGCTGTGCGGAGAGATGCGACGTGCATTGTGAGCGTACGTACAAAAGCCGTTAGATGCAGCTAGACACGTCGGTCGCGTTTCATGCAAAAGGACCAATCTGTGATTGTCCACGTTGAATCGGTCAGCCGGCTTTTCACTTCGCCCGGCCGAATCTTTGGCTGGAGGTGTCGCGTTCAGTGAACGTGAACTCTTCGAGGGACAGCTTGAAAAACGTGCTCTAGTTACAATCGTGGACGAGCCGATAATTTATCGTGCGATATTGTTAATTTTATTGGGAAAGTCTGTTTGGTTTAGATTCATTACAAAGGGACGAAGAATGTGCTCACGATGTTATAATAAAAGGATCATTTAATGAATAATGATAATGAATGAGAATTTAGTATAATATACATCAAAGGTAAATTCCCGAGAAAATTCCTCAAGAAGATCGTTCTTAAATCGTGCAAAAAGCACGTACGGTATTTCTTTAATTCCTGGCATGCAATATAATTCATTTCATCCGAATAATTGCCTCGTCGTCAATAAAATCAAACAATGATATCCAACGATCCTAGTCTAAGAATTCAGCAGTAACCTGTGCCTCCTAAAAACAGTTCCAAATTGGCAATAAAGCATCCCCGCAATCACATTTACCATGCATCTATCGCTCGCAAACAAAAACCACGAATAGAAGCAACACGAGTATCCAGCGACACCCCGGAAAACGTAATTCCCGCAAACAATCGACGTAACACGAGTCGAGTCTCCCCCCAGCGGCAGTAAAATCCGCGATATGATAGATCGCCGTGCGCAGATGGGACACGCGTTAAGTATCTGCCCGCTTAAGTGTCCTGCAACGCTCGCGACATCGTGCCAGCGGAAAGGAAAATGCGTGCACGCAGGCCCCGTGTACCCGCGGTGAATCCAATAAAATGAAACACCGTACGGGCGCGATTCAGCAACGCTCGTTAGCGCGGGGACAGCTCAATTTACGAGCTGGAAATAAATTGTTAATTCCTCGCCGGACTTGCGCGAACAAACGCGGAACGCTGGCGGCAGTCATCGGTTAACGGTGGCCGCGTAGGACGGGTAGCCGGCGTTATCTGTAACCTCGACGCGGCTTCGTTTGCGGAAAATTGTACGGCTCGAACGATTCTGACTCGAAGAAGCGTGGAATCGACGTGCACGCCAAGTGTCGATAGAGCGAGAGCGGGAGAGATTGGGGGAGAAAGTGAGAAGGGTATTATAATTGGGACGAAAACGAATGGTAAACGGTGGCTAATGACGGACGAACGAAAATGTACGGAGCGAACGAGCGAGAACACTCGACGAAGACTTCCGGTTATCAATTTGGCCCGGAGCTGCTTCTGGAAATGATTCTCGGGGCTTCTGCGTTCTGTGCTGTCGCGTTGAATGCTTGCGTGCTTTCATTTTTCCTGTCGACCCGTCGATCGATAGTCCAATTCGGAGACGCTTATTTATAATGTTGCGCGGGGTTAGACGATTTTATTAGAAAGCATGGGAAACATATTGATGGAAGGCTTGCGATATTAGGAGTGGGTAGAAGTAGAGGGTTAATCGTTAACGAGGTGGGAAACTGTCCTCAGAAGAGGGGTTGCTTCGCTTGAGTCAACCTTGGGGTGTTCCACGTCACTTGCTCTTGTCCTTGTTCATCTTACTTCCTCTCTCTCTCTCTCTCTCTCTCTCTCTCTCTCTCTCTCTCTCTCTCTCTCTCTCTCTCTCTCTCTCTCTCTCCCCCTCTCTTTCTCGTTGCCTTCGTTGGTCTCACAGCAACCCACATCAAGCGCATCCCTTCGAAAATTCCCTCAGGAGAGATGACTCATCTCTGCGATCGATTATCCTGATGCCTGGTTGTGGCTGGACAGTTTAGATTTTATGCTTCGTATCGTTTCTGGATTGCCGCCGGCATTCAAAGGTGCGTCAACTGTCTTACGGAAAAACAGCTGGAGGTATTTTTGTGGAAGATGTTTCGAGAATGATGCGTGTATTTTCGAAAGAGAACATAGTATTGGAGAAGAAGCTTGCGGTATTAGAAAGGAATAACGAAAATTGTTCGATTATCTGTTGGTTCGTACGTACGATATTATAGAATTCGGTAAAATAATTGTATCTTTTAATAGAATTAACAATAATTGTATATTTTAATAGAAAATCTTAGTCTTTTACTACTAAAAAAAATCGACACACCGATTGCTACATAAATTTGGCGAACGGGCATTATTTTGTTTTCACTTTTCACGTGTCGCGCCTGGAGCGTTCTCTGAAATATTTCAAACCATCGTTCCAATCTCAATTTCGTTCGACCGTCTACAAAATGTTACCGTGATTCTGACCAGAACAACGAAGTGGCGCAGTTGGAAGCATTCTTCCGTATGCAATCATTTCGTTCTGGAGGTGCAATGCAACAGTTCCTATCTCGAAACCAAGCAATTTCAGGTTCCGTCGGGGGATCGATACACGTTCTTTTCAAAAACACACCAGGTCGGTGCACGATGTTGTTTTGGGCGAACGACTAGCTATCGGATGTGACGTCAGACCGAGCGTGGAAAATCGCGAAAAGTATTTCCTCGCTGCCAAGACTCCTCGAGGGTTTGCAGAGCGAAGAGTGCCCCGCACAAAAGAGTAGGGTGGAGAAGAGAAGGGACGCGAGTGAGATCGATACCAGAGCAGACGAGAGTTTAGTGATTCCCGCCATTTCGTCGGAACTTATGCTCAATTCCTATACGATCTTTCACGTGACGTGACATTTATTGCACTTAACAGCTGAACCTTTATCTGACGACGGTGACGTTTGAGCCAGTTTTTCTAGACGATTCTATTAAAATTGGATATTCGATAGATTTAACAATCCTGACCTTCGAATTGAAAAGAAAAGTGAACGAAACTAACTGCTTGAAATATTTTCGCTAGAATATTTAGTATGTATCTTCTAATATAATGTTTCATTTATTTGTTTCTTGGAAAGGGGGAAAAATAGCTTCTTAATATTCACAGGCGTTTATATTTACTACTGATTGAAGCATTTCGTTGGTGAGAATTCTCGATGGAAATCTTTCATTGCAGGATCTTTTAATTATTCAGAACCATTACATCTTTCGTGATAGTTTATGTATCTGTGATGTTGCTCTGTGCAATACTGACAACGAGTCAAATAATTCATACGATTATAGATTACTATCCATATGCACGATAATGTACACAGAATAATGTGCACGAATTGAATTGAATGAAATAAACATTAAACAAAGGAAATCCATTAACAAATTTTCCAATGTTTCAAAGTCTGAATAAATTACCACTTATTGTTAGTTTCGTTTTTTAAACGCAGACGTATAGGAGGGACGAATGAAGGCAGAAGAAGAGACAAGGAGAGCACATTGTTTCTCTCAATCATTAGACAATATTTAATCCTGTCCGTTTGGAAGAATTTCACCGAAAACTTTTTTCGAGAATTCCTTTACGTCTTAACCTACAGAGGATTGTCGTATCCGTCTTCGTTTCCAAATCGTTTGCGATCGACGACAAGCAGGATATTGGATTTCTCTACGGTCGGGATGACTTCGTAGCTTTAGTATATTACTAAATCTATCCAAATCCAATATCCCTGCAGAGAATTCTCGAGCGGAAGTGTGGAAAACTGGAACCTCGAGTCCGGGAATTTGAATGCGCCGATTGCACGCGTGGCCAACCAAATTTTTCATTCATTGGCAATATTTTTATTTGACGTTACCGATTTTATCGACAGCTTTTCGCATCGAAAACTGATTCAGTTTGCGTTTGTTGTTGGCCACGAATGAATTCAACCGATCGAAATATAAATTACACCGGTCATGTGCGCATCAAACCAAATGGTAATATCGTCAATCATAATACGCATAATTTCTTTCGAACGTCAGACCTGTGCAATTTATATGGTGGTTGAATGTTATTCGATCCGTATATTCAACCGTTCGTCAACATTTTTTACCATCCGTTTTCCACAGGGAAATTGTCAAACCCGATGCTGCAATTTCGAACGGAATATGCTCCTCGGAAATGCAGCTGTACAAAATATTTGTCGAACGACGACGCGCGCATTTTAAAGCGACGATTTGCTATTAGAACACATTCGCCGTGTCCATTCACATTAATTCATGACATGTGTTATTCGACGTATTTACATGGAAATCACGAGACACAAATTAGTTTCCACGGTGTAGAATTTTGATTAGAACCCTCGTAATATCGCGTGCGCTGCGTTAACAGGCAATTTCTTACTTTCCTCGTACTGATTTAAGTCCTTTAATTTCATTAACACGAGGCCTGTTTATTAAAACCAGGCTACACCCGTTTGTATAATAAATTGTATAATAAATTAAAAAAAGCTTACAATTTGTTGCTTATCAGAAACCAGACAATCCCGTGCTTTCTTCGTTCAGATTGAAATCCTCTAATCTTATCAACGCAAGTTATCAAAGCTATAATTGAAAAATCCCATACTTTCGTACTTATCGCGAAAACAAGCAACTTTTTACATTGTTCTTATCCGTTCGTGTAATTAAACGATCCTATACTTCGATACCTGTCAGAATATTTCCAGAAGGTTTTGCCATCCTATAACCATGAACTCTCCTCCCTCGATCGATCGGTGTCCTATTGTCAGAATGTTCAATCATTCCTAATGGGCTTCTCGGAGAAGCGCACATGCAAATGCGTGGCCCGATCGCGAATAATGCGAAAAGCTCGTCGAACGATGACGCCGAGGACGAGAGGCGGCCACGCTGGTTTGATAAAGTGGATAGAGTGTCGCCCACTTTTGGGCGACGTAGATTCATCCATCAAATCCACAACTGGTAAACACGATTTTGCCGACGGTCCAGAAGCGTTTGCCGGGTGATCGGGTAGACAGCGTGCAGAGAATCACCCCCCGCGCACGCCGATCTATCTACATAATTCATGTGATCTCTTCAGAAGCACCCTGACAGATACTCGTCGGTGGGTCACGTGAACCCCCGGGGGAGCGGTACTCGTGCCGGATATCTGATCATATCATAAAAACGTGGGAAAAGCGTGGTTGAAATCGTGGACGAATTAACGCCGGAGATTGGATTCGATCGTGATCGCGTCGGGATCGACTTGTTTCGAGTGTCATAAATGGTAAAAGTATTCCGACGATGGTATTGCTGTGCGTACTCTTTCCGAAGCGGATGACTCAGAGGTATGGTAAAAATAAGCGAATCGTGGAAAGTACGAGTGCTTTGGGAAATATGACGTGTACCGTGAGAAGCAGTCTTTTTTTCTCTCCCTTTACAAGTAATGCAGGCACTATTGTTTCCGATCTAAATCTCGCGCGTGTTATTTGATACGGAACAACGTGGCGTAGGATATCGCGGCACACAGATACAGAATTACGTGCGTCGAAGGAATTGCGATCTTAGATGATGCAAAGAATTTCCAGATATTGAATCTACTAATTCTTAAATATGCGCGGCACTGATCAACGATCGGCAGAGAGAAAATGATTTATAGACTTCATTTGCCCATCGAGCTCGCAACGAAGCAGGACAGATTTGTGCACGTATACAATTGCAGCTACAGCGTCTTATGGTTCCCGGATTTTTGGGTTAATCCTTCGCTTTGTTCACCGTCTGAATGCGAATGGTGTTGGCCGGAATCTCCGGCCGCGATGAAGACATCGGGCGAAAGACGTCCGTGAATGAATGCCGGGAATAGCAGGGCTTTAATATTCGTCGGGGAATATTTTTCCGCGAGGCCGGCCGACTGTTAAGAATATCTCGCCGAATCCTATAGTAGGACACGAACTTAATCCCGAGGGAAACGACGCCATTCATTTCGACGCCTCGTTCGAGGGGCACGCCTCCCTTTCGGTATCACTCGCGAGTTCCGGAGCAGAGACCTCTTTTTTTTTCTTCTTCTGAAATTCTCTTTCAACTACGTGATCCGTACTCCTGGACGGTTTTCTACGGTGCTTTAACGAGGGCTTTCTTTCCGCTAAGAGGGACAGAGATGGGGAAAGAGAGGGAGGAGGAGAACGAAGGGGAGAGAGAGAGAGAGCAGAAACGAGCAACGATAAGGGCTATCGAGAAGGCGTAGTTATGAGCGCAATTTAATCCGCGACTCGATCCGGTTTCATTATCAGCGAAAATTACAGCAATTCGATTGGCATGCAAACATTTCGATGAAAGCGGCAGTGCAAGTGCTGGTCAGTTTAGCAGAAACGGAGAGTGTGTGCATAAGTATTGACGAGGGTCAATGGATATTTCATTGTTACTTCTTACTGTTCGTGCAGATGCTATGCACCTATACGTGTATAGATTTTTCTGCTACTATCGGGCACGGAAGAAATTATTCGGCACGAATGCGTAACATCAGAGAGGGCTGTAACGTTGGACGACATAACTGTTCATTTACTTGCTCGTTTAATGAACAGAATGCAGATGCACCCGGGAATGAATATCGTTGTACCGTATGCGTATGGAAAACAGATAAATGAGACGTGAATAATAATTTCTTTGGCGTTATAGGTGGTGAGTAAGTGGATATTTTTTACTTCTCACACTTTGAATAACACTTTTTGCACGGAACAATGAGAATGTGTATTGCAAAGATTTTTCAAATACTTTGAAAAATCATCACCTGCATAATTCGCGTATTACTGTCATTCTCAAGAATAGATGCTTATTAGAATATCTTACGTATTCTAACATGTTATCACACCAGCATAAATAGTCGCGATCCAGTAAACAATTTAACACTGCTCGTCGAGGATCATAAATATAATACTCTGAAATATCATATGTTCCATTCAAGAGTCATCCAATAGAGCACCTACATAGTTTCGAACGTTTTAATTTCTCTTCTATTCAACCGAAATAATCATAAACAACGCAGCGCTCTTGAGTGTCTATTAAATCTTCTTTCAATAACCATTTCAAGGGCCAAATAAATTAAAACGCTTCTCAAACTCAGCCCGTACCTACGTATATAGCACGAACAAGAATCATCGCTTAGTCTACAGACAATAGAGTTCCTTAGTCCTGTATACCTTCCCCCCAATATTAGTATCCATACTCGGTTGACCACGGTTCCATTTAACCAAGATTCATCGCAACGAGCATGCAGATCGCGGCGTCGTGCAAGCGCTGAAATTGGAGCGGAGTCCCGTCCGATCGATAAACCTGCTCGGGAGCGTTTTTCACGGTGGGAAAACGAGGCGGGGCGATTCCGGAATGAACGAGATGGACGATTCATTCCGCGACGTACCGACGTCGACATTAATAACGTCCCCCGAACGTTTGTCTAATGATCCTGAAACGCTCCGCCATTTGTCGAGGCTGCAATTTAATCGGCGAACAGCTCGCGGCCCGTCGATCGGAGCGTTCCTTTCGATTTGTTAATGGCGCGTTCGTACCGGCGATTACATCCCTGCCCTCGTCCCCTCTGATAGCTGGTCGAACGGGAATACGCCGGGGGAATAAGGAACGTTCATTGATAAATTAGCGGGGCCCGCGGTTCGAACACGGCAACTGAAGTATTCCGCGGGCTTGAGGACTGTAGAATGGCGATTGTTCTCTCGTCCGTGCGGTGCACGGCCAATTTTGGAGCACGAAATAAGTCAAGCAACGATCGCATTTGACCGCGGAAGAGTTCATTTTCGCCGGCGAATGTTGAAAATTAACGGGAATTGCGCGGACGGGAGCAGTCGAATTATACGAATAGTTATTCCGGCGCATAATGATCCTTTCTGATCCGTCAAATATTTTCATTCGGCGAAGTTTCGCTCTTGCGTTTTGTTTTTAATTCAGGATTCGATTCCGTCATCGGCGATGGTTCGGGTGCAATGGCATGGCACGCAACGCCTAGGCAATTTCCAACGGCATTCGTAATAGGAAATATATTGGGGTAGTCGGCAGGGATTCCAGATCTCAGTAGGGCGTGTTTCTTTTATTGGAACGTGTAACTCATTCTTGGGTCCCCGTGATAACTGTGTCGCAATTAAATATTGATCTTACGTATCTTGGGATCTTGCGAGTTTGCTCTAACAGTAAAAGAAGGGGAAGAATTCTGCGAAGCGGTTTAACATTCCAACGGGCACACGTTAAGATACTTCTCTACCATTATTATTTAATTTAATTTGCTTCACAATTAACAACATTCTTGTATTATTAAGCTCGAATACTTTCTCAAGAATCAGTTCGTGGACGGAACTGTGCGTTTGAACGTTCATTTTTTTCTAACGCAAAGTATGTTTAACGTCATGGGTTGTAATAAAAATATCATGACCGTGGATGATTCTAAAAAATTACGCGGCTTCGACGTTCGTTGAATGAGAGGCAGCTAAGTTGAATGAAAGTTGATATCCCGTGATCAGAAGCAGATACAAGAATGTATAAAAAAAAACAGAACTAAACTGTAAGCTCGCGACGCGAGTTAGGCTGCGTTCAAAGCTGTCACTTCATATTAATCCGTGTTTGTTTCACGCATACAGTATAATACACGCACGTTGTTCCGCGGTGATTCAGCCCGATAAAGTATAAAAAGGTGGCGTCCGGGAAACACGTGGCGCCGTTGGCCACTTTTTACGCTTCCGCATAGGAAATGCTGGAGCTCGTACCGAAACCGTATGGTCCCATATGTTCCGTTCACCCCAAAATTAGTCGACTTCGTTACGGGTTAATGGTTTAACGATGAACCGCTCAACTAAAATTACTGCGCTCTGCTGCGGCAGACGAACTTTGAGTCGCGCGATTGGTTTGTTTCAATTCGATCTTCCTGGTTCAATGGGAAAACTATTCGGAACAACCGTGAATGATCTCTTCGATAATTCAATTTTCTAAACGTAAATTCTATTTACTGCTCGCCTTGTTTCACTGTTCCCTGCCAATTATTCGAATACACACAATTGACAGTCTATTCATCTCTCGTCCCCTTCAGTACAGTTTCAAGTATACAATTTATATGAAATAAATGTTACACCGCGGTTTCTACTGGCTGAAATCTACCATACAATCTACCATATCCTCGCGAATCCTCCAATGAACAATTTTTCAAACTAACTCATTAGACACGTTCGTGCCAGCATCAGCAATTACGTTTCATTGGACGAACTTTGACCCGCAAAATTACCACATCGTTTGGCGCAGAACGGACACGTATTCGAATGAACACGTTGATGTCCCCATCCCGAGCAATTTGCATCTTCATCAATCTCGCTAAACCGGGCAACGCGCGTGTACATCATTCGAAGCGGTTTACCGTAATCTTCGGTTACAGACGTCCGTTATTACATATATCGATTACCTTGCGACACCTCGCGACCTCTCCAAACATCCCCACACAGGTACGTGCAACACGTACACGCGTGCATACGGAAATGATGATTTCCAATTTTAATGCCCACCGCAGCCGATCAATTTCAGCCTTTCATACGCGGACGAGGTGTTCCCTTCCGGTCCGCCGCATTCACCGCCGCCACGATTCACCGAGCGATTGCTCATCACTTGTTACACCGTTTGTTCAAATCGTCGAGAATAAAGCGCGCCCGTCAAGGCGTGCACGCGAGCCCTTCTTTAAAATACGGCTAAATGAAAAAGGCCATCGAACGGAAGGGTGCAATGGGGCGTGCGACAGGGTTCGATTCGTATTCCGAGTAACGAAACTAGCGGGGGTTCCGTGCATTTCACTTGGACGTCTGCGCCGATTGCGTACCCCTTTCTGTTTCCCCTTTCACTGTCCCCGTTGTACTTTTGTTCCCCGAGACATCGCGCCGCTCGAGCTAAGCGTTCCGCCACGTACGCGAACACGGCGTGCGAGAAGGTGGAAACGGGACGAGCCGATGCAAATAGGAACGGGCGAAACAACTTGGGCAGAGATCGAGACGGAAGCTGAGAAATTCAATTTCCATCCCTGAACAGGCTTTCCGCGGCCACTCTTTTCATGTCCTCGAAAACCGTCGATGGCCCGCGTTGAAGTGGCGGGCGAATACATTTCTCCGACGATGCGCGTGCCTGTTAATTTCGTACGCAAGCAGCGTTTATTTTTTGACATTTTGTCGCACGATTTTCGTACTATCCGGCAGGTTTTCTACGTTTGTACGGTTTTTAAATATACATATATGGAATGTAGAAATATAACGACAGCGACATTCATTTCTATGTTCAATTTTTAAATTTAACTGGCAACAACAAAATGCATTGACAGATTTATTCGGTAAGAAATTCAACGTTGTAAGAAAGTTTATTATCAACCGTGGAATGAAACCGTATGTCATCGAGGGATCGAAATAACAGGCCACGAAGCAACGGTGATATCCATCAGGCCTAAGTGGTAAGCTCCTTACCTGTTGCACGCAACTTCTTTACACGTGGAAACGAATGCACCTGTGTTCCAATCGTGATAATCGAGGGTTGCACGGTTCTACGATTGACGTTGAATGTCTGTATCGATTCTACTCGAATGTCTGACCGGGGGCTTCGTTGCTTTACGACGCCGCGCGGAACAATATATTCGAAGGCCATGTAAAAAGAAAGTCTATCGATTTACGCGACACGACGCGGTGCTGCAGGAAGGAAGTGCTCTCGCGTCTTCCCCTGGTAAATACGAGACCCTTCCGACTGGATACGGATTCGTCCAGCACGTGACAGATCGCAATAGCGCGGGCGATTTAACCGATATCGCGTCTATTATTATATCCATCAAGAATTCCCACATTAGTCACAACAATTTATTATACAGAATTATCAGAGATAAAATTGTATGTAAGAATATTTTGTTCGACAAAATACTGCAGTCAATCTGTCACCAATATTACTCACTATTCGAACTAATAATAATAAACATATAGCACAAGATTTGTCACTATTGAATTACTTTTAGAAATTCAATGAAACGCAGGCAAACACATTCGCCCTCTTATCAAACGCAGCATTTTACGAAACGTTTAACGCACGACGGAGGAAATTTCACGCGGACTCGGCGTAATTTCATTGACGAAGTTACACCAAGGCGAAACGGGGTGCAGCAGAGGGGAATGGCGGGAGTGCCTTCATCATCCTCATTTTGAAGCTCGATCGCAAAGTGGCTGTTCGCGTCGCCGTTGCTTTTTTTTGCCCCCCCCCCCCCCCCCCCCCCCACGGGTGACGCGATTTGCCTCGCGAGATTTCATGAACAGAGGCAGCTTTTGTGAGGCTCAAGCTCAATGGAAAATACACGACGACGACGAGGGGGACGACTGCTTCGCCCTTCTTAAGTAGACAAGGGTTCACGACCCTGTAACGATACACACGCAAGAACGCCCTGCACTTCCACCCCCGGCGAAGAATGCCATTCCGCCCCTTTCTTTTTCCCGACGATTCATCCCGCAAAAAGCACGCGGAAACGTTCCCGTGAGTTAGACCGGCCGGCAATGAGACGAAAAAGCAGGTCAGAAAAGGGCACGATGTTTTCCTTCCGATTACGCGGTCCATTAGTCCCGGACTTTTTGACCGACGTCTACGAATAGACTTGTACATCGAAACGAATCGTATGCTCGTTCGCATAGCAATTCTGTTTGCCTGCTGAAACCAAGCAAATTGAAGTAAGAATTGTTGGACCGTTCGAGTCGATCGAGGGAATATGATTCGATCGATTTCTGATCGAGAATATTAGACAGGTGCTGCAGTGGAAGGTATAATTCAGCGCGGCGTTTAATCATTCATGGCTCGTCTCGGGTTTCAAGCTATCGGCTCTGCGATATCGTTTCCGTCGATATGTTCAGATATTAGTTGGGGATTTCTCGAGTAATAATTAACCTAAGGGTGGTCAGGGTGTGCTCGTGGCGTTCGCTAATTGAAATATACGTGCTCGTAATGTACCAATTACGACTGTACAGGCAAAGTTCCTTAATTAGGGCCATCTGACCCGGCTACGTCGGTTAACGTAGCTGGCGTAAGAACCTCGGAAAACTACGTTTAATCAACGACGAATCAATACTGCATTCTCTCATAACCGTGCGCAAATTGAAATAGATCCGTCCTGGTCCTCGAGTTAGAATCACTTCGAATGTTTTTAATCAAATTTAAAGGTACGAGCGGACTTTAATTAGAAACGTTATTAACTTTTACGTCACTTTTTCGTGTTTTCACCCCTTTATGCCTTCGTTATTGTACCAAATACCTAGAATTTTAATTCCTGAGTCAGATATTGTAGTAATTGCTGATCAGAACAGTGATTTGAACGGACTCGAAACATTTCTAATGCTGGTAGACTTTCACAGTGGCGATCAATCAATTGCCATGTATCCAATAATAATTTATACAGCCAAGAACAATTCATCATTCATCATTTAAACATTATAGCATCAGTGGCAAATCTAATTATTATAGCCACAGTACTAAGTATAAATATTGTCCCCGTTTCTGCGTAGAAAATAAAATCGCAATGATACGTTTTTCACCATGGTACAACTTGTCATTAAAAATTATCCATTAAAAACACCGCCAAAAGCTCAGCTTATACAATTACACAAAATGAATCGCTCCAACGCGAACGCGTGTCCCAATAATTCCACCGCGAAACTACAGTCGGACGAGCAAAACTTCCGCATATGGTTGAAATTCGTTGTCCAGGGGGGTGGCTGAACCTCATCGACCGGGGTGAAATACTTTGGCGCAACCCTCGGGTCGATTCGCTGTTTCTCGCGTTGAAACGTCGATCCGAGTGCGCGTTCGATGCAGGCGTGCAGTCGTTGGTCCTCAGGCACGCTCCGGTCACAATTACGAGTCCGGTGGATCGTGACTGCGAATACGGTGCCACGGTATTAGACACCGTACACGACGGATGAGTCGTTTCGATGAGTCACGGTTGCGCGGGGACCACGGGACATCTTCTGCTTATTCTACCAGCATTTCGACGCGACGCATCGACGAGCACCGCGTGTGCCGAAATCGACGTGCTGCGTCGGCTTCTACGGCGGATCGTTGCACCGGCTAGGGAGTAACCGCGGCCATCGCGGTTCTCACGCATCGAATACGGAAGAGAGGTGCGGATCGATTGATACGGGATTAATAATGGTGGGCGAACGTGCGTCGAACCGTTGAACATCAATCTTGCCGCGTTTAATCTTGTCCCGTGGAAATTGATGGTTTTCTTTCAATTAGCCCACCGCCGCGCCGGCTTGTTAGAAAGTTCGAACGCCGCGGCTCTATTTATTTTCATTGCTGTCTGCGGAGTCGTGAAACTGCCTCCGTTTGTTCGCGCGCAATTGCTGCGTTTCCTTGGTATGCACGTGTGCGCATAATACACGTG
This sequence comes from Nomada lathburiana, assembly GCA_963667235.1. Lineage (NCBI taxonomy): Eukaryota > Metazoa > Arthropoda > Insecta > Hymenoptera > Apidae > Nomada > Nomada lathburiana. Next base: position 5,367,779 of record OY763905.1, read on the forward strand.
GATGGCTCAGAAGCCGATCAGTGTAGGTCCAACTTTCCCTGAACGCGAGTTTAGCTGTTCAAAAATCTCTATGTTGTTGAAACGTTCGGTTGAGAAATCAATTAAATCGCTATTCTCATACGTGAGCAATAGATGACGGTACCGACATTGTCATATTTTCCCAAGAAACTTGATGAACCTTATTTGTCTCGGTTTGAATGCCGATGCACTTACACTGATTGTCGATCGGTTTCATCGAGCTTCAATTGTTTGCAGAAATAGATCTAAGTAATTTCATCTGACGTACTGGAAGATCGATCACTCGATGTTTTTCCTTCCTTTTAGTAGAAACGGTTGAACTCCACTTGAACGTTATTAAAATTTGTACAAGAGTCTAAGGAAAATGAAATATGCGTGCTGGTAATGATCAACTCGATTCTCTCGGGGCGGTATTTACAATTAGCGGTACATAATCCTGGACTAATTGCTAAATCAATATTCATCTTTGCTGTGTAATTAGGAGCATAATATGGGAAGTATGGAACCATAATTGATAGCAGTAATGTTTATTACGTTGCTGACCTGTTCAGTGTCACATTACCCGAAATACTCACTATCGAATACTATTGAAATGTAATTAGCTTCAATTTGTTAAAGGAAGAATATAATTTGCTCGGGATGAAGGAGGAACAGTAATTCAATTTTCATGTGCTGTCTGTACAGACTCATATTTCCGCCTAAAGCACGAGCAAGGGCTTCATTCGGCGCGCAGCTTGTGAAACGTCAATTTAGAGACGTCCCAAATGACGAACCCCGGCGCAAATTTGTTTAATCGACGTGATTGCACTTATGTCACCAACGAATTTGGCCTCTTCCCCCATGCGGACAACGTGGCCTCCTATTCTTCCTTCCTACTCTCGTTGACGTGGACACGATTTATGGGGTGTGATCATGAAAGATGTTCACAGCAAAATAAAGCCTGCGGCGGAAGTTCAAGGGAGTATGCTGTCATAAAACTCCACTAATACTACAGTCATATAAATCGAGCCTAGAATGTTTAACCCTCGAACGATCGGGAACTACGTGAAACACATATCTGCTTTATCGTCCTCGCTGGTCGCAATCAATTTTATTTGCACCAAAGTAATAATCGAGGAATCATCTTTGAACGACTAACACTTATTTTGCTGACGGAAAATTCTAGTCAATTGTACAAAGAGGAATATTTTCGCTCACTGGCCTCGTGGTTCATATTAAAATCGAGCTTCTCCTTTTTCTGTTTTATGAATGAAAATGTACTTATCCTGAATCATTCCGGTGGCTCTTGTAATTAACCTGATATTCATATTGGTAGTTTTGCGCGACGGATGAAATTCTACGGAAATTAAAAATTGTTCACCGAAAGGGGCATTGTGAAGCGTGCAGCCTGTTAAAAAAGCAGCTGAACGCGCACTTATGAAAGCGGGAAAGCGATTGCACCGATCTGGATCGAACGTAAATCCACTGATATTTCGTGGCGTTGGTCGTGAGACAAGCATCGTGATCACATTGTCGATGTTCGAAATCCGAACTCGGGTGGGAACATGCAGTGGCACGTGTGCTTACACGCTCATAATAAATCCATGCACGGATATGCATGTTCGTGGCCCTCGAAAGTGTTTCTACGATGGACGTTAAAACAGTGCAGAGCTCGAGTATCGCTTTGATGCAAAGACAGAGGCCGGGGCACATCATTCACAGGCCATCGTAAATACACGTGCGCTTGATGGTTTAATCAGTGCCGATTTTTCGTTGAATTGCAATTTGGGTTTAATCAATTTGCAACGTAATATATTGTTTCTTTCTTTTTATATAATTAAAATCTCTCCGGCTTTCTTCAGTGTACTATTTCAGCTGTTCAACGTTTGAAATATTTGTCTCTTAAATTGCTAACAAATTCGAGAAGCTGTATTCCTTTTAAGTGGCATCGATTATCTCATTTTGATATCAGTTATTCAAACTGTTGCATTCGCAGATTTTTTAAACCTTGCTAACGTTTAACGAAACTGAGAAATATCCAGCTCCGCGTTATTTAACGAATTAAGGAAAAGAATTATACCTACTCGATTCCGCTTTACCTTGTCTTCTTATATCGATTAAACACCGTCCAGACGGTGGCAGAACAAGATGTCATCGTTTCGCTCATCGAAATCTGACCAGCCGCGGCGAATTGTAACAGTGCCAGCTCGTTCGTTCCGTGGAACTTACAATTAGTTGAAAGCTCCGGCTTGCAGTTCGGAAGTTTTGGAAAAGGCTAACGACGAGTAATTCGGGACGCTCGAATTCGCGTCGAACTCGAAGACGATCCGTTTCGACAGCATCTGACTGGTATTTCCGCGACATCAAACGCACGGCGAATTTCCCAGTTTCTCCGACAGTCTATCTTGGAATACGTGAAATCTCTGGCAGCTTTGATCAATGATAGCAAGAATCCCAACAATCTGGCCGCGGTCGACTTTATTAGACGGTCTACTGGTCGAGTGGTGTTCTCGAATCGAGGAGATGCTCGGGAATAATAATATGAAAGGAACTTTACCCGGCGAATTCGTATTCTTCTCTTGAATACGAAAAGACAAGAGGTATTCGATAGTACAAGTATCTTTCCGGTAGATATTTCCCTCGGCTTGGTGCTTTCTTAATTTCTCGAAGAACTTTCTATGTTGACCGGACAAAAATTTGTAAATGTACCGGAACACTTGTTGGATATATTAATTGAAAGTTGAAATATACAATCAAATATACATATCAGTGCATTTTAGGGCGACATTCTTCAATCAAAACTATACTAACATACCTAATAGCAATTTCTTAGGGGGAACAATGAGGCTCAATTATACAACACACAATGTACAATATTACAAAAGCTTCATTACAACAAATATAATAGTAATTTCTATATATTTTAATATCTAATATTCCCTAATTTCTGATATTATATGCCCACATGAATTCTCACATATTCTTTTATTTAAATAATCCTGAAAGTGTCAATCAACGCGGGTATCAGCACACCCAATAACCTCGTCAAAGTCGTGCGATGAGTCTGACCCCGAAAATAGGGGTTGGAGCAATTCGAAGACACCAAAAGGGGCTCCACGGTCTCTTTTAACGAACGTTAATTAACGTTATGGTTGCGGCACTCTACGGCGATGTCGGATGGAGAGGCAGCCACGGCAAGTGAAATTCCCTTTGTGACCGAAAGCCCAATATTGTTGAGCTTAATCACGCTTAAATACGCCGGTTCGTCACAACCGCCAAGGTTGGATACTCTGCAACTGGTAACCCGATCAAGATATCCACCTGGAGAACAATATTACTGCAAATTCTCTCTCGCTCTGCCTCTCTTCGACGGACACCAATATCTCGTTTATTATTATTCGCCAGTCAATTCACGTTTCCCGTAAACTATTCTGACACGCGGTGTTTCCACTCGACAGTATTATTCGAGCTAGCTTCTCTGACGACATTATTATCGACTGCGAATGTTACAACCTTGCTGTTCGTTGATTCCACGGAAATGCGTACAGAGGATCGGCGGTGTTGCGTAGCATTTCACGTTCCTCGTGTTTTCACCCCGTTTCCACCACCCCGCCGGGGCCGCTTTAATTTTCGCGAGGCTCGAAAAAATCCTGCGGTTGGAGTGGCTGCGAGTGAAGAGCTTCGAGGGAGCGATGGCTTAACGAAGAACCCTTCTTTGCGTAAGGTGCTCGAGAAGGAGTCGAGGGGGAATCCTCGTGCCTTGGGGGAAGGGACGCGAACAAACCGGCGTAATAGTCGAGTAAAATGCGACGTGAAAGTTTATGAGCAATTTTACGCGCACGCTTTTGAATATTACCGTGGAATTTGAGTGCGAAGCGGTGTATAACTTTCCGTATAAACGGGGCTTCATGAATATTTTTTATCGCCGTATCGAGGAGTTCGATACGGTGGGCTTGATTAATTATCTGATAGGCGACAGTAGTTCGTTCGGAGGCATAAATATTACGGAGCAATTGAGGTCCGAATTCTCGTGAACTTCGCGCGTAAAAGAGCCTGCGAATATTTTTGGGCGAAAGCATCGACGTATTTGATGCGTCGTCCCGACTAATTCTCTAGTATTGTTCAAACGGAGCTATGGCCCTTTCGACGATGACGTTACATTGTTCGTTTGCAAAGGACAGTGCGTACGGTAAAAAAGATACATTCCACAGAAGAATCTCGTGTACACGTTGCGTGCAATAAACGTATGCTCCCCGGCAAGCTGCATTGCGGTTTCCATTCGTTCTCTTTCGCGTATTGGACGGCGTATAAACGCATACCCAGGCGATCGTAGGTGGCCATAACAGCCATTGACAGTGCGTACGTGTGGTCGTTTGCTAAATCGCTTTCTACCGCCACGACCGCAAAGGCGGTTCGAACTAGACAGTCCTTCCTCAAATGCGTACGGTTTATCCTCAATGAACGATGCGACTCTTTGCAAAACTTTTCGCCAAACGAGTTTCGTAGCGGCTATGGTCTGAAACTGCCATTAGTTTCGAGTCCTTCACAGACGGACTATTCTTAGCTGGAATAACGTTTTCCCGTAAGCGTAGAGATTTCTGGTCATTTATCGAATTTCGCTGCGGCGAAATGACAGCCCCTCCTGACACTTTTAGATCAATCGTGGCGCGTGCTGTTTTAATAAATGTGAATAACGTTTTCGAAGAATGTACATTTTCAACGAGCAATTAAATGAATTAAGCTGGAAAGTATATTGCAATTGCGATGGTTGAAAGTAACAATTACGGGAAGGAGGCGTTTGGGCCGCGTGAGAAAATTCAAACAGAAAGGGTGTTGAAATTCGGATAAATTCTTTTGCTTGTGCTATTTGTTAGAAAGCGCGTCGATTTTTCAACGTTCTTTCCCTGTGCTTCTTCCCTCGTGTTCAACAGAGACTCTGTTTTATTGAACGCATCGATATCCTGTCAACACTTTTTAGATCGCAACGTTCCAGTCCTTTCTGTTTCTCCAGGGTAAAATACCTTTTTCTATAAGTGACAGATATATTTATAACTTCAACACGGATTGATGTGCTGCAGTTGTTAGTAAGATAAGCAGCCAGCGTTTACGTATAATCATGTTCACGAAGTTTCTTGCATCGAATACTCGTTGATTTATTGAAATACTAAAGGGTTAAGCGCTGCGATAATGTTTATATCATTGAAATCGATACTACGTTTTTACATGAATATCTCTGATTGTAGGACCGATCCACTTCTCCCCAAATTTTTGTCCTCGCCTATAAATTTCCTGTGCAAATTGAATTAATTGAAAAATATTAAAAATCATTTTAATTGAAACACTTGTTATTCTACGAGAGGTCTGCTTTACTTTCACGCTCGTCGAAATGAAAATTGTGGAAGTCGAACAAATTTCACGTTTCTCCGTGGACGAAATTGCACGAAACAATTATAATACGTTAACAGCGAGACAACAGAATTAAACAGAAGCCATTATTCGCCGCTATGAACAAGTGTTTTAGTGTTACAGACAATCGAAATACGCATAGGGATTCAATTCGATTCTTCGAATACTGCCCCCCACACTATTTTCCGAATCCTCGACAATTTTTCACGCAAATCAGGACCCCTATTCCACGTGCGTGCGTTTAATATCCAACGCGGCACACGTGACGTGCACGCGTGCAAGCGCACCAAGTTATAATCAACAGTTAACACTGTAAACTTCTTTCCATCGACACGGCCCTCTTTCATGCAGATTCGCCGCGGAATGTCCAGACCCGTGCATGCATATTTCATAACTCATCTCCATAACCGATTAATCTTTCCCGTAGCATTTTCAAGGGGCCACTCGATGCTTACAATCCCATGGAAAACACTCTCGATCGTTTCCTCGGCGTAGCTGTAAATCGTCAACCCCTTAGCGGGAAGGAAAAAGGGAAAAGATGAAGAGGGGTCCCTTTGACTCCATCTGGTTCAATCCGCTCTCTCCATCCCTCTGTATTCCTTCCTCGCCCCTATTCCGTCTTTCACTCAGCTTCCATTGCTCTCTACGCGGAAGGGGCAACCTTTTGTGCGTGCGGAATTAGTTTTCTCTTACCAGACTGGCTGGTAGCCATTTCGTCCTCTTCCTCCTTACCAGTTTATTCGTCGTCGTTCATCGTCCGCCACGTCGTCGTCGTCGTCGTCGTCGTCGTCGTCTGCGTTATTTGCTGGGCCGAGGGGAAAGTTAGGGTCACTCTGAACGTAGTCCCGTCTTGCAAGGGTCGCACAATTACTTGTAAGACACTGTGCTCGTTCGTTTGATGCGTCGTACTGGTCGTTCCGTGTGCCACCCAACATGATTCTTCTCGCCTCGATTGATTGATTGTACTTGTCGATAGTTCGATTGGGAAGTATATCTCGCTTGAAGTACGTTGTAATTTTCATGTGCCGTTTGGAGTTTTCCTTTTTCATTTCTTTAATGAAGCTTTGATTGCAATCGGAGTAACATGTTGATGATAGAAATGAATTCGTTGAAGTCTTCAAAACGTTTCATGTTTTTTATCCATATTTGCATCTGTATTATATACTTTCTATCGATATTAGTTTTATATATATATATTATTTAGGTATGGGAAATATATGTAGGTGCGGTTTGTATCGGATGAATGACGTCTTTTAAAAGAGGGATTTGAATATAAATTTTTGATGGAATTAACAATTTGATTTTTTATCGAGGATTGCAATAAACGAATCGAGACAGATCCTCCGGGTACGTACATTTCGACGGGAGTAGGATTTTCATCTTTTTACGGAAGAGAAGTGGACCACGAAACGAATCCGGTGCTTTCATTGTCCACCGCGAGACTTGGCAAACGACGTTGCGTAAAAGCTCTCAAGAAAGATCTCCTCTTACGTTGTACGTGGCTGCGGCGAGTATCTTCGACTGTTTCGTGGCTGAACATTAAACTCCTTAATTAAAAGCACCATTTTTCCGAGCAATTATATCTATTTTTCAATGTTCAAAGAGCCGTATTCATTGTTCCGTCAAATTAATTTATCCCCCGGTTTCTGCGACAATTACTCCGCGGTCTTAATTAGTGTATGCTTTAATGAAACATTGTTAACCGTGACAACGCAACCTTGATTTATCTTCGTTCTCTTGCACGCTGAAAAATACCAACAAATATGGACAAACGTTTGCACACATTCTTTCCTTAGAATCGTCTCTACCTCTTACGTCCCTTGCAAAAAAATTTGATACGCTATATCATTGTCTAAATTCTCTACTATTTGAAGAAACTTGACTTATCATTTAAAATATCATTATTTACTCCGCTCTTTCGTATACACGTTCAGCTTTAACTTCTTTTGGAGCTTCATTTCTCTCGCATTACATCGCATCGGAGGAATATATTTCGCCCACGAATTTTTCATTTCTAATGGAATCGGAATCTCTAATCCGATATTTATTTATTATATCGTATGTTTATCCGCCTCGGGAAGACCTGATGCGCGCATACGCGATTCCTGCGGGATCGATACTCCTAGCACTCCAGGCTCGTCACAACTGGAGGCGCGAGATTCCCGAGAAAATTGAAAACTCGGGAAACCCCCGGGACCTGACTCTTTTGCCCGAGAGCAAAGTAGAAACAGAACTCATTATAACTTGTCGATACTAATTTAATTAGAGGCTACACCGTAGACTGGAACTATCTCCCAGCAAAAGTTCCATTGATAAGCACTTAAGCACGAATGGAATACAAAAATTAACACGATGAGGATATTTTTGGATTGTTCATATATTTTTAAAACACGGATTGAACGGGTATTTCACGGAAAATAAGGAACTACAGAGCAGTTAACAATTTTATGTTAGAAAGTGAGGGACGAATATTTCAACAAAACAAATGACTGTTCATCCCTCTGACGTGAATATGGAAATAAGGAACGACTTCCAAGGGATTCGATATTTTTTAAATGTGACAAGAGATCTCAAACTGTGATCATTTGCGTTCATCTTTCGCAGTCCATTTAAATCCTTCTTTAGTATTCATCTAACGATCAAGAGATGTCTTCAATTTTTTTACAGAAGATGATATTTAAAATATTTGAAAGTATTATCAACCAAAAACCTGCGAATCCCTTTTACTTTATTACTCCCTTCATGTGCAATATTCTACGTATCCATCCCAATAACGTGTTTCATATAGGCTATCGCTTGGAGAACATGAAATTTCCTCCGCGAGACCGACACGAGCGATAAATCTATCGGACCCAACGAATACAGCGAAATTATACGGCTGAATTCTTTCAGTTTCTTTAAAATAAACGCGAAACACTGGGTTGTGTACAGCCACGAGCGTGAATAAGATTTTCCGCGTCAGCATAGCGATACCTGCAAATTCTTCGCCAGCTTGATGTAAAGAGATACCGGCTGCAGCCATAATACGCGTATCTCTATCTCTAAATATTACTATACTGCCTTTGAACTAAAACACTTCCCACATTCCAGTGCCGCGAATTTTTCCAAATAATTGGCAGAAAGTTGTGAAATTATCTAAGGTTATCTGGCAATCGATCGTTCAATTTATGTTACAAATCACAACGCGACGTTGACCCCTTACACCCGAGTTTATCTTCGCGTTTAAAAAGATCGGAAACACCTTATTACGAGAGAAAGTTATTGGTACTCTGGATTTATAATAACTGATGAAACACAACAAATAGATCGACACAGCCGCAAAACACTTTGGAAAATTATTTCTGAAAAATCAGATCAGATTTCCAAAGTACAGATGCCCAGTACGTGGCTCCAAAGTGGCACAGGTTGTATAAACTGTCAAGTGTTCCAATCTGAACAATCGAACGGCTCAGGAATTGATCTCACCTTGCAGAATGAACTACCGTGTTTGGTAAAAGGGGTCTAAGTCTGCCAATGACAGCCGTTAAGACATCTGTTAAGATGGCCGTTAAGTGGCTGCAGCGTATAACAGGTCTTTCTATGTACCAGCGTTACGTACGTTTCTTAAGTACGTGTTTCCCACGGTTAGCAAAGTAGATACTAAGTACTCGGCGCGCCAAGTGCGTTCAAGCTCGGACAAATCATCGTCACGACCGCAATAATGGAAGCGCCATAAAGCGGATAGGTGTGCGCGCGTTATGTCCACCGCCAACGATACTGAAACTATGATTTGCTGTTGAGAAAAAAATTGATAATCACACCGCGGTTCGTTTTTACCAACCGATATTAAATTATTTAATCAGCGTCGAATGTGTCGCTGTCAATTGCAAATTTCATATACCGTTGGCGCGTCGACGAAAGATTTCCATGGATTTTTCCACGTTGAAGTGGAAAACTCGACCGGGCCCGTGGCGTTAAATTTGATCACTAATTACGAGTTAAAAAGCGGCGGTGAATAGAGAGAGCTTCGTTTGTGTTTCCATCAATTTCGCATTTCGTTGCGTGTCTTCGTTTTTGGTTTGTTTTTTTAATTGAGATGGTAATTTTACGCAATTTCGCCAATGTTTTATCAACAAGAATTTCGTACGTATAAATACAAACGAATTCGCACATCGTATTGCACTCCGTTTCGTACTTCTCCCTTCCCTCCTGTTTCGTTTCTCCTACTATGCAAATAATATTTAACCCCACCGTCCATGGCTTCTCAGAATCTTGTACAAGCTCGAAGTTTCGCATACGTGGCACTCGTTGTGTACCAAATGTACAGTCACGTAATTCGTGACCGGGAACGCGAATATACGCCCGGCAATGTGATATCGTTGTCATCGATAACGCCTCCTCTCGTTTTCGTTAAATGCCGTCACCCTTAAGCCGCGATCTTATCGCGAGCTGCTTTCGCGTGTTGCCCGCGAGACAACACGTGTAATGCCGCGTTCGCAATGACCAAATATCGTTCGGCCATTAAAATGTTTGCGGTCCCGTGTTTTCGCGAGCAACGACGTGAATGGCACTTTGCGTTGAACACGTCAAGGTGTAAAATCTGGAGGCACGAATTCAATCGGGGTAGTTCACTATCTATAGCTGGATATAACTACTTTTAGCTAAAGCTCGAAAACTAGTCGAGATTGATAAGGTGGCTCAATGGGGGCCTCCGAAAGTTGTCATTTAAATTGCGTAGATTGTAGTTTACGTATCTCGCCGTGGGTACGTAACCGTTGCAAAAATAACGCACGGTTCGCACGTGGATCGCGGAGGTGATGTAAACTGTGTGCATAAGAACGTCTTAACGTCCACGTCGAGGAACACACTTCCATTCTTGTTTTCGCACTTGGCGCTCGTTCCTCCCGTTCATTCAGCCATTTACTTATGCAGGCGCCATTCATCCGCATGGCGGAACGTGCGGTTTTAAAATATCTAGCGCGTCGGTTGATTGACGTGGAATATATTTCGAGGCGAGGCTTTACTGGAAACGATTTGGAAGCGCGTAAACATTTTCCTAACGCCGTTCGGGATGCTGTCCAGGAGGCATTTTCAAGTGAAAGCAGAGGAGAAGGCTCGCTCGGGGAAATCAAAATTAACGGGGGAAAGGAGAGTCGAATAATTCTCTCGAATTCCACGGATTCAAATATTCATCCTCTTTACTGTATCAACGGCAACTGCTGCGATTAACCGGAATTTTACCGCCGGCCTTTCGTAAACGCGAATCAACGCGGCGAGATGCAATTCACAAATAAACCATGCCATAAAGCGATTGAATCGAAACAACAACGAAGCCACTCGATTGTTACTTTGAACGTTACCTTTCGCGGGCAGAAGTTACTGTCAAATATGAATTATTTCATTCATTTACGGTACACAGAGCGACTCTACGCTCCAGCAGTGTTTTACAAATTTTTATATCGCATTTGGGTCGCGGTACTCTTGCCAAGAAGTGTATCGAGCTGCGTTTCGAAACGGTTGAGAAGCGCTGCCGCGAAGTATACAAGGTAAAAGTAAAGCTATAATAGTAAAGTGTTGCTCGCTCGTAAGAGCGACCAATTCACTTCCCGGGAACTCCAATGAACGTCATTTCGAATTAATAGTCCGCCGCGAAACTGTATAGCAAATTAATTACTCTTTATCGTTGAAACGTAGAAACCGTGCGGGGCGATAGCAAGTACCACCCGGAGGATTTCCATTGGACCGCGGCGACGATTCGAAACCGTACTCCGTTTCCAGCAAGCGCGACTTGACGAAAACGAACGGTTCGTTTCGCGCAACGAAACATCGTCTCCCCCGATGTGCGCGAGCATTCCGCTTCGAATTCACCGGCAGCCGGCGGCCGGCGCACAACTTAATCGCGGTGCGTAGACGCACGGAACGATGGGGCGTGATACGAATGCGAATTGACGCGGGGCGATCGCGATGCAGCGGAGATTCGCACGAAAAGACCGGGGCCGAGATCGCTGCGAGAGGCTTCGTGTTCCGTCGAGTTTACCGTTTCCCGCTTGCATCGGTGGATCCGTTTTGCATCGCCGACCGTAAGCGCAATCGGTCGCGCAAATTGATCCGCGTACGAGATAAATACCAATCGGCCCACGGCGCTCGATGGAAATGCAAATACCCGAGGACCGTTCCCGTAAACAATTTCACTCGCGAAACGCTCGAATGCTCTTGGGGGGAGGGCGGGTTTTTTTGAGAAAATGGAGGCGCTGTCGAAAATTCGTTTCGTTGTTTCGTTACGTTCGCGAGCTTGGCAGTCGATATTAGATCAATGGAGTGCGGCGTGACTGTTTAGCGATGCGTTGGTTTCGATCGTTTCACGGTAACGGATATCGTACAGATAGATGTCTGTTGTTGGCTTTAGTTTGATGGTGTGTATTAATTTCGTTGTTGAGGTAGCGATTATTGTTCTTTAATTCGGAGAATAAGTTTGGGTGCACAGCGCTTTGCGATGCCACTGCATCGATACCCCGGGGAGAAAAGTCTGCTGCATTGCAATTGAGTCTGATTCGGAGCCAGATTTGTAATCGGAATTCGGCGCTGCTACATTTGGAATGCGATTCGTGTTATTTTTAATTTCAATGGCTGTCCCTAAAAATAACTAAATCCGGCTCGGAATATTCTCGAATAGAGACAATTGAAGAGGGCAGACACGTCGAAAAAAGAATAATAATTACTCCATAGCGCAAGCTTCGTAAAAATGAGTCGGGTAAATTAAACTGATTAAAAAGCGGCGGTGCGTTTCAAGCACTTCCAAACACCCTCATGAACGGCTTACATTACGAGCTCCAATTATCGTCAATCTCGCTCCCATGGACCCCTTTAAATTCTTCATGCGACTGCTTTAAAACAGCGCCGTGAGAATTCTAAACGAATCGTACTTAACAAAAAGTGCTATTAACCTTTCGTATATTAATATGTCGGTGCGGAGTAGTTTAACGTTACTTTTTACACAAGTTTACGCGAGAATCTCCTTCTTTTTTCTAACAAAACGGTATGTCTCATTCGATAGCTTTCGAAGTGTGCAGGATAAAAAAATTGTGACAAACGAAGTAAGGCCAACATAGCTCGGGCCCTAAAGGACTGAATCGATCAGCGTCGAAGACAGAGAAATCTCTAACTGTGTGTTTCTAACGAACGCGCCACTGCGGCACTGCACCGTCGCGGCTGGTAATCGTAAGCGCGATCGTGCGAGTAAATTGAGTCACGTACAGGATAAGAAGAGAACTAGTATTATATGGGGCCGATAGCGTGACGCGGTAATGAAGTGTCTCGTTTTCCCGATACGCTTGGCGTTCGAAAATTTTAACCACTCCGAGGCCAATATCTCGATTTCCCCTCGAGCACACGCAGTCGCAAACGATAGTCGAATGTCATTGCTGCAAAGAATTCGTATCGTTTTACAGAATACAATCCCGACACCGCAAAAAGGAAAGTCGACCTTTCGTACGGGTGACCGTGCTTTGCGGGAATTCTTCTGCACTCGCGAACGCATCGGAACGGTTTAAAAGCAAATTTATTTCTAACGCCATCGTTTCTCTATTCTATTCGCGCGTGTATAAAGCACGAGGACAAAGACGTATTCGAGACTATTTTAATGCGGGCTCGATTTCATACGTTCGGAAACGATAGATTAAGCGAGTATGTACTTGTAAGTGTGCAGAACATTTTAGTAGGACACGAATTGGGGCGACGTGTCGAGTGTGATATTGCGAGGCATTAATAAGCGATAGATTGAAATTTTATACGAAAAGAAATTACTATGGCATGCTGGTGTGTCGCGATTTTACCATTCTTAATTTAAGATATTTTTGTCAAGGATGAACCGGCGTAAATTGTTTTCATATGAAAATTTAACGTATTCTCGTCGTTTATTTCATTCACGTGATTTTTTATAATGATCGTCAGAGATGTGGGTGATGGATACTCCGATTCACGAGTGACTCTAGAATTTTTCATGTACTAATTTGAATCAGTCTGCTCCATTGTGGAAGTGCCGACTATATTATCGTATTAGTCATAAAAAAATCAGCAATTCAATACTGTGATTGACAGCGTATTACGTAGGCGCAACTTTGATTCCATGAATAATAAACATTTGATCGTTAATGCTTAATGTCCATGGGGCGTGTTGCGAAGAATAACTATAACATTGCTATCCTGTGAAAAATTTGATCTGCATTGTCACGGTATTCCAATGAATCATCATAGAGATTATAAGTGTAAGAATTTTAATATAGTCGAGTATCAAATGTGCAAATAGGAAACTATTACTAGTTTCAAGAGGAACAATTTTTATTTTTCCCGATCGATTAATTTCATTGATTCGAATACAATTAAGAATTTTGTTGGAATATTTGTATCGGGTCTCGTACGTATGTACGTGTACACGTGGTACACACGTGGTAGCATTGCGTGTTACATTTCATTATTCGAGACTAAAAATTGAAATTCTATTCCATTTCTTTGCCTAGAAACGAAACGGACACTATCGTATCGGGCATATATTTGTACATACCTATCTAGAGGGAATATTTCTCAAGTAGGAGAAATATATATGTAGTTCTACCGCATTCCATCTCTTCGAAGGTTGGTCTGCACTTATAAAACTTCATTCTTTGCTCTATCTCTTTTAGTCACGTTGACAAATAAAAATAGAAACTCCTGAAAAGTGCATCTCCGCCGCGGAAATGTTTTCTGGAGAACACTCGAAACTGTGGCGGAAGATCGATTTTAATGGTAGATGTGCACAAAGGCGAGCAAAATGTGGTGAACGAATGACACCTGTTCAAATGCACCATGGTTGCGGAATGATGGCATCCGACAAATGGGGAACAAGTGTTCTTATATTTGATGTGACAACATTCGGATATGCTGGTACGAAATATTTTTAAGTCGATCAAATTTGGAAAGGAATTAAAATTCCTTATCCTTCTTGGAAAAGAAATTCAGCAAGGATAGATTATGAAATCGGGTTATATTTTTCTTAAAATTTCTTTTGTACTTGCAAAACGCGGCTACTGAATTAATTCTTATATCACAACGACATGTATTCAGGGAATGCATATTGAACGATATATTTATTGATATGTACGCTATCGATATGTATTAATAATGAACAGAAAGAATTATTTCTAACGAATGAACAGTAACAGTATTCTTGAACAATACTGATAATAAATTGTCTTGAATTTCGAATACAGAAAGGCGAGCAAGGTTTGTGAGTATGAAGAAGCTGTTTGTAAACGAATGGAAAAACGTACGTACCGGAAAAAAATGCAAAAGCGTAGACTAAAACAAACTGTGTAGAACCTTGGTTAACCGAATAATCGATTATGCGAACCCCGATTAATCGAACTTGTAGAAATCAGACGCAGATTATTGGATCATTCATTTATTTAAATAGCGTTTTTTATAAGGACAAAAAATCGGTATCTTCGTGTAGCATCCGTGCTCTTTTTTTATATAAATCTATATGCTTTAAAATTATAGGTCCACCTAATTCTGAAACACTTTATATTTTAAAGGTATGCTTTACACTTTATTAATCCAGACCATTTAAACGTCAATCAATGTTCTAAAAATGTCTAATAATGTATAGAAAGTGTACCCAGTTACCATTTACATTCATCTGTGAAAAATTTGCAAATTTGTCGACACCAGAGTACACCGTTTGCCCCGAACAATGAATAAATATTTTGTTTCGTCTTGTTCGGACTATCTAGTCTGCATGTTCATCTGATAAAAATTGCAGAACCAGGGGAAACGTCTAACTAAGTCGAATGCGACAGTTATAGCATATTTATGATTATATTATGGGCCGAATAATTATTTAACTTCTGCACGAAGTATCGTTGAATACGTAACAGGCAATATTCTTTTTTAACGCCAACATGGGTCACTACAATTAGTCCAGTGCCATTTCCATGAACAGCCAAACAGCATCCAGCCCGGTTCAATTAGCTTGGTTGCAGCAGGTCGACAGCAAACAACAGGACGAGGAGTTTAGAACTGAAGCAATTAGTGACGCAGAGAATGAGAGCTGGATATTTAATTAGTCTATCATCCTTTACCGTTCACAATTAACTGATCAACTTATCGTAAATGTTGCTCGAGGAAATATTATCAATGCTATTCTCTAAATCGGCGAAGCAAAGGACTCGTGAGCAAAATCCCATAGCTACGACTGCTTGATTTAATTATTTCTGTTCAAGAAAACGTGATGTTTTAAACAAATAAAGCTTCATTCTTAACGCTGCGATATTACTAACAACTCGAAACACTTAAGTACTGTCATATTTAAAAGTACACCACTGCAACGCATAATTAATCACAATTGACATGATTCGATTGAATTCCTTGGATCGATTCAAAGAAATTTCCATCGATCTACCTGCGCTGGAACTAAATTTCAAACGAGGAGAAAAACGAGAAGAGAAAACCCTTTCGAAACTTTCAGGCAAGCACGATCGAACGACTATCGATTTAATTACAGGGTTACCCTGGCACACTCGATTGGTTTTCGTTTGCGACGACACACTGGTCGCGCCCCCGTAACCCTTTTCGCGCTACCATTTACATGATATTGAATTCAAGCCAGAGATAAAGTCAACGTTGCTCGCAACGAGATTGGGTAGCACGTTACGTACGAGCCATTTTTCCCGGCAAAACGTTTTCACGACATCCAGCCAATATCGGCCGCACATGGCCCCGAGATGGCGGCATTAAAGGAATACGGGTCACCGAGGAATTTTCAAGCCACCACGTTCAGCCGCGTCGTTCGCCAGGGGAAGAGGCATGTCTTACAATCAAACGAAGCTCGGAGGCATCACGCTCCACTTGATACTCTTTGAGACAGAGCGTTTTTAGACAGGGACGTTTCATTGGCATGAAAACCCTGATTAATGTTTTCGAATATCCCTCGGTGAACGATTTCAGTACATTGATATATTTCTGCGCGCCGTTGGAAAAAGGGGAAGAAAAATGGGGAAAAAGTTTGGTATTGATCGGAATTTGAATGGGTATTTCTGACGGATGAGGATGACGTTAAAATATTAGGATAGAATATTCGTGTTCACTGCTGCACATTGAAAAAGCACCTTCGACTGAGGTTTCTTATCGCGCTCCAAGTTTTTCCCCGTTTTAATAAAGATTCCGGAAAGCAAGTTTCACTTGCACTTGCCTCGATATTGATACGCGTTTCACTGGCATCGTATAACTACCTGAGATCTGTATCTTTCTTTAGGTCGGTTTATTAAGAGTTCGTGCCTTTCTCGTCATTCGTTTCGTCTGCCGGAATTTCTCTCGTTTCGAATCGCAATGCGAACAGAAAACTTCTAGATACTCGCTTTGATAGAAATATCTACCTTCCGATTTCGCCACGATTCACTGTACACCTACTAATAGCAGCGAGGAGCAGTTGAAACGCGAGGAAAAGTTTTCAATTTTATACATAGGATCATTATCATCCGTATTCGTAATAATACATGTACAGCTCTCATAGGCTTTCGCTCCGTTGAAAATTACTGCCCCATTATCCAATTAAACCAAACAGTAAACTCAGACCGTATTCCATTATGGATGCCCAGTGTAAACAAAACCGACGGGGATTTCTCATCGAAAAATTACCCGAATAAAACAATCCCTGCAATACAAAATCCAGAAACTCGTCGGAAAATATTCCCGGTTTATACAAATCCAGGAAAATTGTTATACATGAAAAATATAATCATAAAATACATGCTTCTTTATCTCCCAACATTTCAACAACCCTTCGAACCCCTTATCAACGCAATTTCCAAAACACACAGCAGTCCAATTTTTCACCACCGCCCATAAAACAGTCCCGCAATTGCACGGAGCGTGTAACCTATAATTACACGACCGCGCGGGGCGGCGGTTTGCCATCAGTTTATATCTGGATCCTTCCCCTGTGCATTACCAGTATCAATTGCAACATTCGAAAACCGGGCGGAACGAACGGGAATCGAACGTGCGTTTCGATCGGTCCGACTTCGAGTCGGGGTGCAGCCTCCCCCTGTGTACGCGGCGTGTCGTTGTTCCCTCCCGAAATTGGAACGTTTCACCGCCGGCGATGCCGTTGCAATTTTCATCGATACGATCTGACCATCGGCCGTGAAGCCGGGCCCGTTTCCTGTCCGGAATCGTCGAACCGATTTCGTCTGGTCGCCGGGGCACGTGCTATCATCATTCCCGTCCTTCTCTTCCCTTTCACCGGTGACGCGTCGTCCCCTTTCTCCTCGTTCGCCAGCATTTCGTTCTCCTTTCTACCTAATTCTTTTTTCAATCTTCCCCCGTTCCAGCACCCCGTCCTCGATTCACCTTCCTTATCCGTTCCCCCGATTTTCGCGCGTCCCACGAGCCCGCAAATTCATTACCGACATTTGCATCTTCGATGTTTGTCCCGCGTTTCCCTCTTCCAGCCATTTGTTCCGCGAACTTCGCCGTTCCTCCACGGCCCATCGGTCCGGGCGTTCCTCCCGCTACCATTGTTCCCTGGAGATACCGTTGCGGCGAACCGGGAAACCGGAATTCGTGATTGTGTACACACTTTGTTTCATTATTGGCGAGCAATTTGCCGGGAACGGTTGGGCGTTTCGACGGTTTCCTGCGCTTTCGTTGGCGGTCGAAGTTTTAATTATGGCGGGCGGGAAACGTTGAACCGTGCAATTCGGCGGACCGATTATTAGCGAAGTTGCTGCGCGAGGTGTTAGAGTAAAGTGGCTGGACGACGATTTTGTGCACGCGCTCCTTCTTCTTCGTTTATCGTGCGAACGGTGACGAGATGCGGAGAGTTCGAGCCTTTCCTGATGCGGGACGAGCGTCGAGATGTAGTCCACGAGCAGCGTCGACGAAACCGATTCCAATTCCGTTTAAGACAGTCGCGGTGTAGGTGGTTGTGGTCTTTACGCGCCACGCGTTCCAGTAATCGCGATAGCAATTGCACGCGAGAGTAGATTCAACGAGACGGTCACTGGTTCACGGAATGGAGAGAAAAACCGAAGCCTGACCCGTCGCACTTTCTAAACCTTGGACTCAATCCTTCGCGTGTTCGCTAGCGATGGACACGATTCTCAAATTAGTTTCTTAATGTTCTGAACAGTTGTGTGATTTTACTGGAGCGTGGATCCTTGTGGTATACGACACCCGCCCTAAAGTGATTGAAACGTCTCATTCTTCTGACGCGTAAAAGTCTTTCCTGATAAATCAATGAAATAATAACGATATGAAACATTGAAAACAATTGAAATTATAGACTCAATTATATTGACACAGAGTTGCGTGCAATATAACGGTGAAAATGATAAATAACACTCAAGTCGCGTAAATTTGATTGCCTGAAATCTGCATTCGCGTACAATTAATATAATAACAATGCAACTTGATAGTCGTCTATCAACTGCGAATAACTATATTCGATTTTTGGGCACGTTTTGAATCTGCTGAAGTATTCCGGATTGCCGATTCGCTTGTAAATCATTAAAAGGATTTGGGTTACATCCGTCACCGGTGTTCACAAGTGTACCGTCGAATTAAGTTCCAGAACGTAAATTACGATCATCCCCGGTCATTCCGGAAGGCCCGCCGGAGAAAGCTGTTCGTTATGAAGTTCTGTGTGCGGCACAATCGGTCCGGCCATCTTTCCTCCGCGCATTACTATAAATCTGTAACCCGGGGCCACGTATTTCCAACCGCCGCAATAATGGACAGTTATTCTTTTTAATTATTCGCTGTACACCGGCGAGCGTGAAAGCATCGTCGAGAATTCGAGACGCAATTAAGGGACCCCTCGGTGGCTGGGAATAATTAAAAGTATTCTGCTGCTCGCGCCGCTGTATCGTCGAAACCCGGAATTTCTCTCTCCGCCGGTCATTTCTTTTCGATTTACTTTTTTGGCCCCCCCTCCTCCGAGCAGACGAGTCGCGAAAGAAAGGAGCGGGCAATCCAGTTGGAGGAGGCAAATAATGAGCCGGGCTCGAAGCAATATGGGAGAAATCTGACATCCATCTGGCTATGACACGCGATTCAATTTGGCCGAACGGTAATTGCACTCGATTTATCTGCTCAGCTGGTTGTGCGTGGACAGTTTCAATTGCACTGGGGAGGGGCCTTGCAGTCGCGCGTACGACCGTCGGTGTACACAAATGGAATTGCACGCGGTATTCAGACTGTTTCGTTTGAGCCCTGCCGGTGTCTCAATTTTCCGTTAATATTGATAGCACTTCCTTTCATTGCTTTGAAATAACAAAATCTCTCACTCCGCAATGGATTTCTGGGTTTACGGTGTGATAGTAAATTCGAAGTGTCTAGCGCACTCGATTTTAACACCTGCTAACGTCAAGCAGGCTCCTGAGATTTCAAACATCGCTGTCATTGAAATATTGAATATCCTCAAATGTTTGAATTTGTTCTGACCATATCATATCATTAAACATCGAGCGTTTACAATTATTTCGTTTACGAATTTATGAAGTGCTGCGCGCAGAACAGACCGACATGGTATTACAGAAATGTTATGGCATTACGAAAGCAGTCCGCATCAAATGCCACTGCACGTCGCCATTGCACTTCTACATTTATTCACGAATCGTATAAATCCAGTAACCTTTCATTCGACAAACAATAAATGCGCTAACGCAGAAGCACCGAAACATTAAACGTACGATACGTACAAATGTCACTTCTATACTCGCGCCGACGGTTAACGATTCGAGTCACCGAGCATTCTCATCTTAACCCCGATCCCTAAATCATATCAACGATCTCGTTTACCAATTGTCGTCGGATTTCTCGGCGCGATAAATAATCCCGTCGCATCGCCCCGGCGAGACGCCAAGCAATTAAATTCCAGTGATAAATCCGGAATATCGGTCAAGCGTGCAGCGCGCCACGTCATTCGTCGACCACCGCCGTCTAAACCGTAATTAATACAGCCGCTTTACAAACCGTGGCACGGTGTAGCATTCACGACGAACCGCACCGGCGGCCCACCTTACAAACCGCGGCTCGCAACGTTTATTAAATAACGCGAAATTCACGACGCGGCGGCGCCGTTGAAAAGAAACGGAGACGCGGGGATATTCGCGCGGCCGCAATTAAACACCCCTGTTTGCCGACCGAAGGGGTTAGGTTTTCGCGTGCCGGCGGCGCGTCGTCGTCAGAAATGTTGCCCTTTGTCCGATAAGCAAGGGCGCCGATGCGAACGAAATTCATTCGGAAATTTCAATGCCGATCGCTGCCCGCTTGAGCAGGCGGGGGAACTGGGATTTGCAACTCGCTTCCCTGAAAGTTAGCGCACCGTGTCCGTGCCCGGGGCGTACGCGCGCACACCTGGACAATTAAGCCCCTGCCCGGTTCCCTTGGCGAATTCAAACGCGCCCCGTCTATTTCCGGGGCCACGAACGACTCCCCTTCGAACGGAACCGTGCTTTCCGCGAGAGATATGATAATTTCGTTGGCCCAGTTCGCCTCCCGGATAGTGACGGACGCGCGTCGATTCCCCTTCAGTTTTTATGCAATTTCAGCGGTTACCTGCAGCCTGCATAAAATTAATCTCACGCAGCCACGGATGAAAGGGACGCCCGGCGTGCAATGGTTCGAATAAATTCTGCTGTGAAGGTAACGCTTTAACGGCTTTCCTTTTATTTGGGTGATTTATTAAATAGCTTTGTGACAGACTTTGAAGTAAGCGTCGAATATTGGAGCGAAAGGGGTTAACGGAGTCATCCCGGAAGGAATTTATCTCAAAGCTTGCAAAAAGAATAAGGGACAAGTGCCTCTCGACTCGTTTATTATTTAACCACCGGTCACTCGAACCCTGTTGGCTATTTAAAATTTCAATCTCGGCTATGTTAAGCTTCAGCTCGCGAAATATCGCTATTCGCGAATGATTTTGCGCGAAGTTGAGCAGCGATTTTTCCCAGACGTATTCCCAGCAGCTCATAGAAATTGCGGCTAGGTAAAATGGTTTTCGTGCCATTAAGTTACTACCATTACCGTGATATCCACGGTTGCAGGCATAAGTTCATTTTTCCCCGTTCTACATTATTATCCTTATTTGCATCGCGGCAGAGATAACGACCGGTTGATATTACTGTTTTTTCCATTCTGCGGGAACGCATGGAAAAAGGTCTACGCGTTCCGCGCGGCCAGCGTGTTTAATACACTGTGTACACGTTCAATCGCGAAGTCACGTACGAATTAGCCAACCGAGTTACGAACTGCGAGACTTCCGGTACCATAAACGCCGCCACAAGAGTTCCAAGCTTCGTAGAAAAACATCGACGACCGGTCTCGCTGAAATTCCAGTATCGCCGGGCCTTCGTTCGGTTGCAAAAATTCGCGAGGAAAGTCTGCGCGGCTTGCGACGCGAGACACATCGTTGCGTCGTCGCGACGACTCGTCGCAAGCTGCAAGACGCTCGTCGAAACCGGACAAGAACGGACGAAAGTGAGTTCATTAATTCACGCGGCCGCGTTGAAGATCATCAGGCATTGGCTTCGAACCGTCGGCGATTCGAACAACGACGGGCGTCATGAATTTCGACGACGACACGAGAAAAAAAGAGGGTCCGCCTCGTTTTTTACCCAGAGACCGTCCAGTTCGCCGTTTTTTTTTTTTTTTCGCGTGATATAACGGCGACCAGTTGCCCGCTCATCCTCCCCGTGCCGGCGCGCGTCACGAACCCTTTCTTTCGAAGGGGTGCGCTGCGACCCCACACCCGCTCGGTCCCCGGTCGAGGGATTGAAAAATGAAGCGGGCGCGCGCTTCGTTGACGCGCATGCATTATGCAGCTAAACGGGACGTGAACGCAGCAACCCCGTAGGCCTTTTCGACCACCCGACGCGATTCGTTCGCGCGCTCGTAACTATAAATATGGTTGACGACGCGCGGGACCGCTGTCGGGACAAAAAGGACGAAGGGACACGGTGGATCCAGCGCGGAAACTTGCCTCGTCGGGGCATCACTCGCGCCATATTTGGCCGCGGACGTCTCCTCGTCCTGCGATTTCTCGTTTCTCCTAGCCGGCACGAGCTCGACGGTCTGCGCGTCGGCTACGCACGACGTTCGGTCATTTTTCTCGTCGGCTTTTACGGTCAGGGATCGCCTTTTCGAAAATGCAGCGATGGGTGTGCGGGGGGGGGAGGGGGGGGGAGAGGTCTGCTGTTGGAGCAGGGGAGCGATGGGGATCGGTGGTGGACGGGGAATGCGTTACCGTTGATTTATGGGCCGTTTTTATTGCGCGGGACAAAGTGGTACAGGCCTGAGATAGGTTTCGTGGATTCGGCCGGTTCGATCGATGTTTTCGGGTAGCGTTCGGGTACTTGGGATTTGTGTTTGGGGGCGAGGATAACACGCTACGGGGAAATCGAGGGAAACGTATGCGCGGTTGGGGTAAATAGCGAGTTGAAATGCAGTGATTTATCCTGAAGGAATATTGACTGTTGAATAAACGTTTGAGATAATTAGTGTACTAATTGGGACCTCTGTTTCCGAACGCTGATCTGTTCTATGAAGTTCAAGCTATGCACTCTGTAACGTGCGAACCCTTGAGAGTGTTGAAGAACGTTTCAATCGATAATATTTTGCCCGTCCTTGTAAGTAAGTATACGCGTGGTTAATGAATTTTTTGTAATTTTATACAATTTTATATAATAACAGTTTGGATAGATTTTTTCACGCGGAATTCCAAGACACATTGCGCATTGCATTACCACCAGAAATTACCACGCAGTTACAGTTCATTGATAAAGGACGATTTCTGTAATCGCTATTCCAACTCAGTTTCTACTTGCGCATCTCATCTGCGACAACCATTGGTGTACCCTAGTGCACCCTGAATACGTTTCGCCGGCAAACAGACATTTAACCTTTGCGCATATCGAATGAGTACCCCGGTCACATTTCCTTATTGGTCGTGTCGGGTGACTATGAATTAACGTCAATTGCTGGCGAATGATTAATCGATACGCCAACAGTGCCGCACACGCGACACGTTTTCCATCGAACAGCAGACATTTTGTTTCCATTCGATTGCGTCCCGGGGAAAACACGATAAACCAATTTGTGGGCGAATCGTCACAACAGAAAGGGGGGCGGGGGCTAGAGTGTTCTCCCTTACATCGGATGAATGCTCTCTTGTGTAATCCTCCGACTACCGCATTAAGGGGAGTTTCGTTCCACTTGTACGTTTTGTATCTCAGGATCCTCGAGTGTCAAGGGTGCGACCGGTTCCTACCCTCTTGTACACGATCGTGCACGCCGTTGCGTTTAATCGTTGCACGCTTGTATAATTCTGTTTGGGGTGAATAATTCCGGGGGTTCCCCCCAGCCGTCTCTTATTTTGTAATTTTTTGCGCAGTGGCTTCTCATTCGGGGGTGCGCTCGCCGGGCCCATGCTTTCGGTATATCGATCCGAAATTTTATGGTCGTAAAGGGTTGCAGCCAGACGAAACATTCTGGACACTGTATTAATATTTCCGAGTGTCCACTCGACGGGGAAAAATAACTTTTCCATTGCAGATTTAAAACACATCTGGGTCGTCAATTCGAATATGCACTGCTTCATGTCGATAAATTAAATCACATTTGTATATTTCATTTTCTCATGTGCTATATCACGTCACCGATTTATTAAATCACCTAATACTTCCGTCTCGAAAATATTGCAGAAATTTTCTCTCCGCTCCATTCTTATTCCTCATTTCATTTTTCGTCGCGATTTTCGTTCAGCGGTATACGTAATACTATCTAATCTTTTATACGCCTTTCACATACGCGTACGCGCATACATACGTACATCTATCGAACAATGACTCCGAGTTAAAAATAATGTTCACAGGCTTTCACCGTCGCCGCTCCATTTCATCTATCCGAATGTTCTCGTTCAAATTATCGCCTCGCTGCAGCCGAAGACCCTACGTTTTCCGCGTCCTCCTCCATAACCTCGGATCCATTCGTCATCGCGCAATTATATCCGAGTCGGGCGGGAGAAGCGAACGAGACCAATTGTACTCCGTTCAACGGCGAGTTTCGACTGTGTCGATCGATGCCAGGGAGGTTTCGTTCCGTTTCCCTCCTGAGTGCGATCGCCGGTTCGTGATAACGCGTCGGCCTATCTCGCGGCGCGAAATTCCGTCGGGTTCGTTCGCAGACTCGCCTGCGTGTACGTAAATGCAGAAAGCGGTGAGCGTAATTACGCAATCGCTTCGCGTTCCACGCGATGCTCCCGGGTCGTTTCTTCTCGTCTTTTCCCGAAGGAGGATAACTCTATTCGAAACGGCGCGAGAGATCCCTTTCTTCAACCGGTGCTCGTGATTATCTTAACTGCCTGAAATGCATTACATCCCGCAAGCGCGATTGCTTAAACGCGTTTCCCCGACGACTCGCGCCACTCGTTCTTGACACCAATTGCTTGACACGTTTCTGCGGCGCGCCGCCGCGAAGAGGGATCGTTTTTCGCTCTTCGAACCGCCACCGTACAATTATTCGAGTGTGACTCGCCGCTTGATTATCGCGCAACGATATCAATTTGTTGGCTGACTCATTTTTCGCGTGTCCTCTTCGGTCGCTGCGCGGCGCGTCCCGCCGTTCGGAGTTATTGCTCCGTGGTTCCAGCGGATTTGCTCGCTTGGAAACTTTTAATTAAATTCGTCGCCGAATCGAAGCATCATGCGCCGCGTCTTTTCGTTTCCCTGATATTTCGAGGGATCTTCTAGCTGCACGCCGTTTTGTCTCGGGATGTTAACGGGATATTAAAATGAACATTACTCGGGAACAGAAATGCAGTTGGATTGATTACCTCGAATAATCAACAATTGCTTAATAGAAAACTGTACAAACAAACGTTCTCTGTAGCAATGTATAATTATGACAGGTATTTATATAAATTATACGTTAATCAATTAAACGGAGTATCTCCCTATAGGTATACCGATACGTGTAGCTCGTAATATATTAATAAAAATTTTCTACTGTTTCGTGCTTCGGGCGTATTTTAATTTTTGTGAGTACCGGACCGAAAGGGTTAAACAACTTTGTCCTTGAATTATAATTACGTGTTCAGCGTCGCGTGCACGAGAGTCTGTCCATTCTTTATTTGATAATTTTCGTACCGTTTGCGTTTCTTGTATTTACCCCGAGGTATGAAACCCTGAAACACCGCGACGCATTGTACGAATCGAATAATTTTCGCAATTCGCGAAACGAGTACGGCCGCATCCTTTGTCGATTCTAATTCGGATTAGCACGGTCGTAACGAAATATGTGAAACGGTATATTCGGCGGTCGCCGTGATTCCGGGCGGGCGTAATTTAATTGCGTATAATCGCTTTACATACTGTATTATGAATTTCAAGCGAAAGCGAGCAGAACGAAATTTCTGCTTACGCAACGAACGACAGGCATAACGAGATAACTTGGTATGTATTCCGCAATGCTGCAGGTAAATAACCGCGGAATTACAGAACGACATAGCGCCATAAAGTTTGCTTAACGCGACTGTAATCGCGGCCGCAACAGCTTTCTGAAGTAAGTTGAAGTCAATTAGAATAGCCGGTGGTTCCTAAAAATAATTGAATCTCAACGTTCCAAATCGGCGAATACGAAGTCTTGGCGTCTATCAACGTGTTCTGTTCTCATTAAATATTTTTACCGTGGGCTAACTACTATGAATAATCGAAATACATAATAGAATTTTTTTTTTTTTTTGTTAAATTCATTTAACGTCGCATCGAGTTTTTAGTCATTAGCGACAATAGAATTTTGTATAACATTACGAACTCGCTAATTAATGTCATTCTCTCGTTGAACATCCCTTATTCGTTCAGTGTTGTACGCTCGAAAACCGTAAATATTTTCCCAATTCGAAACAAATGCACGCAATTACATTGAAACGTACGATTGTCCCATACTGTGTCGGATTATTCAATTATCGTTCCGTTTCTCGTAATTATATCGACGAAGAATAGACACTGATTCGCGGCCCGGAAAATTCGAGTTTTCCTACGAAACTCTCGCGAAATCGAACGCGCGCAAACGAATACTCTCCTTGTTCGTACGGATATTTCACGATATTATCTTCCCCGAACTCTCCTCCTCTACAGCCTTCGTCGAATCGTTTCATCGGCGAACGAATAAAGCGAATTTCAATTTCAGCGTATTTCACGTGTATACATTATACGCACCGCGGTGCTCGTCGATGAAAATGTTCGCGTTAATTCGTTCGATGTTCTCCCTTTTTCGTGGATGCTACTACATTTCGATCCACGTTTTTCTTCCACGGCTGCACTCTAAAATCAACAAACCATCAAAGGCATATTTCTGTTCGCCGACGGTTATAAGGGGACGATTTATTCGCGAGCTCTACTAACCTAAATAAAGTTCTTTCGGCGTTCCCTGCGGCGTTCCTCGCGGCGTGCCTCGCGCTTTTACGATTCAACGTTGCAAGAAACCGGCGTCGTCCCGCCTAATCTACTACACCGGAGAAAATTCATTCGACCGGCGAAAATTATGCTTAAACGTGCGAGACTTTCTGGATGCGTGGCCATGCGGCTATTTCAAGAAAGTGGCCGAACGCGTGGAATTCGTAGCTCGTGTCCCATTACGTATTCTAGAAATTATTAATATTTATGTAACAGTACTTCCTTAGTAGCCTATGCCCGAAACATTGATACTATAATCAATCAAGAAAAGAGACAAAGGAACAAAGAGATTTTCATCAATGTTTCATTATCTTAAAAAAAACAAATGAACGAAATAAAATCATAGATGAATTTTATTCAATTTATTTTATATTCGTACTACGCAGTGTTGGGCAGTATTAAATAAATTTTCCGTTGAATAATTATTTAAATAGCAAAGCTGCTTGTTATTTTAAAAATCAAATGCAAAGCAGAAATAATTATCTGCTAATGAAAATAATGGTATTAATTGCCATCTATGCACATATACAATTTAATTTATTTAAAAAAAATTACTTGCTACTTCTCATTTATTATTAACATGCAGCTTAATTTCTGCATCCTCGGACGAAAAATAGATGGTGCCTGCCTATTAGCTTTGCTAATCGAGAATCGAACATAAAACTTGTATTTTTTGCCATTGTTTTAAATTTTATCTGGAAAAACGATACAAGAAATAAATGACTCTTGCCATTATCCAAATGGCTTTCACTCGAAAAAGTCTTCTTCGCAATTCGCGTTCTTATTATTCAATACATTAATCAAAGTTTTCCCGCCGCTGGTAGTCACATACTACTTGCCCCTCTTAAATTCACTTCATCGTCAGCCTCAAAGCCCCTCCGCGTCGAACCCGTTCCCACCCATCGAAACGCGAATCCTACGTACAAGCTTTCGCCACGCAGCCGGCGCAAGAAAAATCGCAGAGGGGAAGAAGTTGCAGACAGTGGACTTAAGCCGAGGCGACTTAACGTGCAAACGACGGTACGTGCCTGGTTCACGGTGTGCATCGGAAGCGCTACGATTGGCCTCGTTAACATTGCAAATTCCTTGTCGGCCGGCCGCTTTTTTTTCTGTTTTTACCAAGGTAATGTCACTCTGCAATGCAAATTTCGGCTTGGCCACCCTACGGATAATACCGGCAGAGGGGAGGGGGCAAGACCCGCGAGAAAAGCTCGCCGCGAATCGACGAAGACGATATCTTGCTCGTCCCGTCCCGTCCCGTCCCGTCTCGTCTCGTCTCGTCTCGTCTCGTCTCGTCTCGTCTCGTCACGACTCGGGAACACGTTCTTCGCTGCTTTTTGTCCCGTTCCGTCGTCAATTTCACAGTATTACGCTCTCTGGCCAGACTCCGGCGGCGGTCTCGCGTAAAAATCAAGCAAACAGAAGTTTCGTTCGGCGCTGCGGTGCTTAAGAAATGAGCGTTTAGCCGCCTCCGGGTCGTCCGAATCTCCAGCAAATGGGTTTCTTAATTGCGGACAGCGTTCGTTGGCGCACGACGCCTGCAGAAACAATTGTTGTTTCGTTGGGAACGACGAGGGGCGAGAGGGTTGGTTTTATGTTGGATGTTATCTGGCATTTTCAATTCCTAGATCGTTTTCGCGGCACGTGGTTGTTGGTTGCGTGGTTGCCGATAAGATTGATTCGATTTTGTTTGTATTCGGGACAGCAGCGATCGGGATTTTTATTTTTAATTAGAAAAGTGAAGAATGATTGGAATGTTAGGTACATGGTGTATATAGCGCTGATAGAAATAGAAATTACTTCGCTTGTTAGTCGTAGAATCTGTGAGATGCGACATCATTCTCCTGACACACATTTTATTTCGTTTCGTTTTGTGTACTTTTAAATATAATAAATCAGCGAAGTTTGAAACAGCCACCTTCTATAGCATGTCGACGGTATTATTGTAATTTCAGTGTCTTAATTTTAATAACAATTGTAGTAAGTGTAATTTGTTTTAATTGGATCTTCGTCGGGACAGTATTAAATCATGAATTTCAACGAATGTAAGTGTGCTTGAACGCAATAAACGAGGCGCTGCATATATAGCGATTTGTATCATTGTGAGTTGACCTCATATTTAAATTGTGCATTGTAAGCGACCGTGTTGATCATTGTCATTAACTCTCGCGGCTCTGAATAATTTCACGTAAGAAACAATTCCTCCAAGCTCACGTTCCTCGGTCACGAGATGACATCACAATAGAACTGGATACGATTACAATTTTAAATTGCGTTAACAGAACACTCCTGGCCCCCTTCCAACAAAATGAATCGCATAAGCACCAGGCACAATTCTGAAAGTATTTAGAGCACAGCTCGAACAATTCTGCACTCTGTATCTAAGTATGTTTTGCTATGCAAAGACCTCTAGAATCTCCCTAAAATTGGGATCATTGAATTCACAATATGCATTGTCGAACATCGAGTAGCTCGAAACTATTTAACTTGAAAATAATTGTATTCCATGTCCTGCGATCCTTCTGATCGTCGTCACAAAAAATTTTACAGCAAATAATATAAGAAATATAGATATACAGATACGTAGGAAATATCAGAAAATGATTCGCAATATATTATCAATTATAAAGCCTTGGGATAATATGTTAATTTCCAAATAACTGATTCCGCATACTCAGCTAACAATGTTACAATTTTCTGCTAACAAAAGGCCTGTATTTTTATTTCAACTCTCTTTGTTGTTCGTATTAGAAATCTTATCTAACGATCGCCCGCGTTAATGATTAATCTAGAAGTCTGTCTCGGTCGAATACTTTCCAATCGATTCGTCGAAGGTGCAAACCACCGTGAAAATTTTATTCGCGATACGAACACGTATTCGATTGCACTAGACGAGGTCGCTACTTCGAGCAGCGTTATTCTCATGATTCTGAACGATAATCGCCACCGACGAACAGGTTTCGAACGGCGATCAGAGGAATAGTAGGAAACGCATTAAGCATACACGGAATTGTAAACCGCCATAGCAAAACACTATGTTACGATCCGTGACTAATTAACTGAATATTAAACGTCACTCAGAGGTGCACGTCTTTGCCATGGTTCCGCTGTACGGTGCGATAATTGCACCGCAATTGCTCGGACATTATGGAGCTAAAATTGCATTGAACACCGTTCATGGACAATTTTCTCAGTCAACTTCTTTCCGTGTATTAATTTCGTATGATTTGATTTTTCTTTTTGGTTTCTTACCCTGCTTGATGTTTCAATTCGAATATTCAGTTACACGAATACAGCGACGAAAGGATAAAACGATAAAAGTAGCGAAATAACTTCCGATATATTGCAAATTTTTTAATCACCTCTGTAACTAGAGATTGGTAATTATAAGTACTCTGTATATCAAACTTCGCATTGCTTGAAATTATACTATAAACGTTTTAACTCTTAAGGGACATTCAATCTGAAAACACGTATGGAACGTATGGAAAGAATAATTAAATCCAAGGGCCAATAGAGTAATAAATAAAGTGATAAATAAAATTTAGATGAACATCAATTCTTTTCGCCTCGGAATATTTCGTTCGCTGCTATCCCCCTTTCCCTATCTTTCTATAATATATAAGAAATCAAAAATATAGAAAGGTACACCTGTTGCGTCTGTATTTTTTTTTCCTCTCGAAAATCGGCCACTGTTACACTGATCAATCGGAGTACCAGCAGGATGAGTGCAAATTAGCGATCATGCGGTCTGATTAATGGCTAACACGACGGGCTGACGCACCTTGATCCCTTCTCGGACTGTTAACTTCTTCCCTTTTCCAGATGTCAGAGAGTCACGGCTCTTGGGTTCTCACAAGTCGCGATTCAGGAACACGCGATCCTTGCTTCCTCGGGATAACAATAAGTAAAATAAAGACGGCGCTGCTCGCCTGGTGCTATTTCATTATCGTGCGTCCGGTGGCTGACGCAGGGAAACCAGACTGTGGACAGACAGGAAGACAATGAAGCGAAAACCGGGTCCCCACTTGTTGATGCGTGCACTTTAATTAGTAACCCAGATAATAGACATTGTAACTAAATGATCAGGAAACGCGGGAAAATTTTGTTGGAATTTTGCTGAATCCCTGGAAAGGTATTATGGGAAAATAATTCAGGGGTAAGCGGTAAAAGGGAAAGCATATTTCAAAGTGAAGATTGGTACGCGTGCAATTGGTATCTCCTAATATTGTTTAAAATAGTAGAACAATTCGTACAGAATGAAATTTACTTGGAATTTTGGAACAAACGGATCATCCGAGAAATCATTTTTCTCCTTGATAATAACTCAAGTTACACCGCTCGTAAGACTTCTGTTAAATGAATAATAAAATTATGAATAATAGAATCTTCTAAAATAAAACCAGCATTTCTGAATTTCTTATTCTTGCTAGCAAACTTCTGCCACGCGATCAACTTGACTACAACAATTTGGCCACCTGTTATATCCGGTAACACGTTGATTAGCCTATCAGTGAAATTTGCGGCGGTACGTATGCGACACCGCGCAATATTTAATCGCGAAATTGGCGAACACATTAAATCACAGTTCCTGGCACGTTTACATGACACGTATTACGTTGCCTTAATTACCGCGCCCATTTGCACGACAAAGTGTAACGTAACAAACAATACCAATTAGCGTCGTATCACTCGTAACTCCGATGCCCGAACATTAATAACAAACCGTGTACACATCGCACCACTATGCTGGCTACGCGTATGAATATATCAAGCCATCGGATACTCGCACATTTTAAACGCGACTTTTGCAAAAGTGGCCGGCGTTCTTCTACGCGCAACACTTTACACCGTATGCTTAGGAAATTACGAACGCAGGATCAGATAAGCCGGGGTCAAAGTTTTGACACTTTCATCGCGTGTCATCCTTACGAGATCTCGGCGAGAAAGAGGAAAACGTATTCCTCTCCATGGAATTCCACGAAACGTGTTCCATTCACCGTGACGTGGCAGCTTGGCGTGCAATTTGCACACAATCACGTACTCGCGCTTTCTTTATCCATTCAGATCTTGCACGCGAATTTTCATCCAGGCCGATGCGTTTAACTTTCGTTTTGTTCGCGCGTCAGTGATCGCAAGCGTGAACGCGCTTCAATGAGTGTTCCACACGTTCCGGATAACAGACTGCCTGATGTAATGCTCGAATAAAGATTTGTACTCGCGCGTAATTCAGTTCTTCGCGTCCGAATTTGTTGTTGGCAATGATTTAATTAATTCGGGAATAAGTTATAGTTTTGCTCCTACGTTTTTACAGAACCACGGGCCAATTGTTTTTATCTGCTGTTTCTGTTTGGTTGTTTGTCGGTACAGGTGAACCGAGGTTTGCCTTGTTTGTTTGGAACTTAGCATCGCTCCAGGTGGATCTAGGTGCACCGTTATGCTTCCATCGGCGATGCGGTAGTCTTTTTAGTTGTTGCTTGATGAACGACATCCGTCAGAATTGTTTATTAAGAGACTAGATATATGTCTGTCGGTGTGGCGAGTCTCGAATAAATTTCGTGATGGAAATTCTGGTTCCTATTTTACGTTTTGCCTGTGTCAACGTGAAAGTAGTAGCAAGTCCAAGCTGGCAATTAAAGAATTCTAATTATATATTATCGAACTCGTATACACTAATATTTAATTTTCTTTTTCAAATGAATATCCATATCCAATTTCGTACACCTACTCTAGTATTACCACTATACCATTACTTAATCACGATATTTCCCCCAGTGTACGAGCTACAATTTTAAAGACGCAAGTAATTTCCTACAGAGCTCCTTCTCGTCATTCTAAATCCAAATTCCTCGTATTCCTCATCTTGCACCGGGATAGCACGAAATCTCTTAAAAACCGATTCACATTCATTGAATTCGCCCTCAGACATTCGCAAACTGTCCCTCCCCCCCGGGTCCATGACAATCGTTCCAAACTATTTCCTCGTCACCGGATCACCGTCGAGTCCCCATTCTCCGATCTTTCTCGCCGAAATTGATCTCCATTCGAGGGGCAGCGATTCACGGAACATTTCTTCCCGTCGAACTGTCGGACCGAAGCATACTTGGTCGGACGATACCAATCCAGGTGAATTTCGTCGCTCAAACACGCCTAAACACGTTCAAACATCCGAGTTCCGTTTGCCAATCGTGAACGTGACGCGATTAGGACTAACGAGACCGAATGGAAGCTGTCTGAACTCGGAAGGTTGCAAACAGTCCCAAACAGCCTGGCTTCTGTGCGCGGCTTGCTGCGCAAATAGAGCACCGCGACACAACGTTTCTCGCCCTTAATTAGCACGCTGGCAATTAATTAGCCCTCCTGCCCCGACAGACGCACTCTGCCTCTTCAGTGACTTCCACGCCACTTCTTCGTATCTTCTTCCTCATCCGAGTTTCTGCCATGGCCGTCTTGTTACGGCTAAAAATAGAGCGCAGGCCGTGCGCCAGGATCGAGGTATCGTTATGCTTTTTGCGAGTCGATTTTTTTTTTTACAGGTGCTGCTTGTTAGAAAAATTGACGAGGGTATGGTAGATCGGCGAATCGCAAGAAATATGCATTTGTAATGGAGTTTTTATTATTATATTTACTGTGGCATTGTTCAGCAATGGAGCGATGGGACAGTTGTTTACGAGGAAAATTAGTACTCGATTTATTGCAAGGTTTGGTTATTCCGGATGTAGCGTAGTTCTCTTTGTATTCATTTCTTTTTTAACGAGCGTCTCTGTATTTTTTTAGGGGAGGGGGGGGGGGGGTAAAGGTGGAGGACGAGAAATTATTTATTGTTATTTGTCGTCGATATGCATTCAGTGTAATTATTTCGACGCCCTCCGTTTCACTTTTTAACACTATTTTCGTCTCGCCAGAATACTTAAGAACGAGTCTACGCGCGAAATTATTCTTTCCAAAGCTTGTAATTCATTTTCACAGTAACGCGACGCGATAAGAATTCTGATTAACAAATTTTTGCCCGGCATCGAAACGAATAGAAACTATTTTCTACAATGTTACAGAATAAAGAAGCGTACTTTTTTAGCACTTTTACAGAGATTCTCCACGTGCAACGCTCCTTCTACTCGAAACTAATAACATTAACGTA
Organism: Nomada lathburiana; assembly: GCA_963667235.1. NCBI lineage: Eukaryota > Metazoa > Arthropoda > Insecta > Hymenoptera > Apidae > Nomada > Nomada lathburiana. The sequence goes on from OY763905.1 coordinate 5,401,784, forward strand.
GCTATTGTTTAATCGTGCGAATTGATAAGACACAATTCCTCACAACAACCACCCACAGTAGAAACTTAATCTGTTTCTCGCATTTTTCTGTATTCCTCCGTAAAAACTGCAATTCAGGTTATCCCGGCGGACTTTTACAAATGTCAAACATCAGGGCACGGTCGAAACGCAACTTTTTCCTCGCGAAAAAAAGGAATTACATTCACGACAACGCACGTGATCCATAAAACGCGACACGCGAATCGTACGCGTGTTACGAGTTTCGTGCCAGTTACGAGACTTTAATATGCAGCATGTAGGAAGGGTATCGTGCGAAACGAACGGCGCGAAGGAAACGAATTCGAAGGTGCGCGAAATGCTTACGACGATCGACCGTCAAAGGTATCGAATGTGCAGTCGAGGGCCTCGGCGAGTTTCTAATTTGCCAGGTTAACTCAGTCGGATGGATACACGAGCGGAGTTATTACGGTTCATTGTCACGGCTGTCGCGATTTCTCGTTCCATTATCCATGGGAAATTGAACGGTGAATGCTATCAAGATGTTCATTACGGTCACGTGAGAATGCACGGCCGGCGATGATGGCTAATCGCGTTCGTAATTGAAAACATTTAAAGTGAAACAACGTGATATACGCGCGACGTAACGAGGCAAATTGGCAGTGGTAATTCGTTTAATGACCGTCATCAACGAATTATGACGCCGAGATACAGAGTGATAACGGTATCGACGTTTCCAGCGCAAACTTCCTTATGTACCTAAATGAGAGGTTCGAAGAACAAATGGGGTAACAATGGACCCATAATGTTACCCTCGTGGGTTTAAAAGCAACAGAAAGAAAAAGATAGCCAAAGCGACGAAATTGATTACTAATTAATTAGAATATGTTGAGTTTGATAAAAGTATAGCGAGCTTGAAACAGTGGAATTCGTCACGATGATCGCTTATTTGTTTAATGTATACATATACTACTGTACATGCATATGTAGGATGAAAAGAGTATTGCGGTTATTAGAAACATTAATGAAGGAACGTATTCGGCATGCTATGTTATGTAAGTTTAATAAATAAAAGAGTGCAACTCCAGCGATGAAATACATATTCGCTGTGCACAAACAAATTATTAGTCAACGTTGTCAATGTTGTCAAAGATGGATTAAAATATTTCTAACTAGAAACTACAGTGCAAAAAATGAACCCTATGTCAAGAGTTGTAAACAAGTTAGACGAAGACATTCTATGGGTCACTGCTGCAAAGAGCCTCAATTACCTAACAATAATAAATTATTTTCACCGAATACATGTACAGAAGAAATCGCGTGATTTACAGTACGACCCAATTATAACATTATTAAAATATCCAAAAATCGATCCGAAGAATTCCCGAAATTTTTAATCAATCTAAAAACGTATTCAGTAAATCCTATTTGCTACATCTACACAATTTTCCTTGTACCAATAGCATACAACAATACCAGCAAACGTAATACTCCATTACCTTTTCCTTCATCCTAAAAAGTTTCTTAAGACATTTATCTCACTGTGAGTATTTTCTGATACACTCGGCAAATTTATCGAGGAACGAGGGAGCAAGTTTCCTCAATCCATTATCCAAGGCGTTTTCGTAATTTACGTCGTTCCGCGAACAAATGTATCCTTTCGACGAGCGTTCTTTTTTTTCTTTTTTTTTTTTTTTTATATTGTACCCCGACACACGAAGAAACTCTTTGCGGTGGAATAAGCCGTGGCAACGACACGTATTTCTTCCGCCATAAATAACGTTGTTTCTCCAGCGCAGTGCGTTGCTTCCACGAAGATGTAAATCAACGAAGGTGGATACGATGCATCGACGCGTGTGCGTGAACCGAGATAATGCATTCTTTGCGTCATATCGACCCGAAACGTTCGTAACCCGATTCGTTAGCGGGGTCAGAGGCAAAAGTTTCTCACTTATCTCGCAGAAATCTCTGTCAGCCGTGATGGAAATGCGTCGCGTCTATTGTTGGGCCGGGGGCTATGAATAATGCAAAAGAGTGCAGAATGGACGACTCTATCTCACTTATTTGATTTTTCCGTGGAGATTGGACGTTGTGGATATTAGAAGACGCATCGGAAGATGCAGATGGATGCACGGGGAAAGATTGACAACTGAAAACGTCGCGCGTGATTTCGTCGACAATATTCCTTTGTCGATGTATCAGGAAAGCTCGAGATCGATGGGACAGGATACGGCAATTTTTATCAAAGTCAGCAAGGAATTTCTTTTATCGCGTTGATCCAAAGGAAACGTATAACTTAACAATTACAATTATTTTATATGCGTTTGCTTCAAACTTATTATGAGTATAACTATTTTATAGTTACTATTCAATATATGTATATTTCGACTCCGAAATATCGCGATGAAACTGTATAAACTTGTTTTCTCAGAAGCGAAGCAATTAGTCTCGGTAATCCTATCGCCGAGTACCGATGTAAAAAACTAATCTGCATAATTTCCATTGATTGGCGACGTGAGTCACGCGCTGTGTAGATTGGAATCATTGAAACGAGAAATAAAACCCAGCTCGAACCAACGATCCTAATAATTTCCTTCAACGAAGTCTAGAAAATGAAGAAATCTCTAATCCCAACGTCGAGGCATAGATAAGCGTCATTATCATTACGGAATGGTTAAAATTATCTTGATCGTGTCACGGACGGTGTATTGGAGCGTCGATTCTTCCACGCAGGTGCGTGGCGTCTCTGGTTCTGAACAGGTTAGCGTCAGGTTGGTTCAGGTGGGTCAAACGGCGGGACGCGCTTGTGCAGGTGTTCACCTGATACTACCCGGGCCTTCACGAATTATCGTCGGCCCTTGTCCCGAGATTTCGTGATTGTCGCGACTCCGTCGTGAATTATTTTAAATCCGTCGCTCCGTTTGCACTTTGCTCGCACAGCTGCGCAAACTCCTGGAACCGATTCTCCATCGATCGTAACGTTTTCATTTTCGCTGCTCCAGGTGTGTTCGTTTTTGCGCGTGGCTCACACGGTTCATTAATTAGTTGGACTTCTCCGTGACATTTTCTGAGCTCCATGAACGTTCGGCGAAGATTTTCTGCAGTGGCATTAGCTGCCGCGAGAGGGTTGAAACGTATAAATGGAATTTCATGGCTGTGCCTCAATTGCAAAGTCATGAAACGAATGGCGAAGACTTGTTGAAAGCGATGGAAAATGGGGATGGAATATTCGTTACTTCTTTTTACTCTTGGATTATATATGTCATTGCAAACTATGAACATTATATGAACTATGAGATTCAGAAAGTTATGAAATTTTGTGGAAAAATCCATTATTTTAGAAAAATTTTTTCCATAGTTCTTCAAAAAACTATTTTACGCAGTTTTGTAAATGCAATAAGGCGATGAAGGTTTTGTTTATACTTTTTTTAAATATCTCTCGATATCTAAAAAGAACATTCTGAATTTTTTTCGTGGGCTGATTTCAACGCTTAAAACCGAATTATGGCACGAACGGAAAATAGAGTTGTATTACGAATAACATACTTCACTTGTGGGGAACGATTCATTTTCATTTTAATTTTCTGAACCTCCGCGTTGCCTCACCTTCCTTGTAAGAGGTATTTGTACATTGATAGACTGTATTTAATTAAGTTGTTCAGCAATGACGATTACATAAAATAGCAAATTTAGCAATTATGTTATTTAAATTGAATAATTTCTGTAAAGTGGTACTTCCGCGTGTTTCTGTATTGAAGAACACAGATTCAATTGATTACAGCAATTAAGGCGCGCCTTGATGTAACAATAACGAAATTGTGAGACATTTAAGGCAGAAGTTTTTCTGTCACAACGCTGGAGCTAGTTGATACGTATTTCCATCGAAACGAAAGTGATTCGATCTATCGAATAAATGTCATTGGCAACAAACGTTTCGCCAACGGCGTTGGACAACTGTCCGTCTGCTAAAAATGAAACGAGGTCCTACGTCATCATCGATTTGATCCGCTGAGATCGAGGCACGCTGACAAGAATTTCACGATCTATCTGTGCTGTCATTATGTTTCCCTTCTGTTGGCGATCTCGTTTGCAATTCAGCGAGCAGCTGATTCCTCCTTCGGATCCCCTTCGAGCATATTTTAACGCGGCTTACCTTCGATACGGCGGGCAGGTGCGAATGATTGCATTACCAGTGTCTCGAACTCGTTCTGCCTCCTGAACGTTATTTTAATAATGTCTCGGTGCCTTACTTTGTAAACTTTATGTTTCCTATATTATAGCTGTGGGGTTGGTTGTATAAATTAGAGCTCAATTAGCAAGCAACGATGCAGACGTCATTAATTTATTACTGGCTGATCAATTAGGCAATTATAATTATGAAAGAACACAGTTTCGTTCGGCATTGAAATTGCCTCGAAAGGAGAATAATAGCGGCTGTCTTCTTTGGCATTTTAATAGCGTGCAACACGCGGCTTCTTTTAAGCGGTGAAATATTTATAGTCCTCGCGACAGCTTACATTTATTCGCTATACACGGTGCAACTTTTTTTGCGAATTTAAATAGCTGCTGAACAAAATAGTCCTAAGTTAATTAAATTCTGCAGGAATTGTAATAACTTCGCAGGCTTGTTTGTATCACGAAACCTTTGAATATGAAAAATAATAATAAATTCATATTCTATAATAATATGCTAAATCAAAAATAACTATTAGTAAGGATTATTTGCTTCGAGGCGTCGGAGTTAATAGTAATCTTAACGAAGATGTTTCTGCGCATTATCAAGTCACGTTTTGTAATGAAAATCGCTTCAGAAGCACTTCGGAGCAACGACAGCGACGGCGAATATTTCTTTCGTCGCACACCAGTTTCCTCGAACGCTGTCGAAAGAATTTTAAGAGATTCAGAACTTGAGAACGGATATTAGTTTCAGAAGCTTCCTTGTTGCGACGTTATTATGAATATTACTCGGGATATTCTGCTACCTCGGCGTCTTTTTATAGAGAACTGAAGAATTCTTATAGTGAAATTAATTGCGAGAATACGAGTTGTAATAATTTTTTTCTCGCGGCCTCCCCGGGAATTTAAATTAATAATGAGATTAATATAATGGAAAAAGATAAAGTATTTTTATATCACACCCCTAAATTAAATTACAATATCGTACAGAGCAATGCAGTACTAAAATAGAATATCTATTCTTCTTCGTTCCTCTGTAAAGAGGATTCGCTCCAAAGAACTGTTCAAATTGGAATAAAGATAATTTAAGTAATATCCAATAATTTATAATATACACATAACATTCTACTATACGTAAAGTACAAAAGATAATTAATTAAATAACAGCCCACCTGCGCAACGAAATCTGTTTAAAAAATTCATTTCCAGCTTTTACGAACACCACGAGGAAATAACCCTTTAATCATTCCCTACCAAAACGCTCCGCTTTCAATCGAAAACGATCAAAGCGACGTACAATTTCCATCAACGAAATACCTTGGTTCACCGTCAAATACCGAATCATTTAACTCAAATCAAAATCTATAACTCTCGTACATCGAGAAGAAACGATAGTCCATCGGAAGGAAACGATGGCCACGTTCACATCGATTTCGCACAAGGTTCCAATAAATCGTCGATGTGTTTCGCGTACCAACCGCCCGCTATACTTTCCCAGGAATGGACGATCACGAGATCCAGTCGACGGTGGAGTCGATCCTTGGGCCCGGGGTAAAGGTGGTAGACTGCGAGAAGAAGTCCAGCATGAGAGAGGAGGAAGTGTTGCTGATAAACGGCGTACCTATTCCGCTCGAGGGCCCGGACGGCGTTGCTATTCGCGAGGCAATGATAACCGGCCAGGTGCCACCGTGCGATTTGCTCAATCAGATCCTCGTTAAGGCCGGAATACTCAGGTATCATCGTGGACCCTCTTGAATTAGCTCTAATGCGAAATAAATTGCAGTCGCGACCGCTCGCGTCCCATTTTGCCCTGCGATTCGTTTAAATTATTTCGAGGGTCTGTTGTATTAATCTTGCCGTGGTCGAATAGAGTTTCGAGATAAAATATTCAGTGGTGTCGATAAATGTGCCATAGGTTCGAAAACGATTGAAATACAAAAGAGATTTAAAATTGTTTAAGTGGTGACTTGGTTCAGATGTCGCTGTAAGAAACAGACAGAAATGTTTCAGAGATACCATCAGTGTTTTAGAGAATCTCTGTTTGCCCACCCGAAAGATCTCTGTAAATCCTCTTCCACGAGAATCCTCCTGATCGAGATGTACCTGTGATTGTCGGATACGACAAACTTTGTATCTCCTTTCTCCCTTCCCGAGACCTTTCTTATTATCTCTCGCATCTCGTTTAAGAATATGTTCCAAAGTTTCAACCTCCGAAAGAGGTCTATTAAAACCTTTTATATAAAATGTAAGTACGTGGTCAATCTTACCATCTTCATCGAAGCATTCCTGTCTTTAAAACGTGAAAACTTATAGCGACACGGGAAAAGAGTAATGAACATTATTAACCAAATGAACCGATATTATTATATCAATTTGTCGAATAATTAAATCTTATGTCAATAAATTAACACCAATGGTGCCCTGCCATTTAGAACAATTACATCCATGACTATTCTTCTAACTTCATTCTTATCTCTATTCCGAATCGCAACCCAGAAACGTCTCTCCCATTATCCTTGTCGTATTCAATTTTCTAAAACCGCATCCCTTCCAACCGCGCGCGACAAAGAACCGCCCGTATCGTCTCCACTGAAACAAGCACCCCTTGCATCTTCGAACGAGCATGCGAAACCTCGAAAAGAGTTGCACAGAGAGCTTCCCCCGCGAGTAACGAGCTGGCCGAGGCGGTCTCGGCAGCTCGAACAGAGAGATCCACGATGATACCTGGTAACTGGGAATGCTTGCAAAAGGGCCCCGGTGCGACTCGAGACATCCTTGAGCGTAAAATCGTCCATCGTGACGAAGGAGGAGGTGACCGTGGCGCGGGGTGGAAAGGTTGTCGACGAGAGGAGCCGCGAGACCAAGGAAAACAATTACTACGCCTCGTCGACCAGCGAGATATGGGAGCCGGTTGGAATCGTTCATCGTCCAAGGAACATCAAGCAGTTCGACAGCTCGGACGAGTCCAGGCCGAATTCGAACGCCAGCTCTGATCAGGGTTACACTACCAACACCAGCAGCAATCACGTGCTAAGGGAAGCGAGCGGATCCTCCACGGTAGGCTGCCCGATCTGCGAAGATAACGATCCCGATTGCGCGCGTAGATGTCTCGGAGGGCTCGCCGGGCTGGGAACAAAGGTGCCTGTACAGACGACTAACTCGGCGGTAAGCGATTCTCGATTCTGTTTTACTACTTTTTCGATTTTACGGCGAACGGAAGGGTGGATTTTCGCGCGGCAATGATATTTGTGTCAGAGGCTGGTCGTATGGCGGCACGCGGGTCGCAATTTCGACGCCGACGAAGGAAATCGGTTGAAATTGAGCGACGCGCTCGAGGTTTTTCAGTAAGGTTGCTATAAGGTTGATTATGTACAGAGTTTATTTAGGCCAGGTTTTAGATGAATTGTCTAATCAGTGACAGAGGTATGTGGATTTTGATTTATCGTTACGCAGTTGATTTCAATTAATTTCTTGTATAGGCGACGAGGACACGAATACTCGCGAGACTGACTGTACGTACATGTACATAAATAGTCGATTGTTTCTGTGGAGTGTTACGAGTGGTGTTCGATAAGAATAAGCTTCTACTGGATATATTTTTGTTAGGACAATTTTGGATTACAGCTTGCTATTGCTTTTCAACCGCAGGTGGTTGAATATATTCTTGGACGTTCGTTTTTATCTTGCCCTCGTCTTTCAGGTGTGCTCCTATAATTTAGGAGCTGCATAGTAGATTATATCGTACTAACGAGGAAAAAGTCTTTATTGGATGCTCGTTTACGATTCGACCATGCTGTGAATTTTAATTTAAAAGATATTTTACTGCATCTTTCATATCTCAAATTATATTATACATATAAACTGCATCGCCCTTTAATTTCTCTATTACAAGAACGATTTCTTGCAAATAGAATCGTGCGGTGAGTAAAATATGTGCTCGCAAGTGTGATACACATTTTTCTAACCCTACAACGAAACACTATAATAATTTTAGCCGCCCCTCAAAATTCCATTATCCAAAGGGTGTAATCAATGGAACTTCGCCTCACTAAATATCAGATCAATTGTTTCTCCATCAATCAGAATTATCTAATTAGAAATTGAATAGACTCCACGTATCCGAAGACAATATCTCAGATAATCCTCATACTTCCAGCTCTTTCGTTGCTCTTTCTCGTTTCTTCGCTACGTCCCCGTTCTTTTTTAACGCTGGCCTGTTTGTACAAGAGGTATACTAATATAGCAGACAGGCCTCGACTGTCCTTCTGCATTCTATGGGAGCGAATAGCGCGAGATAGAAAACCGCTTTGGCGAAACGAGTTGCCGCGTAAGTTGCCATATAAGCTGCTTTGTCGGCTCCTTCGCACGGAAAGTTATCACCCTTGCCAGCTAGCTTTGGGTCACTCCTCTGGATCTCGAAGACGTCGCACGACACGCTTTCGCGAGGTTGTTGCGATGGTTTTGTCGATTAAATGTTTCCCCACGGTTACTCCGAAAAATCCTATCCACACGGCGCGACACTTTTCAACACAGAGGGGGAAGATGAATGGAAAGTTTGTCAAATCTCAATTGCTTAATTTACAGCTTTCCAACCTGGGCTTCGTATGATGTTTTCAATCTTGAAAAGGGTTATGAATATTTTGAAATGATCAAAAACTGTACGTAGTCATTTGCTATGAAACATATTATTACGTTAATAATGAGAGGAGTGCAAAATTTCATTGATCCAGAAGCGGTTGTTAATTATTCGCATTATATAAAGGTATTCCGTAAATTCTAGTAATTCTTCATTTAAAATGTCAGAATACGTAAATGCGCCCAGTAGCAGTCCAGTAATTAAAATAAATTTGTACACAACAGGGCGACCGCTTTATCGAGGAAGCCCACGAAAGAATAATTTTTATTTATAATATACGACGCTGAGCAGAACACCTTTTCTCCAACCCAATTTAATTAAGTTCGCCGGACTCGTGGATCGATTCTTCTTTCCTCCGTTATTTCTCAGCGTTCTCCTCCCCTCTAGTTTCTACCTCCATTGGATCGACAATTCCGTTCCAATATCATTCTACTCGCTAAACGTCTTTCGCGCGCTAATCAATTAAATCTCGCCAAGGAACTCATGCATTAAAACGTCTGCTTGCCGATGCTAATTTTCGAAGGGTATTCGATCTATGCGCCGCGTTTAAAATTCATGCGAGAGGATCTTTAACGAATCGTAACCCTTCCTCCTCACGGGGCTGGGATAATGGCGGTCTGTTCAGGCAGGTAGTTCGCGAAAACGATCAGCCGGCTCGGTACCATCGCAAGAAAACGTGGAAAGATCGTTTCGCGGTCGTTCATACACGGCGGACCGAGCAAGGTTCGTTCTCCTGCTACGGAAATCTGGAATACCGGCAGCGTTGAACTTTTTTCCTTCGTTTTTCACCACGTTGATTGGTCGGGGAACCGGTATCGACAAACTGCACCGGACAATTAATCGATCACTGATGTTCGCCGGATATTTTATACGGCCGATGCTGTCGACAGGTACGATAAGTTCGGCCCGACAGCGATTCAATTGTCAGATTGGACGTTTAATTCTTTCGTGTCGCAGGCTTTTCCAAATATTGATCTCCCAATCGATTGGGTGCAAAACGTTGCGTGTCGCGTAATTTTTTCATTTTAGTTTGAAGGGGTAACATGTACGGAGATGGAACGACGACTTCGTCGATACGGGAACATTGAATTATTGAGGTTGAGAATTATTATTGAATAATTGTGAAGCATAAGTAACATAAATGTTATTCGTTTTATGGTATGGATGGGTAGGTATGTGTATATAAAATGTATAGGTGTTATATTTGAATAATTGCATTGAAATTGTTTCAATCCTGCATTTCCACTCGTGGCGATCTAATGCAATTGGAGGTAACAACAATTGACACAAGCAATAGAGGAAATTAGTTTAACTTGACATTCGATCGTTTCTCAATCAGGTTTCGTTTGACACAAGATTCGTAATTAATGAAAATATTAGTTGATGTTCTTACAATTTCGGGGTATCAATTAATTCTTTTCTGGTCTAGATTTTCAATTGAAAAATACATGCCACCCAATCTCATTAAAATTAAACAACCCTCGCTGCAATGTTTAAAGAAAATTCAAGTCGATAACACGAGGACGGAGATGTTTATCTGTGTTTTCACTGGGGTGGAATTCACGACACGAAAGTTAGGAAAATCATATTATTTGGATAGACCGCGCGCACACGGTTTGCGTGAAAGTTACGCGGCATAAAGTTCCCTTTTCGCGGCTTGCCTTGGAAGAGTACACTCGACTGGGAAACTCTTGCAGATGCAGGAAACTTTCATGGCCCGGAATTTCCTTTTTCCGCGGCGCAAATTGAAAAATTGCCCCACCTCGCTCTATATATCGCGCGGTGGTATTACAGACTTCCACTGCAATTTGATGAAATCGATAATTCCCAGGCAATCATAAAATAAGGAAGAAAGATATAATGCACCATAATTTTCTATCTCCTGCGATTTTGTTGTTTTATTACAGACCTGTTTCATGATTATTATACCAGGGAAAATTGGAAAGGCCTTGATGAAATTAAAGACAATTTTAATACCAATGCACTTGGTTGGGGCTCAAGTTTTTGCATTTAAAATAAATTGCCGCTACAAGACAGAACTGTACGGCAGTCATTTATTAAATAATTTACCTCAGAAGCCAGCGCGATTAATCTCTACACGCTGAATTGAATTAGAAAATTCCAGTTGCCGCGCAAACGTTATTGTAATAATAGGTGCATTCCACGATATTTTATATTTGTATATATATTTGACAAGAAATATTGCGAATGGTATTTGAATCTATCAGTTTTCTCTACGTTTTATTTTGCGGAGTGAATCACTTTCGCAAATGAATGGTTCAATTATAAAATTGGGGCACCATTTGCATAATTGTACTCCTCACGGACATTTCGAACGATAACCTTCCCGTCGCATTGTTCTGCCACAATTAAATTCTTCGGCAGGAAATCTTTTGTATATCGTCTGACTCTCTCGGAGACACGCTTATATGCACCTGCAAATCGGATGACTGCACGTAGGACGTAATATATCGGGCCGATGATAATGATACATCCAGGAATTCTACGCCACGCCCTCGTGATTTACATAGAATTAGTTTACTCCCGGTTCGTTTCTTTATCGTGCTCCTAGCAAATTCAACTTCTCTGTTGAATGAAATTGCGATTATAGGATTTTTAACTCTTGGTAATTCGTGTACAAGCAATAGCTTCCTGCTTCAAAAATCTGCCTTCATTGAAGGGTTGTGTATCACATTATTGCGAATTTTTATTTTATATTTCGTTCATTTTGTGCACGCTTGGGGGGAGTTTTTCATTCAACTTGTTTGTACAATTTTTGCCGGTCCTATTTTAAATTTCCTGCGGTTTTACCGACCTTCTAAACGATGGTAAGTTGCCGACAAATGGCAGCACGATATCAACGGTAGATGTGCTAGAATCAGCGGTCGATAAGAGGTTTCTAACCCTTTCGATTGCCGGTATAGAAGAACCGTTTTCTCTGTGCGCAGGCAAGGGCGAATACTGCATACAGCAACTGATAACTGTTACACAGGATATAAAATTTTTTTAAAACATAGATCAATTTTTATTTCGTCCTTAATCAAACAACAAAAATTGTATGTTTATATTGAATCACATTGTACTGCAAGGCCCCTCCTTTCTAATCCCATGCATTCAACCCTTTCAAAATCTATGTAAACGTTTTCTGAGAGAATGTATAATTATTCAGAATATCGTATTATTAAATAATATTAATGAACAACACATTCACGCCCCATCAACCTGTTCCATATTAATTCGTCTCATAAATATGCGCACGAGTTTTCACTATCAATCATTTTTCTAAAAGCTCCTCGCAATATCGTAATCGCATTTATTTCCTCATTAATTTTATTTCTGCGAGAAACTAACGACAACAATATTTCCCAAAAAATATATAAATTAATAATTGTCAACAAATATATATATACATATAATAAATATACCTATTATGTTTTTCATTTATTCGATTTAATTATAATATTCCAAGCATAACTAATACGATTCAGTGCATAATGTTAAAAGCATAAAATACACAAGTACTTTATTTCTGACTTCGCCGATCCCAATCTGCAGTAGAATAAACTCCTGTCAACGTTAGAGATCCCATAGTAACCAGATGGAAAAGTCCTCGATAATCTATAAATGTTTCGAAAGAGCGCCAGGAGGAAATCATCGTTGGTTACGACGTCGATTACGCAGGCGGTGGATTTTCGCATGGCTCAACCGTTAGCAGGGCAGACGGGAAATTGGAATCAGAAAACCGATCGATAAATCCAATTAAATTTCGTAACGCGGCCGCCTGCAGAAGCAGAGCGGGCAACGGTAACGGTCGTCCGACGCCCACCAAATTGCATTTTATGCGCGGCCGAAGAACACCTCTGATGCGTTCACCGGGCCATCTTCGTGTCATTGCGGCTTGCCTGCTTGCTTTCGCAATTTGCAATCTAAGTTTGCTTTGATCATTTTCGTAACACGCTTTTCGCCTATCCCCCCCCCCCCCCCCCTGTCGTGATCGTTGATTAGGTTCGGGTTAATTGGTAATTTTTTATCCTGCCCCCGAGGCCGAAATAAGTGTCTGATGGTACGCAATAAGTTGTCGTGCTGATTCTGAGCTTAAAATGTGGACGGGGGTTGGAGTTCGAAAGGGGTAGGTTTTGATCGGGGTTAACGACGATACGGAGGTTGAACATTTAGGAAATATTTCGGGCATCAATGTAGAACAGATCAGTGAAATATTCGTGGAAATTGTCGCAGAATTTTGTTCGATTTCGATTAGAATTTCATACGCGAAGGTTTATATGTTTCGTAGAAGTTCCAAGGGGATCTATTGAAGTGTGGACTATTGAATATCATTCAATATTAATTACATTATAATTGATTCGGACACCTGGTAGAAATGCAAGTATTTCTTTTACCGGCGTGCAAGCAAATATTTAATAGCAAATTCGTGGAAACAAGTATTGTTTAAAGCATAAATAAATATCTTCCGGCGTGTAATGATCTACTTTCAACAATATCGGTTTCGTACACGCTTACGTTATTTCACTCTACAAAAAAGGTCGAATCAACGAAACATAAGCAACATAGCTCGCTCATTGATGGCAGTGAATCGTGAACAACATTTGCGGTGTTCGTACTCTGTGTTCGAATGCATAAATAGCAGGAGTTTATGGTAAATTGTTGTAACAAATTGCGGCTTTGTAAAACAGCTTCAAGGGTTTCCGAAGTAAATTCTCGTTCAGCTTATCATAATGGCTCCGGCACGGTCGTTAACGTCAAGTTGCGAAGCGAACTGGATCATTGCTGTTGGAAGCTGTGTTTGTTTGTTGAAAACAAACTGGAACCGTACAGGGCTTTTACATTTATATAAATGCAGCACCGTATCCGCTGGTCCGTGAAATTAACATTTCCAATGGTCGATAAAATATTTGCCGATTTTCCCCGGGCGATGTTCTTTGATTGCAAATTCGAGCCACACTTTTATTACGTGTTTGCCTTTTTATCGCCGGACTGCGTTATTTTTCGTAAATTGCTTTTCTGGACGTTTCTTTTTTTATTTCGTTGATTTTGTAATTGATTCGATGTTGAAGCTGAAATTAATCTGAATATGCATTAATCGTTATACCAACGATTGTAACCTTTCGATTGCCAGCAATTTGATTTCCATGCATTTTTTGATTTCCAACCAAGTATTCTGCTTCTTCCTTTTTTCGCTGTGTCTACGAAAATCGAGCAATGAGAATGCGTGGCAACGGGAGCGTAAACAAAGAATGCACAAGGAGCAACCGTAATTGGATCGATTATTAATTTTAATGCACCGATGGTTCTTCTTTCATCAACAGCCGAACGCTTATTTGGTCGGCATCGTGTTTAATTTAAAACTGCGAACCACGCAGTAACAAATTCACCATCAAGTTTATTAGTTCCCTTCGAAGACGTTCAATATCATTTATTTATCTATTTGATTATTACCACATTCATAATGATTATTAGATTAATAGATATCTAATTCCATATAAATAGTATAATAACTCTTGTAATAATTTGTAACTTGTAGCCACGCCGGTAAGCCAGTGAAACGGTGGAAATTAAACTTACTGTTATCAGCAATAACTTAGCCCCAATTTCACCCGCATCCTCTAGCAACGGGTTAATTGTTACCGTGCAAGATTACAAATGGCATTATCAACCACTGACGTCTGCGGAACGCGAACTCTAACAATTGTGCTTCAACAAGTATCGGCAATTAATGTCAGATTGATACTTGCTGCAGTAAAGATTAATACAAATTTCGACGTTGGAAACTATCAGATCTGAATTGATGAACATTAACAAGATTGAATCTGTATTTCAAAGTGGGAATACATTTCCGAATAATAGAATTTACTATAACAAACACACTTTTATGCTTAAACATCAGCTTAGAGAAATAGTTAATTAATATATTATAATTGTGACCGCGTTTAATCCCACATGAAATTTACTCTCGTATCCGTATCCAACAGGACAAACGCTATTTCCTACTTATTTTAGATACATAAAGCACCTAAATTAGCCCCGATTCACCCCCGGGCTCCTTCGTCCGGCTCAGATCCGCGGTGAATTTCAATTTGCATCTGAATACTTCAGCGGGACTTTAAATGACACAAGTTCGCCTACAGAGATGGCACTTTGTTCGCGGCTACAAAGAGTAGCTTCTTCGTCCCGCGAAATTAACATATTCATGGTCGCGTCGAGAAATGTTTGACGCACTGACTACGAGTGTTCCATTAAATTTATCTTCAACTCGGTTATCGTGCTATCAACATTACGCAACGGGCATTTATTCGCCGCTCTCTTTGCAAACGCGTCGCAAGCGGTGTCTCTGTTAAAGAATTTCGAAAAACGATATACAGAGAGAGAGAGAGAGAGACGCGTCTGTATTGTCACGATCGGGCAAATATAATTCGCATGCGAAACCGAATTGGCGATTAGCGTTTGTTAAAGCTCGCCGGGAAACGAGCGAACTTTCAAACGCACAGTTGTCTGTTTTTCCAACGATTTTCCGGAATCCATTCGCTTCTGCTGGGAACGTTCGATTGATCTATTAAATTCCCCGTGGAACCTTTCGCAAATGGAGATCAGATTTATAGTCAGCCGCGGTACCGAAACTTGCGCGCGGCTCGCAATGAAAATACGCTGAGGTCTCCCCGTGTTTTTATATGGTTTTCGCGTTCGACGATTTGAATTTCACGGGTGGACGGTGTTCGTGCAATTAACGCTACAGTGTAAAGGATTAGGTTCATTTGTTCCGGTCCGGATGGAGAATAGAGCATACATTTTCGTTTGATGTACTTTCTTTTTTCTCGACGGATCCGTTAAAGGTGTTACTGTTTCAAAAGCCGGCGCAATGATTTAATCAGCAAAAAGAAAAGATGAAAAAGTAACAGAGCCAGCTTTATGTTAATTTAATGGGAAATAAATACTTGGCGGAGAAGATCATTTTATGGTATGCTAGCAATTGGTACGTATTTTTAATACATTTGTCTCTTTCGTTATTAATTCATTGCTGTATAAACAGTGCGAAAAATAATTCTCTCGTCACTTTTCCGCAATAAGATTCGCGGACCACAATTTAAAAGCCAAACATTGCAACAAAATGTTAATTGTTCAGGTCAAGAAAACAACTTCCAACAACGAATTACCCTATTTGTCGTACAGTCTCATTTAAAAAACCAAGCCACATTTCCAAGAATCCAAAACGAAGAAACCAAGTTCCAAATATAGCAAATTATTGTTCGTCAAAATGAAACGCATCGAATGCCAAGCGATGCCCCGCTCCCAATCGAAATTGCGCAAAATACCGAACAATTTCCTCGACGAAAATAAATACCGTCCCATCGATGCGGAAGACCTATCCCTAGCAAACTTAATTCGACGAGTCAACGGGCACCGACGGGGGGGAATCACGAGATTCTCCGCGGATTCACGCGGCGGTCATATCGTTCGATGATCGATCCCGTGGCCGGGCAAATAAATTGGCGAATCCGGCGCGAACTCGTCTCACCCTCTAATCGAGACACGCCGCGTAACGGGCCTGCTCGCCGCTATTTCACCGTTGCCCACCTAGATTCCATCTCCGCCGAACTATTAATACGCGTTTCCGTGTCCACCGGTCCGCGAGGAAGCAGACACGCCGTGACCGAAAAGCAGAAACCAACGGCCTCCGGTGCCGCTCGGTCCGCGAGCGTCCGCGTTGAATTCTTCGCGCCCTTCCGCCTTTCCCCCCCATTTTCGGCTTCGATCGACTTTGACCCCCGCGAGTTAAAAGTGGACGGGGTTGTTCCTCGTCGGTCGATCGGCCGGTGTCGATAGCTGGCCGTCGAGCGTTCGCGCACCCGACCGACGACCGTCGAATTTTCCACGATGAAACGACAATTCGTGTTTGTATTCGTTGCGGTCGGCTCGGACGTTCCTTGTGAAATTCGTTTGGTCGGTGAACACAGTGGCGCGGTTGATGATACGACGGTGTGACGGTGGGCACGGTGTTAGTGCTGTGATTGTGAACGTTCCGGGTGGTTTCGGGGAAATTCGCGGGATCGAAACGGTTTGAATCGATCGGCATGCGCTCGGATATAGGGTGAAACGGCCGAGAAGGGGTTTGTAATAATACTTCGATGATATTCTAGATACGTGAAATAGTTGTGCACAGGATTGTACTAATTATACGGAGCTTCGACTTTTCTTCCTCTTTGAGATCCTCGAAAACCGGATTGTTCAATTTTTAAAACTACTGTCAGAAAAGGAGCTGCAGTCTTTTGTGTTCGGACGATATTGTTCGTCAATCGTTCCCCGTTTTTCAGATCTGAATTTGGAACGACTTTTGGAACTTCTATGCTCTGCTCTGCGTTCCGCTGTTACAATTATCGCGATTAGATCGGGTAGATTGCAGAGCCAAGCTGAGAGAGGAAACTAAATTGGTAAAGGGCTACTTATATCTCTCCCAAGTTCTTAACAACCTCTCCGGTTGCAGATCGACAAATGTTTCAACGATAACAGTTAATTGGCGTACAAAAGAGGGTTAACATATTCTTCCTACAATTTGTCCCCAAACTTGGGGAACACTGTTTCACTTATGCCGAATCGAAATGTCCACGCGATAAAAGGATCATTAATATCCACCGAAGTATCTGACCCGCCACTTTTCCCGACACAAGTTTATCCCCAGAGAGAAAGATACGGGACGCAACCGTATCAAGGCCACGTTTATGCTAGGTCACTTTCTCGACCGTGAAACAGAAAGGAAAGTGCTTGAATCTAGGCATGACGTAGTTTGGTGAACAAAAAAAGAAAGAAATAAAAAAATGCCCGTTCCAAGAACTCGTAAATGATCGAGCACGGGGTTGCTCTCGATAAACTGACCACCATAAATCTTCCCCTCTTCGCGTAAGCCAGCGGGAATCGTCTGTTTCCCTTTTCTCTCTGGCCCTTTCTCTTCCACTCCTGGCTATGGCCCCCTTTTCGCTGCACTCGCGTTTCCTGGTCGAACGCTTTTCCGGCAAATAGCTGCACGGAGCCAGATTTATCGATTTACTGTTGCTGGACAACGGGGGATTCGTGTCGCTATTTGTTGGGAGATGAAAGTTCCCTCTCTCTTTCTCCCGATAAGAAGGATTTGCGTTGAGCACTTGAGGATTTTTACGGAAACTACCGGTCGCGGATTCGTTTTTACGATTGGTTTAAAGCCGTCTTATGGACGATCGTTTCGTGCCTTACCTCGGACGCTGGCATTGTTCAATTCGAATCGTTATTGTTATTACATTGAAAACGCGCGTGATTTTTCGACGATACTCTGTTGGATTTAATAAAATATTTCTTATGGTACATCGAATTAAGTTGAAACGGATTCGCGCAGGTAGATATTAGTTTTGTCCAATTTACGATCAGTCTGCTGTTTAACAATATTCTGTTTTATTATAGAAGTCTCAAAAGTAACTCTCATTGTGATTTCTCAATATTATTTGACGCATAGTTCTTCTTAATGGATCTTTTAACTATTTTCTCAAAGCGCTGTTTAGTTTACCAATTAAATGACAATTGTTCGATGTATTGTTCGTTTACTCAACTGCACCGCCGATGATTTTTTTAGACGGTGGTAATGTTTAATTAATTTCAATTGACGATGATTAGCGCCGCCGTAACGAGCGACGTCTATAATTCGAATGAAATGTCATATTCACGGGCGATCGTGTAACGGATAGGCAGTGAGCATTTGTAATTTTGAAGTTTGTGGTGGACCGATAACATGGAGAGGGGACAGTCCAGTGAGGAAACGTTGCCGACAGTTTATGGAATTATGATTGCGTTCCTGACTTGTGTGGTTGGCTACGTTTTGTGGGTAAGTTTTGGCAACAATAGATCTAGATTTCCCAAAGCATACTATTCACCTCGTATACAAATAATTTAATTGACATTTCACATCGTCAAATAATTGCTATATTGGCTTAACAAGCTTCTTCTTCACTTATTTAGTTTTATTAAATTTCGAAGTGGCAGGTATATCGTTGTAAATGTAATGTGAACACAGAGGAACGTTTAATATTTGTCGTGTAATGTTGACGATGCGAACGACGTGCATATAATAGAAGGAAAGAATTTAATAGAAGCAGAGAGGAAAATTGGAATTTCTATTCCATAATATCTAATGAAGTGTTGCGTACACGTTGCATAATTATAATACGTGCAACTACTGAAAATTGCAGCGGAGTATAAACGGGTAACTAATTTCGGAACAATTTCGATTCTTGTAGATGGTAATTGCGAGCGAAATATTTTTCCAGTGTATGCGGTAGCCGGTGGCGAAATTCATGCAGAAAGTTAACTCTGAATTTATTAGCAATTCGAATATTCAAATAGCTCATATATCATTCAGTAGACTTCGAGAATGTTCACTATATTTAAACTATTTATACGAAACACGAAAAGTAATACACGCAGTATTTTATATTTAATTTTCAATTTTCATCTCTTTGTCGCACATTCTCCAATGAAATAAGAAATATTCGACGCCATAAAGTCTTGGATAAGCGATCCAAACGTTTTTGAACCTAATCAGCAAGTTTTGTTCCCCTTATCTTGCGCTACTCAAGAGCAAACTAATAATTAACTAAATTCATATTAGCTTGTTATCATCGTGCTTCGAAAGCAATGCAAAATTCAGCAATTTAATATCACACATGAATCACCTTTATATATCGAAAAAATATAAAACGCATATGTATGTAGGAGTGAATCCCTTTTGCAATCATTAATTACCAATATTTTCCAATAAATCCATCGAGGGGCACTCCGATCAGATTCACAAAAATGATCGTATAATCGCGAATGGGTACGAAAACGATCAACTGTGTATATGTATTCCGGTTCGATCCCCATGGGACATTAACCAGAAATCATTTCCACGTTTGAAGTCAAAGCGCCGTGCGACGACATCCACTTAAGAGCGGACGCAGCCCCTTGTTTGTCCTGAGTGCTCAATATCGCCCGGCATTGTTTGCTATAATCGTCGCTCGTATTCGCGGCATCAACCATAATCTGCCGGCTTCTATGCATTTCGCGAATGCCGACTCGGGGACGCGGTGCTCGTTAAATTATGACCGCGTAATTAAGATGCGAGCCAATTGTTTCGTCCGGTCAGGCGACGGCGAACAGGGGTTAACTTACATACCAATGGCGATCGATATTCGACGCTCATTCCAATACGGTTTGCCCGCCACCGATGGTCTTTTGTTCGTAGCAATTCGATGCTCGTGAATTCAGGAATTAGCTGATTTCGACGATACTTTTGATAATTCAGACACCATAACTGTTATAACCGAAATTGTAAAACTTACGATATAACAGTCAATGTCTTAGTGGAAATGATTTTGGTTAAGAATAAACGTTATTGGGCGACGGAAATCTTTTTGGTTACGAATAATCATTATAGTATCTGTGCGTCACCTACCTTTTCATACGGCCCGTATGATAAGACATATATACATACATATATGACATATTGCTTCAAATAAAACACGATAAAAGACAATGCATATATGTACAAAAGTTGGAAATATAGTTTAGAATGATCGCGTACCGAGTCTGAGCACCGCTTTTGAATGCACTCGACGAGCATTCGAATATTTAAGAGAGCCATTCTCTTGATGGCCATGTCTTAATTTTGTTGCTTATTTTTGAAACGAGGAACTTGACACTGTGCGCATATACGCTTTATAAGATACTTTGGCATTCTGAATGAAAAGCAGACAACAGCTGTGAAATAGTATTCGATCGCTGTACATGCAATTTCAATCGCATTTTTTTCGCACGAAACGTCGGTTAATCGAAACCTGCTCTTCGTACCGCGACAACCTGTACGATGACTGCGTGCATCAAGACGAATGGAAAGACCAATACGATGGAAAATATACGCACCCGCCGTGTCGACAAATGGAATATGTGACGTATAATAAGAAACATTAATAACGAAGTCAGCTGATTACTGTGAATACTGAAATTTTTTTGGAAAGCGGCAACATTTCAAACAGTAGAGCGATTGGTTCAATTACAAAACAAGAAAAGAATTTCGAGAGGTTGTGGTCATGCAGATTTGTATTAATTGAAAATGGAATTTGACTCTATCACATGAGTAAATAAAAGCATTAGGAGGAAAAGGTCGCTGCTAATTTCCTATTAATCTGAATCGAAAGATTTGATGAGCTTTTGCCGAGGTCTTCACTAAAACTGATATAGCTAGTGGTTGTCTATGATTGTTACCAATTTACATATATGTATTGTAATAAAATAATGTGTAGTTCTAAATTTCCGTCGTTGTAATGGACAGTACATTAATTTCCATACTATAAAGTAGTTGCCAATAGAGGATGCAAACAAAGATTATCATGAGCATAGTGCTTGTTTTCAAGCGGACTGTACATATGTATTGTGGTCAGGTATGCTTTGTAACGTGCCAATTTTTGTTTCATTCACACCAAAATACAAGAACTTGCAAAAGATTATCATGACCGCATGCAATCGTCAAGTTTCCTTGCGCAAACCTTTCTTCACATGCGAGCGTAATTTATCGAAAAAAACTCTGCGCAATTACAATAGGGTTGACAATTGCATGATATATATAATAATTGGAAGTCCTCGTATAAATAAAAAAATTGGCATGCTATGGCTGGTATGAAGGGAACCTGGGCACAAAATGTATAGCTCGCTTTAAGAAGCAACAACTTTACCCGTTAAACAACAGTTCCTACTCGCAAATTTTGTTTCTCTTACAAGAATTAATGCTATCTCTAATTTTTAATGCAAACTAATTTAATGTAAGAGTTCTATTAATTTAATTAAATATATATTTTAATTATTAAATAATTTAATTCAAATTTATAGTCATAGGCAACCAATATAAATATGTTTCCCTTGTACCAATAGCCGGTACTGTCTAATGAACTAACAATAAGTGACGTACAACAAGAAACATTAGCTGGTATTATTATTACCATTATAGCTGGTAAAATTTGCTGGTGACTGAAAATATCAAGATTTTCTTTTAAAGGGACAATATTCCAAACAGTAGAGCAACCGGTTCTATCGCAAAATAATAATAAAACGTCATAAGAATATAAAAACGAAGAACTGAGTGACTCAAAAACAGAGTCTGACTCTATCACATGATGCAATAAAACCACAAGAAGAGATTCCTACTAATTTCTCCCTCCATGTAATGAGTTTTTACAGAGTGGCAAATACTGTCGTACTAAATTTACTGACATATGTTTTAGGGGTCTATGATTATTGGTAGTTTGTATGATATTTTTTAATAAAATAAGTTGCGGATCTGAACTTCCGTCGTTCTAATGAACGGTTCATTAATTTCCATATTATAAAATAGTTGCCAATAGGGGACTGCTGGAAAAGATTGAAACATGCAGAAAAAGCTTGAGACATGCAGGAAAAGATAGAAACATGCAGAAGCATGAGCATAGTGCTTGTTTTCCAGCGCGCTTAGCATATCAATTTCTTTTTAATTCGCGCGCAAATAACCGGACTTGCCATTATTATGATTACCATGTGCAATCGTCAGTTTCCTTTGCGCAAACCTTTCTTCACATGCGTGCGTAATGTATCAAAAGCTTTGCACAATTACAATAGGATTGACTGTTGCAAATCGTATGTAATAATTAGCAGCCAATGTATAAATAAGAAAATTGTCGCGTTTGTATGAAGCGAACCTGAGCACAAAATGTATAGCTCATTTTAAGAAACAAGCACTATACTCATTAAGCAGCAGATCCTATTCGCAAATTTTTTCATGGTACAGAAATTAATGCATGGCTCTAATTTTTAGTGCAAACTAATTTAATGTAAACCGTCTACCAAGTAAATAATTTAATTTAGACAAACAACTATAGGCACCCAATATAATGAACTTCAGTAGGGTAGTATTTCCCATCCGACGAAAACTCATTACCCAGAAGGAGTAAATAGTATGAACCTCTCCTTGTAAATTCAGTCCATAAGCTGCGAAACGATCCTAACGGGCCAGGAAAATGATGAACTTATTGAAAAATACATTGTAGAATATAATGGTGGATGGAAATTGTAGTATACAAGTGGAAACTCTTTTCAACAATTATAGTGGTGTACAGCATCAAGTTGAATAAATAGATTCTGTTTACATAGATTCCCATAGGTATTTTGAGGAAAAATTACAATCTTTGCATGACAACAACCGTTTCGATTTGGAAAAATCCGTTCCCTAGTAAGAGGTATTAATATTAAGCCTTGCGAAGTTCTACCGAAATTTACTGATATTTAGTTACATTTTTTTTATGCTACTAGTATGGCTTGCATCGTTGTTAAACAATGCTATTAAAACTGGGGACCTAAATTATTCGACAATTTTGTCTAATTTTTGCAAAGCTTCCATTTTGCAAAAAATAATCTGACTCGCGTCAATTGAAATCACGCTTAGCGTCTCGAAGGATTCGTTAGAGGAATATCTGCATATATAAATCACGCATTATTAATTTTTCCCGCAAAACTGCATAATTATTCGACACGACGGGACGTGGGAAATCAATTATCGTGTGAGCAATCTATCTCCAAGCCCTGACAATGACACACGAAGAGAAAGGCTCTTTCCGCGGATAGTTCGCAGTCTACCTCTTATCTTCCCGCGTGCTCCTTCTTTATTTACCTCTGTTCCCCGGCAAGCGAGGGAAGAGAGCAACCCAGCCATAAATATCCTGTAGGGTAATTAACCCTTTGAGGACTTTGAAACTTTGACGATTTTAATAGTCTTAAAAGACAGCGGGCTCCGTGATTAGTGCACCTGTTGGCAGGTGCAATCGACAGTGCGCGCATATCCCGTTGATGCTCAGTTCGGTACGCGTGCACATCACAAGGTTCCCGGTATTTTACATTATAATGAGAGGCGGGGGTACACAGACCGAATAAGAATTATAAGAGCACGCGAAGAATGTAATTTTTAACGAGATCGTTCGTTTTTTAATCCAACAATCCCGACTGCGAGAAATAAATTGCGGAATATGGAAATAATTCCAAAATTTTACTAACTAAATATTCATGTTAATGATATTTATTAATAAAAATGAATAAAAAACGCGCTTGCAGATTATTTCGAACGTTAATAATCAATAGTACTGGTTTCGTATGTCGGTTAATTATTTCGCGTATCGAACTTGTAGTTTCGGACGAAATCCCCTTGTGTGTGCGATAATATTGTACAAAATTTCGAAAAAAAAGGTTGTTCATACATGTTAGGACTCACCGTTCGCTGACGAAGACGCCCGATCCAGATCGAGGTCCGATTGTAATCCATGTTTTCCGTCGAATAGTATCCATTGTTAGGTATAATCCATTCCTATGTATCGATTGCACTTTGAACTATTAGAAAAAACACAGTCACTCGCGATACGACTGATGAAACAATCAACAGCGAAGAAGAAACGGCGCTCACTAGCCAGTAACACAGTTCGATTATTTCAAACGGCTAATTCTTCTCGGTAATCGCGCATAAAGTCAAACGGCTATTACGTGCAACATGGCGTCCGACCTGTTCTTTGTGGAAAACGGAACGCCCGTTCTACTTTCAGTCGTATACCAGGTGGCATCTACCGTATAAGCTCGCGAACACAGGAAAACCGCCGCGACAATGTAGACTTGCAATCGGTAGTATTTACGAATGACCAGGTTGCGATAAATAGCCATTAAAATCTTTACGTTCGTTGTCTCGTTAAAAGTACTTCGATCAACGTCACATGCCACCAGACTACTGCTCCTTCAACGGCGCCCCTTCTCCTTAATTTTAAAAAGTATTCGCTCATTGGTCCTCGTAACCAACAATGTCACCAATCAAACAGTTCGTTCTATTAACACTATGTTTAATCTTCGAATAATACAATTTTATTGTAATTGGAATTTTTAAGACGTCCACTTGTATTAACTTTGTTATACATATTTCATTCAGTTTATAACGAAAAAACTATTTTAGTCCTTGATTCTTTTTTGCGCGAACTAGACGATGAGATCCTAATGATGCGCACCGCTGTTCCTATATTCTTATTTTTGGTACATTGTTGCGTTGGTTGCCCTGCTCTTAAAGTGCGTCATCAAACGTCACGTAGAAGAAGGAAAAGATAGATCGTAAATCATACTTCGACAACGACCGCGTTTCATTGAGCTTTCTTCGTAATGTGCTTTCATGGTTAAAAAATGTTTACGAAGTGTGACAGCATTATAAATCGGGTCGTAGAGATCGTGCAACAGGACTCTGTGTCGTTCATATTCGTGCTCTGTGTTTACAAACAAAATTTCGCTCGCACTCGACGCCGACGTCTACCACAGCGATGACGGTTGGGTAAGTAATTATTTAGAAAGTCGTTTTATCAATATCCCAGAAACTAATGAATACGCGAAGCTAAAATTTTAGTTCTAATGTAAAACGAAACTCCGGGCATCCATATCGGTCACTCTTAACCAAAAAAAATTTCCGTCTTGTGTAATGGTTATTCATAACCAAAAAAATGTTTGCGTTCGGCAATGATCATTCGTAACCTAGAAGATTTCTGCCGCCCAATAACAATTATTTATAATCGAAAACAATTTTGGTCATTAATAATGGTTACAGCCAACAAAATTTTAGTCATTCGTAATCGTTGTTCGTAAGCAGAAAAGTTAAAAATGAAAATTTTTTAGTCACATCATTTTTTCAAAAATTTCTTGCCGATTGAATGATAAGTCACTTCCATTAGAATACAAATCAACTTTTCAACAATTACTTTGACCTAAAAAATGTTTTAAATAACTGTTACTATTTATCTCTGTCGATAATCGATTGCGAAGTGGTTAAAGTTACGCAGTGTATGCAGTTTCTATACTTTGAGTTATTGCGGAGATTTTTCAGCAGCTTCGAGGGTGGAATATTCTTTGGGTAATAGAAGTACGTTCTGCAGGAATTACAATACCCTTGTTGAATTGATTTTAACGATTATTGATGGGTTGTGTATTAAATTGTTAACAAAACTGTAGCAGGTATACATAAGTTTTGTGCAACGTTAACTCGGGCAACATCTTCATTTAATTCTTCAGGCCTCTCAGCACGTGTTTCATCTCTGACATCGTGGTTCCCAGCTTGAAATATCTTGAACCACTGTTTTACACTAATAACTTCTTCCCGTTCCACAAATATATATTTTCCAGTGCTGCAGTCGCTGTATTTCCTGTATCGAGCTCGTATGACATAATACGCCAAATGAATTCCCGCGTTAAGGTTCATTCAAAATGTTTCCAACAACCCTGACCCATTCCGATCCACGTTTACGAACGCTCGATGCAACACACTCGGAAGCTTCCTACATCCAGTAGTACACGCGTCAAGCAGACAATCGATTCTCGTGACTCGCTCCTCTATTTCAAACTCGGCTACCAAAAAGATACGAACGAGAGCTTACTGGCCGACCCAATGCTAATTCCGATACCAGCAATATACCTGAAACCTTGCGCGATCGATCCCCAAACTTCTCTACGAAATAAATCACCGTAACCGTTTTAACCGACCTCTCCCACAATTAATACGGCGCGCACCTCACGCGTCCGTCGATCGATAACCACCTCCAAATAAGAATGCCTCCCTCGACGTGTCGTTTCGATCTCGCTGGTGTATCGAGCACCGTCCCGGAGTGGATCGACGGAATGAATTGCTCGGTTAACGATCTCGCCGGTTCGATCCCCGCGGGGACAGCGAAACTGCATTTCGATCGGGCCACGAGAGTGCATTCAACACTCGACGCGGACCGCCGCTGCGTTTACGCGTAGCCGGCGCGGCACGCTCGTTACGCCCCGCCAGCAATCAGCCTGTGCTGCGGTTAGGTCAGGTGAACGACGAGGTAGGCGGACGGTAGAGGAGAAAGAACAAAAAAAAAAAATGCTGGCGGTTGGGAGGGGGTTGAACAAAGTGCAGATTGCACGTCGGGGAAAAGCGGCGGCGTATCAAAGAGCGATTAACCCCCTCGCGGCTTGGCGAAAGGAAATCCGGCGAGCCGCGAAAGGGGATCGTTATGTTTTTCGTTTCGGAGGGCGAGCACGGAACCGATCGTTGGATCGTTTCGTCGTGATCATTGAAAACTGAGGGGAAGCATTCGACCGGGGTCTCGATGACCCGGTGGTTAGATCGACGATACACGGCGTCGACGGTGTACGGGAATTTTCGGGATTGCTTTGGACACGTTTTCTGGGGTGAGAATTCGGCCGACTCGTGGATTTTTCCCGGGGGCCGTTCGGTGGACGGGAATTGTGGTTCGTTGGTTTTTCTGGTTTCGGGCTTGAACAGGGCGGGGGAAAGGGTTTGGGATTCTTTTGGCGTGGAGAAATTTTCGGCTCTGTATTTCATATATTGCGCGGTAAGTGAACGAAGCTTTCTTTCAAATTTATTATTTGATACGCGGCTGATTATGGAACCGTTTGAAATGGACGACGATTCGCCACGAAAAAAGTAATTATTATTTGAGAACTGAGGGAAATAGTACTGTGTAAAATATGAATGATATCAATAGAACATTCAAGTGAGTTCGACACGACGAATTTCATTTAATTAATATTAACTCATTTTTTGTTAATTGCACCAGTCTAGTTACATCTCTTATTGTCACTTGTACACATGTTCGTAGCAGAAATACCAAGTAAAAATTGCGAATGAAAACTGATTGGAATACAGCGATCTATTTCTTGTCCCCGAATCCGTCGTAACACCATGAAACGTTAAATGTTTGTAATGTTACGCGGGCCAACTCGGAGAGAACAAATAGCAATTATTCTCATTTCCCGCGTTGTTTGAGGCATTAGGTGGCAACGATATAACAACTCGGACAGATTACGATATTATGCATGTTGGCATAGTCGATAATCATAATAACGTTGCAACGTATTAACAAAGGGGCACGGTATGAAGACCAGTTGCTAGCAGGTAGCAGCAAATGTTCACGCATAATTAGGTAAAATCTGTGCGATCCTTAATGAAGCATATTTAATCTACGCATTAATTATTGCACGTTGCACGTGTTTAAATTTTACTTCACATGTGTAATACGAGGTGTTCGTGGTAATGCTGGGGTAATGTCGTTTTAGCTGGTGATAAATGGCTTGTAGAATTAATAATAATTTCGTACGAATAATTTGACACGTGACTCGAGAATCATTGCAGTATTTTATAGCATATTTCAATTATTGGAAAATTCTTTTTCCTTTACATTCGTGGAATAATAAATTGCCTGTCAATGTTGCTACAGTTGAGCAACGATGGGATTAATGCAAATTCTAAATTTAATTTCGGGAATTGTTAAGGACTATATGGTGCAGTATTACGAAGAATTCCAAATCATTTTAACCAGAAGTATATAGAACTGCGTTTCAAGAACGTACACAATAAGAGCAAATATAATTTACATTCAATTTCTCGCTTTCAAGCATAATATAATGCAAACCGAGCAGCTATGCGTGTACGCTCAAGTAGAATTTTCGTTCATACCTCAGTCTCCATTAACCCATTGTTTTACGATCTCTCGAACAACGATATAACTTAATAACCTTTTACTGCTCCCAGGCTATGACACGTAAAGAATATTAAAGGTCCATAGGCAAGGTACCTCGGGTTTTTCTCGATAAATTACGGCGGTTTATTCTTCAGATAAAACCGAGAAACAAAATATTACGAAGTAATAAAAGTTAAAGAGTTATGAACAAATAAGTTATCTAGCATTCCACACTGTACGAATAGATTAAATCCGAAACGGAATTACACATTAAGAAAATCTCCAGCCCCTTGCCACTGGCATTTCCATTTGCTATGCCGGATTTCGTGTTCAATTTTTCACAAAGTCGCGGACGCGATTAATCTCCAGTTGCTAAACAAGGGTTAGAAGCGTGGTTAATTTCACGTGAGCGTGCACGTAACCAACCAACTCGAGTGGATCTTGAAGCAGATGCGAGCGGCTGACGGCAGTTCGAGAAGTTCTTCGTCGTTTCTCAAGGTGCCGCGATCCCCGTATTAGAGGGGGTACGGGTGAAACAGACGCTCCAGGAGGTTGCACGCCGCCACGTCTTGGTCCATTATCGTAATGACGTAATGACGCGATATTGTGGGCAGCATTATGGGCATCGATCGCTTAGTGACGGTAATTACAGGCTGCGGCAATGGTACGCGCATAGTTAGATCACGATTATCATCGCGATCGTGTTCGGACATTTCCCAGAATGGAAAAATCTTCGAGAGTGAACAGTTGAATTCGACGTGGGCGTAAGGAGTTGGATTTTAAGATATCGTGGTACGAGAAATTCCAAATCTGCGATCTCTGTTGGCTGGTCGAAGGTTTGCGACCGCCAGGCGTGTACGTACAGCTGTACATGAAATTTTATGATCGATTAATAATTTGAAGTTGTTGGAAATTCGAATTACATTTCCGAGCCAGAATATATCGACAGCAGAGGTGGTTGCTATCATGCTCTGTAATACGAATTTCGAGGCAAATTTCGTTGATAGCAGTCATTCAATATTTGCACAGTTGAAGTTGTCTGCAACTGTTGACTGGCAGTGTCAGGTGCGAAATTATAATGTGGGATAATAATTACACGGAGAAGCACAGGGAAAACATAGTTATTCAAATTGTGCTCAATTAGATTAAAGAAGTCCTATTGATGGTATATTCAAGAAACTATGGAAGTTATATTTCCTCCCCCTAGCTATTATAAAAATTTGTTTCCCCAATCTCCTAGCTAGTCAAATACAGTTCCGATTACTTCATGCACGAGTGACTTATAATTTGGGATTCTTTTATACAGTGCCTTACGCAAGACCCGCCATCGTATTTCCGTCGTCGTTAGTTCTCTCGTTCAGGGTCGTGTGTTCTATTTCTCAATTTGGTCTGGACAGTCTGCCCCTCGACTCCAAATAGAATACTTGCAGAAAACTTTGAAGCTCGTTACGCTGCTACTAGCGAAGTCTACTTACGTATTTTTAGTCCAGCTAAGAATACTAGCATCGCTCCAATGCATAACGTCGTTCCACAGAAGGAAATGGCATGCTTACACTCCAGTTCGTACAGTCGGAGATCATAAAATGAGGTTGGTGTTATGTAACGTTCGAGGCGAAAATACAATCTCAGACACCTTTTCTTAAGATTTAAAGAAAACAAAGCATCGGGCTTTCTGTTATGCTTACAAGACGTATGATCACGATTCTTAATGTCCGAATTGGAACTTATGGTGCAATCAATTCCTGAAGGAAATTCGTCCGTCGCCTGTCACGAATATTTTAAGTTTATTCAGAATGTTCGGGGAAAAATAGGCCCGATTTAAATTGCTATTACTTCTGTTTTACTAGAACGCTGCAAAATTAAATGTTCCATAATAATCCAATTTTTCTGAAAATTTCAATTCAGCATCAATTGTAATCCATC
This sequence comes from Nomada lathburiana, assembly GCA_963667235.1. Classification (NCBI taxonomy): domain Eukaryota; kingdom Metazoa; phylum Arthropoda; class Insecta; order Hymenoptera; family Apidae; genus Nomada; species Nomada lathburiana. The sequence goes on from OY763905.1 coordinate 5,432,075, forward strand.
CTGATTATTTTACTTGATAAATCCAATGCTCTGTTCACGTGTCTCTAATTATATACTCACCGCCTCGACAGTAGATTTGAAATAATACACGCTCTTCTGCCCAACATAAAATTGCAAAGCCTCCCAATATTATAACTAACATACGAACTGTTCAATGATCTCAGAACACCACCGAAACCACAAATGAAGGTGTTAAAACGAATTTACCCAAGCTTCAATCACTCTCTATCCATAGTTCCCGGCACACCTGATTGCCGTACATTCGCCCCGTTATATCAATGCATTTCCTCCGCAAACAAGATCTTCCCGTTCATCGTTGAACAATCGGCCCACGATTTTTCAATTAAATCGCATGTGCACATCTTCGCGAAGTTTCGCTTGCACAGGGAAATAAAATACTATACAAGCGGACTGGGTACAATATATGGGGAAAGGGACGTTTGGCCTCCCAGAGGTTTTACTTGCATCGACGAATTGTATAACGCAACGATTTATTCGACGCCTTTCAGCATCGCTGACATATTCGTTTCGTCTTCGCCTCGCCCTCTTCCTTTCCATTCCATTTCATGCCGGTCCCTGCGAATAATACAGACGCCCCGGTGCGAACCTCGGTTTCCTAGACCGGCCTTCGAATTTTCCACAGAGCACCGGGGCCAACAATTTTTCCACGCCGCCTGGTGATTTAGAGGACCGTCTTCCTTCGATCCTTGTTAAATCCCGAAATTCCACGTTATCAAGCACACGCTGCGGGGGAATTCTGATATTCCCGATCTCGGGACGGATCGTGATGTTCGAGTTGGTTTCTGATTCGCCTTTGTTGTTTCCATGTTGTTCCCGTTTTTTAAGGAATTGTACGATCTTGTTGGCGATATTACAGCTGAACGGATTCCTCGGTTTCTGAAGATGAACAGGAAAGTAATGATAGTGCAAATATAGAAATGATGTAGCTCAATGTGGACATTATGTTACTATCTATATACCTGTAATTATTCATGGATTTGTGTTATATATTATTTATTGGCCATATGATAAATTTGCTACAGCAGTTTAAGAGCTCTTAAGTGTACGTGGCAGAATTTTGTGTTGGCTTCTTCTTAGAAACATCGTAATCAAGTTGGAAATATAAGGTACAAGCAAGTAATTTGTGTCAACAGTGAACCGCACTTTCGTTTCCATCTATGAACCCCTGACATTAAAAATAATTAGATTTATTATACGTTCGCCATTTTCCTGGGCAAACAAGGCTTACGCGACGCGGAAATTTAGAATTCATTTCAGTGTACCGTGATATCAGCCACGGTCGGCTAAATTCAGCTACAAAGTCGACTGTCCGATCGATCCGTCGTTTCGCTTGCACGCTCTCAAATAGCAGCAGTTTTAATCGCCTTTGGCTGCTTTCACCGTTTTTCCATCGGTGTAACAGAAAATCTTCGAGGCAAACTGCCCTGTCTCGCATGAAGCACGATTACGATAAGCTGGTGCAGCCTGCAATATACACTTTAGATTAACTGCGACGAAATAAAGCGTCCGTGATGCTAACTCTGTTCGCCCCTTTTCTTCTTTTCAATTCCTCTTTTCATTGGCAAGTTTACGAGGAGCGCATGGAAAATACCCTGCATGTTACAAATTGAATGGATTAAAGGTTTAACCGGGGACGATCAACGAGAGAGTGTCCGGTGAAAATGGTTGCAAGTCAAATTTTGTTTGTCACAGTACAGTAGTCAATATTTCGACCAAGTATCTATTGTGCGCTGTTAATTAAGTCGACAGGAACGGGTGCAATTGATAAATTTAATTAGAATGGCAGACAAAATTAATATCTGCCAGTATATAAATAAATGACTTCTAGAAGTGTATATATTTAACAATGATATTAATTGAATCCGCAAGTACATTGTGTGTTTTACGATAGGCACTGCAATTTGCTTTTAATTCTATATTTATTCGGGATGGCATCTCGTTTCATTTATTCTAATAAATTATTATGTATAACATGATAATCGTCTGTATAATATTTTGGAAGGATCATCTTTTTCGCCTTAACCACAAAATAAAACTTTAATTTTTATACATATGGATATATTAGGATTAAACAACATTTCGAAGAAGAAATAAAATGAAGAAGAATAATGTATTCGTTTAGTCACAAGTAAAAGGAGATACTTGTTAATTGTTTTACGAGTATATAATTATCGACAATAGTTTATTAATAATCCCATCAATTCGTTCTACCTTTTTAACATTAGTCTTCCTTTTCGTAATTCCGTTTAACATTTCTCTTTCACAGATGTCTTAAGTCATATTTGTGACATAAATTCATTGAGAAGTAACGCTTCATATTAAATTTTCATAAATCCAGTCACCTTCAATTTTTCACAACTCTTCTGATCTTATTGAGAGCTTAAATATCGATGATAAATGGTGAAACAAAATTATTTGATAAAAGTCACGATCGAAAGAACTTTATTGTTTCATTCTCGACGTCCAAGCGTTCATCTCATTTTCCAATTTCACTCCGGTCTTGCAGCGTGGTTGCAGTTCTCGCCGTAAAATACTCTAAATGCTAAAAAAGAATGTCCCCACAACGAAAGACAGAGTTTTTTAATCGGACAAAAAGAAACCGCAGTGTTTTCTCTTAGCTTTACACCTGCAACAGGATACGTTACTTTCTCTTCCCTCTATACTCTGTAGCATCTACGGTGCTCTTTTTGCGAGAATGTCGTTTCCTCTTGCCAGCACGAGCAATTAACCAATTTACGTGCACCTAATGACTTTGCGTCGCGTACTCTCTAATACACTGTATTTCGTCCCTTTGTTATTCAGTCTGTGTAAGTCTTGTACGACGTTGCATGCCGTTTCAACTTTCGTCCCACTCGGAAGGAATTAGAGGCACTTTTGATCCATGGGGCGTTAAAGAGATGTAGGAAGTGCGAATTGAAGGTGGACAGAACTTTAGACCGTTAAACGAACATTACAGGATTCTTTATGAAAGAATCTTTTAATTATCAGATTATATTTTAATATAAGACTGTAAGGAATCTGACTCACATTGAATTTACAATTAATATGTGTACTTAAAATGAAGTAAGTTCAGTTTTCTTCTGAAATATTCAATTATTGATTTATATCAATTCAGAAAATTATTCACTTATACTATTTTTAAAGAAATACAAAATATAGTGCTGCACTAGATACCTGGAAATATATATATTGATATTGATTACAAAGTAGGTAGATACTAATTTGCACTCGTTACAAGAGCTCGCATTGATTTATACTTCAAGACAATTAACATTCATGCTACTCCAGTTCACTAATGCAGTTTGCTCGATAACACACGGTGAACTTGTTGTTTAGAGGCCCTTTGTCATGCGCACGGTTGACATACACGCTTAACTAGTCCGTGTCTCGCTCCAAGTTTCCACTAAGAAAAGGGAAACACTTGGGCACTAATTTATTAACACAAAGGCGCGCTGCGAAATTAATTAATGAAACGTTTCAATTATCCATGAGTGGTGCTGTACTAAGAAATTCTTGTTACAGAAAGTTCATTCTTAAATAAAGAAGAGTTCCAATTATTTATTATATATCACATTCTTAATCTAGATACCCGAAAGACTTTTCAAAATAGAATATTGCGATAGGTGAGAAGCATATATCCTCTCAATACCAGAATAAATAATACGATATAATAAAATAAGTTAAGTTCAGAATCATCTAAACTCAAATTTTCCACGATAAAATTAAAGGGTAGAAATTTTGCCATTTCTTGCCGTGACGATTAAAATTATTACTCAACATTACCGATGTATTTGTTATTTGGTACATATAAGTTTGAAGAATTTTTGTTAAATCAAGTCGATGCCAGGTAATATCTGTCTCTGCTTTGTCGAGTGTGTTTGACTAATATATATACCGTCTCTGTAAATTTGAATCTGACAATGCGAACTATTTTCGCTGATATATCGCTGCTCGTAAACCGAAAAGGAGGAGACGGTGAAGGAAGGAGGAAGGATCTTGTTCGGATCCTTATGCAAAGCTACGCACCGTATTATGTGTACATTGACGGTGACTACAGGGCGAAATGGAATTTGTGATCGAAGCTCTTGTTGCACCCGGAAATAAATAAATCTCGGATAGGCGGGGAAATATTCACTGACAAGTACACCATTGTGACGTGTGCAAGAAATACGACGGTACCAGCGAACGCGTCTTAAAATTGCCAAAAATATGAAATTCCAAAGATTCGCTTGTCAACGAACGAACCCGGGTATATTTATCGAGACGAAACTGGACACAGGGGAGCAATCGACCGTGCAATTTTCAATTGTTCGTTAAACATGTTCGATAAAGAATACGCAATAAATAAGTGAAGCATTGAAATGTTTATTGAAATTGGTATTCTCGTGGCGCAAAATTTAATATCTGCAATCCTTTAAATCTTCTGTTTGTAAGATTCGTCTGAAACTCATAGATCAATATAGTCTTTCGTACTAAATAATTGAATGGTTCAACACGCTTCTTTTTTCTCATTACTTTGATTATTATCTTTCACCAACGAACTTCATCAAAGCTTTTCTACCAACTGTTTAAATGATGTGCCCCTTTAAATAATGCAAGATCAACACGGGTTTAACGGGTATGAAAATTAATTTTGTCGGCCGAACAATAAGTGCACCCGAGTTTCTGCCATCCCTCAATACCTGCATCGTTCGAATCCACTTTAATAATTACCAGATGACTTGGCAAACAATGTAGGAACCACGTCGCGTCGAAATATCGGTGTCGACGCCAAAATCTCGTCACGATCACCGCGACAATGGACATCCGTCCGGCTCATGGAGATTTACGGCGTCGTTTCGCGACGAACCCCCGGTTTGGGAAATCAAACGACGCACGAAATATGGATTGGAGATGCTCGAATCTTCCTAAGCACCAATGAAATCGTACCTCGGCTCGGGAACACCCTGCTTCCCGCTGGGAGCGTAAATTAAAATTTCGAAGTGCCCAGTTTTCCGTCGACCCTCGCGTGGATGAAACATTTTTCGATCACGCGTCAGATAGCTGTCTAGTATTGTTCAAAAAATTCAAATGCAGAAAAGCAATGCTTTACTCGCGTATTTGTAATTTCAGTGATTTCTTTAAACAATACGTCAGTCTACGCTGCCCATGATATAATAGAGACTTTTAGAGAGTTTTCATGAGATTGGCGTGTAATTAGTTTGATCAATTGGTTTGTATTCCGAAAACTTATGCTTGCATTTTCACTTGCAGAAAACAGTCCAATTTATCGGCAGTTCGTTATTTCGATTAGAAATATGAATGATATTTACAGCGAAGGTATAAAAAGTTTTATACAAGTATTAACATGTTAATTGCACGTTGCGACCCTGCATTTCAAAATAATACCGATTTGGAATGATCGAATTGCCAGGTTGATAAAAACGAGTTACGACAACTACGAACTCGGACTTCCCCATCAATCATTCGCAGATCCGTACGCGCAAATCCTGCCGCATTTGAAACGTCTTGACCCAGATTGTCCTTAAAGTTGAAGCCCCCCCCCCCCCCACCCCCGGGGAATAAAAGGCAGCCGTACATATTTCAGAAAATTATCCCCCCTCAACGCGGCACCATTGTATCATACTTTCGGCTCGTTTCACGACGAACAATCCCACCGTTTCTACGAGCGAGCCGCGATTCCCGTCGCGTCCCGTATAATCGTAACGCGGTCGGAATCGAACGAGATGGTTTTACGAGGTGCAAAGAGGAGCCTAATAGACGGGAAGATGGAGCGTCGCGACGCTTTACGGCTTCCTCGCGAGCGCCAGGGACGGAATCTCGCCGATGTAAATCCGGGGCGCGGATTCCGCAATACCATCGCGAGGTAAATATCGTCGCCCGATTTCTCCATTACGATGCTTCGGAACGATTTTCCTCGCGCTTTTTCTTCCCCCGTCCAATCCGCCCTTCTGGCTCGCCCCCCCCCTCCCCCTCCCCAGGCCCCAGGGTTGCTTTCAGCGAATCGACCGAATTCGAACACGTCGCCGTTCGAACGCGGGTTTCTCGCTCCCTGTAACCGTCTCTTTGTGGTTATTTTAGACGGAAACTTCGTTTGATGGAGTTTTAGAGGGAAATGAAATTCCGCCGCGACTCCGATGAATCGAAACGAGGGAGAAGCAGCCTCCATCGACAAAGGCTCCCGGGGAAAGGCTGACGAGCGGACGAAACTGCTTTAAGTAACTGGCATTGAAATTGCGAAAATACTGACGCGGGGAAACGGAAGGGATGCTTCAGAGTTAATGTTAACTGGATAATACGGGGTTTTGTTGGGGGGAGGTTGAGCGATATTGTGTGTATTTGGAGAATTTACGCGCAGAATTTTAGATTCGAAATGCTCCGGTGACTTTGCAGTTTGGTTTATTTCTCTTCTTGCCTGATGCGTGTACGAATTATAATAGGAGATAGAGTTGGGGAGTTGTAGTGCTGAATGAAAAATACGAATTTTATAATAATAGAAGTGCTACCACACGATTAATCGCAATCGGTTTTCTCGCTGGTCGGTTTCATTGATTTTTAAACTGACATATTTCCCACTATTTAAGTAATTTATCGAATAATTAAATTATTGATATGAATTTATTTATTCCTCGCGTATATGTTAAGGTTGAAAGATATGGAGCGTAATGGAAATTGGAAACGTAGCAGAATTGAATGGGGGTTTCAAAAATCTTCATCTTCAAAATTATTCCAAAAAGTTATATTTTAACCGTACATATACTAACTTTACCCATACACTCGCTGCAAAATATATTACAATGGTCATAGTTTATTGGCCGTTTAAAATGAAGTTACATTCGCATATTTATTACATAATATTTCCAAGAATATTTAACAGAAGGAAAAGCAATCTCCTCTTAGAACTAAATAAAAGATCGATCGTTAGGCCACTTACATTTCACTGAGAATAGGACAGTGTCGATGGCATTTAAGCAATTTCACGCTAAATTCGCGGCGAGAAAACGTAAAGCCCTGAAAGTAACTGCGAAGCTGTAGCTGATGCGCGAAAGAAAAGAAAAACGCGCAGTGGCTGGAACAAATTTTGAGCAACTCGGTTGGATTTATTGCCTTGTCCAGGGATTTCTACTTTGAGGAAGATTCCCCTCACGACTTTTCCTGCCAGGACAACGTTTTATTTTCCGTGCGGTTTTCCTTCGCAGCCGGCCGTTTTTACTTCTTCTTACAGGAGACTCGTCGAGAACACGGAACCGCGAACTCATAAAAAGGACAAAAGAAATAAAAGAAAGAAGAAGCATCGAAGGAAGACGAGTTTCTCGTATTCGTTAGGTTTGAAAAAGCTATAATTAAGCTCGTGCACGGGCAATAAGCAATACAAGATTGCACGCGTTTCTTATACAACTCCGAAACGTGTATCTCCTGTAGGATATTGAACGATAACAAAATCTTTGCTCCATGTTTTCGTGCCACGAATCGTATATCGATTATCACAGCCGGGGATAGATAACAAATTGAAATGTATATTTTCGTATCGTTTGTAAATTAAGTTCTCGAACTTCTGTAATGAAAAGTTTTGTCTGACATGATTATTGATTAGATTACTTTGTTCTTAAATTTATAAACCCAACGAGTTTTAACAAGTGTTCTCGATTTTAATTTCGATCAAGTATACAGCTTTAATTACTTTTCATGCATTTCCCTTTTTCCTTAGTTTATTCATTTTACGCAATATTTAATTGCCGCGATATTGCTTCATATTTTACTGAAACAGGAAATGCAATTGAACTCCTGTAATCAAAGGTTGCAACACAATCGTTGTAGCGCATGTAAAATACAAATGAATTTAGAGGGGATATAAAATAACAATATTGGCATGTGCTCGTCTTCATTAGCGCATCTGTTGTGTTTGAATAAATTCATCATGCTTCAATTTCCGGCTGTTGTACAACATGCATAATATTTTGTGTAAACAGTTGTAAATCTCGTTTACTTCATCCTCATTTATAATGTACGACGTGCCCCGCGGATAACTCGAGCTGTAGCATCATTGCTTCTTATTTTACACGTGTATCATGCTCGCTGTTCGTCCGTTTTTTGTTCTTTTTTTTTGGTATTTATTATTTGTATTTTTACTGGTAAAAAGGTAGTCGTGACGTCGAAACTCAGTTTGGGTCAGCTTCAGATGGGACATTCATTTTGCGTGGGTCGTCGGATTCAGGCACTGAAAATTGGTTTATCTCTTTGGCCGGTAGAAATTTATTTTGTAAATTTATTACTGTGTCATGCGGGCGCACTTTTACGGAAACGCGATAAATTTTTTCACACGTGATTCAATTGCGTGTTGCGCCGTATTTCTTTTTTTTGTTGTTTACCTGTGCGAGGCAATGTTGTTTTTTTTTCTGTCTCGTTAGAAATATCACGCGCAAATTTAAATTACGTGAAATCCGTGCAATTTAATTCCCACGGTTCCTACGAAATTGAATCGCTTTAGAGCGCCGCAATTTGGCCGTGCATGTCTTCGTTCAGGGAACCACTGTCTATGCCGAAACGCTGGCGGAACTAAAAACACGCGTTTCGAATCATGATGCTATCCCCTCGTAATATTTCGAAGCCACACATTTGTCGACAAATCCCGGCACAATACTTTTTTTATCAATCATTTAACAGAGTAGCCAGCATATTATAGTTAATTAAGATATTGCAAAATCCGTATCCGACTGAATTTGCGCAATGAATTTCGAAATCTAAAACGCATCACGCCAAACAGATTTATAACGATCGTCCCCTCATTTTCGTCACTCTACTTTTATCGCTCTGATTTGTATTATTTCTGTAAAAAGACAATTGCTCCAAGTTTAGGTTAAAAAGGGAAATAAGGATACGGCGCAATAAAGTCGCGGTGTCCCGTCGCAAACATTTGAACCACCGTCCCGCTCGTGCCACAGCAAATTAAAAATCTCCCGTTCGTAGATTCTTGTTACTCTCGCGACGAGCACGTCTCGATCGTTTCGGAATTGTTCCCCGACCGTTTGCACCGGGTCGTAATGAGGTCCGTTTGGAGGATGCCTACGAAATCACTCGCTAACTGTGCTCGGATCATCGTTATTCCCGGCGCTCCTGTTCCGCTTTGAGTGTCCTGATGGTTCCGTCAGAAATTCTAGTGGTGAACCACTCACGACAATGGACCAACGTTTGTCTCAGGATCCATTCCGGTCCCCCCGTTGTTGCTTTTCATTCATTTATTGTCCCTCTCCTCCTGCAACGCTTCTCGTCCTCCATTCGTATTCGCCGTTTCCCCCAACGAAGATTTCCGCGTCCTCGTTGCAATTTTGGCAGAACGGGACGCTCCGCGCGCTGCTTCGCGCTCGAAGTATTTTAGAGGTAAAGCTTTTTTCTTTTCTGACGCTTGCGGCGTATCGATCGCCCGCGATGTTACTTGTTTCGTCAACTCCCGACAACGTTTCTTCGAAAGTTCACGGGTGTCGTTGGCAAAGTTCGAGGATAGATTTTTCTTCGTTTCTTAGTTAGCGCGGTCGAATGTTTTTTAGTGGGACGACGCACCTGGGATAACGGCGTTTCCAAGATCATCGCTCGGTCGATTTCACTGAAATTCTTCGGCGAACGATTAAGAAAGATTTGCAGCAGAAACGTGTTCCATTTGTTCGACGGCGCTGCGTTATTTTGTATCGGGCTTCGGACGATAAATATTTTATTTCCCTGTTATACTTTATACCCTTCGTACGAAGTTTATTCCCTTGTAACAAAATGCAATATGATATTGATCTAAATACCGCCGGTTTTATTCATGCGAAATGTCGTTTTTATTTTTCGAACGCAAATTGTTCCTCCTGTATTACAGTTGAAGCACAGTCTACCTTCGCAACGTCCTTTGCTCCTTTCCGTTTCCTCAAATTTTATTCTTCGTCTTGTCATCGACATCTCCAAGCACTCTCGACTATTGGATTTTCCTCTCGGTCCTTCCTGCGCCACTCCTTTGTATCGCTTTTTCTATCGTTAACTTTGATGCGCCCTCTCTTTAAACTTTCCGACATTATTACTTCGCGGTTTCGCGAAATTTCCTTTCAGACTTCCCCGCAAAAAAAAAAAAAAATATATAAATTACCCTCGTATCAGTTTTCCCATTATGTATGACGCTTTTCGTGTTTAAATAACGCGTACCCGCGTGCTCGAACGCTCGAAAAGGGAACAGATGCGACGTAAAATACATCAGTATCAGTGTGTCCAATTAATTTGCAGGTTTTCGTCCCCATTTTATTTGTCATATATTTTGAAGATAATTCAGTCGAACGATTCTTCCCTCGTAAACGATTGTCCAGGACCGATTTAAATGTCGCCTACAGGGCACGGTCGTAGTTTTTCCGCGGGACACCAGGCCATGGAGCAGTCTGTAAATAAGACGGACATCAGTTACTTGATTCTCAAAGGGGTCTGTTTTAATCGCCCGCTTGAGAGCATTCTGCAACGGGGAACGCGGAATAATTTAACGAGCTTGAAGGATTTACAGCTAATCGTGGGACTTTGTTTCAAAGAACACCACTTTTAGAGCATCGCGTGGTGCTGGATCGTTGTGCATAAACTTGGGGCAATATTCCTGGATTTTTAATTGAACTATTATTTCTTAAGTCTGTGGCAAGTTTCCTAAATTATTGAATTTATTCTTCGGAAGTTTTATCAGTCGCGGAGGATATTCATTCCTGTTTCAGACGTAAAAAGTAGTACGATATATTTTATAGGAAAATAAGACGCAAAGAACGATATGATTTCAGTGGAAAATATTAAATATTATTATTACAGAAATACTGCGAATGGAGATTTGCAAACATAATCCTTGATTCTTAAGCGGATTGTCCCTTATTATATCTCTGCAATATTCTACGCGTTTTCCTTTTAAAGTGATCAATGCTTTTGCTTCTATAGTTAAGGAATTAAATCAATGAATAAAGAAAGAAAATATGATATTGAGAATAATAGCGTCGAAAGTAGTATTGGGCAAAATGTTATGATACATAATAGTATATTTGATAAAAGATTCCGTTTTACATTTTCCTTCATTTATTCATAACGTGGTTGAATTTTGTTAAAAAATTGCGCCATTCGTTTACCATTGTTCCTTTCGCGAGGAACGTCCATGTGGTTAACATTTGTGCCTGAGAAATGAGTCTTTTATTCGTAAAGTTACCTCCCTTTTCGGAACAAAATTCCGCCACGGATTTTCGATTATTTGTTTTCGTTTGTTTCCTGGGTTTTTCTACCGAACAGATTCTACCGTTGTACACGGTTTTCAACGTAGAACAATGGAAATCTGCGAAATTGCTACGGTACTGATAACTAGACTATATACGATTGTATTTCGGTATAAATTTTATGCCATTGTCTCAACGTTTCGATTGACGTATGAGAATAGAAATCTCCTATTCGGACACTGAAATAGGATAGGCATTTTATTAAAACAACAAATTTGCTATCTTTTTACATACAGCATGAAAGCACAGGGAGCAATTTTATACATCATTCATCTTTATCAAATCAACTAGAAAATTACACTTTTGCTGCGCATTCATTACCTGAACTCTTCCCTTTACAGAATAATAAAAACAACCAATATTCCTTTACAAGCATGGCATTTTGATACCTCTTCGTTTTACAGAATACGGGTGTGTACTTTCTTCAAAATTGTCACAGTATCGCAATCACCCTGAATCACGAGAATAATTTAAGAGGATCTTCTTCTCGATAATTAGGAGACTACTTGACGTGTCGAAAGTAATCTGTGTCCTCCAAAGAAACGGTTCGCGTCACCTATTCCAAGGAAATCGCGGTTACGCGCATCGATTTGTCAAGCACACAAGAAAAGATTTGATTCCACGAGGAGCGTCAAGCGCGAGAAGAAAGTTGCGGAAGAAGTTTCCATGAGCAAGCTGTTCGAGCAGCCTTTTGCTCATCGCCTTTTTGAATCAGGAACGTGATTGTTGACCGATCCGACGAAGCGGATAAAGATAAGAAGGAGAGGAGAAAGAATCCGATTCAGTGCGGATTCCGTGTTGCGGATGTTCCGCTTCTCGAATCGATTCGACGTGTTTTTCGCGTCCAACGTGTCCTACCTGACCGTGTTACGTCATAAATTACAAGCTCTTATCAGAATCTCGGTCCGATATCGCGAAGGAATTGTAGAATGCACGGCTGGTTTTCTTGGGCGATGTGGAAAACAGAGTTTCATAGTTACACGAGAAGTTTTATTCCTTCGACGTTCTCGAAATTTATTCGAATCGATGATAATGGTCAGGTCAGAATAATTTTATTGATTTCGTCAATATGTTGGAAATTAAATAGGTGCGCGGGCAATTCGGAGTAATATTAATTTGTGAAAATATTTGCAGCATTCGGGAGACAGTAGTAACATTATATTTTAGTGCTTAATTATTTTAAGAGAACTCGAAGTGCTGTACTGCGGCAATTAAAAGTTATTAATAATTTAATTGCTTTATTGTGTTCTTTGGTCAGTTGTAAATGGCACTGACGACGAGAACGATTCATTACTTTAAGGCAGTTTCAGTGGTGTGGAGTAATCGTTACCGATTTCTGTCGAAGCACATTTTTATTCATTCCGTGTACGATTTAGAGCTTTGATGAACAGCAAATTCTCGTAAAATGGGATAACGTTGTGTTCCATCGGGAAGTCGCAGAAACGTGCCCTCCCTGAATAACCATTTTCGCTCGTGTTCAATTTGGCCCATGTATGATTACATTCCGCGCGTGTTTATCGCAGAAAAATGATTTCATATTTCATCGTGCCGCGTTGGCTTGTTGCGATACTGTTCATTGGCCGAAAAAGTTACACGTTTCGAAATTTGTACAAGCAGATGATAAATAATACTAAATGTGCACGGCGGAGATTTAATTAATTTTCATGGTTGCAATAACGTGCGCGCAATAACGGAAAACTCGATTTGCCATGCAAAATGCACAATGCACACTATGGCCACATTTGTCTATGTGAAACGCAATATCGATTCGACGCTGGAACCTCCGATTCTTTGCTCGATATTGCGTTTTCGCAGTGCATCCTCTCTTCTTTTTTTTCTTCTGTGCACCGGTTCCAAGCAGAAAAACGGATCTTTTTATTGCACGGCAATTCACAGGTTCAAGTAAAGCTTTTGGCAATTTTATTTTAGCTTGAGAAATATGCAGGTAAATGGTGAATGGTATGGATACGTTATTATATTGTTAATGGTCTTGTCAACTGTTACTTCCAATTGGCTTTCTTTTTCCAAACGCTCGGTATTTGCGTTTAAGAATTTTCGAAGTACAATTACACGACGTCAAGTTCATTTTTACCATCCTTAAGCACTTCTGGTAAAACTGCCAATGTCTTACAAACTAATCGGGGTTTATTATTAATTAGATTGACACAATGTGATAACGCAGGAAAATGCTTTGTACGATAAACAATTGTAATTTAATACCTGGTTACCTGTTCTATCACCATTAACTAATCCGATTTTGATGAAAGTAATTCGAAACTAATTTAATTTGGTTTGAATGTATTATACATATATACGATACGATTTCTGCGGTACCTGGAAACATGTGGTCCTAATATATTGTAATAGACATTAATCACATTCATATGCAATTTATTATTCATACATAGATATATATATGTGTATGCATGAACGAGTCCTATTTATATGACCACGCACAGAATTATTGCTGAACGCATCAATCAATAGCGAATCAATAAAATATAAGCTGCAGCTCCAATTTATTGGACAATTTAAATATGCAAAACGATGTTTAACCTCTACACGGTGAACTACGAAATAAGATGACCCGCGTAATTATTTACAACCAAACAGATATTTACACGAAGACAATCGTAGTCGTGGTAACAATAAAACCCAACACAGCAGTCGTATCGCCAATCGCAAATGATACGATCCGATAAATAAATATTTTGCAAAGCGATATACAATACAGTTTTCTTAACGCAAATCGAGTGCCGCGAGTCGGCCTCCTTCCTGTTTATTTAAATAATTGCCCGCCGCGCTCAAACAGCTTTGTACGTGGTTCCCGTTGTTTCGTCCCCTTTCATCATTGTGTAGTCGATAAATTGCGCTGGTGCAATTGTTTCCCGATGCAGGATGGACAGAAAGAGAGTGCACTACACTCGGGCGATTTGTCGCGCGCTATTTAATTCCGTCGTATCGCGGTGTTCGAGGAAAACTGCCGCCGGAAACTGTTATTCCGGAAATAAAAGGACGCTTAATGGTTCGCGACTGTCTTTGGCCTGATCAGAACGGCACGAACGCCGGCACCGGCGACGAACAGAATTATTCTTCGCCCGAAGTCACGGAATTATCGATTCCTCGAGTGGCACTCGCACTTTATCGCGTTCAATTCTTGCCATCGCCCCGGACTGAGTTGATTCGTTTGGTACAGTGATTTCCATCGAAGCCGAATGAAATTGATCCGGCGTGAGATCCCCCGTGACTGAGAATATTTAACGTTTTATAGCTTCAATGCTCTATTAAGGATCTATTGAAACTCGTTCTGTTACCTCTTGCCATTGCAATTGGCAATGTACATTAATATTATATTTCTTAACCAATTGCATACATGGTTCAATTACTCAATTACCCAAGTTTAATTACGTATCAGTTCGCGTATTTTCCCGGTAATTCACTGCTGCTTGACATTCGAGTTCAATGTGAAGTTTCTTTTTTAAACCGCAGGCAAAGTTTGCGTAACAGATTTCCTTCGATAATGCTTCCAAAGGAAAGTGCGTAATCAACAAAATCTATTATACTTCGTTTGTCAAACAAAAGCCTGTTTATATTTAAAAAAGGAACGCTACGTACACACCGGGGCATCAACCATTACACAGATAATGGAACAGCACAGTTGTCACTTCCGCATCCACTTGCACCGAAGAAGCCTCGAATTAAGCGAGATTGCGGCGTTAAATCATCCGGTTCGTCTTTTTTCTGTATAAACCGTAGCACGACCATAATTTCTAGACGCTCTGCCCTGTGGCCCCCTTTTTTTTCTATATTTCACGACTACCCTCTCTCTTTCTCTGTTGCTCGGTGCAACTAGGCGAATGCATTTTCTCGGTCAGGGGCAGTTAATGGCTGGCCTGCAGCCACCGAGCTAGATGGCATTCCGCAGATTTACGAGGCGACAGCTTTTACAGCCGCGTTTCGGGATTCGCAGTTTTCCCCGTAACATCCGGACGATTTCACGCGGGGAAATCATGCCTTTATTTCGAATTGACGGCCCCTCGATCGTTGTCAAAAAGCGCGATACGTCATCGCGACTTGAGAGCTGCGAGGTGTAATTGGCGATTCTCTAATGGCTGATCGCAGGTGCCCCTTTTGTTCCTTTCAAGTTACTCCTGCCTCTGTATTTTAGGCGACAAGGGGAACCATCGTTTTCTTCTTCTTCTGGGGTTCATTATTCTTAAAACGGCAGAGACAATGTTATAACGTGGAATATTGTAAAAAATAGAGGATCGAAAACAGTTTATGAGTCACAAGGTATACCTAAAAAATATTTGGAAAATTTTTACAGTCGAGAAGCACGGTAAACTAATGTTACAAATATTTTGGTGTGGTACCTCGTGATTCATCATTTTTCATATTTGTCGGTCGTGACGATTTTGTGGGACATATTATTGAAAATAATATAGCGGAATTCTAAGAAAAATTTAGAATAGGTGGATTAGAAGTATCTGTTGTTGTTTTTTTAATAATGGCAGGTAAGAACGATTTGCTTTATTTTACAGCCAACCATTTTCGGCACGGTGGCCTCGGACCTGAACCCAAAGGATGGCAACAGTCGAAGGGTGAGTGTTCTGAAAACTGTCCATATTAATGATAATTAATCCTTCGGCAACAGTGCATTGATATTATTATTATTACATTGAACGTAACGTAATTATGCAATTTTGACCGATATAGAACGGTTTAAATTACTAAATGAGAACTGAAACTCATATGTTCATTGATGTTCCATTCCAATACGATTGGAGCACGATGAATTTCTACTGAAATAATTCTTTCGTCTCCACCAGACTACCCAATTATCATTTTCGAGCAATGATAGAAATTATTTTCGAGTAACGGACAAAAATATTTGGAATCATACCAAGGATTAATATAATACCATATTTATGGTAGTGAACGTTTGGCAAAATAAAAATTACTTCGCAAAATTTGATTTCTGTTTCCTGCACAACTTATGCATATTAAATTCCATTTCGTACGAGAAAACTGTATTGCGATTTAACACGTGTAGAATCTTCTTCGAAACCAATTCAAATACAGGTAACACACGCTGTTTTAATTTCAATTGTAATTCGGAACATTTGAAAATAGTATTGTACAATACTTGTACAATACGAGAACTCCTCTGCGTTATGCATATTTAACTTAACTCCCCAGTGACATTCGTAATTTCCGGGCAATGTGTTCCTTCTTTTCCCCGTTAAAAATAAATCGACCAGTGTAATTGTGAGATTTAGGGAAGAGGACGATAAAGGATGTTCGCGGAATACCTTGAAAGATAGGGAGAGGGGCCCGTAGACGAAGATCTTGGTCTTGTCCTTCGCGGAGCGTGTCTCACGAGACTCTTGCTCGGCTCTTAATGAGTAAAAATTGCTGCTAAGTCGCTGTTCTACTCTTCCCCTTAAACGCTCGAAGATAGAACGTTCTAGTGCTCTAATTAAAAGTAACTGCCGCGCCAGGCAAGTCATTCGGCCCTTTTAACGCGTAAAGTCGCTTTACGTCTGGAATAAATTTTTCATAATTGCGGAATCATGCAGAGTAATGTAAATTCTTGATAAACCGTAATATAAAGGGTTGCTCGTTGTCGCGCTTGAAATTTCCGTATTATGCACGAATTATATTTGTTCATATCCCCGCACTTTGTACTTCGTTTCGCCTGTTGCGACGACACTTGTTTCTCGCTCGTGTTTTTTTCACCATGATACGGCAGGTCAGTTCCGTGCACAGGTAAATATTGTTAGAGTTTACGAGCGGTCGTACGCGAGATGAGAACTAATCTAATCGAAACAGCGGCTGTTGTTTCGCGACGTCAGCTTTCCGGCATGACGAGTTCGGTTACATCGTGATTCTAAATTTTCGCTATTTTCCTTCGTAATTGGTAAACGTTGAAAATACTCGAGCATCGTGCCACCAGGAGCCGCGCAAATTTGTCGGTTTTTGAGTAAATATACTCGATTTTCTGGCGTTCGGGCTTCGCTTCGCGCATCACTCTGCGAATCGTATTCGCAACTGTTTGTTCTGGGGGGTGGATCGATCATCGTGACCGTAGCAAAATGATCGATTTAAAGTCGATATCGTTTTGTGCGTCCAATTTGGTGGTAATAAATTCAAGCTGAAGCGTGGATCATTTTTTTCCTATTATTGCATCAATTTTTGTTTGTATCCTATTCATTTAACTAGGTTTCGGTCGAAGAAGTTAATTAGGAATCGGTCGAAAGAATTAAATCTTTCAACTGCACCGTTTGAAAGAGGTTTAGGAGACAAGCCACGCGGCAATTATTAATCCCGTGCGAGAAGCGACCAATTAAAATACTCACACACCGATAGACAAATTGCGCGACTAAAATTCCTTAATTTGAACGAGTGAAATTGAAATGAAAAGGAAACAATTCTCATCGAAATTTCCACCAGAATAAGCCTTCTCCGAGAGCGCGATAAAAATTTGACCGGCCTGATAAATTCATGAATGTTAGACGCCTGTCGGCCCCGTAGGAACGTGCCACGATCCTTGAAGTGTATCAGAATTTCCGTGGCCCGTCACGGGCCGAGTCGAGTCGAGTCGAGTCGAATCGATTCCCATGAATATTTAATTCACGATCCCCGATAAACGGCACGTTCGCAGCAAGCGTGATGTCACGGCGAGCACCGACAGTTTTTCCTTCTGAAATCGGGAATGTTGCTTGCACGCAACGCTATACCATACGAGTCGACTTTAAACTTGCAGTCAGAATGAATTGTTGCTTGGCAAAGTTGCTTTCATGCAATTACTAATTGTATATATAAACTTCTAAGGAAAGAGATCATTTCTATTTTTCCAAGCAGAGAAAGGACAAGTGTCACGATAAAACGGATGTTCGTCAACGGTTTCTCACGTCCGACGCGAACCTGCTCGGATCACGTATCAGACGCAGCATAATTGAAAAAAAAGCACGAAACGCAAATAGGCGGGTCGCGGACCTCGCCGATCGATCCACGCATTCCAGAAATGAGCAGCGAATCGTTTCGAATTTACCTGTACCCCGCGGCGTGATCACGTTCGCGACGCGGTAACAGGACGCGTGGCAGATTTTACCGGCGACGCGTTTAGCGGAATGGAAGAGCAAGCAGCAGAGACGCTCGTTACGGCCATTGCCGTGGAACAGGATTAATACGGGAGCTGGGCGAGTATAATTTTCGTCGGGATTTACTAAACGTATCGCCGATTGAATAGAAATTACGGTCGAGCGACGGTCGTTTGGATCCCGCGTTTAGAATCCGCGCCGACGATTTTTCTCATGAGGGCTTTCTTGAATCCCTTCCATGGAAAACGATTCGGTACGCGTAAATGTTATAAAACACGAAGGTGATTATGATACATCGGGATTGGGAAACGAGTAATACCCTCGAGCAATGATAGAATAGAAAGTAGAGTGCTATTGTAAATAAAAGAAATCGATGGATGGAATGAAAACTATTTGCTGAATACGTACTAGGCTGGAGTGAAAACTGGATACGATATTTCTTTGTCGTTTGGTGCAGGATTCAAGGAAAATTTAGAGCGATTGGGTTGAATTTTCGTTTATCTTTCGTGTTACTTTTTTCGTGAGGTTCTTTATGGGACTTACTTGAATAGGTCTGATATATACCGTATTGCTTCACTTGGTAATAATAGAATCATACGGAGTCCCGTTTAAACAAATTAGCTGCACTTTGATGTCTCCCCCGTCGCTACACCTGCCGACAAATTATTTATATCACCTATTGCCCCCCTCCATTATGTCGAACAACTATTGCAAGAATATTTTTTTGTTCAGTTTAATCTTTCGTCAAATAGCGTACCGTTTCTAATTAAATGGAACAGCCTGTACATCTCGGCTTACGTATCAAGTCGGCTTTAAGTGTTTCTAGGAGGAATTGTACCTTAAACTTGCGTCTAGTCGAATTCCCAAGTACCTAACTAGAACGTAGAATACATTCCACTCGTATCTGGAACTTGGGATCGGTGGATTTCCGCCAAATCTTGGATTCAAAGTCAAATAGATATGAATTATACCCCGGCTGTGTACTAAGTCCAACGTACATCCCACTTCTATCTCGGCCAGGATATCATTGCCGGCGAAATAATTTCTCATCGGTGTGTGTGTAAATTGATTTGCCATCGTTTAGCGGCTGAATGAAAAAAAGCTCGAGCTCGAATCTCGGCTGGAATATGTGGCAGTGCAAATGGAATTTTTCATTTGCCTCACCCTCGGATCAAATATTTTAACAATGCTTTTCTGTAACGCGTTCGCCTCTCTTGTTTTAATTAAAAAAAAAAATGTTCGCGCAGGGATGAAATGCACGTACGTTGTGAAATGAATTTGATATCGAATCGTTGAACAGTCGTGACTTGTAAATGTAATTTACCAGAGTATTTTACTATTTTTCTGTTCTGTTTAATTCTCATTCACAGTGTTTGCTAAACAGATTTTTTACTCTGAACACAATTTTTTTATTAGTAACATGTAAAACATTATCCTAATACAAATATTTATTCCAATTAAAATCGAAAAATATAATATTCTCTCAATCAGTCCACTCAAGCTGGCTAATTCAGTAAAAGATTCGCCGCTCAAAAAAGTAGCCGGACTAAACATTATAAGACAATCGCAGCGTCTTTATGAAATTCTCTCGTGGACACGAGTGTTGGTGCAATCGTAGTTGCTTGGCCATTTCTCTCGTAGCCGAGGGGCGAAGATCAACAGCTGTCGGAATGCACGGACGATAGAGAATCGAGAATGCCACCGGGGCGCGAGAATAAGAATAAGAAGAATCACAAAGGAGGCGTTGCAGAGCGAGCAGGAGATTCGATGAGAATGATTTCCGTGGTACATTTGCCGGGGGTATATATCGCTGGCGGCGCGGAACAGGGACGGAACCGATTTCGTTATGAATATAAATGTCGCCCCGCGAACGCGTCGCGCTTCCGTCTAATAAATAGCGAACGGGCCGGAAGCTTAAGCGCCATTGTGTCGTCGATTATTGCGGAAATTCGTTTCGCATCGTGCTGATATGGCGGAAAATCGGTCGATTACCGGGGGGAAAGATTGTCCTTTTGCTCGGAGGGGTCCGCCGCGGTTTACGACGTCGTCGGGGTCGTTGCTGGAGCTTTGGAAATTTCTTTCGCGGCTAAACTGCTTTCTTGCCGAAAGATGCATGGAGTTTCGAGTGACACAGGGGTCGTATTATTGAGTCGCGGTGAAACGTGATACGCGAAATAGTTTTCGATAATGTTACAGAAAATTGGGGGGGCATTGTTAAATTGTAGCATACATTAATGGAAATCCGCGAAATAACTTTTTGAGGGGTGTAATAATTTTAAGTTGGGAATAAATTCAATTAATCATGTAAAATGCCGGGGACGTTGTTCTATTTCACTTTAGATGCACTCTTTTTTTAATTCGCTATAGGTACCATAGAATATATGGTTTTTAAATTTTTTAAATAATACATAGAGCAGCTGATTGAAGTATTAAAGAGCGACTGATGACAATAAAGAGTCGACAACGTAATAAAAGATTCACCATATAACTTCGAAATTCTTTCGTATGCAAATGTATGGTCGAACGAAGCATCGTAGAAAATCAAGCGCGGCGGAGCTGTCGTGGGGTGACTAATCTACGCCGGGAAGTGATAAAACGAGAAATTAATTGTCGATGTTCAAACGGTGGCTACAATATGGCCGATTACTTTCGTCCCGGCACGGAGATGGTGAAAAAAATCCGGCTGCCATTTGTCGGGTAACTTAGCACCTTAACCAGAGCCATCATATTGTCGGCTACATATTTTTTTTTTTATCTTCCTTTTTTTTCGTCACGAAGCACACGCGACTGTCGTGATTTATGAAATATCCGTTGGAATGACGTGACGCGGATTAACGAGATCCGAATAAATTACGTCGCGTCGATCGGACCTCGTTTCGTTGCTGCAGCATCCGGAAGGGTTGAAGGCTTTTTATTTTTGGTTTCATTCCGCTTTAGCGAAATTTCAGTTTCAATGTAACTCTAGTGTAACCAGTTCGGCAAATAACATTCGAGTGGTTAAATGGAAGGGAAAGAAAAGGTAGAATAATCGTTTACGGAAGACGGGGGACTTTTCATTTTGCTTACTGAAATTTTTATTCGTTAGGATAGTCCTAAAAAAGTATTTAATGAGTTTGGTGAAAGATATGACAAAGTTTACAGCTCTCTCTGTGGTTAATGTTGAAAACTGAACTGTGGACGAACACTTGCGTGATTTCAGACTGGCCTGGTCCGATTATTCTTTCGAAACTAAAATGATATTGCCCGATGTCTGTTCTTTTATAGTAAATAATAAAACCGTTAGCAAACTTCGGCATCTCTTGATTGAAATGCAAAAAGCCGAGCCTGGTGATTTTTTATTTACGCGGAAAGAGAGATTGACAGTAAAATGGATTCGGTGACTGGAAATATTTATCCATATGAAATTGAATAACAAGTAAACGTTCGTGCGCCGTTGTTCCATATTTAATAAGTCGAACTTGACACAATCGACGGGAAAGTAATATCGCACAATCATTTCTACCAAATGTTAGATGGAACCCTAGTCCATTGAAATGATATAAAGCATGCCAGTTCACGCTATTAAAACGTAGCTAGGGTCACCATTGGAACGAATTAAAATTCATAAAAACTATACGACAAAGGTGAGCACATTTTTACGTTCTGCGTAATAGAAATTGTTCCATTACGTGTCCCCATAAACGTGGAAATAGAATCTATCGCGTTGAAAGGATACGGCGGCCAAAGAGGTTCATAGAAAATTAACTTCATCAAAACGCTAAAAGGAAATGATCGTCAGTTTCAATTCCGCTCAAGCGTTCTCTGAAAATCTCTGAGGAGCACGTTTCACCAGCTTCATCCTCCTTTAAGATCCATAAATTGGTGAAATAAAATCTCTCGATAGACGTCGACCCAATATATATTATATATATATATATATATGAAACCAGGCTAAAAGTGCGGGGGATAAAGATGTACAAAAACTTGCTGCCGCGAAAGATGAAAGATCGGGTTACAGGTCGAGTTTTGAACGTTTTACGAAACACGACGAAAAATTGTAATGATTGCATTTCTAGTATTGATGATTTTATTTCGTGATGTACCGAATATTACCATTATTGCTTCTGGTTAATAATAAGATGCAACATCGGAAACGAAAAAGTCGAGGAAAAATTGATCTCCATGGAGGTGTAGTCGTGATACGTTAGCGGCAGTAGAAAGGGTCGTCACTAGTCAGACTTGCGCACGTGCGCAGTAACGAACATTAGACCTATAAAACACAGTTGTATGGCTCATAACTTATTAGAATAATTATTTAATAATATATAACAAGTACATTTAAATTAACTGAGAACTAAGAAAGATTCGTTACCAATAATTAAAACCCGTTTTAATAAAATCATTAAAAAGAAGAGCATTGCTGTTATCAAAATCATTCGCCAATTATTGTCGAATAATTATCGGAAACGGTATTTTTTACATTGAAATCAAACCAGAAAGAGGTTCCACATAATTAAATCCTTTACATCGTTGCTCAAACGGCGAGCAAAGTAAAACGTTAAACTTTCATTTTTTTTAAATTGCAACAAGGAAATATTCCTTTATCAAAACGTGGCGAATATCCACCACCTGTTCCAATTTTCCGCCACAAATATTATCCAAGATACTGTACCAAATAAATGACACGCCGAGCAAAAAGAACAATATCGTTCGCGAATAATTTGTTGAATACTAACAGAATCTAAAATTTCATTCAAATCGATGATTCAACATTTCGCAACGATCCCTTGTCAGATCATTTTCAGAAATCGTTATCATTATTCGCTCGTCCCTCGTTCCAATTCGCTGCGTACCCTTAGCAGTGCAAAAACTCGATCCGGCCTCATTCACGATCCATGAGCAGATCGACAGCCCACCGGGACGGGCTGAATCCTTAATAACGATCACTGCCGCTAATAACCGCAAAAGTACGAAATTCTCGTCCAACGAGATTGACCCAGAATCAGGAACAGATTGGTAAACAGGGAGAATATGGGCAAACAGTATGAATCAGTTTTTGGCCGGCTATCGCTGGCATCGATGCTTTACACGGTTTCCGTTCTTGTGCATTGAAGCGTCCGCGTGCGTACGCGTGTCCGCGCGTGTGACCAGAAAATTAGAGAAGTGGTTGCAATTCGTTTCAGCGACACAGGCTGCTGATAATCCTGTTGGCGTGTCGTTGCGGGTGGAACGAGTGTTGCGTGCTACGACGATGTCGATGAAAAGTATGATATTATCGGCGCAGTTGTCGAAGTCACTGTCATTCCATTCAACGTTTCAGTGTTTCAATCGTCGGATGCGATTAATTTCAGCGTTGAGACGTTATAGATCGAAAGATTGAACGGTACGAATGTTTCAAAGTTTGGTCGTTTGCAAACATTGATTGCAAGGCTTGTATATTTGAATGGAATCTTCGTTACGGTATAATGCAGACGAAAATTGAGAACGTAATTTTATTTTGCATTGTACCACACCGGAAGAGGGTCACGGTAATTTGTTTAAATTAAACGCAGACACGGGATCGTTATAATCAATTAAAAACAAATCTTTACTGTCACGTATACCACGTTAAATTCTCATTGATATCCCAATTACTCTGCCATTCATTTCTCCACAGTTTATTTCGTGTGACAATGTTTCACGATCAAAGATCCCCAGGAATCTCTTACCCGTTCATCGATCAATCCTCCTCCAAACCATTAATCGCATGCAATCTGCTTACGATTCTACTTGCACGTTGTGTGTACGTACACTATATGCAATGCACGATGATAGTAGCGTGGCGCGAATCGGGATAGAGATTGCGGAGCAGCAACCGCCTCAATCACATTTGATATCATCATTGCCGTTAGCTGCGCAGACGGTGGCCGGCTCATAGATTACAAACGTGTCACAGGTATCGTAATGTCGATGGAGTGCTGAGGAGAAACAGCTGAATTAGAGCTGAGAGGTGAACAGAGGGATCGGGAACTGTCCTTTAGATCATGGCCCGTATTACACATGTAACAGAAACGCTTTGTTCGTCTTTAAACTTGTGCCATATGGAACTTCGACTCGTGCTCCTCCGTTCTGTGATGTTCGCTTCTTCCCTTTCTTTAAAAAAACCATCCAAAATAATGGAATACTAAGGGTAATTTTTTTAATTATAAATAGTATTTCTAGTAAAATATATCAGTGTACAATTTATACTTCTCTGAAGACTTCGGTTCAAGAATGGTGAACCGAGAGCACGTACACGTATTGTAGACTGGACGAAGAATCAGTCAGCAAAGGGGATGGTACAAGGTGGTAAGGGTGAGACGAGATGGATGGAGACCTAACCGACTCACTCGCAGTGCTGCGCATCAACCATATGCAATATTCGTATTACGAACCCCTTCGTATATTGCACCGTTGATTGCTATCGTTTAACGGATGACCAGCCGGCCGTTCATCTTCATTTCTGTTCTCCGAAGGTTTGCTTTAAGGATTAATTGGAATACCCTCGCCGAATTACGATCCCCTCTCGATTTCCTTCCAATTTTACTTTGATAAATTATCCGGACTGTATTAAATTTTAATTGGTCCGGGAAGCTGTTACAATCGTAATTGCCACGCAGATACTTCCAGCTGTGGTTGTGATTAAAATCTCGCTGAAGTTACCGGTTGTTACCGGGGATCGAGAGTTGTAACGCTGCTATTTGATTTTTCGGACTTATCTGCTTTTCGGTGTATCGATATCGTTTGTCCTGATAAATTGCCCAGTTAATTTGCAATTAAACGTCATCGAGCGACGTGGAATATTCTTCGCCGGTCTTGTTAATTAATCCGTTCTGTGGAAAACACAAATTCGTCGATATTTTGCGCGAAAGTTTCCGCGCTGTATTTCACGAGTTAGCGAAGGAAGATTAATTTGGTACGCTAGAGCAGACGTAAATAACGAGATACATACATATATACGGTAACGGAATGCTTGTTGGTGTATAATATTGCTGATAAATTGTTGCTACACTCCCTGGTCTGTGATAATTCAATCTCACTTGCTGCAGTTAAATGTATTCGGTTTCCGTGTTCATTTATTTGCGAGTAATCTCAACGAGTTAAACGGGAAAATTAGAATAGAATAGTTAACATAGTACCGCTTCTTATTCGTGCACAAAGTTCTGAATTAAATGTATAAAAAATTGATACAATTTTGCACAGGGCGCCGATATTGTGATATTTTCCGGGCAAAATCAGAAACAACTAGATATTTGTATATTCAACAACGATCGCGAGCCATTCAGACCCATTATGATTTAGGAACGACCATATACATGCTAATGAAGTAATTACTGTTCCGCGAGGAGCCTTAGATCCGCCCTTCTCGTGACAAACAGCTCTGCAGTCTCGATTTCAAAGTTCAATTGCGTAATTGTAATAACTTTACATTTATCTGGTTCCACATATCATCGTATGGATTCGAACGAATATCCGGCGTTCAGCTTAGCAAACCGCGTTATCGTAATCCCAGCTACTATAACACTTCCCTACCTCTAACGAAAAAACAAACGAAACGAGAGTTATAAAGTTTTCAACGTCAATGAGTGGAATTAAAATGGTGAAAAAATATTTGTCTTCCAGAAAGGAAATTGAGGACAGTATTCTCCGCTGCCTTTCCTGGATCGCCAAGGCAAATTTCATTCCAATAAACTGCTCCGTTCGTCAGTCTGTCTACTTTGAGAAACGATCTTCCACATTAACTCGAGTAATTACGAATATCTAGCAGTCTCGCCGCGGCCAAACTCTCGATGGGTTTGCCGTGATAAATGGAGTCGCAGGACGAAGTGTCCATGGGTTCGCGGTTCCTCCGCGCTCATCGCCCCTTGTGCGTATGATCGTGTTGCTCGTGAAACACTTGCCCGAACTGGTAGTCGGTGATTTTGTAAAAATGTTGTGCACGCCGCGGGTTCGATCGATAAAACTGTGCGCAAAGCTATCCAGATACCGCGTTGCTTCAGTGGTGCTCGTTGTTCTGCACTGCATTTTTGTTGCTCGCGAAAGCATCGAGGACGCTTTTATGATTCCTTTTAAACTTGATAATTTCCTCGTGCCCCGTGCAGATTTTTGTGCTGCGCGCATGCAGCAGCGGAGCTTCTCTCGATTTAAATTTGAGACGTTGAATTACAAATTTGTTGTATGCGTTCGAAAGAAGTTTTGCGCATTTATTACGGTAATTACGTTTTTACTGTGCTTTCTTTAACGGGGTTTTCCTGTGTAGACAGTTCTTCATAAACGTCCGGATATTTGTGAGAAAAATTGTTCTTCTGTCAACGTCATACTGACAAATGATGTTTCGTTAAACAGTAACTCTGCAATCACCTACGCCAACATTGCGAGACGCTCATCCACGCTCGCTTAACATTTGCAGTTAAACGCGTCTCAACGGAGAAGTGACGAAAAGTAAACACCATCGGCGTGCAGTTTCATTTGTTTTCCTGTCTTCCAAGCAGACTTCCAAAAACGCTTGCATCGAGGGCACAGCCATCGTCGGACTTCCATTTACGCTTATACCGCTATCGAAACATTTATCAAACTATAATCGACATCTTCCCACGACTGTTTCCAAATAAGAGATCCATCCAACAACTCCGCGCAATGATCGTTGATCCGTACGATTTTCCGGACGATGTAATTTCCGGAAACCGTGCGGACCCCGGCGAACGAGGAACAGACAGACGCGCGCGATCTTATCAGACACAGAAGTCTAAAGCTATCTTTGCCGCAACAGTTCCATCTGCCCCTTTCCACGCGATTTCTCTCCGCCGTTGGACCGGATTCCAACGTGGAAATTTGCATGATCTCTGCACAAAACGGGCGAGCCTTAAACGGAAAAAGGTCTAACAGTAATACGAGCATCGATATCGTCATCGTTTCCTATCGTTGCTCGGGTTTTTTTGTATCGTTCCACCGGCATCCAGTCGCATCGTAGAGGAAAGAATTTTCGCGCGGTTCGTAAAGTTCGCCGTGAGAGGCTGGGGCATCCGATCGTAGAGTTTCTTATTAACGACGGGAACGTGTATTCCTTGGGAACGAGGCACCCACCCCGATCGATTCTACAGCGAGAGAAGCATTGAATCTGGCGGAAAGTTAGATGGGGTTGGAATTCGGCGGTCGTTTGCATCGAGGGGATCTTGTTTATTTCGTGGCCACTTAGTTTCTGGGCTACGCCGCGATTCCTTGGATTTTATGGAGACTTCTTGGCTGTTTAGCAGTGGAACGATGGCGCGATTGAAATCGCAGCAGGAACTCGCGATATTTTTCCGTTTCGATGCGAAATTTACAAATATATCGTTCGACGAATGCCTTTATATCGTCATATTTTTTTATTAATATTTTTAAATCTGTCTAGTAAGTTTTTTAAGAACATTCATGTTACACTGAATGCATTTTATGTTAATGTATATACAGTTCAAATTTTTTCATTTTCTAAAGCGCTCAGAAAGAATTTCTTGGATTAAAGTTACTAGTACAAAAAAATAAAACTGAGTCTAGTATAATATCTCGTTCATCGTCGCCTCTCATAAACCATAGAACATTTATTTAATATAGCGATTAAAATGATATTAGCTCAGCAGCGTCCAAATCTTTGGCTCACTGGAAATCTAAGAATACTCAGAAATTATTTATTAACGATAAAAGCTGAACGTCTGTTGGAGCAAAACTCACTTCGACATATTTTTATCTACCTGGAAGAGAAAATTGCGCGGAACACGGGGGAGCATCGTTGGATATCCGATCGATATGTAGCTTCTGCCGCGACAAAATATTTTGATGGAGGAGCTACTTCGCAAACAGAACTTTCGAACTGACTCGGTGTTCGCCGCAGCCTTCTCCGCAGCGGTACGTACGAGATAAATTTCTGGAATTCCTTGGTGTGGCGAACTGCCGCACGGCAGCTCCCCGCTGTCTGTCCGACTGAAGTTTTTACAGCTGTGCAAGTTTTACGATCATGGTCGTGCTCGATCACCTGGCAGAACGTACAAGCGGATCGACTACGAATGGTCGAAGACTTGTGCTCTTCTGCATCGATAAATCAAGCTCGTTGCGCGGGTATAATAAAGTGAAACGGCGGAACGCATGGATGAAAGTTGCACATCCGGTCCGTAAGTGTTTCCGACGTTGCGCTGATCTCGTATTCCGTACCTTTCATAGTACCCTTTGTTATATTCTTGTGCAATATTCGTTTCTTTCTTTCTTTTCGCGACCGTTGAAAAGGAAAAATTCCTCGGCGCACGGAGCGGTAGAATTTTGATTAATATCGAAGCGGCTGCATTCACGAGCGTTTAAATATCTGTTTAATTGCCTAAAGTGTAATTGATAGAAATATTTGCGAATATGACACGCGATTGTAGAGAATATTTATATATTTGTATTTAGAGTGCAAGTATAGGCGAAACAATGACTGGATGAATTTTAATAAATTAGGTATGAAACGAGACGCAGATATATAAATTATACAAACATGATAAGACTCGATTTGACTTAAATACCTCTCATCAAAAATGATTATTGCAATATTGACAATATTCTGACACACGCGATACAATTATATCATTTACCGTTACCCTTTAAACAGAAAAGCCCATACAGACTGAATAAACGTACCCACGCTGGACTCGCGAAACAGTTTTCTCAAATCGGCAAAAATATAAACCACCACGAACCACCACAGCTTTGCCCATAAAGTCCAACTCGTATTTCCCCCCCGTCTAGTTGAAATTCCACGGTCGCGGCAAGTGGTAATTGAATTTGGACGTGGGCCATAGCCGAACGGGCACGAGCAAAACCGCGGACATATCGGTAACAAAGGTTGTCGGCGCGTGTCGTCGCGTTTCGCGGAACGACGCGACGCCGGGCGTCGGCCCGCGCTCGCGTAACTTCCGCTCGCGGAACGGCCGAGCGGCCGCAAAAGGCCATAAGCCTCGCACGTCGAAACGTTGCGCCGTAGCAACTGCAGCGGTCCAGTGCGACGGCTACGTCGGCGAAGGCCTCGTCCAAGCAATTTGTCACGTCCGGGCGACGGCCGGCCAGCCGTTCGTTTGATACCCTTTAGATTAATTACCTTCACCTCCGATACGCGCACATGGCCGCGTGTGCAACGCGTGCTGCCCACGCTTCATCATCGCCTGGCCAATCGCGGGGAAGCTGGTGCCGTGGAACAGATTCGTTAGACAACTGCATGTCTCGATAGGTTTTTCTCTGTGCGTGACGCGCGAAACAGGGGTTGGATGGCACGTACAACGGTGTGTAGGTTAGACGCGAACCAGATTGACTTGTCTGGTTAACCCTTTTACGGACGTTTCGATCAATTCGAGTTCAAACTAGAGCGAGAGTGATCGTTTGTCAGTTTTCGTGTATTGTACAAATTATTGTATTGGCAAGCGGAAGATCAATTAGCTTGGAAGTGTTGTGCGTGGAAGTTATTAACAAAATGATGAGGTATAAAACTGTATTTATTGTTATGTGTTCGTTTATCTGTAAATAAGCGAGATTGGGTAATGCGGAAAATGTTTCCTATTTGTGGGACGTTTCGACATTTTGTAAAGATGTAGACGTTTGAATTGATGTGTTGACCATTTCTTAGTTACTAGTTCTAGATTTTGGGCTCAACTTGTGTATTGCCATTTGTGGTAACGAAAACTTCACCTTTATACTGTTATTTAAAATGATCGATGTATTTCAAGCAATCGAGACAGATTATCGACGAACCTGAATGCATATTTGTAAATACTTATATGCATTGCAATTAACGGGATGAAATAATTAACTAAGAGAGAAACCAAACCAACATACTGATGGATAATATTAAAACTTCTGTAGCTTCAACAGATTCAAAAGTTCCGTGATACAAATCGGAACTGGAAATAAAATCCTGAATACCTCCGATTTCTGGTTACATAAAACACCGCAGAACCTAAAACAACGGTAAATCGCACCGAAAATGTCTATCCCCTGCAGAGAAAACAAGCTCATCCCCAAAACACACATACCATTCTACAGCGAACTGGAAGGCCCTCCGCAACTTCAACAAACTATTTCTTCGTTCTGCCTGTACCATCCAAAACCCTGGAACAACGTCCCGACATCTTTCACGTCTATTACCACTCGACGTGCATACACACGCCGCACCTAATCCTAATCTCGCCGGAAATCGCGCACAATCGAAAGCCGCGATTCGTGACTTTTCATTGTCCAAAACGAGCCATCAAAGCGAGGCGATGGGCAGTGTAAAATCCGATCGACGCCCGTTGCATAATGGTCGGTGATCGAGGGCTACCGCTTTCGATTCCGCTCGAAAAACGCTTTCATGCCCGCGCGAGTTGAGCAAACACACGCGTCGCGTCGCGTCCGCCCGAGCGGAAAATCGTTTAGCGTCCAGGTCCCGGCTTTCGCGCGGATACTCGTTTGAGGGGAAATTAGATCGGGCGATTTCCATCGGGACCGAGAAGCGCGAGGGCGCGATGGACAGAGGAAACGGTGAATTAAGTCGCGCGCCCTGCTGGCATCGCGGGACCGCTTGGCCGAATGATAGATGTTCGAAAGAGGGGGCGAAAAAAGAACGGCGAAACTTTTGGGAATTCGCTAACGAGGCGATGTAGTCTTTGCGGGAACTTTCCGGGCAAACTGACCGACCGAACAGAAAGTTGCGAACGCTTTTCTTTCGATGCTTCTTGCCTGTCTTTTACTGCCGGGGAGGGAAATTGACGGTCAGAATGGAGGAACTAGGAACATTGTGGTCGAGGGTGGTGCTTCGTTAGAGCGTTCGTTCTCGTGAACTTGTGACTGTGTACGTGGTTTCACGATTTCGGGATGTTTGTGAACAAGTTTAATAGTTCAGATCGTTCGCAAATCGATTGAACGGGGAAAAAATTAGTAATCGAGGTATGTAATATATTTATGGACATTGCAGTTTATACAATATAAGTTATGGAGAATTTACAAATTTGATGTAAATGAGTAAATAAATGAAATAGGACAATGTCGTTTAAAGTATGGGAAGTAACGCGAATAGGGAATGTCAGTGATGGAGAAATCTGACGCGAAGTAGATCGAGCCGTTCATAGTCAGACGCAGCGCCAAGCAGTAGAAATAGTACGTTTTACGAAATGAAATGAATTGAAACAATTTGATTTCGGACAAATAAACGTGCCCACTTACAAGCACGTAACAAAGCCATCCAAAAATATGAATTCCATCATTAGCATTTTATTTTTCAGATGCACATCAAAACAATATTAAAATATATTTCTCATTTTCTGTCCTCCGTTCGACGTTGCTTTTCTTTCTCACAGTGAAACGTTAAAATTCACAATTGCTTAGAAAAACTAAACGCACAAATCGCCACATTCTTAAACCAATATAATTATAAATGTATGCCGAACGAAAATGAAACAGAGGGAAACATACAGGATGGAAGTAGAGTCAGAATAATAAGGGAGATGTAAAGTGTTACGGAAATCAGTAACGAAGGGCGCAAGACAAAAGTAGATGGCAGAATAAAAGGATAAACGGCAGAAATCGTGAGAGCTCAGTCGGCGAGGGAAGTAGAGTTGTCGAGTAGCGAACGGACACGGCCAAAACGATCAGGAAAGAAAGCGATGGAAACAAGTGACGCACAAAGAGAGAAAGGGGGAGGAACGCTGTATGCAACGTGCGCAATTGTGTATTTATTTGAATGGTTTCCCGGGGATTAGATGGTTTAAAAGGATTAAATTAGATTGTGTTTAACCAGTGGCCGAGAGAGGCCGGTAGCACACCGCTGAAAACGGTCCAGTGAATTTCCGGCTCCGAAGCTGAAATTTACTCGTGAATCCACGCTGCTTGCGCTTCGAAGCAAATGCATTTACGATACATAACCATTGATCTGTAACTGAGGATTTTACATTACACATGATGATATTTGCACTGACGCTAACAAGGACGCGTAATACATTTTTTTAAGAATAACGGTTGAGTATCCTTTAATTTGAACGACTCATAAAAAAAAAAGAGTTTCTAAATATCTCTCTCTCTCTCTGAGAAATTTAAAGTTTACTGCTAATTCAATTCATTAAACGGTTTTTATGCTGATGTCGTTCTTCCAAGAGAATTTTAATTACTGTGACTGACGAAACAGTTTCACATAGTATAATCTGATTAAGAAACAGATTGTATAAATGCAGCAAGTGGAAATTCTCGAAAGAAAACCAGTTAACATTGAAGTACCTTCTCGAGAGTGATAATAATTTATGTAATATATAATAGAAAATTTTGCGACTCCTTTTTCTAACATGAACACTGATTCAATAAATTGGCAAAATAGAATAAATTAATTCTACATTTAATAATCTTTCAGACATATTTTAATTATATTGTACATGCATAGATATTTTAAATATCTGCAGCATATATTACAAATGTTTATAAACAGCACGTGCATTAGGATCTTCATTTTCAATTTATACATTAAATTAATTCGTGAGGCGAACTGTACGTGTTCCTGTTATGTTTGAGATGCAATACCAAGTGCAGCATTAAGACAAGAAAAATACAATAGCCAAAGGTAACCGATTAAGAAGTTTGCCTGTTCTGTCGAACGACATCCAGGCGTCATTCCGGGAAACGGAAGTTTCAGAATTCTGGAAACTTTCAAAGAGCATCAGAACCACCGGATCTCAGTTCATTATGAACTGTTTCCAGCACAAAGTGAACTTCGTTGATCTTTACCTGTGGATGTCTGACGGTTCTTTCGTGCTTCTCCGCGATTTCTTAGGGCTCGAAAACAAAGGCTTCGGGCTTTCCGTCGTTTCTCGAATACCTGCCTTTAATTAGAGGAACCGGATATCCGTTGTACTCGTGTCTATTCTGCCGTCTTCATTGTAAATTCCTTCAATAACGACGCTGATAATCCGTTAAATTAAGCGTCAAAGGCAAATTGGAAAGTCGTGCCCGGAATGTTTTTTAATTTTCCATACAATAATTTGTGCAAGAATAAATAAATATCTGGTTAAATAACAAATATCAAATAAGAATTCAGTTCGAATTCTGAGACGTTTAATTTATTTCTATCGCGAGTTTCCAATTACAAAGTCTGCGCGTCATGACGTGTATCTAATAATTCCGCACCGGGTCTTAACTTTCACCCAAGAAATAATTGTTATTATCCTGCAAATATCTTCGTACAGAACCGCCTAACACTCGATCGATCGTCCCCGGTGCGATTCCCATTTCGCAGCAGCCAACGGTCGAAAACAAACTCCACTGCGAACATTTTAACCGATTAGCCCCTAACCTCGGCCCGAAACGAGTTCTCCAACATTTATCGCGTTCATCCACCTGTCTGTTTGATCGTTACTCGGCACTCGCAACGTTTCGGTACTCCCGCGACGATCGTGCCCGCATTTCCGTTCGATCGCTTGTTTATTCATCGTCCTGACGCTTGAACACAGAACGAAACCGTCCGGAGGAAAGCGAAGAAACGAAATAGAAAGACGGTGAAAGAAAGGGAACGGGGAGACCAAGAAGTAAAAGGAACGCATCAAGATCGGGACGAATGGGTGACATATCCCTTCGACGGGATTAACCGGTTCTCGGACGCCATCGAATATCAATTCAGTGTCATTCGTTTTTAGTTTTGTGTTCGGTACGTTTCTTCTTTTTTCTCGTTCACCCCTTCCCGTTTATCCGCCTTCCCGGGAACTCGAAGGGAGTGGCTGTAGGAATGAAGGCCGGTTGTTTGCTTGGTTCGCTGGTTTGTAACTCGGAATGATGCATGGATAGCTATTGGGAGAATGCAAATTGAAAACCAATATCCACCCGAACTCTCGCGAAATACCGGCAAACCCGTGGATCGTACGACAGGCAGAAGTTTCGAGACACGGAAAGGACTCGATAGCCATTCTTTCGCGAGAATCTCTCCACTCTTTGTGTCTCGTAATCTATATTTCTCCCTCTATCTTTCTCTCTCTATCTCTTTCTCTCCCTCTCTCTGTCGTTAGTAGCGTTCGTTAAGTAGATTTACAGGGTACTTGAGAGAAATGCAAAAGAGTCAGGGTTAAAGTTGATTAGAAATTTTTCGGCTGCGCTATTAGTTCCCTTCGTTTGAAGATTATTTGGAATATTTGTTCTAAATGAGCGTATAATTAACATAAATGATCATGATAATTATTAATATACATTGCTTATTCATAGATATTTTCATGATTAATTAATGGTTTATCAATATCATATCAGTTGGGCGGTAATATTTCTATTCACAGACGAATCGTTCGAGTTTTTATAGG
The DNA here is from genome assembly GCA_963667235.1 of Nomada lathburiana. Taxonomy (NCBI): domain Eukaryota; kingdom Metazoa; phylum Arthropoda; class Insecta; order Hymenoptera; family Apidae; genus Nomada; species Nomada lathburiana. Next base: position 5,466,761 of record OY763905.1, read on the forward strand.
AAACATTTATGAAAATTATTCAAAGATAATTCAGTTATTCGTGTATAAATATTTCTGTATAGCGTGTAATCGGAGAGGATTAATATCGAAAGATTGCGTCTGGCACGATTCTGAAGTGCCAAGGAGTTTCTCTCTGAAAAGAATGAATTATTATTGTGCTTACAGGAGGGAAATATACCTTTGAACGGTCCCATAATTATTCATGGAACTAGTTAAGAGTTTTTCCGATGTCTGACAACGGCCTCTAGGACGTTTGCAAGTTTCTTTGGTGCAATGAATTATTATCGTTTCTAGGAAGAAAGTATTTGAGGATGTATTAATAAAATGAAATACTTTTCCGATGCCTTGTTGCAGGAAAGTATTAAAACATTTATTTAAAATCAGCCGCCATAATTTTCTGCCAAATCTCGGCAACATATAAAGCGAGACTTGAACGAAATAAAAGGGAGAAAGAAAACTGCAATCTCCGGTTTTATTCGTTATTGTTCAACGGGAAAAGTTCTCCATTTCTGTTCGATCACGCAGACGGCAACATTTTTTTACAGCACGCTAAAATCGTTGCTTTATAATTCAAGCTTCGAGGTCTCGGCAACCGGCAAGAAAACTTATACAGTTGGAATTCGAAGTCGATTCGCTTTTTACAAAGGAAAAATCTATTCGGCGTTTTCTTTATTCCTACGATCGGCGCCGAGCTCACTGTACTTCTTCCTAAGAATTTCTTTCTTTTTGCCATTCAGCAGATTGCACTGAAGGCAAGACGCCGGATGAATTGTTCGATCGCTCACGATCACAATGAACATGTCGAAACAATAGAAATGCCTTATAAAATTTCGGTTTGCAAATGAATATCGAGCAGAGCTTCAAATAAATATTAAAATTGTTGAATTTAATAATTTGCTTCACATCTTTCCATGAATGTTGAACATATTACGCTAATTGAATTTCAATAATTCCTATTTAATTAACAAATAGATATGGAAAGCAGTTGCTTGGGTAATTAAATTGGTTCCGGGCTTATTATAACACGGAAAGGGTCAAAGTTATAGAATTCAATTGCAATGATTGTATTTCTCCCTGATATCTAATAGAAACTTGTAATAATAGTGGATCGAATGTAGTGTTTGGAATTATTACAATTTTATTGGATTACTGAATTATTGTTATTATGGGAATTAATATAATTTTATAGCACGATTATATGTCCACGACTTGAGCAAGTATATTACGATTCCAATGACGCATCATTTCTTAATCAGGTATGAAATATGAAAATATTAACAGGGCCAATTGACGCAATCAATTTCCTGATATGAATATCTAATATCTTACGATAATCAAATTTCCATCTGATGTTTAATATAATGGGCGAATTTTTGATGATTTGAGCAATCTGGTTCGTAATTAACTTTAAACGGTGCTATCATTCATGCAACGTTATGGATCATAAATTATAATCAATTTCGTCGCTATCTATTTTGATGGGCCACAGAATACTACAGAGTAATGAATTTCCATTCACCCTTTAACAAACTAGGCTTTGATTAAGCTACATTATATACTTTCTTCTGATTTTATTAGACATTAATTCTGATAAAACAGAAGACAATGCAACGCTATTACTTTAACCCTCATATTGCAGTCAAATATATGTCACCTGAACCCAGTTTTAAATTAGTATAACTTTTTAATCTAAAATTTAAAAATCTTTATCATTTAAATATTTAAAAAATCAACAGACACGTCATCCTGTCGACTTTTGTCTATATCGAAAACTTAAAAAAGGCAAATTGTATTAATCTAGAACCAAAATCGGTTCACGCCGAACGAGCACAATATTTTGCACAAATTTTGTTCAGTACTAACAATTTCGCATATAATTACCATTATAACTTCGCGACAATTATTCTCATCGGCACAGCGAATTCGTGAAAAACGCGATTAACGATTAACCGACGAGATTTCATTGATCGATCTCTCGCGTATCGAGTTACACGGTCGAGCTGGGCGCCGCGGCCGGAACTAATTACACCGAAAATTGAGAACATCGTCGTCATACGTGTCGGGGCTGATGTAAAATTCGGCGATGGTCGCGACACGATCCCGGATGGCTCGTTATTTCGGCTTTTAGCGAAATTACGCCCTCAGCTTGTTAATTGTGTCAGACGTTACGAAAGTTTCCGCCCCGCGGCGAAAACCGTCGCGACGCATCCCTTTCTTTCGTTTTTTCCGCGCAGCATTTTTCGTTCAACTCGCTGAACGCCGGGCGATTTTTTTCGACGCTTAATTTTTTAATCCGCTTACCGGGACGGTTCGCTTCTGGGCGAGTTTTTTTTTTTCTTTTACGCGATTTATCGCGATAATACGAGTCAGATTTATTCGTGTTGGCTGTGCCACGATTGTTCGCGAAAATGAGAATCGCAAGATGCACATGAGTGAGATTTCCGGTCGAACGGTATTAATAAATGCAGCTGTATATGATGTTAATTCAATCGACCGTTTCGCGATTAATTCTAATCTGCGGAAATATCGAAATGGCGGGTTGTTTTAGTATATGTACATGTACGGTACTTGTTTGTAACACTTTAATTCCCGCCGATACTAGGTGTGTTCGAAAATAATGCCCGATCCATTCAGACAGAAATTACAATTATCATGTACAATTGTCGGTTTAATTCTACGCGAGTGCGTCAATTTAGTCAGCAAACCAGTAGCAGATTATAAACGAAGGAAGTCACGTTAATTAACTGATATTAGAGATTTTCTCTAATTTATTTATACTTCTCTATACGCGCAGCAGTGTACACATTCTGACAAATATATTCAACACGGGGTTAAATATTTCAATCCATAAACGTTTCTTTAAAACGAAAAACAAAAAATGAAGTTTCAATATTCTTCTCTCGAAACGACGAGTCACGACTGTCGTCCTTCGTTCTAAGATACTCGTACCTTCGCAACGCCCGATTAATACGAGCGAAAAATTAACCGGTAAAGGGATGGCGGACGTGGGAATCTACGTGACAACGTAAACACGAGGGTGGAGCTCTTCTTGCACGCCGTTGCATTCGTTTATCTTTCAGTCGGTCGGAACAGAGTCGTAGGAGTCGCGTAACCGCGGCACGTATTAAAATAAGTGGCTGAAACTTCGCCGTGAAAGTTAGCCGGGTTGCATTCGCTGCAATTTCCTCGTTGCACTTCGAGTTCCTGCAGCTGTCTCTATCTCTGTTTCCTGTTGGCCCTTCGAATCCCCTTTATCGCTCTTTGCGCGTCTTCCTCGCATTGCCGGGCAACAGATAAGTCGCGACGAGCGAAAGGCAAGCTATTGTCGCTGGACCATGCCGGATAAGCGAGTTCGGGGATCGCGGATACTCGTTGGTCTGCGTCGTAATTGGACTAATGTCCTTGCTGCTGGAAGCATTTTCGTGACGCTTTGTAGGGTGTGCTGGTATGAAAATGCTGGTCTAAGTTGCGATTACTTGGTTCGTGGTACTGAAAACAGTTGAAAAATTATTGTACAATATTATAATCTTTGCGTTAATCCTGCATAATTGAAGGGGTAGTTTGGATAACGAAGTTTCGGAATTTTATAATATTATTTTTGGCTCTGTCGTGTAAATTGTACGGGAAGTTTTCCTTTCTTTCTGCTTTCATTTAAACGGGTGTCAGCGAACAAGTTACTCGAAATCATTATTCAAATAGTAATAAATTTTACTTTATCTCGATACACCTATCAGAGAGACAGTAAATTCGACGCAGAATTATTTATAGAACAATGGATACAATATTCCTGCGTCCCTTTTACAATCAACTAAATTGTAGACCTCGCGATTCAGTGAACTATCCGCAGGGCTTTTATTTTCCAAGTTTCAAACACGATCACCCAGAAGAAAATAGCGAAGCTTGTCCCAGGTAATTCCACGGGATGAAGCGAATTTCCTCAATGATTCCTTTCGCGTTTCAGTGCTTTCTGAAAATACCTCCCGCGACGCATTCTGATAATGGCCAATTCGAAGCGCAACATCTCGATCCTTCGTGTCAAGCGACAGCAAGCAGAACGAAAGTCCGACATCGTAGTAAAACACTCGCCGCAAAGCTTTCAGCGTTGAAGACGGGAGGGAGATCTCAATTCGAGGGTACAGGACTTCTGACGGAGCATCTTCTTTCGTGATAAAAGGTTTCCATCGTGGTTCTTCTTTGGGTCTGTTGGTTATTACGTGATGCACCGCGGGAGAGAGATAGAGACAGCGACGAATAGATGGGGAAGAGAGAACGAAGTACAGAGCGTAATTACCGCTAATGTATGCCCCGTTTTAATTGGAAACGCTTCCCTTCGTAGGCACGACTCTTATTTTCGGATCGAAGGTCTCACTGACTTACAAAAACTCGGACGAGAACGTGGGAATGGAGTTAAAACGTAAATTAAGAAATACATGGTCAGAAATAGAACCTCGATAGCGACGGAATATTTTTCTTGCGCAATAATTTTGGTGTCTCTTTTTCTTCATCTCTCCGATGTTTTGATATCTTTGATAGATATTTGATAGGTATTGATAGAATCTTGCAGATCAAAAGTTTTTCATTTTTTCAAGCATATCTATTTGTATACAAAGCATAACTGTCGCGTAAAATAAAATGAAATTATATTATTTAATTAGAATAATGGAAAATATAAATATCGTTTTGGAGGTAGGAAGTAAAACGAATTACGAGCTGCACATTTCTCTCCTTATTTTCTTATCGATTTCGTGTTTCGTTTGCTTATCTTCGAAATTCTCATTTCCACTACTATCCAATACTTCTTGAAATAACAATTAAACGAAAGTTCTCGATTCCGTGGCGCGATACTTCAGAACGTCGCGCACCTTTGCCAATAAAATTCTATAAAAACGACGATAAGGCTGGATTCGAATAAAAATATGTAGACCGCGCTAATTACAACCCCTGTTTATTTTCGCACAGAAAAATTTTGGCAATCTTCGCATCGTCAAGCGTAAAACTACGAAGACCCCCAATGACAAACAAAGCTACTGTAGCTTTCTAAAGATTATCCACGGAATGAACCACCACCATGACTAACCCAAATCCCCATAAAGGGTTCAAGGAAATCGAGACGAGGTTCTAGAAGCGATTCAGGTCGATTGATCGAATCAGCCACAAGCTTACGAGTATGTGGTTCGCGTTTTCCTAACCTCGGAACAATTCAGTCCACCGATTGTCTTTCGATTGAATGCCATGGTGGCCCCCCTTCTTCCGGTCGACCGGATATACGAAGCAAGGATCGTTTCGCTATTCGATTTCGGCCCTTTGTTCGATTCGGAACAGTCAGAAGGCCAACGACCACGACCACGACGACGACGACGTCGTCTTCGACGTCTACAGTCGGGATCCGTTGAACAATGGCGTGGCTGACGCGAGCGTCTCGGCTATTGTAGATTTAACGTTGCCGGTATTATTATCGGGCCTAGACTTTTCATCTCGTCCAGCCGATAACGACTGTGAGATAATGATTATTCGAAGGCGAGATAAATTCAGGCGTTTCAGAGATTAGACGATGTTTCGTTGAACTTCAATTTAGCACGGGTTGTAATGATTTAAAAGCAACGAAACTGTCGCTCGATTGCTCCAGATTCGTGGGCGTTGTTGTTTCAATTCGTTTTGCTGCGTTTGATACTTGCTAGTTTTAAGATTCGCAAATAAGCGAGTTATAAATTAATAATTTAAACGAGGAGCCCGCTAACTCTTGGTATTATTCAAGTGTCTTCAATTACTTCTGCTTCGTAAACGTGTCTAATAATATTTGACAATAGGGTCTTCATTTTTACTTTGCAGTACATCAAATACAGCCACGGTTCGTTTTTTTCGTTTCAGTAACAAAACAAACCGTTGAAAGATAATATCCCCCGACCATTACGACACCAATAATTCCAGACAATAGTCAAACAAAAGTTACTGAAATTTCCCTGCCCCAAAACACCTTCACGTAAACGCGTATCTTTCAACTTCCTCCCGTTACTTCGTTCCCAAACATCATTTCGATTAACCCGGCCATCAAGACACTCGTGTCTTCATCACGGGCGATAATCGAGACCAAGTTGCAGTCCGTCGGTGAAATTTTAATTGGCGTCATCCAACGCTGGATCCCGTTCCCGAAACTCTTCCCGTTACATCGTCGAACCCGGGATGAACTTTCCATTAGCCCTCGCCCGTCGGAACAACCTTCCCCCCAGCCTACGAGGATACCTTTTCCGCGATTCGAGCCGGCAGGGCCGCTTTAACCGAAGAAGAATATGTACTTACTGTCTGACGATAAGGGGGTAGAAAAGTATCGGGGGTGAGCTTAAACAGAGAACGCCGGCAATCTAGGTTTCCAACTGTGCGGGGGTAATTAAAAGGGGTTAATGGATCTTGTAGGGACACACATTCATTCTTCCATCGGTCTCCCCTTCGTTTCCATCCCTTTCTTTCGCCGGTTTCGTATTTGCCCGCGTCGCGACCCGTTCCGCGCCACTTCAGAGAAATAATGGTCCCCTGCACGACCGCGAACCTCAGCTACGAGTTGCACGCCGGCAATCCCAGCCGACCTGTCCGATTTCGGGGAACAACCTCGCCCCTCGGGGGATGAGTAACTCCGTCCGCTTTAACAACAAGCACGACAAGTTTTCCGCCGGTTCATGACAGTTCGTAATATTCATCCAGCTTTTCGCCCCCGTCACGCGACGATTGCGGCCATTTTTGCAACATGAATACGACACGCTGTAGTTGAAGAGCAATTAACGTTCCTCGGTTATTCGGGGCCCGAACAAGCGTCGAGGAGACCATTCAGTTCGCAATGGATCATCCTCTTTGGTGCTCGTCGTAACTTTGCGGACGTGAGTCTTTGCGGCTGATGATATTGTTGTTCTTGGATTTGTCAGGCGTGCTTGCCGCAATTTCTGTCTCGTACATGACAATTGATCGATTTCAATGATACAGTGGATCGCGTTTACTTTACTTTGCGCTATTTGGTATTCTATTAATCACGAAGAACATTGCTCATACTGATTATTCTGATTTCTAGATTTTCCATTCATTTTATCTGCGCGGCAAATGAATGGTGATGTTGCTTCGTGCGAATTATATTTACGGGCGCAACAGTTTATCGTGAATTTCATTTCGGCCAAGATTTTAGAACGAATAATATGCGGAACATATTACAGGTCTATCCTCGAGGAAAGGGTAATGTAAAAAATGATATCCAGCTGAACGGAAGCTGTTCACATGAACTATGAATCGCCACGGGGTATTACCTAATCCAGGCTGATCTTAGGGAAGTAAACTCGTTTCAGGGTCTTGAAACTTAGTTCATTCTAGCAAAAGTTCGCCAAACTTTCGCAATACTTCGCGGATACCTAAGTCTTTGTCTTTTCCAGCACGCGTTTCCCCATGGCTTCGGCAATTTTCGTAACTTCGATTGCCCGGCGATGTTTTGATTGCGCGTTGACGCCATTTCAGCCGCGTGAAAATTGCGAAGTACAAACGTCACGATTGAAGCACTAACAATAAGCTGTGTATAAATTGTTATTTTATCGGGCATCGCCGATTCTACTGTGCAGCGTTTGCTTAATTCGGAGATCAACTATTTTCTGGTACTTGCGGCACTATTAATTATAATTTGAGTATCGTTGAATGTTCTGTAATAGCGTGTTGCAAATCAAATAACTGGATAACAGCGTGCTGAGACGTACTGATATCTTTATTCCCGAGGCTGCATCGTAGCTAATAACTGGCTGCCTTCCAGAAGACACAATATCACTATCCGATGGCACGAGGCACAGAATTTTATTTGACCAGAGACAGCTTATGGCGATCGGCAGAAATATCGTAATAGAAAACCAATATTCCAGTTTATTTATAATCTGTAACGCGGTGTATCGATTCGACTAATGTCTCGCGCAATTACAGTTTACTTATCAGACTTTTTATACCCTTCATTGCACTTCTTTCGTATGTGGCTTAACTTGATACAAAATAATAATACCTGCCATTTAGATATAAAAACTGTTCATCAATTTCAATAGTCCAAATATTTATAATTTACACGTGTCAATGGGTTTCCCATTAATGAAACCCTTTCATATAAACAAACGTTCATTCCTGAGAAGAAAGCAGTGCAGAGCAAACAACAACAAATTCTCAATTAGACACTCTTACTCTATCTTCGCGCCCTGCGTTAACCCTTGCCGTGATACTCGAGAACGAAAGAAAAATAGAACACCGTGGAAAACCCTTGAAATTGTTCCCTTTTGTCCACGGCGACGGCCACGACAATGTCGGTTCGTCGGTGAAAGAAATGTATCGATGTTGATTCCGTCACGAGCACTTATCCTGGTAATTTCAAGCGCTCGTCGGGATCTCGAGGAACTCGAATCGCACCATCTTGCCTTCCCAGCAATCCCAGGGGGTCGGCTGGCGAAGTCGTTTCACGAGTTGGCTGTCGCCCGTGCGAAAACACCTCCGATATACTCAACAGACGTCGAGCTCTCGTTCTCGGGCCAGATAAAATGCTGACGTTGTTTCGACGGAGAAGTAATTGCGTGTGCGATGAACGTGCAACCATATACGGGCAATTATCAAAAAGTTTTCCCTGCGCGAGAGAAAGAGAAAGGGCATCGTCAGTCGAAGAAACTGATAGAAAGAGACAATAAAAGGTTGACCGAGTTTTGCGAATTATTTCCTACTGGTTCATGGCACAACGAAGCTTTAATCGTCGTGGCAGATGTACGCGTGAAACGCTAAGGTAAGGAAGGCATACGAATCATAGGGGCAGGGATTATAAGACGCGAAGGGTGCACGATTTTCGTGAAAAGAGGAAAAAAAAGAAAATAACGAGAACGCGGACGAATTCGAGTGAGGGATAACTTTCGACGCGACACGAGGGGGAAGATTTTCACGTGGAACGTAATACCGGGCCGGTGTTATATCATGAATTCTCATCCTGAGCCTCTTACGGAGAGACGATATTTAACTTATGAATATTTGCCGACGTACGATATGAGGTTTGTGCTTTTCAAGCGTCTAAGCGTCTAAGTGTCGGAGAGGGGTGCAAGGTATAGGGGCGGGGGGGCTACTGTCGCTGCATCTTCCACGAGATAGAAACGTCTTATCTGTTGAAACGCAGGGACTGTGTCGTTGAAGAAAATTGTACCACGCACATTGTGCTTAATTTCATCCCGTATCCCGTGCAACGATAGACATTGAACATTATGATTCAACTTTACTTTGTTTCACTTGGACGAGCACACCCTGTCTGGTTATGGCGTTTGCCGAGATTAAATATCTCGGTTTTATCAATGCGCTGTGAGCGGAAATGTTTATTCGGATAAAATTGTGAAACGCAAGTTCGGTTGTTCAAATTTCGTGTAGCTGGGGCGAATTTTCATCTTGCCCGTATTTTTAGGCATCATTTTCAAACCTGAATGTTGTACAGGGTGAATTATGAGAGCTAACGTAACAAAGCGCAGGGCAAATGATTATACCTAATTTCTTCTAATTAGTCATTCCGGGGTTTATGCGAAATGAAATTCCGTAGAATTTATTTTTGTCCGGGAGCGCAGCAATATTGTGCGTCTATATTTATTATACGTTTCTGTTAACTGGGGAAACGTTCCGATATTCGCTGTTCGTTTTGAACTTCGTTCCGCTGCGCGCTAAATATTGCAAGCGAGCATTTTAATACATCCGAAAAATATCACATTTTTTTTTTCTCCGAAACGACGATACATTTTCGCAAACATCGAAATCGCGGGCCGTGCGTCATTCCTACAAACGAACCTATTTTCTCGTTTCCCGGCCATTTGAATATTCCGCTCCGGTTCAACGTCTAGTCGAATAATGCGTTCGAATCGATGCCTATATTTATGAAGTTCGAGGTTATCTTCCCGGCGTCGGTGTGCACGAGAAATTTCAGATATGCCGTCGAAAGTGGTTCGAACGGCGGTTAATTAAAACTTTTCTGGAGAATTTCTTCGGATTACTTGAGCCCGATCCCCGTGGCCGAGTTTCGATTCCGACAGTAACGACACCCGGCGTTATTAAACCGCGCAGATCTTTCGATTGCAACTTCGAAAAACCAACTTCGATTATTTACACGCGCTGGATAAACCCTTCGCGTATTTAAAGTATGGAACACGAAAATCGTCGGTCTGACGAGACTGGAAATACGCAACTGGACACTCGTCCAGTCATCTATTTTATTTGACCGTTCAGTGCAGAAAGTTATATTATTAAATAGCTTAGAAATGATTATTTCGCGTAAAGTAGGTGTCGCAGTTTTTCATCTATGTCTTCTGTGAAAAAGTCGAAGCAAGAAATTGTGAAACTGTAAATATAGAACATGTACTTTTATGAAATCTGTTTCTTCGATACGAAAACTCGACCCACCTGATGTAGCTAGAATTACCTTTCATGAATCCGAATTTTTTATTACGCGTTCACAGGAAATGAACAAAGCGACGTATGATGGTACGCGCCGAACATATACGTTCCTATTTTTGTTATCCTTCATAACATCCCGTTGTTCCATCTTCTATATAGCAACAATAAAAAAGAAAACGTAGGAAAACGGATGCTTTGTTTTCTTACACTTACAAAATAGAAGGACAGAGAATCGATTTCAGAGCGACTCGTTACGAACTTTATTGTTAAGGGACTCGTGCATTTCATAAAACACTGCTCGTAAAACGTAATTCGTGGATGCAGTGTAATAACTCACAATGGAGAAGTCCTATTGTTAATTGGCTTTGCTTCCCCTGGTCTCATAATACGTTTTAATTAACCAGCTTGTTCCCTTTTGCAGTTCAAGGTATTTTGCGTACACTTAGTTGATTAAAATATTCATATGGCGCGTTGTGGAATTCTGAACGGTGAGCGCAGTGGACCCGGTCTAATAACAATTGCCGGGATTAAAATATTTTGGCGTCGCTGTTGTTGCTTCTTAATATTTCCCCCTCGGAATTAAAACGTTTCTGTGTACGTCCTCTGGCAGCAGCAGAAATTCGTTTCAATTGTCGCGATTGCATAAATTACAAACGAGCCATAATTTGGACCGATATTTGCATTTGCATTATAGAACGAAGTTCTCCTATTCGTCAAACTAGATGAAAAAAGGAATACTTTGAAATATATTATATCACGAATGATAATACTTCATTTTGCAACTCCCTTCGGAAAGTATACGTACGAATTCACTCTCCACCTCGAAGTTCCAACTTCGTATTGTGGGATTGGAAAGGTATTTGGGGGGATTGCGTGACTGTTTAGAACGATTCCGTAGGTGTGAAAGATATGTGTTTGGAGCTGAGTACTTGAGAAGATCGTGTGAAAGCAAATCAGGAATAGAATGATAGAGAAAGTAAGAGTGAAAGAATGTATAGAGTGCATGATGCGTGCGCGAGGCAGAGTTTAGGGAGAGTTAGAGGAGAGCTGATTGAGAGTAGAGCAGAATAGTTTGAAGAGTTTAAGAGAGTCGTATCGTGAGCAGAGGGCATTGAATTGAGAGTATCGTGAGTGTGAGACTCGTTGTTCGTTGAGAATTGTCGCGTGTCGACGTTTTATATTAATAAAGTTGGTGTTTAATTGAAGGGGACTGGAGTCTCTATTCCAATCTACGCGCGGTTTACAGAAAATAACTTCTGCAGTATGGAAATTTCTGATGTGTCCCCAGCCTGGTTTGATCGTGTTCTGTCTTTAGGTCTCGAAGATAACGCAAAAAGTCAGACACCGCCCTCCAGAAGTGGAGTGTTACGAACATGTTTCAAACAAAGCCACGCAGAAGGCGCACAACAAAAGGCAAACACCGCGACACGGAAGACGGCAAGGGAATATGCAGAAAATTACACGGTCGATTATCTCGGTTGATTGTTTGAACTTAATTCGTTGCCGCGGTCAGGTCGTAACTCTTTCTGGCCTGAAAACTTCTCCGGCCGCACATTTTCCCGTTCCCCAAGCCTCTACCGCTCCTGTTCCGCGTTGAAGCAACGCGACGACGTGCACGAGAAAGGAAGTCTTTAACGGAGCCTACCTTTCTTAGCAGCATGCCCTCCGCCGGTTCCTTTTCACGTCTAAATTTCACCCAGTTCGCCTTCACTGCTGCTCAACCGTTCGTACCCCATTTGTTCGGGCTGTTTCGTGCACGCACAGTTTCATCAGGCTTCCATCCGCGATGAATTTTGATACGGTGGGTAAAAACGTAAGGATATTCTTGAACGCTATTGAAGGAAATACTCCGCGATACAACGAAAGTATAATTTTTGAGTTAGACGATGTTCTGTTAAGGAGACAATCGAAATGGAATTTAAATTAAATTAAAATGCTGAGATTACCCACGTTGAACGAGGACGTATATATATATTCCATAGAAATATTCTGCAAGAAATAGTTTACACGAGAGTTTAAATATTACCCCGCGAAAATACGAATTCCTTGGACGGAAAATTAAAGAATAATTAGTGAAACTGGTCGGCCCGGCGGGCGCGGTGGAAGTTCATGAAAGTTGGTTGGATCGTTGGCTCTCAAAGTAAACCGGCCCGACAATTTTACAGTGGACTGATCGCATCTAGATTAACCGTCACAGAGTTTCCGTTCAGAAGTTTCGCTTCCTTGAGCAAACGGCGGAACGTAACGCAGAATCGGTAGGCTCGAGGTACGGGGGTCCATTCTTTTAGGACGATTAAAACTAATCAAACTGTTCGTGCCTGCCTCTTTGTACATACACCGGGAACGCAATTTTCACAATTAGTTTCTCCGCGATTCTACTCCGCGTTCCGTCCCCGTCGGACGTTACACGTAAGCGCGAAAGTTGCCGAAGGGAGGCGATCGATAAATTTCCTGACAATTCAACGTTCTAACATTATACGCATTACGATGGATATCTACGCGAAGGAATTATCGACGGTTCCCTTCGTTTGCCCCGGAAGATTCTGTAATGCCTCAGAAAGTTAATTAACTACAGAGCTTTGTTTCTTTCGGCCTGGTTCCTTTGCGTTTTACCCTGTTTTATTTATTCAACTTCAAACTCCTTTGAGCGGCTGCCCCGTGGCTTAACCACTTTTAGTTAGATCAGCCTGCAAACCTTGGATGCCGGGGAGATTTCTTTTTGCCGCGTACTTTTTACTTACAAAAGAAAGGGAAGAGGGAAAAGCTTCGGTCAAGAGCAACTTCGTTTTTCCTTGTCGTGTTCGAAGGTTTACACGTCAGCGGAGCATGAAATAGAAATTGAACAATCCGTTAATATATATTAGAAGGGGACTAAAATTATTCATGGACGTACGCGCGATTACAATAAAAGCGATTGGTCTAATTAATGTACTTATGTGAACGAAGTTTCGTCTAACCTTTCGCGATTTAAGAAAAAATGTATCCAACAGTCTTTCTTGTATTTCACGTAATTCTTTCAATTCGTCCTCCAAGAGAAATTGATCTCTCGCACGCCTGCGAGCTAAATTAATATTTCTAAGTCAACTATTAAACAACACTTTAATTCTATAATCACATTTGTTTTTTACTTCACGTTTCACAAATAATTCTGGCAAAGAAGGGTAACGATAAATACACACATTGTATTTTAAGTATTCGAGATAAATATGTAGTACTCCAAATATCAATTTACAAACTTTCCAGCGCCGAGTATTTCCATGAACCCAGTCAGTTAAATCTCCCACGGTGTCTTAAAACCACGCCGAAGTTCGTACATCTAAACGACGGCTATCACTGTGCCCTGTTTATTCAAATCTCTCGCAGCAGTTCGATCGAAGGAAACGATGGGCGAGAAAAAAAATGTTCAGGCCTCGTTGACGATTCCTCGTGCACCTGCAGGAAAACGTTCGATTCGTTGCCCGGCTGGAAACAACGCGGAATTTCCAAGAATATTCGTTTGATGTAGCAGCACCTATCCTCGGTTGGTCCATTAGATGGACAAATATATCCCAGTATCTCACGACGTGAACGATGGCGTGCCTCCTCTCGTCAATCCTTTCTTCCTGTACGAACGGGAAACAGTTGACCGGGGTTCGTTGGTAGACGACAGGGACATTCGTTTTCCGTCGTGGACAAAAGTTTCTAGGTCCGGCTAACAAGATGTCAGACAACAAATGCTAAAATATTTATGCCGGGCGTGTTGGAATAAAAGTGTGCTCTTTGCGGACTTATTGGCCGGTTCCCTTCGAGTCTCTCGTTTCCTAGATTGTCTTGTCAAGCCGGATGGGAAAGGTAGTGCATCCGGTCGAGCATCGATTTCCAGCACTTTCGTTTGTTTGCCCCGTCGGGACGTACTCCTGTCTTCCGTGGATCGAAAGTCCCCCACCTTTCGACGTTCCCCGAAACTTTATTTAGCCGTTCGGGGCCGAAAAGTCCACGGCGGGAGATTATTTAATTTTACACGGCGCGCAAACACGAGAGCACCGGCAGCCTGCGGCGAAATTCGAAAGATAAATAGATAGAATTATCGGGGAAATTCGAATGGGGTAAATTTGAATGTTTCGTTTGGATATTTTGTAGATTTTCTGCAGACCGTGGTACAAGCTGGGAAATATCGAAAAAGAATTTCCTTTGGCAAAGCGAAGCGGAAAATGTGATTGAAGGTAGAAATAAAAGAAGGATTGCCTAGTACTGTAATAAATTATTCAAATATAAATACGTTCAGTTCAGATAATTGTCAACCCACGAAAATACTTACGTCTTTTGTAAATAAAACTTTGTTATGCTTTTGAAGTTATGCTTTACACTCTTGATGTATTTCGTAATGAATAGCATGCTACAATTAACAAGCAAAAATTTCCTGGATAATTCTCTACTTACTTTACTATATAGAATATATTTCATCACCCATAAAATACGTCGATATCTGTATTTGTAAATATCAATTAACAAAATTGATTACCGAAACAGTTTATTAATCCCATTTTCTTCGCTCACCTGCCGAATCGTGCGTCCCTCGTTCTTCACAATTCTTTCTGATCTCTTTCGCGGCTGTGACCTCTAACCCCCTTTGCGTCGGCGGTAGACCAGAGTAGAATGAACAGCGGTAATTCGTACGGGTTCCCCGGAAATAATGTGTCGGCCATTAAGTGGATTCCGTAACGCGAGTAAACTCCCCACGAACGGGTCCACGGGTCTGGAAAGAAGAACACGTGACCACTGGATTTTCCGGTGGGACAAAACGTTCGCGGGATCTCTTCGAGCACCCACATACGTAATCTTGCGTCCGCATTAAGCGGCGGACGGAATTAAAACGAGCCCGTACGCGACGGACGTACAAACGAAGTCGCTTCATCCGTCCTTTTACCCTTTTCTCTTTTCCTTTTTTTTTTTTTCTGTACCCTAGCATTCGGCCGATGCTGAGCCGCTTAACGTAGTCGTAAGGGGGAAACTCACGGAAATTGTCCACGACACGTCGCCACAGTGGAAGGTAAACGACGGAGAATCTGGGAAAATAATGGTCCGGAGGTGAACGTTCGAGTGATTTATTGCTGTGCCGCGTCGAAAATGAATTTCCTTCCCGAGGATTATTAATTTAATTTTACTAACAGAGAAAATTGTCCGGATATGGGTACCACATTACGTATGTCTACTCATTGCCAAGATTTTTCCGTGGCACGAAATTAAATGGATTGATAACAAATCTTTCTTTGTAATTCTTATATATAACGCTAAAGGATGTTGCTCGTTTAAATAAATACTATTAATATCAATAATTTCTTGCTTCTCACGTAGTTACTTTAGCTCAATTAGTAGTGAAACTTGTTACAACGCGAGTCGGGTACATTCTGAGAAAATAATTGATATTCCATTTACAGATACTTTATCGCAACAATTTCATCTCTCATATAATTTCCTCCTCCTACATTAGAGAACAGAATAATTTAAGCTGCAGCAATTTTCTGTCGAAAGATACAACTTGCACGGCCAGATGCGGGATAAAATAAAGCTATTCACTTAGCAAATCGAGCCTTTCCAGATCGTTAGAATCAGCAATTACAATTATCGCGGATCGAAAATGAAGCCCCAAAGGTGATAAGGAAGGCGACGATGGGCGTCGTGTTATCCTCTCGCCTGTTCGTATTCTCCTCCACTGTTCGAATCCTTCTAATTAGAGGCCAATTCGACGAGAGCAACGTGCTCGTTTCGCGAGAACACTGCCCGTACTGTGGCCGAATTTCCTTTTAATTCACGTACCCGAGTCGTCTGGCTTTTCCGTGTAGAGCCAGAAACTATGGCTTCCCACCGCCACGCAATTTGTCTTTTCTACTCGGTCCATTCTTTTTTTTTTTTTTCTTTTTCGTTTCCCCCCATTCGTGTCCAACCACTCGTCCGTTCGGAATCCTTTCGTTTAGTGACTTTCAGTTCGGTCTTCATTTAGCTGGAACGGCGAGGCGATTCGTCTACTTGGCTAATGGAATGTCCGAGACGTTCAATGATTTTGCAAATTGGTATCATTTCAGGGTGATGATTGTACAGTATTTTCGGGTTGAATAATTAAGAATACGGAGCTGCGCATACTTAGGTGCATGTGTGGTGATTGATGGTAATTTGGGGGTGAAAATGAATTACGATAAATTGATTTTAGTTCGATGAAGAATTGGTAAATGTACGCGATCGTTCTATAAATGTTTCTATTTAACCAAGTTTCCATTTAAACAAGTATACGGAAATTCGAAGGAGGCAATCAGGTAAAGCTGCCAACCTGTCATACTTTTCACATTAACTGAACTACCAAACTACTTTTCAATTCGGCAGGAGTAATTACAAAAATACGAACGCTAAGAAATTGCATCGTTTATCCAAGTGAAGATAAAAGAGATCAAACGTGTTATACAAATTTCACCGAGAAGATTCATTGTCCACGTTTGTCAATGTGACGGTAAACGCGTTTTCCTGCAAGGCGTCCCCGCATGTATTATTCGACCGATCGCGAGCTGATAGAATGTTGAGTAGTATTTTCAGGCGTCGGACGGGATTTCCGTCGAAATAGCATTCGACCGTGCAGAGAAATGCGAATGCCACCAGGAATGATTTATTTGACAAGTAAAATGTGTTGGAGGCACCGCGCCTCGGGGTACGCGTAATTTAATTAATTGCACGAAACTGCTTACTTTTCCGTTCCCTTTTTTTTCTCTTTTTATTTTTTGCGACGCGCTTTAACGGTCGTTACTTTGTGTAACACAGGAGAATGAGGGTGGCCGTGGCTGTCAGCTGAAACAAAAGTAATAAAGGAAGCACAAGGAACATGAATAATGGCCTAATCTTCCGTGCTTTAATTTTGCTTGGGTTATTAAGCAGAGAAATCTTTAAAAAAATATCTCCTTGTTGTAATTACCGAAATTGAGGGCTCGCTGAAAATAACAATTTTACGAATCGCAAGTTCGAAGAAGAATGTGGATCGTGTATATTGTGTGATAGCGTAAAATACATTATGAGATATTATGCAGGTTAAATAATTAGAATATTAAGCATGGCGGAGGAGCTTCATATAAAAATGCCCCATGCTTTCTTTGCGCTGAAAAAGGTGTGTGCTACGGCTAATGCCGTTCTCTATCCCCGTACAAAATGGCTGGAACTAATTAATCTTCCCTGAAAACACAGGTTGAGAATGTACCCCGAGGCGTTGTTGAGAGCTTTTTACACAATTTTCGAACCGACGCTCGCAAACGTGTTCCCTTGAAATTTTAATACCACGGTGAACCATGGATCCGGCAATTTATCCAACATTACTTAAACTTTCATCAAGTCGATTTTACACTTCGATTCGTTTTCGCTGTTGCGAGATTCAAGGGTGTTCTTCGGCGTTTCAGCGTTGCAACACGATTCTAATTTCAGATCAGCTTAATATATTGCAGAAAAGGGTAACAATTTTCCATGGAATTAACATTAATGTTATTTCTAAATCGAACAAAGATCGATCGAGTCAATTTCATTTCACTTTTGTGGCAGCAATTGCAACGATTAGAAATAACGATTCCCTGTATTATCAAGGACTCTCTATCATACATGAAATCCGTCGCAAAATCATTACAAAAATTGAATCGAATGCGGTTTCCAATCTCGAACTAATTACATTCCCATTCACCGTCCCTCGGTAATATTCCCCTGAAACATTGCTTTCAATTCCAAGAATGAACCATCGGCATGCCCAACAAGCAAAACGTAACAAATTCTACAAAAAAAAAAAAAAAAAAGGAACAGAAACAAAAAATGAAACAAATCACCGTTTCCACGATGATGAGACTGAACGACCACTTCCGGCTTCGCGTTTTGCCCGCGTCCGTCATACTCAGCGGCCAGGCTGATTTATCAATTTTTCGCGGCGAGCATCGTTCTTCCGGCCAGGCCGATCCTCCTTTATCACGAAGGACTGCCGAACGGTTTTCAGGACGGTCGTCGGGCCTGGCTGAAAAATGGCTGCCGGCCTCGGGGGCCGTCAAGTCCCATTACACTGGACGTGGATCGGTTACATTTTTAATTTCCTCGTTCGACCGTATTGACGGAACATCGATAATGGTTATCGCGGCCGGGTCGATACATCGTCGCCGCCATCCGGGCCAGGTGAATTCACTTACACGCTCGATGGCTGGTGTCTATATAAGCGAAACCTGACGCGCGATCGAGATTAATGAAGGTATATGTACCTACGTGTGAGGTGGAGTCTTGAGGGGATTCGTTGCACGCGTGTCAACGGCTATCGCGAATTTATCGTGAAAATAAAGCCACCGGGAAATTAAACCGGTATATAGCTCGTGATACGTTCACGGTGATCGACTTGACAGTCTGAAAACGCTGATTCCGTGTGTTTCATTCAGACGAAGTTCCCGTGTTAGAGTAAATGGGGCGACGCGAAGGCGGCGTGCTGCAGGGTCTGCGATATTTCGATTGTTAGTCGGGTTGATTTGCGAAGAACCGTATATGTTACGAGCGAAAGGATTGTAATTGTTTCGTGGATAGAGAACGATGGTGGATACACTAGTTCATTTTATAGGAAGCGTAAAAACGAAAGGATATTAGTTTCTTTTACCGAATATCTGTGGTACAATTTTATTTCCACAAACAGCGCGATGCTTCTGTAAATAGAAAACTGCCTACCGATCTCTATGCATTTGAAGAATCGATACGATAGTCTCACGAGCAACAATATAAATCTATTCTTTCATATAATTCGTCCACACACCATCCACCGGATTATCGATTAACAATCGATTAACATCATTACGACAGCGGTGTTCGAAATAAATCTTGCGTTCAAAACAATTCCAAGCAGCCAAGAAACTTCGATCCTGCTGAACAAAGATCGCCTCCAACCTTGAACAAATAAAACATCGAAACAAATTTTTTCGCCGAATCAATCGTTGATTCCGTCCCATTGGAATCGTTCTGAAAAAATTTGCACGAGACCGCGCTTATTTTCCAATTGCATCCCGGAACAACGCGTGCACCGGACGAGCTCGACGCTCGTCAAATAAATCGCATAAACAACGAGCGCGCCGGGATTCGTGTTCGCGGCGTGGCGCAAGAATCGGTGCCGCAAATTATCCGGGGAAACGAGGCAGCGCGGCGTCCCGACAAGATAAAAGAAATACCTATAGCGAGCAGGACACTCGCACGCCCTGTCTCTTCGCGCTCCTGTCCGCTTCGAAATGCCGCGACCGGTTACAATGGGCCGAGTGTTGTCGCAGTTGCTGCACCAGCAATAAACGGTACATCAGCGGTGCCGGTGCAGCAGATAACAAGCTCCATTGCAACGGGAAGGGTGAAGCCTGAATGCCGACTGCAATGCACCCTACACGTGCACACATGAACCGATTTATACGTTTGCAAATAAACCCGTACGCGGACTCGTCTGTACAGGGTGTCTCGCAAAATATATGAACGGCAGCTGTGCTCCAATTTGGCAAAGAAATGGATCTTGAACTGGAAATGTTATTTACAATTTTAGGGGAAATTTCTTTCCGGACAAGACTGTCTTCTTGTATTTCTAATAGAAATGTAAATGGCAGACATTTTTTTGGTGTTATATATCTGTTACTTGCGTTGCCATTGTCGTGGATGTAATATTCAATCCATTGGATTGAATATTATTGTTTAAAGATAATATCCTTGCACGTGTATCAAGCGTGATAGAAGTAGCAAAACTTTGCACGGCTGTACTCCGAGCGATCCGCTTGTCTGAACACATTGACTCATACTACTTAAAAATACTTCTGACCGCACCGTTGAACTCCGCTGCCTGGAAAATATATCTCGCCATATATTGACCTATACTACTGATTTACTATTACCTGTACTACTTAAAACCATAATCGTATGTCCCTCTGCTCCCACCTAGAAACAAATTAATTCAGCTTCACTAGCTTCAAGAAAAAGGCTTGTCAAAACGAAGCGCGCAACGATTCTGT
The DNA here is from genome assembly GCA_963667235.1 of Nomada lathburiana. Lineage (NCBI taxonomy): Eukaryota > Metazoa > Arthropoda > Insecta > Hymenoptera > Apidae > Nomada > Nomada lathburiana. The sequence continues at coordinate 5,487,181 of OY763905.1, forward strand.
TGAAAATCAGCAAATCGCACGAAAAATATTCATCAACATTAATTTCACCGTAAGCAATGTTACAAATGGGCAATTCTGTATACCTATGCTCGAAAGAAAATTCAAAGCAAGCAGTGATTGAGTTTGACGGGTCGAAAATTAATTAAAAAATTTCCCATTCAATTCTGCAATTTCCATCACCATCATGGTGATAACAATCATCCCCCATTATTACAATTGTGCTTCGAGACACACTGTACAAACGCAATACATCCATCCTCCTCTACGGGCGGTTTTCTTGCGCGCGTGTTCTACGCGAAACAAACGCGAGCGGAGCCGAGCGTCGCGACGGATCGGGAATCTCGAATGTCCAGCAGTGTATTGTCGATTGCGGGCAACGATCGGAAATGAACCGATCATCCAGAGCCACGGGGGGATTCCGTCGTTTGGCCATGACGTAGCCGTATCGTCGATAGAAATCCGACTCCTTTGTTCATCTCTCTCTTTCTCCCTCCCGCTCGAACTGAGCTCAAGTGTTCCTGCTCGCTCTTGCCTCGAACGCGTCTGGCCTTCGACCGACTTTGTTCACTAGCGCGACATATCCCCGCTGTGAAGTGAAATAGCCTCGAGAATGGGACGATTGTTTTTTAACGGGGACGCAGGAAGAAATTGGGTTTGTTTTTTCTTTTTTCAAGACTGCTATGATTTAGGATAGTATTCGGTTGTTTTCTTTTCCTTTTTTTTGATTAAATGGAGCGAACAGAAGAGATAGTATTTAGAAAGGATATTGGAACGTTGGTGGAGAATTCATTTTAGTTGTTTGATAAACGGAATTGAATGTTATGGAACGAAGTTTGTTGAGTAAAGTTGGTTTAAATGTTATTAGTTGAACTTTGAAAAATATTCCGACTATTGTTAATCGGAATGAATTGTAGCTTTCTTGTGAACGATGGTTTTGAATATATCTGTTACTATTATTATTATTACCAATTATTGAGAAACAGTTGCATTTTAAGGTATACATTTAATATTGAATCTTTTCCGTGCATCTTTTCGAGATCCCGACAATATTCTGCAACTTTAACACGAGCGCAAGGGAACGATCCGTTATCACCTGCTTCTCTATCCACCTCGAAGGCGATATGCTGTTCCCAGTTTGCGACCTCCATTCGACGTTTTCGATACTCGTTGGACAAGTTTGGAACGGGGGTTGGAAAGTAACGCGGTGCAGGATGAAAGTAGTTCGATTGAACATTCCCCGATGATACCCACCCACCTACCGCCCTCCCACCGACTGCTATGGGGAAATAATAAACAAAAGTTCGCGCGAAAACTTTGGTTTTAAAATGATATTAGCCCAGGGGTATCGGGCCCACGGCGCAGAAAATCTTAGTTCCGATGCACAGGGTGCAAAGTAATGATAAACTTTCGAACAAGTCTCCACGCCCGCTGTCTGCAAACCTCTTCTTCCTGTTTCCATTCCGCCGTTCTTTGCTCGACAACTTTCTCGAGTCTCTTTTGGATCACACGTCGCCGGGAATGCAACCACTTTAGTTCGTCGCGAGAGAACATGTTCGATTTCTCGGAGGGAACGGTCGGCTGTTTGATTCTTCTTCCTTTGGGCTGGTGCTTGTTCTTCTTGCGGAAGAATTTTATGGGGGGATTCGTTTGTTGATAGGGAAACCTTATTACCTTTTGCACGAGTTAATCCAAGCATGGAGCTTTTAAATATCCCACGATTAAGTCGTTTTAACAGTATGATATGATTAACAAGAATCCGAGCATTAAATAAAACATAGTTTATGTGAAAATCACAATTTAATTTCTAGTCTCTTGTATAAAATAGTCCGAATAATAAATTATTCATTGACAGGTGGGAGAATTCTATTATTTTTTAATTCGTTCAATTTTTATTAGCATATGTGTAGTTTCAATGAAGAATATAATCGCACTTCATGTTTCATTTACTTTTGTAACATTTAAATATCTTTCGTTTTTCCCTTTCCTGCAATTCTATTGTTTCTTTGTCGCAGATATTTCTTTCCCTCCTTCATTTCTACCAAATTTCTACACCACCACGCGGCCACTTCTTTTGAACGTGCCTTTTCCCTTGCCTTTATTCTGTGTAAAATTCGATCTTCTCTCCTCGCGCTCGCGCCTGCTTGTTCTCTCATTCTCCAGAATTTCAACCAGGTCCATAGAAATTCTGGCTTGTGCAAAATATCGCCACCGCTTCGAAACTTCTCGCGAGCAGATGCAATGCTATAAATTCCTTTTTATTTTCGTCCGGTTATGGCGTTCATTTTTCCTTTTATTAAATCCTTCCCCTCCATTCCCGGCCTCTCCTTAAAAATCGTTTTTCCGTCTAGTTCGTGCAACACATGGCAAATTCACCTTTCGGTGGTTCCGAGATTCCTCTTCGCGCGTAAGACTTAAATTATTTCCTGTATCTTTGCCCACGTGAATTTTCGCCATTCCTGCGAGCAATAAAACCCCAACCTTTTAATCGTCCGAAATAAACATAACGATATATTGCGACATATCATACAAAATTGGGGCACCGAACAAACAAAACAATTAAAACTTTTAATGCTAGATTTATAGCTGTGCACGAGCATTTCGTGTTTAAAATTGTATGTTATTCCACACTCTTGTTTGTTTTATATATTTTATTTATACCTACCCTCCCATGACATACAATTTGTAGATCAATTTTCTCTTTTCATTTCTTTCACATTACATTTCCTTGCTATCTGTGCACGTCACACATCGCCATGTAATTTCGTTGTTCTAATAAGGAACGAAACCAACGCATGAAACCAAATCGTTCCACGCGAGAATCGAATCTACGTCGTACCAGCGATCATTAGCTGTGCGTGTTCGCAGCTCGATTGTTGCTTACGCGCACAATGTGTAATGAGTAATGTTGCCGACACTTTGCTAATTGCGTTGCGCCGGCAGACACCGTGTTGAACTTTGTTTGTTTGTCGCAGAATATCGTTTCGCGGAGAAACAACGGCAGTGACGCGTTCCGATGCCTCGTGTTCCTTTCGCGTAGCCACGTTCAAACGGTATTCAACGGTTATATCAGTTTTGCATGGTGCTCGCGTTTGATCGTTTCATTAGCCGGGCGCGTTACGAGGGGAACGATCATTTTTATTATTCTACAGTTGCACAGCGTGCTCGAAATTTTTGCGAAATTTGTGTAACTGGATAATAATTTCCGAGCCGTCGATGGATATTTTCATGGTATGGGAAATTATTGATAAATAAAAATGATAAGAAACAAGAGATTTATTTAATACATTTCAAAAAATGTTTTACCATTTCTTGAGCTCAATTTACTTTTACGGAAAGAATATTCCTGTTCCCACTGTGCTATTCCGATATTTTCATGAATTTTTCATATTATCTGCGCCCGATGGAATGAACCAGTAGAAAATTAAAGCTGTAATTCTATTGCGATCGAAATTTCCATTGAAATCAGTTGCTGCACGAATATTCTTTTCTCGGCATAAATGATGAAAGGAATGTACGTAGGTACATGTAATGAAGGTTTTTAACGAAAAACATAAAACGTGGGTATTGAAAATACCATTACGGCAAGAAATTGTTCTGCTCGCTCACAACGGCACGACGCACACGGAAGCAAAATAAGGGGAAATTAACTGATTACGACGATAATTCGAGTGCCGCTACCAAACGAGTAAATTGAATCTCGCAACGACAGTAAGTTTCACGGGGTTCGGTCTGGCAAAGGGGGCAGGGGGTCGTCGTTAACGGGGAAACTTTACGTAAGTATGAGGTCGTCGTTGAATTCCAGAGGAAGCATAATAAACAGAGGAATACAAATTTCAGCCGTTTCGACCTGACTCATTCTCGTTGCACGAATTTATATTTCTTCCCGCGAGAGAGAAGGACAGGTATTCACTTCTCGCATACCTTTTAACATTCTACGGAAGACATTTCACGTGTTCCACGGAATTCCTGTGGATAGACTTCAATTCTCCGTAGTTTGTGCGTTGGACGATTTTTCGGACACGATTCGAATGACTGACAGCGAAATTGTTTCCTGTATGAACAAGAATAATTTTGCAATTATACTTGATAGAGATAGTGCGGTGATCATTCGAACGGATAAAAATAAACGATTATTGCTTTTATATTTTATGCACTGCGATTTAGCAACTCGGGGAGAAATATTTCATTATTAAAAATTACTCTCACATTTTACAAACACCCTTCGGAAAAGTGTAATACAATGTCTGCTTGAACAGTAATAGAAGAAGGAAGTTTCTTGCGCGGAATTTGTCCCCGGCATGAAAATTTCTCCAGTATTAATTAAAGCTTAATCCATCCAGCGAATTTCAGCCATCTCGTTCAACCGTACCAACCAAGAAAGTTATCCTCTTTTCTGCCCAAACTTTTCAGGAAATAACGCTAAGTGTGTACTGCAAGTAGCTGGCAAACGAGGGAAAAAAAATTAATTATTTTATCTCGCGAGGCCTTCACGTTCAGCCTAGCGTCGTTCTCAGCGAAATGTAAGGGGAGGGGCGCGTAATTTTCAGAGGTCTGGAATTTAATCATATATTTATTAGCCGTGCGTCATTAATCAATTTGACATCTATCGTGGTTCCCTTTGAACCGACATTCTTTTACGACGAGGATTTGCTTTTCTTCTCCTTCGTGGCTACTCACCGCCGACGGAGAATCTTTTTTCTCTATTGGAAATTCCAGGGAAAACTGGCTGGCATCTACGTTCATGGAACGGCGAGTGACAAGGCTGGTCTGCGACAAAGCATGAACGAATTACCACTTTGCAAGGTGTATTGTACCGCGTTGAATTTAATATCTGCGATCGTTAAAAAATGTATTAATTAATTTGTATTATTTATTTCGATCTTGCAGAACAGAGATGCTTTTGATGTAAGTATCTGTTGGTAACAATATCAGTAGTGCATTTATGTATTTCGAAGTAGGTACATCTGGAATACAGTTAGGAAATATTAATACAATTGGGAACTGCACGATTCTGCAGAAAAATTCTAAAGAATTTTTATATTGTACCCAAGCAATTAATTCAACGAATGCATAATAATTATTACCCATTGCCAGTTGCACTCGAACCAAGCATCCATTAGCAATTATACGTCTTCACTTGAATAATCCCCTGGTCGATGGTAACAACTGTACTCCAGCGAAGTGTTTCAAGTATCAGTATATCATGATAAAACAACTTGTTGAATTAAGTGGTTACTGCTACTCTAAACGAGGTTTCAGTATTAAACTCTAGAACTTCATGTATACATGTACATACATACTTCAGTCTTTTCATTGATTACATTTGCTGAATGATCAAAGATGAACAATACTATAAAAAAGAGAGTGAAAGAGAAAGTAAAACAAACTGTGAGTATCCGATCAATTACTATAATTATTATTCAGTTAACATTAATATCGAGACGTTTATTGACTTGTGCTGCTATATAATATTAAATCTACTTTAATATCTCTAACCCTTAAACAAACAATAAAAACAATCTATTACAAAAAATGAATAGCCAATTAAAACAACTATTAATGGTACGTAAGCAAGAAGAATTAAAAACTTTAAACAAATTTCAATTAACCATTCATTTTTCCAACTGTCTCAATGTAACAAGTAATAGAGGTTAATTAAATATGACCACGCACGGGTTCTCAATGACGTTAAATCGTGATTCTATTTCGACCGATGGGAAGATGGCGGACCTCCTATCAAATTTCGACATCGAATATTGAATTACTGCGGCCCGTGACGCCGCAACGTCTACGTGACTGTGAAATTACCAGCAATGAATCATGCTATCGGTTGGTCAGAATTCAATAAGCGTGTTTGCGCGCCGATTAGAACCGGCCTAATCGATTCGCGTAGCGCTCTTCGATAACTACTTCTTCGCGGGCTCGCGGCTATAAATCGCTCGGGGACATATTTCGTTCCTGGAGTTTCGACGTCGGCCGTCGCCCGGCCTCGCAAACAGAAACGGGAGCCGTTTGAGGTACATATACGAATTGCACAGGAAGGTAACGCAGAGTGATAATTTTCTTCTAGAGTGTACTTCGTTGCACGATTTCGGTTGCGGCGGACTGCTTGTCGCGGCTCTAAGATATTTCGAGCGGTGCTTAATGGCGTGTAAATTGTAATAGATGCTGATATGCGAGTGGCATGGGGCGGTGATTTTTGTTGGAAGACATTTTTTTAACACTGCGATACAGGATCGCAAGTATTGCGCAACGACGCGTTTGATTTTGTGTGGGTTGCGAAAGAGATCGCTGTGCCGTAGGAGGTAATATTATTTCAGCTTGTCACTTCGCACGTTCTGCAATATTTAATTTACACGTTTGCTAGACGAATTAAGTAATTTCTCGTTAGAACACAGTGGATATTACGCTGTATCTTTCTTGTGCTTCATAAGAAACTAACTGCAGAAACATTTTCAATTGACACTCAGCATATTTGAGTCTGTCATGTCTTGAAATGAAATATAATTTTGTCCTGAAATTAAATTATATTGAGAATTCAATACAATTGAACTTTACATCCTGTAACGGTATGGTAATTTGATTGCATCCTAACATTGCAATCGGGTACACGAAATGGCACTGCATGCCACGAAACTGAAACTATTTCATCCCCCATTAGTCATAATCATCCTTTCACCATTACTGTTTGGCTGCTCAGATTCCTTTGCCGAAGTCAACCCGAATCATTTGACGCTCGAGATTTTGCGATAACTGTTGGCACTCTATGAATCCCCCTTGCGAATCCATCGGCAACGATTGGATCGACGTGCGGACACATTTAGTGAATTACGGTGCCGCGACAGAATGATTCATGGGCGAAGATTTTGATCGGGCGCGTCAGACTCGTTGGTACGTTTGCAAAACTGCCGTGCAATTAGCCCTATCCCGATCATCGTCCACAGCGATGGCACGCAATTACTTAGCCAGGCAGCTCGAGGCGTTTAATATTTAGGGTTTCGCGGTGTTTGGCGTGTGACATTTGTTAGAAATCGGGCAAGCCGCGCTAACTAGCGAACTTGCGGAATGAAATTCGTGATAATGGCGAAAGTTCTGATAATCGCACGTGCGTGAAATTAATTTAATTCAACGTTGATCATTATTTATATGACAATTGACGTTAGTACAGGAAAGGAGAATTTATATTGGCAGCACTGCGACATTTTCATTTTGTACAGTTTTACTGTTCAATGTGTTGCAGAAATAAATCTAATTAGATATCAAGTATAACATATACTTACCTCTGGAATTAGTTATATTAATTTTTTAGAAGGGAAAATGTATTATCGATCTGCGACGATGCACGGGGCTTAACAAAATTTGTAGGTCTGACGGAAATTAAATTTGACTTTGCTTTGCGCGCTTCTCGCGAGAATAGACAGTTATTTCAGATATACCCGTGTACAAATTTGACAACTCCACGCGTAGTCCCCACATCTAATTTACGTATAAATAACGTAATCATACGAGCTTATATTCGCAGTAAAACTTTACTGTCAAAACTACTGCATAAATGTGCACCCTCATTTCCAATACGCGTAACAACATTGTTCTGTGCCTGACAAAAATGTTTGGAAAGTTTGTCCACGAGTGACAAAGCTTGACTATTAAAAGACCATATAAAATATTTATTAACTTGAATAATTTTAAAGACGAAAGATTCAAATTTTTATTACAGCTGATATGATAACACGAAAGAAAAATTGTAAGACGGACAAACTCTGCTTTTTCCTCAGTTCAATGTTAATTGAAACTGAAATGCTAAAGGGATGCTACCCTGGATGGATAAACATTTAACTACATTTTGTGATTATTTGCAAAGTAATCGCCACAACTCGCAAGACGATTGAGTTTCGATAATGAACTTTAAAACTGGCTTTAAGCTGGTATTAAGTTATAGTTAAAAAGGTTGCCCCGAGCAATACAAGCGAAGTTAGCTTTTAATATTAAAGCGCATATAAAATGATTACGGTACTACCTTCACCTATACGGCGATTCATTCTACCCTCCTTAAATCATATTTGTAAACGTCCTAGGGGAGGCAGAATATCCAAAGCTAGTTGAAATTTTGCAAAGCTAATTCTGACGTGTCGACAAAAATCCTGTCGAGCTAATAGCTTCAATAGCACTATACTAATTCGCAGTGTAATAACGAAAGAATGCACTGGCACGAGGTTAATGAAAAAATAAAAGTAAAAGAAACTATGTTTGGAGTGACACAATAAATTATTGTTAAATTATTGAATCCATTTTCCCTCATTTTTATATAAAAATATTTATTCAGAGGGTTTTAATTATATTTATCCGCACGACATACTATTATATTACCTATTATTCTTCCAGTGAATATCGAAAGGATTAAAAAGCTTGCAGACATAAAACCCATAACAATTTTATTTGAGATTATACATATATGTTTGATGCACATTAATTCCACCATAGTGGAGAAACAAATACGAAAGAGATTCAGCCTGGGAGATTTATAACATAATGTATTCCCCAGTTTATCATCAAAATATGATACAGAATTGTCGAACAGAGGAATTTCCTTAAACGTCGCGAGCGTCAGAAGTCATCGCGAACATGGATCACGGTAATTGTTATTCGATCGAGGGAACTCTTAAAGGTAAATAAAATTCGCAAAGTTTCGGATGCTGGCCTGAGCCCCGTCTGAGCTTGCCACGTAGACGCAAAGAGATCCTTAAATCTTGTTGGATCGTGACGTTACGATCGATCAGCATTTCAATCGACGCCTTCTTCACCCTTGGAATCATGTCGCCGACATATATCGAGCGAAATTGAATTGGAGTAGCAGCAGCTACTCGGATAGACGTCCTTTGCACGTGTTCCCGAGAAAATTCAGCGAACATGACTGTCGAATGCTACTGCGTGTACGCGGGATACAAATACAAACGCGTAGAAATTAATGGCAGTCGATAGAGGAAAATAAGAAGTAGATGTGCAAATGGAAGTTTCGGAGCTTTGAATATTATATTGAACGCATTGGTGATTATTTTATATCGTAATAGATTCAAGAATTTTGCAATTTGGTACCTAGTAATTTTGTCAAATTACGTTTCTATTCACCAGTCGATTAAGACTACAATTTGGCGTCTCTTCTTGAATGATTTTAAGGAGGCTATAATTTCATCAAAATTTGTCAGTACTATAATTTTCGAATTGAGTGTAACATTGGTTTATTGGCAAACCTAGAACAAGTTTCTGAAATAACTTGCTGTCGTTAACGTTCGTTCGTTTCGCTTATATTCGTGGGGACATACTAACGCGAGCATAAATTAAGATTCCATAATTTCCCGTTGAAAACTTAATGCACGTTTATGCGGGGGAAGAGTTAACGAAGTCGTTTTAAAGTGCTTACGCTGGGAGATGCATTCTACTCTTGCATTTCTAAACAGCCTTACTCGCCGGTTAATCCGCGGGACAAGTTTTAGAAAGTTGTAAATTAACAGTAACACGTGCTAAAGTTTCATACCCTTTCACCGTGCAAAGTGATGATAGACTCCGGAATTTGGTTCTTTGAACGTTACGAAGCTCGAGTTGCCCTTCCGACTCGTCTGTCGTCAGCTTGATCGTCCCTTTCATTCGTAATCGTCTTATTATTCGCCGCAATTCCAGTCCTGCACATTTCAGTTCGCATTATATTTACCAGGTTTAATTGATAAAAAAATGTACGGCCACAGACATCGTGTAATTCGAATGGTTTATCTACCGAAGGAAACTAATTCAAGAGTGTCTCTTATTTCTCCAGCCAAACCGCAGAAACGCTATATATATATATCACGAACATATTCCACGAGATTAAGAAGTACACTTAACACGCTATCTTCGCTATACGATAATGAAACCACGAGCCAAGAGGTTTCGCTTGTATTTAATCCTGCAATCCCACTAAACTTGTCCGACTGTTTTCAATTAAGATAATAGCCGGCACGCAGTTTCAGCCTCGAAAGTTAATCGATCTGAAGTGGCAGTCGTGAAATGTGAATGGAATTCCCTCTTCTCTAGAGATAGTTCGAGTTTCCTCTTGCCGCGACAATAAACGTAAGTTATTTCCTTTTTTCTTCTGTTCCTTTCCTCCCTTTTTTTCTCTCTCTCTTTTATTTTATCCCGAGCCAGGAATTAGCGGGAACTTTATGGCGTGGCTCGTTCGCTGCAACGTTTTGGATATCGGCCAATCTGCAAACGTGATTTTATCGATTTCGAGTCACGATTTTTCCAGATCAGAGCGGCGGTGCCTCGGAAACAGAAGGGGGGGTAGGTTCTGTTGTCGAATTACGGGATCAGATATTCGTTTCGGCGTTTCGAAGATTCCCCCCTGTTGCTTTATACCGGAGACTCGAAGCTTAATCGCATTCGGGCGTAAGAAATCGCAATTCCAAACGCAGTATGAAAAGTTGCGCGGCAAATTCTGTCGTGTATCGGAACGGCATCGAAATATTACGAACGCCGGTGCAGAATCGAAGGCGAAACCGTAACTGCGAATGATGCACGCTGCAGGAATTTTCAGATTAAATGCTTGCACGGGATTCGGAACGTGTACGCTCGCCAACAGATATTCCCTCGCAAGCCGCGTTGCCGCAGAATATCAATCTTAATTCGTAGAACAGACACGTGTGTGCGTTACTTCAACGCGGCGATAATTTAATTAAGCTCGTGTCAAATGTAATCGCGTTTTACGCTTTCGCGGAACGCGACGATTAAGAACAACTCAAATACCATATTATTATCACTTCATCGTGAGAATTTAAGCAACACGTGTACGTCAATGCAAGTCGAAGCGACGAATCCGCCGGCGGGCCTAATTGGAAAAGGCAAAAAAAAGGTGTTCGCGACTGCTTTTACCACGGACGAGCGCAATAGTCCGATACTGTTCGTTCATTTCCATTCGCCGTATTTTACGACTCGTCGAAATTTTACAACCGGACAAGAATCGATCGGGCGCCATAAGCTCGGCCACTTCCTGCAGATATTGGGGCCTCTAATTGGCCACGCGGGCTAGGCAGAAATTGCTCCTTTTGTGTCTCGACTCGCCGATTAATCGACGAAAGTTTCACATAGGGCGCGGCGACACCTCGATGAAGTTTCCAGCGGTAACGAGAACGTGTATCACGATCCCGGACCCCTTAATTGTTTCTCTGCCCCGAGTGTACTCCTGCACGCTGGCCAATAAACCGGCGTACAAGTCGAATCGCGACGATGTATTTCCTGCGTTTCTTTCATAACACCGAATGAACTGGTCGCGCGTGACCCGACTGAATTATTGTGCCGTGGGTGAAACGCTTGATTGAAATCAACGAAGGCTTGATTAAACTAGCCACCCTAATGGCCGATCCGCGCACGTGAAGGAACTCGTTGCGCTTTTAGAATAGGAAGACGTAATCAGCGGTACGATTTGTGTCCGTTCTTCGATTTCTCCGATCGTATAAATTGTGTGGGGGGGGGGGATTTGTACAACGATTCGAAGCTGAACGCACATTTGGAAATATCGCGTACTTGTTTCAATTAACGATTGATGGGATAGGTGAACGAAGAGTGGTGATCGATCTCGATTGCTTGTAGTTTCAGTAGGAGAAATTGTAGCGATTGATAGAATAATAAATTGGGTGGATCTTATTGGCATAATTAATTGATCCGGATGCAGTACAGTGGACAGGGCAAATCTGTGTCTATCGTTCTATTCGTTTTCGGTATTGATTGGTTGGACAATGATGGACAATGGTGTTAACAATTCTGTCACAGAAGTGCTGTGAGGGTGCATTTTAATTGCAAGGTATCGGTATAATTTTACAAAATATACAAGTTGTTCTTAGTTGTCTCGTAATTCGATTATATTCCCAAGAGGTGAGGAAATACTTCATTCAAACTTCATTCATTCAAACTTTGTACATTATTCAAAAATTAATTCGATATTACAACAACATTTTGCACAATTAAAATCTACAGCCCATTGAATGACAGAAAATGTCCAATAATCGGAATGATTTCCCTCGCTCCCCAGGGGCACGAGCTAAATTAATTAATTTAAGCAACGATATGAGAATTGCATTACGCACGAACTCCATCAAATATAAACTGAAACAAATCATCCAACTAAATAGGACTTTTGCGCCAAGCATCGTACACCGCGGGGGAATTTCTCCCAAGGGACAATCCGATATTCCCTTTTCCTTTGTCTCGTTGATCCCCCTTTTGTCCCCATAATTGATAAAAGAAAAATGGGAAAGGAACGGAAAACAAACGGGGGAACCGGGCGATCGTTTAAATCCCGACGATTCACGATCAATCCCGCCGCGTTCCAATTTCGAAATTTCCCGTGCGACGGACAAATCGTCTCTAGGTTTCTCGTCGTCTCGTTCGGAACACGGTCGAATCCCGATGAAAGTCAAAAATCCCAGCGCCGAAGCTCGATTCACTGACGAGCGAATCCGACGCGTCGGAATGAAAGGCGCCGAGAGACGAACCGCTCGAAGCCGGCGCGAACCCGGGGTAAAAGTCGCCCCGTGGAAATTCGAAATCGCGGGCCGTTTCATAGCCAGGATAATCCGAAGTGGCCACAATACAGCAGTTGATGTATGGCGGCTTGGACAGGGCATTGGTCAACCTGACGCGGATATATTGCACGGCCTATATTACTACTTCGGTTCGGACTGCATATCTGCTTGTCTACCGGCTACGCTGCTGTACGCTTCGCGCACGTGTGAAATATTCTGGGTAAATTAATAATTCTGCGAGCAGAACAGATTATCCCTTTCACGCGTCGCGCTTTCGATTTTCCTTGGGAACTTTGAGGTACAAGTGCGGAGGGTTCGAAGAAATTGTGTGAATGTCAGATGATGTGGGATGAATTTGTCAGCGTTTCGATTTGGATTTTCTTTCGCGTTAATTTCGTTTGATCGTTGCGTGAAAGTACATTTGGGTAGTTTGTCCGTGGCATTGTTTGCTGGCTTATTTATTGGTCGTTTTTGATTGAATAGTGATGTATTGATGCAGTTGTTCATAGGGATCCGTTGAAGTGTCCCATTATGGTGTGTAGCACTACGTTTGCGATTATTAATTTGACGCGGCATCGGTAGTGACCAAGTAATTTCAGAAACTACGTAATTTATTGGATCGTAGATCAAATAACGTCTGCTCGGTCACAATCTCCGAAGGCAATTCTGTGTTTATTGCTTTCTAATAGATAACCAACAGCTGGCTGTATACGTATGTCTATTATCGTATTTTCGGTGATTAATAATATTGCGCAAGTTGATGTGTACTTCGAAATAGATCCGAGTAAAGGTAATTATAGTATTTAATAAGTCCACTAATCCAATAAAGTTTCCTTTTTACAATTTCTCCTCTTATTAAAATATATTCATATCCAATTATAGTGCTGCAAACATATACGATACAGAAATATTTATTTATTTCTTTCCGAAATGCCACTCATTATTTCAGCGCTTGCTACCTCGCGTTCGCAGTGTCAACAATTCCATTCCGTTTTGTTCTCGCCCTCAAGCGGCCGCAATTCGTATTCCTCAGTGAAACCTGCCACCAAGTTATCCGTTCTTAAAGGAACAGCGGTGGTAACAGCAACCGTGCAAGACCCTCTGATGAAAGTTCGTGCCGAAAAGCCCACTATTCCCCATTTCACGGAAGGTATCGACGTTGTCGCCGGTTACAACTCTCGATCTCGGACGAAGAAGAACGAGTTGGAGGGGAAAAAAGCGGGAGGAAAGAAATGGGGAATAAGAGAGAAGTGTAAGTTTAAAGGGTAGCGTCGTTCGGGGCTGCGAAACGTGGCGCGATTGCCGGCAAGGCTGCAGCTGCAACTGCAGACAGACTTCCTCGAAGAGGTTCACGACTCCGCCCGGTAATTGGGGACTTTTAACGATCCAGCCAGCTTTCAAGCTGGCACTTCGTATCTGTTTTCCGCGCAAGAAATAACCGGTAAAATGGATAAGAGAATGGTCAGCTGGCTAGCTTACGATCATACGAATTCGCTTTGCGTAGTCTTCTTTTTTTCGTTTTAAGGCAGTAACTGTGACCGCAAATCGAATAACGTTTCCATGCTCATCTGATCAACATTCTTCGCAGGACACCAGCAATGGGAATACTTGCCTCGCGATGGACCATAACTAGTGTTAAAGATGAATATTCCGTTTGCAACAGAAAATCAATTTTCCATTGGAATTTTGTGCATTACGACAAATCGGGACGATAGTTGGTTCGCGATCAGAAGAATTTTTGGGGAGGAAAGAATCGTGGATAACATCTTTGAGAACAGTATATTTGTTTCCTCTATTTTGATGCACGGATAGTGTTTACGGAATTTGACAGGGAGATATCAAAGCTTCTTTATGAATAATTTGGTCTCACCCGATCGCCTAGTGAATTGAAATCGTCCGGAATATTAAAGCCTCCTTCTTGCAACCCCTATTTTCGTCCACGCCAATATCATTTTCGCGCTCGCGAAATAATACGCGCTCGTATTTTAATTTCACTCACGCACCATCCACCGACCCACCGCGAGCACCGCGCACGAATATTGGTCAGCGGCAGACTCGAGTCTGCTCTTTTTCTACTATTGCCAGGGGCGACGCGCGCAATTTGCGGAAAGAAAACTGGGTCACGGTGTTTTGAGTATTTCGAGCGACGATTCTATACACCTGGTCGAACACCCTTTGAGACACCGTGTCTCCGAGATAACTCAGGATGTCGATTTGAAATAGAGAAGTTTTCTACGCCAGATTCTCTACAATGTTCATTGAGTTTTATTAACATAATAATAAAGCATAATCATTTATGCTTTACGTTCTGCAATCCTGCCTGCTAGTGTACAGTACGAAAGAATGAATGTAGAATGGTATTTGTTGGGTGGAATGTTGAAGATATTAGGTAAATTGGAAAGCATGTCAAACGACTACAGTGAGAGTATTTACATTGTAACAAGAGAATGGAAGAAATTGCACTGCAATTTAAAACGAGATATTCCTCGGACAGTCAAAACATTCCTCTGACATACGAGCTGTTCGAGTCATTCCACTGCTTTTCCGGGGAAGCTTTAAAACTTGTTCAGTTTCTTTTCTTCGTTTCGCTTCCATAAATATAAAATTACGTAAATCGAAACTCCGCAAAGACCTACATTGCAGCATTCCATTTTAACTGTAGGAACCGTCATTATTGACGAAACAATATCTCTGCGATTCTCAGTAAAAAATAAAGAGCGCACATTCGAAATGACATCGTCACCTACGGTTTACTCGAGCTGAAAGCTACGAAAAAGATAAAAACAAAACTAATAAAAATGTAGAACCATTAGAAACTCGAGTACTCGCACCAAAAAAAAACAAAAAACAAAATACACCCTCCTACAACATTTCAAACAATCCTCGACATCGTCCCCGTTACCGTCGCAACACCGAATCGCCCTCAAAGAATGCGAAAGAAATATTTAATAGCCTTCATATCCCTTTAAAATCGTCCGTGTCGGCTTTTCTCCCTTTCTCAACGGTATCTCAACCCTCCCCGGCGTTTCCGTAAGAAGCGCACTGCGGTCGTGCACTAAATCACGGGCTGCTTCTTGTCGACCCACCCCCTTCGCCGTTCCGAATGCCAGCGTCCTTCGCCCCCTGCCCCCACGAGATCCCACAGGAACAAAAAGAAAGCGGGCAAGTGTAAGAGAGCCAGCCGAAGGACCTGGTCCTGGAAAGCTTAGACCTGTCCTACCTCAACGTTAAAGATCGTACGTCCCTCCTCCCTTGTTGCAAACCAACCCTTTCATCCCTATTCTCGATGCCTTTTCCTGCCGCTTCTACCGGGCAGCTAAGGCGATTTTCACGGCTGGATCCCTGCCAAGGTTTCGGGACGCAGTTATGGTCAACTTTCGATTCCATTCTCACGGTTAATGAAATCTTTGCCGTCGAGCCTCGCGCGCGTCGGTGTCGAACGATCATAGACCGGCCTGCGTTGGATAGTTATGGGGGTTGAATGAACGGGGTTGCTCGCTGAAGTTGAAGTTAAAAGTTTCGACTTGATGGGTTTCGGGTTGGTAATTCTTCTGTTCCCTTTTTTTCGGAGACTCGTGCAAAGTTTGCAAAAGGAACGTATGCACATTCTTTTGTTGAAGTTCAATAGCCGGAAGGGACGCGGAAATTATTTAAGTATGTCACGGTTGAAATTGTACATATATGTACATGCGTTGGTGAAGTTGTTTTTTTCAGCAGTTCTAGATTAGTGCAGCATAGTTTCGGCGTTTCAAAAAGTGTCCTCGACGCTCGCATACTTGCTCTTTTTCGTTTTCCTGCGACGATGTTCCTTCCCCTCGTTCCCCTTCCTTAATCTTCAGGGGAAAAGCCTCTCGTTTTTCATGGTTTCAAAGTAGTCGATGGGTAAGGCGATCTTCCTTGTTGAATTCGTGCCAAGGGTTCAGCGCGGCCCTCCCATTATGTTCGATTTTTTTCTTTCTCTCCGCAGAGCTAATTAAACTTTTTGCCCTTGGTGCTCGGCAGCCTTTAGCGCAAATATCTGTCGACCAACTTCCAAATTGTTTAAAATAATCGGGCATTCCTCCGCGAGATAAACAGCTGTCGATTACTTACAATATTCACACTCGCCAAAGCGTATTCACTCGGTAACAATCGTTTGATAAAACATCGTCGTACAGAATTCCACGCAGAGGAACAGAATTCTTACCCATTAATATCGCGATAACTCTACGCGGATCGAAATGTTCCCGAAGCAATAATAATACTCATCGAGTAACCATTCCCGGTCCCTGTTCCGCGTTCGCGCTATCACTTTGCCAAAGCGGAACTAGCGTCGCCGGATTAAAGTAATCCGGGGAACGTGAAATTATGACGACCAGGTGACAAGAACCGAGGAAGTTTAATGGGAAACGTCAGGTCCAACACGGCCTCTGTATAAAAGGCGGTGTCTAGCAGTGTCGAAACAATCCTGGCAAGGAGTTCAGTCGGCCCCGTGAATGGCCGCTATCTCTTCCGGTTCCAAGGGGTGGTTAAGTCGTCGATGAGGTCGGGGATTTAACGATCGTACCTAGTCGAAGGAGCGGCGACTTTTGCTCGTCGGTCGAACGATAGTCGACCGGCCCTCCGCCACCCCGGATCGATTGTATTGAACGAAAGGATCAGTTTCACGTGCATCTATGTATCTAATATATATGTAATATATAGAGTATGTACGCAACGCATTCGGGATCCTGAAAGACCACCTTGACCGTTCGCAATTAAGGTTCAGCCGCTTCCTCCTCTCTTGTCTCCTTTTCGATGGCGCGAGTGAATTTCCTGTCGAACCTCTTACGCCGCGAACTCGATTTATTATCGAGGGGGTGGGATCGTACAATAAATTCGTTAGAGATTTCACGCCAACGCCTTGCCCTTTGCCGCTAGACGAATTGAAGATACTGCCTTGACACCGGACGGTATTAGATTATTATGGAAGGAAAGAATCGCTTAGGGCGATCGTTACTTTTTAATGTTATTGCAAATTAAGAGGGGACTCTTGTGAAATATTATTTGGTGTTTGTTTCTAGTGCACTTGTTTATAGCGTAACGGACGTTAGCATTCCTCTTTTTGGGACTAAAGCGAAACGCATTTGCGCTCCTGGAATTTCTAACTTTCACTCCCTCGAAAAATTTTCATCGGCGACATTCGAGCGAATTTCTAACCGCGGAAGAGTTTGCGACACTACTCTTACGATTGCCCCACCCTCGACGTGATAATCGTCACAATAACCGTGGCACCAACGGCGGTATTTAGTTATGGTTTCGATAACGATGGGAAATCGCCGAGTTCTACTGGAGGAATTTGTTAGAATGCAGTTTCCGGAATAATTTCGGCGAGCATTGTACTTGGGGCAATGGCGAAGTTTGGACCCGTGCTAGAGCTTGGATTGAACGTAATGATCTTTATTGTCAGCTGGCTAACGCTGGAATTTACTTGGCGCAGGTGTAAATTAAGGGTTCCGTACTACGGTAACGAATATTCCACGGTTTGGTTAGATATACATATATGTGACGTACAATTTGTTCATTTTGTATCACGTTAATGTACTAATTGGGAGTTTTTATTGCTTGCTATGTCTTTAAGAAAGAACCTACTTTCATTGTGATCTTTTGTTTATGACGCACTGTGAAAATTGATTTATTGACATGAATACGTTTAGGAAATTAGAAAGCAATGCAGAGATTCTACTTGTCGAAAATGATTTCCCCTGTCCACTTGTAAAGATTTATAAAGTAATTTTTTTCACGGAACAGAGCTAAATCAATATCGGCAGCGTAGCAAAGATCGTGCAAAGAATAATCGTCTCATCTAAACCTTGCGAAACTTCTTACCACGGGCTCGTGGATTATTCTCGTCTCGGCTGAAGTAACTAGGGTAACTTTCTTGCGGTTCATCGTGGTCGTAATGTCTTTTTATGATTGATATTGTCGTTATCTAAAGCCACGATCGCTTCTTAGAAGAAGAGGCGAGCAGGGTTGAATAGTCCTTTATCGAACGACTTGCCAAGGGTCACGATCGCTAGGATCGTAAAAGACTTGTACGTGGATGGATCGTGATCTCCGTGAATCTTCCTGCACCTTAATGCTTCTGATACATGAACGAACCTCGTGCCCGATTTAGAAACGCGCGAGTATAATATCGAGCTAATAATTCAAAACGTGCGAATGCAATTTTGAGCCAAACATTTAAAACAATTGCAGATATTAGCATCCAAATGATCCGCGGTGTTTCATATCGCGAAGGAAAGTCAATCGCATCGAATAATATTTCAACAACGTCGAAAGATTGAAACGTGATCGCAAGTTCGAGTTCGAAGCACCGTGGAACGAAGACCTGTGTATACATTTTGCAATAGACCTGGTCTGCTCTCGTTGGACCGTTCGCAAGAAAACCTTCTGCAAATGACAGGGAACCGCGTCACAGAAGAGTTTGCCCTAATGGGAGCGGTAATTGAATTAACCCGGACCTTGGGGTTCCATAAATTTACCATCGACGCACAGTTAGAACCATCCCCGTTGCTCCAGGGAGGGCCAATTAAAGGGTTATACGGTAACTCGGCTTTATGAACTCGGCCGTGGATTCCTGCTAGAATACATTAACGACACGGCGATTATTCCTCGTACGTACGACGCAATGAACAAAAAGTGGTGTAACCGGGTAACATTGGAATTAGAAGAGAAGCTATGTATTTCATTAGAAAATTGCACTTCATAAACTTCAAGACTTCCGAATGTGTAATGCGAATTGCAGGCGATAAGTGCAACGTTTGTGTGCGTTCAAATATTTAACGAATACTTAGTTGTCACGTGTGTAAGGTTTAATTGCTAATCTGCTGTATGACCGATGAATAATTTATTCCCATTTTTTATCGTTTCAGGTAAGCACCAAACTCTATTTAGTCATGGCCTAATGACAACGTACGGTTATGAGTAAGTACTACATATCATAAGACGCGACGCGCGTATTACTTTTGAAGACATATTTCATGCAATATTTTTTACATGAATACTTGCAATTAGTAGGGAACAAGAAACAGGTGAGAAATATTAATGGAATGTTATTTCGTGAATGAATACAGCTCAATCCAAATGAATTTAATCTTCAGATTATTAGTCTGAAGCTAATATTTAATAGTAACTCTGATTACCCATGTGTCCCACGAAATGTACGTTTATTATGAAACGCAATTACAGTAGCAGATGTCAACAATTATTATTAATATTGTTACCAAATTGATGTTTCGCGATTACGAATCAAGTTACCTAACAAAAATCGAAATCTACTTTAAATAACATCGTGTCAAGCAAGACACACGTACGTGACGTCTGTAAACTTCATCTATGGTTCATCATTACCGTCTAAATGATCGATAGACAAGTATCTCGCATACCTGTCAAACACAGATATCATTAAACAGAATTTCAACGATGATAGATCGGATTCCGACACTGAAACGGTATCATAAGTAACTTCCATCCATCAAATATATGAACTGCCGTTGAAAATATCAATTATACAATCTTTAGAAACTTCAATCATTACTATCACTCTAAAAGGTAACCAACTTTATGATTAATCGAACCAGCTTAATACCCAACGTTACATTTCCATGTGCGTTCTAAGAAGTTTCGTACTATTCCGTATCGCGCCGTTCTTATCCTTAACTGTTTACTTTCTTTCCAATTCGCCCAATAAAGACACAGTACTCGTACTTGAAATGTTACAATCACACCGTAAAAGAATGTCTAAAAATTGATCATACAATAATTTCTTACCAGCGCGTCCAACATCGGCACGACTCTCGAAACATCATACGTATAAACCGGCCAGTAAATACACAATGCCACTAAAGAATCGGACAATCCGCCAGCAATGAACCCGAAATAAATCGATAATCGAAAATTCGCAATTCTATCGCGTTTATTCGATACAAAATTCATCCCTGTACAGAATTACGACGCGAACGGGGATCGTCCGATGGTGTTGGAAGTTTGGTAGCCGGTACCAACCGATAGACCATGCGTGTCTATGTGTGCTCATCGATTCTCCTTTCTCTCTCTCTCTCTCTCTCTCTCTCTCTCTCTCTCTCTGATCCTCACTCCACGTGTACGCGTAGCACAGAGTTTACGACACGGTGCTTTTAGCGTCCTCTAACAGTCTGCCAGCAATCACATTAGTCGCTCAGGCTGTTGGTTGCCATATTTAACGGTGGACCAAGTTCCAAAAGCGACGGATGTCCGGGTCGTTGGACCAATCAGGCGGCTCACTCTAACATCCAACACGAACTATCTGGAGCTATCTATAATTTCTATCCTCCGCTTGATACGATAGTCTTCGTCGTTTTCGCCCACCTCGGGATCCTCTGTTGCTTTTCCTAGGAGAACTTCCGTGGAACCCTTTTGTATCTCGAAATTTCCACGGAGCAAGATTTGTCGGCGATCCCTGTTTTTCAGCCCGGTATATCGGCTTCGTCGCGCCCAAAGCTGATCCTAGAATCCACAGTACAGAGTTTCCAGGTCGATGTAAAGGGGCGTTCGCTCGTGGAGGCTGTCCTCGGTGCAATGATTTTTATTTTTCCTTCGCTTTGAATGGGAGCAATGCGTGGATGCGTTTGTTACAAGGTTCTCGAGTATCGCGGTAAGGTGATAATTTAAAAACATAGAAAAATTTATTATGTATTGAATGTAATGAATATTATGCCTGCATAGCAAGCAAATGATTTGAATATATTTGTATGTATTTTGGTCAGAAAACTCGAATATACATACCTACAAGCGAGATGAATTAGCGACAGTTTTGTAATTTCAATTCGTGCACGTTTGTGTTCTGACTAATTTCTGTTGGGTTTTTATATTGGAACAACGTAAAGAGTCAATAATTGAACAAAGAATCGAGGAAATCGGTATCTGCATTCTCGCGCAACGTTTTATAGGAACGTGAATGGTCAATCGTGCAGCGTCAAAGTTGAAATGAAATTTCATTAGTCTCCCCTTGTCATAATTTTAATGTCGTTTATTCGACCACGGGAAACCACGTGCACCACGGGATATATTTATTATATATTTATTATTTATTAATGACGACTCGCGTACTCATTTTAAAAATCGATATTCTTGTAAGTTTTGATAAAAAGATATTACGAAGTAGAGAAATTACTTTTGATTATCTTTCGCTAGCATTAGCCAGCCTCTTTTGGGAATTTTGGGGTAGTAAGTTTTTTCGGGCTGCAAGGAATTCGAGAATCACGCTGTCTAATTTTCCCGGAGAAGTAATTTAAAATTGCTCCTGCTTTAAATTCAATCCTGTCCTCGTTTTTGCGAGGAAAATATGAGTCGTCGCGCGTAGAAATTGTATAAACTTTTCGGAACAGCCACCATTGGCCGAGCAATACCGTTCGGGATGAGACAAAAAAGAATGTTATAAAAAATTCATCACGTGGAGAGGATAATTCTGGGAAATTTACGATTTGAATATTTTCCACTGATGCTTTTAACGCGGCGAGATTAATGTTGAGGTAATGCTGTCTGATTTCATTTGTTCCAATTTTTCATATTTTTTCACAACTGCATTTCTATCGAGCATTTGTTAAAATTTCGTTGTCGTTCGTTGTCCACTTTTCATAGAAGGTATGTTTCTCTTTTAAACATTTTTTTGAGAAAGATTTGCTCCCTTGAAAAGTTATCTTCGACGATAATATTCTTTCATTTTAGGTTCAAAGAGAAGTTTGAACAAGCCTGTAAAAACTTTTCTTGCCACAGGGATTTTGTCTCGGACTGAAAGTAAAAATTAAACATAAGCATCCACGTAACAAGCCATCGTTCTGTATTACGTCAACCGAAGTTCAAAGAGGAACTTCAGCAGAACCGTGGAGAATCTCATTCTCGTAAGAATCAATCCTAAAGTGCGTATATATTGTAAAACTTTCTGCCAACCTAAGTTTCGAGCTTCAACGAGATTGCACCTTTCAGTCGAGGTACCCAAAAATCAAGCGCACATAAAACGAATTATTATGCAGCTAATTTAAGAAATATTCTTACTCCTGTTCGAACGACGCACCTTCAAAGCCCGTAATAATACGATTTTCGTTCTTCCCTTGCGGTATCTAATTTCTTCTATTCACTCATTACGAAATCTATTTAATCGCTCGTCGCTTTTTCATCGCAATGAGAAAACTGTTGAAACGCAGCGTCTCCAAAGTGGTGTGTCGAGCACCACTCCGCTGTGCACACGCTCCGCGCAAAGAAAGGGTCGAGGGAAAATCTCCGCGCCAGGAAATTCTTACCCGGTGACACACCTTTTACATTATACACTCCGCGCGAAGCAACGACAGCCCCGCGGATAATTGGTGTAATTTAATCGCTCGAGGTGGCACGGGGCGCGTATGGAATGGGGGTAGCCATCCCCTCGTGGCGGATGCGGAAGTGTACGGGGTGTCGTGCCAGCCGTGGTTTTTCGCACGTAACATCGCAACACGCGGCGTTACATAATGTTGTGGCGAGTCCGTCGAGTTGCAGCGAGAGTGCCGGGCCGCATTGTGAATTCTCATCGCGGTCGAAATGTTTGCCCTCTCGCTACCCCCATTCGGGCCACTTCAACCGGCGAGCTTTTGACCCTTTCCCGCCCCTCGCACACCTCGCCCCCTTCGCGCTGTCTGGCCGCAAAAGAAAGGCGGCGAAAGTGTCTGCCGCGCCACGTGTTAATTTTCGCACGGTTAACAGTTTACACGTGGCCCCGCATGCGATGGCGTGTCAGTGCGTCGACGGACGGCCGGTTCGCGGCGTTGCTTGCTGAAAAATTCGGGAAGCGGGTGATTTCGGGTTTTGAGGAAAGGAACCCGGTGCCTGCGGGTTTCTAGGCGAGAGGATTCTCGCGGAGACAAGTGTTTCACCGCGGGCGCGAAGGAATCGTTGCTTCCGGAATCTTTATCGAATAGTTTGTATTGAAAGAAGGGTGAAACTTGGAATTCGGCGTGGATTTTTATTGCAAGGTGGATATTCTATTCGTTGGTTTATTGTTTCTTCGAAAGGAATTTTTTCAACTGATCTTTCTTAAGCCCTGCTAAAATGGCGCAATGTATCAATTGTGTCTG
Source organism: Nomada lathburiana (assembly GCA_963667235.1). Classification (NCBI taxonomy): domain Eukaryota; kingdom Metazoa; phylum Arthropoda; class Insecta; order Hymenoptera; family Apidae; genus Nomada; species Nomada lathburiana. Next base: position 5,510,837 of record OY763905.1, read on the forward strand.
GATTTAATGGAATTTAAATGTTCATATTATTCCTACGACGTGCATAAAGTATATTCTGACACACGTTTCATTCCCCAATGAACAGACGCGTTATTAATATAACGCAACGGTAACGCGATATCGCGAACGAAAATTCGACGGCGAGCATAAATTCCCAACGATCTCCAATTTCTGCCTTTTCGTGTCCCCCCGATCGAACCGCCAGGACAAAATAATCTTGACAATCTTTCACCCGCGGGTAACCGAATCGTCGCCCGTTCAGAGTCTCGTTCGGAACTATCTGATTCGTCCTTCTGAAATTGAAATGCACAAAATCGGACGTTAAAATATACAAACGAAACGAACGAACGAATGTCGGCGGACGGATCGAGTGTAAAATGAAGCACTGCTCGAACCAATTTACGAGATTGTCAAGCGCGCACAATTATTTCGTTGATTAAACGACGCGGCCCGTGTAAACGTGCATCCGATAGATTTCATAGGGCCTTTTAACAGGTGCGCCGGCACACGAGTGCGCGCCGTCGCGACTGGCCCCATAAATTCGCTGATAATGATCGCAGTACGTCTGCGTCCATGGGATCTACGGTTCGCTATGGGACCCATAACTTATCCACCAGCGTATAGACGCATTCGCGTTGCTCGTGTGCGCGCGAGCGCGTCCCGATAATGTATACGCGGCGGCCGCCACGTTCTGTATGGAACGAATTCCGTGGCGGATTTATGAAACGGAAGGGAAATCGGGATCGTCCCCTGGACGTATCGTGCTCTGGGTCCCCTAGATCGAATTTCTGGGCCGTCCGACAGGATAAGTTTGAAAAATACGCGGGTTTCGGTTCGCCGCAATGCCGAACGCGCGTTCGCTCGAACGAAGAGAAATTGCCGTCGTAACGTGCACGTTTGCGTTCGTCCAAAAGTAAGTTCGATTTGCCGAGTGTAACGCGAGCTTCGGCGTTTCTACCGATTCTTGCCGGCGATGATCGTTCGTGAACGTTGCCACGCTGCTATTGCGAAATATTTATAAATGAGGACGTTGCGTTCGCGGTTCGAGCAGGATCGAAGCGTTTCGGCTTGCCCGATTTTTTTCCCGATTATCTCGAACGCGCTCTGCATCACGCCGGAGACTGAAATATTATTCCGCGGAACATATTTGGTATAAGCGTTGCCGCCGGAATGTAATTTACCTCCGGCCGCGTTAATTCCATTCGGCGGCCGCAGAAAATTCGCGGTTAATATTTCTCAATTTTCGATCGGAGCAATTTGCGTAAATCTATCCACGGTTTCACGCGAATTTCTACGGCCGTTATTTTGCCGCGCGTCACGAAATGATGTACAACGCTGGATCGTCGCCGCCCGTGGAACGTGATCCCGCTGGATTTATGGACGCGAAACGAATTCAGATCGTCCGGTTGACGTTTCGTGCTCGAGGTGTTCCTTTACGAGCGACGCTCCATTGTTCCGTTGGAGAACAACGCGGGGAAGGACTCGCACTTTGTTTCGCCGTACGAGCCCGGGTAACATCCGTTTTCCACCGGGAGTGTACCCTGCGAACCCGATATCCTTATTCGCATTTATTTCAGTATCCACTTGACGACTTTCGTCCCGTTTGACGTGAACGCTCGATAATATTTCCGACGATCTTTCCGCTTTACATTACAAACGTGCGGCACGACTTATATCGTATAACGCTTTCAAATATTCGCATCTATTTAGCGCGTTGAAGAACAGTCTGTCTGACATTTCGAATTTTCGGTCGATTTAGAAAATAATCGTTCAATTTCCTACTGTCCGATTCGAAGCATAGTTATTTTGCAATATTAATGGAATCTACATTTTTCATCAATCTACATTTTTCATCAAACATGCAATACCTGCTTGCCTGTACTGCACTATTTTCTTTACATCACTTTCTCCGCAAATTAAGGGAACACTTCGTCGTGTTTCCAGTTAGTACACTACACAGCGAGAAGCGTCAAACTTTATCCTTGAACTAAGACCGAAACGAATCCTCCAGAACTTTCAACAAATTCAGCAATCAATTTCCCCACCCTCACCCCCTCGTTCCCATCGATTCTTCCTTTATCGATACAAGATTTACCGCCGACGATTCTCGAGCTACCCTTAAAATAAGGGACACAAGGGTCACCACATGAATCTCGCGCTACGATTCGCGCGTCGCCCAGGAAACCCTAAACCTGTAGGTTTCCGTTTCTCCCCATTCGCATTAAGAGGGAAAAGGTAGCAGCGACCGGTAGGTCGGTAAATATTTAATTTCTCGAACCGTCGAAGTCTCGATAGATATCCGGGCCGGTTATCCGCGACGGACCAACGGTGTGGCGGCGTGTACGCATGCAAGTACGACGTGTGTACGTTTGCGGAAACTTGCCTCGCAGCTAGTCGACAAAGTGGTCCATGGGAAGGGCAACGTTCATGCGGGATTAAAGGATTTCCTCTTTGCCCCCGACGGCAGATCTTCCACGGGGAAGCTTCACGTGCGTCACGCTTGGCCCATACTTACGGTCTGCCAGGGGATCGACGTTCCCGCGATACCACCGGATGATCCTGGCGCGACGCCAAAGCGAAAGAAATGCAAATTTAATTAAGCAGAAAGCAGCAGATAACGTCACGCGTTTCGTGTTTTTTTTTTTTCTTTTTGTTTTTTGCTTTCTCCTCTACCTCTATTCTTCGCTTTCATTTCTACACGATCTGTATTCCGTAGGAGCTTTCCTCCTCTGCAGACGTTTCTTTATTGTTCATCTTTATTGGGCATCGTGCGCTGTGGTTTATCCATGCTTATCTTTCGTTTTTGTTTATCTTCCGAGGAAGCCGTTTGACATGTACAAGTGGATATAAGAATGATAGGTGTGAAATTGTTGTAGACTGTATGAATAGGTATTGTCACAAGCGTTGGAGGAGAATAATTGTTAGATATCTTGCGAACATTTCTATTGGTTCGACTATAAATTTTGTAGGTCGAGTGATGTGGATTTGCGGAATAAAATAATTACAGCAGCAGAGTGTTTGATAACAGTTGCGTTGCATTTTGTCGCGAAAATTTCTGTACTAAGTAGCGGATTTACTTTTGAGCTGTTGTACAAAATAATTGTGATAGGAGAGATAAATCCTTTAAACGTTGACGCAGATTTCTGTTCGGTTCTTCTTTTAGAAATATTATATCTACAGTTCAGTACAGTTCACTAAAATAATTCATTTCGAATGTTCCGTTAAAAATATTTTAATCAATGCGAAATGAAAAATATAAGAAAGCTTTGAATATCCTAAAAGTATACAAGCCACTCTGCCATCCTGATTTACACCTGGAAATACCCAAGATAATAGTGCTTTTCCAATGCACATTGACTTTTATCAGTATCCATTAAAATTGGAAAAGCTCGTAAACTGTAAACAGTACGGATAGATGAAACTCCCGTAAACGCGCCACAAAGAAGTACCAAGTTGAAAGGGGAAAACACCACGATGTGAATGTTCGATAACAGTATTTGTTAAACGAAGCACAAATGGAGATAAGTTTGCTTTTAGTTGAATTACACATTTCAATTGATGCGCGGTCAGTGATCCGAAGAATCGAGATTAAACGCGAAATTCGAAATTACTTCACGTCACGCCTCTGGTTTTTCCCTGGATGAAACGTCATTATCAAAATGATAACAGTATGAAAAATAAATAAGGCGTACTTATTTATAAACAAGATCCGACAGGTACGTAAGTCTTGTTGCAGTTTTCAGAATTCGCATTCTTCGGCGAGAAATATTTCAGCGTCATCGGATGAGAATTCTCGCGACGTCGCCGGATAATTTGCATCCCGATTTCCCGTTTCGGTTTCACGTCGTCATAGGAAACTCGGTCTAAACACACGCGTTTCTTCTCAAGCGGAATTCCACACCGGAGGAACCGGGTATTCCCCGCGAGAATAGCTGAAGAGTTTTCATGATGTTTGCTGTCTCATTTGCCGGCATCAAGCGAATAATTCTACCGCGCGCAAAGTTTTTCAAACGCTTCGAATTTCCGACGGAATTTTCGTCAAATTGTTCAAGCGAAAATAGTTTCGTCGAAAGATGTTTCTCGGATGGACAACGTCGCGCGAAATGTAACAACGGCGAGCGGGGCAAAATCGCGTTTACCGGTTAAAAAATTGAACGCGCGTCGAATCACGCGACACTCGAATAACAATGATAATCATTATTCGACGATTCGTTTTGCAATTGCAGCTGCAATGTTCGTTTCCAGGCGCAAAGACGTACATTGACAGAGCATTGGAACCGTTTGTGCAACGGTGTCGCGCAATGTCTGACATTCAGTCGCCGGAGATAAAGGATAAAGGAAATAAAGATAAAGCTTTGGCGTTACTCAAGGAAAGCAAAACATGAAGTGGATGATGACATGGGCGGCACTGAACGTCTCAGTGAACACCGAAAGTTAATTACGGCTTACTATCGCAATCGTCGTCGGTCCTCACGACCTTTTTACTTCCCGCCTCGTATCGTTAAGGGTTTTATGCCCCTTTTCATTGTCGCCTGACAGTGGAAAAAACGACGTGCCTCCGGAACGTACCTTGGTGTCTTCCGTTTCTTCGTGCTCCCGTCTTGACGGGGTATTTAGCCCGCGTTTTATGGGGCACCGGGTCGGGCTAACGAGGCAATGTATTATTTTAATGGCATCGCTGACGAATTAGATGCCGAAAAATAGATCGAACTATTAATGATACATTAATGTAACTATTAATGAAGTTGCGATCGTTATCCGAAATAAATATTAAAGTGACACACAGTGGCTGTTGCTTATGGGAATATTCTCTTCAGGGAAATTGCGATATTTTTGACATTAAAATACTATGTTATTATTCAGATCATGAAATATGAGGTTATTGCCTACTTTCTGTTCACTACCATTATCAAGACAAAATCTGAGCTCGAGCGCACGTTCTATATTTTCGCAATGCCCGTATGAAACGGAAGATGATCGAAGAACTTTCGACATAATAATCCGCGATCCGCGCAACATCGACTGGCGTCAAATCAAACATACAGCCGATTCTCTTTTATATCCGTTCGCATCAATAGCATGACCATTGGAGACGTGTCATTTCATTCGCAAATCAAACAATTTTCCCGCACGTTATTCCCGGAGAACTAGATGGAATGTAAATATCGGACGTTTCGTCGCACGGATAGCGGATGCATCGAAAGTGATATCACGAGCAGACGGCGACGCGACGTACAGGCCGAGTTTTCCATGAACATCCTGGAAGAATCATGAATGCATGGGAAAAGGGAGGAAAAATAGGAATTCCGGCGACACGTTTCCGTATAAATACGATACACCGTTACGATCGTCGCGGTCGTGTCGATATAATGAATGCCACACTCCCGGCCGTGACGCGTTCGAACACCACGAATACCTTGGCACGTCGCCAGCCGCAGAATTAAATCTAAACAGGGAAAATCGGCCCCGGATTTTGGCGTTTAACGCCCCCTCGAGTATTTACGCGGCCAACAATTTCGCGTAATCCTCCTTAACGCGCGTCACGGGACGAGCGTGTACGAACTTCTCCCTGGAATCGTCCAGAAATGGGACAAATTGCGGCTAGAAATTTTTCGCAATAGTCCAGAAATTTATTTCAAGTTATCGAACTCGAGGTTCGAAATATTTCTTTCCGCGACGCCCGAACTTCGCAATTTATACTGGATTTCTTTGTCACCGATGCAATCTCTATGTTACACGATTGCACACGTATGCGTCCCATCGTTTCGTTGTCCTATCGCGTGAAACAATATCGCGACACTGTTAAAACCGTCCACTCGTTATCCGACATACGTTCGAACGAGAGTAACGACTTTTTCCGATACATCGCAGCCACGGATTCGTTTGGTGGGTTTTTTTCGCGTCGAGACTCCTTGGCCGGCCGCCAAGCTGCAAATGAAATCTAAGCAAAGAGAACGCTGCCACGAGATTTTTTCTGCACGGAACCATTCCAGTTTGTGTTAACCGATGCTCGTGGTGCCCGCCAGGGGGGAAGGTTTGGTCGCGTTTACGTGACCTTTCGTTTCCGGATAGGTTTCAAAAAATCGCCGACCTCGTGATGCACGTAAGATGAAAGCTTGTCGAGAAATATGGAGAACTCCGTTGCTAAACGTGTAGTTTACGATCACTGACGAAAATAGCGTTCATCATACTTCGTTGGCACCGTGCCGTGGTCCATTATAATACCTGGCGCTTCGTGTACGATCCTCGTATTGTCTTTGGAATTTCGAAGGAAACATATGTGAATGTGAACGTTCCTAGTTTTGTCCCCTTATAGTTAAGTAGGTAATTACTTGGTCGAATAAGAAAGCCTTGAAAAGTACGGCACAAATTTGTTAATTAATTTTGACATGATACAACGTAGTACAAATGAAACGCTTTATGCGTGTAATAGTTTATTCTAATTGATACTTTACAGAATATTATATAGGCTACACACACGCGTGCTCGTCCCGCAAATGCACCTCTTAAATTATTTATTACCGCTCAGCTATAAGCAATCGTTCGCCTCTGCGATATTTATACCAATTTCGGACAACCTAGGGTATCGTGTCGACGACAGATTATACGAACTCATAGTAAACCGAATTACAATTATAATTAAGCGGCAACCATTGCGCCCTGCCGCGTTTCTCGGACGTTCGAATTAACCGACAAATGTATCGAACCCGTTGCGTCGGTTTAATTAATAACTCCGGGCATTCGACGAGGAATTTAGTTGAATATACGAATATGTCGAAATTCTCTCGAATGAAACCAACCCTTTTCCCGGTAGTCGCCGTTAGAGTAGAAACGGCCCCTCTCGTTGCAATTCGTTGCAAATTGTACACGTTGCCCCCTTAATTAAGAGTCAGCATAAATGATAGTGTGCGTGAGATGTTTGACTTCGCTTGCTTACGACCAGCTACAATGGAGAATTGTTCAGCCCCGTAAATCATTGCGCGGCGAAACGCAACCAGCGACGTACCTGCCTGTTATTTTTGGACACGCTCGCGGTTCTCTCGCGGCAGCGTTTCTGTTACACCGATTGTTACGAAAATAATTATGCACAACGAGCTAATGCTTCTCACAATACGAACAAGTAGATTGCATTAATAATGTCCACACAGTCGCGTGGTTAAACGTTAATTTTTATTGTCGTCGCATTTTGCATTAAATAAAATAGGACGATCGTTAGAGGACGCGGATACTTTTGGAGATTTGAACTGAAGGGAAATGTAGTAAAGGACTAGACAATGGAGATATCGTTAAGTTATAAAGATATGCATTCTGAACGGTTCCTTATAGTACAGTGTGTTCATATGCAAATTATCCGGTTGAAAGGAAAATATTTTATGTCAGAATACAGGCCTTGCTCTCCGATTACTGAATCGCTATCGACCCTTTATTATATTGAACTGCAGTCGTGCAATTTCATACTTCTTCGATGTCCTCTGACATGCTACTATTTATGCACGTACGATTGCAACAAAATAGAATAAAATAGAATAAAAGTTGTGGTGAAAAAAAGAACGATAACATGACTCAGATATTCTCGAAGAATTTGCATTCCAAAATCATAGCGCAATAAACGTGCGGTGGATACAGTAAATAATTTGCTGTGCGAGGTCTATTACATCTATTGAAGGAATTCTCAATAATTTATCGTTCCAGTTATGGAGCGCGGAAACGTGGTTGCTTTCACGTCGTAAAACGTGGAGGCTTCGTTGCCACTCGCGGCTCATTTCCTTTGTTGCTGTTCGGGAAATCAGCGTGGAATTGCTGGGAAACCCTTAATCCGACCGGTACCGTTTCGCTGTTTACTAAATCGCAGTTGCGAACTTTGAATCGGACGCCATCGCTCGGCGAACTTCTTCGATTGCACGACTTCGTCGACGGTGAAATGGGCGATATTATTCCCCTGCGTCGAGACTTCCGGAAGTCGCGCGTACAGGACTCGATCCGAAGTTATTCGTCACAGATTTTTAGCTTTTGCTGCGATACAGTTTACGAAAACTTCGTAGACCTCACCCTTGTTATAATCATTTTGGTCGAATATTCTTCTTTCACTAGTGTTAAGGGAGCCATTGGGATTTGGCGGCTCGTTGGTTTAACGAGACTTTTAATTGAGCTTGTCGGAAAATGTGGGAAATCGCGTGATACTCCTTTGTAGATATTTAGATAAAAATTTGGTACTGAAGTTTCGGTCGAAATATTTAGAAGAGATTTCGTAAAATAATATTTAACTGAACGATAAATTTTGCTCTTCGTTTCAGGGGAAAGGTTTTATGTTTCAATTTGTAATATTGAAGCGTAAAGAGTTTCAGGTATCCCGCTTGTGCTAAGAGTCGGATGAATTGTTATTTTATGTTTCCGTGAATCTATAATTAGATATCGTGGTGGTGAAATTTTTTCCGCTGAATTTCTCCAAGTTATTTATATTATGAAGAATGTACACGCTCGGCGATGAAATACAGCGATTTACATCTCACCCGAAATTATGGAAATTTATGTTGAAGTGCTTGATCAAATTTTAATAATAAAGATACTGACTTAGTCTGTAGTATTCTCGTATGATTAAAAAATTTACGTCGAACAGATAGAAGTATTTTATTCTTATAACAGACTGTCACAGATTCGCGCAATTTTATTTAATTTATATTCATACGGTATTTTACTTGAATTGTTAATAATATTGTATTATAGGTGACAGATACTTTAGCTTACAGTTTTCACTGAGACTATTTGTTGCATTTCCGGAAAATAATACCCAATATGTTTTACGTTAGTTTAAGCAACACATATTTGGCAAGATTTCTCAGGGGATAGTTCCGCGTAGGAAATGAAGCTTGAACGGTTTCCTTGCGCTGGAAACTACGATCAAGTACACAATCAATAATGCATTACTGTCTGCTTGCAACGGAGCATCATATTTTACGACCCTTATGTTCCTCTATCCCGGTTTCAATTGTTCCAGCTTGAATCGTCGTTAAAAACAAATAATATCGAACTTTACAAAATTCCAATGCCCAATGTAAAAACTCCTTCTACCATTATTGATTTAAATGATTCAAAATATAACACTACAATATTTTTCATTTAATAGTAAAAATTGAATACTATACTCCACACACAGTTACATGCAAATATTCATTAAACAATGGATGGAGAAATAGAACAGAATAATAGAAACAAATTTACTAATCTCGGTCCATCGAAGTTTCAATTTCTTTTGAAATCGTGTTCCAAGATATTGCACGAAAACGCTTCTGAAACTGTTTCAACTTCCATGGTCGAATATACCAACTCTGGTACAATGGAAGGCGCGTGCAAGAAGGGGAAACAGGCTACCAGAACCGGGGTTTAAGTGATACAGATGGTAAGTGGAGGGGTTTGGATGGATCTCGTATGGCGAGAAATTACGAGGTAGCCTGATGCGGCCAGGATGAAAATCCTAAGCCACGATTGGCCGGCGTTTGCTGTCGGGCCACGATAATTGTCCGGTGATCCGAGGCCGCGATTTCCGCGGATATTAACCCGAAGTTAATGCGATTTCGCGGCGGATAGACCAATCATGTGGCGTTGGTAGCCTCATCGAGTAGGATCGAAACTAGCTGTTGATCATTTTACTGGGATATGGTGAACGCCGTCTCTTTCCGAAGTTATACTGTGCGAGCGTGCTGATGAAAAAGGGGAAAGAATAGGAACGTTAACTTATGTTTCGCTTTTCGAGTAATTTCTTGATAAATTTGATGGCAGATTTGGTTGGCGCTTGATGTTTTACAATAGGGAACTACTGTAAACGTAACTGATTCTAACGTAAGATGTGTTATTATTTAAAGGATCGGTTCCGTAGCTATAAAATATTTTGGAAGTAATGGAACCATTACGATATGAGAATTTCGGTAAACAATGAAAATGTAAAGGTAGCAGGAAGAAAATTAATCGCATTCATATTTCGAATTCAAAGTGTGCATTCGTATGATTAATAAGTAACAAAGGTATGATATACGTACACACGTACAATGGTACTGCGAGGGTTAAAGTAACTAACTTCCGTGCACATTACTGATAAGGGAAGACGTAGATGAATATTTTTAAAAAGAAACTGAAATTTCTATGACGCGACTTCTTATCACATGACTATAACTAGGGATGAAGTAGTGAACGCAAAATAAAATTCAACGTATGTGTCAGTTTCGTCGTCCCCCTTTTCTACGCGTGAAGATAATTCTGTATATTTCTAAGCACGAAATCCTTGAGCTTTTCGTCTCGTTATTTCCGGCGACATCTCGAGATGCAACCAAAGCTGCAGTATCTTTTCCATTGTTTCGTTCACGTGACTATGTATCTGCACACCTGTTCACGTACGAAGATCGTACACGTGGAAACGGTACTGTTACGGAAATTCGTGCAAAACGTAATGTTAATATGTTAATATGAAACTATTCTAAAAGCAGTGTTGAGAAGGTGTTAATAAAGGGAAATTCTACTTCGCGTGAAAATTGTATTTGTTTAATAATATTATCTTCAGTTTTCCGCATGAAGAAATATTATTATCGTGAGCGACATACAGAAAATGGATTAAGTTGGTTCCCATCTGGGTCTGCCAGCAGTGTTGTTGTTGTTGTCAGTCTGCAAGTAGAATAGATCAGTAAGTGCCCAGACGGTCGCCAAGTGGAACAAGTCAGCGTATACGTAACCGTCCAAGAAGTAGAACATGTTAACCCATGATCAGACGTTTGTAAATCCTGCATACAGCTTTCCTCTATATGTATATACGTTCTAGCAGTAAATATCCATATCGTTGTTAACCATCATTACCAATATCATGATAATTAGAAATAATAAATACGAAAACTGGTGAAAAAACGATATATTCAACCAACAATTAAATATCAATAATACAATCTAACATTGAAAACATTACAAGCCTTTCATTTCGCTTGACCATACAGAATTCACTGAACACTTGGCAACACTATAATTTCACAATACCATTACGTTCATAATATTGTTACAAAGCATGGATACCACGTATCGCGCTGTCGCGAAACCCGTTATAACTTCGGGCGCTATTCGAGGGTTCGCTTGCAGATTAAATTCCACTTCAAACCGAAAACAATCTATACTATCGCCATTCGGAATCATACACGGAGCCAACACACGCGTATCGTTGTATTATCGCTCGTCAGTGTATTATCACCCCCGTTGCGCATGCAACAATTTCTGTTCAACGTCAGTTCGAGCCGCGGCACGTATACCTGTAGACCAATCCCTTGCGCCGATTACCGTTCTACATACAGTCTTACAAGTGCACACAGAGCAGTTCGAACAGTCACGGCGAGCAAGTTACGCCGTAACGTCCGGTACAGTTTACTTCGAGTTTCCATCGAGGCCCTCAAGCCTTGTACACATATGGTTACAAGGGTAATAACGTGCGGCAACGTTTCCGGCCTTGTGGCGCTACACAGGAGACGTAAGTGGATCGGAGGAGCAGGAAATACCCGGTGCCACAGAGCTGGACAAACTTGTTCGCGGAACGACGGGGGAAAAAGGTGCACGAGGAGCCTGAAGGAATCAACCACTTCAGAGGAGCACGATCGTTCTTTGCTTTATATTTCGACTCTCCGTGCATGGAAGAGGGCAGTGGTCCATCGTCGCACGTTTGTCCCCGTGTTTTGATACGTGTTCCATTTCGTCGAGACTCGTGCTGCGCCAGTGCATTCCGGATATTTATTTCGCGGATGGGAATGAATGTTCGTTTCTTTTTGTTAAGCGAAACGGGTAATTGGAGGAGTGAATGGATACAATTCGAAATGATAATACATTGGTTTTGCGAAGACATTTTTTTTACGAATAGATAAATAATGAATAATTAACTGGGACGCTGGAATAGTATTCGGTTCCGTTCTATGACAAATTGCTTGAAACAATTGGCCGAAAATTTCATCGAGAATTCGACGTTCCAGCCGTTTGAGAAGAATACAACAGAACCTCGTTTGTCCGCGCCTAGTTTATATGAACAGGTCGATGCTCGGCGTCTGTTATACGAACTCGTAGGAGATTAAGGAAAAACGGTTGCCTAGAAACGACATAATCAACTTCGGTTTTTCGCATGCCAGCTTATATTATTCGGACTAATAAGAACAGCTGGCGGGGATAGGTAACGAACCGCTATTATCGGAACTGCTCGGTTATCCGAACTACCTTGTCCCCCAACATGTTCGGATAAAAGAGGTTCTACTGTAATTGGTTTTGCCAGCAGCCGTGAACAATCTGAACATGAACTTATTTAAGATAATCCGTCGTTCAATGAACCGCGATCGAGGGAACGAATTTAACCAAGAAATGAACGTTTATAAATATATCTTTCGCGCAACGACGACAATTAAAAAATTCGAAGGGAATCGTATTAATTAATGATGCGGCGCAATTGAAACGTCAGCGCGAAGTATCTTTTCAACGAACCTTCGAGTAGCTATCGAACGGAGTGTCTGTTCGACGCGATCCACAGAGCATCTAGTGTTTCGCGATACGCCGACGAAATTTTCCAAGCTGAAGTTATAATTACGACACAGGATCCTGGTGCACTCGAACGAACGGGCCCTGTAATGAACCAGTATGACGTGATTACGCGCTTATCGCCGGCGAAGTTCTCCGCGCAATCATTAGGACGTGTCGTTGCGCGATGCCTCGTAAAGAATTACGCTGCTCCGGTTCTGTCGTCGCCAGTAAATGGTATAAATCGTGCCGTCCGAGAAGACATCTCGGCGAGGAAACGAAGAATTGAAAGCGAGAACTGTGCAAGCGAGCCTGTCCTTCGAACAGGGAAGTTCCTGCAAGTTTCTAAATTGCTTGTCGCGAGCGCGCTTCCGAGTAATCCTTGCGCTTCGAGATGCATGCAAGTTGCGAGCTATCGTTACGTTAACTGTGCATAAGTTAACTAATAGGCTGCCTGTGCTCGCACGTGCACGCGTTTACGTCATTTCGGCGAAGAATTTCAGAGTGAAAGCGAGAGGCGAACAATTTATTCCGATACTGTATGTAAATGGATTTGAATGGAATTGGAAGAGCGGTAATTCAATGGTATGTATCGGTGAATTTTTGCTGTCACGATTTTTTGTCGCAATATTAGTTCGTGATAAATTATTGACACCGATTCTACTAATATCTTAACGGTTTAGGAATTTGCGATATTTTATGATGATTATTAGAAGGAATAATTTGAAAATACTCGAACTTTTAATATTCACAGTTTTGTTTCGTATGCCCTTTGACAGGGCATGTAATTCTACTGCATGTGAAATCAAATCAATTACCTGTAGATTATACTCGCATTCTCAGGAAAGCTAGAACCATAATAGTAAACGAAATTCCTCTGTATCAAGAGAATTCGTTTTCCTCTGAAAATATATACAATTGTCAGCCATTTTCCAGTTGATTCGCAAAACTGTACCTAATAAATGCGCGTGTACAATTATCAACAAATAGCTCGGAGCACGCGTAATATAAATTACGGAACAATGCTGGGCGCAGAGTGCTTCATGTTAATTGCAACAGCTCACCGTTTCGTACACCGTTTCGTACACCGTTTCGTACACCGTTTCGTACACCGTTTCTAGGAATGGCAGCGAAGGGAAAATTTTCCCTAGCTCGCGGCTATTAAAATATTCCATAAGTAACGGTTAAGAGCGCGGCAGAACGAAAGGTGGGTGCAGGGTGTAACGGAGAACACTCTATCAAGCTCGCAATGTAACCGCCGTTCTTAACTGAGCTTCGTTTGAATCTGAACCATCTTGTTGGCAACGGATAGCATTATACTGAAACGCGTTGCAACGCGAAAACAGACATAACTCACGAGGAAGTTACCTGTATGCGAGCACGTTGAAACGACGGAATGTAATTATGTGTGTGCTCGCGTATCCTTTCGTAAATGAAAGGCGTCACTCTTGGAATGTTAACCGTCGCCTTTTTCCCTCGAAGGGATTCAAGCTGAAATTTATACAGGCTGCCATTTCGGGAGGGGCCAGAAATGATAGAATTTAGTGCAGTTGACAATTCTGTTCAAGTGACATTTCCCTGGGTATTCTATGGTTTTCCTTTGACAGTTTATTGCAAACGTGCAGCAATCTGTAAATTTGGGGTCTGGCATCAACTTTGCATGGATTAATTACCTTTCTCACAGAGATAAATACGAAGTAATTCGAATCTCGACGAATTGACATTTATTGGAATATTACTGTAATAAATCGTTTTCCTAGTTTAAGATTTATTTAAGAGTTTGATTGAGGACTCCGTTACATGCATAATTTTGTAATCCCTTAAAGACCAGCACCATAATATTTTCTCTTAAACGCTTACACTTATTTCACGAATGATCAAAAATTGGCTTTATTCGTTGTCGAATATCAAACACTTTGTACGTAGTAGAGTTTCAAAACCTTGATTACCCATATTTTCCTTACATAATAGCTCACATACTTTGCAATGGTTGAAAGTTTCAAGAAAGTTTGAAACTTGATGTAAGCAGAATGTGCAAGGTGTGATACCTCTACGGATGCTGGCGAAATTGCTAAACTTCTTAGCATATGCATATCTGATAGTCAGTCGATTCTCTCTCACGGAGACACGCGAACCTTCCCGTTAATATGCGTTTGTTATGTTAATCACTGGCTTGACAGCAACGCGACGCTGTGCAACGCGACTGTTATGCTAACTCCTGGCTGAGAATGCTCATAACGCCGTTGCAATCTCGGATCTCTACACGGTGCACATGTTGCAGTGACACCGACAGCTTGTGCTTTGACGAAGATTAAAAAGAGGATATATCTACAGAACAAGTTCCTTTTGCACTTCAGATGTTACCGAAGTCAACTGTCGCCAGAGAGTTGTTAATTTTTGTAATTAATTACTGAATCCGTTTGAAATGACTGATATAAGAAATAAATGATCGAATTACTTTTTTTTAGATCAAATCAATTAACGTACCGTTAAGAATTTTTAATGAATCGTTGTTAAAAATTGAATAAGTCACATTAAATAGCTCGAGGAAATATAGATATGCGAATGAACAGTAGAATCGTACCGACAGTGGTCAGACAAAGCGAGTTTATGTCATGCTCAATTTATGCACTTTAAAGTCGAAGTTTCACACTATCAAACAAATAACGTGCACGAATGCAACTGAATTCTTGCAATAGTTTTCCTCAATTTTCTAAGAAATTATTTCGATTATATTAAAAGGGAAGTTCATGGTTTCCTATTAAGTTCGTACAGTAGAATGTGTATGCTTTGGTCAGACAACTCATTGCGAGAATAACATTTCCGTATTCATTGATTTATTTCAATTTTTCAAACACCTCGAAATTTAATATAATAAGCAAACCGCGTGTTATAAAATCTAATTAATTCATGCTAATTATCCCTTGCCTTTCCATTAAACGAAGTATTTAATACCTTAATCTGCGGCTCGCGTTTATTCTCTACCTTTCAGAAGTTTCCAACATGTTATACGAACATTCCCTTAACATGTCCGCAGCATCTGCTATGTGGAAATTTTGCTTTCACGATGATCGTTTCCTGCTCAGAAATGGGTGGGAAAGATAACCGTAAGCATTTAATACACCACGAGCTAGCTTCACGGCAGAAAATAAATAAGGCAGTTTCATCTACGTGTATCTTAAGATTCATCAGTTGTAGAATCTTCTTGTACTTGATATAATCCGACGGAGCGAAATGTGCGCATCAGCACGAATATGGATTCCAAAGTTCGTCGCTTAGCATACCAAAGAATGGCGTTCCGTATGTTGCCATGCATTAATTAGTTAATAATTAGAATATTGAACTGCGGCGAATAAAGTTCTGTTACGGTAAATATTTTGTTATAAAATATTACGATACAATCACGGTCTACTGAAATTATTTTATTTTTCGCTATACACGGCACGAACATTGTTCCTAGTACATAACAACAGAAATTCCATAGGAAGTGGAAAACACGGATTGCTATAAATAAAATTTAACGTACTTAAAAAGTACAGTTTCTGCAATTCTCGCTACGCGGCGTTCTGTGTATCAAAATTTTAATTAAATCGTTAAAACTTTGGCACGTTTAAAATCAGGTATCAGAACAACTATCGGAACGTTGCTATTCGCGAAAAAATAATCGCCGTTCGCTGCGACAAGACACACTTCGTTTTGTGCGTAACTTCCATCGTTAAAACTTTTTAATGTAAAGAGCGATTATTTTGAAAGAAAATCATTTTGGAAGAAATGCCGTTTACTCAATTGAGGGGGATGGGTGCTCTTTCGTCGATGGTATACAATTCAAGTAACGATCACCATTGTCATCGTTCACTCTTTTATTCGAGATAATATTTCACGTAGGTGATTTCTCTGGAAACAGGTAACATTTAATACTGAAGAAACTCAGTAAATAATAAAACGTAATTACCACTTTCATCCTTGAATTTCTCCCAAATGTAACATTAATCTACATCGATATTTATAATGTTACCACTATGATGCACAGTATTTTTATAATTAATATTTTCAATTAACGAGAGTGGCAATGGTTTCACAATAAATGAATTGAAATAATCAAAACAATTGACGATGCTGCATATTTAGAAAGGTAATGTAAACAGTTAGAAAAGAAAGAATAATTGTCCACATCTAGTACACATTCCCTATGCCCATCAGGAACGAATGCTGCTGATTTGGTCTATCGAGAAACCTTGAAAACTGTGAACGACACTAAAAGACCTCGAATTGTCATAAGAAAAATTCGACCGCAATTGAAAACGAACTGACAGACACGATTCGTCGCCGCTCCATCGTCCCACCCTCTAATCGAAAGTTACGAAAAGACTCGCCCACCGCCATTCGCCGCAAAAACCGAGGCCCCGGCAGCAGGGATTGCACGCGAAATCTTACAATACCCACAAAATCAGTCCACCCTCCCAGTCCGATATCTCCCGGTTCCGATTCGGGGATGCGCGGCGACACGCTTAACAAGCGTGAAAACGCTTCGTCGCGCGGCAATTCATTCCGCAGCGAGCCTTAATTAAACCAGACACAGATTTACAACCGTGCAAGGGCGGACCGATGCAGAGGGACGAATATCCCGCCCGTCCCTCCTCTTTCATTCGGTTCCCACAGCGACATCCCGACTCTTGCTTCCGTCAACCATCCCCGAGCCTCCTGGCCGATGGCTCGCGAGGACTGCGACGCGTTGAACGACGCATCCCGTGCGTTTCCGGCGGCAAAAAGGAGCGCCGCGAGTGCGGGTTTCGCGACTCCCGCGGCGCGACGACGAAGGAAGGCAGGGGATCCGCGGAATGGGAACGGAGGAGGGGGGGGGGCAGGGATGGTGGCACGGGGGTGGTTATACGCGCGCAGGAGCGTAACGCAAGCGCGCTGGGCCACAAGCCCCGTTACCGAGGGTGCCACCCCGCGCGATCGAGGCCTGCAAACCGAGAGACTCTCAGTCCCGTCTCGCACTTCCTCGGGGGAAACCGGAAATAGTACGCCGCCCGACTGTACTGGCGGGAAAGTCGGTGTTCCCGTGTCGTATTCGACTGCCGTGTACCGTCAAATCGAACGCGCGACGCGTCTTCGGGTCGACGAATTCGCGGCGATACACGCGACACGGAGGAGGTTTTACAGGGTGGTTTCGACGATCGTTTCGACGTCCCGTGTGAAATCTGTTACGCCAGCGTTCGGAGTGGTGTCGCAGTTTCGGTCAGTGAAAATTGTGCCGGTCGGTGTTCGAGCAGCGATTAAGTGGTGGCCGCAGAAGCGGCTCGTTTTGATAATGTGTGCTGTGGTGTAATTGTTGACGCAGCTGTACAGCGTTGCCCGTCGCTTTTTGGTGGTGATCGGAAGATTTTTGGGCGCAGCTTGGTCCCGGTCGGGATACGCGAATTAATTAGAAAACCAGCGCGAATTTTTGTACTCGAGCGCCGTGGTAAGTCAAGAAACGCGGCTGGAATATTGCTGTTTCGAGGATACTCGGTGATTTTTCTTTTTCAATGTTGTTTCATTGATGAGCTGAGCGCTGATCCGCGATTCGAAACGGACGAACGAATGGAGGGCGACAGGAATGTCGATTATGGGGTAATTTAAATCGATGGAACAACGGGTTTGCACTGTCAAGTGGGAGCTAGTGTGAGAATTAAACGAAGGAACTCGAGGCGGTATAGAAGTGTAAATTGTTCGGTCATTTCTGCGCCGACGATCCTGGTTTCGTTAGGATAGACAGTGGCGAGGTATCTGTTACGATTTTGATCTAGAAGCTACGCGAAGTGTCACTGTTGCGCAGGATGAAATCAGCAAGTTGGCATGATAAAATTAAGAAGCGGAGATAATTAACCGAGTGACAGTTCTATCGAAAGAAATCATTGAGCAAAAATGCAAACGTTTCCCATTGATGTATGCAACGATTTCTGGTCCGAAGTTGCTTGAATGTTTTCGAACAAAAATTGAACGCTTATGGGCGACCTCATTTGTATGACTTTGTTTCTCTTTTAAGAATTACTTTCTTCCGGCATTGTTGGGTTCGTAGTGCCCTGTTGAAATGTCGTCGTTCGAGGTTTCGAGAGAATATTGTTGCGAACGCAACAAAGGAGAACGTCCTGATGTTTGCAAAT
Source organism: Nomada lathburiana (assembly GCA_963667235.1). Classification (NCBI taxonomy): domain Eukaryota; kingdom Metazoa; phylum Arthropoda; class Insecta; order Hymenoptera; family Apidae; genus Nomada; species Nomada lathburiana. The sequence continues at coordinate 5,529,508 of OY763905.1, forward strand.
CGGCACTCTTCTCGGCTGAGATATCTTTCTGTCTGGATCAAGATTCCTTGTATCCCCGTTTTCTCTTTTTTCTTTTTCTGCTGGACACTGCCGTTTCCGTCCAGGACTCGATAAACTTTGCCCGATTCAGTTTCACAACGCGTCTCACAGTTCTTCTTATCGTCGGTTGTTTCTTCTCGCCGTCTGCTTTCATTGTTGCGAAAATTGTGCTGCGTGTTGATCTTCGTGGTTAGAAATTGCGCTGGATGATTCAGATAATGCAAGGAATTCGTGCATCTCAATATTTTTGGAACTAAGTAATTCGGAATAATTATAGTGTTATAGAAACTTGTGTTATTCGATAAATGATATGATGTTTTATTTATTATACAAACGAAACGAACGTTGCATGTGAAAATTTAAGATATATTGCACAGAAATTCTCGTTAAACGGTGAATCATATTCTATGCGAGACACGAATTGCACGCTAGTAATTAACATAGAACAAAGTGTGTCCCGCACAGGTGGTATAATATATAATAACATTAAACTGGAGTGTGTGAAATTGAATATGTTGCAACGAACAACGCATTCACCGATCGGAATCTGTGTTGCAAATTGAAAACTGTTGCGTTCGCGGAAAGGAAATGTTTGCCGCCGATATGAAAGTCTATTTAAACGTCAATCGTTAGCTTTGTTAGTTGGATAATAGAAAATAAACTGTGTCTATCGGTGTTTCGGTGGAATGTAACTCTTTCAATAAATAAACAGTAGAGCGTACCTGCAGCCATTTGACCAATTGAAAAAATGTTCGCCTGTTTGTGTTGCTGAAACTCTTTTCACGAGCGCGTGCTACGTTTCGCGTGTGTTCAGCGTGCGCCGTGTAACGCGAAACAGGGAATACATGTAACGGCCGAAAAATGCGGGGAAACCACAACGAAATAGGAAAGGAAAACGGAAAAATAATCAGGAAGGCACGGCGAATAACTCTGGCTGACGCGCCGCTCCAGATATTATTTTTAACGCCGTGTCTCTTAATTCGTTAAAAGTACGGTTCTTCGTTAGAGATTCACGAGCCCTTAAATCCAGTTTCTCTCCTTTCTTTCATGAAATATTCCGCACGGTAATGTTACAATTATAATGACACTTGTAACCGTAAAGGTAGCCGTACTCCATTTACCGTGTAATTCATCCAGCACTAGATGTTATTACCGACACTATTTTCTAAAGAATCCCTTTGTGCGAGTCGACATCCTTCTTCGTTTGATATTCAAACGAGGCCAACGAGGCTAAAGGATCCAGTAGACTGGAAGCTTTCGTGTAATTAAACGTTGCGTGTTATTGGAATACGAATCGTTTAAAGGTGGGAAAACTGAAAATATGCAAAACGAAAAGCTGCCGTTTCCTTTGACAGGAAGGAGAACGATGGGCGCGATCATTTGTGAGTCACATATATATATTGTTACTTATTCAACAACGTCAACATCGAAACTGCACATAGGAGAGGTCTCGCAAAAGTGCATCTAGAAAATGGAATAATTAAAATTTTGAGGCGCACGATACAACACGTACAACAGTACAAGTAATTGACAATAGAGTATAGACAACTTAGTTTGTTACAAATACTAATTTTAATTCAAAATATCCGCTAATCAAATGCACCCCGATTAACTCTCAGTATCATTCATTATTAATTAGTCACAACTATCGTTGAACTCTTGCGCTAGCGAATGCGACGTCGGTTCCTCGCGATGTTTCGTCACGAAACTCCTTGATTCCCGTAACCCTGTGACCCTGGTATACGCGTTTCCGCGTCGCGAACGGGAGCGCGACGATATCGGAGATCGTTTCTGCGAGATAACAGCAATAATGAACGACGAGCGGGAGACGAAATAGCGGTGGAGTAGATAGAAACGAAGATGAGGGGCGAGGAACCGGCATCGACTTAATACCCGAGTACAGAGGGGTGGCAAAGAGTTGGTACTGCTTGAAATGCAGCCTGCGACCGTCACAAGAACAAACCCCTTCTCACCCCACCCCCCTTGCACCCTTCGAAGAAGACCCATAAGAAACGCGGGGTGTAGTGTGAACAGGATGCCGCTTTCCCCGTGGAATCTTATTTATCTTCTTCGTTCTCTTTTTGTGTCCTTCGCTATTCCACTTTTAAACCCCTTCATGGGCGACGTTTGTCAGCCTTCGTGGCTTTCACCTCTAGTGTTTTAACGCGTTCGGAGATATATATATATATATTGTGGATGTTGAGTGGTGGATCTGTCTCGATTTAAATGGTCGATGAGAGAGGATTTTGTGTTGGCGTTACATTGATAGTGAAGCTTCAGTGCGGGTGCAGGTGCTTTTTGCAACGGTGGTTTAGTTCCAGTGCTCTTTGCGTGCTGCAGTGGAATTTATTTTTCCCCTCTTTTTTTTTCAATTTTCGGTGTTGTTTTTTCGTACCCTAAAATAGAAATCGTGGATGGTCTGTGTATTCTGTTTTTTTGTTTTTTATAGAAGCAGAGCTTAGGTGGTGTTGTAGTGTTAGAATTATTGATGTTGTAAATTAATGTTAGTACTCTCTGTGTCAACGTTGAATAAGATTGAGAAACTTTGGATTGCCTATTTAAGAATGTTCTATTTATTACCATTGTGGTGACCATTTTCTCATTGCGAGCAACAAACTTCAGAGAAACGATAAACGATATCTGTTACACTCCGTTCCTGTCGAACACCGTATTATTTGCAGAATAATGAAGCACCACGCTTCTTCATTGAATAGCACGATGATATCGCCGCTTTACCATAATTCGGCGTTACGAGAACGAAACTTTATTGTGAACATTAACGACGATCGGAAACCTTACATAAGAACCGTTTGTTCAACTAAAATTTGTTCCCTCGCTGGACTCGAACGGAATTGATAACAATTTGGTGGCAACGTGCACGATCCGCGATATAAAATACAACGTTCTAAAAATCATAGAAGGACCCCATCAATATTCCGCCAGATAGCTTCGCAGACTAAAAAGAAATGGTCCACATCGATTATTCATGATCGACTTGGGCAACGAGTTTTACTAACCATAAAAAACAAAGGCCATGAAGAAATAACAAAGGGCAGTAAAAAAAAGAAGGGAAACTAAGGGAGGATGAAATAATTTCAGGGATTAAACGCGCTACACTCGTTCCAAGAGTAGCAGGATTTAAAGGCGAGTTAATTACCACCACCAAATACTTCTTAATTGCTTTGTCCGTGGATTTAATGCTGCATCGAGAACGTGGCGGTTTTTATGCATCGCCGTAAAAATCCCTCGTGTTTCAATAATCGTGCTGTTTGAGAGCCGCCAAGGAATTGTAACGCAGGTTAATGTTTCGTTTTTATCGAGTATCAGCGTATATTGAGGGGCGTAGATGGTAAGATCTCGCGATTTTTCCGTGTTACTGCCTCACAGAATAAGAGGGAAGCTACTGTTACTTCGCAGATGAGTTTAATTGCCGGCGGTGGTGGAATTTAAGGGTAAATGCAAGCGAGCTACCTCGAATCTGAACAGCACGATGCACCGTTATCGTAAGTAGAACCAGGATGGCGTTCACTCGACAATTTCTGTTCCTTACTTCTGTACACTTTCTCGTACCTCGACCACTTAATCTTTTTTTAACGTTGACTTTGCTGCCGGACAAATTTTAGGTGCTCCTGAAAAGGAACAAAAATTAGAGTGGCGAATAGTCCATTAAAACGAATACAATAATCGGCTTAACATGCGCGTACGTTCTTGAACAGAAAACATCACTCAAGCATACTTTCGAAATTAAATACTTGCGGAAATATTTTTAACGAAAGCTCATATAACCCACTTCCGTTTTATTCCTGTTGTGGAGAATATTACGATGCAGTATATTAAATTATGTTGTATTAAGTATTGAAGATACTTGTAATTATCAATACAGTAAAGTGTATTACAATAATCTAGATCCAGCTTAGACTTCCAGTGAAATAAAATTCAGTCGCTAATGTCACAGCTGCACACGTGCAATTCCATTCGATTACTCGGCCAGTGGAATAGAAACTCTTCCTAAACATTCTTGGCAATTTATTTCAATTGAAGTTACACACACCCTTATTTTATACCAAAATTATTTTCATTAAAATTCTTCCGAGACGTTAGCCAGCACATCAGGTTGGATCGTTCACTCTCTGCCTTTTCTTTGTAATTGCCCGAGGGTGAAACACGGACTAAAGATCGTCGAATAATTCGCAGCTGCCACTTAAGAGCGACATAATCGACAAGATTTGTTTAACGCGGCCGTTCGATCTTAACGAGTATCGACTGACACTCGAGGAATAACGGCACGTTCGAATTTCCTGTTTCCATTCCTGATCAATCGAAGCAATTTAGTCGGAGCTTCTAATTACTGCACAGAACTTACAGACGCCTTTGCACAATTTTCTTCGAGTATGCCCACGTTTTTCTCTATAGCGAAGTAACGAATGAAATTTATCCCAACGACAGGCGCGATCGCCTTTCAAAGCTGGAATTATTCGCGGATGTTTGCGGGCTGTCTAAGCGATCTGAATGGGGAAATGTGCAAGGAGACGTTCCCTATTGAAATCTCAACGGGGGCAGCGAGGAACGTGTTCATTATCGAGTCTCTCGAAGAAGGAACCGAATGATATAATTCCCCATTGATGCTCGGCGGAAATAATAAGGAATTAGCCAGCAAATTTCCGTAATTGCTGAACTCGTTGCGTTGGTTAAAGGCGAGCATCCCTTAAGCGCCACCTACTCGAATCATTGTTTTAATCGCCATGGGCGTGAAACGAAACGTGAATTGCGGGGAAGATATCGTCTGTCGGTTGTACTAGATATGGCGCGCAGTCTGATTTTCAAAGGGTCCGATTACTCTTTGAAGAGTAAAAATATAATTGCACAAATTCAGAAAGAAATGAAATGGTGCGACCGTAGGTCTTGCTATTTACCTAACGTATAATTCATAACGAAAATGACAAATACAAACTTATTAATGAAATTATAAATTACCTGTCCAATGAAGTATTTAAAGCAAAGAAATTGCACCTCTTGCACTACCGCAAACTATAAATTTTCACCAATATAATATCTCGAAACACGCGGTACAGTATACCCATTCTCCACGGAAAGCTAATAAACACAGCGCCATTCCGCGTTTCAAAATTCTTCCAACGAATATATGTGCAATACCATGTCTCTGTTCTACCTGAAAGAAACCGCACGAACGAAAATCCTTCCAAGCGCCGTAAAAAAATTTCCCCGTCGATCCCGTTTGACCCGCGCAAGCTGCCTGGTTCTAATCCATTAACTCGTCAACACGATACGACAAAGATTTCCCAGTTCGACACCGAACGGGAACTGGAAGTGACACAATTTCCGTGAAGAAACGACGGGAATCCGTCGGTCTGGGTCGTAGAAGCCCCGGGGGGCGTTCGCGCCACGTTCTCCCCGGCGATTTGTTCCCGATTTACGAGGCAGAGCGCGAGGATGCCGTCGGAAATTTGCATCCTCGCGAAGTAGCAGTCATCTCTCGATGGTGTACGCGTCTCAGGGAGGACACGTAAAATCAGCTCTGCTTTACGGTCCCGTTTAAACGCTCGTCGCGCGGATCCAGACGCGATTTTGAATAAATTAACACTGACACACGAGCCGGAAGTGCCGCCGATTCGTAGGTACTCGCGTTTCACAGGAAATTTCCTCGATCCGCGCGTGTACAGGCGTGTTAAATTCTTCGTTTGGTCCTTCTAGAAATTTCAGTTCCAACCGTTGGCAGCACCTTTTTGTCGGCGGAATAATATTAAATGTTCGATCTCGTGAGTTCAAGTGGTAGGTATTATTTCATGGCGAAGAAGGCGAACCGTAAAGGGACAATTGTGGTGTTCGTATTGGTTCATTTATAATTGAATCACGTTGACGTACATATGCGCGTACGTTTACGAACAATAACGAAAATTATTGATATTACGAGGGTTCTATAACTCGTTCGATTTTCGCGTGTGGAATGAAATCCGAAAGCTTGAGGCATTCGAAATAGCAATTCTACTATTGAAATTGTCAACCTTTAAAAAATGATTTCCTAGGCAGCATAATTTAGGAGAAACAATTTATCCCGTGTGCATAAAATTTATAAAAATTAATTTCCCTTCACATTATTCGTCCAACGTTCAAATTCACTCGAACCGTCGAAGAATTCTACTTACAAATGACGAGATGCTTTTCACCGCAACTTCTCCTTCACACGAATCCATTTCGTATTCTGCAGAAATCGTACACAATAATAATAATAATATACGTTTGTTGCTTAAGCGTGTAAAGCTCGTCAATATCTTGAAATCCGAATGAAATCCATTTCGATTATTACACACCGACAATCGTTACTGGCAAGTGTCAAACAGACTTCAGCCGCACCACAACAATATCGTCACGCAGTCGCACGTATTTCCAGCGTTTTTTCCCCCCATCGAATTTATTCCATACTCCATTTCTGTCAGTTTCGACGCTGCACATTGCATTCCAATTGATTTACAAGCCCTTTCCATAGCGGCGCGTCGAGAACGCTGCTTTAAGTCTTTTGACGGACCGCGGCGATGCAATTCTACCCTCCCTTTGCTCGGCGAGGAAAGCCTGTTGAACGACAATATCGTCGTTCCTCGGGGGAACCACCCGGCAATAATATTGTGTAATAGAAAAACGCCGATAGTCGAACTTCCAATGTGACGTAACCAATCGCTAAAAAAGTTAACAATGCCCCTCGGTGTTTCCCGTCGTCGCCGCGCGGAACTCGATTTTCGTCAATATTCTTTGGAGGCGCGCGCTGGAATTTGAATAATGCTTTTAGCCGGAAACGAGACAGGCGTTCGCGCGCGCAAGCGGAAACGCCCCGGCCCGGGCGTTTTACATAACTTCCCGGAAATATTCCGCGCAGAAAAGTTTCACGGCGCGTGTCAGCCGCGCGGGGAAAATAAGCGAATAATTCTCGGTGTAACTTATGCCGCGACACTCGCGTCTTCTGAAGTGCAAAAATTCCCCTCCAGAATTTCAATAACGGCCGAAGCGAGCGAGCGAGCCAGTGCCGGGAAACTTTCAAAGGGAGCGATTTGCACGCCGTGCTCTCTCTGACACCGGTATCCGTGCACCGTGCCTCCCTCCCCGTGCACATAGGTGCATCCTTCCGTGTGGAAAACGTTGACACGAGAATACACGCGATTGTGTTCGCCGAATGGTCCGTGGCTGAATAATGTCGATGAAGCGTAGCGGTGTCGTAAGATGAGTGGCGTTCGAAATTGAGTGTAAAATAATGATTGTCAGGCGCGACGGCGGTGGCAAATTTTTATTCGCGCGCTCTCTTATTTCGGGGAACGATATTCCAACACATGGCACACTTTGCTGATAGTGTTACTATCATCGTATTTTCTTGCACGCTTTATCGACACGGTTTTGCCGATAGCACTTTTACATATTCCATTGTTGCATTATATGCTGGAACCGTTGAATCTCTTATTTGGTTAAATATTTTAGTATTGTATCTTTTGGCAGCATACGTTTTAAATTTGCTGTTGCAACATCGAGGTTTCGGTTTTTAGTAATTCACTGGATTCAATTATTGAGTTACTCAGACTGTGCGGCAGAGATTTATGAAGTGTGTTAGGGGTCCTGTATTTTTGTTGTGGTCGTTTCCTCGTTAAAATAATTCGGGAATATCAAACTGTTAGATAAACTAGCTAATGGTATGTTATTCTAGGATTTGTTGGATCATGCCCCAAGGAGAAGCACCATCGAATATACCGTTATTCCTCTATCATCCCCGGCATACGAATAGTCTGCTTCTCCAGGTTATTACATTATATTTCATTATTTCTACGATCCTTGAAGCCTGCTTTATTAATATGCGATATTAGCACTGTAATTAAGTCGTATTTCGTTTACGCCACAAAGGATACGAGGTAGTTAAAATTGGATTCCACAAATTAATAATATCAGAATTTCGAACCCTAAAAACCCCTTTCTAACTAACTCCATTCGTAATTAACAAATCGTCAATATTTTTTGATCGAGATCGTTTTATTTGCAGCGCTCTTAATTTATGTTCGAAGACTTTTCCCATCGAATTTAAAGATTGAAACTTATTTGAATTCATACTCGACCGCCTGTAAATGTTGATATCGAAAATGAAACGCAACTATCTACAAATTGGTTCCCATCCGCGCACCATTATTCGTATCTGCAACAATAAATCGTTATTTCAACAATAAAGTTGCACGATAAATCCTTCCGTTACCATTGGTGTACATTTCAATTTTCTGAGGGATTTTCGTGTTCGACGAGCAGGAGAGAAATGGGGACGCCTTTAATGAAATATATTCGCCTGCGATAATATCTGGCGTGTAATTCATCGTTGCTTCACTTAACCCGAGCGCTAACTGTGACCATCCTAATGAATATTTGATTTCAATTGAATTCCTTTAGAGGTGGCAGGGCCAATTTACACGACGATGCTACCAGCAGCTCGTAATCACGTTGTAAATTGAATAATGCCGCGAACCAATATTCCCGTTGAAGTTACGTCGAAACGATATTACAGGTGAAGTTCATAAATTAGCTCGTGGCAACTTGTTTTCGCCATAAGAACAACCGTGTTTGGTAGTGATCCCATATGCACGCATTAAAATTGATTAATGCACCGCCTCGTTGTGTATTATCTTGTTATATTAATCGTAATGCTAAAAATATACCAATCCTCCACTGCGCAGCGTACCACCCGCGACCTTATTCGTTGATATTACCCTGCTGCCAGCAAATATTAATTACGAAATGCATTGCTTTGCCGTGGGATTATATTATTTACGATATTCTCTGTTAAACAGACACGGAATCACATCTGTCTTCGTCCTCGAAATATGTATTTTCGTTTATTCAATTTAAAGAACAGCTCTCATCAAAATTCGTGTTGCCTCGGCTATACTTTTCCTCCATTGTCGAGCAGAATTTCCTTTCTTTCGATTTGGAATGATATACAGGTAATTGACGCTGCATAATTATTCCTATAATAAAGTGATTTACCGTTACAATTTTTCACTAATTCTCCTCCGACACCCTCAGTTTACCCTCTTTTTCCGACGCGTCTAATGCGCACGATCTACCATTTCTATCTATTCTTTCGCGCGAATGATATAAGAACAAAAAGTTGTATTCCCTTCCCTTAAAAGGAATACGAACCGCGACGTAACTCGATTTAAACTTCACAGTGAAGTATCGAGACGATATTTCGCCGCCAGGCGTGAACCACGCAAACCGTGATCTCTTGAATTATATAACAGTGTGATCAGGTGGCAAGCGGACACCGCAGAAGTCTTTTTGTCTACCGGGGCAAAGTGATCTCGCCGCGCCGCGAGGGCCACGTACTTGGAACCGAATCAAACCGAATCTGGCATAGAAAAGTACGGACGCGTTGGCCGTGTAACTAAGTTATGCAAAGCATTTCGCCGATGATAAATGGGGATTTCGTGCGACCACTTTCCCGCGAGGAGAATTCTCCCCCGTGGGGCGACGAGCTATTATCGGCATAAAGGTTACCGGTTCCGGCGTGTGTTCGTCGTCGTTCACGGAGCCGTGCCGAGGGGTAGACGTTGAAAAAAGCGGAACGTTTACGACGGGAATCGATCGTTAAGGCGTTCTGCTCGGCAAGCTTAATTAAAAGCACCGTGCAACCGTGCTTTAGTGGCCTCGCGGGGCGACACACTTGCTGCACCTCGCTGTTTTCGCTGCTCGGCTTGCTAATAAAACGCCATTTTCACGATGAACGTATTGAATTAACGGACGATGGAAGCCCGTCGAGGTTTGATCGGCAGTCTGGCTCGTTGAGTTTGCGCCCGTTGCCCCGGAAGGCGATGTTCTTCCGCGATTTTTCATGCAAAATACTGCGCGAGCAGTTTTACGAACATCGAGCCGGCACTTCAAATCATTTTTTGGGCCCGAAGGAATTTTATCTTTTTAATAGCAAGAAATTCAGTGAACGTGGTTTAAATATCGTCAAATTAGAACGTTTTACGCATTATGCGTAGATCAAGATAAGTGACATCTTAGAGAAAGTATTTGAAGCCTCTCCACTTTTATCAGTTTGCCTTGCGATGAATGGAAAATGGTACTCGACGAATATTACAGGTTCTAAGTGCAGTCGAATTATGATACATCGGGCAGTTCACGCGTACAAGAAAAAAGAACCTATATTTATCCCCAACCAAAAACTGTAATAAAATTGAAAGAAGCTAAATTTCATTCATCTTCAAGCGCAAGTACGCGATAATATTACAACGCTGCCTTACGCGAAATATATCACCTGCACTATTCAAACACACCAATATCAATGTACGTATTACACCCGTAAACTAATTGCCTCTAAGCTTCCATCGAATTGCATTATCTACACGCGCGTTCATCAAGCACAACCGCGTGCAATCAATAATCCGCCGAGAACCACGGAAAACGAAACAGCCCCGGAAAGCCAAACTTACCGAGTGGGAAGTACGATCCGCAAGATCATCGCGGTACTCCCGACGAACTCGCGCTTCTCGCGTCAACAATCGCACTTTTACGAGTAAGAGGACGGCGTTGAAGCGGTTATCGTACTTGGCGCGATGAAATCTTCTTCCTTTTCCAGGGAATTCCCCGCTCGTCGATCGTTTCGACCGTCCGGCCGACCGTTTCGTTCGGATCCCAGGATTCCGGACAGCTTTATCGCGAACGATTCGCGCGTGCACGATCGCACGTGCGAGATTCACGCGTCCCGCAACCGCGGCCGGATTACGCGTGTAATTCATATTTAGAACGGTCGTGGTTCTGTATCGCTGGCAATTTCGCCGGGGCATCGAGATTTATGCGTCGGAGATAGCGTCGCGATAGAAACGGCGGAGCGTTCTTTCGCGGCGCCACGTGCCACGCTTTTATACGCGCGTTAAGATTTCGTACGCGCCGGTGCCATTCCGTCTCGACTCGGACGGGAATATCGCGGCAGCTTCGCCGGGACGCGGTTTGTCGATACTGAAATTTTACGCCGAGGGACGGCCGCGTTAAGTTTGTTCCAGTTGTGAATTTTATTCCGGGACGCGCGCTTTAAATTCCCATGCTGCTCGGGGTATCGAACGAAACCGGGCGAAACAATCCGATTTGTTTCGTCTCTCTTGCGGCTCTTTGGCGGGTTCGAATGTGTTTGCACGGTGGAAGTTTGCAGATCGCGGTAGCTTCGTCGAGGCAGTCGACACATCTTGGACGTTTCAATGATTAAAGTGTAACGAGTGTATTTTAGGCGTGAGTGGTACGATTACTCGAATGCATTGGCGCGATTGTTTCAACTGTTTCATTGGCATCGGCGTATTTTTTTTCTATAATTCTTTGGACACGAGTAAATTGTCTTTTTAGTGTAGTGCTTACGTACACCTGTTCGTTGCAGGCTTTCTCGATTTTTCTTTGGAGTAATGCATTTGCTCTGTATTTACATTTTAGATATATACCGTGCGATGTATAAAGCCTGGGGCATTAATAAATCAGTTAGATTAGAACGTTGCTGTATAATGTACTGTGGATCTTCATTCACGTTTCACGATAAAATCGTTCCTCGTGTTTCAGGTTCTTCGAAATTCTCGGGAAACTAGAGACACGCGTAATCTATTTTCACGGCATATCGTACACCTCCGATAGAAATCAGTGGAATACATCAATAATTCACGGTGCAAATGAACTAAACAAATTTATGTTATCATCGAATTCGCGAAAATTGTCCTCGTTCGTTTCTGTTTGCTCCGTGTAATTGATATCACACGTTGCAAGAACACAAGAACAGAAAACAGTAATGATTACAAATATATAAAGTTGTCATGCAAATTTAATAACTACACGTGTCTCTCGAGATTTTATATTGAAGTAGTTTTTTATAATTTTGACGAACAGAAATAGAATTGAAATAATTCTTATCTTTGGCATTCATAGAACATTAAAGCAACTCCGCTTGTCCAACACGTTAATCTGAATCTAAATAAAGATCTCAGATTCGCCAGTGCATTAGTTCAATTTCTACTTCGAAACTGGCCTCGAATTATCAACAGCTTTCTAGTCTCGCCTTTCCATTAAAATACTGCCAGCCGGCAGGCTAACAATTATCCTAACAGCGTTGCTTTCTACTCGTCTCTGATGTCGAATTAAACGACGTAGAATGTAAGTCTTGGTCCGTTTGATTTGCGTCTCAAAGGATGTCTGACCAGGCGTCGTCCTATTCCACTAGCGGACGGGACTCTCATACATATTTCCCGTGGCTTTGTACGTGCACGTGCAGATTCACCTTACTGCACTCCGAATGACCCATGGGCACGTAGTGGACAGAACACTCGAATTCCCTTATTTTTCACCGCGGCATAAATGTTCAGAAAGGATAGAAACCTGTGCAATTCAGCGCACGGAAATTCCGAAGAAAATATCATAGCTCACTAAAGATTTATATTTGATTGAAGGACTTTATTTTAAAAAAACAGACGCACGATGTAGGGTAGAGTTTAAAAATTTAAATTCGCTTAAATAGTTTCATTAAGAAAAGGTGTCAATCGCTATTTACATACATACGGCATACATACAAGCTCTCAGATATTCAACAACCATTTGTTAAAAAATCTGAACGATCAATTACTGCAGTCCTTTGTGTGCGTTAAATTAATATTACGAAAACTGTGCTATTTCGCTTACCCAGAATATACCAATTTTTGGAGTATTCCGGAACGAAGGGGTTAATAACCTCCTGCTATCGTATTGCCGTATCTCAAACAATATTGTCACAAATAGAAAATCATACGAAGCCTTGGAACATCAAAGCTTTAAATATCGTCGGTGTTACGTTTTCTAAGCGCAACTGAATACAACCGGGAACGAACGCGTGAAAAACCCTGGGTGGTTGTTAATAATTTCTCATCGATGGAAGTTACGCCCGAGAAGGGACGGATAGCTGATGCAACGTTATATTGGGTCACTACAAATGGTGGAGTAATACGGTGGTTGTGCACACGGTACGTAGGGGAAGGCATTGACAAGGCAAACCGCAGAGCCGAGGCGGTCGAGCCAACAAAACGGCATTCGAGTCATCTTGCAGCAGCACATTCAGCACAACCGCAGAAGAACCATTTGCCAAAACGTCAATCCGACCGACCCTCTGGCTTAACTGAAAAGAATTAACCATAATGACAGGAGGATTGCCGCATCCGTGCGGCGTTCCTCGTCCTATGGAAATAAACAAGCCGAGTACAAGGCGATCCGCTAATGTCCGCGCGCTCTATTGTCCCTGTGAAATGGCAAGAAAACAGTTGTCGAATCCTCGTTTGCCCCTGGGACGGCTTTCTTTGCGGGGAGCTTCTGCGAGTGAAATATTTTCGGCGAACGTGGAACGGAAACAGAATGGAACAGGATGGAAACAGTGGCTGATAGGTTCAGGTTACAAGTGGATTGTAACGACGCAATAATATAAACTCGTGTCTGGGAGGTATCATTCTTTTTTATTCCAATTTTCGGAAAGTGTCATCGCGTGGACTTGAAATGTCCATCATTCTGCGGGCGGTTATTAAACGAAAACAGTGTGGCGTACAAAATTTCTCCCATTAGTTTGAATCTTATCGAATACAGTAACAGAAATGTCGCGACATTATTATAATGTTCATGCAAATTAATCAAACGTGTAATCTGTATAATTGTATCAAAATGCTATTTTCGTCGCGTATTTATAAACTGGCTGTTCAATATCGTTAAGAATTAATTTCCTCGCAATAAATTGTTGAGATTTTTGTTGTTAATTTTCCTCGATCAACGTAATAACCTTATAGAATGGATTCCTCCGTGGAATTTCACACGTCCTGTCCCTCTTGTGGATTTAATAACCTCCGAGTGGGAACTGCGAGTCGATTTGAGCAACGATGCACCCGTATCGGCGGTATAATGTTGGAAACGGGATCGGTGGTTTTACGAAATGACGGTTTTCGCGTTACCGTCCACTTTTACGCGGTCATGGCGTCGGATTAATCAGTAGGTATCGCGGGAACCGCGAGGCATCGTTTTATAACGCGAACGCGTATCAGTCCTGTTTACCTATTAATTTCACTCGAACGCATATCCGGGCGGTTAATGTTCGTTTATCGGTCGATCGCGTGAAACGAGACCCGATGAAACGAAAACTTGGAAATGTTTTCGATAAAGCGGGGTCGCTCGATATTTAATATAATCGCCGGAGAACTCTCGCCGCGGAGCGCGAATTTGCCTTCGTCGATGGCGAAGGAAATTGACGGCAGAATTTATAATTGAATTTTAGCGCATTTTAGATTTAATTGGATTCCCACGATGAAATGTTCGGATTAGGTGTTTGTAAAGCTCGCGGAACTTAATTAACTTCTTTGTTTGTATGTGTAACAATTTATTTGAATGCTGGTTATTATTCGAGTGAACATCTCGTTCCTCGAAATAAAATTTAAAAAAAAGGCCTGCAATCGTTATGGCGTTAATTCTGGGGTCACGTGTGTTGCGAATAATATTTATATTGATCATTTTATTAAATTTACACTGGGCTTTCTAAAATTTCACTATAGTTCTCGAACAGTTGTTCAAAGAAGGGGGCAAAATTATAATACTCGTCCTCGCCAACTAACAAAGCCTACAGTAAAAAGCCGCTAATCTAATCTAAAATTGATATGAACAATCGCTAATTAACGCACTTCTTGCGATATCAATTCATTCGACATCGGTTTTACTTTTAATCACAGTCTGCGATCGGGGACTAGACGAACAAGACGGATCTTTACAACGTCACAATTATTAAAAGGGCAGAATTAAGTGCACGGTGAGTGTCAAAGGGGGCACGGCAAAAGTCGACTTGAAAATTGTTTAAACGCATGGCAAATCGCTTTTCACGGCGCGCCATTAACGAACCCGTTACGTTCGTCGGGGGTAAAGCGAATTTTCTCGCAGAAACGCGACCACCGGTAATAGGATAAAACAACCGGAATTCTCTGTGAAAGTCGATGAACGAGCCGTAGTACTTAATATGCTGCACGCAAATTAACAAAATCGTGAGTGCTTCTGGCTCGCTTTTGCCGATGTAACGTTGGCTTCTGTGTAGCGTGAAATTCGTGACGGCCGCGCAGCTTTATGTTTCGTGTGGCGATTGTTGATCAATTTTTGGAACTGGTCGAATGTTCAGAACTGTTGTCCGAATGGATAGTTAAAAGAACTACACACACGGATATCAGAAAATATTTGATTGTAACACCTGGGGTACGATTACCACGTATTTATTAATATTGATAAGCTCAATTGTTTCGGAGTCTGCGAAAAACAAGATTATTCAAGTGAAATGATGAAAATGTCGTTGTGCATTAGAAAATTCTTAACCCTTCCGGCGCCGGTCACAAGTATGCAGTTTTCAATTCAAACAAAAGTTGTTAACTCCATGTGGAAGCATTTTTTTGCAGAAAAATAACTCATATAAAATGACTATTTATATTCCGAAAACGTACACAAAAATTTGAATGAATATTCTTTCAGCAAAACAAACTTTATTCGACTCCCAGGTATTTTCTGTGGTAAAATACAAAATGATTGTATCAATAGTATAAAACAGTGTGGCGATTGACAGACAGATTTTTGTAACGTTCGGTATCTATAATCACCTTTAGCATGCGGCGAGCATTCGGCGTTGGATAACTATAGTCACATTTAGTAACGAAAGGATTAAATTGAGTTACTGCAAGGTATAATCGTTCTGGTACATTCGCACAAAAATTTGACCGATGCTGTTTGGAATATATGCGGGGGATTTCTCTTCTTTGAAGCGGTCCCGGAACATTTGGAGGATTTATGACGCCTCTCAGTATTAAAAGTGGTTGAGAATTTTGCTGCTCTGTGGATTTGTACGAGTGAAACACGTGAAATACTGATGGCGATAAATTTTTGTCAACGTTGCCCGTGCTAACGTATCGGTGAAGTAGAAATATTGTTCGAATACCTTGAAAATCGTAGAATATAATGTTTTTCGTTAAAGATAAATGATCCGTTAGAAACGAATATTTTTCCGTTTGCTATAGTGCATGTCTCTTATGATTGTTCAACCGAATGAATAATAGCAACAGATCGAGTTCCACAAATTTTATTGCACAAGCTTAAAAGGGATTAAATGTTGCAACGTGACAATGGTTCAGCGAGTTTAACTAGTAACTATAGATCCTGGAATGCTTCCAGAACGTTTAGAAGCTGCTCAGTGTAAATTATACGCAACAAGTCTGGCACGAAGATACTTTCTCTGTTCTTGAAGACACGGCGGATCATATGAAGTATCATCATTAGAAATTCCACCAGTTCCAACTGTTTTGTAACTCAGATATTCAATTATACAATACCTCTTTACTTTGTTCTCGACTAAAAATTCCAGTCTGATTTAATTCATTTCATCTTTTCTATGCTACAATGTATCATACTTCTTTGCTCATTTCTCATTTTCTAGTGGGAACTTTTATGTGAAACTATAATTTCATTATGTGCAACTGATATACTGGAGATTAACTAGTTTACTTGAAACAAATGATTCGCGTTTGAATGGTTCTAAATGTACAAATCTACACTGAAGATACTTTTGTAAAATTTCTAATAAACGTTACAACATACTCATGCTTGCTAATGAAAAAATATGGAACAATTTCTTCAATTATAAATGCTAATTTCACCTCACAAATATTTATTGGAATATTCGCAGGTTACTTGGAATCTTCGAAATCGATACTTACCGCAAAAACGTTTTCTATTCTTTCCCATAAATTAGCCAAAATGAAAATATATCAATGTGACAATTGGATAAAATTCATAGAATTATCAGTTAAAAAAATGAAGTGAAATTTTCAAATATTCAAACGTCATTTCTACGTTGCCCTTTCGGAAACGCATAAATATTAGATCTCTGAGTTCCTTCAGGTTTCGCGGTCTAACACAGCAATCATCGACCTGGAATCGTTCCAGGCTGCCCAGGAAGCAATCAATATAGCAACAAGTTAACTGGGAAACTGTTTCGATGTCTCTTTACGTACTTGGAACAAAATATTTCGCGCCCAATGTAATATCGATAATTATTTCGAACGTCAACCGCTATTAAGTGGAAAATTCAAGCTGCAGAGGAAGTGTTTTCTGATAGGACTTCAAAGGCAAAGTGGCAGACGAAACTTGTACCAATCTGTTGAACTCGTATACAGCCACATTAAATGAATCGAAGCTTTTCCTCAATATCTGTTGAACTGTTTCGTATAAACGCGTCTAGGAAGCCTCTGAGTGTTGCAATGATATTTAAATTGCTTAAGCTCAGTAGCATTCACGCACAAAAAATGTGCAATAAAGGGGGAGAATTATTTACCGTGTAAACCAAGGAGTGTATTTTTCATATCGTTTTTTCTCAATCAAACTGTCTCTATAAATTATTAAAATGGTGAATGTAATACAGTAATATAATTTCGTTTAATAATATTCTACCAGAAGTTCACTCTCGTAAAGGGCCTTTAACGTGAGATATTGGAAACTCACGGTGCTTTGCTTTCTCATAATTATTTCGAGCCCCTCCCGAAGTACCTGCACTTTAAATATCCCCTAAAAGCTTCTTGGAATACGTGTTAACGCAGTACTTAATTTTTCAACACCTGACTTAAGGCCATTTTCGTTTTAGTTCGGCGTTCTTAGAAGTGCTTCCCTTATTTCTTGTATAATAGATTCCAAAGTTCCTTGTGTCCTTTTTTTTTTTTGTTTCGCGAGAAACGAACATTTTTCTTCTCCATATTGCACCAACCACTTCTTGTAACCAGTTTCTGCAAATTTTCTTTGCGGCACTATTATTAGTAGTGGATTACACAATTTCGCATTTAACAACAAATTAACAATGAATGATGCGAACAATCCTCTGTCACAATAATATATTCGTATCTACCTGGAAATTATTATACTCTCTGGTTCCAAATTGCAAGAATATTAAAAACGGTAAACATGGAAAATAGTGTCAAAATTTACGGATCACCAATGGTCCTTCTGTTCAAACTTCCTGTCAAAACAATACAACAGTCCATGAGGATGTTACGTTTCACATTTTTATTATTCATTTTACTTTCCGCTCGAGTATTCCCCGGAAAGCCCAAACTTTCGCTCACTCCCTTATCCTTCACTTTCCTTCCTCGGCCATCATTGCGTTCATCATTCAGAAAGCCTCTCCTTCGTAGAACCCGTTTAACATCAAACGAGGGGAGGGGTTCGAGCAGCGGTTACACTGACTCATAGGATTTGCAAATTTTCAACGAGGCAAGAACCTTTTTCGCGTAAGCTGTTTTCCCCCTTTCGCCGTGCGGCATACAGCCAGCACGGAGCTGACGTTACGGGAAAGAAGTTGGAAAACCGAGGGTGCCTTGAAATTCGCGATAAACGCAGCTGTCGCATCTGCGTTCCGTAGCAACACGTGGTCCAACAGTTGGCCCTGGCGAATACATTATAAAAGGTCCGTTGTTCCCGTCGAAACTCGCGGCCATCTGTCGTTTTTCGAGCTGCGAGAAAGTTCGAACGATGTCGTGAATTCGTTCACGGGCCTGAAATAAATTTCGCATATTCTGTGTCGTCTGATCACCGTGATCGAATTGAGCTTGGTGCTGAATTTAATGCATGTTCGCGTTTCGAAGGAGAGATCTGCCGGAAAATTCGCACAAATTTTGGATGCGGCCCCGCATTATCTGAAACTATTAATTTCTCTTCTGAGCTTTGTGGGGTGAAAATTCGTTCACGATGGTAATGACTATATTTCTGCAGAAATTTTTAATCTGATATAAAAGTAAGAGGGAAACATTTTTTTTAGGTTGCAAATTATCAAATAACAAATATGGGAGAAAAATGTTCTTCTGTATTTATCTTTGCACTGACTCGACCCAATATTTGGATAAGGGCGAGCTTCGTTTACCCCGTATTGACAAAATTGATCTCCACCGATGTGAAATAAAATGATCTATAGCAAAAGATACTTTATGAATATACAAATAAATGCAAGAGAACGATAGAATGTTCGTATGATATCAAAAATTGCGATAATGAATTATTGAAAGAATTGAAGGGGCAACTTACTTCAGAAAGGATCGATCCTTTCGTTCGGTCATTCCCGCGTGTACAAATCTGCGCATCGCGGTCCAATCTGCACGAACGCGAATTTAACAGTTGTTGAACATTGTTTACGCCGAAAATGATTCGGAGTTTAGAAGTCTGATCCCCGAACGAAACGTGCAGCCTGACAGTTGGAAAAAGCGAATACATTATAGGAAGTTCGATGCTTTACTCGGAACTTCGAGCCATCTGTCGTTTTTGCATGACTGCTGCACTGCACAAGTTAGTTCCGAACTTCGCCTGACCCGAAAAACTGTGTTTCAGCACTGTTCGAAATAAGTTTCGAAAGACGCCTTGGGAAACAGTTTAATAAAACTTGCTTAACCCTAATTCGTCTTCGAGCGTCATCGGAATTGTGCTGCTATCAATATTTCATGGATCTTCGTTGCTTTAGCAGTAACGGATAATCAATTCAACGGATAAAAATAGTTGGTTCTGATTTGAAGTAAATCTCTTTGCCGAGATTCAAGTGGAACGTGACTGATAATATTTGAATTGCCTGGTATATTCTTATTTTATCGTATTCAATATTATATATCGTTAATCGTAATATCGTAATATCGTTGTGTTAAACATTAAATAGAAAGAAGTAGTTATATAAAAATATTTGTTCTCTAATTTTCTCTGCATATAATTCATTTTCGTTCTTGAGCTAAAATTTCAATAAAATGGTCGAGTCCGATCTCAATTGAAAGTAATCCCTCGTGGGGATTTCGATCACACACTCAAACTTCAGGAACATTGAGTTTCAATACTACTGCACCATCATACGGTGCACCTATTTTCATGGCTCATTACTTTCTTATAATTTCACAGCGACCGATCGCGAAATAGATTTCTGTTCCATGAAACGGGATGAATAAATGATCGAGTCCCCTATTTGAACTTCTAACGTTCGTTTTAGCCCCCGCACAAGTTGCATTCTCATTATCTGAAAATTTGATTGGAATAGTTCTGCATCATTTCTTTCAACGATTTAAATATTTGTCCGGCTCAGAGAAAAAAAAATGTTAACGTAAAATACAATACATAACGTCTTACGAAATTGGGAAAACAATAAATCTCAAAGATCCAACGATGAAAACTTATCTATTCCGGCATAAAAATAAACAGTAAAAAACACACTACCATTAACAGATTTAATCTGAAAGTTCTGGATACACTAAAAAGTTCTATTCCCATTGCACAAAAGTTTAATTTGTACCAGATTGTCGCGACATGATTACATGTTCAGCAAACATTATCGAAACGAAATGGACCAAGGAAATTGTTCCTAATTAGTGCTTCTAAAGCCGACGCACGCATCCACTATATCAGCAAACAAGCAAATGGCGCACGGCTGCATTAATCCGCCATAATCTCGAAAACTTCGATGCTTGCTAGTTTACGACGTTGACCCAAATGGTTCTTTATCCCCCGAAATCTCTCTCGAATCGATTCGATCGATTGTGAATACAATTTATACGATTACGTTGCCCCAAGCAGCAATTGAAATCGCAATTTTAGGATCCTGTGTTCGGGGAACCGCCATTAAAAATCGTTCATTCAATTTGCTACATCTGCTCCGGCGATTGAGATTTCTCCTCGCTTCTTTTTCTCCCGTTTATTTCGGTCGAATGGATATGGAATGGGAGACGCAACTGCGACAAACGGTAATCGTTTGTTTCACGGTAATGTCCATTTCGTAAAACGTATTCGATTCGTGCGAAACAAAGCTTCGATGCATCGCGACGTATTAGTAATTAATTATTCATTTCTCGAGTCGTTTCACTTTACAGTTCATGCAGAAAAAGAAATTAATTATGTTGAGAAATGAAATCCTTCCTTTCTCAATATATTATTGAACTGATCAAGCAAATAGTACCCTGTGAAAATGTATTTGCGAAACCATACAATTTTTGCACACGAAATAATTATCTGTTTATTATTAAATGATATACGAAGTTTATTTAAAAAAAGAATCGAGTGCGGTAGCGATTGATACGTGAATATAATTTTCGTACCTACGAGAATTATAATTGTTAGAAATTAATATTTACATGCCAATCTCATTAACCCCTTAAATTATAATCGATACTTGTATATAATTTAGCCTCAGACTTTCCACGTGTTCCAGTTACTACATTTATACACATATGGTAGACTCATTCTACTTAAATCCGCGTCTGCGCATAACTGGCTTATTCCACTAACTCTTATACGCAATGAAAACTACTCAGTTTTCTTCTTCTCTTCAATTTACAACCCCGCTAAATATGAAACGGCAAAACGTAACTGTTCTTTCATTCAACTACTTTCCACGTGTTCCAGTGACTCCATTTATACGAATATGGTTGACTCATTCTACTTAAAACCGCGGCTGCGCATAACTGGCTTATTCCACTAACTCTTATACGTAGTAAAAACAACTCAGTTTTCTTCTTCTCTTCAATTTACAACCCCGCTAAATATGAAACGGCAAAACGTAACTGTTCTTCCATTCAACTACTTACCAACGAGCGTGCGAAGCGCGATCGTCAACAATTCTGACGCCAGTTTATTATTTTCCGACGCAACGTTCCCGCCAGTCGTCCGGGAAAATTCACGAAAATCGCCGCGCAAGCAACGCTTTTCACGAGGAAATCCTCCAGGCGAATGTAGACTGGATTGACGGCCGTTTCATCGCGTCTCAGTTCATATTTCAATTACCGATTCAGTTAAGTTAATCGCCGCGCCCGGGCTATTTCGACGTCGTCCATCGAAATTAATTGCAGAATCGGCCCTGGCAACGGAATCGCTCGAATTCTGCGAACGTGGTCCTCCATGGGAAGACGCTTGCAACTGCTGATGCAATTCCGACAGCCGAGATCAACTGCGGGCCGTACGCTAAATCGTGATCGGGGAAGGAAGTAATAGGAATGGTTAAAAGGATGAATATTATAGGGGAAGTTCGTGGAGTATATGTTATGCGACGGGATCATTCTATTATTTCGTAGGATGCAGAGAAGTAGTTGGAATTAGATGAAAGGGGGATTGGTTTATGTTAGAACGAAGGAGACGGGATTTAATTAAATCTCGGCAAATTAATTTTGTAGGATCCTCTTCAAAGGAAGACAGTATTATACTTTTCAATTCAATATTAAATAATAATAGTTTGTGATGTGATAATGAACTTTGATATAAGCTGCTGACGGACGGTCTTTAATTGGATATTGACATGTCTCTTTCGTGATTTTTTTTTACTACAGTTCTCGTTACATACTGTGTATAAACCGTTAACAATTTGTACGACAAATTATAGCAGTTTTAAATTGTCAGGTTTAATAGTTAAATTATATTCTCCTTACTTACCCATGCATATTCGTGTTCTTCGTGTAATAAACGATCAATCGAAACGAATTTAACTATCGAAAGTTCATTTATACTTTATATTCTGATACCTCTAAAGTGGTCTTCAAAGTTCTGTCGCATACAATACTAAACAATTTAAAAGCAAAGACGTTCCCCCCAAATATTTCATGCCAGCATGGAACACTCACATTGTTATATTCGCCCACCGCATTCGCCTCACGTGTAACATAAATCTCCAGAGACACGTCGAAGAAGTTACATCAATAAAACACCGTAAACAATTGAGTTAATATATTACAGCAAACAAGGCGTAACAGAAGCTGATGGCAAAAGTGCGTTTCTAAATGAACAAATACGAAGGATATAGATGAAGTTCTCCGTGTAATTAATGACTAATTGTAAGTGGGTGAGATAGCGGGAGATGTGCGGATAGTGGTAGGGGCATGGTCGAGAGAGTTTCTTGATTAATGGGTCGTAAAAGGAAATGGTAGGTCATGGATGACAGTAAATAGCAGGGGAGGCGAATGGGAAAGAGATAATGGGGGTTGATGCGGGGTGGCCAGATGTAAAAGGCAAGCGATGGGAATATATGTCAGCCCGGAGGGGTTGAGTAAATTAATACTGGATTTTGGGAGGGAAATAATAGAAAATGGCAAGGGGATGTCAGTGAAAGGTGGAAAACTAATGACGACTAATTGTCGACGTTTGTGTTACGTAAATTATAAACAACAAAGGGAGTACATTATGATAGGGAAGAACAATTGAACGAATGAATAGACAACAGATTACCCAGTCGAATAAATATCGAATCTTCAGTCTCTAGAAATTGCGGGAAATTAAATGTAGGGAAATTTGAAAATGAAACGAATAGCGCGGAGAGCATAGCAGCTTCCAGTTTCCAAGTTGCACGACCAACAATATGCCGGGGCAGCAATGGTGTCCATCGATGCAGGTTTAGACTAGGGATTACGAGGTTCGAAGCATGCCAGACTACCGCTTCCTGCCCGGAAATGCTAGCCAACCGAAATCACGATGCCAGATTCGTTTCCTCCGCTGCACGGATACCATGGTTTCGACGCTTCCGGTCACCGCGTAGCGCCGACGGGCTCGAAGATTCGCCGTTCAAAGATATTCGATTACACTGTGGCTGTACTTATCTTCGAAAGGATACAAACTGTAGCTTAGTCTGGTTGAAACGGGGTAATTTTGTTTTTGGGACAGCACGAACGGACATTACACACGTCCCGTACTTCTTAGAGTTCGAGAGAGAAGTTTTTATTAGGATTCTTTGTTGATCGCTAGATTTTGAAGTCAATTAGTAGTTACAATTGCTTGCCTTTCGCGATACACCGCCGCTCCCAATGATCCGATACGTCTTATGTCTTCGGCTTCAATTGCCCCAGCCAATCAACGATAACACGGTTCAGTGAAGAAGACGTTCTCGTTAAAGCGTTCCATCATAATCACAGCGCAATGCAGAATGCACGCAACGAACCGTTAACAACCGGCGATCCAATGACGCCTTCCATCAAAATTGATCGTGAAACATAAACGCCGCAATCGATCGAGCCGCCGGTACTCGCATAATTTCCCCCGACGTCGTCGAATAACAAGAGGGAGAAACGAAACACAGGCAAGCGTCCACAGGTATCATTCCAATCGCACAATTTCCAGCACGGCGTCCGAGCCGGTCCGTCCCGGCGGTATTTCGGCTTTAAGATCGGGAATGTTGGGAAACACTGCGGTTGTTCGTTATGCAAAGGTCCCCGGCGCTGTCTGGTAGCCGTGATCGTAGCAGAAAAGAGACGGCTACGCGGCGCGTCGCGTCGCGGCCCCCGGGTCGAAAGGGGACGGGAAACGACGCTGGTGAACTGCTTCGGACGCTAATGGCTTTCCCAGCCGCGAACGCCTATATTCAGCGGCACGCGAAGTCGGAGAGAGGGATGTTAGTTATGTCGAGCCGGAACAACCTGCAGAATTATACCTGGCTGGAACCCTTGTTCCTCGTCCCTGCGTCGGAAGCCCTCTTTCCTCCATGTGTATGCCTCTCTTTCTCGGTCGACCGCGAGCACGTAGGTGCAGAGCTTTCGCGCGTGTACGTGTTCCATACCCCGGTCGGGGGGGGATTTTCGTTTGCTAACCGAGATACGGCTGATTCGAGGGTTGACGATCTTGAATTTCGGGGAACGGAATTGCTCATGCCACAGTCCGGGGACTGGCGGATCTTGTTTAACTCTTCGGCTAACTCTTTGACCCGATGAAACGCTCGTGGACCAACCGTTGAAGTTATTGACGGGGAGATAAGTATGCGCGGGTGGAGCGAAGAGATTCACGTACAGCAGGTTTCTACGCAGACTATCCGGAGCTTCTAGTTTACTAATAATGTATTTACAACCCTATCTGTGCACTCTAAAATCATTTATATAAGAAAGGTAGTACTGCTTTGAATGAAGCTTTACCATGTTTGGAAAAAGAGTTTCGTTTCAATTAGTTCTCGTTAGAAATTAATTTCTGTATTTTACAATTGTAGGATTATTTTCCAGGGGAAATTATGATTGCCTTTCTCTTCTAATATAAAACTGCTTTATTGCTAAATGTCTCTTAATTATTCTCTTTCTTTACTTTATCTCACACGACAACTCTCACTCGACTCTGTCTCAACTCTCCTCTGTCTCAACTCCGTCTCAACTCTATCTCCACTCTGCCTCAACTCTGTCTCCACTCTGACTCTTGCACGCACCATCCACTCCATATATTCTTTCATGCAGTTTCCCTCTCATTCTATTCATCATTCGTTCTCACTCATTGGGACCCACACCTATACATACACTCTTACCACGTGTCACAGTTCGACCACGGGTCACCATGCACCCTAGGCTCCACGTGCATTCCCCGAAACCATCCACTCTATCCTCGAGATAAACATTCACTCGTTCCGCATTCGACGTTTCGACTAACACTCTTCATACACACGTCACCTGATTCATACGAAGCCCTCGCATACCATTTCCAGGAATTCTTGGATCCCACACAATCGTTGGAATCAATTGAGAGAAGCGTTTAGATAGGCAGGCAAGTATTTTCTCTCGCACGGCTCGTAACGCAACGTGGAATGGAAATGCTAGTAAAAGGGTTTAAGCTATTTCAATTACTTTACTGTAACTTTGAAAAAGGTTTATGATGCTCGTTTTAGTCAAGAGTCGTGTTTTATTATTTACATGGATAAAATCAGAGACAGAAAGCTATTTAATGGTTTTAACGAAATCATTTTCCACTTATTAAAAATCTTGTCCCATGTATGTCGCGCTACAGTAAAGCTTTATTTATTTCTTATCGTGCATACATAAACGCACAGTAATACGAATCTTATACGTTGTATAATTAGTTTCCCTTCGAGACAACAAGGTCGGATGGTGCGAAATCATTTTCACGAAGCATGTGAAATTTATATATAAATTATACATAAAAGGTACAACGGTTTCTTTGTTACGCGATAGCGATTTACACAATTACTGCAGAAGTACAAGCCAGCCAACTGGTGTAAGATTCGCAACGCACGCATTCACTTCAACCCCATCATTCACGATGAATTCACCCTTATGCAAATTTCGATGCGCATCGAGAACACACGTGCGCGTATTACGCTAACCCTTCGTCAACAGTGCAACTCGTCGAGACTTCCGGTGTATAGTACCAGGAAGAAGCATCCGGTGGACGACTAGACGTCATGCACAGAAGCGTATGCTACCTGGGAAGAAGGGTGGACAGGGATGAAATGGCTGGCGGATGAATCTGCACGTGTCGTGCATCGAAATTCCGTTTAATCTTCGTTCTGGTTTTCGTGTGTGTACGTGTGCTTGACCAGCCGCAACGTGATTTTCCAACCCGTTGATATTCGTGTCTTTTGGCTTTCCAGATCGAACGGCGAACCTCGTTGAGGTATCCTTGCAGCAGAATGCTTTCGAAGTTTCCTACGTTTTACTTGCCTGTCACTTGTTTATTCTGTTTAGAATCATTGATTTGTTGCTTTTTATTGTACTGTTTCAGTGCAACTTATTCCGGGCACGATTATTTTATCATTATTACGCAATATGGTTATATGTAGAATGGCATTCCTAACGTTACGAATATATTATGTTTAAAGGGTCCGACTTTAAAATAAGTTGAAACCTCGGGTACAAGAATATGATTAAAATCTGTTGTTTAGGGATCGACATAAATAAAAACCGCAATTGTATCTGTCATCCAATATTACGAAGTAGATTTTACTAGCAGAAATAGAATATCAAAAGTGAACTGAAGTATACATGATTCTACTCTATATAAATTAACCAAACATGATAGTGTAATAATTTCGGGAGCTTCGCCTATTTCATTTGTCCATGCTAGACAGTCAGTCAAATGGAAATTGTGTGCATAATTGAATCGCTTCATTTCAAGGAGAGTTGATAATTTTTTTGGTTAATGAATAAAACGAAGCTAGACAGGGAAATTTCGAATTCACCAAAATTCGCGATGCCTGCTCGGTTTCGCAATTTCGCGGTGATTACGTTCGCAACGTGTCCCTCTTATCCGCAATCCCGGCCATTACGAAAGCTTGTTTATCGCCTTGCGAATTTGCCTGATGTAGCACTCGAGTGCTATTCATTTCCTGGCGCACAGATACGGAGCTACATCGGCTCACGAAGTATGACCGCAAGTAGAACGTGAAATTTTCCAACGGATTTCAGCAGAACATTCATCAAAACGAGGCTGGGAATAATTTATGATCAATTACCATTCGTCGTGTAATAGGGCATTTCTTCAATCATCGTACAGAATCGTTTCTAATTTTCCCCTCCCATCATTTTCTTCAAGGCACCAGTTCTCTTTTAAAAGCAGGCCGAAGAAAAATCAATTGTATTTCTTTAAAATGATATCTTTTTTAATAAAGGAATCTTGCAAAGACGTGCGCGCTGATTTTTATGAAACATTGGAGATGGTTGTTTCCAAAACTAATATTGAATATATTGTTTTTTTCATTGGAAATTGATCACATTAAAAGGGTAAAAATTGCTCCCCCAAAAAAGTACTGAACACATTTTGCCGAATATCACAAGAACCATTAAAGATTCAAGGTTTATCTTGTAATAAATTGAACAGATTGAATTGTGTTGTAATGTCGCATCGAGTCCCGTGTGTTTGTTGCAATCAAGCAAACAATATCAGAATTTACATGAAACATAATTTACATCGAATTATAGTAAATAATTAAAAAATTTCCTGAACATTCGTTTCCTGTCGACTTGTTTTTGTTAGACTATGTATATAAGCCAGTATACATTTGTATAATCCAATGTGAACAGTAAGGGTGATTAATGCGTTCAATGTTTAAAGCAGAATGAAACGGAAGAACGGTATCCAGTGACTTAGGTGGGTAGGTTAAGTAACAGAAAGGAGGCACGGGGAGAGCTCGAAACTTCAATATTAACTGAGCCAACCACTCTCTGTTTATTCTCGCCACCTTCTCCACCAGAATTGAAACCATGGACTCTCTTATTATTATTTCTGAATCCAAGATTTCCCCCTGTCTTATCCAATAATCGGAGATCACTGTACAATGTCCATTTCATTCAATTTCTTTTCCCTCATCGCTGATCTCGTTTCGATTTTTTCGCAATATGAAACATTTTTTCGCTTCACATTCCATGATATTGCTGGCTGTAAAAATATAACAAAACGCAGTTCGGGTACAGATTAAGTTCATGTGTTAATTGAAAATCGAATACCAGGAATAATCTGGTATGAGGACTAACGAGTTTGCAAGGATTTAGAATTGTTTGGGGAATTTTCTTGAGGTTTCTATTATAGTTTCCATTATAATTAATTCGTTTATACCTTTAGAACGAAGAGAAAATTATTAGCATCGCCTTCACCCTGGTTATTAATCAATTTAAATGCGAAAGCTTCTAAATGCAAAAAAAGGGCAGTTAAAAAATGAATTAAAAACATATCATAAAATATTACACAGCCATCTCACTGTTACTCGAAATAATTATAATCTCAACTCCTCGTATAACTTCACCGTTCCGTAACATATTAAATATCTCATAATTGTACACTCATGCTCGTCCGAAATTTCGCCGCTCACAACTGCCAGTCTCGGGCATGAAATTCAACCAAAACGAAAAAGAAACGAGAGGAATTCGCACGTGAAATTCCTGTACCGGACGATAATGAGAGAACTTCATTAATTTATGGAACTCACCATCTGTGAGTTATGTTAGCGACAATAGTCTCGTCGGAAAGTAAAAATTATCCGCGGCTACTACTGAATCACAAATTTTTTCACTATAATCCCGGCGTAACGCGTAATCGTCGTGAATATGAAACTCGATACAACGCAATGAATCACGAACGATTATCGGCCGTGTCGTATGAATCAAAATTAACGTTCAATGTATTTGCATTGTAGAATTTCGGGAAAACCCCTCCATCGGAATCAAAATTTCATCCAGCGCGATAAATTTCCAACAAAGGTTTACATTTTTTCGTTTCTCGTTAAAAAGTGATTTCATCGAATGGAAATACTAGACAGAGACGTGTGTCAAATGGAAGGGGGGGCGAAGACACCATAAGACTCAAGTTTCATTTCGTCCAGAAGACAAACGATGTTCAAAAATCGGTCAGTATAAAAATTTCACTCGCGTCGACGGACGATACACGATTATCGATTTTTTAATTAAATATTTACGCCGGAACGAGCTGAATGATCTCCGCGCAGCCGGAATTGTCTCGGCGAACGTCGGCGAACTCGTCGCGTTAACAACTCGCGAAACGGGATTACGAGAAAATTTACTACCGCCTCGTCCGGGGCAATTGTAATATTGACGATTCCAGAGTGCACCGGGGAACTGTATCTACGATATAATTAACTCCACACGCGAGCCAACCGTGAAAAGTTGCCGGACGCCAATTTGAAACTCGACGACGACGAAGCGTTCAATTTCGAGTAGCCTTTTCTGTTGACTGGAATCAATCCTCGACAACGAGAAACGTTATCGAAATCAATTTCCAAATCCTCATAACATGTATATCC
Organism: Nomada lathburiana; assembly: GCA_963667235.1. Lineage (NCBI taxonomy): Eukaryota > Metazoa > Arthropoda > Insecta > Hymenoptera > Apidae > Nomada > Nomada lathburiana. Next base: position 5,559,107 of record OY763905.1, read on the forward strand.
CTGTAACAAAATGATCGTAAAGGAAAACCGCTTTAAACACTGTCTATCACTTTTATTATAGGAAAAAAGTATCCGCACGGTTAATCAATTTAAATAGCCGCATTCCGCACGATAGAATTTAACACACAAAATACTCGATTGCTCGCTTGATCTCGGTCTCTCCCCCTTACCGTATTTTCAAGGGCTTAATAAATCCCCTTGGCAAAGTTTCAAAAAAGCAAGCGCCAAACACTAAAGTCCGACAGTCGAGTGTACCCTATAAAACTGTTCGCACTCGTGACCATCGAAACAATTACACACAAAACGGTCACGGTGTCAAAGATATTTATCCTCCGCCCTTAACCCGACTCCTTGATCCCTCGTGTCAACCCCTTTCGTGAACCCAACGTTACCACTCAATCGCTATTATCGCGGCGGTCCGAAACATCAGATGCGCACCGGGGGCGTATCGTCGTACGACAATCAACCCGAACGATCCCTGAAACGGGGTTAGCAAAAGGCAGCCACAGGGGGTTGGAGAGTAATCGTCGTGGTTGCGAAAAGCAGGAGCGACGATGCCTCTGGCGGCGGCAATGTTGCTGCGGATCGTTAGCGGTGGGGACGACGAGAAAAGGGTTGGACAAAGGGGGTAACGGGGAAAAAAAGAAAAGAAGAGAAACGACCTTTGACACGCAGGTGCGCGGATCGACTGATCGAGGCGGGGGACGAAGTTTCATTTAGGTCGCGACGAGCTGCGGGAACGAGAGGCGGTGGCAGGTTGGAGGATGCACGGAGAGGGTGCATTTGAGTGCAGTGCACTCGAAACGTTGTACAGGGTAACATACTGCTCTTATTCCGATCGTAGGTCGTCCCGTAATTTTTCGCGATCCATCCTTTGCCCTCTGTTCTGCTTTGCATACACGTATGTACGCGTCTCTCTCTCCCTCTCCGCTGACGCCACCCTCTCCGTCATTGCACCCCTTCTGCCCCCACCGCCCGCATCCAGACCGCTTTATGCGGCCGGCTTTTTTTTCCCCTCCAGCCAGCCAGCCAGCTGGCTGGCTGGCCGGATTCGTTTCGTGCCTCGTGAACGGGAAAATGTAAACGGAATCGCGGATTAACCTCATTAGCGATTGTGGTGGTACGCGTACCCCTGGATTTCCAGCGGCTCGAATTCTCGATTGGCCGCTGTTTTACCCACTAAACGATCGCCAGGCTGACCCGATTCCCTATTTCGGTGTTGTTTCGCTGCTGCGTCGTTCGTACCGATTTCTTCGAGCGAGAATTTGTGTTTTTTTTTTTGTTTTTGTTTTATTGGTGAATTAAACTTGCGGTTGTTGCGACGTGGACCAGCGAGAACTGGTTTTGGGGGTAGTTTTTCCGGAGAGGGAACAGAGGGGATGTTTTTTTGAGGCTTGAGAGCTGTTGGAAATGAGTTGTAATTGTTTGTATTAAGTAACGATGTTATTGTGACGATCGAAATAATGGCATGAATTATTTCTCTTGCTTTTGAGCTCTGCTGTTCAATTTCTTCTGGAGCAGTCGCATTGTTCGCATTGTGCGATCACGTGTTTTGAATTTATACGGAGCTTACATACTTCGGGAACTTATTTATTTATTTGTTGTTGCGCAAGAAATTCGACGGTCATAGTGATTATTATATTTATCGCCAAATTTATTATTGTGATAATTGCGGCAGGACGAAGATGCTCCCAAAAGACAGTAGACACCAAATTAATTTCATAGTTCTGCCTTCACGTGAATCCTTTGTTTTGCCACGCCAGAGTACACGAAAAAATATACGCAGGCTGGATGAAAACGTTTGCGGTTCAAAGCATTTGCGCAAACGTCAAAGAAACACAGCGGTGTCGCAAGACATTTCTCTATGAAGATTAATTTAATTAAGAGGAGTGTATGCCTGCAGCACCGTTCAAACGTCCTTTGTAATGCTGGAGCTAATGCAATGGAAAGTTATCCTATCGAATAATTTCGAATAAATTAAATCGTACATAAAACTGTACGTACTCTTTCTAACTATAACAAATATGAAAAATGTATGCCATGAAAAAAATATTGTTGATTGCAATAGAAAGAAAATGATTAAAACCATTACACTTGTTTTGTCATGAATTGTATTCGTTTTAAGTATTGTGGACCCTAGTATCGACATAACATAGTTGCAAACGCTTAAAAATTATCTTTCGTTAGAACCAAATGAAAACCATTCAACGTTGGTAACGCCTGGCGCAAAGAATGTGCTTTTAGTTACAACGTTTCTGTCTCACGTGAAAATACGGGATCGTCGTTTCACAGTGATGCAAAGTGTAAGCGTTTTTATCGTATCTCCTGTTTTTGTCTTTTTGGTGCTCACTCTTGCCTCACCATAACTAAACCATGCACCGTATCACCCCTAGTGTTGCCCTCGTTTTACACCCATGCCCCTTTTTCTACGATCTGTCGCCAGTCCAAGCCCGTAAACAGGAACGTGTAAACGGAATTGCGAGTTAACCTTATTAGAAACGGCGGCAACGTATTAAGTGAAACGTTCCGTTATTAGTCAGACGCCGGCCGAGATTTTTGATGGACCGTTGACAATACTTGATTGCGCAATCGAATCGTCGTTTTCTGATTCTACGTTTGTTCCTTGAAGATTGAATGTGTGTCGAACCGAGTACTATAAATAAAGCGTTGTCGATTTGTTTGAAATAACGATGGCATTGGCGATAATTCATTAAATCTATTTAGAATTATTTCGTATAGAATAATTCCTAAGTATGTAAATTGTTTCACAGGTATTTTGGAAATATTATTGTTTTAGATTATTTGAAAGCAATTTACTAACATATAATTGTTTCACAAAATCAATTCCCGTTGAATTCGATACTAGGTATATGAAATACTGTTGCGTATAGTGATCTATAAAATTCTAATTTCGCATACAGTTTGGGCATATCTTTGTTCAACTGAATTTTGCAAAATTCTTCGTGTAATTGTGCCCAAAAAATCCCAAATTGTATTGCCTTATCTATTAGTGGCTTGTACAGCACTTTATTAATAAAACCGATTGTACAGGGTTCACAGATTGAATGCTTCGCTTTTCCTGCGAAAAAAAGCTATGTTAATATGTATCGTTATTACCAGCTGACTCTATAATTCAACACATCCTTTGTGCACGTTCAACAAGCTCAATATCCTTTATGATTATTTAACACTCAATTTAAATTCGCAACCCTTGAGTGCGAACGTATAGCTTCGTTGTTTTTTGTCTGAAAAATGAGACAAAGAGCAGGAATTTTGTGACGAAAAGCGAAATTCGTCTGTGTGTGCGATTTCACGAGCCTCGAATACGTAATTAAAAACAACAATCGTAGGAGGCAACATTTACGAGAGAAAACGAATGCGCTTTTGTGAGTAGAATATTATGCACTTCAAATTATAAACATCAAAATGTTGCTTTTTGCTGTGCCCGAATATTGCTGCACCTTTTGATTACCGTCGAAACTATTCGTATGCAAATACATAAAAAAATATTAACGTATCAAAGAAATATTTTAATATTTACCGATCATAAAAGGGCGGAAAGATTGTGAAACAAAGCTCCAGATATTTGCATAACAGCAAAGCTTTTTATCCCTGGCAATCATAAAATTTCGAAGAGGAAAACTTTCTATAGATTATTCAATTTTTATTTCTAGTTTACCGGTAGCGTATCTTAATAAACAGACATTCATATTATATCTTATTATTTTATTTCTGTATTCGTCCCAGCCAATAGGGGACAACTTTATTGTTGCTATATTTCAATTTGAATTTAATTGAACAGAGATTTCATTGAAATTAATTTAATCATAGGGCTTATGGTCGCCGATAAATTATAATTAAACTACAATTAATTTCGTTCAGCGCAAAGCTAATTTCACATCGCTACCTGACAATGCAAGGATTATTACTGGCTTCCAGCCCGTTTTCACATAAAAATGGTGCTTGTTAGAGTGATACGCTCTCAATATGAGTCAGGTGGAAAACGGTAAAAACCTGTTGTTTGCTAGTTGCCGTGCAAATATTGCCCGAAACTCATTGGTACACGTTTTTCTACGTGTAACAGATGTTACGTAAATTGCGACGCTTGTTCGGTCGACGTTCGTACAAATATTCTGTTAATGCAGCTTGTTCGATGTACAAAATTCTGGCTTTCATCGCGAGTATTTGTAATTCACACAGTGGAATGGCTGGACACAGAGAAAATATTTTTTGCAATTTTTTAAAATTTGCAACAGATAATTGTTGGCTTGATACACAATACTTTAGCTTGTAAGCTGTTGCAGTACTGTCGAGGGATTTCAATTTGTCAATCGCTATCAATAAAAATCTTCGGGGATATCAATTAAAACAAAGGCCACATAATTAACACCGGTAAATATTGAAAATACATGTATTTCTTTCTCTATATAGCCATATAGTTTATTTATATAGTTCATATAGCCATATTCGTTGTAATTACTACTAATCATTAAACATTGAATATTTTTCTATATACAGTAGTAGCTGCGTATTTGCTTTGCGCCTGTAAAATTTTAATTGAACGCTATTCGCAAATAAATCTCGCGCGTTTGCCGCTCGAGAAATTATAATGCAATTAATTAATACAGCAGGAAAAATTAAAATGTTCCGCTTGGATTAATGAAAGTCACGAATTGACGGAAGCGGCAGACAACAAGATTGATAAATTGTATTATAAATAATTTTACAAAATATCCTTTGGAATATTTCGAATAAAACATGTCTTAAATGTCTTATATCATCATTCTCTCTGTGCAACTTGTTCTTCTCAAATGATAATATCAATTTCCCCGATAAATATTTTCCATTGTAGCAATAATTTTACGATAATTCATTAAATTCTCCATCGATTTTCTTATAACGACTGTCAGTACATCCTAAATAATTGTATCAAGCGTATCTAACATTATTTCTCACACAACGAACCTTCGTTCGTATGAAAGTTCGCAGAGTAATTTTTCCATACATCGTCTCTATTAATAAAATCATGCATCAACAGTGGCCAAGTTATATTTGCGATTCGATTGGTGCAAATACGTCCAAAGCACTCGCCCCTATAAATACGAATATGGAGGCGATTGCACGAACAATTATAATTATACGCGTGCGTTCACTCTGTTTCGATAATTAATTGATGGTACGATGCAGATCTACCGATAAACTCAGTTTTCGACACACGCGAAGGGATATTGTCGATCGTCGTTGACCGCTTCAGGTCCTTAGGGAAAGCAACGCTGTCCTACCTGCGTCGTGTTTCACACAGGTGGGCAAATAATCGAATTTCCAATATAGAATTTGCACGTCACGGAAACGACAGGCGGGTTATACTGTCCTGGAGAGTATGGAAGTGTCTATTAATAGGTGTTAAATATGAAATTGCTGAATGGAAATAGATGTCAGCTTGGTGTCCGTTCTGGTTCTTGTCGTTGAATTGATAATATCGTTGTTTAATGCTGCTCGACGTCCGTTTCCGTTTATTTAGAGGGGAAGTGTCCAATGGGAGTCGAGGCATTGCGTATATAAAATTAAATTGCTCGTTACGATTTCCATTATGAAGGAATATCGTATGACGAGCAATTAATTAAAAATAAAAATAATACCGAGGAGCATCCATAATTGTTTCATTTTACCAATTATTTCACTGGGAATTTGTACGATACTCATTGGTACAGCGCGTTTTATTCCACAATTTTAAACTCTTCGAATGTTTCGGAATATTAAAAAAATGCAATATGAAAGCTCTTCAATATTATGAAGTGCTACATGCGACCCTATTTCTAAATTTGTTTGGTACCTTAAATTTGCTGAAAGAAATTGTGGATCGTATTCTAAATAATAATTTTGTATTCCCTCTACTACGAATCTATCAGAATTTCTATCTTGAATTCCATATTTACAGATTTACATGGGAATTCGATAATTTGTAATAGCAATTCAATCGTCTGCCATACATTTCCCGTTTCAAATAACTTGTCACAGATCGTCGTCTATGTGGGCATGATCGTAGACAACCATGACACCTGGTAACATATTAGCATTATCTCGTAACGCTCTGGCGCACTACACGCCCCCTGAGAGAACGACAATGTTCCTTCTGATTGTCTAACATCTGCTGAAACCAGAATTGCCCCTTTGACGATGATACGCTTGACACTGTTCCAACTCGGTGGCAATAAAACGATCTGGCCCCGTGAAGATTCATTTCACAATCCTTCGAAGTATTTCTTACCGAAAGCTCCATAATAATAATAAAATCGTTATGAACAATACCATTCTCACGTACGCGTATGTGCATATCAAATTAATCACAATTTCGTTCAACTACGTACATGCGATCCAATCGAACGTTCAAGTCGTCGAGTAAAGTTTCAAGCTGGACATGGAACTTTTCGATAATCGAACCGAGCAACCACTAATTACCGGAGCATACACTACTCGATATAGATAATACGCGCTAATTATTGCATACATTAAACGGTGTTCCGTGCAATCGAATAACAAGTAGCTCATAATCCTAATAACGCCTTGCAATCCTCGGGATAGTATTTCGTCGTGTGTGTTTAAGTATATATATGATAGTAACCAACAGAGCCTGCACCGTAACTCTCGTATTGTATCAATGGCAGCGTCGTTCTACCATTAGCGCGAGTAACGTCAAAGAAGGATTCATTAACCACTGTTCAGTCGGTTCGCTGATTAAGCAGCTTAGGTAAAATTAGTGGCCGCTACAATCGGTCGCTTGAAGTTGAAAGCTGTACTCCCGGTGGAATAGTAACCTGTGATTAATTCCTCCTTGCGTCTGACTGACACGCGGAAAGATGTTATTACATGCGCCGCCGTATCCCTCGGGACTGCGTTATTGTACTGGTGTCCCATCACGGTTCGTCGTTCATAGAATCATGAGTGTACGATGTAATTTATTCATTGGCTCGTTAAGCGCGTTGACTAGATACATATCGGATAGATTTACGTTGTAATTTCAACCAAGATCGTCCCCGTGGGAAAACAAATTAATTCGATATGCCATTTTGTATTGTGGGTCGCTAGTGCGTGACGGATAACTGTGTAGAAGGAAATATTATTTTCGTCGAGATATATTGAATGCAATGAGGCGTTCGCGACAGGATATTGATAAATATTGAAATCGATTTTCAAGACCGGACATTTTTGCAAATAATAAAGAAAGATATATTAAAGGAAGATTAGAATTAAGTAGATATTCAATGATACATCATAGGTATTGCATTTTTTTTTGCAATGCTTTTACGTCTTTATTTTGAATGATCTGCGATTATTAGGAGTTGCTCAAATAATTATAATTTTGACAAATATGTCTCGAAAATAGCAAGATTATTTTGGTACGAAGAAACAATGCAACGTTCCTGCACTGTAATCAAGTGCTAATTAATATCAACCCCTTCGATAATTCGATGTAACTTCAAAATCTCTCTCTCTCTCTCTCTCTCTCTCTCTCTCTGCCTCTGAGTGAGGGTTGGCTAACCCTTGTATCCTCTCAAGGCTATCCAACGAGGCCGCATCGTTTCATCGATACTGTAGTCTATATTGTCGTTCCCTTTGATCTTAATTTACAATTAAACACGGAAAATTTTAATTACTCTCCATGAAACAACAGTGCACAGCTATTGACTCTTCCTGATATGAGCATGCACACGTTATTCTACAAGATATGTGAAATACATCAGATGTAAATTTATTTGAGCAACATTTTAAACGTTTTCGTTCCCTTCAATACTACATATTTTATAATATGCTTAATATTTTAAAGACACTAAATAATCTCGTCAGGAAACTTCGTTTTCTGTTAATACTGTTGCCTACCATTGTAAGATACAACATGAAACAGTGCGAAATAAAATAATCCCATATAAAATTTAACGAGACCAAAAGAAAATGCGGCACAACTTTTAATCTACTGCACCGAGGCATAAGTTTTCATAGTGACATGCAATTTCTTTCGTGAATCTAATATACTGTGTGCGCTATTGCACATTATTACAAATTATATTCCCTTAATTAGCTACTGATTCAATGCCATGAACTAAGTCAAACCGTGCAAATGAAACTGAATTTTATCGCGTGTGTAATTTGTGTGCCCGAGGCTCTGAATTATTGTCAAGCACAAATTCTTCGGCGGACGAGCAGAATCTCTGAATTTTTGTTAACTATTACCAAATGTTCTCGCGGCCTCAATGTTCATTTCCAACTCCCCGAGCATTCACAAACACTTTTCTCCAGTCTGCCTGATCCTCGTGATATTTACGCGAAGGACAGTTATAGACGGTCCCTTAGATTTCCGGCAACGCTTTAATGTTCTGCCGCTTTGTGCGCCCGCAATTTATTCGACTTTTATGGAGAAGAAGATTTAGCGGGATTTCAACAGTAAACCACGCCGCCGCCCGATATATACGACGTGCTTTGTAACGAGAAATCAGTGCATGTGGCGGGCGTTCGTCATAAACAATAACTCCTTTTTTTTTCGTGCAATCGATATTGACGATCGCTGCCCACCCTATCGATATAAACTGTTACACGCTTTTTTATTTCCCGTTCCGCCCGTTTACCCGAACGACTTTCGCCAAAGAAATGTTCGCGTCACGACGATTTATATTTATCGTTACATCGTTATTGGACTGCTGATTATCAATTCCGACTTATTTCCTCGTGACTGATCAAATGAAAGGGTCGAATATCGTAGTGGTGTAATTATTTGTATTATGCATTTGTTGATTGGATTTAGTTTTGTATGGAGACAGCCTTTTCGTAGCTCCCTTAAAGTTTTACCTCGTGCGATTTGATGGAAATTCTGACAACAGGTAAAACGGTTGATAAGCAGTTGTCAGTAAAATTAAGTTCAATCTTAATTTGAAAGTAGCTGCATGAGGTGACACTTATCGCTGGCTACAATATTATCCCATTGAAAGAATTTTAATATTTTATTATACAAACTTTTCCATGCTGAACAATATTATTTAATACTTCTCCAGCTGCTGCGTAAAGGTTAGAAACATTTTGTTGCTTTAAATAAGACGGTATTTATTATCTCAATATGTAAGGTGCAAAATTATTTCAATTGAGTTGAGATTCCGGTAAAAATTTGTATACGAACAAAACTCGTAACGAATTCGTCGACTCGATTCACTCTTTTTTAAACCTCGTCATATTCCAAATAGTAACAGGACACTGTAACCAGTAACACATGTATTTCGTTGTCACGGTACAATTCGTTACTCGCATCGCTGTTCCGCATTTCAACATCGATTCATACGTCAATCCACCATATCCGCGCGACGCTACCGTGGTCACCGTGCCGGCAAATATTTTGAGGGCAGTTTATATTATTTGCGAAATTAAAATTCACACCAATGCTGGATCGATGACAGCACGCATACGTATGTGCTTCGGCCATGCTTATGACAGACGCGAACAGATCGCATCGTTCGTCTCAGTATTGACTCAACATTGTGCACTTCATATTTGCAGCGCAGTGCGCGTGAAGTTAATTCACTGGGAAATCGGCTGTTACTCGTACACTGGCATTGGAAACGTAACATACGATCGGTGAGGTTTGTGCGTTACAAAAACATACATGGCAAATACCAACGGCATACCATTTATTTATTTTAAACGCATGCTCGATTAATGATGCCATTTCAAGTGACACGAGCACCGCTCGGTTTGCGTGATTCTATTAGTGTCAAAATCAGATGCGCGAAATCGACGCGCCGCAATCTGTCCGACAACATTAACAATCAACATAATTAATAACACGGGGCAGGTATTAGTACAATAATAATGGATACATGCGTGCTCCAGGATCGTCATTTCAGTAATAAAACTCACCGTCGGCACGTAGCGCTGTCTCCCTCCGATTGTTCACCTGAAATCCAGCCCAAAGTGTACTTTGCAGTTGCACCTCGACCTCGATAGCGCGAGGTACACGCGAGGAACGCGTACAGGCAATAGATTCGGCCGTGCAATTTCACGCGCACCGTATGGTCGTTATCCGCGCAAATTATTCCGCGCGACGAACCGCACAAAGAAAATCACCCCGAAACATACCACGAATCTCGAAACTGGGACCAAGCGTGTCATCAACTCGCAGATACCCGTCGATCGGTGCCACGCGACGAGACGTCCACGAAGTAAGAAAATAGAAAGAAGAGACGCCCGTGAAACGAAGAATCAAGTGCCTTGCTGGAACTGAGCGTACCTAGACGTCGTCAAGAATTACTCCCGGACTTTACTCGTCCACCGCAATTACCTGTCGCGACTATCTCCGAGCAACGTATCGTACCTCGGCCGCAACGATCCGTCCAAAAGACCGAGAAGCAAACGAACCAAGGCCGAAAAGCACGCAACCAGAAAGCAAAGCGACACCCGCCGCTCGCGATTTTTGTTGACGACTCAAGCGGTCAGTCCAAGCGAACAGCCCCGAGACAAGCACAGTCGAACGTGACCGATGAAAGTCGCGCGGCCGATCGCGTGAACGGCGACGAGGGGCCCCGTTTATTCGCATAAGGTCACCTGGCCAAGGCAGGAGCCTTAAAGCAGCGCGCTAAACACGGTCGATCGTCATCGCTAACGTCAGTGATGACAGCAGTGAGGTGGCGTGCGGGCCGTGGTGTTAAGCTCTCGTCGGATAAATGTGCGCGATGTATTATTACGCCAGCAAGCTGACTGCGGCGGCTCTAAGCGGCGGTGGTTCCTTCGGCGGGGGTGGAGGGTCCGCGGGGGGTGGCGGCGGCGGTGGTTCGGCGGTGTGTCGATGCCACGAGGCGCACAGGGAGCAGCAGCAGCAGCAGCAGCAGCAACAACAATCGCCGAAGAGGAATCAACAGCAGCCATCGCAGACCGCCTCCCGTCATCATTCCCGAGCGCCACGGGTGAACACCCCCACCCCCGGGACCGCCACCACCGAGAACGTCGTCGTCGAGCATCCCAGGCCCAACCATTATCATCGTCATCGAACCAAGCACAAGGTATGTCGATTTGTTAAGTTTCAATTGGACGCGATTCGCGGCGTGGAATACGGCACGCGCGACTTTAATCGAGGTCGCTGAATTGAATTGACACGTTGTACATTGGTGGATTCGTTTACCTCGGTTACAGGTATTTTTGCGATTGAAATTGCGGCGCACCGGGATGAAATGAACATTATCGTTAGTTAGGCGATTTTTGTCCGTGAGCCGTACAGTCTGTGAACATTGAATTAGAATAATCGAAAGATTTCAATGTTTTTCATACGAGCAAAGTTTATTGACCTATTAATTTCTCGTGCGTACGTGTATGTACGCGACATATCAATAATTGATCATAGCTAGTAGCTATCCCTTTTCAGACAGTCTCAAATTCGTGGAAAAATGAACGAAATAGTCTCGTTAATTTAATTAATTTACCAAACGACGCGTACGCAGTTGTACCATTATTCGTGGAAATTATGAAAACGGGCATACAATTTTGCGCCAACGAAACTGTCTGTTGCAAAATTGTCACTTACATGTGCCCGTAACTACAAGAAGTCTACTCGAGCACTACGAGTTCCTATATTAAATCTTCATAGAAATACAGAAGCTTCTCGGTCCCCCCCAAAAAATACATCAATTTCTTTATTCCCACCCATAAGTGGTTCCACTCGTGAATCGCACAGGGTGGACTGTAACCGGAAGTCACAATCGAGGCGGAAGCGCCGGAGGTCTATCCCTTGGCTGAGGCGCACGACGATGATCGCAGCTGCGAAATCCGTTGAGGCGTCTCGTAAAGCCGGTATCGCGATGTTCCCAAGCCTCCGGGCTTTCCACGTCGTCCCGATATTCCAGTTCAACATCCCTGGGACCATGAATCGTAACGCACAGAGACGAGTTTCCTCAAGTTTTCCAGCGAATGTCGTGACGAGCTTAACCGGTTCCGACAAACTTACCGAATCATTGGCCGCGCGATTTCGGGAACGATGAGACAGGCGCAAACGTGCGCCAGGACGGCAGAATGGAAAACGTGAAACCGGGATTATATGTCTCGTATAAATTTCATCGTAAATTTCTGTTGGCCAGGGGACGTCTGATCACTTCGGAAGTTTGTGACATTTGCGAGGATTTTCTTGTTGTACACATTAGGGATAGGTGTCAGCCGAGCGATGCAATTATTAAATATCCTTTTCGTATTATTCGTATGTTTGTTTAGGTGAACGTTGAATTAGCAAACACAATAGGAACAACAATAGGTTTCTTAGCTATTTGGATATTTATTATATTTTTGTCATGTTCAGAATTATGATTTATCTTTCGAGAGTTAATATATATATGGTATGACGATACGAGCGACAGTAATTGATTACTCTAAACATAATGGAAAGTTGGCTTCACGTTAGCAGATGCGCGATAGTTGTATTATTTGGCCGGATAACGTTAATGAGTATTTCGAGTTGAAAATTTCGTAGGAATTTTCAACTAATTATTCGCGTCTCGAGTTAGCGAAATTTCTGCCCGGTCATCGCCTCGAATTCCAGAAGCTCCGACAGGAAATCACTGCTCCCAACTATCCAGTGGTACGGTTCAATATTAAAACCGGGAATTCAAATGTTGACTTTTAGGCTCGTTCGCATTAAATGTATAAGCCGAAGCTTGTTACCGGAATTATTTACATCGTTGATATAAACGATACACGTGATGCAAGAAGATTATTTTCGAAATTAAATTAAATACGTACATGAATGGATAAAATAAATGAGTAAGGCTACATCATTTAATCAAATTCAACAAGAATATCCGGTAGAAATAAATTTCACTTAAATTACGCAGCGTGAAAGTTCAGTTTTACCAAGAAAAGGGTTGAACATAAATGTGGAAACATGTTATTATAATAAAGTGCTCAACCAATTAATGTAATCAGCTGTTCGTGCGTTTATGTGCTCTTTCTTTGCAAAGTGTTCCGGGGACAACAGTAAGGAAAAAAGGGGGGAAAAGAAACAAAAAAAATAGTGTAGCGTGCACAGTAAATAAATGGTCGAAGAAAGTTTTTTTACCTTAGAAGCGTGGTTCCCCAGGCTTGCCAAGAAAGCGATGCTCTCTCCGAGCTACCCCTTATCAAAGGCTTTGTAGCGATTAATTCACCGTGCCACCCCCTTTCGGGATAAAAGCTAATTTAATTTCCATACCTGCACCCGCCTTGCTGATCTCTGCTTTAAACATCAGGAAGATACATAGGCTGCTGCAACAGGCTATTCTTTATCCCCCATGAACATAATTATCCTGGACAAATATGTATTCTTCATTCGTGCCGCAGGGTATACAAGTAAATGTTCATTACCATTACTGTTGCACATGAAAATGGATATATTCATGTAAAAAACTTTCAGAATGTAATGAAACATTTATTAATTCTTTGGTTAGTTTATTAAAATTGTAATGTTTCTTTATTCATGCAATTTTCTTATCTATGCTGTTAGCAGAGAATGTTTGCCTTACTATAAACTTACGAATTACGTAGTTCGTACTATCCATTTCTGAGAATATTCATACTTTATCGCGGCACTGTTAAAAAAAATTATTTTCCACGGATTTAGAAAGCCTCGTCAAAATGGATAAAATCATTCGCGCGTGGCAAGTCTTTTGTTTTTGTGTAAAACATTACGATTCTGCCTATTCAATTCCTAACGACAAATACATTTGTTTTAATCCGCCCCCGCTGCACGCGTATCTAAACAAGACGAGGCGCCTGAAACGTTTTACTTTGGAGCTTTTTAAATGCAGGAAGGAACACGCTGGTTTAGTACGCCGGTGCTATTTCGGGCGCGCTTTCCAGCATGTACGAATCTCGTAAATCCGTGAAATCCAAGGGTGAGCGCCAGAATTAATAATAAAAGGGGCGCTGGCTGTCCGACGCTTGAAAAATCCAACACGTCGCATCCCGGGGCACGTACTCGTGTGTTAGACTGAAAATCTGACCACACGTGGACCCGCAAACATATGCGGGGGTTCTCATGGATGAATTAAGGGGCAAAAGTAGCTACTTGAAATGATGAATCAAATTATGTCGCGCACTAAGCCGTCCGTGACGTATTATTACTTAGGACATGAGAGGGCAATCATTTACAAAATTCATAGAAACGAAAAGTCAAGTGGTTCATTTGTAGTTCGACGGCGCAATAATAGTACGACCAACAATAAAATAACATAGTACGACAAATATTTCTATGCAATAGAAACATATAGGGGTGAGCAGGTGTTTGGAAGACAGCTAGAATTGCAAATTAATTGCCTGCCTGAAACGTAAGATTGCTTATTGAGTAATTTAATACAGATAAATATATGTCATTCTAGCCGTAGAATATTTGCAGCTTTTATTTAGGCTAATTACATGTTTCACGTTTAAGGCAATTAATGAAATTTATGAAATGTCTGCGGGGCAAAGATTGAAAAATCGTCTCATTTCGTTTAAACAATGTCACCGTTCTGTGAAAGTAGATTCTATCTGCGCAACACGCAGTAGTATCGCGAAGAAAGAGAATATTTTCCCCCTTTGTATGTTTGAAATCGTCTCTGTAAAGAACTCTTGCATGACAATTTCAACGCAATATTTTTGTTACGTCTCGTATAATTTACAGTTTATGGTTAGAATAACACGGGGCAAGATATCGCAATGAAATATACTTCTTTTATATCTAAATAAAGAACACAACGAAATGGTGCAACATAGAAAGTGAGAATAGGTATAGAGGGGAAAATATAAACGTGCAATGCATTTCTTTATTGCCGGCATCGAGTCGTAACGCGAAGTTACAATATTAAACCGATTCCTTGCCTCCAGGTGGGAGAATATTTTCCGCACAAAATTACAGGGTGCTCCCGAAGCTATCCAAGGTTAGAAGAAAAAAAATTCACTTGCCAAAAATGCAGTTCCGCGTTACGTTTGTGCACGGCGGAACAAGAATATTCCGAGGCTGGTCTGAAAGTTTCAAGCTCGACAAGACGGGTAAGGCTCGCGAAATATTCGGCCCGTGGCGGTTACCGCCTTTCCTTTTACCTCCCTTCGTCTATTTTTGCCTCTTTCGTACTTTTTGCTTAAGAAATACGATTTTTCATGCACTCCCCAAAAGCACCTGTCCGTATTTAAAGGAAGGTATTTCCACTGGCACTTCCAATTTCGTGTTCTTTTTCTTTCGCCAAGTCTTTTTAGTTTCCGTTTATTCTTTACGTGTCAAACATGCTCGGACTGGTTGATTCCCGTCGTGTCATGTTTCCCCGCGTTAAATATAAGCCACTTAACGCGTAGAATCGTACTTCCGCTGCCCATAATACATTCTATTTTCCAAACCCTCCGCAAAATCTTCAACGATATTAACATCACGCTTCTTGTAAATCCATAGCATACGTCGAACGCTATCACAGTTCCTTACAGTCCCCGGTTTCAACCAAGATGACCGCCCGACGCGGCGAGAAAACCGCGTGGAATTGGCGGTTGCGTGTACGCGGGAAATTCCGAACCGCGCGACAGTGGTTAGTCGAAATGTCGGCCGAGTTAATTGCCGGCTCGTTAATTGCTCGCGAGCATTTAGTCACGGGGGATGACGACGGATTCAAATGTACCGTCGGCCGATCCGAATCCGTTAAACCCCGGTCGGAATCAGTCTGGGCGAATAATTAAGCAGGGCGCGCGAAAGTGAAGTTCTCGCTTTTTGCCCGATCAACGACAAGGAACGAGGGGGCAACCTTAACTCTTCGCACATGCGAGCGATGTTCCTCGAAATGAATTTCTTTTTTGTTCCACCACGCACCACCCTGATAATAAGGATGTTCCGCGTTGTTAATTAGAATTATCGATTCCGCGTGTCCCCAACCACCCCCCCCACCCCTTTACGAACATTAATTAAAGCTTCGGTAATTTGCCCGCGGGGTGCGTTCGTTTAAAGGTAACATCGCCAAACATAATTGGATCATAGCGGAGGGGTTGATTTTGTCTTTGAATGATATCAAGAGAATCGCAAGAATTTGGCGTTGAGCAATTTGATTGCAGCCGCGACATTTGGATGGAAGAACTGAGGGTTTCAAATTCGAGATGATTCATGATCGTACATTTTGCGGAAAGTATGATTCTGTTTTTACTTCCGTTGGCAGTGCAGTCAAACAGAAGATTAAATGAACAAGTAGTATCAAGTTTTTTTGAATCATGTACAGAGAAGATATCGCACTGTGACATCCGGTTTTATTAAGATACGCTTGCACTCTATTAAGAAATTACATAATAAACGAGAGAAAGTCATAATAATTTTTGTACGGTAGGAACTTTAGTTTTGATTGGTATACAGTGAAAAGCTGGTTACATTTCGTTTTGAGCAAGAAAGACAATAATGCAACACTATTTTTCAGTGAGCGGTATTTAATTAATGACCATTATTAACCCGTGATCTAAATAATTTCTTGTATACCACTTCTTCGCGATCCTATTGTACGCCCTTATTAGATTTCATGAGTATTCCGTGAAATAGGATACGGAACCACTCGAGTATCATTAGAGTGCACGGAAGTGCAGGCTAGTGGTACTAGCGAACACGAACGATGGATGAATGGATTATTGAGTAAGAAGTGCTTGCTTGAGGAGCGTCGATTCAGAAGTCGATACGGGCTTCCGGAAAAAGGATTACAGAAGCACGGATCGTCCTTTGATCTTTGAGTGGATCGTCGAAAGGAACCGCGTTTCTACCTACATTTTGACCAACGAAGACCACGGAACCAAGTTGATCGCTAAATTTTTCTCGTGCGCTCTCGATGCAGCTACTTCCCCCGAGTTTTGAATGAGCCGACTTTTCTATTTGCCGAAAATCTTTGGAAAAACTACGGACACGTGCTGACTTTCGTGTTAAAATTATTTTTTATTATAAAAGCCCTATCTTGTGCGATATTTACCAAAGTACTGTGTTGCATAGAGCAAAACAGAACTCTGCTTTATGAATTAGATTAACTTCATTCGTGCACGATTAATTTTTCAACTATCGAACTTGAAGTGAAAATTGATTTTTCTATAAAATAATAATTCATGCAATACATATGTATAGGGCACGTTCGAATTTGGAAAAATTAAGAAATATTATGATTGCTTTTAATAAAAAGAAAAACGACGGATGCCTTGGCCGTGTACGAGAATAATAAAAGACGACACACTATTTTCAGAATAGCCTACGGTTTCCGTAAAATCAATAAAATTTCGATCTCATCGCGCGAGATATTGGGGGAAGCAACATATTGCTGGTTCGAGAATGGTTCTCGATATACCGATATCCCGGTGAATCGCCGAATGACGGGCAGAATTTCTATTGGGCAAATATTTATCTCGATCCCTTGCGTAGGAATATTTCATGAATCCTGCAGGATTGTAAGCACATCGATCTTTCAAATACAAACATTCATAATGAGAAACTCGACGGTACGAAGTGAAAGATTCACGTGCACTTTGGTTATGCATAATCAACTAGGCTTGCAGTGAAATATTATATAATACTATCAACCTTTTTACGAATTAACTAATATGATTGTTAAATTGTTGGATACAAATGATAGAACGTTTGAGAAAATATTTCTACTTGTTATCGACGATATTTTATTCTCACGTTTATAAGTAACACACGTTTCGAAATGAAACAAGTCTCCCACGTTTCAAGTGGATGACAATTGATATAAATAAATTTGAGAAAAATGATTTTCGTATTAATATCTGAAATTTCTTGTCTGTTTCAGGTGAGTACCATATTTTGTGCCTAATTGAAGGAGATTGGTTTTTACCTCCTTCCTCATATGAGGTACCTCCAAATGTAAGTTTTACGACTGAATATAATTACATAAATGCTTGGACCTCGGAGAATATTCGAAAAAATATCACTTTTCTGTGATAAAAATGAAGATTGATAGGCCATCTAGCATGGGCGTCTATTTTCTAACCGAAAAAATTAATCAAAACATTAAACAAAATTCTTAACATATCTCGCATAACGCAATCTTCCACTTATTGCAGTAAAACTGTAATATTCATACATCAGAGTTCTTCGACTTTCAAGGCTTAATTTCTGCGCTTGAAACACTCTCAGAATCACACAGCAGACAAAAGATTAAATTCCATCAAGACACCGATAATACGACAAAGATAACGTTCACAAGTCCAACGACCTAGCGTAAGGGGAGATTCCCGCGTTATACCTGTGCAAGCGATCGCAAACAGCGAAGAGCACATAATTTTACCGCTTAACTGGCATCTTCGCGTGTTTCCCGCGTCTCGGCCACACACGCCACGCTTTCTAGGCGGCCGACACAGTCGCGCGCCTGGGGGCAGAAACGATCCACGAGTGTGCCGGGAGGTGGCGAGATGCCGTAAAGGGGTGTTCCTTTGAGTTGGCCGCCTCAACGACGTGTCTAGTCTGGTGTCGTGATGACCGGCCACCCCCTCCTGGCTTCCGCTTTGAAGCAGGGTCATTATAATCAAGTCGAGTGCAACTTAGTTAACGACATCAAACCCGATGTTTCGATGGCACGCACCCTGTTCAACGAGGCGCGAATACCGGATGCTCTTGTAATGTCGCACCGCTGCTTGACACGTCCGCTGTCACGGTGGAATTTTATGGTTACGGACAATAGAATTTCCTTGGTGGGTGAAGCGCGTGGCGTAGTTACAATGTATACACAGCTACGGTAAGAAGAAAAACTCGGACTTTATTTATTATTATATGAAACCTAAGGGTTTTCGGAACAACGAAAATCAACTTTGGCGTAGTTCCTTCCTTATTGGGTTAAGAAAATTCAATTTTTCAATATTTGCAATACTTACGCCTTTGATTGGCACAGATATAATTCACAGAATCGGCTTGGTACCCCATCGCGCAGGTCTGTGAGAACAAATTGCATTAACCTGGTATACTCGACAAGCTGTCGATGTAAAATAGACTATATATATGTTGCACAATTTGCGTAGCATTTGCAGTAAGACAGTGAAATCGAACTTTCTGCTAAATGCATATAGAGCGGGCCAAAAAAGGCTTCACACAGTGCAATAGTTTCACTTGCAACTTCAATATTTTGGTGTCACCAAAATGTTGGTGTTAGGACAATTATTCCTGAAACGATATACGTTGTTTTAAAGTGTAATATATGTGCTTCATATCCAGGTATATTGTTTTAGGAATAATTGTCTTAACACCGACAGTTTGGTGTCACCAAAATAATGAAGTTGCAAGTGAAACTAATGGACTCTATGAATACTTTTTTGGTCCACTGTATGTAGCGTGATCATACGAAGTAAGCACCTGCAAATTTTACAAAAACGTGCTTCCTGTAAAAACGTACGAATAGAAGTCAGTTGTGAATATTTTTCCATGTTTCTTCGAGAAAATGAATGTGTACAATAGAAACGAGTTGGTTCAATGATGGTTTCCGTTATTAATCATCGAATACGTAACTTCTCTTGTTAAACTTATCATCGTATCGTACTCACAGTCGTGTCAATCACCGTACCTGCCGAAACACCATGGTCGAATTACCTTATCACCGTCACGAAACTTATTAGCTAATAACAATGATTATCGCGTTCCACCCTCGCACCCACCTATGATGCACCCTTCACCCTTAGACATTCTAAGCGTAACGAAAGTGCATTGTGGTTAGTGAATGGCCGACGAAACAAGTGTTGTATCGCTCGATCGAAAATCGAAGCTATGAAACTTCCAGCGCACGCTTTCGCGAAACACTTTGCGACGTATAGTGTCGAAAGTTTGCCGCCGTTCCCCGGAGACGAAATGCTGACGTAGAAGTTGCTTCTCGTTGTGTATATACGAGGTGACTTGGAAATATGCTATAGAAGTTTAGAAAATGCGTTCTGCCGTGAAAGCGATGACAACGAAATTGATAGGGTTACTCTTCTAATTTCATGGAATTTTCGAACGAATTTCATGGCTCTTCCACTGTGTCAGGATGTACCTGCTGCACAATAAGACAAGCGGCAATTCAATTTATTTAAATGTCTGTAAATAACGATTCGGCTAAGAATAACAGAATGGACGTGTGCTTTTGGAACCAGGGCGTGCCGCGGCACACAACAATCATCGCCGTGACTTTTATTTTTTATTGAAGAAAAAGAGTATCACAGTTTGTCACACGATAAACAATTTAAACTCTGTACATATATGTACCTGTATACTATTTTTCTGTTGACCAACTACTTGAAAGTCCAACAAGAAAGTCCATATTCTTTTAGGAATTCGCATCGTGAGAGAGGAATTGCGCGATGCATTTGTTGCGGGTCGCCATGAAAGGCTGCGTGTACTTTCGTATTCATCTTCCCGAGCATTCTGATGGTTCGGCACGATGATTTCGAATAATGGCCGCCTTACCGACGCGCTCTGCAATTTCCTGACGACCCCGTAATCCATACGCTTTTGTAACAATGCCAAAAAAAAAAAAAAAAAAACAAAATTCCGGAGCATCGTGTCTTTCGCGGATTGATTCCAACGTAGAAACCGTTTCATCGTGCTTTCAATACGCGATCTGCACATCCCTTTCGGGCAAATATTATCGTATATTTCTATCGTATCGTATATTTCTTCGATATACGCAGAACCGAAATACAAAAGTCTGTTAGATAGCTGATGCATAATGCCTCAAGTTTCCGATGTACATACATATTCGTCTTACCAGAACGATAAGTCTTAAACGTTGTACTTTAACCATATTTACCAAATTGCTGTCGCGATCACGTATTTAGTTGAAATATACTTTCGTGTCAACGCAATATACTTGTTCGAGTCATTGGGATTTCATGGAAAGTTACGATTGCAATTCTTTTTTATGCAACTTGCGACAAAATTGTATACAACAACCTACTTCGTTATCATAAGGTACTGAATATTCGTGAAACAACGACACAGCTTGTTCACGATGCAAAGAGAACGGGAGGAAGACTAGTGAAAATTGGAACAACGTTTTATAATGATAATGCAACCGCAGGGGAAGCTCTAATACTTTCAGGGGTTGGCGTAAACTGTTTCGATTACAGGATGAAACTTTTTACGATTACGAGAGGGCAACGCGTTAAAATCTGATAACGAGTTACCGGCGAGATGGCTACTTTATTGCATTGTAAAGATATTATCCCCTCCTCCGATTTTTTTTAAAACGCTTTTGAAATTGTTCGAGCGCTTTAACGACGTTCCCTAGTAGCGTATCCCGCCGCTTAAACCGTATAAGATGTGACGAGAAATTAGCTGAAAGCTCGCGAAACCTTGTAACGGTTCACAGTTCACCGATGCCAAGAGTTCGCTCTCTGAGCAATTCACCTCCTCCTTTTTGCCGTCGTAATTTGCTATCCGATGTTGCGATTACAGCGGAATTAATTTCTTCGTTAAATGCGTTTCAATTGACATGTTCAAATATTTTCCTATAAAATTCGTATAAAATTTGGACGAATTGCATCATGCGATACATATCTTGTCGCGCTTCCAAGAACAAAGTCGAAATTTCATGAGCTATCTCTCTTTTTCATACGAGCTTGCCGAGTTTGCAATACTTACGATCACAAACATTTCTTTACCTACATTAAAATTTAATTGAACTTTCTTAATTTCCAGGAATATCTCAAACCGATCGTGCACGAAAATTGCAAGCATTCATATTTGAAACTATCTACTATTTATAATTAACACCGAAACGATCATTAATTCTATCCAAGCACGGAATCGTTGATCTAACGCGAGTCGAAAAATTTAATGATTCATACACTTAAAATCGCGAGATTTATCCAAAAATTCTATAAAGCATAGAAGTGGACGCTCGCGTCCACCGAAGCACCATTCCATCCCATGAAAAGTTCTATTTCCCCTTTCGCCCCGTTCACCGCGGTACAATAAAACGGTTTTGCAACCCGGTCGCCGGAGCGGATCCTGGCCGAAGAAGAGACACGGAAATAACGAGATTTAACGGGCAGCTTTTATCTTCCCGTTCAGAATATGTGCATCCGCGAACTGAGAAGGTGACGACGAACTTTTCACGGCTCCCTTCGAGAACACACGAGAACCCCCCGTCGTGTCCGCGTATCTTCTTCAAGTTTTTAACGACGCGCCATTTAAATCGGAAAGAGCATCGCGCCGAATGCTCGACCCCATCGTTGGACAACCGGGCTGTCCTTTTCGCGTAACGCCGCCGATTCACGGCTTTTCGTTTGCAACGCTCCGATTGTAACGCCGGACGGCGCGGCCGCCCTCGAAACGGTTGCGAGTAATCAGAGCCACGGCAGAACTCCGCCGCGTATTGTATCCCCGCGCAATACGCCCTATTAAATACCGAAATACGCGCCGTAACAAGTGCCATTATCCGTTTTATGTCTTACTTTACCGGCCCTGTTTTTTATTACGCGGGCACGGCCAAGGGGACCCGGGCGAAAAAGAATTTATTATCGCCGGCCGTTCTTATTGCGCCCCGCTTTACTGCCGTCCCGCGAAAAAAAAATATATAATTACGCGGTTTATGGACGGCCTCTGGGGATTCGATCTAGTTGACGGATCTGAATGCGCAGGAATCGCGCGGATTCTGTGTACACCGAACGAGGATGCCGCGCGAGTGAATTTCGATTCTCATCGTTTTCTCTTCAACTCTGGTTGGAACGGTGCAGAGTTGTAGCGGAATTTATTTCGTGATCGATGAACTATTTGACGTTTGGTGAAAAACAAAGGTATATGTATAATTGGTGGCTTGTATTTAACGAAGGTACTGTGTTCCGTCAGATGTGGAAAGCTTAGAAATAAGTGTTATAATTTTATGGGGACAATTTAAATGTTTCAATGGCTACCGCATTCGCTGTAAAAATACTTCTTTTTTGTATTTCCATTTTATATGATCCTTCGCGGTTACCGCAATTATTGCAGAATTAGTTATTAACGCAAGAATATTACTTATATATATATTGTATTCTATGTGCCTGATGATATGTTTTCGTGCCGCAACAAGATTCTATTTGCAGCAACATGAAAATAATAATAAGATCGAGGTAGCTACTTTTTAGGCGACATCGTCTAACCAACTTGATGGTCCACGTTGCTCCCTTCAGCAAATTGCTGACGACAGGCAACCCTCGTTCCTGTTACTATCCACCTATTCCAGGCCACTAACTAACCAAACAATGCCGACTAATTAAGGATTCGACATCGGTGCAATACAGATTGTTCGTAGGTATGCCTTGACGTTTCCCGTTGCTCGAGTCTCTCGAGTAAATTGGAAACTACACCACAGTCCACTTGCAACCGTTCGGTTCATCGTTTCCATCCTTTTACGGATGGAACGAATAAACTATTAAAAAACCTAACACCTATTCATCATTGATGCCCCGTAATACTTCAACCAACGTCGTTATTTTTTTTAATAATGCACTCCCCTATTCTGTTTCATTATTACTTGATTCTATTTAGCTTCTCATCGCGTCATGTCTCCCGTCGTTTTCTTCGACTAGTATCCGAATCGCGTTGCGAGAAGAATGAATATAAACGACTTGCAATTGATGTCTCCAAACAAGAAGATAACAGATACTCCGATACGTTTCTTAAAACAAAAAATTCTCAGCTATCTCCGTGGTCTTCTTCAGCGTTGATTGACGAACGTTTCGACGAATAAATTCGCCGACACAAGCGCGGAGAAGAATCGGACTTAAATCAATGGAAGAAAGAGGCGTCGGAGACGTCGCGCGACGAACGACCGAGCTATTTTTCAAACCGTTCGCTATCGAACGCGCTCGCATAGAATAAAAACATGATTCTCCGGCTGCCTACGGTGTTCCGCATCGATGCGGGGCGAAAGAAGACGGAAAGGCGGAGGGCGGGACGGCCTTAGCAACAAATAATTCCTGCGATTTGTGCTCGCCTATGTAAGAATATTATTTACGACGTCGTAAATTACGGGCGATTCGTTCCGGCAGGTCGCCGGTAGAGACGCAGCGTCGAGATTAATACAGAACGATTGAATGGGACGACCGAACAAACCGTATTGGATCGCGTTCAATCGGATCGAGCGCGGGACGATTGGTAAAACTGAATATTAATGCCGCGCTCTGCTTCATCGAGCAGAAATATATATTTTTTTTTTATTTCCACCCAGTTCGTGCACTTACATGCCGCGCGTCGGCGACAAAGAAAAAAAATCTTCCGTCGACGAGCCGCGTGCGATACCTCCGACGCACGGAATGTGTATTTCGTTTCAGCTTTCTCTCGTTCTCTTGTCGCGGCTCACTCGATTCCGCCGATGAATTATTACTCCTTCCGCAGTGAATCGCGAACAATATTGCCCAGA
Source organism: Nomada lathburiana (assembly GCA_963667235.1). Lineage (NCBI taxonomy): Eukaryota > Metazoa > Arthropoda > Insecta > Hymenoptera > Apidae > Nomada > Nomada lathburiana. The sequence continues at coordinate 5,583,472 of OY763905.1, forward strand.
TTCCACAGTACTACGATTTGCCATGATTGTCCGTAAAGATCTAAGCTTTGATGAGAAAATGTGTTTTTTTTTTTGCTTTAACACTATATCTGTGCGTGGTAATACTTGTCTACTCTGACAAGTAAACGCTGAAGCCGGAAAATTGTATACATTTCGCAGGATAATTTTTAATATATTTATATGACCTGTGACAAAACAAATTTTTGCACAAAGCCGTGTCGGAATTGTCCAGACATGTACTGCGGCAAGTACAGCAATAAAATTCTATGCCAACGTGTTGCCAATAAATTTCTTTCTCGTAAAGGTTCTATTATAAAAATGCCACTGAGTGAATTATCAAATAATACGGGAACCGCGATCGTCAATTGTGTAAAATGCACATCGGAAATATTATTTACCCTTTTCTGTCGAATAGAACAAAAAAATAGAATCGAATCGGGGGAGAGGGGAAAACGAGCAGGAAACAAAACATCGGTATGAAATAGTCCGAAAGCTTCGTACCGAGTTCGCAAACACGCCACCGAAACGCGATGAATATTATTTTACCCGCTGGTCCTTGTTGCACTATTCAAAGTCGGATCTGAATAATGGAAAGCCGACTAAATGAAAACGCTTTCCGGCAAACAGTGAAAAGTTTTGTAATTGGAACCATCATTGTTGCGCACGTTTTTCGCCGGTGCGAACGACGGCTTCGTTTTTGTTTTAAACAATATCGGTTCCCAATGAAGTGCTAACGAAGTTGTAGGTTGAATTGGCGAAAAACATTGGTAACTTCATTCGTAATCCATCGGCCTTCTGTTCTGCCTTCGTTATTTCATTCCTTTTAGTGTTTGTTTCGACAAGGCGTTTCGTATTTCCATATGTTATCGTAATGAGCATCGCGTTTCGCTTGGTGAATAGTTTTATGAACTAGCAAATTCTTTTTCCACCGTTGCCGCTAAATTTAGCGAGGCTTTTAGTTTCACCTGAAAATTTGCAAGCGTACCATCGATTTCGGACGCGTATATGTGTCTTACCGACAAGTGAAAACGGTATTTGCATCATCAGATATTATGTACGACGCTGACGAACAAAATTCGCCGTCGCCGACTTAAATTAATAAACGTACGTTTGAAATTTCATGTTTCTTCGAAATTCTGATTAACGCTGTTATCGTTATCATTATTCACGATCGCGCGTGAAGGCATTTCATCCACGGAACTCATTTTCACGAAAACGACGGGGAATCGACGAGCCGATCATGTGCGCGTCAAAAGTCAAAAACTTCATCCCGAAACCGGTGCTCCCCTGTCACGGCGGGCAATCGATCTTTCGCCTAGTGGCGACAAATAGAGGCCCGTGAAAAAGGCGTACGCGAAACGAGGAGGCAAAAAAAAAAAAAAAATAAAAGAGAACAGAAAGTGGCAGGGGTGATAAAAGCTGTTCGAACATTTTCGGTCCTGTCGAAGGTTCCCCATTTCGTCGTACCAAACCGAACGTCCATATTTTTTCGTTCGGTCAGCACACTCCTGTTCCTGTCCTACAGACGATTCCGGCTTTACATCGAAAGTCGAGTGACCCGCGAGATTTTTTTCGCGTAGCTTGGCGAGAAAGGGTTGCCCGGGCCAGGCACGAGTCGTGGTCCCTCTGATCCCCGGGTGAAATCAAGCCTCGTCGATCAAAGCTCGCCCTACATAACGAAAGGGAGGAGCAAATTTTCAGTTTCGAGGACAAAAGGAGTCGTCGGCGTTGAAAATCGAAATAGATCAAAGTTGCCGACTACGATCTGTGTTTCTCCCTGGCCATTATTTTGTCCCCTCTGTGTCTCCCTGCTTTCGTACCCCTTTTTCTTCCTTCACCCTCTTTTTCGTTCTATCTTTTTCGCCACGGTCGATTCGCCGATCCAATGCCGGCTCGGAAGTTTCGGGCAATTTTTGTTTCGACGACATCGGGAATCGTTCGATGGTTAAGTCTATTCGGTCCGCTGACATTTTTTGTTTATCCGTAGACGGATTACATTCGGCGAGTAGATAGAACAGATGGAATGCTTCGCGAAGTTTCTACGCCGTGTGATTAAGTTTGCGAAGGTTCGTGCGAGATTCATCGTATGACAAATTGAAATGCCTGTTCCTTTTATCGAAACGTTTGGCATGCGAATTATATTTATATTGCTACCATTATATGTTCATTACGATTTTGTCTCTTATAAATTCGTTGGCGTTTTCCCGTTGACGACTGGGTAACTGTTAAACAAGTCATTCTTTGGAATAATTTTATATACAGCATGTATTTGATTAGTGGATGCTGAATTCACTCGAACATACATCCAACAATGTTCAAAATTTATTATTAATGATCTCGACGGACCACTGTCACAGTTCTTATTCTAATCAAAGTCTGAATCGACGTCTGTCGCTCTGTTTCGCGGCGATTTTTTAATATTTTTCCCTTCCTGACCCAAGCGACGGCGTTAAATCGGGTTGCGCGATGGGCACTGGTCAAAAAATACACCAAATGCATCTTTCACGGTTATCGATTGACCTTTTCCCCCGCGAAATATCTGTACACCGTTGCCACCGAGGACGCATTTACGAGCGCGCATGGATCAAAGTGAATCTGCCGCATATGTATGAACTTCCACGATCCGCTATTCCGTCAAGTTGGATTGATTCTTCGTTTAAATTTTTCTAGACGAGCGATCGGTCACGGTATCGGGGAAATTGATTTCGCTAATTGGAAAGTTCGAATTCGAGGGAGAATCTGTTTCCACTCCTTCGTACTAATATAATTCTGACCCGAATCAACGATCTAAAAATATATTTCAATTCAATTGTTTGCGATTTCCCTGTGCCCGGTATCTCTTATCAACGAACGACTTTGTTCCGAAAGTAGACCGCATAGATCAAACGATCTCGTGTAAAGTATATACATATTGTGAACGTTTCACTGACTGTCGCGCGCGTTTGCCGTTATCTATCGTTGAAAATACACCCTGTTCCAGTCATTCGCGAAGTTCTCGAATTAAATTGTTCGTCCCGCGTCACCGTTTTAAGCGTTACGATTCCAAATGTCGCCATAAATTCCGGAAACGTGCTACTAAGGGTGAAAAGCGTGCTCCCCTTTGGGAACCGTTGTATTACACGTCCACTTTTGTACCGCCGACGTGCAGGTTAAAACAGTGAGATGCGCGGCTGCTTTTAAATTGTTTATTTCTCCGTAACCTACTTGGACGGAATTTATGGATCGACATTTCTCGTCGTCGTTCGAAAGCGAACCACCAATTGCCACGATTTTGTTGTCTCAACTCCGCGCATCGTACATAGGCGTCGCGGGCAATTTAAACGAGGAACAAATTATGAAATATTTTCAATTTGTTTCGAAGTTTCATTATATTCAAATGCACGTCGCTCAGTTGTATCGTAAATGGTCCCTGCGATGATAATCTTCCAATCGGTAATCGTTCGATTGTCTCAATCGTTATTCCTGTAGAAATCAACTGCGGAGATTCGCCTCGTTGTGATCCGTGGGTGAAGTTCGATTGAGGAAAGGCAAAGAAAATAACGGGGAAAGTGCTTATTAAGAGGGGGCGAGGGTTTCCTCGAGCTACAAAAAATTTCTGGCAGGAGTTCGCATCTTCTGCAATTTAGCCAAGGTTGAAAAAAAAGGGGAGAACGAGCGGCGAAGGGATGATTGGCTACCGGTGAAGGATGCGCCGCTGTCGGAAATTAGGTTCTGCTCTGAGGTTCGGTTAATAGACACGCCAAACTGTCTTGATATATTCTCGTATCTGAAATCTTTGAAACCCTTCGAACCGTTGATTGTAACAACGAAATGTCTTTCTTTCGAGTAATCGTTATATCGAGATAAAAATGTCGATAATACGTATCGGGAAATTATGTGAATATATTCTTCCAGACAATTATAATTGCATTGAAACGTATTTAGAAATGAGAACGTTCCTACGCGTCGAACTTCAAATCGAACTATAATATAATGAAAATTGAACTAGTAATCGTGTTACATTTGTTTCAGTCAGAGTTTATGTCATTTTTAATGATACTAATTGAATGACGAATGAGAAATCTTTTTTCTTTCGGATCGCAAGTAAATGGTATACACACAGATGAATAATCTTGTCATGATAATGGTCATATCGTGTTAATTGTCACGCGTTTGTATTACGACGAAATCATTTTTAAGCAGCGCAATTTAAATAGGATTCATTAATCTACGTATAAAATATTGTTCGGACGGAAATAAATCTGCTTTGCAGCTAAGAGGAGGAGGCTTTAATCGCCTCCGCATAAACTGCTGATATAGCGATATTAAATTGTTACTTGTCACGGCTGATTTATTATGCAATATAGGGGGAAATATCGCGATTTCGTGTCGCAATTGGAACGAGTAGGCGATATTTAATTAAAGTTGACGCCGTTCTATCAGTTGAGTGGAAAACTAGCGCCGGGCTAGAATGATTTCCTATCGTTCCTTGAAGTTTCTGAGGGATTTGTATCTTTTCAAGCAAAGAGAATAATAAAATGTATTGTGATTTTCATCAAATCTATCTGTCTCTTTATATCGTTAACGTTTAAATTGAATAGAGTGTGAAAAACCACTAACAGTAAGACAAATTTTGCAAAGTCAATCTAACTTCCTCAATCTCAGAAATCGTACAGTACCTCGTTTAACATAAAAATGATCAATAGAATCGCTTCTGTAATAAACGTAACTTCGATCCGAATTCCCAGCTTCGTTCGAGCCAAGTGACAATTAGGTTAAACGTATGCCAGAATGAAGTCGAGAAGTTGTGAAATTGGCACCCAATTGCGTCCTTAATCGCGGCATTGTTTTACAAAAGTTCGATTTATTTTTTCCAAATCGAAATCTTCCTTCGGGCCAATCGACGTTTTCCGGCGATCATTAGGTATCATATCTATTGAATCGCGAAGCCGACAAACGGGTCAAGCATGATAAATTGATATTTGGGAGTGGCTGGACAGCGTTCAAATCGAAATTTCAGTGCACGAAATCGGCCACGTGCCACAGTTCGACCACGGGACACCATGCGTCCAAGGCTCCGCGTGCATTCCCCGAAACCATTCACTCTTTCCTTGAGATAAACAGTCACTCGATGCGCATTCAACATTTCGGCTAACACTCTTCATACACGCCGTGCTTATCATACAACTGCCTCGACAAACCTCGAGACAATACTATAAACTAAAAGACGCCAACAAACCTGGCCCTGTCCATTAAAATAATCAAAAATATTTGCGCAGTGGTGTTCTAAATCATTAGCGCTTTAGAAGTGGTACAATGTACACGTACAGCGGTTAATTTCGAGGATAAATCGGTTAAAGTCTAACAAAGTATTTTCGGCCTGCAACGTCGACGTCATAAAGATACGTGGAAAGATGGAAATGGGTACAGTTCTGGAAAAAACATATCGGTAGATTTGCATGACGGATCTTTATTGCCCATAGAAAGTCGGGCTTTATTATCGTTGTTAAAGCCGGGCCACATAGCCGGCCATTATTCTGCTTGTCATAGCAGCAACTGAGGAACAAGTTGAAATATGCAATTGGCCGCCTAGCCGACTCATAACGAACTGCTCACGAGAAAATCACCCCTAACGGGCCAATTTGTGGACACCAGGTTAGTTGTTCGGTGATACGATCTGCGACGCCGCGATCATCGCACAAAGGTGCCCGACATCGTCGTATCAAATGCGATTCTTGATGAAAATGGATTCGAATTAACGCATCTCCTTTTCTCCAAGTTCTACTTATTATTTTCTCATTCCTCTTTCTTCCTTGCACGCCGAAATTGTACGAGCTATTGTTACGTTCGTTTCGAAATTTACACACCGTCCTGGATACTTCGTGGAAATTAATTAACGAGAACGGTACTGCGCATTAGCATATAAGTGCCGAATATACATATGTATGTTGAACAATGGGAAGTAAATAATGGGATGCAGATAATTGTAAGATAATAATGCAAACAAGACTTCGTCGTTAATTGATTTAAATCCAATTAGTCAGTGATCGATTATTGCTGCGAAATTAATCATATCGATACTGTTCCAAATATTTTCATCGATAGTACATTTGGTATTTTACAGAGAGATATGACATCCGCGCGTATAGAGACACACGATTCGCAATTTCTCTTTCAATTAATCCAGCAGACGAAACATACAAGTGAAATCTCACAATGACGATCCCTCTGCGGTAGGACAATGAACGATAAATACGAAACATAACAGGGAGGAAAGTTTGCGATGCATTCGACCAGGTTCCTCGCGTATTCTTAAGATGCAATTTCAAATTATCACACTGCCCCCGAATTCGTCCATCTATCCGTGCGCCCGCGATTTCATTTCATATCGGGCACAGCGTAAATAGCTTGCATCCTCGATTCACGGGCACACGCGTCGAGACAATCGACAAATTCCTGATCGATCATCCGGGTCGCGCGGGGGGTGGGGGGATGCGGTCGGGCGAAATCGCGGGTTTCGGTAACGTTCCGCCGACGAATGCTTTATGCAAATTCGTGCGCGGCAGTCTTGATGGCCAGTTCACCGTTGCATCAGCAGGACGACGTGAAGGACCGTTGGAAAGCATCTCGTGCAACGAGAATGCTTTCAGCCCGATTGGACGAACGTTTCCTGATGCAGGTTCAGACGTTCGACCCATTGAGGCCTGATTAATATTGCACTCCGCCGGACTCTTTCGTGTTAGAGACGCTGCAGGGACCAAAAAAAAAAAAAAAAAAAGAAAAAAAAAGCGCGAGGGAAAGAAACGGGGAAGAGTTAGCGAGAGATCGTTGAAGAAGAGCGTTGTCCGTTTGAAAGAAAATATTATTTCGCTCGCGAGCAACGTGCTTTCAGTCGATGAACGTCTCGCTTCGTTCTCCTTTCTTTTCTTTTCTTTTACCTTTTTTGTTTTCGTCCTGCATCCCCGCGCGCCTCGCCTCCCTTTCATTTCTGGCCTTTTCACCCCCCCTTTCGCACCGTCGGATCTTTAATGAGGCGAGCGGAATCACCGTATATACGTAAACGCGCGGGCACGAGCAGACTGAAATTAATTATCGAACCGCCGACTGGCACCCCCCCCCCTCCCCCTCCCCCCTGGCCGCCGAGATTTATGAATATATTAATTGCGCTGCTAGTGGCGTATACGTTTACTTCGTTGACAGTGATGGAGAGGCTTATCGATACGCGACGCCCTTCAAATCCCTCGTTCTTTTTAGCCCCCCCGTTCTTTCTTAGTTGATTTTCAATCGTAGGATAGAAAGATTCTTGCACCCGTAGATTGCGGATATTGCAAAAGGGATGGGGTCTTCAGTTATTCGTGTGAGTAGTCGAGTAGGGCTGAAACGGTGTTCAGTTTTTAACGTGCTTCAAATTAATATTCAGAGGAATATTGATCGACGGATTATTTTATTATTCATCCATCCGCATTCTGTGTTATCGGCATTCTTTGTCGCTTATCTTATCGAACGCTTATCTTGTAAGATATGGGTTCAGTAATTTGTTATATTCCAAACCGATATCGGTCTTTCGAAAGTATTACTGTAATCGCAGGTGAGGAGTATTGCCTTCAGTCTGACAACGAACGGATATTCTACTTGGGTATGCTTCTATCATTCCTAAAAGTAACACTTCACCCTCGACGAGAAGTTTTAAACATTACCGAAAGCTGAAGATTAGGATGAGAGGAAAATTTTTGCTCCGGTCAGGCTCGAATACTGCTCGTGGTTAACACTCGAAATTAACTAATGTTACCTACGTATACGATACGACAATCTTTCTGTTGCTTTTGCCTTTTTCTCGAATTATCTGCGCGTTTCGGTTATTCTCCTCGTTGCTCACTTTTCCTTTATCACTTTAATATGTCCTATTAAAGGGTAACACCCGCGGTGGCAAATATACCTCCTGTCTTCGTGTCTGTTCTCTCACTTTTCTCTCTCTCTCTCTCTCTCTCTCTCTCTCTTTCTCTGTTTGCCCTCTACTTTCTGAAAAGGCTCCCAGATATACCTGCATTTGCTCTTGCATTTCGTTGCAGCTTCACGTGGCAGTTACTTCCGTAGTTTCTATCTTATTTTTGTTCCCATTTCATCGAAGTAAGGAAAAACTTTCGAAGGTAAAGTTTCCTTCGGGGTTTCACGCACGAAACAGATTTCAAAGAAAATTCTACGCTTGTCGCTGACGACTGGTTGTAATTGTTTCAAACTTCACAGGTCTCGGGATTCCTTCAATTTCGTCGAAATGCTGATCGAACGTTCTAGAGTCTACTAAATAGTTTATTTACTACAATTTATTACTGTATTACATTATTATTATCATCTACTATAATTTATTATAGTCTCAGTTTCCGCCGGAAAGTTCTGTCCGCTGTTGAATTAATAAGAAATAATACATTTATTAATATTTACAAAACAATATAATTTCCATCGTTGCTAATGTAACTTAGAAGAGCACATATCTAGATATACAATGGCAAAGAAGGGCAGCCGTATATGTTGAACCTCGAGATGACATTATCGGACAGAGCTTTCTGGTAGACCTATTATATGTATAAAAGAAATGATTACTCGTAGTTAAGATCTGTTATTGATGCGGGGGAGCCCTTCCAGTTAAACTCCCACCGCTACCATGCGAATGGCGGTGACTCACAATCAGTGAATGTTAGATATCAGAGGACACGAGGTGTTGCCAGTTGCGAGTCTAACGATAACCTGCTTATATGCGCAGACACGAACGAACAAAGAAAATTGTGCAAGTTTTAGAACTTAAATTTACTATATTTAAAGAGAATTACACTCCGGTGAGTTTCTTGCGCATTTATTTCATTTCAATACTAAGATTCCAATTAGGGTATACATAAGATATAATGCATAATTGAAACAGCTACGGAGCTGTGTAAATTCATTAATATTAATGCCTAATTTAAAATTGATGCAAATATCAAGGAAAATGGGAGTCTCCCACAGTGATTGTACTTCTGTTTCCATATACAAATGTTAATTACTTCTGGATATAAAAAGTACAAATAAAATGTCACATTCAGCACATCCGACAGTTTCATTGCCAGATAAAGGGGCCGATCGACCTCAGGATAAAAAAACAGATCATGCAAAGTCTGAAAACGTAGGTCAAGTTAGTAATAAAGAGGCCGATCAAGCTCAGTATAAAAAAACAGAGCATGCTGAGTCTGAAAAGGTGGACGAAACGCGAAAACAATTAAATCAAAGTGACCATACATTTACGAAATATAATGATGAAGCACAAAAATCTTGCCCGGAAATATTGTTTCCGTTTGGGGACAGAAATAAAGGAAGCCGAAAAGTTTGACGATTTAGTATTTGAATATCTTGAAGATGGCAAAAAAGTATACCGTCTGTTGCAAGCTAAGCATAAACTCGTGCCTTCTACGAAAATTAAGTCGCAAAATTTACTCTCAATAAAGGAAGATTATAGTTTGGTAAAATATTTCGTTTCTTACCAGATCTCGAAGAGACAGAAATTGTTCAAAGCTGGTTCAATCAAGGATCTTATTATTTACACGAACATTGATTGGGATTATGAGGATTTAGAAAGTAACGGCATCAGAATTGAAGAGATAAGAAATGAAAATGATTTGTTGGATGTAAAAGATTGTGAAAAGAAAACCTTCCGTTACAAGTTTCATGAAACAGTATTAACTTTGTTAATGCCAAAATTGTCGCAATGTTTTGAGTGTACAGCATAATATAGTAGAGGCATTAACGGAGCTGGGAAAATTTGATGAAGCACTTACAGTTTGTCAAGATATTATCAATAACCAGGAAGATGTTTTAGGCCTTGATGATCCGAAATACTTAAATACGTTATGTACTAAAGCACATATATTGTTCAGGCAAGAGAAATACAGTAGTGCATTAAAACTTTATCAAGAGATATTAAAGAAACAGATATCTGCTACAAAGCCCGGCGATACCGGCACTTTAAACCTAAGGAACCACATTGCAAGAGTACATTTATCGGAAGGAAACTATGATCAAGCACTCGCCACTTCTCAGGATGTGTATCGATTGCAGAGAAATCTGATAGGAGAAAATAATTTTGATACTTTGTACACTAAAAACAACATCGGCATGGCATTATACCATAAAAAGGAGTATGATTCCGCTCTACATATTTTTCAAGAGATTTACGACAAGTTTCAAGAATTATACCCCGATCATCCTTCTAAATACGTATCGCTAAACCATATAGGCTTAATACATGCAAGTCGAAGCCAATACCTTGAGGCTTTGAAATTATATAAGGAAGCGCTCGATTTCGAAGAAGTTTATTTTGGAAAGGACCATCCTAATACTACGAATACAAAGAATAACATAGTAGGAACTCTTGTTCAGCAAGAAAAGTACAAGGAATCCCTCGAACTTCTACACGATGTCTTTAAAGGATTCAATAAAGTGTTTGGGCCAAATGATACAAAAACCATACATACTACTGATCTTGTAGACGCTGTGTTATTACGTACGATAAATAACAACGATGTCGAAGAAATCAAACATTTTTTTGAAAGGGATGCTGATATTACTGTTGCAAATTTTAATAGTACGTTATTGCTGCACCATACAGTTAACAAGAGTAAAGCGGAGATCCTACTTTAATTTGTGAGGGTAAAACAGCGTTACACGTTGCCGCGAGTAAGAATTGTGCAGAAATTGTCGAGGTTCTGTTACGACACGTTAGTGGTGATAAATTGGGCAATTTTATTAATGCTGAAGATACTGCTACACGTAGTACCGCACTTCACATCGCAGCCGAGTATGGTCATTCAGACATCGTTAAGGTTTTATTGAAATGTGGCGCAATTTATAATTTAGAAAATATTAACCGTAAAACACCCCTTAGCCTTCCTCGCGAACACGGTGTTGCGAATTTATTAAAATTAATCGAAGAATTATTTGAACATGCAATGAATGGGAATGCTGAACTTATTGGCAAGCTGAAAGCAATGCAGTACGATGTATTTAAAGCTGTAACTAACGCTCGTAATAATCGAAATAATACATTACTTCAAATTATTCAAGCTAATAATCATAAAGATATTGAGACCAAATACTTGGAAATACTAACTTTAATATGAAAATGATAAAGTATCAGTGTCGAAAAGTGAGGTGCTGTATGCTCAGAATAGCGTAAACAACAATTTTTGTGCATATTTCTATAATGTTGTATCAATGATGTATATTTGATACGCACTGTTATAATATTATGCAATAAATATAACATAATTTTTGAGACATATAGTTTTGAATTTTGTATTAGTTATTGCAACCTACGTGGATATCGTAGTGTATGATTATAGAAGTGAATAAAAGAAATTTACATTTCTTCACAGATACTCCAATATAGGCATAGAATTAAAAAGAATTGTATAATTAAAGGAGTGATTTCGTTGTTTCAAAAATGCAGGCGCAAAAGAAACAGAAAACGGCGCGGGCTAATATTTTTGATCTCAACGCGGGTAGTGCAAGTAATTCTTTGTCTAAAATAATAAAAATTTAGAGTGAACGATAGCGAACGAGAACGATAACAGATGCTTATCTTTTAACATATGGGTGCAGTAATTTGTACAATTTTTAACAGCTATCCGATTCTGATAATGATTATTGTGATCACAGGTGAAGTGTATTGCCTCCAGTTTGACAGTGTTATTTTTCTTCTGGCATTTTCAGAACCGCCCGTACCATAATTGTATAATCGATTTGTAATTCATTTGATACGTATGCAGTTATGGAAATCAGTATACAGTAGGATAATACAATTAAAACGGAACAATTGAAAGATGGACCATGGACAATCGGATTATGGTTAATCAAGGCTCTACTTTAATATTACTTTCCTCGGTTCATCCTGTTCCTAGCAACTTTATGCGACAGAAAGGAATGATTTAGAACCTGTTCCGTCGACATTGAAATGCTTACCGGGAAGTAAGTATATACATATATCAAACAAATGATTATGAGCTCGTCGGATAAGACTTGTTGGTGTAGTGGGGGAAGCCCCTTCCAGTGAATCTCCCACCGCTACCATACGAATGGCGAACATTCAGTGTTTGTTAGATATGACAGATCGTGAGGTGTTGCGAGTCCGACGATAAGCTGCGTATCTGCGCAGTACACACGAAGAAAGAAAATTGTGCAAGTTTTATTATTTAAATTGACTACATTTAAAAAGATATTACATTGCGGTGAGTTTCTTGCGTATTTATTTAATTTCAATAGTAAGGATCCATTAGGTAATCGAAACACCCACGAAGCTGTGCAAATTCATTAATATTAACTCCTAATGTAAAATCTGTGTAAATATCAGGACGTGCGGAAGTCTTCCACAGGGATTACACTTACGTTTCCATATACAGATGTCAATTGCTTCTGGATATAGAAGGTAGAAATAAAATGTCACAATCAGCACATCCGTCAGCTTCGTCGCCGAACTGTCGTTCCTCGGAATTTCAATCTTTAGATAGTAATCAATATATTAAAGCTAGCATTGACGAGAGAAAGAGGGCCAGGAGATTGAGTATTAACAATAGAGAATTACTGATCGCGATAAGTGAAAATAATTTTGAGAATGTAGAGCGTCTGGTGAACGGCGAGATAGATATTAATTTTAAGGATAGAGACGGCAACACACCTTTGCATTGGGCGATTGAAACTCAAAATTTGGATGTCATTCAATTAATTTTAAGGAAGACCGAATATGTTGAATGTGAAACGAATAAAACTTTCATCAATTATGTTAAAACGCTTGACAGGCCCGATATTCTGGAAATTTTGGATAATTCGTTAAATATCAAACCGCAGATTGAGGATGAAAAAATAGTAGAAAAACGATCGGAGTGTATAAACACCGACGATGTTGAATGCAGGAAAGATGGCCAAGCTAAGAATAAAAAGAAAGATCAAATCGACTGTGAAATGATCGGTCCGGTTAATAGGGAACTGATCGATGCAGGACAGTGCAAAGAAATAGATCCTGTTAAGCCTGAAAATATGGGTCAAGTTCATAATAAAGGGACCAATCAAGCTCAGTGTAAAAAAGCAGACCACGTTAAGTCCGAAAAGGTGGTCGAAGCTTTAAATCAATTAAATCAAAGTTTTACGATATTTCGAAAATTTGATCAATTACAGTTTTGTCCACAAACTAAACAACAAACGAATGAGAAAAAACAAGTAACCGCTATTCATGGTTATATTTATCAGTTAAAATTGTTAATGTTGTTTTTGTATCGCGGGGTTTCCCGGAAATATTCTTTTCGCCTGGGGACAGAAATAGCAGAAGCTAAAAAGTTTGACGATTTAGTATTTGAATATATTCAAGATGGAAAAAAGGTATACCGTCTGTTGCAAGCTAAGCATAAACAGGATGAGTCGAAGAAAATTACGGCGCACAATTTATTAACAGAAAAGAATGGTGACTATAATTTGATCAAATATTTCCTCTCTTACCAGAACTCGAAAAATGAGAAATTGTTCAAAGATGGCTCAATTAAGGATGTTACTATTTGCACGAATATTGATTGGGATTATGAGGATTTAGAAAGTAACGGCATTAAGATTGAAAAGATAGAAAATGAAGATGATGTGTTGGATGTGAAATTCCGTCGAAAGCAATCCTCGCGTTACAAATTTGATAAAACAGTAGTAACTTTGTTAAAGTCTAAGTTGGAAGGTTATAGTGCAACTACATCGGCAAAGGAATCAATTAAATATACCAATAAGGAGATAAAAGATTTCTTGAACCATCTTGTATTCGCTGTTAATCAACCAAACGAAGAGGAATTAGGTCGGATTGTTGAGTATGAAATGGGCAGGGAATTCGGTTTTATTACTACTGAGAACGTGTATAATAAACTTTTCGTAAAGATGTTAGATTGGTTGAAAAATAAAAACATGGATAGGTTTCTTTCTTATAAAGAGGGGAAGGAATTTTTTGAGGAAGCAAGGACAGGTATTCCTATATGGTTCAATATAAAAAGCCCGACACATACGTTTGTCGGACGAGTTAAACAATTGAATGATTTGCATAGAATGCTGCAAGATCAAAATGAGAAGGAGAGACAGTTAATTTCCATAAGTGGCCTGGGAGGTGTCGGAAAAAGTGAATTGGTCAAACAGTATGTCAATCGGTATAGTCGACAATATGACAATAAAATTATATGGATAAATGCTGAAAGTTACAGATCACTTGCCGAATCGTTCCGTACACTAGCTCGCGATGAATTGAGGATAAGTACAATAAATGCAGATAATAAGGAAAAGGAAACGCGTTCCATAGTTGAGGATGTATATAAGTATCTTTCAGAGGGAAAGTGTCTCTTCATTTTTGATAATGCCGAAAAATACAAAAGTGACAATGAATTTGATCATGGCATAGCGAACTTCTTACCATCTTTGCCACCTGGGTATGATAGACCTTATATTTTAATTACTTCCCGTAATAATAAATGGCCAGAGAACGTGCATGTATTACAGTTGGACGTATTTAATGAAGATGAAGCGACGGAATTCGTTGAAAAGTCGCTAAACGTACAGAAGGAAATGCAGGAAGATGATATCAACGAATTGGTGAGGCAGCTGCACTGTTTGCCTTTGGCATTGCAGCAAGCTGTAGCCTATATAAAAGTAGAGGATCAGAAGTTGAAGAATATAGGGAAGTTGTTCAACATTTCGGATTATCTAAAAAAGTTTGCGGAAAAAGCGGCAGATGTTCTTAATTTCAATTTTTCCGAATCTACAAGTAATGATTACACTAAGACAATATTTACAACCTGGAATGTTACTTTAGACGTGATAAAAAAGAAGAAATATGGCGGTAACGCCTTAAAAATATTATACGTCGCGTCCTATTTGGCTCCTGAAGATATACCTACACTAATGTTCTCTGGTATCATAAAGGACAATGGCAAAATAGCCTCGGCTATCGAGTTATTAAAGCAATACTCAATGGTTAATTTAGAACACGCGAGGGTCAATGTCCATAGAATTGTACAGCAAGTAATAAGAATAAAGTTGAAAAAGCAAAAAATGGAGGAGGAAGTTTTAACAAAGGTATTGGAATCATTTTACGTTCACGGGGTGACCCCGGACAACATAAATCACGCAACATCTCTTTGGATCCATACGAATAAATACAGCACACTGGCGCTGGGATCCCTATGCCTTTTAAATATGATTGCCCAAGCGTTAATGAACAGTTCTAGATACGATGAAGCATATTTAGTTCTTGAAAAGATCTTACAATTCCTGAGTACAATACGAACAAATTTTGTGATTGACCCAATTAGTGAACTAGCGACGAAAAATAACATGGGCGTGATATGTTTGGAGCGAGGTAAATACAGCATGGCTTATGATATTTTTCAAGAGGTATTGGTCAGGCAAGAGCTTATTAGCGGTACACATAGTTATGAAGCTAAAACTGTAAAAAGTAATTTAGCCTTAGCGTTATTGCATCAAGGTGAATATACCAAAGCCTTAAAATATTACGAGGATTTATATGACATGGAAGTGCGCTCAGGAAGTGAGCAGCTTGCTGTTACGATGGCAAAGTCTAACATAGCAACGATCCTTCTTAAGCAAGGTAAAGTGAATAAAGCTCTATTAATGTTACAAGAAGTATATCATTTGGAAGAACGTGTGTTAGGGACACATCATCCCGAAACATTAAAAACGAGAAGTAAAATTGCTTGTGCGCTTGTGGAGCAAAGTAAGTTCGAAGAAGCTTTACAAATGTTGAGAGAAATATATAATGCCAAAAAATTCATTTTGAAAACGGACAACCGAGGTTGCGCGATCGCAATGAGCAACATAGCATCAATATTTTTTAAGCAAGGTAAATATAACGCTGCTTTGGAAATATTTCAAGAAGTATTCCATGCAGAGAAAGATGTTCTCGGGGAGGATCATCCTGCTATTTTGGCTACACGGCGTAATATAGCGGAAGCATTAAGGGGGCTGGGAAAATTTGATGAAGCACTCACAATTTGTCAAGATACTATCAACAAACAGAAACGAGTTTTACGCCCTGATCATCCGGATATCTTGCATACGTTACATACTAAAGCACATATATTGGACGGGCAAGGGCAATCCAGTAGTGCATTAAAACTTTATCAAGAGATATTAAAGAAACAGATATCTCCTACAGGGACCGACCATCCCGACACTTTAACCGTAAGGAGCATCATTGCAAACTTACATTTATCGGAAGGAAACTATGATCAAGCACTCGCCACTTGTCGAGATGTGTATCAATTGCAGAGATATCTGAGAGGAGAAAATCATCCTGATACTTTGTTCACTAAAAACAGCATCGGCATGGCATTATACCATAAAAAGGAATATGATTCCGCTCTACATATTTTTCAAGAGGTTTATGACAAGTTTCAGGCATTATACCCCGATCATCCTTGTAAATACATGTCGCTAAATAATATAGGCTTAATACTTGCAAGTCGAAGGCAATACCCTGAAGCTTTGAAATTATATAAGGAAGTGCTCGATTTCGAAGAAGTTTATTTTGGAAAGGACCATCCTAATACTACGAATACAAAGAGTAACATAGTAGGAACTCTTGTTCAGCAAGGAAAGTACAAGGAATCTTTCGAACTTCTACACGATGTCTTTAAAGGATTCAATAAAGTGTTTGGGCCAAATAACACAAAAACCATGCATATTAGAAATCTTGTAGGGACTGTGTTATTACATGCGATAAATAACAATGATGTCGAAGAAATCAAACATTTTTTTGAAAGGGATGCTGATATTACTGTTGCAAATTTTGAGAGTACGGTATTGCTGCACCATACGGTTACCAAGAGTAATGTGGATATTTTAAATGTATTATTAAAAAACGGCGGAGATCCTACTTTAATTTGTGAGGGTAAAACAGCGTTACACGTTGCCGCGAGTAAGAATTGTGCAGAAATTGTCAAGGTTCTGTTACGATATGTTAGTGTTGATAAGTTGGGCAATTTTATTAATGCTGAAACTATTGCTACACGTAGTACAGCACTTCACATCGCAGCCAAGTATGGTCATTCTGACATCGTTAAGGTTTTATTGAAATGTGGCGCAATTTATAATTTAGAAAATATTAACCGTAAAACACCCCTTAGCCTTTCTCGCGAACACGGTGTTGCGAATTTATTAAAATTAATCGAAGAATTATTTGAACATGCAAATAATGGGAATGCGGAACTTATTGGCAAGCTGAAAGCAATGCAGTACGATGTATTTAAAGCTGTAACTAACGCTCGTAATAAACGAAATAATACATTACTTCAAATTATTCAAGCTAATAATCATAAAGATATTGAGACCAAATACTTGGAAATACTAACTTTAATATGAAAATGATAAAGTATCAGTGTCGAAAAGTGAAGTGCTGTATGCTCAGAATAGTGTAAACAACAATTTTTGTGCATATTTCTGTAATGTTGTACCAATGATGTATATTTGATACACACTGTTATAATATTATGCAATAAATATAACATAATTTTTGAGACATATAGTTTTTAATTTTGTATTAGTTATTGCAACGTATGTGCAACATTTTTTCACAGATACTCCAATATAGGCATAGAATTAAGATGAATTATATAATTAAAGGAGTGATTTTGCTATTTGAAAAATGCGGCGCAAATGAAACAGAAAACGGTGAAGGCTAATATTTTGGACCACAACGCAGGTAGTGCAAGGAATTTTGATTCTGAAATAATAAAAATATTGAGTGGAAGAGATCAAATTTGTAAGAGAAATGTTTTGTTCGAAACCAAAAATTCTGTAACAATGCGCACAGGTGAACGCGAAACAATCATACAATTTCAGCTCTTTCGGCTAAATTTGAAAGAGTAATATTTCTCAAAATGAGAGATGCAAAAATTGCATCTTTGAAAAAGAAAGTGAAAAGAAACTGCAGCAAGTGAACCTGTAAATGGTTCGATAAAATGTGTCGTTACGAGTTTTCGATACTATAATACAAATTGATATTGGCCTGCGAAAACGATTGCCAATAAACCGCAATTAAGCAGACGGAATGTAACTTACGTCCGATGACAAGTGAATGGGTATAGAGAAGTGATCTTTTGCCACATCAGAAATTAGATAAAATTATTGCGTCTGAGTAAATTCTTGCAACAATACATAATAAATTAATTATGCGATACTGTGTAATTATATGTTTCGCAATTACCATATCGTATTGTTACTTGAGAAAAATGTATGAAAATGAGCGAAATGTCAGTGCTACCTGAAAGTTTGTAGGTCCGGATCTTAAAATAATTATTATGCCTTAATCGAGTTGTTTCTAAATAATTGTTTGAAATAGTAATTGCGTGCATGAAAGGGGAATTTATATTATAATTTCCAAATTATCGAGATGTTGATTGGGTTCAGAAAGGGACTAAAAGGTGTGTAAATTAATCGGGCAATCGAGATGAGAATTATTGGAGTGCAGATACGCGTGTGCATAAATATGTACGTAGTACATATATAATATGCACTTCTGGTAGTATGAGAATGTAATATATTTTTTCCTCTTTGTTTAGCCTCCAATCATTGTATTTTTTATTTTTACCAACAAGAATACGTATTGTATAAGGAAAGAAGGATTTTCATAAGGCAAAGTAATTAATTTTGTTTTATTTTATAAGAATTTGATGTTTGGTAATTAAAGTTTGGATTACCCAAGGTTTTTAATAGAAGTTTCTCTTTTATCAACACAATACGCGCTTTGTTATGTTTTGTATTTTATATTAAGAAATATATAAAAATTTTATATTTAGAAAGATATTTTATACTTAGAAAGATATAATACGATATATCAGATACCTTGAGCGACGAACTAATTTTATATAAATTGTAGTACTGTGCATGTTTTGTTTTGATCCGAATTTATTCGACATGTGAAGGAATGACGAATATGATACAAGAGAGATTTATTTCTAAGATTAACTAATATTGAGATTAACATTACATTGTAACAGTGTAATGTTCTGGGTAATTATTAAGGGCTTTTTGTACAATGGATGACCATAAACTGTACATTTTTATAATAAACGATTTATGCTCACCAATTTGTTACATACAATGCATACAATTTCCACATGCCATATCATGACGTGTGGCAAAAATGGATTGAAAATTTAAAATTTCTCAATTTAAAAGAAAAGGGTTTGCATAATCGACGAGGTGCATATATAATTATCCATAATTTTTTCGGAAACATAATTTATCGGAGAAGAAGAGCAGATTTTTTAATTTCTTAGATCGATTCAATAATTACGAACATAAAATATTTTTATATTCCCTTACCTTACCTTCCCATAAGAAATTCTTAACTGCATGTTGACTTTCTACGTAACTTTCACATGGAGGTGTACAATATAAGATACGAGTATATTCGTCCACGGGAATTCGCCACTTCATCTTTGCACTCCCCGAAAGGCAGAAGTTATTAAAATAATGCTTGCTTCGTTTGCGATGGCGGTACCGAGACCATTGAATAAATTTGCAATTCATAGAGACCAGAACGATAACCGGATTCCACGACTTGTGGAGTTTGATACGAATGTATTTGGTGCAAGAGTATTTCCTTTCTTGTTTGAATTCGAATGTTCAATATTATCGCGTTATAGCCGGAAATTTGCAAACAGCAGAAAGATACAAAACATGCGAAATTAATTGCATACATGTAGTCGTGAACATTGACGGTAATTCTGAAATTGTTGCTTGCGCTGTATTATTAAAGTGCAGAATTGTATCAAATCAGGAATTGACGACATATCGCGCCCATTATTTACATTACTTACAGCCCCCACAGCATTGCGACAATAGTATATTATTAACATATTAATTAAACTCAATTTGCCTGGTGGAATGAACGCAATCACTGTTGGACATTCGTCGCCGTGGGAAACGCGTTCACACGCGCAATGTTTGCCATTTGCAGCAGCGAATAAATAATTATCATTCAATTAAGGATATGTACATTTTAAATATTTACCTTTGGTAGAATAGGCAGTTGTGTTGAACATGGTCTCGTTTGCATTATCATCGTCGTCAGATGATTTCGTACAGAGTGTACGGTTTAATTGATAAAACACGGAATACGAAGCGCTCTCCTTTGCACTCCCGTCTGAACTGTAACGAATAGCAAAGTTTCCAAATTAATAGCGTTACTAAGCAGTATACGACACATTACAAATATACAAAATCATGCATCATCCCGATGTTCACAACAAATTAAATGTGAACGACTCTGTAATTTGAGTGGCGCTTTTTTTTTAAGAAACTTTATTAAAACACTTAATATGAATGTATTGCGAACTTGTTCAATGGCCCCTCAACATTTCTAGTACTGATCAGTAAACGCAAATTCGATCATCCTTGAAACTTTTCATGAACTAATTGAGCGATTTGAATAGTAAAAGAATTGAGTACCAAAGAATAATTTTTTTAATAAAAATTATACTATTATACCATTACTGCTGCTAATCCTAGAAAGAGTAATAGCAATACCAATAATGATATTGAATGTATTCACTTTTTGCGCTTCATCAATTACTTCTGCAGCGATGATACGTGTGTACAAATTCGAAGCCCAATTATGATCCATTGAGTTGACGTGATCTTCTGTATCGATATTCGGTCCATTCCTGCCCAGCCTTTTCTCTCGCCGTTGTCCCATAGCCTCGTGACTTTCCAAATAACAGGGAACAGGAGGGAAATACAAGAAGGGAACAGCCACTACCGCCCTGCCGTTCTTGGAGGCGCGAACCGAAGGAGAGCCGGGCCAGCGCTTTATTTCGCTCACAAAGGGGCCTCTGTGAAGGTAGTAACGAAGGCAGCGACGAGGTCTCATTACCGATGTGTTCCGCGGGGGGGCAAAAACGATCGACTACCCTTTCATCTGTTCGAACGGCCACGAGGGGAAGCCGCGTTAAGTTAAAATCGATTCGAGATAACAAAGTGTGCGGATTTCGAAGTGCTCCGATTGATTTTACCAACGGTGCTGACACGAGCGGAGCACGGACCAGGATTAAATATTTGTCGATTGGTTAGAAACGTACAAAGAAATAAGTCACCGTATAAATAACCCAAGTGTTTGCAAGAAACACAGAAGTCGACGCACACTTCCGACGTACTCCGCAATGTATCCCGTTTAAACTTGTCTATTGTAACGGATCCTTAATCGTTCGCCTCGTACTTCTTCGAAAACCATAAGATTCTACATAAACGTTACACGTTCCTTTTTCATTACGCGACAGAGACATGAATCGAAGGAGAACAATTTTTCGTACAAAGGTATCGTCTGGTCTATGGTATATTGCATAATTCCAAAAATTAATTGCTATAATTCTTTGCGGAAATATTCATCGACACTTCCATGGATTCTAACATTCGTGTCCAGTCATTTGGTCTACCGTTTCGTTTCATTGACCCTTTCCTCGACACTGCAATAGGATTTAATTTCGACGTAAGCAGTCTACAAGGTACGTTCTCCGGTTTTTTCTTCTTCCTTTTTTTTTTTTACAGAAACACCTAATATTTCACCTTTCAAGCTCGCAGCTCGTTCGTGCCTTCGTTAAACAGTTTTTTTTTTTTTTCGCCAACTGGCAAATCGAACTGTCCGAAACAAATAAGTTCCACGTCCAGGCGCGATTAATTTCAGCTCGACGAGACAAAACAGGGACGGGGTTGGTGGCCGTGCGACATAGGGCAGGGAGGGCAACGAGGCAACCGGATACAGAAACTTCACGAGGGGTTGGACCTTGAAGTTGAACGCTGCCACCGCGACGAAAAACAATTAATTTTCTTTCTCGCATTGGCAAACTCCCAGTGTCCTGAGGGGGTGTACGGTGTAACGAGTGAAAGAGAGAGAGAGAGAGAGAGAGGCAAGTGAATGTATATAAGAGGACGGCAGGAAAGAAGGAGGGAAAGAGTTCTGGGGGGAAAAGCGGACGCGGACACAGGTAACGGTACGTTGGTGGGGAAGTTTCTTGGTACGAACAGGAAACACGGAACGGCGAGAGGAAGGGTCGAGGAGTAAGAAGGGGGGAAGATGAATTTTATTGCGACACTTGTACGGTAGTCGTGCTTGCGAATTCGTAGAAACAAATAGCTCGAGTTATTGCCCGGGCGATTTATTTCTGAGTTACGCGGGGTAGGAAACAGTCGCAGGGACGGGCGAAGTTAACTCGATTAGGGAGATGAGGAACGAATGGCTCGAAGAAAGAATGGAACCGTATGGTGTCTCATTACCGTTGTCCCGTAAATATTCCTTAATCTGTACGCGCAATGGCTCCGCCGATAAATCGTCGGAAAGAATTTCATCGCAAAGTGTAATAATGCCGTCAATTGTCTTTGCGAGTACTTGCTACGGGGAAATTAGATGGATATTTTATTTCGTATTGTTCTTAATCGCCAATCGTAAGTTTTGACTTACGCGTGGCTGCAAGGATCGACGATGTTATTTGCGGGCGAAGCTTTTGTTGCGTTGAATTGGAATATTTCGAAATACGAGAAAGTATTGTTTGTGTTACAATTTTCGAGAAAGCAATTTTGCAACAAATTCGCGAACGTGATCTCTCTCGATTGAACAATTTATGTTCAAGAAATTGGAGGACAACGGGCGTAAGTTCATACTGTGTTTACGGCACTTCGTAATTTTTCGTTTTCGTCGTGGCATTCTTGGAGAAACGTCGTCGGAATCGCATTACACGCAACCCTTTATTCGATTGCGCCCCTATTGCGAAACCCGATTACGTGCCAATTCTGAATGAAATTGTACTCTGCCCGAATATTCTTCTCAGAGTTTGCGGTATAGAAGGACAAATTGATTCGATCTTCTACTGAAAAAGAATACAAAGTAGAGTACAATTGCTCCGTATACTATGTCTTCTACATATGTACTTACGTACATACGTACGTATGTATAGCTTGTTGCAGAAAGAACGTTGGGCATCTTTATGCGAAATAAAGGTACAAAAAAGTAAATTGTACAAGCGCGACAGACAGAAATATTTTACCATAATTCCATTTAAATTCTCCGTGCTTTTATAACAAGTAAGTTAGAGGTTTTACTATTAAACACATAAAAAACTGCAGCCTATTGATACAAATTCTTGTCAAATGTACATATTATTGCAGATGATAATCACGAATACATTAAAAAACGGTTCCAAGGTTCACGATAGAAATCTGTTTCTCATTGTTCACTTATTGCTTTACGTACTACAATGTTGTGATTCATATATTACCTTCTTCAGACTGCAACCACAAAATACTTAAATGAGAATTGCATTTCAATTTCTGTATCTATTTCCCAACAGACCGGAATCGGGGGTATTAACAACAGCGACTAAATTAAAAAATCATGTCCTTTCCAAAGACGAATTTCAATATCTCCGAGTCACTGCAATTTCCAATTGGTACAACCAGATATTGTACCACGCATTATGCATTCTCACTCACCCTTAAAAGAACCCCTGGTCTGATTGTTAGTTCAAACACAGACTTCGTGTTATGTCACTCGCCGTGTCTGATTCGAAACGTGCACGATCTACTTACATACGTGTCCACGGCGTTTCGTAAGAGCCACACGTCACATTTCATGCTGCATGCTCGTTATTGGAGCAAAGGTTGCAACGGCTCGATTGCACTCATAGTATACACGCGAACAGCTGCAGCCAGTGGCTGTTTCTAACGTCGTAGATTTTCAGGGCGGAATTTCATTTCTTGACTCTTCCGTCTCGATACTCTTTCAAGACTCCCCCATAGTTACCAAGAAGAGATATTCGTGAAAGGGCGGAAGAGCCAGTCGTCAGCATTTTCAGACGCACGCTCGTTGCCTGCTAGTTTTCTGCTCCTCGTTTCTCGCGCTTTCTCTCGTCTCTGCCCTTAGTTTTCCTGCTCCGGGGTCTTTGAGTGTCTGAGTGGAGCCGTGTATACGTGCAAGTGTGCCCGGCGCCTCTATTTCACCGCGTGTCCGTACTTAACCGTGTGTGGGGCGAACGTGAAAGACATTTTCTAGTTGACGTCGAGTGCGCGAGGTTTTGCTACAGGCGACTTGACAACCTATTTCCTCGCGGGCGAATTTTTTTTTTACACCGTTTTACTTCGCCCGCGGGAATTTGTAGTTTCGTCGCTGCTTTGTTATTAGTTGGACGTTGTTGAAAGGGGTGCCGGTCGGCATGATACGGCGGGGCCTCGATTGTACGGATTGATCGGAAAACGGTGCGAGCGAAACTCTTCGAAAGCTTCGAAAAGCTTGATCAGAAACAATAGGGTGTCACCTTTTTGTGAATAATTTTAGATTGCGACGATACGATTGCAAATATATTTCGTGGCGGAGTTTTGTATTCTTTTTCGTACATCTTTGCTCGATGAAGTTGTCTTGTGAAACGGAACAAAGACGTCGCAGGAAACATCTTGTTCAGAAATCTTAAGCGGTTTCGTTTTTCGTGCTTCGCTTTGTCTGCGACATAGAGTCCAGGACTCGTGCAGTGCAATTACAAAATTATGGTCGCTTCTCGGACACGATAAGTTAGTTTACTAACGAAGTTATTCATCGAAGTTTGAAGCAGTCATTCGGAACATTAATGACGCGGTGCGAGCTCGATACGTTATGCATGGATGTTATATCGTAGCCAGTGTGTGCTAAACAATTTCAAATTAATTATGAAAAATACTTTTCAAGACTTCAGATTTATTCCTTATACGTAAGCTGTCCTTATACATGCACGGTTTGAATTAATTGTTGTCAGTGAAGTTCTTGCATATCATTTTTATTATACAGACTTTAGTTAGTAAATATAATTTATGCATGCATGGTCAATCCTTTTTGGTATGTTGAGGACACATGATAATAAAAGTAACTGTTTAGTTCAAGCACGCTGCAATGTTATTCGAAGAATATCATGCATCTTTGTTTCACTTTCCTCGGACTAATTTATTCAATTATCGTTCGACACGCTTAATCCTTTTGTAGCGTTATGTAAATTAAAAATTACTTTCCATTGAATATCGACGCTTAGTTTCTATGAATGAAAAAGTATAAGCTCAAGTTACTTTATTTATTCGTATTTTATGGTTTACCTAGAGAAACAAATCTTATGTTAATTTGGGCGAACGTACACGCATTGAAAACACGAGACAAGTATCTTTGAAGTCAGCTGACACATCAATTATTCATCGTTCTCTATATCTAATTCCTCTCACGACCACGGTCTCGTTTATTCGTCCTTTGTTCCCGACCCCATACAGAACGGCTGGAAATCTTGGAGGAGACCCTTGGAATCTGCTTCACTTCCAGCTTCGAAAGCTCGGCCTTCCACAAGGGCAATCCATGGCGCCTACGGCGATTTACGTGCTTCCAAGTGAATCTCGCCTCCCGGAACACCGTGGATTATCCCGAAAAAGATAAACCTATCGTTCGCAGACAAAATCTACGGTGACCGTGTCTTGCACTTTTCTGCGTGACGCGCATTGATCCTTCGTTCGCCAGTCTTCTTTCCTTCTTCCTCTTTGTATATTCTGGTTAGCAACTGGTATCGACATTTTCTTTTGGAATTTTTCCGTCTCAAACTTTTTTTCCTGCGTCGCGCGAACGTTTGGCGAGAACTCCGTGGTGAAAAATTTGTCCGTTCTCGCGGGAACGTGAAACAATTTTGTCATTGTAGTAACGAAATTGAGAATTGTTACCGATCATCCTTGTCCGGTTGCGGTTACGGTCAGGGAACACGTTTGGAGACTCCTTCGAATCCATTGCCGTTGAGTTACATCGGTTACGGTACGAGATTTCGATGGTTATTGTACTCGGGATTACTGGTGCGCCACCAGCGCAAGAAGAAAGTGGAATTCGATGTATGGGCGGGCTCGAGAATGGGAAACTTGTGGCGGAACGAGATCGAGGAAGTGTGTAGAAGGAAGTCTCCTTCGGTTCCTTTGGCCGGTGGTCAAGTTAACATCGTGTAATCGATACAGCGTTGTATTTCATAGTAGTAATGCAATAGTAATCATTATTATTGTTATCATAATTAAAAGTTTATTGCATAAAAAGAAAAATATGTACACCTGTGTTGCAAATGTATTATTTCCGAAAATGAAATATAGCTGCCAAGGATATTCATACAGTCATTTTGACATTTTACTGTTCAACAATTGCATTCGCATATGCTTCGAATTCTTTGAAAATATCAAACTGGACATCAGAATTTATACCAATGTCGAGGCTGAATGCACACCTGGCTATGTAACAATACTATGCAGTGAACCGTATGAAATATATTTTCTAATAGATTGGAATATTAAAAAGAAAGACGTTGTTTACTTGAAAATTCATTAAGCAGGAAAATGATCTTTCCATTACTTGAAGTTAAATTCACCTTGAAGTTCTTACAAGCAGTCTTCTCTCACACTTCTCTCCCCATGAGTAAACTCTCGTCCTGACTTATGATCGCATCTCGAACACGAGAAAGCCAGCCCTTCTTCGAAATTTGGATTCCCGACCCAGAGGATCCTAGGTCACGAACTCAATTTACCCTCGCCATGTTTATGCACCTATGGCAAGATCGCAGACAGCAGCTGCGCCGATGATAAACCTTTGCCACCCCTGAAATTGTTTCAATTAATTCGCACACGACCCACGTAACCCACCGAACAACCTTCTGGCCACCTGCAACAAGTAACTTCGCCGCTATGCCTAACTATAAATCGGTTTTCCACACGGAAAAATGAAATGCCATTGTAGTATCGCATTGGTCCGTGTAACGACGAATGGACTGCAATTAAACAATTATAATTCTCGGTCTTGTGTCAATACATCTTTCAATATTTCTTCGAAAGCACTTGGTATCAATTCTGTGGTATCGTTGGCGTGACTTCGAACTCTGTATTAACGAGACGTGTTTTCTCTTCGTCTTTAGAACAGATAATGACACATTGATTAAGTATTACCCAACTTGTGAGAAGATGTATATTAAACAAAAAAAAATGGTACATTTGATGTGCCACAATAACAATAATTGCAACAGTAATTGAATCAGTTAAGTTTGTAGATTCGCAGTACAAAAAAGTTTGATGTTCGACTGCGATGTATCGCAGAATCTAGCACGAAAATCGCCCGATAAACGATTTAGTCCCGTCGCGATATCTAACTTCGTCGGGCGTCTACGGCAATTTAGATTCGATTAAGAACATTGCAGTCGAGGGTTAAGCCGAAAGTCGCTATTTAACGTGGAATCTAGTTACGGAGTTTTGTTTAACTCACTTACAGTTTTCAAGCTGACGCCTCGCCACGCTCGTACTTCCGTATGCTTCCTCCAGTGCGAACTAAACGCATGCATGAACCCACGGAAATGTTTCATTTCGCGTGAATGCGAAATTTCTTTGCGGAACGAGGCGTAAGATACTTTCAAGTTCTACCGATGAAGTCGATGGCAATAAATTCCATACGGATAAATTTCGTCGCAAAATCGTTTCTTCGCATTAGAAAGTGCGGAAAGTTCATGTCGCAAGAAAGAACTATACGGTTGTACAGTAGCGCGATGGTATATTTCTTTTGTTTGTGTTTTCTATGGTGAAAATTATTCAACGCAATCGTAATTTCGTCTGGGTGCTGAAAGTTTCTCAAATTTGGCGGAAGCTATATCCACCTCAAGTTTCGGGAGTATTTTCTCAAAGTATACTTCGCACCGAGTGCGAAGAATTTTATAAAGTTCTGTCCTTTCAATTATAAGTTTCCGTAGTTTCCCGAAATATATACTATTGTAGTATTTCGGAGAATTTCCGGAAAGTGTTTCTTACACTTTCGTCCAATAATCTCGGAAAAGTTTTAACGTTCCGTTCTAACAGTATGTTCCTTGAACATCACGCAACGTATATTTGCCATTTCAAATTTCCTTCGAAGGGGATATCGTACGATCTATCCTGTATGCAAGCACGAAACCAAATCGTGTGCGATATAAATGAAATAAACGACGCGATATCAAATCAAATACGCGGTTGATTCGTGCTTAAAGAACAAACGCGCATCGAGCTACGATTCACAGGACAAGAATAATGACGCAGCCGTGGGTAATCAAATTTATCACAATCTGTTTAACGCCCCCATTCATTTCCATAAGCTCGCGCTCCATTACTTCGTCGTTCAATCATTCCTTCGAATCGTCCCCACGCCGAGCAAATTCGCAGTCGCGATCACTGGCACTTACACGAGCTTTACGAGGCGAAAAGACCAGCTGACTTAATTTGCAGAATTTCGCAGTGCAGAAAGGCATTTACGAGTACGTTACCGAACGGGCGCACGCACTACACACAATGTCCAACGAATAATCAAGATCGGTCCAATGCAAACATAGACGTCATAAGCGGGCGTTCAGAAGGGTTAGATAGATCGTGATGGTTGGTTTCGAGGGGTTCCAAGTCGAGGGTCGGATGGCATTGATACGGCTCGAAGCTTATGGAGAACCGTGCGAGCGGGAAGAAGAGGAACATAAAGGGCCGAGGTGGGAGGTTTTCGTCGATGCCACGGAACCGATTTCGGTGTCCTAACCCTTCCAAAGGCCCGTCGTGGCAATTCAAATTTGCATACTATCAGAAATGCATCGAATCTGGGATCGTGCATGAACCTAATCTGTTCAGCAATGAAGCAAAGATTCACAGGACGCGGGCACAAGCTGAGAATAATTTCGTTGGTTTCGTGATCTGTTAATCGGGGAAGGATTTACCCCATCCTTTGAACAGTTAATATTTGTTTGCGCACCTAATAAATCAATTGCTCGGAGATTATTCAAAACCAAAAATTGGCCCAATTTGATCTCCGACCTTTATTGATATTCACAGAAATATAGTTGAGAGGTACAATTCAGAATTTATGTAGGAAATTGACTAACGCGCGACTGTGGAATACGGTACCTGGAAGGCATTCATATTCATTTATGAAGCAAGGATTTTGGATAAGCGAGAAGAAGACGTTGCAGGGAAAAGTTTCTGTTTTCATTTAAAGCTATCAACTAAATATGTCATTCATCGTCTGAATGATTATGCGGAGAACGAATGATTGTCTATTCATCGATCTTCGAATTCGATAAGTTACCAGAGCGGAACTATTAACTAATGCAGGCATTTTCCCAACAAACGAACGCATGAACGTGAGCAGAATTTCTTAGAATCGGGCACCAATTGATAGAACTAAACGTTTCTTATTATTAGTAACGTATTTGAAATTACTTTTGGCGCATCGGGCATAAACATTTGATTGGCCCGACCGATTTGATATCGACCGCCATCTCCTTCGCGAACGTCGCCCGTTTTGTTTGTCGCGGCTGAACCCCGCAGATGAACGTCAGCTTCGTTCGTTTCTATCGCCGTCGACGCGAACCGGCTCGTTCGAAATGCACGCCGACGTTAGATCATAGCTCGCGATCGAATTTGTCGTCGAATGACCGGCGGAACTGGTCCGTTCGTGTTTAAGAAGTTCCGTTTTTTCGCCGCTTCGACGGCCGAACGAATTCATCGGGTTTTATCTTTTTATTCCGCGTCGAAGGTTTATCTGTGCAACTCGACGAAATGTATCGCTGTCGTTTGTATTGTACTCTTGTGTAAAGGAATAACTTCTGTGTGAACGCACTCGTATCTACGGGATATATGTACCTATCGATGGTCAGAACCGGAAATGCCCACGAAAAGGTTTGCTCGGATTTGGCGAAATACGATTTGCAAAGGACGGTTCTGATCGTTGGATAGACTGCGAATGATTTACAAATTCACCATTGTTTCGTACACTGCGAAGTTACAGAGATGTTCAAATTCTTTGTGCGACTAGAAAGCTATTGTCGAATTGTAAGTAATCAAAAAAGATTGATAATACGATTGAATTTATTTAATATAAGGTACATAAGTTATATGAGATTTCTGCTGTTCATGGTTCGTACGGAAGGCAGAAATTTCATAACCATTCGAGTTATCGACACGCTCTCGTCACCAAAGAAACGGCGCCATGGTTGGCGAAAATATGAAAAAGATTTCCACGGTTGATTTTTCGCCAGAC
This sequence comes from Nomada lathburiana, assembly GCA_963667235.1. Taxonomy (NCBI): domain Eukaryota; kingdom Metazoa; phylum Arthropoda; class Insecta; order Hymenoptera; family Apidae; genus Nomada; species Nomada lathburiana. The sequence continues at coordinate 5,613,572 of OY763905.1, forward strand.
TTCTTCATTTCACGTGTACTTCATCCGCCGTAAAGGCTGCATCGCAACGTTCTATTCACGGCAGTGTGTACATATATCTTTCAATGGACAATAGCGTTACAGTCGTAGATTTATAGGGAAAGTTTTCATCTGAACCGGCTTCGGAAACATTATCGTTCCATTCGATCGCTGGGATTTATCTGCTGAAAATATTGTCACTGTTGAGAATCTTTCGTGGGAAAAACTTTCCAGCCACTTTTATCCTGCCGAAATTCGACACGAAGGTTTCGAAGGTATCACAATTTATATTATTTTCTACTTAGAAAATTCACTAAAAATATCGTACAAGTTATTCAATCTATTTTGTAGCATTCTATATTTTGTTATATTTTGTATATGTATTTAATCGTGTCAATTGTTGTTGGCTAGTTTAAAGAAAGTAAGGTGGGGAAATTTTATAATAAAATAATCAGAGGTTCAAAGGATTGCAGCATTCCCTGAACGACAAATCTCCTGAATCCTGTTTCTCACATATTTTATCCACGGGGCGGCATTCTTTCGCCAGGTCTCTGCACAATGAAGGGTGGGGGACGGTGTATGCAATTCTGAACGAGCAGAGTGTTCGAGGCAGATTTATGGGGAAACTTTTCTTCTCGAGCACTTTGAGGAAACTACCCTGATTCTTTTAGCCGCAAAAATCCGTCACATGGAAAGGTTTCATTATCGGCCGCGGCCCACGAACATGCAACCACTTAAATTGTTTCACGCCAGAATAGAGGAAAACTCGTTTGCTTTTTATTAATAATATACCAATCACATATGCAGCAACGAAAAAGGATCAATAGTAAATGAACTTTCACATTTTCCGAGCTGTATCTAATAATAAAGTTGAGGGCGTAGCAAAATTAAGTAGACTTTTGCAAAGTATTTTATCCCAATTATTCGTGCAGATGATACCTTAGGTACTGTTGAAGTCGTTTGAATAATTGATAATTTAATGAAAAAATGATATCACGAAGAAGCAAATGTGCAATTAACTGGAAATTGTATAGAACGTCAACCGCACAATCTGTCAATGCTTTTTGCGTTCACCCTAATACACTTCCTCTAATAATTATTAAGAATTTACGAAATCTCTAAAGTATAGGCGGTACTCTAGCTATCGAACCGTCGAGACAAATTCGCAACTCGCCGCCAACGACACCCACGCGCTAATCACACGGCGAATAAACAAATGAAAATCGTCGAACTAGAGAAACAGTCGCGTTCCAACTGCCGTATCGCTGGCCATTGTCAAGTGCCACGGCACGGCAGTTCACGCACACACGCGGCACACCATCGAAATCCAATCAGCACGAATAATTCTCTTAATATTCCCTAGCTGCAGGTCGCACGGTCCAGCAGGCCCTGGTAATAAGTTCGAGCGGTAATAAGCGAGGTCTTTTGTTCCTCGTTGCAAACACTGCAGCGCGTTTGGCTCATCGTAGCGTGTATAAACGTTTGATTGATAAGTCCCTTTGTCCGTGCAGCGTGCGTGTGTCGCTCTCTGTGCGCACGGACACGAGGTATGAAAACGGAAACGAATGCCCGTGAAAAGCGGGGGGAAGGGATTTGGATGGAAGGAAATGGTCGCGAGGGTGGACGAAAGCGGAATATAGAATTAGCGTGATATCGGTCGCGGGTTGTCGAGACGAAATTTCCTTGTGGGCGGGTTTTCGTTCGCGGCGTGGAAAGTCCCCTGCGCGAGGAAAATCCGCGAGAAACACGTCGCGGTTTCGGAAAACTCGTCGCGCCCGTGGTTTCCCGACGGTTCGGAACGACTCGACGCTCCGTGAATTCGACGCGGATCATCCTGTTCCCGATACGACCGATCGAGGAAAACGGAGCGGTTTTCGTGCAGTTAGACACCGATCGCGCGCGATGGATTTGCTCGCGAATAACGCGCTGCCCATTCGTCGAAAGTTTAGCGGCTGGAGGAGGATCGTTCTTGTTCAAAGATTGAAACGTGTGGAGCTATTGAAGCGTGCTTCAATGAATTGTGGTCGGATTAATGGAACGGTATTGAATGTATGACGACAACGGATGTTGTCATTGATTGATTGTCAATTGTAGAATTTTTTTGGTCACACGTTTCTCGTTTCGCGGGGAAGTTCGCTGATATCAGACTTGTTTGAAAACGGGAAAACTTCGTTACATGGTACATACCTCGAACAACCAGACTTTTCCGTTACAATTTCTATTCTTTCGAGTGTTGCAGAGAACTCAATTTTGTTTCCCGCCGGAGATGAAAGAGGCGTGGGGGGAATTAAAAACTGTATTGCTTTTGAGCCGTGAACGAGCAGGGCATAGTTCTCTCTATTTGTCAAATGCTTTCGGGAAATACTAACGTCTGTAGCGAAACAGCAACAAATAGGGTAAACGTTTCAAATGGAACTGGCGATCAATCACAGCACAGGCTTCCACGATTTCCCAGCTGACGAATACCAATTTACAAACAAATTCTCCGCTGCATTTGATTTCCTTCGCGTTGGGAATTAAACCGCTTTTCCTATTAAATCCCGATGCAAACGATTTCTGCAGGGCAATGAAACAAAAACGGGCAAAATAAATTTCGGTGAAACGCGAAACGTAAAACGTATCCAATTAAAAATATAAAAAAGCTTGGGAGATTTTGATACCTCGATCAACGAACCAATATTTTTCAGCCTCGACATAACGGAACGAACAAACAGTCGAATAAAAAGGATCTCTCTATTCAACGGACACCGTGGTCCACCTTGTCCCAAGCATAATTACGATTCTCGTACCGTTTCCTTTTACCGGCAGCCGTGTCCCCGTATAAAAACAAGCCCATAACCGCATAAGAAACGGATCCTTAATTCCGCGGAACGGCGAAAGATCACGTTCCCATGGCTAAGTCCGCTCGTATGACAAGCTTCGGGAAAATGCAAACCATAAACTGCTCCGCGTGGAAGTAATTTCATCAAGTTCCCCCCCCCCCCCCCCCCCCCCCCGGGTGCCCGTCCTTCTATTTCATTCCACCGAGAAACATCGGCGTATCCGGCGATGGAAGACACCGTCCACAAACGTATCGCCATCGAGTGTTTTCTCTTTCGCCCGTGATATACAGGGGCAGCGAAGTGGGGAAATGGCGTCGATTCGACGGTGTACGCGTTCGAACCGTGTGTACATCGGGTCGTAAAGCGTCATTAGATATTCATTCGTTATTCGCGAACCGATCGGGCACCGTCTCAGCGGGCACGTTTTCTTGATCTTTAAGCATTCGTTCGCTCGCGGAACGACCCATGAAGCATCGTTTCGCGGCCCGCACGTAGCAGACATTTCTTACGACGCGTTCAACCCCCCCGCCGTCGAATCGATCGACTTACCGAACGTGCATGGGAATATCGCGAATGTATCTCGCGCCCCCTCCAAGTGTTTCGAGCGCGCTGAAAATGCCGGTCGTCTTGTTGTTTCCGGTGATAAACAGCGGGACCACGTTTTTGGTGCTGTTACGTGATTCGAATTTGTATATCGAGCGTGGAACCGGACCCGGGATAAAGGGTTTCGTAAGTCAAAAAGGGGTGGCCGTACTTTTGCCGAGTGTGAAATATTGAAGGGTGCTACGTTTTTGGAATGGTACTGCCGATGGTAAAATCGGAAGGGGTTCGTGCGTTTAATCGTGTTTCACATTCGTTTCTTTATGCGGGTATTCTTTTTGTTTAAATATATATTCTTGGATCGAATTATTTGAGGGTAATCGCGAAGATCGTGAGCGTCGAAATATTGTTTAAATATTGATTCAATAATCCACGGTTAATATTATTTAAATTGCATTGATCGAAGAGCTTCGGTTTGCTTTGTATAATAAGCAAGCGAGCCGGAAATTTTCCCTCGAATTTTCCTGAAAATCTCGCTTCGACGCAGAAGCGAAAGGAGTACGTTTACACAGCCCTCGGAGGCCGCGTATCTCCCGAAATGGAATTTTATCTATACTGCCACTGAATTATCGCGAACCGAGAACAAATTCTCCGGCCAACGTTTTTTTCCGCGAAATACACTCGTGGGTCGAATGCAATTTTCATCCATGTTGCGAGCCAAAGTTCGCGATAATAATTAACGCACGCCCGGGGAACAGAAATGCCGACGCTTCGAGCTAAAAATAATTGCGCGACAATTTTTTGCAACATCTAGCTCCAATATTTTCCTGCATAAAAATGTTATTATATTTCGAGCAATATTATACGGTATGCCTTTTGTACACTGAACTTAGTTCAATGTACATTTTGTTTTTCAAACAAACATTTATAATTCGAGGCATTTTTTTTAAATTACAATCTATGCTTACCGAAATAATGAAAGGAAACATAAAAATTTTGATAGGATAAAATGAAACGATACGATTCACCTTTGACTAATGTCCTTAATTAATGTCACAGAATACGATTACAAGCTTCGAATAAAGGACGATTGACAAAACACGGTGGCGATTATCGAGAACGGAAACGGAGATACTGGAAATTCTGTTAATAAGCATCTACGTCCGGATTTCGTGGCAATTGCGCGTTGCCCCGAGTTCCTTTGTCCGTCGAACAATTTGCAACGTAACTCGTGCTTTAATTTAACCCTTGCCCGCCTGTCGCACGAATTTTTCCACCTCTATTTTTCTTACTAATTAACGAACGTTCTTTTCAATGGTCGTCCGCCGATTCAGGTTGGGTAGTTTCGTTTACAAAACAACCAATTCGAAGCGCTTCTATGATCAGTTGCCGCCTCGTCAAACGAACGTTGTACACGCCAAACGTCATTCAACGCGAATGAATTGAAATTGCACAGTGGAAGACCGTTCGGTCAATTGAATAATCAGCAATGATAAGTATAGAGATTTTCTAGCATCATTTTGCCCGTGTTATCAAAAGGGAAATGCATACTAGTATTATTAGTGAATATTAGTAAATATTAACATTTCGCACCTGGCAAATACCTTTTTTCACATGCCTTTCTTTATTTATTTTTATCAGGTTATGCTTGCTATATTTCTGTTCTCTTTCTCAACTGCATGCATCGTGCCAGCTATTCTTTTCATATTAATACCTTAACTATTCATCGCGCTGTGTATCTCTTTGTGCCCGAAATGGTGTATCATTTCGACTCCTGCATCAAATGATCTAAATACGAACGAGGGAACTTGAAATCTTGATTCGCGAGGATTCTTCGTGAACCTCGGTAAGTCTTTGCTAGTGAGCAGACGCAGACTGAGAACAGAGATCGTACGAATTGTAGAACGTTTCTCGAAATGACCACGGTGTAACCGGTGGACAACGAGAAACAGCGAGTTCGTTATTGCTTCTTCATTTTTAGTACGCGAACTGCTGCCGCGAGAAGTGAATTCCAGAACGCTCGTGGCACACGAAGACACAGCGCGTTGTACCGTGTTTGCTAAGCTCGGTGAATCAGGAGGCGCTGGGAACATTATTATTCCCGGTTCACCTGGCGGATTGCGCTTGTTCAATTCCGTCCACGGTACGAACGTTAATTTGTCGCCATTCAACCCGCGACTTGCGCCTTTAACAAAGCACCGCGGCTCGTTCCGATGCAAATTGCTTAACAGAAAATGAGGTCCGCGCGAAAACTTTTTGCCCTGCCCGTCTGACCGTGACTTGCTGTTCGTGCGCGTCGGTGCCGGGACGTTCAGGTGGTTGAAGTCCGGACGGAAGGGGTTGACAAGAAAAAAAAAAACGAGGACGAAATAGCAATGACGCAAACGAATTCGTTTGGACAATTTAAGGGTTACGTTGCGTAGATTTTCATGCACGACGCGCGTCCAATTGAATAAACTAGGCCCGCAACGTTGCCCCTTATTCTCCTGTAGTCAGCGGGCAGTTAATTCGCGGCTGTCGTTTCTTTATTGCGTTTCGTCGAGTCTGACGAATTTAGTTATCCGCTTTTTCTTTCGAAACGTTTCCACCGACGAAGTGACACCGGAAACTGTTTGAACATTTCATGTTACACCTGTCGGTCCTTTATAATTATTTCACTTAGCTGTTGCACCAATTTCGTTCAACATGTTCTGCCGATTTAAGCTGATCTAATATATTTTTTAGCTAATAATATGTTTTATGAAAGAGAACTCGAAGTTCTCTTTTCCTAAATCGTCTTTTAGCGTAGCCCTTTTAATTACTTCGATAAATTACCTTTGAAGAAATTCAATTAGGTACCGCATTCAATGGCGAGAATGTTCCGGATGAAAGGGGTATTGTAGTACTCTCAAAGGGTTAATTGGATAGAAGCATTGAATCTTATCAAAGAATGACAGCAATATAGTTTTCGGATCAGAGTACTTTCGAGAACGATTAGAGTTACACGAATTCATTCAATGATCGAGCAACGTCGTCATTAGAGCAATCGCCAGAAATAACGTGGCTAGCGGGGCACCAATGAATCAAGCTCGCAGGGGACGGTGGTGATAAATTATTTTCCCAGATAATATATAATTATTCGTGACGACACGCGAGTACGCGTGGCTAATAAATTTCTCGCAGTTCCTCGATTATCAGGCAAATATTTAACGGGGCAACGACAAATTGCCTCCGCGCAAATTAACCATTAAGAATCGATACGCAATCGAACGGGGATGAGGAGTTGCGACGGTTGCGTTCGTTTTATACGTTTTCCGGTTTTTAACATTCGACGAATAGAAAGAGGTACGAAGTCGCTGAAACCGATAGGATATCAATTTCCGGGTTCACGGATACCCTCTCGAAGAAGAGAGTTCCGTTTCGCGATTCCACCGGCAAATTACCCGTGAAATTTGATAAAATCCTCGAACTGTTTGTCCGATTTCATGCGCGATTAGCCGCGCCTTCTTATCGACGCTTTGAATTCCATCTCTCATATTTTTACGATATCTGAGATCGTCGGTTCTGTCTGCGTTACGTGAAGATTTGCCACGACCTGGGAATGGTGTTGAATTTTTGTTATAGTTTTAAGCAAAATCGAATTGAAATGCGGGGCAATTTCATCGGCAATGATTTGCGTTTCAATTAAAAGGAGCTATTGGTACTAATAACCTCGTATTTAATATACATTATATTTTCAGGAATAATGTGGGCTAATGTGTTATTGCCAGATTGTTTGTCTGAAATTAGTTAACATTTCAATTTTACAAAATAACTATCGTTATAATGACAAAATTATTTGAAGTGCAACATACCATTGGAACTAATCATCGACATAACTTTAATTCGAAGTCTTCGAGATGAATCAGTGGAATATTCGATTGCTTGAAATTGTGTGATTTGCTCGATTAAAACAATTACCTCGATTTAATAAGGTATCTTGTACGTAAATAATTTATTATCTGTTATTACGACTAACCATACGATTTGTCTTATTCTGTTTCAGGTAAGTGTTGAGCTATATTGGAGCGTAAAGAGGGAGAATTTGGTCTGCGATACGTAAGTCAACATTTTTGTACATCTCTGCACCAATAATTAACAAATTCTACCGTTTCCGATCGAACGATAAATGACTTGAACTTCCTGTACTTCGTAGTAACATTAATACATATATAACAACCTTCGCCAAAAGGTATTCCGTTGCAGAAAATGTGTGCAATAAATAAATAAGTCGGAGGTAAACGGCCGAAATATTTGGTCTCGGAAAGCAATTCAGACAGTCCCTTTTCTTTCATTTGGCTTTTTGCTGTGTCGTCCCGCCGTGGCGTCACATTTTTCGGCAGATTTTCTTATTTTCAACATCCGGTGGGTTTGCCCCGATTCCGTGCGGGGCTCGTGTCGCCGTTACGTCGGGACAAGTGCGTCCCAGAAACGTGACCGGACGACGGAAGGATGCGTCCGGAAAATAAAGCTCGCATGGCGGACGCAGAAATGGCGATTTCCACGAGGTTACGTCGCGTTGCTTTCCGGAAACGGACCGTTCTACCACGAAGCCGACGTCGCTTTTCTTTAAACCACGTCGCCGGGAATTTCTGAATCCGATGTTCGCGATAATGGCCCGGACAAAAACTGCGTCGCCTCCTGTCGTCCGCCAAAAAAAAACGAACGGAAACGTGAACTTCATTCATGTGATTTACGTTCTGTATCGTCGGGGTAGGTTTATTTCGCGAGAAACAAGAACGTCTGGAAGTGCGTTGAGTACCTAGAAAAATTTAAGCCAATTTGAAGATAGAGTTTCAGTATTTTTATTCTTTTTTATCCGCGTAGATGATATTGCGATATTTGCGTATAGAATTGTAAGCATTTATGGTAGAGCTAGGATTTCCATTGACAGCGGCCAATATTGTAATGCGTTTAGTTTTATTTCTGGTATACTTGTCGGTTAGACGAGTGCATAAACGGGTACGATTTTCGTCTGCAATTTACTTATCTGAGTCAAGTATTTGCAATGCATGAATTGGGTTGCTTAAGGAAGAATATATACGGGATAACGTTATTCAAATATTTGAGGGCATATTTTCTCGGTATAAATATTTGCAGAATTTTTCCAATTAACGCCAAGAAATTGGCTTGAGATACCGATTGCAAGTGTTCTTGGCAATAAATATCATCTGCAATCGAAATTCAATTTATAATTCATTTACGTCAGCTTAGATTTGTTAAATTGAGTTAGCTTTTAGATTCGATAAATTTAATACGATAAATCTGCACGCGTTTTCGATAGCACTTTATGAAAATCGAAGGTCCCGAATTAGGGATACAGAGGCAAATTCTAAGTCCGCCATCAAACCCTTGTGGTATGCTGTATATCGGTATACAAGTTTCGTCGTGAAGTTGTTAATTCGCGTAATTAATTTCTCGGGGATTAACAGGCCAGCCATGAACTTTACGTGATTCGAAACTCGTGATTCAGAACGTAAATCTAATTAATGGCTGGTTAAGTGTGACTGCGATGTTAAGGGGCTGGTGAAGTCTAGGGAAGCGAACTTCTCGGATAGATAATGGGGACAACAGTTAAGGCAAGGGACTTTGCTTTGTTGCGTCAAAGTACTTGGCGATCGTGCGTCCGGACTGCAAACTCTCGCAGAACAATTAAATTTTAATAATATTTCAATTCCCCGGCGTTGCATTTCAATCCCGAAAGCAGGCCAATCCAGCGACGGTAGTTTTGAAACGATCAAGAAATACTTTGTAATATTTCTTCGGCGTGAAAATGATAGCAAAGTAGAATTTAAAAAAAAAAGTACATTAATTCGAAAGAAGAATCCTTATATTTTTATACCATTACAGTCTTCAATTTTCTCGTGCAGAATTTGTTTGACACTGCGGCAGTTTCTTTGTAGCGACGCGAAAGCGGTAAATTAATACGGGCGTTGATTATACATAGGGGTCGGATTCGAGATCCCGTATAGCTGGAATCCAATCAAAGATAAACCGGCGGAACTATTCGAAATGGACGTAGAATTAATATCGCGATCGAGCCCATTCTGATCCAAATGCCGTTTGAATATTCGGAATGATTTTGCCCCCTCTAAATTCGTGATTATCTTTCAAGTGGCTCCGTCTGCGAGATAGTAATGGCGGAAGATATTTGAAGATTGCACCAATGGTTAGAATCGTTGTGCAATTTTAGTGGTAAACGGCTGAAGCATGTTGCGAATGAGTGCACCTTCGTGAAATGTGCAGGCGTATTGATTATTCTATTCCATGAATGTAAATCAAGAATCAATCATTTGTCCAATAGAATGTTTTGTCATTGTTTAAGGTTCCGAATTTCTAACACCATCGAAGAATGTGATGTTCTTTCAGCAGATATTTGCGACAACAACAAAGAATACTTGAACGCATTACACATTCCAGTATTTTCAGTGCTTGAGACAAGAATTAGCGAAGTTTCCAACTAAATAAAAATTACTAGGACACTGCAGTTAATTGAACAGTGACAATTTCTATTTAATTAACGTAATGCGTAACGATTGAATGCTAGCAGGTGCAAACATATTTATTGGCAGATAAAATTACAATTCGTCGTTCTAAACTAGGGGAACCTAAGTCAACTCTGTATCTGGGGAAACAAATCGCTTCGCCGTCTGACCATCTATTTACTCGTACTACTGGCCGGAGTTGAAAGTCCTACTCTTACGTCTCCTGAAACAAATTGATGTTGCAGAATGCGACGCGAATCCTGTTGTTTCACATTAGAAACTTGGAATTAACGAGGCAGGATCCAAGGGATACGGTGCAAAAAGCTTTGGAATATTTGTTCGTCACACAGCATTCCGTTTTGTATCCAAATATGTTCTTACTTCTACTTTTCCCTCGAGAAGCACAGTACTCTTAGATTTTCTCAACACCTGCTTAAAGATTACTTCCTTCTTCCATGCTGCTTCACATTGCATGTTTATATACAAAATATTTTATATTTAATTGTTGAAAAATTTTAACGTTCCGAGGAATGACATCAAATCATCCGAACAGAGCCACTTTTTTTCCTACTCGTTTCTGTATTTTTGCCTGTCCTATCAAACACAGTACCGTAGTATCTGTGAGAAAATTCAGTTTTTCACGAGTGAAGAACGTGCTTCATCCCCCTATTTGTCACCTAGCATAGCTGAATGAGCTTAAAAGAACAAATTTCCACCATCACTCCGATTTCATAGAAACTCCCTCCTCTCTGTGTCGGCGGAAAAACGTGCTAGAATTCCAGTTATTTTAAATATTCTCGCAGCTGTTTTTTTTTTTTGCATTCGAGGTATGCTTGATTATGCTGCGGGAGTACTCGAATAAAATTTCGAGCACGTCCCCGTTACGTTTGAATAATGGAATGTTCTTGTCCTCTCTCTCACGAAGTCTTTGGCAATTTTACATTTTGTCGACAGAATATCGCATCACACGCGCCCCTCAATATTCGTTAAACGATGTGCAACGTCCGAGGTGTTCGGTGTGCCGAGAAATAATCGAATTCGAAAATTGAAACAGGAACATTACGATGATCAACACGGTCCAATTTAATCGAAAAATTGTTTTAGCTACGCCAAGTCAATATATAAAACTAAATCCTCCCTTCGCACAGTGAACGAACCTACCCGAAATGAAAGCTCTCCAGTAAGGTTTGCAATGAAAAGTAACCTATTTCAATGCAAAGTAGCCATAGAAACAAGAGGTAAACGAAATTTCTCTCTCCCATCTTGCAAACATTTTCCTCAAACCAAATACCAATGAAACTCTCGTTTATTCTATTGTGCTCTCTCCGTAAAAAGAAGAAAACCTTATTACAAAGTACACAAAGATCCATTAAAAACTGAGTGGCCCAAACATCTCGAAACGGACCTAAAGTCTTTTAACCAGCGAATCAGTTCCCCTCAACAGAAACGGTCAGCGTTGCTTCAAACTTTTCCCTCTTTTCCCTGTCCCGCCCGTTCCTGTCCTAACAAAAAACCACCCCAACAAAGGTACCCTAGAAAAACAAAAATCTCAGAAACTACAGCAACGAATAGCCTCCGTATAGGCTGAAACGTGGAATTTCTTTCGCTCGGTAACGAGTATCAAACACAGGGGGGTTGCAATTAGGCGGGCGCTGGCGAAGATTGTTTACACCGTGGCATTATTCATCCCTGCGTCTCGTTGAGACCGAGAAAATTCACGGTGTTCTGTGTCCGCGCGCGGCTCTGCGCCACACCGGAACCATCGTTCCATCGGCCGTTTCACCGTACGGGAAACGGGCACAATGAAACCGTAAACATCGCGCGAACAATTTCGCGTGGGCTTTATTAAAAGTTCACGAAATGCCAAACGACCCCGTACCTCTTACCGCCCCCCCCCTCCACTTTTTTATCACACGCGATCTTTCGCCACCCTATTGCCCCCCCCCCCTGTTTTTCTTCCCTCTGTTATTCCTTCTGTCGTCCTCCCTCTGCCGCCGCCCGTTCGTCTTGTTTAACGCCGAGGGAACGCTCGCTGCGGCGCGCGACGAGACGAAACGATTCCCTTTGTTTTAATTTCGCCGGAATCGGATTTTACTGCGCGCGTCGAGCTGGCCGGGAAACGAGAACGAACGGGCTGTGCACGTCGATGCAACGGGTCTATGAAATCGTGAACGGCGAAACAGGCGTTCCGGCCGCGTTAACCGGGAAACGAGGTATCAAATCGATCGAGTGTTCGCGCGACAGTAAATAGCGACGTCTGGCTTTTCGTCAAGATTTTTTCCCCGGAGATCCTCGATTGCGTTTCGTTCTGTCGCACGTCGGTTTTATATCGAGGGCTGGGATGCAGAAGATTATCGAGGGTTCGATCGAAAATTGAAATATCGAACGAATTCGAAACATTTCGAAATAAGGGTTCGTTCGACATTGTTTTATGCGATGCGAATTTTATTTCGCATGAGAGGACGATTATCGCGGTGTACGTGTCGCACGAGGTACGAAATACGTAATGCCAGCGGATTTACGAAGTTTGTTGCCGTAAGTTCAGGATGGTTTTGGACGAACTTTATCTGAGGATCGTACTGCGACTCGTTGGATTTTGCGGAACGTTTTAATGCGTTAGGAAATTTCGATCCCCGAACGAGCCATAGAAGATCTTGGTATTTAATGTTTGCTGAAAAATTCGATTCAATTGTACGATCAATAATTTGCGGCGGAATGAATGAAAGTTTCGCGATTTCACTTGAAGCCTGGTCGACGATTTTACGAAACCGCAAAGGAAATGGGTAATAATTGCGAAAGTTTGGGAAGCTCAACGGAACTTCCACCGCGACGGAGAGACCTGGTCACATCGTGGTTAAAGCTGCGAACGGTGATTTCTTTCGCGTTTAAAGGCGAGTGGCTCGCTTATTTCCGCTAGAAGTATTCGTTCATCCGTTTTTAAGGTTTCGTTACATCCTGCTGTAGCTGTTGAAGCGTGGCGTTCCGCGCGAAAAGCGAGGCGTTTTCTTACGAAAAGGGTCGTAGCCCAGTTTCGGTCTTGGTGGGTTGTTCGTGAAAGAGTGCAACCACTCGAAGAACTTCCTGCCAAAGATCGTGAAACAGCCATGGAAGTCGAACATCTCGAGCTGCGACACCTCGAAGACCACCTATTCTACGTCGCGAATATTTCACAACTTTTCCTCCGAGTCCCTTTGCATTGGAACATGCGACACAGGGTGGGTATCTGCTCGTTTCGCGTCACGGGAGCGAAGGGAAATAATCCTCGATCCGTTTGAAAGTTCTTGATTTCTCGTTGGAATCACGCGACGTAATTGGGAAGAAACGAAACTAGTTGCAATATCGCGGTGCAACGAACACGTAGATAATAATAAATGGTCTCGTGGAGAATTATTATTATAGTGGTATTGAATTGCGTTTTGGATTCGCATGCTAATTGGCAACGAAATAATACCGTATACTGTAACTCCGTTGAACTGTTCAAGCATAAAAGAATTCTCCTTATTGTTTTCTTGTACCTAAGAATCAGCAGTGCTTCATTTCATTAATGCTTTCCTCGAGTTCTCTCTTTCAGCCGAGGTCTCTTTACATTTCGTCGTAGACTTTATTCAGAGCTCTTGGCTGTCTGTAACACTATTTCGATGGCCTGTTTAACTTCAGAGTTTAATATTGCTTATATTACTTACGGCGATAGTGCGGTTTATTAAAAATTAAAGTACTGAAAGTTAAATTAGAACGAACGGAAGACCAGCAAAGAAGAGGTGGAATTAATCGTGGAATATTTTCGAGGGTTCTTGCTTGGCAGGGGGGGAAGTTAGTTTAATAAAGGTTGGGGAGAAAAATATAGAAAATGTATTACACTGATTGCAATAATATTGGTACAATGGTAGTTTATGAACTATCGTGATATATTTTGGACAAAGAATAATAAATACTCAGTAACAAAACTGAATTACGATATAACAGTCAAAGTTTTCACACTCTGAATTACACATTTTCTAATGGCTTACTAATTGCAAGTTATGTATTACTATCGCAACTAATATTTTCACCAATAACATTTGTAATATAAAGCAAGTTGCAATAAAGTACACAAGCCAGGCGCGTTAAAGAATTTGTATAAGCAGGATACTTTTTCAAATTCCAAGCCAAGTAACTTATTGATATATTCAAGGAAACCTCGGAATCTCAACATATTCCTAATCCCATCTAATTAGTGGCACTAATTAATCGTTTATAAAAGATCAAACGGCAGTGTTAAAGCAAACTTGATAATCACTGCGTTAGAGGCTTAACTCGACTATCGCAACAGCCAGCAAAGTGGCGTGCGTTACAATGGGATCGTTAGAGCAGAGACAAAGACAGAGACGTCGTGCATTGCTTAAGAAAGCGCCGTCGGTTAATAGGCTGTTCCGTAGTTTAATGCGATACAGAGTTCGAGTTCGGTGTCTAATTCTTGCCCCTCATCCCTACACGCGAGTCACCTAATGTCGACCCTAAACGGATTATCGTGCAACGTTGAGCTAAACGACGATATAATGCCTGGCGAATTTCCCCCTTTGCAAATCGATTTAAGTCCGCTGCCGATCCACAAAGCAAGCTGGCTAAGTCCGTCATTGTTACGGCGTGCAAAATGAAAGGGTTGGATGAATTTGACGTCTAAACAGCATGGCACTGTCGCGGAATTGGTTGTCGAGAGAATATTGAACGGGAAGCAGCAAAGCAGAAAGCGCTTACTATGTGTTGTATAATAGGGCAGTAATTATATGTATCAGGGTAATTAAAAATTGTACGTAACAATAGGAATTGCAATAGAATTGAGTTTGTCGGCAAGAGACCTTGTTTTGAAGGAAAATATGTATTAAACCGCGTACGACTTTCTTAAGTTTTCATATTTTATGGTATAAAAAAAAAACCTCATTAGAAAGCATTGCAATAACAAAGGCAACTTAGTTTGTAAAAGGGCATGGCAGAGATTTCGAGATGATTAATTGGACCGTAGGGTTCCCTCCAAGGAAATGAACGAAGAAGCTTGCGATCTTCGCGGGAGAAATCGCCAAGTTTCCGGCGACCCGACGATGATTCAGTGGTCTGAGGAAACGTTGGAATCGATGGGGCAGGGGAAACTTTGAACAATGGAAGGAATATATTGGGGCATTAAAGAACATCTGCTAGGGCCAGTGATTTCGTAAAATGTAGTCTCGAAAGCGGTACTTCGACGATGAAGTTGGCGAGCTTGTCCGCTGAACTCCGCTGAACTTTTCCTTTTATGGATGATTGTTAAAATTTCCGGGCGTCGGTGTTTTTACACGGAGATATTGAAATGGTCATTACTCCGTGCATACTGTATAATGCATGTAGAGCAACGAGTGTTTAAATATAGTCCAATATAATTTAAACAAAACCCATATATCCATACTTTTGTGCAAAAGTTTCACTCACAGTCATTAAATTATATCGCCCCTTTTTTTATACCGTCTTATATAATGTCTCGTGTGTCACACGTGCACGTGTTTATAATTAACTATGAATTGTATAACTATAAGTAGCTACTTAAACTTGAAAGCTACAAGTGAAAGGGTCAAACGAAAATAGAATCGTTAGTCTAATCGAATATCTCGAACAATACGATACATATTAAAATCAACGCATAATAATAAAATACACAAAGAATCCAGAAATAATAAATTTTATCACAAACGCGGCCCTCCAACACAACTAACGAGAAACTGTTAAAACGCAAAGATGTAATTTCCTTGATCCTCAAACTGATACCGTCATAACAGCACAACATCCCACCCGAAAGTAGCTGAACAAAGTTTCAGCCGAAACGAACGACAATCGAATAAACGTAACTTGAACGCGTCGTGCTTCAACGCATCCGTGTCACTGTGAACGCGATCTGTCACCACGAATCTCCTGATAGTTCGAGATCTTTTCGCCCGCCGAGTGGGGAATTTATCGCGACAGCCGTGTTTCTCGGCGAGAAAATCCGAAATACGCCGCGCCGCGACTGATCCGCTGATATATCGCGCGCGGTTTCTCGCGAGTCGAGCGAAAATAGCGGGACACGGTGCGAAAGGCGGCCTTGCAAAAGGGAAGAGAGGAACACGGAGGACACCGGACCTGTGCGAAAGCCCGTCCTTTCGAGGCGCAAACAGGTTTCACGGAATTTTTCTCCGCTTCCGCCTCCTTCGCGCTGGTCGCGAGAGAGGATGATTTACACGCCGCTGCGAATCCCCGATGACAAGCGGAAATTTAAGGGCCACCGTCGGCGAGCCGCGCGATCGGACGATTTGTTTGGCGGAAGAAAAGGAAACGCGGTGAAAACTGGTCGGGTCGAGAGATGGTTTTTCTACTTCGATTGCCCGCAACTTTTGTTCCCGACCACGAACAACTATTCTTTGCTCGCGGTTCTTGTTTATCGATTCTAAAGAATTTTTTTCGCTGGACCAAAGCATTTGGATTGCTTTGGTACATCCTTTTTTCTTTTTTAGAATTTTCATTCAGTTTTGTACACAGAGAGCGTTTGGATAATTTTCCGCTTCGATTCGAAATAATAATTCAATGCAAAGCGAATAGAAAATTTGGTATGCGCGTTTTACTTCAGAGAATTGCGTCTTATATCGCGTAATAAAATTACGTTAAATATATTGAAAATAGAAGTTTAACCGAGCAGACCGGAGTTTTCAACTTCTTTGTTTTACCGCCCCCTTTACTTGGCCTGCTTTAATTTGATTCTATGAGGCTAGTAGTTTTTTGTTTGCTTGAGTTAGGGTAGAAGGTGTACCCGAAGTTCCTCGACTTTCATTTAATTCTTCAAATGTTTGGTCTTCCAGTTAGCTTGCGTGCAGCAACTTCCGGCGCAAAAAGTATGGGTACAGTTGGAGTATTGCTAAACAAGCTGTGTTTGATCACAAACATAAAATATTAGATGGCAAATATTGTGATAACAGCGCACAGCGCGTGTATATTATTAGTAGAGTGCAAATATCGTTGCGATAGTATTACTTAAATGTTGCAACTATTGTTGCACAATTACTAAGTGCTTGAGCAAATAGCAATTACTTGTAATCTCTTTGAAACAGGTGCCCGGTAATTATCGAGTGGATATTAATCAGCTACAGAAAATGATTTTACCACAATTGTAATTTACCAAAATGCTTGCACCGTCCATCACACTTCTCCACAACTGCAGTGGAACGTCATTTCTCGAAATTAAATATGAATATGAAAAGCTGAAACGTTTGGCGGCCGTCCTGTAAATTACACCTCCTCAGACCTCTCGATCTTGCCGCTGCACTGTGCTACATTCTGCTCAGAGTTTATCGCAGCGCGATATAATTCAAAGTGCAGCTTAAATTTAATTCTCAAAATTGAATTCAGCAACTATTTTAGGGCCGTGCGCCGCACAGCCTTCTGCTCTGTTTTACTGCGGCCGCGTAGGGTCAAAGCACGACGTACGGCGTTGTAAATCTCGAGGGGAGAAAACTCGGGACAAAGTCGTCGGGAAATTTTCGCCCCAACGTTGCGACCCTTTGCGCGGGCCGATTTAATGAACGGAAGCCAATGAATGTCCTTGTCCGGTGAAACGAAGCACCTGACAAAAAAGTTTGTCTGGCGCATCGAATTATCAATCGCCAGAGATGAAATTCGTGGCTCACAGTTTCATAATCGCGCCAAGTGCACATGCAAAATTAGTTACGAGCTGACAGAAGTGCAATAACAAATGGAGAGAATCTCAAAGGACATGCTAGTATGTTGCAGAATCTTGTTTCAAAATTTTCGTGCCCGCAGTACAGATATTGGAGTACGGCGTAAGTAGTATAGGTAAATCATTGGTCAGACCCGGTGAATGAATTCACTAAACGACCGATTTCTTAATTGCAAGCGTGAATTGCAGATGCTGTACGAATATAGTTAAGTGATTTTTGTTTAAAAAAAAGACCTGTATACAAATTAGAAAACAAAATCTCTATTGCACGAAAATTTTTTTGAGGAAAAATAACTTTCTAAAGTAGTAATCGTCTTATCATCGCTTGCAAAATTATTTAAATTGCATGTAAGATGAAATATACATGAGTCCACAAAAGTTATAACAAATCAAAGACAATTAACAACATTCGCAAGCATATTATGCAAATATTTATCGTTCAATTCCAATTTCGTTTTCTTTGCAACGGCCCAGAATGATTTAGATTTTTACGACGATTACCGCTCGACCTTTTCATAATTATGCCGATGCGATTAACTATGCTTCTTCATAATAGACCAATTGCTTATGCAAGAGCATTGTAGCGCGACCAATTCCCAGCGGGATTCACTGGCGATCCCAGGCCACGAATCGAGTCATCAAATTAATTGACGCCCGACCACATTTTCTAAATTGACACTGGTGACTTAAATCTCCGCCTGTCACGGCGGGGAAAATTTGTCCCTGGCCCCTGAGCCACTGCCCTATCGCCGGACAGCTGCCAATCTGTCTCCCCGTCGGACGACGATTAATCCGCGAGATGATCCCTCGAAATCTTCGTAACGGGCGCGTTCCAGTCTCCCTAACGTGTATATCACTTCGGGATAAAGAGAAAACGCGTGACACAGGATAGAACTCCAACAAGGGAACACAAATTCTGTTTGATAATAAAGGTAAACGTGGTTGTTGTTCGTGATTGTAGGTTTTGTTTTATAATAAATGGGTAAAACATTGACAATAATTATATACGGTTGTAGAGAACATTTATATCTATCTCGAGGATATTAATATAGATTTTTAACGAACGATTTCTGAATATATGAGTGTATACACATATATACGGCCTCCGTAGCGAAGGGGTGAAATCTTTTGATTCAGAAATCGAGGAGTCGGGCAAATATTAACTAACAAGACTAATCGTACTCCTGCAATGAAAAATAACATAGAAATACGATAAACGATAATCCGAATTTATTTACACCAATTTAATCGACACTTTCTTGGGCTGACATACCAGTGTATATTTCACTGTGATTGTAAATACAGTAGATACGTGATAGCAATATCGAGAATCGAAGCGCAATCAATAACTGCAGTAGAACATATATCCGTGCATCCACAAAAGGTAGAACGACAATAACTGTAGACCTGTACCATTGAATGCGAAATCATTCTTCTACCTAAAGGAAGAACAAACAAAAATGCCGTCGAAACAATTCTACGTAAAACGAACATATCATTTCGCCATGAAACGCCGCTACTCATCGTTCATTTCCGTTTCTATAAAAATCGATGGCTCTCGAATTGCTGGTCGAGAGAACAAACTCGGGCCGGAACGCCAGGCCGTTGAAATTGGCCAGGTATGTCATCGCGGTGCGAACGACGCGATGATAAATAAAATATAAATCAAAGTAATGCAGCATTCGATACGCGTTTCCCATGGCGACGTGGCCCACGCGAGGACGGGGGTTGCGCAGCTGCAACTGCGGTAGACCCAAGTGCAAAACTGAAATAAGGGGAAACGGCCAGGATACGAGCAGTGGCGTTACGAAATCGATGGCAGGTGAAAAGTGACATAGAAAAGACAAATCGTCGGCCAAACGGAGGAACTATTTTTATAGTACGTCTGCGCTGGTTGCGAAAGCGCAGTTTTCACGACAAACGAACTGGCCGATTTGTTGCGCAATTTTCTCTCCGTCTCTTTGCAACCTTTGCCGCTTCGCACACCCCTTATTATTGCAACTACTAAATAACAAATAATGGTATACTTGTTGGTGCAATCTAAAATTCGGAATGGAAAAGAATAATATATCAGAATAAAAGTTAACCAAGGATTATTTAACGAAGTTAGTTGCTCGTAATTTCACTTTAAGCTGTCCAGTTGAAAATCCTTTTTTTTTTAAGGGATTTCCACTTGAAATCATCACAATTCCGTGGCAAATTCTAAATCCACGTCCGACATGCGAAACATGTTTCAGAATAATCCTTAACGGCAACTAGATAGCGCCGAGCCGAAGAAGCGGTAGCCAGCTCTCGCGGAACCAGCTAGAGTTTCATATTTATTTGGTCGAGAGTCGGATGCACCGTACGAAAACGAAACAGACCGGAAGCCGGTTCCGGCGACAGAGTTGGATGTGTCGTGAATCGTCTGGTAAATGTCAGGAACGATCTCTGGACCGTTGGCTCGAATCGAATCGCGAGGCTTTGGCGGCAAGCCTGTCGGCTTGTGGCATCGACAGGATCCGTCGACGGTGGTCTGACGGTTCCTGTACGTGTCCTTGAGTACTTTCGCACCGGTGCACAGAGGAGTTCCCTCTCCCTCTGCCACTGGATGCCGCGTAACACATTCAGGATTTCGCCTCGTTCGATGACCTGTCGATAGACAATCTACCCGATTTGCGAAGTAACACGTGGTTGATTTCAAATGGGCCGAGAGAGTGCAAACAGCGCGCAATTAGTGCATCATCTTGCGTTAACGAGCTCGACGTGCATTGGATTGGAAAGCTTGTTCCAGTCGCGTCGGTGAAAAAAAAGGAATGCCCCAAGTCTGATTGATTTTCGACTGGTAAAGAAACATTTACGACCACGGAATTTTTGTCGTCACAGGATACAACTGCGACGTCCAAGCGTAGTACGAAAGAAAAACTTAACGTATGAAAACGTACCTGTGGCGATACGTGGAACGATCGCGTCGACGCAGCGAGGCCTAAACATCCGCCCGCCGATTGTTCCCTCGTTTGGAAAATGCACCCCCTCTCGAGATTGCGCCTCGAGGACGAGCACGAGGCTCAATCAGTTAGTCCGGGAGGGTCGACGAGGGTAGGCGAAGTGCATACGTCCAACTCGCTTTAATAACACGAATCAATATTAATCGGCATTTATATCTGTGCACCGTGCACCAAGAACGAATGAACGTCAAATCCGAACACCCCTAAGAACCTGAAGAATCGTTTCGACCAGACCCACGCAAGACAGTGTTCCCCTCGAAGCCAGCAGGCACGTGAAAATCATATCCTCTGCGCGGCAGAGTGTCGAGGGGCGGAGGGGTGGATTCGGTGGACGGGCGCGATTCGTCCTTTAAATCCCGTCTAAGCTTCGAAATTCACACGCGGCACGTTAAACGTCGCAATTATTCATTATCAAAGAATGGAAACACGGTGTTCAGGGAGCGGCGCTCGATCCCGTCGGCCTCCATAAATTCGAGCTTCCTCGAATATTCCGTGAAAACCGTACGTTACGCGTTGAACGTCGAGACGACGAGGGTAGTCAGCCACTCTCGGATGCATAATGCAGTCCCTCGAGTCCTCCATCTGCCTCGTTTCGCCCCCCCCCAGCCCCCCACCCCCCCAACGGCACACCTTTCCGACCCGGTGAAAACCACCCCACCATCCCGTGCCGCTACCATCTCCACCTACTCGCATCGTGACCGGGCTGCGAACTAACACCCCCGGCTTACGTGTCTTTACTCTTTCTTGCATAGACCAACGGCCCCGCCGTGCAACCCCCTTAATACTGTCTCGTGTCGGCTCCATAAGTCACGGGATATAGGATTGGAAAGAGTTTAAGATTATCTTCGACGAACAGGTTGCTTGAACAGACGCGTTACCCGTTTTGCACCGGTGTCGTCGCCCGCGGAATATCGCCGAGCCAGATCTTTCGAACCCGCCGCCGGGATCCCTTTTATTTCGTCTGTAGCTTACTTTCTGTGCCTACTTTATTATACAGTATTTATCAGACTCGCGGGCACAGGTCTGCGTCGAGTCTGTTAATTCAGATGTTTTGTGTTTCGGCGGACGTTCGTAGACAGTGGAAATTATTGGCTTTTGGTAATTGACGACTACGATGGTCGCGTATAATGAAGAACCGGTGCACGCAGGAATCGATGATTACACTTTCTCGGGCTGTGACGTTTGAGTGTTTGAGCCGAACGATTTTTCTGTTCAAATTATCTGAACACACGAAGACAATGCGAAATGTTAACGGAACAAGATGGAACAACCGGCAACTTGTTATAATACATTCGGCAGAGCGTCGCAACAGTCGAGGGAACCGTATAAAGAGAATAGAAGCTGTTCAAACCTGTTCACAGCCCCGCGGGGTTTGCGAAAAGCGATTTTCCAGCCGCCACGGATGAAATCAAATATCTCTTTTATGCATACATGTGCACAACCGGCCGGTTGACAATGCGATATGGTAAATCGTGGGTGTCTGTTTGTCACGCTGACCGTGGATACCGTTCGGTTGGTATTCAAGCCGGGGGACTCGCATGATTTTTCGTTCAGCTTGGAAAACCGTTGGCCGGATGTCTAGAGAGGGTTGGACGTTGCCGACATTTAACCTGATCGATCCTGACGATTTATCTATGCCCGATTTCGGGCCCGGGCAGAAAACTGTAAATTCCTTCGGACTCGGTGGAAAGTAGCGATCCGTGAGCGTCACGATTGCAGCGTTGCTGGGTTGTTCGGAAGCGAACGAAAGCGCGGCACGATCGATCTGGAGGGATTTTAGTTGGGTCAACAGAGCTGCAACGAGCGACTTGTTTCGCCTGAGTTCGTTGATTTTGCAGAAAATAGGCGACGATTTCCGATGTCCGCGTTTCTCATTGGCAGACATTCTGCGGAATTAAAGAATGAAAGGGTGATAACAGTGATTTTGACTGTGTCGATTAAATTGTGGAGGATTGACCGAGACGAATAATAGTTACACAATTGGAAAACTAAAGTAACGAGCTACTTAACAATAATTGTCCAGTGTTGGGCAAATTGTTACTGAAGTATTCACCTAGTAATGTGAATAGTGTCAAGAACAATTAATTTCTCACCTCTTATATGCAACGAAATTGTATCTCTAACTTGGATCGCGCGATAAACAAAGACTAAATAATTTTCGTTCGTCGCTTATCTGTTACCGTTTGTGCAGTGAAAAAATCTCAAGTAACAAATAATGTTCTGCTCGAACGATTACTTGAATAAAAATGTATTCGATAATTGCCGACGCTGTAATTATCCAGCCTACAAAAGAATACAGCCGATAATTTCAACCTTTTTTCTGACTAAAAGAAAAACACATTTACATAGGCCCATCGCGGCGCAACGACCCAGCACAAAACTCCAAAACACCGAGGTCCCTGTGCACGCATATTTCAACCCCTTGTGCCGCTCTCGCATACCACACCCCATCCCCACCCTGTATATTCGAATGAATGCGTGTCATCGAAGCTTGCATAGATCGGAACGTCGAAAATTTTATTCCACCTTTCGTCAGTACAGATATAATCAACCCCCTGTCCCGTTTTGATCCGATTAAAACGTGCACGTTGCTTCGCGCGCCCATCCCGCGTACAGATACGCGTGTCGGCATAGGCACAGGTGCTTTTGTCGCGTTAACTCGAAGAATGAAGGGAGTAATGCGCGGCCAGCGAGCGTATTGTCTGCGGGCGTCACTCTTGGGAGCAATAACACTGCCGGGACAAGGGGATGAAAAATGACCGAAAGTTGTTGATGATCGTCCAAGGGGGTTGGTCGTGCCTATCGATTGGCCATCGGGTATTGTTGTTACTCGAGTGGGGTGAAAAATGGTGGAATGCCGCGGCACGTAATGAATTGATATGAAAACTGCGGTTTTTACGGTATCGCGGGAGCTCTCCGGGTTTGCTCTTTCTCGGGGAATTTGCGGAGCAAACAAAGGTTCTCTACGGGCGTGTGACGGGGGTGTACGGGCGGGGGGAAAATTAATCGGGACGAAACGGCTTGTGGCGCACAAGACGAAGTGTAAAGGGACGGCGAAGAGGATGGAATATAATTCGATGCGATGGCGGTGGATGGTATGCAGGTATTTAGGATATGAGTTATGGTGTACGGATAATGAATACAAATGTGCGATGGCGCGAGTTTTTTCTGAAGGTTTAAGTTGATGCAGGTTTTGACGTAAAAATACGATACCGCGGGGTATTTGTAATTGTAGTGGAGTATAGTAGACGTTGTTGCAAACCGTCTTTTTTAATATTGCACTGCCAACTCGATGGAGTCGTTGGCGTAATGATCATTTTATTTTATGTATCAATTTCGATTTCATTCTAAAATGTTTGCCGCAGAAAATTTTAGTTTGATTGCCGGGGCAAAATACCAACGAGAGTCGTTGAACAATGAACGTAAAGTACGTTCGAATGAATATAACAGTGACTCCGAATACTTGGATTCAAGCTGAGAGAATTTTTTTCCCACGTTCGTCTAGCATCATTCAAATATAATCAAGCGATTGAGTGTGCGCCCCATATTCTAATAATGAAAATGAACGAAGTAGCTGAACATTCGTATCAATAAATGGAACTCGTTACGCGAAACCGCGTTCGGTTCAATTTTTCTGCAAACCATCGCTCGGGAATTCGATCGGCACGCTCGCCGAACGAAGGTCTAATTGGTTCTGAAAATGGTTAACGTCGGGCTTGTAACATTTTCGGAGCGGTTTCATTCTATTAGAACGATCCATTCATCTTTCCTTCCAGCTGTATTCTTCCCCCTTTTTATATATATTTTATATATTTTACGAAGACAACGCGCGAAACTTTTCCTTTGACGTTTTCTTTACCCTCGCATCCCGGAAGAGACAAATGATGGTTGGCCAGAACGATCTGACGTGGCACGTGCTCCTCTTCCAGTTCCAGTGATTTCGCGTACGGATTTCGGCCTGCTTCTGCTACATCGTTTATCAAACTTTTCAAGATAATTTTACGCGTGTTTAGATATACAATTGTACAACTATTATTTTGGATCAGAATTTTTGTTATTCATTATCGTTTGTCCTGTTTCAATTGGTAATTGACCGTAATAGATATTACATGCAATGCTTTGAATGTAACATTTCAGTATTTTCATTAATGGAGAATACACAATTGAAAAAAACGATACAAAGTGTATCGATATACTACGTATATTTATGAAATCCGAGAACAAAATATGACAAACGTAAAAATATATGAATCGTTGGAAGAAACACTGAAGCGTTTTAAGTATCGAACAGTACGTCGAATGGGACTATTTTTTTTTAACTGTATCGGATTTCCAAACAGTCAGACTTTATCTAAAACAGAATTTGCAAGGATGTATGAACAATAAGAGGATTTCGTTGGTTTCTGTTTAAATGCACCACTCCGTACGATGCACAAAGAACAGATTAAAAGCAAATTCAGTATTCCAATTTTGTCGCCAGATTGGTTCACTGAATTTCTTGTTAAAGCTTGCCTGCTGCAGGGCGTAATGTTTTGCCGTGTTAATTTTCCCATTCTTTTTCTCCATTTTTCTCATTTCCTTATCTAATTTTATTAATCTCCCCCTTGTACCTCCGGTCCTTTTTATTTTCGTGGAACGCCGGTCAATTAACCGTCGTGCCTCCTTTATTCCGATATTCCGGTTGCATAATTAGAAGCCACGCGGCATTCGAGGACTGACCAATTTACCAGTGGTCTTAAAGTGCCCTCGAAAGTTCCGCGACTGATAGTAGAATTTTCACTTTGAATTAGCCTGCGGTTACTCTCGTTCATTGATCGAAATTCGAGATCCCCACGAGAGGCAGGACGTCAGACTTCAAGTTGGATTCGTAAGGGTCATTCAGAGATCTCGTTGAAAAATTTGGTATTCCAAGGACGCGCGAGGAATCGTGCTTCACTTTGGGTCTTTGATTTATTGCGAATAGTTTTTGCAGCCTTTTCATCGTACAGATCTGCAAAACTCGTCGGAGAATTCATTCAAGTCTTTCGGTTTTCGATTATATTTCAACTGCGCATTGTGATTAAAAAATAGGATGAGATATTATCTATTGCACGAGGGATTGCTACCGAAAACGATAAATGTAACGAATGGCAAACCATAGAGAAGTATTAATAATCTGTATCTCTTGGTTTAAATTTAATGTTTCATAGCCTATATTTGTCGACATATGAAGAATACGGCAAGAAAGAAATATAACATTCTGAATACAAATAGTTTAGTGAGAAGCAAGTGGATTTTCTGCGCGTACAAAATGTAAGGACACCGATAGAAAATTGACAGACATATCAGGAACAAGTAGAATGAAAGTGGAATATCATAGAGAATTGAAATCGAACTCAAAATCAAATATACTATTATCGCTATTGCGAAATATACGTATATTAATTAAAATGCTCGCGGAGGGACAAATCAAACGACCATCGAATAATAAATGGAACAACTGGCACGGACGAAAATAAGGGAGACAAAATAAAGGGAAGGGCGGAAATAGCTACAAAATACTGTGCGCTTCACCATCGCTATCTCAGCTGGCTCGTTCCATTTCTTTTGCATAATACGAGCAACGAGCCGTGTTCACTGTAGCCCCGATACATCGTTAAAGCGCGATGCAATTCGCGCAGGTACAAAAACTTGTTCGGTAAGTTGCGTTTGGGCCGGTTTCTTTGTCTGAATTCTTTGGAACGTAAATCCAGTTGCAGTCGCTGGGAACGATCTCTCGTACTCGCTATCACGCGAACACGCTTTTATTCGACACGATAGTAATTAACAAAAACGATCGTGGCAGCATGTGTATCGTTAGCAATAAACGAGAACGCGAGACTGGCGCAATAAGAAGGGGCTATTTTAGCAGACCTTTTATTCGAATCCGGTAGTATGCTCAGTGGTAATTCTTTCTTGCATTGTTTCGCACTTTTCTGCCTAGCTACCATTCATGATTCGATTAAGTCATTATTAGTAATCATAATACTTAATCGTAGTTGTAACTCGGAGGAGAATTCTAGCAACAGAACACGTAGTATAATATTTGTATGGCTCTTTCATGCTGTTCGATAATATTGATATTCTTCTAATAATCTCGCAATCAAATTAAACTACAATTTATTTCACTGTAAAAATAAAAGTTATCATCGCCTTCGATTTTTATTCGATCCTAGAACGCAATATCTCCGGATAAATCAATAAAAAAGAAGAAAACAGCAGGAAATCTTGCCGCGATAAAGCAATCCAAATCCCTGCCCGTAGAGGACCGCCAGTTAAGCGTGCAGGTATTTAATTTCTGGAAGGGGAGTCGGACATCAAAGGTGAATGAAAAATTCTTGGAACACGAGGCTCGGCCGCTTAAAGTATAGACGGGACGTGTGCGAGGGGTGGCTCGCTTAAAAGTCCACGACTCGTGTTCGTGTTTCCAAAAGCGTCTCACAATGCTCCTCGAGGAAGAAATAGAAAGCCGCGGGAGATAAAGGTGGACAGATGGCGGACGGCTTCGCGTCTCGGCGACGATTTTCCTTGACTTACGAAACAGACAGGGTCGTTCCAATTACGGAAAAGTTTCGCGACGCCGTCCAGATGAAACGTAGGCCTTCAGTTACACGGGAATTGATAAACGGGAGGTGACGCGCGAGGCAGGATATAATCGCAAGAATGGTGTGCATACTTGAAATTCGACGTGGAAAAGGTTCGTGAAAATTGGGTAGTTTCCCCGAGCATTGAACAAATTAACTCTGACGAAGAAACCTCGATTGCGTAGAACGGAATGTTTGAATTAATTAAGTTCAGCAGAGGCTAAAATTATTGTTCCGCGACGACGATTCTGATTGTTGCCGTAACTATGGCAGATCGTGTTTACAGAGAGCTGGCCGTACAACGAATTGGACTTGGTCTAGGAACGAAACAGCAAATACCTTCGGGGGGCTCATTACCCTTGTTAATTATGAACGCTTCGTTGTTCGAATTTGATTCGAAGCAACGGTATGCTCGACTGGTTCAGCTTTGACGTGGTATTTGTCGAGTATTGCTGGTAGAGCGTGATAGGAAATCGAGATTAACCCTTTCAGTGTTTAATGTCTGCGAAACGAATGGTCGAAAGTTATTCTAAAACTTTTCACTTCAATGCTTGTTATTGTATTAATAACAGTGAAAGGGCTAAAGGGTTTGATACGTATTTCGTAGTACAGTTTGGTAGTATAGTATATTTTATTATGTATCCTTTTAATAAATTCTTATACCATTTTCTAAAATAATGGCACACCTTAAAAGTGATTGTTAGGAAACCAGTTAGGAACAAATATATTCCTTTAGATATTATAAATATAGTTTTAGAATTAATAATATCAGGATCATCCTTAATTTGTTTTATATTCTATTTCCCGTAACAATATTCTACACAATTTTATCAAAATTATACAACATCCATCTTGAGTTATAGGTTTTATAACGTAGTTGTGCCTATGCATGCAAGAGTTTATTCTTCAGCTTACAATCACAGTGACAGCGCACCATTATTGTGAATAAGAAATTTCCTTTCTAATATTAGAATAAACACGGATTTCACTCCGACAGTTCTATCCAGTATCAAATAAATGATAAAGTGTCAAGAAATGGATCTATATATCCAGACGTGAATCGAGTAAAATGGAGTTAAATCGCGGACAAACTATTGATGGATAGATTTGGGACGTAAACGCAAGCATAAACCGGAAACGGTACAACAATAGACGTTCGATAACTGCGCTCCGCTCAAAAATTCACCTGTCTACGAACAAATATGACTTGACGATATCGAAAGCCCTTTAACTATGCATTGTGCGAAATCCGATTGTTCACATGGATTTTTCCCAGGTTGGATGGTCCATAAACAAATATATTATTCAACGTAGATCGACGTTTCAAAATTAATTAAAAAAAACCAACATATATAAAAGCTAATATTTTAAGCTCTAAAGGAAAGAGAATCCTTAAAAAGTCGACATTGTATAATCACTGTATAAAAGTCGATAAAATAGGATAACTCAAAAAGCAGTATCAGCTGGAGTTTAAATTACAACTTTAAACGAATTTTCGCGGAACAGTGTTATCCACGGTATCCGCTTATGCCATTGAACTTTCGCGGATTTCAATGGCGAAAGGCGGAAAAGTTTTACCCGCTGCGTCAGGTTGCGAGGGGCGAAATTTCATTCGTCGCCTCGGCACGTTGAATAATGCAACGGCTGTTTCGTAACGCCGAAGATGGCCCCAGGGTGTCCGGCTGCGAACCGGTCGCGAAAAAAGTGTGTTAAACAGCAAAGCGCTGCTCCGCTTAGGTCTATGCGTGCCAGCGACACTCGCCCCTTTATTTTGCATGAACTACCGCCGACAGATTGCTGGGGGAAGTCTCGGTTATCCGGATTCATGATTTTTCCAAACGGGAATGAACCGTGTGCTTCGATATTTGTTCGACATAACGCGACCAGACTGTGAAGAAATTTCAAGAAATTCGGAATATATGTGGACAATTTGAAGGAAGGTGCGATTTTCTTATAATAAATTGGATGAATGGTCTGTTCCGATATTTCTTGCAGTCTTGCCATTCTGTTTGATTTTGGACGGAAAATGTTGATAGAGGCGAGTTCGTTACCTGACTGTGTCTTCCTTCTGAGAAGAAATTATACATTTGTACGATAACGCGTGCGCCGATATTTTTTTAAATTACCTTGGAATAGGTATAAACAATCTAAAAGATCATTTTCGCTTCCGAATCTTTAAGGGGAGGGCATAGAAAATATTTGAAATAGTTCATGTTTCGCCTGGCCCGATATTGATTTGACAGAAGCATCTCTTTCGAAGAAGAACGGGAATGTCTTCATCTATTTCGACTTTCATGAAACTCATATCTTCGATACGACCCAATAATGCAATTTTATTGAAACATTCCCGAAATCGTGTACATATCTCGACAATACCGGCACACGCTCTCGCGCAACAAACTATCGTCACCACCAAGACCCTTGGCCCTTTCGGCGACCCGACGACTCGGCCCGTGAGCTCGTCCGTCGTGGACTCGACGAAAATACGATCCCAAAGAAACGAAAACGAGAAAAAAAGGAGGACAACGTTGGTACACTGAAAACGCAGCGCGCGAGTCGCGACGACGAGCTGAAAAGATAAACGCGCCCGAAGCTGTGCGGAAAAAAAAGCGCGGGGCGAAACGGGAGCGGAAGAATCGAGTTTCGCGGGGGAAGCTGAAGAAGCAACACGAAAAACCGGGAGGGTAGAGGGTAGAGGAGGGGTGGTTTACCCCGGAGAAGTCGTCGTTCCGGTCACGAGGTGCCTCTGTAACGTCGTCCTCGTTTCTACCGCGGTGAAATTATTTTTTTGCCACCCCACACCCCCACAGCCCCCCCGGCCTCCTCCACCTTCTGCACTCCACTTTCACTCGTTCGCCACTCTGTTGCCTTTCGTTCCACCGTTCCCGTCGTTCGTTCTACTGTCTCGCCCAACCCCTCCTCTCAAACCCTCTTCCCCGTTAAGCAGCGTTCGTCGTATCGTTTCAGTCACGGACCCGAGGAGCACACTCGAGGCCAGCTAAATTGCACCATTAATTGCACCCTACGCTCGCGGTATGCAACTGTGTCGAGTGCAATGAACCGTCCTTGGCCCAGATACCGATCCCCTGGAGCACCTTATCCCGGATTGTCGGCGCGTGCAACGGTTCTGTTTCGGTGGTTCAGCGTCGTAAGGCGCTTCCCCCCCGGGGAATCGGATGATATCGATGATACCGCGTAATTGAATTGTTCGTCCCTCATTCGCGCAGGCATTTTCCGTGTAACGCGCTCGTGTCGTGGCCGGGGCTGGTGCGCGAGCGCGCTTGCTCGTGCAGGGCGAAAGGGGAATGGATTTCGGGGATGGGATGCCGCTATATTTCGCGGCTATAGAATCGCGGTGGATTATACTGGCTGAGATTATGTACCGGCCGTGGAGTTCCTTGGGCTTTGGGGCACGAGCGACGTACCTTTGATGTCTGTCCGTCGTTATTTGCGGTTGTTTGCGTGGTTGCGGCCATTACTTGGGTCGCGATTGTGATCGCGAATGACGTTGGTTTCGTGGAGCTTTGAACAGGGGCCGTGCTCGACGTAGGAGCATCGACGGAGGGGACGATGATGTGATATCTTGGGGAAATTGCTGCGGGGACTGAGCGAGTGCGAATGGGATAATTGTGTTTCCGTTGCAAATGAGCGGAACGAAAGGAGCGTAGAATGCGATAATGCTGGGGGGGGGGGGGGGGGGGGCAATGTAAGAAATATGAGGAATATAAACAGGTGAATGTTTGGCCAATTGATACGATCGGTTGTGGATTAAAAAGTGTGGATTTTTATAAATAATTCTAGTATCTGTAATTTGTTATTCTTTCACTCTAAAGAGAACGTTATTCTTACGATTTGTATGGAAATATTAATGGTACGAAATAGGATTGAAATTCGTATTACACGAGATTGAGAAATACAAATATATCTGGAACAAAGAAATAACAATCAATTACTGGAACGAATAGAATTTAAAACAGGAACGCATACTGATTCACGAAAAAAGCAACTTCTGACCCAGGCTAGGAAAGATTGATAAAAAAAAATGTTTCAAACTGAGCGGCTTACATTTATGCCCAAATTATTGTTTGTACTACGTGTAACAGCTTCGTAAAAGTAATTTATTCTGCTATTCCTTTCATCGCGAAGATTAT
Source organism: Nomada lathburiana (assembly GCA_963667235.1). Lineage (NCBI taxonomy): Eukaryota > Metazoa > Arthropoda > Insecta > Hymenoptera > Apidae > Nomada > Nomada lathburiana. The sequence continues at coordinate 5,644,885 of OY763905.1, forward strand.
TTACGCACTGTGAGTGCCGTGCAATGCTTGCGACAGCTGGTTGCAGCTGCGATATAGTTTCGAATGCATTACGTTACCTAGACGAACAGCGTGAATACCACATCGATTCTCGTTGAGGTACATCAGTCTTTCGATGCGCGAGCTTGTGTATGTACATGAAGCTGTTCCCGGTTATTTATGAACTGTCTTGTAGTAATCTACCTTAACCTCATCTCCAGGAAAACAGGGATCCTGTTCCACGGATCCACTTACACCGCTTATACTCTTGCCTGTTCCACGTTTGTATACTTCTATCTTTTTGTTGGCTTACTCACTTCCTATCCTACTTCGTTTTCTCTCGTTGCAATATCTGTTCCCCGGCCGCTGTCTATGTTTATCCCACTATTTATTCATTTCCATCTTCACAACTCCTTCCTGCGCCCTTTGCTTATTTTTCTAACATTTCTCGACAGTCTCTTCAATCTCTCCAATTCCTGAATGTTTCTATCCGTCCATTCGTTGTTCTTCATTCTATTTATCTTCGATTTTTCATCATTTCGCTTCTCATTACGTTTCCCCCCGTCGAACCAATTTTCCCACTCTCGCACTCCGAACTCCCCCTTTTCATTCAAGCCCGCCGTGTCACGAGTCCCCTGTCTCTTCCTCGGCGTCCTCTCCACTGTTTTTCCATCATTTCCACCCGTCTATCCTCTCACATCGTCCTTACTTTAACTAGTAAGCAACGCGTTCACCCCTTTCCCCCCCGTCGGTTGTCACTGCTTGCGCCTCTCTACAGCCCTCAATCCCGTTTCCCAACGCGCTCGATGATTTCCCCACAGGCGTGCGCCTTCGCTTATTCAAGCAGTCAATTATTTACGCGCACCCTCGTCAAGCAGCGAGCACCCCTTTGTTACCTGAGCGTATCGATTCACGCGTGTGTGCCGGCACGCTTGTGCGCCATGATATTAACCCTCGACTGAAGGGTAACGTTGGATCTTTTACGCCGTGGCACGATTGGAATTGTTCCGTCGCCGCGAATGTTTGCGCTGGTCAAAGAATAGCAAGGTGACGATGGATAGGGTGTGTACATTTTTATGACGATTACGGTTCATCAGTCGCTGTGTCATTTTTGTGTTACACCATGGCCGAGGACAGAGGGAAACGGTGTAATAAGGGGAAAAAAAACTAGTGCCGATTGCGTCTTAATTACTAATCGAAAGAAATTGTAGATGCGTCCAAACTTGAAATGTGTACACGCAAATTAAGTTATTCCCATGGTATACAGTATTTTGAACGAAACCCTTTTACTTTTGGCGAATCAAAGTCGTTCTGAAACCTGCTCGCGCCAGATAAGTAATTTGAATTGAGTTGAATGTCATTAAACTGACACGTATTCGACGCAGAGGCGCGGAATTTCGTGACCCTTCCAAACCAATTTTGACGAACATTGAATGCTGCAGACGCAGAACTTGTCAATTCTTTTGGCAGAATTGTACGAACGCAATGAATTACAAAAATCCGCCATCGAAACCTAACTGCAATCGCGTTCCGCTGACATTTCAACGCGACTCGTCCTTTGCACAATTCGCCGGGGAGTTAATATCGCTCGACGACTATTTCCATTACTCACGATGCACTTAACTCCAGTAAAATCTGTCAGCTCAGCCGCTGACCAGACGGCTCGATGAATTGCTGGCGGAACGAGCCGGTGTTTGATTCCGCCTCTGCAGTCCCGCGGTTATTTACGCAATCAGAATTCGCCGATGCATTCGATCATGAGCGAGCCACGTTGAATGCTCGATTATTCCCGGTCACTTGTCGCCTTATATTTGCGTTTAGATCGGACCAATCGATTCCCTCGCTGTTCACGATTTTCACGATTATTAGATTGCATCGAATCGGCTAACGAAATTTGCCCACGATTCTTCCGTTCATAGGAAGTCACTTGGGAACCGTCAATTGGAAAGAAATATCGAAGCTCATTTTATTTATTTTATTTCATTTCGCACACATTCGATACAACTTTGCAACTGATGGATCTTGCGTAAAAATGTAATATACAGGAGACGAAAAGTGCTACAGTAACGTAGCATTGATTTAATGAAGAATAATTCGAAACTCTGATGGTCAAGATATTTGCTTTTCCCTTTGGGCCAATTAGAAAATGAAAAATGCAATATTTCTCGCTCGACAAGACACCGCTCATTACAATGAAATGAAAAATCCAAAAATCCAGTTAGGCTCATCGAATTTCATATTAAAATTATTTATGAGGAGGAAAGCTCATTTCTTTCTGATACAAACACGGATCCTTCCCGTTTATCCTCCCCATTGCCATTCCGTATATAAATTTCCAAGAGAGTACTGCAATTTAGAAGAATTTACAAGCGTTAACGAAATCGTCGAGCTTGGCAACGAGTTCCCACATAACTTCTGGCAACCTACACCTTTCAAGTTCCCCCATCAAAATTCACTCTTAATTATGTAAGGTACAGATTTCACTTTATTCGAACTTCTTGTACAAAGGCTGTAACGGCAGCAGAGCGACAGAGCTCTTCCCAAAAACGAAGGCACATCGCTACGCAGCCACGTCGATGGCTGCACCAACTGGCCATGTAACACAAAGGTTTAGTCTTCACTCACACACGCACACGCACATACTTCAATTATTTGCAGCAAAAAGCGTATCAAGGTTCGCCACGTGACGCACCTCTTGGACAATATCTCTCGGTCGTCATATTTCATCTTATTCTCGGGCAATAAACAAGTTTAAAAGTACGAGACTTCCGAAGTTCCACGGTCGCATCGTAATCCGTCATCGGACGTGGTCAGAGAATTTTTTTTTTTTTTTGCCCGGGGCACGCGAATAAATCGCCCCGTTTTGTTCGCCACGGCCTCAGCTCGGCGGCAATTTAAGAAGCTTATGAAGAGGAACTGCACTCTCGACGGAATGCAAATCTTCGCGAACGTCGAGAAAATTGCGCCCACTTTAAGCCGTCGCCGGAAATAGTTTCCACTTTGACGGAGATCATTGCTGCCCGAGCGAAACTGAATCTCCTCGGCGCCGAATTAAACCCAGGCCAGGCTTCCCCGTTTCCCTCGGCCGAGTGGACGCTCGCTACTTGCGTGTGTCTGATTGCGCCGTTAAATATTTTCGAGTCGCCCCGCGCCGCCCGGTGTCGCTTGAATTGACGGGAGCGAGTATATCGTCCCGTGCTACTGAGGTGAAATAACGTCGAGGATGGCGGGGTTGGGTCGTCCGCGACATCTGTTGAAGTTTTTCTCCCCCGCGTAACTGAGATTACGATTGCCCGGTTACTCGAAAGCTTCAGGTGCCCGCCAACTCGCAAATTTTTCCTCGCGGACGAAAATCCCCTCGACCCAATTATTATTTTCATTTGTTTCCGTAATTTATGTGTTGTGATTGCACACAAAAAACCCGGAAAAATAAGGAAAATCCATTCTTCACGGCGCTAATCACCGTTCGATTCCGACTAGCGTGCGCAAACCTCGCGGGTCGCAACAAGATTTCGCGGTGTACGCCCCCCGGTGCTCGAAAATCTATCGGATGTCGAAACAGCGGTGCCGTGCCGAGCCGAGACTATTTTAAATTCCTGGCGGAAACCCCGATTATTACGCCGACTGGAGGCGGCCCGTGGACTCCATTCAGTTCTGTTGCGGCGCAGTCGGGTCAGGAATCCCCAGTCGTGTGGCATTTTGTTAGGAAAGCCGTATCAATCCGTTTGGTACACATGCACAACGTGCCGAACGAGAGTCCACCATGGCCCGTGGAACGCCTCTTTTACGGGCATGCAACCCCGACGGTGCAACGGTTCCATCCGAAACTTTCCCAGCTGGCAACCGGCCACTGCACCGGTCACGATGCACGGAATTCGAATGTGTTTACAGTTATGTTTACGCTCGCAATCGTTTTTCCCGGACAATCCTATCTGCCACCGCCTCGTCCGACCTTTCACCAGACTTCCAGAGTTATTCCACGGCCATGATGGCGAGGGTTTTTGTCGAGAATCGGAGATAAGTTGTAATTGTGCTGCAGAGAGAATACGGACGTTTATGGTGCTGCAGGTTTCAATGGCGAAAGATGAGCTTGTTACTTATGGATGGTATTGCGAATGAAGCGAGGTGTGCAGTGTGTACTGTGGGGTGGTTCTTAGTACGCAGTGGAAGATTTTGTAAATTTTATGGGGGCATCGGTAGGATGGGAATTGTGGTTATTTAAGCGTGTGTATTGCTGAGAGAATTGGTCTTGTTTTAATTTGTTTGTCGTGCGATGGAAACCAGTTTGCCGTAAAAATAATGATAATTTTTTGAAACGATAGCTTGCGTTTTTGTTTTTGGTACAGTCAGTGTTTATTTCGCTTGCATTAACAAGAAATTTTATGCCGTGGAATGTAAATAACGCTATCCGGTTGCATTTACGTGGTAATTACGTTATCAGCTGCACCGCGCGCAGAATAATTTTGGTGGGCATATTTTTACACAAGTTACGTAAACAAGAAAACATGCAAGCCTGCAAATGAATATAAAATTTATTTAACCTGATTTCATTGCCATAATATGTATTTCATATTATTATATACTTTTATTAATAATTTGTGATTCATTTGGCGTTAAATTGAAACGTAGTGTTTGTAATGAAAGTATAAAAAGAATGAAGCACAATAGTAGATACATTTACCGTCGTAAACAATTACATGGACCAAGCTTGGAAAAATCTATATGTCTATATGAAATTGTGCAGCTGTTGCAGGAAATTAAAGGTTTTCACCGATGCGACGCGGAAACTCGAGATAGATTTTCGTTTTCGAGATTTATTTCAAGTCCGCATAGATTTCCGTCACGCGGCTCACTGAAAATAAGTGGTAATGACGCCAATATTGAACAGAGTTTCGCGAAATGGTTTCGAATAAAATTATATAAATACTCCTCCGGGTACGGGGCATTGGTGCATTTATTGTTAAATAATGCGGATGAACGTTCACCGGCTGCGGTTAGGTAATTTCATTGTGTTGTCGCCCAGAAGAATTTAATTTTGAGTTTAATTTAATTATGAATTCCATTTAGTTTAATTCCAAGAGGAACATTGTTCGTGCACGTTCATCGAGGAAATTATGATCGGTCGTGTCGCGTCTGTTCTTCAGAGGACAGAAAATATTTAGACTAGTAACAAAATGAATTTTGGCTAAGCTTGTGCAATTTAGCAATTCATTGATTGATGTTTTTTCTGTGGGGATTATTTATTAATTTATTAAATAGATAGAATTAGGTACTTCCAGTAAGAGGCTATACTATCTTAATAAATATAGAACAGCAAAAGTTGGTTGATGGTTTCGTTTATTAGTCATATCTTTGTAAAATAGAGAAACAAAATGTGTAATTAAAATATTCCATAACCAAAAATTGATATAATTTTCTTGCGATAATTTCTAATAGTAGAATCAAAAGTAACAAATTCCAATTTTGCAACCGTCACGTGGAGGGGAATATTGCAACTTGGATAATAGATTCTATAATATATTCCGGAACTGAATAACAGATTGGTACAATACGACATGCTCTAACGATAAGTACATAACGTGCAAATATAATTTTGCCTCCACGTTGAAAGACCTTTTATCACGACAAGCATAGTTAGTGATTTCGAAACGGTAATCTACTTTACGATCTGCAATTCGTAATTGAAACATGTATGCTATATCCAGTGGGCGATTTAACGTTGACCAGGGTGCAAGGAAATGTATTTTCGTTGACCACTATGATTTATTTTTATAATTTTTAATTGCATATTACATGTGAATCGCAAAATGCGTTACCATTTCATGTCGCATTTTGTACCTGCACTTTCGTTGCCTTAATATTTAATTGCATGATTTTCTGTATGAAAATCGAATAATACGTTTAATTTATTCTGCAGCAAAACTTGGGAAATGAAAAAATAATCAGGTTAATAATATAGTTGGTATAAATTTGGATTTTTTCGTACTCTAACGAAAATATAAGCAATATTAAATTGTCGAGCAAACGAGGAGAAGTCTTTATTTCGTTTTCCCAACTTAATCTTCATCCTTCATCCATACAAGGAATATTTTCTGTACCGAAACGTCAGTCAACGAACGATTAATAATTCCATAATTTAATAACGACTAGGTTGATATTGATTTCTGCAGCTCTTTCTCCCACTTCCCCAACGAATCACCAGCATCTTCAACCTTTATAACCTGAAGTGTTTCAATCGATGACAACTTTATCGCGTTCTTTCACGACGATGAGAAAGATTTTCATTGGATTTTTCTACTCTACGTAGCTATTCACAGGGAACTCTCAGACTACCTTTCACATTTAAATTTTTCTCTCGCGTAAGCGTGTATTGAATGAAAATCCCCTACAAAATAATTTTCCAATAAATATCTTGTCGAACTCGTTTCTAGAATTTCTCTTGTACACATTAGCGCGATTAATTACTCCGTTAATCAGTACTTCTCAGATCATAAAACAGGGCGTCATACAGTAAGATTGTACAAGCGTAAAATTTTCCATCCACGAAACGGTAAAGTTACACGTTCGCCAATAAATTAACGAAAGAGTGGAATTCATTCGACACTCCAGTGGAAACGACCACACTGTTGAACAATCATACGGCGAGGCAAGTGGTATTGTAACTCGCGTTATATTGTTCATAGGCGAAATGTCGATTTTCATTGTGCAAACAGAATGAAAGTTTCAGAACACTACGTAATTGCCACGCGCGGCGTACGTGTATAACACTTGCTCGAGCAAACGCATTCTGCAACTTTCCCAGCAGCGTCGCCTGTTTAATAGAATTTCACGTGATTCTACCCAGAGCTTCTCTACTCTAATCTACGTGCATGTTCAGAAGCGTAAAGACCAAATGTATAGATTTCGTGTGTAGGAAACGGGCTATCCTGATTACGAGGTTCCCGTTTAAACAAAAATTTAATTTTCATCCGAGAACAGATATCATTGCGAATATTTGTAGACGCAAGATTTGATTTGTCATTGTTTTTATCATTTTGTTGTAAAAAGAAGACGAGTCAAATGCGGTTGTAAAAAAGAACAATTTTAGTCAGAAGTTTGGGATATAATTTTTCGAAGGTTAATTCGACGATTTTGAAATAAAGTGCAGTCTTATAATTTTTGAGGTAAGAACTTTTCGAATTATACATCCTCGACGGTGAATATGTTCTTTCAGTTAATATCAAATTATTCAAGACTTCATTTCTTGGCCGAGAATTACTTTCGAAGAATAATTGCACTAATAAGAAATGGGAACGCGAACTTGCTGAAAGCGGTGCTTGGCAATTAAAAAGGCACTGCGCTTTTGTACAATTTTCTAGAGTGAAAATGATGGAAAGCTGATTTCAGTTCCGTGTCAAACGATTCAAAATAATGAGAATAGGTTCAATTAATGTTCGGTGTAATTTCAGCGAAGCACTTGAGTTGGAGAATCTTTCGTGCGTGCTACAATTTTCGAAATGAACGTCTGCAGAAATAAGTTTCCATCTGCACTTCGTTGAAGGGTCGTGAATATTGCCGTCTGCGTCGTAGACGACAAGTAGTACGAAATGTAAGACGAATTCGTGCTCGACGACGAGTTCACAGTTCCGTGAGCATACGCTTCTTGACAAAACTGGCGGACAAAAGTAAATGTGGTAGTTCCGCATTGAAACGACAAGTGGCAGCGAGACAAGAAAAACGCACTTTCCCGAGAGAGGAAAATCGAGAACAGGTCCGTTTCTTATGTTACAAATAACACAATTTTATTGACAAACTAATCTTTACTTGAAAACATTTCCGCGAAGTTCATACAATATTTCCGATTCATTTCTGCGCTATTGATTTTCGGTATATAATTTGACAATTATTTACGTTAACTACTTTCTCGATTGCACAAAGGGTTAAACGCGTGAGCCACACGAATATAAATTACATCGAAAGATATAATTGCGACGCATTAAATAGTTGAACGTGATTAAGAAATTCCATCCGTCTGTCCTGCTCTCGATGAAGCCGACGTAATCAGAAATTTGTATTTTACTTGACAGTACAATCATTCGTTAATATTACGCACAAACATCCGTCATTCTATCAACAAGTTTACAAAGCATCCCTCGACATTCGCGACAACCGAAACCAACTGTCAAATCTTCGAGAGCCACGACTTGACAGTGAATATCACCGAGCAAGACGAGCGCACGACTTTCAAGCTGTGCCAACACGCCGGCGGTCCGTTCAGTTTCACCGTGGAATGTCCATCAGAATTCCCGTCGTACGAAATACAGGCCGATAAAAAGAACCGGACGACAGGGAGCGCTTACGAAATTTCTAAGGAGTCACACTTTTGACCGCGTGGACGCGGCGGTCTGACCAAACTCGGGCTTTTCTACTTGGCCGGGGTTTAAAGCTTCGTAAATATAACCAGCGCGAAGCGGGAGCTGGCGAAAAGGAACGTTGTGGCCGGGAGAAAAAGAAAACCGGAGGGTTGGGGGGGGGGGGGGTTGGAAAAGACGCGGGCGAAATTGGAGGGAGCAAGATGGCGGAGGACAAGGGGGACAGATAAAGAGAGTAATTTTCGTGGGTACACAAGCCGTAATTATTAATGTCACGGATGAGACCACGTCGCGGGGGCTTTCCAAGCTTCTGCATCTCGGCTTACGAGACAACAGGCTTCCGCGTAAGACGTACGGTTATAGCGGGGCATTTTTCATTTCTCTTGCTGCCGTAACCATCTCTTCTCGTGCCGTTCGCAGACGTCGCGTGTCGCGCACCAGAGAACGAAAGGGGAAAAAAATGTTCGTTTCGCTGCAATGGCACGCCGTAAGCGCTTATTTATTCGTCCCTGTTTGAACGGCGAAACCCTTGAAGCGTCGTGACGTTCAGGCTTCTTTGATACGAAGAAGTTCCGGGAATTGGTTCGTTTGCGTGGCTTATTTTGCAAAATTCCGCAGGGTGAATTGAGTTTGCAGTTCGCGCAAGTAGTTCTGTTGTATTATCCGGGAGCTGTATCAGGGTCGTAGTTTTTAATCACATTTTTACTGTGGTTGTGATGTGCAAGTAGATATACACGGTTTATTAACAGTTATTACAAATTATTTATCAATCATCAATCCTAGATTATACAACAAATATTTAGGTTCCTGTAAGCTGTACCTGTGCACTGTATCATTACAGCAAAGTATATTGGTCACTAAGCTGCGAGATTTTCCAAGTTGTGATAGCAACAATCAATACTATCCACTGAAATTACTATTCCATGTATTTATATACTTTTTTTGTATTCAACAATGTCCCTTGATATTTTTTATCCGTAGATTTCTGTATGAAACGTAAATTATTCGGAGAATATCTTGCCGCGACGTTTTGTAATTTTTCAGTCAAACCTTCGCAACCATTTTGTCGAACAGTTGAAGCTACTAGAGGCGTTTTAATTTGATCATGTACCGATTTAAGCGTATCCACCTTCCTTTATCCTCTTGAATTATTGATCTTACACGACGAAGAACTTTTATCCAGCCAGTGATTTTCATAATTGTCGAAATTGATTGAAATTCTTTGCGAAACGTGGAAGGCACGAGAAACGTTTGACTTGCCGTGTATCTAAATTGCACGATGAACAGAGTTCGTTCTTAATTACGAAAATTTCCCGCGCAGCCGCTTTGCAGGAATTAGCCTCGCTTAAAACTCGAAAGTTAACACGATATACTCGGAAAATTCGTAACTCCGGTAGCCCTTCCTGCTTTTCCGTCCCAACCACGCTGTTGTTAATCGCGCGAGCGTCCAGAAAGTCGCGATACTTAATTATAAACGGGGAACTAGAACAATTCTTTGCCTGGACTTAAACGATTAATTATACACACGGCAGATTTCAAATGCGAAATGACCATAATTGGCTGGACTTGTGAGGGAGTGAAAAAATTCACCATTAGATGATACGCTTCTATTAATGAATCATCGTCGCCGAGGTGGGTGCGCGATTGCGGACGATTGCCTGTCCGTCGAATTAGTCGGTACGGATGATTACTCCCGAACGAGGCTTCGTCGATGACTGGGGTAATTAGGCGGTTCGTCTCTTCGACGTTGCACTGCACGGCCTGCAGCGACTACTGCCACATCATTGAACAGACATTATTCCAGCGACTGTGACCATACGCAAATGTAAATGACGGTTCATCGATCGATATAGCTCGAAATAAGGACGAGTGATTTGGTTATGTTTCAGCGACAATGGAGATTTCCATACACGAGGGTCGTTGCAGTGAACAATTTTGAAATCGTCGACGGGAACCACTTGTTCGAGAGTAATCGCGAAAGTGTAAATTTCATTGGCTTTAATGTGGACAGCTTTGGGTATTTTTTAAACGTGTATTATATTTTATGTGGAGTTTGATGTTCGATTTATTATACGCGTAAATAGATCACAAAACGTGAACAACTGTACAAAGTCGGCATGCGCAGTTGTTAATAAAATACACGTTTGAGTCATCTTCTTGTTCCGGACAAACTTGATTTCCCGAATCGATTCTGCTGTACATGGAATAGCTGCTACATATGTATGATTAACCGAATATGAATTCCAAGAGTTAATCTACACACCCCTACTACATTATACCTATGGAGGACACTTGAACATACCATACATCTCTATCGTGCACTGATGGCACATCGATCACTTTATCAGCATCCACACGAACCCATGTATACATATCAACTGCCTCGCCTTTCTCATCCACTCACAAATATAACAAAATTCATATCATTCAGTACCAAAAAGGAATAACTCTCTTAACACCATGAAACTTAATTAAACTACTTAAACGATTTAACTTTACAGTCTTCACGTGAGACGATTTTTATTACTATTGTTACTATTATTACTAAAACTATTACTTCACATTTACACGATGACCTAAAACAACAGTTTTGAAGTAACGATTAATACAAAGTGACATCAATTAGCGACGCTGACAAAAATATTTGTCAATCCTCCGCATTTTTGTTTCTCACTTACGGCACTTCGTCCGCGTCATTCGTCTCGCAACAAACGCAACAGTAACCACGAAAATGGACAAAACTGAACTGGTGAAAATGGTGATCAATCCGCGGAAAATCGTCTCGATATCCCGAACGAAATGAACTCTTAACAATCGCGCGTCCGCCGTCGCGTCTCTGACGCCGGCGACGAATTCGATAAATTCGCCGACCGTCCGGCACACTCGGCCGATTCAAACGCGCGTTATCAAATACAGAAATCGTTCGAATCGTTCGCCACTGACGTCGACCCGTTCGTCCCTCGCCGCGGTTATCGACAACGTTGCCCGAGTGGAAGATAAGTCGCGGTCGGGCTTCCGTTTCGCGTTTCGCGTTGCAACGAATCCGCAACGCGCGCGATACCCCGTTCCAGCGGGCAACGAAAGATTAATGCGCGAAACGCATCACGTCGCCGGCGAATCGGCCCCGTCCACGTGCGTCCCCGTTTCGCGGTGTAAATTCCAGTTTGCCCGTGCATTATCACCGGCCGCCAGCCGATAAATATTTCGCAGCCGGGCCTCGACCGTGGTACATTGGAAAGCCATTATGCGCGGAATGACGCTCTCTGGTCGGCGATTTACGCCCGTTGCGTTCCGTTGCTCGCTTAATTCCCGTTCAACGGTGTCCGACTTGCGCACGTGAACGGTTCTACGCTTCCGTAGTTAAGGCTGCGGAGCACGTCGCTCGGATACGCTCAACATTATCGTATCGGCGTTTATCGTATCTGGTTTACGTTAGACGATACGACGAAGTTGTTGGGGATGAGGGGTTTACCGTGGTATCCGAGTTCGAGGGGAACGTTTTTCTTCGTGGTTATTATGCTTCAGGGGGAGGGCGGGGGTGGGTTTAGTGGATAGGTGTCGAACGCGGGTTCGACGATGGAATGGTCGTTAAGGGTCGATGGAAGTTGATCGAGGGTTGGAATTGTCGGTGGGATATAGAATGCTTGGTTAAAGTACAATGTAGTTGGCAGGTCAGTGATTTGAACTGAGAGTGCAATTGTGCACGCAAATTTGCAGATTTTCGTGGGGACAATTAGATAAGTATGGGAAGGGTGGATTTGAGATAGAGTTTATGTATCGTTCGAAAGAGATTTTCGTTTTATCGTTTATATCAATATACTATTTAACGGGTGTGCTCGAGGTCTGATGAAAGTCAGTGTTGTCTGTCTGCAGATTGTTTCAATTGTTTGGCGTTATTTCGGATCAGGAACGCGTTTAATTTTTACGGGCCAGAAAATTTTATCGAAGCTACGATTGAAACGGTTCGTTGAGCTGCACCGATTCAATTACGGTAAGGCAGTTTCAGCGTGAATCTATCAGCCGTTGCACTTAATCTTGGTTTTAGAAGCAAACATTCGGAGGAAACAGCAGCTACAGCAGATATATGCTAATTTTATTGGCTGTCCAGAATCACCCTGCAGCACGACAAGTAGAAACGGGGAGGTAAATGGCTGTTGTTTTGGAACGTAAATGTGAAATGGAGTAGTGTGGATAATATTTCCTGTCAAACGTGTTTGCTATCTTTGTTCGAATATATTAAACATTTCTGTGCACAAATTATTTATGCAAGTAGACGCTTAACATTGAAGAAACGTAATTCTGAATAAATTTACGTTCCCCCATTCTACAACGATCTCCTTCTAATCACTAATCAGTAATGCCACAAATCGGACGCCTGCAAAGCAATAAAATAGAGATGTTAGATAGAACAAAATGTATGAAACAAAGCAACTACCAGTCCACAATTAAGTATATACCTCGACAACCTTTCTCTTTCTCAAATCAAAACAATTTGGCACTCTACTAATCACACTCTATTCTCTTCAAATCGCGATTAATTACCGAACCACGTCATACAGTTTCCGAAGCACACAAGCATCATCGATAACGCTAACAACTTTGTTCATCACCCAGCCAGAAACGAATTTCGCTAACCGCTAAAGCCAATTTGCCACGACCAAATCGTAAGAGCATCGGCGCTAGAAGGAGCCACCGTATCGATTCGGGCGATCAAGGAATAACCGGCTGCTTAGGAATTAACGCGGCCACGAGCCACGTCTCTGTTCGAAATTCCCCCCCGAGTGGCCCCCTATTCGCCTTGTTACCCGCGATTCCCGGGGCTCCAGGATTTCAGTTCGTCCCTGTTTCTCGGACGAGTATCTCGGACGGCGCCGGTTTCGACAGAAGAGCCTTTGTCAGCCGACAGGACACCCATTGTCCACTTCTCGCGCCCTGCGTGCTCGTCCTCTTTTCGACTTCTTCCACCCTCGGCTCCTCCCTCCCATTTTTTTTTTTCTGCGCCCGGTTCCTCCGCCGGTCGGTGTCGTTGTCTCGAGCATCTCCGAGGGACACCAACGACGGACACCAGACCCCGGCGAGACGTTCTCCGCGAAATGCTGAACGTGAAACGGAAACCGCGTCGGGCCGATCTTTACCGCGGCATCGGACACTTTGTCACCTGGATAAGGTTCGTTCGCGGTGAATTCGCCGGGGCTTCCCAGCCGAGCTGCAGCATTAAACGGATTTTCGTCTTCTAATTGGACACCGGGAAGTCCTTTCGACCACTTGGCATGCGTCGTTCCCCGGGGGAATTTCGTGCTTTCAGACGGGACGCGGTTTTGTTACTTTGTCGGCTTGGCTTTACCTGCGCCCCCTTGTTTGGCCACGGGGTGAAATGTTGTTTAAGATGTGGCGAACGAACTGGCTGGGTTGGAGGATTTCGTAGGGATGGAGGACGAAAAACGAACGGGGATGAGTAGATTGGTTGGACGACTCGTGGAAATGGAGGATGGAAGATACTGTTGGCCGAGGCGCTTGCTTTATTGCCTACGGTACCGGATTCAAATTATACAGGTCTGTTTTCCTGATGTTTCACTTCCGTGGTTCTATTAGAAGTCGCGACGCTTGCACAGAATACCTGTATCGGGGAGAAATGAGGTTTTTCGAAATCAACCCGAGGATAAGCTGACGCTTTTGCCACGCGTAAGGAAATATTTTATACTTTCTAAAGCGCGGACGGTAATGCAAATCGATGTCCCGTCGTTCTGACTTCCTTCACGCGAACGCGAATAAATCTCTGATATTTATCATGGGAATAAGCTAAGCAGAGTAATGATCGTCATATTTACAGCTTTGCAAACTCTGTGGAAGAACAAGTATTTCTTTCAGTTATGCGTCGAGAAATTCGCCATCGAGGTGTATAAAATGATTTTTATCGGGAAGTTCGGTAGGTTCTTTTCTAAACAAGCACAAAAAGATAGATGAATGTTGACTTTAGAATTCACAAATGAAGCAGCGAGTTATCAAATCTACATTACCAATGAAATGTTACGGATAAAGAAAAGTTCAAAATTGAAAGGTGCGAAATAATATCTTGAACTTCCTCGATCAGCAGGCAAAACATCGATGCATCCCGCAAAGTCTTACATAATTCCTCAAAGAAAGTTCCACACTCGGGACAAGAAAGCCGATCGAAATTTTGCAAAATTCCAATTCATCCAGTTCATCCTCGTTATCGTCGTTGGATCGACATAATACTTCCTCTTTATCGTTGTCATTGCTCAATTAACAACGTGTCCAAGCTGTCGGCGAGGTCTGACGATGCTCACTGACAGAAATTTATGCGAGCGAGCCGAGTCGGTGGCTGGGCTACCATTATAAAGCAGCACTGCTGGCCGGGATGCAATTTTGATGGCAATTTAACTTGAACCGGAACAGCAAGCACCATCTATGGACAAATGTTTACCATGAAAATCGTTATAGTCTTTGCTGGAAGCACTTGGATAGAGTTCCCCGGAGATCTTGCGCGTCCGGAAATTTCAACCCTCTTCGACGTACGGATTTTGGTGTTTTATTTGGTTCACGGTGTGCATAGATTGCCAGTCTGGCTGGGTTGTGTTTCTCTTTCGGATTTGCTTCGTGGACAGTGGTAGCTGCCAAGATGGACAGCAACGTGAGCTGGGTAAGGTATAGCGGTGCAGTTTGTGTAATATGTTAATTAAGATCGTGATAAGGCGAGCTCCTTGTTGCTGGAATATTAAGGGTTGTTAGGTACCAGGTTTCGCGAATAGAGCGATTAAGCTTTAAGCAGATTTATGGCTGGAATTTAGCGTGTGCAGATGGAATACGGAATGGGATAAAAATAATATATGAGTTTCGGTTTAACCGGCTTTGTCCCTTTGAAACAGATGGACGTCAAGATACTTGTTTCTCTTTCAAAAAATATATCGCGTTCACGCAATGAAAACGTGAATGAATATTTATTATATTCATCTTCTTAATCGTAATTCATATCGAAAAAAAAAAATAAGCCAAATAATGGAAACAAAAATTATAGGGAATGCTTCAGAATAAATAACTAATGAAGCTAGAAATTATTCTTATATTTTCTAGCAATTTGAATAAAGTAGGCATCAACTATTCCTTTCCGAAATCAATCTCCATTCCCAATAGTAATTATCATTCTGGTTTACCCGATCTAAATTTAAACAACGAATAGCGCCGTCAGAGTCCGAATCTGAGTAATTAAATCGAAAAATGTATTCTCGAACAAACGTTAATCTTCCTCCCCGATAACTTTCGCTCAAACAAATTTCATATCTGTTCGCCAAGTGAGCCGCCACGTTCCTCTCTCAATCAGTCACTTTGCTTCAGCCTAACCCCCTCGCAGGGTGTGCACGCACGCACACCGTCAGCCCCTCCTCGAGCGAGTTCACACCCTCCGCACTCTATTCCTTATTTTCCCGTTCCTCTTTCTGCACTCGCGCACAGGCGAGCGAGGACGCAGATCATAACGGATATTTCAGTTCAGTCGGGAAGTTCACTTTAGCTGCGACAACGCCGCTGCTTCGCCAAGGGGGGTGAAAACAGATCGCGTGTAAGGGTGCGAGGCAGCGAAACGCGTGATGGAAATAGCGCGACGCTGGAAATTGCGATTCCAAGGCGAACACCGACTAAAGGTAGAAAATTACGGCTACACCGAAGGGTGTTTCGTGATGGCAGATTCTTCGTGCGCTTTCTGCCGGTGTGGGTACGTTGAATTACACGGAAGTCTGTATTGCTGATCGTTATTGGTGTTTTGGAACGCTTTGCGCAGCACCGACGGCGGTATTTCACTGCGAATGGTGCGTGGAAAAATTGGGACAGCATTTTTTTTTCTCCATTGACTTTTGAATTGAATGAAAATAGAGCATGTTAAATTAAGCGTTGAAAGATTTTTCCTACGACATTTTGTTGCAACGCGACTGACGATATTTTAATCGATCACATCGATTTCCTTGGGACCTTAATTTAATGCAGAATTCCCACTACCTTGCGCATACTTTGCTGATAGTGTTATCGAGGCAATGAAGTATCGGAATTTTTTCCCTCCTACGGATTGACATTTTAATATTACATTTTACGGGGTTATGGTAATAATCGTGTTTACGAATGACACGTGCAATATTTGAACATTTTCTTTTCTAGAAATATGAGGGTGATACTAATCTTTCTACCGGAAATCTATAAACTAAAAGCTTTGTATTTTATTAACACACGATGCCTTATGAACGCAACATCTTTATCGGTCATAAGCTGCACTACATATTAAACGTTCAACCTTTCACGTGCTTATTATAATATTCACACTTCCTATCAAGTCAATCTTCGTTCTCCGAAAGAAGCTTTTCAAGAAAAAATCAATAATTCCATCTCTAAATCAGTCTGAAATTTTCATTAATAAATCATTACTCTGTCCTCAAAGTATCAGGACCAAGCACAGCAACTCGTTTCAACTGAACGCACCATTAACACCTACGCATGTATACCCTCGAGGCACCCAATTATTCACGCACGACGGAAACAAGAAACGGCGAAAGAATACGAGATCGTTCCTTCGTTTCACGGTTCGTCGATGTCGCAACACTTCTTAACGATCTTAACGGTCCGTCGAACGTCCTGCAAACCTCGTTCGTTTTACAGGTAATTAAACTTTCGTAGTTGGACAAGATGGCCGCGACACCGGTTTGCGTTTTCCCTGGCGGCAACTTCGATCTCTCCTCCGTTTGAAACTACGACGAACGGGTGACTGCGCGTGTTTACCGGCAAACACGAACCGAGATCACAGGTATTAGCGGTTCTTTCGACAGGGGGGGGGGGGGGCGATTATCGATTCTAGAAGGGACGATCTCGAGGCCGTGGCCTCTTGTCGAGCCGGATGCCAGCCTGGAAAACCCCCGCGACTTAGAACGCAGAGGAGACGGATTAAAGAGGATTTCTTCGTTCTACTGACTATCGCCTTCGCTTCGGGCATTGATCGAGAGGGTGAAATTTCATTCCACGTTCGAGAGAGCGAAGAATTTTACACCGTATCGACGGAGCTGCAGTTACGTTCACGCTTCACACCTGGCGGATTCACTGCCCGAGAGATCTTAATAAGGATCTTGCCGAACTGCGGTCAGACTTGAGGATGTCTGGCGATGGAACTGGCTGATAATAAATTAATTCGTATAAGGAGATTGGAAAGAGGAGTTGGCGTGGTATTGTCGGCAAGAGTTTGGATACTGGATGCTTGTGGTTAGGTAATTTGGAATCATTTTCGTCTCCGTTGATGCCTTGGAAACTTTGGGGAAGTTTAATGATTATTGTTAATCAGAACATTGCACACGATGTATCGTCCATGTGTCGCTTTGGAGTAATAACTAATTATTGACGGCACAATAATTTCGTTTAATAATTTGTAATATTAAACTTTGAATAGATATTGCAAGGGCTGTTACAATTCAAAAGTAAAAGGGAAATAAATTTCAGAGAATGATAGAAGTTTGACTGCTGATGATTGCGATGTGCAATTGGAAAAGTAAAGAAGCAAACGCGTTGCATTGTACTTCAAAGAATCGATCGTTTTCCACCCCGTCATGCCTCGCCTTGTATTCGTTTTGCGGACTAGGTGGCACGAGCTGCTTTGTAATTATAAATCTCATTAAAATTCATAATGCGACATGGAAAGTCATTAGCCTTAAGCGCTTGTGGTGCCTTGTCGCGCCATCGAGCCACTCCACCACGATCAAGGAACCTCCAACGAGGACAAATATTTTTAACTTCGTCAGTTTGTTGGGTCACGATGTTTCACGCTGTTAATAATAATTTTCTTCTACGATAGATGCGAAGAAAATATTGTAGGTCCGTGAGTGATGAAAATGGGATTACGCACATACAATCGTTTATAGTTTTAATGAGTAACGTTATTCGAAATAAAAGGATTGTAAGAATAATGTTAACTATTACTTTGATCAAATTTAGGATTGTTAAACGATATTATTTATCATTTAGCTGAGAATTCGCAGTAGAATTTGAGAATTGACAAAAGTGGCTTGAAAAATTGAACGACGTCTTTCATTGTAGTATAAATGAAAAATATATACATATATATATAATAAATACATTTATTGTTTGAATTAAAACGTGAAACATTATATGTATAGAATATTTTACGGACTAAAATATCGGCGTTCGTTCAATGTTTTCGTGATTAATGAAAATCATTGTTCCAATAATTCCTGACAAAAGAGAGCAGTACAATTACAATTCATATAATCACCCTATGTGATACCACCGTTACCACTATTACGAAAATGATTTGCACGCCAGTAAACACAAACTTCTAAATAATTATCTTGCACATCGTGACAAAATACGAACCTCCGCGTCTGCATTGAAGAAAATTGCACGGGAAATCTGTTCCCCTGCTCGTCAGAGTCCCGTTTGAACGAACACGGTATCCATGAAACTCCGTTTGAGAGGCCGAATAAATACGTTCACGACGATTTAATCTTCCAAGCGGCAAAGACCCTTTTGGCCCTTTTCGTCGCGGCTCTTAGCAACACCTCTGCTCACGGGTCTTTTTGCCCACCGTGTAGTCAGCCGTCAGGAAGTTTCGCAGGCACGAGCTACCTGCTCTTTTAGCTTGCACTTTGCAATGTTCGCCGGAGTAAATTCAGTTTCGACGAGGAATTCACGTTGTCGCGGCCATCCCGTCCTCCGACCTTCGTCACTCTGTGCTTTTGCTGCGTCTGATAAAGACGAATCGTTGCGCGACGAACCGTGGTGCACACGCCGGATAGGTCAAGGGAGGTGGATGCAAGACGAAAGTTATCGGACGGCCTGTCGGGACGTGGCAAGTTCGTTCAGAAAACTCGGTGGCTGGCGCGTTCTCGAAGATCGATTAACGGTTCAGTTGGGGATCGAAGTTCACGGGACACGGAATTTGCTATTCGTGTCGTGTAGAGTGATAATGGCGTTACAGGAACGGGCGGGGAATCGCAAGAATACAAATTCATGCAACGCTGTTGGTTATAGGTAAAGCTCAGCTTCGCGAGTTGGCTTCCTTTTTAGCACGGTGCTCGATTTTTGTTGGGGAATTTAGCAATGTGTTTTTCCAAATTTGTCCTCGATTTACGAAGATGATGTACATTGTACGTGGATTGTTCTTCTTGATTGGGAATTATTCATACGGCATGTAAATGTTTCAGAGATTGGATTGCACTGTCAGAAATTTTAAGTATACAGTTGGACGTGAGTTAATTAATCTCGCGTTTAATTCGTAACGAAATCAGCAGAATTACAATTGACGATTGTAACATTGCAGTAAAAGCATGATACAAGGGAATCTGAATTGGACAATTAAGCATTTAACAAAATCCTTAGAAAAACTATTCGTACATACGATGTCGTCTACCATTATGATCGTTTATATGCTCCACATTGTTGTTTAAAAAATTAGCCTCGTATCGCCAATCTGCAATACAACTCGCTATTCCCATAAAGTGCTGCTGTGCGATCATTACGTTCCAAACTCATTACGTTCGATCCACGTATGACGTTGAAAATCGTGAGCCCTCCACTTATCGAAAAGCCATAACTTCGAAACGATGGCGACATCAAGATCCAATCCACGGTCGTACGTAATCGTGTACACGACTAGAAATAATGGATCTTCGTCAGCACGAAATTTGAAGACGGAGACCGCGACGAGACGCTGATCGAGTCAATCTACTTGTTTGGGATATATTTCACGAGGTGATGTAGCGAACGTCTCGAAACGACACACGTATTAACGTTTTGTCAAGCGAATTTCAGCCCACGTCGTGGACGTGATAGTTAATTGCTTCCTTAGAGTAAGTATTCAATTGTTGAAGGAAAAGTTTCCAATTCTGTTTCAAGTTCTATTAGAACAATATTATTCCGACGAATTTTATTTTCATTATTATCTTCAATCTAATTTCTGCGCTTCATGAGCCGCTTTATTTTAATCACCAGCTTGAACTGTATCGCAAACAGAAAACATTACGTGGTTATTCTCGTTAATTCCTCCACATTTACTTCTTTTCCTGATTGTATCACGATGTACACGCGCGTGCACTGCACCGAATTAAATGGAAGAACTATAAGTAAGGATATGAGCAGAAAGCGCGACGAGACGATCGAATCATTTTCAATTCCAAAATGTCGTCCACCGTAATACTAAATCTTGCATTACGGCACAAAATTGAAACATAAATATCTCTTAGCCAATCAGTTTTCAATCGTTCGTTTCAGTGAACGCTTCGAAACCGCAAATAATTCTTTCCCGTTCTTCATGGATTGTTCTAACCATCGTTTAAAACGATCCCGCGACCGAGGGTATTCAAATTTCAAGCACGTTCGGGGGATCCGATTTTCCCGTTACTTCCGGACGAATATTTCGGGTACCGAGCGTGGACGAAGCAAACGGAGCGAACTTTTTCCCCGCCGGCGAAGCGGGCGCAATAATTAAAGCAGGCATTGCGGATGCGACTGGGAAAAGCAGCACGCATCCGACCGAATGCGGCACGCGGAAACGCGCCGAAAATCACGGGCCGAAAAATCAGGGCGAACTGGGACGCGAAAGGAAACCCATCCTCGTTCCTGGCTCCCTATCCCCCGCAAAATAAGAAACACGCGAACAGCCTCAAAGAAACATCAGACGGCTTAATTCCAACGGGCCACTCGCGTTACGTTGCGTGTAACTTCTGGAATAGAGAGAGAGAGAGAGAGCGAGAGAGAGTTACGTCGCCAGTGCAAAGTGTGTGCATTTTGGAATTTAGAAAAAATTGTTGGCCACTTTGGGAGGAAACGTGTCTATAGGTGGAAAATCTTGTATAAATAGTTGCATTATTTGCGTTGCATGTTTCAGATTAATCGTAAACATGTTTCGTTGGTACCGAGAGTTGTTCAACTGTTTGTGAAAAGAGATTAATCGTTAACTTTATCAACGACTCTGTAGGATTCTTCTGTACACTCTTGATAGCGAGTATTTAAGATTGCGTTCACACAGATTGCGACAAGTAAGATAATAATTTAGTAGCAGAGACGAATACAGTATTCTGTGCGTATATTATGATAACTTTGTGTGGATAAAGACAATTCTTGAAGCATGAGATTTCAATATACCATTCCCAGACCTACATTGGCATACCATTCTCGTATTATTATTTTAGCTAAGGATAATGTTTTTGCCAGTCGTAGTTCATGCAGTATCCTGTGAAACGTTCCGTGTATCGCCAGGATTTAGTAGCTGCTTCATTGTTACAAAGTTTCGATGTACATTGCTAATGACATACTGTTTTGTCCTCGATAGCAGTGAATATGTTACTCAACGCAGTCTGTGGTCTTAAATTATGTATAGTCCCTGGCAAACACTATTCTGTATCCAACAGCCTTGTTTCCAATGTATCATTGGTTACGGAACATCTTCAAAGGGCACATTTAGATGTCGCCGAATTGCATAGTATTACAAATTAATTGACATCCTGAAATTACGTTTCAATTATACATGTGCGAGCATTCGACACGGAATACACCACGATATTCCCGCGATATCGAACTCAGGGAAATGCGAATAATATTATTTAATTATATATATATATATATATATATAATTTTCTTATATATATAGAATAATTTTCTTTCACCTCACCCTCGCGCCCATCGTTCTAGCGTCGCGTAAATGAAACCATCTCGGGCCATCCACTATCGCCTCCTCGATGGGAAAACAAAAGAGGAAGAAATGTCGTCCGACAGGTGGGCTCGCTTCTACTTTTTCCCCCCGGACTGGTAAAAGACACGAGGGTTGGATCGAGCGTAGAATAAACGGAGAGGGTTGGCGCGATCGTCTATAAAGAACGATCGTAAAATGGCGAACGTCACTTAAAGGGTCTTCAAGCCTCTATTACTTTGAGAGAGAAGCACTCTCTGCTATTTCCAATACACGAAATAAAAGAAGCCGGGGGTCGAATGACGTAAGGGGGCTGGGGGGGTGGCGGGTTGAACTGTAGATCGCACCTGGCCTCACTTTCGCCACTGCGCGTTCGCTTCTTCTCGCGACAAATTCCCCCTCCGTTACGTTTCCTTCCACTTGTTCGTGTCGCGTTCGCCCACACGGACACGTGGCGGCCCTTTTTCCACCTGCAAAGTGCCGTTCGATCGGCCGCGATCCATTAAGGAAGGCCAAATATCGCTTTATCGACCCGCGACCCCTATTCTTGAAAGCGTTTTTAATGGAACGGATCCCCGTCGTTGGCGTCGCGACGCGGCATCCTCCTTGCAACCCTCCACGCCCCCTCGCCGATGAACGTTGTCTATGAAGACGATGTTGCCCCGACTATTATTGATTTTGTGATTTTCCACGATGAGAGTCACGCGTGCCACTGTCTGGACATTTCTGGAACGGAAAACGACAGCCGGCAGTTAAGTCTACGTTTATTAATGAGACAATTAATGAGAATTATTTTGTTAAAACAATGATTACAAGGGTACCGCGACCTCGAACAGTAATCATTGTCCGACAATTCAATCTTGCTCGTTTTCCCTTGCCAGAATAATTGCACGTTATTCGAGAAACTCATCATAAATGTTCGCTGAAATCCTTTCGCCGTTTGCTATTCGCCCCGGTTTATCCGACATTATTATTCCCTCAACGTCGCGCGAATAAATAAAATGTTCACGGTTGTTTTAGGACCGTAGATGCTCTCGTTACCGCAAGTATTCCACAAATATGCATACATTGACCTGCACTACTTGAGAACTATCCCCGGCCATGCCATTGACCTGTACTACTTAAGAAATATCTCCCACCGTATCGTTGACCTGTGCCACTTGATACACATCCCTGACCCCGTCATTGACCTGCACCACTTGAGAGATATATCGTTGGTCCGATATCATCGGCATATACTACTTAATTCCGTCCAAATCGTTCTCGACAATGCCCCGCGGAATACGCACACTTTCGTCCTGATTGATCGTTCGCCCGAACGATGAACAATGGGCGAACAGCCCCGTGTTTCCAGACGTTTAAATAACCATCAGTCTTCGTTACGGTATAAATATATTTGGCACGAGTGGCAAGAAAAGGGGTGACGGAATTTAAAAAATCGGACCCGCGCCGTCGACATCGGGTATTTTCATTTCATAAATGTCCCCAGCTTTTTCTCCTGTCCCGGAACGGTGCAATCAATCGATCCCAGTGCGGGGGGAATGGAAAAGTTTCGCCTTGACGAGGCGATCTAACGAGCGTATCATAATCCTTCATTAAAAGGTGGTCGTCATTAAGCAACGACATCGCGCGCGGTATTACGTTGAATTTCCCGCCGCCCTCGTAATTACGAGCCATTCTTTCTGCTCCCTTGAAAATCATACGATTGGATCGTACGGATGGCGTAAACGCCGTTTATATCGATCGGTGCTTATTGTTCGTTATTGTTACTCTTTAACGAAAAGAAAAGATTTTAGTAATTTCTTTATGTAATTTCATACTTAACATATCTATTCGTCGCGTAATTTACGTATTATTATATCACTTTCCTTTTTTGTTTTTCAATGCCACAATTATTATGTAAAGTACAATACCAACTATCACATTTACTATTATGTACTTTGATTATTTAAAAGTTAAACTGACTCATTAGTGTAACTAATCAATAGCGCAATATAAAAGAAAAGACAGTATGTAGTTATTTCGAAATCATTGCACCGGTCAATGTAATTTACTACACACCAGACAAATAATCTAAATGAATTTCACGTCCCCCCGAATAGTCGTTAGAACGATTGAAACGAAAATCCGCCCAGCGATTTCTTGCTATTGTGCACCGAGATTCGACGTCGACGTTATCTCGCTTTAGTGGGATACAAACGGGCAAACACGTTCGACGAAATTTCCCTTTACGACCATCTTTGCTCCATCTAATCCGTCTCGTAAAAGCCGTTCCCTCTACGGAAGAGGGCGAGAGAGCTCGAAGGCTCAACGCACGCCAGCGCAGTTCGCGAAAATCTTTTCGAACGAAAGAAACGAACGGGGAAAAGTGTAAAATGGAGATAAGACTCTGGAGCAGTTTCTGCGGGGAAACGCGTCGAACAAATAACACCGTGCGGCTGCCGCCGCCGTGTTTCTTTGTCCCCCATAATTTACAGCATCAAATTGCGCCGCTAAATCGTCGGGATTTTTGCATGCCGCCTTTATTTTGTTTCCCTGTTGCCACTCCCGTAAATCGCGCCGAAAGATAATTAACGAAAGACATTCGTCGAGAGCTGCGCGTGAATGAGAACTCGGCGCATGGAAGAATTTAAATTCGTTTTCCCGCATCAAGCGAATACGCGGGCATATTTGAATGTTTGATTGCGCCGAAAATTCTGCATTCTCCTTCGTTGAATAGAAATATTATTGTAATTCAAGTTATTGTGCGAATGCAAACATTCTGTGCGACGAACAATTTCATAGGAGAGTCCCCTAATTATTCTTTCAACGCAGTTTATTCACGAATTAATGCATTGTTAATAGATTGGTTAATAAATTGATCTTATTCTGATTTATCCTTTTTCCATTTCAGAGCTTGCCACAAACACCAGCTGGCGGTGTCGGTGGAAAAGGAAGCGGAAGTGCTGGCGCCGGTTCTGGTATGGTCAATGGGTCTGGTGCCGATCATCAAGATATTCGTGACGGTGCTGCTATCAACACAGAACACGTGAGCCATTAATTATCGTATCTCTTATCAACAAACACCTGAAAAGTTGCGAGAAAATAATGTCTATTCCCCACCAGGAATTATTATTCTTATACGGCTGCACAATTCGCTGAAATGCCTCTCGCAGGAAAAATCTTGGAGATTCGGTATAATTCAGGATAATTCCTCGCATATGATAAATTTTAATCTCCAGAAAAATATATGCCTTTATCGTACTGAAACTTTGCTTGGTAACATTCAACATGAACGTATATTTCAATTCACAGGAGAGTTAACGTAATGAATATTCTACGATTCCACTTACGATTGCAAACATTTATATCATTCTTCCACGATACAGTTTTCCATAACACCATTAATACCATGCAAATAATATTTAAGCATGTATATAAATATGCAATACAAAATTAAACATACAAAAAAATACATTGTCACTCCCCCGAGTAAAATTAAAAACTTCCAACGACTATTTCGCCTGTTCTACCTTTCTCCCGCAGATAAATTTAATTTATTTGACGTTCGCGTGATTCATCGTTCGTTGTCGTCATTATAATTACTAGAGACGAGTTGTCCACCAGTGTAACCGTTACGTCGCGTAGCGAAATCGTCTCGCAAAAATGTCGCCGGACTTTTCAAGCTCGGCGGGTGGCGGTGATAGCCGGACAAAAAGCTCGACGAACCCTCGGCCCAGCGAGTAAGAACAAATCGGTCGTTCCTTCGCCAATGATTGCCGTTACTGTTCTACGAAACTTCCTTGAAAGTGCCACGACGAGGAAAGTTTCCCAGTGAAAGCAACAAAGTGAGTCGTTCAGCGTGCCAGCGGGCATTGTTTGCTTTCTTTCGTCCTTGTTTCGTTGCCACCTATATATCCCCCGGATACTCGACTCCGCGGAGAAATGAGGGAGAAGCCGTCGGCGTATAGCGATCGAACGGTCGGCGAATTGTTCACGATCGTCCGCCAAAATAGTAACTCGTAACGATCCGCCGGCGTCGTTAAGCGTTAACTTTCGATAAGGAGTCCGCCGGAAGCGGATAAAAGAAGCATTACCTTCTTCGTCGCGATACAGCGTTTCTGTGTTCGTCATTTTCTGTAAATCAGAACCGATCCGTTTCGTTGTTCCTTGTAACGAGGTGTAGCGAGGTGTGCAATTGAGGCGATAATACTCGATACTTAATTTGATTTTTCGGACAGTGTAGGATCGCGAGGAAACGTAGATATTCTTGTTATAAATGCTTCTGAACACTGCACGCGATATATCGTCGTGGTGTGCCGTTACATTTGTTTCGCAAACATAACGTACAATTGACACAATAATATAGATATCACGGAAATAAGCGTTACATTCGGAAGGGACAAAAAATATGAATCACAATTAAAACGATACAAAAAAAAGGAAGAAAAAGAGGTACGAAACGTTGGCTAAATCCAGTTCCGTCGCGTTCATCATTTACACTAGACACACGTTCAATCACGGACTGTTTATTACCTGCGTGCGAGGCACGGACGCAGCTGCGAAGCTTCTCTGTAGACAATTCGATGGACACGATTAAAAAAAGAAAGTCGAGAAGACAGTTCAATCGGAAATCGGCCGGACCTAGCCCGGGCATCCAGGATTTAAGCGATTACTTGGGAAGTTAACCATTGTTTCAGTCCATCAATCCAAGCCCTTCCCTGCGCCACCCCCATGCAATTCCAACCCACCCTCCCAAGCCACCCAGTTCGATCCACCCAGCCGATTTTCGCGCGTTGATCCATTCGCACGGAATTAAAACCTTTATCTACGTTACTCCGCCTGCTTCGTCCACGTTCGAACGGCGAAAACGAACGAGTACGAGACCGGCTGAGGGACGAAACGGAAGGGGTGGTGTACTCGATTGAGGGCTCGACGCTCATGGCACGGCAGCCGGAATCGTTTGTTTCGAAACGCTCAGCATCACGCTGAATACTGATAAGCGACGTTAATTTTTGCTTCGTTTCGTTTCAGCTTGTATTATACAAATAGTGTGCAAGGTGTTCTTCTTTCTGCAACCTGCGTCCATTTCCTCTGACTCTTGTTTCTCTGTCAGCGTTAAGGAAGGGAACTTAGGAAAATTTTTATTCAGTTTATTCATTTATGTTGTCCTCCTTGTGTCGGTTAGTTGCTTTCCACTTCGACTGTCGTCTCTCGACCACTCTTTCTTAATCATCAATCTCACTATCTTACTCCAGTCTAATTATACTTTCGACAAAATCTGTTCACAGTATGCCCCATTTTTTTCGCCCCTGTCTACCGTTTTTTTACTCCTGAATTCTTTTCTTAAATTTGTTGCTCGTCGATGCAATAAATGTTCTATTTATTCTGCAACTGTTGATCGGCAAACGAAAAATATGTATTTCGTCCGAACTATTTTCTGCTGCTCGATTATGCCTCATTCCTGCTATATCATTTCCACCTTTCTCGTCAGATTTGATCCTTTCTTCTGTCCGTCATTACTTTGTTCTATCGTTCAGGACTAAAAGCCGACATCCACTCCTTCTTTTAGCCTTTATTTCCTAATGGCTGAAGATTTTTTGCAATTTCCGACGACGTGCTATCGATTTACGTGAGATTGCAGAAAGAGGGCTCACCTTCGTCAATTCGCAGTCTGGTTATATGGATTCTATAATCGAAAACCGAGATAGGGGCACAGGAAAATGAGAGGGGCTGCGGCCGAATATTTCATCTTCGCCGAGAGACGAGAGCTTTCAGCAAGTCATTGTACCTTCGGGGCAATATTTTGGACGATTTTCGTGGAACGGATAGCTGGATCCGCCGGAAGAATTGTTAATCGATATCAATATTCAGCGTAATGTACCCCTCTGCGTTTTAGATATCTTTTTCATGAATGTTTCTTATTCCGACAACGAGGTTCACTTACGTTTACGTATTATGCGAAACAGTTTTTCGTGCCTCGCGAAAAATGTGCTTCATTACGAAGCAGAAAACATATAATATTTACTCCATTAATTAATTCAGAACACTTCTATTCCACGATACAATGGGAACTGCGTGAAAGAGTCAGAATCGTATCATTGCTGAGCTAAAAAAGTTGAATTCGAATTTAATTCCAAATTTTCGAACAGAACAATTCTGTTGTTTGCCAGAAAATTCGTAAAATTGTTGTTACGAAATAATCCGTCAATCCGGAATTACGTATTTCAACTTTGCCGCGTGTTGTATTGTTTATTTCACTTTATATTATTTTCATGGGAATTTAGAATCGGTACAAACACGTCAATTATTTCTCTCGTGTTGACGCTTTTAATCATTTCTGTTGTTTCGTAAATAAGCTTATCGACCGGCGGGGTTGCTAATTGAAGCATGGGCAACGCGATTATTCGATAATTCTGCCGGCAGATAAACTGAATCGCGTTCACTTAATCGGATCCTCGTAGGAGTTCGCTTCGTTTCGGCTTATCTGGGTAGGCCAGTTAGCCAGGAATCATGCTGACTATGAAGATGCACCGTACTTCCTTCTGTTAAACACTTGCTTGTTAATTCCTTAATAATCTCGGAATACTGGAATCTCACGAACTGACGATTTGCAAGAGCAATTTCTCCGTTCTGTATCCTATGGGTGTGTGTGTGTGTGTGTGTGTCTGACGGTAAGCAATCATTAAGAACGTCATGCATGATTTTGAAAACGCAATGAACGCAATGAAAACGAACGAAATTCTGGCATTGCTAAACAGCCCCCCCCCCCCAATTTTATAATACACAAGTTCTTCGATCATTATATTAATTTCCGTGATTTAATAATCTGATTGAATTCGAAGTATTTATATTGCAAACTGCAGGTAGATTTACTCGTTCATTACATTGCCCCGTTTTGCACTACCAATTGTATACAATTTCTTTATCGCAATTTTCATCATTATTTTATTTCGACGCAAGTACACACAGAAGAATGAAAAGAAACATATTAAAACCATAAAGCAAATTTCATTCACTAGTGCACAAATTACTCGCATGAAACATTATCGCCATTAAAAACACTATTCCAACAATTACAAAAGAAGTCGTGCTGAATTTCATCGTATTCAGTGATTTTAATTATAATTCGCCCCTCATTCGCATCAATGAATGTTCTCCCAAAGGAGGAGAAGAAGCAAAGAGTAACGCAGCTCGCTAATATCCACCAGGCCACCAAGTCGTTCCCCGGACAATTATCCGCGTACGTAGCGGGATTTTTAAAGGAGAATATTACGTCCTAAATGGCGTCCGTCTCAAAAGTGGTTTGAACAGCGAGCAGCCGGAAAATTAGTCGGCGACATTCATGGGAACCGGAAGTAGCAAACGACGACGAGCGTGGCACCGTTCTGGCCGTGAGCGCCGTACATATCCGTCGACGTTTATGCTTTCTCGGTCGTTTTTCGTGCGCCACCCGGTTGAACGGGGGAAAAAACTAATTCGTTAATTCCGAGCCAAAATTTCTTTGCAGAACCCTACTACTAACGACGGCGCCGTTTCTCCCTACCTTTCGCTTTTGACGCGTTTTCCTCGTCTTTGCCTCCAGAAACCTTTGTTCCTCCTACGTCTCTTTGTATTTTCTGCAGGTTTTCTTTCATTTCCCTCTTACCGTAGAAATTGCACCGTTCGTTCCTCCCTTTCATGCAATTCCGGCCGTATTTACTTCCTTCGAGGAAATTCTGCATTTCCCCATTTTATTTCCGTTTGCGCTCTATCCCACTCTTCCGCTTTTCTCGTGCCTGATTTATGTTAGACTTAACTACCTTCAATGCCTGCTTGAACAAACGTTAATCCGTTTCTTTCCGTATCTCGTTGGATTAGAATATTCTGTCGTGTCCAATTTGCGCTGCTGCAAATTCTATAGCTTTCGCTGTTTTTAGATTAATTAAATTTAATGTTTTTATTGTCGTCCTTTCTTGCAACGTTATTCCATCCAAGATATTTTATCTTCTTTATTATTCTCTCAAATTTACTACCATTGTAGGAGTGCGAAGCGCCCAACGTCCGGGCATGGGTCGTCTGTGACCGGGCTACCTGGGACACAGCTGGTCTGCAGGCGTGCAACGATGGCCTGCAGACCCGTGTCCCCTGTTTTCTATGTTTTAGGGATATGAATGAGAGAGAGAGAAAGACGGGAATGACTGAAGACGAGTGGATGTATGAATGGGAATAGACAGAGTTGATCGAACAGCGGAGTAGTGTAGATCGTGGAGGAGGAGAGTGGCTTGAACAGCGGAGGAGTGTAGATCGAGGAGCAGTGTAGAGAGAACAGTGTGGATACAGAGTAGATAGAGTAGAATAACATAGTGTAGTATAGCGTAGTATCGTTTATAATAAATATATAATAATCCTGTTACCAATCACACTACACTTGCACCGGCTTAATTTCTCCTAAAACTTCCAATCCCACACTATGTACACTATGTACAAGAATGACCAAGTCGTTTGAAGTTCATTCTGCAATAATATAAAGTTCCTGGC
Source organism: Nomada lathburiana (assembly GCA_963667235.1). Taxonomy (NCBI): domain Eukaryota; kingdom Metazoa; phylum Arthropoda; class Insecta; order Hymenoptera; family Apidae; genus Nomada; species Nomada lathburiana. The sequence goes on from OY763905.1 coordinate 5,675,425, forward strand.
AAGCCAGATTGTACAAAATGAAGTAAGATTAATGCATTCGGACGTTTCAAATATTAATTTATTACGCAAGACAGTTTCGACTAACCGTTCAATATTTCTAAAGATTATTAAGGAAGCTTTAATAATTTGTTACTTATAAATCTCTCCGCTACGCTCAAGTTCGTAAATCTTATTACGATACTTTGTTCTCCGATTTTCTGCAAACTATAGTCCGTCTAACTATCTCCTCGCTTCGAAATGCCCAACCCTTTTCATCTCGCCTTCTTCCCATTTTCCCCGATTCCGACACGCTCTTTGGGCACTTTTATCGAGCTCCGTTCCGAACGTTCTTTTTTCGTTCGTCTTCATTTCATCTTCTTCGAGCCACGCTCTAATTCCTCCCCGGTGTTCTTCGGTCCCGTCTGTCGGGTCGTCGTTTCCCCAGAATGCATTGAAACCACGTTGCCGTTGGTCGTTCCGGTTTCCGTTTCGCCGATGTACCATCCAGTCCATGCTTCATTTTTTAGGCCGTGAAATTGCAAGCACAGCGTGCTGGCAGAGTAATAATCGAACGCGGGCACGGTGCACAGGAATTGTTCGAGGAAACAGTGCGTGAAGAGTTCTCTGAATTATTTTTTCGTACGGTATTCATTGATAGAATGCGTTGAACACGGAACTGGTGTACTAGAAACGGCGAAACCTGAAATGGGGATAAAATGGCGACAATACATTTTAAACGCCTTCGTGAAAAATATTTGTTGAATTAAATAGCATTATTGTGAGAAACATTTTTTTGTACAGTGATAGACGTCTGATGTATTATCCGTTCTTTATTATTTATCTTCGATTAATGGAAAGTAAATTTCTATGAAATAGACAAATTTTGTAATAATTATAACAGAAGGTTAACTACAAAGCTAGAAATATGTTTGAATAATCGGAATTTAGAAATTATTTAACCCTCGTACGTATCATCTACAGCAGTATTCATTGTGAAAAAGCATTCCAGAGTATTCAAAGTGGATAACTTGAACTTAATTCTGTAACTTGTCCTGCGCCTTTCGTTCCCATTCTTTCATTTCAATGCCTCCTGTCCAAACTCTCCCTTGTTCGTGCTCGTCTGAGGCAGGAAATGAAAAACACAACGATTAAACGAGGACAGACAGAGTTGAATGAAAGTTTGATTAACTGTCCTTAAGACGTCCACTCTTCTTTCCAAGAATGCAAATATCCCTCTTGCGCTGCTTTTTGTGAGCCACGCCGAACGGGCAATACAGAGGAGCTTATGCATATGAACTCATTCGTGTTTCTTGAATATTTTAAATATCATTCCCGCCACGCTGTGTAGAAAATGTTGGTAAAAATAGTGCGAAACATTTAATGAAATACATCCAGGTGAAAGCGTAAACTGTTTTCTTCCCTGGGATATGGTTATTCGAGTATTTTACACTATATTTACGCTCATCCAACAAACGTTGACCCATGTTGCGGCGTAGATTCAACTGTCCAAATCGAAAATCGATAAAGAATCGTTTGTTGCGAAACGTTGCTGCGTAATGATTGATTCGATTAAAAGATAATTACGCAAACCGTGCCACGAACCATTTTCGTTCTGGTTCCATTGGTCAACATTGAACGCATATGCGGTTGCACGGTTGTAATATTTAACGGCTTTCAAAACTGAATTTGTTAGTGGTAAAGAACGATTCGGTTTTTCGTTTCACCGCGAAAAATCCGTTCTCTGCAGCGCGGATCCTGAACGACTACGAAACAAATGGACGAGTGAAACATATTAACTGACAAAACAAAGAAAGCCTACATCGGTAAAGAGCATTTACATTTACTAATTGAAATTCGTTTCGTGCACGGTGCAAAATAATTGACTGGACACTCGTAACAAGATAGGACAGAGTTCTGTTAGTTAGCAATTTCAGTTGGAAAATTCGCCACGAGGAAACTTAAGCAGGCTGATTTGCATCGATTTTTCAATCTACCGCGTTCACGTCTGCCGCATTTCCATAATTCGTATTTATACGAGGAGAATGTCTCGTCTGAGCGCTTCCTCCACAGTTTCTCGTTTCACTTTGAAACAGGCAATAAGAGGCCATATTTTATAACGTCTTCCCCGAGAGAAGTTTCCGCGGAGTGTTCGGGAAAACATGGGAAGTTACAATTCCGTGTTCAATCTACGACTCGCGAAACCGTTCTCTGTTTACACGCGTGCAAAAGTTATGAACTGTAACGCTAACTCGGAATCGAGTATTGCCTTGATCTTCCACGTGGCAGGCTACACCTGAAGCAGGTATACTCTTTTTATTACGTTCAACTTATTTGATGGCTGGCGACGGTACCCTTGATTGGTAAAAATTTAGCAGAAAATAATAAAACAAGTAATTTGCTATGCCGCTGTTACAGTTCTAATATTTTTTTAATATAAAACAATGTAACATCCATTAGGCTGAGTTTACGAAATTATTACGTCTGCAACAGATCCTGAATGACGTTACTTGAACAACAAAAAATTATTCCGATAAAGCCCGATCGAAAAATAATAATAGTAACCCTTTCACCTATCTAAGCAAATTATAATTGCCATATATCTACACCTGTTCAATTCTCATCAGAAATATAAAGTAAGATATGCAAACGTGCACAGCTCCAGGTACGACAAGGATACGTCCAGGTGATTCAACCAGAAAGTATTTCTCACATTTCCCCGTGCTCCTATTCCTCGAGCACAAAACTATCGTCGAAAAGCACGCTCATCGCGGAAGAATGAAATCGCTTTACGCTTTTCCTGTCTCGTATTCTTTTTATGCATTTTAATCGCGTTTGGTCAAGGGTGCGAAAAAGGGCTGGGTCCTGGTAGACGCACGATGTAACGACGGAAGGGTGTCGAAAGTTTTATTAAACTGCATGGATAAAAAACCACCCCTCGAATGTTTGGCAAAGAAAGGGGTTGGGGGCGGGGTGGGGGGGTGCATGCTGTTGGTCCGCTCGAACGAAATGAATAGAAAAGAAAGGAAGACCCAACGCGGTGTAACAAAGGATCTTGGCTGCGTGAAGCTGAATTCGCCTTTCCACCCCCTATTTTTCCTGGCGCGCACCGCGGTTTTTTCCCTCCTCCTGTTCGAATCGCATAATGTAGAAAGCGTCGGAAAATACTCGCTACTTCCGTGACCAAACTCGCCTGTAAATTCAAAGGCGATCACGGGCTCGCTTTATTAAAACGTTAATGCCAGGATTTAAACAACGGCGGCTCGGTTCTATTGTATCGCGGTGGGTTCATCCAATGCGAATTTTTTGTTCTTTGGGAGCTTGTGCGTAGAGTGCATGTACTATTTATTTTGAAATAATATAGACCAGATAATGATTACTGCTGAGTTTTTGTTCGCGGACTTGAAATTAATGATGGATTCATTGGCGAAGTAAGTGAAAAAGGTTATTTCATAATGTTCAAATATGATGGTATTTATATGGAGAAATATTTCTGAATTTCAAAATTGTTGCTCCGTTCAGTTACTTGAGTTGATGAAGGTAAATAATTATGAATGGAAATTATTTATATTGTAAATCATTCACTCACATACCGTAAAGATAATATTTTTGATGGTAGTAATTTTTAGTTGGAATTCTAGTGCATTTATTTCAGATAACGATGTCAATGTAAAAAGTTTTCCAGCGAAAATAAGAAATCATCCGACAATTAAAAATTTCTCGCGAAATACTTTCCTTGGACGTTTTATCTGATAAGAGAAATTGATAAATTATCCACGTAAAGTGATTTGCGAGCAAGAAAATCTTATTGAAATTGTGCTGGAGGTTGTAGTGAAAAAAATGGTAATTACATCGTGAAATATTTCATTCCTTATTGCCAAATATTTCGTAATTTGCATTCTCGTTAACAAAGTTCGGCGAATATCGGGGCAAATTTCGCGTTAATAATTTGCAATCGTTGGAGCTTACTACCTCCCCTAGTTTAATTAAAGAATAAATAACTTTTCGCCCCGTTTCTCGCGTAAATTAATCGCAACAAGAGGTAATTAAATGCGATCCTTAACAAGTGGTTCGCGTTTTTATTTTGCTCGGAGATTAAACGCTGCTGTTAATTATATTCTTCGGCAACTCTTACAAATCACACGCCCGACTGTGCCGGATCATCTAAAAACAATAGCTAAAATAAACTGAAATAATCTTAACATTCTAGCCCTAAGAAAAAGAATCTGTATGAGTTACGAATATTCTGACCAAATTAATGGACAGCTGCACTGATTTATAACATGTCAACTACAAACACGAAAATAATTATTTGTTTCAATTCAAACGCCAGAACAATGACAACTGTAATTCGACTATTAAAGGCATTTCTAAATTATGCATGTCAGAAAAATTCTTGAGAAATCAATTTACTCTATTCAGGCATTTAATACATTTAACAATGTAACAAAGCGACTTATTTTCGAGGCTATTTCTTTGAACAGAAATCCTCAGACCTATATACTCGTCAGTTCTCGCAGTTGTCGTTATTCGCGCCATAAAGTAGGGACGTTTAAAATTCCATTAAATGGTCAGAAAGAAGGGACGATAAAATTACTGGACAAAGGAGCCAGCACGCGAACTCCTACAAAATTTTCTGAGTCGTGCAGCCGCTCATAAACTGCAGTCTCTGGCGGAGTCATTCCGTATTTTCCAGCGACGACCGTAGAAAATTTGTTATCGTGATTGCTTGCACCCACCCCCTGTTCCGTTCAATTTCCTCGAAATGGAAGCATGGTTGGCCTTATTGATACAAAACGAACATCGATCACGAACGATTCGTGGAGATACATACTGCGCGACAATTATTTGGTTTCGCTTACAAAGGCAGACAATCCCGATGTGTCAATCATCGATTTTAATTGAATTTTGGTAATGGAAAGTACTGACAAAGTTGTTTAAAGCGCATTGTTTTTTTATTTGTTATCATCGATATTTAGGAGGTGAGAATCACCCTCAATTTGTAGTATATTTTTATATATTTACAAGCGTCAATACTTCCCGTTTAAAAAAAATATTTCAAAAATAAACTAAAATTGTCTTATGTTTGCGTATGATTCACAAAGCAGTTGAGACAGAAATGATCGAGTTAATTAACGCCTTGTCATATAGTTCTATTATTTTTCCTCGAGATATGAAAACCTTGATATATAAATTAAAAATGTTTTTTAATACTTTGGTTAGTACTACGATCTATTTTTAATACTGGCAATTAATTTCTGTACATGCACCTATATTCTAATTTTTCTAAATACAGTGTAAGAGATATCAATGGTAGTACTTGCTCAACCCTTTATCTTGCAACTTTCCTATTGTTATTAAATCTTAATAACATGGAAAGAAACAAGAGTTCTAATTATGTTATCGGTTACATTGTCCTAAGGAAAGATAATATGTTAAACAAAATTCTTTAGAAGACTTACTAAAGACCCACTATATTTACAACCCTTTGAAGTTGGGCAGAATGGGGGTTCTCGTCGAACACGTATAAATTGTGAACCATTTTATATCGCCATCGGATCAAAGAAACAATAAAGTTTACAATCTTTCTGCCTGCATGACCTCACGCACGCGATAGCGAACTCTTCTATGATATTTGTGCAAGCTCAGCACAGGCACGTTTGCTTGGTGCGCAACTTTTCATATGGGCTTCCCGTAAATTTCGCGCTCCTTTGAAACTATCGGTATCAAGGGCACAATGGCGCGTTTTGCTGCTCGATTCAATTGCTTCGCCGTAGTACGTGACAAAGTTCTATAAGAATATTGTAAAAGAAAGTTCGGATTCTTATATTGAATTAAAATTTTATGCAAACGTTTGGCGCAGTAATAAATATTGAAATGTTCAATATTTATGGCAACGCTTGATTGCTTAAAAGAAGAAATCAGGTTGTAATAAGATGTATGTTTCTTCGAAGGGGAACGCAAACGAACCAGAATATTTAAAAATTAGGTGCACTAATAGTAACAATAAAAATTGTGACTTCCAAATTCCAATACATCGTTTGAAGTACTTGCCTACTGTTTCGGCCAAAACTTTTCTACAAATTCAATAATATCGAAATTGCGTGCTCCCAGTTCGTTCGGCCGACTTTTCGCAAATTCACCTCCTATATATTTTCTCACGAAGGGAAGAATACGTGGAATAAAAAGCGAAGAACCTCCGATGGATTCCATCAGGCTGGATAAATTTCACCAGAGTCCTCGAAGTAGATTCTTCATTATTACGCGATCACTTATTACAGGCCCACCCTTCCTCGTTCTCAGGCAAAATGCATCAGCCGTGAATCTATCTTCTCCTTCTCTGGTTCTTTCCACCGATGCTTACCTTCGGCTCGAAATAATGGGAGATCCGCGTCGGCTTGAATGGCTTCTACTGCGCGCATGCAAGAGAAATGAAATTTTCGAGCTACGTGACGCGTACAGTCGCCCGTGGAAGCTACGTAAAACATTTTGTTCCGACGAGCAAAGAGATAATTTAATTAATGTTTTTTATTCGAACCATTCTGTTGTTTTAAAACTTCCACAAATGATCGACAATTGCAAACAATATTAATGTACTACGTATAATATAGATCCTGCAGGAAATCATATTGTTTAAAGTACATGCGCGAATGTAGATTTTTACGCTGTCTAATATAAAACACTCGTAATTACGTTAATAATAATAATGACAATTCTGTGAAATAAGAATGCATTATTTGTGCAAAATATGTAAGGTATCGCCGGGGCGTTGAAGTTATATGTAATGGGGGGAAAACTATGAATGGAAATGTAACAAAAGACAAGACACAATGAGGAATCGAAACGAAACAAAAGTAGCGGAAATAACTAGACGATGGAAAGAATGAGAGTATCCAGTCGTTTGGTTTATTATCCCCTGGGGCGTAGAAATCGTTGTTGCTCGATTACTATAGCTGTTTTCTAATTGTAACCACTTCCCGGGCGTTGTCTTGCAACCCTTATTTTTCTTTCACTCGGAGAATACAGAGCTTCGCTTTTGTAGAATGGAATATAGATTATTTTGGAATAATTCGATAAAATGTTAAGCTGTAATAATGCTACATTTTTTCGTAAATCAGAATTGCGTAATTGAAGACAAAATTATTTCTACAACAGCTGAAACAAAACATATACACCAATTCAAATAAAAATATACGTAAATTACAATTAGTATCTAATATCTTCAAACTGCTCCTCCGAGAAACACATTGACCTTTCCAATTTCTCTCCAAAACCTCCAATAAACCATACAATTTCGCAGTCCATCCTTCTACAATTCTCAGACAATCCCCAAATTGCGAAACAACGCGGTAAATAATTAAAATCATCCCCTAGCTAATTCTGCTCGACCAATTAACCCCGCAGACGAACATCCACAGAACTATAACCCTCCGTCACCTCGCCCACCAGTGCAGCATTCACCCGGACCTTTTAACCCTTCTTTTCACTACACCGTGTATCAACATCTCAGCCATGACGAACAACGCACGACGAACCTTCTTATCGCCAACTTATCCAGGGTAGTCTCGCGTAATACCGGCCGTTCCCCGTCGGGCGCGAAACGAGGCGCAAAACAAAAGCGGTTTAAGCGCAGACGAGAAAGAGGAACGGGGAAAAGAAACGGTGTCTGGCGGGGTTGGTTCGCTGGTGAGTGGGATCGATGGTGAAAACAAAAAACGACCGGCCACAGCCCGCGGAAGCTTGGATGGTCCGGTGACGTTGGAATGTTTTATACCGGGTGGACCGCGTGTGTTTTCTTCGCCCCCTTGTGTTCCCTTCCTCACGGCTTTCTCTTTCTTCCTTCGCGGTGTTTCCCTTTTCTTCCCTGTGTCTTTTTTTTGCGGAACAGAAACGACGCCAGACTCGAGGGGGGGGGGGGGCTTGAATGGCCGCAATTGTTACGCGGACGACAAAAGTTTAGCTGAAACGGGGGTCCCGGTTTTGCGGACCCGCTTTCCAGCTTCCGTATGCGATTAAACGCCCGTCGCGATTGTCCACCCATCGAAAAAGGGACGCCCGCTAAGCGGGTTGTATTCTGTGCGCCGCGCGTAGGCCCGGCGCATAAAATGATTAGGAGCAGAAGGAGGAACGCGGTAATTGTTTGCACGAAGTGTAGACAAGAGTGAATGGGTTGAACGGTGAATGAGGGAAGCGTGTTGGCGTCCCGACGGACGCGATGGAAACCTCGACGGAATTAATTGTTTGGTAGACGCGACGTCAATTTGTCTGGTGTTTCTGAGATGTTCAGGAGGCCGATTGTTTTTCAAGTATCGCGAACAGGATGGCGTGTGGACGGTATCGGAATCGTAGTTGCATTAACCGAGGGATTGGTATATGGTAATACCTGGTTCCTTTCAGAAAAATGTTACGCGATGTTGAAAAATGTAGCGGGTATAGGAAATTATGATTTGTAATCGGCAGTAGGCTTTAAAAACGATAATAAAAACCAAAGGGTTTTAGTACGGCTTTTTAGAAAGGTACTGACTGTCTAGTAAAATAATTGCTTCCTAAATCATGAAACTTTATATGTAATAAATATCATCTATGGGAAGACTATTTTTTTTTATTAATGTTACCTTTTTATTGCCTCAAATAAAGCAGGAAATAAATACCAGTAACAAAGCAGTGACGTTGGTACAATTTTTAAAGATCGCATATTCTTACAATATTATATCCGGTAAATACAAAAACTCCAGATATACACTGCTTCACTAAACCACCATAGTCTTGTACAATGTAAACGACGCATGCTCGCCCACCATAAATATCGCCCGCAAAATATGCCAAACTCATAATTTCTTCCTGAGCAATTCAATACCCAAATATTAATCCAACAATAACCGAACGACATCTTTCTCGTTGCTCGCTAATATCAACCACCTTCGTTTGACCCAATTCGAATGGCAATTATCCAATGGAGAGCTAACGAAAAAGAAGAAACTTGAGAAGATTACCTAGCCCAGTATTCGACGATTTCGAACGAAACTCCGCAGGCAGAAATTTCGAACGGAGGGAGCAAGTTTTTCATGGAAGCAGACCCGAGGGATGGCCGTCCCTGCCTTTACCTTCTCCCTCGTCGATGGCAAGTTTACGGGGCTGAAATTCTGTCCCGTCAATACTGTATTAGCCCGCGATAAGTTTAAGCCATTTGAATCCACGGCGAGTTGTCCGGGCTTACCTAGCCGGTCGGCGCAACTTTAATGGCTCGCAGATTTAACAAGGCGCAGGTAGAAACTTTGTTACGCGGCGGAGTGAAAAGCTCGAGGCATTCGACCGCGAGCCGGCCGAAACGAATTTCTGATTTCGTACACGTACCAACTTGGAAGAGTTTCCCCCGTTGTACGTCCACGTTGAAGCATCGCTAACGGGAACGGCCAGACGTGGACGGATTGTCCGTCGTCTCGGCTATATTTTGCCGATTTCTAATTGTAACGCGGAAAGCTCCGTTGGATCTTGTTGGATCGCGTTTCGAATACAGGCTGCTCCGTTCGCTACGACTTGGGCGAAAATTTATATGAAGTATAGAGCGAAGAAGAACATCTTAACTTGTGAATTAAATTGCGCCTGGGCACTTGATTGTTTCTTCTTGCTGTGATAATTTAGAAATAACCGAGGAAGGGCAACTTTGTTCGATGACTAGAGAATATTAACCGCGTCCCGGTAGTTTAGATTTAATTATTATTACCGTTCGGCAGAATCAATTAAACATCAGTTCAATTCGTTTCAGTAATCGGTGCGATTGCAAATTTTGCCCGAATATATTTTTAACTTGCCACTGGAGAGTCAAGATGAAGGCATTCATGGCCTCCCACTTTATGCGTGCCGTAAAATAAGATATTTACCCGGCCATAAAGTTATAAAATATAGCCCGGCGACACCTCTATCGTTGGAAGTTCGTGTGGAAATTGTGCCTGTGAAATTTCAACGATTTTTACGCCGCGCTTAGTCCGCCCCCGATAACGAATCATCGGAAATCAGTTTCATGGAGTCTGTATGATTCAAACGAATTTAAATCTTGCCCCCCCCCCCCCCCCCGTTAAATATCAGTTTAACGACGTTATCGACCGACTGCATATTTCCTCCGCAATCAGATTCGGCTTTATGCATCAGCACAATTCATCGCGCTGCGACGACGTTGCTTTAATTAATATGTTTGCTGATAACGTATTAATCTGTCGTTAAATATCGCACGGGCAAGGATTAATATGTCACCTGCCGTTTGATAATTTGTGACTATCTGTGAAATGAATTGCCTCGTAAGTCGCACGAGAGCCTACATTTTTATCTTGCGGAATATTCTTCCGAGGGATTGCAATTTTAATTGACGCGGCACTCTGAAGAGCGTGGTTCTTTTCGAATGGCACTTAATTTCTGAAAGCGGTGTAAAAGTAGAGGTAAAAGGATCGTATTTACACGGTATTGTAGCTCGGTCGAGGCTTGGAAACCATCGAAAGTATTTTAGCATTACGTTTTAGAGGCGTTCACAAATTTTATTCCGTTGATTTCGCAACATTTCCTTCGTTTCAATCTCCGTTTGCGTTAGTCAAACAAAGTTTCGAGCGCGATATATCCTCAACCTGGAGGATTTATCATTCATAACGGTCGAATTTGGCAGATGTCCCGAATGTTCTATGAAACTGCTGACCACGTGTGATTTTTGTAGTGTAACATTGTTCTAATCGAATGGTTCTCGCACTCTTTGTTTAGTTTCTATCACATTCGAGAAATTATAATGAAATCTGGATTAATAAATGAGCTGACCGGATTAAATTCTGGAAATGTTTACTTATTTCCGCGTAGGTACATGTAGTAACATCGATCGTAACATTATAATTTATTTAGATTTATTCGTTTGTATACATTTACATGTACAATTGGTATCGTAAATCTATTATGCATGCGTAAAGTACAAGTCGCTTAGCGTCAATATTAATAACAGCACTTACTATTTTCACAGCAAATTGTATGAAATATGAGTAACAAGTATAATCCTACTGCAGCTAATAAACACTCCAATACCATTTAATTGAGACTGTTACAAAAATACAACTGCGTTAGAAAGAAAACGTCAACATCGACATTATCGAAGTGATTCAACGAAATCGTAGTCTTTCAAAAAATTCGCACGATTTCACTTCAAAAATATTTAACACTCCCAAAGTTACTTAACAAGCAAACCAATTACTCGCAAAGTCATTCAAACCTCTCCTCCAGTTTCGCCAAAAATAGACGTCAACGTTCAAGGCGCATAAATAAATTTTATTCAACGAAACGTCGGACACAAAACCAAATAGTGAAACATTCAAACGAACCTTATAAACGTTACGTACACGAGCACGATACCACACGCACGCACGCACGCACTCACACTCACTTCTTCTCGCAACTCTGCGCGCTTCCTTAAAACCATATGTCCTCAAAGCAGTCAGAATCCATTAACCGGCGCCCCGTTTCATTTCAGGCCCTGGTCTACCGAGACGGGAACCTGGTGTCGGGCTCCCTGGAAGCCCTGGTGCAGCACATGGTACCCACCGAGGAATATTATCCTGATCGGGCGTACCTCTTCGCCTTTTTGCTGAGCGCCAGGCTCTTCATCAAGCCGCACGAACTCCTGGGCGAGGTCTGCGCCCTCTGCGAGCATCAGCAAAACCTGAATGGAGAGGGCGGCAAGGTGAGCCCCACGAATCCCACGTCCGACAAAAGCGAACGAAGAGCCTTCCGGGCGTGCACTTTACGGCCACCGCGTGCATTATCGTTTCATCGTCCCGCAGGCTCGACCTCCTTTTCGCATTCACCCCCTCGGAGAATCACCGGTGGCACCCTTGCTCCCGTTCCACGTTGTAATAACGAGCACGCGTAACCAGGCCAGAAGAGTCTTGTTCGCCAAAGAACTTTCCGACCCGACGACCTATCCTTCGTTCCGTTCCCACCGATGACGTGTTCTGCCTCCTGTCTATCTTTATTTGTTTCCCGTTTCCATTTTTCGTTTTTGCCACGATTGCAACTACAGTCACTTCTGCCCCGTGACGTGCTGCTTCCTTCGCTTCCTTTCTTCTGTATTCTTTGAATGCTCCTTCGGGCAACAAGAACGCGATAACATTGGGCAGATATACCGTTAAGTAGAATAAGACAGCCGCGCACAGACTTATTTCAAAGTCGAGATTGTAAACCAGCGCCCGTATAATACACGGGTTCGAGCAGTAAAGGGTTAACGGGAAACAGATGTAAGGGATGAATGGAGCGGTATTCCTTGCATTAAATTTTAGTTAACTTAATTTATAAAGATTACCTGCCGCGGTAACGATAGCTGGCTCTCCAGAAATCGACGTTCACCATCCGTCGTGCGATGGTTGAAGCACAAAAGAACCGCAAGTGACATTGATAATCCATTCGCTATATTTATGTTCGTTTATAAAAGAGGAAGATATTGGCTGCGAAACGTCCCGCAGCGATTCGTTTCGTACGTCCCTTCAAATCCCAATTTCCTCGCCTAATTCGAAACTTGTTTGGCAACGTGCTGGGGATGGGAAGCGAGCTAGTAAAAAGGGGGGGAAATAGGAACCATGTGGAAACTGTCTGGCGTGTTCCAGGAACGTCTGCAGCGTTTCGTGCCGCGACTGGTGCAGCTGCTGGCCGAATGGACGGAAACATTCCCGTACGACTTCCGGGATGAGAGGGTGATGGGCCACGTCAGGTCCATCACGCAGAAGGTCGCTGCGGTCGACGCTGCGGCCAGGCAGGAAGTTTCGGCGTTGCTGCAAAACTTGCTGCTCAGACTGACGGCCCTGGAAAGGTACGAGGAAGGCCTAGCTAGACTCGCGACCGAGGCCACGACGGAACAACTATCACAGGTATCGTGCAAATACTTTGGAAATCTCACATCGAACAATGTTCCTCCCCATCCTGTACGGAGTCCTTCGATTTGAACCGTCTTGTGATTATGGAGAAACTTCGACGCTCGTTTTGCCGGCGAGTTAAGAGTGGCTTAACTATGATAATACATCGGGGGAAAATTTTGTTTAGTTTGAGAGTCGATTTTGATTTGGACAATTCCGTTTAGTGTATACGAATGTAAATGAAGACAGTTGGCGATGGATCTTGTTAGGGACCATTAGGGTGTTGTATTTTTAACAATTATATTTAAGAAAGGAACAGTAATATTAATTTATACAATTGGTTGTGTAAATGTAATAATTTGTCGAGGAAATATTTGATACAAGTTAACTTACATATTTCTAATTGAATGTATTATTATAAAATAGTTCCTTCTATGTTTCTATGTTCCTTCTATGTTCCTTCTATAGCAATTCTTTTAGTAGGCTAACATAAGTGGCCTGGACAATATCTATCCGTTCGAATATATGTACATGTATGTTCGAGGAACTGTGATCGTATTTGTGGAGTTCGATAACGATTATTCGGTTTACTGTAACAGCTCGGAACCTCCGAGAACTTCCGGTATAATGAACCGATAATATTCTGTCTACGGTACTTGCTCCACCCGCCTCCCGTTCGTTTCCTGCGCCAATTCCATCCTCGTAACACGAGACCCTTGTTTCCGTTTAAATGGCTCACCCGTGTCCTTTGTGCTTGTACCGATGCAAACGCACTTTCTACCATTTGCATCCGTGACACACAGATCTGCTACGACTGGCCAATCGTGCGCAAATATTTGCACAAGGTACCCCGACAAACATTAACAAGCCTTTCGAATATCGAGATAAAATTTGCCTAAAACTGGCATGACGATTCAGCTAATTTTTCGCTGATCCAATTAATACATCAGCCGTTCATTTGCCAAAGTGATTAACAGCCTAAAAAGAAAGGTAGCCTAGGTATGATAATATATATATCTATGTTGATATCATATTACGACCAGAATTTTCTAATTTGGTTCACCGTGTGAGGCTAATCACGCTGGATTCCGAAGTGAATTACATACTACATAACCAACTGCCGGGCAAAGTTTTGTCATTTAGCGATGCTGAACGTAATTATCGGTGAAATTTATTTGAAATATATAAATTTGGTATGGAAATTTAATAAAATTCAAAAAGTAGAATCAGTCGCTCCAGCCTTGCGGAACGATTTATGTGCTATCGAATAAATCAATAAAAATCGATACTTCCTTGCCCCCCCCCCAATAATTTCCTTCGAATAAAAGGATAACGACACGCTTACCCGTATTCCGTTCCATAATCTCGAGAGAAATTTTACGACACATCGGTATCGGTATATGAAATTTGTCTACACTTTGCACGTGCTCGTGGCACCCACGTTTCACCGAGGATGATACCTCCCCAGTGTTGAGGAACCAAAGTAGCTTCCTTTTTCCCGTATCAAGCAATTCCCCGTCGAATTCGATTTTCCAACCACGTTCCGCCCCTTTGACAGACGTTTCAATATTTTCCCTGACGCGGAGACGCGATACCGATAACGTCCCCTTGGGGAACCGCGGTGATTTCACCTGTGCACCATCATACCTGTTTATACGTGTTATTCACCTGGTGCGCCGATGCCGCGCGTTCTCACACCCGCCCGCACGATGGCCCCACGAATATTCGTACGCGTACGTGCACACACTGTACGTACACTTCGCGCAGTTAGCCTAACAGGGTTACGTAGTTGGCCGGACACGACGGACAGCGACTATTCCATTTAATTTCATTGCACAGCGCGCTATCCGCCGCCGCGTATAACGCCTGCTAATAGTTAATTTGCGACTGCGTTAGTTAGTTAAATATGTCGACGTATCCTGCGCGGCTAATCAGGACGGAATTGCGTAAGCGTCGACCGCTGCAAGCCTTCATCGATGATCGTGCGGGCTGGAGAAATTACCCGCGTACCCAATTGTTTCGTTCTGCGGCTGTCGCAGCCCGGTCGGAAACCTGTTTCGGATACCGCCGCGCCATGTACCCGGTTATGGTGGCGATCGTTTAACATCCGCGACGGATCTCCCGTTCTGGAGATTCAATGATTTGCGTGGAGGTGAAAGGGACGGGTGCAGCAAACGATAAGATTTAAGGGGAAGAGTCTTTCGATATTATTGGCTTTTAAATATTTCACGTTTGTAGCGTCCGAATGTTGTATGACAGTGTGGTTTCGTGGGAGTTTCCACGGGGGATTGAGTGTTCAAATATTTCGATATACCGGGGCATCGATACTGGCATACCTTGGCATCCAACAGTGCGTGCAATCGAGGATTGAATATAGAGAGTCCGAGTCTTGTAGATGTCTGTTGGACAATGTACTGATGCAGTAATACGTCAGTATTTAAATATTTTGGCATATCGTTGCGAAAAAGTGTTGCGATATTTTCACGATGCCGCATCCTGTTGCGTTGATTTTGTAATAATTTGATACGATCTAACTCTTGAGATTTTTTCGAATTTTGATGGTTCCACTGTTTCGTATTTGTAATGCCTGATCGTACAAGGCATTGATACCACAGTTTACTACTGGCCACGCTTTATCAGTATACCATTTCGTATGTGTCAGTGGCAGTAGTTCGATGTTGTAATATGCAACGTCAATATTTTAGTAGTACAGTCGACAGACATGTGTGTTTGGTGAGTTGTCAAGCTTGCGTACCTACGCCATTTTGATTTGGTTAATAATTATCGGTGCAAAAGGTAAACCCATTCTCATTAGGAATGCATGGTGATGCTATAAATATGTGATCAGTTATCTAATTCAGTTGGTCATCGAAACGTAAATAATAATGTTGCGTTTAACTTTACAGAAATATTAGCATTCCATTATGGTCATTGAAAGAAGGAAAATTTTGTATTGTACAGGTATTTTTGAATTAACTTACGTAAAATCGTGCTGATAGTGTTTATTATTTTATTCAACGTCTCGTTATAAATATTGTCTTCTCAATTTTAGCAGACCGTTAGACACATATTTCATCCTGTTCAATTTAATACAGGTGATGTTCTTTATGTTCAAAGGAAGATCAATTTCCTCTGGTATAATAAATAATTTCCTCGTCTAAACGTAAATGAAATTGTTCATTACCTACCAGAAGTTTCCGGAAATTGTTGAAGGCGGCTCCTTTAAGCGGCAACCATCGCATTCTTTCCATATAATCGTCTGGCAATTTCACCCCTTTGACTCGCGGTGAAAATTATTGCAATATCAAAATAGTAAAAGAGAATTGAGAAGTATCAATAGAAATTAAAGAACCGTCAAATGAATAACTCCCTTCGGTATTTTCGGAGAGAAAAAGTACTTCGTGCGAGTTAAAAATATTACACTAACTAATCTATAATCATCGTCATAAGTCAACTCGCCCAACGTTGTGCTCAATCCTTTATCTACCGCGATGCAGTAACCGTAGCTAATGTTAAGAATGAAAAGATCATCGTTGAACGAAGGTGAGTTATACCATGGCTTACAACGCCCTGAGAGTTTACGTCGCAGTTGCATCGAGAATTTAGGAAGTCGAAGCAGCGTAATAAAAATATAGTATAAAGCACGGGGGAGGAAGGAAAAAAATATATATATATAGATAAGGAAACGAGCGGTTCGAGCACCCGGGATGCTCGGGCTTATTAAAGTGGAAGTTCGCCGCCCTTTTCGAACTCGTTCCCGCTACCTGCCGCGACGACAGCTTCTCTTGAACTTTTCTCAAGAAGCGAGACGTATGTAACTCGCGAAACCAATAATACGCCCTTTAATCTCTTCTTCCTTCCTCCGCCTTCGCTATTTCCCGTTCGTTTTTCTTTTTTTTTCTTCTCTCTTCTCCTTTTCTCGTTCGCCGTCCCCCGTACACCGTATCCACCGTCGTCAGGAAAGTTCTAAGCCCGGATCGACGGAAAGTACTCGACTGCGAGCGCTTTTTATATCGCGTTCGAGGGGTCCCGTTGTAATTAATACCTTGGCGTTTGATTTCTTGCGATTTTACGCCGGCCGAGATGGCGGTACCGTATTCATCTTATTTGGCGACGAGAGATAAATCTCGATGAAAGTTAATAATCTCGGAGCGATTTACGGGCTTATTGGATCTTTCGTATTTTAGTTCCCTTTTTATATGTAGACTTCCCTTTTCGGGGAGGAGACTGGAAGGCTATTGATTTAGGTTCGATCGTCGGGACGCTTTGCTAGCATATTCCAGCAGTATCGTAAGCCGTGCATAGAAACAATTAGGGAACGATTGTAAAATGTGTGGGTGAATGGCTTCACATATTTCGTTAAAAAAAAAGGGGGGGGGGTGCTTCGTTATTTAGTAAATGGAAATTGTAAGAAGATTATAAGAGGAAGGATGCGGTGAATGGATAGGGAAAGGAGAATATCGCTAACAGAGGCGAAGATGTTTCGCTACCTACCTTTCACGTAACGCAAGATAAGGGGAAAAGTAGTATCGACTTTCCTTTAAGCTATTCTGATGAACTATCTTAGTTTTTACATACTCGATATCAAGGGGAAAGTACCATCCCGATTGAAGGATATCATTTATAAATACGTAATTGAAATACTTGAAATGCGCACATAAGTTCGCAATGAAACATTCCAACCTTTAATAATCATCCGGAATTGAAGCTTTTAACGCGATAATCACTTCAGCTTAACAATTACGATCTTTTATGGGTAAAACTCCTTTTATAACCCATTTTTACGGGTTAGTTATGTTCAGCCAAGCCCTCCCAACACGTTTATTACACAGCTTGAATTGATTGAATTTTTTTATGTGTTCTTGGAAACAAGGGAAACCTCACAGGTCCAATAACAGGCCCTCAATCTTTTTCTTTTCGCGGGAGGAAAGTTTGCAAAGAGCACACCAGGTTGCTTTATTGCGTTTGAATAGTTGCTGGCTCAGAAAATTCGTTTTTGCATGGTCTTCGGTATTTAACGGAGGGGAACCTTGAAGTTTGCAAACTTACGTGAGATGCACTTCTGGCGATTCGTTTTTTAGCGTTTCAGTGTAGCTTGGAAGTTGTATCGTTTTCTTTTGCAAGGCGATGCAAGAATCGAAAATTACGTTGAAAATATAAACTGGTAAAATGAATGTAAATTATTCCTGAAAGTTAATAGCTTCATTTAGTGAAACGAAATTTTAATTGAAAGGAGAGTTTTACATGTAATTCATAATTTGCTCGTTATTTCGAATAAAGAATGAATATAATTAGTATAATATATGAAGTTCAAGCACATCCGTAAGGATTTCAATAAGCAACAAATGTTCCATATGTACGTGCATATTTATAAAAATTTAATTTATATTACCTTGACCGACAGAATATTAAATTACACTGTTCCATCCCTTTTCGGCTGAACAGAAATATCAGAAACACGAACGTTACTGCGTATTCATACGTATTCACCCTTCCATAATATATTTACCGAAAAATATTGTTCATGCGCGTTCTCTTCGTAACAACGTTTATCCGCTCGCAAAAGTTAACGCCGACGTTGCATTTATCCGAGCGGATAAGTCACCATCCCCGATGAAATCATTGCAGCGCCGTTTTATTTTTAATTAGAAATTACTGTCGGTGTTCGCGAGGCAGCCGGGAGCCGGCGGAACGACTAAAAAAATCCGTCTTTATGCTTTTCACGCGTCGGAGAAAGCTTTTAATTGCGTTTTCTTCCGCGTAATGAAGGGAGTCGGGGGAAACATCAGATGAAGGTACCGGGTAGGCGACAAGGGGCAAAACACAAAGGCCCTCGAAACGCGGTTTCCGCTCGCTATCGGGTTGTATTTAAATTGCGCGCGTTAACGTTGTTACTCCAGATAACGGGGTTTTAATTGATAACGATAATACGCGTTAAAATCCGCATTAACGCCGTTACATGGTATTGTATATATCGACGGGCGGGGTAGCTCGAATTTAATGGCCGCTTTTAAATGATCAAAGGGCTTGACTATCAGTTTTCCGTATGTAATCGTGTACGGACACGGCAATCATTTCCCGGGCATTGTGTCACGTTCGTTTCGAAAATGACGAAAGTAATAATGATTTACGACAATGGGCGGGACTGATCGGCTTTTAGTCAGATATTACCGTGAATTCCTGATTGTACGTTGATTCATTAACGCCCGTGTATAAATATATTTTGCTTCGCATGAATTTTGCTAATTGAGTCGTTCATTGAAAATTCAGGGAAAATTCAGGGCATAAAGTGCGCGGTACATACAAGTTGTATTCCAGCGATGGGTAATATTGTTGTTACGTTTAATATTATAATTATGTATTTTGTGCAGTGAATGTTCATTTCGTAAATAGATACTTTTGTAATTATTCTATGCTACAAGTGACTATAATTTCCATTGCGTTTTCATTCTTTTACTGGTATTGCACTTGGAATGACGAACAGAATGTAATCTATACATACCTCTAGTCTTCATTATTTTTTAACTTATTGATCACTTTTTGATGATTAACTTTTTCAAAGAAATTTTTAGCAGCTTACACAACCATTGTTTAATCGATCTCGGGTAATCAACAGATAGTACAACAAGTCGCGAGAATTATGTGAAATTGTAGTGTTTGCCGCAACTTGCTATACATTGCTATTTCGAAGCCATCATTAATTGTTTGATACAAGAAACTGTAGCGATCCCTTAGGTGTATAAGCTTGCATATCACGGTTCACAAGAGAATCGCGCAATATCTTCCTGATGGCTTCTTCGAGCACCGCAAACATTATCGTTTACCGAACTTCGCCAAGTAATTTGAAACTTGTGCGAATCTTACTGCTCGATGAAATACTCTGTGCTTGTACAATAGTAATAACACTATAATGTGCTGTATTCTGCTATAATTTATTCTTTCTATTAAACATCGTGCATATTTCTCAATGCGCATTTCTAGATTTAATTGCTAACCGTCTTATCAAATAATATAAAATACAGAATAACTTTGAATAGTAAATAGTAAATAGGATTTATTTATCCAGATTTGTATCATCAAGCTTCATTACTTACATCATATCACTTATCGTCTAAAGATGCATTGGTTATTTTTTTTTTTTTTTTCGCGCGAAGATTCACGCACCGTCGAGTGCAGCTTTTTTTTATCGGAAAGGAAACGGGCACAAAAGGGGAGTTCGCATTAAAACGTTTCGTTCGTATTGTGCTCGCTGCGAGCAATTGGAATCAGTGCTGTCAGTCGCCTGGCCTTCTTGAAATCGCTTCCCGCTGTCATATCGGCCCTACCCGGTCGTTGATAATACGATAGACGATCTAATTCGAAGAATTGGAGTCCGTGGAAACGCCATTCGCCTCGAAACCGAATCACGCGGCTCGCTGGTTTCATTCGAAACCGGCGGCTCTTCCTTTCCGACTCGCCAAGAAAAATGAAAGGGGAAGATGGTATTTAAAAGTAAGAATTGTCGTATCGATGGGGCTGATATGAGACTTTTATATTTGCGTGAAATGAAAAGGACGATACTGCTTTTTCCATTTGTAGAACGGCACAAATTATTCGACATCGGAGGGTGTGTTAGAAAATAAAAATTTGCACAGCTTCGATAATTCGTAGGTGTTCATCAAAATATTTCAGATATTTAATAGAGACTCATTGACTGTAAGTGAAAGAGGGAAGTTCCTGTTCACCTCGTATACATTAAGGAAACTCTCACAAGGTTAGCATTTTTTTAAAACGCGACTAAATGAAGAAAATAATGAGGGACAAAAAAGAAAATGTATTTAGACCCGCGAAAATAGCGGTATGGAAATTTTGTGGGCACAGCACAGCGCCAATGCATGCACCGTAACAAGGCTTACAATTTTATTATAGACATTAAAACAATGTAACGTAATGGGGTTAGAGAATTTTTCTTTCCCGATTATGCTTGACTGTTAACCATGAACCGCAATTACCAACAATTTCCATATATTTCGTTGTAATGTGAACGGTCGGCTGATTATGGTAACGTGCGCAATTATTTCCGCGTTATCTGGCCACGTTAATGGGCATTTTTAACTGTTCATAATTCCTTAACGTGAACGCGAAAGAGACTGTCGAAATTTCGACAGGAGATTATTGCAACTCACCCGGATGCTGAATATTGTAATTTTAATTCAACGTAACGATGTATTTTCATATTCATTTTTCGTACATATTTAAAATTCTGTAACGAGAAACCCTAATAGACGCTCCAATTAAAAATGTACGAGTCTAACTATCAATGTTAACCAAGCATTGAATGTGCTCTGTCTTAACCCTTGCACACACAAAGAATGTCGATACACGACAAATACAAATTTTTGTTTGAACAAAAACCCACTTTAAATGCATATCACTTATTAATAGAAAACGAGAATAAAGTGAAGTATATAATTTTATTTCAGAATTTCGATTTATTATTCTAACGTTTTGTTAAATTCTCCCACACAACAGTTCTAAGAATATCGAAATTCGTTCTTTCACACATCAAGATAATCAAGGATTAATCACACCCTCTCCAAATAATTGTCCCCCGACTGTATGCGCGAAACCCCACGAAAAAGATGATTTCTCCTGAAACGAGAAACTGTGCAGTACCACGCGGAACGTTCACCTGGATCGATCATTGAAGCGTGGCACGTCGAAACGGCTCCATACGTAACTACGATCGTCAGATCTTTATCGGCGGCCAAGAGCGTCGCGACGCGTCTCGTCGGTCGGAGCCACTTCGAAACTGTGACCGACGCTGATAAGAAGTTGCCTCGAATTTGCTCGTCGATGCACGAGCACGCGAAATTGGAAAGGAAAAGAGAATGCTTCGCGACGCGACCACGTGCTCGCCCGTTTCCGCTTACTGTCTTCGCGTGTTCCACACGTGAATCGAGTTCCCGTTGACGCCTTCCCTTTCATCGTGTCCCCGCCACCTAACCCCATCCTGCCCTTGCACGATCCCCCGGCGACGCTTTCTTCGACACTCGAGCCGAATGGAACTGTCACCTCGTTTTTTCTTTTTTTTCCAGGTGGATATCACCGAGCTCTGCCCGTCGGCCACGGTCTTGGCACAGCAATTGACCCATGTGGAACTGGAGAGGCTCTCGTACATCGGCCCCGAAGAATTCGTCCAGGCATTCGCGAAGGTTCGCGAAACTACTTGCCTCTATTAATGATAGCAGTATAGCAATAATGATAATAATAGTCGTCTCCGTTTCGATGAACAATCAAGTTATCGGTTTGAACATTTTGACGGAAGCATTTCGGGATTTAACGTGGATCATGACCGTCAAATTTTTTATGCAAACAGGAATCGCCGCATTTGGAAACATCCTTTAAGGACATGAAGAAAACGCGTAATCTGGAATCGTACGTCCAATGGTTTAACAGACTGAGCTATTTCGTTGCCACCGAAGTATGCAAGGTAAATTAAATGCAAATAGAAAGTGTTAATTTTAGATCCACCGGAGTGAGAATAATGATACAGAAAATAATATTCGTTTAATAAAAGAAGGACACGGCAATCAGACAATCATTGTACAAAATTTCTTTCGAAAGATACATTTTTTTATTCTGTCATCGGGAAGAGAAAGAAGGTATTATATGTTTGTATTTTATAGCACGCAAAGAAGAAACAACGCGTACGCGTTGTTGAGTATTGGATTGAAACAGCTCGCGAGTGCTTCAACATCGGTAATTTCAATTCTCTGATGGCAATCATCGCCGGCCTGAACATGTCACCGATATCTCGCCTGAAGAAAACGGTGAGTTGTGCTTCTATCTAATTTAATTACAGATTGTAACGAGTAGTCTACGGTAAATTTCACTGCTAAACCGTATTTATTCGATAATAACACATTGGAAAGTAATTGGGATCGAATAAATGTTAAATACGTATCGCGCATTTAAACATAATATAAAAATCTCCTTTTAATATAAAAATGCAAAACCGGTCAAATCCAATACGATAACGAAACCGCGAACACCATGCTCCAATACACGAATGCAATAAACGCAATAAATTCTCCGCGAATTAGTAACTGCTTTAGAAAAATAGTTTGCGAGTCCACAGAAGCAACGTGCAGCTTCCTAACACAGCGAAGCGAATTACCTAAGCTGTGCATTCGTCACCCGCATCGAAGTTAAATAACTAAAGCAAGTCGATCTATCGTGCAGCAACAAAAGTGCTCGACAAAAACAGCACGATCAGAATGAACAAAAAGCTCGTGTTAAAATGATCGACGGGGCAACGCCGCGGAGACACTTTTACGACGGTTCCCTTCCTGTTTCGTCCTCCGTTGAAACGACGACGGCCAGTCGGAAAGGCGTTGATAGCTTGTCGGATTGGCCCACGCTCGTTTGCACCCCCGGTACAGGGGTTGTGCACGGCAATAAGCGGTCTGTAATCCTCGTAAATCGAGCGTGGCGCCGCGACGACCAGCGTTAACCGTGACGAATCGCCGGGAATCGAATTTTCACGTCGGTCGCCGAACGAGGGGCCGACCTGAAAGCGGAGAACATTTTCGTTGGGGTCATAGAGACCGGAAGGACGTTAACGCGGGGCAAATTAACGGGTAGATTTGCGAGAGAACGAGGCTGTTTAATTGAATTTTTACGTCGCCGTTCCTCGCCGTGCCCGATTGAAACGTACACGTTGCGTCGAGTTAATTAGAAATCACGGAGGGCTGCGAGTTTCAATTGGGGTCGGGCCCTTTGTTGCAACGAAACTGTCGCGTTTTTTCCCGTGATCCTAGATTCCGGTTGAGCGACATTTGAAGAACGTGGCATTCGTGTCCCTGTACGGTGGTGAAGTATAGCATCACGGTCGCGGCGATTAAAGAATGGTGGAACTAAAATAGTGTGCCCACTTGTTTGCTCGCTGGGAAATAGATCTTCGATTTGCTTGTATCGAAATTGAATTAATGGGTCGCATTTTGTTTTATTATTTATTAATAATAGATAAACAGTTAAAATTGACTCAGATGATCGAGACGAATAAATTGTCCGTTTCGATATCGACTGCATTCGAATAATTGTTTAATGTATCGTTTCGGGGTAATGCAAAAATGCTTCTGATATGTAAAAACGAAATTGAAATGATCCCATAATTACATACAAATTATCGCTAAGTTTATGAAAAAACGTAAACGCAAATCTCTTGCTAGAAACTACTACTGAGATCTAAAGAGAAAAGGTGTTTGTATCATTAGAATACCTGTCCTTAAGCTGTTGCTCGTCCACGAAACTTTTCAGAGTAAGGTACTTTTACGCTACCGTACTTGAACCAAAAGTCAGTACAACGAAATCTGAGGTGTTGTAAAGCCGTCGGGCGTTTCGCGCAAAGGTCTGTGAAATAAAACCAAATCGTGAAGTAACTCGTGAGTCGCTGCGAAAGAACGCAAATACCCTTCGATCAAAGACGAACGCAATTCTCTCTCCGTGTAGGCGAAAACAAAGAATTCGCTGCGTTAAATGAAAAGCGTCGCAACGTGAATTTATTGAAGAACGCGTAAAAACGAGGACACGGAGCTTCTACTCGTGACTCCTGGCGAAATAATCGAATCGCGCGTCGCTTGAAACGATTGCATTTCTACCGAGGGGGGGGATGAAATAAAAACGAAAAGAAAAAAAACGAAAAACGAAAGGGGGGGGGAAGAAGGAACTCGATACGTATCGTGCGACTTCCTGTCAGTCTTCCACGATATTACTTCCTGCAGCAGGAACGTCTTCATGCATTGTCCTGTTCTTTTTTCGCGATGAAACTCCGCTTGAAATGAAAGTACTGCGCTTCCGAAAGAAAATATAATAGACCGTTCGATCGAGACGGACGTGTATTTGTCAGACAATTACTCGAACGAGTTCGCTTTAAATATGAAAAAAGTCGAGGGTAAATGCGTTTTCAAAGGATGAAAACGTCTTGGTCTTACGAGCTTTCAACGGTTCTAGTTTATCGTTTTGTTTTCCAGCTTACTTTTTGGTCCGCCCGAATGACAGAAGGTATTCGGTATGAAAAGTTTGCTTCAACGAAGGTATTAGGAAAGAATAAGACGGCCGTATTGTATCGGCGATCCGATTTGAATGAAAATATTTTCCCGTCGATTCGGCCGCGATTTCATCGTGAAATTGTATTAAGCGGCTTGCACCGTCGCACGGGCAAATAAAACAGCTATTATGGCAAAATCAAATTCAATTCGTCCCCTCAAAAGTCGTCGGCGAATTTTGCCTCGCTCGGTTCATACATAAAAATATACACAAATATTCCGACTCGCTGTACTGTTTGCAATAAAAAAAAGGTGGCGGCGAATGTGCCCTCGCAAATGAATTTATGCTGCCACATGACGTAATTAACATGCTAAGTTATGGTGGTTTAGTTGCCGCGGAACTTGTACTTCGGCGGTGTTTCGCAGAACATGTAGTAGCAGGTAGAGTAGAGAATTTGAATTTAATTAGACTAAACTGGACGGAGTGAAGAATGTTAAACATCGAGATAACAGTGAATATCAAATATTGCGAATCCATTTGCACAGTAAACTAATGCAACATTCTCTATTGAAATGAACAAATGTAATGAACCTTTGAAAATATTTGTTCAATTTACAAACCATAAATAAACTGTTTCGGGACAGTAATAAATGTGAAACAGTATAAAAAATATTCAACTAATCAGTATAAAAAAGAAACGTTACTAACCCCAAGAGACATCAGCAATTTATGACGAAGATACAAAGTCAATATTTTACGAAACAGCGTTCGAAACATCCAGTATCACATTCGATGATAACAAAAAGCAAGAAAAACACGCACACACCCACGAACCCATTAGATAATTTTATTTCTCAGGACAAGCGTGAAAGCTCCTGACGAATCAGCGGGTGTGTACGACTTTATCGTCAGGACTGGACAAATTGCGAGGCGGAAGGGGCAAACCATTAAACGTTTTTTCTCGTTTTTAATTACGGAAAGCGGGTCGGCGTGCCCCGCGGACATATCCCTCCGGCTCTATTCGTACGCTGACTGCTATTCAGGGTTCATTTGGTTTGGCCAGCTGATTTATACAGACCGAGCTTAAAATAATTGCTGGAACTATCAGCGGCCGGCCCGGCGTGGCCCGTTTCGTAATTTTCGTTAATGAAAATTTAACGCTTCTGTTCGGTCACGCTCGCGCGTTGTTTTCCTCCCCAATAGCTCTTGCCCCTCTATCACCGTACGAATGTGTGTGTGTTCACGAAAAACATTGTCAGATTCTTCACGAGTCCCTCGATGGGTGGTTCATTTGGACGTTTGATGAATAGATAACATTAACTATTGTTGCTAATTCTTGGACGAATATTAAAATGCTTTGTTTCCATATTCGATATAAATGAATATGTAAATGAATAGCAGAATTCGTTCTACAACTACGACTTCGACATTCCTTCGTTGGAACCCATTCGCAACAGAGTCCCGGTCTCGTCGCCGCAATTTACCTCCACGACCCTCATCCGCTATTCCCCATTCTCATATCGCCGTGCAAATCCAAAAAAATCAATCCCGCCCGCAAGAACTTATCCCGGATCCCCAAGCAGAGATCGATGTTTCAACTCCGTTAAAAGACACCCTCGTCTCCCCGGTGTCGCTCCATTTACCGAGCAGGGGGGACGTTCTCCTTGCCCGTCCGTGCAACTCCAAAGTTCCGCGAGTTTCGTTCGGAAAGTCAGCGGAGAAAACTCGAGAACGGCGGTGTCTATCGTGACTCGTGCCCGAGAGAAAGCGCCGATACGACGATGCCGACAGAAGATGAACGATACCAGCCGCGACGCGAACGCCGCGGCTTAATTTACCACAGAGATAATCTGCGAGTGACGTCTACTTCCACGACGGTGAAAGGCATCCCCGGCACGCTTTTCGCCCCCACCTTCAAAAAGCTAATTACGTTCGATCGTTGCGATCCGCCAACCGGATACCGCTCGTTCCCCACCCGGTGCGGTCTATTATCGGGCGAGTAAGTTTTCCGCGTTGACGAGGCCGTTCGAAATCTTCGATGACGAAGACGATGTCGAGGTGGAACGATTCTTCCAACGGGGCGAATCGTTTCAGCGCGTGGGGCGGTGCTGATGGGAAGGGAACGAGATTCGTTTAATCGCGCGCTGGTGCGGAAGTGTAACTTTGGCGAGAGTTGCGTCCATCCGGATGAATGTTGTTATTGGTATTGTCTGAGTGATCAAATGCGGAAAGGAAATAAGGAAATGAAGGGAAAAGGGAAATGTAGGAATAGATAACCGCGCCCTGCGTTACGCTAATGGCCCGAGATATGGCAGTGAGATCTTGGAGCCTCAGCCTTGAAACCCGGAAGGAAGTCGGCGGAAAAGTCGATACGCAGAGTGTATTTGAATTCAAGCTTTCGTTTGGGTAGGTCGAGATTGAGCCTGATTGTTTCACGGTTTCGACCCTAGGGGAGTTGAAACGGGGTTAAAGTGGAGGGTGTGTTATTTTGATTGGGGGAAGTGGAAGACTGATTTAATTTTTGATCAAATCGGTTGAAAGGGCCAACTGAGTTCGTCGCGTTTTTTAACGCAATGGCTGGGGATGTTGTTATGCGTGCATCGTGACAAGGTATTTCTGTAAATATTAAATTTTAATTTCCGTTATCAAATTCTCATTTTTTCCCCGATCTTCGTCGCTTAAAAATGAATTGATAAAGCTTCGCGCATATCCATACTCCGAATGGGTATTCAACTCTCGATGAATCGAATGGACGCAATTTGGAAGGCAAAATTTCAGAAGGAAGTTGCAAAATTGTCAAGAGCATCTGTAACGGCAGTGTGCGTTGAGGGAAAAAATTTCTCGTTTCTTATTCACAGTTACGATACAATAAGAATACGACGGAAACGAAGTTTCCAACGATTATTTTGTTGAACTTACTGGTTGGCCCGGGGATAACTTTTTTCCGCGATACTTTATGAAATTCCCACCGGTGGGTCAAGTTCAGCTAATACATATTTAATGTCCGACAGTACGCCGTTCCTTAGGGAAACATTGGGAAAACTTAATTACACTTGATCGTGACAATTTTACCACCCCTTCCCGCCCCGAACAATTCCTTTTTTCCGTTCCACGCGAGTAATCTTCACCGCAACGACGCGAAATTTATTGGCTTCGTCGCATTAAAGCTCTGGTCTTTAATTAAAAAACACCGACTTCCAGGAAACCAGACCTCCCGCGGCCTCCAGCAAGCAGGTAATTCCAAATTCGTTACAGAAAGAAATAAATTCAACAATTCTGTCGCATTACAGCCATCATAAAAGGAAATTGATCATCTAGATTATACCGTACATAGCACAGTACAATTCCTATTATGTTTGTAATAACATGTTGAACGCGATTAAATGTTCTTAAAGAAATCATTTTTTTATACGCGTTGCAACGCAATTTTCTACTTGCGAAATCTTTTCATGGGCTGTTTCTGCCTTAAGATATAATGATTTTTAAAAGCTGCTCATCGCTTGTTGGCTTTGTTACTTCGTGCACATTAATCTTCACAAAGAAACACGTGATCCATTCATTCATTTAGCGATGATCGAAGAAGAACAATTTTGTACTAATGTCGCTGTTAAAATGGATGAATAAAATTATGGCTGATACGATACTTGCAGCTAACAGATGACTAGATCGATAAATCGATAAATCGATACTAGATCTTGCACTATTATGTATTAAAAATGTCAACTTATCCTTCAGAAACAGCACAATATTCCACCTCTTCCATAAAATGAAAGAAAGATGTAAAAGATATCCGTTTTAATTGCGTGCTCAGAATAGTACATAGAGCTGTTTAAAACCTTAAAGTGTTCGAGACCCCTTATTTGACAGTTCAAAATTATATTTCTCGAATTTAAAGCGGCTTATGGTAATACCGACACTTTTTTTAAGTCTCAATCGTCGAAACGTTCGTTTGAAACGAATTTGCATTTTCCTTTTCCTTTGACTCGGTCCTTCCATTTGAACACTAATAATTTAAGTGCGGGCCGTCCAATTCTGCGCGTCGTGGTGCCCTTTATACGATAAAGCTGCGCGGCTCCGATTCGAATGGAATTTTTAATATGCAAATCAACTGGGACTGAAAAAATTGTAGAACCACGGGCAGAACATTAGCGAACGAATGGCGGGCATAAATGTGCATCAACGAAATCGAGTTGCAATTAAAAACTGTGTAACTTTATATTCACCTGAAATTGAACATTTCTCATATTCACAGAACCGAGATATTCTTTGCCCCTCGTGTATGAAAATCATAATGTACCAGCTTCCATGAATCCACAGTTTTTTTTTTATTGTGAATCCACAATATACATAATGGTTATATTAGGAAAATGAAAAAAGTTGTACGAATGATGCAAAAGGTCAAACGAATTGGCGAGTCATTTTTGTAGTTTCGACTTGAAGGGAACTAATTTAGACATACTGTTCCATAAACTTTTATTCGGTTGCGTTGAAGTTTCAATTTCAACGAACGCCACTTTATATTAGGTATATCTGTATAATTTTAGCAGTCGATGCTATTTTAAACAATCAGCGTATCAAATTTCCAATTCGAGTCCACGCGATAGTTATCGCATTACAAATAATTCACACGTAAACCCTAAAAACAGTACCAATCAAGTAATTGACACTCCACGCGTACCCTATAAAAAAAAAAATAAGGAAAACGAACAA
This sequence comes from Nomada lathburiana, assembly GCA_963667235.1. Classification (NCBI taxonomy): domain Eukaryota; kingdom Metazoa; phylum Arthropoda; class Insecta; order Hymenoptera; family Apidae; genus Nomada; species Nomada lathburiana. Next base: position 5,705,016 of record OY763905.1, read on the forward strand.
TAAAAATTCCCGTCAAGGCTAATATCCACCAATTCAATCCACTGTGGATTAAATGTTAAACTTTCGATTTCCTTTCAAACTGTGCCCCATAGTCTCGTCTTTAAGCTGTGTTCGATTCTCAAACTTTACCCAAAGAAAGAAAAAAATAATAAATACACTCTCAGCGGACCAGAGATTCCATTTCCATTTCTATTTCGTTCCCGTAGCGTCTTTATTTCCCGCAATCAACCATTATCTGTCGCACTTTCTCACCTGGAAAATACTGAAAATTCACGATGCCCCCCCCCCCCCAAATCTTCGACAACGTTTGCAATTCCGCCTAATTAGAATTCCCGATTTCGACGGCAGGCAGCCTCTCGTTTCTTTGCCGCTGTCTCGCGGGATCCACGTCTGAAAGCAGATTCCCTACGTCTTGTCCCTTTCCCCCTTACTCCTGCTTTCCTACCTCCGGCCATTTCCCCTCCCCTCGGTTTCCCATCCAGTTTCAATTTACCGGATCCGCCAGGAGTCTCTCGATTCCCAGTGTTTTTTCCTCGAGCGACGAGAGCATTTCCCGGAGAAATCGAATCGAATCGCGGCGGAGAAAAATGGCTCCCGCGGCGAGCAAAGAAACCCTCTTTCGTTCACCAGATGCAGCCTTCACATGGTACGATCCTGCATCCCTCAAGAATTTAGTCCCCACAAGATGGAGCTTCCTTTCCGCCGGGAAGATCCGGCACGCTTGCGACGTGGCTCCGAGCCCCTATTTCTTGCCTGGGACGCGTTCGATGTTATCGTTCGCGGTTAATAATTCCTCGAAACGTCGACGAAACATCGGTTCTTTGAGGGGGGAACCGTACGGAAGAGATTTCGAAACTGGTTAAACGAGATCCGAATTCTCGATCCCTTGTGCTTTAGACCGGTGCGGTGTTGTTTTCTTTCCGGCTGCGATACAATTGTTTGTTACAGCGCGAGTGGAAGCGCGTTGGTTAAATTCTTTGCCACGTTGTGCAAGTTTTTAGCGGGCGAAAATTAATTTAGCGATTCCCGATTTGAATGCGAAGCTAGAAATTACGCTGTTCGTTCGTGATTCGTTCCAGATTGTTATCGTAGATTTCATTAACCGCGTGTATCGCGATTTATTGTTTGACCGTTTTGTTCTCTTAATTTGCTTAATTGTACAGCACGAAAACGGAATTTCTACGAGAGGAAAACATCGAAGCCGCGGAAATCAGATATTCTGCAGTTCGAGTTACTATTCCCATGCAAAGATTGAACAGCGACAAATTTTAATTTCACCTCAGTTTTATGCGAAATATTCCATTTCCACCATACAAGTATATGACGAATTAAAATTTATATTTTAAAGTTCATTAAGACACAAGTTTTTCGCAATCGGAGCCCCGTATTTTACTGTCATTCACGCATGTAGCAATAAATGTATAGAGAAATATCACGAATTCGAATACTTCTCGAGTCAAACAGTAATAATCTCGTGCTCAGTCAAATCGTATTCCCCGTACGCACGAAAGAAAAAGAAGACAAAATAAATCTCCACTTATTGCACAAGTTTTCCCGGCCAGCTTCAGTTTTAGCATCGCTACATTTTACTTAACCTACATCGCTGGAACACATTTGAAATTAAAATTCCTCGCCCGTAAAATGCACCGACGACAGCAGCATTTCAGTCCCGACAAATAATGTACACATTTAAATCGAACCTGCCGATATCCATCTCTTCCACACGGCGGTTTCACAATTACTCGACTGTTAATTCCCCGATTCTAGCTAGGCATCGCGTTGCATCATTTTATTTGTACGCAACTGCACAACGTGAAAGGAAAAAAGAATGCCTCACTTTTTCTCTCATGTCTGCAATTACTATAAAACCTTCCACGAATCTCACTTCGGGTTGGGTACACTTACCCCGTTCCATTTATTAAGGATTTTTCACTGGCCAACGGAATCTTGACGACGCGTCGCGTCGTTCGTTGACGATTGAACTTTTCAATAGAAGTAATAACATAGAAATTCCACGCGTCGACGAATGCGACGGCGATTTTATTCAATTTAAAGAGGCCACCGCCGTAATCGAGGCTACGTTGGTTAATTGGCCAGCGCGAAAAGTCCCAGGTTAAACGAAATTCAGTTTAATTAATACGAATTAGCGTGTGGCCGACACACAACGTACGATGAACGCTGAATAGTTTCCGGTAAATTAATTCGAGCCAGTATTGGGAATGTCCGCCATGCATTTTACAAACGAGCCAACGTCAATTAGGCCTCGTGGACTCTCCGAATGATTTTAGGCGATCTGATTAACAGATTATCCGATGTCCCCTATATCTCAAACGTTAGCGGTCCGTAAATATTGCATCGAACGGTTAAAGACACAGCGAGGAAATTGAAATTGAATTGGACTGATTGAATAATTGTGTCACGCCACTAAAGGAGTTCGAATATTCGTAATTTGTGCAAGTTAAAGTACGTACGATGGAACAATGTACTATCGTATGATTGAATATTAATTAAAGGGATATCGGAAGCGAGAATTCAATGGAAAGCGAATTTTCAGGGAGCGAAGATCAAAAGAGTTTTTTAAAAGTGATTCCACTCTTATTCAATTGTTTTTTTCATTCGTTATTCTTTGGGTTCCTTTTTTCCACCGGTAACTCGGGTCGCGAAACGAATAACTTGATTGAAGGTGGCTAAAAAAAAAACTATGAAAATGTACGTAAAACGTTGAATAAGTTACTGGCTAAAAAATAAAAGGAAAGAAAGATCGAAGTGAGCAAAGTAATTGAGAGAGAAAAAAAACGAACCACCGATTAGCCACCAGGATTGAAAATTGAAATTGAAAGATTCTGGTGTTTGCAATTTATAGCTGGGTAAATATAATTAGTACCTATCACTCTGTCCGAGCCAGATAAATTCCTCCAATATCAATTTGGGAATACGAACAAACAGCGAGTTTTCTTTTTAATTTGAAAATAATAGAATTTCATAGCGTGTTTGACGTGGGCGCTTTCGAAAGTTTATTCCGGCGTAAAATTAATTATCTTCGTTTATTCGTTTCGCGCTCGATAGTAATGCACCGGTTTAATTCGATCGCTTTAAATGGAAATCCAATTGATTGTTTTTATCCCTGCCTTTTATCCCTTCTATTGTGTGCATTGCACTTTCTCCGATTAGTTTGCAGTTGGTTCGATGCTTAAATAATACGTTTGAAACTTTCCCTTCGTCGTACATTCGGTACGAAATAACCGATGCGACCTAATCAGTTTAATTTCTGATTGTTGAAATACGTCGTGGAACATGTTGCCGAAAGCGCACAACTATTACGAAAAACCTTGAACATTTATCTAAACATCATATAATTTTAATACGTAAAATTAGAATATAAATAAATAATTCCAAACATTCGATGCACTCAAAATATACTATTACAAATGACATTTATCAAGAAATAATTACCAATGTCTCGTCCAATTAAAATAAAAATTTCTCACTCAAGTAACTATTCTAACAATTCCATTAAAATACTGAACGCCCCTGCATAATTTTCTCGAAACACTAGTAAAGAAGAAAAAGCATGGTATAAAGAAAATACATTCGTATTACGACCATAATATGGGAGCACATTAAAAAGGGGACCCAACGAGCAGCTAAAACCGCTGAGGTTCTAGACGAATTCAAAGGCGGACAAATTGGAAGAAGCTGCGATAAAGTGGACTTGCGAGAGAATTAAAGGGAAAGATACAAAAGGACTGAAAAGGGTGAAGGAGAAACCGAAAGGAGGAGAATAGGTCAAACACATGCAGGAATGAACAGAAGAAGAAACGAGGAGAGTCGGGTGGAAAAATCAAAGGGCTCAAGGGTAGAACAAAGGGAAAGAGAAAAGGAGGCCAGGGATCGGTAGGTAACCATCTGACCGTGCGAACGGTGGATGGAATTCGATCTATATTTCGTTGTATCGAAAATGAGAAAAAGGTATCGGGTTAAAGGTAATGGGATCAGTTCGATTGCATTGTACCCAGAATATAGAGGCAGGATGCACTTATTGTCCGTCGTGAACACGCTTCTGTACAACCTTCTCTCCGCCTAGCGTAATTTATACGCGTGAGATGACGGAATGTGCGTGGAGTAAACGCAAAAATCTCACGTTGACCAAAATTGTCCGGAGGGTAGATAGGAAGATAAGATACTCAACTCTTTGCATTAATTTTACGATTACTTGTCGCGAAACTGTGTATAGTTTGTTTACCTCGGTCGCGGAGAAAAAACAGAACAATTTCAAATATTGTTGGAGAACGACAGTAGACTAAAGTTGATAAAATGCGAAGTGTCCTATTTGTAGAAATATAGGATTCCATATACAAAAATGATTCTGAATCAAATTAAAACGTTATATTATTAGTTTAGTTAGTTTATCGTATACTCGATGAAGTTCAACAACAATTATCACAAAAGGCGGTACTATTTATGGCATTATTGTACTTATACACTAACAATCAACAACTAGGAAATAATTATTTATATACATTATGTATATTGCCCAATACTAAAATTGATCGAACAAACGGAAAATATTCTTCCGCACATTAAAACTGAGAATTAGATTGCAGCAGTTTTCCTCGAATTAATTTCAGCCAACTAAGAGCGTTTAATTAATTAAATCCGGAGCACCGAATAAAAAGCAAGTTTTATATAAGATTTGCTGAGCTCAACGGTTTATCGATGCATGCACGAGTGCGCCGTCCGTTTCAATTTTGCTAAACAACGTAACAAGCACCGTTTCCGCTGACAGGCACGCGAAATGATTTTCTGTTACAGTGGTCAAAGGTGCAGCCGGCGAAATTCTCGATTCTGGAGCACCAGATGGATCCGAGCAGCAACTTTAGCAGCTATCGCAGTACCTTGAAAGCGGCAATGTGGCGTAGCGCTGGCGCTACAGACGAACGACAGAGGATCGTCGTGCCCTTCTTCAGCTTGCTGGTCAAGGATCTCTACTTCCTGAACGAGGGATGCAGCAACAAGTGAGTAAAAAATCCCGCTCAAGCTCGCGTTAATCATTTAAAAGCGTTCGAGGAATCTTCTGGCTCGATACAAATTTCAGAGGTCCTCGAGACGATTTTTATCCACTAAAGTAATTACGATTTGTATCGGCACAGTGCCGGCGCAAGTCGTTCGTGTCGTCCTTTGCTGTGTCGTTTAATATCCCGCGAATGAAATGGACATTTCTTTGACAAATTTCGACGGAACACTCTTTTGTCCGTCGTGTATACTTCACCTGTCACTTATAAGACCCGACGGTTTTGATAGGAATTATGGAGACTGAAAGAGATGGTGATAAAATATTTCAAAGACGACGAGAATGTATTTCATCGGGTATTATATTACAATGTAAAGGGATTACGAAACGCTCTTCAACGATATTTAATTAAGATTCATGAACCGTTTCAATAATATCGCATTCAATTCTATGACATGCTATAATATTTTATAATAAATTGTATTATATTAAATCGAGATATTACAGAAGAAAATGGTCACACGCGATCCGTAATACAATGGTTAGGTAAATTGTTTAAATACTGTCGCCATATGTAATTTGATTAAATTTTTGTTTTCTACTAGTGAAACCCTTCTTTCAACATCCGACAAATTATAATTTCATTCCGCAGTCGCTCTGACCAAGGACTGCATAATTTCGCCCGCCCCTCCCCCGCGAGAACTCGAAGACGGGGACGGAATATTTCTGAAGTAATTTAAGTTGGCAAACGGCGCAAAATCTTAGCCCGCGTTGGTACACGATCGACGATTTCCTATCGAAGCCGGCGCGAACTTTCCGCCAAGTTGTCGTTCGAGGCATCGATAATGCTGTTCCTGCAGCGGCGATACGGTGACAGGAAGGTCGTTTTCTCGCGAAGTGGCCCTTTTCGGTTCTCTCTGTTGGCCGTATTTATTACGGCGACGAATGTGCAACGCCATTTCCTTCGGCTTCCTGCGCGCGAAAAACATCCCCCCATTCCGCGCCCCTTTCCGGCTATCCAGGTGTACGTGTAAACTTATTAAACTTGTAATAGCAAAAGTTGTTTCGTCGTAGCTGGACTGAAAGTTCGTGAAAAGAACACCGGAAGAGAGAGAGAGAGAGAAGAGAGAAGGAGGAGATAGTAGGGAGGAATGAAATCCTTTGAACGTCTTCTTCTCTACTTAGATCTTATAAAAAATAATAGCTCGCATCTCAATTTTTCTTTCTTATGTATACACACGTGCAATCATACGTTTGTCGGGAATGATCGTTTAAGAATGCGAACTGATTATGCAGACGAAATTCGCGAGATAGGAAGCTGAATGTAATGTTCGCTTTTAATGTCTGACTAACGGTTGACTCATACTACTTAGAAATGCTGTCGCACTTATTTTAACATTACGTCTCGAGCACAGAAGTTTATCTTCGCATGGGTAATGAGAAGAACGTAATCAAAAGGTTGTTCAACAGTCAATAACTATTGTCAAATAAGTAACGTGAAAGAATATTAATAACTTTTGTACCGCCGATAGCTGTTTTATCTCATTTTCGGTATATCTACGCACGATCAAATTGGCGGAGAATTCAAACGAAAGAAAAATCTATGCACATCTACGTATTTAAATAATAATACAAGGTTTCCTTTCGAACCGACCACAATTACAGTCCACTACCGCGGACTAAATATTGAACTCTATTAACCAACCGCATCAGAACGAACCCTGGCAAACAGAGTACGCGCGAACTGGAAAATTAATACACCGGTAGCCACATCGTTCCCACCGCCTATTCAAAAGGTCCAAGCCGAGACCCTTCGGCCGATTCCCGTTTCGCCTAACAATTCAAATAGTCGCGAGCGACGGCGAACATTTTATAGGTCGACCGTAATTAATCATTCCGATGACTGGCCAGGAAGCGTTTCATTCGAAAAACTCATTATGCGTGCTATTGCGCGGCTTTGGGTGGGGAGGAGTGGTGATGGGTTTGTGGCGAAATGAAACCGTCTCTCGAGAAAGGTTCGTGCGTGGCGGCGAGAAGTTTCATTAGAAAAAAAATTTCTATACAGAGTGGTTCCTCTACTCGAGGCGGTATTTACCGGACAACCGTGTGCATGACGGACGTTTCGCTTGTGTATGTACGTGACCGTGGTACGGGCACGCGTAACCTGTGTGCATTAAACTCATAACGGCGTATATTATCTCCGAAATGGCGGACGTGCCTACGCACGGAGGCGAATTCGACGGGAAATTATACGAGTTCGAGGCGCGCCCGGCCGATGTCTGACCGGCGCGGGTACATTTCACTGAATCGTTCTGGCCGATGGTGGCACAAAGGCCGCACAAGCACGAGTCATTTCGGGGCGGACTTCAATCGAAAGTCCGTGTCTTAGGCACATCGACTTGTTCGTGTAATAGGAGGATCACGGGCGTAGCTCGATATTGGCTGGAGGAAATGCCGGATGCAATGTAAGATACACAAAAGGGCGACGCGTGTGCCAGGTTATTCGAGCTGTTGGATTTATCGGCGACTCGCTTGTATTTTACTTTGGGCGCTGGCTCGGGATAGGAATCGATGTTTTGTATCACGGAGTGCAGGATGTCGGTGCCTTTTTTTGCCCTCGGCTTTGATGCCGTTATTGGAAATGACTTGTGAGTTATGTTTACTGCCTTTTGGAGGGGAAACAATGTTGCAACGATTTTCGTCCGGCAAATTTTCTATTTGTATTGTCGTACAGTTCGGGGGTCACCTGTGATATATCATTCTGTAACAACGTGCGATCGGACAGGAATAATTTCTGCACGCAAGAAATTCAAATATAGAATAATTTATTAAGAATCTTTGTCACCGTTAAATGCATACGTTTGTATACACTTAATATTCGCCACAGAAATAACGCCACGTATTAATACCCCTTACTGCTACCCTTAAAAGTATACTAATTTCTGCAAGCAGAGCCGCTCAAATTAAATGCAACGAACTGCTCTCGATCTCAAGAGCATCTAGAAAATCACGTCTCCATTAGGAGCTCCATCCATACAAACACCCCTAAACCGATTACTCCCAATACGAAGCGTCGTTTCCGTAAACGAGTCGCGTTAAAGTATCAATTTCCTTTCAAAGATATACGGTTCGCCTCAATACTTCACCGAGTGGTTTAATAAGGAAAAAGAACCCGGTTCTCGCCAATTATCCGTCCGCGTCGTTCGCGAACCGAATTCGTAATGGAATCTCGATCTGAATCGTTGTGCGCGCTCTGTCGACGAGAAAAAGGGTTGGACGGGGGTGCCGCGAGGAAAAATTGGTTCCTCGAGGCCACTGAGAGATGGATATTGACCGATCGAAGCATCGAGCGAGGGAAGACGAATGGCTGCGCGTATGTAAATGTCTATCGGTACGTGAACGCAACGCCGCGCAACCGGAAGTGAGCGTCGCTGGTACGCGAATTCGCGCGCTTCCGACCAACGATAAATTGCCCAAGTTCGGCTCGTAATTTTCCCGACGCTTTCGCGCAACCGCCATACGTGCCTCCGTTTCGTTCGGCTGCCTAGTGTTGTATCGTTCTGTAAATAGTTATTGAGGAAACTGGTTTCGACGGAGAAACGAGCAACGACGATCGACACGTTCCACTTCTTCACCGATCTGGAAGCTCTGAAAAGGAAAATGAATCGGGACGACGGATTTTCGAGCAAGTTTTCGTCCTGGCCGGTTGGAAATAAATTTAGATTTGCGTGCCGATAATTTCGCGGGCCGATTTATGCGGAAAGAAAGTGTTGTCCTTTCCCGTGGCGTTCCGAACCGGACAGCAAACTCTATGACCGATTAATCGTTTTTGGGGTGAACAATTTTCTGAACATTTCCAAATTAGAACGTAACGAAACAAAGTTTATTAACGAATGATTCTTAATACTTTTGTTCAATCTCGAATGTTTGACAGTTATTAACGGTTATTTTCGTAACCGTTTCGATCCCTGGTTTCAAGATTGTTTGCGCGTGAAATCGCATTGCCTTCGAAGAGTACATAAAACTCGGAAGAGACTACTCCGAAACTTTTCGAGACTTCTTCGCGAGCTGACCACTTTGGGCCCACATCTTAAATTACAAAATGAAGAAGCATCAAGAGCCTCCCTTCGCAGCGAACTTTCCTCTTACCGGATAAAATATTCAGCTTCGACGTTAACGTTGTACAATAAGAATTTAATACGTGGCAGCGAGGAAAGACGAATGGGGAATATGAAATGAAGGATTGAAAACAATCATGGTGAAGATTACTCGTCAGATTATATTTCAATTTATATTTAAATTTATTAATTATGGCCGCTCGGGGCTAATGCACGGGGAATCGAGATTAACCAAGTTGCAATTAATCGAACTCCGCTTCAAACTGGAGATTGATTGATACACCCTAAGTCTGAAATTTATGGAGCCCGCCATTAACTTAACACATCAGCGCGTCTCGCGCGCAGGCTAATGCGATCAGGATTATCCAAAATTAATTTAACAAAATAACAGGACGTCATTACTCCGCATGGAACAGCTGACGTTGCGTAAACAGGCGCTAATGTACACGTTAAGGGATGCAACGCTGCTGTTATCGATCTCCTTAAATACCGTAACGAAATTCTTCTTAACGCGCGGTGTACCATTTATTGAAATTTCGTGTGCATTGGAATTTTATTTGAAATGATCCGGTTGGAAGCACAGGTTGGAAGTATGGAAGAAAATAATAGCGATTCGATGGCTATGACAATTTTAGGAATAATTGTAGCGATAACATTATTAAACAAATGTGATGATAGGAATATGATTAAATCGGAATTCGTTCCTTGTAATACAAAATGAAAAATGTAAAATACTGGAAAGTATATCGTATCAAATATAAATTTTCTATTGATTGAGGCGTATTTTGTTAAGCATATACATAATTAGTGCACAGGTAAATCAATTTATATTATGTACATTTTTATATACAAGATATTGTCGTGCAATTTTTAAGTATTCTATCTTTAGCTGCTGAAATATTTGTCCAACCAAATGAATTCTCAACCACCGGTGCTATTTTAAAATCTAGCATTAGTAAAGTGAAGCTCTGGAACCTAATTTTATCTTTTAAAATAAATATTTCCATAGAAAAGATTCATACAAATTCATTCAGAATTTTTTATAAATCGTACCTAAGTTAATTTCATGATTTTCTATTCAGAAATTCCTAATAATATTTGTATGTAAATGGTTTCGTGCAACTTCTGTTATAGATTACCAAACGGACACATCAATTTCGAGAAATTCTGGCAACTGGCGAAGCAAGTGACAGAATTTATCGCGTGGAAACAAGTTGCTTGTCCCTTTGAGAAGAATCCCCGTGTAATTGCTTTTCTTCAAGCGAGTCCGGTTCTTACGGAAAATGGTAACGCATTTCTATTCGATACAACAAATTCATGCAAAATAGTAGAATTGAAGAAATAAATATAACGATACTTTCAAAGAAAGGACATGCTTATTCATTTTAAAATTACGTTTTTGCAATACAATTATTTGTATCAACCGTAATCCATATATTAAAGTATTCTTTATTCCGATATGTTTATATATTGCTTTCTAAATTAGTAATGCAATTTTCGTTCACTGTCTATACAAACTTAATAACAATTCCTTTAGCGTATTAACTTCTTCAGTATTTAAAACTCATCGCTGTACTCTCTTCGTTTCTTCAGCTCTAGCTTTGGCGTCGTTCGAATGCGAACCACCGGACAACAATCCCGAAAAGGAACGTTACAAGGCACTGAAGTAAGTACATACGATTATCCTTTAACAATAAATGCCATAGAGTTCCCTTGTGCGACCAAAAAGTTCACATCTTACAATTTCAAATTTAATCGAACTAAATGTAATCGAAGGAAAATGATTCTATTTGATTCATTAAATAAAGCTATCAGCAATTCGTGCTGATTTACCTTTCACTTGAGGCAGCAATTAAATTCCTACGTTATAGACGCACATTTTCCAATCACTCTGAATCATTTGCCTCTCGAACTTCTTTGCCAACAGGTCCGAGCTGAACGCCCAGTGAAAAAGAGCGGCCGAGCACCGCGTCGAATGGGAGCGATATTGAGACAGGCGCACTCTCCTAAACTTCGTTCCAAGTATTAATCACACACGAATCTCTCCTAATAGTAGATAAATCGAGAAGGGGAGACGCCATTGCGATAAAACACGAAGCACAGTAGCAGATCACCCGGATTTTCAACAGCATCCTCATCCAGTCCAAGCGTGCAACCTCAAACTGAACAGCAAAAGAAGAAGAGGAAGAAGAAGAGGAGGAGGAAAAACTCGAATGCAGCTATTTGCTCGCGATCACCAAAAGATAAAAAAAAAAAAACAAACGGACGAATTCATCGTAGTGATCTCGCGTCGTTTAAGGACATCGTTTAGGTACTAAGAAGATCGGTGCAAACGTCTCGACGTTTCCCAAACAAGTAGCAACTTCGTTTCCTCTTATCTTTCCTTTAACCCTACAATCGTCACCCTTGAATCACGTTCGAATCATTTCGACCCGCTTTTCACGTAGCCGCGCATCGCGCAGCCCTGCAACCGTGCACTCGTTTCGATCGTGTTCCACACGCGGCGTTTCACTTTGAACGCAACCGGAAACCCCCCCCCCTCGCGGAGTCCATCCTCTGAAAGCTCGTCGTAGTAGCGTTCCAGGAATTTCCAAAGTTTCGGGCAAAAGGGAAACGGAGACGTACTGCACCGGTCCAAGTTCGTCTCCTACGGATCCAGTCTCGGGATTTCGTTAGAGAACCGGAAGTCGGGCCGGTCCCCCGGGGACGAGGACGAAAAAAAATGTCACTGAACAGTATCGCGTAGCAGTAAGTATAGTTCCTAAGCCCGAGGCCAGACGCGGAGAAACGTTCCAGCATCGTGAATCGAGTCGCGAACGTGACGCCCGTTCGTGCGATCGTTCTCCACGCTGGTCAACCCTTTTGTACATAGTCCTTTTGATATACGCTAACGAAACTCCTAGGTGTGTTGAACAGTGGATAACGAAAAATGGTAAAAAAAGAAGAAATAGGTTCGTTCCTCTAGGGTAAGCTCGAACGTTGTCGTTTTTAAGGCTCTAGGTTACGTATAGTAGCAGGCGGCGATCGTCGTGCATGTACTTAACGAACGAGAACGAGAGTGAAAGAAGGAGAAAGGGGGTGGACAGAGGAAGATAGAATGAAGGATAGAGGGTGGAAGGAGGGAAACGTTTGACGCGATCAGAGAAAGGGGACACGACTCGCTGGCAACGCACAGGATTCTGCAGTTCGCAGCTTTTCAGAAAACGTTTCCATTGTTCCAAGCGTTGACGGTGTCGTTTGGTTTGTATTTATTTCGAAAATTCGCACGGTGACGCGCGCTGGATTAGAATGTTTTTTCTTTCCTCTTTTTAAATATACTCGTGCGGCATTTTGTTTCGCGCACAAAAAAAATTAAAAAATGAAGAAAAAAAATCGTCGCGTTTTGGGGTAAACCCTGTCGTTTCTCCGTGGCTCGTTCGACTCGTGTTCGCAGTACTGGAAACGTTCTTGGGAATGTGATCGTGACGTTTCACGCGGCCGGTTTTAAGGGAGGGCGATTTTTCGAAATGATCGCCCGCGAGCAGCACGACGAGAATTTTATTATCGCTCGGTATTTTTCGTCGCGACTGTGTTAACGTGAATTCCGTGACGAATTGGCTTCGATTCGCGACAGAAAAGGTGGGTGACGCGTGATAAGAAAAGAAAAGTTAAATCGAGAGTTCGGAGTATCGCACGAACTTTTACATGGAATATCGTTTCCATTCGTGCATTTGTATCCGTACAAGTAACTGCGAGTGGAACTTTTATTTTTCTACGAAACGTCGACGTTATTTAAAAAGCCTTAAAAATGGGTTCCGCGCGTCACCGTTATAACACGGCTTCGTAATTTTGATTCTCGTAAAATCCAAAGAGAGTGAAGTAGATCGGGGCTTCATCGAGGAAAGAGACTTTTAGCAATTACGTATTTCGTTCGGTTTTCAAATGAACTCGCTCCAGACAGGGAATAGGGTGGGAATGTGTTTGGTCAATGAAGAGGTGGCGAGGGAGGAAGGATTTCGAGAAAAAAATAGGGACCAAGAGTTCGTTTTTTTTTTTTTCTAGACACGTGAAAATGAATCGAGTGATCGCGATGATTCAGTCGTGATCTCGAACAGAGGAAATGCTGAAGCAGATTGTCGAACTATCCGCTCGTTATTTCGTTGCTTCGCGTACTGAGAGAAACACCTTTGCAGTCATTAGAAATTTAAGAAGATGATCCGTATACAATCGAGAGGTAATAATCGACTACGTACAACTTTCATTTCTCAACTGTTTCATTATTTTTCGAACACGCGAATCGACGATTGAATTGTTCGCGAGGAATGTGAAAAGCTGTTTCGTAATTTATAAAATTACCAAGACACGCGTTCGCGTTAAAATGTATTATACATTATTGTTTGATTTTAATTTAATTATTTATACGAACGTACTGTATTTTACGCTATTTCTTTTGCCCAGCGAACTTCATCAGGCGACTTGAACTCGCGTTTGAACGAACAATGTATTTTTACTTGTTTGGTCGAATTTTAATACGGTATTCAGTAAATGTGTACAAATCTTTTATTAATCATTAGCAACGTTATATTCATCATTTTCTTGTATATGTATATATATATATATACTTTGGTTAAACGATATTTAAGCTACACGAATCAATGGCAGCTCTTCTTGCCTCCAATTTTTTAGCATCTATTTCTAGAGCATTCTTTTTACTGTTCCTACGCTTTTTATACGATGGTATTAATTACAGTATACACTATTTTAATATCGCAGAATATTTTTCTACGCACTTCTCTAAATCATCGGACGATACGTGAAGATGTTTATTCGTTTATTTATATTGATCTACTTTAAAGAGAATAGCACTGTTTTCTGTTATGCCAATAACGAGTGTGTTTTTTTTCGTAGTGATTAGTTGTTTTAGTAATAATAATTTAGTGATAATCGCCCGACGTTCTCTCAGTACGACAAACGAAAGGGGGACATTAAATGTGTATCATATGCAACAGTGTAGCGTCGTATGCACGAAGACGAATCAGAGTCTACGCGAAGATCGCGTAATAAAGAAAGTATAATTCATCGATCGAGCCGCCAAAATCGGGGCACCGTTCTGAACGCCAGACTCCTTTCTTCGAAATTTGTTTGATACAAGTCATCACTGATACAGATATTGGGATACACGAACAGTATTAGAACATCATTTCTGTTATAGGTGTTACTGACATTTTCTTGTTTATTCAATTTAGATAAAACTTGTGGTGCGTATTACGGTGAAAATATTATTATTGATAGTGAAATTGATGGTGAATGGTAATGAATATTTTTAAAAACTAATTTGTTTGTTTGTTTGTTAATTGCAAACGTGTTGCAATTATTGTCAAATTGAATTAATATAATCTCCCGACCTTGTGTAACGAAGTGAAACGTAATTTACCTTCGAATGTAATCTAGATTTCATTCTGATCCTAATACGTAACTTATACCTAAATCCAAAGTAATCTAGTCCATCACTGGACTAAATGGAAATGTAATGCAATAAACCAATCGCTGTAATCTCGCGTAAACCCTGGCCCAGTTAATTCCATGGTGAAACTCAAATTAATTGAAATGGAATTCACGTTGAAAATCTGTGAGAAAGGGACATTCGTTAACATAAACAAATAATTACTACAAGTTATAAAGTGGTCGAATATATTCACCAAACTACGTACGATCATTATTACTGTTTCATTATTATTATGGTCTTTGACCAATCCGCAAACTTCTAAGCATCGTACAAGATTGATCTAATTTTTAGACGAACTTCCCTATACATTTGTAAATAGTCACAATAACATTCACATCTCTCTCAGCACAACGTCGTTGAATGAAAAGTCACGAAACTCGAGAAATCGCTCGAAACGAAAGCCAAGAAAGGAGTCCAGCAAACCCGAACGTCGCCCCCGTCTACGTCTCTCACGTTAGAATTGTAAATGAACAGTCGACAATTATCCATGTACGTTTATCATAAATCATACACGATTAACAGTACGAACTTATCGTATAAGGACTAATATTTAACGAGTGTTACCGTGTAAGCGCGCCGCGTTGTCAATACTTCAATAACGAGAACGAACAAACAAAAAAACTCTCCATCGCACTGCAAGCACGTTCAAACGATCGTACACCTGTCAGGTACGTGTTCGACGAGAACACCTCGTGCTCCCTTGAACAGCATTGCGTGTACTTTCCCTGAACGAAAAGGACACGAAAAAACAGAACGAAAAATAATATATACACTTCCCAAAGGCATCGTAAGAAAGTACGTTTCTACGACAAGGGGGAGACATTCGCAAGGATCTCCGCGAATAGGTAGCCATTCGATTCTTTTTCGAAGCCGTCTCGACTGATTTCACCTGTGAACATGTCATCACCGTCATGGTCGTCGCGATATTTTCTACCGATCGCTTCTTTTTTTCTACAAATTTGTGAAATCCCCTCGAGCGACAGGACGTGGCGAGTTTTATCGATGACCAATCGGGAAATCGTACGAGTCTCTCGCGAAACGATCTTCAGAAAGGGGGAGGAGAAAGATTTAAAGGGGAAAAATAGAGGAGGATAAAAGAAAAACGCTGCAAGTTCGTCACTGTCCCGTTCGTAGAAATTCACGTGGACATTGAACGAGTGAAATAAGAAACACCCTATTAGTTGCGATTCATGTACATAAGAGGAAAGTCGTGTATATATATATAATTATATGATACATAAACATATGCGTATATCTATGCGTTATCTAGGATGTAAGATTGGATAGGCCGTAATCGAATTTAATGAAGGATCCACGGCGTGGTGGATGCAGAAATGGATGATACGTGAAACGTTGTTCTTCGATATTTGCTGATCGCCGTCGTGCTTCGACGTCGTGACGAGGCCTGTCGACCACGCCAATCGCCGATCGATCGATCCGAGATCGCCTAACGATACCTTCTTAACACACACGAACTACTTTCATCCATTGATTGATTGATTGATTGATTGGGAGAGAATACGAACACACTTGCTTACTGTCTAGTCACTAGATCGTTAGTCAGAGGTCCGTGTCTGTGTTCGCATCGAGATTTGAAAACACCAGCACCTTTCTTTAATTGGATTAATCATTTTGATGGCCAAATGTGTATGCATGTATTCCTTTATACTTTATTTTAATTTTCTTCCGTCGAGGATATTCGGATAAACAGGCTGGGAGGGAACGGAATGCCTGAATACATGCGTTTGGTTCGCGAGTTTATTTTTCGAACGAACGGCAGGACCGATTTTTAATTTTATTATTTTAGTTGTCGAGTATTATATCGCTTTATTCGTTTTAAGCTAGCTTTATAATGTTTTATGCAGGATAGATGTAAAGGGTAAGCGAGATTCAGATGTAAATTCATTGGTTCGATTAATTTGTGATACATTTGACAAATTGTTTAGCGATTAAGATCCCAGCCATGCAACATGCTTCGTTTGCATTTGTTTTAATCGGATACAAAAATAGCTATAAATAATAAAATTGCGTGAAAAGTTGAACGTGAACGTGATGAACGTACAAGTAATTATTGAACGTGAAGTAACAAACAGCAGTTTGGTGATTGTATCACGATTGTTTTATTGCCGAATTCGATAGCTGACATTGAAACTTACATTTGCATCAAACATTTGCAGATATTATATCCACTGTCTGAGTATTCCTAAGTTATAAGTATTGTGAAGTAAATGTGCGAACATGCTATGGTTCAGTGAGTTTCTCGAATTTTAACCGGTGGTAAGTTCAGCAACGTTACATAGAAAAAGAACATGATAGAAAGATGATGAGACTCTACTGAAATTGTGAAATTAGAAAAGCAGGTGTTGTGTTTTCATATCGAGTCAGGATACGGACCGCGTTATGCCTAAATTAAGAATATTCGAGTTAGAGTTAACGTTAAGTTTCGTGTTAAGCGTATTTTTGGTCGACATTCCCTTAAGTGTAAGACATTTATAATTGCACGAGGAAAAAGAGTTTCGTAAGCCAACGTGTTTTTCATTCGCCGAATTTTCGCTTGCGTGCAATTCTGTTTCTTCTGCTTTTTCATTTTCCCCTTCGATTCCATCCAGAACAATCCTGCGACGATCACCGTTTCCTTTTCAAATGATTACACCGCACGATTCAAATATACAATCGCATCCTTCGAAATGAAAGAACTGAAGCAAGATCGATCGTCGCGGATACTTTTATCGATCGAATCTAACGTGCGTACTTGCGAATCAATTTTTTGTTCTCAAATTCGACAAGGAAATCTATGTAACTGGTTGAACAATCGACAGTTCGATTCTACCCTTTTTTTACCCCGAATGGGTCTGAAAGTTTTTAAAATAAGAAACATATTTGTCAGTACACATAGCGTAACGAATTTATAGAACTGACAATTATAAAAAAACGTCGAATTTTCGATGCATCCAGAAAGTGTGGAAAGCAATACGTGTGATCTTGAAAGTTTATTCATTTTTAAATACTTTAATTAGATTCCCCGTGAAAAATTTATATTCAATATTCGTTTCGTGTTTATACATTTTCACGTGACATAGAAAATTCCTTTTACTATTCCATTTCACGGTGCAGTTCAAAATAATTGAATTTCTATCTGAGTGTTGAAAAGTGATTTATTTCATCGTATGAAAAGGAATAAGAATTTGAAATGAACAGGCCTGCATACAACTGCCAACGCTGTAAGAAAGTCAATGCAAAAATTGTTTACGGTTGGTCGAGCTGTCGATCGATCAGCCTAAATAGATTATGTACAACGATTTCATAAATGATGTTACACGACTTTCGCAATCTCCTAAACGTAGAGTACCAAAAACTTTTTCACATTTTTTTTTGTCGTTTCATTGGTTGTACGTCGATTACATGGTGTAAAGCGTGTAAAAATTTTCGTTCCAGCGTTTCTCATTTTCATCCGATCGAATATGTTTGGACTATTGTGCATAAATAGGCTCAAACATGTAACAGCGACAAGACAACAATTACAATTATTGTAGAAACGATGATGTCTTACGAAATAAACTACAGATTAATGGACGTTTCTTCAGAGAGTGTTTTTTAAATTACCATTTTAATTAAAATCATGCTGAATATAAAATGAGGGAATACATGACAATTCCCTTGAATTTTATTAGAAAAAGAATAAAATGCATGTCAGAATTATTTACATATATTCTTTAATCATACATGAAATAGTATTTGATGGATTTTCTTTCAATCCCAGTGTTCCGAAAATGATTTGCGAAATTGTACAGAAAAGTATGTTACAGCTATTATGAAATACCAATTGAAAAATTCACATTTCTTTCGAGTGGAATTTACAAAAGGTAATTTACAAGGTAGATTACAAAATTATATATTTGTTACGGATTGACACTAATGGTAAGTTCAAACTTACTGACACTAGCATTACGTTGAAATATCTACAAAAGATCATAGCAATCAAAAATATTATATCTAGATTTCCTGATAGGAAACAATGTTGAAATATTTCTTGTACAAGTAATTATTGAACTTATTGTTATTAAATCTATTCTACTATTTAAATATCTAGAAAGCTTAAAAAGAACAACCACGATTACACTCTATAATAACTTATATCTACGAAAATATGGCATTAGAATAATTGGACATTTATTGATTATTAAATGCGTGTTAAGTATATAATTTAAGTATCGAAAAATATTTCATTCAATCTTTGTATATAGAATGAAACGTATGGTTTCAATAAAATTGCAGTGAATCAAAATTTATATCTATCTTCCTGCCAGGGATTCTTTTATCTTTCGATCGATCCATCGACGGTAGTGAGAGACTCGAACATAAACACCAGGCTTATTGGCCCTCCCACAATGTTGTCCCCAACTTGTAATTCCGTACAACGTAAAAGCTCCTGCACAATGAAATGAAATTATTATAGAATAGAATACAGTACATAACATTTATGATACATATGCCCAATAACTTTTGTTGTAGTAAACTTCAGATTCTCGTAATATTTATTATACCACTTGGACCAATGAATTTATATTAACGTTGATAAGAAAAAATTCCATTAACAGATTTTTAATATTCATTCATCTTTATTCCATATTTTTATTTATCATTGTTTACTTCCAAACAAATTGCGCAAACCTTTCAAGAAAATTTAATTGAATATATCACTTTCACGTTAATAAACAATTTTAAATAAATCTACATATAAAATTCCTCATGAATAATTACGTATAAGAAAATAAAACTCTCTTATATTTTGTTATATTACCGTTATTTAAGCACGCCAATGGTCCACCAGAATCACCGTCGCATGTGTCAATACCCTCATCGAGATATCCAGCGCAGATCATTCCATCACTGATTGCACCCTCGCCATAAACATGCCCGGCACGACATACAGACTGATCTAATAATGGTATCCAACCGTATCTGAGATCTTTGGAATGAGCTACAACAAGCAAGGAATATGTTATACATACTTTGAAAAGAATTCTGCATTACCTAAGAATCTGTATATTCGTATGAAAATGAATTCTCCACGATATAAAACTTAGATCCCAAAATGTGAAATTAAAATTCGTCAATTGAACAGTAAATTTAACGGTATTTGTGAACTATTTTAACCCAGTATTTTCTCAATAATAATACGCATATCGTTTTCAAAAATTTCGACACACGAATAGAATATACAATGCAATCCTTTCGGTTATTATATGGATTAAAATTAAAAATATTCCCCT
Organism: Nomada lathburiana; assembly: GCA_963667235.1. Lineage (NCBI taxonomy): Eukaryota > Metazoa > Arthropoda > Insecta > Hymenoptera > Apidae > Nomada > Nomada lathburiana. The sequence continues at coordinate 5,724,903 of OY763905.1, forward strand.
TCTCAGTGCTATTTTTATCAAGATCCTATAGAAATATGTCTGTAATATATTGCAGGATATTTAATTCATTTATTAAGACATATTTCTCACAAATAATAAAAATATATATATATTAAATTCTAGCAAACATTTATATTTTACAGCAGAGAGTTTCATAAGTTACTGGCATCTTGGACGAGATATTTACTTGACTTTCCAGTCTCGATGCTGCCAAATCCACTAATGGTGCAATTAAGTCCTGGCGGGTACTCAGTTTTCTCTGGTGGTAGGCAGATTGGCATAATGTCCCTGCCAAGTGGAATTCCCCGTCCTTTCAGTAACACGAGTGCAATATCATTGTTCATTCGGTGACCTTTGCGGAAGTCTTCGTGAACGTAATAATCCTCGATGTTCGCCTCGTATTCCGTTCCTTCGTCTATCTAACATATTTACACGTTCCCGAGGGAACGTATGTTTTTACTTAATATAACAGAAGATCTCGTACATTTCATATAGAAAATAAATAATGGATGCGTAAATAGCACGCAAAGTATTTGCATCGATTCTAAGGATCACATAATTCGTCATTTCTAATGTGGTAGATTAGATACTAGCCAGTGAGTAATTGAAACTAAAGAATAATTATTAAGTACTAATAGTATATCATTCTATATTATAACTACAGTATTATTTAAATTAATATAAACTCTGTCAAGGGATTAATTACCTCCGTATTATAATCACCAGCTCGCACAAAATAGGTGCCTTTATTGTACCCTTGCAGACAATGCGCAGCTGTTAGCACGTGCAAAGGAGAAAGAATTACCGCTCCACACCAATGGTTCGATTTGCTGTGTCCTCGTACGCGTATGCTGGCCTGTCAATAATACAATAGATATTACAGAAATATTAAGGCAATTAATATTCTACAATTATTTTAATAAATTGAGAAACAACCTTTTAAGAAGATACGTAAAAGCAAATCGATTAGAGTTAATTTAAAATGTGAGCGAATCAAATTTTTTAGAAATATGATCTGCTTCTCTGAAACTATTGTATATACATAGGTGCACAGCTATTCTGATTAACAATAAGTATTGGAAGGCATAATTAAGAAAGATCTAATTTACCTGCCAAGGATAGGAGCCCTGTGGTGCGACGGTACCATGCACCACCTTCTCAAATATAAAATCATCTTTCTCGTTGAAATCTTTGAGTCGTCTACCGCAATCAGATGGAAGTATATCGTTTATGTCCGTCTCCGGCAGATTCGACGCAGACTCCCAGTACAGCTGTAATCATTTATTCGATGATTGTATTTGCGGGTTAAATGGGCAAAGGAGATAAACGGAGTGTCAAGGATTAAAGTAAACAAACCTTCTGATCGTTACGTAAAATTATCATTTATTGAACTGATAATAAATGTACCAATAAATGTACAAGTTCAAGTAACTAACAATATAACCACGACTATAATATTCATAATTTTCACGTTGGAATTTGTGAAGAATCTAAATTGCTGTATGAAGAGTCTGCAGAATTTTGAATTTTGTACTTAAATCGTATAACAACGTTTTCTTTCATAAATAAATTAAGCGGAATTGGCTTCGTTTTATTATTATGGTAAATATTTCTTATACTACTGGTGCTAAGCTATTTATAGAGAATTGTTTTGAAGTCAGCTCTGAATTCTAAGTCCTATTACAATTATTGGAATCGTAAATGTAAAGGTATATATTCGATAGTTTCTGGCCAAGGATAGTGTTGGTTCACTAATTTTCAATTTAATCGTAGCACAGCCGTTTCTCTAGCGTCTATAGATGTTGGGGGCTTGATCGTGTAAACATCGAAGGAAATTACGATCTTAGAATTTACAATCTTTGCCAAGGGAGAATGTTTCGATTTACCTTCGAATCGTTAACGTCTCCACGCGTACAAATTACACCTGCGTCCTCGTCGTGATTGCAATTATGTTGGCCCCAGTGATTGTGCTCGCATCGATACAGCTGCGTCTCGTTTCCGTAACAGAAAACCTTGTTTCGAGAAGAACAGTATTAAATACCGTCGAACATGTCCAAAAAAAGTGGTTGCATTATATAAATACATCACAATATTTCAATGGTCGAATAGAGTAATATTATTAACGTTTTATATGTCACTGAGAAAAATTATTGTAACATAAATTAACTATAACATAAAATACAAGATATTCCGAAAACGAAATAAATTGAAAATACTAAAATATGATATGTGCAAAATGATATTTCCAATTTATTGTTGGAAAATGTTATTAAATACTAGCTACGAAATTTAAAAAAATAATTGTTAAGTGGAAAGTAACGTTCTATGTGAATTGAAAGCGAAATGCCTACTAGAAAAAGCCGAAATTTTATTAGTTGCGATATTTGAGTTGCAGCGAAATTAATTACTGCATTAAGCACGTTTCAATTCTTTTCGTCAAACTTACTTCGTCGAGCCATATTGGCCCCTCGCCAGCGCCAAAGAAGCCGTCTTTCTTTGCAATAGCAACACCTCCATATCCTAAAGATCTGCAAATCACAGCAGCTGCTGCTTTGGAGAAATCGTCGTCGCAAACAGTTCCCCATATACCGTGGCGACGAACTTCGACCCTTCCTTCGAGGGGCGAACTTCCATTCACCAAGCGTATCTCGAAAGGAGCCTGAAAGAACAAATTACGTCTGTATATCACAATATAATTAATTCAAGAACGAAATTGTTTGATTTATGAGAATTCTATGAAAATTGCTGACAAGTGAGTTTTTACCTAAGAGGTGTTTACTGTACATAGCAAACAGGAAGATCGAGTGATTGAAAAATTATAAAGAGGAAATTCGATTGACTAACAATAAAATTAGCATAGAAGTTGGAAATAACGCTCTTGGAAATTTAAAAAGGAAATATAATTTAATTATAGCTATCCAAGACTGCACACATTTTTTTTTTACGATTAATTAATCCCATTTTATTACTCACATCGCAATGTTCAGAACTTTCATCAGAACCGTCTGGACAGTCGACCACTTCGTCACATATAAATGCAGTTGGAATGCACACTGGACTTTTGTCACATTTCCAATGACCGTCCTGACAAATATCGACTGCAGTTTTGCAAACAACACCCACTGCTTCCTCCGGTTGACAATTATGAACACCCCATCTGTAGAAAAATATATACTTTTTCCGTTGCTAAAGTTTTGTTTACTAAAATTTTCATTTCGTAATTTCGGAGACGTAGCATTATTTACAACCTTGCTTTCCTTTGCGAAAATTTAAAATACTTAAATGATAAGACTAATTTCATTATTTTAAATTATTCTTCAATGTTAATATTTAAATATTAAGGTTTCTAGGCATATATAAAGCTGCAACTTAAGTACTTTGTGTCCTTAAGTATTTTTTATTATTTTTTGAATTACCCATCGAAATCGCATTCACGTAAGGAAGTCTCATTTCCACGACATCTTAATTGATCGACCATGAATCTCGTAGCTGGATCCATATTACCATAGAAGCCTCCAGGTCTGACTTCTAAAGCACCGAGGGTGAAGCCAAGTTCCTTACAAATGACGTCTGCATCGATCATTCCGAAACCATCGTCACAAACCTGACCCCAAACTCCCAAAACTGTAAAAATTTTTAGTGCCAAGATCAGTTTAATTCCTCCACTTTACATACACAATTAATTACGATGAAAATGAAGGAAAAGAAATTGGAGTTAATATAATCTTTCGAGGCAGTGTCTGAGGAAAAGTATCCAAATTAATCGTTAAACGATTAGAGATATCGAACACGCAATATATAGTTAACGGTTAAAACAAGTTAATTGAAAAACATAATTACAATTTTAATTCTCACAATTAGCTACATTTCGCTTTTGTCCTTCCTTATGTAAATTTATTTGCACTTACTTTTGACTTCGATCCTCCCTTCATGATTATTCTCGGCACCGACTAAACGAATATCGTAATCCAAATTCTCCACGGTACATATACTTTCATCGCTTCGATCGTTGCAATCATTTTTTCCGTTGCATACCTGGGTTTGATTAATGCACTTCCGATTATTACAAACGAACATTCCCTCGCAGTTCACGCTTCTTTCCTTCATTTCGTAATAATCGTACTCTTTGTTGGGTTTCAACGATCCAGTCTTTCCAACGTTGCTGTCGCTTAAGAGACAAATGTTTCCCACCGCTCTACGAATAAAAACAAACAAATAAATTAGAAAGCCACATAATTACAAATTATACCTGTATTATATATGATATTTCTTCCCTCATTTCTTTATTCATTTGAATAAATCACAAATATGGATAAATCGTATGCTGCAATTCCATTTCGCCACCCTTGGGTTATAAATAATTAAAAATCGACGAATAAAACTTGACTCACTTGTGTGCAAAGGATCGACAAGTGAAATCAGCCTCTTTGCACCTAAGGGCGCACGTCTTCAACGGGGTGTTCAACCACTTTTGAACATCGTGACCTTCGAGTTTATGCTTGGAATACTTTTGGAAAAGATCCATGTGCGAAACGCAGGCTCTCTCGTCCGCTCCATTTGTACAATCCTTGAAATTTTGTTTCGTAGCAATTTTTGTTTCATTACTTAAGGTACTCTAATATAATGGTAATAAAACTGAAGGTAAAATAAAAAGTACGACCTACCTCGTCACCATCGCAAACCCATGGCGACGGTATACATTCTCCCGGTAAGCATTCAAAATGTTTAGGCTTACATTGGCCCGTTTGAAGTGATTTCGCAGATCCTGAAAAATCATTATATATTATTAAAAAATACCTCGGACATATTTAACATAAGATTGATATCAATTATTGGGAGTAATATTAATATTAAGATTAATCGGAAAATCTTGCAACGATACATACCAATATTTCCACAAGGTGGAATGTCACAGTATTCACGTTGACCACCTGGCCCCGTGAAACACCATGGCCTGGTCTCCCTATTTGGATTCGGGTTTCTACAGTAATTGTGAGTCTTCAATTTTTCTCTAAGCTCTCTGTTGACAACCTACGGGGCAAATTTTTGTTTTAAATTATACGTATAGATCCATTTAACAGGCCACGCAAATTAATAATAGAGTGGCAGCAGATGTTTGTTACGGAAGGATAAATTCTAATCTCTTTAAATACACATTACATAAAGACTAACATTAACTGTAAGTGGATGAGTCACTCTCTGATCGGCCCACGAGAGACAATTCTTCCCAGAAGCTGTTACGTTAGCGTTGCCTGCGTACTGACTTCCTTTCCCGTAAATACAGCCTGTACCAATTCAAGAAAAAATATATGATCAATAATTAATGAATAATTCTTATTGATCTACATATATACCGATCTACACTTTTTCTACGAGCGCTGCTTTAGTAACACGAATTGTTGGAAGGCACGGTGAATTATTATTAATTAAAAATCTAGAGGGGCGAGGTACTGGAAAGTACTAATTGAAAAGTTCGTACCGATATCATCGTAGGGTCTCTTACAAATGTAAGAGTGGCCTTTCATAGAGGAAGCACAGTCCTCCGTGTCCCAGAAGAAGTAATCAGCAACGCAAATCGAGTCTGGCCGTTCGTGACATGGAAATTTGCGCTTCATCACGACACACAGTGGACGGGAACCCACGATTGGAGGGTGCTTTTTGTCCTCCATCCACCCAGGCCACCATTTGTTGTATCTAATTGCAGGTGGACAATAGAATAGATTAATAGAAATACGTGTGACATTAACATTTGCAATATTTCGTATGAGTAAATTGTGCTGCAGATTGAAACGATTTTTATTTGAGGAAATACAAATAAACGGTTAATGGGGACAGTCTTGTGAGCTTCATGAAAATCATGGAACAATGCTTAAAGGAATTTAAAAAAAATGGACGAATACCTACGATTGATACTAGGAACGAAAATAAATGTACAGAAAATAGAATATTGAGAATATGAATTCCTTAAATCACTGAAATATTCAAATAAAATGCAAGAGCTTCGTGAATATTATTAAAGTATCAAGTGTAATAAGGTTCCAATATTAGGAACCTTCAAATGCAACGAGACATATGAAAAACATTTTCTTTTTAAGCATTGCATTCATGCACATCATTCAATAATGTCTGCATCTCAATTCGTGAATAAATCTATGTAATAAGTATATAAATAAATGCGATGAATCCAATAATTAACGAACCAAAAATTACCTAAATTTCGCCCGCGAGGAATCCTCCCAAAGCCACAGGGTTCGATTCATGGTGGTGAAACCGACGCCGGATGTAATAATTGACGCTACTTCTGGTTGCGTTTGTACCATCCACTCCGACACGAAATCATTTTCTGCCTGACTGGTGACGTCGATGAGCCGTGCTTGCCTCTGTGTGCAATAATCTAATGCTTCGGCGTGAGTTAATCCGCTCTCGGGATCGGCCAAATGATAACATTGTCCTTCCCATGGGATCTCATCCTTGCGACAGTGCGCCACGCGATTCAGCACACATCTTACGCCGATCGCGTCTCTCTCTACGCGACACTCTTGCACGTGCGTGAATCTATTAGATAGGAAATTAGATTTTGTTCATTCCTACCTAAAAATATTACATTCCTCGCAATTTCGCCGTTAATTTCTATATACGAATCGCGATAAATAGTTTAACAGGGGAAATCTTTAATCTTTCCGTCGAGGTAGTATGGCTATGTTTCGGTGTTGGAATTCATTAATAATTTTCTCCGCCATATAATTAACGAAATTGCAAATTTCATCATATTCGAGGTCATACGTATTTACATTTCGGAAATATAGTGAAGAAGAATTGTTTCCTTCTTTTTATTGTAAGTTATAAAACATGCGTTTCAACAATTATTATTGTTCTTTTGAAAACGTGAGTCATAAAGCGGATCGTGATTTATGTGAAACGTTTATCCTGTACATTCAACGACGCGAGGTAAGTTTTATATGAAAAATACATTCGTGAATGATAATAATCGATATAACGTCTTACTTGCACGATTGAAACTTGGCCTCGTCGCCTTGACAGGAGACAGAATTTGCGGCAATCCAACTTGGCGCGCTGTTTCGATTGTTTCTTCCTTGCCAAGCCATCTCGGCGCCTCTGTAAGGAACAGAAGTATTTATGTCAATTCGATCCCTGTCGGTGAATCGTATGTTCAAGAATTTGCTGTATCGAAACATAAATTTCAATGAATCATGATTACAATTAATCAAATTTAATATATCGGACAGCTCGCCCAGAAAATATATTTGTAAAGAAAATCATTTCTATTAACCCACCAATATGTTTATAAATGTAAGACCTGAATTATTTAAAAGGAGAAAGGCAGAAGGAGATTCATTAAATTGAATATATTGAAAAATACCTGGCATATCCAAGCTGCCTACAAACGACGTGCGCTTCCTTTAAAGACCAGCTGTTTCTCGAATCACAAACGGTTCCCCATCCAGGATTCATTCCTTGAACTTCGACGTAGCCATCGTGGGGCCCGGATCCACCCCTAAGCCGAATCACCTAAGAGTGAATCAATTGTGTTTAAAAAAATTACAAATTAATCAATTGTACCAGGATTAACATTTTTATACAATATTTTATAATTATATTTCACTTGCAGTTGAATTGTACAAATTTTATTCTTAGCCTTTTGAGTGTGCACTGTCAGGTAAGTGAATTTATGAAGCGAGTAGTAATATTTCCAACTAACAAGTTCAAGAATCGATCGAAAAATCGAGAATCGAAAGATTCTTACCTGGCCAGAAATCGGTGTTGGCAAGCCAGCTTTCTTCGAATGACTTAACGGTGCCACCGGTGGTACGTAATACACTGGAAACGGTGGCTCTTCTGAAATACAAAAGAAGAACCTGCTTTTCATACACACAAGCTTCGACGACGAGGAAGAACAAGTCACAAGTCGTTACGCTGTTACAATTTCAGACTGTCTCAAGCCCAATATCAGCAAAAACGTTCCAAGAGCAATTCATGCCAAAAGCAAGAAACATATAAAAATGAAGTATGGTGAATGGAAGAAAAAAAAAAGAAGCATACCTCTGTCTCATCGAACTTCAAGTTTAAGAGTACCAAGATTTATATCCACAATGAACTTACCCTCTTCGAACGGGGCCGCTTCGATATTGAACAAATCAACGTCGACCTTCTTTTTATCGATTTTCATGATAACAGATGACTCCGTGGTTGCCTGAGTTCTGTTCTCAAACACCAGCACCGGCTTCCATACCTCCTTGCCACCGAGTATTTCCACGTCACTTTCGAAATCGGGCTCGATAATGTCCGGATACTCAGCCATCGACGAATTCTCGTCCTCGATCCAAACGGCGGGCACGTTCGAATCTGTCGTGGTTACCACCTTGCCACGTGGCTTCTCTGTACTCTGTAATATCTTTTTCTTCGGCGGCACGGTCGCGTGCTCCGCCGCGATTCTTCGGGTCGCACCGTTGACGGAACGCGACGAATCGTTGAAACGATCGCTCGTTTCTTCGTACGGTGGTTCGATATTGTTCGCTGGTACACTTGGATATTGGCTGGTGGCGTTCGACGCGAAACTTGGCGGAGTCGATTGATTCGAAGGGCGAAAGTTGCCGGTTTGTTTTGGACGTCGATTGCCAGTTGTTAATGTAAAGTTGCGAATATCTGGAGATTGAATCGGAGGCTCGATGTATGGCGGCTGAAGTTCGGTTGCAGGTACTGGTGGGTATTGCCAGCCGATTGGAAGTGTTTTGTTTGCGCGAGGTGGCTCATAATCCGGGGGTTGCAAATTGATCGACGGCACTGGTGGATAGTTAACACTGGACGTGTTGATTGAAAATGTGGAGGACTCCAGTGATCTATTTGTCGGTGGGTACGGTGGTTGGAGATTCGTCGATGGCACAGCAACACGATGATAATTGGAACCTGTTGAATTAATAGAAACGTATGGAGACGCTAACGTTCGAATCGATCATTCGGGAATGAAAAATAAATGTCGCGTTCGTTAATAATCGCGTGAAGATGAAAATGAATTAAAAATTAATATTACCAGATCCAGCTAAATCTTCAGGGGTTGCGGAGGACGAAAAGTTTGGCTTATTGTACGTCAGATTTCGATGGTCACGATCGTAAGAAGATGCATTCTTGCTTCGCGATATATTGAACGGAAATGACGGATTGCTGGATGTATAAAGTGGCGGCTGAAGAACCAGGGACGGTATTTTGTCGACGTTCGTCACTTGAGAGTCGACGTAGACATTTTGATCGTTTTTATCAAATTTATTGTACCCTGGCAGATCGTTCGGTCTGTAGGTTTTCGTTTTCGAATGGCCTTGATTCACCTCGATTTCCTTCGTGATAAAATGCCCTCTTGTACCATTCGCGTTCACGTGTACGCTACTTGGGTATGGAGAATTCGCGTTGGATGAACCAATTTTTACACCTGTCGGAAAACTTGTTTGAGTTATGGAAATGTAGGGAACAATTTAGATCAGACGCGTTTACAAACCTGGTCGTTGTTGGCCATCACCACGCTGAAAAATATTTGTTCTGGACGCCCATTGATCTAACTTTGCGTCCGCTTGTTTGTCAGCTGTGCTCTGATAAATATTAGTTCTGGTTTCCCATTCACGAAATTTGTCGTCTTCGTTGATAACGCCTAGAAAGAATTTTGTCGTAAAATGATTTATATTGTTTCAAGTTATGTCACCAATAAAACGACACCTCTACAGCAAGCAATGTAACATGAATGAAGAATTTGCTTCCATTCGTTTTCGAGTGTCGGTCAATCGTGTGATTCTTTATTTAAGGAAAAAAATAGAAATTACGACAATGGTACTATCCTATTTTACATTTGTACATCATATTTACCTGGATTTCATAAACAACAAATCCAAACAGAATCTTGATTTATCCATAACGAAGATTAACATATTTATTGTTGTTACCAAATTTTCGTTGCAGCTTACCGTAGAAAAATCACTCGAGATTTGTTTCTAATTGTGAGCAACACAAGTCCAACGTTTTTACCTATTGCATTTGTTGTAAACCTCACCTCGATGAATTGGAGACATAAGAACATCAATGTTTTTAAGCACACGATGCAGTGCAACATGCAATTCAATGCTGATGCGCCATTGCAAGCTGTATTTTTTAATTAATTCAAGCATGTTTTAATCAGTCCGAAATATAAGCGAACGAATGAACAAAAGCATACACATCTCGAGCAATGCGTACGCGATAATGTTTAATAACAATATTGCATCCATTTCATTTCATTTTGTATATTGAAACGATTGAAACATTTTACATTTATTTATTTGTAATATGTAGTTGTTATTTTTAATCCATTTGTTAATAGACGTCTATTTAATCATATAGAATCAGGAAAATCATCAATTTGTTTACCGATCGTCCAATACACACCCAATACTAAGCCATCAAAATAAATTACCTTGATCCCAGTGTCGATTCTGATTTGGTGCTTGCCCATGCTGACTCCAACTGTCCGGTGTAAATCTGTTTCCTGTCGACGCATCTTGAGTCCCACTTGTCTTGTTCCGAATATCAGTCCTCGTATCCGCAGGCAATTGATAGTTGCGATCAACGTTCCCGCCTGGCGATGGTATTTGTCCATATCCAGGTTTCGTTAATCCAGGACCAGTTCTCCCATGTTCTTGTCTATTCGGTGTAAACTCTTGACCAAACCTTCGATTCCCTGGCGCATTGCTTTCAGAACGATCGAAACTTCCTCCGGATGTTTCCTCGCGAACACGTTGCTGCGTCCGTTGATCCGATTCCTCGGCATTCCAAGGAGAGTCCGGAACAGAATGCGCCCCACCCTCTGCACCATGATGATGGTGATGATGATGATGCACGTGATGGTATCCACCGTTGGAGTTCCAGCTTTCAGCTTCAGGAGGGCTTGGATCTGGTTTTTGCGGCGATGAATGACCGTACGGGGGTGTATGCTGTTGTGTTTCGGTATTCGCGTTAGAACCGTCTGTCTGTCCATTAGGATAACGATGCTGATGATGCTGGTGATAATGATAATGATGGTATCCGTCATTGGAATTTGTATTCTGGCCGCTTGTCCCGTGATTGTGCGGCCATTGTTGCTGCGAATGGTCGGTGTCCTGCGTTTGGTCCCATTGATCGTTACGGTGTTGTTGTTCGTTGAAATTTCCATCATGTGCATTGGCACTGGTATCACTGGCACGATGGTTAGTTTGAGTATACGGTGGCGCAGCAGTTGTCCAGGCACCAGGTCTCCAGCTTGGTTTCCAGGTTGGTCTCGAGGAATCCCAATCTGTTCCCGGAGGTTTCTCAGTTGTTAGGGTATCTGGCTTTCTGGTCGGCCTCCAGGTTGGCCTTAAAGAGTCCCAATTTGTTGCTGGACGAGATGTGGTTGTTGGGGGATTATTGGCATACGTAGATGGGTATCCTGGCCTGTGATGATCCTGCGACATGTGATTGTGTTGATGGTTGTGCGGCCAGGGTCTTGAATTCGTAGAACTGTGAGACGACCATGGTCTGATAGTGGTTGTAGAGAGTGTGGATTGTTGTCGCTGTTTCTCTGCAAGTAATGTAGGCGTCAATGAGTTTGTTTAAACGGTAGAGATTTATGGATTATGGATATTTATGGAATCAACGCTGAGAGGCGAAATTAGAAAAATTTCAGGACGACAGAAGTTGTTGGCATAGCTTTAAATTATTAGTACTTGTTCAATGTGTACAATACTGTATGATATTGTGTGTTCGGTAAGAGGTGACAATTTTTAATAACGATGTTATATGATAAAATATTTAGAACAGAATGGTTCTTTCATTATCATTCAAAGTTTGTCTCTTTTATCGTCGAATAATCTGTGCATTATTAATTTTTAAATTACCGAATTTTCTTTCACACTTTTCCAGCTACCAGACGATCCTCCACAGTAATACAACATACGAAATTAATTAGAAAAATTCAGCTCACGTTTTATTAACACTTTTGCAACTTACCTTCTTTGCAAGCAGGTACATTATAGGGCCAATCGCAGACAGAAATTAAGGGATTGAAGGCCGTTCCCGGGCCACAATCCATGATGAACGTTCCGCCGTTTGCGCATTGAAGAAATTTCGTGCACGTATGTGGATGGGGCAACAACCCTGTAAAATCTGCAGGACAAGTGATCGTTTTTGCTGGCCGATGTTCATCGTATTGTAACTTCTTGTGCGTATCGTAATGGTCGTAATTGGGCGGTGCCAGCGGTGTTGTATTCTCCTCTTCCTTAGACTTCAACGCGTCTGCACGACAGAGTTCATGGATATTTTTAAATGTTCCTGCGCATCGTACTTCTATCACGCCATACCCTATTACCTTCGCAACCCCTAACATTGTACGGCCAATCGCAAACACTGACGGCAGGATTGAATACCGTTCCGGGACCGCAATTCATAACGAACGTTCCCCCATTTGCGCATTGCAAGAATTTTGTACAATCTGAGGGATGCGCCAACAGGCCTGTCACGTGAGGTGGGCATTGCGGATCCTATAATTGAAATTTAATGTGTTTCGCTTATTCTAGACGAATACGTTTACAGTTGTTGTTGCATACTTTGCGTATGTCTGCACAATTGTGTTGTTGCATAACTTTCTCAGAAAAGTCGAAATTCGTTTGCTGAAAAGATTTATTTTAAGCATTTAACAGTTTTTCAAACTGACCTGTAGCCTTTCGCTCTCGTGATAACCGCGGTGGCTTGCAGACAACAATGGTTCTTGTTTTTCCGACGAATCCAAGTGTTCGTTCGATGGGAAATCAGCCACCTCTCCGCCGTAACATTTGACTTTGTGGGGAAAATCGCACTCCAGCGTGTCTGGATTGAAGAGAGTTCCGGGGGCGCACGGTTGGACGAAAGCTCTACCGTCCCAACAGTTCACGAAAAATTTACAATCAGGCGGGTACACGAATTGTCCAGTGGAATCGAATTCTGGACACTGTAGTCCTTGCGTGATGTCATATCGAGCCACTGTAGGTTTTGGTTTTGTTGAAAGCACAATTTCTTCCTTGTGCGATTTCTGTAACAGTACACGATAGATCGAAGGCAATCAAAATGAATGAAAATACAAATGTAATAATGAGTATTGTATGTAATATGTCGCGACAAAACGTGTAAAACGTGTGAATACGAAATTAAAATTGGATCAAGCAAAAACATATAAATATGGATTTCTAAGTGAAGAATATTTTAAAATTCTAAAAAAACATATTACTTGTTGTAGTTATCATTATCGTGAGAAAATGTTGTATTAGTATCCTAATAGATACATTATTTATAATTTGCTTTGCGTCCAAGCAGATTAGTTGACATTCCCAAGCAAAATTATTATCAGAAAAACAATATTACAGTGTATACGTATATTAATTAATTAATATATTTACAGTGCTGTCAGGAGGTATCCCTTCGTAAATTTCCTTGTCATTCCTTATTTCTGTCTGTGAGATATGTCCCTCGGAACGATTCTGCTTTTCCTTTGGATCTTTCGCTTTCTGTTCCCGATCTCGAGAACCAACAGGTGTCGATGGGAATCGTTGATTGTCCTGTTGCTCGAATTGGCTGTACTCCCAAGCATGATCGTCATGTTGGTCGAAATTGGTTGCACTCTGACCTGTGACCTCAGTTCTTTGCTCAATTTCGCTACCCGGTTTTTTCCTCCAAGGACTCCAGTTTTCTGCGCCAGAGTCCACGACGTACGGCTTTTTGGGCACTGGATTGTCTGAATCTGTCTGCCATTTTGGAGAACGCGATAGATCTTCGTCGGAATCAACTTTGTCAGACGAATACCACGGAAGGACTGGCTCTCGTCGTTTTGGTGGTTTTGTTGTTGCTTCTCTGTGATCGTATATCTGTATGTGGGAATATTGATGTAATTGTTTTCTTTTTTTAATTGCACCTAAAAATTTAATATTTTCATGCAATGGAAGAATCAAATTTCAAAGAGATTTATATAAAATATAACGAATCATATGAATTTATGAATTAATGAAAGTAATATTAGATATAATGGCAAAACGTTTTTCATTTGATTCGATGCCTAAGACGTAATATAACTTGTTGAAAATTTTACTCGTTTTCATCAAATAGATTTATATCATTAATAGAAAGATTAATTTTCCATAGAGTGCGTATGATAAATTATCGTTGAACATTGCACTTTATAATTCAACGTTTTGACATACGATAATGTATAAACAATATTGTGTAATATCGAATCTTATTACACAACCAAAATTGCTTTTCAACACCAGTACCGACAAAAAAGAATTCTACACCGTGCTCCTCCATCGTGTTAATTGTTCCAGAGCACTTTACTTTTATCATTCCCGTTATCAGCGCGTATCTTGTTAATACATATTAATGAGACATTTCTTTCCTACGCTTATCATCGTCAACCACGATAAAAACGCGGAGTAACGCGTCAATCCCCGCATTGGTCATACTGAAAGAAAGTCACTTTCCGTGCAATCACACCCCAAACCATTGAAACGTAAAACTCACATAAACTCAAACATTCGAATCACGAATTTTCACGACGTTTGCAATAAATGACATGCATAATTCGCGAAATTCAACGTAACACGCAACGTTCACGGAAAAGGAACGAATCTTCACCGAATTCCAGCGAAGGGGACACACTTGTTTCGTCAACGACGAAAAAGGAACAAAAAATTAGAAGCACGCCAAATACGAATGCACACATAATACTGCATACGAAAAAGTCGATTCACGATATTGAAATCACGCGGCCGCCAGGTGGAACGACGAAAAGGAGGGTTGAGGTCTACGTACCGCGTGTGCGAGAGCAACGACAACGCACAGAAGGAGAAGTACAACGAAGAAACGATTGGAACAACGCGATATCATCTTCGACGCCTAAACGATACTGCTACCATCGCGGCGCGCCGTTCTCGTTTTTGCCCCATAAATAGAGTAGTTCAATCGTGATCGAACTGGTGGTCGCGTACTTACCAAGATGCGGCAGATAGCGGAGGCGTTCTCGGGGAAAAACAGGCGTCTGTTCGAAGAAAGGAGAGGGTTATCAATCGCGAAGGTTAAGGGTCGTCGCGGAGATCAGTCCCCGGAAACGGACTCCGTATCTACTGGGACGGGTGGAAGAGAACGAGAACGTTAACGACGAGATTGGAGCAATCGAGACAGAACAGACACGTCGAGAAGGAAAGGAGGAGGGAAGGTTTTTATTGCGCCGGCGGTTTGAAGACGGGTGTGCATGCTTTTATCAACGCGTTAATAAAGCGAATGCACACAGAACCGTTTGCCAATTGACTCTCGCGAGAGAGCAAATTGGCTCTAGTTGACAACAATCAGACAAGAGGGGCCAGTAAAGGGGGGAACCGACTGTGCGGTATCAAGCGTTGCACAGCGGAATGGAGAAAGGAATGGTAGACGTACGGTGGTTCACTTTTTCTTTCATTCGTGATTTTATGTCGCATACTTTATATTTAAGGAACAAACGGGAACGGCCCGTACGATTCATGTTCATGTTCCATCGTGTTCGATGGGTGCACGTACCGGTTACTGGATCGTGTACATAGGTGTATTGACAGTTCGTCAGGTTGCACACCCCCTTTCGGCATAGCAGGTATTTCGAGCGGTTCTCCGGGTACGGTTTCACGTCGAATTACTTGCCCTCCTGCGAATTTGATGAGCGGAAAAAGCTGTGAACTTGGGGGGGACAACAGCAACTGACAACGAGATACAGGAATGGGGTTCAACTCGCTTCCTTTGATATTGCTTTTATTTTCGTGGGAAAGGAGCTTCCAGCAGCAAATTATTTTTAACAAACGTTGTGAAGTAGAATTAATCTTCTGTATTTATATGTTAGCCTTAATTATATTCAAATTGGTTTGACCCATTAACACCGAAACTATCTTTTTCCTCTTTTTGTTCAATTCATTTGTGTTATTATTAAAATAAAGATATCTTTAAAACAGGATACTGGACGTTGGTGAGTTAGTAAGAGTGATAGTTAAAAATATTAAAATTGATATTAGCTTTCTGTTACTACGATGATGTTGTTATACTTATTTATTCCAACGACACGAAGAAAATATAGTGGCCAAAATATCGGAGAACTTAAAACAAAAGATGAACGATTATTTATAATTATTTTTATTTATTTGCTCATTGTCTTATTCCCTTAAGAATAAATGAATTTTGATAATAAACCACTTTCATACTTACCACTATTATCCTCTTGGCAGTGGAAACAATTAAACACCAATATGATATACAGAAGAAAATCAGCGATCGAGTTCTCATCATCCCGCATGCAATAGGGTTGCTTTTTATTTTCAATGAATAAACGACGCAACGATTTGTTAAATAACTTTTTTATTCTCCACTAAACTACCAACGGTTATCTGTAAGACACCCGAGCAAAGGTCGCCTCTAGACTGTTACAGTGCACTGTTTACGAGGACTGGTCAGGGTGCACGAAGCATTACACATCGTTCATTCGACGTGCATTACCGCTCGAAGTTAAATTGGCAATTGTCAACTGATAGGTACTCGCCGAAATAACAATGATACATCCACGAAACGTAACTAATTCTCCCCGCCAATAATCGCATTTTATCAGCGGCTGGGTAAAAATTCGTTGAAACGTAATACTTACAAAACAACAGAATATTTCTGTAATTCGCCGAAATAAATAAAAAGAAAAAGTCGAATCGTAATAATTAAACAAGACTTCGAATCGTGTACGTTTAAAGCCAATTTTATTTCATTACACTACACCTTGCTCAAAGATAATTGTAAAGGAACATCTCGCTCTCCTGGCTGTTGTCCATTCATTGTTTAAAACCCGTTTTGCTCCTTCAATCACGATACGTTTCGTAACAACGTTATCGCGCTATTAAATAAATTATCCACGATTCCCGCAATTCGTACGATCCATCAGAGGATAATCACAGACACCAATGCGTGGATTAAACTCTGTTCCTGCACCACACGTTAATATGAAACAACCACTCGCGTCACAGTGTTGATACTTCGTGCAGTCACCTGGATACGGTAAAACTTCTCCCTAAAAATGATTAAAGCATACATGACACAAATTTCAATGGTGACGATACCGTCGTAATCATTAAATTAGATAATGAAGTTTGAAAAAAAAAAAATCAGCAACTGACAATGATGAAAATATGGATAATAAATATACATACATGTGTCAGTACGAAGAAGAATCCGATGCAAAGCATCGCGCACAGCAGAAATGCGGAGAGCTTGACGTTAGCCATGACTTCCGTTGCAAGTTCGTTTCTCGTATGTACAAATCCGTTCCTCGAAGTGCCTTCTTTGGCGACGAATCGAATTTTATATACGCTGTGCCTTATAAGGAAAATACAACACATGATGTAATGTGTTATCATGGAAGCTAACTTCATTCCGGTTTTCCTCGTCACTGGCAAGTGCAAGGTGACACTTTTTGCGACCTTAGTTCTCTAATACACTGGAGATCAAAGGTGCCGATGGCAGCTCGATTATATTCATAATAATGGCAAGGTCCTAAAATGGAATCGGTATATTTAGAATGATGTGCAATTGGCATGCTTGTAAGCCGCGATTATTAGTGGCTTATTGATAAATTATTTTTTTATTCATACTTCAATAACATACATTGGATTGAACATAACAGAGACAGATCGGAAGTTTCGGTTTGATTTTACGCATTTGCCACCGATCCCTTTGAATGAAATCTGCTTGGTAACCGCTTAGACAGCTCTGCATATGGATGTTGAAATTCTAAACTGCTTTTCGGTATTCCTACCAGTCTCCGAGCTTTCGGCGATAGCAATATCAAATTTTGTAACATCGCGCAGGAGCTATTGGTTACGCAGTACAAAGATAAACACTGAAATGACAAATTTTCCCGTATTAATACGAGAAAAGTGGAATAAGTTTAATATTGCTGAAGATATTTTAGAAATCGTATATACAACTTACCGATGGTATACATGCTGTTACAGGTATGAAACAAACAATAACAAATCTATAGATATTCTTAAATATTTTGCGGAACTTCGTGTCACGTACACGAAACAGTACGTCGTTTATCTGAAAAGTATATCCCTTTGTTAGAATGATATCGTACGAAAGTTTCGAAATAAATAAGCATGCCGATAAATACCTCTATTATCATTAAGCCAGAAAGGCCGAAAATTATAGGAAATGCAAATGAATGATCGATATCCGTGAGATTTTGCATCCAGCCAAAACCGCCAGTCGTGAACTCAAGATAATCCTTAAGAGTGGCTAATACAAAACATTCATCGATTTGCTTTACCAACGATTACCAAACTGGAATTATTATTATTTAATAACAAATTTTATTCACCGGGATTTTCCGTCGGCAACATAAAACAGATATTCCTCATAGCGACCGAAAAGCTTATCCATACTGGTGCTTGCAATAATATTATAGCAACGCTCTTAAATGGATGACAATTTTCTCTCCGATACAGATCTTTCCGCTCTTCAGCAAGCTGTGAAACAAGATTAAGAATTATTCCATAAATGTTACTACATATGAATTAAATGGTATCGTATGGTATTTCCAATTACTTTCTAACTATGCAATACAACTAATTGAAAATATTCCTGTGCTAACGCATTATAATTATGAAAAATAAGATAAATACAGCACGTCTACAAAGATAAGTTGCTTGAGATGGCGTCAATTCAGAAGTATGCAGTCCCATCTGTGCTTCCATTTTTATTGTCTTTGCAAATTCCATCAGTTCGCCTTGCAGGTTTGCTTGTTTAGCTCTGTTATAGTGCTGAAAGGATAAACGATATGATACCATTATTTTTCACCAAATAAAGCAGAGCAATTGCAGGAAATATATTAATATACCTCTAATAATACTTACATCAAGAATAGTTAACGGTAAATGTATAAGCATCCTAGCAACAACTGTTGTGACTATAATCGTTGCCCACCAAGGTAAACCTATTTCGTAGTGTACTAGCCTGAAAAGTTCAGTTACCCACTCGACTGGTACACTTTCGGAAATAAATCGAAAGAAACCACTGTTATATGCAATAGCTTCATTGATAACTACAGGTGGTGCGTTTGAATAATGTCTAGTATTATGTACAGTAATAGTATAAGGTTTATTAAAAATTCTGTTTGTTAAATTTGCTTCATTATTACACAATAACGATCCGTTAAATACTTTCGAATGTATTTTTTTGTATGAAGAAACGTTTCCTGTGTCTGAAAACTTTCTTTCGTTTACAAAGAATCCTACCAATGCTTTATTATTAGAAATAATATTTCTACAAACATTTTGCGGTGATACATTAAAAACACAATGAATAGGACGATAACATTTAAGAAAAATAATACTCTCTCGCTTAACATTCAGAACGATTTTCTGGAACATTTGCATTGTCATAACGATAGAATAACAATTAATGGCACACTTAAGAAGCAAGAATGGAAAAAGTGTGTATACTTCATCTGTTTACATGTGACATGTACAATGATAGGTTAGGATTTTAAAAAACTTGAAATTCGTTGCAGAAATGTTGAATCTTCTTTATTTCATATGTCTACAATAAATTTATCAAAATAATTTATGCTTCTACATATTTTACGGAAAAAATATATTAATGCTACATAGGGGAAACAAGCGTGGCGCCATCTCACATTTACCGCACCTTCGGTACCATCAAAATCAAGTTACTGGAATTCATCGTTAATTTAAACAATTGCGTTTTTCTCGGCATCCAGTCGGTATTATTTATCCGGACTGCTCCCAAATCAAAGCTACCGACTCAAGCTTTACAGTCCAATAGATTAGCAAAATATAGCATTTGTACTCCAAAGATTATTAATAATTAAAGAATTGGCAAAAATGCACTCTGGGTCGCTGCAAGTATCACGAAATCTGGAAGCGCTAAATTATTGATCGGGTGGTTAAAATAAAGGTCAAGCATGCTGATACACATATAGATACAAACGATACAAATATTCGTTTGACAATCACACGGTAACTATAGACGTGGGTAATTCTGAACTAGAAAAAGATAATTCATTGACCCGATAGCTTCAATTTGAGACGTCGATAATTAAAATCGATCCAGTCGAAGCCGAGATAATTGAATTTGTTTAAAGAATTACAAGCAAATGCGATTATATAGCCTTGCAGGTCAGATACATCAATGAGCATATTACATAAGTTAAAGATACAAGTATAAGCTACCATCTCCAATAGCTGAGAACATTATACCATTCGCGGTTCATTTATTATAAACAATTAAACAATGGATATTTTTTGCCGTGTAGCGTATTCGTTTCCCCTTCATTTGAGTTGTCGTTGATTAAAATCGGCCCAACAGAAGCCGAGATAATTGAATTTGTATAAATAAATTATAAACAAATGGGAATAATTCGGCTTGCCGGCGAGCTACATTAATGATTGTAAGACATAAATTAAAGCTAGCAGTATAATCTACCATCCGCAATAGGTGTGAACAGTATTCCATGTGCAGTTCATTTGTTATAAACATTTAAACAATATAAATTGTTATTACGGCCAACTGCATACAGTTACAGCAGCGGGGTATTTTTTTCGTGTAGCGTATTCGTTTCCCCTTCATTTGAGTTGTCGTTGATTAAAATCGGCCCAACAGAAGCCGAGATAATTGAATTTGTATAAATAAATTATAAACAAATGGGAATAATTCGGCTTGCCGGCGAGCTACATTAATGATTGTAAGACATAAATTAAAGATAGCAGTATAATCTACCATCCGCAATAGGTGTGAACAGTATTCCATGTGCAGTTCATTTGTTATAAACATTTAAACAATATAAATTGTTATTACGGCCAACTGCATACAGTTACAGCAGCGGGGTATTTTTTGTCGTGTAGCGCATTCGTTTCCCCTCCATTTGAGAGGTCGTTGATTAAGATCGGCCCAACAGAAGCAGAGATAACAATTTTTAAACATTTTGTAAGGTAACAATAAGTCGAAAACGGTACATGCGGCGCCATCTCGCGTTTGCGGCCTTTTTCGCAGTTGCCCGCACCGCTAAAACCGAATTCATGGATTACATCGTTAATTAAAACAATTGCGTTTTTCTCGGCTTCTGGTGTGTACTTTTTTGTCGGACTTGTCTTCAATTAAAGATACAAACCATATCTATCTAATCCAACAGTTGCAACAATATGGCACTTGTTGCTTAAAAGTTATTAACAATTGAATAATCGGCAAAAATGATCTCCGGTTCACTGTAATTATATCGGCTTCTGGAGGCGCTACATTAATGATAGACAGCTTAAATTAAAGGTAAATGGTGCCGCTACACGGCAATAAACAATATGCAGATGCTGCATTCGCCGATTGTTTTTAATAAACAATGTAACGATTCGTTTGAGAATTTAACAGAACCTATGCACGAAGCCCTTTCCCGAAATAAATCCGATTATTCCTTGAACCGAGAGCTTCAATTTGAGAGGTCGTTGATTAAAATCGGCCCAACAGAAGCCGAGATAATTGAATTTGTTTAAGTAAATTATAAACAAATGGGAATAATTCGGCTTGCCGGCGAGCTACATCAATGATCGTAGGACATAAATTAAAGCTAGCAGTATAATCTACCATCCCCAATAGGTGTGAACAGTATTCCATGTGCAGTTCACTTGTTATAAACATTTAAACAATATAAATTGTTATTACGGCCAACTGCATACAGTTACAGCAGCAGGGTATTTTTTGTCGTGTAGCGCATTCGTTTCCCCTCCATTTGAGATGTCGTTGATTAAGATCGGCCCAACAGAAGCAGAGATAACAATTTTTAAACATTTTGTAAGGTAACAATAAGTCGAAAACGGTACATGCGGCGCCATCTCGCGTTTGCGGCCTTTTTCGCAGTTGCCCGCACCGCTAAAACCGAATTCATGGATTACATCGTTAATTAAAACAATTGCGTTTTTCTCGGCTTCTGGTGTGTACTTTTTTGTCGGACTTGTCTTCAATTAAAGATACAAACCATATCTATCTAATCCAACAGTTGCAACAATATGGCACTTGTGGCTTAAAAGTTATTAACAATTGAATAATCGGCAAAAATGATCTCCGGTTCACTGTAATTATATCGGCTTCTGGAGGCGCTACATTAATGATAGACAGCTTGAATTAAAGGTAAATGGTGCCGCTACACGGCAATAAACAATATGCAGATGCTGCATTCGCCGATTGTTTTTAATAAACAATTTAACGATTCGTTTGAGAATTTAACAGAACCTATGCACGAAGCCCTTTCCCGAAATAAATCCGATTATTCCTTGAACCGAGAGCTTCAATTTGAGAGGTCGTTGATTAAAATCGGCCCAACAGAAGCCGAGATAATTGAATTTGTTTAAGTAAATTATAAACAAATGGGAATAATTCGGCTTGCCGGCGAGCTACATCAATGATCGTAGGACATAAATTAAAGCTAGCAGTATAATCTACCATCCCCAATAGGTGTGAACAGTATTCCATGTGCAGTTCACTTGTTATAAACATTTAAACAATATAAATTGTTATTACGGCCAACTGCATACAGTTACAGCAGCGGGGTATTTTTTGTCGTGTAGCGTATTCGTTTCCCCTTCATTTGAGTTGTCGTTGATTAAAATCGGCCCAACAGAAGCCGAGATAATTGAATTTGTATAAATAAATTATAAACAAATGGGAATAATTCGGCTTGCCGGCGAGCTACATTAATGATTGTAAGACATAAATTAAAGCTAGCAGTATAATCTACCATCCGCAATAGGTGTGAACAGTATTCCATGTGCAGTTCATTTGTTATAAACATTTAAACAATATAAATTGTTATTACGGCCAACTGCATACAGTTACAGCAGCGGGGTATTTTTTGTCGTGTAGCGCATTCGTTTCCCCTCCATTTGAGAGGTCGTTGATTAAGATCGGCCCAACAGAAGCCGAGATAATTGAATTTGTATAAATAAATTATAAACAAATGGGAATAATTCGGCTTGCCGGCGAGCTACATTAATGATTGTAAGACATAAATTAAAGCTAGCAGTATAATCTACCATCCGCAATAGGTGTGAACAGTATTCCATGTGCAGTTCATTTGTTATAAACATTTAAACAATATAAATTGTTATTACGGCCAACTGCATACAGTTACAGCAGCGGGGTATTTTTTGTCGTGTAGCGCATTCGTTTCCCCTCCATTTGAGAGGTCGTTGATTAAGATCGGCCCAACAGAAGCAGAGATAACAATTTTTAAACATTTTGTAAGGTAACAATAAGTCGAAAACGGTACATGCGGCGCCATCTCGCGTTTGCGGCCTTTTTCGCAGTTGCCCGCACCGCTAAAACCGAATTCATGGATTACATCGTTAATTAAAACAATTGCGTTTTTCTCGGCTTCTGGTGTGTACTTTTTTGTCGGACTTGTCTTCAATTAAAGATACAAACCATATCTATCTAATCCAACAGTTGCAACAATATGGCACTTGTGGCTTAAAAGTTATTAACAATTGAATAATCGGCAAAAATGATCTCCGGTTCACTGTAATTATATCGGCTTCTGGAGGCGCTACATTAATGATAGACAGCTTAAATTAAAGGTAAATGGTGCCGCTACACGGCAATAAACAATATGCAGATGCTGCATTCGCCGATTGTTTTTAATAAACAATTTAACGATTCGTTTGAGAATTTAACAGAACCTATGCACGAAGCCCTTTCCCGAAATAAATCCGATTATTCCTTGAACCGAGAGCTTCAATTTGAGAGGTCGTTGATTAAAATCGGCCCAACAGAAGCCGAGATAATTGAATTTGTTTAAGTAAATTATAAACAAATGGGAATAATTCGGCTTGCCGGCGAGCTACATCAATGATCGTAGGACATAAATTAAAGCTAGCAGTATAATCTACCATCCGCAATAGGTGTGAACAGTATTCCATGTGCAGTTCATTTGTTATAAACATTTAAACAATATAAATTGTTATTACGGCCAACTGCATACAGTTACAGCAGCGGGGTATTTTTTGTCGTGTAGCGCATTCGTTTCCCCTCCATTTGAGAGGTCGTTGATTAAGATCGGCCCAACAGAAGCAGAGATAACAATTTTTAAACATTTTGTAAGGTAACAATAAGTCGAAAACGGTACATGCGGCGCCATCTCGCGTTTGCGGCCTTTTTCGCAGTTGCCCGCACCGCTAAAACCGAATTCATGGATTACATCGTTAATTAAAACAATTGCGTTTTTCTCGGCTTCTGGTGTGTACTTTTTTGTCGGACTTGTCTTCAATTAAAGATACAAACCATATCTATCTAATCCAACAGTTGCAACAATATGGCACTTGTGGCTTAAAAGTTATTAACAATTGAATAATCGGCAAAAATGATCTCCGGTTCACTGTAATTATATCGGCTTCTGGAGGCGCTACATTAATGATAGACAGCTTGAATTAAAGGTAAATGGTGCCGCTACACGGCAATAAACAATATGCAGATGCTGCATTCGCCGATTGTTTTTAATAAACAATTTAACGATTCGTTTGAGAATTTAACAGAACCTATGCACGAA
The DNA here is from genome assembly GCA_963667235.1 of Nomada lathburiana. Lineage (NCBI taxonomy): Eukaryota > Metazoa > Arthropoda > Insecta > Hymenoptera > Apidae > Nomada > Nomada lathburiana. Next base: position 5,749,534 of record OY763905.1, read on the forward strand.
GCCCTTTCCCGAAATAAATCCGATTATTCCTTGAACCGAGAGCTTCAATTTGAGAGGTCGTTGATTAAAATCGGCCCAACAGAAGCCGAGATAATTGAATTTGTTTAAGTAAATTATAAACAAATGGGAATAATTCGGCTTGCCGGCGAGCTACATCAATGATCGTAGGACATAAATTAAAGCTAGCAGTATAATCTACCATCCGCAATAGGTGTGAACAGTATTCCATGTGCAGTTCATTTGTTATAAACATTTAAACAATATAAATTGTTATTACGGCCAACTGCATACAGTTACAGCAGCGGGGTATTTTTTGTCGTGTAGCGCATTCGTTTCCCCTCCATTTGAGAGGTCGTTGATTAAGATCGGCCCAACAGAAGCAGAGATAACAATTTTTAAACATTTTGTAAGGTAACAATAAGTCGAAAACGGTACATGCGGCGCCATCTCGCGTTTGCGGCCTTTTTCGCAGTTGCCCGCACCGCTAAAACCGAATTCATGGATTACATCGTTAATTAAAACAATTGCGTTTTTCTCGGCTTCTGGTGTGTACTTTTTTGTCGGACTTGTCTTCAATTAAAGATACAAACCATATCTATCTAATCCAACAGTTGCAACAATATGGCACTTGTGGCTTAAAAGTTATTAACAATTGAATAATCGGCAAAAATGATCTCCGGTTCACTGTAATTATATCGGCTTCTGGAGGCGCTACATTAATGATAGACAGCTTGAATTAAAGGTAAATGGTGCCGCTACACGGCAATAAACAATATGCAGATGCTGCATTCGCCGATTGTTTTTAATAAACAATTTAACGATTCGTTTGAGAATTTAACAGAACCTATGCACGAAGCCCTTTCCCGAAATAAATCCGATTATTCCTTGAACCGAGAGCTTCAATTTGAGAGGTCGTTGATTAAAATCGGCCCAACAGAAGCCGAGATAATTGAATTTGTTTAAGTAAATTATAAACAAATGGGAATAATTCGGCTTGCCGGCGAGCTATATCAATGATCGTAGGACATAAATTAAAGCTAGCAGTATAATCTACCATCCCCAATAGGTGTGAACAGTATTCCATGTGCAGTTCACTTGTTATAAACATTTAAACAATATAAATTGTTATTATGGCCAACTGCATACAGTTACAGCAGCGGGGTATTTTTTTTCGTGTAGCGTATTCGTTTCCCCTTCATTTGAGATGTCGTTGATTAAAATCGGCCCAACAGAAGCCGAGATAATTGAATTTGTATAAATAAATTATAAACAAATGGGAATAATTCGGCTTGCCGGCGAGCTACATTAATGATTGTAAGACATAAATTAAAGCTAGCAGTATGATCTACCATCCGCAATAGGTGTGAACAGTATTCCATGTGCAGTTCATTTGTTATAAACATTTAAACAATATAAATTGTTATTACGGCCAACTGCATACAGTTACAGCAGCGGGGTATTTTTTGTCGTGTAGCGCATTCGTTTCCCCTCCATTTGAGAGGTCGTTGATTAAGATCGGCCCAACAGAAGCAGAGATAACAATTTTTAAACATTTTGTAAGGTAACAATAAGTCGAAAACGGTACATGCGGCGCCATCTCGCGTTTGCGGCCTTTTTCGCAGTTGCCCGCACCGCTAAAACCGAATTCATGGATTACATCGTTAATTAAAACAATTGCGTTTTTCTCGGCTTCTGGTGTGTACTTTTTTGTCGGACTTGTCTTCAATTAAAGATACAAACCATATCTATCTAATCCAACAGTTGCAACAATATGGCACTTGTTGCTTAAAAGTTATTAACAATTGAATAATCGGCAAAAATGATCTCCGGTTCACTGTAATTATATCGGCTTCTGGAGGCGCTACATTAATGATAGACAGCTTAAATTAAAGGTAAATGGTGCCGCTACACGGCAATAAACAATATGCAGATGCTGCATTCGCCGATTGTTTTTAATAAACAATTTAACGATTCGTTTGAGAATTTAACAGAACCTATGCACGAAGCCCTTTCCCGAAATAAATCCGATTATTCCTTGAACCGAGAGCTTCAATTTGAGAGGTCGTTGATTAAAATCGGCCCAACAGAAGCCGAGATAATTGAATTTGTTTAAGTAAATTATAAACAAATGGGAATAATTCGGCTTGCCGGCGAGCTACATCAATGATCGTAGGACATAAATTAAAGCTAGCAGTATAATCTACCATCCCCAATAGGTGTGAACAGTATTCCATGTGCAGTTCACTTGTTATAAACATTTAAACAATATAAATTGTTATTACGGCCAACTGCATACAGTTACAGCAGCAGGGTATTTTTTGTCGTGTAGCGCATTCGTTTCCCCTCCATTTGAGATGTCGTTGATTAAGATCGGCCCAACAGAAGCAGAGATAACAATTTTTAAACATTTTGTAAGGTAACAATAAGTCGAAAACGGTACATGCGGCGCCATCTCGCGTTTGCGGCCTTTTTCGCAGTTGCCCGCACCGCTAAAACCGAATTCATGGATTACATCGTTAATTAAAACAATTGCGTTTTTCTCGGCTTCTGGTGTGTACTTTTTTGTCGGACTTGTCTTCAATTAAAGATACAAACCATATCTATCTAATCCAACAGTTGCAACAATATGGCACTTGTGGCTTAAAAGTTATTAACAATTGAATAATCGGCAAAAATGATCTCCGGTTCACTGTAATTATATCGGCTTCTGGAGGCGCTACATTAATGATAGACAGCTTAAATTAAAGGTAAATGGTGCCGCTACACGGCAATAAACAATATGCAGATGCTGCATTCGCCGATTGTTTTTAATAAACAATTTAACGATTCGTTTGAGAATTTAACAGAACCTATGCACGAAGCCCTTTCCCGAAATAAATCCGATTATTCCTTGAACCGAGAGCTTCAATTTGAGAGGTCGTTGATTAAAATCGGCCCAACAGAAGCCGAGATAATTGAATTTGTTTAAGTAAATTATAAACAAATGGGAATAATTCGGCTTGCCGGCGAGCTACATCAATGATCGTAGGACATAAATTAAAGCTAGCAGTATAATCTACCATCCCCAATAGGTGTGAACAGTATTCCATGTGCAGTTCACTTGTTATAAACATTTAAACAATATAAATTGTTATTACGGCCAACTGCATACAGTTACAGCAGCGGGGTATTTTTTGTCGTGTAGCGTATTCGTTTCCCCTTCATTTGAGTTGTCGTTGATTAAAATCGGCCCAACAGAAGCCGAGATAATTCAATTTGTATAAATAAATTATAAACAAATGGGAATAATTCGGCTTGCCGGCGAGCTACATTAATGATTGTAAGACATAAATTAAAGCTAGCAGTATAATCTACCATCCGCAATAGGTGTGAACAGTATTCCATGTGCAGTTCATTTGTTATAAACATTTAAACAATATAAATTGTTATTACGGCCAACTGCATACAGTTACAGCAGCGGGGTATTTTTTGTCGTGTAGCGCATTCGTTTCCCCTCCATTTGAGAGGTCGTTGATTAAGATCGGCCCAACAGAAGCCGAGATAATTGAATTTGTATAAATAAATTATAAACAAATGGGAATAATTCGGCTTGCCGGCGAGCTACATTAATGATTGTAAGACATAAATTAAAGCTAGCAGTATAATCTACCATCCGCAATAGGTGTGAACAGTATTCCATGTGCAGTTCATTTGTTATAAACATTTAAACAATATAAATTGTTATTACGGCCAACTGCATACAGTTACAGCAGCGGGGTATTTTTTGTCGTGTAGCGCATTCGTTTCCCCTCCATTTGAGAGGTCGTTGATTAAGATCGGCCCAACAGAAGCAGAGATAACAATTTTTAAACATTTTGTAAGGTAACAATAAGTCGAAAACGGTACATGCGGCGCCATCTCGCGTTTGCGGCCTTTTTCGCAGTTGCCCGCACCGCTAAAACCGAATTCATGGATTACATCGTTAATTAAAACAATTGCGTTTTTCTCGGCTTCTGGTGTGTACTTTTTTGTCGGACTTGTCTTCAATTAAAGATACAAACCATATCTATCTAATCCAACAGTTGCAACAATATGGCACTTGTGGCTTAAAAGTTATTAACAATTGAATAATCGGCAAAAATGATCTCCGGTTCACTGTAATTATATCGGCTTCTGGAGGCGCTACATTAATGATAGACACGTTAAATTAAAGGTAAATGGTGCCGCTACACGGCAATAAACAATATGCAGATGCTGCATTCGCCGATTGTTTTTAATAAACAATTTAACGATTCGTTTGAGAATTTAACCGAACCTATGCACGAAGCCCTTTCCCGAAATAAATCCGATTATTCCTTGAACCGAGAGCTTCAATTTGAGAGGTCGTTGATTAAAATCGGCCCAGTAGAAGCCGAGATAAATGAATTTGTTTAAATAAAACATAAACAAATGCGATTACTGCGACTTGCAGGCCAGCTACATCAATCACCATAAGACATAAGATAAAGCTACAGGTATAAGCTACCTTTTCCAATACATGGGAACGTCATACCACTGGTGGTTCATTTGTTGTTAACAATTAAACAATTAAAATTGTTATTACGTTCTACTGGATATAGTTACAGCACTGACGTATTTTTTATCGTGTAGCTGACTCTGTTCCCTTTCATTTCGCCCCCCATTTATTAACAAACAACCACCAGCAACCGAGATAACAATTTTTATAAATATTGTCGATAACGAAATGTCGATAACGAGACATGTGGCGCCATCTCGCGTTTGCGGCCTTTTTCGCAGTTTTCCGCACCGCCAAAACCGAATTCCGGGATTACATCGTTAATTTAAACAATTTCGATTTTCTCGGCTTCTGGAGCGTATTTTTTAACAGGACTTGTCTCAAATTAAAGCTATGGACAATAGCTATCTCCTCCAACAGTTGCAATAATATGGCATTTGTGGTTTAAAAGTTATTAACAATTGCAAAATCGGTAAAAATGCACTCAGGGTCACTGCAATTATATCAGCTTCTGGCGGAGCTACATTAATGATCGAGTGCTCAAAATGAAGATAAAGGATTCCGCTACACGACATTAAACGATTTACTAATGCTGCATACGCTGTTTATTGTTTATAAACAAATAAATAATTCGCTTGAGTATTGCACCGAACCTGTACACGAGGGCCGATATAATGGTCAATCACATTAATCCTTGAGTCGAGAGGGTCAATTTGAGATGTCGTTGATTTCAATCGGCCCAACAGAAGCCGAGATAATTGAATTTGTATAAATAAATTATAAACAAATGCGATTACTGCGAATTGCAGGCCAGCCACATCAATCAACATACGACATAACATAAAGCTACAAGTATAAGCTATCTGCTCCAATAGATGTGAACATTATACCACTTGCGGTTCATTTGTCATTACCAATTAAGCAATTAAAATTTTTAATACAATAGGATCAGCTACACGATAAAGAATACGTCAGTGCTGTAACTATATCCAGTAGAACGTAATAACAATTTTAATTGTTTAATTCTTATGAAATAAATTATTAGTCTTATGGTGATTGATGTAGCTGGCCTGCAAGTCGCAGTAATCGCATTTGTTTACATTTTATTTAAACAAATTCAATTATCTCGGCTTCTACTGGGCCGATTGAAATCAACGACATCTCAAATTGACCCTCTCGACTCAAGGATTAATGTGATTGACCATTATATCGGCCCTCGTGTACAGGTTCGGTGCAATACTCAAGCGAATTATTTATTTGTTTATAAACAATAAACAGCGTATGCAGCATTAGTAAATCGTTTAATGTCGTGTAGCGGAATCCTTTACCTTCATTTTGAGCACTCGATCATTAATGTAGCTCCGCCAGAAGCTGATATAATTGCAGTGACCCTGAGTGCATTTTTACCGATTTTGCAATTGTTAATAACTTTTAAACCACAAATGCCATATTATTGCAACTGTTGGAGGAGATAGCTATTGTCCATAGCTTTAATTTGAGACAGGTCCTGTTAAAAAATACGCACCAGAAGCCGCGAAAATCGAAATTGTTTAAATTAACGATGTAATCCAGGAATTCGGTTTTGGCGGTGCGGAAAACTGCGAAAAAGGCCGCAAACGCGAGATGGCGCCACATGTCTCGTTATCGACATTTCGTTACCGACAATATTTATAAAAATTGTTATCTCGGTTGCGGGTGGTTGTTTGTTAATAAATGGGGGGCGAAATGAAAGGGAACAGAGTCAGCTACACGATAAAAAATACGTCAGTGCTGTAACTATATCCAGTAGAACGTAATAACAATTTTAATTGTTTAATTGTTAACAACAAATGAACCGCCAGTGGTATGACGTTCCCATGTATTGGAAAAGGTAGCGTATACCGGTAGCTTTATCTTATGTCTTATGGTCATTGACGTAGCTGGCCTGCAAGTCGAAGTAATAGCATTTGTTTATAATTTATTTAAACAAATTCAATTATCTCGGCTTCTACTGGGCCGATTTTAATCAAACAACTCTCAAATTGAACCTCTCGACTCTAGGATCAATGTGATTCACCATTATATCGGCCCACGTGTGTAGTTTCGGTGCAATAGTCAAACGAATTATTAAATTGTTTATAAAAAATAAACGGCGCATGCAGCGTTAGTAAATCGTTTATTGTCGTGTAGCGGAATCCTTTACCTTCTTTTTGAGCACTCGATCATTAATCTAGCTCCTCCAGAAGCTGATATAATTGTAGATAATTGTGATGTTTCAATTGCTAATAACTTTTAAACCACAAATGCCATATTGTTTCAACTGTTGGAGCAGATAGCTATGGACCCTAGCTTTAATTTGGGACAAGTCCGGTTAAAAAATACGCACCACAAGCCGAGAAAAAGGCAATTGTTTAAATTAACGATGTAATCCAGGAATTCGGTTTTGGCGGTGCGCAAAACTGCGAAAAAGGCCGCAAACGCGAGATGGCGCCACATGTCTCGTTACCGACATATTTTTGTCGATAAAATTTTTAAAAATTGTTACCTCGGTTCCTGTTGGCTGTTTTTTAATAAATTGGTGGTTAAATGAAAGGGAAAAGAATCAGCTACACGATAAAAAATACATCAGGGCTGCAACTATATCCAGTTGAACGTAATAACAATTTTAATTGTTTAATTGTTAATAACAAATGAACCACAAGTGGTACAATGTTCACATCTATTGGAGAAGGTAGCTTGTACTGGTAGCTTTAACTTATGTTATATGGTCATTGACGTAGCTGGCCTGCAAGTCGAAGTAATAGCATTTGTTTATAATTTATTTAAACAAATTCAATTATCTCGGCTTCTACTGGGCCGATTTTAATCAAACAACTCTCAAATTGAACCTCTCGACTCTAGGATCAATGTGATTCACCATTATATCGGCCCACGTGTGTAGTTTCGGTGCAATAGTCAAACGAATTATTAAATTGTTTATAAAAAATAAACGGCGCATGCAGCGTTAGTAAATCGTTTATTGTCGTGTAGCGGAATCCTTTACCTTCATTTTGAGCACTCGATCATTGATCTAGCACGTCCAGATGCCGAGATAATTGCAGTGACCCGGAGTGCATTTTTGCCGATTCTTCAATTGTTAATAACTTTTAAACCACAAATGCCATATTGTAGCAACTGTTGGAGGAGATAGCTATGGACCCCAGCTTTAATTTGGGACAAGTCCGGTTAAAAAATACGCACCACAAGCCGAGAAAAAGGCAATTGTTTAAATTAACGATGTAATCCAGGAATTCGGTTTTGGCGGTGCGCAAAACTGCGAAAAAGGCCGCAAACGCGAGATGGCGCCACATGTCTCGTTACCGACAATTTTTGCTGATAAAATTTTTAAAAATTGTTACCTCGGTTCCTGTTGGCTGTTTTTTAATAAATTGGTGGTTAAATGAAAGGGAAAAGAATCAGCTACACGATAAAAAATACATCAGGGCTGCAACTATATCCAGTTGAACGTAATAACAATTTTAATTGTTTAATTGTTAATAACAAATGAACCACAAGTGGTACAATGTTCACATCTATTGGAGAAGGTAGCTTGTACTGGTAGCTTTAACTTATGTTATATGGTCATTGACGTAGCTGGCCTGCAAGTCGAAGTAATAGCATTTGTTTATAATTTATTTAAACAAATTCAATTATCTCGGCTTCTACTGGGCCGATTTTAATCAAACAACTCTCAAATTGAACCTCTCGACTCTAGGATCAATGTGATTCACCATTATATCGGCCCACGTGTGTAGTTTCGGTGCAATAGTCAAACGAATTATTAAATTGTTTATAAAAAATAAACGGCGCATGCAGCGTTAGTAAATCGTTTATTGTCGTGTAGCGGAATCCTTTACCTTCATTTTGAGCACTCGATCATTGATCTAGCACGTCTAGAAGCCGAGATAATTGCAGTGACCCGGAGTGCATTTTTGCCGATTCTTCAATTGTTAATAACTTTTAAACCACAAATGCCATATTGTTGCAACTGTTGGAGCAGATAGTTATGGACCCTAGCTTTAATTTGGGACAAGTCCGGTTAAAAAATACGCACCACAAGCCGAGAAAAAGGCAATTGTTTAAATTAACGATGTAATCCAGGAATTCGGTTTTGGCGGTGCGCAAAACTGCGAAAAAGGCCGCAAACGCGAGATGGCGCCACATGTCTCGTTACCGACATATTTTTGCCGATAAAATTTTTAAAAATTGTTACCTCGGTTCCTGTTGGCTGTTTTTTAATAAATTGGTGGTTAAATGAAAGGGAAAAGAATCAGCTACACGATAAAAAATACATCAGGGCTGCAACTATATCCAGTTGAACGTAATAACAATTTTAATTGTTTAATTGTTAATAACAAATGAACCACAAGTGGTACAATGTTCACATCTATTGGAGAAGGTAGCTTGTACTGGTAGCTTTAACTTATGTTATATGGTCATTGACGTAGCTGGCCTGCAAGTCGAAGTAATAGCATTTGTTTATAATTTATTTAAACAAATTCAATTATCTCGGCTTCTACTGGGCCGATTTTAATCAAACAACTCTCAAATTGAACCTCTCGACTCTAGGATCAATGTGATTCACCATTATATCGGCCCACGTGTGTAGTTTCGGTGCAATAGTCAAACGAATTATTAAATTGTTTATAAAAAATAAACGGCGCATGCAGCGTTAGTAAATCGTTTATTGTCGTGTAGCGGAATCCTTTACCTTCATTTTGAGCACTCGATCATTGATCTAGCACGTCTAGAAGCCGAGATAATTGCAGTGACCCGGAGTGCATTTTTGCCGATTCTTCAATTGTTAATAACTTTTAAACCACAAATGCCATATTGTTGCAACTGTTGGAGCAGATAGTTATGGACCCTAGCTTTAATTTGGGACAAGTCCGGTTAAAAAATACGCACCACAAGCCGAGAAAAAGGCAATTGTTTAAATTAACGATGTAATCCAGGAATTCGGTTTTGGCGGTGCGCAAAACTGCGAAAAAGGCCGCAAACGCGAGATGGCGCCACATGTCTCGTTACCGACATATTTTTGCCGATAAAATTTTTAAAAATTGTTACCTCGGTTCCTGTTGGCTGTTTTTTAATAAATTGGTGGTTAAATGAAAGGGAAAAGAATCAGCTACACGATAAAAAATACATCAGGGCTGCAACTATATCCAGTTGAACGTAATAACAATTTTAATTGTTTAATTGTTAATAACAAATGAACCACAAGTGGTACAATGTTCACATCTATTGGAGAAGGTAGCTTGTACTGGTAGCTTTAACTTATGTTATATGGTCATTGACGTAGCTGGCCTGCAAGTCGAAGTAATAGCATTTGTTTATAATTTATTTAAACAAATTCAATTATCTCGGCTTCTACTGGGCCGATTTTAATCAAACAACTCTCAAATTGAACCTCTCGACTCTAGGATCAATGTGATTCACCATTATATCGGCCCACGTGTGTAGTTTCGGTGCAATAGTCAAACGAATTATTAAATTGTTTATAAAAAATAAACGGCGCATGCAGCGTTAGTAAATCGTTTATTGTCGTGTAGCGGAATCCTTTACCTTCATTTTGAGCACTCGATCATTGATCTAGCACGTCTAGAAGCCGAGATAATTGCAGTGACCCGGAGTGCATTTTTGCCGATTCTTCAATTGTTAATAACTTTTAAACCACAAATGCCATATTGTTGCAACTGTTGGAGCAGATAGTTATGGACCCTAGCTTTAATTTGGGACAAGTCCGGTTAAAAAATACGCACCACAAGCCGAGAAAAAGGCAATTGTTTAAATTAACGATGTAATCCAGGAATTCGGTTTTGGCGGTGCGCAAAACTGCGAAAAAGGCCGCAAACGCGAGATGGCGCCACATGTCTCGTTATCGACATTTCGTTATCGACAATATTTATAAAAATTGTTATCTCGGTTGCTGGTGGTTGTTTGTTAATAAATGGGGGGCGAAATGAAAGGGAACAGAGTCAGCTACACGATAAAAAATACGTCAGTGCTGTAACTATATCCAGTAGAACGTAATAACAATTTTAATTGTTTAATTGTTAACAACAAATGAACCGCAAGTGGTATGACGTTCGCATGTATTGGAAAAGGTAGCTTATACCTGTAGCTTTATCTTATGTCTTATGGTGATTGATGTAGCTGGCCTGCAAGTCGCAGTAATCGCATTTGTTTATATTTTATTTAAACAAATTCATTTATCTCGGCTTCTACTGGGCCGAGTGTAATCAACGACGTCTCAAATGAAAGGGAACAGAGTGAGCTACACGATAAAAAATACGTCAGTGCAGTAACTATATCCAGTAGAACGTAATAACAATTTTAATTGTTTAATTGTTAACAACTAATGAACCGCAAGTGGTATGACGTTCGCATGTATTGGAAAAGGTAGCTTATACCTGTAGCTTTATCTTATGTCTTATGGTGATTGATGTAGCTGGCCTGCAAGTCGCAGTAATCGCATTTGTTTATATTTTATTTAAACAAATTCATTTATCTCGGCTTCTACTGGGCCGATTGAAATCAACGACATCTCAAATTGAACCTCTCGACTCGAGGATTAATGTGATTGACCATTATATCGGCCCCCGTATATAGTTTCGGTGCAATACTCAAGCGAATTATTTATTTGTTTATAAACAATAAACAGCGTATGCAGCATTAGTAAATCGTTTATTGTCGTGTAGCGGAATCCTTTACCTTCTTTTTGAGCACTCGATCATTAATCTAGCTCCTCCAGAAGCTGATATAATTGTAGATAATTGTGATGTTTCAATTGCTAATAACTTTTAAACCACAAATGCCATATTATATAAGAGATAGCTATGGCTCGTAGCGTTAATTTGAGAGAAGTCGGGATCAAAAATACCGACTGGAATTTAAACCAGGAATTTGGTTTTGAAGGCGCTTTAAACTGCTCAAAAAGCGGCAAACGCAAGGTAACGCCACGTTCACTTTAATGTAGCTGTTGAGCTTTAGAACCCAAGTACCATTTCCCTATCACTGACAACGTTAACGACAACTTATACATGTCAATGTTAATTATAAATCTTATGGAAGTCCATAAGCTATATAATTTGTTAATACCTGTATCTCGTCTAGGGTAAGAAATACCTTACGTACTGACTTTACTATGTAGATTAATATAGATTATGTACCATAGATGTCGCGGTATGTTTGCGAATGATGTGAAACATTTAAAATCTAAGGTTTCACGAATGCTGTTTCCATAGAGAATACTTTGTATTGACTTAATTTTACCTCCCGAGGGATTATAAGTAGACGCACTTTGTTTGTGATACCAAGCATATTGATTTACTCCTAGTAGCTGCCGTTCACCACGAAATTGGAAAGGTATGTAAAATCATTGTTATAAAACGTATATAGATAATTTCAGTTTCTCTTACATCTTATGTTTGTTCCTTTAAAATTTGTTTTACACTTTACGAAAAACGAATAGTTTATACACGCTATTTGTGGGAATATTGTAACAATCATTTTCAGTCCAATTACGTTAGAGTTTCACACTTTTAAATATGATCCTATTGCACCTGAAATTATTCCTTGGATTTTGAAAACTTCGAATTCAAATGAGGATCACGTCGCAATCCCGTATCTAAGTTCGATACATATTACAAATACTTTATAGACGTTTATTTTACAATACTATAATTATCTTAAACGCCATTCATAGCAGAACGAAAGCCAACAAGATGTACCTGAATGTGCGCAATTATATTAGCATAATTTAATATACAATTTCACTTAAAATAGGATTAAAAATATATATATTCGCAACATAAATGTGCCAACAATAAGCATATGTTACTACTGCCATTTTATATGCCACAAACCGTAGAAATATAATACATACCCATATATTTTCACACACGTTTGCTATGTCAAGAACAATAAGGCGATTCGATATCTTGTTTTACCATTCCGCCGCGAAGCGTAGCAACATAATCATGGGATAGCGAACGAGAACCTATCGCGATAATAATATTCACGGGTGAAAACAAGTCCCACAGGTGGAATGATCAAAGTTTACCGGCCACGTCGTCGCTCGAACCTGTCGCCGTCAATTTCTACCTAATATGTCACGTGGAAACTACGGAATTGGCCGGAGGGCGTCTTTGATCTCGAAGCCCCCGGAACCGCCGTGCTTGTCCACCTTCCGAAAACTCACCCTTCGAGTCGCACGCCACGTACGTGCCACGAGGGTCGCTAAATCCAATTTTATTGTTTGCACGCTCAGGAAAGCCGGAATTACTCGATTCCGACCGTCAAGCGTAAATCGTTCTGTCGCCTCGATTTCGGCTAATTTAAGCGCGTTGTAATTATTAAAAAGCGTGCGGTTGAGGATATTTATTTGCTGCCCTCCGCGTTCGATTAAAACAGGAAACGGTCCAAAGCAATGATACGTGTTTTTCTATTTCTTTTTTTGTCTCATTTGTATCGATTCCAGCGGACGAAGCATTTAGTAAATAGAGTGCTGCATTAAATAATGATCAATTTCTTTATTGGCGTTGCTTGGTTTAACGCACTGAGCTGTCTACAATTATTTAGCAATTAATGGTTTCCACGTTTATTAAATATGGAGATACGTTCAGATAACGTTTCATGGTTAAACTGTTGTTTCGTCCATCAAATGGCGATTGAGTTATATCATTTTTAGAAATTTTAAGCGCAGTTTTAAACGAAAACTTAATGCTGTCTCTTCTGTTCCCTACGCAATATAACATTCGTAGCGAAGAAGTTGATGACTACCCAAATAGAATCCGAACGAGACTTCGAATGAGTTGGTACGTCACCCGAAGAAAGAAAAAAAAAAAGAGCGGCAGAAGGGCGCAGAATTGACTTGGCGATCCATGTTTGTCACGATCATAGATCATTTCATTGTAGCAAAAGGGGGTGTGCGTACACATCATAACAGGGACATAATGGCGCACCAATGTGTACACAAAACGGGGACACCGGCAACACAGAATGTGCGGTGTTTGGTCTCCATTAATATCGGATCGACTGGATAGTTACTGCAGGCCATCTCTTGTATCTCTGGCGCTTTTTTTTTTATAGGGCCATATGTCTCGTTCGTGGATCGCGTCCCATGGCGGGTCGCTCATTTGTCAGCACGCAATCTGCCATTGTCGCGATTCGACGCCAACAGTCAAAATATGCGCGCAACATTTCCACGGTGTAACGTTTCTTTTCTCCCATTATATAAGTGATGGTGCAAAAGGTAACCATGATTTCATATTTTAAATGTTGGGGAAAATGAAGATACTTTATGGAATCGATAAAAGTTGATGGTACTATTGGTATTATCTTTACGCTATTTATTGTTGCGATTATTATTATCATCATTACTATTAGCGTTTGTGATTTTAATTACTGCCGGGTACCGTCGCTATTATTATCTTTGTTATTATCTTGTGCACTTGGTATCACGAAATTCTCCAGTTTCCAGAAGTTAATGCGAGCAGCGATGATATCGGTAAATCAGAAAATTATGGTGCAGACGTACCGTACAATAAGATGAGAGGGTACCTTTGGGAGCACTTAAATAGGTCCGCGATGGCCAGTGAAATGAAAAAATATGTCGTGCTGCGGTGAACGGGAAAGAGTTCGGTTTAAGGAGAATTGAAAATGTCCCTGATGTAAAGTATGACTAGCAGAATATTTTTTCGCACTCTCCTTTTATGGAATTAAGTAAAACATATTACGTATTGGTGGTTTTCCTCGTATTTTCAGAGCGACGAATACGTGAAACAGGGCCAGTAAATTTGCTTGCTTTCGTCCTCCAATTCGAATGATCGAATTATTCAATTGATTAGTTTTCTTTTCGAATTAATAATGCCAACAAGCATCGGCACGGAAATATTATTTAACGCCTGGAAATAATTCTGTCGCGTTCAAAAACTACTGTTGCAAAATAATTTCCCAAAATCGATCGAACAGTTTGGAAACATCAAGCTCAGCGTAGCACAATAGTTTCCGCGCGTATGCTATCCAATGTTGCATAAAAAAAAAGGACAAAAGTTTGACCGATAGAAGATGCCAACGAAGGCAGCGAGGAAGGGCGATTCCCTACGGTGCATAATATCAATGGACGATGACTGGATGGCGATGATCGCATCGCATTAGCAGTGAAGCGTTCTATGAGCAACTACCACCATCGTGGCCACCGTCTATGCGAGGTTTAGAACCCCATGGCATATATATATTATGGGCTGGAAGTGTCACCCTAGCTGCGGTGCCTCGGTGTAAAATAAACGGTACCTAATTATACGCGTCCCGTTCGCGTTAAGGCCGAACTCAGGGCAAGTGCGTGCGAAGGTGGCCTCCTGCTAAATGGGATTACGAAATTACAATTTAGATTGATTGTCTGTGCACGACTGCCTTTGTAGAAGCAGCGAGTTGCTATTTACGGTGCATTTAAGTAGGGGGAACTAAAGTCAATAGCGTGTGAAAGATGCGCCACCTCGAATACCACAAATGAGAAAGAAATACTTAAAACAGCATCTTCACTTTAATCTATTTATAGACTTCATATATATGTATATACATATATATATTCCCCTGAAATTGTAGCGAATATTTTTTAAATTCATTTAATGATATTAGGTCTACCGGAAAGTTCCGTCCGTTTTTGAATGCAAAAAAAATAATACACTCTCGATGCATTTATTAATATTTACCGAACAATATCATTCCCATCGTTACCACATAGGTAGAAATATTAGGTTGTCCCAAAAGTTTCTTTCGCTGTTTGACTGCTCGGTTTAATTGGGCAACGTTTAGTCGAACACACTGTCTGATCCATTTTTCGTCGATGTTAGGTCACTCAAGTTGTTTTCTAGCTTTCCAATAGTATAATGTCGCTCGAATCGATAGTCTCAGTGCCGTTCTGCGTGTATCGAAAGATGGAATAGCAGGGAAGGCATTTGGATCTGATTTGGAATCCACTAGCCCCCCCTCCCCTACTCTTCAAATCTTGCCTTTCTGATTATTACTTAATTATTTCTTTAAAAAGTTCTATTCGTTATAAAAAATTGTACGCTTCAAATGAGATAAAATGCTGATCAATATTTTCCAGCAACGTGAAAAAAATGTTAGAACATGATTTCATGATGCTTCCGGACGGATCAAGGAGAACGATGAAGAACAACGTATCGTACATCGTTTAAAAATATTTTGCTCGTCGTAAAATTGTTTGCAGTTAATACCTAGTAAGAAGGCGAAAGAAACTTTTGGGACAACCTAATACAATGGTAAAAAGAGGCATATATATTGAAACTTGTGGAATGACATTATCGGACGAGCGCTTTGCAACAATTCCATTCAAATATATAATTCGTTATATCCATAACCAAGGATGTTCCAATGATCTACCTGTGCCAAGTAACACGCGGAACCTCATATAAAGTGACGCGCAAAGCAGCAGAGAAATTTCGTAACTACGGTTAACCTGGGGATCGTAATTTTCCTTGGTAATCCAGAACGGCGCAATTTCGGGGGGGGGGGGGGGGGCGATAAATTTTTGTTATTCACCGCGGGACGATTCCGATGTTGTCAATTCCGTTTAAAAATCACGCCAGGTTCGACATGCCGGACGCAGCCGGTAATATATAGAGGTGTCCGCGTTGCGGACCCGCGCATTTTTTTTTTTTTTTATTTCACCGGCTTCGCTTGCTGCCAAGAGGGTGGCTCGCAGTGGGTGTGCCCGGCGATGATTAATTAGCGTTTGATGAATATGTATGAGAGAAAGGCAACCAACTCAGCCGACACGTACACACGGCCGGCATCCCCTGCGTTACAATAACGCGGCCCAACCCCCTTCGTATAGACCGTTTCAACCCTGCGATAGCCCTCTCTGCCTCCCTCCCATCCCTTGTGCTTCTGCTCGACGGATTCTGCGACTCCTCCGTGAGCTGTATAACAATGCGTTTTCGGGGAGATATTTTTGTTATGGAACAACGTCGACCGACGGCCATCCATTATGATTTACGCGGACCTCGTGTATACGTACGTATGTACATAGGTCGAAGTTGCACGGTGAATTTTGTTAAAATACGCTGACGAATGGCAGGCACGTCGGTTGCATTAATGGCGGAAATTTTTGGCATCGTCCCGACTGTAGGTTCCGTCCGGGCTCGGCTGGAAACGTGACGTATCGTCGCGAGTACAAATTAACCGCGGTATGTACGCGAATGTGGCCGAACCGGAGCACTTAGCACGGCACATTTGTTGCGGATAGAATAAATCTGAGGGTTCTTCCGGGGGGTTGGACATCGGGGAGACAAACTGACAAGCGTCGCGAGGCTGGAGCGCGATCGAAAATAATTCTCGCGGTACTGTTCGTCGTGGAAAAAAATTCAGAATATCGCGTCTTGCCCAAATTCATGTGAACGTCGAGCCATGAAATAACGCGGCACCGTGCTGTCCCCGTGCCATCGAACGCGCGACGCGTCGACTTTCCGTGCCGCGCGTTCGTTTGCTGGCGTTCCACGCCGATATCAATCAGTATCGCGTAAACCGGCCGGTTGTATCGCCGCGAAATATCGCCACCCGCGGCCTCGGTCGTGGCGCCAGGGGTTTAGATTTCGCCGAAAACGCGACGCGCACAGAGGGCTGTCCGTGCGCGCGCGGATTGTTCGCGCCGCGAGCAGAACAATGCAAACAATGGCGGGGGCGAAGCGCTGCGGTGAGACCCCGGGCTTACGCGGTGAATACAATTACATTATGAACTCGATTACCATTTAAATGGAAACAAACGTGAAATGCTAAAATACACCGACCACCCTCCGCCCCCCGCCAGCCAACCGGAGCGGCGCCCGCGACCGGTCGCCGCAACTCGCGTTAAAACGTTGCAACCACCTTTCGGGTGCTCAATCATCGGTATGCAAATAGCGTGCACAGGCGTGCACAGTTGAGCCTTTCCTATTCCGGGCGAGAAATGTGCCCCGCGATACGGTCGGATTGGACGATATTATTTTTGTTGAGGCGAATTCATTATTTAAGGGACAATTTATATAAATAATCGCACTGGTCGGGCATTGTTAGGCATAGACAACGATTGTACAGAATTTTGGCGAACAGTCGTCGAATGTCTGAGGATGTATATAATATGTATATATGTTGTTCGTAGCGAAAGGGTCAGCAGTGCGTCGATTTTCATTTTTAATGTTACATGCTTGTATGAAGGAACGACGGTGGCGAAAGAATGAATTGGGTTCTTTTTAATATTTATTTACAATGAACTACGATAAATTCAAGTGGGGAGAGTGTCCAATTTAAGAATCTGTGCTTTCTGCAAATTAATAAAACTTGTGCCGGTGTGTGCATTGGAAATATTGTATATTGCGTTGAAAAATTGCTGCAGCGAAAGGGTTAAGCTTATATTTCTGGAGAATTTAATTGAACTTTTATTAAAACAGCAAAATCCCAATGCTGGACGATACGATGTCATGTCTCGCCGTTAAGTTGAACCGTTCAGCAACTTCAGTTTCGTTCTCTTTATTTTGAACGAAAACGCTGTATGCGCCGATCGACGAGACATCTTCTTTTCACGGTGTGCTTCGATTTTTCGTGCGAAATTTTTTGTTCCCGTGGCATGCCCCTCCCTGCTGTGACGGTTGTCGTCGATCGAATAAAGACTTACGTTTAACGTGTCCCATCAGCACCCCAATTCTAATTATTGTACACTTAATTTTCTAATGAACCGTATCGAACGGCCGGCTCGATGAAACGGTGTACTCGTGCACTGATTTCACGGGCCACCTGTCGCACTGCTGTTCTACCCTCCCCATTGGTTTCGTCGAATTGGACACGCACGGTGTAAGACATTATTCTACATGAAGGGTCACGGAAGCTCCACGAGGAGACTAGTATTATTTCTCAGGCTATTTCCCCTGATGAGGGGTTTTTCACTGGAAAATTCATGCGCTGCGCAATCGCCTGTGAAATTTGTCGAAACGTGCACATCTGAACGGTGAACACTTCTTCTTTCAAATGATCGATTGGTAATTGTAATGGCCCGGGTCTTTGGTGACATTTGAAATCGAGGATTAGAATGGTTTGGGTAAGGTTGGTTTTAAATAGAAGTTTGCGATAGAAGAAATAAGAAGCGGCGGCAGAAATAACAAATTCATGCGAAACCACAATTTGTCATGCAATATCCTTGTCCCAGAGTCCTAGATTATGTTATTTGAAAATAGTTATTTGCCAATTATATTATTGTACGTACATAGTGATTTCAAACGCCTCTGCCGTTTTCTTAATTCTGTTCCGTGAATATTAATATTTTCATGATTCACTAGCGAGAAGTGCATTTTCGAAAAGTTTCAATCGCGTCACCTTTAACGCCGCTATCTGTTTCGAAAGTACAAAATACAACGGAAGCAGCTTGCGAAAACGCGAGCGGTACCTATTTCAGAAAAAGAGTAACGGCCCTGAATTCTATGCTAGTTGTCATACAGCACGCCCAACGCTGCCCGATATGTTCCTCTTTCTAGAATTCACAAAAGAATGAAAATCAAGGGCGTGCCGCTTGTTCGTGTCTGTTTGGACATTTTCGAACAATAGCTATATCAATATTTCTTTCGTTCTCATCGTCATATGGTGGAAATCCGTATATTCTTTGTACCCCCCCCCCCCCCCCCCCCCCGAATATGTAACATTTCGGAGAAACGTATTTGTATTCTCCTTTTCCAACCGCACTCGGATATTGCGGTGGTATAATTTTCCGAGCTATAAAAGCCTTTGATTTTCATGCTCCTCTAATCGGTTCCTACCGGATTATTACAAATCTCAACAGGTACAAATATTACGTCGCAGTCCCTAACAGAAGACACTTATAATCATTATGCATAATTGTACAGCGGCGACGAGGATGCATCTGCATCCGCCATACCTTGCCCTTTAAATCGATTAAAAAATAAATCCGGAAGTATTAGTAGAAAACCGCAATTAAAACGAAAGATGGAAATTTCAAGCTGTGAGATCGCTAAAGTCGGTTGTCTTTTCATATGGAAGAACTACCAGCGAACATACGGCGACAGAAAAAAGAAAGGAAAGGGAGAATGGATCCCTTCCAGATAGATAGGTGCGGTCACTGTCAGGAGGGGTTGACAAAGGTTGACCAGGGGTAGAAACATTCAAATGGTAATCGGCGTGCGTCTAACATACACCGACCGACCCTCCGACCCCCGTGCTCACGCTTAAGGGGGTGCGAGCAGCACCCTCTTCGCATACACCCTGCGCATTCGCACCAGAATCAAACCAAATATTGGCAATATCATCCCTAGTATTGGTCTCCGCGACCTGCCTCCTACACTCGCTGGGAAACGATGTCCATTTGAATGCACGATTCCATTACTGACGTCGATATATCGGCTCGAGGATATTATGGGATTAGGATTTCAGGGGAAACTCGAAAGAATATGCCGAAACTCGGTCACGCGAGGTTGCGATGCGTTTCTCTGTTTGAACAATGCCACCGATTACAGCGCGCACAATTCCTGTCTCCACGGCTCCTGTTATTTTTTAATACCGTGCTTGGGACATCAAACGATCGCAAAGCGACGTTCATGTGGCCCTTGAAAAATGAAATTTTCCTTTCGTCGCAATTCGAAAAATTGTATTAAGCTCAGCCTACCAATCTTTCACCGTGACTCTTCGGGTTGAAAATTTGACGCGTTCCAAACGGTGCTTTGCTTCTAAATTCCCCTCTAAATCTATTCAACAAATTAGCGGCGTTCGAGCTCCATTCGCTTCCGTTCGAACGGCCATTTACTGTCTACCCGTGCCCCGTCGCCGCGTATCAAATCTCTGGGACAATTATCCCGCAAAACGCCTGGAAAGAGTTTGCCGTTCGTATCCACGAATAGATCCGTGACTCGTTCGGTGTTTATTCAGCGCACTGAACGTCGTACGTGCGCCGATGTAGACGTACGCAAAGCCCCCGCAACCAGAACTTCAGCACGCGCCACGATTATGCGATTACGCGATTACGCGTGTCGGTTTCTGTATCGTGGCCGACCCGGCGAGGAAGAGATGGCCCGTCGGATGACACCACGTTGCCGATCATTGTCCTATCACATTGTCCTATCATTCTTCGCTTCTTCGTCGTTTTGTTTTGAACGATGCATCGGATTGTTCAAAAAGTTCGTTTCGTTTCCTCAGTAAGATATTAACCGTAAACCCAAATTCCACGAACAGTAAACTATTAGCGAATTGGGTGCGACGCGTTCCTTTCTATCGTCCCTCTTCATTTCTATTCCTGTTTTCTCGAAATCTATTAAACGTCTTTGCGGAATATTCCTCGAAGTGATTGTTATGTTTAAAATATTACACAAATGTCTAAAACATTCCAAATCTGATCTACAATGTCCAGGTTTTCCAATTTCACAAGCGGCGCAGAATGGGTACGGGGCAACTGATTCAAACGATATAATACTGTCGCAAAACGGCAATATAAGACTCCCAAAATTATAATATCAACGAGAAATGGATCAGGCTACGTGGTTCGACGAAATATCGTCCAACGGAGTCGAGCGTTCAAATAGCGAAACGAATTTAATTCTACCACGAACAACATGCTAATAAACACGTTGCAATTAAAAACCAACGCCACGCCGTAGTGGTGCACGGCAAATGGGATCGGCGGACGAAAGGGAGAAAGATAGGCGACCCTCGAATTTCGCAGTTATATTATAAATCACCGCGGCAATGTTGCAACACAATGCGCCGTATCTTTCGCGGATAGTTGGCGAACATTTAAAATCACATAACACGCCTATTCGTGTCGCATTGCGAGCCGACTAGCTGCAAGTATTAAGGGTGGTAGGAGTGATACGTGGTGGTGGCACGAGCCGACACGTGGCTGTCCCGCTTTATACAAACAGCATTATGCACGCTCGTGCTAACATAAATTACTGTGGGTTTAATATTGGACGTCGACGTTGGCCATGGCCGACCACCTACTGAGCAAAACACGTTAAATGCGGCCAACCTAGGATACTATGGGCCGCGGTGTGATACTTCCATCGATTCTTTCTGGCCGTACGATCGGCTGATCTCTGTTTAACACCTGATCGCCGTGAAATTCGGGATCGATTGCATTTCGTATTATTAGCATCAATTTCGTGGTTCAACTCGTATTTTCGTAAACCTTTTCTCTATTGTCATGGTATGCTCGTTAAGTATCGCAATAAATTATGGCAGGATATTTAACAGTCGTAACGATTAATTAATTTGCTTGAAAGCCACAACGATGCGCAGTCTTTTTCTTTCGTCAACTGCCCCGCATCATTCGGAGTGAACGTTCTGCAAATCATAATTGGCCCAAATCTAATCCACCGTAGGGCCATCGATGGTGTATACCCTGTCCATAAATCCCCGGCATATATCTCCCCATAAAACTTTTCGCAGCGAAAACAGTTGTCAGAGAGTAAGAACAGAAGCTCGACGAGATAAAGCTGACTTTACTTTGCTGTAAGTACATACAACCGTCGTAATGTCCGTTCCCTTCGATATAATAATTCACTTAGATAGCGGTGTACGTCCACGGCCGAACGGAAGGAAGAATTTAAATAATCACCGTGTGGAGTACGCTACAAACAGCTGACTACTTAAATGTAAATGAAGACAGAAAGGCGGCCGTATATGAATGGCGGCATTCGGGGAAAATCTCGGTTAAATTTCACAATAAGCTCTTTCACGGCACCTAAACGTGAAAGCGCTTGTAAGCGACTTTAGGGAGTCTTACGAGACGCCCTTGGAAAGCAGCCTGAGCGGCTGTGAAGGCGAGAATGAACGAAAAGAGGGAATGAAACGGCCTCGATAAGTGGACACCCCGTGGAGAATGACGGAATGCAGACCGCCTGCATGAATTAAAGCCGCCCGTTTATGAATGGATCTGGATCAGAATCGAAATTCCTCGGGGTAAATGTTTCGAGGGTGGTCGATCCTCTGAATGGCGGGCATGAACTGATCTTTCGGTATAGGATATCGAAGCCGGATGTTAATCCTTCAGTCGCATCATCTGAAGGAAGGGTTGAGATAAAAGGAGATTAAGGGATTTCGAAGATTTTTATTATTATTATTTCAAGTTCGTGACGAGGAGCAGTCTGCGGTGCCAATAATTACGTTTATACGACTACTGGTTCGATCAGGCATTAAAGTGTGTCGCGTTTGTGATTGTACGTTAATTTGAAATTCGTGAATTTCTGTGCCCGAAAGTTTGCGAGTCTGTGCACGTTTGCAAGCTTGAAATTCACTCTATGATTAGACTTGTGCATATTCACTGAAATTGTCAACTACAGTTTCGAACGACAAAATCAATATAGTGCATTATTTTAATTTGGCATTACTGTAATTTGTACATTTCTCGGCGTAGTATATAACGTCTCTGTCGTCCGATGGGAAATAGGTGATACGTTTTATCTTGAATAAGTTCTGCTACAAGCACACAGGTGTCTATTGGTTGCAGGCCGTGTAAGAATGACGGAAGTGATTTATATTCGGAATCCTTATCCTTTGCCGGATGTAGTTCGCGAAGGAGAATGGTTACGACGACCTGTACTGGGCGATAAAGTTTCACCGAAGGATAAGGACTGGAGAACCAAGTTAAATGCCCACGAACGTCTCTTTGCACACCATACGTTAAATAGTGTACGGAAAGATGCTAGACTTATGAGGCCACAGGTAATATTACATTTAACTTTAACCTAGAATTTTCGCTGTCGCAGATGTACAGTTCGATCTCGATTAGCCAGTTAAGTGGAAGGACCCTCGGGTTGAATAAACAGAGATTCGAGGGAGATGAAAAATTAATTACAAAAAAATAATTACTAAAAATAACATGAATTCTAATGATCAAAGTATTGCTGGAAACTGTGGCAACTAAATGATAAATCACCTTCTTTACTGACAGCAATAATAATTTGTGGGCAACTAATTTCCTTGTAATTATTATATTGTAGTATAATATTTTTCAATCTTTAGGTACCAAACGATGCTCTTGATTTGGCGCTAACTACCGTCTATACTCATAACAAAGACACATTGGTACCCAAGTCTTATGTTCCTGTGCAGCCTGAAACGTTGGGAAAGAAAACTTGGCGCGTCTTGAAGAATCATATTGCGGTAAAGAAGTGCATCACGATATCAATATTGTCCCGCTATTGTGTACTTTATTCTTACATTACAGTAGTACCGCCTCGATAAATTTGCATCTTCGCATTGAGCACAGATTAGCTTATTTATTAATATTTAATTTTCCTGCATCGCGAGCGCCTTCACGAGCACGCGTTAATTTTTTATTCACAATTAACCGGATTTAGATTTCCACGATGCTACAAGCACCTGAGGAGATGGTCGAGGACGATCCAGTGTTATTGTTCCTGAAGAAATCGGAGTGCCAGCGTGGCCCGGTGCCAGAGAGACGAGTCCATCCGTGTAGCGTGAAATTAAACATCAGCGGACCTCACTCGACTCAAACTAATCCTGGATACAGTCGGAAAATAGACGGAACATTTTTCAATATTTAAACAGTATTTAAATACGGATCTGTACGGTGTTTGAGATGAAATCCCGACAAGTGAAGCTGTGCTAACAATCGTATTTGATGAAATTAAATCAACGATTTTATGATTATCATCGCCACCGTCAATCGTCTCTCAATGTTTATGAATACGTTTCATTTTCGAGTAATTCCCGCCGATAAATCTACATACGCTCGTGTTCAATTAACGCTCTGATAGCGCGGCCGTTTCAAACCTTTATTTAATAACGCTTATTTTGATCAATCAATATTATACACAGTGCAACGTTTTAATTGCAGGTACAGTTTTAAATTGTACAATTTTTTGCATTTTAAAGTAATGTTACACATGTACTGTTTTTTAGAGTTCCGTTATATTTACAATAAATCGTGCACAACGCAGTGAAATATAAATGCTTCTGGTGAGTTTATATTACAATATTTAACATATTGGCTTCTGTCTATGATCTCTCTGAAAATGGTTTATATTCTTCTACGATAATATGTATCATGAATGCGCGTAATTCAATTAATATTTCTATGGATCAGCATATTCGAGAAGACTATTTTTCATTTGCGCAAATAATTCCAGTTCGCTGTGCTAAATAAAAATGAATATTACCTTTATTAGGAGCTAATACTATCTACACTACGCTAAATCCGAAACGCTGTAACTCACCGTAAAATCAACAACCTTACAACACCTACCACAACAATTTGTTTCTCATTCTTAATTACCAATCTCCCGCACACAATCTCCCTCTAAACAAACCACCTCCAAAACTCATAACACCCGTCAAAGTAAATACCCCTAAACCGTAGGACCCGTTTCACAGGAGATGTGACGGTGTCGCCACTAATGTGTCTCCCGAGAAATCCCGTATTCAGACCCATGCATCGGTATGCCGAACCATCGGGAAGCACATTTTCACCGGAAACGCCTCTTGTTATTTTACGAAACGCGCGAACACGAAGTGTCCCGTCCAAACCGAGCCTAGTGTCCCCGAGGCTGATCGTATCGGCCCCGAACACGTCGACAAATTTGTTCTGCGGATATATCGCGACGGCACAATGCAGTGTCTCCGAAATCATTGTGGCGATCGCCCGCGTGCCGCCACGATTTCGCCCCCTTCGGGCATCGCGCCGACGAGGAACGATGCGTGTGCGTGAGTCAGTGCACAGTGCGTTCTCACTGGCGAGCCGGCGGAGGGACAGAATGTCCCATTACCCGGGTAATCCTTGTTTGTAATAAACCAGCACCCCGCTGCCAAGGGTAGGGTGGCAACCCACCCTCGCCGCATAACGTCGCGGAGGTGGAGCCATCTCCGCACGCATATGCTCCTCATGGAATATCATTTATGTTTCGCCCCGTGCAGACTATCTTGGGCCCCCGTTCGTCCTGTTCAAACCCTCCGCCGCCCTCTTCCAGCAGGCAGCTCCGATCCTTATACATACGCCTAATCCGGCCATGATTGCCGCGGCGATCGCCTCGTCACGAAAACTCCTTCTCGGCTCCTGTTCGGTGGTTCATTTTTTTTTTCTTTTCTTTTTTGTTCCTCTCTCTCTCTCTCTTGCGTGCCTGCCAACAGCGCTGCACCCCTCTGATTTATTTGAACGACATTGGAAGGTGAATCGGAGGGAACGTGCCGATAGATTATTGTTTCTCCGCAGTCAGAGATTCCTTCAGGGTTTAGAGGGTGGGGAACTGGGAGGATGTCTAAATGTTATTCGGTTCTTAATTATGTCGGAGTTGGTTCATCCTTGCGGTACTGGTGGATATTTTAGTTTATTGTACTGTCTCGAGGTTTGGCGAGGAAGTTGCGTGATAGGCATGGCGCGAATGAAGAGCGTCGGCAGAAACGTCGAATGTGGATCGAGCGAATGTTTATCTCGTGGATAGAGTGAAACGCACGGTTTCGGTAAATGCACGTGGGGTCTTGGATGCACGGTGACCCGTGGTCGCACTGTGACACGTGGCAAGAGCGTGTGTGTGTGTGTGTATCGGTGTGGGTCTTAATGAGTGAGAACGAACGAGGATTGGAATCAGAGAGAAACCGCGAGTGAAAAAATATAATGGAGTGGCTGATGCGTGCGCGAGGTACAATAGTTTGGGAAGCAGAATAGAGAGAAGCGTGCAATTGACAGAGTGCAGAGAACAGATATTAGTATTGAGTTTGAGAGTATCGTGAGTCGCGCGAGAGTCATTGTCGTGCGTCGACCTTTTATATTAACAAAGTTGTTAATGGCTGAGAGAAACCGATGTCTCATTACCCCACCTGCTCTCTGTCCGATTGATTAAGCGAAGTTCACCAAAAATAACTCCTACATTATTGTGTGTAAAAATAAACGGAAGCTTGCCCGGAATGCTATCGCTGAATTATATTGCGATTGGAGCATCACAACAGAAACTATTTTACACGCAGAAGGAAAATGTCTTAGCCTTCTGTATAGATGATCGTACGTAATCGGAGTGTTGAGTAAACATTGTTCACCGGCGACGAATCGAATAATTCGCCCCCCTCCGCCCCTCATGGATTACATCACGTCGAACGTGTATCTACGTGGATCCTTTTTCTTCCTCGGTTAGGGGGAGCACCGGATCCGGCGTTCTCTAAGGGTGGAGCGATCTGAGACCGTGGTCGGTAACGAGCGGGGTAACCAGCCAATTACTTGGCTGAACGGTTTTATTTCTATTTAATTCTTATTTAATTTACTTTTTACGACCGCCATCGTTGGAGCTTCTTTAACGAAATGAAAAGTTTCTACGTCGTTGCGAATTCGCAAAATCGTCGCGCGGTGCATCGAACCTAATTAATCTGACCGAATCGTTACCGAAAAAGGATCGTAAAAATCGTACGAAAGTTTCGTCTTGGCTATCAATAGAATTGGAACGTTTGTCAAATAATTTGCTAGAAGCGAACGCGGTATGATTTTCGCGGATATCCTTTGCGCCCATCGCGAATCCAACGTATTCGACGAAGAAATGGCAAAGGGGAGGCAATGATCGATTTGCTATCTTGCCGATTCCTGCCTCGCATACGTTTACTCGGAAGGAATTCCGCGTGAAAGTCGCGGCAAAGTCCCATTGATCCCGCCGGGATGAAGTTGTTATTCCACTGAACTTGTTACGTTATATTTATCAGCGCGGCGCACACCGCCACCACCCGTCGGGCTTTATCTTTCCTTTCAGTCCCATTTTTGCCCCCACGACTTTATTCACCTACGTACTGTCGGGACAGAGCCGCAAACGACGTTATAAAGGACAGCCAGAAATAGGCGGTATTAAACGAATGACGCGACCGACTTCTCCTGACGTTTAGCATTCCACGAAGGGAATGTGCGGGGTACGTTTGCTACCTGTACGCGGGCAAACATCTTCCAGCCATTTCGTGACATTTTTGTTCGAGAACTGTCGATTGAGCAGAACAATTGATGGACCTGTGAATAATTCGATTCGTTAAAATTGCAAATTGTCCACCGGATCGATCCTGCTCGTTACACACGTGTTTAAAGGACATTGCGTAATTGTGACTGGCGCTCTTCGATCGCATTTTTCGGTCGTCCTTTAAGAAATGTATCTGCTGTATTGCAGTAAAAAATTTAATCGAGTATTGCTCTTTGCGTTCGGAAGGACGAATACAAAGGAGCCCGAAAGGTACGTGCTTGATCAAATAGTGGAAGATTGGTGGTCGGAAATTTACCCTCCATTCCGGTCGATCTGGTTTCTCAGCCCCTGTAATATAGAGAGAAAGCCACCCTCTTTCTAGGAGGTCAGATCTATACGAGTGGTAGCTTATGAAGCTTATTTTTTAATTTCTGTTCAATATGTTGCCGCGCTGCTCGAGTGTTTGTCCAACGTTTTAAAGTTATTTCAAAACAACCCGCCGGCGCGGCGTCACACCCAAGGGGGTTTCTGCTTCAATTGTCTTTTCTATTAGAATAGGGGAAGGGAAATCACTGTCGTGCGATCACTGATTCTGTGAGAACGCGCGGCGCTTCTCCTTCTTTTATCGTTCAAAATAAATAACCGGCTTCTGTCTCTGTTCTTTAAATCCGACGGAACTTCCCGGACGAGTTCCGCGGAAGATGAAACTTCTTAACGGTAAGTGATTAAACAATTTCAAGGATTCCGAAGTAATTGTTTCTCGTTGAGTCGAGGTGCCATTAATTCGTTCTAATTTCGCATTTCACCCAAATGCATCCTCTTCGCCTTAAGTCCCCCCCGCCCCCCCCAAAAAAAGAAGAACGAAAAAACAGTCACGCCATTGTACGTGTTTCCGTCTCTATTTTGGTGAACTATCGAGAACTGAAAAAAAAAAGAAAAGTAGCTGTTAGCGATATTGCTTCCTGCGCTCCATCCGCCCTTCACCGTTTTTTTCCTCTCCTTTTCGTCGGTCGAAAGGAGACCGGATTAAAAAGTGAACCGGCGAGGGGGGAGGGGGTGGTGGAGAAAAAAAAAATAGAAGTAGTGGAGCGTCTAAACGACGGTGGAAGGTCAAGCCCGAGATTACGAAAGGCTCGTGCGACGTTTGCTCGTTAATTAGGGAGTTCTAATTATAGTAAATGCGTGAGCGGAGGCAAGGTACGCGGAGATCGTGCCACGGCAGAAGCTCCGGGGATCAAAATGCAACCCTCCGCGAACGAGCCAAGATTACCTTCGAGGGTCCTCGCCGCCCCCTGCCCCCCCCCCCTCTCTCTCCCTTCGTTTAAGGCCTGGCCCAACCTGCGACAACGGCGGGTCCTCTTTCCCCGGAGCTATTCAGTTCCCTCGTGCTCTCTCAGCCACTCTCTCAGATATCACCTAAAATAACATCAGCCTGGAAACGCTCGCCGGGATAGATTTTACTGCCCGGTGTATAACAAATGGATTAGCATTTCGGTGGACGGTCGTTGATCCTATTTTATTGCGGGGCGGAAGAGCACTACGATCGTCTCGCAACTTGATTTCGGTCAGTCGTAGGCGACTGGTAATTATTTGCGTCGACCGACGGTGCGGTGGAAAGAAATACTACTACTGGTTTCTAAGTTACGTGTTACGTGTAACACGTGCACGAGGATGAAACTCGTAATTACGATGGAAGAATGCGGAAAATTATTGCGATTCGCGTAATTTGTTGGACGGTGGACGCAAAGTTCTATTGTTTGACTTATTCTTGTTCGATGACTCGTAATTAGCGAGTCATCAGGCGGACTTCGTAGAATTTTTAAATCAAATTCCAAGGACAATCTTAAGCTGATATTAGATCCCCTTAGATTCGCTGAATTAATTCACGGGACAATGCAGATCATTTTATTGCAATTTAACGTAATTAAAATATAGTATCAGTATTCGTATTTCTGAAATATGGTCGAAACAGCGCATTTAACGTTAAACAAAATTCAATGCACATTTAATGACTGTTTAAACTAGGATTTTAGAAAACACCAAGAAAGTTATCTTCGTGATATTTTACATAACTTATAGTTGCTCGCGTGGAAGTAAAATTGAGGCGAATATTTCTTTCCAACAAGCTTCGTCCAAACCTAAGCAAATACCGGTTGAAACACGTTCCAGGCACGTAGTCCCCCAATACACTTTTCGAACGTGTCACTCGTGTCACGAGAGTTCTTTCTAATTGCAGAAGAAACATATCTGTGCACAGATCAGAATCGGTGTACAGACTGCAGGACATATTGTTTCACCGGAACGATTATTTGCAGAAAATTTCAAGACACTCCTCGATCCGCTCCGTCCACTTACAACTGCGAAGCGAGCAAATATATGTTTTGCATCCGTACGAGTGGAAAATGTGACAGAACGACCATGCAAGGGTGCATTCGACCCCCCGTGCGAAGTTTCTGTAACGTCGTCACGTGGGAATTCGGACACGCGTTTCTGTTCCCCGTCGGACGACCCTTTCGTGCCCCCGTTGCTGTAATTCAGACTGTCGCTGTTAGCTTTTTTCGCCATGCTTGACGTTTGCAATACGTCGCGAACGAACAACAATATTTCGTGCAACACCTACTCCGACGGGGAAACGAAAAATTGGAGGAAACGTTGATAAAAGTAAATACTATTTATGATGACAATAGTATTGGTTAATGGTATTCTAAGGGGTGGAAGTTACGCTGCCTTCGAATATTAACATTGTGGGGAATGGGTGGGCAATTAATTCGATACACCAGCCGGGAGAAGTTCTTAAATTCTCAATTCATTGGCAATTGTTCGAAAAATGTACTTAAAACGTCTGGCCTTAAACTTTTAGCCGATAGAGTAATTGTAGTAATGTAGTGTTACTGGCATCGATATTATTTCAAGTTTGATAGTTAAAAATGAGAGTCGACCGTTCGAATGAGAAATAGACAACGCTATTTATTAAGTGCTATAATTTTGTACAGTACCTTGCCTGTTATCTTAACTGCGCCATAACGCATATTACACTGCATCGTGTGAAATTCCGGAGCTGTGAATTTTACAAAATAATAATATGCGGAAATATATCATAGCGCATTGCAATAGGGAAATAATGTTGATTTCAATTGTATCGAAAGATTCGAAAGTATAGAATGTATTCGCATCCCAAAATAGACTTCAAATCGCGGAAAATATTACAACGATTGGAACTGTGGAAAGTAATTTGAACAGTCACGGATTGTTCATTTGCTTCGATTCGACGTTTATACATTCTACATACATTACCAGATGGAAATGCAGCTTCGACATTGCCCGTTTCTTCTCCCTCGTGTGTTTTTTTCCTAGGAGCTCGACGAGCACGTCGAGTCAGACAAGCGGAAAATATAGCGTAAGTGAATATAATAGACCTATAGGTAACGAATTTCGTTGGAAGGCGAGCATCTAACACAGCGAAAGTGACTGACGTTTACGTCAAGGCTGGCTCGTTTATCCGGAGGGTTGGCGGCAATTCCTTATCTGACGATTTCGTGCTCCGTGAAACAAATTAGGCTACGTTAATACGAGCTCCATATCATGCGGAAAATATGGAGGGACACGAACGGATAGAGATATAATTGTCGATTGGAACATATTGAATTCGAGTAGGACGAAGTTGTTCTAACGTTCGTCGCCAATTGTTCGATCGAAAGTGAAAGGAAACGTATTAGCGATTGAACACTTCAATCACGTGGTCTTTATACTGACTATTAATACGGTTCACAAATCGTGACACCTTTCCTTCAAGAATGAACAAATTTCGGCGGTAACGGATAATTGATTCGGCTACTTGCCATGTGATTCATGTGCATGGCGATTCAAATAGCACTGAGAAAGCCTGGAGGTGATGTTTATTTTTAGGTAACGATTGCGCAGAGTTTCTAATAATTACGCGCAAAGAACAGGTAATATAATGTTGGAAGTAATTCTACAACGGGATTGTTATAAAAATCATAGCGAAGCCAAGAAAGATCGCATCAAAAATCGAACAATCGCCCCTCCAAACTCTGCCTATTCAAATAACACGAAGAAACGGCTCGTTTATCGTAAAATCACTTTAAACTTAGCCAGTAATAATTTCTATTGAAAAACAGGGACCATTATATTACGCATAATCTTTGCCGTCGTAAATCTATATTCGCAATGATATATTTATCATCGCGAAATTAATAAGCCCACGCATTAATCGGTTGAAGTATCTTCGAATTAATTCAACAAGCTAAATATTGTTTCCGAAGGCAACGATCATTTACAGACCAACAGATAATATGATAAAGCAAGCGATTAAACGACAAATTCGGCCATTTTCCACCGTCGCCTCTCTGCATCGTATCGTCGACCGTGTCATTCTCAACAAATTACCCATGACATTTCGCCAAATATCTCACGGCGGCACGTGTCTGTCCTTCAGCAAATTCCGATTACTCGTGACTGCATGCGTCCTAACGTTACGACGCACGTGACGCGTTACAAATATTCTTCCTTTTTTTAGCTTTTTTTTTTTCCACCGTTCCACGCTATTTGCGGAACGTGCCGCCGTAAACTACGACCGTTCGCCAAGTTACAATAACCCGGCGCGTTTTACACGCACGCAATTGCGAACTGGATGACAACGATCGCCGATAAGATTACACTCACCATCGATCGGACGATTAAAATGGCGTTGAATTAGCTCGCCGGTTCGAGAGGAACGTTCAGGCGGGCAATAGAGGGAAGCGTGGATCGGCATCGGTCAAAGCGGAGGGCGACATTCGGGATTTTTGTTGCCCCCCCCCCCCCTATATTTCCTCCAGAAAAATGTTTGGAGGCTGACAAAGATCGGTCGCGTTTAATCGTTTCTCGTATTTGCGTGAACCGAAAAATAAGCGATAGCGAGAGGAGAAACCGCTCGCTTGTGCCTGAACAACACACGATAAGGTTTTATGGCCCGTCAGTCATCCGTCGAGGCGAAGAACGCGAGCCGAACCAAGTGAATTGATATCATCCAAACGACTGGCACGAATTCACGGCCGAACCGGGGTGGCCGGGAGAAATTTTACTTTACGCGAGGTAACGTGAAATGCTGGCGAGGCGCGCGCGATAAATACTGAAAGGAATCGAAATGGCTGACAAGTATAATGAGTCGGCTTTCATTCCTTTGCCGAGAGACAGGTTTATCACGCGGATTCGTTTATTGTCGGTCAAATTAACGAAACCGCGATGGATCGCTGTCGCGTCGCACGTCACTCGACAGGAACTTCTAGCGCGCGATAGAGAATTGTTTGCGAGCAAATAAACAAACGTTGGAATTGTTTCAGGTCGTTGCCGGTGAAGCGAGAAGATGATTTCAGATTCTGCGATACGTTTCGCGGTGCTCGAGATGAGACGTCCGTCGAACGTGTCGATGAATTAATTAATTGGCAATTCTCGTTACTGTGTGCGTCGCCCATGTTGACTTTAATAATACACTTTGGAGGGTGAAGTATTGCATTTGTCGATTGAATATCGATACCACCTAACGATGTATCACTGGCGAAAGAAACTGGCAACAGATCCCACACGTTACGTTACCTGTAATGCAGAATTATTTCTACACCTCTGCATTCTCAACGATACATCCAAATCGCTCGAAGACAAAGACCCCCTTCAACCCCTAAGATTCGCCATCGGCCATTTCTGACGAACACACGGTACACTGCACGATCCACGGAATCGTCCAATTCTATTTCCCCGATCGATCTTCCTTCTTCAGATTTCGCCGCAGCATCCCCCGAATGATTCGTTACATTTTCGGTCAATTATATGAGCGCGAGGCGTGCGACTTGATTTTGATAAATGACGAGGAGGGCGGCGCGCCGGGGTGTGTAAGAATTTTGAGGAACCGATGGCTCGGTTCGCATGCCGCGCAAGGGGTGCTCGTCCGTGAAGGCTCGTCTCTCGCGCCGGCAAAAGACGACGTCTATGCATCGATGGGGGTGGAGGGTGTCGTTCATCATTTCATTGCGGAGGAAAGCCAGAATATTCATAGACTACACTTCTCAGGCCCCCCGGACCCCCACCACCCTCCCCGTCCCTCAACGGAAGGCTTCCCGGAGCGAGCGGGGAAAGAAAGTAGAAGGGGGTTCGTGATATATGACGGGGCAGCACGTGGCTCGTTTCACACCTTCTTACAATCTTTGTTCCTCACTGTCTTCGCGGAAGCAACTTATCTTTATGTCGCTCCTTGAACGTACTTTCTGTACACACGTGGCCTGCATAATGTGCGCGTACGCCTCCGTGCATCCTTCGGACGGGGAACATTATCGTCGCGACGCTCCGCTCGCCTGCCCTTCTATATTTTTCTACCTGTTGTCTGGTAACGCGAGTTGAACAGAGCTATTTATACTACGGGATAGTTCCGAGTCTTTGCTGTGTTTCGTAGAAATACTTCGTGGTGTTGGGTTTCTGAATGTTCACCTTTATGCCGGTTCGAAGGGTCACTTGCTTCTCGAGGATGTATTGCGAGACCTTTCTGGAGAATGGTTGATGTTTGTGTAGCAGTAATTAATGTTAATTAAATGTATATGGGGCGTGGTAAGAAATGTCAGGAGTAAAATGAACAGACAAATGATTGCAGGTACTACGAAATAGAAATATATCAATTTTCTAGCTCGAAGCTTATTGAATTTTTCGTTCGATGACACTTAGATGACAGTATACTATTCTTTACTTATTAATCAGAATATTTATTATAAATGCGAATGATACTAGTCAATAGATATGATACAAAATAAATGTCGGTGGAGGAAATACAATTAAGCATGAGTTCTTCCAATTGAATTAGCTGAAGAAAGAACACCTTTTACCAAAGACGAATGGGCGCACAATTGTCGCTTGTTCTTTTGATTAGAGGGTTATTATCGGTCATAAGTGGAGGTCCAAGATTAATTGGCAGCATGGTTTAACAGGGCCAAGTACGGACATCCTTTTTAATGCTTTTTATAGGAATATTAAGATCAGTGTAAATAGGGTTGGGATAATTATTTTAGGTACAAGCTACGTAATCCATGGCGCGGTGGGCGAATAATTTGCGGCATAACCTAAGCCGTTGTAAGTTATGCGGAGGTTCTGGTTAAATGAATACTCCGGCCCATAGGCAGACGTAAAATGCTTTTCCAGTCATTATTATCCACGTAAGAGATTACTAGGGGACCATTACAAAACTGTGCCTGCAACGTTCCTTCAAATCCCGTAATGATATATTATTAACCCTTCGTGGATTTACTTGCGCCTCCGTAGCACGGAAAACAGCGCCGAGCAATCGAACATTTTTATTTTAATCGGGCCCCTTTCAACAGTGCCGATACAGCTATTAGTTATTGGAATTTGAGTCTTCGAAAGTTGTATGAAAATTGCAATGATAAAGATGTGGCCTCGGTGACTGTACATATCTTTTCCCGACAAGCTTTGTCTTTAAAACTTAACTGCGTGAGACTGATTTTGTGGCACCCATATGTAGAACACTTGAGAACTTGCAATGAATATAACATGAGCAAATATTTCGATCCAATTTTCATTACAACAAATAAATTGAATCCTAATTGTAATAAAAAGCAAGGTAGAGAATTGCTGTTGTTTCTTGTAAGGAGAATCGAATGCCTTCTGCCAATGAACCCAAGTTTGGAAAAAATGATGAAATACTTGGAACATCACAAATGATCCTCCCCTTACTTCCTAAAATCGATCGCGTTGCTAAATTATCTAAATTTCTATAATATTTCTTAGCACGATCAATTTAAGAAACCTATAACAATAACAATCGTACAATTGACAAACGATAGAAATACGTTTTCTCCAAAAAAACAGGAAAGAAGGAACAAGGCGCACTATAGTATCAGTTCCTTCGCGACAACATTTCATGTGAACAAAAATAATGATCACCGTCCTATAAAAGATATGTCATACATTCAACACTTTGGGTCCCACCTTATAAATATCATCCCCTTGCAAAAACAAAAAAAAATATGACTTCCTCAATCCATTCATTACTCTCACTCGCGAATGCCATTTGGCCAAAGAAAGTGTCGCGGCCAGTGAAAACGGCGACGTTTCTCCAATCACTTCGAACCGTTCTCGATCGATGCATCGACGTGCCACCGGAAAAACAAAAACAAAAGAAAAACCCAACAAATCGAACATCCCTTGGACAACAACAATGACAAGATCAAGAACAGAAAATAGAGCGGGACTATCAACGTCAGATGGTCCGGGTGCTTCTCGTCAGCACTGTGCTCGCCGGCAACCGAGAAAGACAGAGATCTGCCATGTTGGCTGTCTCCTCAGTCGCCGCCCCGCCCTCGTCCTGCCATTGGTCGACTTGGTCACGGGACCGTATCACAACGGCGCGGTGGGGGTAATCGGGTCGCCGCGTCGTACTCACACGCGGAGTGTACCGTGTCGCGACACTGTCGCACCCCTCGCACGGTCGTTGATTTTGTTCCCCAACACAATCGTATCGCCTGACGCGCGCGTAGCCAGGAGCGTGCACGTGCACGGAATGGCAAATCGGTGTGAGAACGCACCGACGTGCTTGCCGCGGATACGAGAGGGATCCGTGTTGGTGCAGGTACAACTGTGTCCGCGCCTGCAACCACCTACGTCGAAGTAATTTCGCGGAGGACTGGAGATACTCCTTGGTTTCTCAGGGTCGAATCGTGGGCAAGAACGCGTCTCCCACTGGATAGATCGTAATTTCAAGGATGCTTCGTGCTCCGCTTTCGCGACCCATTCGTACAGTCGAAGGGGAGATTTTCGTATTTCGAATAGACGATACCTGTCCGATGCAGTTTTCTTCTCTCTTTTGTTTTTTTGAGAGAGTGAGAGAGAGTGATGCGATGGAATGAGATTCGCTAGACATGGACTGCTGCTACCGTGCTATATATATTTTTTAATAATACAGCAGTGTTGATACCGCTTTAAAATGATATTTTATTATATTTACTTGGGCGAACGTGTTGGTATTATGAAGTGATTAAACAGATCAATTTTGTAAATGCTGAGTACATGGTATAATGAGTATACCGGTTTGTGCCGCTTATGTCCATCTGATGTCATTGACTGAAGACATTTACAAGGGAGAATATTTTAAGCTTTTCTGAAAAAAAATATCACACCCCATTTCGACCAAATCGCCTACAACTACCAACTATAATTCTGCACGGTAATTAAAACGAGGT
The DNA here is from genome assembly GCA_963667235.1 of Nomada lathburiana. Taxonomy (NCBI): domain Eukaryota; kingdom Metazoa; phylum Arthropoda; class Insecta; order Hymenoptera; family Apidae; genus Nomada; species Nomada lathburiana. The sequence goes on from OY763905.1 coordinate 5,786,232, forward strand.
TCAATCGAAGGATCGAAGCTTTGTCGACCTGCGAATTCAATACTGAGTGCTGAAAATGTAACAACGTTTTTGCGACCGTCGCCACACAATGGCGAATGATACTCTGTCATGCTATGGGTATAAAAGTTAAACAACTTTTCACATATCTTATTCTTATGGTTCTCTGTTGCAGCCACGGCAAACGGAAAGAGCTATGCAGGCATTCCGCTGATTTATATTGGCGGCCGTAACGCGCTGTACACAGTCGTTTATTCCACTGGGTTTCCGTCGTTGAATTTAAAGAAGCATTGAAAGGGAGTATTTTACGGCTCGGAGTGGTCAGCGCGCAACGAAATCGATGAGCGTGCAATCCTTTCTCGTTGTTCATTTCTTGCATATTCCTTTCTCGCGCTCTCTGCCCCGGTATCGTCCACAAAATGTAATCGTCAACGTCTCCCCAATACATGTCATTTGCGTACGCTTATTATCCGCGACAACGTTGAAACGTAACCAACACGCCTCGTTCGTTTTTATACGGATTAGTCACGTACGGGACCCCGAACATTTGCCAATAATAAAAAGCATGCTTATCTTGCACGCCTCTCTTTATCCTTTTAATCGCGACCGGTGCCCATTGATCTGCCAATGCAATTACGGTAATAATTTTTTTACTCAACAGCTGGAAAGGATTTCCGATATTTCGTATTTCTATACGGAACGTCAAATGTTTCCCCGTATTTTTCCGCGGTCATTCGGCCGCAGTATCAACGTTCCCCGCATGACCCGATAGACTATAGAGTAATCACGATACCAATTGGTTACAGCTGACAAATATTCAAGTACTTTCTCGAAACGATCGTCGAGGAATGTTGTCCGTCGTTTTATTTCATTTGCGAGACTCGAGAATTTTTCGTCCAGTATCTTTTGGAACGGCGAGTACAGAAGAGTACAGGAAAAGGTAAATACAGAGCTGTTTAAAGGAGTAGCGGAATTCGTGGTAGCTGAGCTGAGACTTCTTTGTGATTGAAAATTGATGGAGCGGAATCGGGAGGGTTGAAAGAGGCTAGTTAAGGGGATGGTGGTGCACGCGGTTCATTTATCAACACACAAGAAAGGGTAATACCGTTCATAAGAATCCCTGTTCCAAATTCTGCGGTAGAAAAAAAGATGAATGATATGGAATGAAAGTTATTTCCAATGCGGATACACCAAATTTTTGTACCATGTGGAACTACACAGTGAACAGTTTACCGTATCGCACTCGATGCTTGAAAAAATCGATTGCTCCAATTCGAATTTCCGCGACAGAAATGAAAGAAGCGACGATAGCAACTTCATCATATTTCGTCAATTTATGATAACTCTTAATACGTCCATTGATTGATCTGTCGTATTTTTAGAAATTTATTGAGCCCGCCCTCTAATAAACCTCGCGAAGATACTTAACATCCTCGCCATTAAAACGGCACAATTGCGTGTGCTTGTACACGAATTCGACAACCGTTGCAAAATAACTGAGAAATAACCGTTGGAACAATAAACCGGACGAAATGATATCGGGCATGATTTACGACTCTTCCGATTTTCGAGAAACCGTTTAGTCACGCCGGTGAAATGAACGCGACGTCGATTCTGCTACAACAGCTTGCGGAACTGCAAGAAAAAGAAACGCAAGAAGAAAACAAAGCGACGGGCAATTGATTGTTCGTCGGTCGCGGCGCGTGAAATTCGCTGGCTTGTTCGAAAGAGTTATGGATAGGTCCGTGGTTGAAATCGGCTCCATTGAAAGCTCGTTAACGAGATCGTTGACTCTAATGCCGCTAAGCCATACTATCGCCGAAAGGCTGACCGAGTAAGAAGCCAAGTTTTCGCCTACTTTCCGTTCATCTTAAACAGGATTAACCTTAAACTGGGAATAATCCTTGCCGTATAATCGGCCCGGGGCAAGAACGGTTGCAGATCGACCGATTCGTGTAACGCACGTTTCTATTTTTCACCTCGATTCGCGAGTACACTCCGGCAATCATTCAATTTTACCGTCCAACGTCTCGTAGATTCGTTGCTTTCCTCGTTGCTTTAAAACGTACCTACAGAAATAGCTTGTTCACTTAACGACAGACAAAACGAACGCAAACTATCCTGCCCATTAATTCGACCGGGTCGAATTGAAATATAATAAATATTCTTCGATAAAAGTAAGTCCATCGAGGTGGATTCTCTATACAGGTAACAGCAATACAAATCTCGAGAGGGCCCGCGATCATAATAATTTCCACGCCGAAGGACGATCGCTTACGTCGCGGTACATCAAATTCGTGAAACGATGCCGCAATAACGACAACGGGAATACCTGCTCCGCTCGCAGTACAGGTGATCGCGACGGGCTCCAGGTTGGAGTGCGCGATCACGGCGAAAGGGGTGAAAGTTTCAGTGGAACGGGCGAAGTGGCGCGAACGATTAGGAAATTTTTAATAAGCCAAGACAGGAAAGAAACGTTCCTTGATAGAGCCAGTTGCAGCCCTCCTCCCTCCGCCGCCACCCCACGGGCAAAACCACCCCTGCGCGTCCACGTCATCCCTTCCCGCACAACGGGCATCCCTCCCTTTCGCACCCCGAACTGCTGGTCGAACACGAGGGGGTTGAATGCCGCTCCGCCCAGCCACGTGACCGCTCGCCGACATGGTGGTGGCGCTCGAGGGGTCACAGAGAAAGAGAAGGACCAGCTTCAAGCTACAAAAACCCCTCCGCTACGTTCGATTCTGGCCCCCTTTTCTCCCGCGGTCGGCTTCTCGACGACTTTATGCCTCATAAAAATGATATAAAATTTGTAAAGACGGAGCGCCGTAACGACCGAACGGCTTCGCCGTATGGAGTGGGAGATGAGGGCAGGGCTCAAGAAGAAGAAAGGCTCGCGAGGGTGAAGCGACGTGGTACCGGCGAGGAAGGCGAGCGTACCGGGCGAGATCGAAGAGGGCGCGGACGCGGAGGGCCGTGTTACCGGCGTCCTCGAGGGCAGCCGATATGATTCTGCGCGAAGATAAAATTGAGCCAGTTCGAAAAGTTCGAACACGGACGCGTAAAATGTACAAGCATTCGCTTTCGCCCCCTTCGATGTTCCTCGAAGTTTCCGCGAGCACCGCGATGGCCGGTCTTCGACGTGGAGTTGCCACGACGGTGCCACGGTCGGCGATAACGTTTACCCCCTATAGAAAGTTGCAGATCGAACGGTCGTTCACGATAGCCGGAGATCCAAGGACGCCGGCACGCCGGTGATTGGCGATCGATAGGATCGCGATCAAGAAACGAGGAATCATTGATTGGTACGCGCGACGGGGCGGACGCGTGCCCGCATCGACGCATCTTTATCGCGACGGGCATTGCATTTAACAACGGTGCGATAAATTAGACGCGCGTGTGTATTTATCTCGCTGCTGGTCAATTAATGGCGAAACAACGGGAGAGGAGTTATAAATTATTCCGTCGATTCCTGTATCGTTCGCGGCGGCGTCGTCTCCTTGCGACTGGTATACCGAAACCGAACTGGACGACGCGACAGTCTGGCGAGGGAAATTAAAGGAATTTCCTCGCGATTGTTAACAAACGAATCACTCCTGTGTAATGGGGTGTGCGAACGGGAGCCCATCGTTACGACAATCGTGCCGCTTCCAAACAGTTCTTACGCGAGACTTCGTTCGCTTTCGTCGAAAGCGTAGGTGCAACCTCGCGGTTGTCACGTTGGCAAAATAAAAAAAACGCGAATAATCGATTACTTTATCATCGAGCGCAATAAAAGTCGCCCCCCCCCCCCCCCCCGAGATTCGTATCGTTCCGCGAAACACGATCGTGATAAAAAGGCGTCGAAGATATTCGGCACGATCTGCGTGGAACCGTTTACCTGCGCCGGTACCAATGACGGCGAGCAAGGTACACGCACCGCGTTTCGCCGGTTCTTTGTTCGAATTCTGCGACACGAGAGGAAGACGACAGAGCAGGTACATACAAAGGAACGTTATCGCGGCGCAGATACGAATCTCGAAAAACGATATTACGAGCGAAATATCGATTGTTTGCCTTACGGCCGATTTACTATCGCTAATAAAACACGGTCGACTCGTGTCGGCGGCAATTGATCCGCCACGACCATAGAAATGCCTCGTACTGATAGATCCTTTATGGCTCCCGTGCCGACGACCGACCAGCTGTTTACCTGGACTTTGCTATGTTAAATAGTGTATCGATACACGTATCCTTTTCCCCTTGCGAAGGCGGCCCGAGTTTCTCAGCGATTACGGATTCATTGGACGGGGAAAATCGGGAATAGATGAGGCCGGCTGGTGTATTGCGTTTTTTCCTTCAATCTGTACAGCGAGTAGTTTATCGTCTTATCATTGCTGAATCATTGCTGCACCGGCGATAAGTTTTCTCGAAAAACGCGTCGATCGCACGCGACAACAAATTGTTCAACGCGGCGTCGATTTCGCGGTATTCGTAGAGGGAAGAGTTCGGATGCGTTTGCTCGAATGGCTACTATATTTACGTTTAATTGTTTTTATTTGTGCGATAAGAGTATTTCTCGGAAATTTGGAACATGTTGTAACAGTATTATAGTTGCTCTTACGGTTCACTTTCATTATTTTACAGGGGATTTCGGTGATCGCGTTCCTCCCGTTGAATTAATCGAAATCACCGTCGTTGAATTTATTTCCCGATTTAAGATTTTTGTCGTCAAATTGCCCAGAATGTACAGCAGCAATTGTGAACTTGGCATATATCACATTCGTCGACTTTCGTGCAAAATAGTCGGCCGTTTGGCGATATTTGAATAACATTGAACGCCTGTAGGATATCTATGATATCGAAATCGCGCTGTTAAAAGCGTAACCAACCATTCGTAGCTGATAAATGTCTATCTTATCCTTTTATGGCATCCCGGCAATAACCAAGTTTATGGGTATCGTTCCACCGATATCAAGCAAATGACAAATATAAGCAGCAATGGCGACGCGTCGCAATTAGAAATTCGATCTTTCATTAAACGGAAACTGCAGTAGCGCTGCGTGCAATATTTCTGCGTACATGTAGAGAATTCCTTTCATTTGTCGATCTTGTTGTACGAAAATAATTGAGGGCTTCCAATGAGGTGGGTGCTCTATTGCAAATGCAGGGTGGCCATTGAAAGGCTGAACGATGCAAAACAGAAATAACTTCTGCAGACGCATGTTTTAAAAAATTTGTTCATTATTTTATTTGGAAGTGCAATTATTGGATTCTTTCAGTATTACGTGTGAAAAACAATACATCCCTCAAATGACGACCATTTACCTGGTCACAAATACATGCACTTTCAACAACACGTTCAATAATTTTGGCGAATGTTCCCCTTAAGTTCTTGAATTGTTCGAGGTTCATTTACGTAGTAAATTTTATTCAATTTCAAGTAGCCGGCCAAAAAGAAGTCTGGTGCCGTTGAATCAGGTGAACCCCAAAATCTGTGAGACACTCCGACACGAAACTGTTGCCGGTATTTATCAGTGGCCACCCTGCATTATGCTCGCAATAGACTGATTTTAAAATTGATTCTTCTTACATCATTTCCTCTATACTACACAGTGATTCTCTTTATTCTACGACAGGATACAGCGAGAAAAGCACTGCGCGAGTGAGCACGTGCTGTTACTTTCATTCGTAAAAAAAGATCGTAATTTTCACAAGTCCGTTACATAATCCCTTCATCCCCTAAGGCCCTCAATTATCAGTAGCCGTCGACCACACGGCAGTTACATGTTCAACTCAACGGCAAAGCCTGTCTGTCGATCGACTGGATTCGCACGTAATCCATAATCCTTCGAGTACTGCCACGCAGCAGCGACAAGGTACATTCCAGATATTCATACGTTCCGTCCAACCTTTCGTTACCCCGGAAGCAACGATTCGCCCTCTCGCCTTACTACGCACGACGGGACAATACTCTGTCCGTCCTCCTCGACACCTTATCTTCCCAGTGATTACGATTTCCCTCGATCCTCTCGTTCGAGTGCCACCTTAAAACCCAGCAATGTCGCAGAATACCACCGACCGATTTCCCACCTCATCTGCTGTAAAACCAACGCCCCGGCAAACACGCGAGAAGTTACTTTACACGCCGTATCGTCCCCAGCCCCTTGTACAGGTATCCACGAAGGGAAAATGAAGTTCCGCGCGCAACCCATTGAGCGGCAACAATTCCCCCGCCAAATAACCCATCACGAGCGCCCGTTTGTCACGCAACGGTCGCATTCTTAACAAACGTCGACCATTAATTCCGCACAGACGGAAGCGGCAGGGACGTCCATAACTCGGTCGGCCGCCTCAAAAATCAGGAAACACCCCGGGACGTTACCCCGTGTCCTCTCTGCTGTTATCAGGCGTCCCACCAGCACCGGCGCCGACGCTCCCACTCCGGGCGTCGGAGTCACACGCACACAACCACTCGTCCGACGCCCACGCCGCGACGCGGGTAGGCGTGGCCACCTTGTCATTTGTCTCCTCTACCTTTTCCCGAGGTGTTAGGGGATCCCGGGGATGGCGGTCCGTTCCCCCGGCTTGACGTATGTACTGCCGCTACAGCCACCCCCGCTTCGCGTGCCGTCGCGTTCCCGTTCGTTTCTCTCCGTGAAGCGTCTTCCCGCACGGCCGGCCGCGACGCGGGCCGCGTCTTCCTCTTCCGCCGCGGATTCTCGCACCGCTTCGAACACCGTCCGCGCGAGGCCTTCCACCCCTTTTCTCGACCGCCGTGCGCGATCCGCCTCGTCGTTCGCCGCGTTCACCCCTTTGCCGCGCGTCCCTCGCGATCATCTCGCGACGATCGTGGATCGCGTCGCGACGCGATCGCGACCCACGATCGATGCCCGCGGGGCTTCCGTTGAATTCCGTAGGATCGCGGCGAAACCGCGCGCGGATCACGTTTGTGTACAGTCGCGGTCGATTTTTGTCTTTTCGTTGCCGCGGTTTTAGTGGGATCTTCCTTCCCCGCAGCCCACCCGCACCCCCGGGGGGGTGGGTGAATCTTCGGTCGGATGAGTTCTATCGGGCGTAGCAGTAGGATTCACTTCGGTGACAGTGAAACGGACGGGTGGTATTGATTCGTTTTGGGGATGGTATTTTTTTCGAAGGTTTCATTGCGCGGCGGAGCGACGCGCGGATTTTTGCGGGAAGAGTCCGTGATTCGCTGGTTATTTACGACGTCTGCGCGCCACTTTTTTTACGTTGTCGTTTGTACGTTGTCTTGTATCGGATTTGCCGCGGAGATATTAACCGCGGGGTCGGTGAAATTATTTTGGGATTATGCGCGACAACGTGTCACGAATCGGATGTTAATTGATGCAGATCGTAATTGAATCGCTCATACTTTTGGCACAGCTTGAAATGCGAGCTATTTTGCAATGTTACTTTAATTTCGATTAGAACCAATCCCGCTACGTTTTCTAGTTCCTAGTTTCATTCGGCGTCGAGGCGCGCATGAATTATTGAATGATCCAATGCTCTCGTAGGTAGGATCGAGGTTATTTTTACGAGCAAGTTAGGCAGAATGTCGCCCGTCGTCGCCGAATGACGATAAGACGAATGTAGATAAAACAATGCCTGGAAATGTACCAAATTGAACGCACCTGGAATCTTTTGCGATCTGATTACGACGCGGACAATTGCAAAAGCGATAATTACCATTCTCGATTGTGCAGAAGTGTTTCAATGGAGATAACGATCGTTCGAGTCGCGTGAAATAAATGAATTAACAACTGCAATCGATGTTACCGTTCCGTATTCACTTACGCGATTGCGTGTACCCACGTTGTTCGAATCTGATATACAATGTGAACTAGCTGTACGTCAATGAAACGAACAAATAGAACCGCCCGTGAGAAAAGTATTAAAGGCTGCATCTCACTTTGGCCGAATTGTTCGACGCGCAAATAAAATGCGTGGTCTGCCGCTTACGTAAAATAATTATATATCATCGAGAAGATACATACAAGCGACACACCTCTCCGCGTCGGTTGAAACGCCCAGCGCAGAGGCAGCTCCAAATCTATGATGATAGATATTTGCTTCGATAGATAAGGCATGCGATAACTGCATGCGCCCGATTCGAATCGCGGTATCTCAACAAAGAAGTTCCACGTTATATCGGAATTGTACAACGCGTGAGAAGTAAAGATGGCGGAGGCGACGAAAGAAGCAACGGCTGGGAGACATGCCCGCCGAACGCATCGAACACTCAAAATTATACGCCCGTCGCTTGTAAGCAGACGGATATGCGGTACCAACGGAAGGGAAACGGAAGGGCACATTCTCACGTGCGCGCACGTACGTGCAATTCCAGAAAAGAGAATCAAGACCAAACGTGCTGAGCCTGTCGTGAGAGATTAAAGCTAGGCATGACGATCCAAGACGACAAACGTCAACGGGAGGAAACAAATGATAATCAAAAGGTACGCGAGGCTCCGCCGAGCACGAAAGTGAGCAGCGCGGAGAAGAAGGGGAGCGCGAAGGGTGCGTGGGGTGCGTGCGATCGAGGGAGAAAACGGTCGCGCGAGATCGTGTGCACGTAGGAGGGGCAACCTGGACATCGTTGGAGGGGCACTGGTCCGGGTGGGGGTTGATGAAGAGAGGTTGCGTCGACGATACCGAACATAGGCGAACCGGTGACTGTTTCGAACACGACGGGACAGAAAAGAGAGACACACAGGCGTGAGAGATCGTGGTGGCAACAGACGGAGACAGACCGCGTCTGCAAAGCTGGTAGGGATAGCGCGAGCGAGAGAGAGAGAGAGAGAAGTGTGGGGGTCACCCGGACGAAGGGTCGCCGGGGATGGGGGGGATGAAGCGGCAGATACAGGCGTGAGAGATCGCGCGATGGTTCGAACGGGAGTAGGAGAATCGAAAATGTGAGGGAAGACAGCGCAAAGTCCTCTGGGGCGAGCAGGAGAGAACGAAAACGTGGTCCCTTGGTGGTGGGGGGACCTCAGCAAGGGGGAAAAGGACAGACGCCGCCGCCACGCCAGTAGGGATGAAACGGAGCACGGAGAGACACGAGAAATCGTAGCAGTAGGGCAGAGACGGACCGTTGAGGGAGATAACGGGGGCAGAGTGGGAGAGCTGAAGTGAGAAGGAGCGGATGGAGGGGAGTAAGAGCAAGCGAGCCAGGGCGAGGCGCAGTCAGACAGTCAGGCAAGCCGCCCGGCAAGCAAGGAAGGCAGGCAGGCTAGCAGGCAGCCAGTGCACCAGCCAAGACCACTAGATCCGCTCGGCTTACCGACTTAGAGACTTAAGCCGGCAGGCAGTCCGAAAGGCTCAACCGGCTAAGCCTGGCGGGCCCACCTACTACCGACGCGCGGCCACTACACGTTCCATCTACTACGAAAACCGGCTATCCTACCGCGACCTGCAGCACCAACTCGCGCCTTCTTACGCTTACCCCCTGTCTGTCCTCCTCTCTCTTTCATCCACGCTGTCTGGCTGTCGTTTCTTAACGCGTGCCCGTCAAGGTGAGAGGAGCGAGCCAGCGAGGACAAGAGCGTAGCGGTGACGTAGTCTAACCATCGTCTTTCCGGTCGCCGATCGTTGTGATGTTGAGGGGCGATCCTCGTGCTGACATTTCGCCGTGCCGCAACAGCCACGCCGTGAACTGGTGAACCGAACGGACGGGGATCCCTGGTGTCGTCCCGGTGGCACGTGAACAATCGCGAGTCCAGTGAACCAGTATTTACGTACGCGTCGGTGGTGTCGCTGTCCCGCGGATTTTCCGGTGTCGCGGTGGTGATCTGTCCCTAATCTGGATCCTGTATGCGCCGTTTGCGAGTAAGTTCTCTGTGATCGGTTCGGGAGCGCCGCTGGAAACAGTGCAGTGACGGAGTTCGTCGTGACGGTCCGCGCGATAAGGTACCGCGAGTAAGGGATCAAACGAGGAGAGGCCCGCGTGTTCTGTAACCGTGACGAGTCGGGTTCGTTCCACCCGTTCACGATTTTCCGGCACGAGTGTTGCACATGGTGCAGTTGAACGTGGTCGTCGTGCAAGAGGCCTTCGCGAAGATTCGTCGCAGGAGGAAGTAAACAAGAAACGAGATCCACGGATATCTATGATGATCGCATCGCGAGCTCTTTAACCTAGTTTCCGTCGCGGTCGATTCTAAATCTCCCACTATTCTCATTCCGTCTTTTGATCCTTACGTAACGCGCCGTCACTCGTCGACGATCCGCACTTATCTGATTTATCAGTCGCGTCTACCTAAGTGCCGGAGCACGTGCGTTACCCGGATCCATCCTGCGGAACAGCGAGCAGATTCGCTCGGCGAAGACGGTCGCCGGTGAAAGGTTCGCCCCCGTGTATCGACTTGCACCGACGAGTCCACAGCAACGAACCCTCGTGTGCCCCGGATTGTCGAAAAGGTCCTCCTTCGTACGCGAGCTCGCAGCGACGGAACACGGCCAGCTATCAATTCCCAAGGAACTGTCGAGTTCAACCTATGACGAAGCTTCCCAGGAACGAGCAACGAGCTTTCCGCGTGCTAGCCGAATCTCTATTATTAGCGGGACCGTCGAATCGACAAGATCGTGCTTCAGGAACACTCTGACGTACAAGGACGAGTTCACGGTGCAAACGGATGTCTCCAGCCGACGGCCGTCGCCAATAGAATCGTCCAGCAGTACGGCGAGTCGAGTCAGCGTTCTGGGCGGATGCGACCCTGAGACCGGTCCGAATACAGCGTCCAGTTCGACGTGATTTCGCGCGACACAGGCTCGCGAGGGATCGGTTAATCTTGCGCCGCGTTGTCCAGACCAGTCAACACGACGTTAACCTTCTACAGCATGGAACGGGGCAGCGGGGGCGGGGGGAGCCTCGAGCTCGCCGGCGGCGGAGGAGGCGGCGGGAACACGGATCTCTGCCTCCAGGATCTCGTCACCGGATCGACGATCGAGCACCACGAACACTCGGCCGCCTCCATGGCCGGCCTCCACGGTGATCATCTCCAAGGAGCGATGCACCATCACGATCTACACAGGAACTCGCACCACGACGGGTCCATGTTGCACAATTCTAATCATCAGTTGCACGACTCTAGCCATCAGTTGCACGCACCGTTGGAGAAGCTGAAACGTGGTGAGTCGGTCACAATATCCAGGGTCTCCACGGCCTGATTAATTTTTTGGCGCGCGGAACGATTAGAGAGCGTGACAGATTTCGGGTCGGGTGTGAGGTATTCGGCGGAACGAGGGAAATGAACGGTGGCGCGACGTGGACTTCCGGGTGGGCGAATTTTGATCTCTGCCCGGGCATGATGGAATGGTGTTCGCGTTGCGTGAGATTAGGGGCTGATACGATCGGACGGTAATTGCGCGGTTTATGGGGGGAATAGAAGTGTGTTCTTGGAGGAATCGCAATTGGACCGCGACTTGCAAAGTGTGCAAGCCGTGCTTGGAGATATTTATTGGGGATTGTTTAAGATAGGGTTGTTCTTCGACTGCTCTGGTCGCAAGGGTTACGATTACGTACGATGAAGTAGAATTTTGTACTAATCAGATCGCGGGTGTTTATGCAGAAGTATACTTTGATGTGCAAATATTAGTTTGTATGTTGCATTTGCATTTCTTTTGTGTCTATTTCGTTATATTTGGTTGGGAGCATAGACGAATTTTTTTAGTCTCGTTTCGTTGTATCACTTTCCAATTTCACGGCACGCAATATTCATTCCAGTGGCGTTTAATTCTTTGACTCAATCGAACTCGGCACGAAAGTAGGGAAAGCATCGAATCATTGCAGCGAAAATTTTGTCTAGAATTATTCTTTAGCGACGACCTGTTATTCAGGTTCGAAATTAAAACTTAATCACGGGCTTCGGAAAAAGTTAAAACATCCCCCATTAAAATAAGATCCACTTTTTGACAGCAGAATCTTCACAAGATAGTTAACTACAAAAAATAAGAGTCTATCAGCGTGAAATTGGAATGTTCGTTATGATTCACTTCAAAATGAAATAATTATAATATTTAGCAAGTCTTTTCCTCCCAATTTAAGTACGATGAAAATCCGTCATTCGAATTTGTTACCTATCTGCTTCCACCTGAAGTTATTCTGAACTCTCTTCTTTGATGCTCAAGAATATCTTTGGAACGGAATTTATTAGACACCAAGTTACATGTAAATCATAAATAACATTTCATATCGAGTACACAAAGGAGTAGTTGTGCAACATTCGCGTTCAGTTCAACTATACTTATCGGTTCTTAGAAACCAGCAATGTTTGCATAATGTTGCCATTTTCATAACCCAGTTAGCTCATTCTATCTCAGTGACCAGCGGTCGTGGTACCAACTTTGTAATCATGAAATTTGAACTTCCGAATTGCAAAGCGATTCGCGATTAACGATACAAACATTTTCGCAACGCCCTAAACACGAGTGATTCTTTAAAACTGGAACTAACAATCAGTCTAGAATTGCCACTACTGTATTTTATCGTCGTCAGAAGGCGCTGCTAAAAATAATTCATCACTTTTTAACGCAACGTTTACCCTCCACCTTAATGCAGCTTTAAAACGAAAACGCAAAGTCGTATCTGGATTCGCGACGCATAAATCAATGAAAGGTGTTCAAGCGTAACCATTTGGATTAAAGTTGAGTACCGTGTCAAAGATATTACTTCGTATTTACGGGGGCATATCAGAAGCATAATTGTGCTCCTCCGCGTGTTTCCATCGGGGATCGATACGATAGAGAACATTGCTTTCTCCTTCATCGGCAGCTATATCAACGATAATCGCTTGTACCGTGCTTGTCAATTCGTGTGATTTTGTTATTTGCGATATTATCGATGTTCCATCTATTCGAACGCGACAAATACTCGTCACCTTCCTGCTCTTAAATCGTGCACTGCGTCGTATCCCGTTATCGTACATCTTTTCAGAATATCTAGTATCGCTTGACACAGCAAATTTGCACGTACGACGCACGGGAAGCAAGATTGATACGTTTGCGCTGCTTTGTCTGAAACAAGTTTGCACTTATTTCACGATTCTCGAGTAGAATCGTAAGTTTCGATGCGAGTAGGAAAAATTTCGTCGCAACGCGTACGGTATGTTTATAGGGGCAACTACTTTGCTCGACGAGGAATCTTAGATCCATCAATTAGTTGAATTAGGCAATGAAAGCTATGGGTACCGATTTGGTTCACATACTTTTTTTTTTTTAACGCAATAATAACATTCGATACGAACAATCGTGCGGCACTTTTTATTGCAACTTCGGTGAAAATTTTCGAGCGATAAAACGATATTGTACGTTGATTTTTGTCAAGTGCCAGCCGGGACCAGATAAAATAGTACGAATAACTGTGATAAGCACCGCACCCATCGTGCGTGATTTCAGCTCCGATACGACATGACGAATGAAATTTTGGTCTCTCGTCCCTGCGCCAGTGCAGTCGCGGGAACTACGTTTGCCCGAAATAAAATGTGTTCCCGCCGGTGAACGCTGATCATCCCTCGACGCATCGACGCTTCACGCGAGTTTCTAATTATTTGGACGCGTGAAGGAAGTCGTTCCCGCGGGCACGGTGACAAGATAAGAAAATTCTGAATTACGATTACCGAATGTCAATAACGAGATAGAACAAACACCTTCGTTAACATCCAAAGCATTCAACCTCCGATGCAGATAAAGAATAATTGTACTCTAAAAGAACAAGTACTATTGTCACTCCTCTATTTATTCGTTGCGTTCTTCGTCTTCCGGTATCAAAGCGTTACAACGAAATTGAATTCCCCCCCCCCCCCCCCCCCCCGAAAGAAGCGTCCATCGAACTCATTCCTGCGCCAAAAACAGCGCAAGTCCATATCGCGTGTATCGTATTGTACATCACGAAGTGGCAAACAAAGCACATTCTTCGTGCGTAACGCACAGCGTTCCCCCGGGACAATAATTTTCCACACTTAACGCACAATATTATCAGCCGAAATCGTCTCCGACTCAATGAACAAATCGTCGATTACAATTCGGAGCGGTTCTTTTTTTTTTCTCCTCGACTCGTGGCTTATCTACGTCTCTCGATTGTGGGAACGTTAGGTGGTTCACGAACGAGGTGAGCGTGCTCGGCGGCCCAATTTTCCGTCGAAAAGCGAAACGCACGGGCTCACGGGGCGGGCGATACTTCCGAGGCCGAGATAAAAAAGCGAGACAACGGCCGCGTGAGCAAACATCGAGGACCGAACCGCGGGCGTATCAGCGGTTCCGTCGGTTTTTCGGCCGGTGGCAGAAACAAAACGGAACGAGGGAAAATAAGAGAAGAACGCGCCGCCGTTCCATCGCCGGTTGGAATAATTCAGCTGCACGTAGCCTTCGTAGCCCGGGACGAAGACGATCTCTCGGTAGCGCCACCACCTGTTTTGTGATTCATTAACTCACCGGCTTATCGGGATAAGGCAGACTTATCCGGGGCTCGAACCCGACACTGCGGCTAAACCCGATCTTATTCCAATGGCATCCCACCTATCCCCGTTTCAGTTTCACTCCCGGTGCCGGCGCGGCAGTTCCCACTTCCAGACCCCCAGGTATTCGATCGAGGTCTTCTTCGTGAAATCGCGACCCATCCTACGTTGCCGCGCAAGGTGTATGCGTAATTTGGACCGAACGATCAGTCCGACTGATTCGTCGAGGATTCGATCGGCCGATTAGTTGATTTGAACGAGACACTGTTTCATGGGGGCGTTGAATATTTTCAGGGATGTGGCTGTTTAGGGCCAGCTGATTTGTCTGTTTTTTTTTTCTCCTCTTTATTCATGAGCGAGGGTATACGTCGAGGGGGAAGGTATTCCAATACTTCGGATAAAATGTTGGAAGATTGTTGAAGTGTTAGAAATGGTACTGGTGACGGGATTTTTTAATTCAATGTAGGAAATGATTGCAAAAAGTTTAATTTTTAAAGCGTGGCACACTATTTTTGCTTCGCTAAATCCTTTCCAATCCATGAGCGTGTATTAAGTTCTATATTATATCGACTGCATTCATATTCCATCTCGCGAGCCTGCAATTAAACGTATTATAAGCTTTAATATCAATCAAGCGTAAATTCGTTCGGGTTTCGTTAATAAATAAATCTCCTCTGTTCCTCGAAATACGGCCAGAAAGTATCGTCATCGTTCATACGAATTATTCATCAATATCTCCGCCCCGAAATTAAAAACGATTCTGCGTTTCACTCTCACCGTGGGTCTCGTTAATATCGCATCAATGCAAAGCCTGTCAATCCGGGAAAATTGGATCGGCGAACGCATTGGTTGATCATCGCTCAGCCCCAGAATTCGCCTTTCTTACTGGACACCCGACGAAAAGTGAACCCTTTCCGAAAATCTGTTATCCCCTTCGGTCAATGCCAATATACCAATATTTTGTCAACAGACTGCCATACGGCCAGTACTGGCTTTTGGATCGAACTCTCTCTCTCCCCCCCCCCCCTGCAGTCATTAACTACCCCTTTATTATCACGCTGCTTGTGTTAGATCTGCTCCACCGGCAGATGCGCCGAAGTCAACCCTTGTTGCCGTCGTCTAATGGTGTTGACAAATTGCTCGGCTAGCCTCTAGGTCTCCCCGGGGAAGCCTCGGTAAAACTCTTCTGGCCGCAGACTCATTGGCATTTAGACGTGCAATCTTTCAGATCACTACGCT
Source organism: Nomada lathburiana (assembly GCA_963667235.1). Lineage (NCBI taxonomy): Eukaryota > Metazoa > Arthropoda > Insecta > Hymenoptera > Apidae > Nomada > Nomada lathburiana. The sequence goes on from OY763905.1 coordinate 5,801,909, forward strand.
ATCCGAATAAGACATATCGGGGTCCCTTCGGTTTCGATCTTGCGCCCCGTGAATTATAACGTGCGCTGAATAACTATGAGAAATGATGCTGATTAATGGCGATAGCAGTTTCGCAGTTCGAAATCATTCGGTGATTTATTAACGCTATCGTTTATTTATTTCGTATGAAATTTATTATTTCGCGCTATTCGTCTGTTAGACATTTTAATTTGGATGTACGATTTTATAATATATAATGATAATATAAATTGTTACGCGATAGTAACATATATTTGGTACACGTTTATCAACGTTTTTTCCGACAGGTAGAAAAATCATTTCGAGTTCTCAAGCATACGCGTAAATGATTGCAGGGATTTAATTAATTTCTCTACGTTCTCCATTCATTTTCGTGATACTTGTTATTGCAATGTTTTTAAAAGTCCAATATCATTTGTGTTAACTTTCTGTGGAATTCAATACATAGTTTATTACCGAATGTTTATCATTTCCCGTATTCAAAACGTTGTTTCCATTCAAGAACGAAATGCTATACCAGACCTCGAGGAGAATCGAACGCCCCGATAAATCGTCAATTTTATAGACGAACATTTCCCCGAGTAGGAACATTATAGACTCGCCGTAGTCAGTTAAGTCGGTCGATGAGCCGAGCCATCAAGTCGATTTTCTGGCTCGATTTTCTCGATCACCGAGGCAATCGTGGCGGTCTTCTAAGCGCGACAGGAACCAAGCCCGTGGGATCAACATAGAAATGAACTGATTTCCTTCCCATTATCTCAGCTGGCGCGATGGTAAGTTGGAAGGCTGTCTGCCTCAGAAACGAGGTTTGTGTTCTTAGTAAGTTTCGATTGAAGTGGGCTGGCTCGTGGTTGTGGCTCGTTTCGACGTAGAAATATCTGTGCGTGCCGATACGTGAGAACCGGCCAAACCGAAAACCATGGGATCGCGCGAAAGTTGCGCCCTTTTGGGGGGTGTAATTCTAGAACTGTCTCAAAATACAGCAGGTCATTCTACAAAGTTCATTCTAGCCTTCACAGGGCTCACGTACGGTTCGAACGTAGACTTGGTTCTTGCCTTTCAATGAGAGGACGGGAATTAATAATCATTTGTCATACAATTAATTAAATAATGGGATCGAGGACAGAATTGTGGTGCGAATAAACGAGATGAGGTTTCACGACTAAAGTACAGGGTTTGGTCAGAAAAATGAAATATAATAGCAAAGTTAATTCTTTTTTTTAATATCCGACATTGCGGCGTGTTTTTGGGCGACACTTATTATTACGTGGGTTCAAAAATATTTCCGATAATATTTTCGATAATATTAAAAATCGTGTTATTTTCTTTAGTAGACAATTACAAATTTGTCTATTTAACGAGGAACAGAGAAGTTAAATTAATATTACTTCCACGAACATTATACCCCGTTTGTCTTTTACTTTGTTTTCGTATTGCACTCGACGAATCATCCTATTCAGTGTTCCCATTTGCTCGTTATTATTTCCAAGTGGCTGCTACCCTAGATAATCTTTTGTTTAGAAAGACGACAAATATACTATCGGGGGCTAGATTGGATGGAGACGAGGAGATTACGTTTCAATTAAATTTCACAGTCACCATGGGGGGTTTTCCTCGGTAGCGCCAAGCCGTCTGATGGCCTTCCAAAGATATTCTATCCGCAGAGTTTTCCGAAACGCGTGTGACACGCGTGTTAAACTCGAAAGACACACTGCCTCTCAGATTACTTATCGCTACCATGTGTTCTCGCCCTTATGTCAAGTTGAAACTAAACAAATTGCTTGACAAGCGCAACCGAACCCTATCCATGGAATCGCTTCTATTCGACGTGTCTATATGTATGTCGGGATAAACAAACGCATTGTTTCGCTTCACACTTCGATATCTGCATAAGTTTCATTTAAGGAAAAATACGAATTCCATTGAATGCATTGTCAATCGGCTTATAGATCAACTTTTTGTAAAATTTGGAAGGCTATTTTAGAATGGCAACGGTAACGTCTCCAACGAAACATTATGCAAAGCTCCATTTGTTCCCCGTCAATATTGCTCGATTCTCAGAAAATATTGTACAAATTCATTTATTATTCATTTCAATGGACTGCCTTTATCATTCAAATTACAATGGAAGGAGTTGCCTGTCAATACTAGCTTCAACCAGAAATTAATTATCACTGACGATAAATAAAGAGGCAGCAGATAACAATTAATTTGCTATCAATGTACAAAGTGTAACGAATCGTTTACACGTATCTCTGCACTGGTCGGTTTCAACAAAATAAAAACAGAAAGATTCACAATTATTTGGTTATCCGCGAACGAAACAAGCAAACCTCCTCGAAAGCGAATTCCTAGCGAACAAAGCTATATGCAACCGAGGCGTTACAAGAAACAAGACCCGACCGCTTATTTTCAGTGCTCAAACGAGCCATTTTGAAACGACAACTTATCGCCATCTAATCCACCGAGCAATTTCTCACAAATATGTCGACAGATTGAGCGTCCCGTTAGCACGCGTCCCTTTCTAATCCTCCAAAGAAAAAAAAAAAAAAAAAACGGGTTCAAAAAACCGAGAGGAAAAAAAGGAAGCTCGCTGTCGAGCCACGTACCAAAAATATCATCGATCGATGACCGTTTCCGAATATTTATAAACGCGTTGCCGGATTTTAAGGCCCGCACGAGTCACTCTGTCCCAGCCGTTGTCCCGGTGACGAGCAAAGCGGACGGCGTGCTTGACTAATAAACGACTTCCTAAGGAAGCCAAGGATTACGAGATTAGGCGTAAGAGACCGAGTGGCAGACTGCTACTTTCTCCGGGAAGATCGTGAAACAGCCTGACCTCACAGGTGCTCCCGCCACAGTGTCGTCCTTCAACCCCCGGCATCTCTCCTCGTTCGAGGGTGGCTGCCCCGGTAATTATCGGCCGTGCGCGGCTGCGGTCGTTTGTCATTCGAAAATCACCGGAACACACACGTATCCAGATACGTGAGACATTTTGGTTTTCCTTGGCCGTGTTAAAGGGAGGGGACAGGAAGTACGTGCGGTCAGCTTCTTGGGGAAACGTGTGAATGCTACGGGGAGTTTTGCGACGCTGTATCTAGCGCACAGTGGGAACGGGAAGTGTTTGGTATGTTGGTTTGTTTGTGGTATTTTGGAATGGGAAATCTTGCACGGATTTAAGGTGGGAAAGCGAGGGAGGACTGTTGCAGAGTTTTCCTTTTCTTACGAGGGTTTTGTTTGGTCGGGATTAATGGCTCGTCGGTTCGGAGTAACAGAGCGAATAATTCAAACGTTTATGCAGTGTCGCATTGTATCGCGGTTTTGATATTTAGATCCTCCGATTCTGGGGTAAATATTTTTTTTATATGTTTTTGTGCATTTTAAGATAGACGCGTGGAAGGTACTTTCATCGGGAGGAATTTATACAAAATATGAAATATAAGATTTGGGAATGTATAAGAAACAATCTATTCAGCGTTTTTTCTCTTGAAGTACCATCAGTAGGGACGAAAGTTTTTTGTTTGCCATACGTAAAAAATAGGGGACTCAAAGGGTCATTAATTTGGATCCCAAGACACGTTCTTGCAGAAGTTGCATCCGAAGGAGAGCAAGTACAAGAATGTTCTGCGAATGACTAATTTCGTGCGACTTTCAAAGGATCACACAGCTGCACGATACGGATATTTTGGCCACCCTTGTAACCCTCTTCATCGCTGACTTACACCGCGACACGGTCCACTAAACACCCATAATTTTTACAGCTCATGCCGTTTTATGCATGCTCGCATATTACCGTTTCATTGGTCGACGATTATCGACGAGGCTTCACCAAGCATAAAACACTTTTTTCGTTTTTTCGTCGCTCCTCATTAATCATAACCATGAAACGCTGGGAAATTAACATGTGCAAGTACAGGAGGTGTCTTGCAAAGTTACGAGACGTTCTCAGAAAATTATGTATTCGATGCTGAAAGGGGCTCAACTTCTGTGGAAAAGGGCGAAAATGTCATAATAATTGTCTTGGGATCACAATGACAAGATAAATTAGCTCTTCGTTTCTAAAAAAAAAAAAAAAAAATGAAATAGCTGTTATCACGAATTTAAAAGAAGGAAGTATTTTTTTATATCTGTAATATCTTCAGGTTTATTCGACCTTAAAAAATGAATTTCTTAATACAGAGTGAAATTGTATGTTGAAAATAAAATTTGGGTATCAGTTGGAACACCGAGGCATAAAGGGTGATATAAATGTGAACATTTCATTGCTCTGCAATCGGAAAATAGCTCCGCGAGTATCGTTTGGCACAGTTAATTATTGAAACCATTAGATGAATGTGTTAGGAAAGAAAATATTGTTGCAACAGTAAATCAACAAAAGCGGGAAATTTCGGTCCTCGTCAAATATTTCTTGATCGATGTCGCGGATATTGGTACAACCTTTATTGCCTCGGGAGTAAAATTTCCGAGTAATGAAAGCACCACTGAAATAACTCCATCGATAATTTTATATCGGATATTACGATGCACCAGCGGAGATTATAATCCCCTGCGTTTTATAACTTTCATGGAGTACGTTAATCGGGTGCGCGGTGTGAAATTGAAAAATAGGCTATTGTATCTGATATACCTTAAGAGATAAATTTTCCTGTATAAATGATTACTTTAGAAAAAAATGAAGTACTGATTTCTCGGAAGAACAAGCGATAACTGTTTACTTAGAATACAGAAATAATATTTCGTTTATTATGATATAGAATTTATACAATGGAATCAATCAATTTATTATTTATTCGTAATATAGAAACCAGTGCAGACGCTTCACAAATTGCTTCCATACAACTTTTACTGAATTGCTTTACAATTAAATGTGGATAATTTGTGAAATGGAATATAATTATCAAATGAATGCCGCATAACTTGGAGCGGTTTATAATATTATTCCTCTGCCATGTAATAAATACCTACTTTTTAAAATGTAGAGTAACAAAATAATGATAGCTTCTAAGTAAAATCTCTGTGTAACATTAATTCACGATAGAAATAGAAGTCATGGCAATATTGTAAATTTATTTTCTAGTCCGCAGGATATTTTCCATAAATGCTACCCCATATATTCTCCTATTCACTTCATGTATATCAATATTTATAGTGACAGTGATCTTTTACAACCATTGTCTGCAGTAATTATAACGTTAATTCCATCATGCAGATGCACATTCAACAGAACCTTGGAACTTTTCGAAAATCAACATCGTTCTCTACTTTTCTCCGCGGAAACGAGTGACAAAAATTACCGCGAATCGTTAAATATCTGTAAACAATTATTCTGTCGCAAGTACCGCAAGTTTTTTTTTTTACCAGACAAACAATAAAACACCGAGACATTTCCAATAATAATCACCTCGGGGTAAACGTGCGTGTGAAATAAAAACCAACCCGCCAAGAAATCGGTCTACGAGCGGACTTTTTTTTCAGTCACCGGGCAAAATCGACGGGCTTTATTCGAGTCCAGAACGACGCACGGTATCCCGACGATGTTGTCTTCTTCGTCGACGTCGTCGGCGTCGACGGTCGCATGCACAGTCGTCCCGTAAAATCCGTGCGGATTAGAGATCCACTAATATATCCCGCGGCGCGTAAAAACGCGACGAGGCAGCTGAGATATTCGTTTTCGTCGTCCCTCTGGTACGCGTCAGGCGCGCGGGCCGGTTTGTCTTTGGCGTAAAATAACTCGAAGCAACGGGGAAAAGTAATAAATTTGTGAGTTACAACCTGTCCGCTCGGCCCTCTAGTTACCCATCCCTTGCCTTTCTTTATTTCTTGCCCGTCCGCCGCCGGTATCTGTCCTCCTTTGCGGCCGCGATTCTTTTTCCGTGTGAAAACACATGCGAGCGGGAAAACGCGACGGCAGAGCGGAGCACGTAGCGTCGCCCTCGTTTCGCTCGTATTTCTCTTTGGAAGGAAAAAAATTACGGAAAATTTGGGCAAGAAGGGTTCGTTGCCTCGGGGGTAGAGTACGTGAGTTACCGTGTGGGAAAATTTCCCTGCCTGTGACTTTGTCGGGGCGAGGTGCAGCACGTGGATGGTTTACTTGAGTCTCGACTGGAGCGGTTTTCGGGAGCGTTCGTGTTGAAGATGAAGCGCGAAAGGGTTGGCCGTTATTTTTCTGCAAGTGTTTGGCGTAGCGAGCAGTCTGTGCTTCGATTGAGACATTTGTGTTTATTGTCACTTGTATCGGAGCTTAGGCAAGGATAGCGCACGAAGTTGAGATATTTTTATGATATTTTTGTAGGATTAGTGTTGTACACACGGGAATTAGAATTTACTGGTTGGAGGGATTTAGACAAGTGGAGCCGCGAACTAATAAATCACTGGATGCAAAGTCTTCTTTTCCGTACTGATCCGTTGTGTATCCCTATTTTAGTATCGTAAAATGTGTAGTTTATCGTGGTGCTCCAAAAGTGGAAGGATGAAAGAGTGGTCGACAATATTTTAAAGATAGGCCGATTGATCGGAAGATGCAAAGATGAAAATAAAGGTTTTCAAATTAGAAATTAGTTGCACACCCGTGATAGACAGAATCAGGATAAGATGTTGAAAAATTCGTCACTGATAAAAGCAATTAATATACAACGTTACTTAAAACAGCATACATGTATAAACAATACTGATTAATTATGCAAATGAAAAATATAATATAGTTTTGCGATATTCACCAAGTACAAAATGTACTTTTACCCTATCGGTTGCTCCAGAATGTTCGTGTTTGACGTTTCTCTTAGTTCCCCCATCCCTTTAGTATTCTCCGAATTCGCGAGAGTAGAAGGATCAATATACGATCTTCTTGGTAAACGGACAAAACGAAATATCACTGAGCCACTGGCCAGTATTGGTGTCGAATGTTTGACAGAAATGGGTGGGGTAGTTTTTGGGCACACACCGCCCTTCTAGGATCTTCCGTTTTCACGTCTCGTGTAACTTTGCCAGGAATCCATAGCAGAGAACAGTGGGGCCGTCAAACGATACGACACGTTAAACCTTCAAGAACCCTGCTGGGGATGCCGTGGGAACTATATGTATAAAAGAATATACCGTACAAAATAGCAAAGAGTCATAATAGTTCTTTGTTTTCGGTCGTCACACGTGGCCAAAACGTGTATACACATGCGTGATTAAAATACGTATCACCGGCAGAATTATTGCACAGATTGATTTGAAACATAATCTTAAACTTATTTATTTTAAATGAGAATTTGTTATAATTTTACAGTTTCGACGGTATTAAAATATTTAGGCGGTTCTGAGTAAAGAGTATTCGAAATACCACAGTGCACCATAATTAAAAAATTAATTACATAGTCTGCTTAAATTCCTATTGAACATATTTATTATTAATATGTGCGACTATTAAAGTCTACTGTATGCGTTCGAATTTTTTCTGAAATATGTTACTATCGAGATACGTGCACACAAAAATTACTTCACAATTCCCGAAGTTATCGCTCATTATTTCTCAACAAACTTAAAAACGAACCATTTTGAACACACTGCGGCATGATCACACTGCCAAATATAAATCCCTTAATCTTTATTGCGGATTCTTGTACATTTTACAATTCTTATCACGAAAATTCGACTGACATGATAATGCATCGCAATAAAGAGAACTTTATGGACGAGAAGGAACATCGTTCGCCTGGCGATCCAGTGCGCCGGTAAGATATTGAAAAGTGAGAAATGATGCCCTATAAATTTCTCCGGTTGAGTAGATCGCTCGTATAGCGTGTTTCGGATCAGGATGTAGATTATAAGATTAACGCTAATCTTGAAATAATACACAGGCGTCGGAACGAGGAAGTTCTAACAGAGTACGTACACTGGTTTTATCAAAACAGGCAAGGTAAAATACATTTTTAGTGCGCCACCTACACGAAACGATACGTGTCGTTCGTCAATTTCGAAATTTCTCGCTGTTACCCGATACCCATAGGATTATCCAGATATATACGATCGTTCTATAAGCGCGAAGAGTAGCAGCTATCACGGGGTAATTGTGAAAGAATACCCCGTGAATTGTTTGTCGTAGGGTGTGTTTATTATTTTTGGAACCGAAAACTGGAATGGTGGGAGTGCATTAAGGAGTAACATGTAACCATTATCTCACTCATTCTATTATTTCGAGAACATTTTAAGGGAAATATTTCGTGGCAACGCGGTCGACGGTATTATTTTCAATTATAATCGTACGACTTTCGATTTATAGAGGCAAACACTGGACACGTAAAATCCAAAAATAAATCGTTTACTTCGTACGTCTTTGATGTAATTCTAATATCTTCTTGATATATTTCCTAAACCCACGCCTCTTCTCGTCCTTGCATCAAAAAAAAAAGTTCTTTCGATAAATTTCGAGAATTGTTTTACAATATTCTCCCCTTTCCAAACTAAACGCTACTTCGGACTTCAGAATCTATCTATTCTATTTTTACTTCTTGTAATTGCTTCTTATGGCGAAGCAGCAGGATCCTGTTGCTGAATCGCCGAAATATTTTTCGCACGCCAACTAATTAAAGTACATAATTGCTTCTCCGCAAAAGTACACATGTATCTATACTTTGATCGGCTATTCTAAGTCCATCTCATCGGTGACGGGGTGACAAATCATCTTTAAACACGTTTTGAATATCATCCGTTTATTTACAACATGTTACGTAGCATCTTTATGTGATCGTGATAAGTGTTACAGTGTTCATGTTCCGAACTCGTGTTGTTTGTCGAGAAGGTATCGCCGATAACGCGGCATCACAGCGCTTCTCCCCAGGAACAGACCTTAACAAACAAACCACTCACCCTGTTCAGGGTAGAAGCTTATCCCGGTGTAGCCATTCGTAGGCCTTTACACGTGTTCTACGGCTAGCCGATCAAATAGGTAACCGATCTGTTTGCGGAGTGGCAGATTAAGAAACTGCTCCACGCGGTTTGTTTGAGGTCCAGTTTTATCGGCGAAATCGTCAGAATAGTTTCGTCCTGCAAGAGAAAAAAGACTCCTCGTAATAGTATAGAAATTGCACCAAAAATTAGTTAATGAATGGGGGGGGGGGGATTGATATGCCATCTATATTTTGCAGTGCTGAGTGGTAACGTTTAGAAAAATTTACTTCTAACACTTTGTTCAATCGTTCTAAATTTTTCTGCTGCTATTTGTTTCTTATGTTTTACGTTTCTTTGTTCCCTACTTGAATTGTTGCAACTTGCATATTCCGTTTAAGTCACGCTGCCAAATATAAAATTTACCTCGCGACGCTGTACCTCTCGAAAAGTTTCTATTACATTTAGTCACAAGTTTCAAGGTATTTCCAATACATTTATTCTCCGAAAGAGACAGATATATTAGCCGTGTTTTTCGCGTATGCTTTATTGCAGATACGTATTTCGAGACAACGATTCCGTCAGTTATCACCTTGTAAACAAGCAATATGTAAGTTCCAGAGAGAAACTGTGAGAGGCTCGGGCACGCCTACGAAAAATGTGGGTGGCAAACGAAGTTTATGCGAGCCGGGAATTTCATCTGTTTTCTCTTTTAATCGAGAGTTCTCTCGATTTACTCGCCGAATCCGACACGATGTTGCGGCTGGATTTATTTCATGCTGGACAATTTTAAATATCACAATGGTTACACTGATTCTTCTCGGAGAGTTATCATTTTAACTTTGTACACTATTATTCACGACTGTAAATATTCATTAATACGCCTATGTTACGTACGCAATCAAAGATGCTACATATTCCGACCAAATATGACAAAACTTATTCGTCCACACTTTTACAATTGCAGTGACCATATTCTCTGGTTGCATTTCTATCACATTACTCTCGCGGTTAGCTAAACTCGTTCAGACAGCAATTCACAAATATTTGTCAAACGAATGAAGCGTCTTCGCGTTTTTGATATCACCTCGTATAAATTTCAATTGCCCCCAGACTTTTACCTACAGACACCGCGACTTGTATAAATATATTTCCGATACAGTCCTCCATTCATTTGTTTCTTCACCCGAAACGTTGCTCCTTCGGTTTCAAATTTGTCCCCGTTCGCAGGCGATCGATCATCAATCACAAAATCAATCAGCGCGCCCGAAACGTTTCTCGGATCGTCCTAATACGAGCAATCACCCACCTATATTTAAATCCCACACCTTCCCACACCGTAAATAATATCCTTGCCGGTTCGTACTCTGCTGCCGTCACGGAGGGTTTTAAAGACGGTCGGCGTGCAAGCTAGCTCGTAACACAGTTGGCAATATCCTGGAAGAGTGACACGCGCGTCTTCGTGGTTCGTTGCCGGCCGCGAGACACTAAATCAGCCCGAGTTACGCGCCGACTAATTGTGAACCGCTTCCCTCCTCCTTTGCCGCCCCCGTGGAAACCAAATATAACTAAACGGAGCGAAACTAAACGGCCCGGCCGATTAACTTCTTCGTTGGCTCGCTACCGCCGACATCTCACACTCGCCAGCCCTATTCTCGACTACGGCTCGTTCAGGTTTAAGAAACCGATCTTTACACCAGTTCTTCTTCTTCCTTTGCTCGCTCCTTGCTTCTCGTTTTGCTGTTTATTTCCATTGCGACGGTATTATGGTGATGGAGATCAATAGCGCCACGGGAAACGAGCATAATTGTTGGATGATTTTCGCCGGGACGGATGAAGTTTTCGTGTAGCGGAGTAGCAATAATTTATCACACGTAGGCACATTTTTAATCGCGTTTGTTGGTAGAATCGAATAGTGGACGTATCTACTATTCGAAACGAGTTAACTGCGAAACCGTAGGGCAAATTGGATATATTATGTGAAAGGAATTTTTGCGAACAGATTTCGATTATTATTTGCTCCGCAATACTATTAATTGTCGTTGGAACTGGTATTCGGTGCACGACAAGCATTCATCCCAAAGTAATGTATATTCATATAATTGATCGGTATCTCGAATCGCCTGGAAGTTATATTATCTTAAATATAAAATAGCATAAGTATGCATATGAAAAAGGGGTGAGGAGAGACACAATAATCTCTCGCTTATTTTCGGGACTTATTTAATTCGATACCAAAACGAGTCTGCACTATGAGATTACTTTCGGGTCTTGCCCAATTGAAATTCGTGCCGCGAGATATCGGTGTATGGAATGAAATTGAATTAGTAAATAGTGGAGATTGCGGAGAGCTTAGACGACGTTGCAAGAGGGTGTGATGCGTTTTGCAGTTTGGACGCAGGGCGGCCCCCGGGACGAGGTGACACCCACGACAAACTCTGGTGGATTTTCTACCGCGCAGCCCAGGTCTCGCACGAACACGACACACAGGCCGGATATTCGAAAAGGTACGCTTCGCTACTTTACGAGCAACTTTTCTACCGCACCCCTTCATTCCCCGTTTATTCGTTTCAAACGAATTCGTTTGACATTTCTTTCTGTTTCCTCTCTTTGCTTATTCTTTACTTCGATCCACGCTGCGCTTCTTGACGATCCACCTGTCGTTTCGAATACCACCGTACGGATGTCTGAACACGTTTGTCTTCGCGGCGATGCATCGAGCGAAATGAAAGTTGTTCGATTAGATATTTGTTTGAAAATAGTTGACAGCGTTAGTGATGCGTATAGAGAGTGATTTGTAACGGTGAAATCATTCGTTACAGCATTGGGACGAGATGTCCGAACAAGACATACTTCTGTACGTAGTGCATCGCAAGGAAAAATTACAGGGAATTGAGTCTCTGTAACAAGCACATTTACAGAAAACCTCAAGTGCAAAGTTGACAATATAACAATGAACGCTCAGTTTAAAAAGACATATAGCATTTGCTTCTCCAAAGCTTCTCCAGTACCTGTAGGTTTCATTCCAATTCTACGTCGAGATAATTAAAACAAAAAGAAATTAACAGCTTCAAGCGTCGAGTCGATCTTTAAAAGGCCCCAAAATGCTAGCCCTGCAAGCATCGTTCACCCTACAAATTTTTCTTTCTTTCATACTTTCCCGCGACGAAATTCATACACGCCATCGATCGCATCAATCGTCGTACCTTTAATTCCCGAAACTTCAGCCACAATACATAATTTCAATCGCTCCGCCCAGACAATAAATTCCCTAAGTACCAGAGGAACAGCACCGTCATACAATCGCGTGTAATCTTCATGCAAGCAAAGACAAAGCTTCGCGCATCAATCAAGCAGGATAGCCCGGAGATTCCCGGCTCGTTTTCACGGACCGTGAAATCAAATGATAATAGAGAGTACCGTGGCCGGGTGCAGCGCGAGAAAGGTGAGGAAAATGCTGGCGTCGTTTGTTTGCAGGTTTGTTCGGCACTTAGCCGGCACTCTCGCAGCCGCCCCAAATCCCCGCAAATTGAAATATCTCCCGGAGTCTTACGGGCCTGGTTAGCAACAAACCCCGGGGACGGATCTCACCTCACTCGTTGTAATCCCGAGACGAGAGCGATGCCTCTCCGTACTCCTTCACGCGAGTCCGGCACGTTCCTCTCCACGGTACCACCGAATCTCGAAAGGTGTTTCAATCCTACATTCTTTGATGAAAAGCTTCCACTCGATCTGGCGAATTAATTTCGTGAAAGGTGATAGGTAGGGATTTTGATGGGGCAATTATGCGCGATATCTTTATCTTAGCTTATTTTATTGGAGCTTCGTATTTTGATAATTATTTGTCGCGCGAAAATTCTGCATTTTGTAGTGGCAACAAGGGGCGGAATGAATACGAACCCTTTTCTCTTTCTTCGTTTAACGCTGGTGAAGAACATTCTTCGTAGTCAAGGAAATACTTTGCAGCATGTCCCTTCTTGTAAAATATCCACTCTAAAGATTTCACGATATGCTATAGTACCGTGTACTTCGATAATAACTTAACGGTGTATTCAAATATAATTAATGCGAGATTAATTCATTAATTTTACAATATAAATAGAGGCGAAAATTGTGCACGATATGAAATACAAATTCGTCGTACACCAATGTTAAAATACAAACAGAAAACCATTAATACTTCTAATTTTGCCTCGAAATTAATAAGATAATGCAACCCCCAAGATCTTTCCTTCGGAAATGTCTGCGTTTTATCTCCAATACAGCCGGTATATCTGGCTCAAAAAAAAAAAGAGGAAAATAATAAATTCCCGTGTAATAACATTGAAAGCCTGGGAAGATTAGGGTGATGCTGAATAAATTCAAACACGGTGATAAAGGCGTCGAACGATTTTCGTGTCGCAACACGGCCGGTATCGGTGCGACCTTATGTCGAGTTGCTACCTCTGTAAATAGGCAGGGTCGTCTTTAGTTAGAAGATAGTTAGCGGCATCATCAGACGCGGTGATAGCGGTGCTCTTTGAAAAAAACGAACGATCGATCATTCGACTGTCAATGCGATTAAGGGAAAACTGCCGATTTGCTGTTGTGGAGTCAGGGGTGAAATACCCTCACCTGTCAATATCACGGCCGTAACAAACGCATTTGAGTTACTCTCAGATGTTAGGGTGCTATGCGCAGGGTGTTCCAAGGAACTGGATGAAGTTATATCTTTGAAACGGTTTGAGATAGGAAAAAATATTGTAAAGCAACATTAAATGATATTGGCCAACTCATAATATTTTTGTAATATCTTCCACTGTTCGAAAAATATCCCTTTGTCGAATTGGAGATCGTGCATACATTTTATATCACGATTTGAAAATGGTTTTAATTATTCTGTAGTATGCCTAGATTTAGTGGCACACGTATAAATGATGAAATATGTAATTTCGAATGGAACAGAGTAGTACAGAAGGAGCTATATTTCTTTATTTTTTCCGTATTCTTTTTCGTTTATCTTCTGCATTTTTAAGGTTCCAAGGGATGGACCCTGATTCGGTGACAATCAAAGATATTAGTCTCGAATCCAGCGTGTACGAAATTACTACTCCAGTAAATTTTCTATATGAGATATCAACGCGTACTACATAGTTGTGGACGAAGAAGAATATTTAATTATTTCCCTTTGACTTCTTTAATATTGCTGGACTATAAAATTTAGGATAGCACTTCCATTGGTAGAACCAACGAGGGGACACAGCTCGAAGACTTATGCGTTCCATATGTTTTCCACGCTTATATCATACAAATTCCTTAGTGTGTTTAATCACGTGGGATAAAATTCTTTTTCTGGTTCAAGGTACAGGGACCTAGCTTTTTAAGCCTCGGGCGATTCAAAGTAATGAATCACAAATTCGTCATTATTTTTATTCATACTCCATTGTGTGATAATTTCAAACAAATATCTTAAATGACAAAATTTATAAAATATCCCAATCGAAATTATACATTCTTCAACTTAAGTTTTCAATTTTCTAGCATTAACTTTCAACCAAATGACCAGTTTTTTAAAGTAAAAGAATGATTAAGCATAGCACCGATATTTACACGCTTACCTTCTATATTTCCCTTTGTTTTACCATTTAAAGATTCAGTAACGCACCTAATTCTAACCATGTTCAATTACGATAATTCGTGGAAGAACAATACTGCTTCAATATGAAAGACACTGCACTGTTCGAGAAACATTCTCCTACTGGTACAATAAAGCACATTAAATTTAAAAAAAAACGAACGTTCCAAGAGCAACTTTAACAAAAAAACCGTACGAATCTTATACAAATACGAACATTTCCCTCGTTGCATCGTGTGTTTCAACAAGAAGTAGAGAGCATAAGTTGCAAGCTAAAGAGATATGAAATATTTGTAGAGTAGGTGTAATCGTTTTCTAGAGAATGTGATATCTTAACACCTTTCAGATATTGCTACACCCACAGAAGTGAAACACGAATTGGGCGCCGGTGGAGGGGTGGTCTCCCCCGACGGTGTAGTTGGGGTGAACAACGGGGATGATAAGGACGGAAAGAAGAACAAACGTCAGAGGCGGCAAAGGACACATTTCACGTCTCACCAACTTCAAGAGTTGGAGGCTTTGTTCTTGAGGAATCGGTATCCGGACATGTCGACCAGAGAAGAGATTGGTCTGTACACGAAGCTCCCAGAACCTCGAGTCAGGGTGAGTGATAATTAATCATTTTTTAAGAATATTGCACATACGAACACGTTTACGCGCGTTATATGAATAAATTCGACTGGGGCGCAAACATTATCATCATCGAAAACAGACTGCGTAAGTTATTTATTCCACAGTGCTTCGCTCGAGAGGAATTTTTATTTCGATCAGTTGCAGTTAAACGATTACGACGATTTTTACGTCGCCGAGTAAATAATTAAGTTGAATTATACGTTGATTAAAGATTTGAGTCTTTAGTTTTCGATTAGATATCGTGTGGATATGGACAGGCGGTTAACTAACTTTATTACTTCAAAATGCCGAATGCGTTTCAATTTAGAACGACTGTTATTAAGCAGTCGTGGGATTAAAGAATTGCTAAGCCGGGCAATTGAATGTTTATCGAGCGTACGCGGCAGTAAAAATATTGAAATATTAATTGAACAACGCGAGGGATCTTTTAAAACTGTCACACGCTAATTCTTCTAATTCTTGTTCAAAAATTTGTACAAGAAGAGTCACACTTCTGACAAACGAGCCCTAGTGAGTCATGAGCCTGTCTCATGATTGATTGTTTCTTGCGGAAATCATAAATTGTGCACATTCGACGTTTTGCACCGAATATTTCGTTGCTGTCAAAAGAGGACATATCGGTATCAAAGTCTTTTTGCGTTATCGGTTAATCGCGCAGGCGTCTGTCGATCACGCGTTTGATTACGGATAAACAATTTCATAGCAACATAAATTCGTACAACTCGATTGTATTCCCCTTTTCCCTTGTCAAATCAGTTGAAAAACACATTCCGGAATGTCTATAACCAGTAGCTACGTTGCCGATCATGAATCGCAGTGACTTGAAATCACGCTGATCAAAGTAGCAACAGACACCTACAATGGAAGCATTGATGCGTTGTGGTATCGATTACAAAGCCAACAATTCATGCTCCTTCTGCCAGATACCTCGGGGTCTCATGTCTGTGGGCAGAACTCCTGGTTAGAAAATAGGATTTGTCATTCTAGCCGTTTCAACGCTTTTTTTTTAGTTTTAGTAAAAACGATGCATATTTAAAGGAACGCAAGAATAATGGAAATAAACAAATACTTTTTTCACAAGAAAGTTTTCGACAGGTATGAGAATTCGCGAATAACATACTCTGTTAACATTGTGCTTCGAAAATGAATGACGAAATGAATCGAAAAGTAACTTTGCCGCTAATTCAGTTTCTTAAACATTCATTAAACACAAATTGCACATTATCATTGCGCGTTCTACAATTAGGAAAGCGATTAAATTGGATTTGGAATTCTTGAAAGCGGTGAAACGCTTCGTACTCGCGTGTCGAACATTACGAAGTTATTATAGATCGACTTTCGTTGCTACAAAAAAAATTCTAATTAAGTTCATCGCGAGTCGCTTCGCGTTGATAGACGAGAAAATGACGCGAATCCACTGCTTGCGCCGCAGTTCGAGTCGGATGAAGCAGCAAGGGCATGCTTCTCGACTTGACAATCCTCGCGGTTTCGTGCACTTCAGCGAGCCTTTGGGAACTGTCATATCAGTAGATGAGAGCTTGGACGAGAAATTGTGTAGATCGGGCAGAAAGAGAGACAGGATTGGAAGTGGGCAGGTATGAGGTCGTGAGGGGTTGCGCAGCTCACAAGGGAAGCTTTGCGCCGGTAAGCCCTTCTGGATTTATAGAACCACACAGAGCATTGCATGGTATTCCCCGCCACGCTGCTGTACGCCATGTACCAAAATGCTGTGGATCGCAACTATAGTGGACGCACTGATGCATTCGATAAGTTGAACGTTCTCATTCGCGATAACTTTCGCCTTTCTTTCATTTATTTATTCTCTTCTTCTTGTCGGGGTTAACACGGGTTCGAGAATTTTCGAAGCTCGTCACATAAGAATTGATGAATTATAGAAAAAGATAATGGGGGCAATAATTGCGAAGATAGTACGCGGGTCATTATGAACAATGTTAGCCATGGAAATCGAAGAACATATTAGAGTTCAAGGGTGCATTAATTATGGTGTCAACGAATTGCAATTATTGTTTTTTAACAGTCTCGCTTTGGACCTTCGTTTCTCTCATTTGGCTTTAATATACCGCTACGATAAAATGGGAGCAATATTTTGAATGACTTCTACTGGCTTAAAATACTTTCTATTATAAAGGGAATATATTGTGCTGTTTTACATAACAAAGTAAGGGGGTAGCATGTATGAATTTCATTTTCTCTTTCACGTGGAAAGGCTGCCATCCAGAATCGAAGCTAGAGTTCTATTCAATTATTTAATCTAAAATTACTTCGTATGTTCTCGTGTGACAGACAAGATTGTTTTAAATAGCTATAGATCCACTGCACTGAATCACACTGACAAATCCCATCAAAGAGCACCCGATAAGTATTCAGGTTTTCCCAATGACTAGTCTACACATATACGTACATAAAACATTTAATTCGTCCGAAACAGTTAAAACTAAAATTTCACGACGAGACAAGAATTCGGCGAACAAAAATTGTCACTTAGCCCAACAGAAAGACACCAAATCAGCAACTACTGTGCACACAGGAATATTTCGTCAGATCAGTTGAACCAGCCGATCGCGTTGCTCCTCGTTGGAAACGCCCGCATAACACGGACATCCGGATAGCAAAATTTACGCGATCCGATTCCAATGCATTTAGTCAACTCTAGCCGCGGCATTACGCTTAATTAATCCCGATGCAACATTTAATGCTCGCACGATAAATGCGCGAAAGCTTATCTATTTTGTCCGCGGATTTGCCGGCAATTCCCAGCGATACCTGAACGGCGGACCGCGGCCGATTGCGATCGTGAATCCCTCGATTCGCAAAAGTCACTTATCTCGACGAAGAAAAAGAGCCGGCTGATTCGTTGCGAAACAAATCCATTCGCCACCGCTTCTTCCCCCTAAATCCTCCCCCCGAACCAACCGCTGTATCGTTCTACAGATTTAACCCTCGACTTAACGAAGTCACGATTCATCTGCAACGCGATTGTATGCACCGGACCGATCTCACCTGGTCCCCCGCCTCGGTTCGCGAAAAACCAATGAATAAGAAATCTGGCCGGCACCATACGATGGCCACTGCCCCGTCGATTCGTAGCCCGAGTTGCCACGGTGTTTTCGCGCTACGGATGAAATGTGTCCAGGCATCATATCGGAGAGTCGGTCAGAGAAATAGAGGAAGAGGAAGGACAGGGTCGACTGGCGAGCAGGGTTGCTCCGAAAGAATGCTAGCATCCGCGGCAGAGAGAATCAGAGAGATAGAGATAGAGAGAGAGAGAGAGAGAGAGAGTAGAGAAAGCAGGAGAGGAGCCAGGTACAGTTATCTGCAAAGAGGCAGGCGTATGTTTCGGTCGGTGGCAGCAGAGCGCGGCTGTCCCAGATAATCCTCCGGTGATTAAGACCATAAATCCATCGGCGGATTAGTATGGTTGCACCGTACACCGCGTGGCGGCGTCGTTGCACGAGACCCTCTCTGTGTTGCAGCCCTCTGGCTGCAAGCATGATCCTCTCTGTTCCTCTCAACCCCTTTCTCTCACCCTTTCGCTCGGTGCGTTCCCTCTATCTCTAGCCGCCTCTCTGTTCGCCCGATACCGTTCTCCCCCTTCTGCCAATGGATTTTGTCCCACTCTCGGCGGACACACGTCGTTGAATCGCGTCGGTGGTTACCCTGCCGGTGGAACAGAGAGATACAGACGAGCACAGGGCGGAGGGGCGCAGAGGACGCGAGAGAATGTGTAACGTACGGACAGGGGGTTGGACACGGACAGAGAGCGAGCGGGGGAGAGGCAGAGGTCCGGCTTACACGCCATGGGAATGGGAAATGGGACGCCACGGAATATAGGTGGACACTAACCGGTATGAGAGTGAGGATTACCGGGCGTCATCCGTATTCGGCCGGGTTAGCGGCTGTCAGCGGCCAATGCCATCGCTGTATATCAATTATTACCTTTGCCATTGCAACGGCCGGTTGCATTCCAATGCATGCACACGTTGCCCTGCGCTGCACTGCGGTCATCCGCTGCATATCTCTCTTCCGTAGGCCGATTTGCATCCCCTGTGCGTGCAACGCTTCGCTTTCATCCCCCGCCGTTGTGCCTACCTGCCGGCTCGTGGCTCACCTTCGCCTACCGTGCGCCCTATGTCTCGCTCTCTTTTCGCGCACGATTGTCGCGGTTCCAACGAATTCCGGGCTGTACGCGGGTTTAACGCGGTAACCGTTCCTGGCAGCCGAGCCCCGCACTCGCCAGCTCGTAAGTTCTCGTTGCGCGCAAAGGCTCAGCCGGGTTGTCTTCGGGATTTCGTGCGCCGCGTGTACTAGGTCTGTGCCGACGCGAGCAAAGATCGCAGAGATTTAACGGGACCAGCGATTGAGCCTGTAACGGCGCGGATATCTGTTACGCTGATACGCGGGGATTTGGGGATAAGCATGACGCGCTTTTTCAGAGCGCTTCGTTTGATTCACGAATGGCCATCTGGATTTTTGTAACGACGCCACCCCCCCCACACACCGAGGGACCGGGCACGCGTTTTTTTCCCCCCGGGCGAAAGAATTCTTTCGAGGGCAGGTTTATCCTCTTTTCGGTGGGTTTCCGTTTCGGGGACGCGAGCTTAATTAGCGCGCGTACCTCGCGCGGCCAAGCGCGGGCGAAGTTTTTAAAGATTAATTGCGACAAGGGTTTAATTGATGGATGGATAAAGTTAAGGTTTCGCGTGGCTTCTGGGCGTTGTTAGATTTATTCAGTGTGTCTGGTACTTTATTGGACACTTCAGATTCGGCCTCCTGTTTGCATTTAAGTGGGTTTAGTGGAAGTAATTTATGCGAAGGAACGAAATTCCGAATGTGAGGTGCGTTTATAAAACTAACAATCTTACGGCGAAACATGATTAGTGTCATATTAATATTTACTTCGTAAGACACTTAATTTGGACTTGCCTATCATTATACGTAATGGTATGATATTATCACTATATCGTTGTGTCGTTCCTTCCGGTTAACAGACCCGCCATTAATTATTAAAACAATTAATTTTGAGCGCATCAAATATTTGAACGGTATGCACTTCATACATTCAAAACGAAATTGACTTATTATCTCAACGCAAATCTACAAAATTACAGGCAAACTTCATCGTAGAAACAGACTGATCATTAAATAATTCTCAAGCATCGGAATCTGTATTAAAAAAAAAAAGTATTAACAAAATAACACATGCTTCATATATCGCATTCTCCTCGCTCTGCGTACCAAACCGAAAGTTCTACTGTAGACAAGAGGATTTAAGCAGCGACTGTGGGATTTTGAGGATAGGGCATTTATTTCTAAAGCGATATGACGGTTCTATCAGAGATTTGCTGGCGCGACGAATCGATGGTGAGCCGGTACGCTGTAAATCGCACGAAGTTAATACCGTTGCGGACGGGGTTGGAAAACGCCGAAGGCCGCCATGCGTGATCTGCGATATTCCACTGGTGGATTACCACCGTGAATATTAACCCTTTACGGTGAATTGTAGTACCAAAGTAACGTATCGAATTCCCGGATTTATTTCGCGGCTGCTTCGCGAAATATCGGACGATATTAAAACCAACGTTTGTGCATATATGGGGAATCGATTAAGTTTGCACGATTTCTTGACAGGCATTATAGGGCTGCGAATTGGTACACGGACGGTTAATATAGTAGACAGGTGATTAATGATATTGGTACTTTGATTATGATATGGGTACTTGCAGTTGGTTCGATTTTAATTACAATATTTGCTTCGTGTTAAGAGCCTGTTGCAATGATAGTGACGACAATTGAAAAGCCAAAGAAACAGACGTAAAATAGTATTATGTAGATATGATTTAAAGAAGAATGTTGCAATCGGTAAAATATTTTAGCCTTGTGACATACAGCGAATCTTGAACTTACTTTCAAATTGTACTTTATTATTTTAATTTGGACCGCAACGAATTGTCTTTCTAAATATATTTCATTAATTCTACACGCTTATCGAGCGCTGAAAAAATTAGGTGCCAGCGCGTTGGATCGACATCTCGATCGACATTCTTTGGAATAATTTGCAGCTGATAAACCGCAAAGGAACGTACTGTTACAACCACCACTCATGCGATTAATGTATTGTGCACCAGCGATTTCTATCTCAGTCCGAAATTTCAAAGTTCAAAATAGCACAGATTCGCTGATAATTGCAGCTAATCAGTTCGTTTTCCGGAAATAGGTGCTTAACGAAATTTTTGCCCCCTATCGGTGCTCTTGAAAGTTCCTGCTCGAATCGCGAGATGATTATTCACAAGCCCGTATCACTCGCAAAAAAAAAAAAAAAAAACGCAAAGAACGAACGATTCCGAGGAGTCGCATAAAATCGCACGGAAATTGGGTAGGAAGTGTTCCCCAGGTGAGACCCCTTCCGTCGCGAAAACGCGTTCCAGGGCGATCTTCGTCATAATTGCGTTAACGACGGACACAGGTTTCGATTTGCTGAAACGCGAGCGAAGGGAAGAAAAAAAGTGGCGGAAACGGGGTAAAACGGAGCCGCGGAGGAGAAAAAGAAGAAGAGGCGGGCGCATTGAATTCAACGCGAATCGATAGCGGGCGCAGCGCAATGAGCCGTAACTATTTATAAATTACAAAGGAATGGCGGAGGCACGAGAGCCGGCCGGGACACGGCATTAAAAATCACGTGTTTCGCTTGAGCTCATAATCTCGTATAATCTTTTGCAAAGTTGTTAATACTCGCGGCTTACGGGTGTTAATTTAATATCCATACAGGTACGCCAACATTGAATATCCGAATCCCACTGGCTGCAGCTGTACAGTCCACTACCACAACGATAAAAAAAATCCATAAAACTGCTCACACCGAGAGAGAGAGAGAGAGAGAGAGAGAGAGAGAGAGAGAGAGAGAGAGAGAGAGAGGAAGAGAGAGCGTTAGCTTCCCATTCCATGTCGTACGCTGGCTCATATGCCGTTTGTATCGTTCAGCGTTGCCCTCCCCGGACCACTTTAATACAAACGATAATACTCGTTTCCGCCGTTTTGCCTCTTTTTCCCCAATTCTTGGCCGCGACCGTCAAGAATTCGTCCACGAGCGTAGGCTGGTGCGACTTTTTCATTCGATACCACGCGCTAAACGAAGAGCGACGTCGTTGCTGAAAATGGTCACTGTCTGATGGCACGATAATTTATTTGCGGATAGACATTGCTGGTTAAATAGTGATTATGCTTATCGTACGGTTTTATTACCCTTCGTTGGCTTTATTGTCTGAGATTTTGTACATATCTATATTTCGAGTTGAGTGATTAGGTCCCAATTGTGACGTCGTGTAAGGTGAACGACGATGATGCACAAGTTAGTAGATAAATTGTTAACTCCAGGTGAATTGAATTGAAAGGTAGTACCAGTCTTGTCCAGTGATTTTTCTTTCTCGTGCAGTAAAAAATGTGTCTGGTTGATTCTTGTCATTTTTTATTATCGTATCGACATCCACCAACGATAGTAAGAAGTAACGATTGCACGATAATTGTAGATTATTCATTGAACATAAGGATAATACTCGACGATACTCCACAAAACTATGTACCGTGGTCCATGTGACTTTTTAATTTAGACGAATAGTTCTGAACGACATCGATTGCAGATAGTTACGACGATAGTTACGCGACAACGCGGCGCTTCGTTAATTAACAGATTTTGCAGATTAGATATGCATGATAATATCTATTTCTATATATCAGCTTCTATTTTCTAGCTTCGAAACCTATAATTGAAAGCAATCCGTGGAAAGAACAGGTTGAAACGATTGGTTTCGTAACGCCAATCCTCTTTAACATCGCCATCGCCTCAACTTCTCTCAACGAATCTACGGTAACTTTATATCGCGATTGACAGTATTGACCGGCTAGCAAACGACAATGACATATCTCTCAATTACGAGCAATGGAATTTGCGATAGCGGGCCAAGTGTTTTATCATATATACAAGAAGCGAAAATTATATTGTGTACCGGTCGAAGCTAAATAGGTTCCAGTGGCACCATGTTACTCTGTCGCAATGGCGAACGATATTTTCGGCACGGTATCAAGTGCTCTCAATTACGTGAGAATGCTTTCAGAACTGTTCGCTAAACCGGGCGTCGCGGCAACGCGTTCTGGAAAATTGTTTCGCGCCCCTGGCCAGGATCCAACCACCGTGAAAGTTGTCTCGTTACCCGTAAGATTTTGAGAACTTCCAGAAACGTCAGGTGCTTCCGTAACAGCCGTCTCTATAATTAAATCTTAGCGTTCGAAATCTTCCTCCTCGATGCCAAGAATGCTTCGTATCAGAACATAGGGACGCTTTGTACAATCTAAAGGACCGGAGACTCGCGAGTCGTGCTCGACACTTTTGCTCAATTCGACAACGGAGTGCGAAACGAGCCGAGGCTGCCCAGGCTAATACAATTTCGAACGCTATCCCTTTATTCCGCACGAACCAAATTGTTGATTTATTGTTCCACCGTCTTGACCATGTCAAGAACCGAAGATTTATCGTTTCGCCCGAGCACCCTTCATTAATGGGTTCGGCAAATCTACTTGCGTAAACGCGTCGCTCAACAAGCATTCCCGTGATTGTTAAGTTGATCCAAGATCAAAGGCGATTCCCCTTGATATACAGTTCGGACAGCGCGATATCCTCGCACGCAGCCGCATATTCATAGCAAACCCTGAAGGATATAAACGCGCGTGCGCGTTCAAGACTTTTGCACGTATTCACGGAAATGCGATACAAGCAAGAACTTCCTCCCTCCGCGTGGGATGTGGCCATCCCGGATGATCCATCTCACCGTTACAGTGAGATTTATGGAGACGCTGCTTCTGGAAACTGAGACTAGCGGGCCAAGGGAGACAGGGACGAGGAGAGTGAAAAAGAAATAGCGAAGAAACGAGAGTGTACCCGCACATGTATAAGTATTGGGAGGGATGGCGTGGTGGATAAACAGTCGTGTCGGCCAGTATTGAGATAAGGAAGATTTTACTGAAAACGGATTTTTCTGATTACGGACACGACGGTCTTTATCCGTTGTCCTCCGCGAATACGTTCAGCTGAGGGAGAGTTTATTTATCGTTAGAAGCATAATCATCGCTGTTTAGAGAAATTTGAAGGGGCCATGTGAAGCCGGAACAATTAATTCCCTTGATTAATGTGGACAGCAATGTGCGATTAGAATATTTATGGAGTTCTCTGTATTTATAGTATTCGCGAGATAATCGTCCCCTCAGTAATCTTCAGAAAATACTACGTTCAATTTGTACAATAATATCTTCCACCCGTTGAAAACCGCCCAGAATAATTTCTAACACTATTATTCCGCAACTATATACGTTTCTTTCCATCATAAGTTCCATCCGCTATGTACCAAAAAATCATCCCCCGCCGAGACGTCCCGATGGCAAGAAACCCACACCTTCGCAAGGTTCCCAGAGAAGACGAGCCACGTGAAAATCAACGCAATCCCCGACGATGTAAACGAAAGTAACCGCGAGAACGGGGGAGGGGTGGAAACAATAATCGTCCCGCAACGGGCACGTCGAAGATGTATAGAGTTGAAAAGGTATCGCCGTGCGCGCGGGGAAAATGGCGAGCAAATTTTCAACCACCGTGAAAATCCTCTCGGGGCTCTCGGGTATCCCACGATGTTTCTCTCCTGGAACTTTACTTTTAATGAAGTGGCGTCCTACGGACGTATCCGAACCGTCCCGCAACGATAACAATCATATCTGCGAACATTCTCCACCGTCGGCCACGAAACGAGTGTATACCGCGAGGACATATTCTCGCTGTCAGTGTACAACGTCCATTCTCTTTCACGGATGAAAAGGGACGGCGCCAGGAAGAGGAGCGACGCACAGACGTGCGTGGACCAAAGGGTCCCGTGGATTTCGTGGTCGTAGGTGTGCGCATATGTCGGACAGACGGAGGGATGGTGGATAATATAATGATGGCGTCGGCTAGGTATGGAGGGGCGGGGCTACGAGGGGATCAATATTATCCTCCTCCACCTCCACCTTCGCGTTTACCTCTTCCATGCCCCTCTCCACCCTGACGACCGACCTTCCCATCTGTATTCCCCTCGAGCCTCCTGTTCGCCACCACCATCGGCGGCGTCTCCACCCTGCACAACCGTCGACCTTCTCTCCCTTCTACCGTCGCACTCCACCTTCGCCTCCTTCTCTCCGACGTCTCTCGTCTTAACGCTTACGAATCGAATTGCCGGGCCGACGGGACGGGACGGGACGCGACGCGACGCCTCGCCACGCTCGATCCCGTGTGCGTGCCCGCGTATGGGTGGCTCGGTCCTCGAACACAGATTGTGTATCACGATAGAAGGCACAAGCGATTCGTTGATCACGAGCAATGGTATCTCGACGGTCGACTGGATTCCTCTTTTTCCTCGGGCGCGGTGGATCCGCATCGTTTCGACGGCGCGGCAGGGAATGTGCATCGCGCTGTTCCTCACAGTCTGGTCGGAGGGTAACAGGGGGTGTGATGGATGCGATTATTGCGAGGTGGCGCGTACACGTCTGCAGGCGTCGGTTCATCGGAAACGTGTTCTGCGAGAGAATTTTCGTCGAATATGCCGGAAGATTTTCACGGCGGTTTTTCCCTTTTGTATGCAGGTACAGGCGAGTTTGACGAAGACGAGGTGTTTTAATGTGGAGGGGGTTGCGATTGAAATTTGGGAATCGGCGTTTAAGTATCGTGACATGTTTTTGGAAGTAGTGGCCATCGAAACCTTTGCGGGCGTTTTGAGTACTTGAAATTTTAGAATTGATCAGTAATCAAGTTTTTATCCGTTGATCTGATGGTAACGTTCTGGCCCTTCTATTTTTTATAGAAGGAAATTCGATGGTTCCCTCGTGTCACATGAACAATAGAAGAAAGCCTATTAGAATAGTTTTAGAATAATATTTTTACAAATGATTTTATCGTACTAGTCCTTCAACATACTTGAGAAAGTTCCTAGAAGCTCTTGATTATTAAGGAAATAGTTCTAACTATTTATATGAATGTAATTATTGGTTGTTAATCCATTGTTTGATTTATTTTGTGGGAGGTAATTGGGATATTCCGAATATAAATATATTTGTCTGTTTAATGCGACAGCGCGGGCTTCGGTACGGCGCAAGTAGAATCAGACACACGCGTCAGACAGGCGATACTCTATAGGAGACGTGCTGTCGGTAATATGAACTAAATAAAACACATTGCCCTGTTCAGAATATGTTTAAATTCTTTGTTATTTGCAACCCTTATAATTTATTATACATACATACATACACACATACGTGCACATTCGCAATGGCTGAAATGTATTATAATAACGAAATAATTTTTTAATTACTCCCCTATCAATCTTTCGTTTCAGTCAAATATACCCCCCACATTTATATTCTCGCACGTTTATCGATTTACCATCAATTATCACAGATTTATAAGTAATAAAAAACTTTGGAACTAACATAAGAAGTTGAATAATCAATTTTATTCCCGACAGTGACAATAGAGAAATCCAAAAATATTTTATAACAAATTTGGTAAAGTCAATAATATTTCAATGTTTCCCCTATTGTTTAATTTCTTTTTACATAAGAACCATTGAACCAGGGCAAGGACTACATAGACATGTCCAATTTTATCTCACAAGGAAACAAATGGGTCGGTGGCAAATCCACAGTTACGTCTTCAGATTTATACTTCGAGCATTCCTCTTTCGTTCTTATCATCATCGTTTTGAATAGTACCCGAAGTATTTTCGATACATTAATTTGACATATCTCCCGGCAGATATCATTCTTCCAACGAAATCCTTTTATTTTAATGTTCCAAATAACTTGAATGAATATTTCTCTGCAACGACGGCGAATTGAAAAGAAAAAAAAGAACAGCGACGCATTGGGGGAAGAAAATGGAGGAGAAAGAAATAAACGAACAGCGTAGCTATCCAAGAACCGTCCGAAACGAATCGCGTTTATCCGATTGTTCAGTAACCGTTGTTAAGTCGTGGGATTACCTTGTATGGGGCAGCGTTTTCGGGGGTGTCTCTATATTGTCGAAACGTATATCTGACACCAAAAGAAGGCCAAGGGATGCTGCACGAGTTGGGGAAGTAGAAGCTGGCCTGCTGGTGGGGACTTGATTGATGAGCTAGCCCCGGTCACGGTCTCATTACATTTATATAAGCTTTCGTAGATTGAGCCGTGCGCGGAAGCTTACGCGGTGGCGAGGGGTCGTGATTTGATGAGGTTTTATTGCTCGGATGACGTGACGGGAGCCATTGTTCAAGAGATTGTCGTGCGGAAAACATTGGATTCGATTTATCGCGTCTACCGGCTCGCTTCTCGAATGCCATCGCAAATACTTCCATTGAGCAACGTTTCGAACGACTGATCAATCACGGAAACGACTGAACAATAATTGCAGCATACGATGCGTTCTCTTAAATCATTGCCAATTTGTTGGAAGGATACGTTCACAGTCTGGCCAGTGTTTGTATAACATCTGTGTCGAATTTGTGTCTGCTATGATGACGATCATTTCGTAACATTTTTAATAAACGTAAAAATAGTCGGTCGATTGGAGAAAGAATTTTCAGGGATGATAATTTACTAATGCAACTTCACAGTTGCATTAGTCGCAGTTCCAAGTAGCTTTTTTTTAAAGATGCAATAACATTTCTTTCTTTCATGCATCAGGGACCAAATAAAAATGATCTAAGAAATTATACTTATTTCTTTCAAACAAATTCGCAGTAAATATTCCAATCGGATTCAGAAAGTCGGCATAAAAATTATATCGTTCATATGCCTTCTATTAAATACCAGCAGAAAAATGACATTGTTCGCGTGCCTCCCGTCGAGTATCAACAGAATAATCCTCCATCTTAAATTTCCATCCACCAAACGTTAGCGTTTCAATATCGAACTTCAAACGATTCGCCGTCAATTATCGTCGATTAATCCGTCCAACGAGCCACCACGTTATTCCTCCTCGAGATGGTGGCGAAACTTCATCGGACGGTGCGTCGTTCGCCATTTCGGTTAACGCCAGTCCGAACCGTCCTCACAAAATTACCAGTATACCGGTCAATCCGGCGATCCTCAGCGCAGCTGGCACGATTGGAAAGTTCATTCGTCGGGTTCATGAACAGCGAGCCGTGTCAGGCTCGTCTTGTACCGAGATTCTGCGACGCTGTTGAAGTTTATGGGCGCGGCCTTGTGTGTATACGAAACGACTCGCGCGCGCCTTCCGAGAGTTTATTGATTCTCGAGCCACGGCATCTTTCGGCCGCCGTTCTGTCCTATCGAGTTTACTCCCCCTTTCTTTGGCTTACCGTCGCCCCGTGTCATGTCTACGGGGTTGCTTCGTGAAATCCAATGATGTTCCTGCCCGCGGAGGAAAAGTTTCCTCATACGCCTCCGTGCGGAGGGGAAATATTTTTCTTCGGCAACGAGGTATACCGTTTCGCACGAAATTCATGGGGGAAGAAAGCTGTGCCGGCTTCGCATTTCAACGATGTTTACGGCTTTGATGTCGTTGGCGAAATACGTTGTTAATGAACGGGCATGTTGCGCGTAGTCGACGAGTGAATCGTCGGTGTAAGCGGTAATGCATTGTTCGTTTGATAGAAGAAATAAGGAAAGGCGATCTATGAAACGGGGCAATGTATTTAATTCTCGTTCAATCGTTTGCAATCGTTGCCTAGTGTACGAAAAACGCGTCGGCAAATCTGGCGTTGAACTATTCGAAACCGCCGCACGCGGTTCGCGTCCGCGATTAATCAAAATCGGGCGAACACGCGTATCAAACAGCACACGTCCCACCCACCCCCGAAGTGAACCACAGAAACGACGGTCCTAATTCCTCGCGAAGGGCTCGAACAAAGGTCTCCATTAATGCCACGCCGGTGTTAATCCCTCCGATCCGGCGTATCATAACGGAGAGGTCAAGAAGTGCGCGCGCGGTTCGAGAATAATCGGCAAAAGGGAGGGCATTATTCTTCATTAGCCAGTCTTCTTCCCCTCTTTCAATGACTCGTCGCGCCTCTTAGCGTTTCTACAGTGTGATCGTGGGGCCATCTATCTTCCGAAGGATCCTCCGGTCGCTTTTGTTCCTCCCTCGGTATCTTCCCTCCGTCCTCGCTTCCTGCTTTCCATTCTAACCGAAACTTCTCCGCCAATCGGCAGATAGCTCCTCCATTCTCAGATCCCCCCCGGCCACGGTGTGTTCCAACGTTGGCTGCCTCCTTACAGTTACGCGAGAGCGGGCCGTGTATCTGAGTGCAACTACCCGTATAATTGTCAAGGGGAGAGTTGGCCGGGCTTCGTAGAAGTAGCAACACGAAGGAGGGAGCAGCCGAGACGAAGGGACGACGTCGAGGTTTGAAAGGCGTACGGGAACGGGAAGAGGGTGGAAACGGCTGACGAGCCGTTCGCCCTCGCGCAGTATCGAACGCGGAGAGAGGGCCGCCTTGAATTAACGCCATCATATTTCAGGATGGAGGAGCTCGCCGGGGTTTTCTTGCCATTTGTCTCGCTTGCTCGCTGTCTGCCGAGCGGAACCTTCCACTTGTCTCGTCGCTCGCCCGTGAATAAGAACCTGGATGAACGAGTGCGCGCAACGGAACACGCGGAAAAACGGACTAGAGACGCGGCGAGCGTTCGTTAACGACGCGGCTAGATTCGAGCAAAGGGGAAGGGATTTCCCCGTTCGATGGTTAATAATGGCGAAGCTTGATTAACGGGGGCGACTCGGGTGGGCGCGGTTTAGATAGGGGAATTTTTTCGGGCACGCTGCAATTGCTGCCTTCAGCGCGACGTAATTGTTTCGCCGCGATAAGATAAGATAATTTCCGTTAATTGATGTAATTTAGGAGTGTTTTCTCGTTTCGCGCGAGATACGCTCTGGCCCCGTGTCCCATTTGCGGACGTTGAATGTTCTTTCCCGTCCGATCGGGGAGGGGAATTATTACTTATCCGCGAGTACTGGCTATGCTGAAGTAATGGGGAAATTCGTCGGCTAGTAGGTACCACGGAATCGACTTTGCATAGTGGAATACGATTGAAGATGCAATAGGGACATCCGACTCTCAGGATGCTTCACAAAATTTCCGGGGACGATTTCATATTTCGGATCTCAAGGATCTACGCGTGTACCTTATCACTCCGATATCTAACTGTGCGATCCGTTCTGCTTGCAGGTGTGGTTCAAGAATCGAAGGGCAAAGTGGAGGAAGCAGACGCGGAACACGAACGCCGCCGCCGACGCGGTGGACTTTAAACCGGGCTTCGGTGCCCCGTT
This sequence comes from Nomada lathburiana, assembly GCA_963667235.1. Classification (NCBI taxonomy): domain Eukaryota; kingdom Metazoa; phylum Arthropoda; class Insecta; order Hymenoptera; family Apidae; genus Nomada; species Nomada lathburiana. The sequence continues at coordinate 5,832,397 of OY763905.1, forward strand.
CATCGGCCAGTCTTTCGCTGACCCGGACGCCCTGTACGGCTCGTACAGCCCGTACAACAACTGGCCGGCCAAGGTGTCCTCTCACCTGAGCAGCAAAAGCTTCCCCTGGATGAACACGCTGAGCTCCGTGGTGCCAACAGCGTCCCATCATCATCACCACACTCAAGTCAGCCCCGTGAATTGTTTCAACGCCGCGGCAACGTCCGTCGCCGGCAACCACATGGGCGGGATGCCCGTGTCCGTTGGCCAGGCGGCCACGTCGATGTTGCCTGCAATGGGATCGGGTCTTGGAGTGGCCGGTTCACCCGTGGCGGCGACAGGGGCCGCGTGTCCCTACGCGGCACCGGCGGCCCCCCATCCTTACGGGCCATCGGTGTACACAGCGGCACCGGAGAGCAGCATCGCCGCGTTACGGCTGAAGGCCAGGCAGCACAGCAGCGGGTACAGTTCCTTCAGCATGGACAGCACGCCAGTCTCTGCTGCCGGCAGTCCCATAGGTTCTAGGGCGTCCTCCGTAGGTGGTAGGCTCAGCGCGTGTCAGTACGCCCTGACGACTGCCGGCGAGGCGAATCCACACTCGCCCAGCAGCGCCGAGGCTCACTTGAACGTGACCGCGAGAGCTCAAGTCTGAGGTGAAGCGGGGGCTACATCTAGCCCCCATCACCACACTGTATCCACGAATTCTGGAAGCTCTTTGGCCGGCTTCGGGAGCTCTTTGGGCGGGGGCAGTCAGGTGGTACCGGTGGGCGCTACGGGGAACGTGCCCGCCGGTCAGCAAAACGACAATCAGCTGAGGTCGCAAGAGTGACCCAGGCCTAGGTCCGCCGCCTCGCCGACCTTGTCGTCGACACCTTCGTCGACCACGTCCCATCATCCTTACCTGATGTACGACGAGGACGGGACCACGGCGGACCAGAAGATGGAGGACAACAGAAGCGTGGCCGAGACTGGAGGTGTCAGCGGCGAACAGGTTATCGCGGGAGCTGGAGGTATTGGAGTTGGCGTTGGAATCGGTCCCGGTGGGAGCGCCGGTTTCGCCAGCTATTGGCAGCACGCTACCACCGCCAGCGGATATTGGCCGTCGTTGCTCGACTGTTGGACCACGTCGTCCATCGCCTCCAGCTCGCTGTCTCTGCCGTGAGACGAGAAATGAGAACAGCGGACGTCATCGTGATGGCAGCGTGGTCCTCGCAAGTGATCCTTAGCGCCTGACACTAGATTCGGGAATGCTGAGCGCTTTTTATTATGTTTCCATTGAGGTATCTTAATGTTTCAAGGATTCGGAGATTCTTCAGTCGATTTCATTCGTTTCGATCTGGGAGCGAGATTTTTTTTCAGAGGACTCGCGGCAATAGTAACGATGTCGTATCGATATAACGCGTCGTACGCTGTTCTTCATTGTAATTTCGCGCGATTTGACGACGCTTTCTTCCTACTGAGGGGGGCGGGGGGAGGGGAAAGAAGAAGCGCTGTACATAGGATTGTAAATGCACGGACGATCGAACGATTATATCGGTATACATGTATTTAATGTTTCGAGGTGCATGCTTCATCCGTAAAAATAAATGTTATTGAGAGAAACGGTTTCGTAGGCTGAGATCTTTCAGTTTCCTTCGGATCGGTTGGGCTTCGCGAATTTTTACCGCACCGCCGTTTTTCCCGCAGGAAAATTGCGACGTGCGTTTGACAAATACTCGAGCCAAAGTGCAATATTTCGGACACCGATGGCCGCCCTTCTCGACGTATGTCGCTGAAGAGCGTGATCCATCGTGCAACGAGCTTTTTATCTTTAAAAAAAAAAACATTTGATTTCCGCTCATAATTTTCTTTTCTCGCGTGCCACGGAATATCGTGCGTTTCGAAACAAATTTTCACGGGCAACGTCGACGTCTGCCGCGGTGTGTACAGTCTTTCAAGACTCCAGAAACGAAACAACAAAAAAAAGAAAAATTAACGTAAACTTAATCGCAATTTAGATGAATAACGAAAGGGGGAAGAATGGGTTGAATAATAAGTGATCCGACACGGATCAAGATGTACTCACTATTCTGTAGATAAATGTATAGTAGAAGCTGACTTTACGCGGTTCGTCAATACCCTTCAGAATTGTTATATTGTAATGACGATAATAATAACATTATCCAGCGGAATACCAAAACAGTAATGCCACACGGAGGCTGTAAGTAAACGAAATGGCTAACGTCGCGCCAGCGAGCGGTGTTTTTGTACAGTGTACGAGAAGAGAAATCACTTTATCGATTATGCGTACGTTATAAATATTATTAATGTTATTGAATAATTATAAACTGTATTCGATATCTTTGCAGGGCACGTGTAACTGAACTTTCGAAATCCCTCGATACGTCCCCTTTGCGTTACAGTATTTGGTCACGTTCAATTGCATCCTTAATAACGAAACTGTCGCGCCATTCTTTTTCATCGATTGAACGTCACGAAGCGCCTATAAGTTAAGTCGAATCAGGTCCTCGCCCGATCAGCTGACCTGGATAAGTGCGCTCGCGCGACACCGGCAAAGTGAAATGAAAAAGAATGCCGATCGCGAATCCAACGCGGAAAGGAAACGTTTCGAATCGATCAACTTCGAAAGTGAATGCAGGCATAACGCTATAGAACAAATAGTGACGTAAGCTAGATTTAAGAAACGACCGCTATTTTGTATGAATCCCGGTGTCGTACAAATGTTCGTCGTAATCACATATCCCAGTTCTCGCGGTGAGTGATTGCAAATGCCCGCAGAAAGAATGTTCCCATTCTCGTCGTCGTTTCACTCACTACGTGTAAACGTTCCTACTGGGCGATATTGAGCGGCGTAAGGCCCCGTTTGTAATCTAGTCACAATAAAAAACCAATTCTACTCTAAGACGAAGTCGTGCCACTGCTTCATCGCCAACCTGTCTCGTCCGTCGTTTAAGTTCACGTTTCTCAACACGGGCGAATTTGTATTCGACGTGGAGATGGAGAACGGATAATTTGGTTTTTTTTGTCGTTGTTTTTTTTCGATAAAGATTTCCTAAAGGGTCGTCTCGCGCACGATCTTTTTTTAAGGAGTACGGTGTACTCGGTTAAGAGATCTCGAGAATGTTAAATGATTTTGGGCGGAGCTCTATGCTGTTCCTTCTATTTTTGTTGGTTATCTTGAACTAGGTTTATTTAACGAAAGACGCGCAGAGAATTCTGTCCGCGACAGAAGTTATCATGATTTATGTAGACCGCCGTTTAAAAGTATTTGCCTACATACAGCTGAAGTGACTACGGCGAAAACATCTGTGTAATTAACATTTCTTGGCTATATTAATAAAATAGTAGAAAATCTGGTAAAAATAGATATATTTCTTCCATTGCACGTAACGATATGTACGATAGAATTGTATACGACATCTGTTGATAGCGGGTACAAAACCGTGACATACTTTCGATTAATTTTTTCATGTTACTTGGTGTCTTTTGTTTTCAGTATTGTTTATGTGCATTGCAGTGCAGCACAGTAAGCTTGTCCTCAAAATTCTGGGAGAAGTAGTGGTTAACTTTATGACTGTATCGAGATATTCAAGAGGACTTAACGGCAAGCTTTCTAGCCCCTTCTGAATAATATTTTCTGCAAATACAGAACGATACTAAACATTAAATAAACATTGACTGCAGCAAGAATTTTGCAATCATTTCTAAGGAATACTATTTGCCTTAATTTTATTATAAACCATTATTCATAGGTAGGCAAATATTTTCAGGCGGTAATATCACATCTGTCAGAAGCAGTTCCCTAGTGTTGCAAACGTTATGCGCACGAAACCCAGTTTCTCTTGTTACACTGATATTAATAAGATATATTAGGACCATTCTAACGGTCACTGGCCCAATTATAATGAGAAATTATGTTCTACTTGTTTAGAATATTTTCTAATATAATAAGAGTACAAATCACTCATTTATTTCGTGTATTTTAATACAAAGAACAAAACATGCCATGAAATTTCTGTGCATAAGCCTATCATCGTAATACAAAAATCAACTAACATATCGTACAGGCATGAACCCACTTTTTAGTTCAGTGATCGCAAGGAAACAATAAAGAGCAAAGCAAAAAAGAAACCCAAATGCGGCGATTCATAATTATACACATGAATACAGTGCAATAGCCGAGCTCCTCAATTTATTCAAGGTTCAAGTAATCTCTTTTCCTCGCCACCTGTACCTCCTAATTACGCGGTTGCTATTGAATTAAAACAGAAGCCGGAGCAATGAATTCCGATCGATGATTGGGCTATTTATCGGTAGTTAGGCTTCTCGCATTACACCCCCCCCCCCCCTGGACATTGAGGGAGCATCGATAACCTTTCGAATCTACATGCATACCGAGCGTGTAACGTGTTGCATTATGGTGGTCGGGGAAAAGCGATAAATTATGCACCCTCCACGGTGGCACGCAAAGGGTCGCACCGTGCCAGGCAACCCCTCGTCCCGCTAAACTAAACTAAACGTATATTACGATGATCGTCGCGTCGTTAATGGCACGGAGCAGTAATAAGATATTGCTGTCCGTATGTTCCAAATTGTATGCGACGGCGGTGCATTTCTCGTGATTTTAGTGCATTTAACCGAGACAATAGAAACGACACGGAAAATAAATCATTATGACGAGATCGTGAGAATTATCGATATTTGATAATAAATATATTCCGCAACTGGAAATTTACGTTCTGTCCAAATTGAAGCGGTACGCGCGGGGGAAGTAATTGCAAGATGATTATTTATTTAGAACAATGTATCGTTACCACTACTACTCTTAATTTCAATTGAACTACAATATGGAAATTTCAAACGGCTTTTTTGTATTGCGAGTAATTTGTATAAATTATCTCTGCTCAATGTAATTGCATGTTTTATTATTGATATTTATTTCGGAGAGGTACTGAACTTATAGTTTGTTTCGTTGGTCCTATTATTTTCAATCCAATAGATGATAAACAAGATTGGATTAATTATTGATACTGATAAGTGTGCAATTTTTTTATGACGCGGATATATTCGAACCGTCAAATTTATTGGCCGATTCGTTTAATAATTTATCTTCTATATCTGTATTTTATTTATGTGCATTATATATATGTTGGAAGCCGGCTGAGCAGCTTCGTTGAACTTTTATCGAGCGCAGAAATCAATTTCTGGAAATATTTCGGCGAACTGTCGAAAACTCTTCTTTGCCACGGAAATCAATTAAGTGAACCAATGAAAATGTTGAATGTTTGAATTTTTTCTTTATGTAATTCTTAGATGCGAAATAAAATGAAAATTGACAGAATGATAAAGGGATCCGTGGTATCTATAATTAACGTCCTAATTTCACGAGGATTCTGACAGACACTTTGAAACACCTATTAATTATAGGTACAATGTACAAAGAATGTTTTATCTCTCTGAAACTTATCTTCTTCCGTAATCTTATCGCCTAACTGGCGTGCGACACACTTCTAACGAAAAAAACCCGCGCAAGATGAAGTTTCTTGTAAAGTTGCATTTTCTCTCTATTCCTTAACACGTGTTCTCACTTTTCCCCCTTCTGTAATATTCCGTAAAGAAGCGATGGAAAAAATATCACAGATAAACTGTAATACAAGAAAACTTATTACAACACATAGACTGGACACATTATTGTGCATAACGAACGAATTGCAAAGTATGAATTACAAGCAGAGCATTTCACAAGATATACTAGAACTGGAAATAAAGAACTGGAATGAATAACTTAAAATAAATTATTGAAAATTTACAAGGCGAAAAATAATTTGGAAAAAGTTAAAAAAAGGTACAACAATAGACAAAGGCATTATTCATATTGTTCTATCACATATCTTTCTTTCCATATGTTGTAATTATTATTACGTTAAATAAATTCTACAAATCTAGCATACGATAATATTCGAATAAAGGATGACAAAAAAAAAAAATGATAAATATTCTACAATACCACTACAGGATTTTAACTATTACATATCTACGAATTCTCGCGAAGTTCTAGCCAAACATTCACATTTTGCGAACCGATTGACAAGGTTCGCTCCGACAGGGGCAATTCTACGTAGAAAAGAAACGAATCCTCAATTCGCCCCCTTTCACCCATACGCGACTTCCGTTGAATTAAGAATGAAAACTGTAAAATTCGACTGTCCGTACTGCCCGATCGTATGAATAAACAAGACCAACGTTCCCCGACATTCTTGCGACGATATCGCCAACGTAGTGCACCCCGACCGTAAAAATTTTCGACGGGACGTCGTCGTTATCGACGTCGGTTTAGGCGCAGTCACAGTAAATCCGGAAACTTGGTCGTTGCTCTTCCTTCTCGACTGCGTATCGTGAACCGCGGGACACGGGCACGCGGATGAGTCTCAGGCCCACAGAGATTCGAGGATTTAGCGAGGGAATAAAATCCGATACGGCCTCGTGAATATGTTGTCGTCGTAGTCCGCTCCCCCGAGGATCGTTCGTACTCTGATGTTCGACGGAGGAAACGAATGTTCAACGCGGACCAGGGTTTCATCTCCACCAGCTGCTCGTGTCGTTTATTCGACGGTTGCTCGGGTTATTGACTGTGAAACGGAAGCATCGTTGAAATAGTCCGGGGCTGGAAATGGAAGGACGGGACGAAATTGTTGCAAGCCAATTCGTGTTTGCTCGTTTATCTGTTGCGCGGATTAGGCTATGAATCTTTGTAGAATTTTAAGTACGGTTCGTCTTATTCTTGGGAGGATTTCCTGGCAGGAAAGAATTTTCGCAAGTATACGTCCCTATGATAATATTGTTCATCCGTTGTGTATTTAAAAAAGATGTTGTTCATTTTAGATCTGACGAATGTAAGGCACAGTAGTAAAATAATAATTTAGTTTTTTTGTTAAGTTAGAAAAGAGGACATTAATTGGTCATAAATATTGTTCGAAACCGAGAAACATATAATTTCGGTAGCTGTAACATAATAATTCAATAATTCTCATTCGCAGAATATTAATTTATGACACCCCATTGAATGTACACTCAGAGTACGATAAAAATCGGCTCTTTTTAAAGCCAAACTCACTTAATATATAGCGTCTCTTCTCAGAATCGTATGGCAAATGATTTGGTAACGTCACAGTCATTTCAACGAGTCGTAAAACTTTTTACGCGATTTCTAGGCAACGGTTAAATTAAGGCGCGTGCGAGGAGGTTGTCGATGGAAACGGGATCGGCAAATAGTGTGCGAAAACGACGAGCAAAGTTTGTTCTCGAAATTCGAAGGTTCCGTGGCGGTTCAGGCGTCATAAAATTCGCGAAGATTACTCGTTCGAAATATCAGGCGTCTGAGCAAGATAAAACGGCAATTAATATTAACTTGAGCAACGTGTCTCGCAAAGGGTAATAAAGATACCATGTTTCGTATCTCCGTTAACATCACCCGGAGACATTATCATTGTTCCCGTGCATTGGCGTAGCCTCTGATCACATTAACACGACCTTCGAACATGCTGCAGATCGCTTTGACCAAGATCAGTAATGTCACTCTTCGCGCGAAGTTTGTCTTGAACGAAGATGTACAGCGACAGTGCTGCTAGATCGATATACCCGAATATCGATACATTTTTTCGACTCGATTCTTGCTTGAACCAAATATACATGATCTTTCTTCTTACCTGATTCTAAATAATAATATTTTTGATTATAATTGATAATGATGATTTGAGACCTTCGCAATTTTCAAAGTGCAAATGTTACTTCTATAACGCGAGAATTAATGTGTAATTTTCGGTATTCGAAAAGTGTTCTGCTGCAGATTATCTTTTGGCTTTAACTAATTGCTGATTAGTAATACCCTTTGCCATCGAGTTATCACATTTTTTTCGCGAGCGAAAGATTATGTTTCCACGCGAAGTTCATAAACGATGAATATTTTCTGACAATTGGTTTATTAATTTATTGGTCTACGCTTTTTTGATGACGAAAGTACATTTCTCGTAACTCTTGGCGTGATAAAAGAGAGCAACAAATTATTCTATACAGTGGTTTGACGAGTATCTTTCATAAAGGGGAGACAGCCCATGAAAGATAACGAGCAAACGGTACAGGGTTAAAATTTGAACATTTGAAACGACGACAGATGTAACTTCGCATTAAATACTTGTACAAATTATTCGTCGTTTAATATTAAAATGGACCAGGAATTATTCTCCGTAATGAAATGTTATCAACTCTGTTTGATAACAAGGTACTTGTTAAGGTATTCCGTTTTAATGGACCTAATTCCAGTTTAACCAAGTTAATCGAAACATGCTGCGGTTCTGTTTCGTGCAATTCGCTTATTGGATTCCATTTAAGGTTCTTTATTAATTTCACTGTGAAACTTTCATTCATCCGGCTAATTAAAATGACTGTATTCCCTGATTGCTTCCTCGTCACACCATTTTATTGACCACTCTGGCTTAAACACTATCGTACCGATATCGATTAGCTATTTGCATATAGAATATTACCTGCTCTGCTGGTTATTCGTATGCTATCCTTTTTTGTGGCTGAATTAATCAAGAATTAATATTCTCAATGTTAGAATCATAGTCTATTAACGGTGTTTCAATATTTTTCAGTGTTTTTACGTTAATGAATTTTCAGCATTACTTGGCATAGAGTTGTCGAGCAATCGTGTGCATTATTTTTAAATTATTTTGCAGATCTCTGCACACTTAATAATATAATTTCATATTTTTCGTTCTAGAGTACGGGATAATATTTATTAAAAATTTAACCGCTATCAGTTCTACGCTCAGAAATTCCTGCTGCAAAACTGGGTAAAAGCTCATAGTTCCAAGTGTTCCTCTCTTTCGCTTCTTTAGGCAGTTACGATGCTACGATTGTTCTCCATTTAATACACTCGACAGTGCTTTTGAGTCGCAATCAACGTGAGTGCAAAGTGTGATAGCACTTTCGTATGCACGCTAGTATAAAACTAAGAGGTCCACTCTTTTTAAACTAAATGGCTGTCAGTCTACGTATTGAGACAATTGATTCAATATAGTAGAGTATTCCATTGTTTAAATCACTATTGCCTCAATGCGATATAAAGCTTTCCTGATGTAATATATGTACATTGCGGAGACTCCTGTGATGCTACGAAATTCGAACCGATAAAATTAAAATTTCTGCATAACAATCGATTACTTTAATAATACAAACAAATATCTAGTGTCACTTGAAAATTGTTCTAAACTGTGGGTAACTAATTTAAAGTGTCCCTTATGTTTCCACCGTGCAAGCGCAAAAATAATAAGAAAATGACAGTTACAATCTCATTTGACGAGCAACGAATAAACTACCCCGCACTCGTCCACTCCCATTAACCATAACTCAACAAAAAAAACCTAATCAAAACATCCCCTCAATACAATTTACTCAAACCAGCTGCCAACCGCTTGCCCAAGTTACAATTACACCAGCGCACCAGGCTCATCTTCAAAGATCCAACGCGTTGCCGTACGCGCAAAATGATCTACCCCCGGTTCCCGGTCACCGTGCCCATTAAAGTCAACTCGCGCGGCCAATTCGCCGCCGCTAATTTCCCCGCGCCGCGAACGATCCCGGTTCCCCGATATCCAACTGTTCGGTATTACACCCGCGTTCAAGGGGGACGACACCGGCGTTCTGAATGCCGCGCGTGTAGATATTAATTTAGCCCGACCGGCGAAGTTCCGCGGAAAGTTAAAAGGGCCGCCGCACAGTGATCGCATAATTTCCCGAAACTTTTTACGAGACACGACGCCCCGAAGTTAAGACGATAAAACTAATCTCGAGCACCGGCGAACTTTCGCCCCGGGGACACGCTCGAAATATTCCGGACGGCGACCACGCACCCGCGCCCGTCCCAAACGTGCGAACAGTTGCGCGCATTAGCGCCATTCGAATCGCACCGTAAACACTCGACGGCGCGGGTCGTCCACACGGGGCACCGCGTCACGTCGCAACCCCCATGCATAGATGCATACAAGGATCACGCCGGTGCTATACATAATGCATCCGCCGCGATTTCGTTTCCGCCAACCCTCTCCCGCGCACCCCTGTCGTTTTTCTGTATAACTAACAGGGGACGGGCGCGATGTACGGCGCGTCGACTAACGCGTTTCAAATGGAGCCCTTCGCGGCCACGGAGTCGACCGAGATTGAATATAAACGCGGGAATAAGAAGCCGTTTTATCACGCTCTCTCTCCGTTCCAGCTTTTACTCCGGCGAAATTGAGGGCTTAGAGGCGGGGCACTTGGAGGATCGAGCGTATTCTTCGCCGCGATCGTCCTGCTCGCCAAGGGAAATGAGACGGCACGGCGCGCTCGAGACGGCCGCTGCGCGCAACCCTTGCCATCGGGACCCTCGTTTCATTCGCATGGCAATCGCTGATTGCCCTTTCGAGTTTTCCGCGGACTCGCTCCGCGCTCGCTTCGTCCGTCGTGCCGTCTACTCTCTGTATCTTGGTTAATTGTGTACTTTCACTAACGGAACCTGTCATCCGGGTTGGATAATGGAATCGGGGATTCAACCGCTCACCCGCCGCCCAGCCGCCAAAATTTTCGACGCAATGCCTTTTTTTCGTCGCGAATTTTCGGCGGGATAAGAATGTTTAACCCGTTGAAGTTAGATCGGTGTCGACGTAAATCGTTTATATGCAGAAGCAAAATAAACTCCCTGACAATCCTTTTTAAAAATTTGTATAATATTCGTGATAGAAATCGCAGGAATGAGTCATCAGGCGTTGCTATCGAATATATGTTTTCGCCTAAGTTTCATTCACGGATAGAAGGTTGTTATAGTCTTCGATATTATTGGCACCGTAGCGGTTGACAAGTTTGGGATTTTAAATGTTTTCAAGCTTTAAAACTGTTCTCCATAATTCTTGCAGTCGCCTACTTGATGCAATAAATGTCGTCCAACGTCCAAACGAAAGAATATTGTGCGACATACGTGCGAGCTTTTATCAAATAATCTCTTATCAGTAGGATATAGGGACAATTACAATCCTCGACACAATTACAATCATCATCCTCGCAAAACGAATATTGCAATTTTGGTAAAGGAGAACTATATTAATCGAAACATTTAGGCATATCGATCAATAATTCCATTTGGCTCCTCTTGATACTCCTCCTTCCACTAGGTCATCGGTCCAGCAATCCCGAAACATCACTGACCGTACACGAAAACATTGGATCGACTAAGTATCTCGTTCCCCTGGCGTAGCGTTTACGTCCCGGTGAACAAAACGAAGACACCGGAACGAGAAAAATACGTCTTTACGGAAAAGGAGCAGAGAGACGAAGACGAGCACGCACGCACCGTATCGTTAAGTGCAACTGACGCATGATTCAACGTTCTGTCGTGGAAGAGGATTCGAAACGGAGAGCCCGCACCTGCAGGGCACTTTGAAGTAAGGTAGGTAATCCCTGCTCGCACGACGGCTACTAAGCCTCCATGATTTAGAAGCTCTTGGAGTATTTTAAGAGTCCCCTTTACTCTGCCACCCCCGAAAACAGCCACGTACAAATACTCGGACCAGCGACAGGAATGCAACACCGGGGACATCGTCGTTTCTGATTTCTTGATCCCTGTCGCACCGTGTATCGAGAAATTCATCGGGACCGTGACTCGGGGACGCGAGTCCCGTTGAAAGTTTTTGGACGCACCGTTCGGAACACCGTTTGACGCGCCGCCTCGTAATTCGTGCCGCGATATTTCTTTGTTTTGAGAGTCAATGATTATTAGATTAGAATACTGTTCGGGGTATTTAATGGAGCGATTGGCGGAAAGCTCGTTCGTAAGGTACGAGGCAATTTGTTTAACACCCGGGTCTGTTTAAGAGTTGGTCTCGTTTCAAGTAGACGTATAAACTGATTGCCAGCCTCGTGGACCGCAGGTGCGTAGAAACAGTCATTGGTTGTCCGAGAACGATAGGAGTAGAAATGTATCATTTAAACGGTGGTGCGTGATGGAAATATGTGGAAGAACATCTGGAGTAATAAGAAGACGTAAGGGTGTAAAGCAGACATTTAGTAGTACCGATTGTAATTGACGTATAATCATTATTTACATAATTATAAATTCATGAATTTAATAAATCTTGTGCAGAATTTCTGTACAAATTTGTTGTATTAAGTAAAGGTTTTGTCATTCTAAGTGTTCATACTTTATTTCCCAGAAGTGTGATTTATTTTTTAAGCAGCATTTCGTGAAGTATAGGATTCATAAATATCTCTTTTATAACTGCGGTCATTTCGATATCAAAACGACATGCTTTATTCAACCATATTTAATAGATATGAAGTGCAGAAGCAAAATATTTACGAGAATTATTTTTTCGTTTAGAGATGCGAAGACCTAGAAGAATCTATTTTGCGTTGTCTGGCGCGTAGCGTCTGTATCTACTTCCAACGTAGAGCGCTTGGAAGCCGCATTCCAACATCAAGTGACGTGACCTAAATGTACCGAATAGTCTGCCCGGACGGACCTATCATAATTCTCAACATTTAATATTTGTTAGATTGGTTCGTTAGAAGTGCACAATTCCAAATACGACTCGCAGGAGATAGCGGAACGTGAGGGGAAACTAAAAGATCTTGAACATTCTCGGACAATGAGGCTCTTAAAACATTAAAACGTGACATAGCTAGAACTTGCAAACTTTTTGAACAAAAGTACAGTATTGATTTATATATTAAAATGAACTATATTGTACATAAAATAAAAAGTACAACTCACAACGCTACTTATCCCTGAACGTTCAATGAACCGACGTTTATTAACAAGGCTTTTCCATTTTCATTCTCGACCCATCATAAAAATCATGTATTAACAAATTCATAGAACCTAAACGACATCCAAACGAATTACAATCAAAAGCATTATCGCCAACCAAATGCTCTCCGAGCTATTCGAGCTTACCACCCGTACTCCATTGATTTCTCCACCGAAAAATAGCTTCAGAACCCACCCTGTAAATACAATCATAATGAACGAAAAATAAAAGAAGACAGTTCTTTCACACGAACCGAAAAGAAACGCCAATCCCGCGGCAATTTGTCCAAGCACGACGGCCAGAGCACGAGCTGAAAAACGATCCGCTCCGGTTCGAACTGCGAGGCACATCAAAGTCGGACCCTAATGTTCGAGCGGGTATACAGCCGAACACCTTTCGAATCTTCGTTCCCCAAACAATCGAATCCGCCGGACCAAAACTTTCTTTCCCGACGTTCCGCGGTAGCCGCCGCGTCGAACGAGCGCACATCGTGAACCCGACGAAACCGAGAGAATCGGACGGACGTGCGGTGGTTAGTGGTGGCGATGGGATCGGCAGCGCAGAGAGAAACGAAGAGAGACCCCGGGCGTACAGAGGGAATGGCCCTCTTCAGTAACGCGGCTCGCTCTCGAGCTACCCTCCAAGACCACCGACGCCTTTTCCGACCTACGAACCGACCCACCGCCTTCCCTTCTCGCTCGTTGAATCTAATTACATCCGCCAAGACCCACCCGTTCGAGAGGGCGACACGTAAAGCCGCCGGGGGGGGGGGAACGAAAGAAGATGCTGGCGAACCGGCGGAGCAAGAGGGACAAACGGGACTCGACGATGGGGTCGGGGGGAGGGGAGCGAGTACTCGCGGGAGAAATAAAGAGAGAGTAAAGGAGCACAGAGCGAGAGGAGAACGTGGAGAAGCAGAGCGTTGCCAGGCGACGGGAGCCATCTTGGAGGGTTGCAGCCACTAATGGCCTAATGAATTTAATGGAGGCTTCACGGCATAGAGTAGCGAGAGAACTGAGAATCGTGGTGGAGAATAAGGGGGCGATGGGTGGGGGGTGGCAGAGTAAGGAGGAACGAAGAGGAACGTAAACAAACCGAAGGGAAGATAAGGAGGAAAGGGGAACTCCACGTCGTCGTCGACATCGTTGTCGTTCTCCTCGTCCTGTGCTTCTCTAATTCTCTACAACGGGGAACGCTGGCCGAACCGTCGCGAAGAACAGGAAGAAAAGGGACGGCGGACGATAGCGGGAAAGGGAAAGAGAGAGCTCCTTGGCTACGTTGGGGTCCACGTTGGGGTCGGGGTTTGCTGCTAACCGAACTGAACGTCCGAAAGACCGAGCCCGGTCTACCTTACGAGTCGTGGATTTTCGCAATTAAGTAAAGGGTGAGTGGATGTCGCCTCGCAGGGAAGGAACTTATGGCACTGACAGGGGGAACTGCCTTTAGGAATGTAGGGAATCGTGGTTTGCTGTTTTTCGAGGGCATTGCGAGAAATATTCTTGCAATTGATGTTGGAAAGATTACGTCAATTGTCTTTGGAATGATACACGTATTTTTATATGAGGTTTTAGTTGACTTGTGATCAACAATATGTCCAGTAGACTCAAGGTAAATGTTCAATGTTTCGCATTAATTAATAATGTTGGTAGATTGACAGCTGTATTATTGGACGTTAGTTATGATAGAGGTGGTAATGTTTTTAGTTATACCATACAATATTTAGGAAAGATTTGTTTCTAACTGTTTGCTATTAATATACTTTTCTCTGGTGTTTGCAATTCTTTCTTTATCCGCGAATTCTTACTTAGCTAATGAACATTATCTTTCGGCTGGGGGCTACCAATTTCATAAATAGAAAAAAGAAATATCCCATAATATTACAATAATTTCGTTCTGATATTTGGAAAAATGTGTGCAATCGAAAAAGAGGTTCATTAACAGAAATTTATGCCCCGCCAATCTAGCACGGAAGATAAATCCAGATTGAAACACATGCGCTCGAGACTGACCCTTGAAAGGGTTGTTTACTCTCTGATAACAGACGCATGCAATAGGAAATTATTATAAAGATACGAAAGTTGTAGCGACAGTTGTAGCACATTTCGTTTACATGTAGATAATGTAATGAGAAACACGGCGTTTCTATCATTTTAATTGGCCAGTTCGTCTATTTACGCAGCACTCGTGCCACCTTTCGTACCAGCGCAGGCCAATAGGTCAATATTTAAACGAAGTATCATTACATTTCTCTGAGTCGGCGTTTTTCAATTTGGAACGTGCACATGGTCATATTATATCGATTCCATTGACTATTTTAGCGTTGAACTTGAAAGTGATGTAAATTTTCCAAATTGAACTGCAATTATTATATGTATATCATTTTCATAACACACCATGTACAGAATTTTGTATTATTTTATTTTGCTGCAATTCCAATATTCTCGTGCTATTGAACTTGTCATAACATCCGTAAAAATAAATTTGCAAAATGTATGCGGAAAATAAATTACCATCCACTTTTAAACTAACTGAATTTCTTTCTCATTTTGTTTTATGGGCACACGTGAAACGCTGCAACACCCTCTGAATTATTAATTGTTCGGGATTATTTTAGAAGTTAAAGGTCCTTATAGAAGAGGACGCAAATTTCAGCGAATACTCTGCATTTTTAAATACAAAGATGTACATAGAATTTCGCTTTAATTCAATTTCTTTAAAGCGTGGTTGCTTATAGTCGCGCGTAGCTTGGTATCTGCGCGTGCGTGGATGAACTATGAGCGATCAATTCTGAATTTCAGAAACTCCATTTGCAGAGGATGTATATACACTTTAGGGACACGGTTAGTAGTAACATAAAAATGGAACTAGAAAATCTTCTTTACCTGGGCACAGATTTAGGTCACGAAATAACTAAAAAGTGCATCGTGTTGTAAAACTACTCGCTTAAATCGAAAACTGGGATACGACGTTAAAAGTGCCAAGAACTATTATTGTTTAAGATACTTTAAGTATATTTATCTATTACTCAGAATTACGTAGAACGTAGAATATACTGAAATACTAAAACGTGCAAGGAGGATTGTATTCATGTTGTAATCATCGATTTAATAAATATCCTGTTAGTTTATAACAAAAATATACCAATTCACTCCGAAATCACATGCAAACAGTAATTATAATAATTCAGAATTTACTTCTGGACTATTATTTGCCTTCTGTTGCAGATCCGCGCAGACTTACAGACCTAAAATGTCGCGTACAGAGGGAAAGAAGAACTTTAAATGTCTATCAGCGCAAAAGGTGTGGAATCGCAACGACCAAGAAATCTTGGTCATCGATTCGTCCCAGAAACACGGACGAGAGAATCGATGTACGTAAAGAATGAAGTTCTACTTCTTATCAGCGGGGGAAAGAAAACCAAAGAGTCGTCCGGCTAAGATCCACATCGTTGTATAAATGAACTGCAGGACGTAGAGGCAGTAAATTCTGTTTCGATGAAACGTTTCCAATTGCAAGGAGAATGTATCACCGTATCAGACAGTGATTTATGAAATTTCTTCACGTACTCGGCCAATTGTGTTCGCGAGATAGGCCGAACAGAAAAAAGGAGTTCGTACGTGTCTACTCGATCCCGGTTAGTAAACAGAAAGGGTTAAAGAAGTCTGTTCCACGAATGTTGTAACTTTCATTATATACATATATCGATACAGAATTTAAATTCTATTAATAAACAATATTTCGCAAAAATTGAATAATTTTTATACCTCAATTATTAAACTAAATCACAAAACAGCTCTGCCGTCCTACAAAGAAATATTCAACCTTGTCTGCATTCATAATCGAAGCTACGGGCACGTCCATACATATAAAAATCAACCAACGAATAAGCGATAATAACGTGCCGAAGAATTCCAAACAAGTCCACTGTCTAATTATCAAATCCGGAATAATGATTAACTAAATCGGTGTCCCTTAAACAAAAACGAACAGAAAAGCAAGCGAACTATACATAGATCCTTGAATACTTCCGTGAAAATAGGTCACTCATCCAGCATCAATCGGACAACAATTTCACGGATGGAACTTGCCGCCTGATCCAGTCGCAGCTGGAAAACGAAGCAGACGGAAGAAGTACGTAAAGAATGACAAGTCCCGTCTCCTCCCCGACAGAGCGACAGAGTCACGGTAAAGATGGGTCGAAAGAGGGAGGCATTGCATCCGGAAAATAAAGGAAAGTAGCGACGGTAATCCAGAGCGCAGGCCAGGGTCTTACCGAGGCTTCTGCGGATGTTTATTGAGTCGGTACGCGCACGCGCTACATGCAACGCTATCATCTCATCTCATCTGGTCTCGTCTCATCGCCCGTGTACCACGGGTTCAACCCTTTCCTCTGTTCTGCCCGCGTGTCTCGCTCCTTTCCCCGTTGATTTCTCTCTCCTCGTCTCCGTCTGTTTCTTCTCCTTTTAACATACTCTTTTTCCGCCCCCGACCGACTCGCCCCCTCTTTTGTTTCCCTCCTCTCGCTCGACCGTTCGGTACGCTTTTTCATACGAAACCCTGTCTCTTCGTTCACTCTCTGGATCTCATTTTCTCCCTCACGTTTCTCCCGTACTCTCCCCATTTTTCCGTCCTATTCTTTTTCCACTTTCCCCTCCAGCATTTCGTGTGTTCGTTTCCACGGCGAAACCTGCCCCCGGCTCGTCCCGCCGCACTTTATCCACCGTCTTCACGACGTCCATTCAATCCTATCTCATCTGCCGGAGGATAGCCGGGGACCTCACGCTGTCGTCCCATTTTCTTCCTCGACCAGCCAGTCAGCCTCATTCATTTCTGGTAGCGAGGCTAGGGGAGGGAATCGAGACCGTCCCAGGGTCGATTACGAGTGCCATTTCTACATCACACCCCTCTCTTGTCAACCGTCCTTCTAGCGTGTCAATCCTTTGGGAACCCGGTGTGCCACCTCCGAATAACACGATAGAGGATATTAGAGAGTATCGAAGGCTGTGTGGTTCTTCAATTCACTCGGGCTATTGGCCGGATGAACTGGAAACACTGAAACTATGTCTATGAGATTGGCTACTTTATCAAAGGCTTGCGGCTGTCCTGTTGTGTACAGCTGTGGCGAAAACGGAGGTGAATCGGCATTCGTGAAAGATAATGGTTTCTGTGGCAGATGAATTTGGTGGCCTTTAATGTCTATGGATAGGTATAAAGAATGGTTGCCTGTTATGATTGTTATTTAAGTGTAGCTAGCTTCACGGTTTTACGGTTAAATATTTTGTGGCGTTTATGGGGTACGTTTTAGGTAAGTATTGTGGGAATTGATAGAACAGTATCAATGGTACTTCAACGGTTTTAAATAACTTAGTGTCAAAGTATATCGGCGTAAATGAGAAAGGGTTAAATGAGAAGAAGGGAACATTAACAGAAACGGCACCTTAGTTTAATTAATTAAAATGTCATACAAAATATCCTTAAATTCTTTAAATTCTGAATCATAATTAATGTTCATGAATAAAATTGAACCTGGGCAAGGAATTGTATCTGCTTTAAAGAGTTACGAAAGCAACAAGAGAAATATCCAATAAGGGAAAGCGAATGAGCAAATATGATAAAACCCCCTATACACTTAAGAAATTAGTGGCCGGGTTTTGGCGCAATCGCCGCGATTACCCGCCTTATAATATTTTAGTGCAGGCGATTAAAGGATTGCCTGCACGACTTATTCGAGATTTTTCATCCCTGTGCCTTCAAAAGCTCCTACGAAATTATCGATATTTTCGCAAAAACAAAGAGAAAACTATTTGTCTTGAACGTGTGAAAACATAATACAATCTAATAAGTAGTTAATAATAAATCAGCAACAAAGCAATCCACGCAAATTAAATAACAATACATATGTGTAATATTGAATAGAATATTCTTTGAAGCCGCATACATACTGTTTCCGGTTTCATTTACACTAAATTGATAATCAATTAAAACATTACATTTGATGCGCGTCTAAAGAAATATTTGTTATTCATCTATTAATACAACTATATAGAAATAATAATTATATAATCGCTTCGTAGTGAAGTTATAAAAATTAAATTAATAATAAACACAAAAATATGGAAAAGCGTATTGAACCTAATTTCTAAATGCAATTCACTTGATGCCAAGCGCGCTTTAGACGAGGCTCACCAAACAATTTTTGTCGTTTACTGTAAAACAATATTATACGTGTATTATTAATGCGTCCGCGTGATAATTTACAGCAGACGAATTTCGTGTTCTTAAATCATCGCAACGGGGCTGCAGATTTGCCTCGTTACAGAATAAGAGTTCAGGTGAAAGTGTTTGAATGTAGGAAGAGGTCCACGATGATGAGTAATGCAGGAAGAGCAGAGGCAGAGAGGAATAGGTAGCCAGGAATGCGAAGTAGGGTGATTTCGTCGGGCCCTTTAAGCGGTAGGATTAAGTGCTACGTAAATTCTTCCGGACGCCTGCTTTTCCTCTCTCCTTGTAGATAAAGAATCGCCGTTTTGTTAAAAGCGACGCCTTTGGAGGAAAAGTGAAAGGCTTTTAATTGAAATGAGTTGTGATATTTCTTGGAAAATTTTGTTTTAATAATGTACAAGTGACTGACCACAAATATTTTGTCGAGAAAAGAAATTCATGACAATTTTGATATCCTTTTTGTGAAATTTTTGTAAATGCAATAATACATTGAAAGATGATACATTGGTAGACGTATATTACATTCAAGTTAAGATTGGATTCGCTTTGTTGATATTCAGTTGCATTAATTCAGAGTGTCCGTTGAAGGCTTTGAAATGTTCGGGATTTTTTATTACTTTTGTTGGTGTTTAAAACGATCTGCTTATTTTCTTCAAAATTGATATAGGTATCGGGGAGATAATCGTGTAAATTGAATTATAATTAATTTATATGTAGCATATTCTCTTCCCTTCCATTTGAGACGTCGTTGATTACAATCGGCCCAGTAGAAGCCAAAATAATTGAATTTGTTTTAATAAATTATTAACAAATACGATTACTTCGACTTGCAGGCTAGCTACGTCAATGACCATATAAGATAAGTTAAAGCAACCAGTACAAGCTAGCTCCTCCAACAGATGTGAACATTGTACCACTTGTTGTTCATTTGTTATTAACAATTAAACAATTAAAATTGTTATTACGTTCAACTGGATATAGTTACAGCCCTGATGTATTTTTTATCGTGTAGCTGATGCTAGTCCCTCTCATTTGAGATATTGTTGATTAAAATCGGCCCAGTAGAAGCCGAGATAATTGAATTTGTTTAAATAAATTATAAACAAATGCGATTACTTCGACTTGCAGCCCAGCTACGTCAATGACCATATAACATAAGTTAAAGCTACAAGTATAAGCTATCTTCTCCAATAGATGTGAACATTGTACCACTTATGGTTCATTTGTTATTAACAATTAAACAATTAAAATTGTTATTACGTTCAACTGGATATAGTTGCAGCCCTGATGTAGTTTTTATCGTGTAGCTGATGCTAGTCCCTTTCATTTGAGATATTGTTGATTAAAATCGGCCCAGTAGAAGCCGAGATAATTGAAATTGTTTAAATAAATGATAAACAAATGCGATTACTTCGACTTGCAGGCCAGCTACGTCAATAACCATATAACATAAGTTAAAGCTACAAGTATAAGCTATCTTCTCCAATAGATGTGAACATTGTACCACTTGTGGTTCATTTGTTATTAACAATTAAACAATTAAAATTGTTATTACGTTCAACTGGATATAGTTACTGCACTGACGTATTTTGTATCGTGTAGCTGACTCTGTTCCCTTTCATTTGAGACGTCGTTGATTAAACTCGGCCCAGTAGAAGTCGAGATAAATGAATTTGTTTAAATAAAATATAAACAAATGCGATTACTGCGACTTGCAGGCCAGCTACGACAATGACCATATAACATAAGTTAAAGCTACCAGTACAAGCTACCTTCTCCAATAGATGTGAACATTGTACCACTTGTGGTTCATTTGTTATTAACAATTAAACAATTAAAATTGTTATTACGTTCAACTGGATATAGTTGCAGCACTGATGTATTTTTTATCGTGTAGCTGATTCTTTTCCCTTTCATTTAACCACCAATTTATTAAAAAACAACCAACAGGAACCGAGGTAACAATTTTTAAAAATTTTATCGACAAAAATATGTCGGTAACGAGACATGTGGCGCCATCTCGCGTTTGCGGCCTTTTTCGCAGTTTTGCGCACCGCCAAAACCGAATTCCTGGATTACATCGTTAATTTAAACAATTGCCTTTTTCTCGGCTTGTGGTGCGTATTTTTTAACCGGACTTGTCCCAAATTAAAGCTAGGGTCCATAGCTATCTGCTCCAACAGTTGCAACAATATGGCATTTGTGGTTTAAAAGTTATTAACAATTGAAGAATCGGCAAAAATCCACTCCGGGTCACTTCAATTATCTCGGCTTCTAGACGTGCTAGATCAATGATCGAGTGCTCAAAATGAAGGTAAAGGATTCCGCTACACGACCATACACGATTTACTAATGCTGCATGCGTCGTTTATTTTTTATAAACAATTTACTAATTCGTTTGACTATTGCACCGAAACTATGCACGTGGGCCGATATAATGGTGAATCACCTTGATCCTAGAGTCGAGGGGTTCAATTTGAGAGTTGTTTGATTAAAATCGGCCCAGTAGAAGCCGAGATAATTGAATTTGTTTAAATAAATTATAAACAAATGCTATTACTTCGACTTGCAGGCCAGCTACGTCAATGACCATATAACATAAGTTAAAGCTACCAGTACAAGCTACCTTCTCCAATAGATGTGAACATTATGCCACTTGTGGTTCATTTGTTATTAACAATTAAACAATTGAAATTGTTATTATGTTCAACTGGATATAGTTGCAGCACTGATGTATTTTTTATCGTGTAGCTGATTCTTTTCCCTTTCATTTAACCACCAATTTATTAAAAAACAACCAACAGGAACCGAGGTAACAATTTTTAATAATTTTATCGGCAAAAATATGTCGGTAACGAGACATGTGGCGCCATCTCGCGTTTGCGGCCTTTTTCGCAGTTTTGCGCACCGCCAAAACCGAATTCCTGGATTACATCGTTAATTTAAACAATTGCCTTTTTCTCGGCTTGTGGTGCGTATTTTTTAACCGGACTTGTCCCAAATTAAAGCTAGGGTCCATAGCTATCTGCTCCAACAGTTGCAACAATATGGCATTTGTGGTTTAAAAGTTATTAACAATTGAAGAATCGGCAAAAATCCACTCCGGGTCACTTCAATTATCTCGGCTTCTAGACGTGCTAGATCAATGATCGAGTGCTCAAAATGAAGGTAAAGGATTCCGCTACACGACCATACACGATTTACTAATGCTGCATGCGTCGTTTATTTTTTATAAACAATTTACTAATTCGTTTGACTATTGCACCGAAACTATGCACGTGGGCCGATATAATGGTGAATCACCTTGATCCTAGAGTCGAGGGGTTCAATTTGAGAGTTGTTTGATTAAAATCGGCCCAGTAGAAGCCGAGATAATTGAATTTGTTTAAATAAATTATAAACAAATGCTATTACTTCGACTTGCAGGCCAGCTACGTCAATGACCATATAACATAAGTTAAAGCTACCAGTACAAGCTACCTTCTCCAATAGATGTGAACATTATGCCACTTGTGGTTCATTTGTTATTAACAATTAAACAATTGAAATTGTTATTATGTTCAACTGGATATAGTTGCAGCACTGATGTATTTTTTATCGTGTAGCTGATTCTTTTCCCTTTCATTTAACCACCAATTTATTAAAAAACAACCAACAGGAACCGAGGTAACAATTTTTAATAATTTTATCGGCAAAAATATGTCGGTAACGAGACATGTGGCGCCATCTCGCGTTTGCGGCCTTTTTCGCAGTTTTGCGCACCGCCAAAACCGAATTCCTGGATTACATCGTTAATTTAAACAATTGCCTTTTTCTC
Organism: Nomada lathburiana; assembly: GCA_963667235.1. Taxonomy (NCBI): domain Eukaryota; kingdom Metazoa; phylum Arthropoda; class Insecta; order Hymenoptera; family Apidae; genus Nomada; species Nomada lathburiana. Next base: position 5,855,257 of record OY763905.1, read on the forward strand.
AGCATGTGGTGCGTATTTTTTAACCGGACTTGTCCCAAATTAAAGCTAGGTTCCATAGCTATCTGCTCCAACAGTTGCAAGAATATGGCATTTGTGGTTTAAAAGTTATTAACAATTGAAAAATCGGCAAAAATCCACTCCGGGTCACTTCAATTATCTCGGCATCTGGACGTGCTAGATCAATGATCGAGTGCTCAAAATGAAGGTAAAGGATTCCGCTACACGACCATACACGATTTACTAATGCTGCATGCGTCGTTTATTTTTTATAAACAATTTACTAATTCGTTTGACTATTGGACCGAAACTATGCACGTGGGCCGATATAATGGTGAATCACCTTGATCCTAGAGTCGAGGGGTTCAATTTGAGAGTTGTTTGATTAAAATCGGCCCAGTAGAAGCCGAGATAATTGAAATTGTTTAACTAAATTATAAACAAATGTGATTACTTCGACTTGCAGGCCAGCTACGTCAATGACCATATAACATAAGTTAAAGCTACAAGTATAAGCTATCTTCTTCAATAGATGTGAACATTATACCACAAGTGGTTCATTTGTTATTAACAATTAAACAATAAAAATTGTTATTACGTTCAACTGGATATAGTTACAGCCCTGACGTATTTTTTATCGTGTAGCTGATGCTAGTCCCTCTCATTTGAGATATTGTTGATTAAAATCGGCCCAGTAGAAGCCGAGATAATTGAATTTGTTTAAATAAATTATAAACAAATGCGATTACTTCGACTTGCAGGCCAGCTACGTCAATGACCATATAACATAAGTTAAAGCTACAAGTATAAGCTATCTTCTCCAATAGATGTGAACATTGTACCACTTGTGGTTCATTTGTTATAAACAATTAAACAATTAAAATTGTTATTACGTTCAACTGGATATAGTTACAGCCCTGATGTATTTTTTATCGTGTAGCTGATGCTAGTCCCTCTCATTTGAGATATGGTTGATTAAAATCGGCCCAGTAGAAGCCGAGATAATTGAAATTGTTTAAATAAATTATAAACAAATGTGATTACTTCGACTTGCAGGCCAGCTACGACAATGACCATATAACATAAGTTAAAGCTACCAGTACAAGCTACCTTCTCCAATAGATGTGAACATTGTACCACTTGTGGTTCATTTGTTATTAACAATTAAACAATTAAAATTGTTATTACGTTCAACTGGATATAGTTGCAGCCCTGATGTATTTTTTATCGTGTAGCTGATTCTTTTCCCTTTCATTTAACCACCAATTTATTAAAAAACAACCAACAGGAACCGAGGTAACAATTTTTAAAAATTTTATCGACAAAAATATGTCGGTAACGAGGCATGTGGCGCCATCTCGCGTTTGCGGCCTTTTTCGCAGTTTTGCGCACCGCCAAAACCGAATTCCTGGATTACATCGTTAATTTAAACAATTGCCTTTTTCTCGGCTTGTGGTGCGTATTTTTTAACCGGACTTGTCCCAAATTAAAGCTAGGGTCCATAGCTATCTGCTCCAACAGTTGCAACAATATGGCATTTGTGGTTTAAAAGTTATTAACAATTGAAGAATCGGCAAAAATGCACTCCGGGTCACTGCAATTATCTCGGCTTCTAGACGTGCTAGATCAATGATCGAGTGCTCAAAATGAAGGTAAAGGATTCCGCTACACGACCATACACGATTTACTAATGCTGCATGCGTCGTTTATTTTTTATAAACAATTTACTAATTCGTTTGACTATTGGACCGAAACTATGCACGTGGGCCGATATAATGGTGAATCACATTGATCCTAGAGTCGAGAGGTTCAATTTGAGAGTTGTTTGATTAAAATCGGCCCAGTAGAAGCCGAGATAATTGAATTTGTTTAAATAAATTATAAACAAATGCTATTACTTCGACTTGCAGGCCAGCTACGTCAATGACCATATAACATAAGTTAAAGCTACCAGTACAAGCTACCTTCTCCAATAGATGTGAACATTGTACCACTTGTGGTTCATTTGTTATTAACAATTAAACAATTAAAATTGTTATTACGTTCAACTGGATATAGTTACAGCCCTGATGTTTTTTTATCGTGTAGCTGATGCTAGTCCCTTTCATTTGAGATATTGTTCATTAAAATCGGCCGAGTAGAAGCCGAGATAATTGAAATTGTTTAAATAAATGATAAACAAATGTGATTACTTCGACTTGCAGGCCAGCTACGACAATGACCATATAACATAAGTTAAAGCTACCAGTACAAGCTACCTTCTCCAATAGATGTGAACATTGTACCATTTGTGGTTCATTTGTTATTAACAATTAAACAATTAAAATTGTTATTACGTTCAACTGGATATAGTTACAGCCCTGATGTATTTTTTATCGTGTAGCTGATGCTAGTCCCTCTCATTTGAGATATTGCTGATTAAAATCGGCGCAGTAGAAGCCGAGATAATTGAATTTGTTTAAATAAATTATAAACAAATGCGATTACTTCGACTTGCAGGCCAGCTACGACAATGACCATATAACATAAGTTAAAGCTACCAGTTCAAGATACCTTCTCCAATAGATGTGAACATTGTACCACTTGTGGTTCATTTGTTATTAACAATTAAACAATTAAAATTGTTATTACGTTCAACTGGATATAGTTACAGCCCTGATGTATTTTTTATCGTGTAGCTGATGCTAGTCCCTCTCATTTGAGATATTGTTGATTAAAATCGGCCCAGTAGAAGCCGAGATAATTGAATTTGTTTAAATAAATTATAAACAAATGCGATTACTTCGACTTGCAGGCCAGCTACGACAATGACCATATAACATAAGTTAAAGCTACCAGTACAAGCTACCTTCTCCAATAGATGAGAACATTGTACCACTTGTGGTTCATTTGTTATTAACAATTAAACAATTAAAATTGTTATTACGTTCAACTGGATATAGTTACAGCCCTGATGTATTTTTTATCGTGTAGCTGATGCTAGTCCCTCTCATTTGAGATATTGTTGATTAAAATCGGCCCAGTAGAAGCCGAGATAATTGAATTTGTTTAAATAAATTATAAACAAATGCGATTACTTCGACTTGCAGCCCAGCTACGTCAATGAACATATAACATAAGTTAAAGCTACAAGTATAAGCTATCTTCTCCAATAGATGTGAACATTGTACCACTTATGGTTCATTTGTTATTAACAATTAAACAATTAAAATTGTTATTACGTTCAACTGGATATAGTTACAGCCCTGATGTATTTTTTATCGTGTAGCTGATGCTAGTCCCTCTCATTTGAGATATTGTTGATTAAAATCGGCCCAGTAGAAGCCGAGATAATTGAATTTGTTTAAATAAATTATAAACAAATGCGATTACTTCGACTTGCAGCCCAGCTACTTCAATGACCATATAACATAAGTTAAAGCTACAAGTATAAGCTATCTTCTCCAATAGATGTGAACATTGTACCACTTATGGTTCATTTGTTATTAACAATTAAACAATTAAAATTGTTATTACGTTCAACTGGATATAGTTACAGCCCTGATGTATTTTTTATCGTGTAGCTGATGCTAGTCCCTTTCATTTGAGATATTGTTGATTAAAATCGGCCCAGTAGAAGCCGAGATAATTGAAATTGTTTAAATAAATGATAAACAAATGTGATTACTTCGACTTGCAGGCCAGCTACGACAATGACCATATAACATAAGTTAAAGCTACCAGTACAAGCTACCTTCTCCAATAGATGAGAACATTGTACCACTTGTGGTTCATTTGTTATTAACAATTAAACAATTAAAATTGTTATTACGTTCAACTGGATATAGTTACAGCCCTGATGTATTTTTTATCGTGTAGCTGATGCTAGTCCCTCTCATTTGAGATATTGTTGATTAAAATCGGCCCAGTAGAAGCCGAGATAATTGAATTTGTTTAAATAAATTATAAACAAATGCGATTACTTCGACTTGCAGCCCAGCTACGTCAATGACCATATAACATAAGTTAAAGCTACAAGTATAAGCTATCTTCTCCAATAGATGAGAACATTGTACCACTTGTGGTTCATTTGTTATTAACAAGTAAACAATTAAAATTGTTATTACGTTCAACTGGATATAGTTACAGCCCTGATGTATTTTTTATCGTGTAGCTGATGCTAGTCCCTCTCATTTGAGATATTGTTGATTAAAATCGGCCCAGTAGAAGCCGAGATAATTGAATTTGTTTAAATAAATTATAAACAAATGCGATTACTTCGACTTGCAGCCCAGCTACGTCAATGACCATATAACATAAGTTAAAGCTACAAGTATAAGCTATCTTCTCCAATAGATGTGAACATTGTACCACTTGTGGTTCATTTGTTATTAACAATTAAACAATTAAAATTGTTATTACGTTCAACTGGATATAGTTACTGCACTGACGTATTTTGTATCGTGTAGCTGACTCTGTTCCCTTTCATTTGAGACGTCGTTGATTAAACTCGGCCCAGTAGAAGTCGAGATAAATGAATTTGTTTAAATAAAATATAAACAAATGCGATTACTGCGACTTGCAGGCCAGCTACGACAATGACCATATAACATAAGTTAAAGCTACCAGTACAAGCTACCTTCTCCAATAGATGTGAACATTGTACCACTTGTGGTTCATTTGTTATTAACAATTAAACAATTAAAATTGTTATTACGTTCAACTGGATATAGTTGCAGCACTGATGTATTTTTTATCGTGTAGCTGATTCTTTTCCCTTTCATTTAACCACCAATTTATTAAAAAACAACCAACAGGAACCGAGGTAACAATTTTTAAAAATTTTATCGACAAAAATATGTCGGTAACGAGACATGTGGCGCCATCTCGCGTTTGCGGCCTTTTTCGCAGTTTTGCGCACCGCCAAAACCGAATTCCTGGATTACATCGTTAATTTAAACAATTGCCTTTTTCTCGGCTTGTGGTGCGTATTTTTTAACCGGACTTGTCCCAAATTAAAGCTAGGGTCCATAGCTATCTGCTCCAACAGTTGCAACAATATGGCATTTGTGGTTTAAAAGTTATTAACAATTGAAGAATCGGCAAAAATCCACTCCGGGTCACTTCAATTATCTCGGCTTCTAGACGTGCTAGATCAATGATCGAGTGCTCAAAATGAAGGTAAAGGATTCCGCTACACGACCATACACGATTTACTAATGCTGCATGCGTCGTTTATTTTTTATAAACAATTTACTAATTCGTTTGACTATTGCACCGAAACTATGCACGTGGGCCGATATAATGGTGAATCACCTTGATCCTAGAGTCGAGGGGTTCAATTTGAGAGTTGTTTGATTAAAATCGGCCCAGTAGAAGCCGAGATAATTGAATTTGTTTAAATAAATTATAAACAAATGTGATTACTTCGACTTGCAGGCCAGCTACGTCAATGACCATATAACATAAGTTAAAGCTACAAGTATAAGCTATCTTCTTCAATAGATGTGAACATTATACCACAAGTGGTTCATTTGTTATTAACAATTAAACAATAAAAATTGTTATTACGTTCAACTGGATATAGTTACAGCCCTGACGTATTTTTTATCGTGTAGCTGATGCTAGTCCCTCTCATTTGAGATATTGTTGATTAAAATCGGCCCAGTAGAAGCCGAGATAATTGAATTTGTTTAAATAAATTATAAACAAATGCGATTACTTCGACTTGCAGGCCAGCTACGTCAATGACCATATAACATAAGTTAAAGCTACAAGTATAAGCTATCTTCTCCAATAGATGTGAACATTGTACCACTTGTGGTTCATTTGTTATAAACAATTAAACAATTAAAATTGTTATTACGTTCAACTGGATATAGTTACAGCCCTGATGTATTTTTTATCGTGTAGCTGATGCTAGTCCCTCTCATTTGAGATATGGTTGATTAAAATCGGCCCAGTAGAAGCCGAGATAATTGAAATTGTTTAAATAAATTATAAACAAATGTGATTACTTCGACTTGCAGGCCAGCTACGACAATGACCATATAACATAAGTTAAAGCTACCAGTACAAGCTACCTTCTCCAATAGATGTGAACATTGTACCACTTGTGGTTCATTTGTTATTAACAATTAAACAATTAAAATTGTTATTACGTTCAACTGGATATAGTTGCAGCCCTGATGTATTTTTTATCGTGTAGCTGATTCTTTTCCCTTTCATTTAACCACCAATTTATTAAAAAACAACCAACAGGAACCGAGGTAACAATTTTTAAAAATTTTATCGACAAAAATATGTCGGTAACGAGGCATGTGGCGCCATCTCGCGTTTGCGGCCTTTTTCGCAGTTTTGCGCACCGCCAAAACCGAATTCCTGGATTACATCGTTAATTTAAACAATTGCCTTTTTCTCGGCTTGTGGTGCGTATTTTTTAACCGGACTTGTCCCAAATTAAAGCTAGGGTCCATAGCTATCTGCTCCAACAGTTGCAACAATATGGCATTTGTGGTTTAAAAGTTATTAACAATTGAAGAATCGGCAAAAATGCACTCCGGGTCACTGCAATTATCTCGGCTTCTAGACGTGCTAGATCAATGATCGAGTGCTCAAAATGAAGGTAAAGGATTCCGCTACACGACCATACACGATTTACTAATGCTGCATGCGTCGTTTATTTTTTATAAACAATTTACTAATTCGTTTGACTATTGGACCGAAACTATGCACGTGGGCCGATATAATGGTGAATCACATTGATCCTAGAGTCGAGAGGTTCAATTTGAGAGTTGTTTGATTAAAATCGGCCCAGTAGAAGCCGCGATAATTGAATTTGTTTAAATAAATTATAAACAAATGCTATTACTTCGACTTGCAGGCCAGCTACGTCAATGACCATATAACATAAGTTAAAGCTACCAGTACAAGCTACCTTCTCCAATAGATGTGAACATTGTACCACTTGTGGTTCATTTGTTATTAACAATTAAACAATTAAAATTGTTATTACGTTCAACTGGATATAGTTACAGCCCTGATGTTTTTTTATCGTGTAGCTGATGCTAGTCCCTTTCATTTGAGATATTGTTGATTAAAATCGGCCCAGTAGAAGCCGAGATAATTGAATTTGTTTAAATAAATTATAAACAAATGCGATTACTTCGACTTGCAGGCCAGCTACGTCAATGACCATATAACATAAGTTAAAGCTACAAGTATAAGCTATCTTCTCCAATAGATGTGAACATTGTACCACTTGTGGTTCATTTGTTATAAACAATTAAACAATTAAAATTGTTATTACGTTCAACTGGATATAGTTACAGCCCTGATGTATTTTTTATCGTGTAGCTGATGCTAGTCCCTCTCATTTGAGATATGGTTGATTAAAATCGGCCCAGTAGAAGCCGAGATAATTGAAATTGTTTAAATAAATTATAAACAAATGTGATTACTTGGACTTGCAGGCCAGCTACGACAATGACCATATAACATAAGTTAAAGCTACCAGTACAAGCTACCTTCTCCAATAGATGTGAACATTGTACCACTTGTGGTTCATTTGTTATTAACAATTAAACAATTAAAATTGTTATTACGTTCAACTGGATATAGTTGCAGCCCTGATGTATTTTTTATCGTGTAGCTGATTCTTTTCCCTTTCATTTAACCACCAATTTATTAAAAAACAACCAACAGGAACCGAGGTAACAATTTTTAAAAATTTTATCGACAAAAATATGTCGGTAACGAGGCATGTGGCGCCATCTCGCGTTTGCGGCCTTTTTCGCAGTTTTGCGCACCGCCAAAACCGAATTCCTGGATTACATCGTTAATTTAAACAATTGCCTTTTTCTCGGCTTGTGGTGCGTATTTTTTAACCGGACTTGTCCCAAATTAAAGCTAGGGTCCATAGCTATCTGCTCCAACAGTTGCAACAATATGGCATTTGTGGTTTAAAAGTTATTAACAATTGAAGAATCGGCAAAAATGCACACCGGGTCACTGCAATTATCTCGGCTTCTAGACGTGCTAGATCAATGATCGAGTGCTCAAAATGAAGGTAAAGGATTCCGCTACACGACCATACACGATTTACTAATGCTGCATGCGTCGTTTATTTTTTATAAACAATTTACTAATTCGTTTGACTATTGGACCGAAACTATGCACGTGGGCCGATATAATGGTGAATCACATTGATCCTAGAGTCGAGAGGTTCAATTTGAGAGTTGTTTGATTAAAATCGGCCCAGTAGAAGCCGCGATAATTGAATTTGTTTAAATAAATTATAAACAAATGCTATTACTTCGACTTGCAGGCCAGCTACGTCAATGACCATATAACATAAGTTAAAGCTACCAGTACAAGCTACCTTCTCCAATAGATGTGAACATTGTACCACTTGTGGTTCATTTGTTATTAACAATTAAACAATTAAAATTGTTATTACGTTCAACTGGATATAGTTACAGCCCTGATGTTTTTTTATCGTGTAGCTGATGCTAGTCCCTTTCATTTGAGATATTGTTGATTAAAATCGGCCCAGTAGAAGCCGAGATAATTGAATTTGTTTAAATAAATTATAAACAAATGCGATTACTTCGACTTGCAGGCCAGCTACGTCAATGACCATATAACATAAGTTAAAGCTACAAGTATAAGCTATCTTCTCCAATAGATGTGAACATTGTACCACTTGTGGTTCATTTGTTATAAACAATTAAACAATTAAAATTGTTATTACGTTCAACTGGATATAGTTACAGCCCTGATGTATTTTTTATCGTGTAGCTGATGCTAGTCCCTCTCATTTGAGATATGGTTGATTAAAATCGGCCCAGTAGAAGCCGAGATAATTGAAATTGTTTAAATAAATTATAAACAAATGTGATTACTTGGACTTGCAGGCCAGCTACGACAATGACCATATAACATAAGTTAAAGCTACCAGTACAAGCTACCTTCTCCAATAGATGTGAACATTGTACCACTTGTGGTTCATTTGTTATTAACAATTAAACAATTAAAATTGTTATTACGTTCAACTGGATATAGTTGCAGCCCTGATGTATTTTTTATCGTGTAGCTGATTCTTTTCCCTTTCATTTAACCACCAATTTATTAAAAAACAACCAACAGGAACCGAGGTAACAATTTTTAAAAATTTTATCGACAAAAATATGTCGGTAACGAGGCATGTGGCGCCATCTCGCGTTTGCGGCCTTTTTCGCAGTTTTGCGCACCGCCAAAACCGAATTCCTGGATTACATCGTTAATTTAAACAATTGCCTTTTTCTCGGCTTGTGGTGCGTATTTTTTAACCGGACTTGTCCCAAATTAAAGCTAGGGTCCATAGCTATCTGCTCCAACAGTTGCAACAATATGGCATTTGTGGTTTAAAAGTTATTAACAATTGAAGAATCGGCAAAAATGCACACCGGGTCACTGCAATTATCTCGGCTTCTAGACGTGCTAGATCAATGATCGAGTGCTCAAAATGAAGGTAAAGGATTCCGCTACACGACCATACACGATTTACTAATGCTGCATGCGTCGTTTATTTTTTATAAACAATTTACTAATTCGTTTGACTATTGGACCGAAACTATGCACGTGGGCCGATATAATGGTGAATCACATTGATCCTAGAGTCGAGAGGTTCAATTTGAGAGTTGTTTGATTAAAATCGGCCCAGTAGAAGCCGAGATAATTGAATTTGTTTAAATAAATTATAAACAAATGCTATTACTTCGACTTGCAGGCCAGCTACGTCAATGACCATATAACATAAGTTAAAGCTACCAGTACAAGCTACCTTCTCCAATAGATGTGAACATTGTACCACTTGTGGTTCATTTGTTATTAACAATTAAACAATTAAAATTGTTATTACGTTCAACTGGATATAGTTACAGCCCTGATGTTTTTTTATCGTGTAGCTGATGCTAGTCCCTTTCATTTGAGATATTGTTCATTAAAATCGGCCGAGTAGAAGCCGAGATAATTGAAATTGTTTAAATAAATGATAAACAAATGTGATTACTTCGACTTGCAGGCCAGCTACGACAATGACCATATAACATAAGTTAAAGCTACCAGTACAAGCTACCTTCTCCAATAGATGTGAACATTGTACCATTTGTGGTTCATTTGTTATTAACAATTAAACAATTAAAATTGTTATTACGTTCAACTGGATATAGTTACAGCCCTGATGTATTTTTTATCGTGTAGCTGATGCTAGTCCCTCTCATTTGAGATATTGCTGATTAAAATCGGCGCAGTAGAAGCCGAGATAATTGAATTTGTTTAAATAAATTATAAACAAATGCGATTACTTCGACTTGCAGGCCAGCTACGACAATGACCATATAACATAAGTTAAAGCTACCAGTTCAAGATACCTTCTCCAATAGATGTGAACATTGTACCACTTGTGGTTCATTTGTTATTAACAATTAAACAATTAAAATTGTTATTACGTTCAACTGGATATAGTTACAGCCCTGATGTATTTTTTATCGTGTAGCTGATGCTAGTCCCTCTCATTTGAGATATTGTTGATTAAAATCGGCCCAGTAGAAGCCGAGATAATTGAATTTGTTTAAATAAATTATAAACAAATGCGATTACTTCGACTTGCAGGCCAGCTACGACAATGACCATATAACATAAGTTAAAGCTACCAGTACAAGCTACCTTCTCCAATAGATGAGAACATTGTACCACTTGTGGTTCATTTGTTATTAACAATTAAACAATTAAAATTGTTATTACGTTCAACTGGATATAGTTACAGCCCTGATGTATTTTTTATCGTGTAGCTGATGCTAGTCCCTCTCATTTGAGATATTGTTGATTAAAATCGGCCCAGTAGAAGCCGAGATAATTGAATTTGTTTAAATAAATTATAAACAAATGCGATTACTTCGACTTGCAGCCCAGCTACGTCAATGAACATATAACATAAGTTAAAGCTACAAGTATAAGCTATCTTCTCCAATAGATGTGAACATTGTACCACTTATGGTTCATTTGTTATTAACAATTAAACAATTAAAATTGTTATTACGTTCAACTGGATATAGTTACAGCCCTGATGTATTTTTTATCGTGTAGCTGATGCTAGTCCCTCTCATTTGAGATATTGTTGATTAAAATCGGCCCAGTAGAAGCCGAGATAATTGAATTTGTTTAAGTAAATTATAAACAAATGCGATTACTTCGACTTGCAGCCCAGCTACTTCAATGACCATATAACATAAGTTAAAGCTACAAGTATAAGCTATCTTCTCCAATAGATGTGAACATTGTACCACTTATGGTTCATTTGTTATTAACAATTAAACAATTAAAATTGTTATTACGTTCAACTGGATATAGTTACAGCCCTGATGTATTTTTTATCGTGTAGCTGATGCTAGTCCCTTTCATTTGAGATATTGTTGATTAAAATCGGCCCAGTAGAAGCCGAGATAATTGAAATTGTTTAAATAAATGATAAACAAATGTGATTACTTCGACTTGCAGGCCAGCTACGACAATGACCATATACCATAAGTTAAAGCTACCAGTACAAGCTACCTTCTCCAATAGATGAGAACATTGTACCACTTGTGGTTCATTTGTTATTAACAATTAAACAATTAAAATTGTTATTACGTTCAACTGGATATAGTTACAGCCCTGATGTATTTTTTATCGTGTAGCTGATGCTAGTCCCTCTCATTTGAGATATTGTTGATTAAAATCGGCCCAGTAGAAGCCGAGATAATTGAATTTGTTTAAATAAATTATAAACAAATGCGATTACTTCGACTTGCAGCCCAGCTACGTCAATGACCATATAACATAAGTTAAAGCTACAAGTATAAGCTATCTTCTCCAATAGATGTGAACATTGTACCACTTATGGTTCATTTGTTATTAACAATTAAACAATTAAAATTGTTATTACGTTCAACTGGATATAGTTGCAGCCCTGATGTAGTTTTTATCGTGTAGCTGATGCTAGTCCCTTTCATTTGAGATATTGTTGATTAAAATCGGCCCAGTAGAAGCCGAGATAATTGAAATTGTTTAAATAAATGATAAACAAATGCGATTACTTCGACTTGCAGGCCAGCTACGTCAATAACCATATAACATAAGTTAAAGCTACAAGTATAAGCTATCTTCTCCAATAGATGTGAACATTGTACCACTTGTGGTTCATTTGTTATTAACAATTAAACAATTAAAATTGTTATTACGTTCAACTGGATATAGTTACTGCACTGACGTATTTTGTATCGTGTAGCTGACTCTGTTCCCTTTCATTTGAGACGTCGTTGATTAAACTCGGCCCAGTAGAAGCCGAGATAATTGAAATTGTTTAAATAAATGATAAACAAATGTGATTACTTCGACTTGCAGGCCAGCTACGACAATGACCATATAACATAAGTTAAAGCTACCAGTACAAGCTACCTTCTCCAATAGATGTGAACATTGTACCACTTGTGGTTCATTTGTTATTAACAATTAAACAATTAAAATTGTTATTACGTTCAACTGGATATAGTTGCAGCACTGATGTATTTTTTATCGTGTAGCTGATTCTTTTCCCTTTCATTTAACCACCAATTTATTAAAAAACAACCAACAGGAACCGAGGTAACAATTTTTAAAAATTTTATCGGCAAAAATATGTCGGTAACGAGACATGTGGCGCCATCTCGCGTTTGCGGCCTTTTTCGCAGTTTTGCGCACCGCCAAAACCGAATTCCTGGATTACATCGTTAATTTAAACAATTGCCTTTTTCTCGGCTTGTGGTGCGTAATTTTTAACCGGACTTGTCCCAAATTAAAGCTAGGGTCCATAGCTATCTGCTCCAACAGTTGCAACAATATGGCATTTGTGGTTTAAAAGTTATTAACAATTGAAAAATCGGCAAAAATCCACTCCGGGTCACTTCAATTATCTCGGTATCTGGACATGCTAGATCAATGATCGAGTGCTCAAAATGAAGGTAAAGGATTCCGCTACACGACCATACACGATTTACTAATGCTGCATGCGTCGTTTATTTTTTATAAACAATTTACTAATTCGTTTGACTATTGGACCGAAACTATGCACGTGGGCCGATATAATGGTGAATCACCTTGATCCTAGAGTCGAGGGGTTCAATTTGAGAGTTGTTTGATTAAAATCGGCCCAGTAGAAGCCGAGATAATTGAAATTGTTTAAATAAATTATAAACAAATGTGATTACTTCGACTTGCAGGCCAGCTACGACAATGACCATACAACATAAGTTAAAGCTACCAGTTCAAGATACCTTCTCCAATAGATGTGAACATTGTACCACTTGTGGTTCATTTGTTATTAACAATTAAACAATTAAAATTGTTATTACGTTCAACTGGATATAGTTACAGCCCTGATGTATTTTTTATCGTGTAGCTGATGCTAGTCCCTCTCATTTGAGATATTGTTGATTAAAATCGGCCCAGTAGAAGCCGAGATAATTGAAATTGTTTAAATAAATGATAAACAAATGTGATTACTTCGACTTGCAGGCCAGCTACGACAATGACCATATAACATAAGTTAAAGCTACCAGTACAAGCTACCTTCTCCAATAGATGAGAACATTGTACCACTTGTGGTTCATTTGTTATTAACAATTAAACAATTAAAATTGTTATTACGTTCAACTGGATATAGTTGCAGCCCTGATGTAGTTTTTATCGTGTAGCTGATGCTAGTCCCTTTCATTTGAGATATTGTTGATTAAAATCGGCCCAGTAGAAGCCGAGATAATTGAAATTGTTTAAATAAATGATAAACAAATGCGATTACTTCGACTTGCAGGCCAGCTACGTCAATAACCATATAACATAAGTTAAAGCTACAAGTATAAGCTACCTTCTCCAATAGATGTGAACATTGTACCACTTGTGGTTCATTTGTTATTAACAATTAAACAATTAAAATTGTTATTACGTTCAACTGGATATAGTTGCAGCACTGATGTATTTTTTATCGTGTCGCTGATTCTTTCCCCTTTCATTTAACCACCAATTTATTAAAAAACAACCAACAGGAACCGAGGTAACAATTTTTAAATATTTTATCGGCAACAATAGGTCGGTAACGAGACATGTGGCGCCATCTCGCGTTTGCGGCCTTTTTCGCAGTTTTGCGCACCGCCAAAACCGAATTCCTGGATTACATCGTTAATTTAAACAATTGCCTTTTTCTCGGCTTGTGGTGCGTATTTTTTAACCGGACTTGTCCCAAATTAAAGCTAGGGTCCATAGCTATCTGCTCCAACAGTTGCAACAATATGGCATTTGTGGTTTAAAAGTTATTAACAATTGAAAAATCGGCAAAAATCCACTCCGGGTCACTTCAATTATCTCGGCATCTGGACGTGCTAGATCAAGGATCGAGTGCTCAAAATGAAGGTAAAGGATTCCGCTACACGACCATACACGATTTACTAATGCTGCATGCGTCGTTTATATTTTATAAACAATTTACTAATTCGTTTGACTATTGGACCGAAACTATGCACGTGGGCCGATATAATGGTGAATCACCTTGATCCTAGAGTCGAGGGGTTCAATTTGAGAGTTGTTTGATTAAAATCGGCCCAGTAGAAGCCGAGATAATTGAAATTGTTTAAATAAATTATAAACAAATGTGATTACTTCGACTTGCAGGCCAGCTACGACAATGACCATATAACATAAGTTAAAGCTACCAGTTCAAGATACCTTCTCCAATAGATGTGAACATTGTACCACTTGTGGTTCATTTGTTATTAACAATTAAACAATTAAAATTGTTATTACGTTCAACTGGATATAGTTACAGCCCTGATGTATTTTTTATAGTGTAGCTGATGCTAGTCCCTTTCATTTGAGATATTGTTGATTAATATCGGCCCAGTAGAAGCCGAGATAATTGAAATTGTTTAAATAAATGATAAACAAATGTGATTACTTCGACTTGCAGGCCAGCTACGACAATGACCATATAACATAAGTTAAAGCTACCAGTACAAGCTACCTTCTCCAATAGATGTGAACATTGTACCACTTGTGGTTCATTTGTTATTAACAATTAAACAATTAAAATTGTTATTACGTTCAACTGGATATAGTTGCAGCCCTGATGTAGTTTTTATCGTGTAGCTGATGCTAGTCCCTCTTATTTGAGATATTGTTGATTAAAATCGGCCCAGTAGAAGCCGAGATAATTGAAATTGTTTAAATAAATTATAAACAAATGCGATTACTTCGACTTGCAGGCCAGCTACGTCAATGACCATATAACATAAGTTAAAGCTACAAGTATAAGCTATCTTCTCCAATAGATGTGAACATTGTACCACTTGTGGTTCATTTGTTATAAACAATTAAACAATTAAAATTGTTATTACGTCCAACTGGATATAGTTGCAGCACTGATGTATTTTTTATCGTGTCGCTGATTCTTTCCCCTTTCATTTAACCACCAATTTATTAAAAAACAACAATCACGAACCGAGGTAACAATTTTAAAAAATTTTATCGGCAACAATAGGTCGGTAACGAGACATGTGGCGCCATCTCGCGTTTGCGGCCTTTTTCGCAGTTTTGCGCACCGCCAAAACCGAATTCCTGGATTACATCGTTAATTTAAACAATTGCCTTTTTCTCGGCTTGTGGTGCGTATTTTTTAACCGGACTTGTCCCAAATTAAAGCTAGGGTCCATAGCTATCTGCTCCAACAGTTGCAACAATATGGCATTTGTGGTTTAAAAGTTATTAACAATTGAAAAATCGGCAAAAATCCACTCCGGGTCACTTCAATTATCTCGGTATCTGGACATGCTAGATCAATGATCGAGTGCTCAAAATGAAGGTAAAGGATTCCGCTACACGACCATACACGATTTACTAATGCTGCATGCGTCGTTTGTATTTTATAAACAATTTACTAATTCGTTTGACTATTGGACCGAAACTATGCACGTGGGCCGATATAATGGTGAATCACCTTGATCCTAGAGTCGAGGGGTTCAATTTGAGAGTTGTTTGATTAAAATCGGCCCAGTAGAAGCCGAGATAATTGAAATTGTTTAAATAAATTATAAACAAATGTGATTACTTCGACTTGCAGGCCAGCTACGACAATGACCATATAACATAAGTTAAAGCTACCAGTTCAAGATACCTTCTCCAATAGATGTGAACATTGTACCACTTGTGGTTCATTTGTTATTAACAATTAAACAATTAAAATTGTTATTACGTTCAACTGGATATAGTTACTGCACTGACGTATTTTGTATCGTGTAGCTGACTCTGTTCCCTTTCATTTGAGACGTCGTTGATTAAACTCGGCCCAGTAGAAGTCGAGATAAATGAATTTGTTTAAATAAAATATAAACAAATGCGATTACTGCGACTTGCAGGCCAGCTACGACAATGACCATATAACATAAGTTAAAGCTACCAGTACAAGCTACCTTCTCCAATAGATGTGAACATTGTACCACTTGTGGTTCATTTGTTATTAACAATTAAACAATTAAAATTGTTATTACGTTCAACTGGATATAGTTGCAGCCCTGATGTAGTTTTTATCGTGTAGCTGACTCTGTTCCCTTTCATTTGAGACGTCGTTGATTAAACTCGGCCCAGTAGAAGTCGAGATAAATGAATTTGTTTAAATAAAATATAAACAAATGCGATTACTGCGACTTGCAGGCCAGCTACGACAATGACCATATAACATAAGTTAAAGCTACCAGTACAAGCTACCTTCTCCAATAGATGTGAACATTGTACCACTTGTGGTTCATTTGTTATTAACAATTAAACAATTAAAATTGTTATTACGTTCAACTGGATATAGTTGCAGCCCTGATGTAGTTTTTATCGTGTAGCTGATGCTAGTCCCTCTTATTTGAGATATTGTTGATTAAAATCGGCCCAGTAGAAGCCGAGATAATTGAAATTGTTTAAATAAATTATAAACAAATGCGATTACTTCGACTTGCAGGCCAGCTACGTCAATGACCATATAACATAAGTTAAAGCTACAAGTATAAGCTATCTTCTCCAATAGATGTGAACATTGTACCACTTGTGGTTCATTTGTTATAAACAATTAAACAATTAAAATTGTTATTACGTTCAACTGGATATAGTTGCAGCACTGATGTATTTTTTATCGTGTCGCTGATTCTTTCCCCTTTCATTTAACCACCAATTTATTAAAAAACAACAATCACGAACCGAGGTAACAATTTTTAAAAATTTTATCGACAACAATAGGTCGGTAACGAGACATGTGGCGCCCTCTCGCGTTTGCGGCCTTTTTCGCAGTTTTGCGCACCGCCAAAACCGAATTCCTGGATTACATCGTTAATTTAAACAATTGCCTTTTTCTCGGCTTGTGGTGCGTATTTTTTAACCGGACTTGTCCCAAATTAAAGCTAGGGTCCATAGCTATCTGCTCCAACAGTTGCAACAATATGGCATTTGTGGTTTAAAAGTTATTAACAATTGAAAAATCGGCAAAAATCCACTCCGGGTCACTTCAATTATCTCGGTATCTGGACATGCTAGATCAATGATCGAGTGCTCAAAATGAAGGTAAAGGATTCCGCTACACGACCATACACGATTTACTAATGCTGCATGCGTCGTTTATTTTTTATAAACAATTTACTAATTCGTTTGACTATTGGACCGAAACTATGCACGTGGGCCGATATAATGGTGAATCACCTTGATCCTAGAGTCGAGGGGTTCAATTTGAGAGTTGTTTGATTAAAATCGGCCCAGTAGAAGCCGAGATAATTGAAATTGTTTAAATAAATGATAAACAAATGTGATTACTTCGACTTGCAGGCCAGCTACGACAATGACCATATAACATAAGTTAAAGCTACCAGTACAAGCTACCTTCTCCAATAGATGTGAACATTATACAACTTGTGGTTCATTTGTTATTAACAATTAGACAATTGAAATTGTTATTACGTTCAACTGGATATAGTTGCAGCACTGATGTATTTTTTATCGTGTAGCTGATTCTTTTCCCTTTCACTTGGGATATCGTTGATTACAATCGGCCCAGTAGAAGCCGAGATAATTGCAGTGACCCGGAGTTCATTTTTGTCGATTCTTCAATTGTTAATAACTTTTAAACCACAAATACCATATTGTTGAAACTGTTGGAGCAGATAGCTATGGACCCTAGCTTTAATTTGGGACAAGTCCGGTTAAAAAATACGAACCAGAAGCCGAGAAAAAGGCAATTGCTTAAATTAACGATGTAATGCAGGAATTCGGTTTTGGCGGTGCGCAAAACTGCGAAAAAGGCCGCAAACGCGAGATGGCGCCACATGTCTCGTTACCGACATATTTTTGCCGATAAAATTTTTAAAAATTGTTACCTCGGTTCCTGTTGGTTGTTTTTTAATAAATTGGTGGTTAAATGAAAGGGACTAGCATCAGCTACACGATAAAAAATACATCAGTGCTGCAACTATAACCAGTTGAACGTAATAACAATTTTAATTGTTTAATTGTTTATAACAAATGAACCACAAGTGGTACAATGTTCACATCTATTGGAGAAGATAGCTTATACTTGTAGCTTTAACTTATGTTATATGGTCATTGACGTAGCTGGCCTGCAAGTCGAAGTAATCGCATTTGTTTATAATTTATTTAAACAATTTCAATTATCTCGGCTTCTACTGGGCCGATTTTAATCAACAATATCTCAAATGAAAGGGACTAGCATCAGCTACACGATAAAAAATACATCAGGGCTGTAACTATATCCAGTTGAACGTAATAAAAATTTTAATTGTTTAATTGTTAATAACAAATGAACCACAAGTGGTACAATGTTCACATCTATTGGAGAAGGTAGCTTGTACTGGTAGCTTTAACTTATGTTATATGGTCATTGACGTAGCTGGCCTGCAAGTCGAAGTAATAGCATTTGTTTATAATTTATTTAAACAAATTCAATTATCTCGGCTTCTACTGGGCCGATTTTAATCAAACAACTCTCAAATTGAACCTCTCGACTCTAGGATCAATGTGATTCACCATTATATCGGCCCACGTGTGTAGTTTCGGTGCAATAGTCAAACGAATTATTAAATTGTTTATAAAAAATAAACGGCGCATGCAGCGTTAGTAAATCGTTTATTGTCGTGTAGCGGAATCCTTTACCTTCATTTTGAGCACTCGATCATTGATCTAGCACGTCTAGAAGCCGAGATAATTGCAGTGACCCGGAGTGCATTTTTGCCGATTCTTCAATTGTTAATAACTTTTAAACCACAAATGCCATATTGTTGCAACTGTTGGAGCAGATAGCTATGGACCCTAGCTTTAATTTGGGACAAGTCCGGTTAAAAAATACGCACCACAAGCCGAGAAAAAGGCAATTGTTTAAATTAACGATGTAATCCAGGAATTCGGTTTTGGCGGTGCGCAAAACTGCGAAAAAGGCCGCAAACGCGAGATGGCGCCACATGTCTCGTTACCGACATATTTTTGCCGATAAAATTTTTAAAAATTATTACCTCGGTTCCTGTCGGTTGTTTTTTAATAAATTGGTGGTTAAATGAAAGGGAAAAGAATCAGCTACACGATAAAAAATACATCAGGGCTGCAACTATATCCAGTTGAACGTAATAACAATTTTAATTGTTTAATTGTTAATAACAAATGAACCACAAGTGGTACAATGTTCACATCTATTGGAGAAGATAGCTTATACTTGTAGCTTTAACTTATGTTATATGGTCATTGACGTAGCTGGCCTGCAAGTCGAAGTAATCGCATTTGTTTATAATTTATTTAAACAAATTCAATTATCTCGGCTTCTACTGGGCCGATTTTAATCAACAATATCTCAAATGAGAGGGACTAGCATCAGCTACACGATAAAAAATACATCAGGGCTGTAACTATATCCAGTTGAACGTAATAACAATTTTAATTGTTTAATTGTTAATAACAGATGAACCACAAGTGGTACAATGTTCACATCTATTGGAGAAGATAGCTTATACTTGTAGCTTTAACTTATGTTATATGGTCATTGACGTAGCTGGCCTGCAAGTCGAAGTAATCGCATTTGTTTATAATTTATTTAAACAAATTCAATTATCTCGGCTTCTACTGGGCCGATTTTAATCAACAATATCTGAAATGAGAGGGACTAGCATCAGCTACACGATAAAAAATACATCAGGGCTGTAACTATATCCAGTTGAACGTAATAACAATTTTAATTGTTTAATTGTTAATAACAAATGAACCACAAATGGTACAATGTTCACATCTATTGGAGAAGGTAGCTTGTACTGGTAGCTTTAACTTATGTTATATGGTCATTGTCGTAGCTGGCCTGCAAGTCGAAGTAATCACATTTGTTTATCATTTATTTAAACAATTTCAATTATCTCGGCTTCTACTCGGCCGATTTTAATCAACAATATCTCAAATGAAAGGGACTAGCATCAGCTACAGGATAAAAAAACATCAGGGCTGTAACTATATCCAGTTGAACGTAATAACAATTTTAATTGTTTAATTGTTAATAACAAATGAACCACAAGTGGTACAATGTTCACATCTATTGGAGAAGGTAGCTTGTACTGGTAGCTTTAACTTATGTTATATGGTCATTGTCGTAGCTGGCCTGCAAGTCGAAGTAATCACATTTGTTTATCATTTATTTAAACAATTTCAATTATCTCGGCTTCTACTGGGCCGATTTTAATCAACAATATCTCAAATGAAAGGGACTAGCATCAGCTACACGATAAAAAAACATCAGGGCTGTAACTATATCCAGTTGAACGTAATAATAATTTTAATTGTTTAATTGTTAATAACAAATGAACCACAAGTGGTACAATGTTCACATCTATTGGAGAAGGTAGCTTGTACTGGTAGCTTTAACTTATGTTATATGGTCATTGTCGTAGCTGGCCTGCAAGTCGAAGTAATCACATTTGTTTATCATTTATTTAAACAATTTCAATTATCTCGGCTTCTACTCGGCCGATTTTAATCAACAATATCTCAAATGAAAGGGACTAGCATCAGCTACACGATAAAAAAACATCAGGGCTGTAACTATATCCAGTTGAACGTAATAACAATTTTAATTGTTTAATTGTTAATAACAAATGAACCACAAGTGGTACAATGTTCACATCTATTGGAGAAGGTAGCTTGTACTGGTAGCTATAACTTATGTTATATGGTCATTGTCGTAGCTGGCCTGCAAGTCGAAGTAATCACATTTGTTTATCATTTATTTAAACAATTTCAATTATCTCGGCTTCTACCGGGCCGATTTTAATCAAACAACTCTCAAATTGAACCTCTCGACTCTAGGATCAATGTGATTCACCATTATATCGGCCCACGTGTGTAGTTTCGGTGCAATAGTCAAACGAATTATTAAATTGTTTATAAAAAATAAACGGCGCATGCAGCGTTAGTAAATCGTTTATTGTCGTGTAGCGGAATCCTTTACCTTCATTTTGAGGACTCGATCATTGATCTAGCACGTCTAGAAGCCGAGATAATTGCAGTGACCCGGAGTGCATTTTTGCCGATTCTTCAATTGTTAATAACTTTTAAACCACAAATGCCATATTGTTGCAACTGTTGGAGCAGATAGCTATGGACCCTAGCTTTAATTTGGGACAAGTCCGGTTAAAAAATACGCACCACAAGCCGAGAAAAAGGCAATTGTTTAAATTAACGATGTAATCCAGGAATTCGGTTTTGGCGGTGCGCAAAACTGCGAAAAAGGCCGCAAACGCGAGATGGCGCCACATGTCTCGTTACCGACATATTTTTGCCGATAAAATTTTTAAAAATTATTACCTCGGTTCCTGTCGGTTGTTTTTTAATAAATTGGTGGTTAAATGAAAGGGAAAAGAATCAGCTACACGATAAAAAATACATCAGGGCTGCAACTATATCCAGTTGAACGTAATAACAATTTTAATTGTTTAATTGTTAATAACAAATGAACCACAAGTGGTACAATGTTCACATCTATTGGAGAAGATAGCTTATACTTGTAGCTTTAACTTATGTTATATGGTCATTGACGTAGCTGGCCTGCAAGTCGAAGTAATCGCATTTGTTTATAATTTATTTAAACAAATTCAATTATCTCGGCTTCTACTGGGCCGATTTTAATCAACAATATCTCAAATGAGAGGGACTAGCATCAGCTACACGATAAAAAAACATCAGGGCTGTAACTATATCCAGTTGAACGTAATAACAATTTTAATTGTTTAATTGTTAATAACAAATGAACCACAAGTGGTACAATGTTCACATCTATTGGAGAAGGTAGCTTGTACTGGTAGCTTTAACTTATGTTATATGGTCATTGTCGTAGCTGGCCTGCAAGTCGAAGTAATCACATTTGTTTATCATTTATTTAAACAATTTCAATTATCTCGGCTTCTACTCGGCCGATTTTAATCAACAATATCTCAAATGAAAGGGACTAGCATCAGCTACACGATAAAAAAACATCAGGGCTGTAACTATATCCAGTTGAACGTAATAACAATTTTAATTGTTTAATTGTTAATAACAAATGAACCCCAAGTGGTACAATGTTCACATCTATTGGAGAAGGTAGCTTGTACTGGTAGCTATAACTTATGTTATATGGTCATTGTCGTAGCTGGCCTGCAAGTCGAAGTAATCACATTTGTTTATCATTTATTTAAACAATTTCAATTATCTCGGCTTCTACCGGGCCGATTTTAATCAAACAACTCTCAAATTGAACCTCTCGACTCTAGGATCAATGTGATTCACCATTATATCGGCCCACGTGTGTAGTTTCGGTGCAATAGTCAAACGAATTATTAAATTGTTTATAAAAAATAAACGGCGCATGCAGCGTTAGTAAATCGTTTATTGTCGTGTAGCGGAATCCTTTACCTTCATTTTGAGGACTCGATCATTGATCTAGCACGTCTAGAAGCCGAGATAATTGCAGTGACCCGGAGTGCATTTTTGCCGATTCTTCAATTGTTAATAACTTTTAAACCACAAATGCCATATTGTTGCAACTGTTGGAGCAGATAGCTATGGACCCTAGCTTTAATTTGGGACAAGTCCGGTTAAAAAATACGCACCACAAGCCGAGAAAAAGGCAATTGTTTAAATTAACGATGTAATCCAGGAATTCGGTTTTGGCGGTGCGCAAAACTGCGAAAAAGGCCGCAAACGCGAGATGGCGCCACATGTCTCGTTACCGACATATTTTTGCCGATAAAATTTTTAAAAATTATTACCTCGGTTCCTGTCGGTTGTTTTTTAATAAATTGGTGGTTAAATGAAAGGGAAAAGAATCAGCTACACGATAAAAAATACATCAGGGCTGCAACTATATCCAGTTGAACGTAATAACAATTTTAATTGTTTAATTGTTAATAACAAATGAACCACAAGTGGTACAATGTTCACATCTATTGGAGAAGATAGCTTATACTTGTAGCTTTAACTTATGTTATATGGTCATTGACGTAGCTGGCCTGCAAGTCGAAGTAATCGCATTTGTTTATAATTTATTTAAACAAATTCAATTATCTCGGCTTCTACTGGGCCGATTTTAATCAACAATATCTCAAATGAGAGGGACTAGCATCAGCTACACGATAAAAAATACATCAGGGCTGTAACTATATCCAGTTGAACGTAATAACAATTTTAATTGTTTAATTGTTAATAACAGATGAACCACAAGTGGTACAATGTTCACATCTATTGGAGAAGATAGCTTATACTTGTAGCTTTAACTTATGTTATATGGTCATTGACGTAGCTGGCCTGCAAGTCGAAGTAATCGCATTTGTTTATAATTTATTTAAACAATTTCAATTATCTCGGCTTCTACTCGACCGATTTTAATCAACAATATCTCAAATGAGAGGGACTAGCATCAGCTACAGGATAAAAAAACATCAGGGCTGTAACTATATCCAGTTGAACGTAATAACAATTTTAATTGTTTAATTGTTAATAACAAATGAACCACAAGTGGTACAATGTTCACATCTATTGGAGAAGGTAGCTTGTACTGGTAGCTTTAACTTATGTTATATGGTCATTGTCGTAGCTGGCCTGCAAGTCGAAGTAATCACATTTGTTTATCATTTATTTAAACAATTTCAATTATCTCGGCTTCTACTGGGCCGATTTTAATCAACAATATCTCAAATGAAAGGGACTAGCATCAGCTACACGATAAAAAAACATCAGGGCTGTAACTATATCCAGTTGAACGTAATAACAATTTTAATTGTTTAATTGTTAATAACAAATGAACCACAAGTGGTACAATGTTCACATCTATTGGAGAAGGTAGCTTGTACTGGTAGCTTTAACTTATGTTATATGGTCATTGTCGTAGCTGGCCTGCAAGTCGAAGTAATCACATTTGTTTATCATTTATTTAAACAATTTCAATTATCTCGGCTTCTACTGGGCCGATTTTAATCAACAATATCTCAAATGAAAGGGACTAGCATCAGCTACACGATAAAAAAACATCAGGGCTGTAACTATATCCAGTTGAACGTAATAACAATTTTAATTGTTTAATTGTTAATAACAAATGAACCACAAGTGGTACAATGTTCACATCTATTGGAGAAGGTAGCTTGTACTGGTAGCTTTAACTTATGTTATATGGTCATTGTCGTAGCTGGCCTGCAAGTCGAAGTAATCACATTTGTTTATCATTTATTTAAACAATTTCAATTATCTCGGCTTCTACCGGGCCGATTTTAATCAACAATATCTCAAATGAAAGGGACTAGCATCAGCTACACGATAAAAAATACATCAGGGCTGTAACTATATCCAGTTGAACGTAATAACAATTTTAATTGTTTAATTGTTAATAACAAATGAACCACAAGTGGTACAATGTTCACATCTATTGGAGAAGGTAGCTTGTACTGGTAGCTTTAACTTATGTTATATGGTCATTGACGTAGCTGGCCTGCAAGTCGAAGTAATAGCATTTGTTTATAATTTATTTAAACAAATTCAATTATCTCGGCTTCTACTGGGCCGATTTTAATCAAACAACTCTCAAATTGAACCTCTCGACTCTAGGATCAATGTGATTCACCATTATATCGGCCCACGTGTGTAGTTTCGGTGCAATAGTCAAACGAATTATTAAATTGTTTATAAAAAATAAACGGCGCATGCAGCGTTAGTAAATCGTTTATTGTCGTGTAGCGGAATCCTTTACCTTCATTTTGAGCACTCGATCATTGATCTAGCACGTCTAGAAGCCGAGATAATTGCAGTGACCCGGAGTGCATTTTTGCCGATTCTTCAATTGTTAATAACTTTTAAACCACAAATGCCATATTGTTGCAACTATTGGAGCAGATAGCTATGGACCCTAGCTTTAATTTGGGACAAGTCCGGTTAAAAAATACGCACCACAAGCCGAGAAAAAGGCAATTGTTTAAATTAACGATGTAATCCAGGAATTCGGTTTTGGCGGTGCGCAAAACTGCGAAAAAGGCCGCAAACGCGAGATGGCGCCACATGTCTCGTTACCGACATATTTTTGCCGATAAAATTTTTAAAAATTGTTACCTCGGCTCCTGTTGGTTGTTTTTTAATAAATTGGTGGTTAAATGAAAGGGAAAAGAATCAGCTACACGATAAAAAATACATCAGTGCTGCAACTATATCCAGTTGAACGTAATAACAATTTCAATTGTTTAATTGTTAATAACAAATGAACCACAAGTGGTACAATGTTCACATCTATTGGAGAAGGTAGCTTGTACTGGTAGCTTTAACTTATGTTATATGGTCATTGTCGTAGCTGGCCTGCAAGTCGAAGTAATCACATTTGTTTATCATTTATTTAAACAATTTCAATTATCTCGGCTTCTACCGGGCCGATTTTAATCAACAATATCTCAAATGAAAGGGACTAGCATCAGCTACACGATAAAAAATACATCAGGGCTGTAACTATATCCAGTTGAACGTAATAACAATTTTAATTGTTTAATTGTTAATAACAAATGAACCACAAGTGGTACAATGTTCACATCTATTGGAGAAGGTAGCTTGTACTGGTAGCTTTAACTTATGTTATATGGTCATTGACGTAGCTGGCCTGCAAGTCGAAGTAATAGCATTTGTTTATAATTTATTTAAACAAATTCAATTATCTCGGCTTCTACTGGGCCGATTTTAATCAAACAACTCTCAAATTGAACCTCTCGACTCTAGGATCAATGTGATTCACCATTATATCGGCCCACGTGTGTAGTTTCGGTGCAATAGTCAAACGAATTATTAAATTGTTTATAAAAAATAAACGGCGCATGCAGCGTTAGTAAATCGTTTATTGTCGTGTAGCGGAATCCTTTACCTTCATTTTGAGCACTCGATCATTGATCTAGCACGTCTAGAAGCCGAGATAATTGCAGTGACCCGGAGTGCATTTTTGCCGATTCTTCAATTGTTAATAACTTTTAAACCACAAATGCCATATTGTTGCAACTGTTGGAGCAGATAGCTATGGACCCTAGCTTTAATTTGGGACAAGTCCGGTTAAAAAATACGCACCACAAGCCGAGAAAAAGGCAATTGTTTAAATTAACGATGTAACCCAGGAATTCGGTTTTGGCGGTGCGCAAAACTGCGAAAAAGGCCGCAAACGCGAGATGGCGCCACATGTCTCGTTACCGACATATTTTTGCCGATAAAATTTTTAAAAATTATTACCTCG
The DNA here is from genome assembly GCA_963667235.1 of Nomada lathburiana. Lineage (NCBI taxonomy): Eukaryota > Metazoa > Arthropoda > Insecta > Hymenoptera > Apidae > Nomada > Nomada lathburiana. The sequence goes on from OY763905.1 coordinate 5,882,081, forward strand.
GTTCCTGTCGGTTGTTTTTTAATAAATTGGTGGTTAAATGAAAGGGAAAAGAATCAGCTACACGATAAAAAATACATCAGGGCTGCAACTATATCCAGTTGAACGTAATAACAATTTTAATTGTTTAATTGTTAATAACAAATGAACCACAAGTGGTACAATGTTCACATCTATTGGAGAAGATAGCTTATACTTGTAGCTTTAACTTATGTTATATGGTCATTGACGTAGCTGGCCTGCAAGTCGAAGTAATCGCATTTGTTTATAATTTATTTAAACAAATTCAATTATCTCGGCTTCTACTGGGCCGATTTTAATCAACAATATCTCAAATGAGAGGGACTAGCATCAGCTACACGATAAAAAAACATCAGGGCTGTAACTATATCCAGTTGAACGTAATAACAATTTTAATTGTTTAATTGTTAATAACAAATGAACCACAAGTGGTACAATGTTCACATCTATTGGAGAAGGTAGCTTGTACTGGTAGCTTTAACTTATGTTATATGGTCATTGTCGTAGCTGGCCTGCAAGTCGAAGTAATCACATTTGTTTATCATTTATTTAAACAATTTCAATTATCTCGGCTTCTACTCGGCCGATTTTAATCAAACAACTCTCAAATTGAACCTCTCGACTCTAGGATCAATGTGATTCACCATTATATCGGCCCACGTGTGTAGTTTCGGTGCAATAGTCAAACGAATTATTAAATTGTTTATAAAAAATAAACGGCGCATGCAGCGTTAGTAAATCGTTTATTGTCGTGTAGCGGAATCCTTTACCTTCATTTTGAGGACTCGATCATTGATCTAGCACGTCTAGAAGCCGAGATAATTGCAGTGACCCGGAGTGCATTTTTGCCGATTCTTCAATTGTTAATAACTTTTAAACCACAAATGCCATATTGTTGCAACTGTTGGAGCAGATAGCTATGGACCCTAGCTTTAATTTGGGACAAGTCCGGTTAAAAAATACGCACCACAAGCCGAGAAAAAGGCAATTGTTTAAATTAACGATGTAATCCAGGAATTCGGTTTTGGCGGTGCGCAAAACTGCGAAAAAGGCCGCAAACGCGAGATGGCGCCACATGTCTCGTTACCGACATATTTTTGCCGATAAAATTTTTAAAAATTATTACCTCGGTTCCTGTCGGTTGTTTTTTAATAAATTGGTGGTTAAATGAAAGGGAAAAGAATCAGCTACACGATAAAAAATACATCAGGGCTGCAACTATATCCAGTTTAACGTAATAACAATTTTAATTGTTTAATTGTTAATAACAAATGAACCACAAGTGGTACAATGTTCACATCTATTGGAGAAGATAGCTTATACTTGTAGCTTTAACTTATGTTATATGGTCATTGACGTAGCTGGCCTGCAAGTCGAAGTAATCGCATTTGTTTATAATTTATTTAAACAAATTCAATTATCTCGGCTTCTACTGGGCCGATTTTAATCAACAATATCTCAAATGAGAGGGACTAGCATCAGCTACACGATAAAAAATACATCAGGGCTGTAACTATATCCAGTTGAACGTAATAACAATTTTAATTGTTTAATTGTTAATAACAGATGAACCACAAGTGGTACAATGTTCACATCTATTGGAGAAGATAGCTTATACTTGTAGCTTTAACTTATGTTATATGGTCATTGACGTAGCTGGCCTGCAAGTCGAAGTAATCGCATTTGTTTATAATTTATTTAAACAATTTCAATTATCTCGGCTTCTACTCGGCCGATTTTAATCAACAATATCTCAAATGAAAGGGACTAGCATCAGCTACAGGATAAAAAAACATCAGGGCTGTAACTATATCCAGTTGAACGTAATAACAATTTTAATTGTTTAATTGTTAATAACAAATGAACCACAAGTGGTACAATGTTCACATCTATTGGAGAAGGTAGCTTGTACTGGTAGCTTTAACTTATGTTATATGGTCATTGTCGTAGCTGGCCTGCAAGTCGAAGTAATCACATTTGTTTATCATTTATTTAAACAATTTCAATTATCTCGGCTTCTACTCGGCCGATTTTAATCAACAATATCTCAAATGAAAGGGACTAGCATCAGCTACACGATAAAAAAACATCAGGGCTGTAACTATATCCAGTTGAACGTAATAACAATTTTAATTGTTTAATTGTTAATAACAAATGAACCACAAGTGGTACAATGTTCACATCTATTGGAGAAGGTAGCTTGTACTGGTAGCTTTAACTTATGTTATATGGTCATTGTCGTAGCTGGCCTGCAAGTCGAAGTAATCACATTTGTTTATCATTTATTTAAACAATTTCAATTATCTCGGCTTCTACTCGGCCGATTTTAATCAACAATATCTCAAATGAAAGGGACTAGCATCAGCTACACGATAAAAAAACATCAGGGCTGTAACTATATCCAGTTGAACGTAATAACAATTTTAATTGTTTAATTGTTAATAACAAATGAACCACAAGTGGTACAATGTTCACATCTATTGGAGAAGGTAGCTTGTACTGGTAGCTTTAACTTATGTTATATGGTCATTGACGTAGCTGGCCTGCAAGTCGAAGTAATAGCATTTGTTTATAATTTATTTAAACAAATTCAATTATCTCGGCTTCTACTGGGCCGATTTTAATCAAACAACTCTCAAATTGAACCTCTCGACTCTAGGATCAATGTGATTCACCATTATATCGGCCCACGTGTGTAGTTTCGGTGCAATAGTCAAACGAATTATTAAATTGTTTATAAAAAATAAACGGCGCATGCAGCGTTAGTAAATCGTTTATTGTCGTGTAGCGGAATCCTTTACCTTCATTTTGAGCACTCGATCATTGATCTAGCACGTCTAGAAGCCGAGATAATTGCAGTGACCCGGAGTGCATTTTTGCCGATTCTTCAATTGTTAATAACTTTTAAACCACAAATGCCATATTGTTGCAACTATTGGAGCAGATAGCTATGGACCCTAGCTTTAATTTGGGACAAGTCCGGTTAAAAAATACGCACCACAAGCCGAGAAAAAGGCAATTGTTTAAATTAACGATGTAATCCAGGAATTCGGTTTTGGCGGTGCGCAAAACTGCGAGAAAGGCCGCAAACGCGAGATGGCGCCACATGTCTCGTTACCGACATATTTTTGCCGATAAAATTTTTAAAAATTGTTACCTCGGCTCCTGTTGGTTGTTTTTTAATAAATTGGTGGTTAAATGAAAGGGAAAAGAATCAGCTACACGATAAAAAATACATCAGTGCTGCAACTATATCCAGTTGAACGTAATAACAATTTCAATTGTTTAATTGTTAATAACAAATGAACCACAAGTGGTACAATGTTCACATCTATTGGAGAAGGTAGCTTGTACTGGTAGCTTTAACTTATGTTATATGGTCATTGTCGTAGCTGGCCTGCAAGTCGAAGTAATCACATTTGTTTATCATTTATTTAAACAATTTCAATTATCTCGGCTTCTACCGGGCCGATTTTAATCAACAATATCTCAAATGAAAGGGACTAGCATCAGCTACACGATAAAAAATACATCAGGGCTGTAACTATATCCAGTTGAACGTAATAACAATTTTAATTGTTTAATTGTTAATAACAAATGAACCACAAGTGGTACAATGTTCACATCTATTGGAGAAGGTAGCTTGTACTGGTAGCTTTAACTTATGTTATATGGTCATTGACGTAGCTGGCCTGCAAGTCGAAGTAATAGCATTTGTTTATAATTTATTTAAACAAATTCAATTATCTCGGCTTCTACTGGGCCGATTTTAATCAAACAACTCTCAAATTGAACCTCTCGACTCTAGGATCAATGTGATTCACCATTATATCGGCCCACGTGTGTAGTTTCGGTGCAATAGTCAAACGAATTATTAAATTGTTTATAAAAAATAAACGGCGCATGCAGCGTTAGTAAATCGTTTATTGTCGTGTAGCGGAATCCTTTACCTTCATTTTGAGCACTCGATCATTGATCTAGCACGTCTAGAAGCCGAGATAATTGCAGTGACCCGGAGTGCATTTTTGCCGATTCTTCAATTGTTAATAACTTTTAAACCACAAATGCCATATTGTTTCAACTGTTGGAGCAGATAGCTATGGACCCTAGCTTTAATTTGGGACAAGTCCGGTTAAAAAATACGCACCACAAGCCGAGAAAAAGGCAATTGTTTAAATTAACGATGTAATCCAGGAATTCGGTTTTGGCGGTGCGCAAAACTGCGAAAAAGGCCGCAAACGCGAGATGGCGCCACATGTCTCGTTACCGACATATTTTTGCCGATAAAATTTTTAAAAATTGTTACCTCGGTTCCTGTTGGCTGTTTTTTAATAAATTGGTGGTTAAATGAAAGGGAAAAGAATCAGCTACACGATAAAAAATACATCAGGGCTGCAACTATATCCAGTTGAACGTAATAACAATTTTAATTGTTTAATTGTTAATAACAAATGAACCACAAGTGGTACAATGTTCACATCTATTGGAGAAGGTAGCTTGTACTGGTAGCTTTAACTTATGTTATATGGTCATTGACGTAGCTGGCCTGCAAGTCGAAGTAATAGCATTTGTTTATAATTTATTTAAACAAATTCAATTATCTCGGCTTCTACTGGGCCGATTTTAATCAAACAACTCTCAAATTGAACCTCTCGACTCTAGGATCAATGTGATTCACCATTATATCGGCCCACGTGTGTAGTTTCGGTGCAATAGTCAAACGAATTATTAAATTGTTTATAAAAAATAAACGGCGCATGCAGCGTTAGTAAATCGTTTATTGTCGTGTAGCGGAATCCTTTACCTTCATTTTGAGCACTCGATCATTGATCTAGCACGTCCAGATGCCGAGATAATTGCAGTGACCCGGAGTGCATTTTTGCCGATTCTTCAATTGTTAATAACTTTTAAACCACAAATGCCATATTGTTGCAACTGTTGGAGCAGATAGCTATGGACCCTAGCTTTAATTTGGGACAAGTCCGGTTAAAAAATACGCACCACAAGCCGAGAAAAAGGCAATTGTTTAAATTAACGATGTAATCCAGGAATTCGGTTTTGGCGGTGCGCAAAACTGCGAAAAAGGCCGCAAACGCGAGATGGCGCCACATGTCTCGTTACCGACATATTTTTGCCGATAAAATTTTTAAAAATTGTTACCTCGGTTCCTGTTGGTTGTTTTTTAATAAATTGGTGGTTAAATGAAAGGGAAAAGAATCAGCTACACGATAAAAAATACATCAGGGCTGCAACTATATCCAGTTGAACGTAATAACAATTTTAATTGTTTAATTGTTAATAACAAATGAACCACAAGTGGCATAATGTTCACATCTATTGGGGAAGGTAGCTTGTACTGGTAGCTTTAACTTATGTTATATGGTCATTGACGTAGCTGGCCTGCAAGTCGAAGTAATAGCATTTGTTTATAATTTATTTAAACAAATTCAATTATCTCGGCTTCTACTGGGCCGATTTTAATCAAACAACTCTCAAATTGAACCTCTCGACTCTAGGATCAATGTGATTCACCATTATATCGGCCCACGTGTGTAGTTTCGGTGCAATAGTCAAACGAATTATTAAATTGTTTATAAAAAATAAACGGCGCATGCAGCGTTAGTAAATCGTTTATTGTCGTGTAGCGGAATCCTTTACCTTCATTTTGAGCACTCGATCATTGATCTAGCACGTCTAGAAGCCGAGATAATTGCAGTGACCCGGAGTGCATTTTTGCCGATTCTTCAATTGTTAATAACTTTTAAACCACAAATGCCATATTGTTTCAACTGTTGGAGCAGATAGCTATGGACCCTAGCTTTAATTTGGGACAAGTCCGGTTAAAAAATACGCACCACAAGCCGAGAAAAAGGCAATTGTTTAAATTAACGATGTAATCCAGGAATTCGGTTTTGGCGGTGCGCAAAACTGCGAAAAAGGCCGCAAACGCGAGATGGCGCCACATGTCTCGTTACCGACATATTTTTGCCGATAAAATTTTTAAAAATTGTTACCTCGGTTCCTGTTGGCTGTTTTTTAATAAATTGGTGGTTAAATGAAAGGGAAAAGAATCAGCTACACGATAAAAAATACATCAGGGCTGCAACTATATCCAGTTGAACGTAATAACAATTTTAATTGTTTAATTGTTAATAACAAATGAACCACAAGTGGTACAATGTTCACATCTATTGGAGAAGGTAGCTTGTACTGGTAGCTTTAACTTATGTTATATGGTCATTGTCGTAGCTGGCCTGCAAGTCGAAGTAATCACATTTGTTTATCATTTATTTAAACAATTTCAATTATCTCGGCTTCTACTCGGCCGATTTTAATCAACAATATCTCAAATGAAAGGGACTAGCATCAGCTACACGATAAAAAAACATCAGGGCTGTAACTATATCCAGTTGAACGTAATAACAATTTTAATTGTTTAATTGTTAATAACAAATGAACCACAAGTGGTACAATGTTCACATCTATTGGAGAAGGTAGCTTGTACTGGTAGCTTTAACTTATGTTATATGGTCATTGACGTAGCTGGCCTGCAAGTCGAAGTAATAGCATTTGTTTATAATTTATTTAAACAAATTCAATTATCTCGGCTTCTACTGGGCCGATTTTAATCAAACAACTCTCAAATTGAACCTCTCGACTCTAGGATCAATGTGATTCACCATTATATCGGCCCACGTGTGTAGTTTCGGTGCAATAGTCAAACGAATTATTAAATTGTTTATAAAAAATAAACGGCGCATGCAGCGTTAGTAAATCGTTTATTGTCGTGTAGCGGAATCCTTTACCTTCATTTTGAGCACTCGATCATTGATCTAGCACGTCTAGAAGCCGAGATAATTGCAGTGACCCGGAGTGCATTTTTGCCGATTCTTCAATTGTTAATAACTTTTAAACCACAAATGCCATATTGTTGCAACTATTGGAGCAGATAGCTATGGACCCTAGCTTTAATTTGGGACAAGTCCGGTTAAAAAATACGCACCACAAGCCGAGAAAAAGGCAATTGTTTAAATTAACGATGTAATCCAGGAATTCGGTTTTGGCGGTGCGCAAAACTGCGAGAAAGGCCGCAAACGCGAGATGGCGCCACATGTCTCGTTACCGACATATTTTTGCCGATAAAATTTTTAAAAATTGTTACCTCGGCTCCTGTTGGTTGTTTTTTAATAAATTGGTGGTTAAATGAAAGGGAAAAGAATCAGCTACACGATAAAAAATACATCAGTGCTGCAACTATATCCAGTTGAACGTAATAACAATTTCAATTGTTTAATTGTTAATAACAAATGAACCACAAGTGGTACAATGTTCACATCTATTGGAGAAGGTAGCTTGTACTGGTAGCTTTAACTTATGTTATATGGTCATTGTCGTAGCTGGCCTGCAAGTCGAAGTAATCACATTTGTTTATCATTTATTTAAACAATTTCAATTATCTCGGCTTCTACCGGGCCGATTTTAATCAACAATATCTCAAATGAAAGGGACTAGCATCAGCTACACGATAAAAAATACATCAGGGCTGTAACTATATCCAGTTGAACGTAATAACAATTTTAATTGTTTAATTGTTAATAACAAATGAACCACAAGTGGTACAATGTTCACATCTATTGGAGAAGGTAGCTTGTACTGGTAGCTTTAACTTATGTTATATGGTCATTGACGTAGCTGGCCTGCAAGTCGAAGTAATAGCATTTGTTTATAATTTATTTAAACAAATTCAATTATCTCGGCTTCTACTGGGCCGATTTTAATCAAACAACTCTCAAATTGAACCTCTCGACTCTAGGATCAATGTGATTCACCATTATATCGGCCCACGTGTGTAGTTTCGGTGCAATAGTCAAACGAATTATTAAATTGTTTATAAAAAATAAACGGCGCATGCAGCGTTAGTAAATCGTTTATTGTCGTGTAGCGGAATCCTTTACCTTCATTTTGAGCACTCGATCATTGATCTAGCACGTCTAGAAGCCGAGATAATTGCAGTGACCCGGAGTGCATTTTTGCCGATTCTTCAATTGTTAATAACTTTTAAACCACAAATGCCATATTGTTTCAACTGTTGGAGCAGATAGCTATGGACCCTAGCTTTAATTTGGGACAAGTCCGGTTAAAAAATACGCACCACAAGCCGAGAAAAAGGCAATTGTTTAAATTAACGATGTAATCCAGGAATTCGGTTTTGGCGGTGCGCAAAACTGCGAAAAAGGCCGCAAACGCGAGATGGCGCCACATGTCTCGTTACCGACATATTTTTGCCGATAAAATTTTTAAAAATTGTTACCTCGGTTCCTGTTGGCTGTTTTTTAATAAATTGGTGGTTAAATGAAAGGGAAAAGAATCAGCTACACGATAAAAAATACATCAGGGCTGCAACTATATCCAGTTGAACGTAATAACAATTTTAATTGTTTAATTGTTAATAACAAATGAACCACAAGTGGTACAATGTTCACATCTATTGGAGAAGGTAGCTTGTACTGGTAGCTTTAACTTATGTTATATGGTCATTGACGTAGCTGGCCTGCAAGTCGAAGTAATAGCATTTGTTTATAATTTATTTAAACAAATTCAATTATCTCGGCTTCTACTGGGCCGATTTTAATCAAACAACTCTCAAATTGAACCTCTCGACTCTAGGATCAATGTGATTCACCATTATATCGGCCCACGTGTGTAGTTTCGGTGCAATAGTCAAACGAATTATTAAATTGTTTATAAAAAATAAACGGCGCATGCAGCGTTAGTAAATCGTTTATTGTCGTGTAGCGGAATCCTTTACCTTCATTTTGAGCACTCGATCATTGATCTAGCACGTCCAGATGCCGAGATAATTGCAGTGACCCGGAGTGCATTTTTGCCGATTCTTCAATTGTTAATAACTTTTAAACCACAAATGCCATATTGTTGCAACTGTTGGAGCAGATAGCTATGGACCCTAGCTTTAATTTGGGACAAGTCCGGTTAAAAAATACGCACCACAAGCCGAGAAAAAGGCAATTGTTTAAATTAACGATGTAATCCAGGAATTCGGTTTTGGCGGTGCGCAAAACTGCGAAAAAGGCCGCAAACGCGAGATGGCGCCACATGTCTCGTTACCGACATATTTTTGCCGATAAAATTTTTAAAAATTGTTACCTCGGTTCCTGTTGGTTGTTTTTTAATAAATTGGTGGTTAAATGAAAGGGAAAAGAATCAGCTACACGATAAAAAATACATCAGGGCTGCAACTATATCCAGTTGAACGTAATAACAATTTTAATTGTTTAATTGTTAATAACAAATGAACCACAAGTGGCATAATGTTCACATCTATTGGGGAAGGTAGCTTGTACTGGTAGCTTTAACTTATGTTATATGGTCATTGACGTAGCTGGCCTGCAAGTCGAAGTAATAGCATTTGTTTATAATTTATTTAAACAAATTCAATTATCTCGGCTTCTACTGGGCCGATTTTAATCAAACAACTCTCAAATTGAACCTCTCGACTCTAGGATCAATGTGATTCACCATTATATCGGCCCACGTGTGTAGTTTCGGTGCAATAGTCAAACGAATTATTAAATTGTTTATAAAAAATAAACGGCGCATGCAGCGTTAGTAAATCGTTTATTGTCGTGTAGCGGAATCCTTTACCTTCATTTTGAGCACTCGATCATTGATCTAGCACGTCTAGAAGCCGAGATAATTGCAGTGACCCGGAGTGCATTTTTGCCGATTCTTCAATTGTTAATAACTTTTAAACCACAAATGCCATATTGTTGCAACTGTTGGAGCAGATAGCTATGGACCCTAGCTTTAATTTGGGACAAGTCCGGTTAAAAAATACGCACCACAAGCCGAGAAAAAGGCAATTGTTTAAATTAACGATGTAATCCAGGAATTCGGTTTTGGCGGTGCGCAAAACTGCGAAAAAGGCCGCAAACGCGAGATGGCGCCACATGTCTCGTTACCGACATATTTTTGCCGATAAAATTTTTAAAAATTGTTACCTCGGTTCCTGTTGGTTGTTTTTTAATAAATTGGTGGTTAAATGAAAGGGAAAAGAATCAGCTACACGATAAAAAATACATCAGGGCTGCAACTATATCCAGTTGAACGTAATAACAATTTTAATTGTTTAATTGTTAATAACAAATGAACCACAAGTGGCATAATGTTCACATCTATTGGGGAAGGTAGCTTGTACTGGTAGCTTTAACTTATGTTATATGGTCATTGACGTAGCTGGCCTGCAAGTCGAAGTAATAGCATTTGTTTATAATTTATTTAAACAAATTCAATTATCTCGGCTTCTACTGGGCCGATTTTAATCAAACAACTCTCAAATTGAACCTCTCGACTCTAGGATCAATGTGATTCACCATTATATCGGCCCACGTGTGTAGTTTCGGTGCAATAGTCAAACGAATTATTAAATTGTTTATAAAAAATAAACGGCGCATGCAGCGTTAGTAAATCGTTTATTGTCGTGTAGCGGAATCCTTTACCTTCATTTTGAGCACTCGATCATTGATCTAGCACGTCTAGAAGCCGAGATAATTGCAGTGACCCGGAGTGCATTTTTGCCGATTCTTCAATTGTTAATAACTTTTAAACCACAAATGCCATATTGTTTCAACTGTTGGAGCAGATAGCTATGGACCCTAGCTTTAATTTGGGACAAGTCCGGTTAAAAAATACGCACCACAAGCCGAGAAAAAGGCAATTGTTTAAATTAACGATGTAATCCAGGAATTCGGTTTTGGCGGTGCGCAAAACTGCGAAAAAGGCCGCAAACGCGAGATGGCGCCACATGTCTCGTTACCGACATATTTTTGCCGATAAAATTTTTAAAAATTGTTACCTCGGTTCCTGTTGGCTGTTTTTTAATAAATTGGTGGTTAAATGAAAGGGAAAAGAATCAGCTACACGATAAAAAATACATCAGGGCTGCAACTATATCCAGTTGAACGTAATAACAATTTTAATTGTTTAATTGTTAATAACAAATGAACCACAAGTGGTACAATGTTCACATCTATTGGAGAAGGTAGCTTGTACTGGTAGCTTTAACTTATGTTATATGGTCATTGACGTAGCTGGCCTGCAAGTCGAAGTAATAGCATTTGTTTATAATTTATTTAAACAAATTCAATTATCTCGGCTTCTACTGGGCCGATTTTAATCAAACAACTCTCAAATTGAACCTCTCGACTCTAGGATCAATGTGATTCACCATTATATCGGCCCACGTGTGTAGTTTCGGTGCAATAGTCAAACGAATTATTAAATTGTTTATAAAAAATAAACGGCGCATGCAGCGTTAGTAAATCGTTTATTGTCGTGTAGCGGAATCCTTTACCTTCATTTTGAGCACTCGATCATTGATCTAGCACGTCCAGATGCCGAGATAATTGCAGTGACCCGGAGTGCATTTTTGCCGATTCTTCAATTGTTAATAACTTTTAAACCACAAATGCCATATTGTTGCAACTGTTGGAGCAGATAGCTATGGACCCTAGCTTTAATTTGGGACAAGTCCGGTTAAAAAATACGCACCACAAGCCGAGAAAAAGGCAATTGTTTAAATTAACGATGTAATCCAGGAATTCGGTTTTGGCGGTGCGCAAAACTGCGAAAAAGGCCGCAAACGCGAGATGGCGCCACATGTCTCGTTACCGACATATTTTTGCCGATAAAATTTTTAAAAATTGTTACCTCGGTTCCTGTTGGTTGTTTTTTAATAAATTGGTGGTTAAATGAAAGGGAAAAGAATCAGCTACACGATAAAAAATACATCAGGGCTGCAACTATATCCAGTTGAACGTAATAACAATTTTAATTGTTTAATTGTTAATAACAAATGAACCACAAGTGGCATAATGTTCACATCTATTGGGGAAGGTAGCTTGTACTGGTAGCTTTAACTTATGTTATATGGTCATTGACGTAGCTGGCCTGCAAGTCGAAGTAATAGCATTTGTTTATAATTTATTTAAACAAATTCAATTATCTCGGCTTCTACTGGGCCGATTTTAATCAAACAACTCTCAAATTGAACCTCTCGACTCTAGGATCAATGTGATTCACCATTATATCGGCCCACGTGTGTAGTTTCGGTGCAATAGTCAAACGAATTATTAAATTGTTTATAAAAAATAAACGGCGCATGCAGCGTTAGTAAATCGTTTATTGTCGTGTAGCGGAATCCTTTACCTTCATTTTGAGCACTCGATCATTGATCTAGCACGTCTAGAAGCCGAGATAATTGCAGTGACCCGGAGTGCATTTTTGCCGATTCTTCAATTGTTAATAACTTTTAAACCACAAATGCCATATTGTTGCAACTGTTGGAGCAGATAGCTATGGACCCTAGCTTTAATTTGGGACAAGTCCGGTTAAAAAATACGCACCACAAGCCGAGAAAAAGGCAATTGTTTAAATTAACGATGTAATCCAGGAATTCGGTTTTGGCGGTGCGCAAAACTGCGAAAAAGGCCGCAAACGCGAGATGGCGCCACATGTCTCGTTACCGACATATTTTTGCCGATAAAATTTTTAAAAATTGTTACCTCGGTTCCTGTTGGTTGTTTTTTAATAAATTGGTGGTTAAATGAAAGGGAAAAGAATCAGCTACACGATAAAAAATACATCAGGGCTGCAACTATATCCAGTTGAACGTAATAACAATTTTAATTGTTTAATTGTTAATAACAAATGAACCACAAGTGGCATAATGTTCACATCTATTGGGGAAGGTAGCTTGTACTGGTAGCTTTAACTTATGTTATATGGTCATTGACGTAGCTGGCCTGCAAGTCGAAGTAATAGCATTTGTTTATAATTTATTTAAACAAATTCAATTATCTCGGCTTCTACTGGGCCGATTTTAATCAAACAACTCTCAAATTGAACCTCTCGACTCTAGGATCAATGTGATTCACCATTATATCGGCCCACGTGTGTAGTTTCGGTGCAATAGTCAAACGAATTATTAAATTGTTTATAAAAAATAAACGGCGCATGCAGCGTTAGTAAATCGTTTATTGTCGTGTAGCGGAATCCTTTACCTTCATTTTGAGCACTCGATCATTGATCTAGCACGTCTAGAAGCCGAGATAATTGCAGTGACCCGGAGTGCATTTTTGCCGATTCTTCAATTGTTAATAACTTTTAAACCACAAATGCCATATTGTTGCAACTGTTGGAGCAGATAGCTATGGACCCTAGCTTTAATTTGGGACAAGTCCGGTTAAAAAATACGCACCACAAGCCGAGAAAAAGGCAATTGTTTAAATTAACGATGTAATCCAGGAATTCGGTTTTGGCGGTGCGCAAAACTGCGAAAAAGGCCGCAAACGCGAGATGGTGCCACATGTCTCGTGAGCAACATATCGTTACCGATAAAATTTTTTTAAATTGTTATCTCGGTTCCTCGTGATTGCTTTTTAATAAATGGGGGGTCAAATAAAAGGAAAAGAAATTAGCTATTCACCTGTTATAGTCTCGTTGCTGTAACTTTATCCACTTGAATCGAGAGCTTTAATTTCTGATGTCGTTTATTAAAATCAACAGGAAAGAAATTCTAAATCGCCTCATAATACTTTTACCTTTAGTGATATCTCTTTAACGCGATCTATACTTTTGAATGATTTAATCATCAGTATGTATAGAATTTATTCACCGTTTCGTAACCAAAATGGATATTTTAAAACGAATTTGTTAATTTATTTATGTTGATACAAGATAAAAAGATGTTTCCGCCCGGGATCGAACCGGGGACCTTCCGCGTGTTAGGCGGATGTGATAACCACTACACCACGGAAACTTTTGTTTGGACATATTTATTTTTGGAGACTATTGTACGCCTTGATTACAGTACTATTAATTAACACAATATACATAGTTAATAATATTGCATTTAAAATTAAATAGGCTGATATACATTAAAAATAAGTCACATATCAAACGTTACATGCGTATCTAGCAAAATTCTCGATGCGCAATACTTTGATCGCACAATTTATATTTAACCTTGTTTATTTTTATTTTCGGATCCTGTAGCTTTTCTAAGGCCGTGTGGTATTCGTTTTCTATGGATACCACTAATTTCAACCATTTTTTAATTTTAAGCAATATTTTAGGAAAGAAAGGATTATTTAAAGCGTGCACGACATATAGTGCGTGCAATACTTTGGACAAGGAAATATGGACTTTCATGGTCAAACTTAATAACTATATTTCATTAATTATTGACGAATTCAAATTGTTCACTTTTGCCCACGACGTTAAGTACTTGCGGTGATATTACGCTGATTTTACAAACAATCAATGTAACCACAACGATCGAATCCAATGAAAATTAATCAATTTTTCTCACCCACCACTTACTTCCCCCTAATTATTATGTCTACAGATCCGTTTAATTATAAAGGCAAACCTGGCTCGCGTTACAATTTTTATTCCAACCATAGGGCCGTCTCCAAAGTGTCACACAGTATCACAGGATGTTTTTAAAATCTTCTGCGATAGTGCGCCTCTAAGACGACACCAGTGTTTAGTGTTTTTTCGATGCTTGTATTGTTCTATCTATGGCAAATCAACGTCCTTCAATTCACAAACAGGCTCGAACTTTGATTTTTTGAGTCACAAAAATACAATGTGCGACATAAAGCAGAGCGTTTTCCTAAAATACTCGGCACCAAACTCGATAGTACCGTATCGACGACCATAATAATAATAATAATGGCAATATGTACTTACTAAGTACACTTGTTGATCTATCCTACAGCGATAATAAATAGTCGATAGTTCGTGCGATTCAAATTTGAGCCATCAATTTATAAATTATTACCAGATAATTAAACTACGTGCTTGAAGGAAAATGTTTAATAACAAACACGTGAGTGATATTGTTATATCAGTGAACGCATTTTATTCTTCAACTTGAACGTTGTTATACAGCCGCAGTGTGGAGCGATAATACGAGTATAAAGATTGTCATGTACATAATATCATTCACCTCAATCGTTCCCTTCGATGTGCCTCTGGTTCAATAAAAAGCAAGATAATATTGTAAATTTGGCAATGTGTGTAATCACCCTCGGTAATTTCAAGACAATGGATATTTAATATACCGATATTGATAACATATTAATATAATAAATTAATTGTAATTATTCAGTGTGCAAACAATGTCAAATATTTATCGCTTGTAATTAAAATGACTAGTAACCAACAGTATTACGTTTGGTTAGTATCAATTTTAATGTTCATAACAAATATATGTAGATAAACTATACTAACGCAATATGCGCAACTATAAATACGATATGCTAAATTATGTTTATATTGAAATTCGTAGGACTATAAGACTGTAATGATAATGCAAGTTATTTTTATGCTCTCACAGTTATGTAAAACAATATGAAATTGCAATACGGGTTGATGGTTTTACATATTCTTATATTGACGCAGTTTTGCCACAAAGAAATATTAAAACTCGCAATCGATCAAATATCATTTTATCAGAAGTTCGTTTATCTGTTGTCGACATACTAGGGCCAGACATAATTGTACGCCGATAATGCTACTCTCGTATCGTAGAAAATGATCCCCTCATTGTTATTGTTGTTTCTTTTCTTCTATCGACATGCGATAAATTATATTCGTTTCGTCGGGACACTAATTTTCGCTCGTTGTCAGAGACGAAGAAATCACGGCAACGTGAATAATCTCAGGCATTTGTTTTTCTGCGCGCTATTTGCTATTTGCAAATTGCGCGCAAACACACCGCAAGATGACACCACGAAACACTGTTTCAGCAAAGATCGTTTCCAAAGATCGTTCAAAAAAATATAACTACTCTGATCTCTTTCAATGGAAAAAAAAAAAATGATATGCATAATGCCGTTCCTCTTTCAACGAAATTTTAACGTGATGTCTCACAATTTAAGAATGCAACAGCGTAAAGTATCGAGTTCCTCGTATGAAGATACGCAAGGAAGGAGAGTGTATCACGTGGCAAGTATGCAACACTGCTATTGGCTGTACGATAGAAATGATAAAGAGAGAACGGGGAAACGCATCAGTCAAAGAATGCGTATAAGTGCTAGGAACAGTCATTTGACAGTAGCGCCTGGTGGACGACTCTTAAACGATATCTCTGCATATATCCAAATCAACTACGCTCTTACGGAACCTGTTAGAGGGGTAATTGGCACGTCATCGTCGGGCAGTATTGTGGACAAGGAAGCAACAAAGAAATAACGCAATTGAATCTCTACCTTTCACGTGATACGCTTTCAATAACGAAATCGAAAGGCGAAACGGCGAGGATGAAGATTTTGATCGCGCTCTGCGCGATCCTTGCTGGTGAGCATCTTGAGCGTCTCTGTATTTAATTTCATCGTTCTCTTTGTTCAGTCGCGACGTAATTCAGAGTTATTATGTATTTACCCGTACATACCTATCCATCTTTGTTCCCTACGTTTTAAGTCGTGCCTTTAACACGACAATTTTTTCATTGTCTGATCGTAATGTCGTCAGAGTACCTCGGAATCATAACATAGGAGAGATTATTCTGTTAGAGCATATAGATCATTACGTATTTACTATTTGGATAGTGGCGTCAATTTTCGTACGCTTCTGTACCCGATAATCGCATCGCTATTACTCACAAAAGATAGAATGCTTGCTTATTCAGATGAATGAGATGAGTCAGTGCTTAACAATTGCTGTGGAATAATTTCCGATGAATAAGAATATTCCTGAGACTGTATTCTCGTACTGTTGGCTGTGCGTGTTGTTTTAAAATAAATATACTGTATATAACGTTAACTTTGATTTAATTATTAAATTCGTAAGGTTTAAAAATAATTTCATTAATTTTGTTATACGGATCGATGTAATTAATAATAAATAATGTATTTGTTTTAGTATGTACGGCAAGAGTAGTTATTACCGCTCAGGGTCCAGCGAATCTTTACCTTTTTGGTGAACAAGAGTGTACATGGGGACCGTCGTACTGGTGCGAAAATATAAAGTAAGCTTGCAAACATGTTGTTAAAATAGTACAATAGAGATAATAATATGTATGAAATAATTTATCATATTGTTACATTGCGAACTTTCATTTGTAATGAATTTTGTATTAATTTTCATTTGTACATAAATTTGCACTATTTATCGAATTCTATGTTAAATACAATATTTTGTCATAAATTTAGTGGATCGTAAAATACTGTATTTTATTTATATAAATATAGAACTGCAGCTGGGTGTAAGGCGGTTCAACATTGCATTAAAACAACATGGAAGGATATGAAAGTACCGGAGGACAATGACAGTGTTTGCACCGTTTGTAAAGACATGGTTCAGCAAGCACGGGATCAGTTAGAGAGTAACCAGACGCAAGAAGATTTGAAATCTGTCTTCGAAGGAAGCTGTAAACTAATTCACCTGAAGCCTATTGTGCACGAATGCATGACAATTGTAGATCAGTTTATACCCGAGTTAGTAGAAACATTGGCATCTCAAATGAATCCGTCTGTCGTTTGTTCGGTCGCTGGGCTCTGTAACTCTGCTCACATGGATGAATTATTATTGGAATTCGAACAGTCTAAGCATAAGGTAACTAATAGCTGAGACGTTTGTTATTAGCAAAAATGAAGTTCGTATATTGTTGAACAAATATTTGTACTAATTCATTTATGTCTTGTTTGTACAAATACTTCTCAGTTGTTTGAAAGTACAAAGTAACGCTATGTATTTACTTACTTCGTAATAAACGTAGATTTCGGATACCCCTAATCGTTCGTTTTGTATACTTGTATCTCTTATATTTTAGTTATCTGTTAACGTTACATTTCAGGTTGAGGAGGTGAAATATCATTCTTTGGAAAAAGACGAGCTTGAGCCCGACGAATGTTCAAAATGCTACACGATAGCTGCACATATGGAACATAAACTAAATAACACCCCTCGCGATAAAGTGTTACAACAAATACTGAATATTTGTGCAGAGCTTGGCACATTTACGGATGCCTGTTCATCTATAACTTTGACTTACTTTGATACAATATATACCCATCTGGGAGAAAACTTCAATGCTCAGAACATTTGTCACTTATCTGGCCAGTGCAGTGCCAATTTCCACAAACACGGGGGCGCTGATAAAGTAAGTTCGTGAAAGCAATACGAGTCCGCTATTATAATTCGATGTGGTTGACTTTGTAATAGTATTTGTAATTGGATTACGATAACTGTATTTCAGACACCGAAAGTTGAAATCAGACCACTTTCAAGCGTCGGTATGGTTGATATAAACGATGATCTTCCATGCAAATTATGCGAGCAACTTGTAGGACATCTAAGAGATCTATTGGTGGCGAACACTACTGAAATAGAGTTTGAGCAAGTTATGAAAGGATTATGTAAACAAACTAAATCATTTTCCAGCGAGGTAAGCACATCAATGTTTGCCAATCGCGCATGCACGTAAGAGGATGTTGATAGTACCGAGTTATTAATCCTGTATATATGTTGTATTTAAGTGTACATCCATAGTCGAGGAATATTATCCACAAATTTATAAATATCTCACAAGTGGTTTAAACAGTAACTTTGTTTGTCAAATGAGCGGAATATGTCCAGCTCGTGATAAAGCAAAGCAGGTGAATTTCTTCTTTTTTTATTGTATGTTTAATACATATTTGCTGCGTTAAAATTGATAGTAATTAACGAATTTTATACCGAACAGAATCAGCCCATTTGGCCTCTGGTCACTGAAGAGGCAGCCAAAATGGGAGTAAATATTTTCCAAGATGCACACAAGAACAGAGAAATTTCTACCGACAAGCAATTGAGTAAATCGGAAGTGCAATCAATGCAATTACCTATCGAACGATTAATGCCATTCCCTCTATCCGAGGGCCCTGTAGGCACTGAAGGGACAGAATCATGTGCGTTATGTGAATACGTGCTGCATTATATACAAGATGTTATGACTAATCCAACGACAGAGGTATCAATTGGAAGAACATTTTTATTTGTTACAAGATTTACGATATGATAATACACTTATTAATTGTAAATCCATTTTACATCGGAATAAAATGTACTTTTTATTGCCCAGGATAAAGTGAAACAGGCTTTGGAAAAGGTATGCAAGAAATTACCGGAATCTATTGAAGGACAGTGTACAGAGTTTGTGGATGTCTATGGAGATGCTGTTGTAGCTATTTTGGTGCAAGAAATTGACCCATCTAACGTTAGTAACAAAAAATTTAACGGGCATTAATTGTAATAACGGAGAGAAAAAGAAATTATAAAATGTATTAATCATAGGTGTGCCCGATGTTGCATTTGTGTCCCACGGAAAAATTAACGGAAATGTGGGAAAGTGTTCCTAAGAAATACGTGCAAGAAAAACAAATGACCAAACCGAGTTGCCCATTATGTTTACTTGCTATGACACAAATTTACGATGTTATCAAAAATAATAAGACCGAGGTTGGGGCACAGTTCATTCATACGGTTCCGAGTATTTTGGGATACAATGTAGCTAAATTGTTTTGTAATATTGTAGGCAAACATAGAATCCGCTTTGGACAAATTGTGCATTCATTTGCCACATACTTTGGTTGATGAATGTACAGAACTAGTGAGAGGTTACAGCAAGGAAGTTGTAGAATTGTTAATCGCCGATTTAACACCTCAAGAGGTATGCGTTTATATTAAATTGTGTGACGCTACAAAAAATCCTGGACCAACCGACGAATTTCTAACTGATGCGGACGGCGAAATTTGTACGTAAATAAATATCTAATCGTCGAATGAACATAGGTGATGTTTGTAACTAGTACATAGCGGTCTAAAAATGTACGCATTTTTTTTTTTTGCTTTCAGTAACTAATGAAATACCAAGTGACTCGCAAACTACCGAAACATCAATAGATACAGTTGGAAACACGGAATGTGTTATTTGCGAATTCATTATGTATCACGTTGATAAAGCACTTGGTGACGATAATGAAAGAGAAAAAATTGAACGTGTAGTGCGCGGCATATGCAATCATCTTCCAAAAACTGTTTCCCACAAATGTAACAACTTTGTTAACAAATATGGTAATGTTGTAATTGATATCCTTTCGAAAGATGTGAGCCCCAAGCAAATTTGTACTATGATGGGGCTTTGTTCGAAATATGATTCGGAAATGAAAGGTAATTGCGAATTATCATTCACGATATTAATGGCAATTAATTATTAACCAAAACGAACATTAATATTATGCTTTATGTATTAGTAGCCTCTGCAACAAAATGTGCCGTGTGTAAATCAATTATGTCGGCGATAGATGAACTTTTGGATGATGCGAATATTGACAAGAGCATCGTGCACGTAATATCAAAAGTATGCAAACACGTACCGGTAAAATCACAAAATCAGGTAAATTAATGTATTAATAGATTTTCCCCGTTCATCTCTTCCACGGTTGCCGCGGAATTATAATTTTCAATTGCTTTCAGTGCGACACGCTTATCGAATCTTATGGACAGAGCATAATAAATCTGGTTAAAAGACGCGAGAGAATTTCTGAAATATGTGGCAAAATTGGGCTTTGCGCACCTGTCGATTATACAACAGTGTTTTTAGAATCTTCGCGAATTAAACGGTCGTATGAAAAGAATCGCATTAAGCACTGCACATGGGGGCCTGCTTATTGGTGTTCTAACAATGAAACAGCTCTCGAATGCAAGGTAAATGAATGAAACTAAATTTACTGTATACGAGCATTTCCACAATGTACGTGCGCCAACTGATAAATGTATTGTTTCTTCTATTCAAGGCCGTTGAGCATTGCCAGGAACACGTATGGAAAGCTGATTTCGCCCCTCCTAAACAAGTTGCCTTGGGCGAGACGGAACTCCATGCTTAAGTTTGTAATGAAACAATAAATTTAACTACTCCCCGACATAAGGTTTTTGCATCTAAAAAGTTTAGTCCTAAGAATTGCGTACATGTCTATGATAATATACCGAAAATATTAGAAATGTAAAATTAATTCTTACCCCTATAGTGCACCGTATTTCTAAAATACATATGAATATCTGATAGCACTATTGGTATCTTCCAAAGCAATGTATAATGAAAATTGTGCATGGCGTTGAAAATCTAGCAATCACACATATGGATAAGCATTTTACACTATCACAGACATTTTACCTTTCGCAGTTTTCAGTTCACAATTTATAATAATTGTAGTACGTCTTGAGAATTGTAACATTGAAAATACAATTATGATTTCATGTGTATCCATATTTTTTAGTAATTATATACTTATCATTATTACGAATTTGTTACGTTAATGTTAACTGTGATAATAAAACAAAATCGACATAAAAGCCACCGCCTGTTTCTTCTTACCCTCTATTCTTCATTATTAAATTACATGGCCAACAGTATACATTGTTGGGAAAAAATGTGCAAATAATATTATTGCTAAAATTCTACTAATATTTTCCGCCCGAGAAATAATAGGAATACATATATAATATAAATTTAATCTATTACCGTATTCTAACTACAAACGGAATATCTCTCGCAACTGCGAAAATACATCACTTTTTATTAGAACTTTTATCAAAAAATATTACTAATTATATTTTTATCTTGTAAGATTATAATCTAATCGAAAATAAAATTAAGTTAATTGACTTGTTGAAGGACTACGTAAACGTGGATGAAACTGAATTACATAGCGATCAAAGTTAATTACTGTGATTATATTTCTAAGCCGTTTCTATATTACGAGATAAAGATAGACGTCGATGCGACTTTAAACAGTCAACAAAAAAAAAAAAAAAAAAAAAAAATGTGAGATAATATATGTAGTTAAATGTTTATCATACATGTTTAGATCTATAGATCGGTCCTGAATTGGGTAGTAAATCTATTTTATACCTCATCTGTGGTAGTAATAGATATTAATGACTGATTGCTTTAAATACCATTCGTTTATTAAATTAATGCTTTATGAGATGGACGAAGCAAAAAACTGCTGGTGTAAATAAAAATAGAAGGTAACAAATTAATCTGCCAATGCATGTATGAACACGGTTCATTCACACGCCAACAGATGACGATGAAATGCACTTTTACGCTCTATTGCAAACCTTCGAAGTGCACTTTCAAATAATTAAAATCTACCACATTTCTTAAATATTGAATAAATTGATACGTACACCTGTGATGGGCCTGAAGTATTACAAAAAATTGTTCTAGGCCGTGCAAATTATTTTATCGTAAACCTACCAAAGCAGAACACAAATATTTGAATTCTTCCAAATCTATTAATTCTTATAAAATGAAAATATTGCATTTCAATAAATTTGAATTATCCAATAAAGCTCGATGCGACATAAATTTTAAGTTACACGTTTGAACACATTAAGTCCACATGATAAAGTCCATAAAACAGAAGATAGATAAATTTGTATACACTGTTTTTGACAAATTCTTATAGAATAAATATTCAAACCTACACTGCAGAGTGGTAGTACTACAGATGTAGCTTTTATATTACGACTAGAGTTTGCGACTTCAATTAAACGCACAAAAATCGCATTGATTTCTGCTATAAATCATTTCTTAATCCACAGCCCTACAAAGTTTTGTCATTTAGTTCTGTTAAACGGAATAATTTAAAAAATTCATTTCAAATACATAAAGTTAAGCAGCTGTCAAGTGCTTTGGTAGTCAAACTTAAAGAACTTTAATAAAACTCAGCCAGTCACTTTGGTTTGCGAAAGGCTTATATGTGATCGCGCTATTGATTTACGACAATGAGCAATGTACAAGTTTGGAAAGATACTTAACGCTACTTTGACAAAGAAATTTCGCGTGGGTGTCAAATTTGCCTCCAACGGGGGGGAACCCGTCGTGTAAGCTTGGATTTCACCGATCTCCCTTGTTCGTTCTTTTAATTTCGGGTACTACAGGGCGCCGTTCCTAGAGATGATGCTACGATATCGTAACGACGATACTGTTCGCGTTGTGCTCCGTCCCGAGCGTGTAACGCACTATTCTACTTGTCCCCGTCTTTCGAGGGGAAAATAGTTTTCGAATAACCGGATTTCATTGTGGCGTAAATCGTGCGTTACCGTCCGTTTCGATTCGCACTTAGATATGTAAATAGAAAAATCGAAGATAATCTAAGAATCGACTGTTTGAAGAATAGGAAATTAAAGGCCTGCACACTTAAACAGCTTTGCAATTATCAGGTCATTTCAAAAGTCTTTGGACGTATAAAGTAGGGAAAATAAATAATGAAAATGTAAGTTTAATTTCCCCCTGATGTCAATTACATTTTTCTATTGCTTTAGCACTTAGATTTCCTTGAGCACGAAGAACTTAATAGGGTTCGAATTGAGAAATGGACGTACTGCAGTTACAGAAATACTAGCAATCAGTTTAACTCGTTTGTCAACGATTATATCAATGATTTATTCATATTTTTCGCAGCTCGTGTAGCATTTACATGTTTCTTGTCTTCCTGAAATATGTTACTGTGCCCTATATGCATTTTATTAACATTAATCAACGACCCTTCGTTCGTTCGGCTCGCTGGTTCAATATTGATAATAAATTATTCATCTTCGAAGAGGAAGTCAGAAAATATGCAAAGTTTGCACGTGTATGGGACTAAAATTCGTTTCACCTTGATTCCCTCCTTCCGGTGAAAACTGGCAAAACGAGAAAGGGAAGTTCGCGTTGTCTTGTTCAGCACGTAGAGGCGTGACGAGCGAAGACATAAACCTGCCGGTCATGAAAGAAGGCGACTGGTTGTTATTCGCATACGTATACAACGAAGAACGTACGATGCATGTGCCTTATTCGATGATTGCCGTGTATTTATGAGCTCATTATCACTTCTAGAACAATAGGGCTAGACAGAAGAAAACGACTGAAACTGTGCATCCGGTGGTTCATATAAATACACCGGCGACACAAGTCAACGTGTACCATAGAATTAAACGCAAATCATTTTATTCAATTTATAGGGGCGAATGATTTTTGTGAATTGAAAATGCTTCGTGCTGTTTTATTGGACGACATTCGAATGTGCGCGCTTGATACTTCCAGGCATTTTATTCTTTACATTGTGCGCTTGTTTGGAATGTTTACTGATATTTTTCTCGACATACGACGCTGGCCAGAGTTCTTCGTTCAATCTTGGATTTTGGCTTCTTCATATTTGTGGAAAATTGTGCAGAGAAACTCTCTGGTATGGAACATTTTTGTAGGCCTGATCTACATTACAGTGCCTTTGCCCTCAGTTTTTACTTCCGAAGTCGGAGAAAGCAATAATTTTTTAAGAAATTGGGACATGGTCCTCTATCATGTTGGTAATAACGTGAAAAAAGATTGCCTTTTTGTAACTATTTCATCTGATTGAAACAATTTTTATTGAATCGTATGCCGACAATTGAATTGCAAACAAGTAACTTATTGTTTTAGTTATTTGTCTTGTTGCTAACAACAATCGTTGTTCCTCTACGAAACCAATTGTTTCAATTTGATTTATAATCATTCAGAAAATTGTTACATCTCCGATTGAATCGAAATCTGTCAGACATAATATCGATAAACGAAAACGAAATGAAGCTCGATGTTATGACTCATCTACTTTTCGTACGAATATTGATAAAACATGCATTGCAGCATTATTTCCCATCAACGTAACATACTTTCGTTTCATTAGAACCAGCTATATGTTCCAAGCACATTTCACCTAATTTTCATTCCCTTGTAATATCTTCCACTTCTCATCTCCTCGTCAATTTGAATAAAGGATAGTACAACAGATAAATTCGACTTCCGCCACAGAAAAAATAGAATCCCCACCTTCTAGCGGTTTGAACAGAAATTGCGAAGAATCAGGTGCCGAAAGGCGCGCCTCTCTTTTAAGATAATAATTCACACGACAAGAACCATATTTCTATTTATTCCTCCGGTATACCTAAATTGACCAAAGAGTATCGCCCGCACGATACTTACGAAGTACCAATACTAAATACGTTTACTTCACTCCTATTTCACCGACGAACCACATCAGCCTCCAGTATCGTGCCACGTCAACGTTTGAAGACATTAATGCCAATAGGCCATTTATGCCCGACGAAGCAAATAAAGAGACCCATCAAGCCTCCTCTGACCGGGCGCATAAAACAAACGTTCCTGTCGCGCATCAATCCGGCCGCAACAAGGCCGGCACTCCTAACGCCTCTGAAATAAAGTTCAGTCGAAGTAGGAGGTGACGAGCGCGTCTCATAAGTTTCGTCCCGAGGCGTTCACGTCCAGCATTCAATGGCAGATAAATATCGGGAGGTCCTTGCACCTCCTCACGCCGGCGTCGGAGGAACGTCCGAGTTTTCTTCGATGTTGCGTGCACCACGGTGTGCGGGTGTTTGCCCACGCACGTGCGAAGCAACCCACGCGTCTCCTAATACGAGCCGCGTCAGCTGCGTAAAGAGCCGTAGGCCAGATCCCGTCGTGTACTGTACGTACGTGTGGGATAGCCGCGTACACCCCCGTAGCCTTTGTCCAGCAGGATAATTGTCCACGCGGTCGAGTATCGGCGTGATATTGGTGTCGGATTCCGCCACACCTTCGCCCATTGTAAATCAATCGGTGCACCACGACGTAGAAGGATTGGTCGATGCACGCGCGTCCTTCGTGCGTGTTTCCCCAGAACCACCGGGTTATTTTGGCGCGTCGTGGCTTAATTCTGTCGTCGTTCGATTGGAATTTGTAGCATCGTGTCCCTTTCTCCAGGGAGATATTAATTTCACTGTGTTGGGTCGTTTTTGGAACGATGAAAGTGTATGTTTTATCGTTGCGATAATTTTACTGACAAATTACTCTGCTGCAGTGCTTTGAACTCGTTTATGAATGACTGTATGCAGCATCTGCGTGTGTATTGATTTCGTGAAACAGTTAGTTGGTATGAATCATTGTGAGGGGAACATCAACCACTATCTACAAATTCGATTAACTGGTTCAACATTTGCAACAAATTATTCACATTCGAAAAGGTGGTCGTACTTTGGAATGACACAAAGATGTTACAGGATATTTTTTACCGAATACGCAGTCCTGTGGTGTGAACGAATATTTTATACGGAATGGTTTGATAGCTGTAGCGAAATTAAAGAATATTTTGCATGCATTGTGTTGAAGGATCCGAAGTGGTTCGAGGGGTTTTGGTAAAGTCGACAAATACTGGAGATCGGTTCAGAGATCGATAAACTTCGGAAGTTTTGGTCAAATAAAGGGTAACGTTGCAACGACGTTGGTGCTCGTGTAAGTGTCTTTACGTGTTACGTGGTGGTTATCTTGCCGGGTCAAACGAACGGATTGTTGAATAAATAAATATACGATTTCGCATGAAAAGGCCAAGCTGGCTTCGTTCGAGAAACTTTTACGGAGCTTACTTATTGTTAGCGGTTTTGCAGAGCATTTTCAGTAGGTAATGAAATATATCAAACTCATTCATTTGTTATCTTCGCATGTTTGTTATCGGCTGGGGTCAATCGTTTGGAGTAAAATAATTTGTAGTTTATTCTATAAATATTTTGCTTATAATAGCAGGTCGAATAATTCGCTTTACAAATGCGACGATATCACGTAGAAAGAATATAGCGGCTTACATTTTACATATTTCATGGGACTCAAAATATGGACAATTTATCAAACAATATATAAATTCACGTTACTATTTTCCAACTTACAAGAAAGCAAGCTGAAAGATTGCAATTCGTCCTAAAATAAATAATATATTCCTTCATAGTAGTGCCAACAAAAATGACGCTTGCAATATCATTTTTCACAGACAATGTTACCCTCAAATAAAAATGTAGCATACCCATTCTGCGACATTACATTTATCGAATTCGCATTCGATTGTTTCCACCCCTTCGACCCCAAACACATTCGTCAGCATCTCCCGTGCACAAAAATGCCATTAAAATATCCCACTGAACGGAAATTTGCACGCGTCAATTCGTGCCACGTGCTTCAAATAATTCCGCAAGATTGTATCCAACAGTTTCGTCAAGGTGTCCACACGTCACCCAAGTGATACATCGTCTTCCCCGTTCAATTCGCTCGCGCGTATCTTTGTACACATATCCTGCAGTAATCACGACGTAATCCTGTCGCAAACGTTCCCATCCGCCCCACCCGTCCATCGTTTTCGTAGCGTTCACAGTGCACAGACGGCGAAATCGCCCGGTACGTGCATATGTAATTAATTTTTCGCGTCAACCGCGCCTGTATAAACATCGACGCGGCAAATCTTCGCCGGCGACCATTCCCATCGTATCGAGGGCCGTGTTTCCGCGTTCACCGGAGAAACTCGAAATTGGAAAACGGCCGGTCCAGAACCAGCGAAATTAATTGAAGTCTGAGTGGAGAGCGATGAAGGGGCTGAGGCAGCGTCCCGCTGGTACAGAAAGAGGTAAACCCGGAAGCCGGGTAGAAACAGAGCGATCCGGACCGGCTACGAGGGGCGCGGGCAAAGGGAAAAGAGCACTTCGGCGAGAAACAGAGCATCCGTGTTACGAGAGAGACGGGAAAAGGGAGGACCGATTGCAGAACTTGGCGCAGACAGGCTGGACACGGTGTTCCGTGCTGGAACCGGGTCGTCTAATAACCGATACTCTCTTTCTAAGTGAACGCGGCCTTGTGTTCCGTTGCCGAAAACAGCTGGTCCCGGATATTGGAGGAAAGTACAAATTTTTCTGTTTTTTTTTTTTTGTTAATTTCTTTTATCTATCTTATTTTTCGTTTCGGCTAGCGCGACTCGAAGCTTACAGGTATGGACAGATGCGTCGAACTTGTTTTCGAAATGGTTATTTAGCTCGACGACTTGCATCATTATAGTCGGAGGAAAATGGAGAATTGATAGAATTCAAGAAAAAATTATTTTTGGCGTTAACGTTGGAGGATCCAGATTAATTCTATATAATATATTGAACTGTCTTATGTTAAATATTTGACGCATTGCGAATTAAAGTCCTACGAAAGAATTCGGGGTCGTGCTACTCGAGGGTGGTACCTGCCGAGTTCTACGACATCGGGGTCGCACCGCTCAAGGTCCCACGAGCTATTACTATTTTGGACTGTTGCCTGACTGGCAGTTTACACCGATTGGCAATTCGTGAAGAACCCGACAGTGGAAGCAGAGAATCGCTGAGGTGTGTAGGTAGCCGCGCATACACGTGCCGGTACACACCTTCCATTTGTGGAACTGCATTTCCTATAATCTGCGAGCAATCACTTGATAATTGGTTGGCCCCACTACACGTACCTGTGTCTCTCTATCAACGTGCACGTCCTCAGACGGCCAGCCTATTTGAAGGATCGAAATTACTCACTGGTCAGACAGCTTGTCACATCTGTTCGCTTTTTATTATTTTTAGGGGTACAATGAAGTTTTCGATCGCTCAGTATCCCTTTATCCGAAGTTTAAATAAGTATCTTCTGCGTTTAAAAATATTTAGTGCAATAAATAGAATATTTGGTAAGAGATAATATTTAAAGATAAGACATTAAACTGCTGGTAATAAATCAGCCGCTGCGTTTATTGCTGGAAAGATATATTCATCGTAATAAGGATAGATTGTGCAGGTGCAGCATGACATTTAAATATTCCCTTCATATTTGGCCATTCTTGCAAGTTCGATCATGTTAGTTGGCACGAGATTATTTACAACTCATCCTGCAACTTTTATTTAACAACAATAGGTATAAACTATCGTGCAGTTTAATTTTGAAACACCAGAGAGTACTTTCTAAAAATAACCCAGCTTTCCTGGCTCCAACAAGCGATGCAGACTACCCGTACAAATGAAACAAACAATCGTATAATAATAATAAAATATATAACAGCCAACAGAACTTTCATCCCGTGCCCACGAGGATCTACAAAATCAGCGACAATTAATATCTCTAACATTCGACCGAGTATTTCGAGTACTTTCCCCAACCATTTGCCCACGCTCTACCAAACACGTGTACCAAACGCCACTGCGTTCTCATCGTGTTCCCTGCCCCTTCAGTAACCAACCCCCTTTCCCAGCGACCTACTGAAAACATTAATTCGAACAATTCGCGGTAAAACAACGAGGGCCTCGGCCCGCCCGGGGCAATCGGACCCAGGAATCTTTGCAAGTCTGTTTCCGTCGATTTAGCGAGCCCCGAACCACGTCTCAGGTTTCCGCGGCGCGCAATAAAGAGCAAATCTTTCAAGAACAATAAAACGGACGCTTGTTGCGCCGTTCTTGCCTGCATCCGCGGCACAAACGTCGACCGTCGGCGCGCCCGCTCTCGGAAGTTTTCGCAGCTGTATTATACGCCGAATTTATTGCACTTTCTTCCACTTCTGATGCCAACCGAAAGGGAATTCCCCGAGTGCGACGGCGGCCTCTGCCGCGCAACTTGTACATACATTTACACGCAAATGCCCACCCCGCGAATAAGTTTCACGCGCGTGTACAGGCGGGCGCGCCTACGCGAGCCACGTACGTGTGCGCTGGTAAATTGCTTCTGCGTCGGACCGAGTTTATTCTAGTAACACAGTTTCGGCTGTTCGTGAGCCGAGTTTGTTTTGGTCCATCTCGCTTAAGAGTGGGCGGTCCTGCGAAGGATGCAGGGGTGGTGTTGCTAGAACCATGGGGTTGGACGATCCACTGGCGCGGCACCCCTCTGTTTGCACCCCTTCTCATACTTTCTCCATATTTATGGAGTATGATGCGGCTCGCGCTGCCAAGATCGCAATACGTCTCCTCGACCCTCGCCCGGATCGTTTTATATTAATTTTTATGGGAACTATTTATTGCCTCGGCCGTCCCGCTTGGTTGCACGCTATTACTTCGGCGTGGATTATTATTTGAACTCGGTCCGCCGGAATTTTGGCACAGCAAACGTGTTTGAATTGATGGGAAGAGATTGCTGAGTATTGTTCGGAAGAATTTTTAATGAAAAAGGACGTTCTCCTATTATCAGTATTTTCGACGATTAAGAAAGATAGTTATTGCGAATATAAAATATAACTACAGTTAATTATAAATTAATTTATAACGATGGATGGTGGCAGAGTAATTTATAATTCGCGGGGTATGATTTTGGTCTCACCTCTATTAATTAAAGGAAGGAATTCATAAATACGGACGAGAAATAAGAAAATAGATCTGAATTTTATTTCAATATAAATACTGTGAAATTGTATATTAAATTCGTAGACATGAAATTATGTAATTTTATGTTTCCGATGAGTAGGCTGTGCAATTAACCGCTCTTACCTTTTACCCACTATGCCTTCAACTCTGAATTTTTTATTGACTTGCGTCCCCCGCATCAAGGAAAATAAGCGAATACTCGAAACGAGCAGTTTATACGCGAATGAATATTTCGCGAAGCTTTCAAGAACTACACTTCCCCGATGAATGTCAACTCATTAATTAAAAGAACTTCGACGCAACACACGGCGGCCCCCAAGCAATCAATTGAAATGAATTCGAAGCGAGTCAATGAAATCGAATTGAATTTATCCGGGGGCGAACGAAAGAATAAAGGAAGGAATAGATCTAATCCAGTACCGAACGATCGCAATCTCCACGGGGTAAGTTAAAAAGGGACCGGGTCACCGTAGAGGGAATTACGCCCGAGTAAAAGTTCCAAGACAACCGAAATCCTTCATTGCTCTAATTCATCGCAATTCCCTTATCGTCGATTTCACCGACGGTTCCCGCGGAGAAACGAAGGCCGGTTGGTCGCGCAGCAGCAGAAAATGCCGGGGACTAAAGATAGGGGGACGAAGAGGAGCGCAGACGAAAAGAGTGCGAAAACGGGAAAAAGAAAGGGGGGAAAAAGGAAGGGCTGGTCGGGAGACGAATTTACTTCCACGGCGTAAGTTACGTTTTCGTTGCCGAACGGGCGATCCTACAGCGTTGCTCGCCAAGGGGGTTGTTGGTTCGTCGAAACGGTTAGGTTAAGGGTTGGAAACGGAAGTGCGGCAAGACGGTGCCGACGGTGGAAGGCAACGGACGTTGTAGGGGTGCGGGTGGGCCGAACGGCTACGAAGGAAGGCAAGAGGCAGGCTCGTCGAGGGGCTGAAACGTAGAGTGCGGCAGGAGGAAGCTGGGACGGTGGGGTGAGAGTGGGTGGAGAGGGTTGAAACCGGCGGTTGAGACGTGGGGGATGAGAAGGCAAGCAAGACCACCACCGCCTCACCTCGCCTCTTTGCTACGCCACGCCTCGCCTCACAATGCACCGGATTAGCGATTGTATTGATCCGCCCTCGCGCTAGTCCCTAGAACCCCCCTCGTCGTCCTCGTCTTCGACCCTCGTCCTCGTCCGCGTCCTCAGCGTCCTGCGAGAAGGAGCCACATTTTGGACCGCGCTCCACTCACCCTGTCGTCCACCCACTTCTGCTTTGTCACGCCGACACCGACGCTGGGGAAGAGTGAGCGTTACGGAACCGGAGGAAGAAAAGGTATGACGCTGACGGTTACGCCGCGCACCAAAAAAGTCCAAGAACCGCGGAGGGACTAAGATTTTCTTTTTTTTCTTCTTTCTCTTTTATCGATCCCATCGATCCGCCGGGCTCACGGCCAGTCCCTTCCGCGAGTACCTTCTCCACCGTTCATCATTATCCTCGCCGTCTTACGTAATTCTATCCGGGATGCGGCTCAGCTCTATTCTATTACATCACGCGCTACTTCTGATATAGAACTGGCGGCTTCCCTCTGTTCAGCGTTATCGCTTGCGTGAACGATTCGTTCCATCCGACGACAGTTGACTGGAATTTTTCCCTTTACTCTGAAAGGGCCGGACTTGTTAACGGCGCGAGACCGGCGTCGAATTAGTTGCGTTGCTCTCGATTGAATTGTGCGTAGATGCGATCAGTCATCGAGTCGAATAGTACCGAGTTGGGGGATGCGTGGAAATTCACGTAATTGAAACACCGTTGGCGACGGTGATGTAAATCGATGCGATATCGCTTGGGGAAATGATAAGGTGGCATCGACGGAGAGTGCAAGGATGCAGATGTAAATGAATTATCCCATTTTTTCCCTCGACTTGCATTGCCTCGTTAATTGATCGCGCGTTGCAATTCTTCCCGTTGGTCTCATTTTAATTGTCCGCTTATTACTTTCATCTATTTAGTTCAGCTGGTTGTAAATTGTTTGCATCCAACGGATGACAGTGGAACTGGAGAGGCGAAAGGGGGCAAAGAGCTTATAATATTAAAACGTCGCTGTTGCCACTGGCGGGGTTTGTTCTAAGCCAGAAATCCTTTGAAATCTTCCTCCGTTTTGCCTGGTTGTTCTAGAATTATAGAACTCGTTGTAACAGTCGTACAGGAAATCCTATATTTAATTGTTTGGATAAGGTTCAATTTTGTCGAGCCCCATCGATAATACTTTACTGCCTCTTCCAGTTCTACATCATTTTCGATTATCCGCTACTACTTTTCCTTTGGAATTTCATTCGTAAACATGTATAAATCGCTTTTACATAGAACTGTAAAAACAGGCACGGCTTCGTTTTCAATGAATTCTATTTACACAATTGAAGTTGCTCTTCTTTGTAAATTAGAACAGTAATAACTTCTTTTATACCAAAATAAAAAAATTTGCAATGCTTTATTACCGCCGTATCAGTTTACGTTTATGAGTCGATAGTTCTTTCCAGTACTAGAATGTCTAGAATAAAATTTCTAATCTTCGTAATTTCGTATTTTTCGTACCAATTGTACAGGGAAAAATACTTTGTACAAACATGCAGTTCCGTTCACCCTTCGTGCAGATTACATTAACGCCGTCGTTAAGGTACTAGCGATACGAGAATGCCACATGTAAGACGGGGTTGCGGTTCCCCAGACTGTTTCGACATGCCAAGAGTTTTCTCTGACAAAACCTTTGTCCAATTATTTTATTCGCCCTGTTCTCTTGTCTTCCCGCAACACGACACCTCAAGCTACATTTCATTCTCAATTCAAGCACTCGTTCTACGGTATATTTGACGCCCAGAGGGAAGTTTTCCGAAGGGCACAAATATGTTCCCAAACTACAATATAGCGGAATACGAAATGGAACTTCGGAACGACGCGATATCTTCCAATTATTTCCTGTCGAAGAAAACACACAAACGTGAGTGTTTCTCAATTTTGCGCAGAGTCATTTCTGCCGCCAATTTGAAAATTACTTCACGTATTTAACCGACGTCGCGTCGGCGATTCCGTCGCGAATTCGTCTTTGAAACGTTAACACTGTCGCAGCGATCGAGGCGTCGCACGCTGAAGTTCGTTTGTCGCGCCATGAGATCCGAAATTCTGCCACAAATTCCTTTTTCGCGGCACGTAACGCCAACGACATCCCCGACGACCCTCCAAACTCGTCGACGTGGGGCGACGACGAGGCGCGACGAGAATCGAGGTCGCGGCTGAAATCGTCCTCGCGGAACTTTGCGACGCGTTATCCGCGCGCGCGAAACTTCAGCCAAATGGGAAATCAATTTTTTCGGGAGCGAACGGGCGCGTAAATCCCGCGCTTGATCCGTCTCGAAGTCTCCAAGAGAGTTCAAGGGCGTGCTGGTATTTACGGCCGGCGAGCCCCGTATATCGCACCGCGGAGTCCTTGGCTTTATCGCCATGGAATTAAATCTTTCGAGACCAGCGAATTATTCATGCGAAAGTAGCCTGCATTTTCTCCGATTAGTCCCTATCGAAGGTATAGCCGGCGTTGCGATTGCGCCCGCAACGGCGATCATAATTACAACTCAAATGCCCATAATCTTCCGTGTCAGCGACATTACTTTGCGGGCCGTTATAATCGGCTGAAGATCTCCGCGCCATAAACTATCGGCAACCACGCGAACTGTAACGAACAACTTGCGCGGCATTAGGCAACAAAAAATCGACTCTGCGATCACGGGGCCACACGTGGACGCGATGCGGCTGTCGACGAAGATGAATATTGCGCGAACCGTTTTCCACGATAGTCGGCCGTTCGGTAGTCAAGGCGGACGTTAAGGGGGCAGAAGGTCAGGTGGCCATTTTGCGGCAGAGATACCATGGCAGTATGATTGCCAATGGGGTTCGAGAGAGGGACGACGGAGGCGGTTGAAAGGGTCTAGAAGTAGCGCGAGTACGGAACAGGCTGAGAGTGGTAGGGTCCGAGGGGTGGCATCAGAGGAAGAAGGGCTCCTTTCTGGTACGATGCAGGGCCCTTTGAATACGGGCAGGAGCCCTGGAGCAGAGGGTGTTACATGCCTACGGTTCCCGGCGAACGGGAGGAGAAGCTGAGGGGAAGTTAAAACGGGGTTGACGTGGCCACGGGGAGAAGGTTAGCCCGCGCGGATGGTGGAACGGGAGCGGGTGGTGGTCGATGTACTTACCATCCTTCCTTTGGACGCCATGTCTCCGTGTCTCGTTTAGTCAATGTCGAAAACCGACTTACCGACCCCCCAACCCCGCCCTCCCATCCTTGTCCTCCTTTCGCCATTTCCGTTTCTCCCGGTCCCGCTTCTCCCGTTCCGACTTTCACGGCGCCACCACTTTGGTCCGTGAAACTTTTTGGTCGTGACCGTAGACTGCTGATAAGTTGGCCTCGTTTATCATCTTCCGGGCTCGTATTAACGAGACGCCACTCGACCCGCAGAATCCACTGGATTCGCATCGCCGGAGATGCTCCAAATACTTCGCCGGAATTTATGCGACGGGATCGCGTTCACGGGTAGACGATGCACTTTGTACATAAATTAACTTGTTGCGAGGGATGAATAAGAAGGATTCCCCGCGGGATAAATCAATGGGGTGTACAGTTTGTACGAGTTGTTCCGCGGCTTTCTTGCCGTTTCGATGTTGTTTTTCCACGTTGAACGGCTTTTGTTGGTCGGCGGTACAGTGTTCTGGGTGAGAAGTTCTTTTCCCCGTTGAACGTTCGTTGGGTTTATTTCGAACTTGTAAAGAGGGTTCTTTTTTAAAGCAATCGATGGTAATATTAATCTGACTGCCTTTTATACTAGATTTATTATATTATACTAGTATGTCTTTGGTTATCGTTCATTTTTCTTTCTAATATTAATGGCTTACGCTTGTTGCCGCGAAACAGTGAATCGGTATGGTTCCCCGATACGTTGAGTTTAATCTTAAGAATGTCTAAGCGCTATTTAAGGTTGTTAGGATCGTACTTCCGTCTGTCAGCGGGCGACTTTGCAAGCCGTAACTTTAAGTGGCACGGTAATACTAAAAAAAAGTGCGGGCGAAAGAAAAAGGAGAACGAAATAAAATTGTAAGAGTTCGGCGAAGTTTTTACTCTTAATGGAGCAGGTCAGGTTCTCTTATCAATTTATAGTTAGCCGTGTCCCGTGATCCATTAATGGCCCGCGGCGAGACAGCACTGTCCCCGGCCATTTCGCTCGCTTTACTGCCGTCTGGATCTAGTTTATGGTCGCAAAACTAAACTCTGTATTAATTCCATGAAAACACACCTAAAATCCTCTATAAACTTAGCTATGCCGGCGCGAACTGAATTTCAGTTGTTGTTGCATATCTACGGCCGCGACTGCGAAGACGGGGGGTGAACCGTGGAGTCTGATAAAATTTACATTTACTGCGGGAAAAAAAATTGTACTCATGTGCACAAACAAGATCTTCGCGCAACTGGACGAAATTGTAGACAATGCTGTGAAAGCGTCGAGTAATATAAAACAATGAGAAAAATATTCCCGATCAATGTAACGTATCATCGAGATACAGTTCTACGTTTAACTCGGTAATGGGGGTTGAATCGTTTCGTCTCTCGCGATAGCTCGTGTAATCGGTACCACCGCGAGTTTCGTTTTTTTTTCGCCACCCCCCTCGTTTTCCCGTCTTGATGCTGCCATTCCGATCGAGAATGCCGCCATCATCGTAAACGGTTCTAATTGTCGTCGAAAGTTCGGAAAAAGATCGTGTCGCCTGAAGTTTGCCGGCAGCCCCGCGAAACTGGCTCTGCACACGAGCGTCGTTTCAGAGGAGGGTCCGGTGACCAGGAAACGTTAGGATTGCTGTTTAAACGCTCGAGCCGTGATAATTCTGAACGCGGACTCGAACAATTTCCTAGAAACGAATTCGTGATCCGAACGCTCACGGGTATGAAAACGTTGAAAAGGGAACTGGGGGGTTGGTTGGTTGGTTGGTGCGCGGTACCACCGGCGGTGTCGATGGAATTACGTCCTCTACCCCCACACCTCCCACGAAAGATCGTATATACACGCGGCGTGTGGGACAGGGACACGTTTGTACGCGGGCGCACACCGTTTCGATGGACGCGTGTGTAATACGTGTCTGTGTCCATCCAGCGGTAGCGATGACGTTGCGTGCGTGTCAGACAGACGATGAGAAAGAGCTGGTGCATTCGGGGTATCCGCGCGAGGTTGAAGGGATCCGTGCGGGTGGAGGCGGCGGTGGAGGCATACTGGTCGGACGGGGACGAGGGTGGAACAAGTCGAGGGACAGAGTGCAAGAGCAACGGCGATTGCAGAGGCAAGAGTTGGAGGGAGGTAGGAAGTGAACGAGACAAACGGAGAGGTAGGCAGAGAGCAGGGTGCAGGTTTACGACTTCGGTGTGTGCTGGTCTGGCCGAAGGGGGTGGAAGGTCGTATAAGCGGGTGGTCCACCCCCCCATGGGAGGTTTGTAGGGTGGTCGTCGGGTGGATGGTGGGACCACGGTACTGCCGGAAAGGGGGTGGATAGCCTGGGGGCGGCTAGACTTCCGAAACAGTAAAACCACGCCGGTGTGTGCGTCCCCGTAACCGCCATCCTACTCTAACCCATCCTACCGTCCGCCAACCAACCCCATCCTCTTCTTTCCTCTTTCTCGTCGTGTCCCTGTTCCTCTTGCCCGCCCGTTCTCCTTCGCCGTCTTCCTCTTGCCACTTGTCCGTCCTTTCCTCTTGCCCCTCATCTAGCCCCTGGCAACCCTATAAACCCTGGTCGTCCGCTAGCGCTAGCTCGTTCACTGAAGCGATGTATCCAGACGTAAGCGAAGGTCGTAATTTCGCGAGTGTCTGCGTGTTGCTTCTCTTCATTTCTCTCTCTCTCTCTCTCACCCTCTCTCCCGCTCTCTATCTCTCTCTATCTGCCCCTCGCTCTTGCTCTCCTCTATCTTTCTCTTTCCCTCTACCTCCTACTCACCCTCGTTCCTTCTACCCTCTGCTCTCTTCCTCTCACGATTTTCCGTTCTTGCATGGTCCCACCAGTGTGCGCGCTTTACTGATGTATTTGTCGTGTACGTGGGCACGACGGTGCACGTGTGTCGTTTCGGCACACGTACGAGGGAAAATTCGGTCTGCCGGGACGTTAGGAGGCTACGTGTCCGAAAGATATCCCGATCAATCGGAGGCAACGGATACCTTTTGTCCGTGCACAAGTGTGAGTTTGTTTGGATTACCGGCCGAGACGTACCGTGCGAAATTCGCAGGATCTCGCAGGTATTTTCGTTGTTATGTCCGCCAGCGGAAAGGGATGCTATGCGTACCGAGAAAATTGTCTTGGGACAATGTCTCCCCCAGCTTACGTCAGGCGTTTTTAAACTTCAAATCTTTCAGACAGAGGAGATGGTATAAAACGAATATCCGAACCGTGATCTTCGCCGTTTCAAAATAGAATCCTTTGTCTCGCATTCGATAAGTACTTCGTAAACCTCGTCCTAAAAGTTATAATTTGACAAACGTGAAACGAGGAAAACGTCTATTAATTATTCTTAAGGAAAGAAACATCAATTCGTTAAAATAATTTTCACGTTTCGATCAATAATTGGGAGGAATGATTATATGGCAGAAAAAATGAAGCAAGCATCATAGTCATTGAATCACCCGATTTTTCACTATAAGTAAGATAAACGTATGGAGGCTTGTCATCGAAATCGCTCGAGTGCTCTCTGCCCGGGTGCACTATGAACTGTTTCCTCCGCATAGCTGTGTATTCTTTTGTGATTTTATAGCATCGTTCATAGGAGGGCAGGCGGGGCCCGGTCGACCCGCGATATTTCGCATATCAATAGCGGATGGCAGGCACCAGGCCGCTTCATTTGAATTTCAAAACCTTAAATACAAGGCTGTAGGTATAAGATAAAACAGCCGATATACCGTTTTAATAAAGCCCACAGCTACTGTGTATGCCGGCTCGACGCGACAGGAACCACTTCTAGGTGGACGGTAAGCAGACTAGCATCGAAGCTGGCAATAAAAAAATCACTCTTTTTCTTCTCTCCTACATTTGCATCGAGCCGTGCTCAACAGTTTATCTTTCGTAAGCCGTCGTTCATCCATTACGTGCATTAGATGGCGATGGCTCCTTTGCATAACGTTTCAACGGTCTGCAAACATTCAGGATTTTAGTTTAATAAGCCGATGGGAAGAGGGCGGCTCTTTATTTTTGTTACCCGACGTTTTGTATTATTCAATAGACAGGAATGACTGTTATATATACACATTGTCAGAGAAGTGCCGAGTAAATTATTTTGGCTCGAGCGGCGGTGCAATGCACCTTTCCTCTGAACGATTTGATTCGCTTTCAACGATTACTCGGATTCTCGAAATAGTTTTGTAAACTATCACAGACTATCACTGCTTCATATGTTTGACCAATTTTCCGTCAGAAAACTCGCAGAAATGAAAAAAAAAACTGTTCCACGCGTAAACGAGTAGATCACAACGGGCAGCAAGAATCGCGAGGCGTAACGACGATTACGCCGGTCGATGGTAAATCCTTAGACGCGGCGGCACGGACTCGCTTTCGGCCCCAGTACATCATAAACCTGACCTAGCCCACCACGATAACTCTTAGCCGGTATCGCGGTCGCGAGCCAGCGAAGGAGAATGAGCAGGTGCGGGACCAGACCGACAGCCCGGAAGCTCTCATCCCCCAATCATCTCGCGTCCTCCTTGGCCGTCCCCGACGGAAGTTTTTAATCTGCTTTTCATTATGCTCGTAGAA
The DNA here is from genome assembly GCA_963667235.1 of Nomada lathburiana. Lineage (NCBI taxonomy): Eukaryota > Metazoa > Arthropoda > Insecta > Hymenoptera > Apidae > Nomada > Nomada lathburiana. The sequence goes on from OY763905.1 coordinate 5,921,158, forward strand.
GCTATCCCCGGTGGCCGCGTCCACCACGGTGGTGGTAATCGTTTTCCTCGTGTCGGTGTGGCTGCCGTGCACACACTAAAATGCACGTCTTCGCGCTTGTTGGGGTTTACGGCCCGTATCTTTATGCGCGTGTACGTGTTCGAGAGTACGTGGCGCGGCATTAGCGGGCGAAAGGTGGGTGCACGGGCGAAGAGGGACGGAACGGGATAGGGCAGTAAATCTTTGTCCGTGTGAGCGAGGCGGAATGACTATGGACGGGTGTCGGTGAGCGCGGAACTGACGACGGCGAGAGCGAGGGAGAGAAAGAGAAATAGAGAGAGAGTGCGTCTAGACTGGGGAGAGACTGCGTCACAACCCTGGCCCCGTATCGCGGGGGTTCTGTTTAACGACAGACTATCGAGGGATGGGAATTTACCTGCCTGCCACCCCCCCCCCCCCCTCTCTTCGCCCTTTACTACGTCTCTTTGCCTCCCTCGCTCTTTACGACAGCCGCTGCAGCGTTAACTGCCTTGTTGCCGCCGATATTTCGCTCCCTTTAAACCTACGTGCGCGGCGAGCCTAGGGAAAACCGAAACTGCCCTTCCACGAGTGCACTTTGTGAGATTTGACGACCGTCGCGTTGAATAATGGCCACCACTTCACCGTAACGCTTTTACATTACCGTGCGGCACCGGGTTAAATGTTTGTGTTCGACGAGAATCATCGGGCCACGTGAGCGTCTCGGCTTTTTACAAATCGACCTTGTCCTATTTTCTTTTTCCCCTTTGTCCATCCTTGTTTTCTTTTCCCTTCGTCCGCCTTGGTGCGCGCCGTCTTGGATTCGCGGCGCGGTGGGAAAATTCGGGGGAAAGTTTGGGCAACGTGTAGAACAGGGTATCGCGACGAGATGCCTGGTTTGGCGGTATCGGTATTGAAGAATAAATACGTACGATGCAAATCTCTTCATTGGAAATATTTGTCGACGTTTTCCTTACTTTCATTCCCGCTCCTCTCTTCCTTCCATTCCGCGGCGCGCATCGCGTTAAGAATGATATTTCCTTACGCGAATCGTTGTCTACCCTGATTTTATGCCAAGCGATAACTCAATGGAAATTCCATTGGCGGCGTGCTTTTCTGTTGAGTAGGTACTAACCCGCGAAATGTAATAAGGCGATACTTTGGACGTGTTTGTTTGTTTGTACGCGAGATAAAGCGGATGAAGGGGTTACAATCGCCGTTACGTTTATTCTAGATTCGTGTAACCGCGCGGTTAAACGGGTAACGATGGCTGGCAGCGTTTATACCGCAATTAACGCGATACTGATTGTTTCACGTAGTACGGAAAGCGTGTCTAGACCAGGTAGAGACTGCGTTGTAAAATTGGCCGGGTGGAAAGGCGGAGGATACTCGTTTAACCGCAATCTTAAAAGGTGAGATTTATTCGCCCTTTGCTCCCTATCTCCCTCGTCTTGCTCAGTTCAATTGCCCCGCTCCCCACAATAACCGAACTTCGTGTCGAGCATTTTGTCGTCAAAGGGGACTCCGTTCCCTTCAAACGCCACCCCTGGCGTGGGATCAAGAGGAGAGTTTCAATGAAGCGCAATTACCCGAAATTGTTGCGCCCCCCCCCCCGATCTGTAACGCAACCCGCGGCCGGACATTTATCAATATCGACATAGGTCGACGCCGTGTCGATTGAAATTTCCGTGCAACTGCCGCGCACCTTGTTATTCACACCGTTGAAATGTTTAACGCGGCCCCATGGACCGCCCATTGTTGCTAATGATGTCAATATTTAAATGTAGCTTACGCGCAACTATTATCCACGCTATCATTTACCTTTCGGCCGTGTAACGCGTCTGTGAAGAGCGTGTCGTTGCGAACGGCGTCGATATTTAATTGCGCGTGCCGCTTTTAGTAATTGTCTATGATAGCATCGACGTGCTCGATGGCGTGCTGCAAACAGGGCCAGATGTTTGCTAACGATCGCGGCGCATGTACATCGGATGGGAGCACATTATTTTACGTCATTCACGGTGCATTATCGAAGTTTCCTCTTCCGTCTTCTTTGGGGGGTGGGGGGATGAAGGCGACTAAACGCCGCTGATTCCATTGGATAAAAGTGGTCGCGAAGAATCGCGGCTGCCGCGAAAACGTTTCGGTCCGATAATTCCGGATCGGTCGATATTTTCGCATGACGAATACTGCGCCACTGTAACGCGGTGTATGCACAGACACTCGAGAACACACACGTGAACGCACCGCCAGTCTGCGTGCAAGTACAACGGGTTACGTAAAAGCACGCACCTGTGTGCGCGTTGAAGAGGTGTACGCGAGACTTGCATTCCCGTGTTGGTGTGTCTCCTGGTTCGCGAGCGTGTGCGTATTTAATGCGCGCTCTTAGCACACGGCGACGCGCGTACTACTTCCGCGTATTGTGCGATTACACAATCTGAACGGGGGACAAGGGGCTGGCGGGCAGAAGTTTATATCGATAGGTATTGTTGTACACGCGTCTTGTTAACATTTGTACGCGACCCCCACATCCTTACGCAACTTACGCACGAATCATTCTGAATGCCTGAACACGATTCCAGCTGACGCGTAACAATGAACACTACCAACGGCGATTAGAATCGTTCGCGGAAACGATGAACAGCACGCGACCCTTAAAATATTCATCGCCGTGCAGTAAATAAATGCTGATTACCAATCGACCCATCGAAAAGAATTTCAATACCCTGTACCTCCGCCAAATCGACCGCGCAATACAACCCCCAAATAACCACGTTCTAAACCGCCCGTTATACAAGGTACATCCGCTTCGTTGATCGAATTACGAACAACGCGACTCGCGCCCGATCGTTTGATCTATTGATCCGCTGTAAAATTGCGTGCGTACTTGTGCGCCTCCTCGTTCCACCGCGCTTCTTCGTTTCCGTACAGATACTGCTCTTCGTGTGCACACCTGTGTGCCAGAGTAGAATGCGTGATGCCGATGGTGAACATTTGTGCGTGCACGTATAGACGGGCAAACGGAAGGCAAGACGGTGCAGTGTGGTAGTGGGGCAGCACGGCGGATGGCGGCGGGTGGCTATGTGGTGGCGTTAGAGTGTGGCGTGGGGCAGGTCCGGAGCGGTCGATACCACCGTCTGTGCGCGCCTCCTTCCACAGACTTCCACTTCCCTTCCGTTACGCCACCTAGGTCCGGGTCCGGCTGGCGTCATCAGCCTCCCAGCCTCCGACGATTCCCTATCTCGAATGTAAGACGTAAGACATCGAGCGAGCCCCTGCGTGCACTTCAGAGCTTTCGAGGCTCCGGGGCTCTCTGTGTATACAGGGTGGAAGTAAATTGGAGGTTCGTGCTGCGGGGGTTGCTGGAACTTCCCGAAGTAGGGGAGTGTTCGTAAAGATGATTGGTTTTAATCTGCAAATCGATGGCCGATGAAACGGCGAAGTGGCTGATAACTTATGACTTAACGATGCAACGAGACGACGTTCAAATAGATGTTTTCTTATCGATCATAGGACTCTCTGCTGAAAAGCTCGCAGTAGGCCGATTGTCCGCGGGTGATGCACGCGTTGAGAATTTGATGTTCGTTTCGGTAGGTCGCATTTATTTTTCTACATGTTGTGCAGGTATTCTTTTCTTTCGCTTTCATCCTTTTTGGTTTTCTTATTTTATTCGCCGGGTGTACTCAGGTTTTAGAATTCATTCGCGCTGCGTGCTATGTAAATAGACCTTATATACTCGGATATACTCTTCTTTTATTTTGTTCAACACTGCTACCTTGTATGTAACTATTATTATTGCCAACGTTACATACATATCTGACCAGGAACAGAAGCAAGCATATTAGTAACAATTTCGATACGTATCTTTTGCACACTCGAACGGCGTACAGTGGGCTAGTTGATACATAAATTTGTGCGTGTTATACTTTTCAAATGCACGCTTCTCTAGTTTCTCTAGTTTCTCTAGTGATAAAATCGATCCTCGTACCCTCATCCATCAAGCAGCTACTAGTGCCATTACTTTGATATACGTTACGAACTTATGATCGAGCGTTCGATCTTCGCGTTTCATCGAACTCTCGTGGCACGTGATTTCAGCTGGCCCTCGGATACCGTAGTGAATGAATGTGCGAGACGATTTACCCGAGCAGGGGGACTCTTCTTTGCCCTTTTTTTCTGTTTCTCATGCTTCGACAAGTTGGCCGGTGCCGCGAGAAACGCACGAGAAACGCGTGTCGAAATACTCGAACGCATTTGAGCGGATCGGCAGATCACGAGGAGCGCGGCGAATCGATTTCTTCATGCAATTCTCACCGACGTGAAACATGCCGTTCCTTATTCGATGGCCTCTAAACTTGCCGGATAATCCCTGGAATACTGCTACTACGCCGATTCTTAAGTTTCCATTAGAAAATGGCAATCAATTTTTCACGATCGTTTCACGGGGAATGTTATGCACCGGCGTTGAATGAAGAGCAGCGCGGACTACGAGACGCGGCAATCCGCTCGCCGATGTTCGACAGAAAAAAGTTCCACGTGCAGGGCAAAAGAAACTTTCATTACGATACCTTCGATCTGCGCGTAGAACAAATCATTGGTTATTCATCGAAGAAATTTCTGACATCGATAAACGCGTGTTCCATGTAGAACGAGTTTGCGCTGAAATGATTTTCTTTCCAGAAATGCTGGTCCCGGTAATTTAAGTACATTATCCGTCACTGTCTCACTTGGTTATTCATAAACAAGTTGCATACAAGGACACGTATATAATAGTAGAAACGGCAAACGTGAATCGTAATATATCATTGTAAGAATTAACTCCCGGCGAATCGTGCTCGCCGTGAACCCTTAAATATTCCGATTCTCCTCAAAGGGCACTGTATCTCGAACGCCCAGCCTGTCGTTGGATATAGAATCGCGGACGTGCCTACGTTGAAGACGGTAAGTTCTGCTTTCTACTTCGCGCTACGATGATTCTGCGTGTATTCCTGTGCAATCGGCCCACGTGCAAGTGTATCCACGAACGATGCACATAGATGGACACAGGGCGAGTAAGGGGGAAGCGGCGTCCAAGGGGGTTGATTGTGGCGCACGAGCAGATTACGCAATTATCTTATGAACGCGGCGCGTACAAGTGCTTACGCTGCTTTACGTAGAAGATGATAGCTCCCGCGCGAGTTATACATAGGTATGTGCCAGGCTATTCCACGTACACAGCTTTATATACCTTTCGCGTTCATGACACAAAAAAGGTTTCTTCAAATTGGCGGCATTACGCAATTATCTCGTCTTGGCCGGCCCATGCTCTAACCTCCGGTAACCCCGTAAATCCCTTATAAATAGGTATGTACCCGTGATTGCGTATCGTACGTACGCACAGCTCTTCTTTCAGCGCATCCATTCGCTTCTCCCTCGATTCCCTTCATCTTCATAATTGCGCCCCTCCTCCCCCTCATTTCCCCCTTCCTTCTTTTTTTCGCGTGTTCGCGATGAGTTTAAATATTCGTGACTGGGAACGCGAAGTCACGGGGCGAGATGCGTGAGAAACTTCGTTGCCCCGAAGAATTCGTTGCCGGGCGATCAATTTTAAGGGTATCCCGATGAGATCAGATTTTTGCGAACGTGCCCCCTATACGGATGCAATTAATAATATTCATTTTCATCGTCTTCCGTTTCACGGCACGCCCAGAGCGTCATTCGCTTCTCAACGTCGCGTCGGCCAGCTGAACAAGGACTCGTTCGCAATTAGATCATCGGATACGCGACGACACTCTCGAAAATTCAAAGATTATTATCAATTCGGTGTCTATTCCGAAAATTGTCCTTCCATACGCCCCCCGGTTTCTTGCAATCGGTTACGAGACAATGTCTCGTTCGTAAAACGGTTCATCGCTTTGCGATTATTCAATTTTCCTTCAACGATGCATCCGGGTGTGCACATTCGCGAACGTATTTAGATATTCGCGCTACCACCCGCGTGCAAGACGACATTCGAGGGTGGCAAGCACCGTCTGCAAGCAACCCTTCACCCCTTTTTCGCATTGCAATAGAATTGTCTCCATTATTAATGAGCCTAGACTCGGTTTCACAGTTGTCTCCTCCATGCTCTCTGTCTCTCCCACTCCCCCCCACCCCCCTTTACCTCTTACTACCACGTACACGCATACCGATCTATCTATATCCCCACGCGTGTACGTGTTTCTGCGTGCACAGCAATGCACTGGACACGCAGTTGCATATCCGTGCTGTTGACTTATTCACGTGTGGGTGAACCTCCAACGACGAAACGGTAGGCGGAAGTTTCCGTGTGCAGTGACCAAGGAACGAGATACCCGCATGTATGTATTTGTATACATACATATGTACACGTAATACATACGTGCACGTTCCGTATGCTTTTCTCTCGGGTCCCACGGCCCTCTTGCGACTGCACACCCTTCGCGACGATTTAAAAATTGAACGCGTTTTGTGCATTAAATGCGTTGCTGCACATTTCGAAAATACCGCGGGCCCGGTAACGTTGGACGCGCGGCTGAAACTGGAACGGTATTTCACTTATTCAAACCTGGCACGGTTCCCGCTTTAAAACAGCGGAAACACGTTCTTTGAGGTATGCACCGAAAATTGGGTTATACATTCGTAACGGAGGTCTCGCGCGAAACTTTTTAGACCGGGCGCTGTACAGGTCGGACGTCTGGGCGGCGTGTACGTGTTTATACGTGTGCGTGCATAGGACACGTGAAATTTATAAATACTGAAGGCCGTGCCGGTGCCGTCTCGGTTGCGCCGTGTCCAGAACGGTGTTCATTTATTCACACGCGGAAGAACTATCAACCTTGAAGCGGCAGATGGAAGCGTTGCGACCTAAACGTGGGTGCAGACTGTCTACGACCGGCGTGCCATGCATAATTTTCATCCGGCGACGACCGTCCTTTCCGATGAACGCCGCGGTGCACCTCGTTTCGAAGGAAGCACGGCGGTCTTATCGTAGCCGTCGTGCATGCGAAAAACGACGAGACGCCGCGTTAGAACCGCGACCGTTTTCATTTCCGACGTCGGCCGGCCATATCGTGTTATCGAACGTTTCAATAATTCCCCAACGGCGGATCGAGGTAGCCGTTCCGTCGTTATGGATGCCAATTGTGGCGGCCGCGAGAACGTCGCGGACACGACGACAAGAGGCGGCAGAGCTTGCGGTGGCCTCGTTCTAAAAAAGCGTCACGTGTCGTCAACGACGCAACCGAACACCCTTTCATACTTTATGCCCCCGCGACGCTAATATAGCATCGCGGGCACGTTAGTGCGCTGAACGCGAGGCAGTTAAAGACTAAAGACCCGCGGAAAGGGGGATATAGCGATGCTCGGCCCGTTCTTTCGAGTGAGCCGAGTCGTCGCGGCGGTATGGCCGCGTTCTTCTGGCAGGTTGCAAAAGAAACGGACGGGTCGAGGAAGGTGGGAACGGCGGGAAGGGCGATCCGGCGAGGGAAATATAGATCACCCCCGTGGAGGCCGTAATTGTCTTTAATATCGCGGATTCACTGTCGGACATAATCAAAGATCGACCGGCACACCACGGCGGTTGTCTCCCCTCCTCTGACTGGTTTTTCCACGAGGCACAGGGACACAGACGGATGGGACCGGGCGCACACACGGGAGGGTCGCACTTTGGTATTGGCATTATATACTTTCGTTCTCGCTGCGGATCCCGGAGAATCGAACGGAAGCGGAATAGAGCGTGTACCTGGTTGCACCTGTACCCGCCGAGCCGGAACAATCGAAGTCGAGACGATAATGAGAACGACGAACCGGGTTCGCCGACTTCTTCTTTATCCCCGGTAGTAATTTTTCTTTCCTCCTCCCGCGGATCCACCTCGCTCTCTCGCCGGTGCTCGTTCTTCACGCTGGAACAGAGAGCGCCCGGCCGCCCCATCGACGGGGATAAAGATGTCCTTTTTGGTAAGGACACCGGTGCAAAAAGAAACGGGCGAAAAGCGTGGCCCTCCCTTGTGTATAGATCCGCGCGTACACCCCCGCACAATGGTCGTCCGTGTTTCTTGTTCGCAGTGACGTATCCAGGGACAGTTTTGGTCGCGCGGTGTAACATGCTTCGGTTTTAGAGGACCGCCCGATCTGACGATTACTTGCCACGATGTGTTTGAACGAACGGGGGTGTGGAAACTGTTATGCAATCGTTCCGTTTCGAGAATGCTCGGTTAGTCGTGCCACTTTGCGAATAATGGACGGAAAGTTTAGTTTGAAAGAGGAAGCTTAAAACGATAGTTGGAATATTTCTGGGAACTGAAACTTGTTAAATTAGCGGCGGAACAGAGTTCCCTGTAACTATGGAACAGATATAAGTATCCTGTTTTAACGCCGGTGTTTTACAGACTGTACCGCTCGCTCGACTTTTATCAAGTTGATATTAAGTTAATATTGTTATTAAGGGTAGGCCATGTGAATCCATAAAACGGTCAAATAAAGGAAGACAGACGTATTAATGTAAATTTCATTACAGCTATGTCGATAATTCCATTCGTTCCCAGGACAAATAAGAACGCGTGGGGTGTCCGTGAGTTAAGACGGACATTATTGCTACGTTTTTGCTACCAAACAGACGTTAAACAAAGGAAACCCCAAAAACTCGCCTGCTTGTTACACTACTGCGTACACAGCGTGCACGCGTGGGCGTGTGTGCATCTGTACGTGTGTGCGTAGAAAGCACCGCACAAAACCCTCATCCTCCGTCCCATGAGGTTAGATCCTAGCCACTTCTATGACCCGGCGCTGCCGCCAGGGAAGCGAGAGAGAGGGAGAGAGTGCGCGAGAGAAAGACAACGCGAGATAGATAGGGATAGGCGGAAAAGAGAAAGGGACGGTTGGAAGGAGGAAGAAATACTGAACGAAGAAAGGATAGAAAGTCGTCAGCCTTTCCTCTTCCCTCTTCTCCTTCGCCGCCACCTCCGCCCTCGGCCTTTCCAACCTCTCTTCTTCCCACTACCGTTCTACTACCGTCGTCGGCCGCACCACCGAGCAGCTTTGAGCTTCCAGCTTTTTCCGGGGGTTCAACCACCTCGCGTCGGAGCGACGCACGCAGAGGCCTCGTCGGCTCTCACGCAACCCTGCCGAAACGGTACCTAACGTGGCCCGCCGTCTCGTTTCGCTCCCCACCGTCCTGTCCTAACCTAGCCATTTCAGCCCCCTTTCCGGCCCTCGTCCACCCGTCCCTTTCGTCTCTGCCTCTTTCCCGTCGAGTCGACGATACGACCCGCGGTCGGCACGAAAGACGTTACGAGAGGGCTGCATCGACCACGCGAGAAAATTGCACGGTTGCGTTTTAAACGTTACGAAAGTAGAGGCGGGAAAGGGGGCGTAAATCGTCGAATACTTTCGCGGCCGTACGTCGGCCGATATGGGTCATGCGATCGGGACTTACGCCAGCACGGGGAACGGCTGTTTCGGGGGGCGGGGACGTGACACGGGAGGGTGAAACGCGAGGGCGTTTGGAGGAGGACGCGAGAAGGGTGTGTATAAGAGTGGAGCGGCGGATGCACAACGCGTGCGGATAACTACGGTATTAGTTCATGGATGGTTTATAAGTTCCGTGGGGAGCGCAGGTGTCAACCTGAAGTGGCTGTCCGCGGTGATACCTGTATCGCCTTGCAAGTTTTTTTTTATGGCGGGACACTGAGACACGAATGAGTATCGGGAATGGAATGAACGTAGAAGAAATTAGATTCGCGAATCGGTTACTCTGAAATTGAGTAACAAATGGTTCAACGCGTTTTTACTACTGCATGGTATGCCTGAAACAATTTTGTATCACTTTCTAACTTAAGAAGTCGTAGTTGTCGTTCTCGCGGTTTAAGAGATATGAATTTGCTCTCGTCAATTAGCGACGAATGTTTACTGAATTGTTTCCTTCCTTATTTTTTGTCGACAACCAAAATTACAGTCACGTGACGTTCGGGCTTTAAAATTTCATTAAAAAGTTGCGCGGCCCTAATTCCTTGGCCGTCGACTTTAGTTAGATCGGATTTAGACGAGTTTCTTTCCGCGCCGAAAATAACAAGAGCTCGCTCGGACAAACATCTGCCGTTGTATGAAGCAACGTGAGCAAATTGCATTGCCGTGGATCATCGGCGAACAGTTCACGTACAGTTCGTTTTGGTAAGGTTGATGGTGTACACGAAGGTGATAGAATCTACACAAAATGAAGGATAATGTAGATTAACCACAGGTTTCCGACGGAAGGGCAGAGGAAGGGAGGAAGGTGTGCATGGTGTAAACCGGATATGCACACGTGCGTTGCTTCGCTTTCACGAGAGAGGGTGCGGGTGAAAGAGGAAGAGGAAGAAACAGACGGCGGAGGGAAGGGGAGAGAGAGTAAACAGAATTTGCATGGAAACAGTGTGCCAGTGGGTCGCGTCGAGCTGTGGGTATTTAACGCTGTTCTCTCTCTTTCTCTCTCTCTCCCTCTCACCCTCTCTCTCTCTGTACCTCTGTTCCCCTTTCCCTTTTCCCGCCGACCTACGTTCTACCCCTAACTTCAACCGCTTCCCTGTACCCTGCTGTTCTTCACCTCTTTCTCACTTTCAGTTTGCCGTTTCGTTTTTTTTCCCCCTCGCGGTCTCTCCGACGAATAACCACTGGGAAACTGCTCTTTTTAAACAGTAGCGTAATTCTTCCACGGCTGACGTGGTAAACGCATTAAGGCCGTTGCATTACGTATGCAAACGCGGCATTCACGGGAATGAATAGACGCGTGTCCGACTGTCCCGGCTGCTTCCGTTGGATGGTGTGACGCGCGTGTGCGCGCGTAACGCGACCCTTTTTCAAGGGTGTCCCCGTAAATGGGGAGGACAGAGTAGAACGCGCAAGCTGGCGGGTGGAGGCAGAGAGTTTGCACGGGAGTGTAGTTTCCACGAATACATTCGGGACGGAGGGAACGTGAAATTGAGACAAATCGACGGCGCGCGCCGGGGATTGCTCCGCGAGAGAGCGCAGGAATGTTCGAAGTTTGCAACATTAATGCCGCACGCTTAAAGCATCGTCTTGCGAGCACTGTAACACGGCGACGCTCCGATCCCGAGGTCGCGATGCGACCTGTGCGATCCAATGGACGGCGGGGTTTGCACAGGGGTGCACTTTTCCGAATTTGAAACGCAGGAACGCGAAAATTCGAACGCCCTGACTTGAAGAAGCGTCCGCGCGCCGTGGAACCGTCTCGCGGGCATAAATTTCCCGACCTCATCTCTCGTTATTTTCTCGCGCAGAAGTACGGTGTCTCGGAGAACAGCGAATAAGAAGGGGGCACGTAATGGCGTTCGAAAAAAATGTATTACGAACTCGATTCGTCGGACAGCATTGGAAGGAGTTAAATATTTCGCAAGCTCCTTCAGACTGTCGACGTTGCCTTCGTAAAACCGGGATGAATGGAACGGGAAAGCTTTTACAACTTAACAGACGATTACAACGCCTAATAACCTTGCTACTTGACTGATATACACTACTTACTGCAGAGTAGAAAGTTGTGAGTTTGAAAGCTACTTTGGCTATAGAGTGTGAGGTAAGGAGAGCAAGTGGCGCTAGCGAGGGAGGGGGGTGTAACGAAGTTCCTTAACGAGGCTACCCATTTTGTCGACTTAACTTGATCGATAACTACGTGCCTACATCCTGCTTTTCAAGCACGAAGGCCGACACGTCGTCACGTGGGTGCGAGCCGCGTATTATTCTCCTCTTCTGTTGCCAAATGACTGTTGCTATAATTATTCACGTCAGCCGACAGGTGAGGCCATGCTGCTACCTCTTATCTACACGCCCCTTGTTCTAAACCGGTCTGGTCAACTTTAATGGCAAAGACAATGTGAAGCGTAATTGCAAAAGGATAATAACGTTTATCGAAATTAAGCGCGAATGGATCGGCTGTGATTTGTAAAGCGTTCCAAGGTAACATACAAGCATTCGAAGTTTACCACGTTTCGGCTGTTCTCGAGATGCGGCAAGTACATTACATACATACATTTCACCCCTCTGAGAAGCAAGAGAGTGGAAGAAGTGGTGGTGAAGAGTTAGTGTACGCTGGAAATGAAGCGGTCAACCGTACGTGTAATTTTCGGATACGAGGCAACTATTAAGAGTTGCGTTCCCATTAAAATAAGTCGAAACCGCCCCGCGAATCGAGTTACGTATCGTTATTTACGCGTAGAAAGATTTATTCGAATATTATCCGCGAATGTCGTGTACAAGGCAGGAACAATGGTTCGAATAAATAGCTAAGCGGCGAGTACTATCTTTAAAGGTATTAAAGTGCATGCAATCATTCACGGTTAGTGCATATCATTGCGTACACGCACCCTGTCTAGCCCCGTGTCTAGACCTCTTTTTCCACTTTCCTGGCCAACCGTAGGCGTATTGTTAGATGGTAACGTCAAAAAGGAACAAGAAAAAATTACGTGTAACATCAAAGCGGCGTTTAATTCTTTTTTTTTTTTTTTTACAAAAGACTCCACACGGCTGAACTTGGAATACAGGCATTTTTCAGCTTTGCACGCGACATATGTGCGACTACGTACAAATTGCTCGCGTTCCTTCGCCGTACAATGTATCACCCGCGCGAGAAATCCTCCGTTACTGTCCTATCGAATCTCGCGAATAGTTATTCGGCCGCGTTATTATCGTCTCCGCGAATGTTGCAAAAGTCACGCGAACGATCGAGTATCCGGTTATGGGACCCGAGCACTCTCTGTTCAGGCGACCAGTCGCGTGCTGTCGACGGGGCGAAAAAGTTGTACGCGAAATACACCGTGGCGTGTTATCTCCGTTCCACGATGGCAGACGTGCCTACGCCACGGCAGGAAATACCTGAACTTGGCGTGTTTCGCATGCTCCTACGACGGTGTTGGTGCGTACACATCCATTCAGCCCGGTTGCGTACACGCACTTCGCCTCGCCCCCGCGTACCCCGCCCCTCTGTAGTACCATCGTGAAGCAGCGTGTGGGCGGCGGTGGTGGCGGCAGCGACGGCGGCGGACACATCAATAATTACCCATGGCAGTGAGGGGATGGCAAGACGCGAAGGGGTGACGTCAGGGGTAGATGAGGCTAGAGGGAACAGCGCGGAGGGGAGGGGGGATGAAGGTGGGTACGACGGCGGGAAGAAGAGGAGGTGGAGGAAGAGGAAAGAGGAGTCTCGGGTCAACCGGGGTCAAGTCGCGCTACCAGACGCAACCCGCTCTACCACCCGTCCACCCGCACTACCCCCCTCATCCAGACGACCCTGCCAACCCCCTGCTTCGTCCTCCTGCTCATCCTCTTCCTTCTGCACATCCTATCCAAACCTCTCTGCCCGCGTCCACCTTCGTCTCCTTCTCTACCCGCCGCGGGGGGGTGGCGGTGGTCACCCATCCAGGAAAAGCTTTCACGCACGCACTACGAACGTGCGTCCCTGTCCTCTGCTTCCATAACCACCCGCGACTTATCGCCGGCTTTCCTGCGTTTCGTCCCTCTGTCGCCCTTTTCGGCGGCGTGGTGGTCAGCGACGATTCATCTTGGGCTGATCGCTTCTTCGCCGCCAGCTATTCGATTCGCTCTACGAATAACGTCTTCGATCGCGGTCGCATTAAAGCTCGAAGGTAATTTATTAGCGAAGCGATGATAGTACACGAGGACGACAGTCAGGCTACAGTGGTCACTTTGCTATTATTGGAATCTTCTCGGGTTCGCACTTGTGGAAAATATTTTTTTTACGTGACCTGGAAGCGACGATTGTCTGAGCAATCATATTTCCTCGAGAACGATTAAGAATACCAAGTGCCCCCAAGACGTTGTAACGCAATTTCGAACGAGTTGCCCAGCACTTTTGATTTTTATCGGATTCTTCGCTCCCCCGTTCCGGCGTCCTTTATATCGCGGTTACCCGCTCACAAAGGTTTCTTACACGCGCAAAGTGCATGCACGACGAACGCCAGCACAGGGTCTGTGTCGCAAGTTTTCGTACCCGCCTTTCGTTGCGGACGATATTTTGTACGAACTATGCTACTGCGAAATAGCACGCGGAAACGCATAATTCTGTTTTTAATTTTACAACTTCGACAACTGAATTTCGCGTGTTTTCTTGATTTCAAATAGATCTTCGTACAGTTTAGTTCGAAGGTTTTCCGTACAACGTTGCAGAACTTTGCAACCATTTCATTTCCAGTATTAGCATGAATCTACACGCTTTCGAGTCTGCAATTTTCCACAGACATCACACTTGTTTATATTCCTCCTTCTTCGCCGACCTTTATACGCGGTTTTATGCCGTGTAAATCACAGTCCATCTCGCGTTCACCGTGTTACCCCTCGTCCGTTTCTGGCATCGGGGTGAGCGGTGGGTAGTCCAGTCCCGGGGGTTCCGCGCACGCACCACAGATACGCGTCCAACAAGCAAGCTCTCAACTTTGCTCGCACAGCACGTTGCCCGTAAACGGAATTTTCTTGGGACTTTCACGAAGCTCCGTAGCACGGACAACACACACCGTACTAGTCGAGAAATAAAAGTGCGCCACCTTTTTCGCTTTTTATCGTTCGTCCACTATGGCCGCTCGAGCGTGTCCAGAATTCAGTTTGAGAATGTAAGTCCTGAGGCGGTGTCAGGAATCGAGGATAGAATAAAGTTCACCCTTTGTTCGAATTATTATCGCGATACCCTGTCCAATCTGTATTTTTTAGCTTTTCCTATAAATGTTTCTTCTGAAACTTAAAAGTCCGATCGTTTCCCGCGCCCGATGACCCGCTATCGTTCTTGAACATCTGTCGTTTCAAAAGCCGCGCAAAATTTATATTCGTTCGATAACAGCGTCATTCATGTACGTCGATCTTAATACTCAAAAAATATGATACAAGTACGTCCCAAACGCTCTTCCAATAAAATCATTATTGTATACCACGTGCCCACATCGTTCTAACATTGTTCTTCGCTTCTTCAGAGATTTCGTATCCAGTGCGACACGATTTATTGTCCCGACCATCCCGACCATAATGCACCGGACAATTCCATACCGAGAACAACGACCTGATACATTCAAGATTTGTTAGACCATCGTCAAATCGATCTGGCCCGCGGACGCGTCTGTCGATATTGTTTTCCATCTTCTGAAAAGGACCGAGCGCGCGTCTCTGGTCAATTACTGTCTGCATCGTCTCGGATGTCGCGTTCTCGAACGAGGGAGACAGAAGGAGTGAGAAAGAGAGAGAGAGAGAGAGAGAGGGACGATATAATTACAATAATTAATCCAGAGTGGCCGAGCCTTTGTCAAGCTCGTGCAGGAGGTCGAATTCTGTCGACAAACGCTACTCATCCCCGTCATCCTGTTCTCTCCTTCCGCCTGTTGTCCTATCAACCCCTCCTTGGGGACACGGTGCACGCACGACGCCGAATATCCGTCTGGCCGCCCAACTTTACTACCAGGAGCCGGGGTATAGCCGGTGGCTTCAAGAGGGACTGAAAAGGGGAGGGACAAACCCCGAACTGGAGTTCGTTCACACCGGTCTCCACAGACAACGGACTGGAGGGACGATAATATTCGGAATCGAGCGTAAAACTTTGCCCCAGGAAAAGAGATAATTGGCCCCACAGAAATTCGCCTGGACGTCGCCCGGCGTCGGCGACGTCTTCGATGTCATAGACGTCGGTTGTCTATGACGTCGACGTCGGCATCGTTGTCGCCGTCTTCGTACGTTCTCCGCGACTTATGACCGCTGCGGATGACGTTACGCTGGACGGACAGACAGGAGGGTCTCGCGATTTTCAATAACGCGGTCCGTTGGGTTGAGTGGTTCTTACCGCGACGTTATTTAGCGGCGCTTATTTGATTAGGATTTCGCCGGTGGAACGGGCGGTTGAATATAGATGAGTGGGGCGCAGGATGCTGGCTTTCGAATGCATCTCACCGCTGGTAATTAGGTTATTCCCGGACCTGTCATCGTTTTAAGCTTCAATTTGGCTCTGAATGTGATTACAGGTATTGTTCTATTTGTGGCAAGTGTGAGCCAGTATTTAGATGATTAGTTAGTTAAGTTAGTATTCTCTGTTGTATTTCATTTAGTTTGCACGTCGTTCGCCAGACACCCCCGTCGTACGAAAATTATTTCTGCCATTTTATACTTTTTATTAACAGTTATCACGACTTGTATGGAGTATTTTCCCCGAGAGCTTGCACCTTCGCGGAATTCTTTCGCCCTTATATCTGTTCTACGATCTTTTATTAGTGCATAAGGTAATACTATCAGATTTTACACGAGGCGCATGCAAGTTCCTTTCACGCTGTATTTTTAAAACGCGGCATGTGCGAAATAATGGTTTCGGCGTTAATGCTTTGGTGTTCATCAGAGGGTTGCGCCTCAATAATTCACCGTGTATGCAACCACCGATTTTGTACCGGTCACGAATATTTTCGTCCGCGCATTCGTTTATTCCGCGAGACTCGTGAAAAATGATCTAGAAATGTCCACTATTTTTCCATTTTTTATCGGTGAAAATCCTAATGAAATGATAGAGTCATACAAGATAAGAAGAAGCTACAATTAGAGATTGTGTTAACAGTTGAGGTGTCACTGACTGGAAAATGTACATAGAACACTTGTAAACTGTAAGAATATTCTGAAATAATTGTCTTCGCCAGAAACAGATAAAAACCCCCAATAAAGGATAAAAATGGTACATCGATCCCACAAAAAGAAGGGGTGACAAGAAACAGAAATGTGCAATTATTTGATCTCTGTGTCTCACATCAAAATGATTTCACAAATGTATACAAATATTTAAGCGATTATCTTGCAATACCATAAGCTACACTACAAAGATCCAGCGTTATCCTGGAAAAATGAAAGAGAGTTCGAAGGAAAATTAATAATCACGCTGCTCCGTCTGTCGGATCCTTTCTCAGTCCAGCTTCGTCGACGACCAAGAATTTCGTTAATTTACGTCTTTGTCCGTTTGGCGAGAGGGCCATAATGCCTCGACAAGTGAAGCGTGCGAAGGAAGAAGCAAAGAAGAGAAGGAGATGAAGCAAGGGGCCAGGGGTGGATTACCGGTCGGTTTGGAACACGGAATGGGGGGGTGGAGGTTGAAGGGATGGCGAAGGGGTCGTTGCCCGAAAACGCGGCTCTGTTATTGTCCCCCTACTCCCTTTTCCGTTGCCCCTAACACCGACTTCGATGCACGCACACACCGGCGCACGTACACGCGGCCAAGAATCCCACCCACACACCGGCCACGCACACTGGGAACGAATTTATGCGCGCACGCAACCCCGTGTATTCACGAACACACCGCAGGAAGAACAGACGTGTGCACGTTTTGTCTGACGCAGTGGCACGCACATACAATCTGCACGCAGCCGTCGAGCGTCGTTTCGACGTACCATTCGGTTGACAACGAGTACGAAATACCTGGTTAAGGGCTTACTGGATTACCTCGTTAAACTACCCTGTGAAATCTTTGTCTGGGACTGATAACGTTTAAATTGGAACGGACGGTCATCATTTTCGAGTGGAACGTTTAATTTTTCGTTTCGCCATCGCTTGTTATGTTTGTTTGTTTAACTCCGCAAGCCTTTTTCTTTATATTTCACTCGTTTGCATTCGTCAAGCTTTTGGCGGAGCTGAAAAATATTTATAATTGACGAATAATGATTAATAATTGATAAATACTTTTTCGCGATTTGTTCGCGGAATACTTTGCGGCCAATGTATGTAGTATTTTTAGTGCGTTGATTGCGACTGGCTTGTATTGTAATAATAGACAATTAGAACACGTTTTCTGCCAGTAATTTAGTTCATGTATCGAGCCCCTTGATTGATTTCCTAATTATAGAATTTTTAGAAACCGATAGAATGCCTTTTGTGGCTCGACAGGATTGTGAAAAGTCTTATTGATCGTTATATGCACACAACGGTTCAATTTCCGCCGCAGTACCGTAGGGTTTAGAAAATGTTGTCGGGAATTCTGGGCATTGACGGAACGGAAACAAGATTCAATACGCATTATGGTGTCCATGCCTCAGATAGGAGCACAATACATCCACCTGAATAACATGGAGTATTAATTTGTCCTATTGTGTTACAGAATCCACGTGAACGTAGCGGAATATTGTTGTCTCTAAGACAATAATTAAATTCAACCAGAAATCTGTGCACGATAACTATATAAATTGATTGGCCTGTACAAATAATTCTTACAAGTTGACAAACAAATTTCGAAAGCGTAGTATTCATCGGTATTTAGAAAGAGAGCAAGCCAGTTTCATTTAATACCATTCATTTCGCTTACTGCAATTTCTAAAGGGAACGCATTATCATACCGAAGATATTACGAAATCACCGCCCCAAAAAATCTCGAAGCTCGTCGTTCGAAACCTGAAAACCGTTCGAAATTCGGAGATTCAAATCCGCGCAAAATCCCCGCGCTCGTATTACAATGCAACGAAACTGATTCATTAGACGTTCGTACTCGTTCACGCGGCGATAAGAATCGCGGGTACGTTTCGCGAGTAGGAGCAGATTGAACGTGACGCCGCGCCGTTTCACGGGGCGGTCGAAGAGGGGGTGAAACGGGGAGTAAAGAGGGACGGGTTGCAATTTGTGATACGGTAGACAAGATGCAACGAGCCGCGAAGGGCGGGCGAGGGGTTGAGCCTGGTGTCCGCGTCGTAGAATGGGAAGGACACGTGGATTTGTCGACGAGTGCAAACCACTGACGGTGGAGTTACGTCGACGTCGTTGCACAGGCCGATGCAGTCGGTAATGCAGCACTTTGCATTGTTGGCGGGTAGCAAGCGGCAACGTTTACTACCGTCGACGTGTCAATCCGTCCCGGGTTTTACGAGCACTGCGTAAATTCCACGGCCTTGCTACGGGCGCCGTAGTCGCGGACGACCCAACATTGGCCGGGCCTCTGCATCGTCAACGACAACAAATGCATTAGACTTTATGGCGGCTGGCTCGTTAACTCTCCCCATCCCGTTCCAGTCCAGCTGCACCTATACCACCCAGTCTGGAAATGTCCAGACTTTGGCTAGACGTGTCTCCCCCCGGTCACCTGGATCCAATCGCGTTCATCCGTCGCTGTACATCTCCCTAACTTGTCGCGAGCTTCTCGGCGCGGACAGAAAACCGGTGGGCGCGGACGGGACGCATGAATAAATTCGTCGAGGAAAGCATTTTTCTTACATGGTCGTCGGGTTGGTTTCACTTTGCTGGAGAGCTACGTTCAATCGTGAGGCTCTATTTTTGGCTGGATCAATTGTTGTTACTGGAGGGATGGTTTTGATTGATCTTTGCGAACTAGCCGCGTGCGAACGTGTGCAACGCGGTGGCCGTGCAATTTTACGCCGGTTAATTGACGTGGATAATGCCACGCGTCGCGGAACTGCGCGGGGCGAGGAAGTACGAAAGACACGTCGAAGGATATGTTTGGTAATGAGGGTAACGATGAATGACGCTTATTTTATTACTGCGGATATCGTTCGGTCGCTGCAACTTTGTTACTGCTGGGACGCCGTAAATTCCCGGTACTCCGAATATTTAATACAGCGTTAGGTAGAAGGTGGATGTGAAAAAATTGACTGGGAATACTATTCGCGTACTCGAAGCTGATACTCCTTGTTACCCGTTCTCGAACATTCTTACGCGTTGCAAGCAGTTCCGAGCGTAATGCTTTACTTTCCACGCGTAAACTTACCGTAAAAAGAAATCGATCAAACGTTTGTATCCCTCAAGTAACAAAAATTCATTCTAACGCCTTACTGTACATCGACGGTAGAATAATAATATATGACATTGCGAAAGTTCAAGAATGCAAGTGGCCGGAATAAAGGCCCAAATGCAAAAAAACACCAGCGCAACTCGCGACAGTTTTAAGCGCCACGTAAACCTATTCGAACAAATATTTGTACAAACGAGAGGAATGTTCCCAGCAGTCCTTCGAGACCTTCACTCTCAACGGGCACGCATATGAATCACCATGAAGTACCGACATTTCCATCGTATCTGCTCGCTGCAAATTCTCATTGCAGACATTACCACTGGCCCTTAAACAATGTCGCGCAAGAAAGGTGTAGCCTGGCAAGAGGATACACAACGGCCAGGTCGTTTAGGCGGCATGGGCATGTTTAAATCGGCAGGACGAGGGGCTTGTTTGAAACTAGCAAAAAGCGTCGCGGCGCCTCGGCCGCGGCCGCCGCCGCTGCTACTGCTGTCTAGGTCGGACGAAAAAAGGAGTCGGTGAAGGTTCCGTCGCGTCCGGAAATTGTTCGACTCTCTCAAAGTGGCGGAAGCGCCGGGAAAAACTCAACAGAAAGGGGGGCAGACATAGAGAACACCCTGTGATTAGGCGGTAAGAAAAATGCAGCCGACATTAATAGACCCCCCCCCCCCCCCCCCCCACTTTAAGAAGCCTCGGGATGCCCGTCGCGTCTCTGTTTTTCCTGTCTTCGTGGCTCCTAACAAATGGCAAGCCAGCCCGTCACGGTTCCCACTCTGATCGATAGATTATTGTCCCGGCTTTTGTCGACTTTCTAATAGTCCCGCGCCCCCTAAAAATCCGTGTCGTTGACTTATCGCTTCCACTTCGACCTGGGCCAGGAAAGCATTGAGAAATGATCGTTCGCGGTTGAATTATGGCGGTGTATCAGGTTGCGGCAGTGGTTGCGTTATCTCGAACGCGTTTTACTTTTATTTTACGGCCGCCCCACGGAAGTTTGCGCGGTTTCGTTCGATAAAGGATTAACAAAGTTTCGAACATCGTTTTGGCCGGGTTTTCGGTACTTTTCGTTTTTACGGATCCGCGTGAATTAGCGATTTTCTATTCGGAACTAGCCGCGATTACGCATTGCGATATTGGACGGAATAATGCGTGGTCAAAGAATTTACGGTTGCGCGCAGGATAATAATTGCTGTGTAATATAAAAATGTTGAGTTTGTCGTGCGGTAATTAAGTTCGACGATATAATTAATGAGAATGGTCAATAATCGCAGGAACATATAAACACGTGCTACGATCAAAGGAGTATAGTATTTTTGCTTTACTTCCCGTTCTTTGTAGAGGAAAGAACCGCATCGGGCATTGCTTCATTTATTCTAATTTGTAGATTTATATCAATCGAATATGTATCTTTCATTTATTCGCATCGGTAACAGATGCTTGCGAATTTTCCATCGCTTTTCGCATAATCCTCTAGAATGTTTAACAAGTGCAACGCGTATGATATTTCATACGGGAGATACGTTGTAACGTTAATTCGAACAATGTGTTTTACAAATGTGGGGGCGAGCGGATGATTCAAGTTCTGCGTTATAAAATCGGGTGCGTTTTACGACTCGGCTCCTCGAGTGTCCGATATCGGATAGCATTACGGATGCTATTATCGAATATCGAAATTGACGTCGCTTTTATCGAAATTGCGAATTAAAAGTAGAGGAAATCCGTGATCGTCCGACGAAAATATTGACGAAGGGCCGTGCGCTGCCAACTGATGCCTGGCCTCGTATTTTTGAATGTTTCAACTCGAATGATCGCGATGGTCGTGCTGGTGCATCCCGATCATCGCATGTTCGAAAATGACGTGCAATTAAATTTCAGCAACGGTGGTTGATAGAAAAGAGTAATGAGTGCGGTGTATTTTTTTTCTATGATTTAAATTGATCAATTCGCCAGTGTAATTGAATGATAATCATTGTGAATGTTACTATCCCGCAGGAAAGGCCAATGCTAATTATTAATTACAAGGATATTTATGTGATCAAAGTTGCATTGAAAATTCTATTCGGTACTCGTCGAGTCGTATTTATTATTTATAGTTTTCGAGCACTCTGCGGAAAACTACAGTCAATTGGAAATCTATATCCGCAAATTTTGATGTAGACCTACGAGATCGCGTATGGTGCTATTTTCACGACTGATGTATAGATTGTAGATGATCGCTGAGGGCGTGCATCGATATATTGGACAGATCATAAATTAATCCGCAGGAGGCTGCAACATTTATGATGCCCTATAAAACATCATGACATATACGATATACGAAGGGACAAGTAGGTTATGAAAAAGATCTATTAAACTAACAACAAGCAACCATGTTTCTCTAACCACGGTTGAAATCATTTGATACTGCAGGTAAGAAGATACAAATGCCAGACGCACCACGCTGAGAAAATTATTCGTCCCAAAAGTCTCATTACGAATTGAAACTCGAGATATCGACCATACGGAAGGAATACCGTATCCTTTTCCCAACGAATGGGTGGATACGAAAGGGTGATTTTGTACAGCCTCGTAGTGGAATTATTTACAGCTAGTTATATTATGCTGCAAATAAAATTTGGAAATAGAAATCATTGAATTAGAATCGCTATTTGAAGCGATGCCTCGATTCCGCAGTGAAACGGGCCTGCGGTTCCACTGTTATCATAGCGCAGAATATTTTCACAACAGTGGAAACTTACTCGTCACTGGAAACTCCGTTTCACGCGGCATGTTACTTACAGTTCGCAAATACAATTGCGTCACTCCGCTCGAATTGTTACCAATATACGTATTACAGATCGGTATCGTCCGTTTCATTCGGCTTGATCAAAAGTTTGCCCGTTCGAACGTAGAAATTGCAGTCAATTAAAGGGGCAGCGGTAACTATCGCAACGTGATATCGACGAAGAGGAGCGCCTCGTTCCTCAAGTCCACGTACGTATGATGGACACACGAATACCATGGGACTGCGTAGCGGGTACATATTTGCGCGGAGCAACTCACCTCCATGTATTTTCTTCCAGCCACGTACATACGTAGCTGTGTACTTACGTACAGCGTGTGAGATAAGATAGCCTGTGGTACCTATGCTCGCCGGGGGTAGAAGGGGATATATAATTGCAGAGGGCAAATGGAGAGAGAAATACAGTACGCGTGTATGTATGCGCAACGGTTACCCGTGTGCGCTCCGATGCACGTAGCAGTGTGTGTACGTGTGTTTGCGAGGGCGAAAGAAAGATGCGCGGAGATGTTCTCGCCAGGTCAGCACGGGGTCACGCTTGGAATCCAGAGCAAACTATCCCCTCCTTCGTTTTCCCTCCCATACCTCCCACCCTCTTTCCTCTAAGTTCCTCTTGTTTGACCGCCTGCTTGCCTACCGATCCAACTCACCTACCTGCTCGCCCTGCACGTCTTTTTCTTCCTCCGTTTCTCTTTCGTCTTCCTTCGTGATCGTCTTTTTCCTCGATGCCAAGTAAGAAGCCTATATAACGTCGGCTCTTCGTTGTAACCCTTCACCTTCCCTCTTACGTTTATCCTCCTCTATCGAGGGATCGGGAAAAACGAGTCCGTCCCTATCTGACGATACCGTGAAACTGCCACGTGAAATTCGCGTCTTCCGCGTCCTTGCGACGCAATCCTCCTTGGACGTACGAGGAAGGGTCTGGACGGGCGTAAATCGATCACCCCGAGAGGCTGACGATGGTTCCACGGTTGTCACAGGTAAATAGCCGGCATCGATTCCGTGATTACTCGCTCGAACCTGATACGGTCAATTTGTTTCGGGGAGTGCGCGTTGTTAGCGGCTGCGGTTTGCCGTGAGAATTATTTATTTATATGAGGCGAAACGGCGATGGTATTAAATATTAGATTAAGTTCTAGAGAGTGATAGATATTTTAAAATTTATCGCACGTTTAATCCATTCTTTCACGATGATAACGCCAGGGATATTGTATAAAGCATAAAAGTTTCCTCGCATTACCAGTGATGAAGTAATTATTACTTTTTGATCAAATCAAACTTATTACTCGATAGTGTCTCCAAAAAATGCAGAAGTAGTATCACAATTGTAATAACAATTTACGCGCAATGACCGTTATTTCTGCGGGCACGCAAAGTTTCTGTCAAAAAAGAAGAATCATTGCAATTTTACATTCAGACCACGGAATCGTGTTAACGATTTATGAAAATCTCCTCATGAATTATTATTCTCTGTTCATCCGTCGCGTTTCAATTTTGATTCTTCTTTATGCTATACGTATGTACTGTTTAAATTCTTCGAAGCAATAGCGGATTCTGATCAATCTCTCTTCACCAGCAATCCCAATTGCCGCATCCGTGAGAATACCACCTAGTCGGGACTAACAAGCGCCATGGGAAAGGGCGAAAGTCCATCCCGGGTACGTGCGTCGGCTGTTAGTTTCGCGCGCATACGTAATCAGAATTTGCGTGCTGAATCTCGACTTTTATGCCGTCCAAGGGGGCTGCACGGGACGCACTTAAAAGGTGGCACGTTGAGGTACATTCACGTGCTGTCGCTTATAAGGCAAATCGCTTCGTCGAGGCACGAAGTTACCTTTCCCGGCAATGCAATTCCTTCTGTTACCCGTCTGTGCCACCGAGCGGCTAACTATCGTTCCGCTCAACCACGTCGATTCGACGATAATCGACCGGATGATTTAGTGGATAGTTGCATACATACCGGCTCAGGTTCAACTTATTAAATGTAACGTACCATTTCTAGATTAAAACGTGCGCCAGGTTAATGGGAAACAATTGGCCCATTGAAATGTATTGAAACGCACCCTTTTAATGTGGCGTTAATGGTTTGTTATTATCACTATTATTTCGACACCACCGATATCAGACTGATGATTTGTTAACGAATAAAGGTAAACAGAACTGGAAAGTAATGTGCTATGTTCTTATGCCCATAAAATCCGTTCATCCTATGAAAATAGAATTTGTAATTTGCCGTCGGAAAGAACCGTGCGAATCTTTAAACAGTGTCGCGAATCTAACATAATACTTCATTACTAGATTACAAAATTGTCATTCTCACGTGGTATCCGTAATACCATCGCGAAAGTAATCTTATTTACCGCGTCCATAGCTCGCCTTTCCTCGATACGCGAGTTCGAACGTTCGCCTTGTTACGCACCGAGCACCCCAATTACAAACACAATTATGCGCAAGAGGCGTGTATGCGAGCACCGCGCGTTCGCGGATCAAACTTACCCACCGCAACCACACCACGAATACGTGCACGCGTACGTGTATACGCATGCAACGTACAGACGTGCCCGTGAACATTCATGAAACCCGCACGACGCATCAGCGTCGCGTTTCCCATTGATACAGTTTCTCGTTAATTTCAGCTTTCATCTCAAAGAATCTTCTAAAAGTGTAGTAACAGCGCAGTCAAAAAAGCAATATCTACCGGCAGCGAGCCGTTAATTATGCCGTCGTCTGTGCCGTCGTGCGGTGGCGTACGCGTATGAAGTATTTCCATTTCCATGATTGGACCGACGAGGAATTGGCGGCCGGTGTGTACCACCGCGACAGATGGAGACTCGTGATCCCCCGGCGTGCACCAGAGGAACGGGTCGAAGGAAAGAGAAAGCGCGGACCTGTATGGGGACAAGCGGGAGCGGGACAGCAGGAGTGGAAAAGGGAGAGACACTGGCAGTCACCGGATGGGAGGTCGCCGCGTGTTAGGGACGCGCCGCGTGTCAATTAAGTGGCTCTGACCGGTGAGATACGGGAACTCCTTTCCATGCGGATATGCATACGCCCGCTTCGAATCCGCTTCGGTTATCGTTTGCCTTATATACGTGTGTACTACGCGCACCAACACTTGGCCGGCTCGCAACAACGTGCACCCCGACTGATCCGTGACAGCGACTGTTGATTCGTCTCGCTCCAAAAACGCGTTCCGGCCGCGAGACCACCTAGGGTAGGTAGGTCGTTTCCGAAGTGAAACGTAGATTCGAGTTTTTTTTTTCTGTGGCGCGGAAGTTGATACGAATGGCCGTTTCAGGCGATTACATCGCGCAACGCTGAGTTGTTTCGAGTGAGAGCTATGGGGGCAGGGGTGGCGCAGGTAGCCTCTCTTTTGGATTGTGCTCCGATGAATTGAATGATATGCTCGAGGTGTGGAAAGGTGCGGGAACATTTTGTTTCCACAGGCTTCAGGGGGAAAAAGAAGTACGCAAGATTCGATTGTTAAGGTGAAAGGTGTCGGGAAGTACGCTTGGCAAAATTGAACTGTTAGAGAGTGGTACAACAAGAAGCTTCAAGTAATTGATAATTAAGCGATTAACATTGAAATTTAGTATGGAAGTTAATTATGATGAACAAGATGTGATTAATAGGATATTGGAGTAATGGGGATTCTAAAACACCTGTGGGATATGAACATTTCTCTTTCAAATAGTCGCACTTATTCCGTTGTCTCGTCGTTTTCTCATGGGATCCTATCGCGAGCGCGTCCTTCACAACCTGCTCCTCGCTTTCTCGTTTCCTCTTACTCATCTTTGTCTCTATTTCTTTCTTACGATTCCCCCCTTTTTCGTTATCGTTTTTCTGTCTATACTGTACGAAGCGCGTGACACGAGACCTCGTTACGATGACCCCAGCTGGAAATGTTCACGAAGTCCCTATCCATCGCGATCAAGAGCCGATCCCTGTTTGCCTTCGGTCCGAATGACCCGGGAATCACGAAAGTATTATCCTTCCTCTTTTCTTCGGTACCTCTGTTCACCTTTGACTTTTATTATTCGCGCGGCTTATTTCGAGATGGCTCGTGAACACAAATCTGATTATCCACGGGATCGGTGCAATAAGTGTTATTTCTAATGAGGCAAATTTGAATAAGTGACTGACAGATTTGTCCGAAAATATCCGGTGTACGATGAACAGGCAGATGTCTCTGGTTTCCAAAAGTAGTTGCTGCCTCTAAAATATTGAATACAGAGTAGGATCATTGTGTACGATTTTTTTTAAAATTTGATAAAGAATGACATTTCTTACGTATAATGAATGACTAGTACTTCCCATTTTAATATCTCGTGTTGCGATAAAATGCGTAAGAGCGTATCAACGGTACGTTTAAAAAAAGAAATATCAGGTTCCCACTCAGCTGCTTATTAACTTATATTTGCTATTTCCACGATATGCAAGGGGAAATACTTCCTACACAAAGTTTGCCACACAATCCCACTAAAAATAAATCGTGCACCGCGAACAGAGCGTTCTATCTCGTTCCTTTAAATAGCCAGCCGCACTTGCATCATTACTTGGAAACACGACGTTAACAAGAAGAGGCAACACTTCCAAACACCATTTATAATTTTCGCCAAACCGATTCTGTTCACGCATCGTCGACAACCGAACAACAGCTCGAAAACAGCTCCGCAGACGTCGGGCAGACAACAATAACGATCGTTCATTCGCGTTGTTTTCAAGGAAACAGTTCGTCCGGTTATTTCGATCCCATCCGAAATCTCGATTCAGCTAAGCCGCGAAACTGCCCCCGGAACGGAGTCGCGAACGCTTTTCCCGTATCTGTTGCGCGAAACAAGGCCAGGCGTGCAAACGTACGGCCGGTCACAGTGACATCCGGTTATTACTAAACTTTCAGACCTGAATATTCACGAGGCATTATGTTTCCGTCGGAGAAAAAGGAGCGGCGCTTAATTAAGCACTAATGGAGAGTCCCGTTAGACCCTGAAAGGAGCTTTACACCGAAGCGTCAAAGTGCAAACATTAAATATGCCGTGGACGATTTTTAAGGATGCGTTACGGGGCCCTGGCTTACACCGTTAATGGAAGGATAAGAGGAACAGCGGGGTGGAAGGTGGTGAGTGGCGGATTTGAAGGATGCGAGAGGACACGAGTATGAAAAGGGTGAAAGGGTCGAGGACCGGAAGTTCACGAGTAGGGTTGATGCGCGCGCGGGTCGAAGGGAGCCGGAGGATGAAGAGCGGTTTAACGCGTTTCCGCGGTAGAGCGGTTTAACGCGCGCATACCCTCGTGTGTATCATCGCGAGTACACACGGCCGTGGTTGTGTGTGTTAATGCATACGTTTGACGGGGCACATACGACGGGCCACGTGTCTCGCTCCGGAGCAGAATGTCTCGAATGCTGTTTCAGAAATGGTTGATTAAATACGTTTTAATGCCGAGTTTTCCGAGGGCTCATTCTACTGCGACTGGAAAATAATTATCGATTCAAATGGAACGAGAATTGACTTCTTTCTTTTCTATTCAGACAATTTTACTCAACAGATAGTAATGCTTGCGATTAGTATAAAAAAGAAGCCACCCATTTTGCTTTACTGTTCTCGTTCGATATGATAATATCGTTTATTACGATCCCAAGGTGGTCCGTTTCTAGTTATCGTAAGATGCTCGCGACCTGATTATTATTCGGTCTGATGCATACGTCTGCGAGGAGCTTGTTCTACTGACTGTAGGTTCGTGCTACGGTTAAAGCGATTGCAAATTCGAATTCCTGATTCGGCGTGATACGCCGGACACGGCAAGTTCTGAAGGCTTAATATATCATGCAGTCGAGGGAGTTGCAGCAAGGTCCAAATGGAAAATTCGAATCCGGCCTGCGGAGGTACAGAGAGGGGGGAAATTAAGCTGGACTTAATTATTAACAGAGAGTTTAGCTCGTCAAAGATTCGTGGCGGTGATCGTGATATTTCGTTTCGATACATCAGTAGGAAAATGTCGTTGTTCGCGGAACGTTTGCGATAAACGGTAGCGAAGTGAAGAAGGTGGAAGTGTTGTCTTCCTGCCCGTAATGAAATGCTAAACGCACGTTCGGGGCGCAGTTGCTGTGTAAAAGAACGGCCGTGCAAAAGTTTCGTGATGACTCGTGTCGCGCTGTATTATCAGCGCCATTTGTAATGCTAATTTAACCACCGGCCCCCGGAGAAATTGTCCGCGTTTCAGCCCCCGTACGAAATTACGCGCGAGGCTATAATCTCTGCCACGTTCGTCAGAGTAACAGTTTTATTTGTATTATTCGACCCGTTGTTTTCCAGAACGCACGATGAACGCCACGCAAGCGACACGCTACGATTAACCGTGTTACAATGCGCTTATCCAAACGTGATTTAATTACTGTTATTAGTCGCGTGACTCGTATTCGACCGGTGCAACATAAACAATATTGAACATGCAATTCCGTAACGATGATAGTAATTAACCAGCACTTTGTAGAAAATGAATTTGCATTCGCATGTCTGCCCGATTCCTCGCGGTGTCAACGGAAACAGCGTATACAACGAACGTCGTCGCGCAATTGTAATTAAATACCAATTGCAAGGTGCGTCCCGCGGAAATACAGGTTGCACGAGACGCGGCGCCGATGTCTTTACTCCCGGCGCGCGATAATGTGCCCGAGTGATACACCGGTCTAGATACGAGGGAGGTTTCGGGGCACCGCATCGGGCAACGAATCATTTCCCATAATCAGCAGATAAGGAAACGCCAGAAGAGCGTGCAACAAAAGGCAACGTAAACGGTAATCTACATCCTCGTAGAAAAGGTCGAGCTCGGCGCAGAACCGTGCTCTCCCCTGGAGGTGGGTAGCCAAGACGAAGCCGGCACACGATCTATTCTCATCCGTGCGTGTTCGTGACTTGGGTCGGGCCTAGCTGGGGCCACGTTGGGTCCGGCTTGGCCCGTTCTTTCCACTACGTCTCTCTTGGCTGGCATCGGCAGCACAGCGCCAGCGAACCAGCCAGCAAACGCTAACAGTACACTCGATCCTTCTGCTCCTTCGTCTTCGATCCTTGCGGCCCTAAGGAGCAGTCACGGAGCAACCCTTGCGCTGTAGCGGGCGTTAGAATGCCCAGAGGCGGGGGGGAGGTAGGGGGCGGGCAAGGTTGTAAAGGAGGGCGAGGATGGCATCGGACGGGACAAGAAGGGGAAGGGGAGAGGGCAAGTGGCGAAGAGGTGGGCAAGAGGGTCGACGGTTTGGAAAGAGGAGGGCCAGGAGGGAGGCAAAGACTCTCCGCAGGTCGATACCATCGCTAAGAGCCACCAGGTTCAGGTCTCCCGCTGCTTCTATGCACCAACGTGTCGGACAGAGAGCGCGGGAGGACATGCAGGCGGAGCGGGCAGGAGGAACGTCGTGGAGAGAGACAGGGGCCAAGGAGGAACGGAAACGTTGCGATAGTTAGAGGGACGAGGACACGTACAGGAGGCTTCCCCGTAATTATTCAGCAAGGAGGACCCGCGGGTCAAGTCGGGTTATCTTAGCACTGGGATGCAGGGTTATCTCTACCCTGCCTTACTCTCGTTCCTCCCCGTCGTTGGACCGTGCACCAACGCAGCGGGAGGAAGGGCGGGGAGGGTGGTCGTCCTTCCCTCTTTACCTCGTAAACATTCCCTGTTTCGCGTCTGACACGCTCTCTGTATGAATATACATGCACGTACGTGTGCACGTAACGGCGGAAACGATGCAGAAGTTGATGCACCGATACGATCGACCGCCGAAGAGGGACGTGGTTACGTAGTTTAACGGTGACGAAAGGCCGATTGGATCTCCTTGCTGTTCCTAATTCGTGTGAATGTGCGGTGCATCTGCCGTGCACCCACGTCATTCACGAAAACAGCTCTTTCAAGGGTTTCTGATAGTGATTAACGTACCGGGAACTCGGCAGAATGAAGCGCACGTTGTAGCACAGCGTGGCCGGCGTCGTGTAAGCGTTGCAGGCAAAAATATATAGCTGCGAGTTAGCTGCTACGTGCGATAGCGGATGGCGAGAGCGACGGGAACCGGAGCTGAATGCGAACGGATGTGTATGCAAGTGTAATGTATATTGCAAGTAATAACGTCACGCGTCCGGGTACCGGACATTAACTAGATTGAAAAACTTCCAGTCTTCGTAAATTATTTGTAAATAACGTAGACGTATCACTGTAGAACTTTTCGGGTGCACTTCGACCTGTCCGCTTCTACGCCACTTGCGCCTTCAACCAGTAATAACAATTGAATATTCATAGCGCCCGGAAGGGGACGATTTCCATCTAGGCCAGCATTAAACGCGACAGCTTATTGTCCGACAAAATATACGTCGCATCTCCTGCTACCTGCGCCAATAAACGAAATCAATTTGTTTAAATCCACGTATCTTTCCCTCGGCGGTAACCCATTTTCGCCGAACCACCTTTACCGTGTATTGTCGTTTCGTGGAACGTTGCAAGAGCCGTTCGCGCGCTTCGACACGCGTGTTGGAAACCGGACGAGCTTCCCGTAGGATTGATCGGTCCGCGGGCTTTCAAAGGGGTATCGATGGGACACGCCAATACTCTGGTTTCACGGGATCCCCCGTCTCGCGAGGCGTGTCTCGTCGCAGAAATACTTTCGCGTTCCGTGTGCACCGTCGGCGTGTGCTCGTGGCCCGCGCACACACTCGCGTGTACGTGACAGGCATATGCTCGCAAGTGTGCAAACGCGGTTGGACGCCCACTACAACCGTGACAATTGCGGGCTACGCGTCCGCGGACGTGTCCCATTTGCCCGTTCGGCAGTTCCCGAGGATCCGAAGAGTATTACGTGGCTTTATGGCGGGGGGTGAAAGGGTCATGGGGGGGTGACGGGGCTGAAGACGGAGGACGGTCGAGGACACGGTGCAACGCGTACGCCGCGATAGAAGGCACGTAGAGTCTCTATGCAGAGACTCCAGCTGCGCCATGTGCGTCGTTTGCTGCAAACGTGACGCTGCTCGTCATACTGCTCGACTCCAAGGAGATGCGATGCTCTTCTTCTTTTTTTTTTCTTTACAAATCCTGCTAAGGTGAAACATCGTCGCGCAAGGAGGCAACGCCCTCGATGTAGTTCTTTCGCCGATTTCACGCGTGGCACCGAGCTTTATTCGAGAACTGCGACGATCGGGGGAACCGGTAGTTTCTGGCGTTCTGCAGGTTTTCTTTCAAATTAGCGGGGGCTCGCGTTAGAATGGAGATGGGTGGAATTGTTTGGTTGGTTTCTTGGTAGCACGGTTCGTTGGTATTATTTATGTAACCGTAGGATATGCGAGGTCGTGAGGTCAATTCGTATAATTCTGTGAACGTGATTTTTGTTCAAAGTATTTCACATCTATTTCCCTGTTATATTGAAGATTGTTTTTGTTAGATGGGTTAGAAGAATCAGGTATGTATCTTATACTAAAATCGCATGAGGGAAAATATAGCTGTTAAAAAATTTGTCGAATTTTGAAGTAAATCATTGTCGAGCTTATGCAATAGGATGTAGTGCAAAACCGTGGTCAGAAATCTCGGCTATATTTTTGTTCTTCTTGATCTACGATATTATTTGCATGAAGCACAATTCAATTTACAAATTGTTCAACGTAATTGCCAATGAATTTTAAACAATCACGCAATTTCCATTGACATAATTAATGTATAGAGCGTAGGAAAAAATAATTCTTATAATAATATAAAAGTAATAATGACCCACTACTTGACCTCTCGCATAAGTATTCTAAACGATTAATTCATATCGTCTTACACAAGCATTGCCCGTAGCACCTGTACCACAACGAATTGTTCGAATTTTCGGAACCGAATGAATGTCTCTGTAAAAGGAAATTTAGCTTGCGTCCAGCGTCTATCCAAGTCCCCCACATTTGAATGTACAGAATGGACAGAAGATTTGTCCCCTGAAATACGACTTTCGACCAGGATCGCGTTTAGAATCTCCTTCCCTTACGGATAATACCAGTCGTTCTCGGTTTCCAGTGAAAATTAAAGAGGGAACAAGAGGGGGAGGAGAAAGAAAGCAGGGCGAAAGAGCAATGGCGAAGAAAGGGTACAGAAGGAGAGAGACGGAGATCACTGGTCTGATTTCACGCTCGGGCTGTTTAGCGATGGACGTAGATACGAGACACCTTCTCGAGCGTGCAGCAACAGCGGGATACCAATCCTCTGGTTGGTCGAGATCGTGACCTTCCATCCAGGGCGAGTTTTCTCAAAAAAGCGGCTGAGATAGAACCGGCCAAAAAACGTCAAATACCGTGCATAAACTACCGTGTCTGCTTCGAACGTATTACCGGGAACGATAATACGGTTTTCTTGGAAAATTTCCCCGCTCCGAATATATTTGCTTGGCGGATTTTATAATAAAGCACGATCAATCTCGTTTCATTACCTCCACTTTATGATTAATAAATGCTCGTAGGTGACGCGAACATTCATTGACGTACGCCAAGAGTTTTAATTAACTTTCATGAAAAGTACCGCTCGCGCTATAGTTTCCATCGGGCTTTGAACATTTTCTTACCTTCGTTCCATATTACTCTGGGCCGTGTTTCGTAAATCTGTATCGGATATACGTACGAGCATAACAAGCTATAATATTTCCCTCCAATCTTTAGCTTGATATAAACCACGATTTTTAATCGAGCATCCTCCGATAGTTGCTTCAAATGATTGTGTCATTCGGTTCGTTCACCAATTGAAACTCTAATATATTTTTAGTCGGTATCGTGCGAAACGCAATTTCGATTTTCTTCGGCATTAAACAATTTTATACGCCCCTTTCTTGAAATGCTCAAAGAAACGTCGATCAGTCTTACGTGTATTCTCGTCCTCCTCCGAATTCCAGTGTCAACGAAATAATACCACCGTCGAAATCCTGTTATTACCATCACTCCAGTACTCGCAAGTGCGCTCAAGCTCGAGACGATAATTCTTTTCGGTTTGTTCGATGCGGCTTCGGGTACCGCGCGCCCATATTATGCGCACACATCAAACCGTGGCCACGAGGCCGGCCGATCCGTGTTTCGCGGTATGTACACAGTGTATAATATATGTACACACACGTGTACGTCTGTATGCTTCAAAGCGGGATGCTGTAGATAATCCACACCGTCGGCAGAATCAGGACAGAGAAATTACTAGCCGGCCGCGATTTCCCACGCAGCTCGCTTTGCTTGATCGCGGGGCAAGAGTGTTTTTGGAGCGTACGAAGTTGCCTGGCTCTGGGGGAGATTTCCGATCGAGATTAAAGGGCAATCGTCTCGGTGCTCGACGCGATGCCACTAACGTGTAAAGTATTTGTAGTTTCGTCCGCGATACGAATTACGTTCGATCGGTCTTGGCTTCGCCGCGTGTAGCATCCAGGTCGTGTACGTCTGGTATCTTGTGATCTATATCTCGCGAGCGGTAGCGATACATGTCGTATATTAATCTTGGTGAACTTGGATATTCCCGGGGAATTTCGTGTTTCAAGGAGTCGGAGTTTTCACCCGATTTAACGCGGTGAAATATCTTTCATTTTAGCTTGTCGAAGTAGCATCGCAGGCAAGGCAAATCTTTATTTTATTCGCGACATTCATTGGGGAACGTTGATTGCATTTACGTGTATACCGTATGCTGAGATTGTTGTTCGTGTGAATTTATTTGGCGATACGTCGCGTCGCGTAGACGTATAGCGTTATTTGTAACTTTGATACTTTCTTCCTGGGCTTGTTTGGCAAAATTGTTTAAATTCATTTGTTGAAATGGACATATTGATTTTGTTCAGTGGGAGAAGTTGTCATTGTAGATTTGCCTGGGTTAACGGTATCGAATATCCTGTTCGTAAATGTTTGACAGTTTCATTCCTGCGACGCTGTATCATTTATAAAATTTGGTCGAGTGAAATGTCAATTTTCGATCAATGGATTCCTGCCCGTATATCTTCTGACAGAGCCAATTCATTTACCTATAATAATGCTATTTATTTATTAGACAGGGTGAGCTTGCAATGAAATGGAGAACGGGAGAGCTTCGTGTTCGAAGTAAGTTCAGATGGCAGATGGTTTTATTTTTTCAATTGAAAGTCCAGGATTATTCGACATTTCAGCTAAAACAATTAGCTACAGCTCGTTAAATATTCGATGAAAGCCAAAATGTTTGAATGCAGGCAATGTAACAAATATAGAAATATCGCGAAATCATTTTGTAACTCGTTTAACAATTCAAAAGCTGATTAGTCTCCATAAATAATTATTCTTCAAGAAGAATATCTTTTGCTGAAAATTAATTCAGCAAGCACCTAGTGTTTAAATTCATACTATTATTACATTTCTCAACGATCCTGACATTTTCAATGATACTGCTCCAGATTTAAAGTCGAATTACTTTTTTTTATCAATAGTCCCAAATGTACTATTCAATAAATGTTACAATTCCACTGTTCCTTAAAGGAGAAGTAAAGTAATTAATTATAATATATATATATATTTTCCGTGAAAAACATAAATATAGTTCGCGGCTATGTATAAATGTTTCGGTATAAAGGAGAATCATTATTCTCGGCGAAGCAAGGAACGGAAGCGCAACGTGCTGTCGCATAACACGGTCGTAATTCTGTAACGTTTTAAAATATGAAATAAGGTGGTAATTATACTGACAGGGGAGGACAAGCTGATGGTAACGTGTTACAGATTTGAATATTATCGCGGTATTCTCGTGTGAAATTAAATTAATTTCCGGTAGGGCAGGAGATTCTTAGGTAGATAGGTAACGCTGTCACTTGTGAGTTATTATTACACGTAAAGCCACGTCTATACATACATTCACCGTGAATGACGTCGCACCGTAACTGCATCTGTAACTGACATCGTGTGCAGAAATCGTGGAAATGCCTCAGTGCAGTTAGGGTGATTGTACCCTGTTACCATTGCTAGAAAAGGTTAACTATATCTACAGGGTTGTTCGCGACCCTTCAAGTATTTCCATTCGTCTATAGCAGTTCCGTTTATAATGAGCATAGTAATATCACTAGCGCGTGTGAATGTATGAAGTGCTTCAAGTGCTCTAGTTTATTTGGAATCAATTATATTCCTTCGTAAATTGATTTACACCTCCTATTCTGTTTTAACACGAGAGATTATTTGGAACGTCTCACATAAAGGGCGAAGCATGTTGCACATTTCATAGAATGAATACATTTCCAGCGAATGTTGGATCCGTTTTGCATTGCAAGAAAATGAATTGGGGCTCCACGATTTATTCGACCACAAATGTATCGCAAGGTCGAAAATGAATTGCATCGTGTTTTGTAATTTTCGCCTCTGTACTTAGCAGGATGCATTCATTGAAAACCGACCCCGTTAACAGGGTAATACCTAGTATCTGAAGAAAATATTCGCAAACGGGCATTCAATGAACCGTATGCACGGCGTGCCTTTTCAAAATCAAACGCTTGCATTAAATATGACCGACCGAGGCTTATCTCAGTTATCTGCGGTCCACTCTGCTTTCTAAGAATCCGAAGTCTTTCGTATTCTCGCCTTACTTGCCGTGTCTGTCAGCAACTGGCCGCGAAATGAAAGAAAAGAAAGTCGAACAATGACATCCCGTTCTCCGTGATAATGAACGTAAACGTTGCGCGCCTGTACGTCGTATTCGACGCGACAATAAGAATTCCCTTTTCAAAGTAGGAAGTTCCATTATCCATCGGGTTCCGCGAATGGCCAGCAAGCAGGACAACTGTTTGTTCGATCATCGCAGACATTTGGGGCGGGTTCGAATTTCGCGGACGCCTCAATCGCAACGCCGCTCTTATGCATTGTCGTTCCGCCGCAAAAGAATGTGGCCCGGCGTGCTCGCGTGTGCAGCATGTAACGAATGCAAGGTGTGAAGGTTGTTTCGCGGAAGAGCAAGGATTTAATTACTAAGAATGGAGCAACGTCGCGACGCGGAAAAATTGTCTCGTGCCCGGGCGCAATTTAATTAAGATAATTGAAGCGACGACCGGGGCAAATAATAACGCGCGGCGAAACTTTTGTGTACCGCCCCACCTGTTACGGTGGGAAACGAAGAAATCGGTTGCTCAATTTGTCGGACTTGGCGGACCGGCCGAAAGAAATTTCGATTAGCGGCCGGTCACCTTCTGGAGCATTGAACGAGGTGAGGGTTTCGCGAAGCGCCACGAAAATGAATTCAGTCCTAACACAGTTAACACAGCAGCGCTATAAAATGGAATGTCCTTAATTCGTTTGGAATGCCGCCGAAAATAATTAGGCAGACCGAACGAGAATATTTCCGATCGTTCGTCGCCCTTGTCGCGAGGAATCGACGAAGGAACCGGTCGAACACGGATTCGCAACGAAGACAGAGAAACGCAGAAATACGTCGATCGAATCTATTTAACCAACACCCTCCGGAAGTCGAATCGCGCGTATACCTTCCACGCTCCAGCCGTCCAGTTGTTCGCTGCACGAGCCACCATCGAGACAGTATAAACGCACGGCGTCGGAGCCCTATTGCTACACACAGCGGCCAGTTACCCGAATACAGGGGGTAACGTTTACATTGGCCGCGCCGGGACGTTTAGCAAACAATAAACGCCGAGACTTATGCACTAAAACCGTTCAGTATATCGGTCACAGTGACAACTTTTAGCAAACAAACAACGAGATGCTGCATCGTGTCCCGTGTTCCGCTCGTTCGCCCTCTCGACTTGTCCCCGACGGACACTACAATCGACTATTATTCGCGTCAGAGCCGGGAATATCTACGCGGCGAATCTTCTACGTAGAGCCGATCCTCTACGGGCGGATCGAGAGGAGAGGGTTGGTGTACAGGGCCGTGTATAAACGTATTTTAATGTGGCAGAAACGGCAGTTTAATCTGTTCGCCGCATAGAGCGCATACCAGCGATTCACCGTAAGCGAGTCACGCACTTATGGCGAAACACGTACCGTATATAGGGATCGACGATTATCGCGATGCGGCCGCGGCCGCTTGTCCGAGTTAAGAAATAAATCAGGCCAACAGTTTGGCATTAATTGAGCTGCATTGTATAACAGCGCGCCGGTGAAATACGCCGCGCCATCGATTTACGATAGATAAAACGTACTTTATGGGGATGTTTCCGAGGGCGGCCGAGTTGTTTACTGCTCTCGCGGCGCGCCACGTTTCTCAGAGGATACGGAGTCGGGCGGCCAGTATCCAGGGCAGAAGAAAACAGAGCAACGAGAGCGACGGGGCTGTGAGATAGAGGTGCGAAGAGGAGCAGATGGAAGTAGTGGGATAACGATTCTTGCTTGGAGATCATTGACGATTAACGGGACGCGAGTAATCGCCGGCTGATGTCGCGGTTAATTGCCGCCCGAATGATTCCCCGATTACGGTGAATTACTTTGTGCATGCACGCCGAATGATTATGGGTCGCGGGGGGTTGCGATTGTTAGAAGTGGAGAGCATAGGGGTGCTTTTTAACAGTAGAACTACCAAGCCAGTCGAAACGACCGATTTCAGATATCTTGCTTTTAAATTATTAATATGCAGGTATTGTTGCAGAAATTTATGACGACTTTCCATAAGACAGACTTACATATCTCTATTTAATGTCCGTTCAACCACTTTCGTGTTCATAGACTGTCTACGTATACCGTCTAAATAGTAACGAAACCTATCGGTTGTTCTAGCGTTAATGGTGTGGTTTAATGAGGTGGATGCGGTGAATGATAATTGTTCACGCAATGGTTCTTAAGTGGCGCGTGTATTTTTCAATTCAAATGAAAAATGGATTTATTCGAAATGTAAATTTTGTACTAATGCACGGAGCGCACGTGATTTTACGTTTTTAGAAAACAAGCGTACAATGTTCAAGGAGCGTGAAGAAGGGATATCTAGAATCGCTATAATACTTAACTAACAATAAGATAATTATAGGCCTATCTTCGTTTACAGCGAATATTTGTGTATCCACGTAGTCTGATAGTTCTAGTGCAGTATACAAATCATATTTATTCCAGCTCTGTACATGTAGTGTAAATTAAACATTCAATTCAAATACAATGTACGACCAATTCCTTATTACGCGAAGGCAAGATTAATCGTTCTTAATAATATACTCTTTTGCGAGGCAATATTTTGATTTGCTAAACAGAATGCAGCGGTACGCGACTGGTACTCAGGTGATGCATTTTTGTGATAACAGTAGTAACCGTAATAAATTTTCACCGTTCGAAAATTTTATTATTATGAAGAAGTAAAGGATAAAATGCACTCAATATCGCGTGGTATACAGGTACGAAAAGATACAGCGTAAGGTAACACGTATGTACGTGTACACTTAGTTAACGATTGGGCCTCCCGTTCCTGCATATGAAACTCATATATCATACAACTAATTAACACCGCGTGTAATTACTGTCTACCGTAATGTGAGCAAGTTCGTAGGAAAGGCTGTACACCCTTTGATACGTTATAACTACTTAGTTCAGTTTCTGTCTACGTTTGACTTCGTAGAATTACAGAAGACCTCGCCGCGTGTAGGTAGCTAGTAGTTCGAGAAGATAGTAAGTAGATAGTGATTCATGGTCAGACACATGTAGCTTCGCAGCTTCCGTAGAATCAATCGGTGCAATGTTACGTTACTTGTATTAAATCATACGGTTAAATTATATACATTGTGCTCTGTGTTATTTGCAATTGTTCATTTTATATATCTTTGCAAATTTGTAGCACATTGTTTATTGTACTTACTGTTATACAGTATAATATATTTAATATTTTTCATGAACACATACAAATATTTATTTTATATATATATCTTATATATATTTTTTATATAGTTTATATTTCTTTATTACACTATTATAACTTGAAAATATTCTATTTCGTTTCTGATCTTTTTTATGATCGCAAGGTTGAAAGATTTCTAACATATTTAACAGGTGCAAACTTTATCATTTGCTTAAAACTGTTTTGCTTCATCAAATTGGATGAAAAGGCGCGACTTTATCTCATCCCTATTTAAAACAGCTCCTGATAATTTGCACGCCATTTCGGTGACTCGTAAAGATGCGACTTACGACGTTAGTCCACCGTCGTTACGCCATTCTTATCCCACTTTTATCTTCCCTACAACGACTATTCACGACAGTAAAGATCCATCCTTATCCTAGCCCTTGTCCTATGTCGATCGATAAATTTTCTTTTAAAGATATCACAGCGAGGAAGTGAAACTTTTTATTGGCATTCCCCTCACGATTTCCTAGTCCATTTCTTATAAAATTCTCGCGTAACGTTAACGTAAAGAATTTACCATTATCGTAATATATTCCTACTGATTTTTTAATTTACCGTATCAACTTATATAGTCCATTGTTCGCCTAGAGCAGTAAAACTCAAATTTAAATACCACTATCAATGTTGTTGTGCCGTACTGATTTTTATTTGCCTGTCAGTTTCTCAAAGTAACCTACGGAGTACCTTAAGACGCGTTGCATACAATACTCTGGTCACAAAGTAAAAGGTCTTACAATAAATGAATATATCTTCAATTAATCGAATATAATTAACATTGTATATCTCGAATTTTCGCCATATGGCAAGGAATAAATTCCTACAATTCCAAAATTTGGATATGCCTTAATTCCCCAAAATTTGTGACAAATGTAAGAACAGACATCAAGTTTTTTACTTCGTGTAACGAGTATAGATAAAAGAAATTAATATCCATTAATTCTGTCACATTTAATTGTAACATAAAAAGGCACTAGATTTCAGGAAACACGCGGGTAGAAGAAGGAAACCTTAACAATGGTGCTCCGTATATTTTGACCCAATTTCGAGGGGAGGAAACACGCACGGGTGTTTCATGCACGTGCAAGTCACAAATGCAGTTTAATGCTTCACGTCGAGACTCGTTTACGACACCGTACGGTGCCGTTGTTCCCTCTGTATTCTGACGGGTATCAGCTTAAAAGCCGATTCACACTTTGCCGCGGCTCAGGGCGGTTTATTGCTTCCATATATCCTTAGGTAACTGTTCATTCACGTTCAGTCGAGTATTGAAATACAGCGTTCCCCTTCGCAACATGTGTTTCAATTGTAGGCCTGAATCAATTTTTCAAACCTTCCATCGTGCTCGCGAGCTTTATGACTACTCGTCAGAAGATCGTTATACAATCCTACTCATAGCAGTGACTTTTAATATATTTTCTACAGAACAGCGATCAATTGATAATTGTGTATAGAAATCAATGAATTATTTTGTACAAACAAGTTAAAGATCGGTACCTATAATTCTGAATACTTGGGGAATGGTAAGACCGCGGTATTAATATTAATTATAGATGGATTATTATTATGATTCTGACGAGCCTTTTTTTAAAGCCTGAATAATGAAGTTATTATTAACATTTTTAAATATGATATACTGAGTTTATGTCGAGGAAATAGTAAACCAACTTCTGTTATTATTAAACTGTAGACATTGTTAATAAATATTTTAAGGCGCAGGGTCGATAAGAAGCATGTGCACAAATTGAGCACAAATAATTTAAGCAAAGAAACCTCTACCCTTACTGCGTTTCGAATTACTACAAATGGGAATGTAACACAAGTTCGATATTTCATAAAAATTAACACGTCAACGCCTGTCACCGTAGCACTTCTCGATTATTATCTATCGGTTTTTCTATAATATGTATAGTACAATTGTCCCGGACAGTATCGTCGTTCTTCGTCTCTCGCGAAGCTACGACGATGCACGGAAACAAAAATCGCTATCGGTCCATCGTTCGTTCTGATCGCATGACGCGGCAATATTATTCCATTCGGACACGCGATGAAATTATAAGAACAGGGGCAAGCATCGAATTTTGATAAGTACGATAAAATCGTCAGCTTAAATGCGAGTGTTTATTTGGTCTTGCATTCAGATATATATTCGATAGACGTGGATCTCGTACCTCTTAATGGATTCTTTAATGCTGTCAGACTCGAGCGCTCAAGTTTTCTTGGATCACGAAACCCACTAATGTATTTACCTTAGCCACGCGACACGCTTCACAATCAAATTCGCAATTTGATTTATAACTCCTTATCGTTTTATAAGCCGGGCACAGTGGCCTGCCTATTTTCGTTGTTAAAATAGCGGTATCGGCCTGCGCAACATTATACGGGAGAAAAATACGTGCCGGTTGCACCGTGATATTCTACAATTTTTATTTCCATTCTTTTTCCTTCCCTCTGATACGACGTTATCGATGATGAAATTGCGTTACAGTTTCCAAACATGTTGCCCGGTTTTTCCTCGCCGCGCTGTTATCAACGCGGACATTACTTGCATAATCTGCACTAATGTTTGCACAAATGAACGATTTCATTACTAGACCGGGTGTAAACATTCTTTATCGACAGTGCAATGTTCGACTATTCCGCGCATTGATTGTTCAACAAGCGCGTTGGACGTTCGGTCATTCAAATAGGTGATTGAAACGCAATCAGTACATAAGAAATGATAGAAAGTCCTGCGCTACGATCCTTAAGAAATTCACATTCCTATATTCGTCCGTGAGATGAACAAAAAGCTGAGACCTCCGGTCAATATTTTAGTGCACACAAATATACATTTAATCCACCGTGTCGGACGAATCAGTCCGATCGGATTATTTCTATCGATGGCGTTCCATATATGTACTCGAATATCCAATAGAAAAGATCAAATACCATCTAGTCGCATCTATAGCGCTCGAGACACTTGCGCTTACCTCGAACCGAGGCACTTTTTTCTTCCCCGTTCAAACAGCATTCAGACTTTGCCAATGAAATCACGAAAATAAGTCGTCCGTGCGAACACCGATACAAAACGAAGTGGCATCCGTTGATCGTTCTCAAAGGAAGCGCAAACACTTACGAGGGCCGTTCGAACGTGCGAAACACGCACGAACAGACTCCTCTCGCTACTTATTCGATTCCCCTCACTCCGTCAATCCCGTTCCATTTGATCGGCATATCTCCTTTCGCGTACCCTCGCGTCGCTGGACAACTGTTGCTCGTAGTGCATCCATTATTACAGCATTACGATTTGCCGTAGCGCCACGTGCAACAACGCTTATGCATATATGCAGACCTCACGTGCGCACCTTCGCGCGTCCACGCCGTGCTTCGAATGTACGTGCATATGTTAAAAAGTTAAATGTAACGGGGAACGAATTTCGTCACGGTGGTGGGGGCATTGTGGATATTTGGAATAACGCAGATTCGGAACAAACATTCGAAAAGATTTGAAAATTCATAGAAGAAGAATACAATGAAGAAATACTGATTCACCGAAATACCATATCGATTAAGAACGTAAGTACTTGGACCTGCACCGTCTATGCGAGAAATTTATCGAACGTGTTTAATAGATAGGTTGAAATTCATATGTTTTGTCATTATGATTGCTCGATTCGGTTGAAATGTGTAATCGGGAAATTTGGTGTATGTATTGGAAAACTTGAGACGCATCACACAATTTCAACCGAATTCATTTTATTGACAGCGAGGGTATGAATATTTACGCGACTGACTGAATTGTACAAGTACGAATACTTTAGTGAGATCAAATCTAGTTATTAGCGTGATGCATGCTGCGAATATAAATTGTAACACTGCATCGATCAAGTCTTTTTACTTAATGACACAGACCCCAAGGTCTCAATCGTTCGCTGCAACCGTAAATGATAAAGGAGGCGAACATTTCAAATATATCAATCAATCACTCGAAACTGTGTACGCTGAATTATTCGTTCGATCGATTCTTTTTTCTTCATAGAGGTCTTGGCACAAGTTAATTTATGTGTAGCACGCTTTCATGCTATTTCGGATCGCTTTGCAACTTTTGCTTATCGCGATTCACGTGCCAGATACACCGTGCCTTTATCATTTCCGTCCGTTATCACGATATTCCATCGTATTAAAGAGTTTGCCAACACTTTATTCGCCGGCACGGGGGTGACAAATGCAGCCACGCTGTAGCATCGTCAGGTGGCTTTATTCAGGCGATTGCAGCACGATCGACGAGTAACGCGGTTTATTATTATGCGCCGCGTATCACGTTTGCGTGGGGCTTAATGTCTGTAAAACACGTAGGCGATATCACGAACGAGCATCATTCGATATGCCATAGCGCGATGGAAATTCGGACGATGCCCGACACGAGATTTCCCCGTTGAATACTTTTTGGCAATTACAGGTGCCAGGTTTCGACTGCGTCTTGTTTCATCACTATTATCCTCCTTTGAATAATTCTCGATAGCTCTTAATTCTTCGACGATTTTCGAATGAAGTTAACATCTTGACTTGATTTAATTTAATT
Source organism: Nomada lathburiana (assembly GCA_963667235.1). Taxonomy (NCBI): domain Eukaryota; kingdom Metazoa; phylum Arthropoda; class Insecta; order Hymenoptera; family Apidae; genus Nomada; species Nomada lathburiana. The sequence goes on from OY763905.1 coordinate 5,965,048, forward strand.
TAATTTAATTTGAAACATTTGCTCCAATTTAAAAATGTTCAACTAAGATTATCGTCCCAATTTTCTTCGGACATATCCGATCAACCAGAATTGTTCAAGATACACAAATCTTCTCCGTGCCAAAACAATGGTTCAACTCAGAAAGATTGTTCATAAATCTGCGCCGATAAGCCCAACAGAAAGTTACCCGACGAATGACTCGGGTTAATCGAACTGAATCCCGTCCGCAGCTACAATCAGAATTAAACGTGATTGAACTCGCGCTTCAATTAAAACACCGAAAACTCCTACACGCTGTATCGGGAAACTCTGCCAAGCCGTGCAGTCGCCGTTTAGAACGACCGAACGCACGCCGGGAGAGCTTCTTGATAGTTCAAAGCGAGACGGTTTCAAAGGGCGTCAAATTGCAGGCATCCCCGATCGATTTTGCGTCCGTCGTGCAGCGAAACCGGTCCCGTCCCCGGCAGGACATTAAGGCATCAGCGACACGAGGGGCTAAAGAGGAATTCTAATTATTCAATCAGAGTCTCGTTACGATCTTACGCCGCCGAGTGTCCATCGAGCGTGAAAACATGTCCGTGCAGTTTGCGTGCCTGTTGCGAATAATCAACGCGTCGTTCGTTCTCCAATAAGCCGGTGATTCAGTAAAATGAAACAACAAGTCGTCCGTGCAAGGCGAACGGGAGGCGAAATCTTTTCGCGCGCCTGCGAGCAGCCACTTTATCTTTCAACACGCGTCGCACGATGCAACGGTGTCCACGTGCGATGTCGACGGATCAACTCTTGCCCGCCCGTACTTCCCCGTTTAATATGTTCCTTGACGACGTCCGTGACATTAACATCCCGGTGGCAGCCGATTCGAATCGGTATAAAAGGCGAAACCGGACGAATGCGGGAATATGTAGTTGCTGGCGAAATCACGCGCAACATGGGAAGCTCGCTCGGGACGATAGTCCTCGTGACGTGTTTGGCGGCGTGCACGGCGACTTGTCGTTCGGGATTGAACGGAAGGGAAGATTGGTACCAGTGCGAGGGATTAAGCGATTTAAACGTGAGAAATTGCCGCTCGAGCATTTGATGAATATCTTCGTGGAGAGTTTAGCCCGTCCCGTTTGCTTTGTCGCGAATTTGTGTCCCGGCGCCTTCTTTGGGCGGCGTCTGGCACGTGTATTGTTAGAAATATGGGCTGGTAGTACGGGTGTAAAATGTTATTTTCACGACGGTCACTTTGCTCACTGTTTCGGTTTACTTTTTATGCTGTGGCGAAGAATGAGCCGCGCGGGGCAGAAATTTTATTTACTCCCAAATGAATTTCTCGGGTTATAGTGGATTCCTCAAGTTTGTACAATTGTATTTCCTGTTATGCGTTCGATAGCCTGTTTAATCAATTTAATCAAAATGTTTCTCGTTCTTCAACTCTATGAAATGTCCGAAAAGAAATGTTGCACCCTTGCCAAAGTGATTTTACAAAATTTGTGCACAATAATTGCAGAAACAGACAGCAAGAATTATTATTCTGCCGTATTTGATCAGTATTATATTTACAACCGTGCACTCATAGAATTCAATCTTTGGCTTTCCTCGAGGCTGCCACAATTATATTTCGAACGCAATTCTCCAAGTACTATATGCGATTTAAATGATTGCACTAACGCAAAGGAAACGTTACACGTCCAGTCTCCAGACATGTTCGAACGATGAATAATAATTCTAGACACGCAATGCATTGTCGGAAAAATCAATTAATTGACATATGAAATAGAAAGATCGGGACAAAAGAAATACGAAATAAACAGTTACAGATACCGGCCGGGGCAGCGGGAATCAATATTCTGAATTCGAATATCAGTAAAATACAGACCGACGCGTTCGCCAATTTCTCCGACTCGCTGATAGAGCTCAACGTAACCGGATGCGGCGTGGAGGAAATAGAGCCAGATGCCTTTAGAGGACTTAATAAATTGCAGTTGCTCGGTTTGGTGAACAATAAGATCCGACGGATCGATGCCACGTGGATCAGAGGATTACTAAGCCTCAGGGCATTAATCCTGTGGCGGAATCGGATCATCGATGTAGATCCAGAAATTTACGATCTCCTACCCGAGTTGCAAATTTGGGACATTGCCTATAATGACTTGGACAAGTGTCTGTCGCCGGACATGCTGCAGAAGCTGAAGAATCTTCGACGAATTTTAATAGCCGGCAATCCGTGGTCCTATCGATGTCGCGCGTCGATGACGTGGTACCTGGGCAGCAATCACATCCGTTTCATCAAGGACTGGAGCAACAGCGATCTTCTGATCGAGGAATGCCTGGCACACGAGCCGGGTGCCGATCAGGACGAAGCCGTTTTAAACAAATGCGTCGATCGTAGAGTGGGCCTCACGGCCACGTTGCCCGATGATGTGGCTAATTTGAAGGAGCAGGTCCGCGAATTGACGAGAAAGGTTGCCAATCTAGAAGCTGACGTGACTAAGTTAAAGAAGTTCCCCGTCGTTTAACTTGCTCGTACTTTTAAGAGTTAACCCTGCGCTATATTCACGGACAGAAGTTTAAGAGTTATTGTATTTTTCATCCTGTACTGCGGACCAATGTATCTAGGCCTCCAGTTATGTACCCCGTCGTAATAATTAAACAGAGAACTACGTTCCCCAAAACTTAATACCAGCAGCAATGAATGTTTAACAGCATTGTCACATTCCCCCGAGTTTCGTAATACCGACAATAGATACCACCCGATCTACCGCCCTGTCCTATAATCGAGCAAGTCAATTCATCCGCGTCTTCAAATCGCCCTCGATTTAATCGCCACCGACTACCGCGTATCGGAACCGAAGCAGTTTTTCCTTGTTAGTAATAAACAACCGGGTCGCACGTGAAGATCGCTCGGCGGATACACGCCCGGGTCCATTAATAACGCGATTGAATCGAGCGAATTGAGCGTGATGGACACTGCTTGCGATGCAGCCCCCTCCGTCGCGCCCCCGAACAGTATCAGCCGAAACCCTTCGCGCCCCGACGAAAAAATCCCCGTCGAAGCGGCGGCCCCGTTGGAAATAATGGCGGCGCGTATCGCCCGGCGGAAACGTTAATATCTAAGCACCTAAATCACAATGGCACGTCATACGCGCGAACCGCGTTAAATCACGATGCGTCTAGTAGCTGATCCACGGATCTCTGGCCGATTCTCCCCGCGTTGGGACAAGAACATTCCGACTACGGTTAGCCGCCATTTATCACGCGGCTGCTGCTGCTGCCGCTGCTGTGGCGGCGGCGGCGGCGGCTGCGGCGGCGGCTACGGCGGCGAGGTTCAAAAACAAAAACGTAGGTATACGTATCGTACACGCGGACGGATCACGCTCGCGCACGCTCGTGAGATCTTTGACGCGGTTTCCGCGGTCATTAATAACGCTGCCCCGGAGGCGGCTAGCCGCGGGGGGAAAAAATAGCGGCCCCTTGGGGGCGGGAGGAAGCTGAACGACCACCGCCGGAACAAGAGGATATATCGGGCCATGTGTATACGAATGCAGCGGCGGGCAGACAGCTCCGGCCGCGACGTGTGTTGGGAACAGTTCGTTGGGAACGCCGTTTAAACGTTTACCCTGCTGGTGAACACCGCCGCCGACGTGCGCGCCGATAAGTGCGCCCCGTATCGGATTCGACTCGCTAACGAGACCCGAAGTCGCGAATCTCCGGGGGAATCTCGCGACGCGGATCTCGTTCTCGTTCGGTCAGTTTCTTAATCAAATGGTATGATTCTTAGGTAGATCGGGCCGCGGTCAGATGCTATCGAGCTCGTTTGTAATGCTTGGTTACCTTTGATTTGGGGAACCGGTGTGTGTTGTGTGCACGTGCACGCGTACCTGCGAGCAGACACGGCCGTAACGGACGATCTACTGACAATCAGCTTTATATTTATATGGGCATGATTTATCGGTTGAATTTTATGGAAAGGGATGATAATATTGTCTTGGAGTAAATTGGAAGTCGACGTTGATTTTCTGGTTTTCACGAGTATCTCTGTTGAGATCGACGGAGGTACTCAAATAAATTGATAATAAGATGAATGTTAATGGATATTTTTGTGCGAGAAATAATTGTTTATAATACTGTAATGTGCAGTAAAATTCCTTCAGCTAGATCATTAAGTACTTTCTCCCTGGTAAAGCGATAGATAGTAAAATGTTAAATATTATTGTATAATAATTATTCAAACTTGTGAAAAGTCTGGCGATTCTGCAAAAGTGCATGATATTGAGCATGTAACATACGAGATCTAATTCACTGGGAAGAAATTTCTACTAGTCAGATTTCTTTTCAGAAATTCTAGGCAACACTCTTGCTATAAATAAGTACTGTAATAAATCAAATCACCAAGCTACACGCATATACCCTTTAACAAATAATTCGTTCGAGCATTCTCTGTTTCTTAATGCAAAAGTTTCTTTCCGATCAAATAACCGGAACTTTCCGAAAACAAAATTACATTCACATTCAAATCCAATCCCTCCAGCAAGCGGTGCGCGCGTGCAATACCTGCGCATCTCTCTGCGCCAAACACCGCCGCGGTGTCGAAAGATCTCGGGCAAAGAATTCAGGTCGCGTTCCGAAATCGAGCCGCGGCCCATATTACGGTGTCGCGCGCCGTTCATTCTTTCCATTTGTCTTTAATCAGACGGTGGTCGCGCATCGCGAATCCTTCGCGAACAACTATTGTAGCGTCGAAGGGAGCACGGTAGGCGCACGGTAGGCAAAGACCTTAGGAAAGTATATTGTTCCACCTCCTGCACGGAGAGAAACTGCTCGGGCTCTGTGATTTATAGAGAGGATCTCGTCTGCCTCGTGCTGCACCAGCATCGTCCAGGTCCTCCTCCTCGTCGTCTTTGGACGCCGGAGTCGTGGAACGGCGAGCCATTCTCCGTATGCAGAGTGCTCCAATTCCCACGCAGCGGGGCTATGCACTCTCTAAGCGTTCGCCAATGGGAGCCATACGGTGCACTCTGTATGCACCCCTTCTATGCGCTCCTGTTACGCACTCGTGCTGCAATTGCATGCACAAGCCGCCACGGTATTAGCATCTTCGAACGCCTTTTGTGGTCCAGGAAGCGCGGTCGGTTATTGTATCGGCCGCGAGATGATTTTCATACGTGACCGAGAATTTCGGTCGCTTTGTTCGCCAACGATCATGGAAACGTTGTTGATTTTATTTACATCGCACTTTGAAAATAGCGCGTGAACGACGGGGCACAGTGTTTGCACCGATTTGGCGCCGACGTTATGTAGACAGCAAATGGAAATTGTTGAATTGAATTTGAGGTAAATCGGTAAATGTACGTACAGTATATGAAATGCACAATTTTTGTATACATGTATGCAAATCCAAAGGGTTAATAGTTATACCTCCAGCATTGTTTTCCATTTTATTTATCCTTTTTTTTTCTTCCTTCGAGGTTTCTTTTGTTAGCACTGATCCCGGTGTCTTCATTGTGGCGGTCGTTATTTACTTTACATTGTGCTTGTTTTACGGTAAATCATGTTTAATAAGCTATAAGTTACGCTTTTGCCGTCTTATATTTATGATATGTTGATCCTTATCTGAATGATGTACATTAACGATCGAATCGAGAAATCTGTGTACACGGGATCGCTGAGTCGGTATCTATCCTAGGTGCTACGCGCGGTAGGCAGGTAACTGCTTATCTGACAGAAACGTATCGAATGCAAATATCTTATGGTAGGTACGTTCGCGAACGCCAGCAACTATTACTGGGACAAAGTGATTTATTCGCACCATTTTTGTTTTTCAAACTCGATTTTAGCGCATAGAATACTAAATCGACAGATTTGCATACCTGGAATATTTTAATCTTCAATCTTACACACACACACACACGCCCGCGCCAATGAAACGTTATTAAACAGAAGCAAAGTGAAGCCCGACGAAGTTGAACTTCAAACTGAACTGAGGTTAATTGAACAGACTTCGTCAATTATTGAATATTGAAAGCCGGGAACCGGTTTTTAACTTCAAAAGGAAATTTTGCAAATAGTACAGCCCCTACATCAATATTTGCCTCGAAACGAAAGTTCCTAAATATTTCGAAACGAGGAATCGTTGCTTTCGCAATTGATAAACGAAAATGTATCGCACAATTGTTATTCAATGCGTTCCAGTTCCGCACACGAGGTAGACTGCTAAAATTATTTTATTCGTCTTACACATCGAGTTTGCAAGTTCGAATGTAGAAACAACGAAGCGCACGCATTTAGCTTGGAAATTGAACGTCGCCGTTTTAACACAAAACGAAAGCGTAAAGTACATACTTACATCCCAAGTTCCCGCACAAAAATGAGCGAAAAGATCATTCGTGAAATGTAAAAGAAAATGTTTCGCCGTCTGAAGTAGCAAGTATCGTGCAGCTATTCCATCGAAATCTCCTCCAATCGTACCAACTCGAAACCCCAAAACGAAAAGACCTCCGCGAGCCGTGCATATTGCACCATCGCTTCAGAATCGCAGCCTATCCTTGTCCTCGTGCGACGTAAACCAGCGAATTCTTCATTCCCGCCCATTCGAGCCCCTCGTTCACAATGCACGGGCGAAAATGTCAAATCAACGTGCGCGAAGAACAAAAAAAAAAAAGTATGAGAAATCAAGAGAACAGAACGGCACCCATCGTCGATACCCGTCCGCTCACCTGGCCGCCCGAAGTGTACCATACACCTTTTGTTCGATGCATAAAAAAAAAGACGTAGATAAAAAAAATCGGGGAAAGGGTACAAAAAAAAAAAAAAGGACTATGCCTAAGATGAAAAGCACGAAGTGAGCCTCGCGGCCGGCTGGAGGCCCGCCAAATAATATACTGGCGCCCTGTCCACCCCCGCGTTTCGCCATTCGGTCTTCCCTGACAAGGGAACAGTCGCGTTACTATCAGCTATCCCGGACCGGCCCCGTCCCGTCGCTGCTCCGGGTACTTTTATATTTATTACGAAGGCACGAGCGGAGATTACGAGTCACGAAGAGGGAAAGGGGTTGGGACAGGGGGTGGGACAGGGGGTGGCGAGCCGCCGTTCGCGGCAGTATGCAGAGAAGGCAGCCAGAAACATTTGGATGATCCAACCCATATTTCGCCCTTTTGTCATCGCGTATAGGACACGCTGTCGCTGACTGCTTCCTCATACGGCGCACAGAAATACCGGAAATAGTTGAAAGCTGCAGGCTCGAATCTCCCGGACGCATTCACCGGCGATGTCTCGCGCTTTTCTTTGTAGCCGTTCCACCGTTTGCCTCGATGGCGAACGTGTGGGTTGCTTCACTGCAGGCTATTCCTTCCTTTCTTAATTGACCGCAGCTGTCGGGGAATCGTTCGGCCCGTCGCGAAGCCCGTCCCCGATGTGTTAATGAATAATCAGAAATAATAATAAATTACCATCAGTACACGCATCGACGGTACCTTTCTCGCTGCTCGCCGATAATGTACATGAACTTTAACCGATAATTATGTCACCTCGTCGATACAGAAAAATCCGGAAAGTCATCACCTGTAGATTAAAACATGCCCGCATTCAGCATATTGATTGCAGTGAATCGTCTCCAGCAAACGTAGGCATTAAAATACAACTTTTCCGCATATTTGCGCGAAAAGAACCTGTATACTCCTAATTGGAACGACAGTTTTAATTTTCCTTTGACTTTTTGGGGCCACATACATATTGACATACGTTTCGACACACTGCTTCATATCTCAGTAATTCCACAAAACTTCGTGGTACTTTAATTACATGTATATGTATATATATGTATATTATGTATGTAAGGTAACACAATGTTTTCTACAATTTACGATGTCAGCGAACTGCGACTTTATACTCAGATTTAAACCTTTGCGATCGTCTGTTACGTATTACATATCTATACATAAAAGATGATATGCACCTTTGAATGCATGGGTAGTGCACTATAAAAAGGCTTGAAGCTTAGATCGACCCTGAAATTGTTCAACGAAGTAACTAACGAAACATCATTTGTCCATAATAATTTGTCCCGATATATCTGCAAAAAATTTGTTGCTATTGTAATTGTTGGTATCGAAACTAAGTGAGACATTTTAAGGAGAAAATTCGTAGTCGACAAATTATCTTGTATATCGTTCCGTTACAAACCCCATCGTATCGAAAGACACAAAGGGCAATCGAGAACGCATTTTCTAATCTGCATTTTGAATCGACGACCGCGTGACTCTCTTGGCGTTCGAGCCTCGTCTTCCTTCGACGTTTTTCTCTTCTCTTCTCCTTTTGTTCATTTCCGCAGAAACGAGGGCAACAAAAAAAAAAAGAAAATAAATCGGAGCGTGCGCGGGCTAGCCCTTTTGCGTGTAGACGAGTTAAACCGACGCGGTAGTGATTGATGATCTTACGGCGTAACGATCGCCTCTATATATCCGTGAATGTGGCGCAGAGTTAGGGTACACCGGCCGGCAAAAGGACGGAAAGAATGGCGGAAGGTGAGAAAGTGAGACGCGCCGACGACGTGGAAACGAACGAAGCTGCTCGTTATCCCTGATTTTACAGGAATTAAAGAGCTGATTACGCGGCTCCGGCACACCCACGATTAAGATGGGTCCGGATTAAAATTGTGCTACCGTTGCTTCGCTACCGGGTTCTCCCGAGATAAGATTTATTACGGCGAATCATATTCCCCAGGCCGGGTTCGTGTCACGAATGTACAAATTGGTTTTCCAGCAGGTTTATTATACTTAACAACGTTTAGAATTTTCATGTTCGTGCAAACGACAGAATCTATAGATTACCGAATGTGTTTACGTTCAGTAAGAACTTTAGGCTTTGCTTTCTTATGCCTGCTGTATTATGTATCGTTTCCCTTTTACGAATTTCCTTTCATCTCGTGCACCTTTATTTTAATATTGGGCAGAATAATGTGTGTTAACAGTGACGCTATTTTCTGCAACAGATTTTCGTCAAGAGATCTAATAAATAAATGGTGCTTCTATGAAAAATATAATAATAATAATAAATGCGGAGCTATATCAGTAAACGTTTACATTTAATAAATCGTAAACGACTCATTTCCCGTGCACATAATCAAGCTCTCTGCAGTTCGGTAACTGTTTACAGTGTACGTGAAAAACTGTATGAAACGTCCCTCAGGGTTTTCGAATTTTCACAGAAAAACTATTTTATCCGAAGGACAAGAATGAATCTTACGGCACACTCGACCCGGAGAACCATGCAGCAAATTCGACCAAATCTGACGTCCGTACTATTTTCCTACTCTTCCACCGTGGGTATCCGCATTAAGATTCCGCCAGGTTATTGGTCGTTGAAATGCAGAGGAAATGCCTGGGGAACGATTAAAGCGCACAAAACGAAGCCATAAAGCGTGGTTCCGCGAGGCGGTACGCGTTATCGAATGGGGCAGTAAATTTTCGAGCCACTTTCAGGAACTATTCAACCAGACGATCACCGTTCGCGCTATTAACTGGCCGGTAGTAATGAGAAACGTCTGGAGACAGTCTGGCAAGGTAAGAGAATGACGCGTTCGGAAGGACACGGCCAGGTTGGCAGTAACTAAAGCCATTAATCGCCCGCCATATTGCCTACCTCGTCTAGTCATCCCTTCCTGAGTCTTCCGCCATCGGTCTCAGCACCTTGCGCTCGTACCTGAACCCCCCCCCCCCTTCCCGAACCCTTTCTCGCCCCTTCTGCCGCCACCTTCTTTAACGTTCCTCTTTCCGCATCGGGTAGCACAGGCATGGGCCTCGAGCTCGTCAAGTCGCCAACTTGGAAATTGCTTTCCTCATTTATAACCGGGCCAGTGTCCGACCGTCGTTCGTGCTTCCCGTTTTCTGCGATCTCACCCTCGTCCTCATCCTCCCGATTTCCTTCTTCGATACTCTCTATCTCCCCCTTTCTCTATCGCTCTCTCACTCTCTGTCTCCTCTCTCTCTTTCACGCCACTTACGTGCCACTAGAGTCCTCCTCCTTCGTCCTGGCTGCTCCTGCAGGCTATCGACCCCGGAATCTATATAGGCCTCACCTTCCCCACCTCCCGTCGTCTCACTATCGTGAGTCGACCGATTTTTCGTGACGTATCTTCCACCTTAAATCCCCCTCCAGACCGACGACGAAGGCGGGATCGGCAAATGGTGAAATATTGCACCGCTTTGATGCGCCGGAATTACGGCCACAGGTTAATATACTGCCCAATCACGCGGAAGCGTTCTCGTTATTTCGTTTCCGTCTGCTCGATTCTCCCGTTCGTGTTTAGGTTTTCGGGATCGTTGGGCGGATGATTTTTGGAGCGAATCGACGCGGGTCTGATGTTTTTGGGGGAAATTCGAGGAACATCTTCGATTCTTTTCCCTCGCAAGATTCTGACGCAGCTTTATTTGCGTCACGATGATTTTAAAAAGCGCGGATAACTTTATACCCGAGGGTGATTGCGTCTGGCCGTAGGAAATATTGTACACAGTTTCGGGATGGTTTCATTTTCACGTGCATCCGCGGTTGTCTGAAATCTCGCGTCTACGTAAAATGGACTTAGGTTAACTTGGTAAACAGGATTAAGATTTCAAGTGGTCCGATACGATCTTTCCTTAAGAACTCAATTACACCGACCCCTTCTCGGGGTTACGTACAAGCGGGAGAAAGCTCACACGAGACACGGAGATTCTAATTACACGCGATAAGCTACGTCGCATCATCGTTGAGGTAAAACGGTGCACGTGCATTTCGAAATTCTTTAAGAACGATATCGAAACATTTCGGCGACCAATTGCAACTAAATATCGGAAGAATAACAATGAGTAATCATCGAGAATACTCAGCACTGAAGGGGAGCAATTGTTTTTCAACAGATTTTTCAACAGCTGATACACGAACTCCCACTGAGAGAAATCTAAAAGCTACCACGATCGCGTATTATTCATTAATGGCAAGCAAGTATCGAAACCATCCGACTTCGGGCTAATTTGTGCGAACGGGACGCAGAAAGCAGAAGGCGCGCGTAACCGTGTATAATGAAACGGAAAAGGGCGAGGCAACTTCGGCATGGTCGAATTCTGAAATGTTTCCGGGCGGATCACGGCGCACAGATTAGTTGGATTCGTAGAGAAGCTAATTATCCTAGCAGTGGCGCACGAGCTCGCGCTCGCAGGACTTAATTTAGATTTACATGGATTAAATCCCGACTTCTGACCCCCCCCTCTCGTTCCCCTCACAAGTCTTACCGGCATGAATTCCTTTTACAAAGCCTGCACGCTCGCTGCTAGCTTTTTCAAGAATACGACAATGCCGCGGGAATTAATACGCGGCAACCGCGACGACATTAACGTGATACACGTTTTCGGCACTCGTGCAACGGATACGAGACAGTTTGTGCGACGACGGGAATGCGCATTGATGAAGTTGGCCTCGGTGGCCCGCGCTCATTCGGCTAAGTGCGACTATCAGAAATCTTTCTGCGCGTGCTACGCCACGACGCGAAGAAACGACGAAAGGTTAATCGACTGGATGCTGTCGTCAAAGCTGTTTCGAAAATGTCGGGCACGAGGCGCAGTGCAGAGGCTTTTTCATGAACCGTGGATAGAAACATCGGTAACAGAGGAGCAAACGTTGCATTGAGATAGAGGGAACAAGATAGGCGAAGTAGCAGGAATTTGGAGGCTGGCATTAATTCTTTCCATGAGTTCTGATACGATTCGTAAATGACTGCATTAAAGGACACAATGTTGGTATGTTCCATGGATATACGAATATCTTAAACAATTACTTAGTCCGACTAATATCTCAAGTAATATATCAAATCTTGCAAAGTGAATTTACTAATTCACAAGGCTGGCTATTAATAAGCGTTAACAAACAAATTAACAGTTCTCATAATAGCGCCCATACATTCCGCACCGTGTACTGAAAAATTCGAAAAAATTCCAGTCGCTCTCTCTCTCTCTTCCGTAAAATCGATTCCCGCCCCCGTTTCAAAAATACCAACAACCACGATCGCGATATCAAAACCCAGCGCGAGAGTAATGACGAATACGTTGAAAAGAAAAAATTGCTCCCAATTTAACGTCCGTGGTGCATCAGCGGATCCGTCGATGGATACTAAAAATCGCTAACGATCTGGATCGCGAGCACGGGGACCGAAACGAGGTCGAGACGGCGTGAAAACCGGACGCGGGGGAGGACAGGCGAGGCGAGAAAAAGGAAGCAGCAAAGTTATCCTGCGTGAACACGGCGTTGCATCGCGCCACGTGTTACGTCCACGCAGTGCACGATGGACAAAGACGGCCACGCGATCCAGGTACACGTACACGGGGCGAACAGTGAAACAGAAGGGACGGTGGAAGACAGAGGATCGGGCAATTATGCGCGCACCGAGTATTCGCAATTACGCGGATGTTGCACCGCACAGAAATCGGTGATTTGAGCTTGCTCGCTCGATTAAGCGTACCAGGGGGTGGGGGTAGAGAACATGCGAGCCAGACCGGGAAGATAGATGGGGAAAGCCTCGTTTTAATTGCGGACCGAACAGATTGAAGCAAAAGAAGATGATACCGGAAGCGGGAGCGCTACCCATTTTGTCGTGGCCGCTTGCTCGCCGAGTTCACCGTGGTTCATCGTGATTTTTCATTGACAATTCATCTTGTACCTGTGTTCCCTTAATGGACACAATGAAATGGAAAGGCGCTTTTTATATTTATTTATTCATTTTCGTTTATTTAGCATCGTATCGAGATTCTTTGGCACTGTTTGAATTTGTGCCGCAATATAAGATGTGTAATATTTGTATGCGAGGCATATAACGTTGAAACATGTTTAGCAACCATTTGAAAATGCCAATTCAATATTTCAGCGTGATTTGTCAATCAAAAGTTTATCACATGCAATTATAAATTACGTACAATTTGTGAAATCGAAAGTTTGATTGTAACTTGCTTTCCGAATGTTTCACTTGTGCTTTCATCGCGGAGGAAACAAATATTCACAAAATCTCGTTAAATGAAATAATTGCGGAACGTTATTACGTGCAGCAATGTTATAATATAAACTTACAGAAAAAAAGGTAAGACCCTGCCAGAACTATTTCGCGAGAATCATGACAAAAAATGTTTCTGGAATATTAATCGCAGTTAAAGAAGTCAAGAAAGCGCCATCCTTGCGTTATCGAATAGGCTGTTGGCCAGAAAACGATCCTCCCGGCAAGAAGCTGCCGCGATGGCGATAGCGACGAGGGGAAAAAGCGGACGGCGAATTAGTCGAATTGCGCTTTAGCCGTGATTAAAGGAAACGGAAAAGGAGAAGCGAGAAAATGAAGAAGCTCGCTGTTTAAGCTCTCTGGAAATCACTGATTCGATGCCTGATGGCTTGATCAAACTTACGGCGGAGACAATGAAAAGGATGGACGGACGCAACGTAGAATGACGATGGATTTGCTCAGCTTATTAGCATAATTACGAAGATCCGGAACGCGAGGGAGAAGATGGAAGAACGATTATCTCGAAATCCGCTGGATCTTTCCGTAATCGAAGTGCCCTTACATAACCAACCGAGAAGGACGAAGGATAACACGAGAAGAAGGTGGACGTGCTTACACGATTAGACGAAAGAAACGCGGACCGCGATCTTACGTATCGACGGATCGAACGAAACACGTCGAAGAGGGGGACGACAAAATCGCGTCTACCAGCCTCAGGAATGCCGATTCGATGCGCGACTGTTCAATTATTCCGTCGAGGTATGCGCCGAAGAAGCAGCGTCGAAAGAAGCGCAGCGCGGACCGCAGGCTGCCAAAGAACGCGATATCTAACTGCGAAGGAAAAAACGCCGGCGAAGTCGGAGCGGAATGGAGCGATCGCGCGGGCGAATCGGAAGAGGGTGAGAAGGAGCGACGAATAAATACGCGCACACGCGGGAGCGTCCGATCGACATCTCGATCGGTAGGACGGACGGTCGGTCGAGCCGGTGGAGAGAAAAGCAACGAGAGCAAAAGAGACTCGACGTAACGCACCGCGGCGAAAAGAGGGAAAAGATCGATGCATGCGGCGCGGGATGCGTGAGCGCGAGGTCGCTGTGGGGGCGATCAACGTTACGGACAGAAGTGGAAAGAGAAGCGGAGGAACCGTGATCGAAGGTGGACGAGGAACGACGAGAAGGGAGAGATTGTGTTGGCCGGTATCCGCGAGGATATACGTACAGATATTGCAACGGGCGCCTCGGAGGCATAGATTGCCGCTTACGGAGAAAGGATGGAGGGGGAGGGGAAAAGGGAAGAAAGAAAGGCACGAAAAGGAGACCGATGGTAGAGGCGGCGGCAGGAGGAGGAAGACAGAGATTTCAGCCCGATAGTACATGCCACGCCGAGGATCTCTTCTCCACGGTGCACCGCAGTTCCCCCGGAATGAACCAGATTATTGGCTGAACCCTGACCGTAGAATTACGTATTCGGTAAAAAATTCCCTTCCTGCTCGTGAGGAAGAGCCGAGGAGCTTTTTTACGGACGATGCGTGCGGCGTGCACGCCGCCGTGCTCCTCTTCTTCCCCTTCCTGCGCCCCCCCCCCCCTCCACCCACTTCGTGCCCTTTTCTCTTCTCTTCGCGAATGTATTCATACGTAGGTGTGCTCCGCGAAGATCCTGCCGCGGATGTATGCGACGTGTCCGTACGTTCCTGATTGCGTTCGTGGATGTGGGTGAGCGTCCTGAGTTAAGGTGAAACCCGTACTCGGGGTTGCTGAGGTAGGGAGGATCCGGGTCACAGATCAGCGGTCCCGCGTGAGCCGAAGAACCCGCGGCGAGGAGGCCCTGGGTCCCATCGAGAGCGCGTATCGCGAGCAAAACGGGGTACCTGCTTGCTTGCCCGCCTGACTGGCTGCTTGCTCCGCTTGGATTTGTTGCGATCCTCGTCCTCTCTCTCTCTCTCTCTCTCTCTCTCTCTCTCTCTCTCTCTCTCTCTCTTTCTTTGCCTCTCGCGGTATTCTACTACGTCTTCCACTGCTTTTCCTTCTCGCCGTGCTTTATCCTTCGTTGGGGTTGTCTTGATCTTAGGACCCGCATTCTTTCTTCCGCGGGCATCGCATAAAGGTTCATTATGTACATGTATGATCGCCAGCATCATGTAATCTTTTAGGTCGTTTTATGGTATGTTTACAATGACATGATTGTACGAGGGTACTATCGGTTCTGAGTGATACTAATGGTACTTTTCCGTGGGATCAACGAACCGACCGCGGTGGCTCGTGTTGGTTAGAAAACCGGGGCAAGGGATTTTTATTAATGTTCTAATTGTTTTATGGGAACGCACGAAGGTGCCCCTGTACTCCATCAGTTTCTTTGCTTTTTCTCATTGTAATTATTTAACGTGAATCATGGAAGCACTGTGCCACTGTCGTAATAAATACGCACCCGGATTTCATGGTGCGTTGCAAATAGAATATCTCGACCTTTAGGTATTTTATGCGAAACGAATAATTTACATGGATATTTTTTTCCATTTACATGGAAATTTTTGCAAGGTGTATTTTTCGTATTCACTTACATTTCGAGCCCTATCATCTATACGAATCGTGCAACAATCATTAAAAATAACGACGCAGAGTATTAACACGATCTATCCTGGTTATCTAATATTGTTCCACCTACCACACACGAATATAATAACGAGACCTCCCCCAGAGGACTATCCCACCGACAACACTATCCCATTTTCCTCTACAATTTTCGTCACCTGTCCACCTACCTGAACCCATTCTTCCCTCCTCCTTTGCAGCTCGTTTTCTCCACTTTCCCAGCCATTCTTCTCCCAATCTATTCGCTCCTTCCATCTACCTCCCAACAACTGACTACTTGATTCTCGGTACTCGGTGCCCAGTACCGGGTATCCAGTCTCACCACCACGAACACAGTGACGCCACCCTGAGGCCACCGCGTTAGTTCCCCCTCGTTCCTGTCCGCTGCCCTCGTCTCACTCTCTTCTTCATCGTGATCCATCGGATCCTCTTTTTCTCGTGGTCGATTTCTCGGGACGCGCACTGGACCGAGACACGTCCAGCGAACTCACGCACTCCGATCGTTCTCTCGCACCCCCTCTACCGTCCTTCTCATCGTGTAGGCGCTATCGCAACCTCGTTACGAGAATCCTCCCCTTTGAACTCTCGTGCTCGCAGCCCCCCTCCGTCATGCCCGGCTCCGTGAACGGGGCACGATTCCTCGTCCGGGTGTCGTGTAACACTGATCCGTCAATTTCTTCGGGCTAATACCACCTCTTTGGATCACGTGGCAGCTTAATGGTGCTAATTTTCCTGGTGACCAAATTGCCGCGATTATATTACTATACGGCGTGGTGTAGCGCAGTGTAGCCTGGCGCATGGTCTCTGTATGGCTGTTGTGCTGTTTGTTCTGCTTTCGACTGAGAATTTCTCTTCTTCTTGGAAGATTTTCGCGACTGTGAGTTTTAAATTGATGCCTCGATTACGGTCTGGAATGTTAGTTTTGTATTATCTAGTCACGTAATCTGGGGTATTTTTTAGGGTTAATATTTTTTTTCGTATTAGAAAGTTTGGATCAGAATGGATTTTTGCGGTCACGGGGGCGCTGAATCTTTGTCATCTTCAATTGATTATCGCGGAGACGTGAATATTTATTCACGTTTGCAGAAATAATTAAAGGCTGCTCGGAAATAGATTACTGTTTCAACCGGCTGGTTTCGACGCATTGAAACACTGCTGCATTATAATATCGAGACAAAGTGAATTTTATCCCCATGGCACATAATAATAGTAACGCTGTGTTCCCCGCGTCTGTGCTCGTGCACACGGAGAATGTATGTAACGCTATTCGTAATGCCAGTAATTTACACCACTGAACAACCTAAATTATTACGTTCTAACTGCGTTTACGTCCGGAATTTGCTATTAGCGTTTGATCTTTCCTTTTTATTAGACCTTCACCGTGCATTACTTAACGCTCAAATAATTCGTCGTGTTTCGAAACGAAACATTTTCGTATTTCGTGAAGCAATCGTAAAGCAACCGTAAACCATCCCCGAAGTAAAGCTGTAGGGTTGAAAATTTACGAATCGTGGCCTCCAATCCAAGCACAAACGAGTACCGCCTAACAAGCTCGACTCACTTTCGACGTACCGCATCTTTTTAATCCACCGCGACCCATATCGATCCTTCCCCTAGCAAAAAATGAAATCGTCCGCCGCGAAAACGATAAACTTCCACCGAATCCTATAACGCAAACAAGCAAAAAAAAAAGAAGGAGCACCCGGTAAATCTATACTCGCACTACACCTAGAACCGCAATGACAGTTACAACAGAACGACACGTCTGAATCGAAACGAAATAGTAGCGAAGGTGTCACGAAGCACCGAAATCACAGGTGCTTTGCGGCACGAAAGTTGCACGGGGTCGCGGAGGGTTCACGCACGCCGGATGTGCAACCCAGGAACAAGCAACGGCCGAATCGGCCAAGCAGGGTCGCGCAATGGAACCGTAAATATCCAGGAATATTAATTCCTCCTCCGGAGCGGTGCTCGCGCCCGTTCAATTCGTTCGGCTCGCCTTCGCTCGCTCCTGAAACGCGAGCGAACCCCTGACCTTTTCTCGGTGTACCCGTTATACCGCGGGCTCCATTACGCATTGCGCTCCTTTTTATTGCCGATCGGTGAACGGTAGTAACGTAAATTCGCTGGCCGGCCTGGTGGAAATATAGGAGTCTTGCGTACCAACATCCGCTTCGGAGCGCTCTATCCTCTGGGGCCGCGTCTCGGATTCCATCGCGGGCTCGTCGTGCATCGATAACGGGAAGGCCTGGCGCTCAACTATCCTGGCTATGCTCTAACATTGTTCGCCGCTTAAACGCTCCCGGACGATCGAAAAGTCCCGATTAATGACGCGCTTCCTGTTCGCGTGTACACGGTGGTCCGCCGCGCCACTCGCTGATGTTACGTCCCCTCTACGCTCCCGTTCGGAGAAAACTGTTCGGAGGAAACGGTTGTACGGGTAAAACGGCACCGTCGCTGAATTTTACGAGGGCGATCTTGTATGACGTTGGTTTTGTAATTCATGCAATTGTTATTAGCCAGTAACCGATGACGTTTGACCGCTCTCGTATAAAGAGGCAGTAACATATATAGATGGAGAGATTTTTCTATTTGCGAGGTGTTTCAAGAAATATCGAAATTGTAATTCAAACGCAGTTTATATGTAGGTTTTCTTTGGACACAAACACTGCGCTATATGTACTGTGCTACATTCGAGGAAATTTAGTAGAAGCTAGTTGGAACAATATGTGATTACGTTAACGGTGACCTGGTGTCTCACAGACTCCGCCACGTTATTAACGCAAGAAACTGCTGATCCAATACTGCCACTTGTGAGCTGCATATTAACTTTTGCTACTTTCAGGAAGTCACTCGAATTCGCGCGATCGATCGTTCGTACGTTTAACTGTCGCACGAGACAATAATTCTGCAGAAATCTCCCAGACTTTATGTGACCTGTTACGTGCTAAAACGTAACGATACTTGTCGTAGCAAGAAAGATTTCTCATAATAGAAATCTTACGAAATTAGTCTCATTTTAACTGCAGCCTCCCATTAATAATTCCACGAGATAGTCGAATTCTATGGAACAGAGTTTGAATTCTGTCACAGAGTCTATAGACCGGCTTGATTTTATTATCGCGTATCCAAGTTACCTGGCCCAAGTGCCGTATACTTTACCGAAGGTACTAACGTATGCGCGTCGTCGTTGTATTCGGAATCCCCGGCAAGCGTGTACACGGGGGCTCGCTAAAGAGCTGGCGGTGATCGGGATCTGATGGATGCTCGCAGCATTTCGAAATCTGAGCTATGTGCATCGCGGCCGAGGTGCTCGCGATCTAATTACGCGGAAAGCACGCCGGGATACAGACGAGATTCCTGTGCTCGGAAGGCAGTAACACAGACGCCGAATCCCGTTTTCCGCGGGCAAAGACGCGTGAACAAATATTTAAATGAAAGCACGAAGCTGTGGTTTCCGGTTTGTTCTTCGTAGTTCGACGCGTTTCGACGGCAAGCGAACGGGTAAAGAAAGAACGGGCCAAAAAAAGGAGCAACTAATGCTTAAAATAAATAGCGTTCGAACAGTGTTTTCCATGCAGCTGCGTCCGCGCTGCGAAACAGCGTACACGTTCATGCGCACGAACGCGCGCGAGGGATTATTTCGCGGCGCCGAAATCGCCGATCGATACCTCGGCCGGCCTATTGACAGAAAGCAGAAGCTCATCAATATTTCAATATCGAGCAACGAAAACAATTTTATCCAATAAAATGGAAATCGCCCACGCCGCCTCTCTCCCCGTCGCCGGGGCTTTTGAATATTTACAATGGCTAAACAGTTACAACGAACGTCCATTTAAATCTCAAAATCTTTGGTCGTGCCGGTTAAGGAATAAATGCCGCGAATGCCGGTCCATGGAAATTCGTAAATTAATGGAGAATTTGGCTCGTCGATTTCGATTTGACACGATTAAAGAAAAGACTCGAGGTGCAGGGTGGTGGATAGCAAGTGGCTGAGAAATGAATTCTCGCGAATGTTTCATCGGATTACGGACAATTTGTAAAACTAGTGCGGATAATATCTTTGAACAACTTATACTGTTGCATCGTGGTTCACTTGTAGAGAATAATTCACCGAATTCTAGTTCAAGCGACTTCAAGCACGTAGAATCGCTCACAGTGAAAACCGTACACGTCCTGTCGTGACAAGTGTTATTGCAATGTTGTTCTTTCTTCGTTAATAAAGAACAATATTAATCGCTCTATCTTCAGTACGAGTAATGATCAAGCATTAAGCTCTACATACATCGATCATTTATTTTCGACCGAGTCCCTTATCTTATAATTGCACCGAGCCAATACTACTTACGGAACACCTTGCACGATGTCCACTGTGCGTGACTGCAGGTGCCACAACCACAAAAGAATCCCCAGGAACTTAATACGATCGTGCCAATACTATATATCCTCTGCGCTTATTCCCTCCACCAAGGGAATCTTTGAAATACGACTATTTCGTAAATCCTATCGAACAATTTGTCGACGATTCGCTGCCACAACAAACATTTACATTCACCCACGATTTTGCCAGAACCTCTTCGATCGCAAGTACATCAGAATAGCAACCCAGAAGCAACACCCCACGGTCAGCCAGAGTCACAGAAGCGACACGCTGTTAACGCGCATACATAATATTCATCCACGCAGTGCGCATTCCGCACAATGGGCATCGACAGGGAGAAGTCGATGGTTATAGGTGTACAAGATCATCGCGCGGAGATCTCGACACGCCCGGAGTTCACGCTCCGGCCAGCGGGGTCATTGGGCAGCCTGCTCGACAACAAATCATGGCTAATGATCTACCCGTACCTTTGCAGTTACCGTAGCTTATATACCGAGGGGGCCGTGGCACATCCACCATAAGAGAGGTCCTGCAGCCCCCCCGCCCCCCCTATGTTAGTCATAGCCGACCACGGCCAGCCTATGACAAAGCAAAAGTCGTCCACTCCCACGGAGGGCCGTTTCTCGTTACTTATAATTACAAACCGCCGCAGCTGAAGCTTTTAAAGCTGCGTTCTCGCGTCCGCGATTAACCAGATACATTAGGCGTGTGCACGGAACTACGTGGCCCGACACCGCTTCTCCCATATTAATGGATTCTTCGAGCAGGCCTCGAGCAGTTGCGTGCGAATTATTCGCGGGGCCGGATGATTGATTCGAACCGCGACTTTTTTTCGCAACGGCGTGTACGTAATTCATTAGGCGTTCTTGCTAACTGCGCTAATGGGCTGGGTTATTTAGGGTATCTTGATGCCTCGTTGAGATTTTGTTAGGTTCCGCCGGTCGCTGGGGGTGAGGCCTTTTAAAGGTTGCGCGATTTTTCAGTAACCCTCAGTGGAATGTTTGTTCGGAAGCGGTTGCCATTTACGGGTGGAAATAGTATCTTTTGGAGTGATTGCCGATAGGCCAGCATGTTAAATCGGGTATTTTTGTAGAAGAAGGGCATTTAGATTTGAATAGCGTGAATGATTTTTTTAAATTGCTCGAATTGGACGCTGTTTCTATTCAACATTATCTGCATAGTGAAGCAACGCGAAGGATTTAGCACTCGCCTCCTCGAATAAATTATCGCGGTGCTAATTTCAGAATAAAGTAGTCGTTGATAGGGCGGCATGTTAAATTGGGAATTTTGTTAGAAGAAGTTTAGATTCGAATAGTTTGAACGATTCTAGAATATTGTCCGAATCGGACGCTGTCTCGATTCAACATTATCCGCATGGCGAAGCAACGCGAAGGATTTAGTACCGGCTTCCTCGAATAAATTACCTACGGTGCTATTTTCAGGAAATAACGTCTACCTAGACAAAAGTGCGTCGCTTAAATATTCATTTTCCACAGTGTTTTATTAGAATAGCGTTCAACCCGTCTCTGGTTACATCGGCGCGCGTGCCATTAATAACTCGTATATAATCAATCGTTTATTCCATCACGCGAAGTAGCGGTAGAAGTCAGGCCTTTCCCGAAAGGTCAACTTAGCCGTGCCCTCGCGCATCCATATTAAGTAACCGCCCGTGGTATTCAACGAGCTTGTCCCCCTGACAGAAGTTAACGAAGAGAATTAAGACCTTCGGGTGTCCCGGGAACAATTGCCATCAGGCACCAGCGTATCGCGGGACCGCAGCGTTAAATCTTCGATCCCTCATCTGAATACAATTCCGCGTTCGTCGGCCAGCCAGCTTGCAACTTTGTGACGCGACGCGACGTCCTCCCACCCCCCTCAATCGACAGTAAATTTTCGCGAGACACCTAATTAAGCACCGGCGGATAAAGGGCGAAGCGACGAACGCGGGGGCGGGGATGCCAGGACAATAATTATGAACGTAGGACGACCTCGTCCAGTTCATTCCCTGGTGCATCCTGCCGTCCTGGGGGCAACAAACAAGCACACACACGCTACCATCTCTGCCCACTGACGCAGAGACTCGAGCAGCATTTACGACTGGAAGAAGAGGAGGAAGACGAAGACGACGACGACGACGACGACGACGACGACAACGACGAGCAGGTCGACGTCAAGGAGGAGGGCGACGAGAACGACGAGGAGCATCGTGCCGTGTAAATACGTAGGTTCGAGTACACATGCGAGTACGCGGCCGTCCTCGGGGGTCAACGGAGGTCAAACGGAGAACTGTACGCCGGTGTGTAAAGGTTCGCGTCGCTCCGGGTCCACTGGGAGTCGCGGTGTACTCAGGAAAACAGATCACAGCGGAATCGATGGTGTTCGATTGATGGTGACCAGCGTAGGGCTCCTCGACTTGTGGCGGACGAGAGAAAATATCTGACTTCGCCATCGGTTGAAGCAGGGAGAGACAGAGATTGAGGGAACAAGACAGACACAGGGAGAGAGAGGTGGACAGAGGTAGCGAGTGGTAGACACGAGGGAAACAGGGAAACGATGGCGGCGGCGGGCGGCGGTGGAACCACTTAATCGGGAATTTCGCATCGCGTCTCGATCCCAGATATCGGATCGGTCGGCTGGTCGAGAGAGGTTACGACAGGTCATGGCGACGCTCGAACGATTCCCTCCCACGCGGCATCCCGTCCACGTTGGAAGCGAACGGAATCAGAAAAAATCGCCGCGTGCACCGTTAATCGCGCGCAAGAAGCGTTCCTGCGGCCCGGACGGTCACGCGTGCACGCGTGCAAGCGTGGGTGATGGAAATGTATGACTAGTGGATAAGTAATGCCCTTTGTTTGAGCCGCGATAGAGCTCGTTTCGTAGGACGAGACGCGACGCCCGCGTGCAGCAAGCTTTAGAATAATTCTGTCGTTCATTAAGCTTACAGAGTTTGCGACGCGGCGGGATGTGACCCGTTTGCTTGCGGCGTCGAGGAACCTCGGGGCTGTGCACGGTCACGCGCGCTTTTGATCTGCCTGTTGTCCGCGACGACGCGACGGTTGTCGATCGGGTTCGGTGATTTTGTTGAAACTAGTTCGCGTTGGGAAAGTTCGATATCGGCGGTTTGATTTGGGACGAATTTCTTGTATGTATTTTAGTTGCCGGGTTATTTAAATGTACCTCCAGGAGGTATTATCGACAGTGAGTGGCCTATTGTGACAATATTATTCATTATCGGACTATATCTGTGTTGTTCGCTGCAATTTAACTCGTCGTTTTTGAAACGCGTTAATCAATATTACGACGGAGCCCGACGAAATTGGTTATAGTAAATACCAAGAGCAAATAGCTTTTCGTGGTGCGATGGAATGATTTGCTCTTTTTTGTTTTTGTGGGGAATAGTCGAACGCAAACTTTCTTCAAGAATTTGCAGATAATACTGCGAAGCTTGATTATGCATGCAATCATTATTAATTATTTGTTAAAAAGTCTAAAAATGAAGGACTCGAACAAGGCGTCAACCTTTTTGATTCGTCAAAACTTTCAAGAGCTTAATTTGTACATTTGCAAAACTTTTCGTCCGTGATCCCTGTATATTATTCATGCTCCAACGCCAGCGATTTTCAGCGTGTTAAATAATGCGCCCTAAGTTCTGTTTGCATAATAAATTCTCGTGAGCATTTGAATGGCAAGCCATGCGCAAAGACGATACCACGGAAGCAATTTCGGTGGAGAATGACAAACTATGAGCCATTCTTATGCTACTTCACGCTCATGCGTATACACGCAACAGGACGAATAATGTAATTTCCCCGAAGGAGGAGGGCGTGGGACGAATTCGATGATCTGATACATGCCCCGTTGTTCTGTATCTCCTAGGCAATTCAAGCAATTTATGCGATACCACGGCCTCTTAGCGAATTCCTTGTTCGTTTCTCGGTGTCCGTGTAGAAATTATACACGGCTGGTAAATCAACTTTTCTTTACTAATTTCGACACGCAGGTATTTTCTACGCGCGTGGGTGAAACGTCTCATTGCATCGCGCCTCCAATTTTATTAATACCGTCAATGATTATTCTGGGAAATAAATTTTTGGGGATACCAAAATAATATTGCTAAGTCTAAACAAGTCCAAGGTTGTAACGCTTTGTCTTCCCCTTGCCACGTCTGCCACTGCAGCTAAAATAAAAGACGGCGATGTTAATAATATCACCGATACGGCAATCACGATGGAAACATGAATGTTACAAAGAACACGGTGGATTTAATTAAAACCATAAAACGGCCACGATACTAATTACTAAAATCAGCAAGCCCTGTGCAACAACAGTTCAGCAAATCAGAGAGAGAATGAAAATGCCCGTTCCAACGGATAAACATCCACGGTGCAATCTTCGAAAGAAATCAGCCTCTATTACAACCAAGACCAACCGGAAGCGCCGGTATATAAATACCTCTAACATCAAAACCAACAGTAATATCAGTCGTGCCCTCCCGTTCCACGAACAATCGAAGGAATGCGCTTTCTCCGTGCGATCTCCCACACATTGCGGCACACGTACGCGCGTCCATCGTCAAATAAAAAGAGGACCACTCTCGCAGCCCCGCAGGTGTTGCGCAACAAGATTTCAGGCGACGAAGACGCAGATGCGATAGGCGAACGAAACGATTTCCTCTGCGCTGACTCACGCACGTGCGTTCGCGGTTTCGGATGCGAAATGCGCGACCGACGAACAGTCGTGACTCGGAGGCAAAAGTGGCGAGCACGCGGTGGGCGGTTCAGCGTGCGTGCGTGCGTGATCGTGATCAGGATCGCGAGTCGCGATACCGGGGTCGCCGTCATAAGCCGCTCGTGTGCGCTTACGGACCGATCCAAATCTCACGGTCGAACCGAAAAACGAGCCAGCCGAACGTGTCGCTGCATTTTACAGCAGACAACCGCGTCGACCCTCGATTCTCTGGATTTTCTTGCCTGACAGAGGGCGATTTGCATTCCCGAAGGAAGGGGAACGTAGAAGGGGACTTTTGGGGGGGAGGTCTTAACCCTTTCGGTAATGAACGCGCTTAGAGGACTGTATTGCGGTATTCCTCGAGTGTAACGCGCGTAGGTTGCACGCGCGCGAAACTATGTTACCGCGCTGTTAACGTTTCATCAAACGCGGTGCAAAACAGTTGTGCATGTATTTCAATTCGACTTAATGCCCCGTGCGCTGATAATTCTCATCCAAATACCTCGATTGATTTGAAGCAATGCCGTATGGTGAATGCAAACTTCCTACGATATTCTTGTATTCTGTTATCGTATCGTGCGATCCGTCTCAATTCTAACAGAATTACAATATTTCGCCAACTAATTCCACAAGAATAATCGTAACCCGTTCCTCCCAAACCCTTTTCACAAAACTCTCAATGCACGGCGCAAACTTCGCCCACCTTTCCCCGCAGCAGCCGCAAAGACACACACACACACACACACGGCCCATCTGAACTCGTACCGAGTGAAATCGCCCCGCGGATGGACATAAGTGGAATGCGCATCGTTTAGCAATGTTCCTGTAACGTTAATCCTGAAGAAGGGCAACGTCGTTCGTCGGGGTACGTCCGAGAAGGGTCTCTCCCGGCGTGGTCCAAGCCTTTGTTTACGCGCGTATGAGTTACGAGGCGGCGCATAAATCACCGAATAATACCTGACAAATCCAGCGGCGATAAATAATGGAACGGCCGGCAAGTAAGCTACCGTGGTCCACGTGAACTCTGTCAGTCCACGCCGGTTAATATCCCTGACGCGTACGTTTACGCGCCATTTGCCTGTCGATTTACAACTGGCCCTGGTAGAGGAATTGACCGCCGCGTTAACAGATTCTGGTTATCCTTCCTCGTTACACCGCGAGATAAGTCGAACGCCTTCGAGGATCGCCGTGGCTTCAAGCGGGAGAAAAGGGGATCGCGGTGCAGCGCAACGAGTAGTCAACGAGGAGGAGGAAGAAAGCTGGACGAGGTTAAGAGAAGAGGCGGTGAACGCGAACGGGCGGGCAACGGAAACGCGTTGGCAGAAGTGAAAC
The DNA here is from genome assembly GCA_963667235.1 of Nomada lathburiana. NCBI lineage: Eukaryota > Metazoa > Arthropoda > Insecta > Hymenoptera > Apidae > Nomada > Nomada lathburiana. The sequence goes on from OY763905.1 coordinate 5,991,074, forward strand.
AGGGACAAGAAGAGGAGGAGGAGGAGGAGGAGGAGGAGGAGGAGGAAGAAGAAGAAGAGGAAGAAAAGGTGAAGGAAGAAGTCGATGCTGAACGGGACGAAGTGGGAGAGGAGCAGAAGCGGTAGAAGACGAGGGTATTGTTAGGATGGCGGGCGAAGGGCGGCTGGGTTCTGTCACGTTTCGCATTGCACGCACCAGAACTTTCTGCGGAGCTTGCCGGGGATCTGCTCGTTCGACTCCCTCGCGAGCTGATCACAAGCGCGATCTTGCCGTCCCTGGACGCCGCGGAAGATCACGACTTCGACGTGATCCGTCGTGACGACTATATCCCCCTCTTTGGCCGCCGATATTATTATTATATCCTCCCGGAGCCACGTACAGAACGAACATTCCTTGAACGTATCTGATGCCGCTCTTCTTTTTTTTTCTTTCTTCCTCCTCTTTGTTTCGCTCTGTGCCTTCCTTTTTCTTTTCCGTTTTTTTTTTTTTTTTCCTTTTCGTTTCGTTCTTTCACCGTTTCACCCGAGCATCGCGTCTATCCAGCGGTGAACCGAGAAATGCGGTCCCTTGGCTTCGAACGAGATCCGATTGCGGATGATTTACGCGCCGCGGGACCTGGACGTGCCCGCGTCAACGATCGCTCGATCCTTTGCCGGCCAACTGCTGGAAGTTGCGCGGCAGTGGATTTAGGATTTAAATCGGGGAAGAAGGATCCCGGTGTATGGGTGGAAACGCTGGATAGCGAGCGTTGATAATTCTAGGTGCTGTCGATACTATCTGCAGTAGTACTTGGTTGGTCAGATACGTAAAAAGTATTCGTGTCAGTCTGTCGTTTCAGACTTGGCAGTATGTGGAGGACGAATAATTTGCATTGTTTGTGACGAATGTGATGATGTATTTGAAAAATAAAGGAGCTTTTGTTCGGCTATTGCATAGTTAAGATTAAGAACGGTTTAAAAAATTCGTCACAAGGCGAGCGAAATTGATTGAAATATTTGAAATTTAATTTGAGTATGTATTGTATATTAATTGTTAACTTTGCATTTGTATCTCGTCTTTGTATCCACCATCGTCTTTCATATTATCAAAATTCCACGTGGAAAATTATTATCTACGAGACTTTATACACACCTATCGTCTTCGTACAAATCCGAAAAATGGCTTCGAAAATACCATGAAGAAAGATCAGACTAAATCGACGAAAGTTTGTCCACTGTCGTGGCAGAGTCGTAACACGGCCACGTGTGATGAGTCGAGGCGAGAAAGGGGTGGAACCCGTTTTGCACCCATAATTCAAGCTCCCCTCTGTTATTCAGCCGCGATCAGGTTGTTATTAAGAGGACACCAATAACGTTACCGATACAGCTTTATTACCACACTCCCTTAATGGGCCCCCGTAAGTTGAACTATCGATTTACTCTGCTGATTTATGGGGATTCAGTCATTTGCAAGCGTCCCGACACCACCTTCGCTCGTGGCTGTGTGCGTGGAGCAAACGCGCCAACTTCCAAGAATCATTCTCGTTCTCCGGGCCTCGTAAAGGGTTAATCAAGGTCAGGCGTTGTACGCGTTTAAGGTCGACCGAGGCGGATGAAGACGTGACGCGAAACGATCATTCGATCCACGCTGATAATGCACGCGTATTTGCCCGTGTTCCGCCATTATGCAGGCATAGATCAACGAGCTGTCCGTTCGTAACCGTGTTCTGCTTACGTTATACGGCTTTCTATCAATTCTATTGAACGATCGGCGATACGATTTTTTTGTTTAATTTCTCGTATGGATTACAGACACGTCGATACGGTTGGTTCTATTTGTAATTTATGTAGGCGTTGCATCTAAATATCCAGAGAAATTTAGGAATTTTTCCCTGGAGAAGAAGACCGGTGAAATTGCTACAAAATTATTGCTCCCCGTCAGAAGAATAATTGCGCTAAAAACGAACCAAATTGAATTTACTTCACTAGCGGAGAGTTCGTCAACCCCTTCGCTCTATCCCAAACTGATTGTCTCCCGCAATAATTCTGCGCCCGTCCGCGAAACCCTTTACCCCCCGTAATTCCCCCGATACATCTTCGCGAAGCGAGGTGCAACGGTCCCGCGACTCTTTCGCCGTCGGTATCGATCGCAGCGAATTTACGTGTATCGCCGCGGATCGATACGTGTTTCACGCGGCCGCGTACACGTTTCTTCGAACGCCGCCGCGGGATCGATCCGCGGCCAGAAAGTTTGGATTCGTTGAATTCCGGCGTACGATCGCGTCGCGAAGATAACACGCCGCGGCTATCCACGCCAATGCATACAACGAGATCGTGATTCAGCCGCGGCTGGAAGCGGGTAAAACGAGCGCGGGTCAGCTCGCGTTTGCGCACACGTGCCGAGCGCGCGGATCTTCCCTCGATTTTAAATTAGCCGACTTTTTCATACGCGCTCTATCGCGCGGATAAGCTTCGTGCCTGCCACCCCTACTCTCGATCTGCCCCCCTTGCTCTGGAACCCTACCACTCCGCGGCAATTCGTTTAACCAGCCCCCCCTTCGCCCCCGCGAAAACGCTCCCACAGTCGCCTATGCTCATCTTTGCACGGCGATATTTAAGCGGGTATTTACCGATCGGCAACAAGCGAGCCGATAATGTCGATGGGACGATATTATAAATTCCTTATCGAGCCGACTACGTTCCGCCACGATGTACGATATCTAATGGAGCTTTTTCCGAGGCCGCAAATTAAATTTCGAACCCGATCGTGCAACGCTGCCCCAACGATCGGGCCGAATCGCCACGTGCTTTGGGAATCTGTTCCCTGCACCGTTACCTGCAGTCAACGGTGTGGATGTTTATGGGACGTTGTGTCGTATCTGGGAAAGTCTGCTCGTGACCGCTGGCTGCGCGGGGTTAATCGATTGCACAGTAATATCCTTTCCGTTAATTCAAAGGGAGCCTAAATAGTTTGCGACGAATAAGATCTTTCAAGGATTATTTTTTTACGACCGTGCGAGATTTTGAATGCGTGCACGTTTGTCGAAATGATGCTTGTTTAAAAGCGATTGGAAGCAGCACCATTGAATGTGAATTTGACTACTTTTTATCGGTTGATAAATATTATAAAAGATACTGTAAAGAATAGATTGAAAACTGTTAGTCGAATTGACCGGATATCACATATTTATGTAGAACGAATATGAAATACGAATATGGTTTGTTGAAAAATTGTTATAGAAAATGTGTAATAAAATAACCGGTTTAATATCCTGACATTTTGTTAAATTTTCGACGCAACGGTTTTAAGGTGATTGATATTTTACAATATTTTGTACAATAGTTTCAATTCAGACACCATAACTGTTATAACCAAAATTGAAAAACTTACGATATAACAGTCAATGTCTTAGTCGAAATGATTTTGGTTAAGAATAATCGTTATTGGGCAACAGAAATCTTTTTGGTTACGAATAATCATTATAGTATCTGTGTGTCACCTACCTTTTCATACGGCCCGTACGATAATACATATATGAAATATTGCTTCAAATAAAAGACCACAAAAGACAGTGCATGCATATGTAGAAAGGCTCAAAATATCGCTTAGAAGGATCGCGTACCGAGTCTGAGCACCGCTTTCGAATGCACCCGACGAGCATTCGAATATTTAAGAGAGCCATTCTCTCCTCCGGCGATTCCTTTTTCGTTATTGCTGTCTTAATTTTGTTGCTTATTTTTGCATCGCTTTATAAGATACTTTGGCATTCTGAATGAAAACCCGATAACAGCTGTGAAATAGTATTCGATCGTTGTACATGCAATTTCAATCGCATTTTTTTTCGCACGAAACGTCGGTTAATCGAAACCTGCTCTTCGTACCGCGACAACCTGTACGATGACTGCGTGCATCAAGACAAATGACCAATACGATGGAAAATATACGTACCCGCCGTGTCGACAACTGGAATATGTGACGTATAATAAGAAACATTAATGACGAAGTCAGCTGATTACTGCGAGTACCGAGGTTTTCATTGAAAGCGACAACATTTCAAGCAGTAGAGCGGTTGGTTCTATTACAAAACAAGAAAAGAATTTCGAGAGGTTGTGGTCATGCAGATTTGTATTAATTGAAAATGGAATTTGACTCTATCACATGAGTAAATATAAGCATTAGGAGGAAAATGTCGCTATTAATTTCCTATTAATCTGAATCGAAAGATTTGATGAGCTTTTGCCGAGGTCTTCACTAAAACTGATATAGATAGTGGTTGTCTATGATTGTTACCAATTTACATTTCTTTTAAGAAAATAATTCTGTAGTTCTAAATTTCCGTCGTTGTAATGGACAGTACATTAATTTCCATACTATAAAGTATTTGCCAATAGGGGACTGCAGCAAAAGATTATCATGAGCATAGCGCTTGTTTGCAAGCGGACTGTACATACGTATTGCGTTCAAGTATGTTTTATAACGTGCCAATTTTTTTTCATTCACACCAAAATACAAGAACTTGCAAAGATTATCATTACCGCGTGCAATCGTCAATTTTCCTTGCGCAAACCTTTCTTCACATGCGAGCGTAATTTATCGAAAAAAACTCTGCGCAATTACAATACGGTTGACAATTACATGTGATATTTAATAATTGGAAGTCCTCGTATAAATAAAAAAGTTGGCATGCTATGGCTGGTATGAAGTGAACGTGAGCAGAAAATGTATAGCTTGCTTTAAGAAGCAACAACTTTACCCGTTAAACAACAGATCCTATTCGCAAACTTTTTTCTCTTACAAGAATTAATGCTATCTCTAATTTTTAATGCAAACTAATTTAATGTAAGAGTTCTATTAATTTAATTAAATATATATTTTAATTATTAAAAAATTTAATTCAAATTTATAGTCATAGGCAACCAATATAAATATGTTTCCCTTGTACCAATAGCCGGTACTGTCTAATGAACTAACAATAAGTGACGTACAATAAGAAACATTAGCTGGTATGATTATTACCATTATAGCTGGTAATATTTGCTGGTGACTGAAAATATCGAGATTTTCTTTTAAAGGGACAATATTTCAGACAGTAGAGCAACCGGTTCTAGCACAAAATAATAATAAAACGTCCTAAGAATATAAAAACGAAGAACTGAGCAACTCAAAAACAGAGTTTGACTCTATCGCATGATGAAATAAAACCACAAGGAAGAAGAGATTCCTACTAATTTCTCCCTCCGTGTAATGAGTTTTTGCAGAGTGGCAAATACTGTCGTACTAAATTTACTGACATGTCTTGGGCGTCTATGATTATTGGTAATTTGCATGATATTTTTTAATAAAATAAGTTGCCGATCTGAACTTCCGTCGTACTAATGAACGGTTCATTAATTTCCATATTATAAAATAGTTGCCAATAGGGGACTGCAGGAAAAGATTGAAACATGCAGAAAAAGATTGAAACATGCAGGAAAAGATAGAAACATGCAGAAGCATGAGCACAGTGCTTGTTTTCCAGCGCGCTTAGCATATCAATTTCTTTTTAATTCGCGCGCAAATACCCGAACTTGCCATTATTATCATTAGCATGTGCAATCGTCAGTTTCCTTTGCGCAAACCTTTCTTCACATGCGTGCGTAATGTATCAAAAGCTTTGCGCAATTACAATAGGATTGACTGTTGCAAATCGTATATAATAATTAGCAGCCCATGTTAAAATAAAAAGATTGTCACGTTAGTATGAAGCGAAGCTGGGTACAAAATGTATAGCTCGTTTTAAAAAGCAAGCACTTTACTCGTTAAACAGCAGATCCTATTCGCAAATTTTTGTATCGTACAGGAATGAATGCGTGGCTCTAATTTTCATTTAAAACTAATTTAATGTAAACCGTCTACTAAGTGAATAATTTAATTTAAACAAATAACTATAGACACCCAATATAATGAACTTCAGTAGGGTAGTATTTCCCATCCGACGAAAACTCATTACCCAGAAGGAGTAAATAGTAGGAACCTCTCCTTGTAAATTCAGTACATAAGCTGCGAAACGATCCTAACGGGCCAGGAAAACGATGAACTTATTCAAAAATACATCGAAGAATATAATGGTGGATGGAAATTGTAGTATACAATTGAAAATTCTTTTCAACAATTATAGTGGTGTTCAGCATCAAGTTGGATAAATACAATCTGTTTACATAGATTCCCATAGGTATTTTGAGGAAAAATGACAATCTTTGCATGACAACAACCGTTTCGATTTAGAAAAATCCGTTTCCTCGAAAGAGGTATTAATATTAAGCCTTGCGAAGTTCTACCGAAATTTACTGATATTTTGTTACATTTTTTGGATGATACTAGTATGGCTTGGATCGTTGTTAAACAATGCTATTAAAACTGGGGAACTAAATTATTCGAAAATTTTGGCTAATTTTTGCGAAGCCTTTATTTTGCAAAAAATAATCTGACTCGCGTAAATTGAAATCACGCTTAGCGTCTCGAAGGATTCGTTAGAGGAATATCTGCATATATAAATCACGCATTATTAATTTTTGCCGCAAAACTGCATAATTATTCGACACGACGGGACGTAGGACATCAATTATCGTGTGAGCAATCTATCTCCAAGCCCTGACAATGACACACGAAGAGAAAGGCTTTTTCCACGGATAGTTCGCAGTCTACCTCTTATCTTCCCGCGTGCTCCTTCTTTATTTACCTATGTTCCCCGGCAAGCGAGGGAAGAGAGCAACCGAGCCATAAATATCCTGTAGGATAATTAACCCTTCGAGGACTTTGAAACTTTGACGATTTTAATAATCTTAAAAGACACCGGGCTCCGTGATTAGTGCACCTGTTGGCGGATGCAATCGACAGTGCGCGTATATCCCGTTGATGCTCAGTTCGGTACGCGTGCACATCACAAGGTTTCCGGTACTTTACATTATAATGAGAGACGGGGGTACACCGACCGAATAAGAATTAAACGAGAACGCGAAGAATGTAATTTTTAACGAGACCGTGCGTTTTTCAGTCTAACAATCCCGATCGCGAGAAACAAATTGCGAAACATATAAATAATTCGAAAATTTCACTAACTAAATATTCGTATTAATGGTATTATGAATATCGCGATAAATCACGCGCTTGCAAATTGTTTCGGACGTTAATAGTCAATACTACTGTTTTCGTATGTCACTTAATTATTTCGCGTATCGAATATGTACTTTCGGACGACATTTCCTTGTGTGTGCGATAATATAGTAAAAACATTTCGACGCTGGATGCGTGTTCGAAATGAAAAAAGCTTGTTCATATAAATTACGACTCACCGTTCGGTGACGTTGAACACCAAGAAGACGCCTCGTCAAGATGGAGGTCCCATTGCAAATCCATGTCGCTTTTGCGTTGAACAGCATCCATGATTACGTATCCATGGTATATCCATTATGCGGTATCCATTATGACGTATCCATTTCGCGTATCCATTATCGTATCCATGGCACTTTGCACTATTAGCACGAATACGGTCACTCGCGATACGACTGAAAAAATCAGCGATAAATATGAAACGACACTCACGCACAGAAATACAAAGGGCTACTACGCAGTACATCATGGCGTCCGGCCGGTACTTTTTGGAAAACGGAAAGCCCGTTCTACTTTCGATCGTATACTGTTTTGCATGTACCGTTCCAGCTTCCGAACACAAGAAAACCGTCGCGACAGTATTGACTTGCAAACCGACGTATTTAAGAATGACCAGATTGCGATAAATAGCCATTAAAATTAATACCTTCGTTGTCTGGTTAAACGAACTCCGATCAACGTCACATGTCACACTCCACTACTTCCTCAACGATGTCCTTCTTCCTCGATTTTAAAAAGTACGTTCAAAATCCGATTCGCTCATTGGTCCACCTGACCAACAATGTCGCCAATCAAGCATTTCCTTCTGTTACAATTACCAATCAAGGCAGAGCGATCAATCGTGTCTAGTGACTGCATACTAATAGCGCGTAACACTGTTCCTATATTCTGATTTTTGGTGCATTGTTGCGTTGGTTGCCCTGCTCTTAAAGTGCGTCATCAAACGTCAGGTAGAAGAAGCAAAAGATAGATCGTAAATCATACTTCGACAACGACCGCGTTTCATTGAGCTTTCTTCATAATGTACATTCATGGTTAAAAAATGTTTACGAAGTGTGACAGTATTATAAATCGGGTGGATAGAGATCGTACAACAGGACTCTGTGTCGTTCATACTCGTGATCTGTGTTTACAAAGAAAATTTTGCTCGCAATCGACGCCTACGTCTACCACAGCGAAGCCGGTTGGGTAAGTAATTTTCTAGAAAGTCTTTTTATCAATATCTTAGGAACTAATAAATACGCGAAACTAAAATTTTAGTTCTAATGTAACCAAAACGAAACACCGGGCATCGATATCGGTCATTCTTAACCAAAAAAAATTTCCGTCATGTGCAATGGTTATTCATAACCAAAAAAATGTTTGTCTTCGGCAATGATCATTCGTAACCTAGAAGATTTCTGCCGCCCAATAACAAATAACAATTTTGGTCATTAATAATGGTTACAAACAACAAAATTTTAGTCAGTCGTAATCGTTATTCATAACCAGAAAAGTTAAAAATGAACATTTTTTAGTCACATCATTTTTTCAAAAATTTCTTGTGAATTGAATGATAAGTCCCTTCCATTAGAATAAAATTCAAGTTTCCTTCAATTACCTTTACCTACAAATTTGTAAAATAACTGTTACTTTTTATCTCTGGTTTTAATCGCATATTAAAATTGAGGTTAGTATATTCTCGTCTCGATTTCGAGATAGATTGTCTATTCAATCATTGGATTGCAATTCATATTTACTTGTTTACGAGTAAGATCTTCGAGATCTGTTCATTTTTTCGAAGTTTGAAATAATAATAATAAATCGATAACAGTGAATTGATACGATTTTTTGTATCAATTTAGAGATGCAATGCCATTTACTGAATCTGGAAGGTATGGAACGGCGGGTGGAAATTAAAACGCGTGCTAGTTTAATGCGGTTTTATAAATATCGTTAATGTATGTAGATGCGATATGAGTTGATTGCTCTGTAATTAGAATTGAACTCCTGTCGATTCCAATTCGTTTCGTGTACCATTTGCATCAATTACAGAGCAACCGTTATAGTTTCACAAACGAGGAAACGCTTTAATACATTGGCAAACATTAATAGATACATTTATTTATAATACTCCATTAACACCTTCATTATGGACTTTAATTACTATCGGCAATTACCACGAGCACATCGAAATATGTAATTCAGTGTTACAGTTGTTAATTGAGCAAGATTTATTCCGATTAGTTCAATAATGTAATATTTCACAGAATTTAGAAGATGGTTGATTTTAAAAGGAGTTACATTAAAATTTTACTCATAATATTATTTTAAACAACACCGAAATAATTCCCCGATATTAATCGAGGTAATACTTCTTCAAATAGTCTCTAAAAGCCTTCGAACGAACACAGTTAAACTAATTTATTGAACAATAATACAGACACACGAGTGACTTGCAATTAGGTTTAAAGGAGTTCCTCATTTGCGAAGAAAATGATCATCCTTGAATATTCGAGTTTTCAATCTTACTTGGCGAATAGTTCAATCATTATTGCATAACTTATATTACCCACTTATTTCATTTTTCTTTTTTCCACATTACTGATGCATGCAACTTATTACAATAATTATTATCTGATAATTATCACAATAATTATTATCTGAAAAATGGAGCACGCTTAACGAACCTTTCTACAACTTGGAAAAGTAGCTTGCTATTACTGGGCACTACCATTTCGTATAGAAAAATCCCCAAAGACACACTTTGATTTCATGTATCCTGTTCCGTGCTCGCGTATCTTAAAGAAATGCGAAGTTTTTACCTAGATTGCCCGTTGTAAAAAGCTATCGAGAGAGTTTGGTCAATTTAGTATGCGTGTTATCCGCGTTGCAGTTCCGCTTGCAGTTCGCGGCTGATAGAACGATCAATTCGCTACCGACAAGTAGCGGTTGCTAACGATGACCATGGGGTAACAATTTCTTCGCGAATGTAGCAAAATTGCATGTTGCTTGGCTCGTGGGTTAGCGGCATGCATGCACACATCGTGCCCTACACGTATTTGGCACCCCGACGTTCTCTCAGACAAGTTCTAACCCCATTCATTGTCATTTTTTTTTTTCACCTGGCCCTCGCACTACGCTTACCGTGCAATTTTCAATGAAAGTTTTCTCCGTGCCAGGAATTGTACATTAACCGTTCAGTAATAATTTCGGAAAGCTTTCCATATTTCGTTCAAGTAAATTTTTCTTGGCAAGGCTTCTTTTTAATTTAAATACACAATACGAAATACACAAATTCCTCACCTTTGTTATGTAAATTGCGTATCAGTCTATACTGCGTTAATACAGCCGTCAACGCGAGCTTCATTTGATGCAGTTTTATATGGGAAACGTTAGAAATTCCACCTTTTTTCAAATGCTCCAAGATGGAGTTTCGTTTTTAGCGTCGGCTAGTCTGAAGATGTCGATGGGAAACGAACATTGCTGCGACGTGACGCATCGTGGATGCCTTAAAAACAGGTTCGTGTAATGAAAATCTTTATGAGAGTTGTGGAGTAATCAGTCAACCGCGCAATCTCCTCTGTATCTCTTTTACTCCACGCTTCTTCGTCTTTGCGCATTCTATTTTCTCTATTTTCGCCACCGTTTTTCGTTCCGTTCTGTGCCCCTTCATTCAGTTCTTCTCGCTAGAAATGCAGAGTTTATTTTTGACGAGTCACTCTATTTCAATTAATCAGCGAAATAAAGTATCGACAACGTTGTTGATTTCGAACAATAATTTAACTTAGAAGATGACAGAATCATCGACTGCATGGTATGGCAATGTGATACGATTATCGTTGACACGAGTGAACGTTCCTAATTATAGTAAACGTAGTTATTATGATCCACTGCTTAACTTGGAGTTGGTTCAAATATTTGAACAGCAAATATGATCGAACATTTCTTTAATAACACAAAATACTATTTTAAATTACCAATCAGCAATTTTTCAAGTAATTCAATGTGTGTGGAATTGAAAATTAACACTAAAAATATAACATCTCTTTTAAATAAAATTTCATCGGTACTATGTTTGCAGCACAAAAATCATCGTGCATTAAACATTCGCTTAAACAACGGAAACATCGAACAATGTATCGCTTGGCTGTGTGATATACGATCAAGCTTCAGCCTTCAATAATACGTATTATCAGTGTTAATTATCACGCTGGTGCACGCGTATTCAGCGCAAATATCGCGGTGTATATTTATAAATCCACAGCACCAGCTACTAATGTATAACACGCGGTTTCTCTTCTTTTCACTGCGAAACCCTGAAAACTGAAACACTCGTGGATCTTTTCATTCGATTAATTACATCGATCGAGCGAGTTCAGGAAATTTGATTCTTTTCGTTCCGTCTGGCGATTAAATAGTATCGGTAGGTGATATAAATCGCCGCATGCATATCTTTCCGCCAATCTGCTGCACGACAAACAACGTTTTATAGCTTGATCAGCTTCACCAATGAAGCTTTACGTTAAATTCATTCAGGCGAACGACTTAACATAACCAGAATTGCAGCGAGTTAATAATTACGTCAGTACGTATCGAAGCCCAGGCATGTCCTACCACGCACGGTATAGACTACTTAAACGTCTCGCGAAGAGAGGACGGTACACAATGATTTGGTACTTCAGCTTTTATTATATGTGACATAAGTATTGATTTTAATAAACCATTATTATTATTAATATCACCGTTGTCACTTGCATCATCGTTTCAATAAAAAATGTGCGGATCGGTAGTATTACAAAAATATTCCACTGGCAATGAAACAGTCGAAATCGGGGCAGAAATATGCGTACACATTTATACGCACAATTCTCCAATCGTTTCATTACAAAATCGTACGCCTCCCCAAATGCTCGGAAACAGGAGAAACTCGACCTACCAGGCAACATTCCTTCCGCCGCACACTCCCAGCAAAATGAACTTAAACTTGCGTTCCTCATACACTTCCAACGCAGCGCGGCAACAAAATTCTGCCTTATTCAATTACCAGCATTCCCAACTGCCGTTCACCACGGGCGAACAAACCTATCAAGATACAGCAATGAACGGTGTCCACGACGCGTTACCTCGAAGCCCCCGTTGAACAGCAGCGGCTGGATGTAGAATCGGAGGCGTCGCGTCGCGTCGCGTCGTTTCCGCCTACCGAAACCGCTCGTAAATAAAGTAGCGCCGGCTAATTCAGGTGTGATACGGTCCACGGGCAGATATACATAGATAACGGCGACAATTTACGGTTTTGAACGAAACGCTCCGCGGCGGAACGTATCAGAAGACGCGAGCTAAGAGGACGACACCCACGTATATAAATAGTGGACGGAAGCGTGTGGTCCTTTCGAGCGGGCAGAACTGTTGACCTATGACACGCACGCTATAAACAATCCTCTGAAGCAGTAAATGGATATGTGCTGTTATACGGCGTCGAGTTGAAAACTGAGCCCGGCTGGTCGACCTGGCGCTCTCTCTCTCTTTTTCTCTCTTTCCTTTATTTTCTCTCCCTTTCTCTCTCTCCCTCTCTCTCCCTGGATGACTGGCCAGAGTCCCTTGCGAAACGGTTATTGGATGCACGCCATGCTCCTGTGCCAACCCCGGAGCTGTTGGTAAATATTTTTTGTCCTGACGAATAGATTTTCTGCGACAGCACGCGGCAGACGCGACCGACCACGAGCCTACACGGAAATTCATTCGACCCCCCGCCAGTCATCGACGCTCCTCTGGGACCATTGATAAATCTTTCCACGCCAATCGCAACCCCGCGACGCTTAATTAACTCTGATCGCCGCTCGTTTCGCCGATCCTGATTGTTTTTCCTTCGATATTTCGCCGTGGCCGATGCTCGCCGCTTTTCTGCATCGAAATATTGTTAATCGAATGGTGGAATTTTGCACGAAGCGGAGGAATTTCTGTTGCTGGAATTAAAGGATCGCCGGGGGTTGCGGTTTCGATTGTGCCCGCCTGCGAGGGGTTTTTTTTTTATTCCGGGGATTTGATGGGGATTCGGATCGCGGTGTACGTGGAAAAGTTTCCTAGATTTACCTGCAGGAATTATGACAATTTTGTGTACACTGACGAGTTAGATGTGCAGGCATGGCGACGTGTACAGGTCTTGTGCTAATTGGCTTAAATAGTTAACAGCAAACTATAAGTCAATTGTTCGAGGGAAAACAATTTTGTGCAGTTTTATTGTAGATACATAACAATTCGGGACACGCGATACTTCTGCTGTGATCGAATAATTTGGAAGCGGGATAAAGTACTAGTTAAGTGAAGTATGTCGATGTTAAATGGTAACATAGGTAGCTTCTTGCACAACAAGAAGTGCAAAGAAGTTTGGTAAGCTGAATTAATCCGAAGACTTCGCGAAGAGATCAAAATATTAATGGATGCTGCGCGCTTCCAATTAAAATAATGGTCGTTTTAACGTTACGCTTCATCAGCGGAAAAGGAAACTTGTAAAATGACCACAGCTTTTTCATTTAATCACAAAAAATGTGGCTTTTGATCTCGCCCCCGTTCCAATATCTCTATAATGCATGCCGCGTTAGATTTCGTTCAGTGCATTAAGTGTACGATGTAATCGAATTCGATTTTCACGGGAAATTATTTAAGTATCGTTTCCGGTAATATTATTACAGGGCAAATCGCATTCTTCTCAATCGGACGGCTTCAAAGGGCAGCCTACTTTGAACGGCCTTTGGTTAATTCAATTTTTATTCTCTGCGGTTTCTTTGTGCACGCGTCCAATGCATTTTACATAATGAACACGGAAAGCTACTCGACTTTTACTGTGGCCGTCGTATCCAATAATTAGACAGCAAATAAAGTGTTTAGTAACGCAGCGGAACTCCTTTTCCGTTTGTAATACCAATTACGCATTTCCATTATCGAATTCTTATGAATATTAACATTAACGACTTTATCATCGAAATAATTAAAATACAGAAGTGGCAATTTATAAAGGGATAGTAATAATGAAAATTTAATTAACTCCCAGCCCTCCCCATTTTCATCCCTCAACATTTCAAACTATTACACAAATTGCCTTCTCGTACAATATAATTACAACGATCCGTCGGAAACGCACAAAGACCCATCCAAATTTCGCCCGTCCTAATTAACGGAATTACAAAAAAATAATAATAACAACAACACCAAATCTGTAACAAAATCTACACTTTAATTACTCGCCGCGCCGAAAGACTTGACTCACCTCGCGCGTCCAATACCAAACCCGTCCCGCACCACCCACAACGTTTCCCGAATAACACCTTTTACCCATAAATAAATCGCCACGTGTTCGCCCCCCCCCCCCCCCACCCAAAAAATAACATCGATTTTTCGAAGCGTCCAAGCAACCGTTATCAAGATTAACCTTTTCAAAAGCGACGACGCCCGTTCGAACGAACCTGTCGATTCCCGCGAGAAGATTCGAACCTTTGCAAGAAACGGAGAGGAAAGTGCACGGCCTCCGGTGCATGGTCTCTTGGTCAGATGGATACGTACGGCGAACGAGTGGGGGTGGCCTGGCATGGCGCGGCGGCTTGCTTTACAGGAGCGAGTTACACGCGGAGATCTTCGTAAGCTGTAAGATGATACTTCTCGTTGATGAGACCGGGACGAAGATCCCGCAGAATAAGGTTGTACGGGGCATGGAACGGAAAGGGTGGGCAACATGCACGGCGAAACTTTTGTTATTAAGAGTGAACCGTGAATCCCGGCGGATAGGAGGAACGACGACTGCGATCGCGTGTATTAGGAAACGAAGCCACGGGGTTCGTCGTAACTCACTCGCGTTATATAGCGAGTTAACTAAGCAGTTCGCGTTTCAGAAACGTGAAACGATAACGCACGCATAATACAAACCGCGCGGCGCGGGGCGGCCGGAAACGGAACGCCGTAAAATAGTATCTTCGGCCGCGAACACGATAAATTTCCTGCTTTCGCGTTTAAATTACCCGGCGCACAGTTCGCTGAGATATCCGCGTTTCGGCTCGATATGCTGCCCCTCGCGAGTAAGATATCCAGGTGTATTAAACGCTTTACATGCCCGCTTATCTGCCGCGTAACACGCACGTACGCACGCACGTCTTTGCCGGCTTACGGCGAGCTTTTTTATTGCGTTCGACGATGGGCAGAGGTGTGGTAGTGAATGGATTAATTTGAGAGAGTTGTCGGGAACGGGTATGACGCGGCAGGGTGGACGGAGGTGATGTAGATTTATAGGGATGCTGCGTATGCTTGAATGTATTAGGTCTATTCATGTATGTACAGTGGGTGTAAAATGTTTCAGACTCGACGGTAATTTTTATGCATCTTTTAAGCAGGAGTTTATTAAAATTACTTTTTGCGAAAGAGTTAACAGGTGGTACTTAGTAATAATCTTATTAATATCAGCGATATAACAAAATTACATTTAGGCTGCAAATTTTGGCAACCATATTTTATATATATTTTTTCTGCAGATTTTAAGAAATTCTCTATGTTGGTTTAAGTTTAGGGCAGAGTAATTGGTAGTCTGTAGAGTGAATGAAAGGGATGTTGATTTATAAGGACTTTACAAAATAATTTAATATCTAATATATTTTCGTATTGAATGATTTAATTGAATGCCATATGAAGGTGGTGCTTCTTTTATTTCCTTAATCTCAGAGGTTTGGGTTGGTCTGGAAATTACGAAATTCTGTTAATATTGGCGGATTTTAAGGTTTCCTCTTCTTAAAGTTCGAAGGGAAAATAATAAAATAGGCTAGAGTTCGGTAATTTGGCAGGGTGCATAAGATAATAGTGCATAAGTCACAATGCAATTTCTTTGCTACACGAAGGAAAAGTATTCGCAATGAACAATCGTCCACAAATTTGCAATATTTCAAAGCTTTATGTATTAAGACAAAATATTATTGTCTCCAAATAATCCGAAATAATAGATGTCAATTAAAACTTATTCTAATCACACGACTGTATTAAGAACTACAAACGGGCAACTTCTGTTCGTAATAGTCAATCTGACGTCGTAATTGACCAAATATATTAACAAACACAGCCATCGAAGGTTCATGCCAAAACGTGCTAATAACACAAAAAGCATTGCCCACGATAATGCACCGTCAAACAAGTCGTTCGCTTTAACGACCAGTATAAACGACGAGCGCATCAAGTTTAACCTCCGTTAGGCGCAATCATCCGCAGTCCGGCGAATCTAGCATGAGCATCAGGAATCCAACCGCGAGTTTCCTTCTCGTCGCATAGCAGATCTATCTTTCTTCCAACACGTCCAGTACGAATCGTTCCGAATCGTGTCGTCCCGTTTCAAACGAGAATCGTAGCCGGCCAATAACACCGCGTTAAAGCAACATTTAAAAACTTACTTTAAAACTTACCCCCTCCCCGCCAAGGTGCTTTCTCCTCCCCCTTTTGCCCGGCTTTTATCGCACGTTCGCCCGAAGATAATTCTCACAGGCGACGGCAATAACGAGAACGTTCGTGCACGAAACAATGCGCCCCTATTCACGCTCGCTGTTTCCCCTCGAAACTCATGCAAGAGGCATAGACTCACGGAACTTCTGCGACATGTGCGTTTTCCCGTTTAATTAGAAAATTGTCCGCTTTCTTGTTACGATTGTCTTTGACGACAAAGCGAGATCGTTTCGTTGCACGGGCCCCGCCGATCGCGTACCCGATCGATGAGATCATAAAACACATCAACGTGTTCGAATCCACGAGAAGATTACGCAGCGAGCGGTGGCGGAAATCGGCGAGACCGAAAGGAAATTAATAGTTCGTCCCGGATGTTGGTCGTTCTCTACCGCAGAGCGTACCGCAAACGTTAAACCGTAGACTCTCGCCTTCCATCGCGGAGAATTGAAACGCAACGTGCTCCATGACGTGCACGCGCCCATTTATTTTCGATTTCCATTGCCTCGTTGGTCGCGGTATATCTGAGAGACACATTTTTATAGCGATGCCGGCTTAAGTAACGAATTGTTTTATTGCGCCTTTTATTACTAATTAATGGAAGGGAAATATTTGAGGCGATTTCTATATGGATTGTTCGGTCTTCCAGATCTTTGTCCAGAGTCGTAAATGATGCATAAATCACTTTCATTAAATATTGGGTGAACAGGTGTTGCAATCCTTGTTAGTTTTGTGCGAATTTTCTTTTTATTTCGTTAGAATATAATTGGTGTGTTCGTTATGATCAAACAATATAAGAGAATAGTACTTTCCTTTTATTTCAATATTGCCTGCAGAGTACTTAATTTATTAAACTAATGGGCAATAAACAAATGAAATGGGTAGCATAGTAATTAAAAATATGAATCGAGAACATGGATTAGGCATTAAATAATGCAATATTATTTTCACCCTTCCACACTCATTATAATATTATTTTATTGCCAGTTTGGCATCGTTTTATTACCAACCATTGCTCACTTCTATACTACGACAATGTTTAAGAAACGTCGAAATAGAAACCGCACTGCGCACAGTATTAAGAAGCTAAAGGTTAAGTCCGAGCAGAGGTCTCGCAGAACTTGTAGACGAATTAGCTATAGTGACGCAAAGTGAGATAAGAAAAATGCATAAAGAAATGAATAGTCATTGAGGTGAATAGAGAAAGTGAATAGACACTTCGCATGCATTGTCCTCTATTATACTTCATTTCGAGCGGAGCCATTCAGAGACCTAAGTAGAGATTTCAATAACATCGATGCTAATTACAGGTGTATTTACTATAAAAAAATATGAAAACCTGGCTATATTCAATTCGCCATTAAAATCCCACGGAATGCCACAGGATACCATTCCCGATCAAATCCTCCAATTAAAATCGAAAAAGGAAAAAGGAAAATTAACTCGTCCAAAAATCAACGAGTAGACGAGCAAAAAAAACCTTGAGAGCTCCTATCGCCTTTGTGATCACAGACCGTTGGCAGAATCCTTGCGAACTTCTCTCTCGTCGGTTCAATTCTCCCACTGCATGCATTCGTGCGTGCGTGCGTGCGTGCGTGCGTGCATGCGTGCGGCAAGGATTCAGCCGAGATGAGTTCCTAGAAATGGCGTGCGGTATCATCCCGTTCCATCCTGCATGCCGTCAGTTGCGTAGGTGATACAGACACGCACGGTTCCACGCACGCAGCGCACGCACGTCCGTGCGTGCGTGCGTGCGTGCGTGTCCGTGGCCCGGCCTCGAACAACAAGAAGAAAATACCGAGGAAATAAAGGCAACCCGACCGAGAAAAAAGACCGAAGCGAAAAAGAGTCCGCAAAAATAAACGAGAAGAGAGAGAAGCAGAAACTCGAAACGGTAGAAGGAAATCAGGAACTCGACGATTCTGACGAAAGGGAGGGGAAGAGCGATTTGAACGGTAGAGTTGGCAACACAGGTAAAACAGCCCACCAGGTAGGTTCTGCCGTCAGTGGCGGCGCAGGCGATGCGAACGAGAGGAAGGACTCTGGGAACGACGTAGCGAAGGTGGATGAAGAGGAGGTCGGTGGAGGCCGAAGGAGAACGCTGGCAGAGAAGCAGCAGGAAGAAGAGCAGGAGGGGGTGGTAGAGGAAGGCGAGCAGGCTGGTGCAGAGTGGCTGCGGAGGGAGGGGCGGGTAGAAGGGCAGCAATCTCGCGGTAATCTAATTTCAGCGTGCGGAGGGTTCTAGGAACGCGGCGTGACATTAGCGAACCACCTTCAGCATCGTCCGTTCGTACAACTGTCCTCCTCTTTCTTCCCTCGCCATGCTATCATCCCCTCTTACTCTAACCACCATCGACAACCTCTGTCCTCTCTTATTCCACCTACCGCACCGCGATTCCCTCCTCGCCCCGGTCCCCACCCCCATCTCTCTCTCTCTCTCTCTCTCTCTGTAACGTCTCCGCTCTTACGCCGAGGGAGGCTATCTCCTCGTCTAGTTACCGACGCCGAATAAAGTGGTTCGACGTTTACGTCGACCCGGGCTAACGGGTAATCCCGCGCCCACCCCCTCTTACACGCCGCTGTCCTCTTCAATCCGCTATCCGCCCTCCTTTCTGCCCGCGTCTTCGTCTGACGAATTTTCCGTTCAGCCTATCCGCGAAACCGAGACACGCCAGATAGAGGAATTCTCCTACCGAACGGGTGAACAGGTGCACGCATCGGCGCCGATTTCTCCAACCGAACGATTACGCGGAACCCCGTGGCAAGATTAGGGACGAACGGGCGAAACGTCTTCCCGTGGCAGATCCCGACCACCGGTGTCGTCCGCAGGATGAACGATCCCCGGCGAGCCAAGCCACGTGAATTACGTAACGAGCTGTCGCGGTGAACTGTAACGTGGGATCGCGCGTGCGTTCGCGGAGCTGCTGTTCAAGTGAACTCTTCTGCCGGGGAGGCCTTAACGAGCCATCACGTGAGATGTTGGCCACCGATACTCTAACGAGCGTTCTTGGTTAAACGGGGAATTGAGAGGCGTTCGATTGTATAATAATATCGCACGGCGGGCATAGATTCTTCCGCGACAGGTAGATCGAGACGGATGCCGTCTTTAATGGTGACGGCGGGTTTTTGTAACGACGGGATGGTAGATCACCGGAAGGAATACCGCGACGGTGTATCAAGTTCAGCGGGTTCAAGAGTCCTCGGTTACGGGGCTGGAGAGTTACGAGGCTGAAGTTTTTACGCAAGTTTCGGAACAATGTCCACGGCGTTCTTTCTTGCGTTTGACTTGGGACGGCGCGCGGCATAAACATTTTTATTGTTGAGCTCGCTCGCGGTTTACGCGGTTACCTCATTAGTATGTTTGCGGGAAGTTTGTGGATTTAAAGCTGGATATGTTGCGCGCATATTAATTCTGACGATTTCGTCTAACACCGGTGAATTTACTCTCGTGCTTTCTTCTGGATACGTTACACAGTATGATATTTCGTTAGTACTTTTTATCATCCCACTGGCCTCATTCTGGCAGCAGATTCTTAAGTGGCAAGAAAGTGATGAGTCGCATTCGTGTGTCAAACCTCGGCCAAACCTTTCAGCTTATTCTAGCCTCTCGCTGCGGCAGATTCTGATTTGGAAATAGTCGCACGTGCAATCGTTGAATTAGTGCTCCGAACAGTTAGCAATTCAAAACCTAAATGCAAATTAAAACATTTCGCATTTTAAAATAATATTGTTATACATTCGTCTGCATCGGAGGACACGTGGGATTAACTGAACGAGATTTAATATGAAAATAAATAACTAATAATTTATTTAAAATACCACCGTTTCGATAATACTGTAGCATAGATGTACTCATTTTTAAAAGAGAGTATATGAGAGGGAAGGATCGCAGTAATGGCGGACGCACGTTCATATCTCTACCAGGCAGTTAGATAATGTTGATTAGGCAGATGGACTCCTCGAGTCGCTTTATGTACCTGAACGACGAGGATTCCGTGAATGTAGGCGCTAAACCCTGCATTTCCTGTTCAGCTGCTCCTCTTCCATCTGCTGCTTGCCGACGCGATTCTATCCATTAAGAGATGTACGCACCTACGTCTAACCATAGCGTACACATTTTCTTGCGCTAATTGCAGGCTGTATCGAGCATCGTGAATCAGGATTTTATACCGTTAATGGCATTTACTGTTGTTCGTTGCACCGATGATATCGCCGATGATCGGGAAAGTGGTAATTAACAAGTAATTCGCTTTCATTCAAGAGAGTTCAACGAAGTTCGATCTTACGTCATAGATTGCATTGAACCGAACACAATCGAATCGTTTCGGTGGACAGCTGTAAACATATTCATTGAGTAATGCCAGATGATAACGCGCATGCGTAGACTTGTGAAAAATTAAGTTAACATAATAAAACAAATTGCTCTGTATTCCTACTATACACAGATTAATTATACAGCAGCTAGAAAATAAATTTCACGTTCGACAATTATTTTCATTATTTCTCGATTTAATTTTGACGTACAACTTTATTCGCATATTCTCGCAAACTTTATTCGCATATTCTCTTAAAAGAACTTCAACTATTTACGAGCGTTCTACATATTTGCAACATTCACCTGCAACAACCTCTCCCCGAATTGAACAACACTCCCCCAATATTCGATACAATTGAAACGTGTCGAATATTCTGCAAAATATACGAAGCACATTATGTACGTACGCTGTGTACGTGGCGCGAGAGTTCAGGAGCTAATCTTCGACCGGCTATACAAGCGTAAACGGCAAACTTTAACACCTTACAGTACCAAACAACACAATATTATGCGCGATTACCCGGCAATATTGCCAACAACCCCTACCAAATACATCATTACACGAGCCAGGCATCAAGCACATGCGAGCTTTAACCAACGCCGCAATAAATATTGCCCAGCGTCTCGCGTTCTCCCTGTACGACCATAAACGACATTTACAATCTCCTCGAGCAAATATCCCTCCGTTGCGACGTGTGTGCTGCGGCAGGAACGGTAAATCGTTTCCCTGGAATCATTAATTCGTCGCAATCGACTAGAAGAGATTAGTTCCGGGAACACGCTGGACTTCTCCAAACTCGTGGCAGCTAGCCACGTTGCGTAATCGAACGACCCGATGAAATCGAACTCGAATTGAAGCGAGTCATGAAGGAAAGGATGCTTCCCGGGGCGGGGGGGGGGGGGGGGGGGGGTGTCTGAGCTTCACCTTCGACGAATTGTACTGAATAAAAAATGG
This sequence comes from Nomada lathburiana, assembly GCA_963667235.1. Lineage (NCBI taxonomy): Eukaryota > Metazoa > Arthropoda > Insecta > Hymenoptera > Apidae > Nomada > Nomada lathburiana. Next base: position 6,012,919 of record OY763905.1, read on the forward strand.
TGCCCCAGATCTTCGTCATAGGAGGAATTTCATTCGTTCATTTAGATCTAATATGCTGTAGTATTCTGTTTCTTTTCTTTGGAAATTGACTATCAATTTTATGTGGCTACACATTTTTTCTATCGGTCGGACAAGGTACCGTTTCAAGCAAGGTAGATCTATGCCCTCGATGAACAGAAGAGTACCTGCAGATTTTATTAATATCGAAGAGCTGATACGTATATGCACTTGAACACTCTTGTTTATTGTTCGAAGTATAATTTATATAAATAATTGCAGTATTGATTATTTGATATATTATTGTGGAGAATGTTTATATCAAATTTCTAGCGCACAGTTGTTGTAACATCTGAAAGCGTCTAATTATCAATGAATCAACGATATATTAGTTCGACACAGTCGTTACTTTGCAGGTAAATACCTTTATTAACGGAGTGTCTCCGCACATCTTCGAAACTTGATCAGTTACACAGATGTACTCAAGTCACAAGTAACTTTCAAGCGCAATTCCTTAGCTCAGAATCCAACGGAAAATATACTTTGGATAATAAACGGTTAGCAGCTTCATTGTCTCGCCGGCCCAGAGCCGTCTCTCTATCATACAATAACCGACATTAGCGTAACAGCCGCATCCGAATAATCAAGGACCAAAAGAAATCGCGAGCGTCTTCCGAATCCTCGCTGCCTCGAATTTCCGCACCCCCCTAATCTCTTCCATGTCCCCAATCTCCCAACCAAAGGACATAATAGGGTAACGGAAGATAGAGCAAACGAAATCCGAACCCCTCGCGTTCGCGCCTAGGGCTCGCCTCTAAAGGATTATTAATGCAGAGTTAAGGAGGGGTACGCGAGTTATCGTGGGGGCAGCGTGTCTCCTCGTTGCCGTTTCTCCCGTGCCGGAGGTTCACGATTCTCGCGTGACCCGTGAACTCTCGCACGTAACGAGAGCTCTCCCCCCCGGCTGCCCCCATCGCCGTACCAAGACCAACACCGTCGTGCACCAACGACACGTTCGTACACGCGAGATCGGTACTACGGTGCCGTACGGTGCCGTGCAGTGCCGTAGCAAAGGGGCCACGGTACCCGTTGCACGGACTCATTCCGTGGAAGCGAGACTTGCTCGCCTCCGGCCCTAATAAATTACCCCTCTCGTGTGCATCTTCCTCCTCTTCGCTTGGACCACGTCTCGACCGTTTCAACCACCACGCCACGAGGTGCTACGCGCGGGGGACCCTCCCCCGTCTGTCTGACTACCCAACGTGTACCCCTTACCGCGTACATGCAGCGACGCTGCCTATTCAATTGCCGCGACAGTGTGCACTGGTCGATCTGTGTCGATACTCTTTCTCCTCTCCGCCCTTGGCACTATCTCTGCCAATCGCGCCCTTGTTCCTTCGGCTCGGGCTACCCCCTTTGCCGGTGCGTACCCGCGGGGTGCTCTTGATGGAATCGAGGGTGAGAATTGCGAAGGGGTCGAACGCGGGACGCACCGGTTTTCACGGAATCGAATTACTCGATTTGGACACCTTATTTTTCTGTCTTCGCAGATCAAGGCACGCGTTCTCGGCGCCCAAAGTTCAAAGGGTTTTAATTATTTGCGTGGACACAGGGGGTTGCATCGCGTCCTTTGCGTTTTATCCACCGAAGCGTAGGCAATTCCTTTCCAAGTACGTCGCACGTTTTCATTTCTCTTTGCCCTGCCCCTTCTCGCCTTTCCACTTTTTTGCGTGTAACCTATCTTGAAAGTGGTTTTCCAGCTGTTTATTTCGTTTCTATTCCCTTGTCGTTTTTATCCCCCAGCTTACGAGGAGTGCGTTTCCCGCAAGACGTATACACTCTATCCGCATTCTCTTTCCTCGACCTCCTTCCAACTGAGCTTCTTCGTCACGGTCCCGCGCGGTTTTTCAGTCTCTCGTGTTCCCCCGTTTCTACGTTTCATTTTCTCCGCATCGTATCCTTTTATTCCTTTTATCTATGCGTCTAGGTGTCTTGGAGCCAAGCGTATTTCCTTCTGGCAAACGTGGCCGACATTTTCGAAAGGGAAGCCTTGCCAAAAATCGTCGAACGATCTGCCGCTACGGTCGAATTAAATTCCGTCCAGAGACGAGCTTTTTTTCGTCGAAACATGCGAGACTCGCCATTAATATTTCAAAATTATCGAACGAATTGGAACGGAATGGAGGTTCATAAATCCTAACGACAGACTAGGGTACTGTCCGGTAGGTCTCGAGTGCCGAAGAGTTTTACGTTCAATGAAAAAAAATTGCAACCTTCGTTTGAACAAAACCTTCGTGGGACCATAAGAGATTTATCAAAATGTTAGTAATAGTATGTGAGATGTATCATGTGTGCAATTTATAAATACATGTCGACTATTTGCACACAAATGTATGTGTAAAAGTATTTACAGAAAACGACGAGTGAATGGAAAAAGTACAATGTATTTCACACAATTCTAAAATAATTAACACCATCCCTCGCATATATCAAGCCAAGTGTTACTTTAATAAATAAGGAAACGGTATGCTTCGATGTTGGACCAGATTGATGCAACTTTCGTATCAGTGTTACAACAAAAGCGTCCACGAATTTAATCAGCAAACTTTGTTAATGAACATACAGGACGAAGTGGCAGGCAAAGGGGAGTCACTGTTGAGAGTGTTCAAATGTATAGACAGACTCAAGGATGTTGCCGGCTTGATGGCGTTCGAGTTGTTTAAGAAAAGAAGCAAATCAACCTTCATTAAATTCGAAACGAGAGTCCATTGAATCGATCGCTACTCAGGCTCGTTAACTATCGCGGAATGCTTCGAAAACCGGTAGTTCCTTGCGGGCCGAGTTTACTCAAGAGTCCCTTGTCCCAGAAACGTTCTTAGCTGGGGGGGATTCAAAGTTTTCAGTCGGTGGCCTTCTTCCTTGGTTGACTTATAATAAGCTGATCGCACGTTCCAGTTTCTCAGCAACGAACACTTTTCCCACCCACAAACCCTCTTCCCGTTTCGCCCCACCCACGCCCTTCGTTTTAAGAAAACTTCCCTATCGATGGAATCAATAGGTGCTTGTCCAACTTCGCAGGATCGCCCCGCTGAGCCACGCTTATTAAAATTTTTACAGCAACTTTGACGTTACGTTCTTCCAAGGGCCGCGGGAGCGTTGCCTGTGATCGAGGGTAACGAGTTGCAGCGTTCAATATTTTTGATAGGGCACGACGTTTGTCGAACAGTTTCCTTCAATTTGATTTGTTTCGCGTAATCTTTGTAATATTATACGTATGACAAACGTGCATTGTTGTAGCTAAATAATGTAACTAATTCTTACTCACGTCGGTCACATGTTCACAATACATCACATAACATGTTCATCATCTCTGCAGCTTTACTGCTGTACAATAATCAACCCCCAAGGGCGATTAATTATAATTCATTCCTCTTACTAATCGTACGCAATTAAGAAAAAGAATATTAAAATAGTAATCATAAAAGTACAAGCAACGGTCTGCAAACACTTTTGTCGAGAAGCAACACCACCACCACCCCTATGGAAAGGGACGAAATGCTTAAACGAATCCCTCTGTATCTGCCTGCAGACTTGCTCGGTCTCGGTGTGACACAAAAAAAAGACGTTCGAACGAAACAATTCGAACTGTTCGGTATCAGCGGCGCGTTAAATCATGGATGACCCGGCTCTCGCCGAATTGATTTCCATTCCCAGGATTTTATCGGCCGGAGGGTTCGAGGAAGATCTCTTTGGTCCGTGGTGCGCGCAACGTTGTGCAGCGCGGTACGCCGTATCGAGGAATACGTGTATATAAATGAGACATGTATATCGACGCCATTGTTCTAAAGTCGTGACAGCGTCGGGTCAGGAACGCGTGTTTGGCTCTGGCTTCGGGGGCCCAGAAGGCTACTTTTGCATTAGCATACCCCCGTCGGCGTCCTATCTTCATGATTCTCCTTTCTCTCTATCGGCAACTTAATCTCCCCCGATAAGGCTCGGATGCCTAACAATACCAACGCTTTCGCCGGAGGAAATCGACTTTTCGTCAGTTACCTTTTTACGCTCTTTTCACTGCCGGATTGTTTTTTCTCTTCCGCCAGAAATCGTGGCGCAGATTCGATTGTTCCTGGGGATCTTCGGTGAAGCTCGACCGTGCGACAGATTCAAGTGTACGTATGAAATACCTTTTCATACAGGTGTTTTAATCGAAGTGATTCATTGACATATAGGTAGAATGTAGATTGGGTGTTATTTTTGATTAGTATTGGTAATTTTTGTCTGGATTCTCGTACGAACGAAGTGGAATCATTAACTTCCTTCGATTGCCTTCGCTTCATACCATTCCTGCAATTTTGTGAATTTTACCGGGCGGCCAATTTTTATTGCTCCCTTGATTGGTCGATTATATTTATCGTTTGCATCCTACTCTTTACAAGTTACAAATCACATGTTAAACATTTTACACTGCACAGCATTTTCTCTAAACGTCCTGCGCATTGTATATGAAATAAAATACTTACCATTTGTTGCTAACAATTGAAGACCCTTGATCAAGGTAAACTTGACGTCATTTTGTCAAATTGTCACGAAGCACCGGCCTTTATTGTTTATGGAAAGGAGGTTCAGGAATAAACGGGATGGGCATTAAGTTGATTCACCCACTTACCATGAAATTCCTTTTGATTTATAACCCGAACGAGTGAATTGGATTACCGACGAGACCGGCGTTCAATTTATTTCACCATCGTTTACCTCGACGAGTGGAAAAGTGGCTGGTCGACAATTCCGAAGTTCGTAGATAAAGAAAATTCTCTCCTGTCGTAAACTTCTGCTTGTTCGTAACAATATCTCCAATAACAGGAGTAGAAAACACTTCTGATATTTTATCACGACAAGAGACATAGAGTACCTCTATTGAGTGCAATAGCTATTTTGCGTTCCAATTGAACTTATCGATAGTAGCAGTAATTTATTCGCCATTCGCACCCTCGACATGGATTAAATCGAATTATTCGCAAGGGAACAGAAATATTCGCAAGCAGGCTGGAACTTTTTCTTTGCGTTAAAGTAAGGAATAAATTGCATCGTTTTTCAAACTATACAATACATTTTTATTAATACTTCGCGTATCCTGTATTAATCTTCACTGTTTAGCGCTGCACAGGAACAATTCAACAACGCGTATGTAATTAAATATTTTATTTCATTTCTCAAGAAGCGACCATTGTAGAAACTACATCTGTCACGCATAAAAATAAATTCGGAGGAAATCCGAATGGTTTTGTCAAAATAAGCGGCAGTAAAGACGCGTCAATTATTCCCGATGAATTTCTAATTGGCATCATGCTGCCATTTCTAAAATGGCGTTTACCGAGGAAACTCAAGGGGGGTGGTTTCTGTATTGCATCATGCCAGGCTGGAAGTTGCACTGGAACTCGTTGGAAACGAAGGGGAAGCCTTAGACCACGAAGGGAGCATTATACTCCGCCTTCCCCTATCGATAATGCGCGCAACACATTGGCAGTCGCATGCAACTTTTACTTTTGCGTGCTTATTCTTTTCGCAGGTGCATCTGTTCGCCGCTTCGTACCTATGCGTTCTTTTATACAGCAAACGACGACTGCCCCGCGAACTTTCTTTGTCGTTTATCATCCTTCGTAGTTACAAGGACGGAATTTCTTAAAGTCTCACTAAAGTATTCAATGATGCAGCTTTCTTCACCCTTCCGTCTTGAGTTTGCCTGATCCATTCCGTCCATTTCCCTATTCTCATTTATGCACACGTCGTCAAGGGGAATATTACATTTTCTATTTCATTGTAATTAGTCTGCTACTTACTCTTCACTTGTTCGACGTTATTGATAAATAATTATCCAGTCAATTGATGATGCGAATATTCTTTTCAATGCATTGTACAAAATTCCTAAAGTTAGATAATAATGCGTGACACTTTGCAACACTGTGCAATATCGCGGAAGAAATTTTTTCCGGTCTGTTAAATGCACAGCTTACGGAGCACAAGTTTCAGAATAATTCTAGTAACTCTGCTTGGACTCCGAGTAGTTGACCACATTTAACGCAGAACGACGAAGGGGAACTGAAACTACAGAACTTTGTAGTGTATGCATGATGTGTCATAATTCCAGGGCAGTGAAAGCAACATCTTTGAGGGACGGTTGATGATCGGAACTTTTTATAAATTTTCAGAAAGTATATTCTTACAATAGAAAACGTACGATTTACCACTTAAGCGCTTTTACTAAATTAATTTTCAAGCTCGTACAGTTGTGTTAAACGTTTGGCAAATACATAGTACAACCTATTGTTTTAACCTTTCGCCAAAATATCTTTGCAATGAATAAGCATTGAATAGCACAATATAATAAAAATTTGAGTAGGGCCTCATTAAAAAATTTCAAGTGCGATAGAAGGATCCCACAACAACATAAAGAAAGGGTTTATGGTACAGCTACTTGTTAAACATTTCGACATCGACAAAAACACTTAAAGAGTGAAATCTGAAATGAACAGAACTCTACCGAAATCCCATAAAAGTATTACTCCCTCGGTTCGCAAAACTTCCTTTCCAACATTCAATCGCCACGTTCCAGCCCCCCTAATTCAAAATCTCTCGTACCAGAACCATACTATTTCATTAACGTAACGGTTATCAACGTGAAAGGAAAACCTATCCGCCTAACCCGTTTCCTTAGAATCACAGACAATTCCACGCAATCGACATAGGTAGCGGCAATCACGATTCTCCCGTTCGCGCGGTCCAATCGCTGGCAACCGTTTAGTCCGCAGGAAAAACGCGGCACGGCTCGAATTCCGAGCGATTCCCCGCGAAAGTGTTCGCGATTTATCGTCGAAAGTTCTCCCAGTAAAAGTTTGCGAAATTTGTCCTTGAAGCCGGCGAGCTTCGTGCAACCACACTCAAATTACAATCCATCTTCGTCGCGTATATATTCGGCGGTGGTGTCGAGGGAGACGTGCCGTTGTTCGGAGGGGGGGGGGGGTTGATAAGTGGTGTGGGGTCGAGATAATGCCCGAATTTCGTGCAGCCGCTACGGAACCGCGGCGAACAGCGGCGAACGAGGCATCGGTGTCGTAGATAAGCGGAATCTCGGCAGGTTGTATTATCGAGGAGCCGGTAAAACAGCGGGACGAAAAGTGTAGGGGGCGGGGGGGGGGGCAGGGAGCGAAAAAGAGGGTCGACGGAGGGTCGAGGTGGAAGTGCAATTTTGCAGCGTAAACCCTGGCGCCGGGCCAGAACCGTGTATCACTCTGCATCGGAATTCGTTGTTCCACGTCTCGTTACCAGTCAGAGTTTTCAGCCCGCCACGCCAAACTTTTATCCCTCGTCGTCGGCAATTTAGCTGCGAAAGGTCGGAAAAGACGTCCGAAAAATTTGCCCCCACACCCCGCCCACCGTCAGCCTGTCTCTATCGTTGTGTCCCCTTTTGTCCTGTGCCCTCTGTGTCTCGTTTCACCACCTTTTTTTTTTTTGCCTACCCCCGCTATGCTTTCTTCCGGTACATCGTGAACCGACCCGTTCGATGGCGTTTCCTCGTCGTTGTTGAAATTCCGTACGGAACGACGGCACAGGGTCGACCCGAGTCGGCGCCCTCGTCGATTTCATCGCCCGCGATTTTTCTTCGACGAAGTTCGGCCTGTTTCGCGTTGAAGTGGAACGAGCCAGCGTGGAGCGAGGAACGGAGAATTCTTTGGATTCGTTGGGAATGAAGCGCTTCGAAAGACGCGAGGGGGGTGATCAAAAATATTTCCACGTGTAGGCGAATTGATTTTTATAAATATATGGATTACGTATTGTTCGTTTTAGCGGTGCAATAGACAGATATTCTTGGTAAATCGCATAGGTAGGATTAATGTGTAAGTACAGAATATATCCTTGGTTTTGATCGGTGTTTTGGAAGGATATTATTAACAGAGCAATTATCGGGCTAAAGTTTTCCATGAAAAAGACAAATGATACTTATCAAATAAAATTAATAATTTTTCTTTGGCGGGATTCAACATGTTCTAAAGTAAAAGTAAAGAAGAATTCTGGGTAAACGCATTTACTTAAAAATAATCAACTGATCGTATGGAAATCTTCGTTGCTATCAGCAAATGAAGGCGACAGTATCTAAAAGAGAATGATAACGGAAAAATCTTTATCCAAGGCCCCGCTAAAATACTCCACCGGGAGTGTTCAAGACCGAGGGCCGGGATGGAGTTTTTAAACGACAGTTGTTAGCGAATGTTAATAGACCTTTATTAAGAGATTAGAGAAGAACCGTTTAAATCAACCGTTTGAAGCTGCGTTCCAGGAAGATTACTCTTATCTGTAGAACCATCTAGACATATTTCTTTCCCACTTAATTGTATTACTAATAACAAAAATACTCGCACTATCCTATAGTTGAAACCAATATAACTCAACCAATGAGTATTCCAAAATAAAATCAACACTTATTCCATCACAAACATCTCCAAACAATCCGCCCCTTCGCAGCGAGCTAGAATAAATCCCCTTGTTGCCAAAACGAGCGAAAAATCGCTCCAACACCGTCGGCCATAACGATCTTAAGGAGTTTCTCACGGGCTCTCCATTCCTCATGTAATATAATAATGGTGCCAGCCTGACCTACCCCAATGGAGCACGCGGTGCCGACCAAGAGGGTAGATACGAAAGGGTAGAACGTAGACGGCGGTGAAGCGAGGGGCTCGAAGGGGGGATTGCCCCATCCAGGCCGACGAGTAGAGGGTCGTAAACCCCCCTACACATTGACTGTCTCGTCCTACCGCCCTACCAGACAAACCCTAACCTGCCTCACGTCTGACTGACGTTGGGCGGGTTGAAAGTAGGTCCACGTGGAGGGCGAGACCGGGGAAGGGGAAACAAGGGGGGAACAGCAACAAAACGTCAGCCCTCGTGTCATAGAGACACACTTTTACCGCGGTCCAACCCCTCTGATTCGTAACCCTCCGTCCGCTTGGTAACCCCCATCCGCCATCGGGAACGAGGGAGAACCGAAGTCGCTGCTCATTGTCGACAGAGACACCTGGCCAACGTTCCTCGACCTTTTCCCGTTCTCTCGGTTCCCCGTGCTCGTTCGCCCCTCGCTCTCTCCTCGTTCATTCTTCGACTGTTTGTGGATTAGTGCGCGCACTGCCTCATCGCCGAGGTGGCCGCGGGTCTGTCGCCATTAATGGAAACGGCACGAACCCGTGCTTCGTTTCGCTGGCACACGTTGACCTCTCGGTAGTTCGGGCTCGCTTGCGATTCGAGGAAACGTCCCGATGGTTTCGCTGCGCCGAAATGGTAATCGCCTCGTTACGTCCGCTTCTTTCGCCAATGCGAGCGAACGGCGGCCAATCGATCGGCCGCGGATCCCGGCCCGCTGCTCTGCGTTCGAAGTTGCGTGCTTGTTGCGGAATCGGGGACACCGGCATGGCAGCGTGATTATTTCTGTTGTTTTCTGCGAATTCGGGTGGAACGAGAACCGGGGAGGGGGTGGGGGTCCCGCTGGCAAGTGCTTAGGTCCGACGGGGGTGTGCATATTCGGTTAGAAATTGGGGCAGAATAATTTACGACATCCTTTGCGGGTCAGTTTTTCATTGCCCGATGTACGATCCGGGCGGCTGCATCGCACGACGTATCTTTGCGTAATAATTAAGGACGTCTCGTACAGCTTTAATCTAACTTGCGAAAAGGTGTTGTTACTGTAATCAGGGGGGGGGGGGGGAACTATTAGAGTGCTATTGCAAAGCCGCCTTGAGGTGACCAAAACAAAATCGTGCACTATTGATTTCCCGCCCCTTGGACTGACATGTTTTTATGGGAAATCGAGAGTTTGATTTTCTTTACCTCGCAGATCGTTTTATATCGCATGCTTGGCTGATCGAATAAATTATACTTTTATCGAAGTTGAGTTTTTCGCGGCGCGTTAATTAATTGACACGAGATTCCTTTTTGGCGCGTCGATCTGTCGGTTAAAAAAATTCTCGTTTACCTTTTCCCGATAGGAACCGATTAAAGAACAGAACCATTATCGACAAAAACCGGAATAGAGCTGATTGATTTAATACGACCGCTCGCGACAGAAACAACGAAGCGCAAATATTCCAATACTATTCTATCGAAAGATCACGATTAATAAATCTCCCAGCGAATTAGAACGAACAATCAATAGAGCTGTTAAATAGCTCTAACTGATATCCATAATGCGAATAAATTCCCACCGTCTATCCCACATCGGCGTAACCAATCCTCGGCTCCCCCATTGTCATCTTTTACCTCCGCCAACAAAGTACCAGCGTTACACAATCGGAACGAGCGATTGTATCAATCTCCAAGCAAACAAAAGCCACCGTGTCGTCGCTTAGAGTGCTGCTTTCTCGTGTGCGACGGGGCAAGGGCGCGGCCTGGTCGTAACCCAAAGGCCCGTGTCAGTTCGAAGAAAATCCGGCCGGCTGGTTCGAAGTTTCTACCTCTCGGCGAACCGCTCGCGCAAGTTCGTCGAACGGGCACAGGGAAGAAGCGGGTCACGACAGCGCTTTAACCCTTTCGAAGCCAACCGAGGCGATAGGAGCGTCTTGACCCGTCCTATCTCCACTTCGCCGTGCCCTATCCTCCACGGCGCAGCATGACGTAATTCCAGCACGAATCTAGAGGTTCGACCTATGAGACCTACGAGACGGATGCACGCGCTCCTCTAACGCGTCTATGTGGGTGTTAATACGTGAGAGCCTTGCCTACGTGTCCGTCACCGATTGTACGGGTCCGTGTTTGCGCGTGTACGTGCCTTGCGGATACCCTGCACCCGCGTACACCCGGGGCACATGCATGGACCACGCAGCCGACGTTCCAAGATTCGAGTGCACACTACCGCGATCGGGCCAGAGGAAGACAGACACAGAGGCGGAGAAGGTAATGTCGATGGGGTGAGTGGGAGTCGGAGCGGAGGACGGCCGCTTAGCGTAAGCTGGAACGCCGTTCTAGCCGTCAATACACTTTGCCGATGGTAGAGGAGCGTTCCATCGACTTGGTTCCTCTGGCTCCTACACGGAGGATCCTGCGGCCAACAGAGTTCTCATATCCCACGGGCCTCTGGGCATTCAGTGCCACCAGGCTCCCAAGCTCCCCGTGCTTGCTCATCCGGTAACGTCACTAACGACGACGGACATATTGGTATCGCTTGCAGGTACCCTTAAGGAGGGCCGAATTTCACGCTGCCGCACGAATTCGTGGGAATCCCCCTTTCGGGCATAAAGCTTTCGCCCGTACCCTCGTCGTTCTTGGATTCAAAGGTACGATCAGACGGGACGGACGCGGCGCAATACCGGCCTCGTGCATGTCTCTGAGCATTTTAATGGCTGCTTAGGAGCCGGCTATATTAAACCGCCTTCGCCTCGCTGATGTGGCGCATTAGTTTTCAAATAAGTCGACCTGCGCCCTCGTCCCTTTCATTTGTGGAACCTTTTTTTTTCTCCTTTTGGCTCGTTTAATTACGCGGGCGCCGTGAAAGGTCGCTTTCCAAGGCTTTCGTTTGGATGTTTCTTTTGGACTGGAAAATGTTTTGGAGAGTACAATGGGACGCGAAGTATGACGCAGAAATAGTTTGATGAAGTGGAATGCTTCGAACGGGGAATTTTTCTAGTTGCGGAGAGATTTGGCGCAGGTGATTGTGGAGATTTGATTATACTTATAATGTAATGGTATTTAAACTAATTTCATTGCAATCGAAAGTGTATTTGAAAGTGATTTGCTGAATTACAGATCTTATTGATTTTTGTATTTTACCGTTTTCCCCCTTTTAGTCGACAAAAAATGCGTTACTTTTGAAATGAAAACATGATAAAAAAACCAAAGCCCTATGTATAATACAAATTTCCCGATGGCACACATTCGGACTTAGAAATGCAGAACAACGTTAAACGTTTAAACAAGTCTGCAGTAAATATATATAATTTTTATGAAATAACAGCTGCTAGTAATTTTCATTTAGACAGTCATTTAATATTTCATATTTATGTGGAAACAGTAAAGAGGACACTCGTCGAGCATCGAAAGTGACAGGGCTCGACAAAGTTATCGATTTAATACCTCTTTTACGGATATTCGATTCAAACTTTCCTCCGCCGTTGTGTATACTCGCCGTGCGCTCATCTTGCACCCCCGTTCATCCCTCTCGCACCCGTTGTCGGCCGTTGCAGTTACCGGTACACTTGCACCTCAAGAAAGTTTCCTCGGTGTTCTGCATAAACATTACGAGCAAAAGTGAAAGTAGCAACGTCACTAAACGAAAGTTTCATGGCGAGGTAGGACAGTAGTACTTGCACCCTTGCCATCATTTAGAAACGTTTGCTCGAAGTTACTTGAATTGCGACGATTCTATTTATTACAAATTAATTCCATACCATAGAATTCTTCCAATCACTATCAGCTGCTTTAACTGCATCGATAAACTTCATTTGACCGCAAAGTGTTCGTAAGTCGATTGTAGAAGCGTTTCTCCTTTAATTATTGCTAATTTCAAAACAATGTAAAAGATGCACGAACCTTAGAATTAAGTTACAAAATTATTTACGTGTATTCAAATTGCAGAAATAAAAATAGCCAGTAGCGAGGAACCGTAGTACATTAGGAACCTAATGAATTCGGAGGGTTGCTGAAATTTAACTTTCACCACTTTCTCCATTTTTAGCCCGCTCGTCTGCACGCTAACGCCACTCCACAGTATAATACAAATTACACTACTAACATAACACCCGAACTAGAATTACCTGAAGGAGAAAGAGCATCGTTTATGGATCTATCGATCGAATTACCCCTTCGAGCGGATCGCTTCGAACAGGTCCCACCGAGAACTGTCTGCGGCCGGTCAGGGCAGTTGCCAGAAAAGATTTCCATCGTTTTTCACCGCGCTCATCTTCCTAATCTTCTTTGAGAGCTTCGCTTCGGTCGCGGTGGTCGTCGATACCGTGGCCCGCCGGCGGAATCTGCAATCCGACATCGGCTAGCCAGAGCGAGGGTAGCTCGGGCAGCGAATGGGGAGGCGTTCGCAACGGAGCTGACTGCAGTTTTTCCACGGTGAGAAATAGGGTCTTGGGGTGTGTAAACCCGGTTACTTATGGAGGCCATTCCGGTCTGCGGGCTCGCCAGCCTCCGGCTGAGGGGTTTTAAGGACTTAGCTCGACATTAGCGTCCCTGGAGGGTGAGCTAGGATGTAGTGGAGGTGGACGTGGATGCGAAGGTGGCCGAAGAGGAAGGTGAAGTTAGTTTGCGCGGAGGGAAGGAGCGAGATGGAGAAGTGAAACGATAGAAATAGAGAGGGCGAACGAATGAGAGAGAGAGGACGATATAGATCACGTGTAGGAGATATAGAAAAGAGAGAGTGAGAGGCAGTGAAGGGACAAGGTAAAGAGAAAGAGAGGATTAAAGAGAAAAACAGAGACAGAGTGAAGTACAGAAAGAGCGAGATAGAGACAGAGAGTTTCCCAGAGTAAGCTCTGGATAGGGTTGCGAGGACTGAGAGTAAGGGTGGATAGTTGGCGGCCAGGGGATCCCCGGGGGGATAGAAGAGAATCACCGTGGCAGAGGATGGGTCGGCGGCAGGAGGAGGTGGGGGATGGATGTGCGGCGATTTGGTTTCCAATCATGGGACGACGGGACGCGCCTCTATCGAGCGAGCAGAGGCCCGGCCATCCTACCCCATCCTCTCCTTCACTTGGAGCCATGTCGGTGCTGGTGGTGCTGGTGCAAACCAACCCAACCCAACCCAACGGACTCTCTCTCCTTCGTCTGCACCTCCGCGTCTCAACCAACCACCCTCCTCCTTCTCCTTCTACTCTGCTTCCTCCTCCACCTCTTCCTACTTCTCGTCCTCTGACTCCTTTACCACCCTCGGCTTGCCACCCACTGCTACCTACCGCCGTACTCTTCCTCCTTCTCCACCTCCTCTTCTACCTAGTGCTTCTCGTCCTTCTGCCTCCGTCCTTCGGTCCCCCCCCCCCAAACCACCCCGCTACAACCTTCTCAACCAGTGCAGAGACACTTACACGCATTCAGAACTTTGTCCGTCTGCCATCATCCTGTTCGATGCCGTCCCATGATTCTATCCCTCCTCCTCCTCCTCCTCCTCCTTCTTCTCGATCAGTCGTTCCGCGACCTAGGACAATTCTGAAAAATCTTAACGTTTTCGAGGGTTTCGCAGACGGTGCCGCTCTAAATTCCAGCGGTTTCGAGCTGTTTGGGAATCTCACCGCGCCACCCCCCCGTTACCGTCGACGAGGAGGAATTAGGTTTCAAGTAACTGACTGGTATTGCCGCAATTAGCCTAATAATTCCACCGTTACCAGCCTTGGTTGATGGTCTTCAAAGTTTGTTCGCATTGCTCCAATCGTTGTAGACATCGGTCCTGTAGAATTCGACTAATCGATGCTGCAGTAATTATCATTATTTTTCTAAAAGCCGAGTAGAATTTTGGCAGATATACCAATGTAGACGCAATGGCACACCGAATTATTGAAACAGAGACACCGAATGGTTTCCGTTCGCCGTGTCGCGCAATTCATTCTATGCATTACAGCTCGCGAAGGTTAACGGCGTTGTACACGCCGCGTTTTCCAAAATTATTAACCGCACTGCTTCAGACGGCGAGCATTTTCGCGCGAACATATCGCTCCTAATACCATAACCATGTTTGCGTACGGTGACAATGCGATTAGAAGGAGAATAGGGGCGAAGGGAACAGAAGCGCGATACCGAGACTTGTAGTAGCCTTAGGTGGTCTAGACGTGTCGCGTAGGTGTGACGTATAATGACGTGTAACAAGATGAGTAGCCTTCTAAAACGTGGCAAACATTGCTCACCAAGTTCCGTTTACCGGGAAACATTTAAAGGCGGTCGCGTAGAATGGCTGGGACACATCGCGAGCGCGTCTGTGTATTACCGTCTGCAACTACTTTGCGCGCATGAATACTTGAAAACTTTTCGAGGAATTTCCTAACGAACGAATGCATTACAGTCTGCCCTTGGTAATTTACTTTTCGTTCCTGCAAAATGGAGCATTGCCGTCTGAACGTGCTCGATATGAATTTTTTTCTACTTCAATTTTGGGGCGATTCACACTTGGATCAATGTGAAATTTATTGTCCTGTCTGGGACTAATTATGCTGATGCGTAATCGCGTTTTACATACTTCGAGTATTCGATTAATAACTGTGCGAATTAGGGAATACATTGTTAATTTAGTTTGGAGAACTTTCGGTATATTTGAAATTGATCGAATAATTTTCATTAAATCACACATGAATTCGTGGTACACCATGCAATAAAGCTACGCGACGCCAAACTCTTAAATTACAATGCGCAGGTTCAGAATATGATTACTCTTGAATTGTAATATTAAGTTTAATTGTGCAATATTATCAGGTTCAATCCACGAACGCAAACAGTTGTGCAAAATTTTATTTCGATATAGATATAGCAGAACGTTCATTCCCCAATGAATTCCGCTCTACATTTTGTGCATAATCGTGTGTCAAGGAACCATTGGCCAACAGTTTACTCTCGCCCGGGTAAAAACGATATACATAGACGGTGAAACCCGATTTTTTTCTCCAAGTGCATCGCGCATACCCAGTTGCGGTATTAAAAGTCTGTTGTTCGCGGGGGTAGTGAAGCGGCTGGCGAACTCCAAAGTGGTTTACATCCATCTTTCGCGGTTTAACGCAAGCCAGCCAACTTTCAACCCCTCGTCTTCCATCGTCAGGAATGTTTAATTAACGCACTTCGACCCGCTTTCCCTGGACTTCCATTGTTGACATTTTTCTGCCACGAACACCACGACATTTACCACCACCCCGGGACTATCCAACTTCCTTAATGGCCTGGTGACTGGCCCTTTCACTGTTATTAGCATGGTCGAAGTGCAAAGTTTCGTGCGCGGTGCACCTTTGAGGAAAGTGGATATTTTGGTCAGGCTTATTTTTGCATCCTTCTGACGTAAGTATGTGGCACAGTGTTACAGTGTTTGCTATTAATTATTGTTGTATATAGGAACTAATTAGATACAGCGACGAATATTGCACCTTGCAATGTTATACATTTCTGTAGATATTTAAGTGAATCATTTGCACTGCGATCTCTTTAAATTAATTTTCTCCTGTATTCGAGCATAAAGAACTTGGAGTATATAATTATGTCCATACTAAAGTAGATCGTTAAGAAACAAACCAGAAATTTTATTATTCCAAAGGGTAAAATGCATTATTATTTGATATTAGTTAGATCTACCAATTAAAAGGACATATTAATTAAAGTCAAAAGTGCACTGTATACGCTTTTCCTTGTCTTCCAATACTAACAAATGTTCCGTTTGCAAATAGAGTTTAATCGAAGAACAATTAATGAACCATTGTGCTCAATCTCTGTTTATCGCCGCAGATATAACGTATTCTCGAATCATCGATCAGTATCTATGATGGAAAGCGAGCGTGCATCGTTTATCCCGGACGAGATGCTCTTAGAGAGCTCTCATCCCCTATCGACGTCCCGGTACAACTACCCTGCATTATCGGCAATTCCACTGACCTAAGGAGAAGTCCTTCGCGAGCAAGACGCTACGAGAACGCGTAGGGTTCGAGCTGCTGCTCGAATCACCAATATTGATGCTGCCTTTACGATGTCACGCTGGAAGACGCCTCGTCACGTAAAATTCGCGGTAAAAATGCTTTTCCCCTTAGCGATACATAACCGCAAAGTATGCGGAAGTAAAAGAGAAAAAAAAAAAATGCACCGCTGCTGTTTCCAAGGGAATAAAAAGGAAAAATACTTTCAGTAGTTGAGAAATGGTGTAGATACACGAACGCAGATATCGCTGAACTAAGAAGTATCTTTGACAAACGGTTTGTGGGTGTGACAATTGGGATTTACACATTTAGACAGTTGGAATACTTTAATTAATGCTGCACGTATACTTTCGATTAACGGTAGTAAGATACTTGTAATGGCAGCGGCAATTATTTCTACGTTTCTTGGAATTAATATTAAACAAATTAGAGATTCGTAGACCGAAAGCCAGTTTGCACTGGTGTGCGTACATTCAACTTATCCCGTTAAATTTCCATGAAACCGGGGAAAAATAGTATGTGCGAAACCCCCTTGAAAAAGATACTTCCATTCAGTGGGGTTTACCTACGGGTACTTTACGAAGATTTTATATCCCCCGTTACATCTCGTCAATCTCCCTTAAAAAGTACAGAAAGAACGCAACAGTCGAGGGCAACATCGTTTCTGGATTCTTATCCAAACAGAACGGGGGCAACTTAAATTTGCCTGCTCTGTAAAGCATTCATCTGTTCCAATTGAATTTGCACAAATAAAAGATCGCTCCCGCTTCCGTTGCAACAAAAATGTTTCCCGAGCCCGTGCAAAATGCCCGAGAGCAACAAAGCAAAAGTGAAAAATAGAAGCGAAAAGAACGATGCAAACTTCAATGATACATGACACCAGCACTCGAATCGTTGTTAATTAAAAATCCGAAGAAAGAGAAAGGGAAACGATTCGAATGAATGGGGACAAGAAATCCTCTATTAAAACGTTAGCCGTTCTATCGGACATTCGTAGTTGAGGTAGTATACGAGACTCATTAAACGCGCTGCCCTCTCGAAGCGGCTTTGTATCTGCTTCTTGCCGGTATCGCGATACGATTCATCGGGGACAGTCGTAGAAGCGGAAGCATCGAGGAGGAAGAAGCACGTCGCAGTTGATAGGCAAGACGCCTTTAGAGTGCGTAGGGGTTGAGCACCCGTTTGATGCCCTACATAGCGGAGAGTCTCGGAGGCCAGAAAGGGTGGCGGTCGGGATGGTCTGGGCAGGGACGAAAGTGGCGCGAGGATGGCAGAAGGTGGGTTCCGTGGAAGGAGGAAGACGAGGATCGAGGGTGGCGGAGAAGGAGGCAGGTGGAAGGAGGTGGAGGACGGCGGGGCTCTTTGGGGCTCTGAAAATGCAGCGTAATTTGTCTTTGTCTGGCGGGGGCGAGCGCGCAGTAACGGCTAGAAGGGCGGCCCGAGGAGAAGGGTGAAGGGTGCAGTACGGAAAGGGGAGGAGGTGGTCGTGGGGTGGATGGTTGGGCGGACGGGCGGTGGAGTTCGGCGGTGAGAAGGGCGGAAAACGGGTTGAGGTAAAGAGAGCGACGGGGAGGAGGCTCAGAACGGGCAAGAGAAAGAGAAGGAGGAAGACGGAAGGGTAGAGAAATAGTGTAATAGAAAGAGAGAGAAGGAGACAGATTCCGTGCTTGACCCGCCTGGGATCGATGCGTTCGTCTGCCAGAACGCCGAGACGCCCGCGTCCTTCCTTCCTTCCTTCCTTCCTTCCTTCCTTCCTTCTCTCTTCGTTTCTCTTCTCTTCGGCTAACCCTCTTCACCCGCCTATCTTATACGTTCTCCGTCCCTCTTTCGTGCCCAGTTTCGTCCTCCGTGCTTTCATTCGTGCTGCTGACGCTGATGCTGATGCCTCTCCGCTACCTACCCGTCGGAGCTGCTAAACCCTCCTCACCCTTCGGGCGCACCACCTTCTCCGCCGCCGCCTCATCCTCTTTCGCTCTTCCCTTTTCGAAAAAGCATCGTCGTTGGCCGTCGGCGCAACGCACACGCCGTTAACCGCACTGCACAACGCGTGCAATCCGCCTCGCCGCCCGCCAACCTACCGGCACAACCTCACCCGCTTTACGTTCCGTCGTCTCCGACCCGCGCTACTCTCGTTACCCACCTCTCTGTCTGACGCCCCGTTACCTCTTCGACCCTCTTCCGCTGGTTACGACACACGTACACAGACGTGACGAACACGTGCCCGGTACGCGAGGGACGCACGCACACACTTTCACGCCGGCACGCACGTAGTTGCAGTTGTGCTGACTCACACGCGCCCGTGTCCTCTTTCGAGCCCGTCGTCTGCTACTCCTCTTCCTCCAACCGCCTCGTCCGAACGCCTCCTCTCTACCACCTACACGCCGCCTCCTTCCCTTTTCCGCGGCCGTCCCTTTTCCGCTTCGTCTCGCGCTCCCTTGCACCCTCGTTCACGCAGACCCAGGACCTACGGACCTAGGAACCGCACCCCGAATATCGAGCCGCTCTCTCCAACGTCGCCAAATGCTTTTCGGGAATGCGGTCCGTCCGATATCTCTCTTCCTCGTCGCGGCCCGGCTAACGCTCGCCTGCTGCTTGCCTGCGAGCGAGGCCGCATTTTCAGAAGCCAGCTTCCCTCTGTCCCACTCGCCCCCCCCCCCCCGTCGTCCACCCCCTCGAAAGCTCAGCGGAGATTCGTGGCTTCGCTCGGCCGCGAAACACCAATGCCAAATTGAGCGCGCTGCAATTAATTTCCCTGACCCTTTGGCCCGCTCTTTTTACTCGGCCCCTCCTCGTTTCGCGTCCGACCCCGCAGATCAAAGCCAAAAATTGATGGCTCCGTTTCGGCCGGCCGGATGAAAATATTCCGTCCTTCTGCGCAATTGATGATTTCCCATCGGAAGAAGCGTCGCGGAATCGAGCCGCCGGAAAACTGGCGTACGATACGACGGATCGATCCGACCGATTGACTGGTCGAGCATTCCGTTTCGAGGGGGTTAGGCCCGCGGAACATTGCTTGGCGGCTGGGAATCGAAGGGCCACCGTGTCACATTCGACCCGTGGTATTATCGCCGAGATCACGGTTTTTCTAGTAGACACCGGTTGGACAGGGTTCGGCGGTAAATCGGCGACGGTTGTTGGTTCTCGGTTGGAACAGAACGAATCGGTTAATAGCCCTCGCGGAATTACGTTCGCGCTTCAAGTTTTTATAGAGGACAATTCCATGTAATTGTATCTTTTCGGACGAGCAAGTGATAATCAAATATGTAACGAAGACGAACGCAAATTCGATCGGAATAATAATAAGTTCGTTTGGCGAAGTGACTCGCCGAAATGAAGATGATCAGTTTTGTCTAAATTATGAAAGAGTTCCGATCGAATGGAGGTTGACGATAGATACAAAAATCACTTGAAACTTCGTAACCCAGTCTCAATTTCATTTGATAAACAAGTGCTCGGGAACGAAGCGTGAAAAAGAAACAAGCGAAAGCCTTGAAAATTGACACTGCTCTACGTTTTCCCTGTTCGTCGCACATTCGGCCGAAGTCAATTAACTAAGTTCACCAAAGGGAGCAATCAAGTTAATCGAGCTCAATCGTCAGCGGTGTCCGGAACGCCGAGGACGTACCAAAGATAATAAATCCCCGAAATGAAAAAGTCTCGATTCCGCTCGTCGCTGCTGTCAAGATTCCGAAGCGGCGCGCTGAAAGATTCATCGGAATAAACAGCGCGCGGCAGAAAAGAGCGGCTGGCTCGCGGAGGGTTGAAGAGGGCGTAGAGGGGGTTGGAACGTCAGCGTCGCCGTTGACGTAACTTTGCGAAATACTTAATTAAATAGCGAGTCGATCCGTTCCATCGTCGAGTATCCCGCGGGGTATATACATTCCGATTTCTGCATTCTACCCTCACCCCCGCCCCACACCACACCCCCGCACCGCCACCACCCGATTCCACCCGTCGCAACGGCGCGTTTCCACCATTACCCCGGGCCGAGTTGCATATTTCAGCCATCCGATTTCCAGACCTGTCACCGTTTCGACCCCGTTTTATCTCGCCGATAATTGTATTTCCGTTTAGCCACGCTGATCAAACCACCGACGCGACGGCCGGTCAAAGTGTGCTTCGATGTATTTATAATCGAACGTGTCGCAAGATCAGAGTAATGGAAGATGATCCGCGACTTACTGGGTCGAGGGATTTGTTCTGGGCTGAATTATTTAGAG
Organism: Nomada lathburiana; assembly: GCA_963667235.1. Lineage (NCBI taxonomy): Eukaryota > Metazoa > Arthropoda > Insecta > Hymenoptera > Apidae > Nomada > Nomada lathburiana. The sequence goes on from OY763905.1 coordinate 6,033,776, forward strand.
GAGGAGAAAACAATAGGCGTGAGGTTCTGTATAGAGTGTCACAATTTTTAAGTGATATAAGACACGCATTATTTGAGACATGTCATTTGTTCGTGTTTTAAGGTACAGTTCGTTTTGTGATGTTAATTGGCACGGAGGAGAATATCGTTCGGGTCGTCCTGTCGGGAAATTGATTCATGTTAAAATAAAGGAACGTAAAATGATTCAAATAATTTGTGTTTCAATTCAGTTGAAAGATGTGACGCTCAATTCGGATAATTCTGTGTGTTTATTTTGATCTTTAAAGTTAAAACGTTGTTGCATTAAAAGTTGAACAGTTTTACGAGGTATCGATTATTCGAGGCAGTGGTTTCCAAATTAAGCTTTGGAGTTCAGCGGAATGGAGTGGAATGGTAGTAGGAAATAGGAAAGAATATTCATTAATCTGGAAAATGCTGAAAAATGAATCACGGCTCGAGCGTTGAAATGTCATATTGCGAAAGAGTGCGATCATCGAGGTAACTAATGTCAGTCAGCAAAAGTAGACTAATTAAGACCTGCCCTGCACAATTTAAATGACAATGTAACATAGACAAGTAAGTAGATTAAGAAAATATTGGAAAACAGCAAAAGTGTTATATTTAACGCAGAAGGGGAAGATGCATTTTCAAGAACGAGCAGGTGTGTTAGAATATTAATGGAGCTACACTTTCAACGAACTGTCCTTAGTTATACGGTTTAACTTGAATGAAGTGCAGAGTGATGTACCGTGAACCAACAGGATCAGTTTCCAATATCCATGCATGGCTAAGTGAATTTTTTCCTCTCGTAACGAGTGTCAGTCATACACATCGTTGTCAGTCAACGATCTCGCTTAATTACTGAATCCATTATTGACATCTTGATAGTTTATGCTCGCAGAAAAAATCGTTAGCACCTGACAGCGACGTTCCAATGAACACGGTTCGAAGCTATTGCATCTTCTCGAGTCTCATAATATTCTTTGAAGTTTTGGACTTTTTTCAATAATATTGATTTTAATTAATATTATAATGTAACAACGTTTCAGTAATATTAATTCAGTAATGCAATAAATAAAGGGTCTACATATTTCGTGAAACAACGTGTAATTGAAGGGACTTTTTATTTTTTTTTTTAATGTAGTCTGACTTCAAATTGTCAATTGTTTATACTGCAATGATTTGTGTACACCAAGGTTCTCAATTTTTAACAATCTATTGGACAATAAAATACTTATGATTATCTCAAGGTTGTGAAAGGGTCCTTTCGATAAAATCGCAGGAGACAAAAGTTTTACACGCGCATCATACCCAAACAATTCGTAACATTCCCAAAATCGGGCGACTATCATTAAACGCAAATGACGATCCACGTCGATTTCCCAACCGAGGCCAATCAACTTTTGTCATCCAAGCGTCGCACTAAATCAAACGCAAGCAGGCCCAGGCATCACCCAGTCGAATGCCCGAAACAAGCTGTCTCGCGCTAGATTCTGTGTACCAAATGCATTCAGCGAATCGCGGCGATTAATCGAGCGCCGATAATTTTCCAATTTCGAGCCGCCAGGAGTTCCGAGAGGGAGGTATATTCCTTTTCACCCTCTCGTTCCCACGCCACGGAGAAAAGAGCGTCGCGGAGGGTAACGAATCACCGACACTCCAATCGCGGATATACGGGGTCGATAACTCTTTTTCTTTTCCGTTTTTCTCTCTTCTTTTTTTTTTTTTTTCGTTTCTTCCTTTATCCCCTCGCCACGATCGAAGCGGCGCGGCGGCCGGAAACGCAATCGAACCGTCTTTCGATTCACTTAACGGACGGTATTAACTCACGTAACGTATTATGCCGGGATGTAAATATACAGTAAAGTATCTTTACGAGCATTCTCTACAAGTTCGCCCTCTTATCCGTACGATAAAATTTACAGTGTCTGGCAGCGTTCTCTGCCGCCGCGCAGTGCACGGTCGCACGTTCGCGTGCACACACGTGTGTGCATACCCTTTTTGCATCCCCCTCGACCTCATCGTCACGGCCGGACCGATGTTGTCCCCGTGTTTTTCACTTTTCCGCAGGTATGACACGTGTCAACCGCGCGACATGTAACGTTACAGTATCATCGTGGCTTCCTAACGTTTCCTCCTTTTTTTTGATAAGGGCCGTGTTCCGGGGGATAGTGACTGACGCTTTATTCCGTGACGTCGCGAGGAATTAATGCGAACGACAATGTGTAAAATGTGAACCCTCTGAAATTTGAAGGATGGTCAGTGGGAGTGGTAACGATGATAATGATGTCTCGAATTTAGTTTACAACGGTTTTATATTGTAATTGGTTCAGTTTTGTTTCGATGTTCGCAGTGTTCAAGTTCCGAAGTACTTACGGTCAATACGATTTGCATAATATATGTGATGTATCATTCCGTCTTCGATCAATACGCGTTCATGGCAATCCACGAATTCACGAAATAATAGGACGCGCGGCAACCCTTTGCCTGGAATTGATTTCTGAAGTCGAAACCACTGACTAACGTGTAAATTTACAATCGACAGCGGGAAATTTCCAAATCCGAACTGCACATTTGTATAAGCATCGATTTCGGTGCGACTGAATGATTTCGTGCGAAGTGCGCGTTCAATTATTTGTATCGCAGTCAGTTTTCAATAAATTTCCGGCTTCGCGTTGAGACACCTAATGTTCGTTCGTTCGATTTATTTCTGTGCAAAATTGACCATTCTTGTTGCGTTAATAATTTAGTTCGAAAGAAATGGTTGAAAACGAAAATATTTCGACACGAAGTTCCTTTGAGGCAGAAACATTAATTAGCAAATCGTACTTCAATTTCTCTTTCGCAACAGTAAGAAATTTACAGCAGAACTGTGCCACCCAGATTGAAAACTCAAGATTATGCTCAACTGAATTTCCGATACACAATCCACAAGCTTTTCGGCCCCCTTCGTACTCGTAAAAAGTTTCAAAGCCCGTAACCTTTAAACTCTCGACTTGTAAACTTCACGCGGATAACGGCGATGCAGAGATTCGACATCCGCACAAACTTGTTCCGCAAAAAAAAAAAAAAAAAAGAAGAAGTTATCTTTTCCCAGAGTCCTAAGCCCCGGAGACACATATCAAATTTTCGTGAACAGAATGCAGATAAACGTGAAAACTGCACACCTTTCTCTTCAACATTCGCTACTTCTCACTGTCGGAATTATCGTTCACGCAGCAACACGAGAAACTTGAAAACAAAATAAAATAAAATAGAAACTTGCATTACCATTAACGTTCCAATCACCCTCTAACAAATACATCTACACCGGACTCTCGTTGCACTCCGCATCTCTGTTGCTCCAAGGAGAAACGGTGGGCAAAGGATGTTCGAAAATCGACCGTCGTCGTCGTCGTGAGAAAGGCTCCGTCGGGCGAAGGAACAGGGTGGACGTTGTCGAAGAGAGAGAAGAGGGGCATGCATCGCGTTATTAGATACCAGATCTCTGCTCGAACGTGCTCCCAAGCAAAACGCCCCGCCAGCAGAACGGCGCGGGTTAAGTTCCGGGAACAGGCGCGAGTTCCGGCTACGCACACCGCTCGGCCCCGGTATAACGTGTACCAGATACGAGTACCGTGCAGTACCTGCGGATAGGCTCAGGTTGGCCCGCTGACGACAAATGCAATGCCGCGTTGCACGAGGCGAATTTATGCTTAGGAATGCAATAGCCAAGGCTTCGACGTAGTGCACTGCTTCCTGGAATTCCGCGTGAACTTGCGCGGAAGGGTTTATCCGACGTTGAGGAGGATGTAGGAAAGGCCCGGTAGGTTTGTTGGGCTGTTGTGGTAATTGTTTTTGGGACAAATTGTGTTATTTGGATGGCGGTAATTGATTTTCATGATCGTCCTCTTTGCGGGGGGTTTATTGTACGCGCGATAGTGCGGACTTTAACCCTTCTCGACATCTTTCGATTGATTGTATTTTAAGTTTGTTGTTGGTATTACAGTGGGTGTAGTTGTTTCGGTGCTGATACCTGGTTCCTGATTTGGTACCTGCTCTTTTCTCCCATTATAAACCCCATTTCAGCTTCCTCTTTTTGATAAAATCAGCCCAAATACTCAATGACCAAAAGTCCCTTTCAGGCAGACTAGAAAATAAAAGCAAGCAACTTGAACGATACGATAAAAATATTATTCGAACGATGCGGTATTACTTAACGCTCACTTAGCAAAACAAACGCGTTCACCGCTTCCGCCAGACTAGAGACACGACAAATCGAATGGCAAATCAATTCCAAACATTTTCCGCCCCGCAATAATATCCACCCCCCCCCCAAAACAGAGTACATATAATCGAACGAGATGTCTCTCTCGCTGCATCGGTTCGCCCCGTGAAACGCAGAACGAAACGAAAGAGAAAAAAGGAACGAGAGAAAAACGTATATACTCAGCCGCGCGGCGAACAGTTTCCCTTGATTCGCTAACTCCGTCCACGTGGCGTAGAATTGGAGCAAAACGACGAGACGGTAGAAGGCGGCATGGCGGAGGGCCGGGGGGGGGGGAAAGAAGAGGGAAATCTTTCCCCGTTTTGGTAGCCGAAGGAACGCCGGATGAATTCGCTCTGAAACGGCAATTAAGCCAGCCATGCATTTTCTGAGGCGGTCCGCCAGCGAATTTCAGCCGGTTGTTCTACGAACCGGACCACGGCCGTGCTGCACGCGGAGGAACCGAAGAGAGGAATTCCTGCAACGTAAGTGGAGACGTGGAATCCGATCGAAGGAGTGCGTCTCTGCGGCGCCGTTGCGTCTCTGCGCGGTCGAGACGATAGTCTGGGAACGTGCCGTTCCGGGGCGTCCGTTTACTTAGCGGGAAAAAAGAAAGGATAGATGGTACAGATTGATTGCAATACGTGGGTAGGGATCTTACGAAAATGCGGCTGCGCTCCGTGGGACCGGGATTATCCGCAACGTCGCCCATGGCGCTTGGCCGAACATCGTGACGTGAATGGTATCCGGTCGCCTTACGATTCGGCGTCCTTCCGGATTTTTGGCTGACCCGGACAAAGAGCCGCGTTCTCTGTGCCAATACCGTCATTCTGTGATGGAACAAAGACGGCCGGGGAACGGAGATTTTGCAAATTTTCGTTCCACGGCTGGGGACGCGATTGGTGGTAGGTGGAAAAAGGGTCAGGGATGAATGTTAGACTATGGACTAGTTGGTTTTATTGGGATTTTTTTATCCGTATGCTGACGATTGCGTATAATGAGATAGTATTTCAATTATCCTTGGATTTTTTCGATTGTTAGATAGAACTGGACGATTGGTCAGAGGAATTTTATTATTACAGTTTTTGTAAAGGTTTTGTGCACTCTGCTTCGTAAAATGATCTTGACATTTCGCTAATCCGTATGTTGCCATGGAATTGGACTAAATTTGTGCTGAGAAAAATGTGCGATGTTTCTTGAGAGAAAATATCGTTCCTCGGTATGCGCTCATGCTTGTTACACCTGGTTCGACTTGAGAATTCGAAATTTTTCGCTGGTTCTACAGTGATGCGACGAGGTGTACATGGCAAATTAATAGTGTTTAATTCAAACCGTATTGTAACTGCCCCTCAATTTTCGTCCTTCAGCAAACAACTGCTTTCGCCCTTTTAAGAAACGTCTTGGGTACCCTCGAGATCAAAAGCTGCCAAAACTACCTTCCCCAAAAACGTTACCACTGGTGTGTACCTGAAGTTCAACCCGTCAGCCCCCTTCTTATTCGTCTTCAAAAAATTTCAATTCGATTGAAATCTCCCCGCGTTACATTCGACGGACAAATCAATGCCATTCAGTTTCCCCGAGAATCGCCGTGCATACCGTCGCGACAATCGAACCGATTCCACAATAATACGCGCGCGGGAACAATCGCGGAATTAATCCACGGTTAAATATTCGACTGCATCCGCCGCCAGTCTGAGGCCTCCCCCGGCATCGTTGATCCGGCTGTCGCAGGATCGTCCGCGTTACTTTCCGGCAGGGTCGCAATTTCGAGATGAATGCGGCCCGTGGCGGTCCCGATTCAGCCCCGATCATCGTAAATCGTGGTCCAAGCGTCGGCATGACGCGGATTCGCCGTGGCCGGGCATCGAGGTACCAAGAAGCCCCGAGCAAAGGGAACGGGAAAAGCGGGCTGGGCTCGTTCTTAGAATTCTGCGATCGAGATAATATCGAGCATTCGGGGCGTGGATTTCCCGGGAGGAAGGAGCACGTTGAGCGCTAAAAGGTACACGCCGATCGGTCCGTAGATTCGACGTCTCTTCCCTGGAGAATCCGGGAAATCTGGCCGACCAAAGCAAGCTTGAGAGATAGAAGACAGAGAAAGAGCAGCGATTTTGGGGTCAGGCTGGAACGTGGAAAGCGGAATGGAGATGACGGGAAGCGTAGAGGAAATGGCCGAGGGGCCGGGGGGGAAACCGAAGGAAACGGGAGGACGTGATAAACGAAGGGTTGAGGGAAAGGATGATCGAGGCGCAACGGGGCAGATGGACAGGTGTAGAAAGGGAATGAAGAGAGGCGACAGGGTAGCGGTACCCAGTGGAAAGGATTGGAGAAACAGAACGAAAGACCGACGGGAAAGAAAAGGGAGTACGACGGGGCGAGGAGATCGGCGCCGAGAGTCCGAAAGGAATTAGATTTGCTCGCTGCTAGCCAACCGCGACGAACAGAATGCAACACGATCCAGTGGTAATTCGAAACGCGTTCCTCGGAAACACGGAGAATTATTCCTTTGCCGCTGTTCCTGCTATTGCCAGCGATTCGCCCGTTGCTGTTTCCTGCCGCTGCCGCTGGCACTCCTCGTCGTCCGTTCTCGTCGTTACGCCATCGAGGACGTTTCATGGGATCGCTGAATCTGCTCCCTTGTCGATCGGTCGTCGACGCTGCTGGCTTTTTAGATGTACGCGCAGCTACGGGATTTCACAGATTAAAGAGAAGGCTATTGGGAGAAATATATAGGTACGAAAGATTTTGGGATGGTGGGCAATTTTTAGATGGATTTTGGAATATAGGGATGATGCTGGTGATGATAGAAAGTCAAGGATCGTGCTAGGTGGGTGTATGATTAGAAATGATAAACATTGAACAAAGTTTGGGTATATAAATTTAAATAAAAATTCTTACCCGCGTTCGCAAAATTGATCGATGCGTTATTGTAATTGTGAACCTAGTTGAATGAAGCATTCCATTTGATTGTGCATCAAAGTACAATAATTGTCTTATGCAGATGTGAATAGCTTAGGTTATTTTCGAATAAGCCCGGCAAGTTTCGGGTGAGCCCTTTGAATATAGATGATAATGAATGAGACCCAAGGAAACAAAGAAGACGATTCGTTTATCAGGAATCTTGCACAGTGACTTTTGCTTCTGCATCAGCTGCGTACAACAATCGGATAAGTCTTTTCACGACCAGGGGCATTGGTAAATGAATTTGCCATGTTGTTGCATTACGATTATTAATTGCGATTTATCGTCTCGATTGTATTATTGCGTACGAATCACGCATCGCGCTTTAAACATCGTAATTCATTTCGCAAATGGATTATTCGTAGAACGCACAATTTTCTTGATAGATTGTAAGCGCAATATTGATTTGCAATTTTCCAAATATCAGCGCTGGAAGAATTAACGCCTATCGGAGAATCACCGATGCTACTAATAACACCACCTTTTACGATTTATTACTACCAGTTAGGAACAACGCGATAAACACGCATTGGATTTACATAATTCCATTCAATATATTGATGTCATTATATTACGTTACGTTGCATAATTTTTGTTCCCTCTAATTGCATGTAATTATCATCCAAACATTCTACGGTCGAGCAAACAGAATCATTTTCGTCCGACGTATGTCAGACGCAACGATTCTATCAAGAATTTGCACCGTTCAAATCGCCCGATCTATTAGAGGTTTTCTTAGCACGGTCAACCTGAGAAATACGAAACGGTATACGCGATTCAAACGATAGCAGCGTGGAACAGGTTTCATTCTGTTGCCGATCGAAAGACGCCCGTGTACGACGATTAAGTAATTACCGCAAATTGGCCACCGACATTTAGCCAGGCCTGATATTAATTGCTAATTAGCGTCTGATCGGGGTTAATATTAATCGGTAGTTAATTGATCACGCTGGCATTCGCTCTGCTAATATCTGGCAATTTATCTTAACGATTTCGATCTTTGGCACCGGCGGTAAGAGAGGCTCGATTCAGGCTCGATCGTCGATTAGATCGCTCGCAAGAATCGCGCGGCCAATTTCTATGAAGGCTGATACACATCCTCCTGGCTGTCACGGGCGAGTCGTAATTCTAGCATTCAATTAGTGCCTTCGATCGTGCAGGCGTATCTTGTCTGCTTTCGTGCTGTTTAGCAACTTTCTTTCTGGAGAAATTATGGTTCACGTGGGTATAAATGGACGCTGCATGCGTGATCTGGATTGTAAATTATATTTCTTCAATGGGAGGAGTAGTTTTGCGATTCGCGACGTGGAATAGAATTAAAATGCTTCGAGGTGATTGAATTTATTTGCTGATTATGTATGGTAGTGTCATTCGATTAAGCTCTCCTGTTTTTCGGCTATTTTGTTTTATATAAATGAGCGCAATTAAAACATGGGGAATTTGCAAGATGTTGACGTTGTAAAAATAACATAGCGATCAAACATTTATATACGAATGAGACAAATAAGTAAAGTCACACGAATTCAGTATAAATGTGGGGGACAGTGTTTCGAAATTTGCTTTGAAAATTAAGATCACAGCATTCTTTTTTTGACACAAGGCATGTGAAATAAAAAAAGGCAATCAATAATTGTATAAGTTGAGATTTAAGAACGTAAAATAGTGACATAGAGATAGGTGCACGCACGTTAATTACCCAATTAGTGAAAACATAATACTGAAAGTGATGGAAAAACGATTGTCGGAAATTCTACATGAATGCTGGAACGCACTTTGCTGGAAAATAATTTTTTACCTCGTCGAGATAAATTACACTTGCCCGAGTATTCAATTTTATTTCCATGCACTTGCATCGTTCGGTGAAAGTATACAAATTCCACTCAATTACCGCGGAATGGGGAACCATTTTTTTCACAGCAATTTTAATACCAACTCCAACGCTCCTGCCCAGAAGCAAAGAGTGCAAAATAGCTGCTTTACTATCGAAGGCTAATTTCACGCCTTTCTTACATTCTTGGTCTAGCGAGGAAACACCACCTTTCTACCCAGATTAGCCTCTTTATAAACGTTAAAGCGCGCTGAATCGATTAACGAATCGCCCAAATCAATTGCTGCGCGATCTTTGCAATCTCTCCCTTGGCGTGCAACAAACAAATAACGAATATTGTAAAACGCAGCAACTAATATCCTCGGAAAAGAAAAATGTATCAAAAATAATCAACAACCGCGACACGCACAGATGTTTCAATCTATCGCGCTTCGATGACTTCCGCCGACGCATCATACAAAATCAAACGTTTCGACCCTCCGATCCGTCAACTATTACGCGCGCTGGAACCAACAGCGAAATGCGTCCCACACCCCTTAAAAATTCACGATACACCGCGGCCGCGACACAATGCAATAAAGCAAGCGCGTCTAACGCGTCGATCTGAAACGCGTCCAGCGATTTACCAAATGCCCGGCCACGATTTGCCCGCGCTCGCAGCGTCAGAGACGATCGAAACAAAGAAAGGGTTCCGCGTTCCGCGCGGCGCAAAATCCGAACGGGTTAAATACAATAGCGAGCGGTATCATCGTGATCCGGCCGTTGCGCTCCCACATTTTGTGTATTTTTACACCGTGACCGCGCGCTGTGTCTCCTCGACTCTTTCGCTCGGTCCTTCCTTCCCTCGCCGCCGCCACCCCCGTTTCATCTCATTCCCCCCCTTCTTTTCCCCGGCCGTGTGCCCAATGTGCGCCAGGTAATTGGGTGTGAAATGAAATCTAACGAAAACCCTTTTAGGCGTGTGCACAGTCGCTCGCTTGTGGACAGAGTAGCCCGGCCCGTCCTCCCTGCCACCTTTCAACCCCCGCCGCCCTACTTCCGACGCCCCTCTCTCTCTCTCTCTCTCTCTCGGGGGCAAACGTACCCTCTGCGCCCGTCCCGCTGCCTAGAGGGTAGCACTCCGCTTTTTCGCCATCCCGTCCTTCTCCGCGTGCCGCGTGTGTATCGTTATCCGTGGCAGGCTTGCGCGTGTTAGAGGTGGTTCACGATCAAATAGTTTCCATTTTTTGTCACCGCCATCAGCCGTCCTTTCTCGTCTGCATGCCACAGCGACGGAATATTACGGGACGATGGTTAAACTCCTCGTTCACGCTCTCCGCTCGTTTGTTCTTTGTTGCTTTCTTTCGCCGGCGAACCACCTGCCACCCCTCATTGCCGCCGTCGCGACCGTTGTGCTTCTCCTATTCGCGGCGATATGCAACACCGTTGTTTTATTTCTCGTTCTTTTTGTTCAGTCCTCGTCGCGTTTCGCTCCTTTTTGAGAGGGGCCGCACGGTGAAATTCGGCGGGGATCGGAACGGTTTTCCCTTTTGCCGGAGAGAGAGAGAGAGAGAGAGAGGTTTCGGTTGTTGATCTTCCTGCGACGGGGTGGCCGGTTTGATACTTCGCGGTCCCTTTGGCTGTGCTGAAAGAGGGTGGTCGCGATGAAGCAAGAAAGGGGTTGCTCGAGTTGTTTGTATGTTCGGAACGGAAGGCGGTGGGTTCTCGTGGTTTATTTTTATGTAGCGCGTGGAATGATTTATTAGAATCGTTCAGGGGGGGGATTTATTGGAAAGTAATGCGAGTGAGCAGCATTTGCGATGAAACATTTGGAAACGTTGTTTAGACACTCTTTCTCAGATAATCCGCGAAGAAACAATCATTGCAATTGGAATCCGGGATATTGAAAATCCAAATATCTATATTCCAATTGCAGTCCCTGTTATCCCAAGAAAATTCTTACTCACTTCTTAAGGTGTATATAAAAAAGATCGTCGTCCGTCCCATCGAATTAAGCCACCGTTTAACACAATTCGGCGCAACGTTCATTTCCATGCAATCAATTGAATAAATTCCCGTTTCCCTAGAAAATAATGCGCGCTCGTTTTCGTCCGAGCAGATACGACGCTTAAAAACAGTAGCGAGTACAGAGCGTAAAGCCAGGATACTTTCACCTGCATAATATCATTAAAGTCGACGGTCAAAAAAAAAAAAAAAAAAAAAAATGCAACACTGCCACCGCCGGCAGATAGAGGATATAACGAAGACGTTTACGATTTGTGCGCGCGCGCTGCCAAGCGGTGCGTGTTAATTAGCACGATTTTATCATCGCAAGACGAAATAATAGGTAAAATTCCCTACGGGGCACCGATAATTAGAAGCTCGTTAAACAGTAGCGAGTAGGGTGTTTTCTTTTCTTTCTTTTTTAATAAATCCCGCATTATGCGATTCACGGGCCGATCGTATGTTGCGCGCGTGGAAAAATTGAGAGTCATGACACGGATTAAGGAATGTTGCTGCCTCGTCGACCGTGACAACGATCAACACTTTTTCAAGTATCCCCGCGTGCAATCTGTGCACATGAACATCTTCCTCCGGAGAATCTCGAACGTTCATTGCATCTGCAATGGTATCACGATAATCCCGCGCAATGAACGAGACGCTGCTGTGTAACAAATCTTGACCCCCTAATTGAATATTTCGCATGCATGTACGCGAGGTGTAAAAACAATCTCGACTGAACGGTCACGCAATATCTGTTACCTTACACGTCGCATAATGTTTCCGCAGATGCGCGTACTCTTTTATGCAATAGAATCCGAATGATGATACAGGTGGATCATTCGACATTCGCAGGCTGTTGTCATGTAAGAGGTAATTGTTTAATTGTCCGCTGTTTTTCCTTCGCCATTATTAATTACGTCCGAACAAATCGTTGTAATTGATTTCTTCGTGGTTCAACGTTCGTAAGAATAAATGAGTCGCGGATCGGAATTTTTAACAAAGACAGCGGAACAATTAATTTCAGAATGTCAAATATTCAGGATATTCGATTAAAAACGTCGATGCAAATAAAATCGCGAGGGTGAAACTTCCGGCGCCATCAGTTCTCCATTTACAAAGTCGCGAAGACGTTTACGTCGAATTTATTCGACGTTTATCAGAATCAGACATCGCCGACCTGTTTTTAACACAATTGCGTACGCGGCTTTAAGCAAACCCGTAACACGACATCCTGGCCGGATGAAACGTGCTTTCTCGACTCCACTTTCGGTTTGTTTTATTGGCTCGTAAAAGGTGGTGGCTGTGGCTGAGCGGAAGTCAACCGCCCTTCTGTCTCCCCGTCTTATGTGGCCTGCGTCTATTCGCGTCCCTTCCAATTACGTTTGGGTCTGAATTTCAAGGGGATAGGATAAATAAGAATGCAACGAAGTGCGCGCAAGAACCTGCGGAGACTTGCGTTTAATCGTCAATTTATTTGCCGGGATGCCATTAAGGCAGCCAATCTGATTGCATATTAAGGAAATGGAATAAATTAGAATTAAAGAAAAACGCGACTTTTCTTGTTCCGTTAAAGGTAGCCGCCGTTTCAAGCTTGTGCGTCGCTGTTGCACCCAACGAACCGTCGTTGGTACTTAAGTACTTTTTATATTTATGCCGGCTTTTTATAAGGGATGCGTGCCCCCGATGAGATATTAAGTTCCATTGTTTTACTCTTGGACGGAATGGAGTTAGTAATGTTGCGAGGTCTACATTGCCGGGCTGGCATATAAGTGTTAAAATCTTTTAACGATCATGCGAGTAACCTAACAGCGCAAGAAACGACAGTGCGATGCAGTACGTTTCCCAACTATAAATTAAAGTTTTAAGGCTTAGCCACGCAACTTCTTGCGTGCTCGTTAATTTATGACTTCTATGTCCAGCTATAAAATTGGAGACCCCTCTGTTTCGCGTAATCCGCGGAACCTAATTTCTTTATTACTACCAGTCGCGGTGCATGTTTCTACGGGAAAAGAAACGATCGAACCAATGGGCCAATGGGGGAAAAACGATGGCGAAAGTAAATAATACAATTTGTTCATCGTAACCAATGAATTAATACGTCAAAGTCGGCAACGAATTGTACATGAAATCTGGATAATTGAATTCCAGTCATATCTTTTCACCTCTTAATCGCCGTGTAAACGGATTAATTTCGTGGCCTCTGCAAAATTGACCCGTTTTCTTGCACGCTTGATCGCATAGCTGCCCGGCAATATCGAACAAAGATCTCGACTGGCGGCCTTCTCGCTTTTATACAACGACCAATGCGTGAAACCGCTTGAATTCACCGCAAAAAAATGACTTGGTTACGCCAGATTTCCTTCAGAATTTCTCGTAATATCGAACGGACGTTAAAGCTACTGTGCTCCTCGCTTTATTACTGCACTCGCGTTCCTGAACGTTTCGGACGTACAAAACATATTCAACGGAAGTTTATTGAATATCTGTAAGATCTAAATCTATACACGTTATGTCGCATTGTGATTAGCGCATTCAGAGGAATGTAGCGTAATAATTATTAATGGAATTGTTCGATTCTTATAACATCGAAGCCATTGGACTGGCAGCTACAATTGTATGATGCAACAAGTTTTCTCTAATTTATACAAGTAATTAAGTATTTGCGCGGTGTACTCGTGACACATCATTTAAGCTGCTTTTTTATCGCTTGAAAAAAGTTGCAAGTGTTGCAAAGAATAACGTCGTTGCATACAATTACAAACCAGTTTTTAACGCGAAGAAATAGGCGGAATTTTTTTTGTTTCTCGATTTATATCACACGCACCGGACGTGTTCAGTAATGTTCAGATCGATACAAAAAAAAAAAGAACACGGAAAGGTATTTCAACCAACTATGCGCGTACTTCTAACCGGCTCCGCGCTGTTCCCAGGGCAAATTTTCACGTTCCGCCATGGACGCTTGAATAGCAGCTGGTTCGCTTCGTTATCCGTCGTCGAACAGTCGCATCAGCTTTTCGATTACACCAATTACGCGGCGCGTCGTTCATTTTTCCTAGCTTTCCTCTGATTCATCACAATCTCCTTGGTTCGCTGTTTCCGCGGCCCCAGGAGCGAGCAATTAAGAACGGACGAACATGTGCACCGGTCAGACTTTTCATTTAACGAACTTGGCGAACCTTTTAAAACCCGAGGAAGTCCCTGCTGACTGTTCCCACTTTTTCGAATGGCGAAAGAAAAAGGATACAAAGCCGCGCCCTTTATTCTCGTCATGTTCAACATCGTATGTCCGTCAATGTTCGTGGATTCGAAAAGCAAATTTTACATCGTTATATTTATCATGAAAAAGACGCGCACTGCTAAGCGCGAGAAATTCTAAATAGAATTTTGCGAATGGAATGTTTGAGAAACAACGGGAACGGCTAAGATATTAATTCCATGAAAGAACTGAGTCTTTTTTGTACAAAAGACGATCGAGACGAATAACCAGAAAATTACCGTGAGATTAAAAAAGAAGGATGACCACTGGTTGAGTAAATTAGTGAGGAGAGTAAATATATGGTAATGGAAGATTAATAAAATCAACCGAGTATAGTACATTCCAATGAACGTAACTGAAATGTATTTCTGTTCTTGCATTCGTCCGATTTTAATGTTAACGCGTGCAAATTAAAGGGACAACTATATCCACGTTGGAGATGTATAAGATTCAGCACTCTTTCTTTCCACATTTTTGTTTCCCCCTTTATGAGCAGCCTTCCAGGCTTGCGCTTGGCTCGCTGGTTCATTCTCGCCTCTCGCACCTGTGCCGCGAAGGAATCGCTGCCAGTCGTGATTGCGCCTCTCGTAACAACGAAAATAAAGGTGGAAGGTAATGGTTCGCGCGAGCCGCGCGTCGAGCGTGCTATTCGATAATATCCACGCCCGATTCAATCTTACCCCGTGACGGATTATTAGGGAGCACGGGCCGGAAACGAGCAGGTAAGGATGCTGTAGGGTCGCTGAAAGATGGTTGACTCTTTGGCCAATGACGACCCGAATGTTTCAGCCAGGTACTTGCTTGGACAGTTGAATAGAAAGTTGTGGAACGCGAAACAGTTGTACGATTTCTTTCTAATTGAGAAGATCTTTGGATTGCTCGTCCCATTAATGTCGAATTACAAGACGCGAATCTTAATACACATGCATTAATATGCTGTTCCTTGCCGATCGAAATATATCCATTATTTTTCATCAACCCGTCTCTTTTTACTTATCGTCAGTCTTTCTAACGAATAAGATATTCATTAATCAGAATCATACCTGGACCGAAGCCACGGCTGAAAAATAATATAAACCGCGAATTCCGTGCTCGATGGTAAATGAAATAAGTAGCGAACGTTGAGAGAAAGAAATTTTCCAGCCGCAATTTAGGTACATGTCGCGCCATTACAGGGCGTCCGGCATCGTTATCAACCAGCAACGATGGCAGCAACGAAACGACCGTCACTGTATTTAAAATGCATTAAGTAGAACGAGATTCGTTGATTGCCCGCGCCGGGAGAGCTGGGTAGTTCGCCTAAGTACGAACGTCGTAAACGACGCCTGTGCCTGTCGGCGAACACACGATAACGGGAGGAACGTCGTTTGGAAAAAGAGTTCAGAAGGGCAGGGGAGAGGAAAATAGAAACGAACTGCGATAACTGTCACGCTGGTCTCCGCGCCGAAGTCGACATTTGACAAAGCTGATACGAACGACCGTCTTGATTCCGCAGTCGCGTATCAACGGTCTCGTGAAATATTTCATTCCAATACACGCAATAATATGGAAGTACAACGACAACCTGGATATGTGTCTTTAGTCGCCTCGATAAAGAAAATCAGTAACAGATAAGGTTTCTAGACAGTAACACTTGAAAACATAGAAATACGATGAGCTGAACACCTTTCGAATTTGCATAAATTAAGATCCTGTCAGAGCTGAGCGGAATGCTATTTCAACCAACGAACAGTAAATATGATAGTTCACTTTATTTGAAATACTGCGTGTAACTATGACAATCAAATATTTCATTCGCCAGCAAATAAGTATTTCAAAGTAGCATTATATTTAAACCGCACCGAAACTACTGAAGCCCCTGTTACGCAAACCTCCAAAGAAATTGCTGAAAGATTCACCCGATAAACAATCTCAATCCCGATCGCCGCCAGACAATTCTTCGTCCAATGCACGCGCCTGTAATACGTATGCATGCGTACATTATTTACGCCACGGCCGAAAGGCACCCTACCCGTCACCCCTCTTCTAAAAACGAGAAGATAATCGTGTCGATCGGAAGTCAGCGTCGAACCGCAAAGAAAAAAGGGTTGTCCGCGCCCCGGGGCGCACGTGCTCCTCGGGGTGGCATATGCGGCTCACCGTAGGCCACGGGGATCGTAACGTCGTAACGTAATGCCGGGAACGTCTGTCTTGTAGCAACAGATGCTGCGAGCATGCATAAGCGTGAGCCTCCTCGCATACCTTCGTATCGCCACAGCGTGGAGGCGCCTACTAGGTACACGCCGTGTTGTTCCATCGCGAGGGGAGAACGTCCGTTCGTACGATGGGCGTGTACACCACGGCTACCGGTCTTGTCCGCAGGGACGGACAACCGTCTATTACCGGGTATACAGGTGTGAGTCGAACGATCGGCGATTACCTTTAATCGACTTGGCCCGTTTATCATCGGTGTTAAACATCCGACGGACCACACCGGCCGGCCCGATTGACATAGAATCGCGGCAAGATTTGCGTTTCGGCGTTTCATTTCGGCACGCAGGCGCGAACGGGTCGTTGGAATGTAATTAGGGGAACGGAAGTATGGACGTGATGGGGTTTCTCGTTAGTACCGTTCGGATTCTGAGATTTTTGGAAAGTGTATGCAATGTGGACGGTTCAAGGGGTGGATTTTTTTTATTTGTCTCTTTTCTTGTTCAGTTCTGGGGTCGACGAGGAAAGGGGGATTTATGTATCGAGGATGTGATTTGGTTGCTCATTCGAGATTTTTAAAAATCTTTTTAACTTGTGTGTGAAAGTTAATTTATATATTTTCTGTATTATATGGAAAGATACATCGATTATTTATTGGGTCGCACTATTGTTAGTATGCATCGCAGACCGATAATTTCCCATAAATTGGAATCGATTAAAGTCTGTCCACGTCACGAAAGGTTCTTCGCTACCGAGCCTCGCGTCTCACAAAGATCCTTGCCAATGACTTCAGGCACTCATTACGCAAATTGCACCAAGCCCTAAGATCGAGTTCCGAATTACAGCAAACTGTTCATTAACGCAATCAATCTCGCCCTTTATGAAACTCCGCGCAAACCCTGTCAAACTTCGCGACTCAACCCTGAATGAGTCTTCGATTCTTGTTCAAAAGAAAGCATCTTCCGGAAGAAAGAATTCTGCCAGTCAAACCAGTTTTTTTTACTAATCCATAACCGTGATTGCTCGTTTCATTCGATATCACTTTCAATTGTTTCAAGATAAGGAACGTTCATTGTACTCCTTACCTTTGCATTCGAAAATGTCACAACGATCCTTGTATCGAGTGCGAATCAAGATTTCGTTTGTATCGGCTGCTGAGGGATCGTTCAAGTGGTTCGGCGGCAATGGCCAGCCGAATAAGAACGGAACGCGATATAGAATTTGTTCTCTTTGGAATTTCATTTCGCGCGAACAATGAAAGCTTTCGAAGAGGAAGAGCAACGAAGTTTCCCCCCCTCTCTCTCTCTCTCTCTCGTTCTCTCGCGCTTGTCCCCTCGTTCCGCTCTTTTTTTTTTATTATTTGTCACTTCATCCGTGGATATCGATCTTGCTATTCATCGCAGGCGCTGCTTATATGCATATCAATGATGAAAGCTCCAGTCGAACCGTTCGTCGAGCGCGAAGAATACATTTTCGATTCGTTTTGACACGAGTTATTATCAAAGGGAACAGCAATAAAAAAAAAGAAAACCGCTTAACGATTGTTGCGATGACTCGTCGCGCAACCGTTTAATGCGCACGGATTAAAACCGATTTTTTAAACAACGGATCGGAATATAAGTAGGATCAAGGGAGTGTACCTTGATTTATGAAGAGTTGTTGCAGCTGTTTTTCTGTTGCCTTTGAACGTTGAATGGGAAGAAGTACTTAATTGTACCGGATAAGGAAATGCAAGTGCTTTTTTTTTTTTTAGTAAGTAATAAGTGGTGAATATATTCTTTAATAGTTATTGAATTAAATTATTAAAGTACACAAATTGTAAAAATGTTCGTGTGAAATAGTGGAAATAAAAGTATAAACGAAGTCATTTATATTAATAATAGATCAGCAAATAAGATTAGGTATACATATACCTACGTCATATATAATTAACAATGAGATTGCGGCTTATGCAATCATTTATTTCTTATAACCCTTTGCAAATGCGTGCACAAAAGCAGCTAAATTGAAACGCCCACTACCTTCAGCATTATTTCTTTCATTTGAAAGAAAGGAATACTATGTCGTACAAAAAAATATTTTCAAACAGCAGCACAATTCCGCGTTTCATACAATCTTATTAATGTGCACATTCTATCGAATAAATTTCAACTTAGCCTCAGGTACAAAACTGTACTCTACTTTTCTCTCGAAAGCGAAAAATCCACAATTAGACAAAGTTTCTCATCGACTTAATATCCCATTCCGCGAATCCTGCCGCACGTTTGTTCCGACGTTCGACGATCTCTCACCGGCTAGATTAAACCCCGCGGCAAGGGGAAAATAAAAGGAGCACAATCCTGACGAACCCCATATTTCAGAAATCACTGTGCCTGCGTAATGAGCGCAGACAGAAGCGGGTAAAACGCGCGCGCACAGGTGGCGTGCCGCGGAGTTAATACGATGTTCTTTCTCCTCTGTCTCGTGCTTCGGGTTTGCGTCGCCTCTTGCCTCCTCCTTGCCTTGCTAACAATAAGGAAGCAGCGGCGCGGGTCGACCTTCAAAGATTGCCGGCACTGGCCAGACCATGATAATTATTATCGCGAGCTAATTCGCGTGCACGTTCACGTTGTGCATCGTCCTTGTGGCGTCAATTCTGTTCCATCCGACGTCTTGTCGCGCGGAGGGCTTCATTTCGCGATGCGCGGTTCGGCGCACACCAGTTCGAGTACCTTTACTTGATGGGACAGGATCTTCGAAATTCGGGTTCAAACTTTGCGACGCGGGCAGCTGTGCGACGGAGAGCGGAGAACGATTCATCGACGCGGATCCAGCGTCGATCCTTTTCGGTGTGAAACGTCACCTCGTGGCACATTGAATTGCGAATCATAGAATTCCGCTGGGGTATATATTAATCGATACGAGGGAGTTTTAGAATAATTGAACATGTACATAATGTATGACATAATGTTGCTTATCGAAACGAGTTTTTCCTTATCACGGACAATTTGTTTCTCTTCCCAGAATCGTTACAATTATTCAACCGCACTGCATGTTAATTTTCATTTATATCTAACAGCAAATTTATCCCGCCTGTCTTTACTACGAAAATTTCGCGTGCATCTAAAGAACGGCAACGATCCTCGCCGCCTTTCTAATGTTTCTATCGATTTAGCGTTCATACGATGGAGGATGTTAAATTGGATAAGTGGATTGCAGATCTCCCCGCGTCGTTGTAGACGAACAAATATCAAGGGAAGGAAAGATATGCGTGGATTTTTCGCGTGGAAAGAAGGCCCTGTGCATCGAGCCCGGACGAGGAAAGACGGTTACGGTTCGAAACGCATCCGTCCTCGTGTGCAGATG
Source organism: Nomada lathburiana (assembly GCA_963667235.1). Lineage (NCBI taxonomy): Eukaryota > Metazoa > Arthropoda > Insecta > Hymenoptera > Apidae > Nomada > Nomada lathburiana. Next base: position 6,053,584 of record OY763905.1, read on the forward strand.
CACGCACGCGTGCATTCGTGGGCGAGATGCAACGGTAGACAGCGTTTGCATCATATTTTTATCGCCTAGGTTCCGTCTTCCTCCAATTTAATAAAAATAACCGGAAGTTGTATCACACCGGTGAACCCGCTTCGAACGCTAGAGCTAACGCTGCATCTGCCGTCGTGCTTCCATCTATCCATTCGTGTGCTCTGCCCCGGCGAGCAATTTTATGAAATACAAACGATCGTTATTAACAAAATTTCGGGACCGATCGATGGGCAATAATGAAAGGAGAATGACTTGTATCAATCGCTCGATCGGATTAATTAAAGTTCATAGAATTATTGGTAATAGATCGTCAGATATTTCGCGACTCGTATTGGCAGACATAACAATCGATCGGCGTATTACCTGTTAACAACTAGTACTGCCGATAGATTTTGGTACCATTTAGATACCATTTAGATACCATTTAGTTAGACAGATTAAGAACACGAAAATCGTTGAATGAACATTCAAGATGTACAATTGTCATTCTGTCTTATGAAAAGTCATCATAAATTCCTACAACGATACATATGTATTAATAATTTTAAAGCAAAAAATCTGGAACAAGTCAGTTTTAAGACATGCTTGGTAGTTCTTGTATTAAACAACATTGGATTTACATTTTTCCTAACAAACTTTCCCAAACAGAAAGAAATCATGCGTCACCGAACTGTATCTGCACGATAAATAGTTGTGGCAGATAACAGTTCATTTCCTTCATTATTGTATTATACCTACCAATTGCTGCGCGTCCCAGTTTTCCAGAAATCATCAGAAAAATATACCACCAACGCAATACTGAACCTTGCAGATCGTCAATCCTTCTCTGTCCCCGATATCGAATTTCAACGAAATACCTTTCGATCCCCGCACCGTTTCCCCAATCTCGACCGGTAAAAATTAAAGGCACGAACGCGGTTTCGATTCCCGGAGCTTTCCACGTGGACCGTGACCGAAATTAGAATCAAGACGTTCGCGAAACGGCTCGATCTCTATCGTCAGGTGTTCGCCAGGCCGCTAAAGGTAACGCGGCTCCCGTCGGGTTTCGAGAAGCCACAGTCTCCACGGTGGTAATTTGGCGAGGGATTTACAGGCGGGTCCCGAGCTATTGCTTTTCGCGGAGGAAATTCCAGAAGGCTAACGCAGCTCCTAACGCGCATACCATAATGATCGGTCGGCCATCCTTTTTCCTTTTCTTTTTTTTTTCCTTCCCGCCGCAGAACTCTCCGAGCTGTCGATGCTGTACGACAAACCACGCGGACCCTATTTTCCAGCCGCTTCCCCGTCGCTTGGCCGATTCTTTTGCCAATCGTTAAATCGTTTACAACCTGGTAGCTTGTAAACGAACGGCCGCGGCCTTTATGAAGGCACCCAGGGACTCCTCGCCGACTCTTCTCCTCGCTAATCACGAGGCCTACTCGGGCGATTTACGAACCGGAGATCGAAATCCTGACACCCGTGCGAAACGATAAGTAGTCGACGGGAAGACGGACCTGCAATGCCGGTGGGCAAGAAACTTTCGTCGGTCTTGCTTGGTCGGGTTCGCGCGCGGTATTCCCTCGAACTTGGATTTTACTCCGTGAACGGTTTCTTGAATGGCCTCGATTGTTGGGGGACTAGAGTTCGGTCGATTATTTAGAGGAGGAGATACTTTGCATTTATAGGGATTTTGTTCGAGAGATTCGGGCGTGCATATTTTCGTGGCGTTCGGTTTTCGATGCGGATCGATTGATTATTGAAATGCGATTCGGTCAGGTCACTTTGACAATGAATTTCTTTTAATGAATCATAATGATGCAATGCGTGTAGTTATATAATTTGTACGTAATATTTAAAATTATGCGGGTACGCGAAATTTTATTCCCTTCTTTTTATTTAGTATTATTCTACTGATACAGTATACGTAGTAATTTAATTGTAGACACCACTTTGTACTTTTCTACAAAATATTGCTACATATTATGTCTTGATACACATGCACACCAGCTTAACAATTCATCGCACACTTTAAACAGATTTAATTGTAGAATTTCGAAATTGCAATCTCTCTTAGCACTCGTGCGTACTTCAATAAATAATATTATTATTACAATTACATTAGTCTGTCTCTCGCGTTACCGCAAAAATATCGTTGCACTATACCTCTCCGCTGCGATCTAACAAAGTGACCATAGCCGATACACGTTCACTCTGATAGCCGGCCGGGGAATTATTATTCATATGGCGGGACTGCGCGTAATCGCGAGAAGTGATACGCAGGTCCCGTGACAAAAGGCGAAACGCCGCAGAAAAACCTCGACCGGTCTCTCGGAAACTGTAAGCTCCAAAGGCACGCACGTACGTTCTCCGCGGTGGCGGCGTGCACACCGCACTCGCGCAAAATTCGAAAACACCCTCATTTCCATTAATAAACGCCGTTTCTCGCGTGCTGTATTCCCGCCGGGAAAATAGCCGCGTTTCTTCGCCGTCATTTCCTGCCCCCCTTCGCCCCATTCTGCGAAACGGAACACGACTTTACGCGAGTTTTTGCTAACGGTTAAGTCATTTACCGGCTCGTATTCTGTAAACGAAGCCTTCGCCGCCGTTCGCAGGCTGGTTTTGAAAGCGTGCATCGGCCGTTCTCTCGCCCCTAATGACAGCGAATGACGCCCCGTGTAATCTGTGTCCATTAGGGGGAGGGAGTTTCGACGGGATGAAAATTGTCGTACGTACGATTTAGTCATTTCGCTGATTAGGCAATCAGCCGGGTGTTAAATGATAAACACGGGGATCTCTTGCGCGTCAGGTACGGGGAACGAGGCGCAATCACGGCACTCCTGCCGTCGTCGTGCCTGATCATTTCTCTTCGAACAATCGGCGAAACGGGCCTGGCCGCCCTGTCGGTAGCGAAAGGACGCTCGGGTACTCCGTCAACGGTTTATTCTCGAATTCCTTGCTGCCGCTTTGCGCGTCTGCTCACGATTCCCGAGCGATTTATTCTTGGAGGTGGTGCACAGAACGGTTGCGCGCCTCTCCTTGGGACTTGCTACCTCGGGAAGATCAACGTTGTCCCGCCTGGGAGGCGTCGTTGTTATTTAATTTCCGATCGTTCCGATTTATTTAACACACTTTTGGTTGCCATCGATCGATCGAGGGAGCATCACGCCTCCCCTTTTGTAATCATTGCAGTATTAAAGATTTCTAAATATTCCGCAGCAAGGATTTATTCCACCCGTGCTCTTATAGCTGGTCAAAGTGGATGAATTAATTTGTCTTGCGGCGAGCGGCTGTAAAATGTATCAAGGATATAACGATATCGTGCGCAATGTAAGAATGTTTTATTGCGGCGCGTTGCATGTAATAATAATAACGTTATCCAGAATGTTGCTGGTAGGAAGGAAACAGTATTTATACGATTGCATAAATAAATCTTACGATGATTTTGCTACGTATGCCTTGCTTATATAATTGGAGCTACTCGAACGGTTTCATTGCCCGTTTTACTAGCCCGTTGCGTACATAAATTGCGTCCCGAAAGAAAATTTTATCGCCATAAACGCACGGTAATCTCCTTATCGTGCACGTTCGGTTTGTTCTATTAAATAAAGCAGGTAGCGAGCTTGTAATTCTCTTGAATATTTCGCTGTAAATAGGATTAAAGATTAGCGCGGATACTTTAATTGGCGCGGCAACAACGGTTGTACGCCGTGCGCGAAAAACATTAATGCCACCGCGCGATTTTTCACTAAATGTATAAAAATCGACGTTCAATTTGAAGACGAAATATCTGCTTAATCGTGTCGAGTTAATTAACAAAAATGCACCGGTTTCTCTTGTATTATTTGTCACTTGTATCCGAACACGTAAACGCCACCGAGCTCTTGGTAAATTTTGCGCAACTCAATTACACCTGTGCAGAATCGAATTGAAAAGTTTGCTCGATAGCAAAGTTTCATCGCGTCGTCGCTACACCAAAATCGCACGATCACGTCGATAGAAAAAATGGATCCCCTACGATTTCCTTTCGAGCGCGTAAAAACTGTCCAAACGAAGAACGAAAGGACTCGCGACTACGCGACTCCGAGGGATCGATATAAACCGCCGTCGATTGTCTATCTCCGATCGTAAAGGAGGAAGTCGGCCAGAGATGTTCGCTTATCGCGCAGAATTAGCCGAAGATGGCAGGACTCGGTTGCTAGGTCCGCGGAATTACGTTCTTCCTGTACTTCGCGAACGATGCGTATCTTCTTCATTCATCTTTGTAGTTTCCTGGAAAGTTGGCCGCTCACGCAGTGCGCATCACGCGCGCTCGCGCACGTTTTAATGCCCGTTCAGGGTCGCGATGGAAGTCGATTATTGGATCGGATCAACAAAAAATTCATCAGACTCGCGGCGTGTGTGTCGGGAACGTGCGCGCGTGTGCGTCATACAATGTTGCTCGGTGTTTGCACATAATTATAACGCGAAACACGCGGTACACATGCGCGCAGGGTAATGCGCGGCTTTGGTTGCTCGTTAAGTAAGATTACACGTTTTCAACGCGAATCCCCCGATAGGAAACATGTTTAATTAGCCTGACGCTGTCGAACGGTATATCCTTTCTTAACTATTACACGAGCCCGCTTTTCCGTTTTATATAATACGCGGGATAGCACGAGTTACGGCCAGGACAGGTGTATCGCGAGCGCGCGAACGCCGGCGCCGTTCAGCTACCGGTATACGCGTTCTATATTATAATAGATTCCAGATCGTCTGACCGTCTGTTAGCTGGAGGGGCGAGTAATTACCCTGTACACGCCATTGAACGCCGTTTCAAATATTCGGGCACGTTCAATAGCCGCGCGCTTGATTTTCCGTCGCGACGTTTCGCTATTAACAAATTTAATGAGAGATTTGTTCTGCGAGTTGTGTCCCGCTTCCGGAGTTCCTCGGTTGCTGGATAGATTTTTGTTCGCCTGGGGGACTTGTTGTGCGTGATTAGCAATAGATCTGTTAAGCAAATAAAATTGCTGCTTTCGAGTGATTGTATATTTTTTATTTTAAATTTCGTCGGGTGGTAAATTTCATTTTTATTTGATTCATTACGCGAACCTTAGTAGATTATATCGAGGTTCTAGTGAACTGTGCAAGAAATATTATCGATTATTCAATTCTACTTGGATTAATATCCGAATTGAAATAATTTTAAGTATAGTTTCAAGTATGAAGTATTGTATGCAAGAAGATGTCGCAGAATATGCTAGGAACAGACTATATGTATTTAAGTAATACGGATATTACAGCGGTACAATGGAATTATTTACGGATGCAGTACGAAATACGATAGTATTCATGAATGATAAGAAGCAACATTATTTCCGCGGTAAAGTTTGCAGCAAGTTGTATTAAAAGATTGCAAAAAGAGTCCCGGTCGACACAGATGTTAATATTACTTACAAAATATAATACAGGAATCATGATAAAGAAGAATTCAATTTATCCCGTTGAACTTTAAATTGAACTTCATCTTGTATTCGCCGTACTTCTACTTTACACTCATTTCTCCCATTATTTCTCATCATTGCTACATCTCTTCCGTATCGCTACGTGTCAACTGCACACGTAGAATTAGTTTCCGCGGACGCGCAACGATCTTTGAATTACTTGAGTATTAATATTTCTACTAATTCCATATCATGGACCAACACCTTCCAATTAAATTCTTTTCTAATTGAGAAACACAATAATGCGTTCATAATATTACAATACATTCGAATAATCGAAGTTCTCCTATGCCGCACGATTACCCCAATATTCGCGCGGCGCAAGCTTCGCAAAAGTCGAACTTCATTCTTACAGAATTACAATCTTCTGGCCCATCTAACACTAGTGGCTAACTTTTTCGCTTTCCGCCTCGAAGGATTCGCTTTTCCCGATATATGCAGAACAGCCGCCGATACTCCAGCCCTGTTCCACCATAGACCGACGGATCGTTGGTAGGTGATCGATACGAAGCGTTCCGCGGCAGATAGAATCGGGGATCCGACACGGGGAAAGAAGAAATAATTATTCCATGACCGAGTATGCGTATCGAACGGGTGGCGAGGTCACCAGGCGACTATCAGGCCACATGTCCAATCAATTACAATGTTGTGCATGCAGCCTACCTGCCCCCTGCACATCGGCGCAACCCCATCGGAAATCAATGAAATTCGCCAAAAACTACTCGGTTATCGATACGCCACGGTTTAAATAGCACGGTCGCCACTTCCCGATCATGGTTATTCCTCGCGACATCCAGCAACAATTTCTCTGTTTTTTCTTCCGCATTTTTTTTTTTTTTTGTCAGGTACCGACAGGTTAATTTAACGAGTTGCCCGTCGACGATATTGCTCGCCAGGGTGCAATGAAATGAGGAATCGTTGAACGCGCAGGAATTTTTGTAATCGAATAGAATTGTATTGCCGATTAACGGGGGGGATGCGGAGATTCGCGGATTTGTCAAAATTCACGATGGATTGTCGAACCTATGGAGGGCGAAATATCTGCTGAACGAAATAACTTTGGCTTCGGGAAACGCAATATTGAGTGCGTTTTCCGTGCGTTGTTCGTGCATGGTGGAATCGTGTATTTTTTGTTTTTATTTTAGAGAGCCGGATTTGAATGCCCCTTCAAATAAAATACAAACAAATCAAAAAATTATGAGCAACCAACAGCGTTCCGACACAGCGATAAAATGGTTTATCATTGCATCGCGACCACTTGCCGTACAAAATTGTACCGAGGTATTGCCCAATTCTTTCTCGTCCATTCATTTCTGTCCCGAATTTCGGATCCCCTCCCGACAAATTTTGCCCGAACAATGAAGCGGATCCGTTAACGATTACACGCGGCAATAGTAATTACCAGTGTGAGGGTGAGGGGGGCGGGGGCACCAATTTCGCAAACGATCAAAGTCAACATTTCCGTTCCCTACCATTTCACAAAATTCTTTCATAGAAATGCAAACGCGAGTAGAATGCACGTCGCAGGCGGGTCCTCCGCGCTCGCTCGCTCGCTCGCTCGCTCGCTCGCCCGCCCGCCATTCGAGCAAATAGAAGGGAAAGCCACACATTATATGCGCACGAAAGACGAGAAGAAAAGGGAAAACATACTTTGTCGAGCGAATTTGTATCGCGTAATCGTTTCACCGGGGAACGATCAAAAGCGCGAAATGCCGGTGAAAAGATCGTGGAACCGCCAGCGGGAGGAAAACAGCGCGTTTCCATCCGCGACAAAAGACACTTTCATCCCGCGGCATTCACGCGACTACGCGCTTTTCGGCAGCGGGCGACGAGAATGGAAGCGAGCGGGGAAGAGACACGGAAAGAGAGAGAGAGAGAGAAAAAAGGAAAAATAGGGAACACGGGGAAAGACATACAGATACGCGGGAATAGTTTACGGCGTTTCATTGGACAGCGGTGTCTAATGGGCACAATACTGGTCCCGAATTTTTTTACATAATCTCCAGAACGAAGCGGCTTCGTCGACCGATGGGAATATAGGGTGCTCCTCTTCCATCTTCCTCCCTTTCTCTCTCCATCTTTTTTTTCCCCCCTCCACGGCGACGGTGCAACAAAAATTGCCGGTTACACGCTCTAATACGTTTTTTCGTGTCGTGCTCATTGGAGAACGCCGCGCCGCGTCGGTCGCGGCAAAATTTACCAGAAAGCCATGCACCGGTTCGCGCGAATTCCCATTTTTTTGCCCAGAAAAGGCGTGCACACTCTCCGGCCGCGCTGAAAATAATCCAAAATAAGTCGTTGGTATCGATCGGGCCGGGCAAACGGGAGGGAAAAAAGAGTTAGCCGACGTCGACCGGCACTGGCACACGCGGCCCCCGCGCCGTTAGCGTGTGTATTTTCGTGCACACGCTAACAAACCGTCTCTTACGACGTTAGCCGGTGGCCTAGCCGTTTCTGCGTGTTGGTGGGTGTATGTACGTCGGATGGATGGCCGCGGGGATGTGTGCCGGATGCGCATGAATCTGTGTGCACGGCTTCCGACCACCCTTTAACCGCCACCGCCAAACCTCTCCACCCTTTTCCTCCGACCCGTTCGGCCACCTACGTGCTTTTATGTTTCGTTTATCAGGCTTAACATGCGACTTTTCCTAGCTGTTCGACCGGTGTGTGCCGCCGTTGTTCCGCGGACCACGATTATCACGATGGGAATGGACGTTGAGCTGTTGCCGCGTCGCGACGCCCGATCGTGCCTCCGGAAAATCGTATCGCCGTCGTGGCATTAGGTACTTAGGGATTAGAGATTTACAGGGAACAGCGGGGTGGACAGAGGTGTGGATTTTATTGGGTGTAGTTTGTTATAGATTTTCGAGGGTTCCGATGAGACTTCCTCGTAGTTTTTTGGAGATTTGGTTCGAGAATTGTGGTAAGCTCTGTACGGGGCTGGGGTTTATGGTGAATGCAACGTTTTTACTATAAGAAAAGTGATCGTGATACTTTTTGGAAGTGAGAAAATGGATATTGTAAGTGGCGATATATGTTTTTTTGTAAATTGTAAATGGAGTGGGAAATTTCGAATTCAGAGTTAAGTTTGTTGCATCCGTAATTTTTCTTGCGATTGGAAGTATTTATACATAGGTTGGAAACTTTTGTTGATTATTTATTTTGTCGTTCATAATTGTTTGTGAGATTCAAGTAAAATGAACATGGAAAAAATTTATGGAATTACTGTATTACCATTGAACCAGTACATTTTTAAGTAAACAATGCTAGCGTACAAGTAGATAGGATGCAAGGATAAGTAACACGATATAGTTTTAAGTAGATAAAGCGTAACATGAATTGAACAAATGATAATGGTACAATTGACTACGAAGAATATAAATCATAAAAGATAGAATAAATCATCCTCCCTCAGCCTTGACGTCACACGACCACAAATCGAATACCTTAATATTTCTAGGGGATACCAAATTGTATCTGGAAATATAACCCTCATTCTATGGAGTGGTAAGACGTAATAAACAAAAACCTACTTTTAATTTACATCGACCAATACGTGTCAGTATTCGTACATGATTAATGAATGCAATTAAACCCACCTGCATGAACGTAGTCGTCATAATTCAACATAGAAGCAATGCGCAAGCAATATTCTTAGAAACAAGGGAAGAACAAATTTAGAGATCCTTCTCCTCCGTTTCATTTCCTTTTCTTTTTTTGCACGAACAAGTTAACGAATCACTGATAGCCAGTAGCACTGAAGAAGAATAATAACGATTCTAATTAGAGCTTTGGAGCGTGGCATCGCGGATTGTACAAGACAAGGTTGTTAACGAATCAAGTTCCACGTGCTTTTTTTGCGCCCGTTAAAACGAGCGTGTTGAGCATTCTACTCGAAAATTATGTTAAAATGTGTGTGCGCTTTGAAACGACAGAACTGCTTTGCTTCGAAGGCACCGAGTTGTGAACAACACTTGAGAATAGATCGATTAAAATCGTATCCACGCTGGATTTCAAACAATCCCTGACATCGAACTGTTTTTTTCTTTTATTCGCTTCTACGTTCGTCGAACGCACGCACCACAATTTTTAATTCCTCGAAGCACTATTGCCCGAACGTGTAACCACCGGTTTAGCTGATGATTTCATCCTGTATGCACCGTGGTTTTACGATTCAACCGCTTACTCGCGATCGCTCCTCGCCGTACTTTTACGAGCACACTTTTTTTATTTTTATCTTACGTATAATTTTAATTCCCCTTTTCGTGGATAAAAAAAACACGCAGGACGTCTATCGTCTTTAACATTCGTTACAGTTGCTGAAACTTCGATGGAAAATATTGCACTGCAGAATAAAAACGATACATCGGTGGGTACTTAAAGGTCTGCATTGTTTCGTCAATTCAATTCTCGGATGCTTCGATTTAAAGTCTGCGAGAGAAATGATTTAGGGATCGTTCCAAAATATTGTAATTTATTTTTAAGATGGAAAATTAGTCACTCCTCATTGGCAATAAACATTGCACGCCTTTAATAGAAACAGCGCTGACAATTTCCATAAATGAAATCACTATATCCTTTCGATTCTTAAATTAGGTAATTTCGATACAAGTCGGTTTTTTCGCACAAAGTTTGAGTCTCATTAAATGATCGATCGCTGTATGGATCGTGTAAAATATTGCTTCTTATAGAATTATGGGGGTTCTCGTTATCATCGATTGCGAGCCACGTCGAAAATTAATTGGAAGCGTCGCGACGCGCGTCGCCCTGGTATCGCGGAGATTAGTGAAAATCTGTAAGACTTTTCATTTAATAACGAATACCTTTGAATGAGGCGAGCCTTTCGAGCGGGCGGGGAGTACAGAGTTTCGCTTTTGTGGATTTAAAGAAGAAAATGTGCTCGTTAGTATTCTTGGTAATACGTTCTAATGATTATCACGATATAAAGAGTTGCCAGCTTGACTTCCAAAGCAAGCGTAAAGGTTTTACAGCTCGTAGATCCGCTTCTTCTGCGGGAATCATTAGTTACTTTCTACTATAAACATCGTGCAACCCGATCTTACTATACGGCTGCGTTTTACGCGCTTCGTCATGGCATTTAAGGTGGAAAAATTACTCCGCGGAGTTTTCGTATAAAGGTGCAGGTTGCAGGGCGTTACGCCTGTAAAGATCTCACGATATCGACCTTAATGTTTCGAATGATATCAATTCCTATTTACTTTTCATTCTTCCGTATTGAGTCGCGCTGTAATCGTTACCCTCACGCGACGAAACTTCACTATTGATTATTCCATTCAGCAAATGACGGGGCTCTGTTAATTGGATTTTAATTCCCCTTATTTTATGGAAGACACTGAACGACTGTTTAGCACCGCAATAAAATTTATTTAACGAGCTGCTCGGTGGAATCCTGCGATATTCGGCCGATTTCAATGATTTTATCGAACAACAAATTGCAGTAAATTATTACACGCTTGTTACGTTCCGAGATTACAGAATTGATATTTTGTCATCTCGAGCTTGAATTGTAACCGTTGAATACATTTTCTCGGGCATGCATTTTCACGCGTACGCACTTACCTTGCCCGCGTGCGAGTACGCGAATTTTTCACGCGCGCGTTAATTGTGTACCACCCCTCGCTTACGCACACGTGTGTGCAACGTGTTGTACGCCCTCCACCAGCACAATAGTGTATAGAAAAGGGGTGAAGCACGGTAGGGTTAGGGGAAGCACGGTGGGCGGATCGATATTAAAATAGTGACCGAATTCCAGCGTGCCGCAACCTACCCTAACACTCTCGACTCACCCTTAAACTTGTCTCCCCCACTTCTTTCTTGCCGCCGCGTTCCCGTTCTCCGCCGTCCGTTCTGTCGAGATACGCCGTCGCAGAGACGCGACGCGACCGTCTGTAGAGAAGTTTCCCCGTAGGAAAGTGGAGGGCAAGGAAAACAAGTCCATAAAGTGGCAGCCGAAATTTCCGTGGCGAACATGGGTGAAAAGGAAGGAGGACGACGCCGAGAAAGGAGTCTCGGCGACTCGAATGAAAAATAACATCGGCTCCGGCATAGAAGCGCCTCAGAAACGCTTGCGTCCACGATAATCATTGATCTTGAAAATTAAACTGCAATTAAAGTGAAATGAAAATTGAAAATTACGAAGGGAATGAATGTGTTATTATTGAACCAAAATTTTTTACCTTACGATACTTGTTGCGATATACACATTCACACAAATAATGCTAATCGCTGTAAAACTAAAATACTATTGAAGAGCAAAATATATTGGGGATGCACCATAAAGGAGATTCAGTCACTTCCAAAAACTTGTACAAGCTATTATTCACGCGTGGTGATGAATGAAATGAAGACGTTAAGAACAACTTGCTTAGGGGGAGATTAATCGTGTCCATTTTGGTAGCAGAAAGCCGTAATTGTTACAGTTTGTCGGCGATCTGGTCGACGTGGCGATGGCGGTAATGGGGGGGCCGCGGAGAAATAGTCAAAACGTGTATCGGGCGCAGAAGTTGCAAATTATATGGCAGTTTCAGCGCAGCATTGTTCCGCGGTATGTAGGGGGCCAACGTCCGTTTTAGTTACACACGGAGTTTACCCCGTGACAGTTTGGTATTTCGGTCTTGAGATCGGCGTAACTTCGTGTCAAAGTTTGAGTTAACTTAACCGGGAACGCGTAAAACGCGAGTCATGTTCGTATCGCGGATCGTGACCCTGTCGGCCGACAAACTATCGTGAAATGTGAACTCCGGGCAGAAACTTTGATTACGGTAAAACTCTGTTTATCCAGACCCGCTGGGTGGACGACACGGTATGGATAATTGGATCGTTCGTGCGATAAGGAGTTCACTGATCTTCCCCGTTACCTATGACTTCTCGTTCAAGCGAACCGACCCGGCGTTCGCGTTTGGATTGAATGTATTCGATCACGCGTCTCCGGGTTATTCTGCTCACGGTTAGTAATGTTCGAGGTTTAATAAATTCGGGAACAAAGTTACGGGAATAACAATAAGTTGCGAATCAGCGGTGGAAAATCTTCTTGCAATATTGTTGCGCACTTGTTTCGCTTAACACCAGCGATTTATATCTAGGGGTTAACGTTATTATTAGCTGCAATTAATTTCAGCTGTTACAAGTGTCCGTATAATTCGAATAACGTTGCGCAATAATTCATACAATGGTAATTCAACAAGATCGACTGAAATTAATTTCCAACAAATAAAGTTCGTTATAAACGCAGTCCCGCTGTGCTCCGTTCCGGCGATACTTAATCGTCACACGTTTAGTATCTTTCGACGATATCCGACAATCAACATCGGTCTAATAAAAGGGTGCATCGTGGCCGGCGCATACCGGACGGTTTTCTTGTGAAAAGAGAGAAATCGAGGCAACGATCGAGAGGAAGGCAGCGGGTGCTGTCGCCGATCCGTGAACGAACGTTCGATGATACCTGGCGGAATCGATCGGGCGAACAGACACGAGTGTTCGATAACGACAACGCTTGACGCGTTTTCCCGGCTGTAGAAAGGTCTCCGGCTGTGGTTGCTGCAAGTGTGCGTTAAAGAGGCCGTTTAACCTTTCACAAGGTATAAGCGGGTCGCATGTTCCAAGTTCCCACGCGGCGGATGTTCCGCTGAACCGCCGGGGCAGCGTCGTGGCCGAAGGGCGCACAAAACGCGGGTCGGGTTCGAAGTTGTCGCGAGAAACTCGCGGGTATAATACGATCCTCGAGGTGGAGGTAAAAGTGATAATAAATGAGTAGCGTGTAAATGAATTTCGTTTTTGCCGCAATAGTAATTGGTTTAATCGTTGCGATTAAGTAGCTCTACTATTCATTTATCTGAAACCACTTCGTCGTCAAGTGTCAACGCTTTGATTTTGGACGATATTTTGTTACGGATGAATTTATTCGACGAATTATTGAATAATTAAACAGCTATGTACTTATTTAGTAGCGGTTTACGACAGTATCGAGTATTAAATTCCAATGAAGTATCAGAATATTTTTTTGTGAAAGGGAAACAATTTTGAGGAAAACTGTTGAAAATGATTGAATTCTACGTTATATGCTTTTTTTAAATTTATTAAACGTACCAGGAGACAAAATGTTATGCCATTTCTCTTAAATATAACTAATCAAGTTTCTGCCCATTTAGCGAGTAATTTTCTCCACAATTTATTATCAATAACAAGAAACGAATAAGAATTTTCGTGACAAACCGAAGGGATCAAGAACAGAAGTTTCGAGATACCGTAGAATTCCACACAAATTTTTTAAACGATACTACGATTAATAATTAATTCAGTTTGCTCTTTAGTTTAATCTTCGGGACAATGCTACACCTGTCGTTATCCTTTATATTAGTTAGTGACTTTTCTGTAACAAGATCAGGCTTCACCTTTGGCGTTAACGATTAAGGGAACGGCACAACACGTCCGTCCAACCCTTTCCAGTTGGAAGATGGAAACTCTAACGCAAAGTTATGAGCTGCCCTGGCCGAAACTTCGCCAAGTCAGCTGTGGCGTTTGCATTCGGCAAGAAAGCGCCGACGTGTTGCACGTCAATCGATAATGAAGTCGACGAAAGTATAAAACGAAACGAACTCTAGCACAAAATGGTTGCAACACTTTTGTAGAACGTTTTGCATGAAAAGCTGGTTACTTCAATACCGTTCTATATACCGTATTGTGTCTTGATTACGACTTACGTACTCATAAGTAGCAGCCTATAGAGCTTAATTCAGACCCACCTGTTGGGGCACTTTCTGCCAAGCTTGCAATTTTAGTAGTACACACAACGTTGAAACTTTAAGCCGTTATAACTATGCAGCCATTGATAATTGGTTTTATGTTCGCATAACTTTTTTACTATCCGCAAGTGTACCAAACAAACAAACAAGATTTCTTTATATTCGTTCGGGCAGACGATTCGTATAACACGGGTGGATCGTTATGCATGTTAATCGTTATCTTCAATCGTGTTATCACGAAAGGAAGTGAATGCGGCAGAAGATGGAATAGATACTTGGACTTTGAACGGGATACAACATTTTAACACGCTCTGAATGTTCTTAATTGCGTATGTTCCCTTGCTTCGCACGTTCCTGCAATTCCCTCTACTGTTTATTTAGGTGTTCGTAATACTTGATAGTAGAGAACATTTGTCCTGCGGGCAATCGTGTCGTTGAGAATAATGTTCATTGATGTTCTGGATATTCTGCGAATGTGGAAGAATAGATTGCGGCCGGCATCGAAAATATTTTGATATTTCTGCGCGCGTGTATTTGTTAAGCGCAGCAATACGTTGCTCGAACGTGTGAGACTCTTGCAGGTACGAATGCAGGCACGAAATTCCGGGAGTTCTGACTATCTTTTTTCTAGTCGCGCTGTAATTAATTTCACTCCGACTTTAGAATACTTGACCGTTATCAAAGCATTTTTCATACGGTCACATTGTAGATTAAAGGTCTTTATAGCCCTTTGTTCAACGAAATGAAGCCTTACGGTACTCTTTTATATTGTAATTAAAGTTACACAGAATCGCCCATTATTTTAAAGGATTTAAAGGATAAAGAAATCTTTGAATATATTATATAATTCCGAAGCAAAGGCTCATAGTGATAATCTCTATTTCCATATACACATTCTACCTTTGGATTGTTCTTAAATTTCCACCTGAACGTCACTAATTAGCCACAAAACTCCTGCACATCTGAAAATAGCCTGGTTCCAAACGTTTGACCAGCAGTACAGCAATGGAAATTACCGTACATCGTTGCAATAACGTGTCGCACGTTCCGCTGCATTGTTACACGCCTCCCATTATCACACCTTGAAATTTAATCAATCCGGCCAAGCAGCGAACCCGCCTCCGCTTCGTTTTCACGCGCGTGAAATCGAATAGAGCAGAGTGGCAAGCGGGAACGAGACTGGCAGGATCGCGAGATATTTCCAAAGAAGAGGGATCCACTCGAGACTCTCTAAACCGGACGAACACCTACGTCGACTTTGATTAATTTCATGCGAGCGCGCAGGTAACAGGACGGTGTTACCTCGTTCGACAAGTCGATCTACCTCTCTATCCCTCCAGAGGATTTTCTCCACACCGCACCGCCGCCACCCTCGTCGTTTCCTTGAAACCACTACCCTTCGTAGCGCTTCCTTGTTCCCTTGGCTTGTACGTGAGATATTAACATAAAAGCTCGGCCCGCCGGCAAACTACGTGCGAAATCGTACCCATTCCCTTGATTCCCTTGTCTTCTTTAGCTGACTGTCTGTGTTTCTTGTGGCGATCTTTTGCTTCTCCGTTCGGAAGGGATAAGCTATAAAAACGATGACATTCGTGTGTATTTCTTTAACAATTTCTCTCGCCAATAAATATATATTTGGGCATATTTCGCGAAAGTGGAACGTAGAAGGTATACCGTGTCTACTAGTGGTACAATACAATTCGTAGTACAAATTGCTTTATGAAAATCGGCGTGAATCGCCGTGGAATAATGTACACGTACCAGCTTTAATGCTCTGTCGCTAAATCTTCCGGATAATTTTTGTACCGTGTGCAGGCAGTGTTTCCCAGGGAATGATTTTATTACTTGAATCACGCGAACGAGTTGTCTACGGCAAGTTAGTCGCAAGGACTTCGGCACACTATCGCGATAAGCAAAGGTTAAATCATTCTCGATCAAGATTCAAGCCGCGATTAAACTTTAGAAGCCTGTCGTTGCAATCTAACCCTTTTTCCCTCGTGAACGGTCCGATAGATCAATACATTCGACCCACACCTTCGCCAAGAATGGCCCCTGTCCGTGAAAATATAAAGTCACAGATAAGGAGGGGGAAAAGATGCGATCGGACCTCGGACCTCGGACCTGTGCAATTTTTCCTTGAACGCGTCTCGTAAATTCGCGAAACCCGCGAGATATCGCGTTCAGTGATAACGCGCGCGATAACCATGTGGATATTGAACGGTCGGACTGGCAGAAAGTACTGTAAGAGAAAATCGAGCTAAGAATTTTCTCGCGACGCGCGTAAGAAAATTTTTTTGGATTTTACGATTGGATTTTAATACAATTCGACTGGATAGTATATATTGGAATTGCATTAGGTGTACCGAAAAGTTCGAATGCATATTTTCCGGACGGTTTCTCTGTGGGAAAACGATGTGACAAGTTTTAATTGTTATTGTTAAATTGGCGTATTATTTGAGGCAGCGTCGTGCAAAATTGTGTGAACGTAGTTAAGCAGATTCTCGAAAAGAATTTGCAAATAATGTTGAATTCGAAGTTACTCGTTGTTACAGATCCTTCGTTAATTTTTCACTAACATAATATGTGCAACGCATTTTCCTACGAAATGTATGCGTGCGAAATATTATATAAAACGCGGCAGGAAATTGTCGGGAATGTAACACGAAGTACCAGCAATTAAAAAAATAAATTACTGTAAGGATAATTACTACGTGCGTATTCCGCGTTGCGTAAATTCGATTGAAATGGCAGGTGTTGGAGTAAAAGTTATATTTTTGTATAATTGCTCGCGAAATGTGGGCGGCGGTGAGGTATTTTTAAAACGATTTAAATTGCGAATACGTAGCGTGAATGTGCAATGATGTCAACGCGATGAAAATTAATAATTGGTATAACGTAAATGGAAGTAATTAGCTATCGAAAATTGTAAGTGATCAATATTCTTTCGTGAAGCAATTGCTATGTGTGCGAAAGTTTTGGAAATGCTTCAAAGTAATTTGGAAATTAATCAGTTCTTGATTAAATGCGAAACAATGAAACGTACAGGTCAATTTATCATTGAACGCGAATTTTAACTGCCCGAGGAAAACTAAATTAAAGGATGATGATTGAAAAAATTATGATTAACTTGACCACAAAATATCCAATTAGTGCATTTGACTTTATTGAATTTGGAAGAGTTGATTTACAAAGTCCCACGCTAAACTTAAGAATTTGTTTGACTTAAAAAGGTGGAAAATATTTCACAAATTGCGCTTAATTACAAATACTATATGATATTAAGAACAAACGCTAACCGACAATTTCGTTGCTCCAAAACAATAAATTCTTTATTCCTCGTGCAACTAGAATCGTAGAAATCACGAAAACCCAGTCGAACAAAATTTTACTTCCTTGTTAAACTAGTCTCGTAAAGGTCCAAGTGAGAACTATGACAGAACTGACAATTTTCTTAGCTCGCATAAAATACATTACAAGTGCACCGCATAAATTACGAGCTTACACATGACGAACATTTCTACATCACTCGAAGACATCATTTAACCTCTTCCACTTATGGGGAAAGCCTCATTATTCCCTCCAGCTACGAACAATCAATTCCAAATATCAACAAGATACACCGCATGCTTGTGCGCGTTGCCAGGGTACTGTTCAGTTACCCGAGCAATATTTCCGTCGAACGAAACGCTTCAATTGCCAAACGATCGAAACGCTCCCACCGTTCCATCCCGACGAATATAGAAACACCCCCGGCGCGTATCGAAAGGCTCGAGAAGAAAAAAAAACAGTCGAAAAGTTGAGGGACAGCAATTAATAAGAAAGTTCTGCGTGGCAAGTCTCTGAGTGAGCCCGTCAGGCGGCGGTCGAAAGGAAGCCGGTGGCCGCGATGGGAATTTCATAATTACTCCCGGTCCGGGGTAAAACCCACGCCGGATCATCCGCAAAACAAGTAAAGGGTCATCGGCGCAATTTACGATCGGAGCCCCCGGTGAAACGCATTACCATAAAAACCGCTCTAATCACGGGTACACGGGAGCGGCCGTGCGAGCCGGCGGCGCGTACAGGTCAGCCAACCTCGCGATATTATATTTTAAAGAGCGCGCGGTCCGAGCGTACGCGGTACGCGCGTACTCCACTTTATCCGTGCCGTACCGTGTAATAACCTCCGACTTCCTGTTCGTGTAAAGAGCCAGCTATACACACGCTCATTCACTATGGATAAAAGTGAATCGATAATGATACGCACTCGACAAAAATGGCGCCGCCGTCAGACACACGGCCACTTGCGAGCGTCGGGCCTGCCCCCGGCCTCGCTGCCCCCCTTTCGCCCGCTTCTGCCACCCCTATATCGCGCCGACCCCCCTCGTGGGAATAGAGGCGAAGCGCGTCGAACGTTCCGGCTGATAACCGTATTACAATTTAACGAGAAACCGGTGTCAGTTTTGTCGGCGCATAATGGCCGACGATTCGCAGGTTACACGGGCTTCGTTCGTTCGTTCGTTCGCTCGTGAACGGCGTGCACGAACGAAACGGGACGGGGTATGGGCCGCGCACCGAGGGCTGCCGAAGAGAAACTTGCTGGCTGGTACCCCTCGTTTTGCTCCCTCTCGATTCTGACTATTTTTAGTGGATGTCCGCGCGTGAACTGAGAGAAGAAGAGGAGCGGAAATTGCGTCGCGAGTTGGCGGGTTGTTAAATTTTGATTTTCAATCCGGGGTGGGGGGTGTGCGATTGTGCTACCGCCGTGGAAGTTTTAACGATAGTCATTTGTGGGGCATTGTATGTTTGCTTGGTTTATACTGTGCGAAAATAAATATAGTTTTTTTTTATTTATTTATTTATATCCTGCATACTTTTTTTTTTTTTTTTGAACCAGTATAATGGCAGATAGTAGTCACGTTTGGTTTATATTAATTGCGATATATTTGAACGTTATTATGAACCCCGATATTGAGATTGCGAAAATGTTTGAGGTCGCATAACGTGACACAGAAGCTGCTTCCAGAGAGTGATCTAATAAGTACCGGACGGAGAACGAAAAGAATTTTACTAGATCTGAATTAATACGGCGTTCGTTTAAGTTGCCGCGGTTATTCGTTAATTGGCCGTCGTTAATTTGCGACAGAATATGAATGGCAAATTAATTGACGAAAATTGAAATATCGTGAAAGGGCCAGACCACGGTAGACCAACGTATCGGGCACCATCTAAAAAAAGGACATCAGATGCTTTTAGAATATATAATGTGCATTATAATGAGCAGGAATAATCGCCGTAACGCAATTACTCATACCCCTCGTTAAAATATAAATAATCCCTGATCATCTTTTAAAAGCCTTCGCTCATCTTCCCAATTGTCTTTCGATTCGATGGAAATTAATTTGCCGAAAGTGGAGGAGAATTTTGCGACAAATATAGCCGTTCGGTTTATAAATAAAGTACCAAGGGAGTACTGGAGTACGCGACACTGACGAGAGAGAAATTGGAGAAGAAACATCGTTTCTTCTTTTAATAACGCGATCCCATCGATAACGAAAACTACACAAATTCACATAAAATATAACGCCAATTTGTTACTTTTCATCCCCCAAAACAGGGGCCATGCGCCATCGCGAAAATAAATTTTTTACCTCTCCGGCACTCGCGTGGGTGGTTCAAGAATCGCGGTGCGTATGCGCCCGAGTTCCACGTTGCTGAAAAAAAGAGGGAACAGCGTGCACGAGATGGGAAGGAATCGCGTGGTTCGTGCATCGTTGACGCCGGAGAAAAATTTCGTCCCTTTGTCACGCCGGGGTGAAAAGTGCCAGCGCCGCGAACGCGCCATCCCCCCGAAGCCATTTCGTTCCAGTATTTATTGTATTTTATCAGCACGCGCCGCGACATTTTTTTCCTTTCTCCATTTCTTTCCTCCCCTCTTCGCTTTCTTAGCCGCTTTTAAACGGCTGGCAACAAGAACGCGGGCCTCGAGATAATGTTACGGTTTACAGGATATCGCCGGCAACGACGACGGGCCGGCTCGTTAAAAATCTTAATTCCACCTCTCGTTAGTCGATACGCGGGATTTGACGCGTGTACCGCTACGCCTCGCAAACCGCCAACCTACCGTAATTTTCGTTTTCCCGCGGGTTGTTCAAGGGGAACGATGAAATGCGTGATTAGGAACGCATTTTAGCGAGACGTAACGCAATCATTGTTATTTCTGGCACGCGACCGTCGATGGTATCGTCGACGAATGAAACGTGGGCTAACGGCGGCTTCGATCGGTAATTAGAAATTTGCATAACTCCTTTCGCCGCGAACCGGCGCTAATGTTTCGCGACCGCCGCTCCTGTTACACGAATCCCGCCGGTTGATTTTCACGGGGGGGCGCACCTGTACTCTTCATACAGGCCGGAGGAACGGCGGGGCACAGGCTTCGGTAATACGTATCGCCCTGCTATCGCGCCGAAAGAAATCGTTACGAATATGATCAATGACCGGGCCGATAACAATATGTACGGGACGCACGCAGCGTCGTTTGCCCCGCACGAAACTTTCGTTCCGAGCCTCGTGTTTTCCGCGCAAAATACGCCGCCGGAACGGGAAATGAAGGAATTGCGTGAAGAAGCAATTTCTTGGAAGGTGTTGGAACCTATTTTTCTGTTTCTTTTTTTTTTTCGTGGAAAGGTGTATTATTCGAGGTCCGCGATATCGCGCCACATTTCTGAAACGGTTTAGAGAGTATCAGATTCGACATTGAATGAAGTATTTTCGTTAATTATTTCATGAAAAAAGTGATTTTTTTTATATTGGATCGGAGATAATTAAGTGGTATTATTATTGTTATAGAAATTTGGAAATATAAAACGTAAATATCTTTTAGGGGAGAGCTTCGAATATAAATTATTGACTAAATAATATAACATCATTTAGGGTGGTTTCACGCATTCATTGCTTCGCGCGTTTCTTCGTACAGAGGTACTTTAACCAAGAACGGTTTAACAATTTTATTAGAACGTGGCTAACATCTTTGACCCGTGCAACTGGTACAACAAAATGCAGCGAACCTCCGTACGAAAAAGCGAATTAAATTCAAGTAATAATTAATACTTTAAACTTCCCATTATATCCATTACTATAAATCGTGTCACAGTATAACTGATGCGCGAACAATACAGTAAAAACTATAAAAGCGTATATGCAAGCAGATATGAAACATTTTAATTCCGATCAAACTATTGTAACCTCGGCCGCACAATTTCAATTGTACCCGGCGATATGACTTTAATTTCTACAAGTGCACCCCTCAAAATCGTTTTATTTCCCAACGTTTCCCCATTACGACGCACAGTGCCGTCCTCGCTACGCTCGACACACGCAAAACCGTGTCCTCGCCGACATGAATTCAAAACAGCCCGCCTTCGTAATCTCTTCGTCAACGGTCTAAGCGGGTCCGGCTAATCGGGACGGTCAAAGAATTTTCGCGAGCTATTCCGGGCGAGCGTTCACGGCAAACGGAGAGAAAAATTCGCAAAGTGAACAGAAGCGGAATTAACCGGCCGTGGCGCGCGATTAAGCGGGAAATGAGTGGTGCACGCGTGCGATGGGCACGGCCGTGTGTACGCAAGAACGCAGCGTCGATCCTGCAACAAATCTATTTCCACGGCGTGTAAAAACGGAAAACACGGCGTGCTGGGTAATGAACTAATCTAGTGAGCGGCGACGGTAGACGGAAGACGAGTCGCTAGGAACGGCCGGCGACGCCGCGGAAAGAACGTAGGGACCAAGTTACTTTTACCGCGGCTTAATAACATGAGTTTTTCCTGGGCCGGCTCCGGTAAACGGAGCCGGGAGAAAGGGACGGGGCCGTTGAAAGGGCAAGGAACCATCCTGGCCGACCAGACCGTGTAAAGGTCCCTTTGAATTTTTGCTAATTACGTTCATTAATCCATCGCGACGCGGTTTCACTGTCTCGCGACAACGGTATATGGTTTTAATTAATCCGGGCAATTAACCGACGTGTTAACTCTTGGAAGCCGTTCGTCGAGGTCCATGTTTGATCAAACGTGACTGAGCTCTCGGGATGTTCGCTAGAAATGACGATCAATGTTATGCTACAATAATAGAAATTCCGCTTTGGAATTAATTTATTTATTGCTTAGGAATGTAGGTGTAAAAATTAGAAATCAGGCTGTCGAATTTTGTTTGGTTCTCGTTATCTGTGGAGTAGGTATGTGCAGAGTTCTGGGAAAAATTTTGAAACAGGTGGAATGAAATATCGTGGCTTCGTGATAAGTCTAAATTAATTATCTTGGAAACTTTTGTACACATCGTAATGAGTGATAGATATTATGATTATTAATTTTCATCGCTCTATTAAAATTTCTAACCAAATGAACATAAACCGTTAGGTATTCCATTCGTTCGCAAGGTGTAAGATTCGAAGAATTGAAACAAAATTAGCATTGTCAAATAATTTATTTTTCGATGGGCATTTAATAATAATAGAACGATTATTTTCACCAATGTTCGACGAAGGGTCGAGCCGCGAAGACTTATGAATAAATTCTGATCGAGGCAATTTCTGGTTTGATTCATTGCGATTCTGATCCATTGGTATCGACAGAGACCACTGAGATGGCATCCATTTGCATTGCAGTTTCATCGTGCTTAATTACTCCCGTGGGTACGACGAATAATAATATGCAAATAAGGCCGATCTTGATCTTTATGGGCGCGATAAAGTTTGATAGCACGAGCAAGTGCGAGTAGCATACGATCCAAGTAATTAATCAAACGGGTTACGAAAGATTGTGTGAAGATTCCATCCAAACATTAATTATAGATAGTACAGAGTAGACAATGTTAATAATTAATCATCAATTGTGCCACAACTTCAGAATAAATTGCACGTCTTATTTTTGTCGTTGTTGCTAACGTAGTAAATTAAATTAAATAAAAATTGTAAATATATAAAAAGTAGAAAAGTGTCTCAAAATATTAAATAGTTTAATTAACAAAAATAGCAAAAGCATCCTGCATTTCCTTGTTAAAGTTACATTTCTTTTATTCATTGCATATCACTATCCGTATCATTCTAACTAAAATTCAAGATAGAATATATTAATTTCCCTTACTACGTACAGTATCACAATACTTTTTAAAAACTTTACACCCTTGTGTCAATAACCGGGCACATGTCCAAATCGCCGTCCTTTTAACTACATTTACATTCATACCTACTATCTAGATGAAAATTGTTGCAGAAAAATATTAACTTTGAAGTGTTCGAAGATCCTGACAGTTTTCATTACTGACGCAATGATTAAAATAAGAAATATAAACAAAAATTTGTTTCCCACGATGAATGATCAGGTTTCTCCAAAGGAACCCGCGAAATCGAAGAGCAACAATGGTCGGACCGGCAACGAAAAGTCCCCTCGATCAATTTTCCGCAAATTTCATCCCTTCCTTCCATCGCCGTTGTTCCGCCAGGAAAATCAAACCGGGCGAAAGAATATACCAACCATCCCGCGCTACGAGACACTGTAAACAATCTCACCGCAACGAAAGAACAAGGGATCTCTCATTTTCTCGGAAATTTCCACCGCGCAAACAATGGTAGAGGCCATTGGACGTCGATCTTATTAAATTCCCTCGGTCGAGATGAAACCCCGCGCAACGGTGTTTAACGAAAAATTAATTAGTGGCCCAACGTTGCCACGCCGACGGTCCGCTATGAAGCGTCACGCGGCAACGATAGTCCACGTTTTATTTAAACAATCGCCGGACGAGACACGCGAACAAGGAAACGATTCGACCAGTATCGGAAGTCTCGCCGCGAGATGACCGCGCGGAATAAGTTTAATGATAGCAGCCAGACCTCTCGCAATCAGTCACCAGAGGTGTCCACGGTCGTACACCTCTCATTATCCTGTCATTATCTACAGGAGTGAACTTGGTCTTTCACAATTCCTCCTTTTCTTACTGTTTCTGCCTCTTCGTTCTTGTTGCCGCGTGTTTGACACCTTCCTTTATCCGAGCCACCTCTTTGTTAGTTGTATTTTGTTCGGCTGCATTTCCGTTCGTTGGAAAAAGGGAGCGGGGTAACGTTGGTTTTCGGGAACGTCGCGGCGACATCTTTTCCGATCAGTCTCAAACCGCAACTGGCTGGGTTTTTTGGCGAAATGCGTCGACTTGTCGTCCGGTTTGTCTGATCAAATTTGTCTGCTTCTACTTGCCCCTATTTATCGCCGGCTCTTTATTCCACGCAAGTTTCAGCCCGTCGTTGAAATAAAGAGGGATAGTTGGGATTCGAACTTTTATGTTATATCGCAACATTGCAGTGATCGTCGTTTCTATTTCATTCGTTTTCGTTTCACGTTCGTTCTCCTACGCCTCTGAGAATTTCTCCGCCAGCAGCGAGATAATGACAGTCTGCGAGGGTGGCCAGATGGCTGCGTGATGCGTGACCGCGTGCCGACTTCCTTTTACGAGAGATTGCATCTGTAAGCTCCGCCACGCATTGAAAAGTCCTTGCAGAATTTGCCTCTTGAAGGAGGGAGAACCGTGAATAGATCAGGCTGATTAGAGTAATCGTACGGGAGATCGCCACGAAGGCGATCGACTTCGAAACAGCTGTCGTCCGTCGTTGGCGGAATTCCTGGAGTTTTGAAATACGAGTGAAAACATTGAATTTACATTTGGCAAATTTCATTGAATTAATTAATGCGATAATAGCGGAACGGGGATAAGATGTCACTGATAAGATAGTATTAGTTACGAGTTACGGGGTAAAACAATTTGATGAGTAAATAGTTGGCAGGATTTTAATGTTCTTCCTCTTTTTAGAAAAATCTGTATATTTTTTCGTTGAAGGATATTTGCAAAAATATAGATGAATTGTTCCTTCTGTATTAATTTGCAATATTGTGGCCAAGAAAAATTATTGTTTGAAGAGCAATCGATTAACAGAATTACTGTGACGGTGATGGTAAATAGTGGCCTAATTTTGTTGTTTCGAGATACTTAGAATCTTGCGTTTTCATATTTTACAAAATACTTGCTCGTATGTTAAAACTATTCTCTGCCATGGGAAAATATTATGCGCAGCTTACACGTGAATACATTTTGTGAAACTTCAAAGGACTGAGAAATTTATCAAACTAATTGTATATCTCAAAAGTGACTTACAACAATCAAGAACAATAAGTTTTATTAAGAAACAAGCGTTAACGAGCTACTACGTACTACGACAACAAGAAACGCTTCATTCAAATCTTATCATTCGAGTGTGATAAACGAAAACAGCGGCCGACTTCGCGGACTCATAGCTGGATCGCAAGAAACATTACGATGCCGCAATTATTATAGTGCACTACGTGGCAGACGATTTCTTTCCCCTAGCCAGGAATTACCGTGATTTCGCCGCGTAATTGCCGACTATTAACATATGTTTGATTGTTTTCCCCTCACCGCGAAGGAACTCGGACGTTAATTGGAAACGTAGCCGTGGCATCTACTTGAATATTACGAATTTGCCGTGGTCTATAAATCACGCGTATCTCGTGCACCTTCTTTCCGCAAACGCGTACTCGTCCTTCTGCATTCCTGTCCACAATCTCTTTACCTGTTTCGACTATCTCCTCCGTTTTCATCTTTTTCAGTCGGTCGGCTACATGTGGCTGCCATTTAGCAGCAGTTACATGATCATTTAATCGCGCGCACCAACCTTCCGTCCTGCCACTCTGCTGCATTTTATAACGCTCTTGTTTCCCTTCGACACTTGCACCGGTTCCGTTCTTTCCGGCAGAAATCATCAGGCTCAGTTCGAGCGTTTTCGTTCTTGTTGCGTACGAGTGACTCGATTCTAATATTAACGTTGCACGGCAGCGGTGATCGGTTGTATTGTTGGTACAATAACATTTTACAGTGGTCGATTGATTGGCGAAGATATTTAAAAGAACTGTTGCTTGGTTGTTTTGTATGTTACATTTAAAATTGTCGGGGGGTTTAATCGTTTAATCGTTTGATGGTACGTTATAATGGTAAGAGTTCGATAATATGCGATAAGAAAAATGCGAGGGTAAACTGCAAGATTGCGATTCGTGGCGATACGTGAAATAGCAATGGTACATGCAAAATTAGAGAAAAAGTTTGCGTCAAGCGAAACGGGAAAAGTGAATTGAAATTCCGCACAGCGAAGTGTTCAAAAGGCGCAGGATTTGACGCAATGGACGCGGATTCTTTTTTTTGTTTTCGCACTCGTGGCGTTTATTGATGGGCGCGGGAAAACAAATACGTATGAAATTTCAGTCTCCCAGCTACAAGATATTAAATGCCAAAGCGTCGAAAATGTGAGAGGGATGGGGTGAATGTATGAATGCACGAATTCATTCTCAACATTTCTACCTTGTTTTAATACTGATTTGACAACTACCGTTTGTCAAGAATGGTACGAAATTCAAACAAATAGTTCAAAGCCTTTTCGCGGAGGAAATATTATTGAAAGTATCAATTTGAAAATAATAAATTATACATTTTTTGTTTGTTTTAAGAAAAGAGTTCACAAAATTGAACTCGATTAAGTTCTATCTCTGGAAATAAGAAATATTCATCCTTCAGAAAGGAAATATAACTTTCTTGAATCGAATCTAAATTACACGACCCATAACAATCGCAAACTAATTACTTAAAAAAAACATATATACCTGTCCCAGAACAGTAGTCAAAAGTTTGTTTCAACGCTCTCAAGGCATTTTGATTTGATTTGATTGATTCATCTAAACTTATAATTTTGCAATACGAGTAAATATAAAACGAAGACAATTTCATCGAACGCTGAACGGTACAGAAAACATCATTTTCCCCGAACCAATTTTCGATATCAACAATCTATTCGACGATAAGCATCGAAATTCTAGCATGCTAGGTTGCTCCCACCGATTTTTAATGAACCAACTCATCCCATCCATGAGGTATGATGTCGTAAGTGGGTTAGCGGTTCTGATTCGTCGACGTTTTCTTGAGAAACCTGGATGCAATATAGAGTATCCTGCGACAGAGCTGCGTCGTAAAACTTTCTGATTCCTTTGATACGCCGAAAGAGAAGAAAATGCGGGTGATCGAGTGCATGCACACGACGAAACGTCCGCTTACACGTGGCTCCGGTTTCAAGAGATATCTGTGAATTTTCATGGAAATCATTCGACGCTCAGTTTTCCGTGCAACTTTGTCGTTTCGAATACAAGGGAACATTAAAAAAAAGAGACGCGGTACACTGCAAAATTAGCGTTACGCCTCATCGCGATATAGTTCATGTTAATTAGCGTAATATCCAGTTTTTAATTTTTGTACCCTCAATATTTGTTGCTCTCTTGATCGCAATTGCGTTTGATTAATAACTCCATAAAGTCGAACCGTGCTTTATTAATAACTCCGGCACGCAACTTCATTTCATTAATTAGTAATTTTTCTCCATTTACAACTGTACTCCCATTGCATACATTAAACAGGCATCGCGTAAAAATGATAAGCATAACAGGATGCCGGTCGGGAAACCGTTATCCGGTTTATTCATGAATAATAAATAATTGATTGAAGAATAAACCATTCTATCTGGTCCGATGAGATTCAAATGTCCAAGATACGTATCATTATTGAAGAACTTTGAATAGTGCTGCTGTTAACGATGCGAATCATGAAACTGCGAATGTTAGTGATAATATAAGTTCGATTCCAATTAACACAGTATTCCTGCACGCACTTTCCATAAGCACCGTGCATCTGCGAAACTGCGCACGTCACAGTTAGCGGACGATACTTTTCATGCATTTCACTGACGTCGTTTCAAATCGAAAAATTATTGACTCCCGCGAAAATTGACTCCACCGAACACACCGGCGGTTCCCCCTTTTGTTAATAACTCTGCCGTTCGCAACAGCGATAAATTATTCACGCGTATCAGTCTAATTATTTACCTTTCAATTGCGCACATCGAATCGAACCGTACACGCTCCAATTTCCCAAACATTATCAAGCAGAAAACGTTGCGCATTATTCAATAAATCGTGCGCGATACAAATACGTAGGCGCGTAAACGATGCTCACTATACGCTATATGCATCCCCTTCGTTGAAACGACCATCCTTACCGTTAATTGTACCTTAGCCCACAACTAATTCGCCCGTCGACTGGCCGTTACTTACAGGAAAGCCGCAGCTTCTTCGAAGAGTAAATTATTCCATCTAGCCGCATTTACCCGCGATCCAGCGATCAAAATTTTTGCCTACCGGCTCCGCGCGATCCGGGCAACAAATTATTCGACCCGGCCGCTACACGCCAGTTTATTATTAACGGCGATCGTAATAAAGAGATGTTTCTTGCCCGGCGCGGCGGGCCTCGTCGTGCGAACACGGATACGACACCGCTCTATAGACGATTCCGTGTGGCTTTTGCGTGTGCTCGCCGACTGGAAGTTACGCACAAAAAGATCTATCCGGGATGCACGCAGTCGTAAAATCTCGATTCCCCCGAGTGGATCCGAATGCCTGTTCGCGAGAAGCGCACGTAACCGTCTCGAAGTGTTCACGTATGCAGGTACATAGCTGTGGGCAGGTGTGCGACGAGACGCAGACACGAACGAAACGGTTGAACGGCTTTTCTGCTTGGAAATTTCGTATGTTTCGAACATTATTTCGTCGATATTGCGGATCATTTTTGGTGCCGCGCACTGGCGGGGGAAATTGGTACTGAGATTGGGTTTCGAACGTGGAAATTGGTGGCTGATTAATGGTTCACGGCTTGTTGCAGAGGGGCTCAGTTGATTCTGGTTGTTTCAGACTGTTTCTTTGAACGATAAATGGGGATTGTAGGGGTTTAACAATTTTTGTGGTTTAATTTCTGCACCCCCTGAAGATATAATGCTTACTGTTTAAAATGTTCTAGTGGCGTGAGTATAATTGCTTCTCTTGCACTGCAAACGATCGTGCAATCGATTTGACTGTGGAGGAAATTATTTTTTAAATGGTCAATTTATTCGAAATTGTTCGCGTAACTTGTAAACATTTCTATATTTGGAAGTGGAGAAGGTAATAGCCGTTCTGGGTTAAATATGTTTCCGAACAGGAATACAGTTTTGAATATTTTAATGGTGTCGGTGGTTTGGTCAGCCTACCTCGATGTAGCGTATTTTCTTTAAGAAAACGTGACTTAAGTATCGGTACTCCAAGGCCGCAGCTGAATGTGTAATTATCATTGACAATGCGTCGAACAGGCGTGCGGTTTTACTCGAATCATAAAATCTACGAAGCTCCAGCTACTTTTAGCGCTTTGAACGTGTCCATTGCTTTTGTGGAAATTTATACGTTCGTAAAAAATGTTCTCTGGAAATAAAGTAGTTGCGTCCAACAAAACTCGTGGCAAATGTTTGTAAATGCAAAAAATAAATGCAATTTTCCTTTTTTTAAATTTTTCTTCTCCAACCCATTACAGTAATTACGACCTTATCTTTCCTGTACATCTTATAATATCGATACTGAATCGTATCATTATACCTTCTGCAATAAATTGTTTCCAAGTGCAAATAAAATTGTATAATTTAATGAATTACAGCTAACACTAAACGGTCCCCATTTTTCCAACAAATATTATATTGAACTACGCTGGAAAACCGCGCAAGAGAAATGTCTGTACACTAGAATCAAGACGAAGTGAACGAATTTTACGATTAATAAACCGATAAGTATCGCAACGAATTGCCCCACGATCGATCGATAATTCATAAATACCTTATTTCAGATTCAAGCAATTTTATTTTATTCCGCTTTAACAACTCGACGACAAACTTTCCACCGTAAGTAGTAACGAACGATGCACATTAACGAAAATAAGCTGCCAACTATTGCTAACGATAAAAGTAATCGGAATTGCCAGGATATTTATTTCAACGTATCACTCGAAACATTAATGAGATCTCTATCGAAGCCGGCTCGAACGTCGAGCAAAAAAGTCAATTGATTGATACAAATCTGCTAATGTCTCGAAACCGTCCGATAGAGATGGTTTATTTCAATAACGAACCGGTCATATCTGATCCGAGCTATCGAAACGGAAATCGATCGGTCTTTGGTCATTTTTGCTTTCGATATCGGTATGTCTCGTCGTTGGTGCCCGAAGACATCAATAAAAAAAAAAAAGGATTAGGCGATCGGCAACGATTTGTTAATTATTCCGCGAATTTTACCACGTGGATGAAGCAATTTCCGCGCGTATCCACGTTGCTAGATCGGGTAAGACGGATGTTTACTAATTAATTGGTACGTCGTTTAAAAGCGATGCGGCGAACCAATTGGCGCTGCGATTAAATTCCTCGTGCCACGAGCGCAATTAATACGTCGATGAAAATATTAAGTGGAATTTGTCGAGGTTTCACATACACGTAGGCACCAAGGTAGAAATAACATAAGGGGGTAATGTGCATGCTTCGATTGGATACGTTGCCAATTTCAGCGGCTTTATTTGACGAACGGGGCGCCGCGCCGTGCCGGGTAATTATGGTAATAAAAAAGTTGATAAAAATATAGTCACAAAGAGGTAATTAAAAATGTTGAATGTTAATTGCTCGTGTAATTAACGAGGAAGAAAATTATTGCATCGAATTGTTGATCGACGAAGGGGGACTTAATTTATTGATAACATCGGTGAATCATTTTTTTTAAACCGGCTCGTTTTGTGAACTGTTTTCACTTCACAAATACGTGTCTTGAATTTTTGTTCTTTCCGTTTTTGGTAGAGTTCTTAGGTAGTTAATACCCTTTCGATAATCCCATGCAAAATATTATAAAGCCCTAAATTAATGGGGATCGATTCGATTGTCGGTCCATAAATTGCAACGCAATGCAATTATAAAGAAGGAAATAGCTGCAAGATGAAGCTTTGCGGACAAAATGCAATATTCTCGAGGCCATCATTATTTTTCACACAGCAAGCTGAATTCTTGAAACATTTTTTCGAATTATACGATACATTTACTGTTTTACTTTGCCTCCGATTTTAAGACTAAACTCTTAACACTCTGCGATACCCAAACCCACGTTCAGTCTCCACACTTTATACCACCTTTATAATATGTTAACATCAACTTTACTTAAGCTTTACGCAATTAAGATTCGAATCGGACAATGGAGCGAGAATTGAAAAGAATGCCGGAGACTGTACAAATCTTAGCACGCTCGTTCGTGTCGAATCGTTGCGCCGCGAAAGTTTATACCAGTGTATCCAGCAGATTAGCGAAACAAACAGAAAGAAAGGTGAAAAAAAAAAACGAAAAAGGGAAGCAAGAATGTAACGAATAGAAAAGCAAAAAGGAATGACCGAAAGCCGATTAGACGGAACAGATTAACGATTTCTGTATTGTCGTATGGAGACCAGTTCGTCGTACGGCGTGTTAGATCGAATGGTTTTATCGGGGCGAATAATCGTTCGACAGGAGAAGCCGAAATCGGATCAAACTTAATCGAGCATACCGCGTCCATCTCTTAACAAGTTTCATTGCAACGTTTAATATTTTCCGCCGATATCCGGCGGAAATATTTCCCCGTATTTTATTACACGGCGAACCGGCCAGTCGCGCGGCAATAAACTAGACAGGTAACACCGAACGGACATTGTTTGCAACGCGTTGACAAGCTGCAAATTTTCCTATCTGCTTATTCCGATTTATCGTTGTCAACCCGTTACGTTAATTCACCTGCACCCGCGTCCATTCTCCTGCAGTGCAAACGTTTGATGTTTGGCGGAGGATCAAAGAAGTCGGACGGATCGGGGGATTAAAATGGAACGTGATTGGTTTGGGATTCTTTTTTTTTTCCACTTTATGGATTTCTCTTTCGAAGACTGAGTTGACAATGGAAGAAATCGACATGACGGTGGATCGAGGCAAAGCTGATTCAGTGTTTTATTCCGTTCCGCCTGGGTCTGCTCTTTCTAAATAGACTGTATAGCGAAAGTGGATATTTAGGAAGAAAAGTTTTTTTTTCGTGGATATAGAACGAAATTAATTGTCGTCCAGGGCGACGGTACAATATATAATATATAATATTCTACCAGCCACAACGTTACACAGAATCCATTTCATGGTTACACCGTTTCGTTATTTTCGTTTCGCCATTACGAATGGAAAATTTGTCTGAAATGCGAGCATGATAAATCGAGATGAATTAGGTAAATGCGAAAAAAATTGAAGGAAAAGAACGCCAAGCACATCGTAAGGATTCGTGCGTGCACGCGTGAGTGCGTGAGTCAGTTTTCTGTCACGCGGCTCGCCGAAGAAACGAGGAAGAGGGACAAAGATGATCCTATCTGGTCAAACTGGCCTCTCCATTAGTGTCACGAGAATGGGAAGGTCTCATGAACACAGTGGGCATATAGTGTGCTCTAGATGAAATTGTCTCGTGGAGAATTCAAAAATGCAACCACCTTACGTTTTTTATCATATAAAACGGGGAGGATAGATGAGTGAAGTCGAGGAGAAGAGCTGCAAAGTATTGTTGAATAATAAAAATTGAAAAATCAATAATTGGCTTAGACTGATCGTTGATGACTTAAGCCGTCTCACTTTCATTTTATTACATGGACTTTTTTACTTAGCTGAATATAGTTTGGTATTAATTTCCATTAAAAATTAAAATATATTTCATCAAATGTTTTAGTGTTACACGGAGAAGTATTATTCATAAGTACTGTAACCCTTTAAATGCATGCAAGTAGAAACAGAACGCATAAGTAGAAACAGAACGTATAAGTAGAAACAGACCTGAGATTAATATTACTTCTCCCGAGACACATCCGCGGTACGTTCTAGCGTACCGAAACCCTTCCTTTTGTCTGGTTGACAAATATGAAAATAAAACCAAGAATACTGTAAAAGTTTTCCACAAAAATTAGTCGCACGTTCAATAAACTCACGCCGGTGTCCCAAACGAATCGTCACACTGAAGTGACCGTCGCAAACGATTCCGCCATTACAGTCGTGGAACGAGACGAGTAGAACGAGCGGCACTTGAGAGCAACGCTTTAAAAGTCTAATTATTTCCAGATTTGTGGACTGCTCGCCGTTCCAATAAAATCCTCCGAGCGTATCACTGAGTTTATGCCGCGTGTGATGTGCGCGTACAACAACAATGGGGCCGTGAGTATTAATTAGAATTCCAATTAACCGGTTCGTAATGGGGCACGCATCGATCTGTGCACATCCGTTTTCTTGAAAACGGCAACGGTCCTGACCGAAACGCTCACGACTGTGCTCGCGCTCAGACATTAGCCCATAAAAATTGCAAACGTCCTTGTTTGCCTGGCGGGGCGCGTAATCAGCATCGATTGCGAGGATACCTACGGTCGTTTCTGTAAATCGTGGATCGTTTCTCGCGAAAATCTAAAAGCGTGCCGATTTCCGGAATGGAGCAGCGGCGAGAAACGAATCGGTCGAAATGCTTAGCAAATACTTGTCCCGTTGCCGAATCTTTTTCTCGATTCAATTATTTTCATTGCTATTAATGTACCCCGAGATGCATTCGTTGCCTGATATTTAGTTTCCAGATTGCATACTCGGTGTTTCGATTTTATCCTCGATAACGTTGACCGGACTTTTTTGTGCCATACTGGTCTCAGGAACTTTTATGGATAATTCTTCGAAGTACATATAAGGACGTATTGAAGGAACCATTAAATCTTTACTACATAGCTGCCAACTGGTTATTATAGTGCTCTTGATTTTTTTTCGTTCGGATAGAATATATATATAGATTTACAAAAAGGAATGCGAATACCGCAGAAAATGATGGCTATAAACTTATGAATATCCCTATCTTTAATAATAGGGACGTGAATGTTGTACTACGAAGATGATCAATGAAATGCGGATATTTATGCAGGTAATAATACATGTCGAATACTATACATACATACAAGGATATTCATTATTTTATTCATTACATCGTCGTCAATTGAAGTTGCAATGTATCGTAATAATTCTATCGATATAATTGTCCGAA
Organism: Nomada lathburiana; assembly: GCA_963667235.1. NCBI lineage: Eukaryota > Metazoa > Arthropoda > Insecta > Hymenoptera > Apidae > Nomada > Nomada lathburiana. The sequence continues at coordinate 6,087,868 of OY763905.1, forward strand.
AATAAAACTAATTCACCGATTAAATTAATGAAAAATTATGCGTGCGCGACACGGCCGAAAAATATGCAAACTTCGATCGACATTTTCCTTATCTGCCGTCTGCAAAAAATATAACAACATTTGCACCAGTATCTGTTCTATATTAATCAAACTCGCAATTATTTCTCAACGACAACAGATTTCAGCACGACGATTGGCCATCGTGAAATATACCCGAAAATGTAAGTAAAAAAATCACCACGGCGCTGATATTATACCTTCGCAATCTTCCCATTAATCATTCGCCGCACGATTTCTTTCGATCCCGGCGGACGAAATCAGAGCGAAAGAACGAATGGAAAAGTATTCGCGAGCGATACTCGATCGCCGTGAGTTTTAGTTTCCATTGAGGGAGCGTAATTAGTGTCCTGCAAGGTATACGCTATGCACGTATATACGCACGCAATAGGTTTCGTCGAGGGCGTACGTATGTTGTGTAATGTATACGTATGTATATCGCAGAGGGCTGGTCGAGTGAATACCGTCCAAGCGAGATATTCGAAAACTGTCCGATTAACGATCCGAAAGTGCCTGGGGCCAAGATTCGAAATACCTCGACGGACGTTGTTATATCCCGACGTACATTCCTACGGCGTCCCGTGTTCCGGCCATGGCTGCGCGAACAGTTTCCTGCAGCTTCTCTCACGGTGCCCATGGAAAACTTCGGGGCCACGCCGCTCGATTTGCATCCCTCCATCGAGAATGGTAATTAGGGGCGAAGCGTAAACCTTGATTAGAATTACAATCGTAAACGCTGACCGCCCGGTCCCGTGAACGATCTGTTATTTCGAGAGGGCGGGCTGGAGCACGGACATTGTCAATTCGGGCAGTTCAGGGTACTTCCTTTGAGGCTACGGGGGGAAGTTTTTCTTTCTTTCTTTTTCGTTGCATGCTGTATCGGTGAAGCGTGCAAGAGTCACGCTTGCGAGAATGCATGGGACAGGGGAAACTTAATGAGTTGGAGAAAATAGTAATAAATAGTGACACAGGATAAGTTGTTCCTTTAATTTTACGTAATATTGACGTAGTACTGTGCTTAATTCTTTATTTCGGAGAATGTTGTCGCACGGTTGGTGAATATTTCATTGTACCTCGAGAGGGTTTAATGAGAATAGGTATTCTGTAGAAACGTGTCATATTTTTCCTTATTAATGTAATATAAATGAACTGAAAGCGAATTCGCATAAATTATCGGTTACAGTGTAACGTACTGAATTTCGTGACAAAGTAATCATGGCTTCAGGAAATTAAAACAGTCGACTTTGCATTTTCCTCGACTTAAATGAGTCAAAGTAAAATACTTTGTCATAAAGATAGTTATATTGATTATAATATATATAGATTTTTCTATCCAAAAGAATTTTTAATTTCTCACTATATACAATATAGGTTCACGCGAATGCTTTATTCAATTTATTTATAAGATGCAGAAAATGAGCACGCTCCTGCATTTTGCTACACACGAAGCATACTGATCGTTTAGGAGTTCGCGAGTGGATTTTGCGTACAGAACACCGTTGAGAACGACGTAATCAGGCGAAAAGGGCGAAAATATCGGCCGCTAATTGTCGAATCGGCCGGGTATTTCTGAAGAATTATCCTTCGCCCGCGGATTTTCTTCCGCGCTCAATCCAAGTCCATTAAACGCAAAGTTAGCCGGGCAAATTCAATAAGCGAATCGTTTTCGCGCGCGGAAATTAATCGTTTCACCCATTAAACACCGCCATTGAGAGTAATTCAGCGGCGTTTCTTTTCTTCGCGTGCCATTGCTTCGTTACCGGGCGCCCGGGCAGACTTTGAATTTTCCCGGTTTTCAAAATACGCCAGACCCATTCAGCAAAGCCTTGCCGCCGTTCCTTTTTTTTTTTTTGTCAGATGTATTTCGAGGCGACATTGAACGCAAATGCGAATACGATAACGGCTGTTCATTTTATCCATTATTTTATAGCGTACCACAATAAAGTATTGAATTAGGTTTCACTGATGCTCCGTTAAATGTAAATTTTTGCGGTGAATATTGCTGGTTGCCTGCGGAGTGTGCTAGAAATATTCATTTTTTTAATGATTCCCTTAAAGCTGTTACGCGTAAATGGTCTTCTGATCGCAGCGAAACGAAATTGCCGAAAGAAAGTATAATCAATTTATCACGTTCAATATAAGTGATGAATATTAAAATGAAACTTCGCGGAGTTCACGATTTCGCTCGTTTTCTGCGCTACGTATTAAGAGGAACTGGGACTTAACGGAACCACGAACGCAGTACCAGCGATCGAATTGTATATTCGAGGCAATCCGTGGCTGAGAACAATCCGTCTTTCCACTTAATAATAGAGACGAATTGTCTCGGGTAGATAATCAAAGCCGATCGGTTCATCGACTAACGTGTAACGTTCGACGAGCTTACGTGAACGTCTATTCATTCCTTAAATTACTTGTCATAATTTTGTGTTCCACTTGCCTTGTACGCAGCTGAAAGAAGCATCTACGAAATTGCTTCACGCGATGCAAAATTTTGCGGCCATCGAAGTTTGAATGATATAACACGTTTCGATATTTGGATTCTGGTAATTTTTACTCGTGCGAAACGGAAATCCTTTGGTCAAATTTGCTGGCTTAAAATTATGGTAAGCTCGCTATGATTATTTTTCATAATGTTTAATGGTGTGCAATAGTGCAATGCTTGGGAACACGTTGACGTTGAACATAAATTCATTTGTTTTTTGCGACCGATGAGCTTCCTACCGAGGTTTGGCAGCACATTTTATAGGGACGCGTAACAAAATGTTTCGTAATTACACGGCTGAAGCATGCTTTATTATAAAAAACGTGGACAAGGTACGAAGCGTGGAAGAGAATGATTGTCGTTTAATATATCGTGTTCACGGTGTTCACGCGTGAACGTGTACGCGTGGGAATAATTGGAAGGAATATTCAATTCGCAGGATATGATTCGTAACAATTATTAATTTGTGTTATGCAAAATCTTGCACGAAGTCTAACGTTTCTGTGCAAGTGTTAAAATTGTTGGAAAGGAATTTCTTATTCTACTTAGTCACCCCCTTTATTAACGAATGCGTTTTAATTGAATTAAAATCTCGGTATAATTAAATCCGCAACGAATAATTAGTGTAAATACGTATTTACACGTGTTCCTGAATTCTGTATTCGTAACGAACGACCATAATCACGTTATCCGTGAAAAAATGTACGCAATATTTCGTGCCCCATGATTATTCATTTCGTTCGGTTGGAACGCCTACCTGTCATTCATTTCCCCGGCTAAAGATGCTCGCCAAATAAACGAATACGCGTCTCGCATTTTTGCGAGTTTTCGAAGTCTATTACGTAAAATTTCCCCGAGATATGCAACGTCCGATCCAGCTACAATCTGATAATCACTTTCGACCTATTGCGATCCATCTTCGAATATTCGCGACGCGGAGACTTCGTCAAATCCAGCAGTAGAATTAATCATTTCCATACTGCTACCCAGCGTGACACAACCGATCGCGAGCTTATCACGCTCAACAGTGAACATTTAAATGCCCGCCAGGAAATCGACTACGAACCAGTTAAAAAATCTGCCCGATTACTGGAACATAATGCCAGTCGCACGGAACCCGTAATCAAATCGCATTCCTGTGTCTCACCTTTATCTAAACCAATGATACACTCGTCATTGTCCCCCAAAGAAGTACAAAAGAAATACCACCCCATTGTCGAAAGCAACCCCTCTATCGAAGCACGAAACGGCGCTCCTCCACCGCGTGCATACTTCGTTCGAACCGTTTTAATATCGTTCTGTCGACTTGTCCAGCTACGCGGATCCACCTAATTGTTCCGAGCGATATGTGTGCACCTAGACACGGACACTTTCAAGGGGAATATTTATCGGGAAGCAGCGAAGCAGCGGGTCGCGCGCAACCGTGCGTGTTTCCAATCAATTAACAATTTGTCGGCAAATCCGGGCTGGTTCGAGCCGCTGGTAATCCGGTAGAAAATCTGAAACGCCGGAACAATGAAGTCTCAGCTCGGACTATGAAAATAACGAACGTATTTGGCCGGGGCTTATTTCAGCTACGATATTCCCGTTGGTTCGGGCGAAGTTTCGCGATGCAACATGTGTACGGGGTGTCTCGATTCGTGTGGCGGTGCAAAATGTGACCCGATGATTCGGGGGAATTAGGTTTACCCGGTGAATTCGTGTGGCAACTGCGTTATTCTAGTTTTTTAAGATTTGTTTTCTTTGTTTAGCTTTTTCTGTTCGATTCATTTTGCGGTTGGTCTGATGATAGGCAGGATTAAACAGAGCTTTCTTGAGCAAACCGATAGTGTATATTCTGCATCAGGAATTAATTAATTACATGAAATCTTGTTGCTCGGAGAATATGTGAAATATATAAACGTTGCGGCTAATATTACTTTGACAATTTTACTGCATACCCGTCACCGGAGAAGTTTCAATAATTAAGATATTGATCGGACCGTTTAAGAATTAATGACGGTGAATGAATTTGATTTAGCACTCGCAAATATAACCGCAATGAATCTTTAACGGGACTGTAATGATGCGTTAAATATATAAGCGATAACTGAATAATTCAATTATTATGCCCGAATTTTGACACCGGGATTATCGGTTGCGGCCGGGTCCGCCGATTAAAATATCAAAATGGGGGAACATTAAACAGCGAGGAAAATTTGCTGTGATTGAATTTATTTCACTTCGAGCAATACAAACAAATGAAACCTTTCCTTTCCCAAACTTCTTCAATACCAATAAACGTCTGCCACCCACATTACATGCTACTGTACATTTTCCGTACCTCCACTGCTGAAGGAATTAAAACATTCCGTCCACCTCCTCCGCCGAATAAATAAATCTTCGCGGTCCATCCACAGTAATATAATCGTAGCTGTACAAGATTCAATCGAACGCCGGACGATTTCACACCTGCGGTACAATCCTTCCCGCTGACCACCCTCAAGTGTCAACCCCCCCCAACATCTCCAGATATTTCTCTCGAGACTGTCGAGACCAAGACAGCTCGTTTCCATCGAACAGCATATTTCTGTCGGGACACCCTGTACACGCTATGCAGCTGGTTGCGCGTGGTGGTGCAATGAGTGCACACACGCACGCGATGCATGCAGGCGCAGCCACGTAAGGCCTTCTTGTTCCGTGACGAGCGACGTCGACGATGTCGCATTTCCGACAAGCACGAGCAACATGCGTGCCTACGCAAGATTAGCCGAATGAGCGTGCACACGCGCGCGCGCCTGTACCACAACGACGCACGTCCGTGCACACGATACACAGGTACACGCCTGCCTCTGTGTCTCTCGGGTAGAACGATGTCTGGCTCACGTGTTGTCTGCAACCGGCGACTTCCAGAAGAATCACGGTGCCCCGCGTCCGAAGTAATTATTGTCTGCCGACACGTAGCGCGGAACGGGAGAAAAATAATTGCAGGCACTACGATCGAAACGAGCGTACCTGACGAGCGCAACCCGCTCGTTTAATGCACGCTCACGCGGCCTCGATATATCGGGATCAGAGGCGTCCCGAATCTGAGAATCGCCCTTAGGGATGCGTCTCGAGGAAGGGTCGAGGACGGAGTTTCGTTTTCATTTTCGACGGTCGATTCGCGATCGCGCAAGTTTTTCTTCCTTTACGTTTCGGCGGAGGATACTTCCGATTTGGGATTACGTTCGACGTCCGGCGACGTCGATCGGCGAGCGACGGTTAATGATACGGTTTCTCGTGACGCTGTGAGTTACTTGAGTATGCGGTTGCTTGCCTCGGTTTGCTCGTGTGCGCGGATATTGATTGGATATTGGTCGCAATACGTTGGGCGATTTACTTGCTTGAATAGTACATTGTATTTCTTGAATGAAACCGGTTAACTTGCTGATTTTTCTGAACATCTTTTTGTTCGATAAGCAGAGATTCAAGTGCTGTTCTCCATTTTATAATAAAGAAGCGTCATTTTGATTGTGTAAGTGGAATGTGTTGGAATTGTTAATGTAAAATTATAGCGATCGTACATAGAGTACTTATTAAAAACAAATTTAACAATCCAAACTTGGCGCTATAAGAATACTGAAACGGTAGCTTTTTTTCATTCCTGCTCTCTTACACGAAACAGTTCACTTACTGCGATCCACGTCCTATTCAAAACACGTGAAAGCATAATACTTTGACTCGTGTGTTCTTGTTTCTTTGCGCATCGATCATTCTGTCGTATTTTCTAGTGCCTCGCCGATTCGTACAGCCCGGAGACCACCAAATTGCTGAAACAAAATAGACGAGCATAAATAATGCGCATACTAAATACAGATTTCAATAGAAATTAGGCAACGCAATTTTTGCAACACAAGCAACTCCGTTGACGCGCCTCGAATAATAGATCGCCACTAATTTCTCTCTACATAATTCGGGGGAATCCAGCAACGAATCGTCGCGTCGCACCAAAAAGATAGATCCATTCGTTTTCTTGCTCAATCGCTTAATTCTTACACTACCCTGGCCGTTGCTCGAAAAAAGAGAAATTAAATCCTGTATCGCAAAATCAATATCGTCAAGTGAAACAAAAAATGGTATCATGTCGTTCTACGCTATCCGTGCCCCGTGTTATCCTCGCCTCGAAACTCGATCGATCGACACCGCCGTTCGTCGATTCGGAATCGTCCGTTGGCCGACATCATCGACGAGATTCATCCGAAAAACGGGACTCATGTGATCTGGCGTGCGTCTACCCGTGACAGGATTGCGCAACGGCAATGCTCGTTGTGCAACCGCGGCAAAAAATTATGCAATGCCCAATGGTGAAAAGTCGCTGCGTTCGCCTCCGAAGACGCGCCGCGTTGTTGTTTGTGCGCGCACCGCATAACTCGCGGCGGCCTGCGCTCGGTTATTACAGAAAATTACTCGCAGGACTCGTTAAAACGGCGCGGTGAAACCTTGGCTCCGTCTGCCCGCGAATAAGTCGTCGGAACGGTGAACGTTTCAGCGTCACGAACGTCGGATTCGGGTCAATTAAATGCCGATGGGAAACGTGGCTCCTCGTTTTCTTTTTCCTTTTTGTTTTTCTGTTTTTTTCGAGGGACAAGCATCGCGACGCGTAATGATCCCTTTGTTAGAGGAACGACAGCCGAGATTGTACAGATTCGTTCTCTGTTTATTGTGCCTCGCTGTTGCGTGCACACGTGTCGATCGGTTCTTTAATTCGTTCGCGGGAAATCGGATAGGACCGATACGAAAACGTGACGAGAATAATCCTTTCTTATTTATTAACGTAGCGTTCGAACTGTCGCGCGGGCTGGGAAGGGTTGACCGTCTTATTGCTGGAATCGTTTGGTAAGAAATATTGGAATTGCTTCGGACGGAATTATTTAATTTTGACGCGTTTAAGTATCCTGAATAACTAAATGATCTTCCTGTTAGTATAGAATTTTTCATATTTCAAGTTAGTAATGAACTTGAAATATTGCTTGTTAAATGCACCTGCAAGAAAATTTGTCACTTTCAATTTAATATTGAACTACTCGTTGACATATTAAATATTAATAAAACTGAACAACAGAGTGATCTAAATAGTATCCTCTTTCCCAACGGATTCCTATTAAATTTTTAAACATGAATCTTGTCCTTCTCGGATCTCAAAATGCTCGCGAATCATTTGACTGGTCACCGATTGGGAGGGGATATCGTAACACGTGGATCTCTGGGAATCCCACGAATTAAAATCGACTTCGACAGAAGGTTTTCATTGACTTTCAGGTGCGACTTTGTTGAATTAAAATATAAACTATGCCACTAAAAAAATATTGCTTTCTGTCTTGGATACTCTGTTTCACCCCCTATCTTGGTCTCCTTTCTTCGCGCTTTGCCGAATCCCCAGCGCAAACACGACTGGCAAATGGGAATACGTGTAACACATTGGGCGATGCTAACAATCCGGTATTAGACTTGCAAACGTATATACGTAATACTTAATATGTCTGTTCCGTGAGTCGATTCAGCGTGCTTTCGTGACTGCAACATGTCTTGCTTAGCTTAATTTTATGCGACAAATATTTGACCAGGATCCCAAGCGCGCGAAGAACACAAATCACTATCGTAAACATTTCTTTCGTTATTATACCCATTGCGCTAAGAATGCGGCCATTTATTCTCCCATAAATTTTATATTTCGCGTGTGCATGAGTAATGTAAATATTTGCGAAACCATATATCTGTCCGAGATCACCGGCCTGCAACGGTACGAGGAAAATAGTGCTACAATTTTTCGAATTATAACCAACTTGTTACTCTTTTCACTTCCACGGAGAACCGTGAAACATTCAAAAATTGCTGTCCATAAATGTAACGTGCACGGGGGACGTTTAAGAACGGATCAACTACAGAACCATCGAACCCGGCACCGCACGCCCAGCCATCGTTCCCGATCAAAAATTCAGCCCGAAGAGCCGCTTCGTTCATTTAGAAACGGCTTCCGTTCCGCAGATCGGGTCGGGGACTCAATTTATACCGGCGAAGAATCGAACTTCCCATTACGAGGGGAAATAGAAGCAAATCATTTGACCAAACACAGTTTTCATTCGGCGTTTCATCAATTAAATAAATTCGACAGGAACGAGTCTGGAGCCGTGTATCAACCCCCAACCCCCAACGGTCCTGCGTTCAATTTTCCCCCCCGCTCCACCCTATTCGCGGCTGTATCTCGATCATCGGCCGAAACGGGCAAGGGCAGAGGAACGGGCGATAAAGGGCAAATCGTCGCGTCGTTAGAAATCGCCGATCGTGCAATTTCGATCGCGTCCCGAGACGCGACCGGATCGCACGACGTTGCATACACCCGTTTCCATCGACGATAAGATCCAACGGTTCGTCCACGGGCCGTTGCGATTGGCAATCACGCGTGCATTCCGTAACGACGGTTACGCAAGCCCAGGTTCCTGCGCGTCCCTGTACCCTGCGTTCATTCATTCCGCCGGCATTCATACAGCGGCCAGACGAGGACGAATCCGCGGCATCGAATGTACGCAGCATAACATTATTATTCCTCTGGTTCCTCCGTCGATTCTCCAACTGCTGCTGCTGCTGCTCACCCCCGCCGCCCCCACAACCCCCTAGGTTCATGCTCTACACCCGTATCGGCCCCCCCCCCCCCGTCTATCCCCGTCTTCACCTTCCTTTTTTCTCCGCCCGTTTTTTCCATGATCGCGACGCCACCGGCACCGACGGATCGTCGAATAAATTTTTTATCGCTGCCGCCGACGAACCACCTAGCGCCGGCTATTTTTTTTTCTCTCCTTGTTTTTATCGATTCTTCTAGCTTCCTCTTCCGAGGCTAGCATCCCCGTTCCCTGTCATCCCTGTTTCTCGCCCCCTTTCTCCGCCACCACCACCACCACCACCATCCCCCCACACCCCCTTTCAACGTAGCCCGCGATTCGCTTTCCCACCGCATCCCCAGGGTCATTTTCGAGCGCGTTAAACGCCGTCGCGGGATTCCGCGCGGGTATTATCGGCGATATCGTGATTCGCGCGGATTTTTTTGTCCCTTTTCGGTTGAAAACTTTTTTTTCCTGTACCGTTTTCGCTGTTCTCTTCTATTTTTCGTTCTCTCCGCTTACTCTTTGGAGAACGGAGCCGGGAACGAAGCAACGCTATTGGCGTTAGAGGGATAATGTTGTTCCGATGGACGGTTCTCTGGGCGATCGATGGGCCACGTGCGTGTCTGTCTTCGGGTCGCGTGAAGGATTTTCGTTGCTGTTAGGGGGCAGCAACGTTTTCTTGCTTAATAGACTTGCGGATCGAGTTGGCGATCGATCGTGGATTTCGGGGAAATCGGAGGCAATTTTCAAAGCCAATATAGGCTACTTAGTGTCTTTGATTTCTTTTTTAGTGATATCCTAAGTAGAACAGGTAGACGGCAAAAGTAGCAGGCAAAATAAAGTAAATAAGAAAAGTAAAAAGTAACGATAGTATATAATAACGGTCTTTGTGTTGATTGTCCACTGAGGTGCAGCACGGTAGAGGGAATAATTATTGTTCAACTGAACACGAAATTGAGCTACAAAGAGTTTGCGTATTTGCCGTTTGTATATTTCTGACAATGTGCAGATATGTGCGAAAACATCTGTCGATGAACTAATTATGTCTGAGGGAAGTAATGCAGTAAAGCATCAACCACGAATGTTCTTTGAAGTGTCTGAAAGTGGAATCGATTCGAGGTGTACTGTTGTCGGATTTTAATTCAGAGCTGAGGTTTGAACCAACTGGCGCGCGGAAAGGCGTTTATACTTTCGCGTCAAAGAGAAATATTTATCGCCGTGTACATTGCACAATACGCGGAGCAACACATCTATGCCAGCATTGGCGTTTCAGCTTGAGAATGAAAAAAAAAAACCCGCTGCATCAGTGCGATTGCAGTGCAAGAATTTTGGAATTCTGCAATCAGCAAATGAAGCGTAGAAAAACAAGAAAACAGTCCCCGCTGCTTCCGTACTGTATCTTATTGACGTGTCAATTGTGCATTTAATTCATGAACCAATTGCACTATTAATCCCTCGGGCATAACTCCTTTTCTATATTTTATCACGAGGAGTAAATAAACCAAAACCGGTTGCTAATCATACATTTTGCAGTATAATAACAAAAACTGTGTATTAACATTTATAGTATATTAACAAAAACTGCCGTCATCGCAGGGCGATGCGCACAATGTTTCAATGCGACGAAATTGTAGCTTATTAACCATTTCAACGCACGATACCAAATCTAACCCCTTCTCCAAACAAGCAACAATATCAATACCCAAGCATCGATGACCCAAAACGCCACCAGCAAAACCTTGCCAGCACAAAATAAATTCGCGCACGCTTCCCCCTTTGAACGCCCCCCCCCAACGAAAAGTCCAACAATAGCCGCGGCCTGCCCGCAGTATCAAGAAAAAAGCACGTCGCGTCGTCAGCGAAAGGCCGGCGTGGCATGCAGATTCTCGGCCGACCGAAAATCTTTACCCGCGCACGGAATTATCAAGATCGATACCACGGTCCAAGATAAGCACCGTCCAACCGGCAATAATATATGCCGCGGCATGCGCCTCCTTCCTCCACCGCTCCCCCCTTTCCGTAACCTCCGCCAACCCTCTTAATCAACCGGAATACGCACCAGCGCCGTCCGGGCCGATAAATAAATTCCTAAGCGGAACGCCGGTTCCCCGTTTCCCGGCGAATATTGGCGAGAAATTACCGCGGGGCCCCGGTCCCGACGTAACGATACGGCCCGACCGGCCAATCGACGCAACGGGGCCCCTCTTAATTTACCTCGCCAGACCCGGCCGGCGTCTGTTCATCGTACTCGCGCACGATAAGTCGAAAACAGCAGGCCGGTACGTCGAGGCCCATCGACGCTAACACCAACACGGGCGGCGAGCCGCGCCGCGGCGAGGAGGATTCACAGCTGCGCATCGTTCCGCGCTGATCGCGGGGGTCGAAGGCGATGATCGTTAGGCCAGACGTTCCCCGATGGTTTTCCGGATGCTGACGTGCGCCCCGATCAGCTCGCCGCGGCATCGCCTCGGTTCGCACGGTCCGCGGGCGCGATAATCTCTGGAAATTGGCGCGATGCGAGCAACGGGCCGCATTCCATCGCGATCCTTGGAAGAAAAATCGTGCCGGAGGCCGCGTATTACGCCCCTGCATACATGCATGCACACCTCTGGCGCGCATCCGAGCGTAGGGGCGCGCGTATTGCCGCAGACCGGTCGGCACTGTCCTCCCGCCCCTCTCGCCCGCCCCCCTGGCCGACGTCGTTCCGCAAGCCAGGTATTTACAGAGGCGAGCAAATAGTTCCCGGGGCATCCGCGCTCCTCTCGTGACTACTGTTTTCAGTTCGTGGTCGACTTCGATCGACCTTTGATCGATCGTGAATGCACGTTTAATCGAGCGTGCATGAGTCGCACGGCCGTGCACGCCGCTCCTCCGCCCTAACCGCCCCGCGCTCGGCAGCTTTTTCCCTCCGCCGTGGGCCGCGGGGCTCACCCCGGCCTCGCTCGCCGTTTCGCCTTCGATCCTTGGGTTTCTTTTGTCCTGCGAGGGAGGCGAAGTCGGGCGCGCTGGCCCGCGACAGGGGACGTCGCCGCGGTGTATCGTTCGGAAATGGCAATTCTTTTTGAAGCTTTTCCATTCGCGTTCGGATAGGCGATCGGCGGTTACGCGGGCGGAGAATTTTTTTGGAGAATTTTCGTGGAGACGGTGGACGGTCTTGATTGGGGTTCGATGTGATTGTATTTTGACGAGCCGACGGGGTGCGTAAAATGACAAGTTCGAGAGGGAGAAATCGATAAACGCGGAAACATTGTGAAGCAACAATTATTCGAAGCGGGGAAATTATTTTCGAGCGAACGTTACTCGTTGTTCCGCGGCGTTACAAAGCTTTGTCCAGGCTACGACGATAAATAGAATTATCGAAAAGTAACTCGTTTGGCATCGAAAATCGAGAAATTTGCGAGCAGCGCGGTTTAATCGGGTCGACTTCAGAGCGGGTCGTTACATCGCACCGTTTGACAGTCCTGTTTCAGATTTTTGCGCGAAATTGTTTTCTTGCCAACCATGTCGAACGACCAAGATTTGTTAGCCGGTTCTCGGGCGGTCTCATGGCGAAATTGACAATGTCGATCGCGTGTATCGAATTTGTAACGCGAAACGCAATGTCCATTTGGCAGACGGCAATTCTGTCGAATCCACCGCGACATCTGCAACATCTCGCCGCCGATTTATCATTAATCGGATTCATTTATTACCATACCTAAATGTTTGCCAATAACGCACGCACCCCATACCCGGGCCATTTCAAGCTGTGCGTCGATACCTGACAGCGCAAATTGCACTCAATTACCCGGCCAATATTTTGTCATTCACGGTGGACAGGATCATTCGTGGGCCTCGTCATTCGATTAATGGTATTAAAAGGACCGATCAGATCGCACGTTTTCCGTGTCAACGATTTTTCTCCCAATTCTTTCTTCGTTTAAGAACGCGCCTAGATCCGTCAATTATCGTTAAGTCCGTAATACGATTCACCGTCGCGATACTCCTTTCTAACAACCGTTGCAACCAACGATACACGCTTCCTGGCCTGGCGGTGCATCTCTCGTTGCAGCGCGAATCCTTATTTCGTGTCTGAAATTCCCGCGGTACGTGACCGCGTTCCGTGATAAAGAAACGCGTGGACGGAGCGGATCGGTGTTCCCCAGGTTGAAATTAAGGCAATCTTGAATTAAAACGCAAAATTGAAGCGGGAACGTGCGTTGCCGCGGCTCCAAGCGGATTTCACGTTTACGCGAGGGATCCGTTTCGGCTTAATCTCGGGATTTATAGACGGAAACGTGAGATCATCTGCTCGCGTAAATCCCATTTTCATTCATTCGTCGGCGAATAATAGATGGCGAGGGGTTGTAACGCGTCGGGCGATAATTGACAAGTTGCGGCCAAGATGATTGAGCTGCGAATTTTGTGCGTATTTTATTGTTCGTGATTTTATCATAATCATGGACGATTGTGCTGGTTATTGATCACTTTTACAGCGATGAATAGTTTCCTGATTGATTTACAAACGGGCGAGCCAGATTCCCCGTTCAAGTGCACTGTTAGTGCTTGATTATGGAACGAAGGTGGAAAGGATTGAAAGGGTTATAGATAGTATTCAGTACACCTATACGTTGAAACTTGATGAGGTATAGAGCCTGATACTATAGACTGATCAGAAACTAGATCCATCACATTGTAGCGATGTAAGGCTTGTAGTTAACGTGTCAGTATTGCAATTGTAAAATGATTTATCCTCGGTGTAACGTGTTAACAGGTTGTAACGTTGCAATTGAGGTTTCATTTTTATTAGTGTAAGAATTTCTTTTTCGCCTGTGAAATCCGGACGATTTTATTAGTGGGCTGCATAATTTTGTATGTAATTAATAGCTAAACAGTTATTTCTTGTATCCCACGCATTATTTTGGTGACACTATTATTGTACACCACGATTTCATTAATATCTCTAACCGTACAAAAATTGAGGGCAGAAAGAAAAAGTGATTCGACAGAATCAATAACATGAATCGCCTTGACATCTCCGTTAACATCCTCTTTAAGACGCCACAGGGGGACCGTAGCCTTCCTGTTTTAGCCCACCTGTTTTCCCCGAACGATTCCTAGTTCACTGAAAACGATCGTGAATTCAATGGTCAAAGAGGTTTCGCCCCGAGTGCAGAACCGACCAAAGAACGGCCTTTAAAGGTGAAAGCGACGATCATATTGCGATTTTGAGACGGTCTGAGCGCCCTGGGCGGTGGCTTTAGGGCGAGGGTAGACGAGGCTGGGTTTCAAAACGAAAAAACTCAGACGACTTGACTCGAAACTCTCTGGGTTTGCGTTTGAATAACTAATGTTGCGTGAGCGATGCAACGGCGCGGCGGCGGCGGCGGCGGCGCTTGTCCGTCACTCCTCTTCTCTGCCTGTGGCTCCTCTCGCAGAAAACGGTGTGCGTGAATGCGTTTCGACGATGTACATACACAGCTTCATCGGAACGAGATGGCCGTGTAAAACGCTGATGGATGATCGACCGTGACACACACAGCTCTGGTTTCTTGGAAATTTGCAAATCGATCTGGATTGATTTGACTTGGATTTTTTTAGCGAAACCATGGTTATTAATTTATTTTCAATGAATTTCAGTGTGCATAATAGGGAAAGGTTGAAACGAGTACTTTGGGGCTTGGAAATTGGAGAAAGATCGGTGCGATTGGAATTTACATGATTAATAATGTGATGGGTGCGAATGAGAGGGTTGATCGGTAAACCTAAGTGGTTAAGCAGATGATTTCTATGTTTCTAAAATATAATTCTAAGGGGTTGTAATCACTGGCCTATCATTTCTGAGTTAGATACTTCGCACACGCTTCTACAATTTTGTTCATAATTTAAAATGAGACGGAAATGCTGGAATCCCGAAGATATAACACCTCTCACTTGCAACAGAACAGAAAGCCCATCGCCTTGTATTAATCGTTTCTTTGAACGCTGCATATTACTATGCAAATTTGTTCGAAACGTATGCGTTGACCTCACGGTGTATGAATTATATCATACTTCAACATATTTACAAGCAAATAATGAAATGTCACGTTGTCACCCGTTAATTTATGGTTCAACACCTCGGCTTTCCCGAGTTATTTTCATTCCGCCTACATCTTGGCTCCTAGTGAATCTAACATTGTCCGAGCAATATTTAATGTCCACCCCCGCCTGTGTCAATTTTACACTGAAATAATAGGGCCTGCACGTGTTTCACAAATTTTGCATCGTTTAACACCACGCAACGCAATATAATTTCCAAATGACACAGTCACATGTATGTACGTGCTCCTCATTATTCTTTCGTATACGTCGGAATTACACATTGTCACACTGGACAATCCGCAGAATTATTGAAAAGAATCTTCGCTTCGCTCGAATCCAGCCCTTCAAGTGCTATCTGATAATTTTTCGCGCGGATACAATTTTTTCGCACGACTGATTAATATTTTAATCCGTCTCCGACTGTAACAGCACTGCGACAGTGCGTCCAACATTTCACCGCCGTACCGTTCGTGTAGAGTCATGCATCCGGGCATGCAGTGAAATATTCATAAATCGACGAAATACAATTATTTCATGCCCTCCGATCAATATTCTCCCCATTTCATCCCCGAAAAAGAATTGTAACAGATCATTCTATCCATTGAACAAATCGCGTAGCGTTGAAATCGTTCATAGCCGTCGCAACGATGGTCGCGACGTGACAATTAAATGGTCCCCGAGGTAGCGAGGTAAACATTTTTAAAGTCTCGTAGATCGTTGCGTGTCCCTTACGCGATGGAAGAACGGCACGGGCCATTGGTTCGTTTTATCCTATCTGCGCTGGTTAATACCTAACCTAACGGTCGTGTCCTTCGACCACGCAGGAACCAGACCGCCCGGTTCACCCTCGCAGGATCTTGTGTGTTCGGCCGAACACGCGATCCAATGCAGTCTGCGCCACGCCGATAGTTCGTTCGAGAGAGCCGCAAATGGGACCCGTTCGTTTACGCTATTTCGCCGCTTCTCCTATCTCGGAGCGGCGATCGATTTTTCAAAGGAGGCAAAAGGAGAGAGCCGTTTGCTCCAGTTACGAAATGTACCGAGGAAAGGGGCGCACGTTTACGCGTGTTGCGTGTGTATGCGTTTTATCACAATGTTACAGCGCGTTAGGTGTGTTACGAACAGAGTCGTTACGATGCTTATTACCGGTGGACCGTGGTTTAGGTGAAATTACTGCCAGGAGAAATCAGTTGTTTCTCTTGATCTTCGCGTTTCTGATTTTTTATTCGTTGGGGGGGGGATTCGGATAGGTATTCCTCCATGTCTGATAGATCTTTACCCCTCGGTGATTTTTCGTCGCGACGATTAGAACGAAGATTTTCATTTGGATGTAATGTTGTAATGTTCACATCTTTTTTCTTAGTTGATCTATGGCGATTTCGGTTCGAACGTATTGCGATAGTTCTTTTAATGTCGACGTCTGTAATATTATAGGGTTTGATTATTAGGGATTTCGTATCATAAAGTAGGAATAATTTTTCAGGACAATTGTATATGTATGTGGAAGCCTGTTCCAAGCCATTAGGTAACAGATTTAAAAAGATTTAATTTATTTATACCTCGATATACCATATATGTATTGTAGTTTCACTTATTCGATTTCTTCGCTAACACGTAAAATTTGTATTTTAGCTGAAGTCTGTACATTATTTATTTCCACATCCCCCAAACTATTCTAAAAACTAGACTAATATGAATATATTATTTACAAATGTGCAATATCATAACTATAAAAATTCATACATATTATTTACAAACGATTCCACCTGCAGGTTGCATCCGTTTTAGTGAAGATTTCAATTCTTTCGTGACACCGTGTCTTAATTAATTTACACCTGCTGTCTATCATTTTATCCAGATACGAGATAAAAGCTTTTAGTCATACAAGTGAATTAATTAAGCAATCGGGTTAGCTGAGTCCACATTTAACTACACGTAACACGTCACATGGTGTAACACAACTTATTGTTTATGACTGACAGATGAAAGGCCGATCTTTTGGTCGGATTAATCTGTGATTAGCTGTTATTCATATCGGCAACTGTTAATATTACTAGTGTGATCGTTTATCGATTATTCGTGTATCGAGTGGTATTATTAACATGTCGCGTTGATGAAATAATCTTTCTATCATATACATGCACGCATGACATATAGATTATAACTAATAATGCGCCTCAGTCAATTAAATTAGAAAATTCCTTCACTGTATTGGTCTTATTTAACTTATCAATTAGTAGCAAAAAGTATATAATGCATTAGAAAATACTGCTTTTAATGAAATAGTGTTACCAGTCAAATATTAAAAATAAATAATGTAAAGAGCATAACTTAACGAATTATTGTTCATTTCTTTTCAATTCGAAAAATTAACGTGAATCGATATAATTTCTGAAATAATATATAGTCACAAAACTGGTTGCAATATTTAAACCATTATCGAATATCGTAACGTATCTATCTTTGCTTCTATAAAATTAACTAGTTCAAAGTTGCAGACAGCCACGCAAAAAAATATTATGAATGTGTTTCGCGCGGGTGGCAGCGCAGTCTCAAATTTCCATGTCACCGATGAATCTTTTACCGCATTGTTCCCCGACGCATATCGTTTCTGCATGCCAGGTCAAACTTCGTGATCGATACCTGGCTGGAAAACAGTTGCCAAACTTGTCTGGAATATAACGCCAGATGGGTTTAATGCTCAACGAATGGTTCTATTTAGCGGGCGAACACCGCACGATTATATTTTCTTTCTGTACGTGTTCTATTGTAAACTGAGCAGGAAATGAGATTAGGGAAAGCTTGAATCAATTACTCTGCAATGGACAGTTTGTCCTCGAATTTATTGTTCTCCTGTGTCACTTCTAATAAAACCACGAGTCGTTCTAAGATGTTGAAAAATAGTCAATCGCGTGAGAATAAATAAATAACAGTATAAGCACACTGGTCAAAAGTTTGGGACCACTTCCTTAGTTGCAAAAATATTAAACGGCGCGTTAATTGCTTCAAATTTAACATTGTGCAAACTGATAGCAATAAACTTTGCGTCGACACGTTCGAGCTTGAGGATGTGCATAAATTTTCAACTTGAAATTAAATTGAGCACTGCTGAGTTTCGAATATTATTCTTTGTCCAACAGCTATTTATTGTTCTCATACCAAACCGAATGCCGATCTGGATACAGAAATATCGAATAATTAGTTTAATGTAAATCACGATCCACATACGTCACCGTACCATACATTTATTATTAACAAACGTATTAATAATTCCGCATTAAAACTGTTAACGAAATGGCGCCTTGTAATTTGTCGCAAAAAGATAATCTTTGATATATTTCGCTGGAAAAAATGTAACGCCACCGGGTGGTTTCGTATCTTAAAAATGCATCGAACAATAATTAAGGAACCAAAGTAGCTGGGGCCTGTATCATGAGGCAGAATAATTGTTAGCTTTCGTCGCGGGCGAACATTTTGCGCGGAGGATTATTAAAGTTACATAGCTGTCGACGAAACTGTGTTCCCGTGAACGAAGAGAAGGCACAGTTCAAGGCTTCCATAACAACCTTGAACGTAATTCGTGTAATTAACTCAAAGTGCGTCAACGTCTTTCGAGAGATTTTCGGAATTGGGATTCTTACCGCACGCAATGGTTTCTCATCTTCTTTCACCTGGCGGTTTTCCTAAGGCTGTAACAATATTCTTTGAAGCCGATTAGAAATGCGATTTAAATTGAAATATAAATTTTGTTCTAATGCGAGATACCAAAAATTAAATCGTGCCATGTGATTATTGAATATATTAAATGCCAACATACAATGATAAATGCGGTAATATTCGGGCATTACTTATGCACGTCCAGTACGTAGAAATGACGTAGAAATTTTAATCAGTCAGGTGTTAAAACTGTTGCCGTCATTAATACCAGGAAACGAAGCCTCTGAATAGGAACTTATAAAATATTCTGCCTCGTGCTATCCTAGGACCACATATTTTATTCGAAGACAACTTCCTTCCTTCCCAGTTTGATTACAAATGCTTTTTTTATCCACCAGAAAATTTATATGAAAGTAGATTTCCTCGTTCAATTTGGCGTTTACTCTCTTTTTGCTGTTATATTTCTGATATCGGCGAAATCGATACATATTTTATTTTGCATACATATTTCGTTTTTCGCATGAAATTTTACGAACGGAGGGTACACTTTTAATTTTAACGCATGATAAAATACAATGATTTGATGCGGACGTATACAACACTATGAGATAATAATTTTCAGAAAATATGCAAACGATAAATTGTAATTACACGGTTACGTGCGACTCGGTGATTCGTGAAGAGATTTTTCTCTGAAAGTTGCACGAAAATAGGTTTCATCGATAATGCGACTTTCTTGCGTGTTTCATGATTGTCTGCCCATAGGAAACTAATTTCCGATTGAATCTTGTGACAGTATTTCGATAAAGAATTCTGCCGCGATGTGCGTCATCGTTTGCTAAAGTATTCAATAACCTGAGGTTCGGGCAAGTGAAACGAGCGACAAAATCGTCGAAATCTGCTTTCAAATTCGATATTACATCAGAATCTGACGTCAACGGTGAGTTACTAATTTCTATAGCAAAAACTGGCTAGATTCTAATAATAATTGCGTTCAATTTTTACTGAGCCATTTTTTTTTATATAATACATTCTATCTAACTTAGCAGAATTCATTTGTCGGGTACGTACCATGGTACCATCGGGGAAATTTGAAATCGACGTACGAAAAAACATATTAATCTAAACTTCATTAAACGGGACACATATTCTTTTCAAATACGATCGCCATCAGCGTTGAATTAAAAAAGAAAAAAGGGCAGCAAATAAAGAATGCAAAGTTACAGAGTATGCTTAATGCAATCACCAATTTTCCCCCAACAATTATTTTGTTCCATTGATATCACAATACACCACCTTAATAATACAATACTGGGTCGATCAAAACCAAAACCTTTGGCACTGGTGTTTCTTGTCACAGAAGAGGTATCCGACATCGGGAATTCCAGCTGGCGGATGCGTTCCGGGGCCCTAAGCGCGCCTCGAATGATTATAATTATTCCACGCAGAAAAAGGCCGCGTGGACTTTCCAAGCATTCTGCGTGCAGCTCGGCGTAATGGTATTTTCGCGTTCTAAAAGCCGCAAAAACTGGACTGGTGGCGAGCGAAGCTTTCGTCCATTCCGCCTATCCTTCGCCTCCTATTCCTTCGGTCCTTT
Organism: Nomada lathburiana; assembly: GCA_963667235.1. Classification (NCBI taxonomy): domain Eukaryota; kingdom Metazoa; phylum Arthropoda; class Insecta; order Hymenoptera; family Apidae; genus Nomada; species Nomada lathburiana. The sequence continues at coordinate 6,108,347 of OY763905.1, forward strand.
TTCTTCTTTTGCTCGTTTCACGCACGCACAGCCTTTAGACGCGAAAAAACCAAAGTCCTTCGACGGAACAGCGAGGAGGAAATTGCCACGCTACTTGACTACGAACTGGCCGACACTGTACGGGAAGCTGATTGTCAAATTTCACGTCAGAACGGGAAATTGCAAGACGATTTGGACGAAACTTTCGTTCCTTCTCGCATCAAGTATCCATTAACAGGCTTGTATCTTAAGTAAACGAGCAAAGGTTGAGAGTATTGGCTGTCCACATAATTGATTGTGGACAGTGATTTAACAAGTCGCGAACAGAAGCATGTTTTTTTATTATTCTTCTAGCGCAAGTGTTTTAATTATTACCGGATCTGCTTTAATTTGTTTTATAACGGGTTATTCGATGTACAATAGATTTTTGTTTGATTTAAAAATGATTTTCTTAGAGAAATGATTTCTCGAGGCCATTCTTAGACGATTAACGATCGTCACGTTTCCCGGTATACCGTAACACCTATGGTGCGTTAAATTCTTCAAGGCTTCCGCGGTAAAAAGCGGAAGCTCGGTGAAATCGTTCAAGACTTGCATAATTTAATTCGTTCGCAGAATGCGATTCGGTGTCTCTCATGTCTCGCAAGGTTCGAACGGAAAATCGTTATCTCCCCATTTTCCGTTCCCCGCGTTGTTCGTTTCATCCTTTTCGAACGTTACACGCAGAGGAGAAATTATTCCGCGTCACGTATAGTCAAGGGATGATCAATGAGCAACGGCGGGGGATCAATAGTTATCCAAGAAAACATGGATTACTGTCGAGTGGCGGATTCAACTCGCGATGGCCACAAAATGAAGCAGAACTGTAAATCAGTACTCTGTTTTCGAAGCACGCGATGGGAAACAAAAATGTCAACGGAGCTGTAAGTAGAAACCGAATTGTACGACTCGCATCCACGGTTGCGGGCGATATTTAACCGTGCCCGTGCGAACTTCGTGCAAATTCCAGCATCTCGTACATAAATCGGTGTGCATTCCTTTTGATATTTTTTTGACCCGCATTGAAATTGTACGAAGGCGGGACGATTTATACGTTTTTCCCATGCTTTGTCTATTAACTCCGCTTTCGACAAAGATCTATGACCCGTGTAAGCGGCACAGCGTACCCTGCGAAACGAAATTTTGACGGACGACTGCAATTTTTGGTGGCCGACGCCGAACATCCCCCCGCCTCCCGATTTCCTTTTGTAGTCGCGAAAAGGGAGATTTCCAACGCAACAATGTGAATGGATGGGATTTTGTAGGGTATCCATGGTGATTCGTGGTTAACGTTGTCTATCTTTTGAGGCATCGGTTTTTATTTTAAAAGCGTAATACTTGCTGCGGAGGAAGTACTCTTTGTTCGATTGAAAAACATCCCCCGGGTCCATAAATTACTCGTTCGCATTGTAGTAGATTATTGTCAAACATCGGCGAATCTTTTGCATTACGTGAAAGATGTCAGAGTTCGAAATTTCTAAGACCCAAAAAATGGAATTGTTCAACGCATCAATAATGAATAAAATCGAGCTTATCTAAAATATTGTAATACATTCTAAATAAGAAAAGAACAATTATCCAAATACGATATTTTTTCGAAACAAATACCCACCTTCCATAATAGTTCAAGTATAACATAACAGAGTTACATTTTTAAACTTGTTCTTTCTTGAAAGCAGGATGCAATGGCGACACTTAAAACTGATTAGCAAAAATAACCGACAGCTATTATATTATAATCAAACTCGTCCCAAACCGCTGGCACTCTTATCAATTTTTGACATTCTTGTACCCAAAAGGAGTAGACGATGTTGTTGTCCCTTTCCTTAAAAACAATCCTGCTACGATGCATTCTGTAGTCAAAGATCGTGAATCGTTTCTTCGATCGAGGGCAATCGACGAAAGGGGAAGCTACGAGCGAAGCCGTTCGAGAACAGGCCGAGATGGCTGCGTTTTTTACCAGACGAACAATTTCACGTAGTCGAACGAAAAGAGGCGCCTATGACGCGAGGAAGAGCCAATTCGAATCGGTGCTCGCGCCCTACCCTGTCCAGGACATGGTCCGATCCGTTCAGAAGTTCATGAATCGCGAATCCAAGACGAATCGATTGCGAGAAGGGTGTTCTTCGGACCGGTTTCGCGATTCCGTGAAGTTAAGAAAATTCTGATACAGATACGCGTACGAAACTGGAGTGCAAAATGAACAGAATATCATTTGCAACTCCGGGCTCGACGAGATATTCAGGTGGATTTCATTGCGACGATTTTGTTGCAGAAAGTTCCAAAATTAATCTACTGTACATTTGTTGTCGTTCTACGGTTAGGGGAAACATTACGTTGGAGTTCGTAGAAGGAATTACAGTGATTCGTAGAATGGGATGGTAATTGTATTAAGAGTTCGAAGAATCGATGCACATTAACGTATATTTCATACATATTTCATATTTCATATTTCGTACAACTTACAACAATTAAAAAAACTATTGGATTAAATTTTAGCAATAGACTGTTTCATATTATATACACGAAATAAAAACTATTTCAATATATACTAAATGCTTTTCCCCGCTGTATCTTTAGGTATACACTTAGGTATACGTACAATTCCCACCATCGAATGCCGAATGTTTTCCTTGAAACAACCATAGAGCACGAATCATCGCAAAAGCAGAAGTACTCGAATTGCAATCGAATTCCAAATTACCTTTTCACTTGTCCACCTACCATTAATGCAACCTTCCTTCGAATCAACAAAATTGCTCCGGCAATATCGCCGAGAAAAGATGCCCGTGCATCGAACGACCCCGTTCATCGCCCGTCTATATATACGTACGTCGTTCGTTCGCCGAAAACTGGGCTGCGTAATTAGAGGACGGCTTAATTTAATTAACGAATCGTGAATTATCGAAATTGCACCGCGGAACGTATCAGAAATCGATGGAACGGATCCGTCAGCCGGTGGTTGCCTTCGAGAACATCGCCAGGCAGACAACCGACACTGGATTATTGTCATCGCGTATCACAGGCCAACGCGAAGCGGTTCCCCGCTCGATTGTAATCGTTCCTGACGGTTCAGTGGCGCGAATCGAGATTTTTTTACCTGCACGTCGTTTCCCTTCGGCCTTTCAAGGACTCGGTATCCCCGTGAACCGGAGTAGCAACTGTTACCTGTTACCGGCAATTAAACGCGATTTATCAACGCGCTTTCGAATTACGCGTCGCGAAGTAATCGCGTTTTCGTCCAATTCGTAACACGATTCGACGCCGGTGTTTCCTGTTTTATTTAATAATATTGGCGGGAATTTCTAAGGGCGTGCCGTTCGAATTATTGGACGGAGAAAATGGTTAGTAAAGAAATTGCAGCAAGTAGAGTAGAGCGCGATGAATTGTGTGGATTAGTATTTCTTGTGCGCACCATAATATTGGGATAGAAGGAAATTACGACTCCGCGGGGAGAACAATGTATAGTTTTACCGAGTTCCAATGAGAAGCTCGAAATATTTCCCACCTGTTAAAATGCGGGAACACCGTGTTGGTTGTACAGGACTGATGCACAAACGCAAGAAAGTTATGAAATATATGGAAGTAACTGTAGGGGCTGGTAATTTATGGAACTAACGATGGTACTGGCACAAAACGAATCGATATTCGATGGATATTAATATTCGTAGTTTCATGAATCGACAAGCGATGCATTTGTCCTGGGTGATTTCATCTTCGTCCACGATTGCTTCCACTCATAAATCTTATTAGGTGCAAAAATCTTGTGGCCCGAATCTCGAACTGCTCCGTTTATTACCCGGATGTCGTGTTGAATTATTACGTTACAGTAACTGGTTTATTGAAAATCATTAGATAATTGTTATTCCTCCTCGAACAATTACAGCTAGACAGCGGATGTTCATGCAATTATGATTGCAAACTATTCTCGCATAGAACACAGACGTTCCTATTATCACCAGAAAATGATACGGAAAATAATACTCGTTTCCTATAACGGGCACATCGTAGTAAATCGATTTCCAATTATTTCACTCAACGCGTGATTTCAAACTACACATTTAAATCCATAAGTAACGCAACGAGGAGAACCACTGTCCGCGTATACCAACCGAAGACGCAATAAATTTAACAAAATTCTCGGCCTGTTATACAAGCCTGACCGTTGACCCCCTAATCGCGTCAACATATCTCCGTAATTGCCCACTTACAAACTGTCAAAGTGTTCTGGAAATAAAAGAAGCGTTTTCCCTCATTGTATACGACACCCGCGGTGTTTCCGCCGGGCAAAGAAATTTCTTTTTCATCTATCCGCGCCGGCTATCTCGTGCGATCTTTCACGCAATGTTGCGCCTACCCCCATAACAGAAGCGCTGCGGATCGGTCATTTGAAGTGGTAGTAGCACGCAGATACCAGACAGCGTGACGATGAGCCACTTCTTTGGCCAGCGTCAACGAATCGCCACGAAGAGCACCCTGTTCCTCTCTCCTTGTCCCGTTGACGGTTCCACGGTGTTCACGCCGCTCCCACCCGATCCTCGCCAATCTTTCCTTTCACTGCCTCGACTTCCATGGAGCTCCGTGAATCGCGTTGTCAGCAGCCGCTTCCTCGTCGGATCCGGCGGCCGAGCGCCGAGCGAATTTCGTAATCCCAGAAAATGTTTGAACGAGACTCGGCTTCGTTTTAACCGGGCTTTCAGGTTCGATCGTTCTTTCCTGGTAACGAGGGTGATTGATCGACCTGGGGAATATTGTTGGAAATTCACGGTGAAATCGAGCATCCTGTGATTTATTAACCGGGTTACACGAAGATTGTGATTTATTAACTGGGTCATACGGAGATAGGATTTGTTTGCGACGAGTTAATCGTTTTGCACGTAATACGGTACAATTATATTGCACGGTTACAATAGTTCTTTGATAACGCGGAATAGTATTGGAGGGCGCGTAATTATTTTTCAAATAAATTAGCTATGAAAAAATTGTTACTTTGTATTGTGTTATTATACAGCGGTCGATTGTCTTCGAGCTTATCTGGGTGAATGTTTTCGAAGTTGAATAATAAGTTCGTTTGCTGCTAATGGTGTCGACGTTTTGTTCCTTTTGTTATGTCATACGTGCGTGGTTATTGATTGTTGATAAGTTTTGTTTTTTTAAATTTAATTGCAGGGAGGTAATTTGTGGATCAACGAAGCCAATGATCTTGAGTTTCGACGATAAGCGTATTGGGGCCTTTGCATATATCTGTCGAATGCAAGTTGTATCGTGGAAGTGTCATAATATTTTGCTTGAATTGTGATTGGTTCTCTCCATGTATTTGAGGGCACTAAACCAATAAATCATTGAAGAATTATATTCAGTGCAAAGTTGCGTTCGTGTTATTATTTAGCTATTTGTTCAGCAACGTGCAATAAAAAACAAAAAACTACAACGATTTCTTATATATCTCTGCTTATGTATCTTTGCTCAAAGAAAAAGTTTCCCTTAGAACACCGTAATTCTCTATAAACGACGCAACTTTTGCGCAAATGAACAATATTAAAGAAGATCGATATTTATTTCATTTTTCAGTATTCGCCCGTTCCACGGAAGAAATTTTTCTACCAAAAAATTTCCCTTCCTCCAAAACTCTGGCCAGACAGATTTTCCACGGAACGCCACCGTGTCTGCCAAGTCTTCGTCGTATTCTGTGGATAAATTTTTCGGTGCAACTCTTTCAGCGGGGCCTCAGCACGGCCACGCGAGATTCGTTTCGCGCGATGATTCATAATCTTCCGTGGCGTACCCATTTATTTCTGCTAAATAAGTACGCACCGCTCCGCAGCACGGCTTTACCTTGGTTGCCGCGTAAAATCGAAGAGAGGGAGGACTCCTATTTCCTTCACGCCGTACTCGAGACTGTATTCCACGTAAACGATAGTTCTTGCCGCTAATATCGCGATATTTGTTGGCATTTCTTTGCGTCATTATGTACAGACTGTGAGATATTACACGAGGCTAATAGGACGAAAAATTTATGGTTATTGCTTTTTATTGGACGCTGTATCGGGCGTTATTGCACGATTTAGTGCCCCGCGATTAGTTTAAAAAAAGATACCGGCCGGGAGTAACGGAGGGTAGAGTATATTTTTACGTATTAAGAAGCGTCGGAATTTTCTCAGGTGCATGAAGATATTTTAACGCGCTCGTGGATTTTCTCATTTCCTCGTTTTCCGCGGGATACAACGTTCCTGTTGGACAGCCTTTTTTTTTCGCCGATCTGTTTACATTTCACGGGTGTAAATTTTAACAAGCACATTGCCCGTAAAAATTATTCAGGCGAATGTTAATCGGCTGAACAGGAAATTTCGTTTCGTCTATTTAACGTTACCTGCCTTCTATTTTCGCTAAAAACCGTTTGAACGCAGTTTTTATGATACATTAGAACACGTGCCAAAGTAATTTCGTTCCCCTGCAACCTGCAACGGAAATCGCCCCCGACCGTTAAACGAAAAGTAAGAATCGACGTGCGCCGTACAAAACACAACGATTCATCGTGCCTCATCTCAAAGTTGCTTAACACACCCTAATACTTTGCCCAGCCGTGTTCGCGCCGCTTTGATCCCATTCATCGTCCACGATTAACCCTCAATCGGCTGTAGAGGCGGAAATTTCGTGAACGGAACGGAACGTTGTCCCTTCGCGAAAGAAAAAGCTATGCAGCTATGCAGCGGAGCAAAAGCGACGGCGGGAAAAACGAAACGTTGAAGCAAACCACCACCTTTCTAACTTTAACCATACGCGCGACGAACCGCCCCGTCGACGTACAGTACGTACGTACGTTTCGAGGGCAAACACATCGACGGCGCGGACGCGAGAGAGAAAATATTCGCGCGAAAGCTTTCTTTCCCCGGCGAAACTAAGGAGGCAAGCGTTCCGCGTGAGAAAGGCAAAGAAGCAAACGACGTTCCAACGTCGGCACGAGCGGCGTGAAATAATTTGCGTGGGTGCATTTTCGTTCGAACGGGGAAAACTCGTAACTCGAGCGGCAACATCTTCTTGCGTGGCCCGTCGAACGTGAAAATCCCCTTTGACCGGTGAGAAAAATCGTCGCCGAGCACCGATTTAGATTCAGCGCCGCGCGGAAATAGGGGCTCGAACTTAAAGGGAGAACGGTGCGACCCGCGAGGAATGATCTTCATTGTATCGGTTTCTAGTCGGTCAAAGGGTGAACACGTGTCTCAACGCGGTGCCTCCGCGCGATTATCGAACGCGCCACGCGCAATCCCTTCTCGCGCTTCTCGCAAAGCTGCACGCGTTTACCTTGGCCGTTACCGTGGAATCGACCGCAGATACCAGTTTTTCTTTGTACCTTGGCCGGGGACATTATTCAGGGAACAATTGCCATTGCGAGTGGAAGCGGTCGCATTGTCGTTGTTGTCGTCGTCGTCGCCGTCTTTCTCGCGGAGACGCGCGAATGCAAAACTGCACGCTCTTTAATTCTTTAACGTCGCGCGTCAAACCGCTGTGTGTTCTCAGCCGTCGTGCTCGATGAATACCGACAGCTCCGCTCGAGTTTCCGATACACGTTTCGTGACGATCCTCCGGGGGGTATGAATAGGCGAGCGTGTGAAACTTAATTGCATTACAATAACGTTGGCTATTAAAAGTGATACACCATTGGAGCATTGATTTAATCGCAGATTTCCTATCGGTATTTTCTGTGGAAGAGATTTCGCCTTTAACGAAATATTAGATTTACGTCGAGCAAAGATATTTGATTGCGCGCGTACGCGGATTTCGGGAAAGAGATTCTATTAATCGAGAACAATATTCTGCGGTAAAAGGATTTTCCGCGAAGGGAATGTCTGAGAAAATCTCCGATGTTATTGTTGTCGATGCACGCCACTAAAAATAATTCAGACGCTTCGTGCAACGTTTAAATAGCTGATAGGAGCTAATGGTTGCGCCAAATACAAATTTCAATTGCTCGAGAATAAAGCTGCAGACCGATTGATTGTATTGCGAATTGAGATACCCTCCAGCTACCCCATTGGCCGGTGCTGAAATTTTAAATGCCCGTTGATCTGCCTAACCGCTATGCGGGGGAACGTACACGAACTGTAAATTTAGAAACAAACTTATAAATACGGAGTCCGGACATTCGGATGTAATTAGATTCCGTACATCGTCTCATCATTAGAACCTTTCCATTAGAACGCGTTCGCTGTCGGATTAACGTCGCAGTATTTATAGTGGCCAGACATCTTCAACTCGTCCCTAAAACCGATAAATTAAACACAGCCCCGAATAGTAATAATAAACGATAAACGTGGAGGCAACCGTTCGGATGGACATTAGAACGTACTCGTCGATTTCATGAAAAATTCGCGTGTCGCCAACCTTACAGGACACGATACACTAGCAGCAAGTATTAGAATTCGTTTGAAAGGAAAAAGGTCCGCGTTTAAATTAACAGCGCGTCGTTTCTTCGAGGACCGTTTCTGATTTTCAGCGTGTGCTCCTCATTCGTTTCTTATTACAAATTGTTCGATATGAATTGATTCTGGTATTTTGCGGATGCATGTCCAGATGCGAAGTACGAAATTGCGTTAACAGAAACACTTCAGACCGCTACAATACTTTATATGAACACAAATCGTCGTGAATCGTGTAAACGTGTACCATACGCAGACACAAAAGTAGCTTGGAGCTCAGTATCGTTTTTAATACCATTCACACGAATCGGATACCCGAAGCGAAATCCAAAAATGTCATATCAAAGGTACACTGCGCACAACGAACCGTTCACTTTTATACAAACGAAATAATTCTCGCAACGCGAAACTCGCGATGTTGATACTTCTATTTCACCCCCCCCCCCCCCCCAACCCCTTCAATCCAACCCTTTGCATCTCTGGCTTTCGCGTTGCACTTCCTCCCCCCTCGTCCCGTTATTCTTCTCCTTTCTTTCCCTCCGTTTTGTCCCGACCGTTTTGTTCTAATGACTAAAATCGCGCGCGAGATTCGCTGCGTTTACTATTTAACGGGGCGTTTAAAAAAGTAATGCGGGAATATAATGGGAAACAAAGGGAAGAAAGTTTCCGCGCTCGCGTCGGCAACCGCCGACACTGTGCCGCCCAGTTTTACTCCCCCGCTATTTGGTTTGGATGAAGAGCTACCTGTTTGTTTACGTTTCGCTTTCAGCCGTTTGTACTCTCTCTCGACGGTGCAGCACGTTGCACCGGATGCCCGCCTGTGTGCATATCGCCATCCCCGTCCCGCCCACGTGCATGCACCCGTACGAGTGATAAGCAGCCACATGTGCATACGACCTCCGAAAGTGAATCCGACTCGTAGACTTGCCACGCGGTCCCCCGTCGTTTCTTCCGAGACGGGCTGTTTCGTCGTCGAATTGAAAATAGAATCGATGTACGTACATGCGTACGTGTCAGAAATGTCTTTATTTTGGCTTACTGGTCATTCGTCGGTCGGTGTGGAATAAATGTGAGGGTATGTTATGGGGAACGTTTGCGGAATGGAAATATCTCAGCAACTTTTCATTCAATTTGTCGTGGCCTGTAGAGCATTGTTTTGTATGGAAGGAGTTAGATCTGTTTGAGGAGGGAACGGTTTCCTTTTTGCTCATTTGTCCGGTTCTCTCAATATTGTAGTCTGCGACTATCCTGCTGGGCCCCTGTATTATTTGAAAAGATATAGTCTCGAAATATCGACGTTGGGATATATATTCCCACTGTAAATACTTATTTTAACATAGCGCGCGACAAATTACTTTTTCCACGAGAATGGTAATTATTAATTTACCGTGCAGAAAGAACTGCGGCGAAATGTATTTCCAACGTAAACATTTTTTACTCGAAATAATCACTGCAATTTCATTTCGCAAATTCTTGTACAATTTTTGCTTGAACATCTTTAACGCCCAAACATTCGCCGCAATCCATAATCCAGGAACGGGTGGTTGGAGGAATGTAAAACGTTAGGCGGAACAGAACGATATATAATAGGGGGATGAAAAGTGGAGAAACCACTGGGGGTTAGAAGGGTTAAGGAAGCCGATAGTGGCGGCGGAGGATAGGTTGACTCCGTTTATCACCAGCAGGCATACATTTTGCAGCATCGTGATATAGAGCCCCCAGGTCTCGACACCGCAGCACAGAACGTCGTTAAGGGACGCGGGTCTATCGGCGACGACGACGTCGGCGACGTCGATGTTCCAGCGTCGTCGCCGTCCTCGACGTCTAACCGCCACTCGGGGCAGATGCCGCTCGCGTTGTCTCGAAATATCGAGATCATTGTTATCGGAACTAATCGAGCGGTATCTACGGATAGACGGTAACGCAAGAAGATATGGTGAAAGGCTGCGCTTGAAACTAAGCCGAGGGGTTTCGTTAGTGGAAGGGTTGCCACTTAATTGCCTCTTCTTCCCCCCCCTATGCCACTCTTTCCTCGCTCGTTGTTGCTTACATATGTTCGATACCGCCGAACAAATCGGAATAACGTTCGAGTCTTTATTTTTATCGTTTCGCGATAAATCACTCGGGGAGGGTAATTAAGGAACGAACGAAATCGAACGAGGGTAATACGCCGGAGGGTTTGGCAAACGTACAATGGCTTGACGTCGACGCAGCAAAGTGTCTGTTTAATCAATCTGAACGTAAAATATTATCAGCGATTCAGTCGTCGTTTTTAATGCCACGAGCAACGGCAAGGAGGAGATTAATCTTGATCGAATTACTCTTGAAACGATACTATAACGATACGTTGCAAGATAATGCATTGGCAATGATACCTTCAATAACTGTCAGACATTTCATCTAATCGTGGTGCACGCCAATTCTGTTAATTTGCAAACCAGTGACGTTGGAATATAAGCATCGTTGCTGTGCCTTCCCGTAAAAGAAAATCTTTATCCGCGCGTCTCGCTCGGCTCGACAGTACGGAAGACAGGGGAAGATCCGAAATGATTTTGGTCGGTGCGTGGATCGCTTGACGGCTACCCATTTCCAACCGTTCCCTCCCATAAATATTTTTTCCAGCCCGCGTCTTGGAAAACGGATCCAACGGTGGGCCTGAATCGTCGAGCCAGTGGAGACTGACAAGAATTATTAGTGGGTGAAGGTAGCCAGTAGCTGAGCCGAGGATCAATACTAGGCAGACGTCCGTGCAGTGTGGTGGAGTGCACTTCTCCTACACAGCTCTAGGCTAGGCTAGAGCTAGGAAAGGCTGGGATGGAGGTTGGGTAAGGTTAGATCGTGAGATGTCTACATAGACACCGGTCCCCATAAACTAACTCGGCTTGACGATGCAGCCACCGTCGTTGGGCTTCGTCTTTCGGAGAAAAAATATATATATATATATTCACCTCCGTTCCCTTCTCGATTTCTTAGACTGTTGATTGCGGTACTCGCCGGCGTTATTGATCAAAGGGAAGATGCGTGTCGCAGTCGTTTGCGTTTGTCATAAAAGTGTCGTAGGCGCTGCGTGCGATCGATATATGGAAATAATGGATGGAAGGAATAAAGTTGCCGGCGGTGTACAATTTCCCCTCGACCTATTCCTTGTTTTTTATTGTTTTAAACGGGGGGAAGAGAGGCGATGGTGTTTGATGTAGTTTCAATTGCTCGCATCAAGCATGAAACGCTTTCTGGAATTCATTTTTTTTCTTTCCCCCAGTCTACGTTTGAACGCGGGCGCAGTTCGTTTTCCCTTATGCACCGTACAATGCGTATTAAATATACCGCTCTGTCTGAACACGTGAAGGGGCGTGCGTTTATTTACGAGTGCAAATATCTCTCCCTTTTTCGTTCGCGGGCACCAAAGCGTCGAACGAAAGTATCTAATCCCCCTTCGTTTATTCGTTTCTGCCCCCTCTCCACGTGTGCCGCGCAATCGGTGAACGAGTGCGGCGATGCACTTATTGCTTCATTCGTTGAGTATCCAGCGAGCGGAAATGGGGAGGTTAGGCGCGGAAAAGAATCGAATCCGCGCAACCTCCATTAGCTGAACCGATTCGATTATTTTTAACGGGGAGGGCGGGCGAGAGAAGACGCGGACCCGACGCGTCTTCGTTCGCGCGAATCCGCGCCGCGCGATCGCGAGACCGAAACTAACGCGACGATTTCAGTGCCGCGGCTTTTCTCCCCCGCTTTTGTTCGCGCTCCTTTCCAATTAGCGGACGTACGATATTTTTTTTTTTTTTATCACGGGACGCGCCACCGACAGCCGGCCGCGAACTTCAAGCCGTCGCGCAAAGGAACAAAAAAAAAAAGCGGGCAAATTGGCCTTTCAGTATTCGACAATGCGTTGCGGCCGCGGCTGGTTGCGCGTATTCAAACATTACGATTTACCACGCCGCGTTACGCTTACGTCGCCGACGGCGGCACGAGAAATTTTGCCGTTTAGCGCGTCGCGAAACGTCGGCCGCGGACGAAATTGAATGAAAATCAATGCGGGGGACGACGCGTAATTAATTTCGCGTTGACCGAGCTTACGTCTGTCGATGCTTCGTGCGATGAACGGGAGGAGCAAATGGGTGAAAGGAAAACGGAGCGGCGGAGAAGGTAGAGAGGGAAAAAAAAGATGGCAAGTTAAAAGGACATCGGTGGATCGTGGTCGGAGCGTTTCACGATCCCCCGGCCTGTACATGCATGCATAAACGTACGTACGCGTACGCTTAACCGGGAAGTAAAAATAATCCCGCGGAACGGCAGCGCGAGAAGTTGTGAAAACTAGTTAAACCGCCCCAAGGTCGAGACCGTGAAACTCGTCCAATTCACGGTGCAATTCTGCGCACACATCCTTCCCTCGGATATGACAGGCCGCGAGATACAGTTCAGCTTATGCAATCCGCCCGTAACTGTGCACAACCGGGCAGCAAAATCTCCGATTTCATCGGCATAGGTGCTCGCTGTTGTTCGAAACTTTCGTCCAAATAATTCGCTGCGCGATCACAATTGAAGATTCCATGTCATTGTTCACGCCTGCCGTTACTATTACGCTAATGATCGTATCATGGGATTCGCAGTGAGAACAATAACCGTCTCGAAGATACAAGTGCGAATAAAGAGAAAGAGAACAATAAAGAAACGAGCGGACAAACATTTCTGATTCTACAGTTACCGCGATCAATTGAAACTGACCGAAATAAAACCAATGACGAATGCAGTTCTGCAACGATCGATACCCTGACGAAAATTAATGCAATTCCTCCGTGTCGGCTGCACTATTCGCCGATAAACGAGGCGGGCGTATAACAGCTGACGCAACGAACGAAGTAGTACAGGGTTCGGGGGAAAGACGCGGTTGAATCAGGAATTGTCTAGCAAAAGTGTGACGGGCGGCATCAGCGGATTTTCGCGGACACGCGAGTGTGCGCGTGGAAACGAGAGGTGGGTTACAAAAGCGGCTGCGTAGTCAGACGCACCCACACGCGCGCGAACGCTGATGATCATTCACGCCACTGACCTACTCTGTGCGCCGCGCTTGGCCCTCCAACGTGGGTGGAAAAGAAAGGGTGGCCGTGGGCGGAAGAGCGGCGGAGAAGGACGGAGGCTGAAACGAGGCGGATGGCAAAAGGGTGACAAGGGAAAGGTGTGTGGGTGGCGGGGGCGGGGGGGGGGGGGTTGCAAAGAGACGGGATGAAAGTCGCGCACAGGCGTGCACGAAGAGGGACGCGAAGGAGAAGAAGCAGAGCAATGGAATATCCGTGGGGAAGAATGGTGACTCTGCGTCGACAAGCGGAGGAGAGAAAGAAGGATGGATAGAAATGGGGGTAGTAAAAGGGGGCGGGGGGGGGGGAGCGAGAGGAGAGGCGAGCGAGAGAGTCTATGTCTGGTCGACAGGTCTGGGCCTGCGTAACGACGCGTGCACGTCGGTGCAAGTACGACGATAGAGGGTTGAGAGTTGCACCGAGTGTAAGGGTGTACCGGTGGGGTTGAGAGGTGGTCGATGGAGTGGGGTTAGGTGGAGGCGAGTTGCAGGGGTGCAAGTCGACTGGTAGGTGAAGGGGCAAGCGAAGGGGTGAGGGCCAGGAGCAGTGACGAGGGGAGGAAAGCGACCGAGGGGCGGCAGGGAGCACGGAAGGCTACGATTGATCCGTGGTCGCCCTCCGTTCTCCCTGTCCACCTTCTCCCTTCCACCCTTTCATCCTCCGCTGGCCCTCTTTGTCTCGTCGACCGGGTCCCCTCTTTCTCCCTCGCGTCACGACCTCACGAATTCATTGTGCACTCTTGCTCGTCCTTTTTCTCTCGGCAGCCATTAGCTATCCGTTCGGCTCGCCTCTTATTAGCATAGTTGCAAATTCTATGCCACGACGACCGGTGGTCTCTCCCTTAACGCTTGATTGGAACTCGGACGCTTTGTGACGCGACAGGTACACACGTCCCTTCGAAACTAACCCCCCCACGCCGGTTGCGCTTGGAAAGTGTATACCTTTGCTGTGCCGGGGGCGAAGGGGTGTTTGGTCTTTTCGCTGCTGAGAAAAAACCAGCCAAGGTGACGATAGTTCCATGTACGAACGTCGATAGTTCAGTTTCGCGTCGTAGCCTTGAGAGCACGCGTACGTACTTACGTATAGATATGTATGTATGTAGGTGGCGGAGTTCTTTTTAATCGATTCGAACAATGCAGAATGATACCGCTGAACATGCCTATCGTTTATCTAAGAAAAGAGCGCCGAGCCCAATTAGAGCGGTCGAGTTCAGCTTCTGGTATTCAATGGAAACAATTGGTCATGGTTGCCGCGCATTGTTCTGCTACATTGTTAATTTTAATGGAATAGATAGCTGTGCATCGGGATAGGCAGATTATGAGACGGGTACAGCGGGGTGCAGACTCGTTACGCAGATACTTGATTCCTGCGAGCTTGCAGCTATTACTGCCAGAGGTGCACAGGTTGGTACGTGTCGTGACTTTCGTTTCAAGATTTATATTCTGCGAAAATAACAGAAATTCGACGGGGCCGTTGTTACGCGCAATGAAGCTGCCTTAACAAGATCTTCCAAACCGGCGGCGTGCAAAATTATTTCGAACATCGCACAAAATTGCTTCGATTAAGAAGTACCCAAAAAAGAAGAGCCACGCGACGGAGTATTACAGGGCCACTATACCTGGGCCAAGGTATTTAATAGGAACACCGTCATCATTTCGCGCCACAGTAGTCTCAGTAGTATGAAGTTGCAACGCGCAGGAGAAACAAAATAAATAAATAAAGATTTATTTCACACCGGCAACCCCTGCGGTTTCAGCAGTTTATGCATCCTTGAAATCGTCGGGGAAATTAATATTCCGTTTGGTATCCCCGATTGATGACATTGCGTTTATCGAACGGCGTGCAGCAATGCACAGAGATTACTCATCATATTAAAAAGCGTTTTCACCCGTCGCGCATTCATTCGAGTGTTACATTCCAATAAATGGAACTTAACAATCAGCCGTAGAAATTAGTACGCGCATGCTGCATGACGTATGCACGAGGCCGTCAACCACCGTAAACAGAATTATACAATACCGAACGTGCTACCATTAATTAGAGTAACTTTGTTGGCGGGCTCGTGTACGGGCGTGTAACGCCGCCAGGCTTTTATATTAATGGTGTGTAAAATGTTTTGACGCAGCGACGCGGATTGCGGATTTTTAATTGAGACGTATCGTGGATCGTGCTCGCCACCAGACGGTTATAAACAATTTGGTCGACGATATAGTTCAATCAGCGAAGATACGTACGTCCGATGAAACTTTAATGCTGTCCAAAGTTTCTATTCTATGAGCACGTTTCTTTTTCATTTCTCACCGAGTGACATGTTTTCTTTGACAATGGGACGCTTTCTTTACTGCGGCTGTTTCGATGTCGAAAAGTTTGGTGTAACAAATGTTCGGTAGGAGGGTTACAATTATTGCAATAATAACATACTAAAATTTTGTTCGATCGTTACGGACAGAAAAGTGTTGGATACCATTTTTCTCGCGGCCCTCGGAGAGTTCATGGTAATAAGTAGTTACGTACCGTCGATATCAGACACAGATCACGCGATACACAAGGAAGCCGTTTCTGCCCGTTGCGATAAAATATTAATTCAGTGGACCAGTAAATAGGTCCGGCATAAAAATGAGTCACGGATATACATATATGGGAGGTAGAAAGTTGAACCCGTCGACACTGTTAACAATGCATCGACTGATACAAACCGATCGTTAAATATAATAATTGGTCCGACAAGTGTGCTTCGCGTCTCAAATCGACCATCTAAAGTCGATCAGCGTGCAAAACAGTTAATTGCGAACGACGTAACGACGTACAAGCGAGGCCTCTTTTGTAATCAATCTAATCAAATCAAAAGTATCCTTGTTCCGCCGAGCTCTGACCGATGGTACTGTCACGAGGTACTTATTACACAATCTCAAAATATGAATTTGAACAGGTCATCTAAGGTCTCGGATTAATCGCCTTTTTCTCATTTTTTTTTTTTTTTTCCACGTGGCAACAAAATGATTGTGCCTTGCCGTATTCGAAAGTTGTTTATTCGGTTCTCCCGAAAAAAGAGGAACGAAAAAAGTAAAACGAACAGACGGGAGCTAGATACGCGAACAGATACCTGCCTAATGAGTGTGTAACAGGAATAGGCGTGCATATTTTGACCCAAGGATGCTTTCACGAGATTACGGTTAACGTTCTACTAGCATTTCTGCACTATTTCGCGATGCCGAACGCGAACGATCACAGTCGGCCCGGACAGTACTCCATTTTATTAAACGACGTTTCACAAGTTCCTTTATCCCGCTGTATAATACAGCCCGCTCAGAGATCTCTTAAACATTATCAATCATGCCGCACGAAAACGTAAAAGGGGAATAAATAAATGCTGTATCAGTCTGCACGTGCTGGGCATCGCGTTTTATCGACGCGACACCAGCAAAACATCAATTAAAAATACAGTGAAACGAGTCCGAGACGTATCCATAAGATCTTCTCGTTAAGCAATACCCTCGTTCGAGGCTTTCGCGGTCCACATTTTCCCGGACACCTGGGCCAAAGTCCGCTCGTTAATCTAATCACCCGACGGGCGAACGGAAACGCGAACGGAAAACGAAGGACGAAACAAAGACCAACGCAGCGATCCAATGGCTTTGTTGACGGAAATTCGCGTGAAAAATCTCGCTCGCATTACTCGCAAGGGCACAAAGTGCGCGACGCCAGAGCGTGCAATGCGAACTCGCCGAACGCGGCTCGTCCTTCCGTGCGAGCGGAACGTTTCACTTCTTTATCCCGTAGCTGGTCCACGGTCAGGCCAGTGTCGTTCGAGCCGACTTTTGTCCAGGCCCGTCGTCGTCCGTGGACAAATTGATGCTCGCCGTCGGCAACGACGGGCAGGCATTACGAACGCCAGCACGTACCGATTCACGCACTATCTACGCGTTACCTAATACCGCGGTACGCGGATGCAGATGCAGAAGCGACCGGTCACGTGTCTGGCAAGGCACCTGCGATCACGCGAGGCAAAAATAAAGGTGCGCGAAACGGTGTGCAGCGAATTGCCACGGGCTGGCACACGGCGAACAGAGGCACGAGGCGGCTCCGTTCCGTTCACGCAACGAGCAATGCGTTACCTAAGAACGCGTAGACGCGCAATTTACAGTCGACCGACCGCCGCCGCCCCCTACCTCGGTCGCCGTTGCGGGGACGATCTATGAAAAACAGCGTGCACGTGGACGCGCATGCAACGACGGATTGATCTGCAAACAGCGACCGACAGTAATCGCGTTTATCACGCGGGGAAATAGAGCGGTGAGCACCGGTGCGACGAGGGACACCAACGAAAACCCAAGGCCGTAATGAAGTGTCACAAGGTAGCCGAGTGGACCTTTTTCCCCCTTTTATTTTGTTTCTCCCTGTCCCTCCTCTTTTTCGGTGCAATTTCTCCGAGTGCTCTGCCGAAGCGTCGAAACGCCCGGCGCAGCGCCGTCCTTTCATTCCGTTACAGACGATACTAGACGCCCGTTGCTCTCCTGAACGTGGCACGAATGCGTCTCCTCGTTGCGAGGAAAAGAGGAGAAAAAAACGCGGATAATGGGAAACTATGCGGGAATTTTAACGCGCGATTTAACGGGGGGGGGGGGGTCTCGTAAGTTTAATGGACAGGAAATCTGTGTCGGCGGACTTTTGCAATTTCGAATATGATAGCTCTCCAATGGTAATCTTCGTAAATACGTTACTTGTTACAAGTTTCATTTAGAATGCGCTGAATTCCCAGAATATATTTACTTCGTTTCCCTAATTGATATTTGTAATCTCGGTGTACAATGTTTTATCGGTATCGCGGGAACGGCCGCGTGACTTACGCAACAAGGTGGAACAACGATGACCAACGAAGGAAAAATTCGCGCGATTCCGCGGAAATCGCGTCGAAGTAATTCCACTCGCTGATAGTTGCACGCGCTGGCGTGTCGCACGCCCTCCAATGCGGCTCGGCGATAAGTTCTCCGCGCGCCGCGTGTACACGGTCGGCGGAAGAGTGAAGAATTTGGGAATAAAAGTGTACGCGCAACTAGCCTCGCGACCGTGCCGATGAATAATTCATTGCGCGCCTCATAATTGTCGATGAGAGCATAACAAGCCTCGAAAATACGGACACCGCGACGTTGGTCCCGATGCGACGGAACGCGGGGCCCTGCGCCGAGGAGCGTGAAACGAGAAGAACGAAAAAAGAAAAAAAAAAGAAAAAAAAAAAAGGGAAAGAAACGGAGGAAAAATTGCATCGCGATCGAACGGGGGAGCACTATTAAGGAACGACACGGGGATTACGTGCGTCAACGTGTCATCGCACGGCCTTCTTTCGTCGAACGAGGAAACTATTGACATTGAGGCAATTCAATTTGCACGATGGATTTGCGTTCGAGCCGCGAGTCGCCGCGGCTCCCCGTAAATTCCGGTTCTTACGACGCCGAACGGGAGCTATCAGCCTGAGAATAATTTATCGCCGACGACCGTATTAAAGTAGCTAACAATGAAATTATTCCCCGCGGCGATACGTTCGTGTGGAGGCCCCACGTGTTCGTACGCAGCACGTACACGCGCGAAGTCGCGTCCGACCAGCAAGTAGAATCGGACCGGCGGGCACAGACGCGCGGGCACGAACGCGGCTACCCGCGAGCTTTACGGATGTAGTCGGCGGTCGGACGCAATTAGTGTTACCTAAGAATCTATATAGCCGGCCGTATTGTAACAACTATATTGCACGAAAACGTACGTACCTGTGCGTGTAGAGCCGTTCCATCGATATAGCGGCGGCGTTCCGCGCCACCTGGCCGAACGCGTGTTTACCTTTTCTAATTCGAACTCGCACGTGTCGCGGCCACTGCGATCCCGTCGGAATTCCGATGCGATTCGGCTGCACCGCTTTCGCGGGGGCCGGCCGAGAAATCGTTTCCCTTTTGTTGCGACGAAAATGTGGTAGGGATCGATCTCTCGCGGGGGGGGCTGAATAGCGGTTCCGCGAAAGTGAACGAACGTTTCGATTCTTCGGTCTGCCTCGGACGGTGTGCGTAACGTTTATATTACAGGGTTCTCAACGTTGTTGTATATATGTAAAGGGGTGTCTCGGACGATCGATACGCTATATCGTGAATAATGTTGAGAACCTTGAAACATTGACGATATATCGTGCATTGGCCGTCGGTGGTCTCCTTCAATTTGCGAGATTTCCGCGATGCTACCAATCTCGACGGTGGACCATAAATTTGTGCGTAAATTTTTAGGGAATCGCGTCCGTCTAAATACGTCGCATGGACGATGGAGCGGGAGATGCGAGAAGGGTGGGGGAGGAGAAAATACCTGTGACAAATCGGAGCAGAATCGCACGCGAATATTCTGTTCCGTCGATGCATCTCTTTCTTCTTCATTCTCTCTCGTGTACACGCGCACATGCCGTACATGCACATGCATACATATATATATCCTTCCCTCGCTCCGTCTCGTACGCTCTCCCGCCCGCCCGCCCCCCTGCCCCCGTCTGTCGCGCACGTAAATTCGAGTTACGCCAGTCGGTACCGTGCGAAATTTCTAATTTCGAGGTCAGCCACGCGGTACAGCACGCCCGAAATAATTACCTTCCTCGCCGCCGTAAGACGTCGTTGCGTTTGATGCTCCAACACGCTCCCGGCGCCCCCACCCCTTAAACGCGTCGAACAAGAGTTCCTTCGTTTTTTCCCTCTTCTTCCTTCCTTCTTCTTTTCGGTCCAACGAGACGCCTATGGCTCTACGAATCGCGATATCTGCGAGGGAAACGTGCGCCGTCTATGTGTGTGCGGAGCTGCGCGCGTGAGCGTTTCACACCTGACTACTACGTTAGTCAAGCGAGCGACCGTGACGGCATCAGTTATCAGCGGTATCGTAGCGGCCGCGTGAAATTCGTACGTAAAATAATTACACGATCGGCAGGGATTTATCGTGGGCGAATTGTGCGCGTGGGCGGCGCCGAATCGATTTATTTTGTCGGTAAAGTCTGCGCGGCGAACACGGTAGGTTAGTTGACCGCGGGGCCGAGCGAGCGCTGAGCTGACAGTAGGCCGGCGACGTCACAGTGGGCCGGTTGAGCCTTCCTTCGTTCGATTCAGGCAGGCTCTCTATTCATTTTACATGTAGCAAGGTAAATATTTCTATTGCGAGTGTCCATCCGAAATTCGTGGCATCGAGTGCGTGGAAATTATCGTCACGTCGAATCTGTGTTACACGTTTCCCGTTTTTTTTTTTTCTTCATTTCGTTGGTTCTTTCTCGCAACTTTAGACCCCCCCGTTTCCTGTCGAAACGGGGCGACACTTCGTTCGGGGGTGCGGAAGAAGTTTTCTTCTTCTTTTACTTTGTTTTGTTTTTTATTTATTTTTTTTATATATATATATATATCTCTTCGTATCATCTTCGTATCAATCCTCGTTCGTGCCCGTTCCTGTTACATTAATCACGACGACTGGCTGCTACTGCTACTGTTGTTGTTGTTGTCGCCGCTGCCGTTTGCTGTCACGAGCGATGCCCGTGGGAGAAACCGGGAACGAATGGGAGAGATCGTCCCGCGGTCAGCCACGATCTTCCACGTTGCCCGTCATCCGTTTCCGCGAGACGAAACGAACGGAAGCACGGCAGGACATGGAACACGCACTTTCCACCCCGCGTAACCGATCGTGCCCCGCGATCAATTTGGATATATCCGAGGAGGAGGAGGAGGAGCGTGTCTGTCGTGCGAACGTGTCGCGCCCGAGACACGTGAAATCGCACGGTTGACAGTTAACGTGGCGCGGACGTCAGTGGATCGTGAATCGTTTCACGCAACGCGTCGTTCGACGTTGATCGACCTTGTGCTGTTTAACTTTTGGCGAACGCTTCGCTCGAAAGCTCTCGTGCCGCGTGCGGGTCCAACGATTCAACAGTTCTCTGCACCCTCCCCCCACCGCCCCCCCAAAAAACCGTCACCCTTCGACCCCGCGAATTTTTCGCGCCCTTCCGCGTCGCGGCTCAGCGCGCGGTGCTCGCGAAATCGTCGTTTCGACGTTGCACGCGTTAATTAGCGCACGAGACATGTTCGTACAGCCCGACGATCGCCTCGAAACGCTTTTTGGCACGAGCGTCGGAGCCGCTTGGGAAAGATTCGTCACGTCGCGCATCCGATACACGACGACACGTGACAAGTGAGAAGTGAAAAGCATAACGATCATCGCGACAGTGAGCAAACTTCGCCCGATTACCCGTCGGTCTGGTTCCCTTCGCGGTTTAACGAGGTAGATGTACGAAAGGAAAGAAAGAAAAAAAAAAAATACCGCGCTTCGATCACGTAACGCGACACGAATCGATCGGGGTTCAAACGGGCATACATCGCTGCGGAAACGGTGCGCCCGAATCGCCGCGAAAGAAAGTAAACACGAGCGTTAAACGGACTGGTCGAATCAACGTCGGTCGATCGTGTCGCCGATCAAGCCCGCCACTGACGTAGAGGAAGATTTCCATGGAATTTCGTGGCCGAGACGTATGGTTCCATGTAAGTGCGAGGACGATAGAGCGAGGTATCGAGACGGAGTGCGTCGGCCTGTAACGCATCGTGAGACAACGCAGACGCACGCACGCACGCACGACATCGGCGTGTATCGTTCGTAGATCGACCAACGAGGCTCTAAATCGACGAGCGGGCACACGTCAGCGGTGACCGAGGCGCCGAGAAACTGGAAAGTATATTGCAAGCATCTTGATCTACGAAGTTCTGTGAGACCACAGGTATACACAGCGGCGAGGTATGCGCTGTCGGGCGCGCGACCGATGAGAGGTCCAACCCCCCTTTTATCGAAGGGAAGATGTGCACAGTACCGATGGTCACGAACGGCACGCCGGATCGGATTGGATCGAATTGGATCGAACGAGGAAACGAGCACGAAGCGGCCGTGGTACGTACGAGTCGCGTCTCGATTGGTGTTGAAGCGAAACGTGAGGCGAAGAGTGCGTGTTCCGTGAGCCGCCAACGGCGGGACGAAAATATCACACGTGCGTCGGAAGAGTAAGCCGAGATTCTTGGAGGACGACGCCAGTCAAGTGGGCGATCGGTGAGCACCGCTTTCTTGGGTGAGCGACCAAATAAAAAAAAAAAAAACAACAAAAAAATCGAAAATTAAATACCAGTGGGAGAGAGGGAGGGAGAGAGAGTGACTGAGAGAGAGAAAGAGAGTGTGGGACAGGGGTACCAGGTAATGGTGCTCCCCTTTGAATCGCGCGGATCGAACGGCCAGTCTCGCGTGTCACTCTTATCGCGCCGTTTCCCCGCATCTTCCAGCCACTTCGCGGACGCGACTGTTTATTGACAAGCTAGAAATTCCTGTGTGACTCGTGCACGCCCACGATCGTTCAATTTTAACCGACACGCGAGACCAGTCGTCTAACTAATGATAAAGTCGATCAACATCCGACATCGGTAACGGCGTCCAGCGCGCCCGGTACACCCCCCGGTTTCCCGGAGGAACGCGTCCCTCGAACGGAGCCGAGCGGAGGGATTAGTGGGCCGCGTCGAAACGCGATTCACCTCGACGATACCCGCGCTGATCGTTGGAATCGGCGAACGCGGCGATGGTTCCGGTTTCCGCGCAGAGTGGAGGTACGGCGAAACCGGGACGGGGAAGCGTGGGTAAACCTCTTTCGGTCGTACGGCCCTGCATGCTAAACGGCATAGACGTTTGACGTTTCGCGAAGGTCGCGTGCTCTATCTAGCTTCCTTCTCGCACCGTCGACCGTCACACTGTCGGTCCCTGTCGCACGTAAGTCGTCTGGTATCGGTGCACTTTTTCTCTCTTTATCCGTCACGCTGCAACGACGCCCGCCCGTTTCTGTTCCGCCCGCGACACTGCCGCTATCATTATCTCTGTTGCACGCGTCTATTACGCCCGTTCGTCTCGCCCTACGCACATGCACGCGCCCGTACCGTTGGACGTTTAACGATCGTTGCGCGTTGAAATTGTCGCGGCTCATCGCTTTCCGGGATGTTCCGCGAATTTTCCACCGAGTCGCCGAGGCGGTTCGATCTGCACGCACGTTTCGTCGACGCGCGGATTTTCGCGTCGTTATCGACGCGGTACGTGACATTGAGGTTCTTCCGAGGAAAAATCGCTGGCCGTGCGGTCTATACGGGGTGTCGCTAGTAAAAACATCGTTCCACCCGATGAAGTCGGAGCGGGAACGGTTTTCATGTTCACGGGAGAAGTTCCGTTGCGTTTGATGATCTTCCATTGACCCCGCGTGGTGTTGAGACGCCGATTAACAGGAAAAGTAGCGTCGATGAAATTATTCGGGACGAAAGAACGCGGTTGAACGGCGGTTTCGTCCGCTTCGAGAACCGTGCTCGCGCGAGTTTTGCCGCGCCGCAACAGCTTGGGAAAATCCGCGCGAACTTGGAGGCCGTGCCCGCCGTAAATTCACTTTCTACGCGAGCGAATAAATCACGAAAAATCTGGTTGCGATATACGAGGTGCTCGTACCGGTGCATTGGGTATCGCGTATTGCCCTTTTTACGTTGACACGATGTTACGTATCATGCGAAACGGTATTTGTCGAGTTGAGAAATTCGTCGTCGAGGAAGTCGCGCCTCGTACAGGTGGACAGGGAATCGGGGAAACTTCGCGCTCGAAACCGCTGAAGTCGTGTGTAGGTTCGGGTAGGTGTTGGTTATCACCGGGAAAAGAGACCGCCGAAATTTTGTTCGACTCTCGCGTTTTATCGCCGAACTGTTTTAAGCAGATCTTGCTAATTCGCAGTGGGCAATGTTATCGTTACGTTTAATTTTAAGCAGTATTTCTTCATAGTGTCATAAGATTAATTGTAATCGAGATTAGGCTTCAAATTCGTTCGGGTGGAAATGTATTATGAAATGATACATTGGATAATTCTTGGTGATTAGTACATAATCGTTGAAATTGTACAATTCGGAGCGACAATGTGCCAAGTGTACGTAGAACACCAGAATATATTGCTGCACATATTAAATTCTTAGGAGAAATCAGGATATTACACACGTTGCGTTAACTTTGCACGGTAATGATAATTTCAAAATTGCAACGCTTTGATGCGCGGGGAGGGGTACAGGTGTTTTCAAATAATGATCATCGACTGTATTCACGCGCATCATATTCCCCGATATATTTAATATGTTTGCAGTATGAAATACTGCAAAATTGCTTTACTACAAACCGGATAAAATTGCATTGCACACCATTTGGTACAAGATCCGGCAATCGTATCTTCTTATGATACAATGTATCTTTGTTTAATCGCTAATACACATTTGACGTGAAACGCACGTTCCCGTATCTCGATGCTAGATTGCCAACACTTGCAAACCTTTCGCAGCACCTCTCGTGCGCATCAAAAAATTACTCACGCTACGTACTTACGATACTTCCCATCAGAAATGTAACAAACGTTACGCTCGAATGATATTATCAGACTCAAGAGTACGAACAATTACTGCAATTGTTTCGTCGTGTACTTTCGTAACAGCCAGTTCGCGGAAACCCGAAAAGAAAAACCGCGGATTAAATTTCCTTCTCCGCGCGAAGCTGAAAAAGCAAGCAGTAGAACGCGTGAAACTCGTTTCTGGCTCGGTTGAACAAAAAAAAGAAAAAGGAAAATGTGCCGCACAGTCTTCATGGGAACGAATCAGGAAGGAAAGGAAACAACGGCGTCGCTATTCTTTATCGAACGCGAAACGCGCCACCTCGTCGCATTCGCTGTGCCTACGCGCTAGTAGATTCAGACCGAAGCGTGTCAGACGATCAGCTGTTGGCCCGTTGCTGCAAATCATGCGTTTCGAAGAGGTGGCGCGTCGCTCGTGGCACACGAGCGACTTCGCGTTTTGTGGAAACGCAAAAATAGCGTCCGCTGGCCCGTTACGAAAGAGAACCGCGCTGTATTTTCTGCATTTCCTTGGTTGATTAATACGCCCAGGCATTCCTTGGCGTACCGCGCGGGTCGTTAACCACTGACAAATCAAAGGAATTGACGGGAGGATTACGTTCGCGACGATTTCCCGGTGATAGGCTCGCCCGATATATATTCACTTGTTGCGATACTCTTTTCGCCTGTCGTTGGCCGCGATTGAATTTATTGACCGTGGAAAGTATAATGGCGCATTTCTGTCTGATCCGTTCGTCATTATCAAGTTCACGATCGTGACGGCAAAATACGACACTCTGCTTCGAAACGTTCCCTTCGTCTTGCCCGACAGTGTTATTATTAATATTCCGCTTATAGCGAACAGCTATTCTTTGTGCGAATGATTTACGATGACTTCTCCTCGTTTTCTGCAACCGAGACGAAAGATCATTCGGTGCATTTTTCCCTCACTCGTACGCTTTCTCTTGTTAATGAGATAGGCAATAGATAAGATTGAGGCATTGCAACTGTTTTATTTGTACAAGATTGCGTTTCACGGTTTAAACAAATACAAGTCACTCAGTCACAAATGCGACGATTTTGTATATTTGTGCTAAGGTGCTCGCAAACACGAACAGTACATTTCCCTGTCTTCGTTAACCTGGGGAAAAGGCTGTATGACATTCTGCACGACATTCTGCTTGCAACTGTTTCCCATAGACGAGCATAGAAGATCCGAAAAACGGTGCCTGTCAAAATTCGAAACAACGAGTTTACGTTCAGACGAAAAAACGACGCGACCGTCACATCGATGTCGCGATTTAAATTCCAGCGAAATATTTTTAAAACGCCCGCGTTCGACACCGTGATGCTCGAGGATCGCCGCGAGATCTGAGGGAACAAATTTCCTCGAACCGTCACACGTCCGCGAGCTTCAAAGTGACCGTTTCGAATCGTTGTCGCAAAGAAATGGAAAGAAACGAATCAAAAAAAAAGAAAGAAGAGACACGAGGGTGGTCCGATAAGAGATGTATCGTTGTATTGAGAGTTCACCGTTCACGCTGTACAACGGGAAGCACATAGAAATTGTTCGTACGTGCATCTGCTCGCACATCCTCTCCGCGGGTTATCGATTTATAATCGTAATCGAGGCAGATAAGAGACGGCGGCCTGTCGAGGCTGTTCGCCGAAGTATCGTTCATTTGGAACGCAACCGGTCGTAATGAGCGATGTTTGCAACGATGGCGTAAAACGTTGCGCACGCTCGCGCCCCGATAGATTATTTCGATACGCACGCTAGATTGTATATGACACTCGCGAGTAATAATCGCTTTCGCGCACTTTTCATTCGGGCATCGCGTGAGATTATCGCCGTTGGATGAATCGAAATTCTCGCTGATAACAGTTGCAAGCGATACCGGCCGGTAATTTTTAATCTACCAGGCGATGCTTTTTATGCGCGAGCACATTTGGAAACTTTTGGTATCGAAAGATTGGATTCTGGACGAGGGACATTCGAATTTTCAGGGCGGGAAGATCATGCGTGCGTTACCTTAACAATGCTTGGGTAGCTTGAAACATTTGTAACAGTTTCATGAAACGATTGCCCTACTGGTTTCATTTGTTCGACAAAATAGCATATGTTTATTAACACAGGTCATGCTTATTGTCTTTCTAATACCCATTTTCATTCCCGTCCAAGAACTCTAACTTGTGTATTATTTCACACCGCTCTCGCTCTTTCCACAATATTCCTTCCTTTTCTGAATTGGTCCTCGAATCTGCCCAAGAGTCAACTACGTCCTCCAACCCCGACAATCGTCGCCCATAGAATCGTGCGAGCAATTCGTCATCGCGACGCATGCAAATAAGACATTAACAATCCGTCCGAGTGCTCGGGTGCAAAACAAGAAAGAAGAAAAAAACAAAAGCGGAAGGGAAGAGCAAAAAGCAACCCGCGCTAGACAACGCTATCAATCTTTTCGCGAACGACAATTCTCTAAACGTCGAAGTGCATAAAGCGCTTACAGACAACTGCAGCGAAAAGTAATTGCGCTCGTTTCTCCGTTACACCTCGAAACC
Source organism: Nomada lathburiana (assembly GCA_963667235.1). Lineage (NCBI taxonomy): Eukaryota > Metazoa > Arthropoda > Insecta > Hymenoptera > Apidae > Nomada > Nomada lathburiana. Next base: position 6,135,844 of record OY763905.1, read on the forward strand.
CGACAAACGAGCACGACGGTGTGGCCCACCCCCCAACCCCGTGCGCCCCCCGCCCCGTGCGCCCCCCGCCCCCGCCGGTATCAGCGAAGCTCGGTACCATCGAGTACAGGCGTGCGTATCGAAATCGCGAAACAAATGGAGCCGACGGGGCGCAAAGAGAAGAGTGCACGGTAACGGATAGTTTGTCGACGCGCGGCGGTTGTCGACGTCGTTTCGTCGTCGATGCGCGGGACAGGCGGCGGAGGTGGCGGCGGCGTTGGCGGAGGAAGGGCAGGTGGAAGGGAAACTGAAATCAGGTTTCACGTGGAAACGGTTTGATTGGCGGCGTTCCGCGAATGATTTTCGATCCGCGTCGCGGGGCGGTTGTCCCCCCTTGGTCCGCGTCGGTGCGCGTATCATTTTTTTTTTTTTCTTTTTTTCTTCTGAAACGGCAACGGGAACGGGCACAGAGGCTCGGTTGCGCGGCAGATAGAGACGTAATGATTGCAATATTCCGTTAGTAATTGCTCCAGTCGGCCGCACCGTTGAAATGTCATTCGCGCGACCCATAGATTTGTTTTTCCCCTCCCCCTCCCCCTCCGCCCGTCCCCCGCCCCCTGGTTTTCCGGTTCTCCATCGCGTTGTTCGGGGCCGAAATGTCATTCGCGAACCGCAGCGTGTTACGTCCCATCGCGCGTGTCCCCTGTCCCCCTTTATCGCCGCGGAACGCCGAAACACGTCGCGTTCTCGATGCCATTCATCGATGTCGAAGTCGATACGTGGCATTAAACGTTGGCGATGCGTTTGAAGCACGCGAAACGCCGGGGCAAGGCGGATTGTTTAATTAGATTCGGTCAGGTTTTTCGTTGTAGGACGCGCCCGATCGGGGACGGTTGATTGTTCGCCTGGTTGATAGATTGTGGAATATTTGGCGAGCGATTGATAGTGATTTTTCGGGGGTGCAGTACGTATGGTGGGAGATTGCAATTAACGGGTTAGATGTGGCGCTTGTGACAATTACGCAGGCTTGAGATGACCCAGTTACTGTTATGCGGTTCAAGTCAGTGATATTGTTGCATTGCTGTAATGTTGATTGGGGTTCGATTGCTCTTTGCAAGATTCGTCGTTCTTTTTTCTTTGTTAGATTGAATAAGGGTTCTTTGTTGTGAGTCCTGAAGTCTTTTGCATTATTTTACACATTGCATTTGAGTAGAGTTGGTCCAAATGTTTGTAGCATGAATGAAGGACTAGGATAAATTATTGTTAGGACAGGGCAAGTGGAATTTAAATATTTCTTCTTCACATTCTGAAAGAAATTGGTATGGAAAAAATATTTAAACAGACAGGATAATTTATACAAAACCGGTACTGAAAGAATTAATGAGAACGTTACGTGGAATGAACTAGAAACAATTGCTATCTAAAAGAGGGGCAGAAATATGATTTAAATTAGTTTTATGCATTGTAATTAAATGTATAAAATAGTCACGCTTCTATTTCGTCAAAAATGCTTGGAAGTTTCCCGTATTGCAAGCAAGAACATTTTGGCGATATACGAGAAATAACACGTTCCCGAACATTGTTATTAGACGCGCACTGTTTTGTAAAACAACAGTGCACGCATTGGAATCTCTGTATGAAGTCATTTTTTCCTATTTTGTTCTTCGCTTTCAAATTGCTTTCAAAGCAAAACCCCGAAAAGTTAATTGTCGCGCAGAACGTGCAGCAGAATCGAAATCAATTTCTCCACACAGTATCTCTCATTTTCGAAGAAATATAACAATCGAAACAGCCGCGTGGCAAATTCCGTATCTCCGGAGTTATCGTGAATTGCGTAAAATTCCTGATAAAACCTCAAATTCGGACGATCGTGCTTGACGTCGCATAGACATTGCCAGGTCATTGCGAATATACATACGCGAATATAGCAATCTCCCTGCTGTTCGTTGCATTTCAAGATCTAATAAAAAAAAAAAGAACTGGAATTCAATGCAAATATTCCAAACAGATAGAGCAACATTTTAATAAGTACATTTACATTCTTGCAATTCTTGTTAAATATGCATCAGCGTGTATGACAAACACGTTTTTCATATCGCCTTACGAACACAAATTGCAAATTGTTCAGCAATTCTATTACTCATAGTCACTCTCGCATCCGTCGTATACCTCGACCATTAATACCATTCCATCCTCATTGTAGAATGTTCCACAGCCTGGTATGAAATTCTCTCCGCAATAATTATCCACCTGCAACTATGTTTCTCACAGTTTCGAAGATGTCGGCTGCTAAACATTCCCCTTTCTTTCCCTGCAAATGTTCGACGCAACCTCGTAAACACGCGTACCGTTAGAACAATGCGTAATATCCACAATTTACATCTTACGACCAACATTTCTCAAGACTGTCAAGCGTTCTACGATTCTCTACCGAGGCTGTACTTATTCCCAATCTACGCAATCGCCTGAAAAACTTTGCACACGCGTCGTGATCGATTCAATCGATCGAGGAGAAACGAAATCGGCGGTCGGGTCAATCATCAATGGGTTGATTATCCACCGCAACATTGAACGCGCGATCCCCATTAAAACGAACCTCTAAGGGGGTCGCGCGACGGATCGCGACAAGAAGAGCTTCGGCCGAAGGATTCATTTCTCCGCGTCTCGAAAATAATTTTTCCACGGCCACAGCTCACGCAGCCGCTGCGTTTTTTTTTTTTTTTCGTCTTCTCTCTGTTTTCCCTTTTCCTTCGCCGGCGTGCAACGGCCGATAAGCACCGGCGATCACGGGCGCGGCGTGCGCGCAAAAGGGAAGGCGGTCGCAAAAAGCTTACCACGGGGATTAGTCATTGGTAACCGAGCGAGCTTTTTCGCAGCGAGGCGATTCCCGCAGTCGTGACCGTCGCCTTGGCTGATTTATAGCGAGCCATCGTTATTTTCGCCTAGCTTACCCTAGCTCATGCCCTACCGCGTTCCTCCCTTCACCCTCCACGCCCCCTCTATGTCCCTTCGCGTTCTTTGTCTCCTCTCCGTTCTCCGCCTTCGTCCCTTTTTACCATCTCCCCCGCCCCCCGTCCAACCATTTCGCTCCCCGTCTCCTTCTGAACGTTTCACCTTCCCTTGCCATCCCTCTGCCCGCCCGTCCGTCCGTCCGTCCGTCCGTACCCGTCTCTTCCCCTTACCTTTGCCCATGCACGCGCACCGCCTGGGTTTTCTACTTGATTCGCATTTAAACGTGGGTGGGAGTGAGGCCGGTCGTTACCCACCGGCTAACGACGGCTGGGTGCCCGGCAGACACCTCTTATCCCATGGAATCTCTCGCGAGCGTGCGGAGTCGCGGCGAAAAGTCGCGGCGAAACGGCGCGCCGCGCTTTGCCCTTAGAAGGGACACCTCAGGATCGATTCGACCACGGACCTCGGCGAGGGTTCATCGGCCCGCGGGATTTCTTTCGCGATTATCGCTGGATCGATCGCCGCTTTTCGGGCGGTTTTTTCCGTTGCTCCGCTTTGTCCTCCGCGTGGGCGGCATTCGGCAACGCGAGACGAATCGAATCGGATCGAATCGATTCGAGGAGGATACGGGGATCGATGATTTTTTTTAGGCTGGATAGAGAGAGAGAGAGTTGGCCGTGAGATGGATAGGGCTGTTACGGAGTTGAAATCTCTGCGTTATGGGCTGCTGCTTGAATTCTGATCGGTGTGGGTGGATTTAAGCGAGACATTAATTTGGAGAATATTCCGGCCGGGATATTCGAGTTGTTTGTAGATACTTTGGCTCTCGAGGATTTAATTGTTCGGATTCGACGGACGGAGAAGTTTGCATAGTTTTGTTAATTACGGATATGCGTGTACAGGTATTGATTCGAACGTGTGCGCGCGGGACAGGTGTTGAATTGTTCCTTTGTGTACGATTTATTTCGTTCGGGACATTTACACTTCTGTGCTTAAAGTCTCCTGCATTCTGCGTCAATTTCATTAACGAGTTGCAAATATACATCGACGTGGTGCGACAGCATAAGTTGTACTATCAAACCGATTTGGTGTTATCGTCTATTACCAAAGTCTATTATGGAATGTATCAATGATGATTGTTTTCAGTTCAATTACATGACACCGGCGACTCTGTTCTGTAAAAGAAGACAACTTTGTACGCGACAAAAATAATAAGCGTTTGACGGCGGTACTTAAATATGTCACCCTTTCACTGCCGATGTAACGTCGTCAGTTATTTATGAAACGTTTACCAAAAATTTCTATGAACCTCCCCTGCAACCGATGCATCACTATCGCGATTACTTATACAAATTAAACGGTACATTTAGTGCAACATAATTGAACGGTACAATTAAACGCAGCATTTCCCCTCAATATAATTAAAGCCCGTGCATTCACCGTTTCACGCAACGGGGGCGTTTTCCCTTTTGGGTTCACCGGGGCGAAAGGGTTGATACCTACTGAAACAAGCAACAAAAATACGAATCTCGCGAAAAATTAAAAGTACAATTAGAACGACCGAGCGTACGGGCAAAAATTAAATTATCGCGTCCAGCGCACAGTTTTTTTCAGCACGGCAGCGCGTTTGCGGTTAAACGCGAGCGGAGAAAAATTTGGAAAGTCGCCCCGGTAACAATCGCGCGGAGATTCGCGCTGTTTCTCGTCCTATTCCCGCGACTTTCTCTCGATTACGTGCTCGTGATAGACCGGACGATCGATCGTGCTCGCGGGATCCCCAGCGCGGAGGACGATCGCGCGGCGCGGGAACAAAGCGTAAAATTGTTAATTCGACCGCTGATTACGCGTTCGTCCATATGCGGTTTTCGATCGTCGCGGACCAACGGCTCGACGATCGCGGGAGCGATCGTTTAATTATTATTCCCCGCGGTTCCAACGGCCGTCAAATCGCGAACACCCGCAACGCTCGTCGCTTCCGTGCGGAAAACTCGCGCCCGCGTGTCGGGTCGTCATTATATTCGGACACGTTCCTCCTTTTTGTTTTCGTAAATAATCGCCCCGAGCGGCGTCGAATGATATTTCGAACGTACGAAACGCACGAGCCGTGCGTCGCCGCTTTTCTTAACTTTCGAAGGATTCGCCGCCCGGACGAAACTTCGAACAGCTCTCGAAGATGTTTCGTTTCTGGGCCGAAGAGTCGGCGGATGCGCGTCTGGTAACGCGCTCCGCGAGAATCTCGAACGACTTAATTTCGTTACGCTCGCGATTATTATTTCGCTGGATTCGCCGAGCGTTTCGTTGCGTTTTTCTTTCCACGGGCGGGAAGTTTCGGCGGGCGAGAGTTTGAAACGTTTTAACTTCGTTCTGCTCGGTTCTGCCCGTTTTGTACACGTAGAGGAGCTCAACCTGTAACCGTAGAGGATCCCGACGTTTCACTTACTGACACGGGAAGTCACGGAATTGAAATATTTGTTTAATTGCAAATAGAATAACGCCGGATTGACGAAATCTTTTATATCGCGCCGAACAGAAATTTCGGAGTGAGCAATTGTTCTGTCGAAATGTCGCCATTGCGTTAAAGAACGGAAGAAGTTGAAGGTGGGGGAGCTTGGAATTTAGAGTGTGCAAAACTTTTTTCCCAAAATCCGGTGTATTTTTACCACGATGATTGACTTTCTATATTTTAATCTTATCTCGAAAACATTCGCACGGTGGTGAATGGCTTAAGTTCTCGTAACGCTACGGAACGTAGTGCACACGATAAGGTGTACAAGGTGAAGTTAAAAGCTGGGGAATACCTGGAAATACAGAAATGACGTTGCAGAATATGTCATGCAATCCTTTTCATCAGAGTCGTGTTACATTCGCGAAATTATTTGATTCGCGTCTTCAAGCATTACGAAGACACGAAACTTCGTCATGGGGGATAACGGCTAGATATGGCTGGCGAAAAAGTGTGACGGTTTTATCGAATAGTTTATTCATTGAAATCGTTTAATAATACACCGCTCCGCACTCGGAGCAACGAAAAATGAAGGAACTGCGAATTAGTATTTAATTAACTCTAACCGTGGCAAATTTCTATGCTTCATACAAGACGATAAAATTGAATGAAAGGTCGCTCGAAGTTGCAGCTAAAATAACATCGCTACGTTTAAACCTATAAATCGTTTTCACGAATATTAAATCAATTGAAATTCTACAAAGATTTCCCACTTTTAACTGTGCTAATTAACGATGTTTAATAATATCAATGATATTAAACAGAGGGAAAAGAAGCGACGCGAAAAGATTATGGAGTTCCAAATAATTTTAAAGCAAACTATAGTTACAGACCTATGCACGCGCATCTTTTCTCAATTTTAAAATATCATCCATTTCTTGGTACTTAATTCCTTGATTCCATCTGTGTCATGCGTTATCCTGAAGGCTTCGTGAAGTACTTCGACTGGACGAAAACACCTATGTACGTCTGTAGTCGTTAATAAAACGCAGATTACGCACGATTAACGATTATTTTGTCCCGCAACAAATCACGTTACCAGCATTCTTCAGCGTTTGCTGGGGAAATAAAAGAATCAGCGAAACAGCCATGCGGTTGGTCTTTGTTGTTACTAGCACCGGTCAGATTAACGATCCACCAGAGTAATGAACAAATGGTGTGTCAAGCTGCAATGACTGCGCACGCGTTTTAATTAACGCCGCGTTTACGATTCTTCGAAACAAATTTACGCGGTGCATTAACAAACCGAAAGCCTCAATTTCGGAACGATTTTATTGTTCGGATGAGCTATCGCTCGGGTCATTAGAATCGCCGCAGCTCGTAAAGTCATCGGTCGGCAGGTTTTAAGATCTAAACCCGCAAACAAGAATCATCGAACGAGGGTTTGACGTTACGCCAGATAATTGTGCACGCGTGAATATTACGGTGATTTATCCGCGACGCGTGACATATTTTATCGGTGCTTTTCAAGTTTGTAATTAACGGATAATTCGGTTACACGGAAAATTGATTGGCGCGTTAACGCGGATACGGTTCCGTGTAATTTCGTTTGAAAAATTTCGTTGACGGGGATAAACGAGCTGCGTTTTCTTCGATCGCCATGGGCATGAGCAAGAGCGGGCAAATGTAAAGAATTATTTTCGAAAAATATATCGACCGCTTTGTTTATATTAAAAACGGTGAAACGTTGTCGGTATACACATCAATGCAAGTTTCATTAATGTGGATATATGTATATGGATATTTAGAGATACTTTAATCAAATGTATAGGACGTAATTAATACAGATGATAATTTTTGCATGAGAGCCTTCTGCAAATAATTGCCTTGCTACTTTAAGGAAAATGAGGCACACATTTTATATTCCACAAATATATCATTATAATAATCATTATAAATTACCGTCTATAGGAATAGTGACATTATTGCTATCTTTAGAAATGATCTCGTGCAACAGTCAGGACTTAATTTATTTCAATGAACGCTCAATAATAATTAGTTAGAACGAAGTGAAGAGAAATTGAAACTATTTATACTTTAAATGAGCATTATAATACGATGCATTAAAAACACCTTCCTGGGGAAGCAATTGGTCAGTTCTTTACAGATTTATAAACGTATACCTTGAAGGGGTTAATTTTCAATTTCAATTCTAGCTTGCCGCATTCGTTGTTTCGCGTTTAATTTCATTAACAACGGCGTTCAAACAATACAGCTCTTCTCGAATACACGTTCCGTCGTATTTGCGCGAATACTCACGCGAGAAGAAAAGGATAATTGTTATCCGTCGTGACGTATAATATTACACGTTGAGTAGCACGAACGTATACTGCATTATTATTATTAGCATTTACCTTGATTCGTCAATCACGCGATTATTTAATTCTCGGATCGTTTGTCTGGCGCAATTACTGTAATTAATTTAGACTGAATTCGCGAATCGACGAAAGTGATTCTTCTACTGACCTTCGATACAGTAATTTTTCCTTGCATTGCACTTCAAATCGACACGGTGAGCCGCAATTTTTTTAGCATCGAATAGAAGTCCACACAAACGATTGCGTGGCGTGAAATGATAGCGCATCTAGCTCGTCGTACAAATCAACGTTGTTTTACATGCCAAGGGAATTCAATTTAAAGTTACAGCGATTTTGTAATGCTATACTATCGAGAAGCAACGTGTCCTTTACAGGTTTTCTTTGCACGTATACATGAAATAAATTTAGAAAGTTAATGAAACGACGCACATTATTCCAGAATCGAGCTATTCTGATTTCTTTAAATAATCGAAGCGAACGACATTAATATCCCGTGCACACAATTAATATCGTGGAGGCCTTTCACGTTGGCGCTCTTTATTAATGCTATTATACAATCAGTTAGTAACATCGCAAATTCATTTAGATGTAGCTAAATATTTGCATCGTTTATTTTATACATCAATCACTTCGGAGGGATCTTTCCCTCCCCGATACCGCATTGTATTTTAATTTCTGCCGGCGATTCTCGCTTTATTCTATCGCACCGCGTTTCACAAAACACGTGCCCCTTAAATTTAACCCAATAAAATTCGAACTCGACACATTAAATTTGCTATCATTCAGGGATCGCTTTCAATACAATGTCACTCCTATTTGTGAACGAAACATGTCTGTCACTCGATTGCGCACGGTAATTAATGCAAGATACATTTTGTGTTATTTCAACGACATTGTAATTTATTGAAATATAATAAAACGCTTCAGCGTTATTTGTTTCACAAATCAAGCCAACGAAGGGCATAATTTAATTTCGTTTTATAATTCCGTTTTTATTTCCCTTTAACAAGTTGCGCATCAAATAAACGTCATTCGAAAACATTCTTCGCATTCCAATGCATACGTTACGTCCATGCAAATACCACTGACACAGTAACCGAATTGACTGCAATTTGAAAAAAAATAATTTCTACCGCAAACAGCAAATGCATCCTTAATTTCTGTGCATTATTCCCGAACGTTAGTCGCCCGGATTTACTAAGCAATGCGCATACTTCACTTAAATGATCCCGCTGACCATGATTCACTTGATTCAGTGGATTCGATAGATTCTATCAAACCAGTTCCACGACGGGGTTGATCTCATCAAATGGATCCAAAACACTCTTCGCGTGTTCCAACAAATTTCCCAGATTCTGGAAAACCGACCACACTCCGTTCTATCCACCGCGACCCTTACGTGCACCGAATCAGCCGATTTCCCGGCCGCCTCGGGCGATGTCCCACGCGTACCAAAGCGAAGGCGTACATATCGTGTATCAATTAACCACGCGCCGGCATCTCGTTCGTGTTCGTAGCACGAATGTGCGTAATCACGGCAGCAAATACACGCGTAACGCACTCGTACACGAGACCACCGGATCGACACGCGAATCCTTTTTAAACGTATCGGTCGATTTTAGTGCGAACAGGCACGCATTTGCGTGTTCCCCTGTATCATCTTCGAAGCGGTTTCTTCTTCCTCCCTTTTTCATCCCCGGTATTCCTTTCCCTTGATTTTTTTTTTTACTGGGCCTCGTGTTCGTTCGTTCGTTTTTCCGTCTTTCGTTGTCGACGCAACGACGTACGCAACGGACGAATCGTCGAAAACGCTTGCGGGACGAGCAACGCTAGATTTGCGCGTGCATTGTGACGCGAGTGTCGCGCACAGCGTGCACGATGGTAATCGCGAATCGATACGAGACAGTTGCGGCGAAGGATCGAATCGAAGCGTCGGATTTTGGGGGAATTACTTTGCTAATTGATGCCGCGCGGCAAATGGCGCGAGGTCCGGCTCTTTGAAACTGTAATTTGTTGATAACTAGCCGAGATCGAGGTTAATCATGCCGTTGCACGGTGTTGGTCGACGGTGGGTGTACTACTGTGCGGATACCGGCAGCATTTTATTCGATCGTATTTCGAAACAGTTTCAGCAGTTCATTGAATTTATCCCGGTGCTATTAGTTCCGACGGTATCAGTTGTCTTTGATGCTTGCAAGTGATATTGAATAGCTGTAAACTGTTGGTGTATCTCGGTGGAAATTGAATATTTTCCTGGCTGCGTAGGATTTTTGCAAATTTTGGATAATTCGTGTAATAAACATTGAACTTTGGATGGACGAAACTGGATTTACGTTTGTGCAATTTTCCTTTCGGTAAATTATACTTTCATGCGATGTTAGAACAGGTGATACTTGATAGCACATTTATACGAACTCTGTTTGAGAGATTTGAACGGTTATGTTGTTCGTTATTGTTCATTGACATTATTTTATTAAGAACAGGCACCACTTTCAGAAAGACCTCTATTTCCATTTTGGTACATGCAATTCTCATTTCCAAGTAGTTAGAAATTTCGGATGGTCTTTACTTTCTTTTTCACCGTTTATCCGGGTCAAAAGTCGTTTATATACAGTATCAGTTTTTATGCAATAATATAAATTAATCGAGCAGTCATTGCACTTGTTTATAGTGATATACGCGTCGGTCTTTATCGTGCTCGTTATAAGGGGGACGATAATAGTAAATTATGCGTGCAATGTTAAATCATACGTACCTTAATTAGTCTATCGCCAATATAATGTGTCGGCAATAATTGAAATAAATAAAAATTAAATTGAATCAAACTGTCCGACACCCAATTTGTATCTCTACTAATACATCCGTCCTCGACTTAAGAACATCGAAGAAATTTCGAGCCTTTCGTTTCGCAAGAAATCCCAGTAAATCACGATCGAAACTTCGCACGCTGTAAAAGACTCACGCGAATTCAAAAACTTTCCCCCAAATGTCAATGGAATGGTTCCTCGTAGTAGTTGGCGTCGTTAAGAATTCGCTGTCGTTTCCCCCACCCAGTGGAATTTACAGCGGCTGCTCGTCGAGGGACGTTTGTGCAAGACAGATAACGTGTTAACATTGGTAACATTTCGTGCGGTGCATCGCACCGTATGAAAAATACCATTATCTTTCACGATACTTTGGCCGGTGTGTTTGCTCGTGCACGCCGGTCGTGCGGCGAATTTCGACACGCACGAAAATCACGGGGGCGAGAATATCGCCACGCGATTCGGGGGTGTGAATCGCGGCGTTGCATTCGAATGAAAGGCAAACCGGGAACGGTTACAGAGCTGACAACAAACTGTAAACACTTTCGCGATCGTGCGATATGGAAAGAGGGGGGGGGGGGGGGCAATTAAGCCGACGTTAACTTTCGTTCGCGGATAAAAAGGGCGCCGAGCAATTTTACACGCCGCGGCGCCGCGCCGCTCGGTCTCTCAGACGGCCGCGCGAATTTTCGTCGTTCCCATTTCCACGGAATCCGGCGACGTTCTGAAAAGCGTCCTCGCGGCGTTACACGTTAAATCTGCGTCGAGGAATTTATTTGCACGCTACCGTCGCGAGCGCGTCAACTTAATAGTGTCTATTCCTTCGACGATGTTATTATTTCCCTTGCTCCGAGGAGAGAAACGATAGCGGTGCAACCACTGAAAGAAATTGATTGACACGATCTTTCGCTGGAACGCGGATTAGCTGACGTCGAGGATAGCAATTGTCATAATTATATGGGTCACTATTTCAAGGAAAGTGTGCACTTTGAAATGGAAAGTCTGGCGTGCCTGCTTCAAGAATGAGGCAACACGATTATACATGGGTAACGTTGAATTAATGCCTGTACATTATTCGCGAATCGTACGTGGCTTGCTCAACTCTTCGCCGCGAAATAAATTACTTCGCCTCGCGGTATAATCGATCCGTTAATAATTCGTGCGGTGACCGTACGCATCGACCGTTATGATCGCTCGCAAGTTTGAAATTTTTCATCGCGGTAATACCTTATCGCGTTGTATGGTTACACGTGCGAAGTGCGTAAACGCAATCCAGGCAGGGAGATATGTAACGCGAAGCGTTTATAGTACGCCGCCGAATCGAGAGATAATGTTTAAATTTAGTTTGCGAGTTGCCGCGCTGCGTCTTATCTTTTATTGCTCGCAATTAGGTGTATCGTTGGGCGTGCGTGTCAAAATTCGAAAGCGAGGACATGCTTTATTATATTTCTTGAACGTATAAGAAATAACGATATTATTATTCCAATATTAAGATTATTGGAATTAAAAAACGGTGGAAAAGTTCTGTATAAAATCATTTTGGAAACGTATGATGAACATATGGTTGTACATCGAATTAATTAAATGTGGAAAGCTTTGTAGGCTTGATCCGAGGAATCGTGCAACTACGAGAAGCATTGTAATCGCAACGATATTAATGCCGTTAATTTTAATTTGTGTTCTTCGCAAAAATTGCGTTGACTTGCAAGGGTCTTTAAACGAAGAGTAATTTTTCCATTATGAAAAGGTTGCGTTAGTGAAACATATTTGTTGTAGGTGTATCTAATTGTACAAGTAGCGAATTAATTGAAACTGCACGCAATTTTAGCTTACCGCTCCGAAAATAGAGTATCGAAATATTATTTGATACCATTATCTGCTATCTTAGCTTTAAATCTAATTTGTTCCCGTGTAGCGATGGTTGCGCTTTGACGATTAATAATGGTGATAATGTGAGTCGTTCATATGAATTTCCACTATCACTGTAGATTATCTAATAATATTAATATTAATTAGTATTATCTATTATATGAACTATCTCTCTATTTATTGCAATGAATGGAGTGTTTGAATATATTTCATTAAATGCGCTCCTTTCGTTCCAGTTAATCTTGGTTTGGATATATACTTTTTGTTTAATATTATTTCATTTCGAGAATTGCAAGTATTTATAGTAAAAAGTTATAAACTGTAGTTCAGTTACATTATAGTAAACTTTTTAAGACCTTTACTGATATTATAAATATACTGATAATTCTTCAATTATTTAAAAGGCTGTTAAATATTTAGCCTTCTAAGACTAATATTTAAAGAGTAGAAATACGTAAACGCTTTTTATTCGAATGGGTTAAATTCCATTACTCATATCTTTAAACTATCTGTATTCGCTGATATAAATTGCCCACGATTATATACAAGCAAGTGTTTAATAAACAATCACAACGAAAATTCTATTCTTCTCGTTCAATTGAAATTGCTCAAGCTGCCTATAAAAATCCATACATAAACAAGTCTTTAAAAAGCTCGTAAACCAGTTTAAACGTCATTAAATCCCTGCACTTATTTTTTTATTGCAATCACACTCTATTGGCAATTCATTGTTACACTTTCCAATTTTCATTCTCACACAATTTATCAATCGCACGAAATCGTACAAAATATTCATGATATTTCACGACATATGTATTAACTGTTATTTAATAGAGCTAGTTGCCCGCAAGTAATATGCAAAAATATTTAGTAATGAAATTATTACTCCATGAGGCATACAAATATTACAAAATAAAAGCAAGCTAGCACGAAGAAAGTGGTGTACTCTGTATTATAAAATAATTACATAAATTCGAAACTTGCAATCATACAGGCAATTAGTTTTTTTATTACACGCACGTTTTATACATTACGAAACGCTGCACTATTACGGCAACATAGCATATCGTTACTACTTGCTGATAGGTACGAGTGCAATTAGTAATGAATTAAGAAGAACCCCAACTGTGTACGAAGTTGCACCAACTCTAAATTACCGCTTACATGTTTTATCGCGAGAGTATAATCAAATTATTTAATTTGTTGCGGGAACACTGTAAAACTTCGAGCCGAATTTTAATTTTTAAATAAATTTACCGCGTTCCTGGTTTTACAACCGATTGTAAATTATTGGCGCCGCATAGAAGCAAAATTTATTCAATTTCGCGACGAATGGGTTGTTTCAGACTTACATTTTTATATACCACTGGTTAAAGTAAATTGCAAAGTATAATTAAAATGTTTCATACCTCGTAGTGGAGCATTTCTCAATTAGTATCCGAATCACGTATGTATGTATGTCTTAAAACGTGTGGAATGTTACGTATTTTAATAATTATAAATGTTATGAACGTTTCTCGTTCCCCTAATTATGTTGAGTATGTTTAGCTGCATTCAATTACACAGCTGGGCGAGTGCTTAGACGCCTCGATCGTCCAGATAATCCAGCCATTGATTATCGAAAGTGATAATTATACTGAAATTGATTCTCTAATTATTATCGGTCACTCGAACGTGTAAACCAAAATTCCACGGATTAAACTACACCGTACAGGCAAATGGGGATTATTTTGCAACGCATTGCTTTCAAATTTCACTAATTTCCCCGATCGGTACTTAGCTGTTTACACTCGCAAAATCAAATCGAAACAAATTCTTCTAGCCTGAACAGTTCGAACGCTCATCGACGATCCCATAAAGCCAATCACACCGACTCGCCGAAAGTTCCGTATTCTTTTATTTAAAAATTTCACTAATCGATCGCTTGGTTCCCTTTCACTATCTCCGTACTTTAACATTTACCAAGCGTCGGCGGCCATAAGCGCGCCAGCTCCCGTCGCGCTGTAAGCGTCACCGTGCGAAGCTGACGAGCCGATCGCGTGGTAATTTTCGCGAAAAGCCGACGCGTACCCGCGCCTCGTTTAATGCCGATTCGCGAACAGGTAGAGAGTCACGGGGGCCGTTTATCGTACGCGCCTAATCTAATTGCGTAGCTGGCCGGTGAACTGTTTAACATTAAACCGATTGCACGGTTTAGTCACAATGTCGGCGCGGCGTCGAGACACACGTGCGTGTGTCGTGCTAAAAGGATTGACCCAAAGAAAACCTCTGAAATGACATAAATTACGTCGGAAGCGTGCAATACAATGTCGGCTTACGTAATGGTGGTACCGAAACGCGAGGAAACGGGGAACGAGGGAAAGATCTCGATTGGGCCATCGGGAAATGTAGCGTCTCATGAGTTAACCCTTTCTCGTTCCGCGGGCGAAGCATGTGCATCGCGACAGAAACATTGGCCATCGGAGTCACTGAATTGAATAATGGTCACTGCTCGTCACTTCACCGTGGAAAATAATTCGTTCGAAAACGCGGAGGGATGTCTTGCACAAAATTTCCGCTTCGTTTGGAGCGACGGTACTTTTCTGCGAAAGTACCTCTCGCAAAAACAGTTCTATCCAAAAGAACCTAGCGTAGCACGTGATAAAATGCAGGGGCGTAAAGGAGCAAGATATTTTTATCGACATTGCGATGCATCACTATGTGTAATGCTATGTTTTGAAGTGTTTCGCGTGGAAAAACTATAAGAAACATTTTTCTACTAAAAAAAAGGATAAAATTATTTTGTAAATATTCCATGTACGGCGTTGCTAAATACTGTTGCATGAAGCTCGAAGTGTCTCGTCTAAAGTGTCGAATGAAACGAGGCAGAGTCAACGTTCTAAGAATTAAATTGAACATATTTTTTCTGCTTTTTTTTTTTGAAAATAGGAAAAATCGATCGCAATGGAAAAAGAATTTCGTTACGCTATTTTGAAACGCGTGTACCTTTCTTTTCTTGTCTTTCTCGTCTTAGTCTAGTGTTCTGGTCTTTTCTAGACGTAGTCTAGGATACGCATTAGAAGGGAGAGTAAGCGTACTTCGTTTTTTACGGGAACGACGAAGTTGTATGTTCGAAAGTGCATAGGGAACGTTGCGAAAATAGCGACGAGTTGGAAGCAAAGGTCAGCTGGACGCGCAACATTGCACGCTTAATTTGTAAAGAATGCAGAATTCTGTGCACGTTATATCGAAAATTGGTCATTTTTGAATCTGTAATCGAGACACCAATGTTCTTTTCTCGTTTACTAATTCGTCATTTGAATTATCGCAACGCGGGGAGAGGAAAAATTATTTTAAAATCGTGCTCCAAGCGATTTAATAACATTTTAACACACTAAGACAAAACTTTCTGTAAGTGTCCGATATTCGGTCATTTTCATTTATAATTCCTTAATTATTTATACATTTGCAATTTGTGTACAAGGATAAAGAGGAACGATGTTTTATTGATCTCAGATGAAACGTATGTTTATTTTATTTTATTGCATCAACTGCTGTACTCATGTGTGTATTGCACAAATTTGTCTTCCTGTATCGTTGCAGATATTTCGTTTGGTGAATTTTTAAGGAACAAAATTGTGCTTCGATTGCTGATTTTATGTTTTAATTTCATATGCGTTGATAAGATCGGAGAGGAGTGTTTGGTAAATATGGGAGATACTCAATCTTGTTCCTTACGAAGTTATAAGTTGAAACTCACTTATCTTTTGCGAGGTTGCTGAAAATTAATTTCCATTTAGTGTCTGCACGAACTGAGGATGGCTTCAATTATTTTTTAGAATCGTGAAAACGTCAGTCTAGAAAATTTGAATGTCACAATTAATAGAATATTATACCGATGCAATTCCTTAGCAGCGACTAGTTGCGGGGAGTTAAATTTACTCAGAAGTCCGTGGCCAAACGGTTGCCACTTCAAGGGGACTACGTTTCGCCAAAAAGTATTCGCGAAACTTCACTGTCCCGTTAAAAATTAACGTAAACAACACGATACATTACTTCGAGCTGCGTAAACCAATTAACGTTTTTCATATCAATTTGTGTCAGAATAATTGATATCAGAGAGAAACACAATTTTTGTAAATGCTTGATTAATTATAACCAGGCCACATTGTTGCAAAACTCTGTAAATCAAGAATAAACTCTGTTTCTCAAGAATAAATTCAACATGCCTATTGTGTTTCGAAAAACAGAACAAAGATTTATTCTAGTATAGACTAGAGTCTGCCCATTAATTTTTTCACGCCGAATATCAAATATTTCTTGATGTACAATACCTTTTGTGCGAGTTTTTAAATTCATCCGTGTATTCAACAGTAACTGATGCAAAAGAATTTCTCTTTAGAAAAGTAATTCCTTTATATCTGCATTTAATAAATCATATTGTACAAAATTATTATTCTCATACAGTTTTAACGTTTACGTCTATGAGACTTATTACTACTTATTATTACTTAACCGAGAGGCTGGAGCAATAATGTTCACGTTGGCGTGCAGTCACATGCTTCATATGTAGCCTGACAGTTCTGCGAGTATAAACATTATGAAGTATAAATACTTCTACCGAGCACTTGCAACTTAAAGTTCGCAAGTTCTAACAGATTACATCAATCGCTAACTGCGCATAAGAAAAGTAGCTTCTATTAACCAACTTCCTGAAAGTATTTACCCAGCCAATGCTAGAGCTAAAGTTTCACGTGTGCGCGTGAAGAAAAGAATGCAATCGATAAAAAAGAATACTTACGTACTATACATTCGACCTTATAAAACATATTGCTAGACTTAATTAATATCGCCACTACGCCAAGGTGCTCAATCACTCAGCACTAGTAACCGTGGAAAGTGCATGCGATCTTGAACAAGCATTAAATAATTAATTACAAAAATCTTCGACAAAATTTCGCTTCGAAAGAAATACGCAATTCCAAATTTATGTATAAATGAAAACTTCGATGAAATATTTTAACTGGCCCTAACTACGCGTAATCATTGAAACTTTACTAATTGCGACTAAATCGCATTAAACGCGCTCCAAATTTGATCCGTATTCGCCGTGGTCGCATACCATAGAACAATATCCTAAACAACTCGACGATGAACGTAATTAGTTGACCATCGCGCATATATTTTCCTCGTAACCAAAATTGAAAGCCGCTCTTTCACGTAGTTTCGTTCCATCGTAAACCACTAACGAACTGACACCATAAATAATCACACGGTATTCTATGACGACGTCGTTGGCGTGCATTAGATGTAACTTCGAAGGTTCCCGGCGGCAGTGAACGTTATGGTACGAAAATGATCGATGTAATTGCAGCGTGTTGTTATATTCAAGCAGATCATCATTCTGGTAGTCGGGGGACGGTTAAACATTTATGGAATGTCGCCGATGATAATGGCACGATTGGAAATACGATATTTCACGCGCAACACCAGTAAAAACATTTCTCTTTTTCTTCCTCGTCCCTAAGTACCTGTCGATGTCATGATTAAATTAGTGACGTCATCAATTTTTTTCATTACACTCAGCACGCGTGTAAGCATTTCTGGCGAACTTCACGTAAATTCAGCCGCAGGCTTTAATTAAAACATGCTGAAGTTCCCGGAGCACCGCGAATAATATTCTTGCGTGATTTATTTATTTATTTATTTTTTTTTTATATTCAGCATGTAAACTCGACGGTGGTTTTCACGCACGGCAGTCGATACGCATTTTTACTTCGATCATCGAGAAAGATATTCGAGTTCATATTCGCAAAGAAAACGCCGTACAAGTCATATCGGGAGGGAAGAAATGTGCACACATTAATCTCCTTTTAAAATAACGAATTACCGTCATGCCGACTTTGAAGCAACTATAGTGAAAGTAACTTTACGCAGCCCGTGCGATTATATATTCCTTCGTTTCTATCTATCGAATTGCATCTGGAGCTTTACACGTGAAACGTACACGAGCACCATCAGGATCGCTCAACTGTTAACCCCATTCCGTCCTGAATTATTTCATTGACAGAAAACAAATCTTTCCTTGCGCATAGTCATTTCTTGGATGTCGTAAAGAAAACCCGGCTAAACAATTCGTAAATATTACGTCCAAGAGTGCATGCTTCTAATGACCAAAAACTGAACTGCGATATGTAACCTGCAGTCGCCTAATATGAATCAATAATTCTAAACAAGTTGACGATTGCAAATTTCCAAATAGAATCCCACGGGGTTGGAAAAGGTTGAAAGATAGTGGCAATCGCCGGGAAACGAATCGCGGCCCTATCCGCGGCACCGCAGCATCGCCGATCATAATAAATCCAGTGCAATGAAACCTTTCATTGTCCGAACAGCATTACACTCGCCAACAAACCTGCGTAGTTAATCGACCAGTAGTAATACCACGGTGATTTTGGCGGTGGTAAAAATGTTATTTTCTCTTTATTACCGCTATATATCTTTATTACTACTGCTATCGCCACTATACTGTTTACCATCGCGTAGAACGTTATCACGGTTCCGCGGGGAATCACGCGTGCATCGCGCACAGCTTAGCCGATGCACGCTGCAATGTATATATCACGCGAAACACGCGCGTTCACGCTGATAATTGCATAGGTGTACGCGCACATGGTCGCGACACGTGCGTGCACGCCGCTCACGCGTCTTGTCAACGTTCCGGCGAATAAATACCCGCTCGAAGGTGCCTGAAAGGAATAACGAGAGATAAGCGTGGCGGGTATCGTCGGTCCGGGGCCTGATCTTGGACGTGTATTGAAATACACGTGTAACTAAATGAACAAAACAGGTAGATTCACTTATACCCATCGGTGGACGAGTGTCGGTAGAAATAGTTATAGAAACAATGTTCATAAATCCGGTGTATAGATATAGTGCACGTGTTCCGTGTAACGCGTACAATTCATTTTCTTACAAACGAATTGTAGAATCTTTGTTAAACTTGTTACACTGGTCAACCAAATAGGACCAAACGAGATATTGCAGAGTTTCTCCTTCACGCGTATCGTACTTCCTTAACGCTAGGTTCACGGACAAGTATGAACACTTATTTTTACTGACTTCCCTCGGATTAACGATTGCCAATGAAAATGCTCGTTCCCATCAAAAAATTAATTCACTTAATTTAGAAACGACATATAATTAATTTAATCGTAGAATATCAACGGACCTTCGTTAATCTCTGTCCCTTAAATTCTGAAATGCGTCGATTTGACGCGTTCCGTAAACCTAGCGTTAACAATGCCGCGCGACAGAGAGCAAAACGGGTCTCGCAGAAACTTCTTGGACCCGCTGCGATGTGCCCAGGCCAACCCGCGTATTAAGAATTACATACTTGCGAGGTCGGTTTCGTTCGCCAGGCGTGCGCTCGTGTACCCCGATGCGCGCGGAATAAGGGCCCGTAATCGTCAGCCGATATCGGCCATGCATCTCCGACGGACGCGTGTTTCGTGGTCAGAATTAAACGATGACCGAGCGCAGTTAAGAGACCCGCGCCGCGCTCGAATAAATCGCGACGACTCTTCTCCGCCACCAAACGAGCATCGTGCTTCCGCGGACGCTGATTTATGCCGCAGGAAATTGCGATAGCGACGCTCGTGGGACCCGCGTGCACGCGCTTTTCCAAGATACGGACAAGGAATTCCAATTTAGACGTCCGTGTTTCTTTTTCGCACGGGGAAATCGTGATTTACGCGCGTGGATCCGATCGGTCGCGTTGCGCAACGGCGCGGAGTCTGGATATTTTGGCACGAAACGTTAGACAGTGTCTCGCGAATGGTTAATGAATGTAAACGCGGTGGTTTGTGACGGGGAATACGACGAGCAGGAAATGGTCGAACGTCGTGTGGACGTGGGAATTTGTTTTTGAGACTGCCGATCTATTGGGAGGGTTGGTCAATTTGAAGAAGGAGTTTGAAAGCCCGGTGGTGACTCTGCTTTGGATCTTATAATGGGGGGTTCGGAAGCCAATCGATGTAAGTCCATAATCAGTCGGACCGAGATAAATAAGGTTTTTGAAAAAAAAATGCCGATGTTAGTACCGTCATCTATTGCTTACGTATGAAAGTATTCATTGATTGATTTGTCAACTGACGGTTTTAACAATGAAGAGGTTTTTGAACTACGAAATTCATGTTCAGGGAAAGTTGGACTTACACTGATTGGCGTCTGAGCCCCCCATATAGTGACTCACGAATTTGTTCTCAGAACTTGATTCGTTTGTACCTCGTACAAACCATTAATCATTATAACCATTAAATTGAATTAAGTAAATTGAATGAAACGAAAACTAACCATTAAATTGAATTAAATATAGCAAATGGAGCGTTGGTATCTTAGATCGACTGAGTATATAGGCGAAGGCAGACGACCCTATGAGTCACCGTATATTCGAAAAGTATAAATAATAAAAAATATTGTAGGAGCATTCGAAGATTCGAAAGATTCTTCTACCAATTTATCGGCATGCATACTTAAGTCCTTGTCGGGTAAATATTACAAACGCGGCATGATTTTCTAATATAATATAATATATTATCCTACTAAGTGCGCTATGATTTATGAACCGGGGGTGCAATCTTTCGTTTAATCAACTCTCCGTGGCACGGTGAACCATATCAAATATTCGATTGGTTAAGACCCGGTAAAAACGGGATATGCGGATGTTGGTCGACAGAGTGGCCGGAATGAAGCATGCGAATCGTCACAAATTTCACCGATCGCCCCCTCCGTTCCTTTATTCCACCGGACGTCCGTTAACCGTGCAAGCCCAGCCTCTCTCCGGCGAATCGCGGTTTCCGTCGCGAATTAAATATACACGGGTGTCGCGCGAGCAACTAGCCCCGGAAACTTCAACGGCGAAGCAGCGAGCAGCACGGTCGACAATGGGCACGGATGCGTCGCGAGAGAAAAACACGATGGATAAGTAAAAAGAAAAAAACAAACAAACAAACAAACAAACAAAAAGCCAACATACCCGAAAGGGAAAAGCGAAACGAGAGAAAGGAGACGAGATATCGAGGGAGCACGTTCGAGATGAACGGCAGAGAACGAGGAGGAACACGCGGACCGGTACAAATGTTTCTTCTGCAGCAGGGTTGCGGGGTGCAGTTCAGACATGGGAAGTGAGCATTACTGCCTGAGGTGGAACAATCATCAGAGCAACTTGCTGGGTGTGTTCAGTCAACTGCTGGAGTCGGAGTCGCTGGTGGACGTGACACTGGCGTGCACGGAGGGACCTTCGATACGTGCCCATAAGGTAGTCCTCTCCGCGTGCTCCAGCTACTTCCAGGCCCTGTTCCTCGACCACCCGAACCGCCACCCCATAGTCATCCTAAAGGACGTACGTTTCGCCGAGCTACGTACCCTCGTCGACTTCATGTACAAGGGCGAGGTAAACGTCGAGTACTGCCAGCTATCGGCCCTCCTCAAGACAGCGGAGAGCCTTAAGGTGAAGGGTCTAGCGGACATGACGAACATCAACGCGGCGGTGGCGTCGAGGGACGAGCAGCAGCAACAACACCAACAACAGCAGCAGCAGCAACAACAGCAGCAGCAGCAACAGCAGCAGCAGCAACAACAACAACAACAACAACAACAACAACACACGAGCACATCCGAGGGTATACAGCGCGAGACGTCGCGAGAACATCATCGCGAACGCGAGAGCATAAAGGAAGCGAGCAACAAGGAGAGAGACAGGGAAGGAAATTCATCTGGTTGCACGGGGGTGCCGTCGAAAGAATGCGAGCAACCCCAACAGAACGAACCACCCACCGGCGAGTCCACCGAGGCGATGGACATGACGGATTGTCCGCCATCGCCAACCGGACCAGGTAGCCCCTGTCCAGGACCGTTGGCCCTTGATCGACCTAGGAGGGACTCCGAAGATGCAGCCAGTCTAGAAGAAACGAGGGGTTCCCTTAGTCCGATCTCGGTGCACAGCGGACCGTCGGATATGAGTCTAAGTAACAATACCGGAAGCACGCCTGGTGTGCTACCGTTGAACTTACCGCAGAGCCGGCTTCCGTCCCCGCACAGTACAGAGCCTCTCGCAGGCCCATCGGGGTTACCTCCAGTCCAGCAAGTCCCACTTGTGAGTACAATATTCTCTGCTTCTCTTTACTCTTCTTGCCGCTTCAGTTCGATCAGCTGGGAGACAGCTAAAGTCGCGCGATATGACGGTGATTATACTTTTCAGTTCGAAATCAGCGGCTCGTTGAAACGGTAACGCATGTCGCGTGACGTGCAATTTTTGTCTGGTTCGTCTTCAATCGGAGGTGGAATTTTACGCGAATAGATATCGGGAGTAACGTCAGAGAGTTATTATTAGTTGCGTCGGTAGAACGTGTTATTAGCGCGAGGCGTTCCCTTGTTTAAACACTTTTATTCCCGGGCACGCGTTTGCAACGTTTGGGAACAAATGACACGGCGTTTTTATTTATTTCAACGGGGAAAGGGAAAGGCGATAACTCGGATAATGTAAAATGAAATATTTGCTCGCGACAGGTATAATTTCATGTAACAATCGTGCTTGTTCGCGCGCGCAATATTCCAATTCAATGTTGATCGAAATATTGCCTACAGAAATTCCTTGTACAATGTAATTATTACGTACGTGCGATACGCGCATCGTTGCCGTATTATATCGTTGAACTTAATATTTAATAAATTCAATATTTCGAGGGGCGCGGAAAATCTCGCGTGAACGATTTTTAATGCTCGTCTCCGTTAAAACGAAGACTGTATCCGGTGTCTTTTATACGAGATCGTTGCCTGTCCCGAATCGCTTCGCCAAATTATATCGAGCCGAGACTTCGCGATGATCGTGATACTAATTATTTCGGCCGCGTTTGCGCCACGTGATCGTGCTTCATGCTTACCGAATAGCATCGACCGACATTCAGTTGTTACCTTGACGTGAACCCGATGTTCGTTTGCAGTCGTTAAAAAAAGAGATAGACTGGGAAAGGTCGACCGAAGAGCGGAGTGCAAGCAGCGAAATATCCACGGACTACAGACTCCCACCAGATCCGGTGAGTTTTCCTCTTTCTCCGTATTATATATTTCAATTTATTGACTACATTTTATTCTCGTACTTTCTCTTTACTCTGCATTTATATATATATATATATTTATATATATATATATTGTATATCGATTACGATTATCGTCGATTATGCGTCGCGTTCGACTCATCTGCGATCGAACACACGCGACGACATTTACCATTGAATTGCGGATGGGCTGATGCGAGTCTTGCATAAGAAAATAGAGAAAAAAAAAAGCAGAAAGATAAGCAATCAAAGAGAAATATGAAGCAAAGAAAAGATAGAGAAATAGAAACGTCTGCATTTCTGTGGATCTCGATGCATCTCGTGTCGTACGAAAATTACCAACGTGTCGTACCATTCACGCGGCACATGCCCGTTGGCAACGATCGGTTCAACAAGAGCCCGTAAGATCGTCGTGGGACGATTTCGATCGTTCGACACCTCGAGCAACATTTCAACACGATCCATTTTATCTATCTATCTATTTATATCTATCTATTCTGTTTGCCTATCTATCAGCGCCGATAGATAGACAGGCATTCATTATATTTCGAGTTCACTTGCATGTGGGCCTATTGCATGCGTGCCCAAGTGCTTTGCTGTTTGCTGCTCTCCCCGCTAATTTTGAAAGTGATCGTGTCATTAACAGAATCGCTGGTCGTCTTGATCGACGGTAGAGTGCGATCGAAGGTTCGATGACAGAGAGCGGATACAATCGTTCGTTTCGTCATTGGGTCGATAGGGCATTTCGGCTTTGTATCGCAGATACATGCGAGATTACCGGAGGATGCCTTGTGACAGTGTTAACGATTCGTCGATCAGTGTACAACGTTCGATGCCCGTTCGAATTCGCAGAACGAGAGCGTACAGCGACGTTAGTTCCATTCGACACGAGATTCGTTCACGTTACCCTTCTGCGATAGCTCGCCACCGTGGTTCTATGCGCCGTGCAACCGCGTAAGGACGTAAAAGCAGTGCCGCGTAAGTGGTGCAAGCGTGTGTACGCGAGACGCGCCTGGCCGCTTGCCGATCGTTCTAGCTTCAGCGCACCGTAAGAAAACGATCTTCGTCGAGACGCGATGCGCAGAGGGTGCATCAATCGTGCATGCCGTTCTATCCCGACGAACGTATTGTCCACCACTCCAAACGAATTCACTTCTCCGCGCTCCGTGAATAAATCCTGTCTCGTGTCCGTCTAATCTCTCTTTCTCTGCACCCCGGCCGGGTCTTTTCTTCTTCCCCACCCTCTTTTCGACCCTCATAACATTTAACCTTTCCGCGCGGCTCCCCGGCCTCTGTGTCTCTCTCTCTCGAATCCTCCTCGTAGGTTGTTTACGCGCGTCCGTCGATATCCTCGCGAGCTCCGTTGTCCGTCGATCTTTTTTCTTCTTCTTTCGTCCCTTTCTTCTTGCTCTATTATCCCGTACCGCGTTTCTCTGCCCCCGCGAGACTCGCGAGTCCCGATTTCTCCCCGATTGCTTCCAATCGGATTCACGATGCTTCGAGGGGGCTAAAGCCTCTGAACATCTTCTTACTGCCTGGCCGTTCGAGCGATTCGATGGAGAACCGGCGCGTAACACGTACATATTCCTGTTCGTCCCATCCTGCCAGCCTGTCTTGCTAGCTCACTGTCAAGAAGTTGACCTTCGTTTTTGGCCATGGTTGTTTTTTTACTACGTTTTTATATAAATATATATATATATATATATATGTGTATATGTATCGATACGTAAATATATATGTGGATACATATATATACGCAATAGATATATATATTGTTATTACGTACATGTATTGACTTTGTGTGCAACATACTTTTATATTATATGCATATATACATATATATTTACGTTTGATATACATACATATATGTATATATATATATATCGTTATACATATACAGAATATATATTGACATTCATTTATATTACTATCGTTTGTTACTCTGTAATATTTGTATTTCAATTTGTCGTTTTTCTTTTTTGGATTGAGTGCAATGCCTTTTGCTACGACGAACAAGTTTTGCGCCGCGGTGGCCTTCTTGGCCGCGGCACTTGCCAATACGGTATACGTGTATATTAAAAAAAACAGACACACACATATATATATATATAAAATAAAAAGCTTGTAAAAGGAAAGAAAAATCGGAGGAGGGACGAGGGGTAGGGTGGGTTTGTTGTAATTGTTGTTGTTGTTGTTCTTGAGCGAGGCTGTGGGGATTGCCGTGGGCCCGTACCAATGTGTCACCCGTTATTGCAAAAAAAAAAACGACACGGACATGCGTCTGTATATATATTGACACGTATAGAAATCCACGACATACGTGTGTGTATATATAAGTGCGTTCTTTACACGATGGTCACACACACGCAAAAAGAGAGAGACACACACAAACACACACACACACACACACCCAATCAGACATATTCCTCTTGTCATTATACATATGTTATCTCTGGGGTGCGCGTCGTGCCAAACAAAAATGAGCGTCAACTTCTTGTGCTACCGTCTTACATGCCGTCGAGAGGAAAGTCATTTTCTCGTCAGGCAAGGGACTTCTTTTCCCCCACCGAACGGGGAAAGCTGATAATGATAATACAGAGGAGGATGGAAAGACAGGGAGAACCTCGCGTACACTCGTAATATCCGGTCGAACCGAAAACGTGCCTCTCACTTACTTAGTTAGCGGTCTCGCGTAGACATGCCTGTTCTATCTTGGTTCATCTTTGTTCTGTTTCTTTTTTTTCTTTTTTTTTTTTTTAATTTTCTCTTGTTAACTTGAACCGACGGTCCAGCGGCGACAGAGAAACGTGAGATGGGAAGCAGTTGAAGATCAGAGAAAGAGTGCAGAGGAAACGTGACGCGAGAGGCAATGGACGGAAGAACAGAGAGAATTTTTTGGAAAAAACGATATAGAGAAAACGGAGCGCGTTATCCGGCATCGATTCAAACGCGGCGCGTTCCGACTCGAGCGAAACACAATTTTATATGTATACATATACATTTGTATATATATATATATATATATATATATATATATATATATATTTACGGACACGGCATAATAATGTGCAATCTGTGGACGGCCGTTTATCGAGTAGCGTCGAAGCGAGAGATTTGTCGCGGCGAAGTAGCGCGAACGTCCATATAGCATCCATGGTGTCATACGAGTGACGGAGATAGAGAAAGGGATAGAGATCCCTTCTCCCCTTTGAACGATCACTTCAAACCAAATCAAGCGACAATACTTGGCAAACAAAGATATAGATAAAACATAGTCACATAGATAGATGAATAGATAGATAGATAGATAGATAGATAAGCAAATAGTTGCATAGATGATTACTTAGATAGATTATAAAACGGAATACAACGGAGAGAGAGAGAGAGCGAGAGAGAGAGAGAACGAGAGAGAGAGAGAGAGAGAGAGAGAGAAAGAGAGAGAAAGATGAAGAGAAAAAGAGAGAATAAGAAGACGAGAGGGGGAGAGACAGTGCGAAAGGGCGAGCGAGAGCGAGAAACAAATATTACTGTGGGGGTGTTACGGACGAGCTAAAGGGAAGACAAGAAGTTGATGTTCTTGTTTGTTTGGTTGCAGGAGTTGATGGGTGTGGATGAGCGGATGTTTGCGTGCATGTACTGCGGTGCCTCGTTCCTCCACCAGAGCAAGCTGGCGCGGCACATCCTCTCGCACAGCCTCGATTCGCTCAAGTACCGTGAGCAGGCGGCCCACCTGCAGCTGCAGGCACAACTGGGCCTCGAACCCGGTATGCACCTGCCGCCCGAGGCCCACTACCCCACCGCAGGTACGATCGAGCCGATGGACCTCGAGCTAGCGGCTCACTCGGACCCGACCTCCGGAGTCGTCCTCTGCAAGTTCTGCGGCAAATCGTTCCCGGACGTCGGCTCTCTGATAGCCCACCTACCGGCGCATACAGGTGACAGGCCCTTCAAGTGCGAGTTCTGTGGCAAGGCGTTCAAGTTACGCCACCACATGAAGGACCATTGCCGGGTGCACACCGGCGAACGGCCGTTCCGGTGCACGCTGTGCGGCAAGACCTTCTCGAGGTCGACGATATTGAAGGCCCACGAAAAGACACATTATCCGAAGTATGTGCGCAAGTTCCTGTCCCCGAGCCCCGTGGAGCCCTCCGAGGAAGAGGCCCCGCCGCCGCCACCGCCGCATCATTGAGTTCGCCTTAGACCGTGCAACAACCGTCACGTTCACCGCCGCCGCTGCCGGAGGAAGAACCGCCGATTGATACACCTTCTTCACCTACTTCGTTTCCGTTTCCCTGCGTGCCCGCGTAAATTGAACGCGACCGATCGTACGTTTGTTCCCGGCCCGGTGGTCGTCGTCGTCGTCGTCGTCGTCGTCGTCGTCGTCGTCGTCGTCATCGTCATCGTCGTCGTTCCCGCGATAATGGATTCGTTCGCGGCCAGTCGGTGCACACCGCCGGCGTTCCGTCAGGGATACGACGTTTTTATTCGCGCAAGACCGGGAACACGGTCGGACGAGGTAAAGGGTAACACGGACACGAGCGGCACTGCTATTACCGATAGCGCTGTCCCATTCTCATACGCTCGTTGTTTCTCGCATTTCTTTCGTTATTTATCCCCGCTAATAATAGTGTTTCTCCACCTGGTTATCGTCTGCCGTCGTGTCCTTCTCTCGGCGCGCCAGGCTCTGCCGTTCATCGTCCTGCTCGACCTATCGAACGGCCGACGAGAGTTCGTGCGCCTCCTCCGTTGCTGTGTCACCGGGCGTTCGATACCGCGGGCACCCGTGATCGTTTCTCCCTGTTATCGTTCCTGGTCTCTCCTGTTTTTTCGTTCGCCTCCACGGAGGGTGTACACCTCGCGTTCATCGATCCCCGCTGAGCGACGAGGCAAAAAGCCGGCGGTGTTTCTAGTTAGTCCTGTGATTTTGGTTAGGATGGTTGGTAAACGCGTGTTCAGAGGGAGGGACACGTTAAAACGAGCTCCCTCGTTTAATCAGTGCTTTAAGACGAAACGTTTAGCTTATATATACATATATATATATATATATACACACACATATATATATGTGAATGAGAGGGTAGAATGAGAGGGAGAGAGGGAGAGTGGGTGAGAGGGAGAGAGGGGGGTGTAGAGTAAGGAAGAGAGGTAGTGAGTGATAGGGCGAGAGAGAAAGGGGACAAAGAAGAGATAACGAAGATGAATAAGAAGAGGACGATGAAGATGGAAGATCGAGTTTTTAATCGAGACGATTTACGCGAGATACAATTGATAGACAGAGAGAAAGGGCAGAGAGAAAGGGAGTGTGTGCGCGTGTGTGTTTGCGCGGGTGTTCGTGTGCGTGTTGAGAGGAGCGAAAGGGAAGGTGTGTGACACTCGGTAAGGAGGGGAACGAATGGTAAAATTTGAGCCGCCACGGTTGGTGCTTTTAAGAGATTTTGATAAAATGCTGTGAATATTATATTGATTACGACTAACTATAAACTATTGTAATAATGTAATAACGTTGTACGATGTACGATGTGACTGTTGTTGATACGATTGAGAATATTTTATACAGTTGACGAGAGGGGTAGGTGGTTTGGGTTTCGCGCGCCGACGATTACGACATGATACAGTGAATTGGCGACGGGGTCGAAGGGGTTGGGAGGGGTTGGGCTAGGACTGACGATGGGTAGGGTGTATGGGGTTGGGGTTTGGGGGGGGGGGGGGGATTTAGGGAAACGTCCGCATGACGAAACTCGATTCAGTACGTTCGCGGATGTTCGCGGTTCAATGACGTCGACGCAGCGGATGACTTTAAGCAAGGCACGGGGGCTGCTAATTATGTCGCGTTACGAGTGCGCTGGCATTGACAGTGTATGTCAATCAGTCTCCTTTCGTTCGCGGACGTGTTTACGTCGCTCGTCGTTCCGTGCACGGCGTCGACGTTCGATTTTGTTGGCCGGTTTTTGCGGCTCGCGGCGGTGATACATGGACGCGCAGCGGTGCGCAGTTCTCTTTTCAAACCGCGGTTCTTGAACACTTTCGCCTGTTGGCGAAACGTATCGGTTGGTACACTTCTCGGGGATACCTTGGACAAATGCCGCAGGGAATCCTCGGACGCGTCTATGTCTACGGATAAGGCGACGCAGTATTGTCGGTATCGTTAATGCGCGCGAGTCTCTCCTCGTAGAAATTGGAACCGAACGGATTACGTATGGCTACTCTGATCTCGCGGACGAGAGTACCGCTTCGCGATATCTCTTATCCATGCCAGTGACTGGCATTACTGTTACGTCTGAGGCCTCCTTCAAGATACCTTTCAAGCAGGATTCTTTTCAAGCAGGATACAATCGTCCGCCTTTATACCTTTGATCAAACGTTTCGTCGAGCGCGCAAATGAAGCAGCTATTTCATTACGTGGCGTCGATAAAAGATCACCGAACAGCGTGTCCAAACGTTTGATCGCGCGAAACATTCTCGAGGCTACGCGTGCTCGCGATTACCGAATTCCTGTCACGCGTCGGCGTAAATACAGTATAGAGAGCACGTGTCGGGCAAGATGAACGGGCGCCGGACAGTTCTAATTCGGCGGGTGCATCCGTCGATCGTGCGGCAGGCCAACGGAGCAGTGTAATATTTATGTCGTGACGTTATTGCCATCCAGCTGATCTGTTATTTATACTATATATCCCGTCTATCGAGAGCACAGGCTCGGATTATTTTTACCCCTTTCTCTGCTCGTACCCCATATTTATTTTCGCGATGTAGGAAGATTGTGCAATTGTTAGGAAACGGGGTAGAATGTCGATTGTCTCGTCGGCATCTGAATTTCGAACTCTCGCCTGTCCGGGTCCCTCTTGCGTCGGGAACTACGACCCGTGGGCTTACTGTTTACAAAGTTTCTGAGTTTTAGGTCGGGCGTAGGTTACAGTGTCGTGTAATAAGGAAAGAGCGACCGTAGACAAGAGGTGGCCGCGTCTCGTTTCATTCCAGGAGCGTTTCTGCCAGTTCGTTTCCATCGTCCTTTAAATGACTCGCGAAGAAACAGAAACAGAAGGCTGAACGCCGTAGAGTTGTTGCACACGCAAGTTTTGCCCAGGAGCGCACGATACGTTATCAGTGCGAACAGGATGTGTTCCGTGATCATGGATGGACACGTGGAGGATTGCAACGAGGTATGAAGCGCAAAAACATTTCGTTATCGCTGATATTGGACATTTCTTTAAACTTAGTCTGCGTAGAACATTTCCCCCTTTTTTTTTTTGTTTTCATCCGTAGTCGTTAACACTTATCTTTTTCTTTACACGATGCAGGTAACAAACGCAGACGTAATTTGCATTGAAAAGCTTGAGACCATTAAGTGTCGCTTAATGGTGTCCCCGAGCAATTGCCGATTTCTCATTTTTAACTTCTCGTAGCATTGAAAGGGCAAATTGTGATGCAAAAATGAATCATTATTGCCTTAAATATTTAATGCGAATACTTGCATTTTAGAATGACACTTTAGAATTATATTAAATATTTATGAATTTTCCTTGGTGCTGAAGAACGAGATATTTATTTTTATTATTATCTTATTGTAAGTTTGTTTATCGCGCGCACTTGGTCGTTTGTACGTGGTTTACGCGCGTACGTAAAACGAAGGAAGCGTTGTAATTCGGCCGTTGCAGTACACGATGACCTCGAGTTTCTCACGAACGTTCAGGTGATACGAGAACCAGT
This sequence comes from Nomada lathburiana, assembly GCA_963667235.1. Taxonomy (NCBI): domain Eukaryota; kingdom Metazoa; phylum Arthropoda; class Insecta; order Hymenoptera; family Apidae; genus Nomada; species Nomada lathburiana. Next base: position 6,167,069 of record OY763905.1, read on the forward strand.
ATTGATGTCGCATACTTTTGTTTTCCTATTAGTTTAGATAAGGTGGCTAGCTTGTACACGCGTATCGAGACGTAACAGCGATGGATCGCGATACAATTTTGATCATTCACGAGATATTAGGGTCCTCTTCACCTAATTCCTGAAATACTTCGGCCATTTTCTGCCTCGAACGCGAAACAGAGAAGTGCACACGTACATAGATGCAGCGAGACATAATTTATACGAGTAATGGTCGACGCGTTGTCTTACGTTTTATTTAGAATTCGTCAAGGCAATTGTAATACTTTTTCGAAATCTGTTGCGCTTCGCTGGCTGATATGCGATAGAACTATACTGTACACGGATCTGTCCAGTATTTGAATTTGTTGACGAATAGAGCGAAGGTTTCTCGAAATGGACACTCTTCGAGGGCGACTTTTTTGTGCTTGGTTGAAGGTGGAGACATATCGGAGAAGAACGTGTCGCGAATTACAAAATGCGTTTGCAGATTAATTTTTGTTCCGCGTCGCAACAATTCTTTCTTTCGTTACTGGCACTTTCTTAAAGAAACATTATGCTCACGTGCATATCCACTATCGCCAAGTCTTGTTTCGTTTCAACAAAAATTCTGCACTGCGTTTCACACAGATTTCTTACGAGCTATTTACACTGTACAAAACTCGATACACCTCTCCGGTAGACGGTATGCAAATGGATGAAACAAGTTTCCCCGATCTCATTCTCATTTCAAACCTCAACTACCGAGACGACGACTTGAAAACCCACGTAGCTGCGACGTTTAAAAAGACATTAGACACGTATGAAAGCGTTCTATTTTTTACACAACAATGACAGGTAACAAAGATTATTCCTCTCGGTACGCTAGAACCTTTCATCGTTTTCTAAATTAAACCGATAAAGAGTTGCTATCATAGAAACGCAAAAACAAAAAAAATACACTTGCACAGGGCAATCATAATGAGAACTAAAATAATCATAATAATTCCGACAACGAAAATTCTCAGTCCCACGGTATGTGTATATATCAGAAACTCCTATTATCAAGAGTACTCTAGTTTCCAGCTTGGACATTTTATAGCCGGTCGGTACTAGGGGGTTAAAGTCCCTCGTAAGACAAACCAAGGCTATCGTACAAACTACTGTACGCAAACATTCACGATCTTTATGCAATAGCTTCCCGAACTTCTCATTTACCTACCTCGAACAAAAGTCATAATCGTTTCAACTATCCCGCACACACCATGCACAAATACACAGACACACACGCGCACACACACACACACGCTGCAAGTGCACAGGAAGCATCCTCGATCTTCGTCAGAAGAAAATCACACACCAACGAAAAGAGGAAATTGGGCCAGTGCAAAAAGGGGTATTCCTCGAAACATACGTTTCGATCGTTCGACATTTGAAACGCAATTGCGGTCGGTGCAATCGTGCAACGAGCAGGACTAGCTTCTTTTTTTTTTTCCTAGCCGTTTCTCGAGGGCATTGTATATTTAGTAGCAGGTTGCTTTCCACCTCCGACCTCCTGCTTCTCCTCACGACAGACCCTCGCGAATAGAGTCGCTGGAAATCGATCGATTCGTGAAATATTCAACGTGTTCCGTGCGGAGGCCCGTGGCTGTACCGAAGGAATCGGCCGCGGAACCTCCTTTCCGTGTAGATTAATCGATAGGCGAAACCATCGTGCACGATTTCGGTGTCGTTGCGGACGATACGTGAATATTAATTCGTCGCTAGACATCGCCCTATTCTTGTCGCGGCTTACCGGCAGGATCAAAAGTTGACGCGTTTCGCCTCGATTCTACTGTACAGGTCTCCGGCTATCGTCCAATTCAATTCGTGCTTTCCTTGGTGTTTAACCAATCGTCGCGAATTCGCCACCACTGGTCAAATAACGAAACCTGTGAACGATTTGCTTCTCACTTCTTGGAATTTTGTCTTCGTCGAAATTATCTTGTTTTATGTTGTTGGCGAATTACTGCATTGAAGGTTTCGTTTTATTTTGGTCCACGTTTTTCGTTGATCATGTTGGAACACTTTTTTGATTGAAAATTGTAACCCGTTTGTCTGAAGCGCACGTGTCAAGATCTTTGATATTTTTAGGCGAATCGAACTGCAAGATCAATTGGTAGTTGTTTCATTGGCGAATTTATTTTGCGCTATCATTTTGCTCGTATTCTTATGAAGTTCATGAAAGTATTGAAGATGTTCGTGATTCAATTTCGCGAGGAAATCGTAAGGGAGATGAGTGTTGTATTCAATGTTCTCGTACCTGTTCACGTAATCGATAGTCACCGCGAAGCCGGCTTTAATTATCAACGTAATTTGTTTCAAATAGTAGGTACATTACAGATAATAATTAATTTCACGTGTTCGATTCATTGAAATTCATCAAATCCTTTCACGTGTGCGAAGTGTCGCAAACTGACGTACTTATACCACGGCAAACAAATTTCGCATAACTTAGCAATCGAGTCAATGTAAAACACGCGTAGTAGCAATCGGGAAATCGATAATTATTTCTCAATTGGAATGGATAAATTATGGCTCCAAGAAGTTATGAATTATTGAACTGCGACTTCCTATAACGAACACTTCGACGCGGTTTGCACTCTTCACACCGTTACTCTATCTGTTTGATTACTTAATTTTCCTGCTTACTTCAACACCAAGTGCTTACTTTTAACCATCAAGCATTTCAAATACTTCTTCGATTATCAACACCAGCACAGAACATCTTGGCATATTTTGTCTACTAAACATTAATAAATATTTTTGTACAGAGTTCAACAAAATTGTAAATACGTTGGTTGCCACAATTTGAGAAAGATTCGCGAAACTGCAGATACAAAAGCTGTTAAAGTGCAATACTTGTATTGAATAATTTTTTCAAGTAATTCACAAACCTCCTTCTGTATGTAAGTGGCTGAGTTATTTTCATATCGAATAACTAGATGCACATTTTATTATCCTGGTTAGGAAAGAAAAGAAAGAACACGCTATTATGCAGGGGAAAATGATTTGCATGATGATTCAGTTCTGACGATCGAGTGCTCGTTATATCTAAAAATACTTTGGTACCTTTTTTCTCGTATGAGGGATCGAACTTTCCATGTTCGTCAAGAGTGACGTTCGTAAAGAGTACCTTGAGAAATACTTTTCCGCTTGATGCGTGAAATCTCAGTTAATAACATGAATCGTTGTTTGTCGAGTTCAAATACAATTCTGTGTGATCGTATCAACATTGTTATCTATTTCGTGAGAATAATATTGGTCGCTTGAGGAAAAAAATTTGGTGAAAATTTGTACTATTTCATATCTTCATAGCTTTATGTTTTTTTTAATTGTACAAGATGAGTTTTATTTAACTGTATGTTTTAAATAGTAGAAGGAACACAGAATTTATGGTAAAAAGGTTTATCAGATTCACAGAAAATACGATAGAGTTATTATACTTTTATATTGGGGTAAAATTTATGTTCAATGAAAATTTCGATTAAAAAGTACACATACATAATTACATACGTTCCCTTTTGATTAAAACACGAACATCGACAAACCTTATCATTCGTGCTGACTTACGACTATTACGCTTATCGAATAGGTCCAACCAGTTTCATCGTTACATAATCCATTTGCAACTAAATCTGGCAAATCTAATAAATAAGCCGTATCGTCGTTTAAACGACTCGTGACTCTGCGTTCAATCGACTTTCGTTTTCGATACGGCGGGACAGATACACGATTATCCTCACAAACGAATCGAACCTCATGCAAAACGTTCGATCAATTTATAACGAGATCAATTACACGACCTGCACAATTCCTAGAAACGGTTCACGAATCAAAAGTACACGGAGAACAGGCAGACACGTCGATATTTCTTGGGCATATTTTCGAGTTATTCCAAGCACGTGTAATAAAATATGCAACTGGCCCAACAACTTAACCAAAAACTAACATATTTACACTTGGAATACGTCTCGTCCGATCACTTCTCAACGGTCCAGGCTAAGAATTGTTCGAGAAAAAGTGAGGGAAACATAATGCAAGCTTTGCAAAATTAAAAGCTACTGATCGACGTGCGGTAAATACGCCTGAAATTAATCAACGATTCTCGATGCTCATCACCTGCACTTCATCTTACGTACCGGCCAGAAAATGTTTCGTTTCACGCGATGGAATCGTTCGATCTTGCGAAACTCGCGCGAGTGAAGCGAGATCCGCCTCGATGATGCGAGGCGGATGATTCGTAGGAGCGGGATCCTTATCCAGTCAGCGGACGATTGCCTCGGAAAAATCGCAATTAACGAGAAGAGCCGGCCGTTACGAGCGTAACCTTGCAATCGTAAAGGTCTAAAAATATAATGAACACACGGAAAACTGCATAATGCATCGACCCAACTGCGCTGCGTTATCGCGCTCGCGAACGAGTGAGCATGCATGCATGTGCATGGCGTGCACGTCACGACAGATAAATCGTAAATTGGACAGTGACGCTCAATTTTGCGTACGAAACGCGAGAACTTCTTCGTCGCATCCCTCGCGTTGGAAGGGTTGAAAGTGTGGTTTTTCCTTCAAAGGGTGACGTAGAAGTGTCGAGAAACGGAGAATTTCGGTAGAATTTATCGATCGTCATGAAAGGATTAAACGAGAATGTTTCATTACGACGATACATTTTTTATTGGCGAATCTTCTTTTGCAAATCCCGTGCACATCGGACGGAATGACGAAAAGTATAATGGTTGGTAAATGAATCAAATGTAATTCACGCGGGAAGGAAATTATTAATAGATTCTTTCGCGTTCGAGGATCTCTATTAAGGGCAATATTTATTTCATTTTTGTTCCTCATCGTGGACGTTGTTTTTAGCAAACTTTTTATTTCCAAGAAATATTAATTTCCCTCTTGACGGCTGTTAAGCTGACACCAATCCGTTCGAAGACAATTTAATCCTCAATATCATGAACATCTCGTTCAAATTAATTTAATAATAATTCACTTGTTCAATTGTTCTTATCTGTTCACTGGCCTTTCATTAATTCGCGACGCAGGGAACACAGTTTTGTAACGCACGGAGAGAAATAATTTAAATGCAAAGAGCTATGATAGAACGAGCACCGATCAAAGTTGAGAATTTAGAAGCAGTTTCTGGTAGGTTTACACATCTCTTCGTGCAATTCTTGCTTCAAAGAATCGTTGAAACGGTGCACGCAAAGTGGGCAGGGTAATTGTCCTGTGCATGTGGATGGCAAGAAAAGGGCAGGAAATTCTAGGCGCTAAGTGGAAAGGGATCGTGTGTGGCCAGACGCGCTGTACGATACCACATTCATTATGTAACCCCACAAATTTAGATGGCCGTTCGAAAAATTAAAGACTACAGAAAGCTGAGGTACAAATTTCCCGGTTCATATAAAATTCACAAAGGCGGACCCTCGTTCCTCCTTGCGACAGAACTGCAGGTTTCTTTTCCGCGTGACGTAGATATTTTTTCACAAAACAAGCTTATCTTATATAAACGTATATACCACCACGAACCTGCAAACTTCATGTATCATTTGATCAGTAACTTCCACTTTTCCAACAAAATTATTCCAAATTCCAGTTTGTTCTTCACGGTATTACATGTTTTTGTTATTCCATTTATTACCGACTAATTACAGCCGCACGATTTCCACCAACCAACGCAGTTAACCAAACTGCCCCAATCGTTTCGACATCTCAAATTCGGAACAGTCAGCAGACTCGATACTTGCGTTTGGTATTTATCGGATCGGCGGAGTGCTTCCGGAAAAAAGGTCCAATCGCCGAACCGTATCCGACTTCGTGTCTTATTCGCACACTCGTGTCCCGCGAGCGATCGCGCGGCGTGCCTAGTTTCAATTCGCGATCCTCCGAAAGTACGAAAGACCTCCAGCGGACACGCTCGCACGAGACAACCGAGAGAACTAGAAACATTCGAATCTCGTCGAACCCCGACCTTTCACCAAAGAAGACCACTCACGTTCGTTTATCCCGACGCTCTTCATTCTCACGCGTTACCGACGCCCGACGTCGGCTCGTCCCCTCCCGCCGCCAATCAATTATTCGCATCGATCGCGAGCCGTCGATCTCAGCAAGCATTCGCGCCCGTTCGAGCGGAAACAAGCACGAAGGAAGCCAGGTGAAAGAGAACCTAATCTGTCCCGTATCGAGGAGCCGTTAATTGTATCGCCAAGGCAGAAACGAACTGTGTGTTTGAGCGTTCATCGGGCCCGTCGGTTTTCAATGATTTCGTGGATACCGGGCCCCGCAGCCGTCGACGACGTCGTCGCCCTATTTTACGCGCGCACGCACCGCTCGCTGTTCTCCCTTGATGGGTGCACGGACACGTTCGAGGTCGCAATTACGCCGCGAAACGCCGAACAACGATCGCCCAGTAAAGTGCAATCGAGAAGAGAATTAATGAACGCCGCGCGCCGCTGACGTAGAGTACAATCAATTAGTAAAGTTCCAATTAACGTGGGTTTTAGGTCATCCCGATGGCTGCCGTGCACACGGAATCGGCTGATCGCGGCCATTAAGATCATTGCTCGCGGGAAAGGGTTCTCTAGATTTCGTCAAATCGATTTAGATCGTCCTGGCATCGACGATTTTTTTTTTCGTATCGGTTTTTCCTTTCTTTTTTCCTTTTCTTCCGTTTTTTCAACGATGATTTTGCCTCGGACACACGGGGCACCTTTTTGTTCGGTTAGGCGTCGGGCTGACTTAGATTTAATTAGAAGCCTCTGGCTGCTTTGTTATTGATCGTTTGTGATAATTGGCGAGGCGTTACGAAAATAAGATTAATTGTTTGGTGCTGTGCGAGCGAGGGGATCCAATTTGCGGCGGTGCCATTTATGGCGAGGAGGATCGTTGGTAGTAATATTGTCGAGGCGAATTTGTTAACAACGACGTTGTTAATAATAATTGTTGCATAGACCAGCTGCGAATATTTGGAGATTCGTGTCGCTTCACTTGTTTCTTGATTTGTTGCTTCTATGTTCGACAATGGGGAATTAAAACGAATTATTACAATATAAGAGATATATATGAAAGAAATTTTTTCATTCGTTTAGGGTACTTACAAACTAAGTTGTACAAATATCTCGTGCATTAACTTTGCGATGATTTTGCGACGGACGGGTGAATGTACTCGGCGAGGTTACACGTAACTTGATATTATACAAAATATTAGACGTATAGTTCAAAGATACGAAGTGCAATAATTCGATCGATTATTTAATAAGTTTAGGAAATGTTGTTGATGATCTGAAAAATCGTACGATTCTCGTTGGTCGTCGTATATTTTTTCATATTTTCCACAGATGCATCCCCGCAACGTACTATATTCATTCGCAATCACTTTACAACTCGTTCGATCTTTCTCGTACCGATCGAGCGCGTTTGATTTCGCTCCGTTACGAAATTCGATTACCTTCGATTGAGCTCCCCGAATTATTTCCCAAGCATTTTTAACGCAAACGTGTTGACGTCGCGAGCACGCCACCCATTTCCAATCCGTCTGTCCCCGAGGCTGGCGAACAGGAGAGAACGAACAAACGGTTCCCGGCGGAATTCTGAACCGCGAACCTCGCAAGGACCACTCGCGTCTCGATCTCATCTTCGTCATCGTCGTGAAAACTGCACGTGCCTCGAATTCTATCGTACGTCGGTCCCTGTATCTGTATATATACATTATTATAATAGTACACACTCTACGCGGGCGAAATAAGTATTCCTTGTAGGTGCATAGATTTTCCTGTTAACGTTTAGTTTTATAATCGTTCGCCAAATATACTGAGAATACGACGAAGAAGAAAACAAAAGAGGAAGGGAAACTTGACGTAGTGGGATACAAACGATTCCAATTTGTAACGAGGTGCATTGCATCTTGGGGGGGGGGGGGGGGGGGGGGGGGGGGAAGCAAAATATTTTCTCACGTTCTTGACGAGACAGGCCGAAATGTTACTGTCATTGCTTCGTTTCGCGTCGATCACATTCAAACGAAGGGCCGAATCAATTTGGTCGCGCACGAATCCGGCGATCGTGCAAGATGCAAGGCCTCGTACAAACTGAGGAGGATATAATTTTCGATTCGACACCCGCACGATATTGGATCGCCTCTTCTTGACGAATCCCTGGCGCTTAGTTTCGCGTGGTAGCTCTCGAGTTTCTGTTCCGAAGTTCCTAAAGACTCGTTATCTAACTTAATTGTATATAATACGTAAGCTATAGATTGTACTTACCAGCGCGGTAAATGTTAACGTCCTGTCGTTTGTAGATAGCGCGTAAGAAGTGATCGTTCGAGATATCCAAAATCCCGACGCGGACGCTGAAACGTTGCCGAATATCGTTTCATATAGGCGCGTTTCACTTTCCACGTGTTATGTTATTTTTGCCGTCTCCCTCGCGCAACGAAATTTCAGCTACTCGCGTTTTCTGTTTTTTTTTTTCTTTTTCAAGGGGGTAAATACCCCCCCTGGTGAATCGAATAAATCTGAGGTTAACACTTTCGTGTATGGACGCGTTAATGCGACGCGTGTCATTTCGCGTCGAATCGAACGGAGTTTTATTACTATTGTGAAAATCAATTCATTCGAGACTCGATGTTAACGTTGACAATTCTATGCGCGACACGAAAGTGTTGATCAATCTTGCTTATGTTCTGCACGGATTCAATAACGTTGAGCTCGACGGTGCTTAAGCGGCTTTTGTATTCGCAAAATTTAATCGCAAAAGCTAATCAATCGCACTGATACCAGCGGACTTGATTTTCATATTTGTTTATAATAATTTGTCGCACGTTGATATTCATATTTCTGGTTCGGTTTGACAATTTCCATTCTCTTTTGCAGAAAATTTAGTAAACATTCGTACGTTATATTATGCAATTGCTATTTTCGTTTTTACAGAAAATCCTTGATTCGATTGTTAATATCGCTGTACTACGATTAAAAGGGCTCAAAGCGTAATAGAACAAGCATGTCTCTAGCATTACCTTTCACATATCGTTTCCCTTATTTTGTTGCTACTTTAATTACTATTATTCCTCTTAGGAAGGAATGCGCGAGGGTCGCGTGAACCCTTTCCGTCCACAAACGTTGTGACACTTTTAAGTTAAGTTTACCTCGCGAACACTGATCAGTACGTTTGGCGAAGTTTCTCGACTTGCACTTTCGTAGCGTTCTGTAGGATAAAAATTGTATTAGGGTCGATTGTAAATAGAACGTACGCCGTAGCATATCTCGCCCGTATCTCTTGCCAGGGGGTGTCACGTCGCAATACACACACATATCCGATAGATTTACATAATTCCTAATTAGAGTTCCTGTGAAGGCAGCTTACCGTTCGTTAACGGGGCGCACTCTCTATTCCCGATTTCTGTTTTCCTCATTTTCCTCCATCTGTGAACGTGCAACAAAACAATAATCGTTGTTCAGCAAAAAATGACAATCTCGCTGGACGTACGCGAACCGAGTATCGACTTATTACCTTCAAACTTATCGACTGTTAACCTGACAAGAGAAGTTTCGTTAAGTCACGTCGAGGAAACGTTCGACAGAGGTTCGTTTGATCTTTGTCGGAAAGGGTAATCGAGAGAGTTTGCCGGTACGCTGATTTCTGGTAGGCCAATTATTAAGAGCGTTAGGTGCTAGATAATTGTTAAGAAAGTCGGTGGTTAAGCATTATTATATTTATATCGGATCGATCGCGAGGATCGTTGTGGAATTACTATCTGGCGGAAGGATGAATTGAATGAACGGTCAGTTTAATCCGCGTGTCGCTTTTAATCGTATTAACAAGCAATCGATGAACGTGCAAAGCGTGCAGAGTAGTGTCGGACGGTCGTGAGGGTGTAGACGAAGAATTACGATTCTATCGGGGGGGGGAATTTTCTCGTGCTGATTTCCCTTAATTATCATTTAACGGATGGTATTGACAGTATTAAAAGAGTTACAAAGATTTTTAAGTAACCCTGCCGTGGTTGTTCCGATTAAAACACACTCGATACACCAAGACAGAACACGACACACAATATACATTAATATATATATATATATATATATATATATATATATAAAACTATATGTATAATATTAATATGTATACACATATACAGACACAAGGTAGTACGCGTATAATAAACGAAAAAAAAAAATACGATATATTTATAGATGTATGTACATTGATTAACTAGAAAAGACACGCAGAACACGACGACGCGTAATTGGCAAGCACTTTTTACGAAGTACAAGACGTTAATAGGATTTTATTAGTACCGACCAGATGTGACGCGCGTGTTCCATAGTGTGCGAGGATCGGGATACGTGTATTGTACGTGTGCTGATGCGTGTGAGTGCGTATGTGACTGGACGTGTGCGCGTAAATTAATGAAAGGAACGGAGAAATTTTGCGCGGAACGATTCTGCGTTGTACTCGATGAAGATGTTTTAATTAGGATTAGAGGAGAGACAGGAGTGGAAACAAAGGCGTCGCATGTACAATTATTATTTAGGTACCTATTACGTACGTATATATATTTAAATGAATATATACATACGTACAGACGCATACGTGAAACCTATAAACGAATAGAGCGATTATTAATTTCTTTTTTTTTTTCCGGACTAAAGTTCCTTGGGGGTAAAGCGTTTTGGTACGTGTCGCGAACCGAAGCGACCCCGATGTGATGACGGTGCTTTGTTTCTCTTTTAATTAGAACTTATTAATTTTTATCATCAACCTTAAGCGGCGTAGTTATGTTACTTAGGATTTATTTTGTTATTCTAACAATATTATTATTATTATTATTATTAATTATTATTATTATTATTATTATTATTATTATTATTATTATTATTAATTATTATTATTATTTACGACATACTATTACGTTTACTTATACATACGTTATTAAAAATATACGAATGCCTATTTTCAAACACGACAAACCTTTGTTCCTTCTATTGTCCTTTGTATTTTCTTTACTTTGCATATTATTTACCCCTCCATCCTTTGTAATTTCATAGTACCATAATTGTTCATTGACAGAAGCATTAATTCTCGTCTGATCGTCGAACTTAAGCTGCGTTGGGCACAATTACATAGTAGCTATCATATGTTAATAGATCGATTATAACAGCTTCGTGTGGTGCTAACGTCGATGATTCGGTGCTTAATTAGAACTGTACAAGTTTGTTATTTAAGGGTCGTAAAAGGTGTAACGTAGCAACGTAAGAGAGGGATAGAATACGATCGATTGTAGAGGCTGACTGGTGGAAATATTGTAGAAAAGTAATATTGGTCTTTGTGCACAGCTCTTCGATAGATAAAGTTGCAAGCAACTTTGTTCTTATCCTTGGGATACGCGTGTTATTATCTATGCGAACTGTGGGCTCGCGTCAATTCACGTGCAAGAATGTGAAAATAACAAATGAATCGACATAGACTTATCGTGTACAGATAAATTCATTGCACAAACGACTTATTGTATTCTTATAATTCATTAGTGTATCCTATTTATATGATTAACATATAAATAGAATAATTCGAAACGCCCCCGTAAAGTGTTCGTAATTATCATTCAAACGAAAATCGGCGATAAGATATTTATTTCGGTTGAGAAGAAAATGTTGTGCTGTTCTACCAATTTTTCCGTTTGCAACAAAAAAAACGCAATGCCTGCAACCTTGTCGCGGCGGCAATCGTCTGTAAATCATTCGCCGTCACATTTGCATCAAATCCCGTCGATAGTTGATCGTTCGGATTAGTTTCGCGTATCAACCCGACGAATCTTATTTACAACAAGTATGAAAATTCATTTAACGGGCGTAATAGCACCGTTCACGTGTGATACGTCGCGTGAGATATTGCTGGTGCAAAAATTATGCACAACGGCGGGACTAAGTGGTACTTGCAGAAAAAGAAAAAAAAGTAATCGGAATGAAACCGAATGTTGCGAAAATTGACTAGCATTTTACGGCAAGAAGCTTATCGTTAAATCGCGGCTGGAAAAATTTATGCCGGATTGAATTATTCAGCTGCGAACTCACAATCGATGGGCATAAATGTCGATCGAGGCGAGCAACCGTGTTAAAGGAAACGAACTAATGTGAAAAATAATTGAACGCAAGCGCGGAATGAACGTGGAAATGCGATCATTCCTATTCAATGAAATTATTACATAATGATATCATTCGCAATACACCAGCGTTTCTTGCCTCCAGATCGCTCGCCCTAATCTGCTCGACGCAGTTTTAATTAACAATGTTCTTGTTCTTAACGAACTTCGCGGAATAAGTTGCAGATTCGATGATCGATGAGCGTCCTTTGACCTCCACATTGGCAAAGGAGGGTGATTTGACGATTACGCCGCGCCGTCAGTTTCAATAGAGTATTTAGTAACATTTTTTTTTTTTTCAAATCTTAATAATTATTTGGTTAACCGTTTAATTATTCCATGATAATTGTTTACGCACAATGATTAGGACTTCTAGAAAGACGGCCAGTTTCATAGTTTATGGTAATAACACCTACCGCTACATGTTACATGCCCAGACATTACTTACAATACTCACTTACGATAAGGATATCACTGATACTTAGAAGTTTCAATGTTTTTCAAGTGAATGAGTATGAATATTGAGTCGTTTTTTAATTGATACGAAAACGTTAAATATGACAGGTCTCTGTTGAATAAAACAGAATTATAATGAATGATTGATAACAAGGAAGATACGTTCAGCCGGTATTTGGCATGGAAAACGTTCCGACCGAAATTCATAATTCATTTACCCAAGAATCGTGCACGTGTAGGATAACGCAACTAATTAGCAAACACCAAACCATAGTATTCGCCACCGACTTTCTGTTTCACAAAAATTGAATGCTTCGATTCCGAACTGAATATCCAGCAGCGATGAAAATCATCGATGCGATGGTACTGCTTGGCGCCGTTGATCAATTGCTCGAACCTATTATATCGTTTTTGCAATAACGAGGGGGGGAAAAAAAAATAGCAAATCGCTTATGGTAATTTTCGTTTCAGCGTCACGATACAACATTCGTGTCAACATTTCCAAGCCAGTTTAATTGCTATGCGACGTGAATTGGTTCGGAAGATAGCGCGATTCGAGAAGGACTGTCTCGTGGAAAATTTTTGGAAAAGTTTCGAAGCCACGGTTTGAGTGCCACTGACACGCATTACCGATTAAAACGCGTCGCGATTGCCGCACACAAGAACATTGCGGATACGGCATATTATTTGTTTCCTCGAGCGGTCAGAAATTTTTACGGGAAACCTCGCGTTCCTTGACTTTCACCAATTTTTTTCCCCCGCCGCATCGACGATCGTACCCACGACGAACAGTGTCCAACGTGATTCGATCGGTGGAAATTATTGTAAAATCGTGCGCGCGGGGTACTCCTACCGTTTAAAATCGTAATGTATATTTGGGACTGAAAACGAGGAAAGACGAGCGATCCTCGGTGCTAGTTGAAAAACAATCCGTTTCTTTCCATTCCCTTTCGGAACATTTCTTTATTCGGCGTTCCTTCGAATATTGATTACTATACAATTAAATATATCGCCTTTTTAATCGGTTCCAGAATAGACGCGTTAATTTTAGCTCGAAATTGTATGGTTTCGAAATTTTGACCTGTATAGATAATGCAGACCAGATAAAACAAAATGTTCGAAGCGGTTATCGTAAATGGTCGCAGTCAAAACCAGCAACAATTCCGATACTTCTCGAACGGCTTAAACGGTACTGTACAACTAACGACATCCAATTTCGCCGTGGATACGATAACATTCGCTCAACCAGCACCCCCTGATACACCCATAAGGGGAATCGAGAGAAAGATCCTCTTGACCGACGCGTATTTCCCCACTTCGCCTAAAATTAATTCTGCCGCGGACCAACAATTGTATCCGCTCCATCGAACGCGATCCTTCGTCCCTGCCTCCTCCTTTAACGAACACCGCAAATTACAGCGTGCTCGTGAGGCATTCGAAAAGTGCACGGAGAAATGCGTCCGCGTCCACGGGGTTTTCCCTTCGAGACGAACGACCGTCGAAATGCGAGCCGCGGACGAACGATTTCATCTCGACTGCGTGGATTGGAAGTCTCGCGAAAAATGATTCTCCACGGTTCTTGCGCGAAATAAAGTCGGCCCCGGCCGACAGCCACGCCGTACGAAAACACCGACGTTTTTCTTCGGTCGGTTTTTCTGAGATTCGATTAAACGTTTAACGCGTCGCGACGCGACGAGAAAAAGGGAGGGAGAAATAAAAAGAAGAAGAAAAAAAAAGAGAACACTTTAACGATTGCCGGCGCACTCGACCGACTGTAACATAAAGTAGGCTTTAATGATTAACGAGGAAAACGAGAGGAAGAAAAAAAGACACACACACACACACATACGCAGCCACACAAACAGGTACATATTGTATATACATATAAGTACACGCGCATGGAGGCGGCCACGCACGTTGACACACGTATAAACACGCACACGCAGGCACACACACACGCAGAGAGAGAGAGAGAGAGAGAGAGAGAGAGAGAGGAAGGAAATAAGTGGCATAAGCATACTTACGTATAGTATACTTTATCGCAAACGCATAGGCGAAGCATGTAGAGTTACGATTACACGTAAAGGTGAGTTTAATGGATGGACACGGCCGTGAGAATTCGTGCACGTGTGCACGTGGCCAAGGATTTTCGCAGCGATCGCGATCGAATCGACTGCGTTTCGTTGGGCGACGATGAAATGACATGTCATCTTTGTTCATCGGAGGATCACTGATCAATCTGGATAAATCATTGCCGGTTAAATGTTTTCTGTTACATCGTGGAACGTTACACGGGGATATCACGGGGTGAAATATTATCGACGAATGTTGGTCATCTTTATGCGGACGAACTCGTAGTACGATTCGATATGCCGTGGATTCGTTGCGTGGCTGCGACGATTTGTTTATTTATAGCGAATGAATTGGGGGATGATTTTTGGGGGCTGATCCACGCATTGGCTACCGGTGTATCGTTGTCGTGCTCTACGAATCGGCATGACTCACTTGTGCACCGTTCGAATGCATTCACTTCGGACATGGTACGCTCGAGCATCAATTTACGAAGGTGCGCCTTGCGACGCATTAGCAGCCAGTACGTTGGATTGAAGAGAAAATTAAGCACGAATAAAAGAGCTTGCTCGAGTGCCCAACGATAAAAGAAAAACTGCGTCTTGGTGAACGAATTAAAAAATTTCGCTGATGTTCTCTGAAATTCTCACTTTCGTTGGAACATCAATATTGCACGATAGATTTATGCACAATTAGGAATAGGATCGAAACTTCCTCCAAGTACCGATCGAACTAGTCGAATTCAATCATTCCAAACGTTCGGTTAAATCTGACGAAAAGTTCGCAATAACGTTGCCAAGGTTCAGTATTTTCGTTTGCAGCCCGCGGAAATTAATCGTCCTCGATGATAAAAGTTCACGTTGAAATTATTCAGGGAACGTTTGTTGCGTTCGCCCGGTAATTTAAATGGCTCGATGTTCATTGTTTCGTTTACGAGCCATACCGAGCGTTATCGTCGAACGCAATGATCGCCTGCGTTGCGATCGACGATCGTGGATCGACCGATTCGAGCGATTTTGATCGCGCGTACGATCTAACGCGTCACCGTTTCGCGACGTACTCGCCAGGCTACGTGGTTGCGCGTTTACACGACACCGGTATCGAGGTTTGCGTTCGTTAAATGGCCGTTCGATGGTGAACCGATCGTGCGATGTTCCAATCGATTTTTCCACGTCAACCCCTGTCCATTAACGGTGAAACTCGCGGGGGAACAAATTATTTGAAACAATGATCAGTGGTCCGGCTGCGACATTTGCAAAGTTTCCTGGGTCCAGAAGATTTTCCGCCCGGGTGATTGAACTGAGGTCGACGAGCTTGTTCATTTCTTTTCATGGATTGCGATGGAATTCTTAAGGTTAATGTTAAATACGAGATCAAGTAATTTCAATATTAACGTGACCCTTATCTTAAAAGAAGTGAATCGAAGATACATTCCGAAAATAATAATAATAACATTCGAAGGTAGAATTGTTACACAAAACGTACAGAAATATTCTCCAATGTCCATAGAAAAATCGGACCCTCCCGAATTTTCCGTTGCTTGTGTAATAACACTCGCGCGACATCTACGTCGATCGAACTTCGATTATACTCCCAGTTAATTACAAATCATCAGCTATGTACAATATAATAATGTCAGCTTCTCCCGGCGCAGAGAAATTCACTTACAAAGCTCAGATTCATCTCCGGCACGAGACGCGTCGAGGCAAAGAACAATCTCCTCCCCGAATTCAGTTCGACGGCCGGTCGAAATTCGCCGGATTCCGTCGCGCTGCATCGTCCATCGTGACTCGAAGCTGCGAAATCTCGACCACGGCACTCGAACAAGCCGGAGCCACCGCGCTCTTTCGGGTCGGCTTTCGCCCGATCGATTCAACCTCCTCCTTTTGTTTTCCTTGAACCCGCGAGATCCCCTTTCTGACGTCCCGTTCTCGAGGGCTGACGGCGGTCACGCTCGTCGGCGACCGTTCTCGCAAACCCTTTTGTACGTTTCGAGTGGCGCCGCATTGTTCGGCCGAGTACGTACGCAGAACGGTGCCGCGAAACCAGGTCAGGGGCCGAGGGCTTGCACGCTTAACGCGTGAAATTGAAATTATCGAGCAATCTCGACGGTTCGATGATGTATGCTCGTGCACGAGAGGACGCCCCGGCTCGAATCGTTTCATCGATTGTCGCCGCAGAGAGTCGCGACTTCTTGCATCGGCGACACGGTCCCGGAATTTCGTTGCAACGCCTACTACGGGTGGCCGAACGGCGAAACGTTGGTGAAAGATCGCGGCAAATGTGACGATTCCTTTTGTTTTTGTTTTTTTTTTGGAACGGGTCGAGATTGAAGGGCTGCGGTTGAGGGGTTTATTTCGAGGAGATCCGATGCATCCATGGCTGAATTGTTCTTTTTTTTCTTTGCAATATAAGGAGTATCTTGTTTCTTAATTTTGGGATGCAAGAAGGAATGAAAATGCAGGATGCATAGTAAACGAATTTTATATTGCTGTTAGGAGGGGCGATTTAATGAAAATTTAGCAACAATGATTCTTGATATTCTGTTGATTCGACATGATATATAGCTGGAGCGTGTCGACGGTAAATATTTCGTTAAAATATTAACTGTAACTGGCAGTAACTAGTAAAACTAATGTACAGTTCGTTTCTTATTAGGGAAATTCTTCGTCTGCCATTTAACAAAGAGAATCGCGTGTGCAATTAAGAGCTGAAATTTTTGCGATAACTAATTAATCACTTTAAAGGATATCGATTGTTCGCAACGAAATGTTAATAATGTGGGAACGCGGTGCACTTTATCAAGCAGAATGTGAACGTAGGTTCCGTAATAAATATCAATTTCCGCTACCGACGCATTTTATTACACGTTAATTAATGCTATTTTCTAAATTGAATTGGAAACCTGGCCGAAAGAACTATGCTGCTAGAACTGAAAGTGTCCTGGCAACGTTTCAAAGCTCCACCGCAGAGGGGCTCGTTACTCATTAATTACAAAATTGAAAACCGCGCATGCCAATACGAATTTTGATCAATTTCACGATCGCCGCATTATAAACTTGCATTGAGGTAACCTCATTTATGTTACATTTCATTCCGGCGTACATTCGTTTGATAATACGTTACGAAACCCTTGACTCTTACCATTTATTGAAAAAACACTGCACATCCGTTAAATTAAATTGGCCGAACCGAACCGATTAAATGTCACGAATCGATACAGCTCTTGATAATACAGTCTTCTTAATATTTTAATTTCAGAATTTTTTCTTCAAATAATAATTCAGCCGTCGATTAATTCAACCTTTCAATATTCAACAACCCCTTTTTAGATGTCGCCATTCACCCTTCAATTCTCCCCATGCAAGCATCAATTCACCGACATCTCCCACATTTCCTTCGTCAATATTACCAACGACTTATGCACAGTTAACTCGATCATCCATCGGGAACCGCAAATCGACGTTCTCGTCGAAACCCTGAATTTTTCCCGACGCGTACGTCGAACCGACGTATTCCCACGAATATTCCCAGCATCAATCGCCCACTTTTCCCCGCTTCGCGCGAGCCGGTCGAAATCTTCCAGCTGAAATTCGCAGCCGGGCATTCATATTGGCGATTGTGTTCCTAATGTTAAGCGTCGAGACGAACGACGTCTCCGAGCCCTGACCCCCGACGCTGGAACTAACTATCGCTGTTGAAAAGGGGAGATGTACCCGCCAGACAGAACAATGGTAGAACAGCGAGCGGCTACGTTTAATGTAAATGTGTCACGTGGAGAGAAAATGTATAAGATAAAGTATTAAGATTGTACGATACACGCTGCTCGAAGTAGATTCGATCGTTGGAAACGCGCACGTTCGTCGCGATGGCGGGCGGTTTTGCTTTTTGGAAGAGAAGATCGACCGTTCGCGCGTTCGAAACGTGTCGGTACAGGAATATCAAGGTGGACACGATGAATTTTGGATTCGCGGACGCGCCCACGACATGTTTTAGTATTTAACGGCGAACGGATAAGGGGACATTCCTTAACGAAATAACGGTCGTGAAGTGACGACCGCGAAATTTATTGTCGATGCCCCGACTTTAGCCATGAGATAATATGGAGAATCGTGGTCGATAAACGTGAGGGTGTTCTCGCGATGTTCCAACGATTGGCGAGAAGAAGCTTTCAAATGAGACAAATATTTCCGTCGTCCCATCGGGGAATTAATTATTCGATTCTTGCGTTAATCATTTCGGTTCAAGTTGCCTTCCGATGGCCGATATATTTCAATACGGGATTCGCCCTTGATTATTTCGGTAATCACTGAAGCCAAAGTTTATCGGCCCGATCGAATTTCACCGGCATTATTTCCAGGCCCGATTAATTACTCGAGGGCAATCGTTGCGAACACGGACGCGTTATTAATAACTGGCGAATTAGATTAATTAATACGGCAAACTGCGTTTCGCTTTCGAAAGCCGTACGACAAAACGAACGTTGCGCGGATCTTTTAAGGGTATGATTTCGTGAGAATCAGGGGAACGCATCTCATGATTTTCCTCGTGATCAAAGAGGCTGTCGCGAGCAAATAACAGAAAGGGGGAAGAAGAGCGAGGAAGATTTTTAATCTATCGTAAAGTAAAACGTGCAGTAACTCAGCTTTCGCGTTCCCCGCCCAAAGAACCTACAGAAATGGTGCTTCTTTGAAAAACGCAAGGAAAATAAATCTGGCTGTAAAAGAAATGACAGCAATGCGTTCACATTGGAGAACAGATTAGCAAGAGGATCGTCGATCAGACGTGTAGAAAGCTGATATAGTTGAACATGCTGGACGAAATATTAATTATTATACTGCTTGGTGCTCGTGCAGCGAAAACTGTTTTAATGGTGCATTGAATGGTTCAGTGGTTCAATGGTTCGTTTGCCCGATGAATCCAGAGGTAACCCTTTGCGATTTTGTGCAATTCTCTCGACGTCATTCTCGTCCGTTTTCCAACGGCTGCGTGAATAAACAAGGAAGCATTCTATCCCGAGAAACTGTTGGGCGATAAATATTAGAAATCGAGATGGGGAGTGTTCGAGTTGATGCTGCGTGTGACTCCATTCCTGTTTCGAACGGTGCTTCTTTTCAAGTCTGTATCCTTTCACAGTTTCTTGGGGTACATTTCTTAAACCCTGACCATTGTGCCATCGGGGTCGTCGAAGTAGGTAGAATTCCGTTTATCGCTGAAGCGATCGTAGTACTGGGTAGATAAACGAAACCTGAAAGATCTGCCCGAAATCTTCTCTTCTGCAACGCGAAAGATCTGTGAGGGTCGCGTGCGAACGAAGTGAAAGGAGTGAGATTAAGACGGTTAACGGGGACGAAGAAAAAGGGAGTGAAGTGAAGCGTGGAATAAATGCATCGCAAGTGAGTAGTAATCGGTTAACACACACACACGCACACGGGGGAACCTACTATGCAATGAATCCAATAGCAATAACTGTATAAAAAAAAGAGGCGAAAACGGCGAACAAGTGAGCGTGAGAGAACGAGAGTGAGAGCGAAAGTGTGAGAGGAAATAATACGGGATGGAAGTGAATGGGGTTGAAATGGAGGAGGGTAAAGGAGGAAAGAAGTGAACCTCGCGGAGAAGTAGAAATGCCATCGTGCTACACATAGTATATACATATATCGTTTTGAGAAAAAAAAAATGAAAGAATAAAAATAACCGATAAACTCGAAACCATTTCTTCGGCTCCGCCAAATCACGCTACACTATACATATATAAATAAATAAATTAATGAATGAATAAATAAGTAAATAAATAAATAAAATAATATATATATATATATGAAAAAGTATATATATTATATGTCAAGAGATATTTATACTAGTATTTTAATAGTTTAGTATATATATATATATATATATTATAAAGAGAGAGAAAGAGAGCGCGACTGTATTATAAAAAATGATAGATAAAAAGATACCGGGGCGCTGTACATACATACACACATAGAAATATTATTCTATGATAAATGTATGTACGTATGTATATATATATATACACATATATATATATGTATATATATATATATATAATATACGTACATTGAATATGAATAGGAATACATTACATAGAACTATTGTATACACCGGCATATTGATATAGGCGAAACAACATGTGAATAGGGGAACTAATCTAAACTGAAATTACCTATAGGTATGAGTATTTAGATTAAGGCCGAACTTTATTATATTATGTATATCAAGCGACGTATATATATAATATATATACATATATATACATACACACACACACACGCGCGATAAAAGATGCATAGGCATTAAAACTACGGGGACACCTAATCATAATTATTGACATTATGATAACGTTAGGTTGACGCGAAAGCGAGTAATTGATAAAACAAACAAATTGTGAATTAACAACCTAGAGCGATGAAGATGGAAACAGGAAAAATGTTGACGAAATTTTTAGGTAGAACTATATATATACATACATACGCATATATATATATATATATGTATATATATATTTGATTGTTTGTACATTGGGCACGAATGCTCTATTATTTTACTGTGATCCGTGTTTTGTACGATTTTCAAAGTCACACCGCACATACAGGATCGACGTTAGCGCGACTCCGTTTCCCTCGTGTTTCCGGCGATCAGTCAGTTCCGCTTCCGGTGAAACGTAACTATAAAAAAAAAAAGAAGACAAAAAAACAAAACGGCACGTTCACCGAATCGCAACCATAGCTAAACCATCCGCGCGATATTTTTACATCAAACTGTTTATCAATTAAGACCGTCGCAAACGTCGAACGTTGTCGCCAGAAAATTTATCTCGACGCGTTGGAAAACGCTCGAAATAAACGCTCGAACCAAGCACCGTTTCGTCCAACGAAAAAGAAAAAAAAAAGGAACCGAAAGGAAAGGAAATCGATCGCCACGGAAACGCGTGAAACGGATGGAACGAGTGGTGCTGAAGAAATATCTCGCCGTCGCGACGATCCTGATGACTAACGTCGACCCTGGGAACACGCGTCTCGACCAAAAAGTAAAAAAATAAAAACCGAAAAAAAAAAAAAAACCAGAAGAACGCATAACCCACTTTCACGGGAATTCAGAGCTTTTATACTACGCGAATTCCGTTGCATCGTGTTCATTCTTACACGCCGCGCCTTTCCACGGAATTATCGTCGCGAGACTGTGCTTTCGCCGCGTCGCGTTTCGTCGCGGGATAATGGAGGAATTCCAGGAAGAACTGGCCGAGAAAATGAACGGCCATTCGTGGATCGTCGTGACAGAGTAGGCGAATTCTTCCGATCGTTTCGATTATGCCGGCAAGGAGAGATCGGATTCGACGGGTTTGGCCTCGTCGCGGCGATAATTCTGTCGGAGAGCATGCAAACCACACGCGAGTCGAATGCGCTGCTGAAAATGGTCGCAAGACGAAAGTAAACGTGGAATCATCTCGCCACGCGACAACGACGGACGATGTTCGGACACTCGATTAGCAATACCGCGATACGTATATACGCTTTCACACTTTGGCTGAAATTTCGATGGGGGAGGAGAAGGGCAGAAGGAAGACGATGAAAATTGATCTGACGTGTTTGCGCGGAACTTGCCACCCGCCTCGAGTATGTTTGCATAAAATCCGCGCGTATTAGGGACGATCGATTCTCGCGCGAGGACCAGTTCCAGTGTCTTGAAATTTGTGATGGAAATTTGCGTAATTTCTATCATTGACGAACAATTATTCATGCGACGTTGTGGAATATACGTTTGGCTCGGAATTTCTTTACACTCGGTTGGAGAATGTTATGTTTCAGGGAAACGGGAATCTCGGTTGATCTAATTTGAGCTAATTGTTATTACATGTAGTAGAATTTCTTCTGGTGGGAAGGAGAATCCTGCGAAGTTCTTGGTGCATAGTTTTGATAACGGTTAAGGAGGTGAATGTATTTTCATGTAGGGAAATATCGATGAAATCAAATTCATTTCGGATTTTCCAATATTCTGTTGTATTAAAGTTCTCATGAAAATTGTTATGCGTTTTACATATGGACAGACGAATAAAAATTATCGTTTGTTGCCGTTTATGTTAGATCTATGAATATCAGTACTCTGGAAGAAAAGGTTCCACTGAATCTTTGAATCTGTGGTACGATTGATAGGGAATAATCTTATGGAATATTCGAATGATACATAGGTAATGAAGAAACCGGAGGAAGATAAGTCATTTGGAAATGTAGGATAGAGATACAATTTTAGGGAAGGTCTCTAGTATAATGGTTAATATTTAGGATGAATTGCATACTCGTAGGAAGAATATGCTCCTTTTAAGGAAAGCAATAAACATTTTCTTGCGTTTAGATAGATCAATGGTGAATGAATGATCATTCGTGGACTTGTACTATTTCCAGTTAGGTATTTAAACAAAATTAGTTTAAAAAGTTACAGGGAGGACACATATCGTATAATATAACACTCATAAATTTTATTACCTATAAAGAAGCTGTTGAGGTGCGTGCAATTCTCTTCGATGAATTTTTAATATCTATACGAAGCTTCGTATGTGAAAAATCAATTTTTCGTTGAAGAACAATTACATATCAAGTTTGAAAATAATCGATCTCCAGTCACTCTATTCTGTTATTACGTTTATTAAATTATTCGATACTATAGTTTATTTCTAATTTTTATCAATAACGCGCAAACAAAGTTTTATTACTTTCATTTTACAATGCTTAACAACAATGACGCTTCTATTATATTTTTTGGTTTCAACGTTCCCTCATAAATAATGTCACCTTCGAAGGAGAATAAAAATGATTCCATTTGCAAGTAAAAAGAATATAAAGAAGAGTGTGAACATCGCACAATTTTATCAGCTTATTCTGAAAACAATGCACCTTCAGTGACGATTCAACTACCCCTGAAGTTATTTCGGATAATTTCTCAACCGTACAGATAAATAGATTAGTTTCGCGAGCACGCAAGATTCCGTCGGCAACGTTGCGGAAAAACTTCCAAAGTATATTAAAGTGGGCGATAGTGCAAGAGTATAGCAGTGAACTGAAAAACCTCAGAGTCGGTGCACAGTTTTCTGAAAGCCATGAAGAAAACCTCGATGGTGATAATATCAGTAGCAAGAATCATTGGATTTTACTGATCCTCTTCGTTGCATTAATTGGTCAAATAATTGGACGCTACTGAAAGTAATATGATTCAATACTGACGCGAAAAAAACCCACAATTTATTCATCAAATTATTCATCCGCCTTACTTAATTTTTGTTCTGCTACTTCTTGAACAATTTGTGTCAGAACAGAATTTTTTAGCAATAAATTCATATGTCACTCTGACACGGAAGAGTGTTTCAGTAATTTGGTTCCTAATTTATGTTCGTCTAACAAGAAATCGTTCAGCTTGAAAATTTTAAACAATTCAATTCTCATCCGATAGAGTCATAAAAAGAACATAAATGGGTGAAAAGAAACGATATTGCTTTGGCTGATTTGTAAAAGCACAATGCGCGAAATATTCGAGATACAACAAGGAGAAAGGCATTGGGCGTAAGGGGAAATGGTCGTCCGTTGTCAGACACGCCGGACAACCGATGTATCGGAAAGTCTGTCTTACTGTATCCTTTAAAAAGCCGCATCTTTTCAAAGAAACGCTTAAATTAACGACTTCCAAATACTTGACTTGCCACGATTTTTTAAATTACGAATCGATATAATTATCATCGACAATACTGACATAAGGAGCATTAATTACCGTTCTCTATCTTCTCACTATAAAAATTCTTAAGCCCGTTAAAAATTACAGCAATAATCACAGAAATTTCTAGAACATTGCGATCCACTAATTGCAATTGAACATTGACCGAATAATTACCCCATTCTTAACACATTTTGCCGAAACATCTTCCGACTCATTTCACCCAGGCTACAAAATAGCCTTTCCCGATTCAGTAATATAAAGACCACCGCTCCAGTCTCGCTGATAATTATTATCGGTCAGTACTTGTTGCATATCAAAATCGGCAACGACCTTGAAGTAGTTGGAAATTCAATTAAAGTAGTAAAGAAGCTCGACCATATAAAGAAAGGGGAATACAGTGGAACAATCCCGATGATTCTTGCTGCATAGTCCGGGCAAGGCAATCGGAAGCTGATATAAGTTCGAAGACACGCGTGCAGTTGCCGTGCCGAGGTCAGAGGTATGCTCACCTGGCGCCGCCCCAAGTCACGCCTACCTGCGCAATTCCAAGCGTAGGCGGTTACGCCTACGCGTACACCGACACACGGTCACCTTCCCACCTACGCGACCTAAATACAGTCTGGTTCGAAAATTTGCTGGACGTCGGTTCACCCCTGAACAATGTCTGACACGATAGCCGAAACCACTTCGGCTGCCGCCAATTCGGGTGGGAGTTTATCGAATCGGGGCCGCGCGATTCGTGCAACTTCAACCGTAGAAGCAGTTTCCAAAAGCAACTCCTTCGAACGGGACGTCCCCTGTACGTTTATGTTCCATCGAGGAACAAAATTCATTCGACATTAATCCATAAAATGGATGCTTGAAGAGAAAATGATTTGCAGATGGTTCGGGAGCTTTAGGATCACATTGCGGGGCTGGTTTTCGATTCGGACAATTTAGTGATTTAGGGGTGCGTGGAACGTGTCCGAGAAAGGGATAGGTGTCCATAATTTAGTCAATGAACCCGATTTCCTAAGTCTGTTCGAATGAACTCAGTATCGGATAGTTCATTCTGAGCATCGACAGAAGGAGAAGTGGAAAATCAAGAAATAATAGAAACCCCATATATTTCCGGCAGCTTTTTCTGCTCGGTATAGAAAACCGTTTACCGTTCGCGAAAGAAAACGGAATTTCCTCGTCAATAAGCGCAGAGCATCCTCAAATAACACATCCAAAAATATATTCCTCGGAGCATCTCTCTCATCAACTTCATTCATTTTTATTATCATTCTAATACTATTCTTCACACAGATTAAATAATCCAGCACGGAATTCTCCGACACGAAACGGCATGAAAATCGGTGTCACGAATCGCACCCGTCAAATTCTTCCCAATCGCGGCACTTTCTTTCTTCGCAACCATACATTCGTAGTGACGAACGTAACGGGACTGTCGGGCCGAACGAGAATCAACCACCCCTTCGAATTTTGTTCCCGGCTGTATCGACGGGTAAACGCTTAACGCTCGTTGCCACGATTCAAGGGACACGTACAACCCGTTAGAAGATTGCCTTGTGTGTGCACGTACGCGCGGTAGGTGGAAGGTGGCAGGTGGCAGGCCTACGCCTACCACCCCTTGCGACCGATCACACCGACTCTGCTCCTACTACCCCAGTTCAGGGCGTCGCGAGTTTCGCGAGTTTGCGGAGCGGGTCACCCGGTGACACGTTCCTACGTCTACCCCATACGACCCGGTTTATGGACGTAGGTATGCACGTTGCACAGCCCGACTTGTAGCTAGTGAAAAGTTGAGGACTTTAACCTTGGCGAAGTTGCTGAACGACCGTCAAGATTCCGTTAAACAAATCGCGAGCCCGGCTGGGACAGTCGAGATAGGATCGATGGATTGACGCATTGAGTTCTGGGACCGTATTTTGTATGTTGCAACTCGTCGATTAATATAGATTTTCTTGGTTTAATTGAAAATGGGGATTCGGTATATAGCTTGTGGTATTTCTTGACGCTCTGAACGATTATGGTGCGATTCAGAATGAACTGAGCGTTTCGTAGTTACTGTATCAATGTTGCTTCTCTGGGGATGTTTCTTTCGTGTTTTATTAACTTGCTTTTTTAGTGGCGTTGAAGTTGAAAGAAGTTACTTCAAACAATTCCCAATACTTTTGTAATATACAAGGGAAAAACTGGAATATCCATACAGCAGAATAATTTCTTTGTTTCTTACGCTAAGCTGTATAGGTACTTGAAATCCAAAAATTATAATTTCTATCTTTTATCCAATTCTTTTGCTCCAGATATTGAATCGTTTCCCCCGAGCTGCTTGAAACAACAATTCTGTGAATATTCGATGTCTCTAATTCGCGTCGATCAGAAATTTTTTCCCGCGGCAAAATTTGACAGTTTCAGCGTCACGCTCGAATGCCACGTTAAAAACCGGTCTCCGAATAGGACATTCCGTACGGAATCGTGTTTCGTATTGTCCCGTGAAGCACGTGGTTGCGCGTCACCCCGTTTCTCAACGGCGAATCGCGCTAATAGGGGTGTGTATCGCGACGTCGGCCATACGTTCGTCCGTTTTAACCTTTCTCTTCCACCTACGCTTATCTGGAAAACGGCGAGGCAACCTTTCCGCGGAAACGCGCAGAGATAAAAAAAAAAGGGGGAAAATGTCGAGCGACGCGACGCCTCATTGGACGCGAAAAGTTGCTGCCCGGTACCGTTTTTAAACGGGCGTCCTCCGCCATGGAGTGTTGCCAAACGATTCGTGAAACTTTCTATTAGGGCGCTCTTCTTTTATTCCTTCTGACAGCGAGTTTCGAAAATGCTTTCTATTGGAAGAAATCGTTTATTCGGGCGAGGGTTGTTTCTACCGGATTGTTGCCGATTTCTGTCATTATTTGTTTGGCCGGTTATTGTGTGATTTATTGAGATTCATAGAATTTAGACTTCCGCGGCTGTCAATTTTTTGGAATTTCCATTGATCGATCGTGAAGGTTCATAATAGTGAGCAAAATTTTTAGAGTGCCGTTTAATTAAAGCGCATGTAGTAGTGAGGATATTATTTATGATACAACTGTTTTTCTGACAGTTCTAGATAATGTCTTAGGAATGCATAGATCAGTAATTGTGAATGCGTTTTTATTGTATTCCGCTATGATTTGTATTTACAGAGATTATTTTTAATTTGGATTGTTTATTCATTTAGGATACAGAAGTTTCACTCTGCTTCAATTTTAAATGGGTTATTAATAATCGACGATTATTATTCGAGAAGTCTGCAAGAGGATTGAGATTTCGATTTATATTTCACGTTTCTGGACACATGAGTAACATTGCGTGCGTTGTAATATCTTTAAAATTCAACATGGGACACTCTTAATCCATTAATTTGAATATTATAAGAGGGCCAATTCGATGTTAATTAGTGACATCAATAAATATATAATGTTTAATCGTGTTATTAGTAAAAGCAGAAACGAAGCAGGGCATACGTCTGTTTTCGTGGAAATCTCGTCGTTCAACAAATTAATAGAAATTAAAACGAGAACAAGTAACAATAAAATTTTGGGGAAATATCTTGGTTGATTATTGGAACGATCTTGTTAGCATTAATTAATTATTGCCACATTTACAACATTTACACTGCCCTCTAAATACCACAAATCCACGTATGTAAAATATTCATTAATTTTAACTTCTCAAAATATCCTGCGATATTCTTGATTAATTTACCATCGAATTTATGTTTTCTCAATTATTCCTGCCAACTTTCAAAAAGTATTAACTCACGGGGCAATGCAGCACTGTCCAGCTAAAAATGAAATTCGCCAATATGACGTACAGACGCACAGTCGAACGGAAGTTGATGAACACGTTCGTCGACCAAACTTCCGCAAAAGCGAACGTGGCGGAAACTAAGAATACTGAGAATCATCAGACATCTATTCTGTCGAAGGGAGATATGCAATGTCGCACTTTCACAGTACTTAGTAAGCACCTCGCACAGGGTCCACGAATGCTCATTATAGATCTTTTCACATTGAGACGGGGATCTATTCGCGTCGCGACAAATGCTGCGAATTACAAATCCGACGAATCGCGATGAAACGGAAAATATAGATATTGTTTGATAATGGATAAACGAGATAACGTAGAGAATGTTTAGTTCATTAGAAGGTTCGTTTGGTCAGATTAGGAAAGTTTGTTGCTTTAGGGCTGACAATTAGTGTGCCTTCTTTAGGTTGACGAGTAGAGATATATATTGATAATCGTTGGTGTTTAATGATAATAAATAAATGATAATATATTGATAGTAAGTAGCGATTAACTTTACTTTTTTAGGGGAGAGAAGAAAAAAAAATTGATGAGATACTTTAGGAAAGTCTGCTGTGATTTGATAATACTCGAGTGATACGTTATCAGTGACAGATGATAATTCATTTCGTTTATTTATACTAGACAATTTTGCCTGTTACGCGAACGTACAGGATCGACGATTCACCGAAACCAAGTGACAATTAGCTCGCCTTTCGAACGAACTAGCTAGATATTAGTCTCTGTCCTATACAAAAAATATCGAGCAAGTGTTACCTACTCATTAATAGTATCAATGGATATCTATTGGATACAAGTAAGGGTTAACTTTCGTCCTGTGCTGAAAGGATTAATGTCAGCGTTACTATAGCGCAGCATCGCAATTAGAACTCTTTGCTGAATTCTCCAATTCTTAATTTACCGACAAGCTTCTTCGATCGAGGGCAAGCGATTATGTACTGTAAATTTCCCACCTGTTTGAACAGGCATAAATGAAAAGTGAAATTAACGAAAAGCATATTAGATATCACGCTTTGTTTCTCGCATACTCATACGTTCTTTTCAGCAAAACGAATTCGATTGTTCCAACTGGTCCTTTAGACGAGACTCGGTCGCCAAATTCATTTCTCAATTCGTTCTTTCTCGTTTGCTCTTAACATCCGCAGGATACATCCGTACGCTAACACGCGCTGGCGCGCGCACACACACACACACACACACACACATATATATATATACATACACTTGCGTACAAACGCGCAGAAGTACACGCAGGAACGTACGAGACAACACGAGCAATGCAGCGTTCAAATACCTTGAAAGCCACCCTGTAGATCGGAATCTCGCATAGTACCAAACAGATTGTACAACACTTAGCTAAGCTTTCCCTAACGATAAATTACAGAAAATGTGCGAAAGGAAACGAGAAAAAGAGCGAGCGTGCGAGAACAAGTGAGAAAAGTGTGGAAAGTGCGTGATACGTGGAGGGATGGGGAAGAGTAAAGGGGTTCGAGAGGGAGCGGAGCGGAAAGTATGTATGAACGAGGAGCAGTGGGTGAGGGAGAACGGTGAACAAGATAGGGGATGCGAAAAGGGGGAGCAGGGGAATGGGGGTGAAAAAGATGAAGAAAAAAAAAACGAAGTAAAATAACACACAAGCAGAAGTGAGATATTGAGACGAGAGGAACCTACGAGTTGTTATGTTTTCTACAGTAACGTTTGTACCGACTTACAACAATATTTGTACAATATACGATAAAAGGAAAATGAAGTTACGTACCTATACAACATAGGCTACCCAGATGCAATAACTTTTTTAAACGGTGTTTAAAACCAAGCCGGGATATTTTTCATACTTGTAACGAAATCGCACGGTCGTACCGCGCGTCGGTCTCGCGACCGCGCCGGCACCCCGCATGATACTACATCGTTTCGTTTTGTGTGCCAACCAGAGGTTTTAGATTTTTTTGCTTTGCAGATGATGTGCGACACGCGCGCGCGACCCGCGTACCCGAATCTCTCGGTCGCGATACAGATCGATCAACGCCCGTATTACCGTTTCGAGGTAAAGACAAAAAAAAA
This sequence comes from Nomada lathburiana, assembly GCA_963667235.1. NCBI lineage: Eukaryota > Metazoa > Arthropoda > Insecta > Hymenoptera > Apidae > Nomada > Nomada lathburiana. Next base: position 6,197,361 of record OY763905.1, read on the forward strand.
AAAGGAAAAAGAAAAGAAAAACGCAAGGAAAAGAAATCCAGCACACCGCGACACACAGCGCTGACGTTCAGATCGCTTTGATTTATCGAGTAAACGCTAGTGATTAGAGACGATATGTGACATTGTTAAGAGAAAATTGCGCGTAGCTAGTTTGCCTCGGTCGCCTCCAATTTTTAGGAACTACTCGAACGATCCCGTGTCAGAAGCGAGGCCCTCAGACGAGAGGCGCAGCGTCGTTCGCGTAAACTGTGCACGGAGTTTCCGGAAATAGCAAGTGGACGTATGTATATCTTTCGTGTCGAGCGGATGGTATTAAAACGAACGTTAGAATGGTTCAGGGTTGGGAGAATTTTTGGAAAGATTTCAATGATGTTGCCGTGAATTGGGAACTTCAGGGTTTCATTCATTCTTGTTGCTTGTTCTGTTGAATTTACGATACGGCGCGTGACGTAATAATATTCGCAATCAACAATTCGAATGGTGTGTTTTATTTTATTATGGAATATCTTTATTCCAGTGAAATTAAGTAACATGAAAAAAATATATAATTGAAATGACTTTATTTCAATTGTCGCGATTAATAGATGCATTGAAATCATTTTTTACTCGTTTACTTTTATTCTTTCCTAATTTGGCCTGAATTTACTTGTCATTTCATTCAATATTTAATTTAGTCTAATTCAATTTAATATTAATTGAGTACAAGTATTACACGACTATACTCTCTATCGTTTATTGATTATACGTGTCACTTTCAACATCATTGCAACATCTTTCCGCTATTTCTGTCACAAGTAGATCGAACGAAAGGCATAGTAATCTAAGATCGTGCAAGGACAATTGCTAGAGCGCGTGCATCTTCAAAAGTATACGGGAAAAGGTGGCGAGGACAGGAGCGAGATGTTTAAAGGATTTATCTGGCTGTACGTGTCCCGATTCGTTTCTCAGACAGTTGACAAGTTCTTTTCGTGGAAACGTTTCTCGGGACGTGAAAAGTACACGGGCTGTGTCACGTACGGCTTACGTCAATGTTCAGACGAGCCTCACGGGATAATCCTCGCACCATTGTGCACGATTACAGTGCCATCCAAACAAAAAAAAGGCCTCGTAAATTAAAAATCTAAATTCGTGTAATCCCGATAAATTTATTCGATATTTTCACATCGAACTTTTCCGCCGTAAATTTTCAGGAAAAACATCATTACCCCGCACAATGCCTACAGTGGGCCGAAAAAGTATTCGTACAGTGCATTACTTTCACTTGCAACTTCGTTGTTTCGGTGTCGCCCAAAATGTTGGTGCTAAGACAATTATTCCCAAAACGGTATGCATTATTTTAAAGTGTAATAGGTGTGCTTCATATCCATGTATATTGCTTTGGGAATAATTGTCTTAACGCCAACATTTTGGGCGACACCAATGTAATGAAGTTGCAAGTGAAACTGATCCACTGTATGAACACTCGTCGGCCCTCTATATATATCTATTCCAACTCCGATTCGTCTTTCACATAGATTGTTATAAATAGTTTCAATAAATTCCTACTTCGAGGCCAATTTTTCAGACAAACCAGCTTTTTCAAATTTCAAAACGAAGTGAAAATCGCATTTACTTCAGGAACACCTTGTACGCGCGAGGCTTCGCGTGATCCGCCCAGAAGCACTCTAGCGCGACCTTGCCGATCTTAGACGTTATGGCTCGCGATAGGACACGTACACGAGTTATCGAAGCGCGATCATCTCGTCGCGGATAGGAAACGGTAACGCGAACGAGTCGGTGCGTCTCGTTATCGCGATTCACTCCTCCGCTGGTAGTCCCAGGCGTGGCAGCACCGCCAACATGGATCGATGCAACGATCGTGCCGGGGACAGGATCGATGTCCCATCGATCGTTGCGTCGATCCGGCAGGCGCCGCGCGCGATCGAGGACGAAACCGGCCGGAGGACGTGCAGAAACGCGCGAGGTAGAAAAATGACACGGCGCTCCGAAAGCTTGCGCGTCGCTCTGGCGTTCGTTGTACTCGCGATCCCCGCCGTTTCAATCGTCTCCGGGGGACGATAAGAGTGCGGGGCGACGAAAGCGTGGCGATGGTGAAAGGAAAAGAAAGGGAGACGTGTGTCCACGCGTTGTTTCGTAGCCGCGGCTTCTCGAACGAGCGAGGAGAATCGACGTAGATGCGAAAAACGAAAGGTAAGATCGCCAACGGGGAGGAGCTCTCGTGCACGCACAGAACCGTATGCCGCTGATGAGAACACAATGTACCTCGGTGCTCGAAGACGCGTTCGTAGAATTGCGTTATCGGTCGACGGAAGTGCGAAGGAGAGGTGTGGAACGAGCGTGTACGAAGGCGAGACACGTGTGTGAAACGTGCGTACGGTTCTTCGCCGTTTGTCGCGCGGAGTCCGAGCCCGAAAGAAGGGACGAATGGAAAATGGGGAAAGGTTTGTTTCTGCGTGGTCGACGGTTGAAACGCGTCAGACGGGACAGGTTGATTCCGAGGGTAATCCGATTGGATTTGTCGATGGCGTCCGGCGTGTTTCAATCCGGCGACATGTGTGCAACGTTATGATGTAACGAAGGTTAACACCGTGGCAAAGTGATCATTTGGTGACACGTTTTCACGTGCACGAATATTCCTGGATCCCGACAATGTTGATAAAGAATATAAAGAAGAAAAAAAAACAAATCGGAGAGAGAGAGACTAGTCCGTAAACAACTCTTCACCACGTTGACACGCGTTCTGATCATTATGGGTACTACGCCTTGTTTCGTGTAAAATGACGTTTTGTTTCGGTTCTTAGGCGAACGAATGCATATCATAGTTGTAAATTAACGATTTGTGAAATAAAAAGCTGCAAACTGTTTGTGTTAACAATAGGTCATTGAGCCTGATGTCTTTTTATCTATCCACACCTGCCCGTTCGTTTGTTCGTAGGATAGCTTTATATCGCTTTGCTCCTTTTAATATTCTCTTCTGCGATTGTTTGCATTGAGTTTGTTTTCTCTTTTCTATTCTGTGTTATTTCTTGTTTGTCTTTACTTTTCCTTTTACCACTTCGCGATACACGCTGATTACTTTGTTCGTCCTTATATTATTGTTTCTATACTTGACATAAACGTTTTTAACAAATATCAATATGTGTACATTATGCTGCTACTTCGATGTTCATGTTAAAGGTGATAAAATGAAGAAATAACTTGCGTACCAAGTATGCAAATATAGTTGGTAAGTTTCTTCCATTTTGAGAATATAATCTTTTATCTTTTCTCATACTGTTCAAACTGCATGCCTTTTCTTCCGATTTTATATCAATTTTTATTTGCATCTCAGTGTGTACCGACATATACGTGCTCACAATAATTACGTAACCTTCATTCGTTCACTGATATTCAAAATACAGCATCAATCAAGTAATTTAACCGATCGCAAGGCACGCAAGGAAATGTACGTTTATTTCGTTGATATATCAAATGCGAAACGAAACGCATCGAAGTTATAATTGAACGTAAATTTTCATTGCAAAAAAACAAAAAGAATAAGAATCATCGTCGCGCAAAAGAATTAAATCTCTCCTGCAAAAGATTACCACTGTACGTAAATAGATAATCGTCCCATAAATTTCGTCTCCAATAAAAGTGACCTTCCGATCCAGATAAATTGCAACAGACGACAATCTTTCAATACCTCCAATTTCGAATCTTCATTGCTATACAAAACTACCCTCGAGAAGTATTGTAACCATATAGGGGGATGTTTAAGCCGAGGCGTATCTTGATATGCAAATATTAATTTTGGCATATATGTCACACATTTCTTCCACATCTATTTCACTGTACTTGGTTGGGACCGCGGACGAATTTTTACCCCGTCGCTTCAAGCTTACGATAAATCGCAACGCCGCGTAACACGGTGCGATAAAACAAGTCGTCACTGTAAACTAGTTGCACGTTCATTAGAATCACTCGACACGCGCACAAACGGTAACGGCATTCAGTTCAATTGCGATCCCCTTCTCGCACACTCCGCGTGCACAAACGTTCTCGGTCTAATTCCAACTATCCACACGCGCGCCCCTCTGGAATCTCTGTTCCAATTTATCCGGTACTTTTATTAGAAACCAAGTCTATGGAACGCCCAGCTCGCATATTCGAATCTCGCGGAAATCCACGGCCACCCCCCGGTTCATCGACCAGCCAAAAAAAAAAAAAAAAACAAAACCCAGCAACCCCGCCCGAACACCACCTAATAGACCACGATCATTTCAGGTGTCGCTGGCCCTCGGTTTAGAGGCAGGGGGATGGGGCGCCCTGGTGGAACGATCGGGTGGCGGCAGCGGCGGAAGCGGTTCCTTGCTAGGTCACGGCGGTTTCGCCGGTCTGGCAGGATTGGCGCGTCGCTGCGGCGTCTGTCTCGCGACCTTTCCTTCCGCCTGGTTGCTCGAACGACACGCGTTGCTGCAGCACGCCGGCCAGGCGAGCGACGACAAACCGTTCACCTGCGAGCAATGCGGCCAACGATACCGCTACCGTTCCGCGTACGTGAAGCACCGGGAGCAAAACCATCGCGCCCGTCTGCCGGCGGACAAGCTGTTCACGTGCGACGTATGCGGCATGCAGTTCAGGTATCTGAAGTCGTTCAAGAAGCACCGGCTGAACCACGCGCTGGAGCGGCTGCAACGGGGCACGGAGTCCCAGAGCGGCGCGATGTCCGTGTCCGCCGCCGCCGAGCGTAGCGACCAGGTGTCCAGCACCGGTGAGCCGTCCCAGGTGGAGACCGGCAGCGACACGACGACCATACCCGGGGAGGAGGAGACCAGAGGTGGGTTCAACGAGAACGCGCGCGAGGAGAACGCGTCGGAGACGGCGAGCGTGCAGGACAACCCCGGCGATGCCGTCGAGGCGCAGATGGCCGAGCCGGCGACCGGGAACGGCGGCGGGTCCGCCGTCAGGGTCGCCACCACAGAGGTCGGCGACGCGGACGACAACGCGGTGGACGACGATCGTTCGGAGGCAACCGATCCTGTCATCACCCTGGCACGCAGCAGCCACGAGGTGGACAGGCGCGAGCGCCGTTTCGCCTGTCCGTTTTGCGGTAAGTGCGTCCGCTCCAAGGAGAACCTGAAGCTCCACGTGCGCAAGCACACCGGCGAACGGCCGTTCGTGTGTTTGTTCTGTGGACGGGCGTTTGGTGGGAAGAGCGATCTCACCAGACATCTCCGGATTCATACCGGCGAGAGGCCCTATCATTGCGAGATGTGCGGCAAATGCTTCGCCAGGGCGGACTACCTGTCCAAACACCTCACCACGCATATACACCAGCGTTAAACGGTCGGCGCGAGCGTCGCGACGCTCTCGACCCTTGGCTGCGCGGTTCCTCGTTCTGGAATTGTTTCGGGCGGGGTCAATTTTTGCTTGCGACGAACGATTCCTCTTATTCGTGGAACGCGTTTGACCCGCGGAAGCTAACCCGGTTCTGAGCGGAATCACCGTGGCGTTTCGAGACTTTCCGTTGTCACAATTTTCGGTTCGTTTCGCCAGATAACGTCCGCTCACGGCGATCGCCGCTCAACGGGCCGGCCTTCGGGGGTCGACGGCGAATTATTTGCACGCGACGACAGGGAAACGCATCTCTCTATAATTAACCGTCGCGTGCCTGCTAATCGAGCACTCTTTCCGCGAGCTAGGCGCTCGCCAAAGAAGCAAGAACACGATCACCCGAGTACGCGCAGACAAGCAAGAGAACGTCGATGCCCAAGAAGATGGCGCTTATCGAAAGCGAAGCGTGTTATTCGTCCACGAGAAACGCTCGTACCGTTCGAGCGGAACCACAGAAATTCCGTCAGACTACGCGAAGGAGCGGCGTATTTTTAGAACGTCCAGTTCGATTAGACTAATTTTCGTCGGGGGATGCATCGCGTCTTCGGATCCGTCCTTCGGGGTTCGTTGAACGGTCGACGATTCACCGCGAAATCTAAGGGCGAGGCGGAGGGATGCTCGAGGGAACGTCCGCAGGCCAAGATAGGAAGAGGAGAAAATCCATCCAGCCGTTGACCCACCGAGACGAGTCAATTACGGGGAGAACGAGGGAGGGGAAACAAAATTCTCGCGCTCTTGCACAGAGACGTGGCGCTGGCTGAGAAACGAGGGGAGAATGAAAGTCGCGGAGGAAAAATGTCCGCGTGACGCTAGTTAGGCTAATTTTGTGATAAGGATTCGTTACCAAAGAACGCGACGGCTGCGACGGCTGATTTCTGTCTGATTTTTCATTCGTTGCGTACCTTCGTCCTCGTGCTCGTTGCGCAATAGCTGTCAGCGTAATCGATGTGATTTTTTATATAGCGAGTTGCCGCAACCATCGTTCTATCGAACGCCGCGCACCCTCGGACGCATCGGGATTTCTTATTTGGATAGGAAGTCTCGCGGGAAAGGAAGTCCTGTTGGAAATATGGAAACGTTGCTTGTTGACGCGTCGGTGTTATTCCGATGGGAGAGCGCGAGGGGTGATGCCGCTCTGAGTAGATCGAGGGGTTTAAAGGTGGAATATTTTGAGGAAATTTGTAGACAATTTGTGCTTTCAGTTTCACGGGATAGACTGCGCAGAATGTTACAGTCGACGCGAGGAATATTTCTCTTCTTTTTTTATTGTGCTCACTCCGACAATCGCATCCTCATGGTCCTCATAGTCTTTATCGCCGCATTGAAGGAGATGTTACAGAGCTTCGTACAATACTGTGAAAGAATGGTGTTCTTTGGTGGTTCGAACAACGCGAAGCAGAGTTCCGAAAACAATCGCTGACGAGCCTCAGCAATTGATTTGAAAAATTGAAACTTTTAATCCCCAGCTCTGTAATGCGGTCAGCGTGTTCAACCGTGGATCACAGAGAAACAGAGAAACAATAGCGTTCGCCGTTCTTCGTGAGAAATTAATTGGCCTCTCGGTGCTGCACCCTCGACTGCGAGCATCGCGAATATCATCCGCAAGAACCTATGCCTTGCATCCGCGCGTTTGCTGTCTTTGCAACGAGCAGTAACGCGATGCTCGCATGAACAGAAACGACCTGGCAAACAACGAAAATCACAAGAGCGAATGTAAGCAAGCGCAGCAAAAAAGATAATATCAAAACGATTTTCACGGCTCAACTAAAATACCTAAGCAAGAACGGCCTACGTGCTGAAGCAATGGTTTGTCTCGCAAGACACAAATTCAAACCGACCGTAACGACGGCCAGCAAAAGATTAACCAAATCGCGCCATCAGAATAATTATCATAATATACATCTCGCACGACGGGCGAGCGAAACTTCAAGGGACACCCATTCTACGTCTGATATCTCTCAGTTGCAAGCCCAATTCGGAGCCGAGCGGTACAGTATGCATAGACTTCCAGTCCAAATAAAGCAGCGACGCGTCCGACACTTTGGTATCGAGCGAAGGATAGGCGCGAATCACGCCAGGTTCTCCGGGAAGCGTTGCCGGTGCCTTGGAAAAATCCAGTCGTGTATCCTTTCGAAACCCAGCGACTTAGCAATAAAACTTGTGTGCGCGAGTGTGTGTGTGCGAGTGTGTGTGTGCGAGCGTGTGCGCGTGTTTTTCGTTTGCAGCCGTCACGCAGCATTGTTGCACCGTCTCAATGGTCCCTCCAACCTCTTCTTATGTTAGCCACTATCCATTCTACTGTCTGCGTGTATATATATACATACATACATATGTCCCCGATAGGTGTACGCATATATATATATGTACATAAATGCATATACATACATGCATGCATACGTCGATAAAGATAGATCGTCCAGTGAAAATCCATGCGCGAGCGCAGAACGAGAGTGCCGGCTCATTCTCTGGGGACTGGTCTCGCAAGCAGGTGTGTCGTTTGCTCGTCGAGAATTCGAGGATTTCGCACGGCGAGCCAAAGAAATCCCCGACTGTTGGTCCTCGAGGATCATCGGGGATGCACCATTCGTCCCGTTGCCCATTGGACGTCGATCGCGAGGATTCGACCGGCAACTTGTCCGTTGGTGCCTGAATCGAGGTTCGCGAACGAGCTGGCTCCCGTCGACGATTCGACTGTTCGGCGAGCTGTTGGCTATTCGTCGGCGAGCGAGGGAGACGGATCCGTGAATGAGCGTCGGGGATGGACGCGTTGCGTTCAGCCGATGATGGGAAGGAAGATCGATCACCTGGACAGACGGCGAATTATTCGGCGCGTTATTCCGTCTTCTAAAATAGACATTAAATTAAGGATAAGTAATGAGATCTACAGCGATCGTTGTTGCAGAACGTGCCGTCCCAGTGCCAAGTCTCGTTTACTTTTCGTGAAAGTTATCGCACAGCCTGCGCCGAGCCTTCGTCGTCCGGGTGATCGATGGATCATTGGGGAGCGGGCGCCGGGCGCGTCCCGCGGTTGAGGATCGACGGTGGGGGCCGTTCGGTTCGCGAACGATTTGGTAACGATGCGGTTTCGTTTGCGACTACATTTACCGTCCGGATCGTGGGGGCATGATCGTGAAGGTTTCGTAAACAGATGGTTCTTCTATATTTTATTCTTGTACACAACTCGCCTCGTTTTAACGAACGCTGTGATTTCGTGATCGTTGCTCAAACCTGAAACCGTGTGCGGCTACGACTTGGGTATCGTTGTTAGCATTTTGCATTCGATTAACTGTTGCGTTGTACAGCCCGCGGGGGGGGGGGGGGGTGAAACTCGTTGTTTCTGAATTGTGAACGAACGATTTATGTATTCGCTATTGCTAACGAATTTTACTAACTAAACGCTTTCTTCGGTATGTAATACTACTTGGGAAACATTAATACTCTTGAATCTCTAATAAGCTTTAACGAAAAATCTTCGCCACTTTGTATGATTGTGAAAGTGGAGTCAAATAGATAACAAATGTGAGGGATATTTATAATATATATATATATATATATTAATCATTTTATAATTCAGAAACAATTAGTCCTCCACTTCGTGCCACAGTTTTAAACTAATTATTATTCGTTTCTCGATTTATTCGGTGCAAATCTTTCGGATGGAATGATCGAAGATTTGCGCCGCAAAGGGAAAGCATTTCCAATAGAAATTGACGATTCTCAATGCAAAGTGCTAGTCGTTCCCAGATCGACCGCGGTTTCGTACCAAGTTCAAGTCGATCTTTCACCCGCATGAATTCCACGACGCGGCAAACTTTTGCGCCGAACTCCGCGGCATCCGGGAACACGCGGTTACGTCGTGCAAATCGTTTCCCGAGCGAAATAGAAAAGACTGCACCGAATACCAAAGGGGACGCCGGCGAACTCGAGCGAGGAGAAGAATGATCGCGGATCGACGGGGCCTATTCCTTGCGAGACCAGTCGACCGATTTCCGTCAGAACGAACGTTTAGTCCTTTTAGCTAGTTATTTGCAATGCACTTGCTGCTGTGCGTATGCGTATTCGTGGAACGAGGCGGAATAAAGAAAAACGGTGCTATCTAAGGGAATAGGGGTTGATCGCGGACCGACAGCCAGAAACGACGATGAAATAGAACCGCCCGATGGACGAGGGATCACGGTGCCAAAGATGAAGACTATAAATAATGTGCGCTTGCCGCGAGGAGAGCTCGTGCGCGCGCCACGATATTATAGAAGCGGGTAGAGCCGATCTACACCATAGAAATACGAAAAGGATTTTCCCCGACGAGCCTCGTTACCCTTTCGAACGGGACGGTCCGGTTCCGCGATACACCAGTCTAGCCGATAAATTACGTTTACTATTATTAATCGAAGCGATTAAGGGCGCAGGTACTGCGAAGTGAATGACAACGTCCGTCCGCGGACGATCGCGGTCGAGTATTGTCGTTTGACCACGCCGATTAACCACGAAACGTGTGGAAGCAACGGGTGGGGATCTGCGAGTGGAGGAGCAGGAGTAAAATAAATAGAGAACATGTCCAACGAATGTCAACGAGTTTCAAAACAAGCAAACACAAAATTTAAAGAAAAGAAAAAACGAACAAAAAAAGAAACGAAGAGAAATGAATGCTGTGCGCGCGTAGGAAAATAAAGGAGGAAGGAGACGCCAGTAGGGGAAACGAAGGGTTAACGAACGTAGGGAGAAAAGGGAGAACGAAGAGAAGGAGGAGGAAGCGCGAACAGAAGACGCAAACACGGCGAGACTTTTAATTTGCGCTGGTTTGACCGCACTGTGCGTCCTCGAAACGTTGGCCGGCGTTGGGCCGCGTTTCGCGTACGTCCTCGCGCGTGATTAACGCGATCCAAGGATTAAGGAAAATAGTTCCATGACGCCTGATGCCTATGTTAGCTTTTATACAGGCGGCCACGTCCGCCCGCTGCCGCTCCATTTCCACTGTACGCCAGATTTACTGCGCTATGGACGGCCGAGGGAAGCTGCAAATCGTTCTGTCACCGAAAGACCGACTGTGCTTGACGTTTCCTGCTCCAGCGTGTACGCTCGAGCGTGCCTCGGGGTTCGTTCTCCGTTTCGGAGAAACGACCCTTTTCATACGTGATCGCGATCCTTACGTTACCCTCGTTATCTTGTGCTGTGTTGTTTTTTTTTTTTTTTTAGTTTGTTAGCAATCAATTGGCGGAACGTTCATTGAGACAGCCGATTCAATTGCAGAGGTAACGGTTACTTAAATTTGAATTTTTAATGGATACTTTAAGAATGGTGTTACGCGAGTTGTCGATGTATGCGCAGGTAATTTGCATGCATGACGAATGTTACGATTTTCGTTTTATTGGGGTTTGATAGGGGGACGATTTAGGAGGCAGTGTTTTTTGCAGAATTCTGTCCTTTTATTGTATCTGTGATATCGGTGATTTGGCGAAGGTGCGTACTTGCAAATGTATTTGCAAAGATATTCAGGTATCGGTTATCACGAATTTGATTATTAAATTTTTGTATTGTACGATACTTCGTGAATAATTAGCGTAGTGATTGTTCACAGTGGACAGATATAGGGGATCGCGTTTAGTGAGTGTGCAATTTGTTATCGTTGCTGGGAAATTTATTTACCTGCCATGCGAATTGCGATATTTATTCATTGATTATTACCGCGTAGCGTAGAATCGTATAGCACAGTTTGAAAGAGTGTAATGTAGAGGGACTTATACATAAAATTCCTACACTTACTTTCTAATGTATTTGTATAGAGTTACGTGAGAAAGTAGTAACACGAATAGTAAGTTGAAGTCAACGAATCGAATTCTGTTATTTGTTAGGAAAGGTAAGGAGAGGCGTTTAACAAATGCAATCATTTCGAACAGTTCCTTCATTTAATTATTAAGCTGCGCCCTTTGTGATGAAGAGGATATTTTTTAATCTGTGATACCGCTATTTTAAATAAAGGAGAAATATTTTCTTGAAAGTCGATAGAATGAATAGGTTCTCGATTCGAAACTTTTGCTCGAATGACAAAGCTAACGATGGTTGTAACGGAATAATATTCAACGAAATATATGTATTCTTTAATCTGTGATACTAACATTTTAAATGACAAAGGGGCTATTTATTTAGCGTACTGGAATCCTTCGATTGGAACGACGAATGAATATTTAGATGCTTTTAGTCGTGAAGCTTCAGAAATGGGTTTTATGTCCATTCGCGTTGCTTTTGCTCTCTTTTCACAACCCGCTATTGTGTCGGCAAATATTTAGACAGCTAGAAATTGATACGAAAATTACATTTAGTAATAATAATGGGAATAAATAAAAGCTCACGGTACGTCAAATGTGCTACGGTAGCGGGGCAAATGTCGTGCGATAAAATAAATATTTTATCGGCACGTTTTTAGCTGTTTCAATATTGTAAAACGAGTGTTAACATTTTCGCGGTATAATTGCAACAATACCAGTCGATATAAATGATTTATGAACTTGGTATTAATTGACGATAGTGCCAAATGTTGTGATGAGGTAGAATATTGTTAGACAAATGATAATAGTATCATTGATTTATGCAGATACGTGTAAAATGGCAGAAAGTTGGATTGTCTTGGTTGATTAACAAGATACATTATTGAGCATGTCACGGCACGAAACAAAATTGACAACGAATTCTAACTATTTACTTCCGCTTGTACACTAATTACATTCGTTTCTTTCGATGATTAATCGTTCCTAGAAAAATCTCATTTCCTAAGAACAGCTCCGTAATATATATATTTCGCGATTACTTTTAACAAACGTTGCGTGATAATCGAATCTACTTCAAAAACTGACTAATCGTTCTCGTGGAGTATCAGTTTATACGAATATTATTCTGACGAACATTTTACGACATACAACGTTTTGCAGAATACAGTGATAATATAATATAAGAACTGCTGCCACTTGTGATACTGAAATACCGTCTTAAATTTTAGATAGTTTTCATTATCAACACTTTAAGTGAACAGTTTCGTTTACTATGATTATGCGATAGATAGTGTTATAGAGCACAAGAATAAAGGGACTGTAGACGAATTTTCCTAAAAATCTGAATCTGCATCCTTGAAAGTAATTCTCCATCCAAAGCACCAGCTCACTATCTGCTTACACAGTTAATACAACAATTGATATTAACAAGTGTTCCATAAAGAATATAGATATCCACGAAATATATAAATTCTGCAGAAATTTTGTATTGGTACTTCGACTGGTCTTATTAAATATTTAGCTAACGACATTCAATTATTTATTTCTAATTATGTGTGCTCGATGTGTGATTTAAATTGGCCTGCAAGGTTTAAAGGGATGAGAAAGGAAATTCGTACTCGATCGCGGTGTGTTTCTGTCGAGTGAATCGATAGCCGAAACTAGTCCTCTGACTGAGGGAAATCAAAGGGCGAAAGTCAGCTCGCACTCTTCCAATTTGCCAAATCATAGAGTTAAAATCGCCAACGGTGCTCTCTCGAGCTCGCCACCGTCCGTATCCTGAAAGCAATTTTTTTTCACCAGTCCACTCGACCCAGAAAACAAAAACCCACAAAGATTCTTCCGATAACTTTTCTATGGCGACGCGACGAAACCTTCATATTTTGGAGAAATACGTGCGTCCCGTAGAATCGTGGGTCTAACATATATGATAGTTGCCAAACAGGAACGAAGAGACATACTGGCATGATTTTTTTAAATTCAGAATTCTTTATTCGTATGTGCGACGAATTAATTTTTTTTCAAATTTTTCTGCAAGGAAAATAGACGAATTAAGTTACGAACGTTTAGTGATTCGATATTTTATCGCGATTACAATATTATTTTAGCATAATTTTTGTATGTACGATTGCGTTGAAGTTTTGTACTTGTAATGAAAATGTGACATACAATGCAGATAGATTTTTCGAATCTCTCCAAAATATAATGATATTGATAACTTGATAACTAAATAGAGACTCAACAAAATTTGCCCTACTAAATAGTCGATTCATATTTCCCTCATTATTTCAAATTTCTGTAACAAATTCCTTTCATCCATATATTTTCCCAATACGCATCGTAACAATCAATCAATAAATCAATCGTTAGCAGAATCTCTAGCCTAAAATAATTCCACTGGATTGAACATATTCGCACTTCAATAATTTCTATAAAAAAAAAAAAAAGAAGAGAAATGGTAGCTGCATCCTATTCTACGAAAATTGATCGCGAGTCCAAGGTTTGACGTCCCGTCGAGCCAAAATTTCCGCGAATGGAAACAAAAATAGCCACTCAACGCACTCCATTGTGAAACGCCATCAATCTTCCTTCGACATTGTTGAATATCGGAGTAGAATATCTCGGTCACTTGAATTTACCAGGCCAAAGGGGAACCATGAATATCCATCGTCCTCCGTAGAGAACAAACACAGGCCGCATAATTCTGTTCCGCCTTCAAACAAAAACCTATGACTACATAGTAGCCATAATATCATTACACCTACATCAACCTGTACCGTGAATAGAAATTTTTCCAAACGTCGTCCTATATCCTCGCGATTTCTACTTCGCCCCCAATATCGTTGAACGACCCGCGTTTGATCCTTGAATTCTTATCGTTTTTAATCAGCAATAATCGTTTCACGATTCTTCCATTTCCACGTGCTTGAACCACTAAAACTATTCCAAACGGAGACCGCACAGCTGTCCCTCGGCGTGAAGAGAAAACTCGCCAAACCTTCAGTGCCAACCAAAAACGTTCGATCGTTCGATCCCAATAAATTCTATACGGCCCGGAATTTCACTTCCATCCACGCGAGTTTCGAAAAACCGACGGAAAATTAAACACCTCGACCAGAAAGATCCCGCCCCGTTCCATACACGAATTCCATCTCTCCACTCGTCGAAACCACGAAAACCTATCGTCCTTCGATCCCTCGCGATCTTCCCGTCGCCGAGGCAGGAACGTACGAGTGGGGTCACGTCGATAACGAGAAATAATGCATCGGGTACCCGTTTTAAGTTCGCCCGAACTTACGGCTCGGTTTCCAGGAATCAATTAATTGTGACACGGCGTGCATACGTGTGCATACAGTGACACGGGTGAAGGGGCAGAGATCGAGAGACACAGAGAGAAAGAGAGAGAGAATGATAGAGCGACGGCAGGTAGTTGAAGTGAAACGAAACAGAGAGAAAGAGCACGACAGAGGGAGAGCGAGTGACTTCGCATCACGTTACGTCGCGTGATAGCCAGCCGTCTTTCAATCGAAGTCGGTAAAACGTACCTCCGAAATGTGCACGGCATAATATATTCAACGCGATTGTGTGTCCCGGCACAAAAGGGTTCGCGAGCAGAACGGGGTATGGGTTTTCCCGGGGCGACCTCGGCACGGTTCTCCAGCCGGAGTAGGGGCAAGCCAGCTTTTCCGTCGTATCTATGCACGTCCACCAACGAATATATCCGGGTGATATTCTTTTATAGTTTACCCACGTGTGATATTTATATTTACGGATATATTTATGCCGCGCGATCCGTCTGTTTCATGGCCTATAAGAGAACAATTGGGAAGGGGGTAGGTGTAGTTGAGAGCTGAGAAGAGGGTGCGAGTCGAACGGTGCTGGAGAATCGGGCACCGAGTGTCCAGCGTTGTCAGACAGACATATTTGCGGTACGTCTGTTGCGAGGTCGAGGGTTGCATCGAGTTTTCTCCCATTTCGTTACGTTTCACTCGATTTTTCGTTAATTACGGTACACTGTGGGCCGAGCGTGAAGTAAGATACGCGGAGCTTTTTCTCAACGCGCAACTTATTAATAATTCGCCGTCCCGTTAATGCCGAGACACATTGGGATTTATGAGGGATGTTTCATTTACGTCTTCGACTGAACGTATTAAATGGCCACACCAAATTGCACCGTTATTTAAATTAATTTTACTCCGGCTACTATTGAGAAGTTCATTCTGACAGGAATGTTACGATTACCCTTATTTCTTTTTCACGTTAAACATTCTGACGTCAGCTAGAAATTCTGCGGTTCCATTTCTTCATCGACGTGTTTGATAAACGATAACGTTGCCCGGGTCTGAAGTTCTTTTCGCAATCGTGTCTCACGGAGGCCGATCGATGTTGCGAATTCAAACATTTATTTATTCAGGAAGGCTTAGCGCCGCCTGGCGTCACACGTTACGGCATTCTGACGAGATGTACAGCGAGCGTACGTGTTAATGTTTGTGTCGCATTAAGTAGCGGTGTCGATAATTAACATGGTCGCCGCGGTGCACATCATTGATGATGCATTATTGGCTTTTCGTGTACACACAGCCCGCTGTCAGTACACTGTACAACGTGACGTTGCACGCGCAGACGGTTCTTACTTCTTACCGCGGGGAGCACGTTCCATTAAAATTGTTAACTGCGGAGTGTTGCATTGAGAATGAATGAAAATACCCTTCTCCTTCGAGAACTTTGTTTGTTCTCGCGCGAGGCATTATTTTTTTATGAATGTGCAAATTTCGTTCGAACAAAGCCGCAGAATTAAATTGACCCCTTCCGAGAATAATACAGAATTTCCATATTTATTTAAAATTCTGTTTTAATATTAAAAACTGAGGGGCAGGGAAGGTACGATCCACGTTTGCTACATTCATTTCTCGTCTCTCGTGTGTCCGCTTGAATCATTTTTAAATTCAACTCAATTATGCTTATCCATTGAACCACAAGAAATTGTTAAGAAATTTTTCGTAGATCCCACAATTTGAATAAACAGATTGAGCACGTAAGCTTTGATCGCGCGAATTAACGAACAAAACGGAACGATTCAGTATTCCAGGCAGTTGAGGCGGACCAATAGATGATTATGTTCGAAACGATCTGAAACAAGAAAAATATTCCGAGTCTCACGCGTTATTTAAACGTAGCACAGAACTGCGCCAATGGCCAGGCGTTATGGAATGGATTGGGCATTTTACACAACGTTTAAAAAATGATAGCTACCTATGCAACACCAAGTAATATATATATATATATATATATATAAATATATATATATACAAATTCTAATATATATATAAATATATATATATGATGATGATAATATTATATATATATAAAAATATATTTAATGAATGTTCCTATATTTATACTATAAGTACATAATAAGTGTATTATATTGATATTCGATGGCGATTTCAGGTTTTTACCAAGCAACAACAAAAATTAAATGTCTGTTTAGATAGTAGCCGGTACTATCGGATTAATTTAAACGAATCGGAAGAGAGTGTGAGAAGGGGAGATAGATGAGAGATAGAACGGATGGGAATGGAACAAGAAAAGGAAAATAGATGGAGAATGATCGCGACAAAAGGATAGCAAAAGGTAGACGAGAAAATAAGAGCAAAAGGTGGGAGAGAGAGAGAGAAATAAATAAAAAAAACTCAACGCGCAACGAGTTTCCGTGATTCCGAAAGACGATCATGTAATGTTGATGGGAAACGAAATTAGAGGAAGAATGTTTGATGCGGTTTTGCGTGTGTTGGTGACGAGGCGAGGGTCTTCCTATACTGACTGAACGATCAGATGTGATATATGCATAAGGATTAATTAATAATTATTTACTCCAATCGTACATATATAAATATATGTAATTAATATTATTAATATGGTTATGATATACAAACATTATATCTATATATTGTGTATAGGTAGATAGGAACATATACAATGTTTTTAACTGGTTTATCTATGTTCCGAGGATATATGCTAGGTGTATTTAGGTAGAATGTTGTAAGAAGGTCTCTCGCCGTTAATGTTTAATCGATAGAGACCAAGCGAATGATTACAGTCAGCGACGAAAGAAACCCTCGTGACGAAAATACCATGAAAATTCAGACTTTCCATCGCCGATTCGACTTCTTGTTAATCGTATACCTGGCAATACTTTAACGTGAGGTAAAGGACGAGGGCGTCGAAAGCGATTTCATTCGTGATCTGACCATGAATCACTCGACAAAAGAAGGCGACCCATTTAGAAATTATTTTTATTGCAGAAGTATAGAAAACAGAATATAGCTCACAGATATGCTTATACATTTTCTACAGGCTACTTAGACATTGCCATGCCAGATCTTCGAACGTCCAACAAGAATTTATAAAAAGTAACATTACCAATCCACGGTCCGTCGGTCGGTCGACTAAAAATTGCCTTTGATTCTTTAATAATAAAATAAAAAAAAAAAACAGACACTTTCCTTCTAGTTCGAGAAGCAATTATCGTAAAAAGTTCGGGAACACTGTGCTCGTGTTTGCAAGTTCCGCCAATTTTTCGTCCACAACCGAGTACCACAAGTGTACGAAACGAGGTTCCCGTTGCAAATCAACGGCTACCACGATGGAAAATCGGCGTGCACTATTATTCGTGACGGGGCTCTCTTTGTCGCGAGAAGCACGACGAACCGTGCCGGGTTCACAGAAAGAAGAAAGAAGCAGAAACAATTGGGGAGTGTTTCGAGTTTATGCGTTCCGTGCAATAACAGTTTGCTCAATCCTCGGTGTCCGTCGGTCCGTCCGTACGGAACGACTACTCGTAGGTTTAAAACGAAACATACATTACACGACACAGACACACGTACACCCCTGCACACGTAGCTGCACACTGTCGGTGTACACGCGTGTACACGCACAGCCTACCCGCATCTAGACACACACACACACACACACACACCGTGCGCGTGTAATTCGTGTATAGAGTACAGCAGAAGTAGTATATAGGTCGACTCGTTAACGTAGCCAGACAATTTTCGAACGTAATAGCCGGAAACGGAAACTTTAATCTCCTATTTCAAACCTTCCTTCCAATCTCTCGATGTCTTTTGGTGTCTATTCTAAAGAGATTTATGCGAACAAATATTATATATATATATAATATATGTATGTATTATATACATATATAAATATGAACATAAATATAAATGTAAAAATTAACGAAAAAAATCGTAACACGAACGACTTCAGCGTTTAGCTTCGTCCGTGTAATAGTATGTACGATGTCACGGGGCAACTCGCATGCACGAAGAAGAATAGAAAAGGGACGGGAAAAAAATGACGTTGAAAAGATACCTGGGAATCAGTTCGCACGGAGTGGTGGCAAAATGTGACACGTCCACGCTCTAACGGGGTAAACGCGTGCGTGCACCAATCTTCCGTTAGATCTTTCGTCCTTCTACCTGTGCCAAATTTCTGTTCTCCTTTTCTTTGTTCCGGCGGCATTGAAATTTCGTCGACGCGGATAGGGACGTTCTCGTCCGTCCGACGAAAACGGAAGCGTTGCGCGACGCGTCGCGCGACTCCTGTACTATTTCGGCAAAATGAATCGTACGTGTGCCTCCTAGACCTTTTCCTAATCGTCTCTCGACTTCTCGTTCTCCTAGCAATAATGGTAACTATGTACACGGAATGATCGTACCCTCGCTGTTTCACGCTCAAATATCTCGGTCCGCGTGTCCGTCGCTTTGCCGTCTAATTTTGCTGAAATAGAGATCGCTCGAGTACCCGTAGGAAAGGAACGAAGAAACGAAGAAGATTTGTCACAGGGTGATGCATTGGAAAGAGAGCAAGGCAGCGCAAAGCGGGCGAAACGAAGAGGGATTTTACCCCGTTGGTGAAATTCATCGGCGATCCCGCAGAGATATTTGCTCGCGTTTCACCCTTCATCCTAACAATCCACCCCTTCCTTTGGAGAAAAAGAAACTCACCCTTTGTATCGAAGCTTTAAACGAAAGTCGATTTCTCAATCACACTTAGCCGATTTGTGAGAATATTTGCAAAGTAATACACAACAGAAAGAAATTAATAAATAAATAAAACGCATACACACATAACACATACACACACATACGCCAACATTTTGTGACCGTACTATGGTAATTGTTTGTCGTACCTACTGTTAGATACTAACGATGATTGTAACGTAATAATTAGCGTAATTGACGAATTGAGAGGCGGCCGTGCGCCACGGCCTTCCGCAGGAAGTATAGAATTGGACGAAACGTGGCGCACGTGGCCAAGCCGCCCCCCACGTGGATGTTAGAGATATTTTTCAACTTGTACTAAATGTGATAAACCGATGAATTGACAATGAGCAATCTAACTGTAATATATATATAAACACTATATTATATATATTATAAATATATATATATTATATTATAAATACGTGTCTGTCGTCAAGCCGTGAATAGGTTTTACCGTAATTAGTTACATGTTAGCTTAATTAATTAATTGATTGTACGCGTGTCGAGCGAGCGAACCAATCGTCGCGTAACGTTCGATTTCTTCGTGCGCGTGCGAAGCAAGAGGCTTAAACGGAAGAAAAGGAAAAACGCGAAGGAGAGAAAAGAAATGGTGGTAAAGGGAGTGAAATAAATGTGGGATAATTGAAAACGAAACGGAACGAACGGGGAAACAGCGGCGATGGTATCCCAGCACCGTCTTGAAATCTGTCCACGAATTTCTCCATAGACGTCGGGCGCATGTATTCCTGCCGTGTCAAGATTCGAGCCACGCTCGCTTCTCGATTAATCGATTAATTGTTTATTTAATTAATCCGGGAGCTCGGCGGAACGGGCTGGACAGTTTGCATCCGTCCAATTGGCACATCGTCGGTGCTAAAAGTCCACTTTTCCCTCTTCCTTGTTTTATATTTATTGGAACGATCGATGCCATATCTCTTTCGTATCGAAATGACTGCCAGTCATAATTATCTGTTTTCGCTTGAACTGAAAATTTTATTAGGATGTGCTGGATATTATGATATAATGCCCCATAGTTTCCCTTTTTAAACGGAAACGTCCGGCAATGCTAACAAATTATTCACCACAATGCAAATAATAAATATATTGTCTGAACAAAATACAATATAAAAAAAGATCAGGCCAGTGTTTAACAATTGCCTTTCAAAAGCGATTGTTTCTTGTACCATGTACCGTACCCTCGAACTTGCGCATCGTGAACGACAACTCGAATCCCGTATAAGCAATTAGAGAAAGAGAAAAAAGGGAAAATGATTGCGCGTTTTTTCCTCGCGCCATTTCTTGCTAAGGCGTCAAAACTGTCGACAGGATGCCAGCAGCCCGTTCACGGGAACCGCGTTCGATATATTACGTATGTATAAATAGCCGTTTGTACAAAGCTGCGAGTCTCATCTGAATTCGATCCCATCGACCGCGAGATCATCGATCATCATAGATCGGCGATCGATCGATCGAACCGGCCCGACCAAGCTGACGGAACGACGGCTACGAAGCGGTGTGTAAAATTTAATTCTAGCGTTCCATGAGCCGCCAGTCACGGCGCCCCACGTCAATGGCACGCTTTAAAAAGAAAGAAGATAAAAAAAAGAGTACGGTGGAAAAAAAAATGGGAGTGAAAAGTAGGTACTGTGTAAAGAGGGAGAGGAAAAAAAAAAAAGAAGAACTAATAATACACTATTACCGGTACATTATTATATACATTGTAACCAATTGTTGTCTACGATATAATGTTATTTTTCTAATTCATATTCAATTGTTATCGTTGAGAGCGAGAGGGAGAGAGAGGGTGAGAGATAGCGTGAAAGAGACAAACACGAGGGCACACGAACATTTTTAGGGAAAAACAGAGGGAAAGATAAAGAGAGAGGAAGAACTTAACAGGCGATCGCTCAAGCACTATTCTTCATTTCTTTCAATATTTACACACGATGGAACTTTCAACATGTCCGACCTTCCTTTCGGTCGTTCGTTTGCTGCACGATCGCGAGTTTTAGTCCACCTTTTGATTCAGTCCGTTCCTGGTGTTCCTTTATTTCGTCCCCCCTTAAAATCACTCGGCACAGTTGCTGAATGTTTTAGCCGTTCTATGGCCCTTCGTTGGCCAGTTAGAAATCATCGTTTGCTTTTTATGGCCATTGGTACGTTTGAATTGTCAAATAGATTCGGAATAGGAATCTTTGCAGATTTAAAAAATGCGATAGTAACTTGACTGGTCACTGAAAATATTGTAGGCTTTCTCGGAACTATCCAACAATTTATTATTCGCTGTTAGTTGGAGCAGCGAAAGTTTCTCTTTTAAATGTTCTCATTTCTACTTTCAATAAATGTTGCATCTAACAGAATTTATACAGAAAATAACTCGCTTCATTATTGAGAATAATTTAATGAGACTTTATTCTCAAGTACTGTTTTCTATGTAGTTCGTTATAAGAACACAACGAATTAATGGATAATAAAAGTGGTGTTAACATCAATCTATTAGAAATACGTCAAGCTAAAACAATCGATCGTGATTTCATTGAAAAAGTTGTCAAATTGAACTCCGATTAAGTTGAAAAATATTAGTATCGACATCGATCGGTCAACAAATTTGATTTAATATTCTCTGATTCCATACTGTATTTAAACAAACATCTGAATTTATCATTAAATACACCACGGTATAGATTACTACACGCGCATACGTAGATTCAAGTAGTAAACTTGAGGATAAACGCCGAAACCTTTCGGCCGTCTGACCAATCATTGATACTACTACTGGCCACTAGCACCTTCCAACGATGTATCAGAAACAAGCTCGCATAACTTACGCTCCATCTATTTCGCTCGCAATTACTCCAATTGTAATGCAATATTCCACCATCTAATGTTCCCTTTTTTACTATTTTCCCTTCGTTCAAACGGAAAATATTCGTGAAACGAAAAATAGAAAGAGTTGTACGGCATAGCGGTGACTTTGGTAGAGAACATTTCGTGCAGTATGAACAACGATCGATGAATCGATGGCACCTTCATACCCTTCTCCTCCCCTGAACCCCTCCCCCAGGCCCTGAGCTTTCGTAGACGAATGATGCGAGGTGAAACGAAAGAGAAAAAAAACCAGTAGCGACGCGTAATTAGCAAAACCACGCTAATGTCGGACGGCGCGCTGGTCTGTGATAAAACAAAACAAAAAAAAAACATGAAAAAAAAAGAAAAAAATGTGAAAAAAAAGATACAAAAAAGTCGCGGGCGCGTATTGTATTTTTTGTAAGGCTCGTTCGTGCCAGATTTGTGATAGCCAAGTCCGCGGCATCCTCGATTAAATGGACGATGAAGATGGGCCGGCGTGCCACCGGCGCGACGCGAGGGAAACGAAATGTCGATTAGACGAAGCGTTGGATGAAAGATAGACGAGGGATCGCTTGAGTTCTTTTGCACCGTGACGATTTTCGTTCGTTGTACGTCGTTCGAACTGTGATCCAGCGATTTTACCGTCGAAGGTTTGCTCAAATATGAACGTTCGTTTAGGTGGATATTTTTGTTATCTCGATTTCTGTTTATACGAACGGCGTTCTATGTACAGTTTGCTCTGTATCACGAAGGATGGAAACATTTTTCGGTTCATATTGTATTTTTCTCTATTGGAATTTTGAATATTTTGAGTTCGCAATTCTATCAGTCTAACTTTGGAGAACTAAGGAGAACCATTGAAAAGTAACAGCAATACGGGACATTGTAAACTGTTTTTGTCGCAACAATTAGTCTCTGCAAATTCTTTTAAAATTATCCCTTTTGTAAAAGACACCTTTCCCGATCTTCCTTAATCAACGTTTAATTACCTCGCGAATGTAAAGTCGAAAGGAAAGGTACTATCAAAGGGTCGCGAATGTACTAAAGCATACCTGTAACGGGGAAGAACGAAACCCAATAGAAAAAGGGGATAGGAAATCGTCACGGAGGAAACAAATCGACACACCAATTTTCAGTCCGAGTCAGAGACAAACTGGCATGCGGGGAAGTCTAAGTTTTAATAATTGTAAGCAGCATGCCCCGTTTCGCGTTACTTTTAAAAAGCCACGGGGAACGATATTAAAGTGCGTGTGCGTGTGCGTGTGCGTGCATGTGTGCGTGAAATTGTGTATTGTTGTTGAATCCTGATATTCGCGATGCCAAAGGTGTAAGTCATGTAATAAAGTTGTGGCTAAAGAATTATGGTAACGTCAATGATAACGATGAGCGACGGTGATAATCGTTATTGCTATCTTGTAACGTTTAATGTATATTAGTGTCGTGCAAAAAAAAAAAAAAAAAAATGAGCGGCTGAGCTCCTCGGTGTTGTGGGTATACATACTCGTTCCTAGCAACTCGTATGACAATTACTACTCGATACACTACTCATAACATTGCATTGATCTACTTTACTCTACGTACTTCAAAGATAAATAAATACATTCTGTCCAATCTCAATATTAGTTGTACTGAATTCTCCTTTCATGAACACCACGTGCATACAAATGAAATTCGACGTTGTTCTTTATTTCTTCCTGTCCTTCTTTTAATTCGCGGTGAAAGCTGAACAGGTGATTGTATTAAATAAATTCAGAAGGGTGTGAGACAGTTTTATTGCCAGCACTATAGGTGAACTATGTGACAGCATTAAACATAGCGTTGTTGATTACGGTGTAGCATATCAAGAATATGTAGAAAGAAGTATCTTTTTCAAGCTACATTATACTGTTACCAATGATTTGAGGTAACAAAGTGTTTATATAAAAATTCTCATTTAACCGAAACCTAAGTACTTCTTATTTTCGCATTTGCCAAATTTAAATGGACCACACTTTACGTGTATAATGGAAAAGTGGAAAGTGACACCAAGGTGAAATAAATAATAATGAAATAAAAACAATCGACGCAAAAGAAGCAATCACTTTATTACTTTCTCAACGATTTCATACAAGTTTCAGTTACATTCCGTACATTTTACAATTTTACGTTTCGTACTGTGCACTTTCAACATACCCGCCGATATCCCACGATACATCAAAACTATTGCTACCCTTGTCAATATTCGCTTCAATATGTCATGGTACGGAGTATTTTAAATCTATTTAATCTCTGAACAAACGAATCCATTTTTATTGTACACGCACTATCCCTCACTCTGTCACGATTTCCCTCTTTCCCCCATTTCTGACCAGTTCGTTCGTCTGTATTCATCGAAACGTATATTACGCGTGTACATACAGGATTTCATGTAACATCTATCAGATACCAATCACGAATGGAAAGCTAAAGGACAGATATCATATCGATCATGATACGCCTCACGCAATATCGATTACGACTCCTTAATATATGTGACAGTTACAATAAAGATACCGCAGAATCAATGATGATTCTACTGTCAGCTTCATCTGAAATCCATGAATGTTACAGTGCTGTTGCACTTAGATTATATTTGTCATTGCCAAACAACTAAGAAACAGTGCATGTAGTATTGTTTCGCAAAATATGTGGGGTATTATTATTTCACCCGGTCCGGTCCGAATTATTAGCTTTTATTTTTCTTTACAATTTTTGTTTCTATTACGAACACTGTATCGCGATGCGTATAGAGTAATGCTTGAAAAGTTCGCAAGAACGGGCTTTGGACAGAGTTCTTGAATTCACACATTTTTTTTAAAGATTCAACTTGCTTATTCTATTGCATGTACAGGTGAATTAATAACTGCTATCAGGTAAATATTTCCGAGACTATGCAATTCAGAGGAAAGTTTATTTTTTAGAATTTGCAAGATTTTTCTATACGTAAGACTATTATCGTGATATGAATATTAGTTTTCATATTTGATATATTTTTTTAATATAGAACGATATGTTTTTGTTTCCTTAAAATGCGGTAATATATTTATTAACCCTTTCGCTATAACGATGTTAGAGTAGAATACCTATAGTCATCGTTAGTAACGACAGAGTTAAGTAACTGTAAAGTCCCAAGCGTTTGAGAGATCAATCTTAGATAGCGTGTATAGCCAGATCAAACAGCAAGTAGTTTCGGTGCCGACGTGGTCAGACACGGTACGTACTTCGACCGCGCGGTTACATTTCGCACCTCCTTACTTATTTATCGTACAAATCGTTTAAAATAATTATATTTGTAGTATGAATCTTTTGAAATAATTATATTCGTAGTTAATATTTCAACAAATATACTTATTTTCGTCGCCGTTTTACTTATACTCTTTTGAATTCCTTTACTTTGATTCTTAAGCAATATCCGATCACCCCTTTGATGTATTACGTAATTTGTATTAAAAAAAACCTTTTCCTGAGTTGCATAATTTCGAAGATATTATCGCAGCAATAGTTTCCAAACCAGCATGTACTTACATGCATGCAATGTTGGTAGTAATCCAACAGACGTGGGTGAAAGACAAGATAAACTGTATAATTTGATTATCTTAAATTGTTTCCACTCTTACAGCCAATTTCGATTAAATCTATTTAATCGAAGAGCTTATAATGTGACTCAAACTACTGCATCCCGTCACATTCTCTGTAGAAATAATTATTGATGATCGAGTGCTTTTGAGAAGTGAACTGATAAAACTGATATTTTGCAATCTGCAAAAGTGTTATATTACGAAATTGTTATGACAAACTTATCTAATAGTACTGAAACAGCCAAAGTTACTTTATACAGTTTAACCCCCGTACGGAATTCCTGTCCGTCAATCCATCACGGATAATTAAAGTAATCTTTTAGCCAAAATGACCCAATCTCACGTATTCACAGAAAACGAACGTAAAATAAGAAATACTGTTAATTGGTGGTATCAGTTCAATATCTTCAAATTTTATTAAATTTCCTACAACACAGTTCGAATATAATATTATTCTTCCTCTCGTATACAATTGTTCGAATGGTACATTAATAAATGAGAAATGAGTATTCTTGGTCTCGATTTTGAGTAGATAACTTGCCCTATTTCCGTATAAGGATTGTTACAGTTCACGCGTTGTTTCTTTCGCCTTTCCTTAATAATGAAACGATTAATGTGATAAAACGAACAATGTCGAAACACGTGTTTACAATATCTGTCGAAAACGTTCCAGTCGCAAATGCTCTCTACATACACAGTGTATGTACGAGTGACTATTTAAGAAGTATGGCTAGCTTAAAATTATGATTAAACGATCCGGTGTCTATTGTCGCAAACAGACCTTGACAATCTATCTGCCTTCATTGTACACCAATTTCCGTGAGACCAGTTACAGTGTGCAATGTTAAACGCGTGACTGTACAATAACTGTGCGTAAGTACCTCCAGTTATCTGGACCACGTTTACACACGGAAGTTTAAAGTCTTTCATTCTACATAACAACTGCTGGTGGAGATTCTATGGCATAGACGGTGCTCCAAAGTAAGTACCACATCAGATAGTCGTTAAACGAAATTCTCCTGTTACTTCGGCTTTAAACGTAAGAATTTTATGAAATACCTGTTCCCGTTTCATTCAATTTGCTTGTAACTTGCAACGCGTAATATAGGTATTATTTTATTGGAAGGTTAATATAAAAATTGTTAATATTATTATTTCTTGTGTTACGCGTTAGGAAGAATTGAAAGAAATTAAATATACATCATTTCTCATTCTCGTTTAACAACTATATACTTCACACGATACTCACTTCGCGGTACCTGTATTGAAAAAGGGGTGTCTAGAAATTCTTCGAAAAATACAATCGGCGTAATTTAGTTCTGCGATGAAACCGGAATGCTGAGAAATATTAACATATCATCGTGACTTGATTCGTGGAGCGCACGATTTTTAACATATCCTCGGGAGTTTCTGTGAGAACAATGCTGGAAGATACTTCGGAATTAATCGGAAGATTTTTAAAGAAATCTAGCAGCGTTCTGTTTTTAAACAATTTCATTACACTACACGGGAGAAATATTTGTAATAACCCTGAGCGGGTTTCATTCGATTAAAATTGTAACTAGTAATTAGGTCATATAATAATTGTTTATCATTGCACAGTTGTGTACATTCGTAGAATATTAATTAAAATTTAATGCCGGATTATGACATATGAAATTTCTGCTGCTATTGTATCCACGATATTTATTTCTGTGGAAAGGCAAACGTCGGCTATCAATATGTCAGTAATTAAAAATCATTTCAATTGTTCACGAACAAACAGAAATACAAAACAATTTCTTATTTTCAATTGAGCTTTTTAGTATCCGTTTGAGACAAATAATTGTCCCAATATAAACACTGTTCAGGAAACCATCAAGTTACCCCGTATTATATTCCTGAAAATCAACGTAATATGTACCGTAAACAATTCTTTTTATTATGGATATAATTTTGTTTCTTTTATTCGAACAACAGCCGACACTTCATATGTTTAACCCCAAGCATGCATAATAAAAAAAAATTAGCACATTATAAAATACTTAAATAAATTCGCAGGACATAGCAAATTCCCTAAAAATTAAAACAGATCGATGTCGAAAAAAAAATGAAGTCTATTATCAATTCAATTGCACACTGCAATTAAAATTGCATTCCTGATAAACTACAATTTTCGACATACGTAGAACGAAAATCCTCATAATCTATCATATCGAAGTTCCTATGCCTCAGCTATGTTTTAACTTGCTATCGAACGAAATTAATTTTTGAAAATACCATTTCAATAGCACTAATTACAATTCGATCGCATCAATTAAAGTAGATGCCGAAACGAACTCTAATAGCCAAGTTGCATTCGAAGCAAATCCCCCTTTCTCGATATTTTGTGCTATACACTCTACAGATAGAACTATCTTCGATGAACTAGTAATTGCGGCAGTGATAAGTATTGAAAATTACTATCGGTTAATAACAATCTCGTGATTCGTGGATCCCGGAGCTGTCCAACTATAACTGTGTTTCAAGGTACAATCGTTTATAGTTATCTTTCTCTGGACAATATATCTGTACATATACATACTTCTTAAAACGGTACACTTTCTCTAATATTTCCATTTCAAATTCAACAATATCTTCATTAAAATTCTATTTCGCTTTTATCGTTTAATATACAACACTTCCATTTCTGCTCTTTCCCTTTTTCCCCTCATCTTTTTTTTTTGCACCTCCGTGGACAAAAAATTTGGAAAAATCTCACGAGGTAAGAAGTTGGACAGCCTTGTACTAGATTGTAACAATCGTACGTTCTAAACTGCGAGCAGAACCATTTTTTTTATCCTTATTTTTTGTCATTTATAAAAAAATTTCTTCTCTATACGGATCAGAAATCATTGTGAATTGACTTGATATCGATGTTTATCTGCTACACAAACACTTGAACGCCCTTAACAAACTACGACAGTGTATTTTGTTTATATATATTTTCAATGCTGAAAATGTTAAATTAGAGCGTTATACGTACAATTAGCGGGATAGCAATTTAAGGGACGTCGTGTTGAAGAATTGTACGCGTGACTGTGTGACTCTCGTTCAATGCACAGTCCACTTAAAGAATATAGTATACAGATAGACGTGAATTTCTAAATAAATTGCACTGAATGTTTTGATAAAAGCTGCGCGTAAATGACTACGAATAAATGCAACGAATATGCAAACATAATGAATACAGTAGGATAATGTAACAACAAGACTTTAAGCTAGAAAGTGTTAGTACGTGATCGTCCAACACGCTCGAACGTAAATCACATTTCTGATAAAGAGTCCATTCCACAACGAATCGCGAAACCATGGGCGCAGATTCTTTCGCAGTACACAGATTTGCTGAGTAATAATTTTTAGAGAGCATTTCGTACGAATACTTAGCCTTCTACAAGTCTTTTCTACTTTACATTATATTGGCTACATATGAAAAAGGAGCCTTTGTATTTTGTTTTCTCCTGCAATGTACTATTTTTTGAACGTTTACAATAGTTGTATTTGTGTTAAATAAAAATTTCAACGTAGAATGACTCTCATGCATTTGCTCGTTCGAAGTAACTATAAATTAATGATTATGTATTTACTGCAATACATACCTTTAAAACGATATTACGATAACATATTTTGGAACGAATAATTTATATGAAGAAAGTATAAAGGAAGATCTTGGAGTGCAAATTAATAGAAAGAATAATGATATTGGTGTTCGAGTGCTCGTTGGGAGTACGTACTAACTATAGTCGAACTTTCAGCTCTTCCATTCTCTGCCGTATTCTTCGTCGCATCTCCTTATATCTGTAAGTAGAAAGAAAATAATTTATCTAGTCTTAACGAACTTTCAAACAAATATAATTTACAAATATAGATGAAACAAAAATTAAGATATGCGATATGCTTCGAAGAATCATACTTTTCTTTCAATAGGAGAATCTGACGTTCCTCTTCGTAATGATAACGTTGCAAAATACCATGACACTCTGCCAAAGAGAGATTAAGGAATTGCGCAACGTCAGAACTGATCTCCGGCGTCGACAGTTTATCCACCAAAAAGAGTCGCGTAACATTTTCATGCGGACCCAACACCACACGAACCTCCAAGGGATACTCGTCTTCCCTTAGTCTTCTTTGTTCTACAAAAAGAATAAATATCATTGCAATAAGACTGGATTAAAAGAGAAACCTATGCTTCATGAAATAATTTAACTCACCGCCATTATCACGAACCACGAACAACGCGAAATTGTCCGGCTTTGCATCGACTTTATACTTGTCCAACATGAGATTGATAACTTCTTGAGTATTTACCAAGCTCGTAATCCAAACAGACATCTGAGAACCGTGCGGCGGTGTGAAAAAGCTTGTCTCGCGGTTGTAAAAATGCCCATTAATCGAGCAACGACGCCGAAGTCGACTACGAGACTGTCGTCGACCACCGGGTCGACGTCTAATTGCAGTGGACCCATGTTTTCGTCGTAATACTACCCCGTCCAGCTGAAACGTATTAATAAAACATAGATAAGCAACCATTGAACAAATAATACATACGAAATTATAATTTGCTAAATACCTCTAATCCACTGTCAGTGGACATCGTCATGTTATCATCTTCTCTGAATTGTAGAGAATTCACGGAATCTGTATCGCTATCAGTTCGATGTCTTTGAAGGCAATCAGGTCCAGACATCGAACGATTTAAGCCTTTCTCTATCCAACTGTCGTCGGTGCTAATGGATCTATTGCTAGACATATTTTTCTCCAAGCTATCGAAATATTCCACCCTTCGAAGTGTTCCATTTCGATTCGGTGTGCCATGGTAAACGGGCGTGTCGGTGCTAGAAGAGCTGCCTAAACTATGCGTAGGTGTACTAGTTACGCTACTATCGTTGCCGCGATTAGTTTGATGATTAGGGCTGTCCGCCTCCGAATTTTCACGAGATTCAGATTTATCGAGACTGGATTGCGCTGAAAGCGGTTGTTTATCGGTACTATTTTGCGAGCTTATCGACGGTAAATTCTCGGGCATCGTTTGATATAATTTGTTTCCATCTTCGACTTTACGTTCAACCTGGATAAAAAAAAGGAACGGATAAAAATAAACGTTACATAAAAAAGAACGATTGTGCAACAAACAGCTTGTGTATAACCTGGAGGAGTTCGTCCAGTTCATCCCATTCTATGGTTTTTACATCTAGTTTCATTGGTAAAGTGAGACTTTTTAGATGATCTGGCGAAGTTGGAACGGATTTCGTTTCTGTTTCAGTATCCTGCTCGCAAGTCTCCTTCACTGAATCGGCCTCTTTTTCTTCGTCCTCTATACTCTGCTCAGAGAATTCCGGGAATATAGAAATTTGATGGAAAAACTCTTTTTTAATATAAGAATATATACAAACATCAGAAACACTTCGCCTGCACGAATTTCTGTTCCGAGCAGTAACTACCGTGCGTTGATCGTCGTCTTCTTTTAAGTGAATCACTCCGCGAACGCCCCAATAAATTCGAAGTGCTCCCTCCAGTATCAGTCTGCCATTTACCTAAGATATTAACAATTAGTAACGCCTGCATGTATCATATTTTTCTACATAAGAATATACAATAGAAACTTGTTGTACCTCGCGACTTCTTATACCGCCGCTTTTGCCTTCATAATACTGGTTGAATATTTTCAGCTTCGACTCTAAATGCGATCTAGATAATAATTTATAATAAATGAAAAATGAATTTAATAATATATGCAACATTGTGCTATTAATTGGAATACATTGTATTGAGTTATATACCTAGGTAATGATTGCCTAGCTTCCTTTTTACCAAAACTTGTATGCGATTCAACCCTTGTCCCATGACCAAATAACTGTGGTCCAAACAGAGCTCCATAGCATGGTACGTGACAATACGGAACACCTTTGTGCTACATAATAATGAATATGAGAGAAAAGTAGATAATTAATAGATGTATTAAAGATACAACAAACAATTATTTGTACAAATTGAGGACTGTATTGAAAGATCAATTGATAATTAAGATTATAATTTTACATTGACAATATTTTAAAAGAATAATTTTATACCTCTGCATGTTGGCCTGGATTTAAACGTTTACCACACTCTTCACATCGTAAACATTCTGGATGCCAATCATATCCCAATGATTGTTTGCGTTCAGCTACAAAAAATATATATATTTCATTTCTTTGCAAAAAAATAAATAAGTGTACTTGGTATGTACGTGAAAAGTGCTTTATTTTTAATACTATTGCAACATAAAGATTTTGCGCACTAATTCAGAATTCATTAATTTTTAAACAAATGAGGTTTTTTCCATAGAAACGTAGTATATTAATAATAATTCGTGAATAAAAGATTATTTATTTAAACTAGCAACTCAAATTACACGAATTAAATTAATTAATAAACGTTTATCTTTTCACACAGCATTTTTAAATATTCGTAATGCATGTTTAAAAATGTTTAAACCGCGGCAACAAACAATTGGTATTTTAATTCTAAAAACAATGTTGTATGTAAAAAATTGTATTCGATACAGAAAAATAAACGTAATTGATTTATCTGTACAAAAGCTTACGCAAATAATAAGACTTTCATACAAAATAAAACGGAATCAATTCCTTGTAATGACAGGAAACGGCACTTGTCAAAATTAGTACGCCTTTTTACTATATACGAGAATGATGACTAACCAAAGTATACTGGCTTTCCGCATTTATGGCATTTCCACATGACGGCGAATTCTTGTGATCTCCATAAAATAATAAAAAGTAATTTTTACAACGTTTTAATCCATTTTGTTTATACTATACAAATAAGCGCATTGAAAATGGCATGCAGGTTAATTAAAGATGTTACTAGTAAGGCAACCTTCGCTGAATAATGAATTGGTCCTTCATGGGTTCAAAAACGTATCAGACACTTCACCTACATTTTTTTACAGAAATCATAGAGTATAAAATAGAGAGGAAACTAGAAAAAAATAGTACACCGTTTCATTAATAAAATACGGCAGTATCCAGAAAAGCAGAAATTGGCTGATTATAATTTATATGCTGCTGTAAAGAGCTATGCAGTAATCGTTTTAAAAGGACTTTATATTTTTAATTTTAACATTTCAATACAATGTATATGAAACTAATTTTGTATAGCATTGACATAATATTTAGCTGTTGCACTATAAGTTATTGCAATTGAAATGTTAAAGTTTAATTGTAATTAATATAAGAAATTAAAGAAATCGCAACGAATTAATTATTTTAATATTACTTCTCGAAGGTAATATACAAATTTTAATACGTGTCACATGTCCAATACTTAATTAAAGAATATTGTATTGAAAAATGCAAGTCAGTAATTGCAATAAATGTTATCCATAAAATTCGCCATTTGAAAACAACCGTAACGGCGCGCGTTTAATTCAACGGAAAAATCGTAAGCATACCGGCTTTCTGAAAAGACGAGTGTACAGACGGCGTTTTTACTTTTTAATGACAGTACATGCACTTGAAAGATCATAATGTTGAAAATAAACGTGGCTCTCGCGTAATGTTTGCCCATTGGAAATACAGAAACGCAAATTAATCGGAACTCGCTGGAAAAGAGTTTGGGTTGCACGTTCTACGAAGTGTCTCGTCAAGAGAGGTTATCCGTCATACGTAAACACAATGATGCAGACGAATAAAAAGGGCTGCAAGGAATTGCTAATGCAGAGGATATTTTTAGCAATAATCTCCAGTATAACAGTACAGTTTTTCCTTGTCACCTGTTTACTTATAATTACGAACGTGAACGCTGATTACACATCGTGGATACAAAACACATGGACAGCGGTAACCTCGTTTCGAATGTGGAGTTATTTCTGCATTCTCGCCACGCTCACGTTCTTCCAAGGTATTATTTGTAGCAAAAGTTACTTAAATATACCAACCTACACGAAAAGCCGATTTGTCAAATTTTACAAAGCGTTTACGTCTCAAAACATATTACTGGGCGCGCTACACCTAATCATCGGCAGCCTTCTGGTTTGGCTGCACTTATCTATCAAGGGAGGTACATACAATTTTCTGGTGAAAGAATGTAATACAATTTATGGAAATTGTTTAACGGAAGAACATTACTTTTTATTCTTAAGCGGATTTTGGAGCGGATTGTATTTCTTCTTGAAGACCAGTATATTCCATGTGAAATATTTGAAATTTCCTATTATCTCGTCATCGAGGCTTTTCCGATTTAAACAAGGTCTATGCACCTTGCTCCCTTCATTAATGGTACAATGTATATGGCCAACTATATATTATTTAATCGGTTATTACTTTCTGGGTTCTTACTGTCGCTCTGTAATATTGTTCCTAACAGTAGGACAATTAGAAAGCGAACCATTGAATAGCGTTTCTAGATTGCTGAATGTGCCTCTGGTTTTCCAATTATGGTTGTACCAGTTGGTATTTATATTGACAATTGACAGCATGTATTTATTATTTGAATTACACTTGACGCAATGGGTTCCTTTCGAATTCAAGCAAAGCAATGTATTTAATAACGAAGAATCTGGAGTAACGCTCTCTGAAGCACTGTCCATGGACAAGATGCCGATAATGCAACATCTAGGCTACTTAGATTTAGTCACAATGGCACAAAAAGAAAAAACAAGAAGAAGCGCACTGTTTACGTTAAGCCAACCTGGAGGTCATCCTTACAATTGGAACACTATCGTAGAAAGATGTACGGGTCTTATCATGAAATTTGCCGACGATCTAAGCGCAGCGTGTGTCAAAATTCAAGAAACTGTTCCTTCATGTCTTCCAAGTTCAGCAACAATGTCGAATGCTGGTACATTTCAGAAGGACTATATGTTTCGTATGCGCAGTTTAATAAGGGAGCAGGCATCACCGCCTACTGAACAAACTAATATACAGAAAGAAGATGAGAACGAACTGTTCGTCCAAAAATTTATAAAGACAAAATGGAATAATTTTCTTATGTATTTGCTTTCCAAGCCGCTTATTTCTTATGTATTCGGCGAAATAGAGAGTGGCAAAGTGTGTCACATCTTGTTTAACGGACAATCGGTAATTTGGGCGGCGGAAGCAATTTCATCGTTAGCTGTATTATCGCTAAGCGAAGATTCTTATGGAATTGCTCAGAAAGATCTACCAATTATAATCAATACTTTACTTGCTTTGAAGCAAGCCCTTGATAAACTACAAAAGTCGAATATTATGCTGAAGAAACAAGAAGGTGATGATAGATTTGTTAAACAAATTTTCTATTCTTTGCGTGCTGCAACAAAACGAAGTCTTTACAGAATTGTTACAAATTTTGAAGCTTATATTGAAGATTTGACATTAGAAACTACAACTGTGGAACAGTTACACAGTTTCCTGGCTTACAGAGAATAAATCTTGTAGAGTAATAGGAAATTTATATGTATATATATTGCCATATTTATAAGTACCTTTTACCTATGTCTAAGATACTCCCTCAGTATCAAAACATTGCAAACATTGTAAAATTATTTTTGTAATGGTTATATTTATACACACAAATTCTACTTGTGATCAATGCTATCTTTTTTACATTGAAATTTATGGCCACCTAAATATAGTGTGTAATTTTCTGTAGGAAGTTATAGTTATAAGTTCAAGATTCGGAATGTGATGACAATGAAATATATAAAATGTTGCAATAAAGTGAATATTTTCCAAACATTTATTTTTCTATATACTTCAAATATTTCATGGTCACTATATTGAAAGAAAAACACAATATAGAAAACAATTTGTCGTATTTATTATTATAAAATATATTACATTTTTTTCAAAGCTTCTACAACACTAAGATTATAAAATAATTTATCTCGTAATAAAAACCAAGCTTGCGACTGGGTTTCTTGTAATGTGTTTAGGTAATTTCTTAATGATTCAGTTTC
This sequence comes from Nomada lathburiana, assembly GCA_963667235.1. Taxonomy (NCBI): domain Eukaryota; kingdom Metazoa; phylum Arthropoda; class Insecta; order Hymenoptera; family Apidae; genus Nomada; species Nomada lathburiana. The sequence continues at coordinate 6,232,951 of OY763905.1, forward strand.
TGTTACTTGTGTTCCATGCCATTTTAAAAATACGCCTAAATAAGCTTGCGACAATTCAAAGTCCGTCTTTCTCTTCATCATATACTGTATCATTTTCATAAACTGAAGTAATAATGCATTCGACGTCTTTTCATCTGCTGAAAGAGATTGAATTTCAAAGTCAATAGAGCTAGGACTCAAATGTTTTAAGTTTTCAACAATATCTTTGAATTCGTCGTCATCGACAGATAGCAAAGATTTTGCGAACACTGTGAGATTTTGTAAATCTGGATGTGTTAGCATTGTCTTATTCGGTTCCGTAGTTTTAACATTCGTAAAGTCAAATTTCAAATCCAATGATGGAATTGTTGGCAGGAAAAACGGAGCACTTTCTGATGCTTTAGGTGCCTCTTTCGGTTTATTTCGTTTCTTCACGATATCTATATTTAATAGATTCTGCCACCTGGATTGAGCAAAACCGGACATTGTGATAAGATCATCGGCAAGCTGTTCTGGAGAAATGTATTCTGGCTCCGGTTCAGTGAGATCGTCTTCAGTAACATCGTTAGCTTCTATTACTGAACCAGGAAGGCCAATCATTGCAATTGGATCGTCTTTGTTGACTGCTTTCAAAGAAACATGAGAATAAAGGGTGCGATTCGACCATAAATATATGCCTACGTTACACACGTGAGTCGTAGCAAGAAACTCTCCGGTTGGAGAAAAGTGTAACGAGGTACATGCCTCTGGAACCTAAAAAAGAAATCAGTACATTGGACAATTATTTATCAGGTATAATACTTTAAATTAATTATATTTTAACAATACATTTATTGTTTGAAAAAAGTGAACTTGAAAATGTACCTGAAAAATGTCTATTAAATTCGAAGAAGGAATATCCCATACGCGAATTGTACAATCCATTGATGCTGTTACTAGCCATCTAGATTCAGGATTGAAACATGCATCTGTTAATCGTGCATTGTGTCCTTCGAAACGTCGAACAATTTTCCTACTATCGAGATCTATCAATACAACAGTAAAATCTTCTAATGCCACAGCAATGAGAGAACTTTCATCATGATATCTCAGCCATTCAATTGGCTCATCCAATATCATTTTTGCGAGTGGCTCTGTATTTCCTTGAAATTAAAATTACAATTAATTATGATTTCAAGACAGGTCATAGAATGTACCGTTAATTATTTTACCTTTTATAGGTTTAAAACACCAAAATTTTACACAAGCGTCCCTTCCAACAGTGATTACAGTTTGATTTAAAGGGTCCACCATTAGACCCTTTACAGGTCCTTGATGCGCCCCTTTATCAGTACCATAGCTAGCTCTATGAATTCCAGACTGTATATTAAATCGTTCTACATGGCCTGTATTATATCCGATAACAACAAAATTTCCACATTTTGTTAAACATACAGAGCTTGCCACAACATTGTGATTGCCCTTGAATTTTGCTGGAAACAATCTATGTTCCCCCATTTTTGCTTGATTGAAAGACCATGTAGTAACTGTGCCTAAGCCAGTGTGGGTTGCCACAATATTGTCCCATTCTTTTTCCCTTGTTATTTCTGATGCGATACCAGTGATTGCTGGCATTAACAAAGGGTCTTCGACTGCTCTTCCCCTTTTCTTTGCTGCTTTTCTGTTGAATGACGCTCTTCCTAGACTTTTATTCAATATTTCTGTAACTGTAGAAAATATTCTCAAGGAAGAATCGCTTCCAGCCGTCAATATATTGTTGCCCTCGTTTCCATAGAAACGGATAGCAGTTGGTGGTTCTGCATGAGCCTCTCTAATTCTCAAAAGTCTGCCGGCTCCATCAGCCAAGTCAAATATCCATAGCTTTAGAGAATTATCAGAAGACGATGATACTAACAATGGCTCGTTGGGCAAATACTTTAATCCTGTTACAGCTCCAAAATGAGCCTGATGAAGCTGACTTTCTACTTTACGTTGCTCCAAGTTCCAAAACACGATATGACCATCCAAGCTGCCTGTGGCCATTATTGGATGCTCGTCCGAACGAAAGGTAATAGATATTACACTACCCCAATCCTGTACCAATTCAAAAATGGTTTCATCGAATTTCAGATTGTGCAATAAGATTCTTCCGTCGCTCAAACCTATTGCCGCTACATCTACTGCGGGTGCTTGTGCGAGCGCAGTTATCGGCGTATTCCAGCCATTGAATATATAAATCGATTTTACCACCTTCAAATTCCATAACTGCAATTGCCCTTGTTCGCTCCCGAATAATACTTTATTCAAGTAAGTGCTGGGATGTATTACCGTGGTTATCTTGAAAATCGTATTGCTAAAATTAAGCTCTATCACGAGCTCTTCTGTTTTAATATCCCACACCTTAACGTTACTGTCTTCGTCGATAGATATTAAATGCGGGCCAAAAGGTAGCAAGGTGTGCACTGTACATTCGTGCCCTTTGTAAGTGTGTTTCAACTCTCTTCCACGCCGCCATGCGTATATTTCGTTTCCACATGCTGTGTAAATGTGATAAGTATCTCCCGCGAGGCATGTAATTTCGCCTGGATGAGGCCCAGATACGCTGAGAAGCGTGAAGTGGGAACAACCGTACGTGTGAAATGCATTGCCGACACACGTTACTATGAGATTTTCTTTTCGCCTTTCGATGTACCTTGTCACGAGGGGAATGTGATTACTGACGTATCCTAATGCCCGGTTCCTTAAAAATATTTTACTGTGCACCATTGTCTCTTTTTTTAATTGATGTCAACAATAATGTTTACACTTGGAGATTTAGGTTAGAATATACAATCATGCTTTCGAGACATCAGTCATGGATGTAGCCATGTTGGAAAATCATGAACTATGCGTTCGGGTGAGAATATTGCAGCATTAAGTTTTTTAGTCTTTAAGGGGTTTTTAATGGCGCAAATTTTGAAATGTTTCTGATATGATTGGATTGCAATTGTATAAATTATGTAACTTTAAAAAAGAGGTTCCTATCATTCATATTACTTGAATAATATATTATCATAAATTAAGTTAGCAGCAGCTATAAAACAAAAATGATTAATAGAGGAATCTGAAATAATGCAGCTTCTTATTTATTTAAGGCAACCTTTAGTACAGATAACTTTATTTTACATATTATTAGAATTATTTTTTAATATATTAAAAAGTTGCATTGCACCATTATATATTTATTAAAGGTACTAAATTTAAAATTCATTGCAACTATTCATTTAATCATTAATTTCCGAAATGGAATATCAGTTTTGTACTTAAATAAGGGTTTGAATGGAGAAAGTACCATTGATACTAATTGCAAGTATTCTTCTTTATAATTTCATTTATAATATAAAGTTATCCGTCGTTTCCACTCATCCATATAAATCATTTGTACGCTAATATACATATATATGTATAAAACATAGTATCTATTCTACAAAACTGAAGGTGTCTTTTTTACAACAAATACATACAGTAATGTTAGCAAATGTCAAGTATAATTTTTTAACAAATGCGATTATATCTCAAGTATAATGGTATACAACTTATAACAATTGCGCGTTACTATTTATGAGATATTGTAATTTTAAATTACAATTAATAACACTTAGATATTACTATCTACATATTCAGGAGGAAACAAGTATCTTGATATGCGAGATATTGACAATTAATATACAATAGTATGTATGCTTAAAATGCATCATTTCAATTATTTGAAAAGATATCACACAAACTTAGAGTGAATAGTTTAATTGACGAATTTAGTACAGATAAACTAGTATCGCATCGTTAAGTCCAGAGTATCGAAATATTTACAAATGAATATAATACTTAATAATTGAAGCTTATCTTTAAATCTATCTATATATATTTTTTTTACACCCATAAATCACGTTTGGTTGGAAAGTCTAAAGAAAAACGATTGCAATACAGTATTAAGTGTAATTATGTCTGTTCTTTCTGAAGATATGATATATTTTCGCAATTGTTAGATGTATGTTGCTTGCAACTTTCGGTCCACACATTTTGTAAAAATTAGTAATCAATATTAATATAATTATTTGACGATAATTATTGAACTATTACACCAATTATAATACGAAAGCTGTACAGTTCTTATTATGTATGCAATATCTCGGGGTTTGGACTAATAATCTTCGTCAGCTTCTACATAAAATTTGATGTTGAAGGAAACTCTTGTATAAAATAGTAAACTCTATCTACCACGAAAATAAAATTCACCATTGAATAAAATCTAATTTATATTACATACTATTGTAAACAATTCATGCACGATAGGAATCAATACAGCTTCATAGTATAATTCTTCGGTCTAATTTAACAGAACATCTGATACTTTATGTTTATTCAACTGAGTGGCACTTTAACAGCTACAAAGATCTATTCATCACAGAAAGACGACAAACTTTTCGTTACAGTTTTCTCAGTCTTTGCCTGTAGATTTGCAAAATTTGATTCACTACCCTATGGCAATCGAATTAAAGAATGGGATGAATTGTAGTGATCCACGAAAGATGTTCACAAAGAGCCGCTGTTATTTATAGACTATAGACAATCGTTGTTTTATTTGGCCCTAATCAATCTGGCACATATTGACCAGCAAACGAGAAATTGGAATTTCGCCTATAGTTTCGTAAAAAAATAAACGTTCGACCAAATTCGGTAACACAGACGTCAAACGCCCAACCAAATGCATAAATGTTCCACTTCTGCCCGGTTGCCGTTGATAACGAGACTTCATGTAGTCCCCTAAAATGCATTGAGCCTGATCTTGTAACATTTTGATCGATTCACTGGCATGGAGGCCCTCCGTTTCTGTAAATATATCGTCGACGTAATGTTACATTGCTGATGTCGAAACTAATATTTAAAGCGGCTTTATAATATTCATTACAAACGACGAAATGTGTTTGGATTCGTTTTACGATTCATATTAAGCTATAGGTATTATAAAAATGTTTCGAAACTGAACTTCAATATTATAAGTCATTACGATAAATATTATAAATCGCAGAAATATTTAAAAAGTTTCGCTTCATTAAAATATTACAACAGTAAAGTGACCCTCAATGATTTTAGGGTGTCGTAAAAGCGACTTTCGAATGTTAAGATTTTTTGAATAGTACCTGAAGAATTTTATTTGCTTGAACAATTTACGGATTCAATTGCAATTATGTATTTGTAAAAATTCTATCAACATTGTGTATTACCTGGAGCAAACAGTGCTACAGCTTTCATACACCCCCATTCACTCACATCGGGCGACAGTTGTCTAAAACGGCATATCGTATCCTGAAATACAAGCACATAATTATTGGATTATTTAATTTTGTAACACTATGTTCTCCATTCAAACTATGAGAAAGTTTGTTCCCTTCCTTATGCAAGGAATAATACGAATTCTTAATCGTTGTATTAATTCTGTCCAAAGTATCGCATTCAAAAAATGAGAGAAAAGTTCATTTCCCGAATTAATTTTTCATCGAACATTTTGTACCACCCGGCAAAGTATAATAAAATGTCAACTGGATTAATTACTTGAATGGTAATTAATTGTTGATTCGTTGTAGGCTCGTCTGGTAATCTTGCTCGTATCTGTTCATCTTCTAATAAGTCTGTAATGTTGCAGGATTTGGACCACTGTGCTAAATGAAGAAGGAAAAGTTGCGTCCAGGATCTTTGGAGCAACAACAATTGATCGTCCTCCGTGAGTGGTTGGAATAATGGTACACAGACACGGCAAACCCATCTTACAACCATAAATAGTAACCGAGCGGTGGTTTCCTGAAACATGGACCCAAGTTTTGTATTTTGGATAAAGGTATTCTATATTTTAAATTAATTATTAAATAATTGTTAGCGGTTATTTCATTGATAAAGTAGCATAAAATTGTTGTAATATTAAACGAAGAAAATATTATGAAAATTAGTTGCTATACGTGAACAAATAATAATATTAACATTTTATCGGCCGGTGCTAGTTATTAACTTACAGTGAAACAAATACTATAAATCAAATAACTTTCACCAGCATCAATTTGAAACATTCTCGTGTAATTTTTTACCTGCAATAATTCGCGAGGTGGATTGGGGTTTAGTATAGTCCCTGTAGAATTATGATTGGCTTCTGTTTGCCCCAGGGAATATTCTGTTGCCGATTGCAATGGTGCATTCCATACGAGTTCCTTGCAGGGAAAAATAATAATTGTGTTTTATCGTGTTTAATATTTGGAAGAAATTTGAATACTGACACGGGACAGCTGAAAAACGACGATTACTGATTTTAATTCGATTTTACGACAACGTGGTACTTGAAGTAACAGAAGGAATTAGCTGTACAATTCATTAAATTTGCAAACGGTAACGTTTAAAATATTCCTCGAAATTTCTCATTGTACATTACCATAAAGCTAATTCGCTGGAAGCACACTCCGAACGGGGGCAGAAAGTACAACGGAAATGCGGTTAACACCGCTCACTTCCAGTTCGAGGCGTGAAAACGGTCGGATTTCTCGGGTCGCCGTTTATAAAGTTTGCAAAGGGGAAACACCGAGCTTCGGCAAATTGAGCTGAATTACTTACCTGACAATGCTCGGCGGACATCAGTATCTGAAGAAGGGGCGGCTGCGGCGTCAGTGCGACGCTCGGGGGTGCCGAATAGAGTGTTGTGGTCGAAGGAGAATGTGGCAGAGCCAACGGTGTAGGCGACGAAGAATCTTCCGGTGGTTTCTGGACAAGGGCCACTGGCCGTGGATAAGGTGAAAACATCCGGTCGCACCTGAACTTTCTGCACACATTGCCCTTAATTGTGTTTTATTCAAATCATCAAAATTTATTAACTAAAACTATGATCTTTCAACAGTATCAGACACGAATCGCGACGAAGTAATTACGTGAATGTTTTCGACAGACTTATTTCTTAATAATGTGTACGTTGAAATGTTAAGAGTGGGTTAAACAGTAGTTGAATGGATTTAGTGTAACATCGAGGGATTGTACGAATTGTCTTCTTCGACATTACATTAGTAAATTTTCATTAGACTTTCGGTAAGAGTTTCGTACGTACCGTTGATGTAACAGTGCATAAGGGGAAACAAGGCCAGCCCTTAATCGATCATTGTGTAAGGGTGGTGCGATCGGCGATGATTGTTGGTGTTGTTTCGGCTTCCTAGGACCACGCTCGTGTTGTACCGCTAAACATTAGATAGGGAGAGATCTGCATTATAGTTTTGTTTTAGTTGCTTGACTAGTACTGTTACATGTGTGTATATTCCATGTTCCATTACGCTCTCAGTTTTAAAACTCTCGGCTAATTTGGATACAGACAAAGTTAAAAAGGAGAGAATTTAATCATTTATCGAAAAACAATTCTATGCATTTTGTTTAATATGGCAATACTTGTTTTCGGTATATTTAAGAATTATTATATTTAAATTGCTGTCTCAATTACACTCGGGATGATTGATTCTTGAAATACATCTCTCATATAATCACAAGTGATCTCTTAATGCCGAAGTATCGTCTTGAATGGTTCTATTGATGTTATTCAAGTGGCTTAATAGGGGGAGCGAAAAGGTTCGCGTCGTATTGAATACGGGGTTGCAGATTCCTCCAAATACGATCAATTACGCTCTAAAAGAAAGAACGGTTTGACACGATTTACGAGCTTATAAAAATGTTCAAGATATCAGTGCAAACACGATCAAAGACTTTATGTATTTGATTATTTTTTGATAACTCTGCAAAGGTAGACGCAAAGGCGAAGGAAAATTAATACAGGTAGACTACTCAGTATTCTACATTTTAGAATTATAATTCAGCTACTAGTACAACTACTTTAAAGTTGAAGCTTGCCACATCGAACTGATTATACCGATAACACCTATTCGTAATTATTTCATCGCAATTATTTGATATTAACAAAAGGAGAGAATACATCCTAACACGAAAAGAGCGGTATCAACAAGCGAGAAATCGCGAGAAATGCAATGCGACGTAGAACATTCCACGACATAAGCCTCAACTATTGCGCGGCGATTTCTTTGTGGAAACCAAAGGAAACACTACCACTCCTACTCGCAGAAAACTCACCCTCGAAAAATTTCCATATTAACAAATCGACCTGCATCTTCGACTATCCGATAAAAAGTCCTCGAATATATGAATTCCCCCGCGCAACTCAACCGCGCCGGTATCTTTCGCTTTATTTACACCTTTGTCAGGGAAACTTCGCGCCCTGGGCCGCGGTCAGACCGTTTCCCTTACCACTGTGCTCGGCCCCCGGCACACCGATAACGAATCGAGTCTCAGGTACGATGAAGAATCACAAATCATCTCGCAACAGTCCCTCGCTCGATCTCCCAGCGCGGTTTCCTATTAATATCGCCCAAGAACTTAACGGTGGGAGCGAAAAAGTCCGCGCAGGTTGCGCGGAATTGAGTTCAGGGGGTGTGGAGCGGCCTGTTCAGGATGTACGAGCTGTATTTCCGTGGCCAGGCTGGCGGGGAGGTATGGGGGTAGGTAGGTCGCGCAGCCTGTAGGAGGGTTGAATTCACCGAGAGAGAAAGAGAGAGAGAAATGGGAGGGTGGATGTGGTGGCTGGCCGGGCGTCAGCTTCCACGGGTCTCCTTGCCAAGGCATCGCGAGAGAGCAAAGAGAGGGAGATAGGGAGAGATGAAGAGAGTGAGAGAGGGAATAGGACAGGCTGGCAGAGGAATACAAGATCTGTAGTAGACACAGGCATACACACGTTGAAATATGTAGAGGGTGTGGATGTGGGTGTATGAGAAAGAGAGAGGGAGAGAGAGAGAGAGGAAGAGAGAACGGAACTGCAACTGGGTGGCAAGCACATCATCATTAATGAGGCTGAGCGGATAGCAGCCGTGGATTCCCACGTTCGCACTGGCGTCGCAATATCTATGCTTTATCCTCTCTCTCTCTCTCTCTTTCTCTCTCTACCCTTTTCTCTGCCATTGGCGGCGTAAGTATCTCTTTTACTGATCCTCCTGACGACGAAATCGCGTGCATGTATATACTCCGAGAGGAAGGAGGTCAGAGTTCCCGAAGGGTTGGTCCTTTTTGTTTTCGGAGCAATTAACGCACCGCGATTCCGTCTCCTTTACGTGAATTACTTGCATGCTGCGCGGAAACGATTGGAGGATCGGTGTTGGGTGAATAGATTTGCGAGTCAAACAGATCTGACGCGGATGGAGAATTTGGGAGGTGTCGCGGTTTGAATTATCTTTGCGGGCGCGTAACAGGTTGAACCGGTGCTTGTTTATTAGTTATAAGGTATAAGAAGACACGCGGCGTTAATGTCAACGATATAGTGTTAGATCGCGTTTAGTGTCGGGAACTAGCGGATCGTTGGATCTATTTGTGCACAGGATTCACGTTTGTGCAAATTTCGTTTTCGCCAACGTTATTATATATTTGATAATTAAGTAGATGTTTCATTGGGGTCAGCCTTTCCTTCATAAATGTTTCGAAATTTAAGCAACCTCTGAACGGATATGGATCGAGAGATATCTATTAGCAGAAAGTAGAATATTTTGCAAACACAAATACAGCGCCCCTGTATGCAATCAGGTGGATAGTAAGGCGAGGTGAAATCCGCTTCAGGTCTGTTTGCTTTAACAACTAAATTGGCCGTGCATCGGAACAGGTACAAGTATTATTATTTTTCGAGAGTAATAACTGTTTTTTCATCGGAGAATTTTCAACCAGGGGGAAAAACCAGCGGGAGCCGCGTGCTTGTTTGCTTTGTAAGCAATATTCCTCGCATGCTACGCGCAGTTGAGATATTAAAATATAAAATCAATTTTTAAAAACACTCCCTCATTTCTCCCCTTTTATTATCGTGCAACAATTTTACGTGTTGTGGCGACTTTAAATGGATAATAACAATTTCAAGTTTTTAAATTTGGCCACTGATATTTCTAACTAATTATTTCTCAATTCAGATATCGAAATGTACGAAGTACGGCTTTAAAATATTTTTCGTATTTATTGTAGAATGATATGGGCACGCGTATTTTCAAATCGCACCTTGCGGATCAATAAAGCGTAGCTGGATGTATCTTGAAGGAACCTTTCCATATTAATCCAAATCGGATTCATATTTAATAAAACCAACAAGGAATGAAACTCTGATTTTATCTTTCAAAATATTCATTTCAACACACGATAAAGCATTGTAGACGACCACGAAAAATTACCAATTCCAGTCGATCCATGTTTCAACCCCCAATACCCTACGAAGGGGACAAAAGTTCGTATCACTCATAAAATTATAATTATCCTATCATCAAGTACAGCAAAAATAATGGCGCGCGAAAATTCACGTGTCAACAAACTTTGTTGATTATCGTCTTGGGAACAAACCCCCAATTTCATCCTCGATGGCCGTGTTTTAACAGATCCGTGGAGCGTCGGGCGCACGTTCCTCTTAATTCGCCTGGACAATTTTTCGACCGGCCTGGGGGGCTTAAGGGGACGATTTTCGAGTACGTACGTGCTCGCGATCCGGATGTCGAATGGACGCGGGGATTAGGATCGCATGCGCTGGAATGGACCGCGCCCTGTTCCCTTTTCATCCACCCACTACCTCCCTTTCTCTTACGCTGGCTTCTGTCTCGCTTGCTTGCGCCCGACTACATCCAGTGCACACAGAAGCCACGAGCCAGCGTAATACTCGCGTGCCACGTGTGGTCCACAATGCGAGTTCCCACAGTTGAGTGGCGTCTGCCTATGTAGGCACGACGTGGCCAGGTTAGGCCTCAAGCCTTCGAATTTTGCCGTTCATCGTACGAATGGAGGAAGAACGATGACCACCATTGGCCGCGGGTAGAACGGAGTAAGAAAATTCGAACACTCGGGTGACCGATAAGATGAAGGATAATGGACAATGCGGCGAGGTTTAGGAGGAAAAGCGAGCAACAAAAGGGATGTTTAAGGAGGACGGTTGGAGAAGTAGGAAGGAGTATATTTGATGGTGTCAATGAAAAGATATTAGGATGAAACATATAATCGAGTCGTAGGCTAGCGTTGACGATGTTTCAGGGTTGCTCGAATTGTTCAACGCGTGGGGGGGGGGGGGGGGGGTCGATTTGATAACAGGTATAGAATAGTTCTCTTCTTCGTTCTTTCTTTCTTGTAAGCGAGAGAAATATAGTAACTAAATTCAAAGGCAATAACAAAAGTTATCATGCCAGATAGATGTGGATATAGAATTAATTGGATATAGAAATAAATTCAACGATAATCAAGCAATCCCGGACCAAATAAAATTGCACAGACAAGCCTGTATTATAGGAAATCCAGTAAATCTTAAACAAATCGATCGACAAAAGTCTCTCTCTCTCCTTTCGTCCCGGGGGCATCTGAAAATGTACCTGCTGGTAACGAGCGAAACTGAAGTAACAGGGGAGGACGAAGGGGGAAAGGGCAGGAGGAAAACGTGATCGGTAAAAAAACAAGCGGATAAAGGAGCACAAGTGTACAAGTGACAGAAACGGTCGGAGAACGAGTGCACGTGATAGAAGTATGCGGGAGGACGAAGCTCGATTGTGTGACACACAGACTGTGTGTACGGGCACGTGTGCACGTACGTGGGGTCGGTGCTCACACGGGCCATGGATCACGGGGCTCACACTCTCTATCCTGCTAAACGGTAAACCGATCTGTGAACATTTCAGCAGTCAGCGATCTCGAAGGCTAATCCTCGAGTGAGTGGGGTTGATACATCGACTACCACCACCATCGGCCTCGCCTTCACCACCATCAGCATCGCCATCAACGTTTCCGTGCCGTCGAGTTTAGCCGATTGGAGGGGTCGAATTCGCGTATCGTGTTGTTGGCCTCGCGTGTACGACGTGCCCGTACACGTGTTACCACTCCGGAGAGATTCATATGGAGCTTCGACGTGTACGTGCAACCTGTGTGCGAAGGTGTGCGTGTATTGTCGAATGGGTGGTAAAAAACGGAGCCCGCTCTATGAATCTGTTTTCTATTTTGCAGAGATCACTGTGATCGTCCGTGTACATTGGTAGACGCCAAGATACGAGGAGGTTTGTATGTTATATATAAATCGTTTTTTGGGATCCATTGGAAATGTTCTTGGAAATTGTTTTGATTGTATGATATTGTTAGTTCAGTTCAAGCTGATGCAGTTGGGTCGAAAAATAATTTGAAACATTTAGTAAGATTGTCGTGGTCATGAATTTAATTTGATGCAGTGAACTGACAATTTCTTGTAAGGATTGAAAAACTGTTCGCTTATTTATTTAATAGATAATAGCTGAGTTGGTAGTAAATTGCAAAGGGTATAAGAAAATGTGAATGTGTACTATAAATTTATCATGAATTTATTGCAAGCGTTTTCTGTAGAAGCGTTAAATCGGAATATCAAGTAGTAACGGTCAATGGTTCCGCCGCCTTCTACTATATCATTGACTTGCACTACTATGTAGTGCTTCCCAACAATACTACGCGTTTCTTCACCAAAATTAACAAGATTTTTCACCTATTCCAATGTCAATGTAGGTATAATATCAGAATGCACCTAATATATGCACGCGTGCATATGGTGTTAACAGTACTTGCCCTGTTGTCTCTTCCGGAAACTGTTGACCGGTGCAGAACGCGAGTAGGTATATACGTATGCATGTTATGCAGATTAACACAAGAGGGTTATCGCGTGACATTTCACATATGTTTAGATGAGATGATCAACGATTAATGGACTGTCCAACAGGATTACGTGTCCAATAGAATCCATGCATAAAGGGTCTCCTACACGAAGATTCATAATCGCGCGATACACCTGATTCTCCGAGTGATTCTACCCTCTACAACGCTACCTTGTGTAACGTATCAAACATTGCATAACGTATTACAACACGAACCCAACATTTGTACCAAACGATTGATAAGTCGAGAACGATCATTCAATCAATAATACACTATAACCCTTTCATTCGACTGGGTCATCCCCCATCCTAAACGCATCAATGCTTTGATACAAAAATAATGACTACATAATGAACAATGCTATAATAAACTTCAACTTTAGTCCTGCACCACTGAAAACCTTGCCTGACCGTTCATTCGTCGAGTACGATGACCAAATGCTAGCAGGAAACGGGAACGGGACATTCGAAAGTTACACGTTACCCCTCGCGAAGATGCATAAGCTCGCGGACGTAATTCTCGCACTTCCATGAACCGTGTTCGTGGCGCGGCTCCTCTGGGCGTTAGTATGACAGGTGACGATCAAAGCCCGGCTTAGCGCAACGACCCGTTCCGTCCACACACATCGCGCGTCCTACCACAAGAGGGAGACTGTCCGTTCCTGTCTTCCACGCGTTCACCCCCGTTGCTCACCCTACCTCTGTCTCTTTTCAGAGAGGCCCGCTTTACAGTTTACCGTTTATGTGGATGGATTGATGCTGCCGGCCGCGTGTACGGCACGCCTCGCTTCGTTGCGTTACCAGCCGTCCACTCCCACGCGACCCCCTTCCATCATTCGCGCCCCTGTTCTACGGTTTTCGCCACGTCCGTCTTTCTTCGTCGACGACCGTGGTCGACGCCAACAAGCGGTCGACCGATCGGCCGGCAAAGCTATAACGCCGCAGGCTTGCTCCTTTCGAGTGATCTCTCCCCTGTTGTGTCTTAAGGTAGAGATAGCTTTTTTGTGCCGGACCAGAGATTGGTTGGAATATGGGCCTTTCGATTATGCAGACGCTTCATGGTGGTTACTTCTTAGGCTTGCAGTATTGTCGATGGTCTTGCTATTCGTTGTTTCGCTCGGGTGTTTATTAGTCCTTGCTTAGTAATATTTGATGGTTCTTGCAGTTCTTAACTTCGCCTTTCGCGAAACTAGCACAAGGTACTTTTTTTACATAAGTCTTCCATACGAAGGATAAATTGATAGCGTAGTTGAAGCTTATATCGAAACGAAAGTGCGGTCTCGTAGATGGAAGTCATTCCAATTATTTCTGTCTCCATGGACGCAGAAAGTATGAACGCTGGAAAGTTATCCCCGAAACGAAGTATCAGAAATAATCCCGATTCTCCAGTGGCGAAAGGGGCAAACACGGGGCGCGCCGGTTTAATTCCGGTTCAGAGTGCCTCCTACCTTCGAAAAGGGTGCCCCCGAATTATGAACGGAAACAAAGAGATTTAAACTTGGAAGTTGCAAGCCGCGATCGATTGGGCATGAAACGGGGCAAAGTTTGCGGAACCAAGGGCCGAGCCCGATTTAAATGTGTACACTGGAAATTATGTTGACCGTACGGCCAGCGAAGACTAGGGGGTTGTTTTATTTCATTTGAACAAGTCAAGATTTTGCCTATCGTGCCTGCAACACTTTGGTCTGAGATGTGTTCCCTTCAATTTTGAGACACGACATGACTAGGAATGGCAAAGGCCGAGGTGGAAAAAGAGAGCTAATTATGTATGTATATAGTTGACCCACAGAAGCCCCTTCTAATTAATTAATTAACGATCACGCTCTTGGCCTTAAAACCATGTTTCTTCAACAATTTTAAGATAGCCAATATAATATGGAACAAACGTCGCAGTATTAGAAAACAATTGTGTATCCAAGTTATATATTTATAGAATTTCTTCGCCATAAACAAATACATCTACTACGAAAAATATTGCAATCATTTTGCGATCTCTGCAGCTCTAGCTTCACCGAATATCTAGTTGCAATGTTTATACCAGATTGCAACAAAAAGAACTTAACTGACATTTACTCCAAATGAACGCTAAAAGTTTTCTGAAAACAATATTTCTAAGAATCCGTTTCATCATCAACGACCACATCGTCAGCTCATAGAACAGGCAAAACTACGATCTACGCACAAGCAACCGAAAATCAATCATTAATGTTAATGATTAATGTTTCAATCAAACGAAAGGGAACCTTTTCGACCGAAAAAAAATAAATCAACCAACGAACCGTGCAGCAATTCCACAAGCAATGCCCCCCGCACTGTCCCTGTTGCTTATAAATTCACGAACGACACGAGAGGAAACCGAAACCTCCCCGACGGACGCGTACACCAGAAGGAAGGTTCGACGGGTCCTCGCGAATCCTCTCTTTCCCTTTACAAGTTACAAATCCGACGCGGTAAGCCGCTTGGTAATCTTCTGATATCGTTTAACGCCATATTTCGCAAAATATACGGGCCTCGGGTCTGCGCGACGCGGGACATTTCGTTGGCAAGGTAGACGGGCAGAGCAAATGACACCGGGAGGGATGAATTTCTGTCGAACGAGGGAGGGTGCTGGTACACGCTGGTGTGAGGGGTTAGAGATCTCTGGGTTGTCAGGCGGCGGATGATTGCATGCCTGCGGCGGCGCTTCGCGAACCTCCAAGCACCGCATACATAATATAATGCCACTTACCGAGTGGTCACCTATGTTTTATGGGCGCCTCACAATGCTTCACGGGTTTGCGATAAAAATTGGCGAAGCGGATGTTGAGTAGAATAAGACGATAGTGGGAAAGTAGTGACTAGACGCGACGAAATGTAGACACAAGTTATAATGATAGTACGTATGGGAAAATTAAAAATATTTGAGATGAACGAATAAGGTCGAGACTTCGACGATGAAATTTGTTTCTTTGATTGGTGACGAAAAATGTTAGGGGAACGTCCGAGAAGAATATTTCCTTTCGTAATACAGGGTACGCATTGTACACATAGGAATCGATAAGAAGTTTTTATCATGTGTAACGAGTATCGTCACTTCCATAACTAATCGCCACCCTATTCTGGAATTTGTAATTATAATTGCCTGCACGTGTTTCATTTCCGATGTATAACTTGAAGTACAGCTAATTGATTATTTCACACCATCGTTAAATATCAAGCGCGATACATTAATTGCCTCGAAAGCCTGATCTGTGATCACCATGCAAGGTATTCCCTATAAATATAACAATTTCCTAATTTTCATAAAAGATCAATAGCAAAACACCAAATTTTTAAACAACCTTTCCCGTAATCATAGTAAATCTGTTCCCGTCATTTTATCACCAATGCAAACATAACTAGTCAGCCGCATTCTCAGAAAAATCACCTAAGTTATATCTTTCACTTACAACACAGTAGTAATCATCCCTTCGTGTACAGTATTCGATCTCGTCGATAATCTCAGCGAATAGCTACCAAATTTCCAAAAAAGCGTACGCAACTATGCGAGAAAGGAAAATTCGCAGCAAACACATACTCCTACGTTTCCGCGAACGATGGCAGTGAAATGGGACAGGTAAAAGAGTGACAGAGGGGGGGCCGTAGAGAGAAACGCAAGAGCTAGAGGTTCACCTCACCCCGTGTGGAGTCTCCTTAACGTTAGGAAGCTCTGCCACTAATTGAATCTCCTCTCTTACTCGCGTCTGGAGCCTCAGCAACCGCTGGGAACCGGAGCACCCGTCCTGCATTAAACACCCCCGACACCCTGGCCACCCTCATCCCCATCGAGCGGTCTGGTCCGCCCCTGGCTGCCTTTCTCTTTCGATATGTACCTCTATCTCTCAACCACCACTCTTCGTCACTCCCTTTACATTTCTTTTCATACGCTCTGCCTTTCTTTATCTTCTTCGTCGCTTGTTTCTCGTCTCTATCATTCTTTATGCGTCCGCCTCTACTTATTTACCTTTCCTCCGTCGCTTTTTCTATGCTTCTGCTTTTGATCAAGGTCCTTTGCTTCGAGCCTCCTCAGCAGGCACCTTTGATTTGATTTTTCTCTTTTATCGCAGTATTTTTGTCCATTGGTGGGTGGTCTCTGTAGACTGTTTCGATATTTTATGCTGCCCGTGCTCGTATGCACGCGAACGCTCGAATCTCTTTGAAGAAAAAAGATGGAAAGCGGACGGAACGATTAAGGCTATTATTGAAATAAAATATCGAAATCGATGTCGTATCGTAAGAAGGCGTGTGTTACGCGATCCATTGGTTTTAGTAAGAGTCCTTTAATTACGAGTATGTGTGTAACCGTGTCATCGTATTCGGTTGAAATATCAAAGCAAGATTACACACAGTCGTGTGCCCTTGTCGATATCAAATCGGATTTACCCTGGCGTATAGAATACAGGTCCGAATCAATATGTACGCAAACGCTTGAGACTAACTGCGACATTTAAAATATCGAGATATAATATTTCATTGGATATATAATTCTCGATTCCCTTATTTGCCACGAAATTCTGTCGAATAATTAAATGTCGCGGGGGCGTATGTGTGTACCGTGGAAGCGTTGTAACATGTTCCAGCATGTTGTATTACAAGGAAGGCGGCAAAATTTACAGTAAATAGATGTTAATTACTGTTCAACCTTTCATCGAGGGCGTAATGTAATACTGTATCGAAAGGAGATTACGAGTTTTCGAGCGATTAATTAATTAAATGGGAATGGTCAGCAGCCGTAATCGAGGAGTATCCACATTGGTTTCGTGAATTTTGCAACGAAATATCGGGAGGTGGAGAAACATGAAGTAACGATCAAGTGAGAGATCATGGAAAACCGAAACGTGGCATGATCCTGCGGAACTGTTATCGAGCCTCTATACGCGGGCAACTCCTATTGAAATTTCTCGCCTTGTCGATTAATATAGATACGCAGCATGCTACGCAATAATCTTGCGGTAATAGCACTTAAATCGATCGCGAAAATTGGTAACTTGAACGTGAAATAAAATGAGCTTGAACATTCATTAATTTTCGTCTAGCTCGATGTATGAATGATGACAATTCATCTGGTTGATAATTGAAAACGAGAAGAATAGTTAATTTGCAATGCTACGATCAATTTTATAATAGATAAAATTTTACATCATCTTGGTAAAGACTTTCAATATAAAATAGTTTCGCATGAAGTCTGTATGTTAAATCCATGTTGCAGTATGAATTCCGAAAATTGTCAAAGATTAAAAATATTTCTTATGCTTATAGCTTTGCTGAAAGTTACGTGTTAGGAATGAGATGTATCCTTTGTCAAAACAGTTGTAAGACCAGCAGCAAATAGTCTAGTAAACCATGATTGCTGTTTCACTAGGTCCACGACACGTTTGCTTAGGAGGGTTTGTCTGGCCAATAGTCGTTGAAGTCACTTTCTTTGCGGGGTATTCGTGGTTTCAGAGGCTTTGATCCGTAAAATCACAGAGAAAGTGCAACGAATTTGTCTACAATTATCTTAGTCGGTTCGAAGTGTCATTCTTAGATAATTTGGATAACCAAATAATAACTCTTTTACTGAAAGCGATACTTCGATGGAATGAATGAAACATTGAATATTTACTGTAACTATTACTCCAATCTTCTACTGTAATCCGTCACAAAATGATAGCACTGTTCGAAACTTTTTCGGTTTACGAAGAATATTACTACGAAACATGGAGCATTAAATTAACAATTTTTCGAAAATCTGAGAGCGTGCGATCATTTTGTCGATAACTGTGATGTAAGTCTTTAAAAAAAGCATCGTCATGTACGTCAAAATTGTGCATCAAGAAGCTACATTTATTACCATAGTACAGACAGAAGAAATAGACTATTCAACATCACCTAGTATCCACTTTTCCGGCAGCTAGATTTTTGATGGAGGTTCATTAAATTATAACAAATACGATTAAACCAAGTACCTTCTATGAAGAGATTAAGTCACTCTATAAAACTCCATTTCTTTGAACATCAATTTATTTTGTACCATTGTCTTTTACATTCTTCATTACATAATTTTTATTTATTCGTTCGTAGCAGTCTTCAAACGTTCAATTACGTTTCAACTGAATCCATTACATTTCAGATGTACGTATATAATTTAGACAGCATTAACAACGTTATGTACAGTCGCATGAAACAATACGAAAAAAAAGAAAAGGAAAATTAAAAATTGAAAGGATGTTTATTTCCCATAACCGATATACTAATAACGTTACTAATATCCTCGAGAGAATTCTTTTAATTCGTGAAATATAGTAAAACTTCTTTGCACCCCCGTTTGACCAACCGTATCACTTCCCGGTTTTAATACAGAATCCGGATGAACAAAAATATCGAGCCTATTATCACAATTTCCCGCGAGATGGACATTTAGTTTCAAGATGAAAGCCTATTTCTTTCGTCTCTACTATAATTAACTAAGATGTAGAGTCCGCGAGCAAAGAAGAGGCAGTCGCAGCCTGTTCTGCTGGGAGCTCTTCGAGGCCCTCCTCTTGACAGGCAACCATGCCATTAGTCTGTTCCCGGTGTCCTATGATATGGTGGTAATCTTTCCTCGCGCGGAATCGCACCTACGATACTTTTTCTATAGCAGATATCTCTGACATCACGAAGTGTAAACCATTTACATAACACTCGTCACTTACCGTCCCTGTTCATGTTTGCCTCGAAACACTTGGCGAGTCGACATGCACGGCATTGGTTCCTATGCGTCTTGTCGATGGGACAGCGCCCTTTCAGAGCACCTGGAGCCTTGCAGATGTACCTGCGATTACTGTGAATGCTCCTCTTGAAAAATCCAGAACAACCTGGACAACATAACGAAATTCATACGTTGCGTGAAACGTCGATAGATCGTGGTTCGAGTCAACGAGAAAATTGAAACAAATCGTAAATTGAACGTTTCTAACGATTTAGAAGTATCAATTTTTGGTAATTGGTAACTATTTCTCTACGTGAGCGTTTCGATCGGATATAACGAGGGAAGTTGAATTGGTACGAAAATGATCGTAAACTTTAGGCATCGGTTAGCCGTGGAATCAATTGATAAATATAAAAGGAAATTGTAATCAACGAATCTGTTGTCTAATATAGACAATATATTCACGTTTATTGAAGTGTTTTTAAGAGAATGTTAAAGTACAGAAGAGCTTGATAATTACCGTCGCAACTGTAGATGCCGTAGTGTTTTCCAGAGCTACGGTCACCGCATACCAGACACGGTATATCAAGTAATCTGTCCCCTACAACAGAAATTGACTTAATGGAAAAACGGAAAGTCTAATAAGCGTAAATAATAGATTTTTGTTCTCTTTTGTTCATATCTCTGTTTATTTGAAAGCAATGATTTCTACAGGCATGATCTCATTGAATATTCTTTCTATTATAACACTACGATTGGCATAAATTATAATATAAAATAAAGATTGGAAAGTGCTGCTTATAAGGAATATAATACTTATGTACGTATATGACTACACTTTAACAATGTCTTAAAAATTATATAAGTACAGCACAGCTGTAAGAAGCGGAATAAATTAGAGTAAATATAAAATAGATTATTTAAGCTTTGTTATAAACAAACGTTGTGAAAGGTGCCGAGCATTAAACTTTTTATACTACAATCAGTTAGAAATTTCCCAACACAACGTGAGTAATTGGGAGGTTAAAACAAATTCATTGATTACGTTTAGAAGAAAAAGTAAGTAGCTGCCTACGCGTCTGACCGCACACTGACTATTCTACTTAACCGCCGTACCACAATCTACAATATACATTCGAACAAGTTCCCTACAAAAATCGTTTTCATTTCAACAATATATTAAATTGGTACCAATTGTACTAATTAACAAACAAGAAATTTATCTTCACTCTGAATATAATCATTACAAATTAACCCTAAAGGATTGTTCAAACGTAACGCTAAGAATATGAAACAATTATAATCGGATCGAGTGCAATCAAAGGACCTCGGATAGAAAGTTATGGTCGCAACCCTTGTCAACATTTTACATCATATTTCTAAATTATCTCCCAGGCAAAGGGTTGGTCATGCAATTAATCCACCGTGGGATATATCGTTGAGCATTTGTACACTGGACAAACGGTGGAACTTAAAAACGTGGAAAGCTGGTGGAAAAAAGATGATCGTTTAAGAATGAGAAGCGGACCGCAAGAAGAGCTCAAGCGTTAATCTGTTCTCCCCCTTTTCGGAGGAACCCTAATCGTCCTAATGATCCGCGGCAAGAAAAACACGGCCATGCCTAAGCCAACCAAAGCTTCCGCTTCTGGCTTGGAGAACCGACCACCTTCTTCTCATACCAAAAACCTACCAACCTAACCCGATCAGTCGAGTTGCTTTAACCCCAACAGATTACTTCCTACGACGTTTACACTTATACGTTCACACCCTTGCCTTAGATATTATAGGTGGACTAGCTATAGACAGTTTTGGTAGCTGGAAATTAGTTACGTCTGATCTTTCAGAGCAGATTAATCGATTCTGAATTGAAACTGGGGATGCATTATTAAATATATCCATTAGTCTACGATGTTGTTTTCTTTCCCCTTTGTTTTTGTTTCATAGGTTTTGAAGTAATTGAATTATTACTTTTCTGCATTTCGATATAACATATTTTCAGAGTAGTGCCATGAAGAATTTTTTACAATATCCTTTCGGGCATTTTTAGATTAATTAATTCATGCTTCTTTATTGGCTGTTCATTACTTGTTTCAATCATTCAGTAGAATGTGAGTAAATGTTACTATTTTCTTATTTTTGTCTCTGACCTTATTTAGTTCTTTGTAATACATGTACCAAAAATCATATAATTTGTACATTTCCATTACCATGAAAATGTAATAACAATTCTCGCGATCTCAATTTTGTATACCGATTTTTCTATTCATAAAAATATTATGGAAACTTCGAAATACAAACGTGCATAGCGTTCGAATTTTCCGCTCCAATGCTACAATTGAAATTCTCAAAGAAAGAATCAATCACAACATGATCAACCAATATACGTACAGATAAACAACCCCACACGATACGCATCCACAATCTGTATTAATGAATAACAACCAAATTTTATATTCATACGAACCAGAAACAACCACCTTGTTATCCATAATAAACATTCCAATTTATTCCATCACCAATCCTAAACCACAAGATTCCACCAAAGTCTACCACCAAAATGCAAATCCATTACACCCACCACCACACAAGTGAACAACAAACAACTCACATGTTTAAAAAAAACCCGTCAACTGTCTTGAATCGGAGCGAGACAACAAAATGAACCTTTCAACAACCGAACTAATAATAAAACGAACCATTTAATGGGACCAACGTCGACGGGCCAAGGTTCCGTTCAACCGACAAGTCACCAATTCGAATCGAAACTTCAAATTCATTTAACCGAGGGCAAAAAGGTCAACGAATAAACGGTAGAAAAAAATTAGTAAATAAAGACCCGTTTTGCCAATCGAATAAAAACGAAACGAGAAGATAGTGACACGCGAGTGTTGCTCGTCCTACCACCCGGTACCGCGTGTTTCAATCGGCTGCTGGTGAACCACTTCTACGTATCACCGACAAGAAAAGCAAGAGGGGCACGCCTTATCGAACTGACCTCCGGCCATCCTTCGCGACTGATCAAAGTCGAGCATCCCCAGACGAATGACTGGACCCGGTGGTCGTTCCGACACAACGCCGAGGAAGTCGCGCGAAGTCTCGAAGCGTTCTCCGTGACGGGGTGGCTTCGAGCCTCAACGTAGCTACTCATCTCGTCGGGAAGGGCGGGCACCACGGTCCTGTTCGTGTACGGGATATCTGTGCCAGTGTGTGCACGATGCGTCTGTTCACTCGTGTACGCACGTATAGGGGCTGCTGCCCGATTGGCTGTCGGAGTTACCTATCTCCCCTGACCGTAGCCATGCTAGTTGGAATCACGGGTCGTTCTTCGACACGCTCGACGTGCCTCCAGGAGAAGGTGGCTGGTCAGGGTGTGGGCAAGGCCTAACACACGTACAGAAGTTCCTAAACGGCCACGAATCGGCGTAGCTAGGACGTCGATCTTGTTGGTAGCGAAAGGCTCGACTTTCTCGCGTTTCACGGATTTACTTGTTGGAAGAAACGATGGTTAGTGAATTGTTAAGAAGCTTTGATGTATATATGTATGTATGTATTGAAGCATCGATGTTTTATTAGTATTGCCACTGAGTTTATTTATGAGCTTACGAGACAGAGTGGTACGCGCATCCCCAGAAAAATAAATGATTTCGCGAAGGTCTTGAAAACTATTTTGTAACCATCGCGCTTCAGATATTTCGCTGTGGCATCCTCAAGACTGAAGGGTTCCTGGCTTCTATTTCTGAAGGTACACCTATAATAGTTACTGCAATATTAAATCTGATTGGGATTTCTGATTATATTAATTGATTGTAGAACGATGCCAGACGCCACGATAATATTTAAACCCCTGGCAAATTATACTTACCAAAATCAAACAATTTACCCCTTTGTAAATTGTTCGATTTTGATAAGTATAAAGCTTCTACCCATCGCTAGATACGGCTTTAGTCAGGCTATTGCACGATGTACACCGGTGCTTCAATGTGGCTGGTACATTGGCCTGAAATAGGGGATGGTAGCACAGATGAAGAGGGGTCAGAGGTAGGTGACAGCATAGTAGGTGGGGAATTCCAACAGGCGACTAGACGGCCCGGGGACTTGCTGGCCGAGTGGCTGACGCGACTATAGTGGGGTAGTGCTAGTTAGCCACGGGAAATGCGGGGGCGGCTCCAGAGGCCACGTTGTCAGACGAACGTTACCACTGTCTCATTGGTCGACTCCACCCCTGAGACGGCACAGGGTGCGAAACTATGTAGCAAGGGTGGATGGGCGTTTCCAGAACGCCCATTCGACGACGGAAAAGTGCCAGCATCTCGACCACCAACCCCTGCCTCGAGATTAAGCCGACGTCGTAGGGTAGCTGCTGGAGCCGCGATGCCATTTGTCGATGAAACGCTACACCGTCGTTTCTTCCAGTTGCTGAGTTAAGTGGTGGCTGAAAATCGACACGATGGTACGGGGGTTGCGGTTTTAGAGAAAGAAGGGATGCTGAATGTTAATGCCAAGATACTCAACGTGCTGCGTTCTCTCTTCAACCCCCGAGCCGTGAAATGAACGTAGCGCTTGGAATCGCGGAACTCCCACGAAGAATGTGATATAACATGTCATCATTCTTTTTCTCCTTCGTAATCCTTCGTATACTTTTTCTTGGTTTATTGGCGATCTATAAATTGGTTACACTTGAAATCGATAAATCGATAGCATTTTGTTATTCTTTTAAGGTATCGGGGGTACGTAGAAATGTTATCAATAGAGTAGCAGGCTGGAGCTACGTGAAACTTCTAAATCTTCTCGTATAACTTATTTTTTATCATCCGTTTTTTGCGCTTATTAATCTTGAAAACTGCATCGCGAAAAATAATAGTATACTTATTAAATTAAAGTATACGTGGACATATCTCTAGAACAGGAGCGGTCATAGACAAAAATGGTAATCGGCTTCAGTCGAGTGTCGAACACACCCGAGCGACGATGGTGAGCGGTCTGGCGCGGCGCGGCTTCATTCTACTGCCAGCCGTCGAGGTGATAGGACGCGTCAACAGAAGTCACCTCAATGAGGTGTGTAGCGTCACCTACCTGTACCGCGGTCTTTCTAATAGCTATACCATAATCATTGAGGCTCTATTACCACTGCTGCTTATTTCATACTACTCTAGTTATCATTTCGCATGGTGTATTACGGAATACTCAATCTTTTGTTAACTACGCGTGCCTACACGTTTACAAATCGAATTAGCGTTTAATTTGTCAACGATTATTTCTATAAATGGAGGGTGGCTGGGACGGGCCTAGGGCCAGATGGGTCTTCATTCGCAGGAACCTCCTCGTGGTAAGACCTGGGCAATCGATTTTATTTATTATATATTTACCAATTTTATCACTTATAATTAACTATATGTTGTAGTATTAACAAAATTTGCTATAAGACAAATTCGTCGAAGTTTATTTATATAATGTCCTCTACAATCAATTTTCGATCAATTTCGACTAATAAGATAAATTCGAAATGTACTTTATATTTTTTCCATCGAATCTGGTTAGTCACGACTGACCCGCGGCTATACTTTAAAATTTATTTACGATAGTAGAGCTGAAATAAACATTAATATAAAATAATTTCCATTGAGATATTGGCTATAAATGTCCCTTTTGTTTAGATGATTCTATCACAAATTTTTATATAATTTTTCTTATTAAACAATTTTTATTTGCGCATTAGTCTTTTATTTTAATTCTACCTAAGTGTGAGTGAATAATAAAAAAATACATAATTTCCATACGCGTACCGAGTATGTTATTTAATTTGTATTATTAACTAATTCGCAAGAGGAATGTGACAACAATTAATTATTATCATATTGATCGCATGTGATAAATAAATTATTGCGAAATTAATAATTAGCTATATGATTGTACGAATTTTTACTTCTAATAATATTAGCAAACGACTGTTAAACAGAGCGATAGAACAGATTATTAGGATATAATTATTTCAAATAGCATCTAATCTTCCCGCCATTCAATGTATTAGGAAAAATGTAGTATGCTATACTACATTTAAGCTATTAAAAAAATAGTGTCGTCGATAAAGTAGATAGTGTGAATATTAATGACAAATAAATATAGTAAATAGTGGTCAGTCATATCAAAAATCCGTCACGAATACTTTTAATTGCCTTATTCTGTTTATTAGACATATTAAACATAGAAAAATCAACATTAAATAGATATCAGGTTATTTTCTAATCATACTTATAACCACAATATAGTTTTTTACAACGCGAACAAAAGTTTTTATTAGTCATATTTCCAACCGCAATTCTTCAAAAAATTTATTCTTATATTATTATTTTAAAAAATCGTGCATGAAACGGTAGTTTTACAGAGGTAATAAAATGCCAATACCCCGCAAAGATATGATGCGACGTGGCCATCGTTCATACACATTATCAATGGTTGTAGTTCAGGTGTGGACGAAACTTGTGTAAAAGCGGATGAGTTGATACGTTCATAGTTATCGTCATGGCTCCGTTTGTATGGAGTTTCCGAGGGAATATTAACCGGTTTTTAATTGATATTCAAGTCTTACAATACCTCGTCGTATTACTCGGTCTCTTTAATTTATCTCTATGTCTCTACGAAGATCAGGTTGGAAAATTTGACTGGTAAATCATTTTCAATTCTTGTGCAAATGCTGATTGTAATGCTGAGGCTCCCTTAAATAATGCAGCAGCATGCTCCCCCTCCGTGATTTGACAGTGTGTCGTTTGTTGAATCATTCCCAATAAACGATACA
Source organism: Nomada lathburiana (assembly GCA_963667235.1). Classification (NCBI taxonomy): domain Eukaryota; kingdom Metazoa; phylum Arthropoda; class Insecta; order Hymenoptera; family Apidae; genus Nomada; species Nomada lathburiana. Next base: position 6,259,133 of record OY763905.1, read on the forward strand.
TCGTTGTGCTTGCAGGAAACAGAATTATGTCGGAAAAATTAAATATGCCAGTTTTGACACCGTCTCGACCGCGAAAAAAATTATCGTTGCCACCGAAGAAAATGTTATTGCTGCGCTGAATCTTAAATCAGGTAGGTCGTAAACATTATTCCGATATAATATCGTAACATGGAAGTTTGCTTTCTTAATATTTTAAATGAAATTTCTTACCGTGCAATGGAGATTTTCAGGATTAGCTAAATAATTACAAGGTATACCATACTTACCGTTATATTATTTTGGGCAACTTGGAATTTAAAATTAGGGGATCATTTTGAAGAAAAGAAACGTTTTATTAGAAATTTGCTACGTGTACATCTTTTTTAGTTGAACATTGATCTCTGTTTAATATCACGGCATGAAAGAATACCGAAAATCATGCATGATTATGAGAATAAAATGAGAATGTTTCTTAATTCAGGGCAATTAATATGGAGACGAGTATTAGAAAAAGGATGTGCGGGTAAAATTCGAGCGTTAGGTGGAGTTGCAGATGGAGATCTTGTTTCTATAAGTGGAGGCGTTCCAGCTATTGTTCGTGCATGGGATTTAGCTACCGGACATATATTGCACGAATGGCCAATTGCTGAACAAAGTCCTGATAGGTTGGTATTTGTTGTTTATTGTTATGCGTTTTTTATATAATGATTTACCTATAGAAATAATCAGAATATAGGAAGATAATTTCTTGATGTATGCATACTATAGAACGTAATCATGGTTATTGATTTTCAGACGTTTCTCTCCATTTATATCCTTTTCTACACTGGGATTGTACAGTGCTAACAGGTTTCTTTATCCTTATTAATGCACAATGAGCAATAAGTTTTTACACACTAAGTGATTGTATTTCACATTAACATGTTATCACACTTAGTGTTACTTCTATGTCGTCCCCATATTTATGGGTTAATTCCAGTGTAAAGAGACCTGCAAAATATTTTGTAATGGAAGATATAATAACAAATGGAAGATTTATGATTTAAAAACAAGGCGAATTCATTGACCAGTTAGTACAGATTACTTTGATCATTGTTTTAATACATAGTGCAACTTTGAAACACAATAACCTAGCCTTGTTTTATACTCAAAAATACTTCATTTCTTAACAATGCCACAGTTTACAAAATATTTTGTGTGCAAAAGATTATGTGATATTTGTGATATTTATTCACAGATGTTATTTCTCAGCGAAAATAATGCATATAATATTATATTTCTTGTTGTGTCATAGTTTCTAATGTTTTATCTTTTGTATAGAATTAAAGATGTGAAGTGGAATATAAAAGATGGAACGCTACATCATATTTTACCAATTTACAATAGTGGTGTGGAAGTAACATCTTATGACAGTAAAACAGGAAATAAATTCAAGACTAGAAGAGTCTCAGCACCATTTATAACTCAGGAAACAGAGTAAGAAATTTAGTACTTCGGTTTATACAATTGAAGCGAATTAAAATTTAATTGACTTTGGTCATTTTTAGATGTGTTCTAGCAGTTCCATATTTAGCATGTTTAAAAGGAGACAGCTCTTTGGCTGTGTTGCTTTTAGTACACTTATTCGATGCAAACTCTCAACCACAGTCAGTTACAATAAATACTATATTCGGCGCTGGTGCCCAAGGCCCGTATCACTTAGAATCAGTTCTCGGTGAGGAACCAGTTGTATCAATAAGTGCAGATGGTAACCAAAGGAAGCGAATTCTTCTTGTCGGGGAGGTACCTATACCTATACAAAGAGATATAGCCGGAGATGCTACGCTTTATATTGTTTCAGTTGATAACGATAAAGTGCTTTTAGAAACAACTTATAGGAATGGAGTAAGTACGCTATGTGTCACATTTATAATAAAAAAATTCTTAAGCGTTATATACGAGCTATTTTTTAATCGATTAATAATTGAATTTTAGGTAACAGAAATTGTTGCTTCAGAACTTTTAACATCGACACCAATGCCAAATTTATCTATCAGTGTAACGCATAATTCGTTACTATTGCCAACAGTTATGGCTTCTGTTTGTCCTCGGCAAGCAAAGGGTATAACTTGCCGACATTTATTAGCGTCAGAGGATCACAGTGTTGCACTGTTGCAACACAATAAATTAATATGGGCGAGGGAAGAAGCTCTGGCTAGTATTGTAGCTACGGAAATCATAGAATTAGCTATGTCCGATAGGGATCAGGAAATAGAAACGGAGTTCGATCAGAAAGAGAGTAAGTGAAAAAGATACATCGATCAAATTTATTTGAAGCAAAACAAATATCAAAGTGAAATGAAGAAGCTATTTTTATTTAAAATCATTGAACACATATTCTACTATAAAAGTTTTTAATAATCATTTAAAGATTGTTTTAATGCAAGCAAGAAATACTTAAGTATTCAAATATCATAAAAGTAACATTGTTATGATCGTAACTAAACCGTCTATGTTATCTAGACCAACTCTTAAAAGCTTGGTATTGCAATTTAATTGTAACAATAATAACTAAATCACTATTTTATTACTCTCGATTTATTTTTTAACATAAAAATTTTAGCTAAATTGTATTAATTATATTTCTTTTGTGAATGGCTGCTGGCAGGTATTGATGTAGACAGTTCATGTAAGTAGAGGAGCAGCAAGGGCTGATTTGAAATTACTTTATTAATTTGAGATTACTTTATCTTCCTGCTGTTCATTAGCCTTATACGCACGTTAATTTTCTTTAGAAGTTCAAGAAAATATAAACGAACTAAATATAAAGTAGTAAATATTTTCATCTTTGCTATTGAAAGAGAATTTCAATAATATTATTGCTTGCATGAAAATATGATATATTTTGTAATTTGATGGCGAGACCTTCGTAGTAAATCAATATGTTTTAATTTTGTAATTCACAAAACCAATATTTTCGTATCTCATGCATGAATGCGTGGAAACATTGTATGAGTGTGTGCATTTGCAAATCTAACTGTGTGTTCCATATTATCGATTAACATTTCTTATTAACATTGTTATCCCTTGGTAATTTTACAGTTGAACATTTTGATGTTTTTCATAGTTTCTTTAACCAGTTCAATACGCATAAAATAGTTGAAAGTATTGAAATCATACTTGTTACGTATTTCATAATTTTCTGTTATATCTAGGGGACGTGTTGAGTATGATGTTTAGAAGAGTCAGTTCTCAATTTAAACAAGCAAAAGCATTTTTCCAGTCGATAGTAACGCTCACACCTGAGCAGTCTAATCAACGTACTGATTTAGTACGAGATAAATTTGGACTACATAAGATGATCGTTCTTGTTACATCAACTGGAAAGGTACGACCGTAAATTACACATTTCCAATGATTAATTAGTAAATATGTAATACAAATCATCATAGCCGCTGCTTATACTTCATATTATTTCCAGTTATATGGAATTGAAACCAGGAAAGGTGAAATTGTATGGCAACTTAGAGTGCCAGGTATTCGTGGTTTTGCTAAACGATCTGACGCAATCATTTTATACGTTCAACGTGGCAGCAGACATTTCCCATACCCGCCACAATGTGCATTACTAGCAGAGGATAAAGTATGTATCATATAATACATATTTATATCATTAATATATTCATTGGGCACGTTATTATGCTTCAGAAAACTGGAGAAGGGGTTGTGTATGCGTTTAATCCAATTACTGGCCAGCCGTTGGATGGTGTGATAAAATTAGGATACAGAATAAAGCAATCTATGTTACTTCAAGTAACAGCGGATGACTTTTTGCGAGGCGTTCTTATTTTCGACACACGAGACAAAGCTTATGTGTATCCTGAAAGTGCAACAGCAATCGCTGCATCGCTAGCTAAAAATACTTATATATTTACCGCTGATCAAACGACTGGAATATTATCCGGATTTTCTTTATCATATAGTACAGCTCAAGTGTGTATAACATGGAATATGTTATTATATAGTTGTTACTTTACGGCAGTCACTAATTTCAATTTCACCCTGTAGGAACTAGTTGCCCACAAAGTATGGGAACTACTGCTTTCGCCGAAAAACCAAAGAATCACACACGTCGTATCGAAAAATCCATTAGAACGTGTTCATTCCCAGGGTAGAGTCCTAAGTGATAGATCAGTTCTATATAAATATATTAACCCTAACTTAGTCGCTATAGTAACAGAGGGTGTTGGGTACACTCATAAAAGTATGTTGGTTACATTATTGTAGAGAAAGTTATGATTGCTAATTTATATTATTACGAACCAAAAGCTTAATAATTTGTGGTTTATAGATACGCTTAATCTGTACTTATTGGATTCCGTATCTGGGGCGATGATATTTTCTATCATGCATAAAAGGGTCCGAGGCCCGGTCCACATTGTGCATTCGGAAAATTGGATAGTGTACAGCTATTTTAACGAGAAAAGTCGCAGGACAGAAGTTGCTAGTTTAGAACTGTACGAAGGAAAAGTACAGAGCAATACCACAGGTATTGTCTACATTGTTTTGTAATCGTTACTTATTCAACATTTTTATTTCTTGTTCGCATTAGGATTATTAACGCGACCTTCTTATGTCTCTGTAGTGTTCTCATCTTTAGTTACAACTAAATTGCCAATCGTAGAAAGGCAGGCGTTCATTTTTCCTGCAGCGATAGAATCTATGCGGGAAACTATAACGGAGAAAGGTATTACGAGCAAACATATTATAGGTATGTATATGTATATATAACTAATTTAAATTTATTGCATAAATATTAACTATTTATATTAAAAATGAACAAAATTTTAACATAAATTTAATTTCAAGTTTTTATTGATATAAATAACTTGAGTAAACTTGCTGTGAAAATCATCAGCAGTCTCGTTGTGTGAAATGCGTGTAAATGAAATTCGATTATTTACAAATATAACATTTTTTGTTTGATATAGTGGCCCTAGCTAACGGTGGAATATTGGAATTACCGTGGATGATGGTCGATCCACGTCGGCCTATTAATCCAGAAGTACGTGAGGAAGGTGTGATACCGTATATGCCTGAGATACCTATTCATATGGATGCCATAATTAATTACAATCAAAGCGTCTTTAGAGTATCTGGTATTCATACTAGTCCTAGTGGCCTTGAAAGTACTTGCTTAGTTTTTGTACACGGTCTTGGTAAGTATTTTTAAATGAAACTATATTTCTACTTAAATTCACTAACAATTTTAGATGACCAATATTTGCAATTATTTATTTTTTAATTCTTAATTTAATAATTATACATATCAACGAGGAAGTTTTCCAATAATTATACCCATAATACGATGTTCGCAGACTTGTTCTACACACGCGTGGCACCGTCTAAAACATTTGACGTTTTGAAAGAAGATTTCGATTATTATCTTATTGTGATAGTATTGGCAGCGCTTTTAATATCATCATATATTACAAAGAAATTAGCATCCCAAAAAGCGCAAAAACAAGCGTGGAAATGATGTTTCACTTTTTTAGAGAAATCAATGCATTACATTCTTAAATATTTGTTCACTAAAAGCAGAACCATTTTGCTAATAATAATTTGTAAAAAACATACTGTTTTATAAAAAGCCAATGTTATTGAAAAGTAAATGTTAACAATTTATTGTCTTACCTAAAGTATGTAAAAACATACATACATATTGTACGTATTATTTGTCCTTTCATCGGTATAGAATGCGCACACTAGGTAGCATATTTCTGAACATTACAAAGTGTGCTAAATTATTGCATGACAAAAGTGGACCACGATCACTAACTGTTAGATTATTAAAATAACTGACAACATGCTCAAAATATAATTATTTTTCGTTAAAAATGCAAATACAAATAGTTTAGTATAATAAATACAGAAAAACATTTCGTTTGGAAAAGACAGAGAGTATCGACTCGTTGAAAATCTTAACCGATTTACTTAGTATGGCTATACAAGAAAGAAATTTTAGTGTACGTTTAACTATTCAATATCTAGAGGCAACAATATAGTATCAGATACAACTTAAATTGTACATGTCTGATTGCCCTAAAATTGTGAAAGACCTTTTATTCCGAATAAATAATAAGTAAGGAATAAAAAGAGATACATATGTAGATGTGTTCAAAACATAGCTGAAAAACATAAAAAGTCAAATGTACATAATGATATAAATTTCAGTTTGCTTTTTTATTAGTATACTGATTTATTATTCAATTGTAGCACCAAAACCTGAACTACAAAACTAAATAGTAATTTATAATGCAACAAAATTTTGATTTCCTTCGTATTGAGTAATCCACTTATACCTTTTAGAGTATTTATGTAGTATTGCATATATGAAAAAAATGTACAAACACGGCACATTCACTTTTGAATTGTTTGCATTTACTAGCATTTCTTTCAATAACATATATTACATTATTTTATTTTCTATTCTAGAACTAGTAAATTAACATTGGCATTTTAATATTTGTTCTTAAAAATCATACGAAATTTAGAATACTTTTAAGCTTTCAAATTCCTCTTAACTGTGTTACAAAAGTCAAATTACCTCACTTAGTGAGAAACACATGAAACAAAACATGTTACAGTACAAAACATCGATTTTATTTATTTATTTATTTATAATTAAATAAAGATTTAATGATGTATACCATCTGTGAATAGAATACATGCAAACGTGTCTATTACATAGAATAATTATTTGCTTTGTAGATAAATGTAAAGTTTAAAATAGACGTAAGATATTGTACAAATAAGGATATAAACGGTAATATGAAGATGTAAAATGTCACGTAACTGAATAAAAAATTGTATACAAATAAAACTTTCGATGATCATAAAATACACATAAATAATGGTATACGTATATAATCTTAACATTATATTTTTAGCGATACAAATTTACATTTCGTACAATATATTTTGGAACCTCCTTGCATTTACTGACTTTCTATTGTTTTCGCCGTTTAGTAACAAATCTTGAAACGTATCTGTTATGACTCTGAAGTTTTATCTTGGATATATTTCACAATAGTAAGGATATTCTTAAAATATTCATTGGTTGAAAAGTTTTCAGAAACCTGAAAAGTGATAAAATTCCATTAGCTTATTGTCGCAAACGACGGCTATAGCCGTCAAACTAAAAGTGTGCGGCAATGGGTTAAATAAATTAAGACTACACCGCTAATTTAATCATACAAATGCGTAGAGACTGTGTCAGTATTTTTGTGCCTTATCTTATTACCATTATATCGTTGATCTCAAATGTTGCATCAGTGGAAATTTTTGTTATTTCGGAATTAAAAATACTAAGACATTTCACCAAAGCTATATCACTATTACAATCAGCAATATCTTTATATAATTGTACACAGCACGCCTGCAAAAATAAAACAATTTATTCTATATCTTATATACGTGTAACTAAACAGCGTATATAAAAATATACTTTGCATTAGGACGTACTTGTAACACAGGATTCTGATGTTTGCTAAGATAAGGCTTTGCAATGCTTAAAACATTCCACGTTTCTCGCTCTTGTAGGCCCAAATTTATTGTAGTTTGACTCAATGTAGAAAGTAATTCTTTCTGTAGTTTGTAAGTTTGTGTGAATTTATAAACATTTTCAGAACTTTTGTTATAACTTTCTTTAGCGGAATCGTGCAAGAACTTGGAAAGTGCAGGTAGTACTTGCCTAAAAATAATCACCTTAAATATAGTTACTATAAATGTATTAAAAGAATGTAAAATATAAAAGACTTACTTAAGCGTTCTGGATCGTATAAAATCTTTCGATACTCGACCAAGTACATTTAACAATTCCCACGCTCGATTGATTATTAGTACATTTTTATCTTTAAATCTATCTACCAGTGGATGCCAAAGTAAATGCACAATGGGTAATAGTTGATTTTCCCACTTGACTAAAACTTCAAGGCCTTCTTTTATCGTTGACATTGCAATTAGAGATTTTTGTACTTCTTTAGATGGGAGAAAATGTAAGCAATGCTTCATTATACTCTCAATCATTTTTATGTAAGGCGGTATATTTTCTTCTAGAATCCACATTTTATCAATTGTAGATTCAGTTTATTCAAGAGTTTAGTGTATTAATGTATAGCTACCTTTTTCCTCAACGGGGTCTTCATTATTGGCACTTCCCTCTTCAATCTCATCTATTTGTTCTGTATTTTCTATATCATCATCGACTTTTACTGCTTCATAGTATGCTAACAAAGATTGAATAATTTTGGACGATTTATTTTCGGCACTTGTACCCTGTTCTTGTAGCGTTGATATATTTTTAGGTCTTGCTAAATTCTTTATACATATAGTAAATGTATAAAAAACTTTTAAGAATGCATAAGAATTTTTTTGTTGAAAGCTATTGTTTAATTGTAATAGTACATCCTCCACAATCTCTTTTATACAGGGTAAGAAATCCATTGTGCTATATTTCATGACAATTCCAACAACGTCGAGAACACCGGGATTGCGTTCTACCCTACGCAATTTAATGCTAATATGATATGAAAAATAATCAACATTTGCGCGTAGGAGATCTCCTACCGAACTGTATTGCTGAGATTCTGCAATATGTTCCAGTGTTTGTGTACCAACAAAACTTATTAAGTTATGTCCACTACCTGGAAGTATTCGTAAAACATCACACTCGCAAACAATTTTCTTATTTCGTAATTTTATAATCGTTTGTTTAAAAAACGAAAGTAATTACCTGCTCTTTCTATAATAAGATATAAAGTTTTGAGAAGGAATCTATCATAATCACATTTTAGATTTTGGGCTATTAATCCTAAGCCTTCCAGTAATAAGCAGCACTGTATTACGTTACTTTGCGCAACACGTAAAGATACATCGTTAGTTGTTTCAATTGGTGGATACCAAAACTCAGGATTTATATAAAACTCAACAACTTCTTTATAAATAGATAAATAGGACGAATGCTTAAGTGGCACTGAAATATATAAACAATTAATAATAGCAAACTATTTTAAACACGATGCTATTCAACTTACCATTTATTATCCAATTCAATAATAAGATTAACTCTTTTCTATGTTGCGGAACGTCTACGATAAGACCAAGAATGTTATCTACTAAAATTCGAAGATCTCCAAATTCACCTACATATTTGCATATTGCAATAACTTTTTCTTCGCAAGCATTGTTCTGAATAAATTTAAATCGTCTCCACAAATGCGATCCATATGAGTATGCTGGATCCTCGAGATCTTTAACATTCACTGCTTGTAAAAGAGAAATATTACTGTATTCTATCTCAGATACATATACAAGGGCCAGCAAAAGTCTGCGAACATGCGATGCTGACATCATAATACGAGGCAAACTTTGTTTTCCAAGAAGTTTCAAGTAACCAGCTATTTCATTTAAACACGATAATTGATCAGCGTCATCTAAAAGGAAGAAAGAAATCCTATTTTTATTTATCGGTAAGGGATTCTACAAAATTGTTATATTTGCCTTTAAACGTTATAATTGTTACTTTGATATATTTTTACCAAATATAAATATATAAAGTCGTACCAGACCTCCTAATAATCCTCGGCAATTTTGTCAAAAGATTATAGAAGTTTTCCTCTAACAATTCAACTAAAGGTCTCATATTTTTATTTTGCGTATAGTTTATACTAATCGAGGCCAAAGCATTTTCGGCTTCATCGCGAACTTCAGCATATTCATCCTCGGATAGAGATATTAAATATTCTATTAGTAGCATTACATTAGGTTTCATGTTCCTGTTTAAACAAATTTACAGAAACTGTTTTTAAAAATGGTTTATAATATTTATGATGTAAGATACAGGTATAAAGTAACAAGTATTACCTGGCGCATGTTGTAAGTAACAAGTGTATATTTTCTACAAATTCTTTTCTAACTTTATAATGGGAGTGCCTTTTTAGTACATCCAATTGTTGAACAAGTATATTCAGTTTTGTTGCACTAGCATTAAACCATTCTTTATTTCTTGTTGCGCTTTTAAGATGTTTTTCTAATTCACTACGATCCTTCACATTACAAAAGGTCCCTTCTGGATTAATAAACTTTTCGTCATTTAGTTTCATCAAATCATCTAATGACTCTGTATCATCTTCTTCCAATTTATCTTTCATTACAAGAGATATTACTCTGCCCCAAGCTCTCAATGCTACCTAACATTATATTAGTATAATAAATGATAAACAAAAAGCACCCGCATATTTTTAATCTCTAAGTTATAAAAATTATTTTTCATTACCATTGTAAGTTTATGTCCCTGTACTTCATTTCCAATAGCTATCTCTTGCAAACCACTGACAACTCCAGGTAAAAATAACATAACAACATCAGCCACTTGGTCTTGCAATATTATATCATATCTATCCGTTTCGTCATCAATTTTACATAATGCCATTACTGTTTCTACTGCTTTCAGTCTAAGAATCAGAAATATTTCAGACCACATTTTTTTTAATACATTAAAACCGAACGAATGGGCAATCATTTTTATATGTTTACCTAAGGGAACGAGATTTTTCAATCCTCCCTATCGTAATTGACAATAATATTCCTTGCCCTATCTTAGAGGCATTTTGCCTAGTATATAAAGATTCTACAACTTCTGTGAAACAAGCATGTATCAATGTCTTCAGACATGAAAGCACGGCTTCTTTAAGTTCTTCGTGTCCTACAATAACTGCAAAAGATATAAAAATATAAAAATATGTATTCGTTCATGAGTAACATTTTTCAAACAAGCGGGAACTATTCTTTGTAACATAATACTTAATGAATTAGTGCATCATACTTATGTCAAATAATATTTACCCATACTCTTTTGCGTTCGGTCATAAATTTGTATCAAAAGGCACGAATACAACTTATTGAAATATTCTACTTTTGATATCTTTCCCCTCGATATAATTGCCTGCATTGTCCTTACCAATTCTTCCTTCACATTTGTGCTACAAGTTTGCATACGTTCAATACCGTTCATAAGATTAAATAAAATATAAATTCAGTTATCTCTGTGTTAAGACATCAGGTTTTTTCATATGTAATGTTGCATTTACATAGGTAACTCTTGAACATTAACAATTGGGATCTGTTGCTTGTAATCATTAACTTCAATGTCTGTTATGTTCTGCGAATATATTACTCGTATTCATTAATATTTCAATGTCTTCCTTGGCAAATTCTTCAGATTTTTATTCAACTATTCCTCTTTTAGCTTGATCATTGTATTATACTTTTTACTCCATAAAACAGTTTGTAACGTTCGGAATCAATACAAATTTATGACATTAAGTTTCGAGAAAACAGTGGACTAAGTTATTACTTAATAATTTCCAATCATATTTTTTTAGTTTATCTAATGTTGTTTCTGTTGTATGCATCCGAGAATTGTTGTAGCAAAGAAAATTCTTTGATCAATGTTGATCGCTGCTCGAGTAATGGTAGCGCATAGTAAATAATTGTTGACTGTGAATCTCCGCAGTTATAGTTTAACTTTATCCTAGAAATTCAAAGTGGATTATTTGAAAAACAAAAAATTCCTTTGTTTCACTAAGCAAGACGAGAGACAACATTACTTGTGAAATAACCTGATGTATTCAAATTAAATCCTTAATTGTTATAACTGACGGGCATAAACTGCCATACTTCATTGCTTTATTCCTTGTACATTTATAATTGATATGTGCCTGTTAATGGATTAATTACGATGATGTTTCGTATATTTTTATGCTGAACGCATAAAACTTGGTACCTTAGTGTTTCATTTGGTAGATGAGTAACGAGAGGAAATAAAATATATTCCAATAAATCCTGAATAACTTTGTCCGAAATTTTGGTCAATGTATTTGCAACGCTCCGTGCAGTATCCACATTTGGATTTTTCATTAATAAATCACAAAGCGGTTTCAGTACAGTAAACGCTTCTTGTACTTGAATTTGTTCCATTTCTTTATTGGATAAAAAAGAAAATTGAAAATATTCTAATCAGTACCGTCATACCGAGTCATATTTAAACGCTGCTGACATGTGCAACAATTACATGTGTTTAGTACAGCGCTGTCCAAGGACCATTTGCGAACCGTCTCCGGTTCTCCCTATCGTTGCCTCGTTGTCATGGAAGCGAACGACGCTACGGGCTAGACGAACTATGATCTTTGGTCTGTACACTGTAGATAGCAACAGTTCACTCTCTGTCTATTACTTATAAGGTATAATTGAAGATTACTCTTTTAATTATAAAGTGCAACTTTGATTCCTACTTTCGCGCCAGTTCTTTCGCTCTACTGCGTCACGCACTCAAGCCTGCCAGCCCTTCCTATACGAGTTGGTGATCTAGAACGCCCGCTCAGTCAGTTCCTGCCTGCCGTTCCAAGTGGTGTCTTTGTGGCATTAGTGCCGCCATCCATAAAGAAGTGCTTCAAACAACCGTAACCGTGTCTAATTTCTTTAAGTGTAGATATGGCAGAGAATGCTTGAAACTGCTCGTGTAGTTTCAAGCACTTGTTTTACCATTTATTATCCAGTTTATGTACTTCTAATCCAGTTTGCACCAAAAAAACGCAAAGAAGTTGCAAATTGAGTCCCAAGAAAACGCACAAAAGCTGCAAATTGAGTCCCAAGAAACGTCCAAAAGTTGCAAATTGAGTCTCAAGAAAACGCACAAAAGTTGCAAATTGAGTCCCAAGAAAACGTCCAAAAGTTGCAAATTGAGTCCCAAGAAAGCGCACAAAAGGTGCAAAATGGGCCCCAAGAAAACGCACAGGGTTGCAGACTGAGCCCTAAGAAAACGCACAAAAGTTGCAGAATGGGCCCCAAAAAACGCACAAAAGTTGCAAACTGAGCCCTAAGAAAACGCACGAAGTTGCAAATTGAGCCCTAAGAAAACGCACAAAAGTTGCAAATTGAGCCCCAAGAAAACGCACAAAAGTTGCAAATTGAGCCCTAAGTAAAGGCACAAAAGTTGCAAATAGAGCCATAACTAAAGGCACAAAAGTTGCAAATAGAGCCTTAAGAAAACGCACAAAAGTTGCAAATTGAGTCCCAAGAAAACGCATAAAAGTTGCAAATTGAGCCCTACGAAAACGCAACGAAGTTGCAAATTGAGCTCCAAGAAACCCACAAAAGTTGGAAATTGAGCCCCAAGAAGACGCACAAAACTTGCAAATTGAGCCCTACGAAAACGCAACAAAGTTCAAAACAACGCCTCGCGAAAAACTCACAAAGTTGCAAACCTAGTCCCAAGAAAACGTCCAAAAGTTGCAAATTGAGCCCCAACAAAACGCAACAAAGTTGCAAATTGAGCTCCAAGAAACCCACCAAAGTTGCAAATTGTGCCCCAAGAAGACGCACAGAACTTGCAAATTGAGTCCTACGAAAACGCAACAAAGTTGAAAACAACGCCTCGCGAAAAACTCACAAAGTTGCAAACCGAGTCCCAAGAAAACGTCCAAAAATTGCAAATTGAACCCCAACAAAACGCAACAAAGTTACAAATTGAGCCCTACGAAAACGCAACAAAGTTGAAAACAACGCCTCACGAAAAACGCACAAAGTTGCAGATTGAGCCCCAAGAAAACGTCCAAAAGTTGCAAATTGACACCTACGAAACCGCAACAAAGTTGCAAACAACTCCTCATGAACATGCAACAAAGTTGCAAAAATTCTCGAGAAAAATTTGCAACAATGTTGTACCAAAAATTTTGCAACAAAGTTGCAAAACGAGCTCTCAGAAAATGCAACAAAGTTGCAAACAGCACCTCGCGAAAACGCAACAAAGTTGCAAAAATTCTCCAGAAACATTTGCAACAATGTTGCGCCAAAAATTTTGCAACAAAGTTGCAAACAGCGCCTCGCGAAACGCAACAAAGTTGCAAAAATTCTCCAGAAAAATTTGCAACAATGTTGCGCCAAAAATTTTGCAACAATGTTGCAAAAAATTCTCCAGAAAAATTTGCAACAATGTTGCGCCAAAAATTTTGCAACAAAGTTGCAAATTTTTCTCGAGAATTTTTGCAACTTTGTTGCGTTTTCGCGAGGTGCTGTTTGCAACTTTGTTGCAAAATTTTTGGCGCAACATTGTTGCAAATTTTTCTGGAGAATTTTTGCAACTTTGTTGCAAAATTTTTGGCGCAACATTGTTGCAAATTTTTCTGGAGAATTTTTGCAACTTTGTTGCAAAATTTTTGGCGCAACATTGTTGCAAATTTTTCTGGAGAATTTTTGCAACTTTGTTGCGTTTTCGCGGGGCGCTGTTTGCAACTTTGTTGCGTTTTCGCGAGGCACTGTTTGTAACTTTGTTGCAAATTTTTCTGGAGAATTGTTGCAACTTTGTTGCGTTTTCGCGAGGCGCTGTTTGCAACTTTGTTGCGTTTTCGCGAGGCGCTGTTTGCAACTTTGTTGCATTTTTATGGGGAGTTGTTTGCAACTTTGTTGCATTTTTATGGGGAGTTGTTTGCAACTTTGTTGCATTTTTATGGGCAGTTGTTTGCAACTTTGTCGCATTTTTTAGGCGTTATTTGCAACTATCTTATTTTTTCCCGTGGCGGTGATTACAACTTTGTTGCGTTTTCGCGAGGTGTTATTTGCAACCGTATTTCATTTTCGCTAGGCATTTCGTTGCAACCTGGTTGAATTTTGGTGAGGCGCTTTATGTATACCTGGTTGCAATATGTTTAGTAATGTTGAGGTCTATTTTTACAAGTTCACCGCTTGGAACTTTGCATTTAATGTTCCTGCACGGTAGTACTTGTTTAAGGAATTGGAATTAGGTCTTTTCAAGGATAGTTAAGGTGTTAAAATAAAGAGAGTCGTAGAATTCTTTTCATTTCAGATTTATTCAAATAAATTAATGACGATACAAGTTACAAAAATGCGGTAATTCACATTTACAAACTAATACTTATGAACTATTCTTTAAAGTTAACTTACAATATATCTTACAGATAAAACTTATACTAAAATTTACGTACTTTATTTGCTGAAGCGTATTTTAAATTACAACAATTGTGTAACTTGTGCATATGTAAAGACCAAAGTATTTATTGTATCTTGCATTTTATATTCAGTACATTCAGTAGAACTTGTAGTAACAGTAATATTATAGTTTATACAAGATCTACTGAATAAAGAGAATATAAAATAAAATATATACTAGGTATACATAAGAGTTAATTACACAATTGTTCTAAATTAATCTTATGCGCTAATAGTTACAAACTATTCTTAGAAACCAATTTACTA
The DNA here is from genome assembly GCA_963667235.1 of Nomada lathburiana. Taxonomy (NCBI): domain Eukaryota; kingdom Metazoa; phylum Arthropoda; class Insecta; order Hymenoptera; family Apidae; genus Nomada; species Nomada lathburiana. Next base: position 6,274,424 of record OY763905.1, read on the forward strand.
TAACTAAAGTATGTGGCAAGGGTTATTCTTTCTTCTTTCTTGCTTTATGCCCAATGAGAAATGTCGGTCAAGTTCCTTACTCTTTGCTTGCGAGACCTGCACACACAATAAATATATTAGTAAGTATATGTAGAAGGAGAGATAAAGATTGTTAAGCGATATTTAATGGAAAAAGAAAGGAGGGAAGGACAAACCAGAAGCGTAAAAGAAAGAGGGGATTATTTAACAAGGAATGGAACAAGTTGCATAAGAATGAATTTGATGAGAGCAGAAGTAAAGGAATTGACGGAGAACCTTAGTAGAAGGGACTATGAAATCCAACAGCTGGAATGAGACAGAAAAATATAAAAAGCTAAATATAATGAAACGTTTAAATATATTAGAACAGCAACACTACTAAAGTACTTGAGTAAGAATGAAAGATGGCACAATCACCAATTAATAATACAGGTGACAGATGCGAAAGCATTAAAGGATGAAGAAATATTAGGAGAAGGAGAAGAATAAAAGACGTGACCTGTGCAGACAAAAATTTGAAACGCTAGAACACCTGATAAAAGAATGTATGGAAATAAAGATAATAGGATATAAAAATGACTTTAAGATTTTAAATGAAACATGGGGGAAAAGGAAAGATGATAATAGATGTGTGATAAGAATATTGTTATACGTAAGGTAGAGAAGGTATGAAAAGGAAGAGCGGAACAGAAGATGAGAGTGCACGAGTTAAGATAGTATTGTAAACATAGGTTATATGTTCGCTAAGACCAACTTTCTTTGCTACGAGACCGAAATACAGAATAAGACTACTATTACTATGTATTTACTGCATGGTGGAAAATGTCTCCAATGGGAAAAATATTCACAAATGTATTTACCTTTGCTAAAGAGCTTGATTGTTGTAGAATAAAATGAACAGTGGAACTTACAATGTTACCGTACATATTAATATTAATGTATAGATTGTAACACTCTGTTTGCTAACACTTTATTAATATGCAAATGAGAGTACGAAACGATTCAGACCACTATTTATAAAGAAGTGCTTGAATTTACGTACAACTCGTATCCCTGTCTTACCTACACACAAAGTGCTCATTAGGATCGCCATCTATACAGATGTGAATGAAACTGCCCGAGCCTCTGCTATATCTACACTTAAGGTAAGTAAGAGGAACGAGTAGTTTCAAGGAGTCCTGTATAGATGGCGAGACCATAGCCGGCACTGTAGATATGTCAGAGACCCGCGTAGTTTCAAGCACTTCTTTACAGATATTAATTAATTAATGAATTAAAATATTTACATTTATCGCGCTTATGCATGATGAGAAGTGCCGGCCAATACTCTTTACTCTTTGTATGCGGGACCTGCACACACAAGAAATATATTAGTAAGCATGTAACTGGAGAGAGAAAAAATGTTAAGGGATTTTTAGAGGAAAAAGAAATAGGGGAGGGCCACACTAGAGGCATAAGAGAAAGACAGAATTAAAATGGAATGGAATGAGTATCGTAAGAGTGAATTTGATGGGAGCGGAAATAAAGGAATTGACGGAGAATCTTAAAAGAAGGGACTATGAAATGCAACAACAGAAACGAGACAGGAAAATAGAAGAAGCGAGATATAATGAAAGGTTTAAATATATTAGAAAAGAAGCACTACTAAAGCACCTAAGTAAAAACGGAAGATGGCACACTCAGCAATTAATAGTGCAGGTGACAGATGCGAAAGCATTAAAGGATGACCTACGCAGACAACAAATTTGAAACGTTAGAACACCTGTTAACAGAATGTACAGAAATAAAGATGATAGGATACAAAAATGACTCTAGATCTTTAAATGAAACATGGAGGAATAGGAAAGATGTATAATAGATGTGCGATAAAGAGATCAGAATATTGTAATACGTAAGATACAGAAGGTATGCAAAGGAAGAGGGAAACAAAAGATGAGAGTGCAAGAGTTAAGATAGTATTGCGAAGGTAGGTTATATGTACACTAAGTCCAACTTTCATTGCAGCGAGACCAAAATGAAGATTAATACTATTCACCTGGGACACGGCTGGTCTGCAGACGAATAGCAATGGCCTGCATGAACGAGTGGAATTACACATTGTAGACGGAGGATCAGAAGAAGGTAGATTTAGCAACAGGGTAATGTGGATTTGGGAGTGAAGCAGCATAGTGTAGAAGAGCGTAGAACACTGTAGGCTTGTGTAGAATAAATTAAGACATATACGTTTAGTTTAGAGTTGTACGCCTTATTATATCAAATACAAATATTTTATATTACACTTACATCAGCCTTCATTGCATAAATCTTCCAATCCCACAAAACCAATTTGCTATAACTGAAGTATAATGGTAAGAGTTATTCTTTCTTCTTCCTTCTTTTTCTGCACAATGAGAATTGATGGTCAATGCTTCTTATACTTATCCTTGGTCTGCAAAACCTGTACATCCAACAAATATGTATATTAGAAAAATGTAACAGGAGAGAGGAAGATTGTTAAAGGATATTTAGTGGAAAAAGAAAGAAGGTAGGGCCAAACTAGAAGCATAAGAGAACGAGGGGATTCTTTTAAAAAGAATGGAACAAGACTGACAATACGGAATTTGATGAGAACAGAAGTAAAGGAATTAACGGAGAGCCTAAAAAAAAACTAAAAGAAGCAAAATATAATGGAAGGTTCAAATATATTAAAACGGAAACAGTACCACAGTACCAAAGTAAAGAGGGAACAGGAAAGAGTCACCAATTAATAGCGCAAAAATGACTTCAGAACTTGAAATGAAACAGAGAGGAAATGAAAAGATATATAATAGATGTGCGATAAAGAGACAACAAAGAGTGTGATGCATAAGGTAGAGAAGGTATGAGAAGAAAGAGGGGAACAGAAGATGAGAGTGCAAGAGTTAAGATAGTATTGTAAAGATAGGTTATATGTTCGCTAAGACCAACTTTCTTTGCTACGAGACCGAAATACAGAATAAGACTACTATTACTATGTATTTACTACATGGTGGAAAATGTCTCCAATGGGAAAAATATTCACAAATGTATTTACCTTTGCTAAAGAGCTTGATTGTTGTAGAATAAAATGAACAGTGGAACTTACAATGTTACCGTACATATTAATATTAATGTATAGATTGTAACACTCTGTTTGCTAACACTTTATTAATATGCAAATGAGAGTACGAAACGATTCAGACCACTATTTATAAAGAAGTGCTTGAATTTACGTACAACTCGTATCCCTGTCTTACCTACACACAAAGTGCTCATTAGGATCGCCATCTATCCAGATGTGAATGAAACTGCCCGAGCCTCTGCTATATCTACACTTAAGGTAAGTAAGAGGAACGAGTAGTTTCAAGGAGTCCTGTATAGATGGCGAGACCATAGCCGGCACTGTAGATATGTCAGAGACCCGCGTAGTTTCAAGCACTTCTTTACAGATATTAATTAATTAATGAATTAAAATATTTACATTTATCGCGCTTATGCATGATGAGAAGTGCCGGCCAATACTCTTTACTCTTTGTATGCGGGACCTGCACACACAAGAAATATATTAGTAAGCATGTAACTGGAGAGAGAAAAAATGTTAAGGGATTTTTAGAGGAAAAAGAAATAGGGGAGGGCCACACTAGAGGCATAAGAGAAAGACAGAATTAAAATGGAATGGAATGAGTATCGTAAGAGTGAATTTGATGGGAGCGGAAATAAAGGAATTGACGGAGAATCTTAAAAGAAGGGACTATGAAATGCAACAACAGAAACGAGACAGGAAAATAGAAGAAGCGAGATATAATGAAAGGTTTAAATATATTAGAAAAGAAGCACTACTAAAGCACCTAAGTAAAAACGGAAGATGGCACACTCAGCAATTAATAGTGCAGGTGACAGATGCGAAAGCATTAAAGGATGACCTACGCAGACAACAAATTTGAAACGTTAGAACACCTGTTAACAGAATGTACAGAAATAAAGATGATAGGATACAAAAATGACTCTAGATCTTTAAATGAAACATGGAGGAATAGGAAAGATGTATAATAGATGTGCGATAAAGAGATCAGAATATTGTAATACGTAAGATACAGAAGGTATGCAAAGGAAGAGGGAAACAAAAGATGAGAGTGCAAGAGTTAAGATAGTATTGCGAAGGTAGGTTATATGTACACTAAGTCCAACTTTCATTGCAGCGAGACCAAAATGAAGATTAATACTATTCACCTGGGACACGGCTGGTCTGCAGACGAATAGCAATGGCCTGCATGAACGAGTGGAATTACACATTGTAGACGGAGGATCAGAAGAAGGTAGATTTAGCAACAGGGTAATGTGGATTTGGTAGTGAAGCAGCATAGTGTAGAAGAGCGTAGAACACTGTAGGCTTGTGTAGAATAAATTGAGACATATACGTTTAGTTTAGAGTTGTACGCCTTATTATATCAAATACAAATATTTTATATTACACTTACATCAGCCTTCATTGCATAAACCTTCCAATCCCACAAAACCAATTTACTATAACTGAAGTATAATGGTAAGAGTTATTCTTTCTTCTTCCTTCTTTTTCTGCACAATGAGAATTGATGGTCAATGCTTCTTATACTTATCCCTGGTCTGCAAAACCTGTACATCCAACAAATATGTATATTAGAAAAATGTAACAGGAGAGAGGAAGATTGTTAAAGGATATTTAGTGGAAAAAGAAAGAAGGTAGGGCCAAACTAGAAGCATAAGAGAACGAGGGGATTCTTTTAAAAAGAATGGAACAAGACTGACAATACGGAATTTGATGAGAACAGAAGTAAAGGAATTAACGGAGAGCCTAAAAAAAAACTAAAAGAAGCAAAATATAATGGAAGGTTCAAATATATTAAAACGGAAACAGTACCACAGTACCAAAGTAAAGAGGGAACAGGAAAGAGTCACCAATTAATAGCGCAAAAATGACTTAAGAACTTGAAATGAAACAGAGAGGAAATGAAAAGATATATAATAGATGTGCGATAAAGAGACAACAAAGAGTGTGATGCATAAGGTAGAGAAGGTATGAGAAGAAAGAGGGGAACAGAAGATGAGAGTGCAAGAGTTAAGATAGTATTGTAAAGATAGGTTATATGTTCGCTAAGACCAACTTTCTTTGCTACGAGACCGAAATACAGAATAAGACTACTATTACTATGTATTTACTACATGGTGGAAAATGTCTCCAATGGGAAAAATATTCACAAATGTATTTACCTTTGCTAAAGAGCTTGATTGTTGTAGAATAAAATGAACAGTGGAACTTACAATGTTACCGTACATATTAATATTAATGTATAGATTGTAACACTCTGTTTGCTAACACTTTATTAATATGCAAATGAGAGTACGAAACGATTCAGACCACTATTTATAAAGAAGTGCTTGAATTTACGTACAACTCGTATCCCTGTCTTACCTACACACAAAGTGCTCATTAGGATCGCCATCTATCCAGATGTGAATGAAACTGCCCGAGCCTCTGCTATATCTACACTTAAGGTAAGTAAGAGGAACGAGTAGTTTCAAGGAGTCCTGTATAGATGGCGAGACCATAGCCGGCACTGTAGATATGTCAGAGACCCGCGTAGTTTCAAGCACTTCTTTACAGATATTAATTAATTAATGAATTAAAATATTTACATTTATCGCGCTTATGCATGATGAGAAGTACCGGCCAATACTCTTTACTCTTTGTATGCGGGACCTGCACACACAAGAAATATATTAGTAAGCATGTAACTGGAGAGAGAAAAAATGTTAAGGGATTTTTAGAGGAAAAAGAAATAGGGGAGGGCCACACTAGAGGCATAAGAGAAAGACAGAATTAAAATGGAATGGAATGAGTATCGTAAGAGTGAATTTGATGGGAGCGGAAATAAAGGAATTGACGGAGAATCTTAAAAGAAGGGACTATGAAATGCAACAACAGAAACGAGACAGGAAAATAGAAGAAGCGAGATATAATGAAAGGTTTAAATATATTAGAAAAGAAGCACTACTAAAGCACCTAAGTAAAAACGGAAGATGGCACACTCAGCAATTAATAGTGCAGGTGACAGATGCGAAAGCATTAAAGGATGACCTACGCAGACAACAAATTTGAAACGTTAGAACACCTGTTAACAGAATGTACAGAAATAAAGATGAAAGGATACAAAAATGACTCTAGATCTTTAAATGAAACATGGAGGAATAGGAAAGATGTATAATAGATGTGCGATAAAGAGATCAGAATATTGTAATACGTAAGATACAGAAGGTATGCAAAGGAAGAGGGAAACAAAAGATGAGAGTGCAAGAGTTAAGATAGTATTGCGAAGGTAGGTTATATGTACACTAAGTCCAACTTTCATTGCAGCGAGACCAAAATGAAGATTAATACTATTCACCTGGGACACGGCTGGTCTGCAGACGAATAGCAATGGCCTGCATGAACGAGTGGAATTACACATTGTAGACGGAGGATCAGAAGAAGGTAGATTTAGCAACAGGGTAATGTGGATTTGGTAGTGAAGCAGCATAGTGTAGAAGAGCGTAGAACACTGTAGGCTTGTGTAGAATAAATTGAGACATATACGTTTAGTTTAGAGTTGTACGCCTTATTATATCAAATACAAATATTTTATATTACACTTACATCAGCCTTCATTGCATAAACCTTCCAATCCCACAAAACCAATTTACTATAACTGAAGTATAATGGTAAGAGTTATTCTTTCTTCTTCCTTCTTTTTCTGCACAATGAGAATTGATGGTCAATGCTTCTTATACTTATCCCTGGTCTGCAAAACCTGTACATCCAACAAATATGTATATTAGAAAAATGTAACAGGAGAGAGGAAGATTGTTAAAGGATATTTAGTGGAAAAAGAAAGAAGGTAGGGCCAAACTAGAAGCATAAGAGAACGAGGGGATTCTTTTAAAAAGAATGGAACAAGACTGACAATACGGAATTTGATGAGAACAGAAGTAAAGGAATTAACGGAGAGCCTAAAAAAAAACTAAAAGAAGCAAAATATAATGGAAGGTTCAAATATATTAAAACGGAAACAGTACCACAGTACCAAAGTAAAGAGGGAACAGGAAAGAGTCACCAATTAATAGCGCAAAAATGACTTAAGAACTTGAAATGAAACAGAGAGGAAATGAAAAGATATATAATAGATGTGCGATAAAGAGACAACAAAGAGTGTGATGCATAAGGTAGAGAAGGTATGAGAAGAAAGAGGGGAACAGAAGATGAGAGTGCAAGAGTTAAGATAGTATTGTAAAGATAGGTTATATGTTCGCTAAGACCAACTTTCTTTGCTACGAGACCGAAATACAGAATAAGACTACTATTACTATGTATTTACTACATGGTGGAAAATGTCTCCAATGGGAAAAATATTCACAAATGTATTTACCTTTGCTAAAGAGCTTGATTGTTGTAAAATAAAATGAACAGTGGAACTTACAATGTTACCGTACATATTAATATTAATGTATAGATTGTAACACTCTGTTTGCTAACACTTTATTAATATGCAAATGAGAGTACGAAACGATTCAGACCACTATTTATAAAGAAGTGCTTGAATTTACGTACAACTCGTATCCCTGTCTTACCTACACACAAAGTGCTCATTAGGATCGCCATCTATCCAGATGTGAATGAAACTGCCCGAGCCTCTGCTATATCTACACTTAAGGTAAGTAAGAGGAACGAGTAGTTTCAAGGAGTCCTGTATAGATGGCGAGACCATAGCCGGCACTGTAGATATGTCAGAGACCCGCGTAGTTTCAAGCACTTCTTTACAGATATTAATTAATTAATGAATTAAAATATTTACATTTATCGCGCTTATGCATGATGAGAAGTGCCGGCCAATACTCTTTACTCTTTGTATGCGGGACCTGCACACACAAGAAATATATTAGTAAGCATGTAACTGGAGAGAGAAAAAATGTTAAGGGATTTTTAGAGGAAAAAGAAATAGGGGAGGGCCACACTAGAGGCATAAGAGAAAGACAGAATTAAAATGGAATGGAATGAGTATCGTAAGAGTGAATTTGATGGGAGCGGAAATAAAGGAATTGACGGAGAATCTTAAAAGAAGGGACTATGAAATGCAACAACAGAAACGAGACAGGAAAATAGAAGAAGCGAGATATAATGAAAGGTTTAAATATATTAGAAAAGAAGCACTACTAAAGCACCTAAGTAAAAACGGAAGATGGCACACTCAGCAATTAATAGTGCAGGTGACAGATGCGAAAGCATTAAAGGATGACCTACGCAGACAACAAATTTGAAACGTTAGAACACCTGTTAACAGAATGTACAGAAATAAAGATGATAGGATACAAAAATGACTCTAGATCTTTAAATGAAACATGGAGGAATAGGAAAGATGTATAATAGATGTGCGATAAAGAGATCAGAATATTGTAATACGTAAGATACAGAAGGTATGCAAAGGAAGAGGGAAACAAAAGATGAGAGTGCAAGAGTTAAGATAGTATTGCGAAGGTAGGTCATATGTACACTAAGTCCAACTTTCATTGCAGCGAGACCAAAATGAAGATTAATACTATTCACCTGGGACACGGCTGGTCTGCAGACGAATAGCAATGGCCTGAATGAACGAGTGGAATTACACATTGTAGACGGAGGATCAGAAGAAGGTAGATTTAGCAACAGGGTAATGTGGATTTGGGAGTGAAGCAGCATAGTGTAGAAGAGCGTAGAACACTGTAGGCTTGTGTAGAATAAATTAAGACATATACGTTTAGTTTAGAGTTGTACGCCTTATTATATCAAATACAAATATTTTATATTACACTTACATCAGCCTTCATTGCATAAATCTTCCAATCCCACAAAACCAATTTGCTATAACTGAAGTATAATGGTAAGAGTTATTCTTTCTTCTTCCTTCTTTTTCTGCACAATGAGAATTGATGGTCAATGCTTCTTATACTTATCCTTGGTCTGCAAAACCTGTACATCCAACAAATATGTATATTAGAAAAATGTAACAGGAGAGAGGAAGATTGTTAAAGGATATTTAGTGGAAAAAGAAAGAAGGTAGGGCCAAACTAGAAGCATAAGAGAACGAGGGGATTCTTTTAAAAAGAATGGAACAAGACTGACAATACGGAATTTGATGAGAACAGAAGTAAAGGAATTAACGGAGAATGCCAAAGTAAAGAAGCAACAGGAAAGAATCAGCAATTGATAGTGTAAAAATAACTTAGGAATTTGAAATGAAAAGATGTATAATATAAAGATAAAGAGACAAGAAATAGTGTGATGCATAAGGTAGAGAAGGTATGAAAAGTAAGAGCGAAACAAAAGATGAGAGTGTAAGAGTTAAGATAGTATTGTAAAGATAGGTTATATGTATATTAAGCCCAACTTTCATTGCTGCGAGACCGAAATAAGGAATAATACAGCTATTAGTATGTATCTATTGCATACTGGAAAATTTTTTACCGACAATGTTACTACACATTAACTTTATTATAGATTGCAATACCGTGTTTGCTAACACTTTATTAATATATAAATAACAGTATGAACAGACTTGCGAGCATTATTAACATAATTTTATAGATGAAGACATAAATAACCAAATTTTCCGAAGTTAATCGTACCCATATTTATAAACATCTGCTTGAAATTACGTACCGCTCGTATCCCTACCTTATTTACACCTAAAGTGGCATCAGTTTCGCCATCTATAAAGAACTGGTCGAAACTACAAGTATATTTGCTTAATCTAGAGTCATCAGTATCGCCATCTATACAAATGTGCGTGAAACCACTGACGAGATATATGAATAGACAAGTCATCTTATGGACTTTCGTGGCCCAACGTGACTGTTATACCGACTCAGAAATCCCACGCTGATTCGAGCGTCCTCTGCTCATGAACAGTGGTCACTTGAAGAACTATTATTTACTGAAGTAGTGGGGACAGGACTCATGCGACTGTGTGAATATATGGGAAATGTTTTGGGGGGATCAGGAAAGCTATTTCTCGGTCAACGTTTCGGTAGAAAAATTGAGCTACGGTGCCTGGTCGCGAGATGCACTTCGGTTCGGCTCGAGTTGAGTCGAAATCACATCGGGGCGATGAATTGCGTGTGTCGCGTATAGCGCACTTTTTTAAAATATTTATTTTCTAGTCCAAAAATCAATTGTTTTAAACATCTTGAATATGATACATTTCAAATAAGGTGTTTCAGATACCCCGCTTAACATTAACACACCTTTACATATAATTGCCACAAAATATTTAGTAATATAAGAAAAATAAAGTAATAATAATTTTCTGGCAAAAATGTAATTAATTGTAGTACATGTTTTGTAATGTATTTTATTTAAATAGATTTTTTTATAAAAGTGAATTTGTAACACTTTGCTCATAAAATAAAAATTTGAGGATCTTTCTTCAGTTTCTTATTTTCCTTTTTTTCTCAGTTGCAAATAATCACGATAGTTGACTTCCAGCTAGGTGAACACCAAACCTGCGAATAAGTAGCTAAACCTAACCCAACCGACAATGCCCGACTAAACTCGACGACTACAATGTTGTCAATATCGCGGAGACCTTCGAACATCATGGATGTCGAATGCATTCTTATGTTTATGAAGATACAGTAAAATCTCGAGTAGTGCACTTCGCTCGGAACCGAATGCAAACAGTAATCGTTTGCAGACACGTTTATCGCTGGAATTGCCTTATATTAGTAAATGAGTTACTTGGTTTCTTTTTTTTTTAATTAAAGTTTAACATGGCATCGACACCAGGGTCATTAGCACTTCATTATTGTTATTAGTTGAATATAAATAAGAAATTCCGTCTTTCATTAACGATAAAATTGCTCCAAGGAAAAAGATAATTAAAGAATTTGTCTAGTAACTATACAATTAACAATTGTAGTATACAATTATCGTCACTATCTTTTTCATTGTGGCAACTTTATTGTTTGAGTGTTAAAAAAATATACATCTCTTAGCGCAATTTTTTTTTTTTCATTTATCAGAAAATAATGTAGAGTATAACTTTAAAAATTATTTCATTTATTGATAGTACAATTGAAATAAGAAAACTTGTTATCATGTGTTTCTTTAATTAAAAGATTTTTAATTAACATTAAATGTTTCATATCCTCTGTTGCCTTTCATTACGGCAAAGAACAAAAGAATTCTGTAAAATTATTTAATTTTCGCATCGTTTTCTATAATCTGTGGGTAACGTTGCGAGTGACACGGAAATGGTAATGGGTCCCCGGGACCCAGAAATCGTGGCCGAAAAAATACATTGGATGAGTTGTCTATTCCTATATCTCGTCAGTGGTGAAACTACTCGGGTACCTGCCCTAAATACAAGTAAGGTAGGTAAGAGGCGCGTGTAGTTTCCCAATGTTCTGTATAGATGGCGATAACATAGCAGGCAATGTAGATCCTTATCGACCCGCGTAGTTTCAAGCATATCTTTAGAGATAGTAATTAATTTATGAATTAAAATATATACGTAGGTACTTCATTCTTAAAATGAAGGCTTCCTGGGGAATAAGGAAATTTAATTCTCAAGGCGAAACATAAATTGTCTTACTGTAGAATTATATCTAAAGCCTAACAGAACAGAAGAATATACATAAGAAGTAGGCCAATAAATAATACAGAATATTTACAACTACAAATACATAAAAAAATAGAAATGAGGAATCAAAAGTAACTGCAATAAGATCTTAAGATTCTGTCCAATGAAATAGCTATAGTGAGCAATAATGCCCACTTAATGTTCGCTGGTTCGGGGCTGCTTACCGAATGGTATCCGGGGATGCGATTTTCCAGGAAATGTTGTTCTATTGCTGATAACAATTTGAGATAACTGCGACGCTCCCTCCATCCGCGATGCACCGGAGCAGGTGCAAGAATTGGTGGGGATGACTCCGCGAACATTAATTGGGGAAAAGAACGAACATTAAGCGGGCACTACTGCACTTTTTATCCTAAGTACAATGCGCAGTCTATTAGCTCGAATTATTTTCCATATAATTATCAAACGTATCTTATCTGTTCTGTGAGATTGTGTAAAGAATCGTTTAATAATTATACAGTAAATAATTGATTGCCCAGGTCTCACCACGTGGAGGTTACTGCGCATGGAGACCCACCCTAGCCACGTCCCTTCCACCCTCCAATTACGCAAAAACTAATTCTACTATCATTTGTAAGGAAGAAAAATCTCCTACTATTGTCAATTTGTAGAACGTTCATTAATTGATCGTAGTACAAATACGACAACAACAGGAGTACTTGGAAGAATCGCGACCGCGAGCTAAATTGAATATCCGAAGGAAACCTGAAAGAAAATCTGCAAGGGAATCCAATTTCCTGAAATAAAACTTTCTAAAAAATATATCCTATGATCTTAAAAACTAGACAACGAAATATTATTGCAGTGGTGAACACTGCTGTCTTAAAAACTAAGACACAGCTTAAAAATAAATCCTCCCTTCTTAAATACTAGATTCGATTCAAATGCGCCCTGCCTAACTAAAGATCTAACTTAAAACTAGTATGACCCTACCTAGTATAACATCTAAGAGTTCAATTAAAAGAACAATTTCAATAATATCCTACCTACATAGGACTGTAATAGATACTTTACCATACTCATGTAGGTATAAGTATGTATATACTTAATTCCTCTTCAATTAGTCCATATTAATATCGTGGTCCATGATTTCCTAGAACAGACTGAAACACCTGCCAACCAGTTTTGGTTGTATAAACCCTGCCTAATTGAAAGTCTAATAATAATTTCAATTCGTGTAAAACCTGCCTGCTTAAAGATCTAGGATTGTGTGTTCAAACGAACCCTACCCACATAAGGAGCTAAAAGTATTGTTCGATTTATAATTGAGCCTGCCTAATTAATTATTTAACACCTGTAATTAGTTATAAGGGCAGCGGCAGGGGCAGGGGCAGGGGCAGGGGCTGGGGCAGGGCGGGGTGGGGTGGGGAAGGATGTGGTTACAGTATACGAATTTTAATGAATCCTCTTCTTTAGTTCATTCTTTTCAATGCTTCTGAAACAAACACAAACTCGAAATAATTAGTAAAGCATTATAAAAATGAATTCTTAAACACTCCGAAATTGGATCGACGAGGTTGGCTCTTTAATTTGATAGTTTCCAATCGTGTCTTTGATAATATTTCTACGTTTGTATTGTATACATTCCACTTTTGAATCTCTGTCGTACTTGCATTTGTTTAATATATCATAATTGGATTCATCTGTAACAATCTCATGCATTGGATTAGTAACATCCCCAAGCCCCTCCATGTTATATTGAAATGAAGCTGCTTTTAATTCGTAATTAAAATTTAACCGATTTTTGTCGAAGATAAATGAATTCCAATTGATATGAAAAGTACAGCTACATTTTAATAACAATTGGTAATTGGATTTCGGCCAAGTTGATATATTATTTCCTACTTTTTAGATCAAACTGAATGGTAGTATCAATTTCATTAAAAACTCGAAATTGAAGTAGTCACATTTTGCTACAATTGATTCTATTTTGCTTCTGCAAAGAAGCGACAAACGATTATTCGGAAGCAAAATATCAAACTTCCACTATCACCATGCCGAGGTCCAAGTACAACCAAGAACATTTTTCGTGCAAGGATTTTTGTTTAAACATTTACGGATATCGCGAGTGAATTTCAATTTCTACAAAGCAAGCTCGAAAAGTTATAAAAATTGTCTCTACTAAAAAAAAAAAAACAAAATTGCAACGATTGAGAGAAAATATTTTGAAGTTAAACTCCAATAAAGAACAGTCACTAGTATTGACTCTAACTGAAATCTACTATCTGGAATTATTTCTTTTTTTCATTTTTTTTTCTTCTCCTTTCTTTCTTTTCTTTTTTTCTTTTCTCTTCTTTTCTTTTATTTTTTTTTCATTTTTTTTCATTTTTTTTCATTTTTTTTCATTTCGTTCACACAGTAACTTACTATTATGTATGCAAATTTTTAGCAGTATTTCCATCAACAGACATTCCAGGTGGTATAATTATTAAGAAAAAATAAATAAAAAGAAAGACAAATATAGAACACTGAAAAGAAAAATTACACCATGTACAACAAGAATTGCCAAAGAGTTGGTCAGCCATGATCTTTGGCTGACGATGATGTGCCACCCTCCAGGGTGGCTCAGGAACAGGCTTCCAATTGGAAGCAATTAGGGACTGGTATTCGCAACTCTAATTAAAAACGCGATCATTAATCAACGCAACGCTAACTGGAACTCGCGATGCAATCATTTCGCAACACTATTTATTAAGACCGATAAAAAGCAAACATTAAATTATTGTGATATCAAAAAACAAGCTAATTGAAGATCCCCTGAAAAGTTAGCTGAAGGCTCAAGACGCGAAAATAATTTCCGCAACACTAGAAACTTTGTCACACGTAAAATATATTATAAAATACTACAATTCAACTAATAATGAGAACGTTAAAATTGCAAGAACAATCGCGACATCGTTGCGCAACGCTAAATCAATCGCGATTTTCGTTTGCTCCCAACTCTAATTAAAAACCGCGTGGCATTTAACGCAACTCTAAAGCAACGCGATATTTTTGGGAGGGCTGTATCGTTGGGCCGGAATGTGCGCCGGCCAAGTACAAATAAAAATTCTACGAATGAAAATGCAAGCACAGTGACAAAGTAGTAACAAAGAATGATTCCCCATTCTTAAAAAGAATGGCGAGCCATTGGTAGTTGCCCTCTTGAGCGACAGTTTGTCGGGCCTCTTCGGCATATAGCCCCTTCTTTTCGTTGGACCCGAGGGTCAGCTGAAACTTAAACTAGGCTCGAGGCTCTACTCGGAAATCAAGAAAAAAACTTATAAAGGTGAAATAAAGAGTTTAAATCGCGGAGCTAAATGGAACGCACGCGACCGAATCACGACCAAATAAAATCGTAAAAATTGTGATTGCGGAAAATCGCAAAGATTACGATTAAAATTGTAATCGTTCTTCGTTCACGCGTGCAGCCTCGAGCATAATGTAACACGTTTCGTTTCGAGGCCTAAATCGCGACCACGACCGCGAAGGATTCGAAAAATCGATAGGCAAAGCCAGAGACGAACGCATTTTCGTTCGCGCCACAGCTTCACCGTCGACTTTTCAAATCAGATTTCCTGAAACAGGTTGAACACGCGAGATATTGCCTACCCGATCAGAGACTGTGTCAACCTGCCCGGCCCTACCTACTTATGTCTATCAATCACACCAGAAGGTATACTACCTATCCTACCTAGGCCTATATTTAAAAAATGGCAAACAGGCACACCAACACATGACACTCCACGGTTCCCAGTCAAACACTTGGGCGCAAAAGCCTACACTACAGAGGCGCCCCGGGACGCCCCCGACACCCAAGTGTCGTCACACAACTTGCACACTCTAATGTACGTACCATTTTTCTGAAATCGACTGACAGTGGCTGGGATCTTTGCGTTCGCGTGGAAAAAACCACGCCGCGGTTGATATTTAATAGAATAATTAAATAGCACCCATACAAGAGGTACTTGATAGCAATTGATAAGTATATTCGATTCTCTTTGGCATTTGGCCTCTGTCATCTTAAATGACAAAAACTTCGTGCCTCAGTATAGTAGGGATTATTAATGCAATTAATAGTAAAACTGATGTCTCTGTTTTAAATTAATGGACATCTTATCTTGGTCAGAGTAACTACGTTAGGTACGGAACGACGCAAATCCACAGCCTAACCACACACACAATGCGGATATTACGTCGCGCACGATACACCAAACGCACTGTCAGTCGCCAACAATAAATCATTTTATGGCTTATAAACTAAAAAATATCATCGTGCTCTACCACCGTTTTCCCACCCAAGTAGCACCGGGGCACGTGAGTGGGATCCGGGCAGTGAACACGGAAGGGGTTAAACCTGGAAATCCTCGTCTAAAAAGATGATAAAGACATACTGATTTTCTAACGGGCTAAATATATATTTGTATATGTACCAGATCAATATATGATTCTATTTTATTGAAGAGAAAATTCAATGACTCTACTTTAATAGAAAAATTCAGAAATGACTCTACTTTAATAGAAAAATTCAGAAATGACTCTACCTTATTAGAAAAATTATACAATGACTCTACTTTATTAGAAAAATTATGCAATGACTCTACTTTATTACAAAAATTATGCACTGATTCTACTTTATTAGAAAAATTAATCAATGACTCTACTTTAATATACTTTGAATTAAATTGAAACATCCTCGGGCGTTCTCGTCATCAAAGCATTGCTTCTAAAATGCAAGGTTGGTTTTAAAGTAGATTGCCTTGATATCGAGATCTACCCGTTCGCGTATTGTCTTCTTGTACATTCAGGTTTAATTAATATTTTGTACGGAAGAAGTGAATTTATGGATATCTTTATACGCTAAAGACTAATATGGAATTCGAATAATTAAATTATTCGATAGTTGCAACAAATTGACAAGGTATATAAGTACCTTTACTTTATATTCAATCAAAGTAGAAAAAAGAAGAAATACTACGTTCTTACTAACAGCAATCGCTATGCATTTTATTACAACTGTGCACTAATTGCAATTGACAAATAAACGAAGTCGAAGGGTATTCGACTTCTCCACTACAAGCTAATGCACGCATCATACTGGACGTTACTTTATATTCATTTAATAATTAATAACTACTTAAATATTCGTTTCATACGTATTCAATTAAATACTCTATTATAAAAAGATGCATAGCGATATATTTTATACTAAATTTCTCTCTTAAAATTCTCAAACTAATTTGAAACGCGTTGTACAAGAAGACCTATCCTCATATAATATAAGACAGTGAAGAAGTTACTACTCATGAGTATATTTCCATATACCCATGGTCACAGTGCTTGCAAGAAAAATCTACGTAATTACAACCAATCACTCGTGTCGGTTCGGACCTTTCGTCCTGCGACATGATTGAGTGACCAGAGGAACTTTAAAGCATGCCACTCACCGGTTGCAGACTCACCAGGGGAGGGTCAAGGTCGTTGCCGTCGAAGCCGTGGACGCTGCTGAAACATTCAAGAAGAGCAGAGAACATTAATATCTCTGTATTTTCAGTACTATTCGAATGTGTTAATTATCAAAAGTTATTGCAATACAAGATTAAAGAAATAAAGAGATACTTACTCGTCAGGTTGATGGATGAAAGCCCGAACTCGCCGAACAGGACACTGGCTCTAATGGAACACTTATGATCGACAAAGTGATTCTAATCTCGCGAGAGTATTATTTCGGAGGAAACACTGACTCTAATTTCGCGTCTCTTTACTGTTATTTACGTTTAATTATATTAAGAGCGGTTGCGCTCAAAAAATAATAAAAAGAACTTTGGCGGAACAAGCACTGACTCTACCGACCGCATTGCGCGCGGCCAACAATATCTTCATGGTGACACCATCGAGCCCAAGGCCCCTTCTGAAACATTCAAAAGAGCAGACAACATTGAAATGCTTGCATTTTCAGTACTTTTCGAACAGGAAAATTATCAAATACCATTGCAAAATAAGATTAAAGAAATACAGAGATACTTACTCTTCGAGTTGATGGATGAAAGCCCGAACTCGCCGAACTGCACAGGTGCTGCCTCTAATACCGGAATACGTATTGAGAAAAAAGAATAAAAAAATAAAAGACTACTATCGCGCGCGTTTAATAATTGTGATCGACGAACAAAGTGACTCTAATTTCGCGAGAGCAATATTGCGAAGCAAACACTGACTCTAATTTCGCGTCTCTTTACTGTAGTTTATATTTAATTATTATTAAGAGCGGTTGCGCTCAAAAAACAATGAAAAGAAGTTTGACGGAACAAGCACTGACTCTACCGACCGCATTGCGCGCGGTCATCAAAATTTTGTCTGAAAGAAAATCTGTACAAATTAGTAAATAGGGTGAGGAGGTAGAAATTGAAACAATATATATTTGATTTTATTTGCCTCTTTATTATTTCTTCATCATGTTGAATGTCTGTTGAGGAAATACTGCTCTTTGTTTTAATAAAGTACTACCGTATTAATATCCAGATTCAATTACTATTAATTGTTTACAAGATATATTATTATATATTAATACCGATTTATCAGAAGCGTACTGTGACTGTTCTTTGTCAGAGTTTTAAAGGTAATCATGATGCTAGTAAGTAAACAATATCGCGAACATTTATAAATTCTCGTAGCTGCTTGTAGAAATTAAGACTCAAAACTATTTATCATGCTTTAAGGGCATGGCTGCAAGTACGTAGTTACGCGGGCAATCCTGCGTCGAAAATACAATTTGACCGTACTTGTGCCTATGTCACAGAGATAATAAACGTGTTTAATAAATACTAGTGAAGCTATAATACAAATCGCGACTGAAATGCAGCGAAACATGAACGTATTTCAATTTTTCGTTTAGAATTAATGAAATTTACTAACTCTAGTCTCAATCGGAAATATTGTAAGTTCTATTTGAAATGTTTTCATTATTTAATGAACGTGGATATAAGAATTGAGAGAAGTAAGTATTGAAATCTATATACAATAATGAAATAACTAAATAACTTTCAACCAAAGGAAACGAACTTGAGCCGAAAACCAATCGCCAGATAACAAGAGATATACATAAACCGTTAAAATTATAAGTTAAATGTTACCAGTCGTTCATCGAAAGTTGTCAAACTAATTGTTAAGCGTCGTAGTAATTGTATCTCAATACTCAATTCTTGCAGTCTCAATATATTATTCTCTACCAAGCAATCATCTGTCGGACCTGCAACAAAAAGAAAAGCAACGTGATAAACCTGTGCTAAAATCAGAATCGAAATCGGTATGTAAGTGTCATTGCAAACAAAATAAACGCAACCTTAACACCGCATCAAATCCGAATAATCGTGTAATAAAATATAATAAAGATTCGAAGAAGCGTTCAAACTAATAAATTAATTAACCCGATATTTTAATAAACGACGTGTATCAAAGAATCGGTGGTACCGGATGACCGGTCAAGCGTCCAGCAAAAGGACACGATAAAGAGTTTAATGTACATCCCCGATAGCCAAACGATTGTTAAATAAATGCGTATTAATTAATAGAAGCTAGTAGCCAAACGTATGCGGTGGTAAAGTAGATCCCGAGATGTTATTGCATAGTAGGGTTATGTATGTCACTAACCTTCAATTACATAGACAATCATACGCTGCGACACTTCAATTGAGACTGACGGGCCGCGCGCCGCGCGACAGCCGATCCCACTCCTCGAGCTGCCCCACTCCTCGACGCGCCGGCGCGTCGGCTGCGCTCGGTGGTATTCGCTATTTCCGTAAATTCTACTATCCCAGGGTCATACCTACTGGACTTCTACTGTTGCTGACCAACTGTTAGCCGGACCTATGACTCTAGGGTCGTGCCGACTGGACTTCTACTGGCTTCTGACCAACTTTTAGCCGGACCTACGACTCTGGGGTCGTGCCGACTGGACTTCTACTGTTTCTGACCAACTTTTGGCCGGACCTACGACTCTGGGGTCGTGCCGACTGGACTTCTACTGTTTCTGACCAACTTTTAGCCGGACCTACGACTCTGGGGTCGTGCCGACTGGACTTCTACTGCTTCTGACCAACTTTTAGCCGGACCTACGACTCTGGGGTCGTGCCGACTGGACTTCTACTGCTTCTGAGCAACTTTTAGCTCAGACCTACGACTCTAGGGTCGTGCCGACTGGACTTGTACTGTTTCTGACCAACTTTTAGCCCGGACCTACGACTCTAGGGTCGTGCCTATTGGACTTCTGCGGGTTCTGACTAAGTTTTAGCTGAACCTATGATCCCAGGGTTGTATCTACTGGACTTTAACTATTTCTGACCAACTTTTAGCTGGACCTACGATCCTCGTTAAAAAATTCTTTGTTCCTTGCCGAGCAATGAAAGCGGGTCAGCACAGGCGGGACGCTTATTGTCAATTTCATTGCCCCGATGCACCGCGATGTGATTTCGAATCAACTCGAGCCGAACCGAAGGGCATCGCGCGACCAGGCACCGTAGCTCAATTTTTCTACCGAAACGTTGCCCGAGAAATAGCTTTCCTGATCTCCCCACCTAGTTAACTTAGCGCATTAGTAGCGGCATCTATAAAGAAGTGCTTGAAACTACTCGTGCCTCTGTCTAACCTACACGCGACTAAGTGTAGATATGGCAGAGGCACACGTGTGTAGTAGGTAAGGCACGGGTACGAGTAGTTTGAAGCAATTTTTTATAGATGGCCGTACTAAAAACTTGAGTGTAGATAAGGCAGGGGTTCGAATAGATTCAAGCTCTTCTTTACATATGGAAAATTTATAAGTATTAACTTATTTATATTCACTGTGTTTCTTATATTACATAATTGTTAGTCTAAAATTTATGCAACATGTACTGTGAACAGATTTGAAGGAATAGTTGTTAAGCATTAGCATCGACGAGATTCTAATACTTAATTATATAGTATTATTAATACATTCCTACATGTCGTCGGTGGTATTAGCTTACAAGTCGAAATTGAAATATTTTCGTAACTTGTATCTGCATTAAATATATTTAATTTATATAAATATATAATATATATATTTATTTATCAAATTATAATTTCAATATGTCCTTACTAAAAAAACTTCCTCTGCTCTTTTTATTTCCACCTGCATGCGATTAAAACAAATACAAAGAAGTGTTTATCAATTCTTTAGTAGTTCGTATATTGTTCAATAGGGATCTTACAGGTGTACATTAATGGCAACAACATCTACATATGTGTGACTCTTCGTTAATATATACGGAGTTTGTGTTCGTCACGCTACAAACTGTTTAATATGTGTTCGATATAATTTGAACCGTCTATTAATAATTGGTAGACTTCGCTCCTATACATACGGTAGATAGATATACAAAAACATCGTATCGTACAAAATAGTAGCAGTAGTATCACCACCAGTTTCGTCCCCTTGGGTTCTTCTCATATGCATGGTACACCTCTCATTGTTCATTCGTATTTCCAATTTCTCACTTTTTTCTGCACTAGACCTTATAAAAATACGATCTTCTAACCCTCTACATGGCCACCGTTTATCGCCGCTTTTCTTCCTGTTTCATTTCATTCCTGAATTTCTGGAAGATTTTCTAAGAGGTTCGACTAAAAAATTGAAGGATGGTACAGGAACTAAACAATTGTATTTATTCAATCCTGCTTCCTTTTTATTACTATATTTCGTATCTATATATTTCCCAATGATTCTTATTTCAACCTAAAGAAATATCTGCAAAGTCTACGATATTACTGAGGTGCAAATAAATGTACTGCACTGTCAGGAATATTGGCGACTAATGATATTAATAAATAGTGCAATCTCTGAATTCAGTATCCACAAAAGTTAATGTCGTCAGAGTTCGAATAAAATGAAGGTAAATGCTTAGTACCTATTCAAAATGATATAGAAAAATTTGGTCTTTGAAATATCTTGCGAAACAATAGATTCCACATGACAAAATGGTTACGAACACTTAGAATAAAATAAAAACTATTTTACAATACAAAATTATCCTAGACTTTTCATACTCAAGTTAATAGAAGTTACTCGAGAAATAATCCCGTCGCCTACAATCGTTCCACCAGTCGCCAGATAAAGGGTTACAACGTTTTTTCTCTTCGAAACGAGGTCAGCATCAATATGTCTCGATCGAGTATGGAAAATTCTAGTTCGACACCATCCAGTTCTCGTTTACCCGCTACTAAGCGAAACATTGTGGCGTTCGTGGAAAAATTCGATGCACTCGATCTCGATTTCTTATGGTCGTTTCGTCGTTAACGTATACCGTACGTAGAGATCGGTCGAAAGGAGGAAATAATTGGAAAATCGCGAAAGGAACAGCCTGTATCACACGCTTCTTTATTCTGCATACAAAAAAAAAAGAAATTAAATTAAAAATAAAATGAGCCATTCGATAATGAACTACTTATATCGTTTCCACTTTGCACTCTCGTTTCTACGCTTTTTTATTTTTCTTTCCTCCTTCAATCTTTTCATTTTCTCATAATCTGTATCCTCCTCATTTGTGCATATTCATTTTCCTGCGTTTCGTCGTTAGGAAATAAAGAACGGATACATCGACGAGGTGAAAAGATGTAATAACGTATGAATTGCACATTTCTGCAAGAAAAAAGCAAACAGAAGTCAGAAGAGATGCAGGCTAGTTGGCGCGCGAAACGAAAAGCACTTGGGAATGTTGTACTATGATCCATGATTTTTTTATTAAACAAATTAAATACAAAAGGTTGCGTTTTTTCCCTCTGTTTCTCTTGTTGCTCGTGCCGACCACGATTCGCAGTAGCTCCATTCTCGAGATAATATAAATAATTAAAAACAACAGAAGAGAACGGGAAGGGATGGGGCATTAAATAAAGAATAAAAGAAGTCATCAAGGGGCACGGAGGGGAGGGCAGAGCTCGTGGAAGAAAAATGTTTTTAAGGCTTGTCTACATATTCGGATTCTTTCTCTTCTCTCTTTTACGCATAAACATCCTCGCATGCTCGCATTACGCAGACACTAACGACAAGGTGGATCGTTTCGTTTAAAATTAAGGGAAGAAAAATGGTTCGAGCTTCAGCAATTCAAGACTGATCGCCTATCCTATATATATATATATTCTTATGTATATATTTTACTTGGACATGAACGATTCCGTTTACTTCCGAGGATTTTTCGTCCACTTCGCCACCAATACGAGCTTTGATTTCTTTTGTCTTCGTAACAGTGCACATTCAACGAAATTACATCGACAAATTCATTCTTTTCGAATTCCTGTTAACTTGTAACTGGTTTTCCTATGTAAAATGAACTATTAATTAATTTTATTATTCAATCACCAAGCACGGATAAATTCTCAAAAGGTACGGAATCGCGACGCAGCGTCAAATGCTTCCTGGAATGGACCGTACAATGCTCTTGAACCGCCAAAGATTTACCAAAAATAAAACAAAAGTACAAGAGAGACAAAAATTATGAACCGGAAGATATTCGAAAAAGAAAAAAAGGAAGATTGTGATCGTCTGTCTTTGCAAATGCTTGGATAAAACGAAGGTAATAAAGTAAAAGGGTAACGGAAATAGCATCGTTTTCCTGCCTGCTCCATTCATATCGTCCTTCTACGCTCGACTGACGAAGATCCCTGTGATCGATATCTATATATGCTGCTGGACACAACGCTCGCCATTATCAAACACTTCCATCGAGAACGTTCCATTAATAATAATATTTAAAAGTCATTAAAGGATATGTACAAAGAGATATTAATATGAATATGCAGTAAATGTCGCCGCCGCTGCCGTTGGATTCGTGCGAAATCGAGCGACCGACGCGGATCGATCGTTCAGACGTATCGCGTTATCTCGATCCTTCGACGTGAATCGAGAATATTTTTTTTCTTTTTTTTTGAGAATCAGCACGGTGTTCAACGAGCTATTCAATGTCTTCGTCATTTGTCATAATAATATATGGAATTAATATGAACATTTGAAAACGATCTGTCGCGTTTGGATTAGCATCTGTGTCGGACATTATGACAACGTGGAATGTTAATATAAAATGTGTTGTTAATGTCATGAATGTACGAAAAATTTGGTGAATTCATTCCAAATATTTCGAAACTCTTATTGGAAAAGTTAGAGCAATAAAAGAGGAAGCACCGTGTTAATCCTCGAGACTGCTGTTCGCTTTCCGCGCACGTTTCTCTTTTTTTTTTTTGGCCGACCGTCGCGAAAGGAGATACTTTCGAAATTAGGCCCTTCTATCTAATCTGATTCGTGTAAAATATAATTATAATGATAATAATCATTCGTCGACAAAATATTAGACACTCTTGTAAGAATAAATGAGTATGGAACGTGTTCAGTAAATTCTATTAAAGATTAAAAAAATGAGGGAAGTACAAGATAAGTGGTATGAGTTTGTCGGCGAAAGATGTGATTTTTCACGTTTCTGTTACCTTTTTGTTGGGGGGGCCTTATTTCGTTTGTCCTCCTTTCCGGACAGAGGATCAAAAGAGGCGGTTCTGCTTCTTTCTCTCTCTCTCGTTTCAATACGCTCTTCTCGCCCGGCGCGGATTATACATATAGATATATTTATATATATTTATATATTTATAATATATATATATATAGATTTTTTTTATATAAAACTAAAAGTACCGTGATACTGATAAAATTTCGGAAAATATTAGTTATCGACGAAATGCGCTTCGGTGCTCCGTAATATTTTAGCCCTCGATAACGATAGATCGAATTCGAGAAGGTCGAGAAATATAAGTTACAGCAGATTTAAAATTCGTTTTCGATTAATAATTAATTACCTCGGTAAAAATAAGTTGAGCATACGCGCGATGCAAATCGGTTACTATATCCTCTCAATGTCCTTCCTGAAACGCTTAATACCTTGGTTGTTATTATTTTCTTTTTCTCTCTACCATTCTTTCCAACTCGTTTCATTCTCACCGTCGCCATTCACACTCATCCCGTACAATTTTTCGACTCTAATTTTTTTTTCCTTTTCCTCGTTCGTACATCCCCCATTATGGGCATGTACGCACGCGATAGTTGATAATTATAATAATAATAACTAGACGCTGGAACAACGCTACGAGCGCTATAACAAAGCTTACTCGCGCAACCGCGGATAAACGCTCTAAAAAAAAAAAAGAAGAAGAAGTTGAAAAGCCCAGGAACGTTACAGCACACCATTTCGCGATAGAAACTCACCGTTCGCTTTTCTCGTTAGTCTCCCGAAAAATAGTTTGTACTTGTGATCGCGTCAACGGTAAAACTCCATACACACACAATCGAAGCCGTAAAATCGGGTCTCCCCTAAACGCCGTCGATCCGGCGCTTTAGTGTCTGCTAATATGGTTACGCGCGAATCAAACGTTCACGCGTTACACAGTAGTCGATTGAAAATTACTTCAATTATTACAGTCATTACTGTCGGTGAACGTCGTGTTATCAAATTATCTTCTTTAAAACCAATAGAAGAAACGAAAGGCTAATAAAAGAAAAAATCAGCAAACTGATACAAAAAGAAAATGATACGTGGAAAAGCTTGACAAGCATAATGATAAAAAAATTCTGGACATCATCGCTCGTAAAGAAAACTTCGTGGACAGAATAATCGGCGTGGAATCTGTGTATGTGTTATCCGGTTCGTTTTTGCACGCTGAATCTTTTAAACTCTCGTCCTCACTCACACCTCGCGTATATACGTAACGCAGACATACATCACTCAATCTCCTCAATTACAGGCTACATTAAACGCTACACGCTATTTACACAAAAAGAAAAACGGAAAAAAAAATGGGGGAAAAGAAACGTATACTTAAGCTAGTCTGGGCGTTCGGGGGTTAGCCTAAAAAGTAAATATAATACAGGACACGCTGTCATTCGTACTCCCTGCGACGATTACGCGGTATATATAACATCTTTGGACTCGATTTATTACACATTTATAGAGAATTATTACTTATGACCGTAATTTCTCGCGCCTAGTCTCTCTTTCTCTCTCTGAGTAGCCGCTACGTGAAACTCGACGTGGCACCTCCGTATCGGACAATCTCGTCTCCTTAACGGTCCGATACGAATGTATTCTGTGTCGTTTATCGTTTCTGTTCTTTCCTCCTCGTTGCTCATCTTCTATTAATATCTCTCTTCTTGTGAATCTTTGTGTGTATCATTTTCTTTCTTCTTGTTGTTTACTTATTCCTTCAATCGGTGTATTCGTAGTATCTTAACGGGCGTAGCTCTTGAGATTCTAAACGTGTCTCCTCTGGTTCGTTCTTTTTATTATATTCTGGAAGACGAGCGCTCTTTTTCTTTCCTCTTCTCCAAAACGCGTTCCTCTTCGAAGTAGTTTTCTGAACGTATGCGACAATCGAGACCTCGAAACCTCG
This sequence comes from Nomada lathburiana, assembly GCA_963667235.1. Lineage (NCBI taxonomy): Eukaryota > Metazoa > Arthropoda > Insecta > Hymenoptera > Apidae > Nomada > Nomada lathburiana. The sequence continues at coordinate 6,300,541 of OY763905.1, forward strand.
GCATCGAAAGCACTGTGCGTTTCTCGATCATTTTTGTTTCCTTGCATTCCATTGTGCACCATGCTCTGTTCGTCCTTCAATTATTCCCTTCTATAATTATTCCGAGGATCGCATTAAGGTGTACGATTCGTCAATGGTTCCCCTTCTTCGTTTCCTACGAGAATCCTCTAAAACGTGGCACGACGACGAAACTGATCCTCTTGGTCGCGCGGAAAGAAGCAAACTGCCGTGGAAATGAAGCATAATTTTTTGGCGATCTGGAAATCCTTGCAACACGTCCTGGATCACTTTAAACCGCCGACACTTGAGCGTCCTCGTCGTCTGAAAAATTATTCGAGAAAAATATTTTATTTAACGACGTTTGTTCGCCCCTGTTCTATTCTTCGTTAAGTAGTATGCCACGATGATTTGTCTACCTTGGCCGAATATTTATGTTTTTGCCACTGGTACCTAAGCATTTGGATTTTTATCATGTATCATTAACCGTTTGCTGTTAAGTTGTATATGCATATCATTGGTAACTTCGATCAGATATCGTTTTTGAAATTGTAATTTTTCAGGATTGAATATCTGCTCTTCTAAAGAGTGCATCGATACGATTGCTATGAATTGTAGCAGCTAAGAGATTAAGTCTAATATGCTTGTTACTTCTAAGATGCATCGATGTAGGTATAAAAAAAATGTTAAAAAATAAATGTTTCTATCCACGTACGTGACGAAATCTACCTCACCAGCATTAACGATAAAACCATACTATAAAATAACAACTACTGATGCATACTTACAGCCTTCGCACAGAAACAAGAGTTTCAATAGCAGCTAGCGTAACACAATCAGAAAAAGAAGCAACAATTCAGCACACGTTCAATTTAATCAATTAAAAAAAAAAAAACAGAAATAAGCAAGATCACATTCGCCAAAGTAGACTGAAATCTCGTCGATCAAAGAACAGAGGAGGAAAAGTCTATATAAATATCGTAGAATTCCACAGAGAAACCAGCTGCAAAATGTATCGTACTTTATGTATTCAGAAAAATCAGCTGGAAACAGAGAAGAATCGTGGTGTGAGGTGACGTGCAAGTAAAAATGAACTCAAGCAAGCTTGGCATGCCTTCACATAAAACGGGAACACGAATACTATACAATATGCAAGGATGATCAGCTTGCAACAAGCCTTCAATAATAAATATACGACTTATCGATACAAAAATAACAATGATTAACAAAAATCGAGCTGCAATGAATTTTTGTCTGGGTAAAATGCGTATTTATTATGAAGGGATGCGGTGAATGCGCCGAATGTTGCTTAGCGCGAGAATAAAGTGAAAGAGAAATAGAAGAACGTAAAAAGAGAAGAGAAATACTGAGAGAAATATATGAAACAGAGAACCACGAGGATAAGTTATGCACACAGAGAACGCGTGGTTACACAGGCACTTTGCATTAGAAATGTACAAGTGAGAAAAGAATGTGGATATATGTCGTTATTTACAGTTCGATCGTTGTGGAAAGAAACAGATCCGAAACATGTACATACATCGAGTAACAAACAGCGACGATTCCATATAGAAGAATCGTTCATCGATTTGATGTGTGTCCATACATACACTGTACCCGATCGATAGATCGCTTAATGGTAGCTAGAGAGATCGGTGTGTAATGTGGATAATAATTGCCATAGATCATCCATTGGGGGGGAAAGATGATTCGACAACGTGTGACGTTGAATAACGTTTCACGGTAATGCGCTCGAGGTGGAGCTTCCTGCGTTACTATTCGAGTGTTCGAGAATTGAAGAAGTAATTGTAATCCGGGTCGTCGTGATACGGTGTCACGAAATTCGCCGATCGTAACGGCGAAAAATGTTATACTGACGATAGTGTTGGATGGTCATTTAAAAATGGCAAATAATTCGTTCTTTCATGTTGGGCACACTTAAAGTTTTTCAGACATGGTACACTTTCGATGGTAATTTTGTTTCGTGATCGTAGTATGTTTTTAAGGCGCGAACTCGAGGGTGAAATAAATGCCAGTAATATAAACGGATAAGTGATTCAGATCTTCGTAAGAATTTGAATAGAATATTAAAAGAGGAAACTAATGAAAAAATATTGAAATTGAAAGAAATTGGATCACAAAGGTATTTTCTGTGCAAGTTTAAATATAAATTTAGTTAAATAAAAGCCTACGAATTTAGTAAAAAAATTTGATTCGGAAATAAATTACTTAATATTGCCTCCAATATAAATAAATACGATTAATTATAAATTTTAGTAAGCAATACCAATATATCTCATGTACATGTCTGAAAATATGAATCATGAAGGCATACAAAAAATCCACCAATATTGTTCGATAGATAGGACAATAATAAAAATCGAAGATTGCTATTAACATTTTTCTCCGTGCATTATCGATAATCGATGATGGGATTGATATAATAATGGCCAACATAAAATAAGCTCAAATCATTGCTATTTTCAACACTTCAAACAGTATTAAGATTCAAGCCGTTGATATTAATATTTCATTTCGATGCTATCAGTGCGTCCGACAATAAAATGCTGATACTACTTCGATACATAAAGATTCATTCGTATCTCATCAAAAATATATTGTAAATGAAAATGTACCTTATTAATTTGAAACTTGTGAGTCAGTTAAACACGTGCATTAAAAATAATCTACCCTTGTAAAGAAGAAGACAATTCTGACTTCTATAAAAGGACTTTCGTAGAAACTTTCTCTATCGCTAGATCTCTATCTCTATCTAGAAATTTTTCTCTATCGCGTCCCGAACAAAATATTATTCAGACTATTAGACTCTGGTACCAACAATAAACAATAAAACTGTATCGATAAAAATCCTACGCATATCTCTGCCCCAATAATATCAAGCACACACTTCATTTTGCATCGTAACACAACTAATACTTTTCTACCAACGAACATCTTCGTCCTTGACCATCTCTGGTCAACCGAATGTTCATGCCTGACTACTTGTCAGGCATGGAGCAATTCAACCCCCATGTATCATTCCCATCAGCGTCGATAATGGTGGGGAACGCAAACCTCTGGGACCATAAATTCGTAAGAGTATAGAAATGTACGTAAAATATGTCTAGAAAAACGTGGGTAGGTAGAGTAAATTGTATTGTAGGTAGCGATTGTGTTTGCTTTTGTACCATCTTCATGGTCGTTCCTGTAGGTAACACCCTCGTGGCTGTGAGCACGACCAAGCCTATGCAACCTTGCCATCTGCGCTGCAACTTTGTACGCAGGAGGCTGACGGCACTGTGCGCTACCGATTCCTGGACGCATCGTCGTCATCGACGTCATCGTAGTCATAATCGTTGTGCCGGCTCCTGGGGGAGGAAGGGCCACCGGTACTCCAAGACCCACGCCTATTCCTAATCCCGTAGTACCTGAAAACCCTCGACTCTCTTTCTCTCGATCTCTCACACTCCGTTCTCCTGCTCCTCAACAACTGCTCTTCCCTTATCCTCCGCCACGTAATTCACCACCATTTTCGTGTCTGAACGAGCACGAATCGTACGGGAGACGAATGTACACGGTACGCAGAATTTGCAGGGAAAAAAAATGAACATTCGTTTGCAGAGATCTTATCAATGACATCTGAGTTGCAAATTATTATACTTTTAGATATGTGCTTCGCATTTCTACGCGATCACATCACTTTAAATCTATGCAACTATCAATTATTTCATTAAAGAAGTAGTATTGTTCGACGATCGATTATTATTTTTGTCAAATATGCAACTGTACGAGTATTATTCATAGCTCGTGAAATAATGAGATTCATCGTACTCGTTCAAACCGCACGTTCCAGATAGACGAACGAGTTTAGAAGGAAACTGTATGTACAATACACTCCTTATTCGCCGGTAGATTAACCCAAGAAACAGGAAAGCGAAGGAAAAAAAGTACCAATTAAAATACACCCTGAAAGGAAGCCCCGGTTCTCCGTTAACCCTGAGGGAACGCGGTACAGTGAAAACGGTCACACACGATCGATGCAACGCACACTTTTCTATACACACGCACGACCTACGCACACGTGTAGAGCAAGCAACGATACTCACGTGACTGTTAGCGTGCACACGCCAACCCTTTGAGCAAGCGATTAATACAGATTAAGCCGATGCATCGCTGTACATATCAATGAATCCCTCGAGTTCGAAACGTTGCTTCCGGTCGGCACAGATTGTCATTAACAGTAGCGTGTAATCATTCTCGTCGACTGTGCCAGAGATCAATGCAATTCAGAACATTTCTTTCGATCTGTCGCTTTAAAAATTCTACAGGCCCGTCACCCAAACAATATTATTATATATTCACAACTGTACCATGCATAGTTAAGCTAAATTCGATGTTTCCGGAAGCAACGTGATCGCGTATAAGGTGTTCAACAGTTCTACCAGAAATAGTTCAGACCAGGCGAAGGAGAGAAACTCAAGACAGGCAAGACAATCCGCGGACTCACCTTGAGGATTTTGGGGTTGGTGATGGTGATGATCGTAATAATGTTGGTGGTGGTGATGGTGGTGGTGATGATGATTGTGGTTGTGAGTCTGGTTGTGGTTGGCAGGAAGCGGAGGTAACACTGCTACCGCGTGAGGGAACGGAGGTGCACCACCTCTCATAACAGACCCTGCACCACACACAGGCCACATACGAAATGTTTCTTTACAAAATGTACAATGTCGCACCGGTTTGTTTCACCGTGGACGATATTTATTTTCTCCTATTCTCCTTTATTTCTCTCTTTTTGAACATGTATGTATAAAGAGCGAGGAATGAATTGAGTGAAAAAATTCTCTGGCAAGCATTTGTACGATTTTTAATGAACGTTTGAAAAACAATTGGGAGAAAATTTGAAGTTCCGTTCTATACCAGAAGGAAGATTCGTAGAGTGAGTGCCGTGTGTTTAAAGATCGCAAAAAATTAGGTCGATGTGTCGTATATAAATATTTCTGTATGCGTGTTGTATGCGTGATGAGTAACCCCTGCGCAAAGAAGCGAGTCTCTGTGAAAAAAGCTTCAAGCGATAAAATGTACTGAAAGCGTTCGAAACTCCCGTGGAGATAGAAGCGGCTATAAAGCACGTTTACCTACGTTATCGGTGCAACGCACGGTTAAACGATAACTAAAGTACCGGAGTGGATGTTAAAATACGAATGTATGGTATCTATATGTATATGTATATGCGTATTGCAGCCCAAGTTCCACGGAGCTCTTTTTCTTCACTACAATTGATGAAACCGAATGAAGACGAGTGGCCATGGGACATACGTTTTCTATTCAACGTGAGAATCTAATCGTGATCCGACATTCAAAGGAATGACTCGTGGGAGTAAACGAGCAACAATTGTGTGAAACTGTAATGAGAGAACGTTCCCGTTTGACTTTTAGTACTTGACGAAAGAGACAGGCTGGACAAAATGTGAATCGAGGGACAAACGTAACAGTTATTCGAGGAATACTAATATAGTAATTCAAAAACGTATACAACAAATATCACACGTTATCAAAACGAATCATTCCCGTTTACTAGCTACCAATAAAAATATATAACGGTACGTCACACACTACAAAGAAGAAGAAAAAAATATATATGGATTTTACTGTACGATCACTTTTATGAGGGAAAAAACAAAGGGGCAAACAGAGACTCATTTAACACCCAACCGTACCACGGAAACGAACTTTCACGCAGTTACTGTGCCAATCAACGACATACACGTTATACACGTGCCGTCAAAGCTGACGACACTTTAATGATTTCAATTAAAACAAAAAAAAAGGCACGATATTAACAACAACAACAAGAAATGAAAATGACAACTTCATCTCGTTGGGCCACTCCAGATTCTTTCTTTGGATCTACCTTCTAGTCTACGATCTACGGAGCGGGCAAAAAATAAGGGGCAGAAGAGAGGTAATGAGCACGAGCTTGTGGAGTTGTTTGATTGTTTGCGCTCTTTTGATTCAAGTTTACGTACCTTGCATGGCGGAGTGCCGTCTTTGAGGTGGCGGTGGACTACCACCAGCTTCCACGCTGCTTCCACTGTGGCTGTCCAGCTGTGTACTGTGACCACTGTCACTGCTCGTCACCGAACCTACGCACACGTCCCCAAGACACTTCTATCACTACACATTCTATCCCATTTCTCGCCCTGACGCACCCGCTAACTGCTAATTATCTAATAAAGATTAGTCGCGTTTCTCAGACTCTTATAAACCGTACCATTCTTTCTTTCACTCTTACACTCTTTCCCGTTCTCTCTCAATTATTTAAAAAGTAACAGCCGGCGATCGTCAATGACGCCTACGTATCGTCGACATTAGTCGCGATTAAAAGTCTCGCTCGCACAGCAATTTGTATTTCGATGCACGCCTACGCCAGAGATCGTCCTTCTGTAAACGACTATCGGCTACTTCTAGATAAGAAATATAGTAGAAATCAGAGTATCGTATCGCTGTCAGTGGACACAGCAATCGATAACGGAAATCTATGTGTCCTACGATTAAATTGCAGCTTGATTCGAACTGAAGGAATTGCTTAGATAGCTTTGTAATTAATATAGTTGAAACTACTATTCTAATTAGAAGTCGTTCGAAGAGGTGAATTAAAGAAAATGAATAAACTATATTAATGTATTGAGAGATTGAATCGTTGAAGGATATGATCGACGCGTCCGTATGTCCCATGGTGAGTGATCTAAATTGAAGCTAAACGTGCTTCGCCCTGGGATCATAATATCGTGGTGTGTAAAACACGGAACGATAATATTGATCGAATAGAAGCGCGAGCTACGGTAATCGGCGTACAAGATGCGTGTAAAAATGGATAAGCTAAATATAAACATGGAACATTTATGAATTGCGTAAACGGCTGTGCAGCGTGCATTATAAAATGAAGATAGATTTCGTTGATTTTGCGAGACCTGACCAGTGTGTACGGTCACGAGCAATGAAAAGGTGCAATTTGATGGTTACTTCGCGAGATGTGTCTGCTGTTTTCGTACGTGTGTACGTTTGTGTGTGTTTGTGTCGCAATAAAATAACGTAGAAAATAAAAATGAAAAGAAGCACCTTGTGTTTTAATCGTCTAATGCTAGCAATATGTATAGAGAGACACAGAGAATAAATGTCAACATCGTAAAAAGTATTTACGTTTACATGTGCATGTTTGTATGTGTGTATATCAAGTGTATATGTATACAGAACTGTTAATTGACAGCATCTCGCATCGAACCATTTTACGGATCGAAATTGATAAACTTACCACTGGTCAACGTTTTTCTTAACGGCTGAAGGTTGCTCAGGCTGGTTACGCTACTACTTTCAGCGCTGAGATCGACAGGTGGTGGTAAACTGGAAGGAGTATCACTATGGGATCGCTCATGCATAGGAACTCGGCTACCGGATCCTACTCTCCTAGGTGCACCGGGACTAGGCTCCAGTCCACTGGAATGTAACGCCAATCCCGGCACTGGAAGCGGCGGCGGACAGTGTTTAGGTTGGTACGGACGAGTTTTATGGGGATCGGAGAGCGCCAACATTTTCCGTACTGCTTGCGGCGATGCGGCTCCGAATTTTGTACCTGAAATTGCCGAGTCATTCATATTTCATAATAACTTTCTAAAGATAAGGCACGAAATATTTGTATGCGATTGAAAGTGAAATTAAATCGACAATCGTACCTTGAATACTCTTTCTACCTTCACTGGTACTGCTTGCACTGCTTGTCGTCGATAGAGTTGGAGATGGATGCCTTCTTCCTCTGCTCGTACTAAGGGGGACAGCTGCGGCCATTGCAACAGCTCCCGCATGAGGTTCACATTCCACGGACAGAGAGTGCAATCGCTCCTCGTCCGTTATCACTTTCATGTTGGCAAGGTATGCTTTCACTCTTCGTACCATCTGTGCCTCCTCGAACATCTTCTTCGGATTCGGTGCAGCGGTGGACTTCTTCCGCCTTTTCACTGTTGCCGTTTGTCCTCCTGGACATTGTAACACTGTTAGTAAAAACAAATCATCACATGTTTGACTCTGTTTCTAAAACATCCGAGATACAGTACCTTGATTGCCGGTAGTCATTTGATTTAACGCGACCATGGCCGAACTGGGCGGTTGTCCGCCTCTTTCCAACATTATCGATAAATCATAGGGAGAGGAACACATATTTGTCAACGTTCTTACTTCTTTTGCAATCATTCGTAACTTTTCGAAATTCACTAAGCTCTCCACTCTAGAATCGTTGCCAAGGTGTATAAACGTCAAATCTTTCTTTACTACAGGATAAAATGGAATCTGGAGGAAAGGAATGTGATTAATATTGTTTCGTTGAGAAACGAACGAAATAATAAGTGTGAGATCTATGTATATCGCTAATAACTTACTATTGGTGGTTGCGTTTGCTCATTTGCTACCAATTGCCGATATTTGCTCATGTTACGGCTGGGATCCATCAGTTCTTGCAAGTCGCTGAAGAGCCTCTGATATTTGCTTGGCAATTTCTCCCAAGAAGCTCGTAATCTCGAGACAGCTCCGTGACCCAAGCCAGATACAATCGCAAACATGGAATTGAAATTCTTACACTCCTTGCATTGCCCTGTTCGAAGTAAACGAAAGCTGTATTAAAAAATTCCTGCATCGAAGAATATGCTAGTAAGTGAAGATTAGAAAACTCACGGGCTATTTTGATAAATTGTTTTATTATTTTACTACGTCGAACAAGATTGTGCTCAGAACAAACTTCTGTCACAACCCAAAACATCTCTCTGTTGACTAGCTCTGCGAATTGCCTAAGCATAGGTACCCCATATCTACTCTTCAATTCGAATAAATCATCCACGTATTCCGTAGACTCGATTTGTCTGATAATAGTAAACATTAAAATCAATATTCTCTTCTTGTACAAAGTAATATGTAAAACGGAACAAGGAAATTCGACAATTCACCTGAATATACTGAAATCTTGTAATGTTAGTTGAATCGCAACTTCAACAGCATTCAGTTGTAAGAAGTGAACCTGAGATTCGCGAATGAGTTCTGGTGCTTGTTCGTCTGCAACGAGCGTCTCCGAAATACCGTTCGTTTTTAAATAATATCGTGAACTCAAACCAATTCGTTCGGCGAGATTTTGCAACTGATCAGGTAACCTGCGTTGCTTAATCATACCCCCTTCTCCAACGCTCACCTCGGCTAAAGAGAAGTTCGAACTGCTCTCAGTTATACCAAATTCTTGAAGAGCAAGCATTACCACCTAAAACGATAATATTGATATAGAAAAGAAATCCAATAAATATGCACACTGTTAGCAAAAATTACATATATTTTTACCTCGTGCGCTGTTGTCTCTTTATGAATAAGAAGATATTTACAAGTTTGATCGGCTTTATAAACTTTCAGAACGTGTTCCGGATAGTCAGGCGCTCTTAAATCATCGTAACAATATAACGACGTAAGGTCAGGGTTACTTTTAGAGTGATAAAGATTAGTAGTGGTTTGGGCAAGTCCTCCTGTTCCCGGTGGTGTATGGGGAGGTGCAAGAGAATCATCTACATGTACACCATCGCTGTAAAACAGAGAACTTTATTTTTAAATCAATTTCATCTAGGAAATAAATGTGCACGTGAATATTATGCTTACTTAATAGTATTCTTTGGCAGTATATTCATTTTCATGAGGGCTTTCTGTAATCTCCTTTTCGGTCCAAGCGTCATGAATCCCTTATGTTCCTTTTTAACATCTTTACACGGAGATACATTAGAGTCAGGAATTAACAGTGGAACACCACCCACTAAAGGATTCAATGCATTTACTGGTGCTATGGGATCCACGTGAGTGGACAACCTTGCACGTGGATCTGTCTGTAATTTTGAAATCTCGGGTTTGTTCGCCCTTCCCCGCGGCCTTGGTGAATCGTCTGGCATCTGAAGCATTTCTTTAAACGCTACAACAGTAATTCATTGCTCGCATAAAACGAAAAATAACGTACGAATTATTATTTCTAGAAAGTAGCACATACCAAGTAAATTCGATTTAACAGTTATACTGAGATGAGTGGATCCCCTTAAAATTTCAAGAGCCCTGGCATGACTCACATGTTCAAAGCTCTGTCCATTTACTTCTAAAATCTGATCACCACGTTTCAAGCCAACATCTTCAGCCTTTGACTTTTTATCAACTTTTGAAATAAATATACCGAACCCCCTTTCGTATCCCCCTAAAATACTAAAATGCAGGACCTCGTCCCTTGTGGGCCTTGCTAACGTAACATTCCGCGTTCTCGCTTTTGCTGCACATGCAATATTTAATAATCTGAAATATGTGAAAAGATATTTCATCATATATGAATACTTGAGAAGTTTATAAAGCTGAGACAGTACAGAACGTAAGTTGATATATACCTTTGTTGCCCTTGCATTTTCTCCCTTTCCAATCCAGCTTCGAACGCTTCTAAAAATTCCATCATCGCTGGATCCGTCTCAAAGTCCGTAAAATGATTGTTTACCCAAAGAAGTACAACACGGGCAACTCGATCTCTCACTTGTGCTTGATCAAACCATTCTAACAATTGACTCGCAACTAATAAAGGACTATCGATAAACGTTCGATGGGTTAATAAGAAATCTTCTATATAAGTGGGATCGGTAATACTGTTTTCTTCAATAAGTTGTAACATTAAACGTTCCGGAGTTCCGCGAATAACCACGTGACCTCTGCGTGCTCCACCATCCAAAGCACCCCTCAATTCCGTTACTAGAATTACTCTACCATTTTCTTCGTGCCGCCTCGTATTTTCTTCACCTTGATGTTGAATTCTGAAGTAATCTGCCTGAGTGACGCATACGAATTGGCAGTCGTCGCATCTAAGCATAAGGTAAATTCTCTTAGCACAATGTATCTCCCTGGATCGATAAACCTTAATAAATACAAAGAATTGAACATAAAACTCACTTCGTCCTCATCACACCTCTATGTAAAAGTCTATCCATAGTTGGCAAGATTCCAAAACTATCACCAAGGTGCAGCTGTTCAATTTCTCCATTGCTATGCTCAATTTCCACCGCACCGTTGATAAGCACACTCCAGCTGTCCAATTCTTCTCCGTCGTTTAACACTATCATACCAGCACGCTCCACCACAGCAAACACCATTACAGCGCACAGCGCTCTTCTTACAGCCAATGTCATGTTTGTAAAGGCCTTTAATTGCTGCGTGAATTCTAGAAGCGTTTCTATATCATCTTCTGTTCTGTCCATTGGATCCTTCTCTAAACATTCTCTGACTGGATCGCGGACAGTTAAGCTCTATAAACAAGAAGCAATTCTCATTAGTTTACCAATTCTCATTTCCGAAATTACGTGCGGGTGTTTTGTGAAAGAAAACGTAAACGACTTACATCCATGCTCTCCGCAAGATCTTCCTCTTCATCGCTATCCACTATGGATTCAACAAGCCCCGAAAGATCAACATCGTCTGCATCTGCATCTAATGAGCCTTGCACCGACGTCATGGTGTCTGAACCACTGTATGCCGAACTTGTATCACTCGAATGACTGCTCCTATTGGACTTTTGGTATAGCTCTGGCCTGCCAGTCAGGCCTTGTGAGAACTACACAAAAACAAAAAGAAGAACCGTGGATTAGTTACTCATTTTATCAGGGGCAGTATTTCACCTTACATATTTAAAAAGACAACAAGATCCTTCAATAAGTGTTTATAATGTAAATGTTTAAAGCCTGCATCGATTGATTATTAAACATGATGAGCATTGTAGTACGCTTGCATTAATCGAGGATGATCAACATTCGTCCTGTTATTGCTACACTCGCAAATATGCAAACCAAGGTGTTTACATTAATGTACATGGCAGACGATCTTAATACAAAGCAACGCATTCTTCATCGCGATGTATCGATATAATCGTGATTGTAAACAATAACACGGTGCAGTCCAAGAGAAATTTATCAATGCGACCGTGTGATTTATTTCTTCTTTTTTTAAACACCTACGAGAACGACGAGCAGCGATCTATCATCCATGTATCGACATCGATCTGTCAATCGACAGGAAGGAGCTGCAAAGAACAGGATCAAGAAGCATGTAGGACAAAAACATAGGTTCTACGAGCGGTGGCTCGTTTGCGGAATAGTACCAGGAATGGGCGTGATGGGGACAGGCTCTTACTGGTAAGCTAGGTTAGGTTGCCAGACATGACATCACGCACGCAACATCGAGCGACCATAGAGAACCACGCACAGCGAGAAAGAGATAGGAATAGGAGGCACGTATGTCTAAACAAAAACATCGTGACATCTGTCATCCCACGGTAATCAGCTACGATCGTCTATTATCGTCTATAGTAAAAAACTGATTGCAGGAGATCTCAAGAGACGAGGAAAGTATTATGGTAAACCAAGGCCATTTTGAGCCGCGGGAGGATCGGTCAGACTCACTTGGTACATGCCGAAGGCGTCCATCCTATCCCGTTTACTAGTGCCACTCTTGCTAAGGACTTTCTTCTTCCGTGTTTGAAATCACGAGGAACAATGTAGAAAACAAACAGTGTCCGGCCACATTCTCTTTTCGTTGTTTCACCACGAATTGACACAAGTCGCACGGTTTGCACCTTCCGTTCATGAGCGCATATGCGGCCGTATATACAAGAGGCACGACGTGACCTTCTTTGTGTGCGTTTATGAAGCTCGTGGCGCGTCTGGTGTGCCCGTGTCGTGGACCGTCAGTTTAACGGAGTAGCGGACATGGGACTGCCTCTCGTCCCTCCCCCACCCTTCGTCAAGCCACCAGCATTCCCTTCGAAAGCGTAGGGTCACGTGACCCAAGCGAGCGGCAAGCTTCAGGTCCGTCGCAACAGGGGGGCGCATGTTGGGGGGCCCACCTGTAGCTTCCGACCGTGCCACTAACAAAACACTTCTCTCGACAAACACGTCCAAATGTCCGTCGAAATTTTCGCCTCACCCTACTTGCATCACGTTAATAGTCAATTAGCGGCCGCATACTGTTTTTATGCATAACTTTCTACGTTGCTCTACAAATTTTTTGTCTGTTCCTACTCTATGAATAGTAACCGTACTATGGAAGATCTATTATAGACCTATAAACGCTGGAGTAGTGTTAACATTTAAAACTACTCTTTGACTAAATTCTTAGAGTAAAGCGATATATTATGTGGAATAGAACATTGCTACTCGCTGACACTCCATAGATGAAGCGATTCTCTATGAATAATTAATCGGATATCAACAAGGACATCCACTCGATCGTTGCATAAAGAAATAATTCATTTCAACAGCAGCCGTGATGCTGCGCTGCATAAATTTCCTCGCCTGTACGCAATGTATCGACGATCGCACACCAGGCGACTTGAAACGCGGGGCTTAAAAGCTGACCGTGTGAAAAGGACTTAAGGAGTCGACGGTCGGTCAATCGTCAGTCGGTAAGCGATTGCGAGAGAAAGAAAGATGCACGGAGAAACAGTGTGTACCGGTCTGCTCAAAGCATCCAACAGGGAATAGTAAGTGCTCAAAGGCCACTGGCCGACCCGACTGATGATTTATACGACCCGTTATGTCGTGCCCATGTCTCACTTTTCCTTTTGTCCTGCTCCACAGACTTTCCAAATTGCTTCTCCCATTCAGTTTCTTCCTACTCGACTGGCAGACACTGGCATACCAGTGCATGCCGCCGAGTACATGCATACATTCCACAGACTCCTTAGGGCAAAGACACTCTAATGTAGATCATCTTACTTGAACGCGTTGGGTTTTAACGACCCCTGAAAGTTTCAGAGGAGGTCGTCGTCTCGACTTTTGTATGTTCCCACAGACTTTTGTGGGGAATATTTTTATCTTAAATAAAATTCGGCCGGTACTTGGGTTTAGAATAAAATTTAGAATAAGCGAAAACATTTGTCCTTGTACCTATTCTCATAACACTTTTAAAATAATATAACTGACCAATGGGCTCGATGAAAGGGTGTATGTATTTAAGGAGGAACGGGGGAAAAGTATCTCGTACAGGAAAAAAGGACATATTCTCTCAGAGTACAACGCGCCTGAAATTCGCAACCCGCGTTACACGTCCCACTTTCCACCGCGGAAGAATTTTTTCTCACTTTGCAACGACTACTGTTAACTCTTCACGGCCAGACAAATTTTCAGTATATGTATATCCATCGATGAAAATAAGAAACATCGCGGTTTGATCAAACTTTTCTGCAAAGGGGCGGGTTTGCATTTGAAATGCATGAGAAAGCATATAAAACGAGGAAAAAAAGCGACTTGAAAAGTTTACCACTACGTAACTGCTTTCAATGCTGATCCTGCACGCCTCTTTCATTTTTCCTCTCCCTCTCTTTCAGTCTGTTTAAATTAGCGACAACACGTGGGCGTATCGTACGCACACGTCTCGGATCGGCTTCATACTTTTCTTCAATGACGACAATGACTGTACACCGATGACGTAAGACAAATCATCGCGAACCGTTGCAAGGAAAATGATCGGCAAAAGTGCTCCGACCTAGCGATAAATAATGGTAATACGTCTCTGTCGCGTTGCATCTGATATAAAACCACTTCTGTATGCATTATGCTACATTAAAATAAAATGAAACACGACTCTATATGTACTTGGTAACGGCGAAATCAGTTTAACAATCGTAGCTTTACGCGAGTGAAATCAAATGAAAGACTGTAACTGTTTAAATAATTTCACACTGTGAATTCAACAGAGATTTTCTAATAATAATTAATATCGTCAGCCGAGTAATTATGTATACCTCTTAATGAGACATTCAATTGAAAAGGAGATTAAATTCATTTCTTGGTAAGCATTCCTATAATTCTTATTGCTAATCAGGTTGTGAATTTCATGTGTACTAGTATATGTATATAGAAGTTATTACTTCTTCACGTGCACCTGTATCGATACATTCTTCCTGCACATGTTCGAAAAACAGCGAAGACCAATTCCAACAACACCGCATATCTTTCTGCATCGCTTCGAAATAAATCTTCCAAACTACAAGTTGAATCGCAGGTGCGGTCGAAAATTGGTCACGGACTGTCGTTTAAAAGTAACTAGCAGTCCCATCGAACATTTAAATCTGTATAACGGCATCGTCTATATAAAAGAATTCGGGTTGCAAGAGCGCCACCGTGAATGCATTCTTCGAATATACCGAAGTTATATACGCTTGCAATTTCTACCTGCAGGAAGAAAAAAAAAAGGAGTTGGAAAACAGATGCTTACCGTGTCATCGAAGACCAAGTTGACCTGACGATGGTCAGTTATGGGATGGGGGTGCGGTGGTCGATGCATCCTTCCTCCATGAACTTCTGGGTAGTCGATCTGTAAAAGAAAAAGGGAGACAGTTAGAACGGCAATTCTGCAGCAATTTAATATATATTTTCTTTTGCAACCGTATATTCGTGTCTCGTAGAAAAATCACATTTTATCGATAATTTGATCCAAGCAACGCAACCTGCGCGTTGATGATTCAGTGCGCACCCTGCTCGAAGCTTAAAAATATAGGAATTATTTCACGCGCGTACTACCAAGGCTGAGCGAATACTAGGATCAGTTTCTTGGATTTATGCAGAAAACCTTTCTAGAAGTTGAAAGAGATCGTAGAATATCCTTGTTCTCACGTCCATCGAAGACCTTTACCTATTGAATCAGCTTACCATCCAAACGGATTGCAGAAACAGCTTTAGAAAAAACGCTTCCAACGAACATGTCCTTTTATTTTTCATTCCAGCATTCTCCAATCAATGAAAGACACGATTACTATCTCCAATAATTACTGCGGTATAATGCGAAACGCATAAAAAGTAAAATCAATTTACATTGATGGGAACGGTCCCATGAAAAATGTGCTAATTTTCCATCCTTCAAATTCAGGGTACAAAGCCAGACTTAAAATGCCTATTTCGCATAAACCACGCAAAAGATCGTCATCCAACTCAAGACGACCGTCGCGATGAGGAAGCCTGAGTCAAACTCGACCGACGAGCATCTCCTCCGCAAAGCAGACGCGTTGTCACCGAGAACGACACCGTTCCTTGATAATCTAATCCAGTTCCACCTGCGACTCCTGCAGCTGCGTCAACTTCTCGCCCCATGCTGTATATACACGCATGCCCGTGTCTATGTACACGTGTATATATTTTTCAGTCGACAGTGTTCGTTGTACGACGACGATGTTCACGAGTGAAAAAGATGGAAGGAGGGACAAGGGGGAGGATAAAAAAAAGGAAAAAAAAATGAACGCAGAGAGACAACGAGATGAGCGTGTCTGGGGACCGGAACCCGTAGGCCGGACTTCCGGTAGATACGCCGATTATACTCGCCATTCACAGAACCACTCCCTGGCGACTCGATTGTTAGAGGCGAACAGTATTTAGCCAATTTCGGGATGAAAGTTGAATTTCCACCGGACGACGATACGCTGATTCCGATTGGGAACAGCCGATGCGAAACGCGGGGGGCCCTGTCGCGAAAAATATTGTTCGACGCGCCGGAAATTAACGAAACGCCTTCCTCCCCGATGTTGAAAAATATCGGGCATGGAAGCGTGGATTTTATCCGTAGCAGCCAACGGAACCGTGTAGCGCGGCGCTTGTTTCGAGTGATTTGTAACTTTTAATTTGTTCCAACTGACACGTAATAATCGATATGGAAAATTGGTTACCGGAATTGTATTGTTAGGCTTGTTTTATAACGTAACGGCGCGGTAAAGCGAATTTATTCGGAATTCCGTGGCCAGGGTTTCGGGTGATATTATATTTTTGTTATATAGACTTTAATTACGGTTAATATTACTGTTGGGATCGTTAGGGGAGTTACTAGAAGATGTGTAAAATTATATTGTATATAGTTATAATTAAATCGCTGACAACGTACTTGGATTATATTTTTAAGTTTTGCGCGATGAACTATGTAAATTTTGTTCTACCTAGGAATCTACCGCATAACGGGGCAAGTATGTTAATTATCAGTTTACTCGAGCTGGCATGTCTTCTATAGTCGTCTTAATCATCAGTACTTACAGTAAAGTACGCCGCACAAATTAATTCCACCACTGACCGTAAATAATTAGAAATGATAAACAATATTTCTCCAAGCTACATTTACGATTCAGAAATATTTGATGACGGCTGTTTGTTAGATATTTTCATTGTCAGCATTCTTATTTTCTACGTTTCTCAAACTTATGCCATTTCAACACATTTCGTATTCATGGACGTATATTCAATGCTCGTCTTGACACGTTCCGTGTCACGTGAACTATCACAGTCAGCAGAAATAAAATGTTCATTAGGCGAGTAAAAATAGTTTCTGATGCGGTGTACTATAGTATATATATATAACAACATCGCAGTCTTAACAATTTCAAGGTGAGTTCTTCAAGCTCGAATCTTACATTATTATCACTCATCGAAGCTCGTGAATGATTTTATTGATTCGCGTTTCAATAAATATTAAACGTATGTCGACTATTGCAGAAAGAATTTCATTATCCATAAACCATAATTCATGAAAATTGGGAAACTTTAACAACAAGCATCTGTTTGTAAAAAAATTTTTTTAAAAGGCCTTATAAAAAAATCAAATAAAAATCAATTTAATTCTAATTATTTAACGATGCCAAAATTCTTGGCAACAAAATATTATTTAATGTGCACGGTACAGTGAAAAAATGTATGCCTATTGATCCCACTTATCAGTCACTCCGAATTGCGGTTAAATATGTCAAACTTTGACTATTCGAAACATCAGACCCAATCTCCTAATTGGCGATCCTCGGTCGCACAAAATAATAAAAGCGCAGAGAACGAAACCAAACGGTTTGCGCGACACGTTCTGTTTTTCGGTCGCAAGTTACAAAGGCGAATCGCACGTTGTTCGCTAGCGAACAGTCGCGAAACTCGTGATGCAACGACCGATGCAGAAAATGTGCACGCGCATTTCGCTGTTACGTAATTCTTGAATTACAAACAATCAGACGTGGAATCGCTGGCATAGAATATTTGTTGTTGCTCTTGGAAAATTGCAATTCTACAGATCTACCATATTCGACAACTGTTTTGGAGAGCGTGGTTCCAGCTATTTTGTAATAGCTTTCTAGAGATGCATTAATTGTTGCGATGTTGATCGTTCGATTTTCGATTCTCGTTTTCAGGGGCAGCTGTGCGAAAAAGAAAATAAACGGCAGTGGACAAAGTTGATATTAAAAATAACTGATTGAATACTCGTGCGGTTTTAAGAAATGTATGCTGGATTGATCTTGGAGAGTAGATTAAAATAGAATGTATTTCCTGGTAAGAATAACCCAATGTAAAGAATTCGAAGACAAGGCTGCCTTGAAAAAGCTGATTTCTGTTCCTCCTAAATATTTATCTCCTTTGCGTAAGATGTATTGGCAATTAGAATGTATTAATGAATGCTCAGAATAACTCTATCAATAATGAATACATCATAAATTTATAAACGCTGATTATAATTCACCTAACGTTGAAACATTCAGCGATTGTAGATTACCAAATCTACTTGTTCAATTGATCATTATAGATTACATCGATCATTATTGATGACCAACTAACAACTTGTTCAATTAATATCTAGAACCGTAATAAGTAATAACTGTATACCTGTAAATTGTATTAATTATTGTTAAAACACTGTCCTCTGAAACCTTCACCTGTAATATTTATTATGTCCAACAAAAATTCTACGCAAGATTACTCAGAGTTACAGACACGAAACTCGAAATGGAGCGAGAATTGTGCACAAACTAGTTGCTACCACTGATACAGGCAGAACAGTTATTACTAATAAAACATTCTGCACAAATTATCCCATATAAATATAATATTCAATGTGAGAACAAAAATGGCACGCAAGCCGTTTAACAAAGGCGTAGTATTAACAAAACAAGCGCATCCCGTGTGCAACGATTGTGACTTCTCTATGAATGAAGAGCAGCTAAATCGGAGTATGCATAGCCACGATGAATCACAGGTAAATGCGAGCTTCGTGCGAAACTTTCGTCTCAGGTATGGCAATTACAAGCGGATCGTTCGATAACGTACGATCGTTGCGCGTCTTCTCGCATTCCTTCCCCTTTATCTTCCGCTCGTCCTCGTTATACATATATTCACACTATGCGTGGGCCCTTTGGGTGCGCGTGGGCGTACGCATACACGCGCGTGCAATCGAGCAAGCACACGATAAAGTCAACGTTTCTGCTCCGAACGGGATGATACTCTGACCCGTTCCATTTCGTTTTCAATAAACTTTAACGAGGGATAGGGTTATCGAATTCCTGTTAATTGTCAGTGCTGACGAAGGGTGTACCCGCGCGGAAGGAAGCGTAACTTTACTTTTAACAGAAACTTGTCGCTGTAACAATGTACTTTGCAGCGGAAACAAGTTTGTATTTAAACGTTCTTACGATATGGGAAAATCTTGACGTGAAGCATTTGTACATATATATTTCTGTTGTCAATGTACACATTGCAAGTTGGCAGTTTTTTTTAATAAAAATTTGACTTTAAAGGAATATACTTATTTTCTTTTGCAATGTACAATGTATAATTTCGAACGCTATTCCTAGTAAATTATTTAATTCACTAAGCACATTAGAGATACAATAATGTACATATATATGTATTTTTCGCAGAGCCCATGACGTTCAAATTTATTCCACCAACAAACGAATTCCAGCATTTCGTAAATTTGAACTCGATATCGCGCCGATCGATTTACACGCGAATCCGCGGTGGCTGAATTTCTATGTAAATAATTCCACGGAATATTTCACTTGCATGAGAATACAAAGCACAAAGCTAACATCTATTTCGTAAATTCCAACGCAAAGGAACTATGTACGTATACATATGTATATGTGCATACGTTGTTCTCAACGAGCTACGGAATTGAGAAATAAAACGTTCTGTTAAGATACCGGAGTTGTTTCAGAGCAGCTTATTAAGATAGGAAGAAGACGACGAGGACAGAGACTTCCTTAATTACGAAACGAATCTTTTTACCTCGTTCGAGACGATTGATAAGGGCCTCGGTGTGCCAGGCCAGCTTCTGGATAACGAACGACCTTTCCTCTTCCTCGCGACGATCCGAGGTCGCCCAGTTCGATTCATGTGTTTCAGCATTTTCGTTGCTCGAATTTCTCTGCTCGTCGTTCACTCACTGTTCCCAGTTCCCATTACCCTGTACCTTCCAACGTACCATTATTCCCTACCACGTTTTCGTTCATCACTCAAATAACCGGCTTCTTCTTATAATATCCCCCAACAAAGAATTATTCTTCGATCCTCCGAGCACCACTGGACAAATCCACCGACAAATCACTCGATCCAACGAAACTCACACAAAATCACTGCGCGGAGAGGACAATTTCTCCACGATTCTCCTTTCACTTTTCACCCACCGGACAGAGGCCTAGAATCGTTTAAAATCGTC
The DNA here is from genome assembly GCA_963667235.1 of Nomada lathburiana. Taxonomy (NCBI): domain Eukaryota; kingdom Metazoa; phylum Arthropoda; class Insecta; order Hymenoptera; family Apidae; genus Nomada; species Nomada lathburiana. The sequence goes on from OY763905.1 coordinate 6,321,079, forward strand.
GCACTGTAACGCAGAACCATCGATACCACCTGATTGTCCTTTCACGGCGTGCTTTCACCGTTCATTCTCATCGATCCCTGGTCAAAATAACCACGATTTACACCCCGGTACGCGTTGCTGACCCACGCAGGTGAACAAACGTGTCAAGAGTGAAATTCGTGCTGGTGCCCACGCGCGGTCGTTGTCCTCTTTTAAAAAGAAAAACCGAAAAACACGGTACACTTTTTCATAAGTCGTTGTTTAATGAACCACCGATAGTCGAGTCACGAACGAACATCCACGGGGTACGTATGGGTAGAGAGGGTTGTATCAAGGTCGGAATATCTTTGGACCTTCTCTGAAAGAAGGTGGAAACTGAGGCACGGCTCGACTGGTTCTGGTATCGGAGTTCGTAAGAGCACAAGTCGTCTCGAGCACATCGCGGGTCACGATAAACTGAGTCGTTCACGATTCTTGAGGGCCAAAGACTGACTCGACGGGTCGTCACGTGACTACGCATGCAGCGAAGTAGGAGAAGGCCTCGATACTTGACGCTGTCAGATCGCATGGGACACGAAAAATAGAACGAGACGATGGCGTTTATCGGGGTCTGATGGAAGGGTTCAGTCGTGGAGAATCTGGTATCGATAATGGTGTATAGGCGGGTAAATAATATATATATAAATACTGCGTGATCGACTGCCACGAGACCAGGAGCAGCTGAAGTTTGGAGCAGTCTTCTGCTCCAATTTTGAATTATATTTGAGACGGGAAACGCATAGTGAGCTCGACAGAAGAATAGATATGGGGATTGTGGTTTGGCAATTTTTGGAGCGTTTTAAAAATGTTCTGCACTTGCAGAACGAGTTCGTTTAAATGGAATTTGAAAAACTATGGTGGTTATGGGGTTTGCACGATTTGGAATTGTTCGATAATGTTTTTGTCAGTGTGTTCGCGGTCGGAGGGCTGTGAATTGCGAAAGTTGGAACTGTGATCGAGAATTCGGGATGTTATAACGTGAGTTCCTTGAACGGTGCGAATATCTCTTCGTCGCAGCCGGCTCGAATAGATCGGGAATTTGTAAAATTGTGAATGGAATTTTTGTGGACTTGTGCAGAAATAACGTGGAATTCTCGTGGCGATATTTCGGTCGACAGCTTTTGGAATGAAAAATAGCGATAAGGGATAAATGTTAAACTTTGTCGCCCGTGTTGTTCTCGCTTACGCAAGTTACGTTTTGCCAAGAAAAATTACTACCCCGAAATAACACCAACGATCTATATTTGCACGCCACTCAGGATTTGAAAAATTTGCGATACCGTGCTCGCACATTCTCCGGCTCGGATACCAGTGACGTAGTAAAACCGTTCGGGACAATATGTATTACACATTTCGGACGATTAATCTTTCACTTCTGTGCTAGCATTCTATTAAATCGGGAAAAATCTGCAAATCTGACAACTTCGCACAGAAATATCAATCCCCCTTCAGTTCATACTCCCGCAACGCCGGAATGCTATAATACATTTCAACTGTGACAATTATATTACAACAAGTGCCAAGGAAAAAGAAAAAACATACTGGGAAACTGGAATAAAGACACGGACAGAATGTGAAGTATCTCTTAAGAGGGAAATAAGGATGACGTTACTTATCGATCCTGCCCCCGTATATACACTTTCTTGTACACAGAACTTCGCTTCTGCATGATTTCCAAGAGAGTAACACATGCTCGAACACGTGTTGGGTAGAAAGTGCAGCCGGATTAGCGTCGCCGTATTTGGAGAAATTGGGGTCCGGGTCCGGGACTAAGGGGGCTCTGTACCGAAGACCTCTTCGGCAGAATTTCCAAATTCCTGCACGGACCCCACACGGTCGGTCCGTCAAGAGGGATAACAACTTCGACTAACCGGAAGGAAAATCGAACACAGCCACTTGCTATCTGAAGTGCAGGCCACTGTACGTCGCCAGGGGCGGAGTTATTTTAGGCGGGCAAATACCTGCTCGAACAACAGAGTATGCCGCAAAGTAAGGAAAATATGGATTTCTGAGAAAGTTATTCAAAGATACACAATCAAAGATGTATTTAAAACGAAATTGATATCATCGTAAATTATATTAATCGATGCTGTTGTATACAGAAATATTGTAATTATATAGCAATAAGGTATTTCGAAATGTTTTTTGGTTCATCTTGAATCGTTAATATTAAAGTACTTGCCTGTCCCTTTAAACGATTCAAGTGAAACTATTAGCTGTGGTCGTACGCAGTTAAGCATCATTAGAAAGTAAATAGTTCAAAGCGATTCGTTTCTAATATCTGTAATAATACAGTAAGTAACTAACTTGTCAGAGTTCATTGATATACCTAAAACTAATCACGTACCCCACCTACGAATCCATAAATATTTTCGTACAACATCCTCTGCATCGTACTATTACAACAAATCATTCATACCATTATTATTATTCCTCACCATGTTGTTAATTCTTTTCGCAAGAAAATAAAATACAATAATGATACAAAACCAGCCCCAATCATCCACCTACCAAGTCCAACAAAATTATCGATACAACCACTGCTCGTAACAAAATCAATTAAACAAAAACAATCAAAGAATCCCTCACGCAAAGAATCATCCATAATAATTGTCCCCCGCTGGACCTAAAATTTCATTTCGTCCACCGCTTCGACGAGAAAGCATCCCACGGAGAAAGCCCGGGCATACCAAATTCTCGTCCGAAACGACGAAAAAACGAGCGCGAAGGAAAAAATCCTCCCCCTCGAAGCCGCGCGGTCGATAGCCAGCCGGAGACACGCTCCCATGAAAAATTCCCCGTAAAATATTTACACGGCCGATCTCTCGCCGGGGTTGAGCGACGCGACCGTAGAATTATCAAGACGGATTAAGATGCACGTGACGGACGCAGTAGCCGCGTGTGCTAAACCGTCTACGAGGTTCGTTGGGACCCGTGGATTTGTACATACCGTGGCTACACGGATCTACGACGAGCTAAAAATTTCTTTCACGCCGGGACCAACAGGGCGACAGAGAACGAGTCGCAGAGGAGGGCTGGTGTGGCGAGCACGCATATTCATACGCGTTTCCCGCCGGCTGTCTACTTTATTTTCGGTTCTTCCTGCGGTCCCTCGTCCCGACACCATTGGCGTCACACGCGACCCACGAAAAACTCGCCGAGAGACGAGAAACGCGCCCGTGAAATTCCGCCCCGTCGCGACGACGCCAGCTCAGGCGGTGATACCGTACGTTCTTGTTTCGTCGCTTCTTCTTACGTCCCTTCTTTCTTTCTTTGCCCGGTGCTCGAGAGTCGAGAACCGTCCGACACGGTCGCCTTCTGTTTGCCACTAGAAAATTCTAGCACAGAGAACGCCCTGGTCCGGCAGGGTCGCTGTGAAAGGGTGCGCCGGGATTTTGGCAAACGGGGGTTGGAACGTTGCGGTCGAGATTCATAGACAGGGCAGACGGGTTAAGTTGGAAACGAGATTACAGCGAGGCCTGTTTCGGTAGATTTTCTTCGTGGATTCTATGATTCGGGTGTTTACTGCCTTTTGGAAACGATGGATCGGTCGGCGCACCGTATTCGAGATATTCTGTGTTATTTTGGAAGAGCTTACGAAGGAACGACAGATCATTGTGTACTTGAACTTTGCGGCATTTGAATTTGGTAAAATAATGAGTGGTCGATAATTATTACGATGTAGAATTACTTTTAATTATTTTAGACGTGCATGGATAGAATAACATACGAGAAATAATGGGTGGCGCCTTGGGAACATGGTTAATTAGTTCTGAATGAAATTCATGAACTGTAAAATGAGCGATAAGGACACCGAAATATCGCTTTTCTTTTGTTCACAGTATCAGTTAAACTACATCGTATGGAAATATGCACGGAGCAGTATAACAAACTAGAGCAATGTTGGATCAACACTAAATTCTATCATGAATATTCCGCTTCGCATCATTCGCAAAACAAGAATACAGACCACGACGACAAATATCAGCGGGTCGATCGTGTAGATACGTACAGTCGATTAAACAGATAAAAGAATTACACAGATAACGTGTCCCCTCCACGGGACAGAAATGAAAAAGTATAAACCGCGGCTTGAAAATTTCCTAAACGAGCATCGAATATTGAGAACCGAGTGGTAACCCATTCAGCTCCACCCTTTCCCCAGTTTCTTTCCCATACCTTCCGATAATGCCAAAAATACATTTGCCCACGCACAAAACATCGCGGTGAAAGCGACGGAACAGTCGGTCAATCGTCACAGTCTCTCCGTGAATTCGCGAAATAGTTTTCCCCGTTCAGGGGTAAATTCAGGTACACCCTGGTCCAAAGATATTCCGAGAAGGGCCGGCACGACCCTTTCTGTTACCTCTATTATTCGAAATCGCGATGGTGCAAAACAGGCGAAGACCGCACCGAATCGTAAACGTCATCCGTGAAAAATGTTCGACAACTTCATCCGTCGGTTTCTTGGGTTCACGCGCGTTCACAATACGACTTTCGAACACGGAAAATCGTTAGATTTCGCGAACGCGTATACGAGAACAGGATCGAATCGTATGGGCCACGCAGATCGACCGATCGAAGTCGGCCAGAATTTCCACGCGATTTCGTCCAAACCGATCGAGGAACGAAACGCGACTGGTGCCGCTTGTCTGGCACACTGGCACGATAAGCTTGCTATCTTCTTCGCGGATGTTAATTTTTCTTCGTTTTTTCTTTCCCCCTCCCCCCTGTCCCTCTGTGCTCGTATACTTGTACACCAACACGTTCTACAGTGTGATCTCGTGCAACTGGAACGCCTGTATCACGAGTACGTGCAAGCGAGTGTCAACTGTAAGCCGCTCGAGAACGAGTTAAAACGCTCGCCCTTTCGAGGATACGGGCTCAGATACGGGGGGAAAAGTTTAAATTCGATTTCGGGAACTGGAAAGTCGGGACATGGATGTGGCATTTGCGGTAATGGAGTAACGCGAATGCTTTTTCGTCGAGATTCTACGCGACGTATTGCGGAAATCCTTGGGGAAATGTTGAGGGATGAGGTAGATTTTTAGAACAATGGAAGGGTAGATTTTACTCGAGCGAGACGGCGATGCACCTGTTTTTTGGTTTCTTCGAAGGAACTCCGAAGTGAAAGAAATGTATATTTTGTGAGGAGTAAAAGAAATTTTTCGTAAAGTATTAGTACTAGACTTTAATCGTAACTTTTTAAAAAAGAATTATTAGGATCGTGTCTTGTTTTGTTTTCGCAGTTAAGTCGAACAAATTTTGGAGCAAAACTTTTGACAACGATTGGATGATAGTATTGTTTGTAATTATAGTGCATTCTTTAAATTCGTATTTAGAAATGATTCTAAATAAATATTGATTACCATGTTGGGATGGGGTGAAAAGACATTTGCAGAGAAATCGCCATGAATTTTGTGGCAGAAAATTTGAACATCGTTGAAAATAATGTTAAAATTTTAGAAATCTGCGGTCAATAACGTCCCTTTCCTCTTTTGGAGCTGCGGCAAACCCGAAAAGAGAGATTCATAAGAAACAGTGTACCTAATTAACAGATTTCTCGTCACAGATGCGTAAAATATTCGAGAGAAAGGATTTAGCTTGTTTCATGATGAATGAGAAGTGAAAATAATTTTTTTCCAATGGTCGTCAATTATCATTAACATCTTATAATACACGTGCCTTATCACTAGATTGAACAACTCTATAAAACGTAATTCATTAGGTGCACTCTACATATATCCAAGCTACACTAAATTCAGATTATCTTGAAGATAAATAATTTAAACGAAAACAAAAAAATATTATCTGGAAATCCCATTTTTCACTTCTATCAGATACGTACATTCCATTTCTGTCCCCAACCAATATGAATCACTCCACAACACCGTACGATAGTTACATTTTCCGATTTCCAATTACAAGAATAATGAAAAAATTACAGATAAGGATGCAAAGTTTCCTTCGTTAATGCTTTAGCGAAAAGCAGTGCACGTCATATCAATTTCACAATATCACTTTTCCCTCACTTGTGTCCACAAATTAATATATCGCACACCGGAACACAAACACAAAAACATCTCCCAACAGTTCAATGAAGCTTTGGATTATTGCAGACCTCGTCGTTTATTGAACGTTCCACGAGAATGAAACGAACCGACGTTTCCACCATATTTGCTCCTCGATTACAATACTATTGACTTTGTCGCCAAAAAAGGGGGAATATCCCCAACGCGAAGGGGGGGAAAGAGAAGTAAATTTTTCTTATTCATTTACGGGCAGTACAATATCCTGTCCTCAATTACTGTTAATAAAACACGAACTACATATTATCCGTCCCCTTGCTCGCGTTACACGTATGTACGAAGTGTACGCAGCACACTATGCGAGCCGTACTACGTGTGACTGCGAGGTATGAATGGAAAGTTGAGAATTCGACTCACACAACTGCACGTCTATACACGTCACTACGTGGTTTCGTAGAATCGATAGGGGGTCAGTATACGTTCACAAACGCGTTGCAGGGTCAGCCCACACGTTCGTAGATTTCTAACACACACGCACAGTGCATCCGTGTGTCTCTACTTCCTTCGTTTCCTTTGGCCGCTCTTGTGCTTTGGACTCTTTGTCAGGAATTGATCTCGATTATTTTTCAATGGAGTAGCTGGTCGGATGAATGTGGTATGTGTATGGAATAATACATGTGTGGTATGATGGTCTATTCGTGGAGTAGTTTGATGTGCACTTTATTGCCATGGTACCTATGACATTGCACAGTTATATTGTTTTAAATTAATTATGTGTGTAAAATGTTTGTGCAGTGCAGAATGTACAGAACCATGGAAAAAATGTGTGAAATACGTGGACCTATGTATAGGTGAGCGTTTTAATATGGCTTGCTGTTATTATTATTTAAAAATGATTGGCGTTTTTCGTGTACACGCTAATACAGTTTCTTTGTTGCGAAACTCGATGTTTATGTTTAATGAGATTGCTTTATTCTCGGTGAATAGAAGTGATAGCGTGACTATGGCTTTTTAGATCTAAGGAAGGTCTTCATGGTCCATTGGGCGAGTGTTCGTGAAACAAGGATTTGAAATCGCTCGAGTTTCATAAGGAAATATAGTTAGCGGGGTATTTCTCAAGTTATATATTATAAGATCTCATTCCAGTCTAAATTGGCTTTCTCATTCTGTTTCGCTTTTGAAATTCGTTTGTATCTCCTTCGAATAATTCAGTCAGAGGATTTTTGAAATGTAATATAGTTGCTTGAATCTATAATTTTTAAGAGAGTACTTATAATTGTATTTAAAGAATGCATTATGAGTTTTTCTTAGATTTCGCTGTCAAGTTTATCTGGAGAATTTGAAGAGTTTTAATTCTAGAGATACACGAAGGTCCTAATATATATGCTAATACATTTTCTTATTCCTCAAGTGACTGTGTAACATCTGTGATAAATCATACTTACTGAAGTATAACCAGGTCTGAGTAAATCAAACAACTTACGATAAAGTGTCTACTACGTAAATTAAACCAACTCACTTAATATTTGACTAATCAGTGTTGTACGCACAATTACACAAAAATATGATCAGCCTGCAATAACATTTAATTCCTTATTAAAAACAAACCTCTGCAATGTTTGGGATACGGTTCATAAATTTTCTATTAAAAAATTTCAAAAGTTTCTCTACCATTTGATGTAGAAATTCATCATTCGAAGAAGTATTTTATTTTTAGTATTTCGCAGCATTTCTATAATATTTGCTGTATACGTTCACGTCTCCAGAATAATATTAAATTTTAACTATTATCATATTCGAAACTTCCGGTGGCATTTAATTTTCCCATCTGTCCACTACTATATTCGACTAGAAATCTACATCAGTTTCACGTTCCCTGAATTTCTAAACTAGAACAGAGTACACATTTCTCTCTCGCCGTAACAATTCTAGATAATATGGCATCCATTCTAAACAGAGAATGCAACTGTACCAAGAGAATAGAAACCTAAGCAGAATACAAATGATCCTAATACCCCCTAAAGCTTTGAACGTGATACGTGTAATAATAAAAATATTAACCACTGTCCATATTTCATCGATTCGAACACCACAAGGTCCTTTTAAATTTTAAACCCTCTTCTTTTCTCCAAACTGGACCCGTATCATTTCCACATCCGACATTAAAACATCGAATTTCGATTTCCCCCCCGTAATTTAAGCAAATTAATTACTAATCATATGTATACCACTACAACCCTCTACACCCCCCGGGTAACTCTGAAGTAGCATACTATGCTTTATGTTTGATAAATCTTATCTCATTTTTTAAACAATTTTACGCTAGTACGATCCCATTGCGACCAATCAAACCTATCCCGAATGCAGAGCCACAAGTTCTTTTTATACAATAAACTATTTCGGATATTTCCAAACAATTTGAAGGATGGGGGATCGAGTTGCAAATGAAATTCACATAGCAACATGTCCAAGCAATCTCCACGATCTCGCCAACTAACTGTCTAACTAAATTCGCGATAAAATGGGCCAGTGACCCCAAACTCATTGTCAGCGCAACGGCGTGCAAACGCCAACGCGCGGCCATCGTGTCGCATAAACGCGTGTTCATCATCCTGTTTCATGGCGAACGACGCACGCCTCTCGGATAGGAGATGCATACGACGATCTGCACGGTCGATCTTTAATGCGCATTGTGCACCAGCCAAAGCATAGCCTATAATCAGTCGAGCGTGGTACGATAGTACTGGTGGTGCACGTCTACGCGGTGAATATACAGGGTGTAGGCAGGTTCTGTCAGACGACAAAAGCCGCAGGTGCATCGAGAGAGCCGGGCAGAGGCATGGAAAAAGATCTGGGTCGAGTGTTCCCGTTGCCGCGATGGAATGTTCAACGCGTTGCTTTTTATTGTTAACGCCGTTTGCGAAATATTTGTTGCGCAGCTGTCGATAAATTCGCGATTGTACACGCAGCGCACTATTCGACTAGATTTCGTGCACACGGCGCACTTGTCTCATTAGATTTCGTATAGATCTTTAATCGTATCTTGTCAGACAAAGACCAGATGCGGATTTTCTGTGAACGCGAACGAGTTCAAAGTACACGATCCACAGGAGTGTAAAGATTGGAGGTCGAAAGGAAATGTTGGCGCGAGCAGAGACGAGAGCGTGGCGACAAGAAGCGGAGTACGCGTTTAAGCCTTGAATTCGAATGGTACCCGGCGATCCGCCGGAAGTGGAATCGTCTTGGAACGTGGATTCCAAAAGAAAGGGAAATGGGACACCCGGCTGCTCCGATTCGACTGCGAAAGTAAACCGGGTCGCGAATGAATTTGATATCGACGGTTTGTCAACTATAATAATGAAGCTTTTCTCTAGGGACATTTGTTGCAATAATATTCTGCGTTGATAATAATATACTGATAATTCAATTTTATATATCAATATGTTAATAATTATGCTCAATTTGATGTACTGCAAATATTGATTTCAAATATTACCGTCGCAAGAATTGCGCGAATTAAGTCTATGTATTCTATTTCTCGCGAAAGAGCCTACGTACACGATGTGTGCAGTTAGCAATTTTCTACACGTACGTCCTTTCCTAGTGATTTATTTGAAAAGAATGAGACCAAAGGTGAACGTCGTCAGTGACGTCGGTCGTTTCCTTCAACTCGCAGGAAGCAAACACGAGGATCAAAGTATTCCGAGTTTCTGTCCGTGATTACTTGTATTAGACTATTACGTATACACACTTTGTACACTCTACACAATCTATTTACCAGATAATTGAAGACACCATTTTTGCTGAACAATGAATTAATTACAGAAAACTGATTACCACAGAATCGCGGTCATATCTGTTTGACAGCTGCCTGCACGTCCATACATGCGGTTCCGTTCTGAAAACTATGCATTCGTTGCAAAAACAAATCTTGAACAACGAGAAGCAATTAGAAAGTAAGAAGCGGCGATATAATGCGGACAAAAATTCGTCGGACGATCCGAAGAAAGTATAGTCGCCGCGGAACATGGGCGGAATTGGAAAAGAAACGTACGTGGAATTGTACCGCCAGGATCCCCGTATGGGACCGACTGCATTTTTGTCTGGCCGACGATTTATTTTAAGAGCGAACCTCCGGCTCTTAAACTTTCTTTTCCCACTACGTCGGACGTTGCGAACCGCGCGTGTTTTCCCGAGCAAATCTAAGCAGACTCTTGTCACTACCACGGGGACCTTTAACCACGGGGAATTGTGAACCGTGTTTGCGTTTCGTGCAGTAAGTAAGTCTCTTTATGCAAGCGAGACGGGTTAAATCAACCGGGCGCGCTTCGCATAATCGACCCGCGACATCGTACAGAGAATCGCTGTTCCCCGGCTTTCCTTTTACTTTCGACGATTCGCTCTCGGCTGTGACTCGCGGAGAATGCTATTCGTCACTTTTCGAATGATGTGCACCGAAAGAGTTAGCCGTACGTGCTTCGTTTTTCCATGCTTCGCGACGCGGTGAACGAAGCTGAATCTTTTTCATGGGGAAGAAAATTTTGGGGAGACGTGATATTGTATTTTTGCGAGTTTCGTGTATTGCGAAAATGATTCTATCCGCGTTTACTTTGATTTATACGAGTAACTAATAGTCTTCTTTATTTAATTGCTTCCTTTTGTCGGTGTAAAACTGTATGTGTTTATGAAGAAAGTCTTGTAAAACTTTGTGACTGTGTAAACCATAACATTCTAAAGCGGAGATCTAAATAGTCTGTATAAAATGTATCATGTTCGATTTTAATTATTCCGCGGAATATTTGCGGGAATCGTATTATTAATTTCCAATTGGGCGGTAATTAAAGAAACGATAGGATTTCGTCAATTGTATCGTGGAATCAATGAAATTTGTTTCTGCCTCCCCTAGCGCAACCCAATATAACTGGTATTACTCATGTTAATGCATAATAATTTAGGTATCGCCGCTGATAACTCGCTGATTACCTTCGAACCCATCCTACTTCATTCGAACGACGTTTCATAGCCGCGCAAAATTTGTTTCCAGAAATCAATTTAATCCCCCGGTCCTTTTTAATATTTCTTGTCGAGAAATATCCATTTCGAATTTAATTAATTTTGAACGGGAAAAGTCGGTCCTCCGTAGAACACAATCCTTTACTCCATTCGGTGAAATCATTCGTTATTACTCAGACTGAAAAATAATTAATAATTACGCGAATAGATCCGTATTATGTACCACGTGCTCTTAAATGAATGGAATGGTATGTCAGAGTTTCCAACGTGTGGAGAGATAAAATCAAATTCCAAGGAAAGGTCTGCGGCTGGTCGACTCACGGAGCCAATTTTATGCGAACTTCCTGGACTGAGGGATCCTCCTAGAGAATTATTATCCGTAAATGCTTACGCACGCCGGATGTGGCGGTGTACGTTTAGCCTGCCCTTATGTAAACTCACGTTCAACATCCTCCACGAAACTTCGCCATTGACGAAAGTGAACGAACTCATTTCTCGTTGAAATTGTTTCTCGTACAAATTTTGTTAATTAAAACCAGCCGGGCTCATTCATTTCTATGGCGGTTCTTTTTTTTTTAACGAGAACTCCAATTTCTTATGATGAATACGTTTTAAGAAAGGATTAATTTATTTTTGAATCTTTTGCGATTATTTGGCGGGAGCGTGCATTTTGAAAATTGCTAATCAGATTTTATATTACACGTTACGCAATGTTCTTTTGGTATCTACACGCGAAATGTGGAACGAATATTATTGAAAATGTAAAACTTGTCGAACGTTAAATTGAATTTGAACGCAAATGATGATGCTATAAATCGAAACGAAACCGTTTCCAATAGGATCGTCTGCTCGGCAAAGTGAAATCCATCGTCATGTAACGTGTTATTAACATAATACTATTTAACCTACTAATACGTAAGTGGGCTACATATGGAAGCTGTAATTTCACGTTGAAATTGTTTCTCGTATCTTTACCTGCGGATGTACACGTGCAATCAAGTTGACGTCACTTAGAACCAAGAAAAAGATAAATATCATTATACATAGAATATCATGATCTAGAACCTCTGTAAGCATAGTACATGATCGTAAAACTACATTATACATTATCATTCATTGCATTACTGAAAGCTAAACAATTATACGTACACCTTTGTTCCTACAAATTACTTGAAAATATTAAAACGTTATAGTTTTAATGTGATTAAACAGCGTAAAATGCGTTTCAATCAATCATCATAATACAAAAAACTGCTGTTTAAAAGAAAAACTCGACGAGTTAAATAATTAAACTAACTAATCGTGAGTTTATTCGATACAGTGCCCTCAATTCCCATAAGATAACAAAAATCGCTCTGAGTTTCACTTACGCGACTAATTACATTGATAATAGTCAACAAAGAAGCAGAAATATGCGCGAGCAAAATCATACACATATGCGTTCAGCAAATATTTCCAAAACTATTGCGAAATACGTCACCATTGTCCATGTACTACGACCAATTAGAAAATAAAGAATAAAGAAAACAAATGACAAAATATATATATGTAAGAGGAGATAAAAATGAAAGATCAGGGGAAGCTGTAAAAATTATGTAAGAAAAATCCCATCAATCTCGCACTGTTTTCCGTTTCATCGAAGCGATACTGAATTGTTCGAACAATTCCGGGGGATTCAAGCCAGACGATGACGTTACAGCTAGGCGCCCGACGTCGATTCATCAGCGTCGATAAGCTTCTTGAAAAATGCATCTGTCGTTACTGACGCCTCATATCGTAGGATGAACCGTGTACACCCGTTACGCAATTAACACCCGCATCCTGCACAACAGTCTACTTAAATTATCTCAAGCTTTCTCGTCTTACTAACGGCAATGCCGACGCCGCCATTCGAGAAATTAATCACAGAGCAATTGCTAAGGAAAGGCCGTGAAAAGCGCGAAGCTCGAACGATGCGTGTAACCCTCGATTGCGGTAACTCCTTCAATAATATTTCCCAATGTAATGGCCCTTTGTGGACTTTAGAAATATTTGGAGGAATAGATTCGAAGAAGGCGAGAAAGGTGAAATTTGTTGAACCAGCATGGATTTAATACGCGCTGATTATCATGGACAAATTTTTGGAGCGGGTATTATTTCTTATGATGAAAATTTATGTCTTTTTATTAATAAGAACTTCAAAATTCGTTTCAACAAAAGTATCTTCCTCCACGAGCATCTATACTTCCTGCATGTATGCGATATTTCTCCATCAATCGTCTCGTACGACACGCCATCATAAAATAGTCAATAACCAGATGTATCTATCTAAAATATCACCTGTCGTTTATCGTGTACGAAAGGGGAAAAAAAAGAAACACGAGGTTAAGCGTAATCGAGTAGAAACTAATTATTACATCGAGATCGGGCGTACTGAACAACTGGAGTAGTACTTACACAGTCATCGACCACGTGTAATCATTATTAATTGACGTCCACTTATCGACTCTTTGAGATACCGTGCAATACCGACAAACACCCCTTCGGATCCTGCTTTCTTTCCAGCGAACGCGGATAACCAGGCGGTATAAATAGTGCATTGTAATTACCAATCGCGGCGTCTTATATCGGCCTGTTAATGTGAAATCTTCTTAATGTGGCACGCGAGTAAGGAGAAAGGGAGAAAGAGAGAGAATTGGCATTTTTTTTCTTCGCACGATGACCGATTAAATAATTCAATAATTTGTCGAATTAGCATGTCGCAAAGGATTCGCGATTATATTACGGAATTTTCTGTTCCGGTGAAAATGTATCGCACTACTTTAACCAGCTGGCTTTTTCATCGTTTGAAGTCATTAAATTCATAGTACCCTGGTTTTCGTTTTAACCTTTCTTTTTTTAACAGAATTCAATTAGCTGCGAACCGAATTATAATAATTAACTCTCGTCTCGTTGAAGAATAATCCTTTCGTTCCACGACCCCCCCGCGTCTCGTTCGAATAATAATAGGCCACGAGCGTTGTGGGTTTAAACGAGACGATCTCTTCGCGTTTCGATTTACATTATTCCCACCGTTCGGTGGAAAACTCGGGCATATTCGCATCACAGAGGAGCAAATGGTTTCCCTTTAAATATGCATATTCGAGCGTGTTTAACTCGTCCACGAAGGGACGCTTTGATATTTCCGCGTTGAAATTTTCATTAACCCCCCCGCAGTACACCGATCGACAAGCCCAAATAAAACTTTTACATCGTTCGCACGACGTTTGACACTTTAAGAAGTTGCACATATTTGAGAATCGAACGAGCATCGAACAGGTCTCTGTTACACTTCGGTGGTAAAATGAAGCATATACAATAGCCGTTCATCGTTTGCCCCAGATGAGTCGTTCGTCGACAAAGAATGCAAACGCGTGAGTTTCAGCAATTTTGTTATGAATCAACGCTGCTGATGCGGTGAAAAGCGTGAAATATCCGGCAGATACGGCCGACTTAATAAATCATATTACTGCTTACGTAATGACGAAATGTGTCACTGGGATCTTTTTATACGTTTTCGATACGAAAGGGGAAACGTCTAGTGACTAATGCACGATTAATGTAATGTGAATTCGTATCGCCGACCGAGACGTTGGATAGTTGTGATGTTGCTGTTATTATTTACAATGATACGTTATTAAGCCGAGATCGGCGTGACAATAAAGAAAGACTTGGTTTGCGAAACGACAGATAAATCGATACTAGTCGATTAGTTTGAATTTTTGGTCTTTTATCTTTTTGTGTGTTTGATTGGCTTAGAGATTTTAGTGTCTCGCAGAAATTCTCTCGCAGAGAACAAATTCAAATAAAGTCGAGGCCAACTGCGTTCGCGAATAATTGAATTGGTCTTTGTACAACGCGAAAGAATCTTGACAGTTCATGCGAATGATTTAATAAAATTGATAATGCTTGGAGAGAAATTATTTGTAAACTCTATGTGCCTGCACATACTTTCCTACCATTAGAAGGAAGACAAAATAACCGCGGTATCTATGAACTGTACGGAGAAAACGAGAGTGACATTTCCCTCGACTTCCTTTCTCCGGTGGAGTAATTAGTCATTCGTGATCGATATTAATTAAAAATCCATTCTCGCCACCGGCACTCCGGCGCTTGTGCACAATCTACAAAAAGAAAGGGGGAGGAAGGGAAGAAAGAAAGGTTCTTTCATTTGCATCGGAGGCACCTCTCCGAGGTGGAGCGTCGAAATTAAATCAACGGCCTGTTACAAACACTTCAGAAGCGAAGTGCTTGCGACGTCACGATATTAATGAGGAATAATTATATGCGGATCTTAGTTGCGTCGAGTAATTTGCATGGATTTATTCCTGTACGAGTTTTCCACGCACCGGACAACAATTTTCCAACACTAATCGAATTTCGCCGAGAGTTCATTTACAATAACAAGTTTACCGCGTGCAAAGTGAATTCTACGCGCGCCAATAGCGCGTGGGAAAAGTTGAATATGTAAGGAGAAGCGAGGCGAAAAGGGAACGCAGGACAATAGATGAAACTCGATCAACGAAACGTGCATATTAAAATTATCCAATTTATTCCGGAGCATCAGACATTTTATCATTTTACTTTAGTACTGCACGAGATATTATGGGTGAAAATATTTTATGTGCATAGTCGAAATTCGTTGATTCCGAAAACCCTCCTGAGTTTACCACATGGTTAAAACGTAAAACGTTCTGTTTCGTTCGAGAGAGAAACAAATAATCGGGGTGTCTGGAAAATATGTTCGTCGACAAAGAAACGCGCACCGCAATACATATTGGTTTATGCTTCTCACAGTGGAAGTTGTGCTAACTTTTCGCGGAACTTGCGCATCACTTTACTCCAAAACCGTACGAAACACTCTTTTGTCCCCCTTCTAAATTCCATAGAGAAAATGTGCCAAAATGTATTACTAATAATAATAAGTAACTATAGAAAAGATTATTATATTTCGCGATAATCAAACATGGAATTAAAGGATCACAATAACAACAATTCAAAGTTCCATATTTCCCGCTAAAAATTGCAAGCCACGATAACTACTACCACCACCTGCTAAATATTCGAAAATGCAATAAATTTATAAGCTTTCAAAGAGCTACAGAAAAAGTGACTCACATATTGGTTCACATGCAGCTAAAATGTTTATTCGTTCGCAAAATATAATACCATTTACGACGCAATCGAACATTCAAAGCTTTTATTAAACGAAGTCGAATATGACGAAATATTTAGCTTGACGAGGAATAATCATTTTTAAAGTGTTTTCAAGACTTGCACCGTATGTATCTAATCATCCAGAAACAGTGCAATAATACGTAATTGATGTTCTACTTATTATTCGTATTGCGCATCGTCGCGATGAGGTTTCAGTGGAGAAATGAAACTGGCAACAAACCGGGTATAGAGCAGGTAGTAAAAATACGGCCCGAAATATGCACTCTGAAAAATACCTTTGATGCACAGTGGCGAAAAGCGGGAAAGTAAATCGCGTAGGAAGATTAGCGAGAGTTCTCTGCATTTTTCATTCGAGCACGTTTCGATGCCCGCCGAACGCCGTTTTCCCAGAGCGTTATTACTCGTAGGTGGACTTTCCGAGAATGATTCATTCCCGTTTAAAGCACGACTCGACGAAGCTTCACAAAATAAGCTCGGATAACGAACACAGAGTTGGGGGCGGAGGTAAAAACGGAGCACTCAGCTACTCCGCTGATACATGCTGCGAGCCGGCTTTAATCTGCCATAATTTTGGAGATACCGTGTGCCGGATAAATGTCAGAAGATACCTGCCAATTCAATCTACACTTTTGTGACATATTATTCCCCGATTGTAGAATTTTATGCGCGTACAGGTCATAATGTGTAGCAGCAGCTGCGAGGAAGTTTGAACGTCAGTCGAAGTTTCAACGAACGAGAATATACGATTCCAAGCGAGATTAATTATCGGAAATAGAAATAAACTTGTTTGCAGAATTATTGGATACTGGACACGATTTCTGGTTCAACTTTCCAGACCGTGTAGATAGAATTGTGATTTCGTGAATCGATTGAGTGCGAACGCGTTACTTTAAATACTTTATCAATCTGAATTTGAATTATTTTATCATTGCCTTCTGACCTGCCGGCGAAGTTTTCTTAATTCGTTCAATAACTGTTCGCAAGAAGCCAAGATAACGTTCAAAAGGAACATGAAAACGAACGATGAAAGATAAGAGCAAGGAGAGACGGCAGAGTAGAACGTGATGGATCGAAAGATGAGAGAGATGGAGAAAAGGAGGTTAAAGGTCAGATGTCCAATTTGTAGCAGGTCACAGAGACGCCTGCAGCCGTATACACGTGAAGCCAGATATTGCTATCGACTACTGTCCTGTCGATATATTTCTACCTGCGACGTTGCGGACGAGAAAATTCCTTTACCTATATCCGATATCTCGATTTCGAACAGGTGAAAGAAGAAAAAAAGAGACAAAGTGTCGATGGAAAATGCACGACGGAATTATGGGAGGAAATCTGACGCGAATCGAAGGATCCTCAACGTTTCCGTGGAAACGATAGTCGTACAATTGCCCCCAACATCCACTTATCCCAGAAATCGATTTCTTCTAAAGAGAATGTTTATTCGTTGAAAAATACACAGAACTGTAAACGGCTTATAAAATGCAACGTTCTGCGAGAAAAAAATGTATCGCCTCCGAAGTATGTATTACACCAGCAGAGAGGATCAGTCTTGTCTTAATATCAAATCTTTCTAGGAACTTCTTAAGCCATCTCGGAACTCCGTTGCTGGCACGAGGAAGTTTGATCGCTCTCGAGGTGAGAAATATAATTAGGAGGCAACTTTGTGAGGTCGCGAATTCCAGTTTTTAGTTTATTTAGTTATTAACGGACCCACGCGAAAATTGTTTCGTGTGAATCGCAGACCGTAGCCCCGAAGGATGGCAGTAATTTACCGGAAATTTATAACACTGGATAAAATGTGCTGCCGTTATTATTACCCTGTCACGATTCATTTCACGCGCAAATAGAAAGAAACTTGGTTGAAACAAGAAAGTATACCAGATATTGAAAGAATGCGTGTATCTTAATTAAATATTTATTCCCCTAATTTCATTTAATTTCTGCTTGTCAACGTTCTGCTGGAAAATGGAAATATTCTTATCACATATTCTGCACAGACTTAATCGAAAGGATTTGCCTATCAATCCCTTGCAGCCACTGCACGCTAATAAATCAACTTCTCGCCAGAATATTAATGAGCCTGCCAAGAACAGACATTTTTTTTCTCCTAAAACTCCGGTGGAGTAATTTTTCTCCGACCGCACGAAGCGTGAAAGTCTCTCAAAAGTGAAAGTACGTATCGCAACACTTTTGGCATCAACGACTTGCTCATTTAATTGAATCGTTTCGTTAAGTTCGCCCGATTAACCGAAACATTACCGTTGCGCAACGTCACTCGAATATTTGTCGCTCGTAGCAGCACAAGAATTAAAATCGATCGAAGCGTCAATTTTGTTGTTTCTTTTTGCGACGAAGCAAAAATCGAAGGAAATTCGTCGCGCGGGAATTCTAGATCAGACGATCGCACGTGTCCGAGCGATTACAGTCCGAATCCTATGGAAATCCTGAAATGCCGGCAAACGACGCAAATACATCCGATTACGAAACGAGGGCACAAAGTAGCCGAATTAACGAGGTCGCTGCAAAACAAACGTAACAGCTTATGGCAGCCACTAATCGGTATATCAGAACGAATTTACATCGGAAAATACACCGACTGTTTGGTACATACCGCTATTTATTTATCGTTCCGGCCAGGTTCTCTTTGTAGCCGACGTGACACACTGATGCACGTGAAATAATCGTGATTGCACAACGCGCCGAACGCCTCCAATATAAAGGCTGAATTGGATTTCCACGTTGTCCGTCGCGGAAAGTTAGATCTAACAATAGGAGACATCGGGCAAAGCAGTCGCAGAGAACATTGTTGCAGAATATACCGTACAGTGGCCGATGAAAATATTAGAGCCACATTGAAACAATTAATTTTTTATTTTTAATGGACGATCGTTAATTAAAAATTTTTGCAACCTGAAAAGCTGGATATCGTGATATTACTTCTACACAAAACGCACAATACGTGTTTGTTCGTACTGCCGCTCTAATAATAATTTGTTACAGACGGTATTATTCGCGAACCTCGATATTTTTCCCTCGTTATAAGGGCACATAATGGAAAAGTGTCCCTGTTCGGTTGTAAAATAATTTTCAAATTCGACGATTTTTCATGAATTGTAAACGCTTGTACAAGTGACGAGAAAGATTTCTCCCGCTGTTGTAAAAGTTTCGTCGATTCCTGATAATGGTTTTGTTTAACATTATTAATTAAATAATTGCACGCGATCGGGGTGAATATTACATGGGGGAAGACTGTTCTTGGATCACGTAATACTTTCGCCAGTATTTTACGCCATGCTTCAGATAATTTACCCTTACAATTGCAAGAATAGAAACCGCGACATGAAATAGAAACTAATTGTAAATCAAACTGGCCAACGTTGGAAAAGATCGGTTCTATACAAAAACTTCTGGTGAAAGTGGTCACATTTTCTAACTCTTGCTATGATTCAACACGAAATATCGCGGCATACATTTCTTAACCGCCAGTCGTTTGTTTTTATAAACTAGCAACATTATTCGGAAAAAAACTGCGGAGTGTAAAATTATTCTTCCCTCTCGATATCTACGAAACGCAAATAAATAATGGCATAATTAAATGACACATTTTAATGCAATTAACTTGATGCAAACAATAATTAGTGTTACGATGCGCTGTGTAATGGAACATTGTCAACCGAGGAGCCAAGATAGTACTAGAAAAAAAAAACGGCTGAAACTGACGAGAACAGGAAGTTGTTATACCACCATACAGACAGGCGTGTATATATGGTACAGTGACAAACGCATTGCATAATTCAAAGTGCATTCTCTGTTGTTTCACGAACCACAGTATTCTTCATTTTTCCAAATTCCTTTTTTGATAACGGACGTGCTGTTTCTTTTCGCGTAAAAATTTGTTTTCGAGGACCATACGAAAATTGTCGTGGGTAGTTCAATTATAATTCCGTACCATATGCGAATTATTCCTGCTTTCTTATCTCTCTCTCTTTGCATTAATATATATTATACTTTGCCAAAGGGTGTTACTCGTATAACAAATATTATGATAATAATAACTATTATTATTAAAAACATATCTGGCTCATCTTTGTAAAAAAAAACGGCGTTCATAAAGTGGTTCTAATATTTTCATTCATCGAATTCGAAATGTGTTATCAGTGTTGGTTTTGTCACTCGATAACGAGATTCCCTGAATTTTCGACTACGCGCATATGATTCATATTCAAACTCACTATCTATGTGGATTTAAATGTAAAGGTTTATGCAACAGAATCTTGTAAATGTTCGATTAATGGAAATGATGTAGTTTGAAATTCATAGCTAGTCTATTAGTTTCATTTATGAGAATTGTGGAAAATTGTGAGATGTTTTGTAGTGGGTGCAGCTGGCTTCTCAAAAGTTTCGGTTGAATTGTTATCATTTTGACTCTACCACGGTGGGAGAAAGCTTAGATGCATGTTAGATAAGACGGGATTAAAGTACGATAAGAGTGAAAAGTGGAGTACGTGTATACAGGAGTCTTGAGAATTTCAAGTCGTGACCGGATAAACGAGTTTCGTTTACGAGAATGTGTACCAGAATGTTATAATTTATATAATCTTTTTTCGATTCAAGATGTTACACAACCGGGTAAGTTGTTGACATTAAATTATAAGGGTTACACTCTAAAAAATTGTTGGTGTATATTAAATAGCATTAACGTAAACTGCACATGGTATACTCATTACTTCTGAAGAAGGTCCTCATTTTTCTTTTAAATAATTTACATTAGGTCCGTCAGAAATTAGAAAAAATTAAATATCCATAATAATGATAATAACAATACTAATAAGAAAAAAAGAAATAGGTAATATTTAAGGTCAAGCCAAAAACTGCTCAGGGTATACTAATTAATTCATATCCCGTAAAAATTACTTTACAACACATTTGTAAAATAATTAGAATAATTAAATAACGACAAATTTTTTATATTTAAGATCAGCGCTAAAAATGTTCAAACTACGCTATTTTCCATTTGCGTAATAGTTAGAGAATAATTTCTCATCAAATTTTCGCAGAAAATTAAAGATTGTTCTCCACGGATGATTATGAAGTGTCCGCCTGTGATCTATAGATCGCAAGATTATCTTCTGTTTTACCGACTACTTAGATCCTTGCGAGTGTCGTAGGTGGCAGCACGAACTGCTTTGTTTCATTCGCTGCTCGTACGGAATAATTAACAGCGGGAAGAGAAATCTAGGTCCACAGTCGTCTAACTCTTGCGCTGAAGTTCAGCGTGTATTTTAAATGTCGAGAGAACTACAGCTGAATAATTGAAATTAATTGCTGCGATTTTCGTGCCTCGCTGAGCACGATTAACATAAGCAAATCTCGGAAAATAATTCAAGCGATGAACGCTACTTCGTGTTAACAGCAGAACTTTAATCCAGTAATCAAGATTAAAATAATCATTTATTTAAAACTTCCTAATAAATAACGTTTATATTGTTGTCTCGAGAAACAAATTTACTTGACTTCGACACTAAGCTGAGTAAAAGAGATAAACCTGTCGAACATGAACTGTTACGAAAAAAATACTTGCAACTTTCGTTGCGGAACAATTTAATGAAAGAGTATGAGAAAAGTGCTGTCGAACTTTCTGTACTTTCAAAGTCGGATGCTCGCAGACTCTAACGTTTTTCTTTACATAGTCGTTACAACATTTTTAACATTTCTCGTGGATCAGAACCGAGAATACCTTCCGCTTACCAATTACTAATTAATCTAGCACGAATGTATTCATTCTCCAAGCAGATAACAAACAGCTACAGGTGAAAAGTCTTGCCTAAAAGAACCAATCAATGAAACCAATACAGTTGCGCGCACTCCGCATTCCAAAATATTCTCCAGCTGCCATTTTTTCCACCGCTCATTCAACCCCTATTACAAATCGCTCTCAGTCGAAAACGTTTCCATCGAAAGCCATTCCGACTCCCGATATTTCATTTCTCTCGAAACACCTCGTCGAACGCGCACCACCCTCCCCCCGTTCACCTATCACGAAATTAATAAACGACCCTCCCCAATTCGTCCCTTTCATCTTACCCCCGCACTCGAGAATTTTCACCGATAGTAATCCGTCAACCCTTACCCGCCTCCCGTTTACGAATCGACTCCGATACCGTCGAGGGCCGCTCACCTAGCAATATTTCGTTCTCCTCGAACAACTTCCCCGTCCGTTGACTCCGTTCACCAACTATCCCCGTTAATCAACGATCCCCGAGTTTTTTTTCTCCCTCTCCACGGCACGAATAAACCCCGCCGTTTCACGTTTTCAATCCGCCGAAATAATCGTCCGCGTAATCGCGATCGCCAGAGGGTGAATCGAGAGAAGCGCAGCGATGCCTGCCGGACTCGAAAACTCGACGCCAGGCATAACACACAGGAGAGAGAGAGAGAGTGAGAGAGGTACTATTGATTAACTGTCTGCCACGTTGCGTCTCGAGTCTGGACAGCATTGTCTTTCATTATGCGATATCGCTTGCCGCGTCCGTAATACGTACCAGCAGCCACCGTCGGCTTCGAAACGTGCTTGGTACGTAGATGCGCTCTTCCACGGTACGTGTACATTCGCGAATGTGGGACAAACCGGTCGGAAAAAGAGAAATTCGCGTTGCTCGTCCGCGTCGATTCCTTGCCTCGGTACGCCCGCTCGCCCCTTGCTGTAATAGACTGTTATTTCCACGGTTTTCAGCGGGGCAGCCGAGAGGAATTGGAGAAGAACACGCGAAAGATGATATTGGGAGGTGCCCGGTGCTGAATACGGTTCGGCGGTCTCTGGGTTTTAAGGGGTTTCATTCGGCTATGCGTGGACCGTGACCGAAACGGGGAAATAAAATTTGATAACTTGCACGGCGTCTTTTGGGGCAGAAAGGTTGTGAGGTCGGATAATTAGGTTGTTTCTAATCGCGAGCATTTTTGCAGAATGGTAATTCTTCTTTTTCCTGTCTTTGTGAAGCACAGTGCATGGGTACCTACTGTTTTTTTTTTAGTTTGACTTTTGTGAAGGGTTTTAACATCGTGTACTTTGGAACATAATACGTTGAACACTGTTACGAACTGCAGTGGCTCGTTACAGCCTTTGAAACAGCGGAATGAAATGCCTATTATTCCGATGTAGAGATATTATGTATTCTTAAGGTACAGGCTTTAATGCTCTTTCAATTTTAATCTTCTTTTTGCAAGCCCCATCTTGTATCCGCGTCGCAATGATTTAATATTACGCAAGATTCCATATTTAATGCACTGCTGAGAAATGTTCAAAGAATAACGACTTCGTGAAAAGTTAATAATAATGAAAACCAAACGGAAACGTAGCAGTTATAAAAAAAGATCTGCTTGTTACGAAATATTCGAAAATTGTGAAATAAAATCCAACGACGATAGCTATTATAAGCATTCCTCTCCGTTCGACGAATAATTCCATTCGAAACAGTGTTAAGATCCGTTCAATCCAATTGTTTGACGCAATTCGGCCACCTCCCTTAAATTTAATCGTCGAACGTGCTGGAAATACCGGGGGAAGTTACGATTCGAACCCAGCGAACTCTTAGCGCCGCTTCTGCCCAAGAAAATTCGCAAACTTCCGCGAGGGAAACGAGGTTTTTCAGTCACGTCGGACGTTTGCTGCGCGCGAATTTTTCGCCAACGTACGGATTACGGGGCGACCGTAAAGCTAGCTGCAAATTGTAAAACGTTTCTACTTACGACAATCATCTCAGAGGGCTCGAGAACGAAGCATTCGTTGGGTCTCCTGGCGCTGCCGCCAGTCCGCTTGCCAAAGCTGTAACAGAAAACGGAAATAACGCAGTTAAAATCCGTCCAGAACTAGCCCCGACGCGACGCTCGTTCCCGGAGAAAAGAAAAAAAAAATCTTTTCCGGATGCAATTTGTCATAAAATATTTAACACCTTTCCCTGCGACAATGGGGAAATATAGAATGACGATATTACCTTAGTTTCACCTCTTCCAGAAGTATTACATTTTTTGTGCTCCCTCTGTTTCTTTATGGTAACGGATTTAATCAGAAGTTGGCTAATTGTGATAGCGTGCAATAGTGGAATATTTTAAATGAATGTGATACTTCATTTAAACTAACTGTAATATTGCGTTTTATTTACAGTCAGATTAAATTAAATTGAATGTTAAATAATTATTATGAAATTGTATAGTTTTTAATATTTTCGTGTTAGATTATACTGGAATGTGAAATTTAGTTAGCGGCCAATTCTCAAGTGTTGAATTTGTCAAGTAGAAAATATGAGGAACAGAAGTTCGAGTTACGGTGTTTCTATAAATAATTAAAGCGACCCGTACGAAATTTCTGAGTACGAAGCAATACGAGAAGGCACGATAGGATTGGAGATGTAGCGACAATATCAATCATTTGTACACCCGTTTCGGTGCACAGACTATTTGCACAGAATAGAGAAATAAAATTTCCCTTTAATTTAAAACAGTCTTAATATCACCCATGACTGTTCACACAATGGAATCAGAATCTCAACAAGTATGCAACGCAAAAAGGCATACACGAAGAAGCATAGAAAAATATTCCTCCCCAAACAACCCTCAACAATACTAACACCTGACGCTCCCTCAATTCACTATGCCACACATTCGTCCAAAACCCGTGTACCAATAATTCGCCCCGCTTAAATAACTTCAACTTTATCGCGATCGTCCTTCGTTAAAGGGTTGAAAGCGACGGACGTTGAACGCGCCATGAATT
This sequence comes from Nomada lathburiana, assembly GCA_963667235.1. Classification (NCBI taxonomy): domain Eukaryota; kingdom Metazoa; phylum Arthropoda; class Insecta; order Hymenoptera; family Apidae; genus Nomada; species Nomada lathburiana. The sequence goes on from OY763905.1 coordinate 6,346,105, forward strand.
TTCGTCCCTTGCGTACTGTACCAGTTGGCGCGTACGAGAGGGAGGATCGCATCGACACGATGGTCATCGTCGAAAAACGCAATTTATCATGAAAACCGTGTGCACCCGTTGTGATATTTGGAGTAAGGACGGTGATGCACGAGCGTACGAGTAAATATACCTATTGTTGCGGTGCCCCAGCTCTTAAATGTCGACGATCGAAACATCGACAGATGTTTCCCTCCCTTCCTGGTTCCGGTGCTTCTCGAATTAGCCACGAAATTCCCAGCTACCCTTGTCGATCTACAAAAATCTCCCGCAGCTATAGGAGAATCGAGGGTCGAATAATGCTGGGCGCTCGTGAACCTAGCTGCCGCCGGCATAATTTTCCCTTTTGGTACCCGTGGATGCGTATTATTCTAGAGGGAGATGTATACTATTGTACATATATTATATATATATATATATGTGTGTGTACCTATATGGTAGTTGAAGGTGGAAGGTGTTCTCGAAATATGTATTTGCGCATTTGCGCGACCATTCCAATATAATCCCATTGATGGAAATATGTTGCGCAAATAGTGATTCGGTTGCCTCTATCGAGCTGATTGGTTTAGTTTAACTTCACGTGGATTACGTCAACGGGGTCGCACGCATTAAGTATCGATGATTGATAGATGAATGTATTGTGTTTGAAAATTGATATGCACGATACCGACGGGACAGGTTTGATGAATTAATGTCCCCTGCGAGACATTGTCTGGTGATGTACCAGTGAATTCAACATGGTCACTATTTTTTTTCGTTATATTAATTATTTTAATACGGGGTTTCATTTATCCGAGGGCTTTAGTTAGGAGAAATATGTTCGTGCGAAGAACTTGGTGTAATTGGACTCAGTTTTCAGGATACGTCTTTTTTCCCATTGTATTTTTACGCTTCAATATCTTTTTATCTCGCCGTTTTGTACATAGAATTCTGTGGAGATTTACGGAGGACTGGAATCGTAATTTTAATTAAGACTTGCAACTTTATTGTGTCAATAAACTTGTGCAATTTAATTTCTCCCTGATACCTTGTGAAAATCCGAATTAATTAAATGAAATATAAAATTTAAAAAGGCAAATTGATGTGTTATTGTCTTTATTTCGCTATATCATTTATGAGTTATTTTAACTCATCGCTGCTCCAAAACCGTACAGCTCGGAAATATTGTAATATTTTACGGAATTCTACTTTGCAAATGAATCCGAAAGTTACCATTAATATGAAGTTCCATGACAAATACTATTTGTTGCGCTACATTTAGAGCACAACCTGGGTCACGTTATTATAAGGTAAGAAATTAATCTCAATATCGGGACACATTCCCCAGCACTATAATTCTACCAATATTCGCCGTTCCCACCCACGAAGTTTAATCGAAATGGATACATATGGTTCTCCCATAGGCGTTAACACTAGAATTTGGGGACCAAGGGCGCAGTTTAGCTTGTAAAGCCCCGCTATACCTTTCCTGCTGACGCTAATCCATTTGCCCCAATAAATTATGATTTCTGACAATGAGAGGCGCACACAGTACCCGTGGATTCTTGCCTCCAATTACCGTAATTAATGTACGATGAACGCGCAACGTTTGCTCGAAAAATCTCGTACCGACACTACAGATCTTTCATTATCGGATCATCCTCGCGATCATTGCAAATCGTTACACTGAACGCGTGTCTCGCGGCAGCAAGACAAAACTGATACCACAGTGGTTCTTCAAAATTATTCTCAAGTTTAGCTTCGCCTCGGAACATTTTTCCGTAAATTTGCCAAACTGTATCGATCATCGAGACACAGATCTTTCAAGAATAACAAAGACACTCGACCCCGTCCCGAACGAAGAATCTCCGAGCTAATGTTGAATTCAGAAAATCATTCCTTCGAAGAAAACCAGCGGATCATCGTTTCAAACCCATCAAAAGCTAATATCACTCTAAACCCCCCGAAAGGCCCAACCAACCAGCCCTTCTCAATCGCGCAACCGTGCCGATACATTGCGCTCCATTAAACAATCGCTTTTACAGCCACCCCCGTTTCGCTTACGCAACCCGCCATCTTCCACCAGCTTCTCCAACGGCAAGCACTTGGCCGATCTGTGCCCCCCTTCCGGTGCATCGTGCACGGTAGATAAACCCATCCGAGAAATCGACATCGACGCGTATATCACTCACGTGCGACGCATAAATCTCACGCGGCGGTAACACGACCGAGGCAAATATCGACAGTCGTGTATCCAAACGTGGTCCAACGAGAGCGGACAGTGGATCGGCCGGCGCAAGAAAGGTGGCCGAAGTTTCTTGACCCCTTCCGCGCATCCGTTCACCTTTGGCGCACGGTGCGTAACGCACACGAGCATCGGGCAGGCGGGTTAAACACGCGTGTCACGCGTGTACACGGGGCGGAAAATTGAATTCGACGGGGATCGCGCGTCCCGGCTTCCACGTCTCGAACACCCTGTCGCGAGTTAACCCCATAACGTCGCCCCGGCTGATACGCAGCTCGATAATTATGGTCGTTTCGTTCGCGGGCGGGACTACGTCGATTCACCGTCGCGTCTACGTTGGGTTTCGTCACTCGCGGTTTCTTGCCCTTCTACGTGCATCACCTTTCATTTCTATTTCTTTTTTGCTTTCGGATGCTTCTTATTCGGCGTTTCTCTTCTTACGGTCCGTTCGTTAGGGGTTCTTGTTCGCCGGGAAAATGGGTCCTCGATGTTCCCGGAGCTTTCGACGAAGATTACACTTTCGGGGGATTAATTCTCCTGGCGTTCTTTTTGCTCGGGCTCGGAGTTACATTTTTCTTTTTTTCTCTTATTACTCGTCGAGGGAGGTTTCAGAAGGGAAGTTGACAATTTGGTGGTACGTAAGAAACGAACTCGTCAGACGCAGTTGAACGTAAAGTGTTGTGCACAGTGTCTGCGATATTACAGACGCATGGTTTGTTCAATTGAAACCGGTTTTTTTCTATCACGAATTCTTACTTCTGTATTTTCGTTTTGCCCTCGTTTAATTAAATAGATTTTCACGCTTCGAGGCGTTTCATTATGTACTTTGGCGCTGCGAGTTTGTTTAATCGTGTTGACAATTAACGTAATTAATGAGCGAAATTACAGCCCACGTTACACAACTGAAGTTACTTCTGAGAGAAATTTACGAGCGATTTCTAACTACGTCTCGGCCTTACAGCGGATTTAGATTTAATGATGTTTTACGATCGTTAAATGAAATCTTGTAAAATGTCGTAACAGAAGTTGCATTGCTCCAATGTGATTTCTTTTAACTTATAATTCGTGTAAAAACCGGTGACGTTACCGTGTAATCATCGAAATCAGGAATACGTGAAAAAAAAACAAAAATGTACGAAGACTTCCATTAAAGACTTCCTAGAACAATCTGAACCAGTTTCCTCGAATATTTGTCGGGATGCTTACAATTCCCTTCGAGAGGTCTCTGCATCTGGAAAATGGCCTACTAAGCCATTTCAATCTCCGACGTTCGCATGCCAGAACGACTTTTTTCCTCTGGTCACTTGCCGACATTACGTACTCCATTTAACAGGACTCGCCTAACCGAACAATAACCGACCTAATAAAATATTTCAGCCGGCGCCGTTACTTTTATTAGTTTCCTTTCTTTCTTTTTGGTTTTACGCCACCATTCTAACTGTCTCTAATCCGTAAGGGAACAACCATAACGACAAAACCGTCGGCGAGGCATTGTAGTTTCTCATGACCTCGTGGGATAGACTCTAGTTACGTCAGATTTTTATACGCTTTCGTTCGATGCTGAGCAAAACTTGCATTCGAACGAATTAACAGTGCAAGATCAATCATCGATGTACAATTTGTGCTGCTCAAATTTGGATTTCCCACTTTCTCCTGCAATTAACGAAATACTGAATGCGTCTTGAATCCGTTAATAAATATATTTTGCAGCTCTCTTCGAAGACCATCAAGTATTTTAAAATGATCAAGATTCCCTTTGTTGCCGCTATAAGTTCGGAAAACAAACGACCCGATATTTATTTCCTCTTACTTCTTCTTTTCACTTGTCTCGCAGCCTGCAACTTTGATACGCACAGCAGAGTCAGCCCATCGGGTCGTACAATTTTCATTTGCCACCGTCTATGAAGCTGAACTTCGCGATTGTCGGCTTATTTTTAATCCAGATGATTTCGATCGTCGACGGGCCAGCTATATATCGTTAAATTTCAATCAAAGCGACACTCTGTTTGTCGGCGTATGCAATAACATGTACGCAATTTTATGCGTCGGATGTCTGAACATTGAACGGCAAACGAAAAATAAAGCAAGAGATAATAATGAAAAATAAAGGAACCGATCGCAGAAAAGAAGATACGCAAGCTGGCCGGTCGCGCTTTCATGGAGATTAATTGAAACAGATTCAGAATGTAACGCTCGTCCGTTCGGACAAACGCGTTACGCTGATTTATACGGCGGATAAATTTTTGTCACGACGTTTTGATCAATGAAAGTCGCACGGTCATCGTGGAGCAATTTTGTCCAACACGCGAAGAAAACGTCGATTTACGCTCGGATGTCGTACACTTTGATTTTGTTGCGTGGAAAGTGTGGTAACGTTGGTTCGATAAATCCGATGATGGCAGAATTAAATATTTCCCTTCTGTGAAACAATTGCGTGACAGAATTCGAATGTAGTCCGGAACACGGGAAATTAACGAAAGATTGATTAACGACCGCGCAATACCGGCACGATTGTTTATTGGTCAAAAATGAAGTGATAATAGATCATTCGTTTTGAGGTAACGAGGCTGCAAGAGAGGATTTACCGTTTGGGTAATTCACGCTGACGTGATTTATGCTGTTAGATCGGCGTTAATTTATAGGCACCGGTTTGCGAATCTGATCACCGAACGCGATCACCCGATGCGAATGAAAAATATTGATTTTGTTATTTCGCGTTGCGAACAATAACGCGGTATCACGCCACCTTTCAATTTCAATATCGAAAGAAATTCGATGTTATTTAATACAATTAAAAAAAACAAAAAGGAATACCGCATATTTCATCTATGTCTGCCGAATGAAATGTTCAATATACACAATCAAAAATTACTTCCTCTACCGAGGAGGAAAGTCGAGCAACAAATATGGTACTATTTTAAACCGTTCTCGCAAATATTCGTAACCAAGTCATTTACAGATACAATCGCTCGTTATTCAATGATTAAGTGCAAAATAATTCGAAGGGCGAAATAAATATATCCATAAAAATCAGACCGAAGCTCTGTCAATCAAAATGTCCAGACTCACCACACGGAGAATCGTCTACGTGGAAAGGCAGGCGGTGGCGGAGGTTGGACTCTATGACTCCTGTCGACAGATTCACTCCTGAGGGCCTGGACAGCTTTTGGTACAGCCCTGAACGGCTCCTGGGATGCCCTGGTGATCATACCAGGGGGCAGATTGCCATTTCCGACGGTGTCGTTGAAATTACTCGCGCCTCCGCCGACGCTTCCACCGCCATGGAAGCTGTTCCATCGTCTGACAGGACCTCTATTAGCAACATGGTGTCCGTTTCCGGGGCCGCTGGGGCCACGTAGTTGGCTCGTATGCTTGTGCATCCTCTCTACTTTCGTTTTTCCCTCTTTCTCAGCCCTCGGTTATCCTCCAGGCCTCGGACGTCTCCTCTTTCGACTCCATTCTCTTTTTATTTTGTCATTCGCCCAGGACACCCTCGACTACATCCTTCAGGACTTTCCTCCCCCGTTGGCACTCTGTTCCCGTTCTCTCACCTCCTTCCCTTTTTTCCCCCAAATATTTTTTCGTCGCACTATTGCCGCGGAATTGGAAAGGCTATGCAACACTTGCACGGTCGATCGGACGCTGCCACGGATCCGTTTCACCGATGCGAATCTTCACGGCGACACGTCGACGATGGAAAACCCTGTCTGTTGAATGGGAATTTGAATTTTCTGGTTAGGATTGGGCGCGATTTTATGCCGCGTCCGTGAACCAGGCTTTCATCGATCACTGCTCGTCGATGCTTTAAGAAAAGTTTCTTCCACCCGCTCGACTTGACGGCGTTAATTCGTTTACCGGGGTGAAAGTTTTGAAACGATGTTTCGCCTTCCTGCACGATTGAGAGTTTCTTTGTTGCGCGGCAACGAGCATATTTTGGTTTGGATGGATTGTATAATGCGGATTATATTTTTACAGTGAGTTGTATTTCTGATTAACAATAACCCGAAGTGCTAATTACTCTAATCAGTCCAGCATAAGCACGAACCTTCCCTGAGAAGTCAATAATTACGGTTTCCCGCTGATCCGACACTTCGAAAACACCAGAGTGACCTAAACCTAACTGCAAAGTCCCACCTGGAGCGTTCACAGTTTGATGAAACAAAAACTTCCTATCACACGTCCATTCCGAACTCTGCACACTTTGCAGCAGGACGCGATTGCAAGAGGCTCGCAGAACTCTCAGACCTGTCTCGAACGGAATTAGACACAAAACGCGGGCAACCACGTTCACTTCCGTGTAGCCGTCGCCCAACGGAAGTCGTCGTAGACGCGAGGAACGTTGCGTTCGCGGCGGCAGGTTCGCGAAGACGAGAACCAGAGTCTCGTCTCGTTCGTGGACGCGACGAATCCCTGAAGCAGACCTGACGCGACTTTATTACGCCACGTAATCCGTTTTCATCGTGCACCGCGCGCTGGTTAATCAAGAGTGAACGGCGTCGCGATGTCGTTCCGTCGGTTTCCACCTACGCTTTATCAATTTCGACCGTTTGCAACGGCGTTCTGATAAGAAGAAAGGGGAGAAAGGGCGGCGATAAAATCCGGGACCGCCATGAAGGAATCGAGTGTCGCAGGAATGGTAAGCGCCGTATCGCAGCCGACGATAAGTCCTTTGATCCGTCTTACAATTTCGAGAGCGTCGCCGATAAGCTGGATGTTCCTTCGATAATGTTACGACGGCATCGTTACACGGGGTGGTTGCGCTGGTCGATTTTTTTTTTTACGTATAAAAGACGGATACGAAACTCGCGAGCGAGGGAACGGGGTGTGCTATTTTAAAAAGCTATTTGATCCTGTGCAGTTGCATGGAAATGAAGCTCTGCTGGGTGTGTGTGGCTGTGTGTGTGTGTGTGTGTTTTGTTCTATTTTTTTTTTGGTTTACAATGCTGTGCCTTTTCTTTTTTAGAGTGGAAGTGAAAATGGGTGGAACAATTTTCTGAATATTTTTCGTGACGGAGGTCTCTTTTTTGTCGACCTAAGGTTTCCATGTGGAATTTTAGACGCGACGGCGTACCATTTATGCGGGGCAAATGAAATGTTGCCGGATATATAAATGGAACTGCGAATGAGCATTGCAGAAACGAGGGAAGTGCTTTTATTAAATTGATGTAACTCGCTGGATGATTGCGTGGCTTTCTTGGATTAATGCTATCAGTCGGACGGTGAATTGGAGAAGTTTATCAATGGAATTGCATCCAATGTTTTAACACAAGGGAATATATTTTTTTTCATTTAATTGCTGGCGTTAGGTGTTACACATTTCATCATCGTGTATGTAGTTCACGGGTAATTACGTAGGAAGAATTTGTTATTTCTCTTGCCCGTCAGTCGTTTTATATTAATTAGAAAATGTATTTCAAAATGTGATTGTTGGTCGAGCGGTATGCCCTGTACAAGTTCGCTTACTAAAATGAAATATCGAATAGAGGACTAAGTTTCTTTTCGCTTATCTTATCACACAATTATTTAAATAAAGAAATTTGTATTTATAGATGTGATAAATTGAAGAACCAGTAGAATTACTGTTGCCGGTTATCTTCTCGTACAAATACTGGGAAATCGTAACAAAAAGAGTGGGCAATAAAATAGCTCCACAGATCGTAATTTGTTGATCAAAAGCGAGCTGTAAATTTTGTAATTAAGCGAAATCAGATTGAAGTTAAAGTACATTCAATGAAGCATTATCTTCTGAAAGAAACGTCTTTTTTTTATAACAGTCCTTAACAAGTAAAACATCCACCGTTACCTCCTTACACGAAACAAGCTGTTCTCCATACAGTGGGCAGAAAAATTCTGTTTCACGGGAAAAAACCGCTAAGATTCCCTCGCGAACGCGTATTTAATGGTCGTCAAAATAATTATCTACACAACGGAGATTCCAGCGAGGAAAACTAGATTTCATCCCACACTTTCAATTTTGCCATTACTTAAATGTATTAAAAACTACATTTGAAATCACACCGTGCCAATTTTAATTAGTCTCCCAGGCGCGCTGTGTTACCTACAGCTTCATGTTTTTTTACGCCACATTGTCGGACATAAGGAATATTAACAAGGACGAAGTTGAATAAAAAATCGTAGACCTTCGACAATATTCGGGAAAAATCAATATGTCTATCGTTCGGCACCATTTCTGACACAATTATCGACGACATTATTGCCCGAGGAACGTTTCAATCGTTAATCGCTCGCCGCGATTTGCAACAGAAACTCAATTTACTCGCCGAGTAACAAAATCAATGAAAATCTGAAAGCCCACGACAATTCAAGCGAACGCGTACTCTGTCAACTGACCGACGAGAAACAAGGAAAAGGGCAAAAATTGTGCGATGCAACGAAGATTCATCGACGAAAGTGTCTTGTTCGCGTATCTGTACGCTCTTGTCGCCTCTGGCGAGGCTGAAATCCGAAAGACACAGAGATTACCTGGGGATACAGGCGTGGGAAAGTCTTAGTAACGGCGCACAGTGAAGTGCATAAGAGGTCCCCGAGGAGGAATAGGTTTAAGGAGGAGGGTAGGAGTAGGTAGACCTTCTCGAGCTGGTGTATAGAAATTCAGTGAGCTTGCAAAACCTCTTGAGCACGCGCCCGAGAAGCGGCTCGTCTTCCTCTCGTCGTAGGCGCGGTGGAAACGTACGAAAGAGGAGGTGAATTCCTTTGTACGAACGGCAAGCAGAGGCGAGCGTCGACAAATTGACTGGGGATGAAATAAAAATGCATCCCCTTCGACTTTTCCACTGTCGCGACCCGATAGAACTGCTACGCGAGACTTTTCCAATCTCCATTGAAATTCAACTCTGACAATGTGTATAATTAAGTTATAGAAGAGCTTTGCCTGTGTTTCCTTTTATAGTTGAGGAGTACTGTAGCGGATTATTGAAATGATTTGTTTCGATATGTAATAGGATTTTTCTTTCTTTCTAATATTAATATTCTGTAAGTTCCGTATTAATAAATATTCTGCCTGTGTTCCGTATGCTTTGGGGCCAAATATTATATAATTCCCGGTGTTGCTTTAAAAGAAAATGTTTGAAAGATTTATCGCGAAATTGTCTAAATTACGGGGCCACGACCTGAAATAGGAATTTAAGATGATGTGTTTTAAAGAAAATTTCATTTCAATCATTTCAATCGCTTATGTTCTTTGATCTACCCGCCTCGTTCAAAACTTAAATGAGTTGAAATTCGTAAGTTGTTGCTATTTATGTACCACTTGAAATCTAAGCTACCTATAGAATTCGATGAAATAAATAGGAGTCTTAAGTTAAATTCAGCTGATGTTAAAGAACAGTATGTTTCAAGTGTCAGCATCTATCCGACGAGAAGCTGTCAGGGCCGTATTAACCACCCTATTTTAAGGTGGAAACCTTGGAACGGAATCAAAGTTGAGGTGCTTCATACTGTCCCCAATAGGATCCGTGTTGTTTCTCTTTAATATTTCGTTCAAGATCACTGTGTCGACACTGTATTTTTCTCTGACGCTCATCTATTATACATTACACGACCTGTATCTACTATTTATTTCGAATTTTTAATAGTTTAAAAATTTTTCAATGTTCCTATTTCTTGTAACACCTGTTGAGACATTTACTGCTTCCATTCATCCTGAACATTATTATTTCTACTATTTATCAAGTCCGCTATTATATTTTTATTCGCCAAGGGTCTCTTGCTTTCGTTACATATTAAATATCCCACTTTCCTTACCGTTTCACAAATTACGCTTTGGATTTCCTTCTGCGTACAGAAAATCCGCCTGTCCTAGTAACTTTCAACCTCCCTCAGTTCATCCATCAACAAAGTGGCCAAGGTTTAACCAAAATCCTGCATAACTTCCTCGAGAGTTTCCAAACTGTGATCTTTATGCAGTGCAACTTCAGTTTCAGTTGAATTTTTCAAAAACTGCCCCTCGAAACCGAGTCGACCAAGTGCTCGTAAAACTTTTCCAACCCTACGGAACGGCCAGCTCTTTTTTTTCACCCGCAGTCCCGTTAGCGACAGTTTAAACATTCTAACTGAAGTGTTTGCGAATGCGTCTACGTAAACGTCGCCTGTAAAAGTTCCACTGACTGTGGCATGGGCGAGGGACCATCGTTGCCAAGGTTGCCCTGCCGGGAACATCTACAAACGTTGTAGAAAATTTCAGCTTTCCATCCCCTACCCGTAATGCTTCGAAGGGCGACCCGCAGGTGGATGAGCCTACGTGGGATTCCCAGGTAAACCCGACGGTCCTTTGACCTGTTTCGTTTTGAATCTGCGAGGTCCATTGTTGGTCAATGAATTTTTGAAGAAGGTCTTTTTCGAGGGAGACTGGGAAATATCTTCGAGAAATGTTCCTTGGATTCTACGTTGCATGGGCACCCTTGGTCTTGTTCGAATATTTTCGAATTCTTTAGATGTCCGACTAGTATAGCTTATTTCGGATTATGGTACCACGAATTGAATGGATAGGAATGTGGAGTTATTCTGTATTTCATAGAAGACTATGATAAATAGTATAAATAGCGGATTGATTAAAATTTAAGTGACATTATAATGTTTGTTCTTTGTAGAAAATTTTGTGGTTGTTTTGTAAAGCCGAAAATTGAAGAATATTAGAATTAATTAGAATATTTAGTACCGTTGGGTTTTTCGAATATACTTCTGTTGCGCCGGAATGAATTTTTAAGCCGTTCTAATAAAATTCTATTGAATTTCCAGGCAGTGTAATTTCACACTGTCAATCGGTATAACTATTCTACTTTGAGCAGGAAAGTTTCCAACCTGAATTTCTTCTTTATAATTAAAAGAAGCATACTGTCACAGATAACGCATTCAAGTTTTAAGTAATAATTTTCGAGGGCGTAGATTAACTTGAAACTTCATCGTTGACTACTTCTCTACCTACTCGGATAAACTTTTTATACAAAATTATTACCTCCTTAAGAGCTCTCGACGGGTTAAACGTGCTATCAGTGCATAGTCCACATTTATATTTAATACCTGTTTGTCACGCGACACAGAAAGCTGAGAAACGGGTAATTTTTCTTTAAATGTCACGCTGAACTGCGTCCAACTTAATCATTGCATGCTAATGCATGTGTGAGTTATTAGAGCAATATAAAATATTCAGAAATATTGCCCCAAATCATAGAGTTTTGTTCGCAATAAAATTATCGCAACAAGTAACAGAGTAATCAACTGGTACACTGTACACTTAATAATTATTCCATAAAACAACTAACAATTGTAACAAAAAGTGTAGGTTCATCGTGAGTTTAAACACTGCCATTACAATTTCGCATCTCCAAATTACGAAATATAGAATATCGCACATCATATTAACATGTTAAGCACAACCTTCCACAAATCTTCGGAATACAGTACGAACAAAACTGAATCCACATTCCTCAAACCTATTCGACGCGTTTGTTCATCACCGAAGGATAAATCAAATTCATCGATCGTTCTTTGTCTAAAATTTCCTCTCGATCAACGTAACACACGATGATGCCGCCAACCAAGCCCATTTGAACCAATCTATAACACAGTAACCGAGCACAAATGCGCTTATCAGCCTCGACTTTCTTCTACAGCGAGACACAATTACGCTGCCCCGTTATAGCACAGGCCAAAAGTTTCGGTCCACGCCCGTTCTCTCTATCCAGAGTACGGACAACTTCTGCACGAGACAAAAGGAATCGTCGCGATAACGAAAAGTTCGTCGCGTTACGCGTTAACAAACTTCCCAGCGTTTAACAGGGAACCAACGAGTTAGACAATTTCAGCTACTACACACGAGTCTGTGAATACCTGCAGCCAACGATATAACCTGGAACGACCAAGAAGAAGAAGAAACTTCAATTTCCAGATGGAATACGCGAACCGTGCCTTCCAATGTACATATGTACAACTGGTCGCTGGGTAATTAATTTTAATTGTTTCTTTATATCTAATTACATACGTTGGCCCTGGTACCGGTGTGTTCCGATTAAGTTTGTTACTGTTAGGTGTACCGACAAGTCATAAGTAATCCGCTATTTTTTCGTTAGAGTTATGGCTTATTAACAATACGTTGCAAAACAGTGCATTCGAAGATAATTCTCGTAGATTTTTATAGACCTCTTTGTTATTTTTTGTAGAATATCTTTTCTAGACTTTAATCTATTTCTTCTGGAACAACTAACGGACAAGTTGATTATTATTTCTCACAAATGAGAATTAAAATAATGTGTCTTCTTGACAATTTCACCATACAAATTATTTAACGGTCAGTCACCAAAAAATCACTCTTTTCCCAAGCAGAATGAAATTCTATAGTCTTCAAACGTTAGCTTGTGTAAAAAATAAAGCAGGGTCCACAGGAACATCCGCGATTACTAATAATAATTGAATAGTTCCAGTCACGCCCTCCTATTAAACAACGAAATTAATTAAGAGGGAAATTAATGTCCTTCGATTGGTCCGATTAATCAGAAAGCATATTTCTGTCATTACGAAAACCCCACACTGACACCGGACAAACGACATAATAAACGACTTACGAGTTACCAGCACCGCCCACGCATTTTTTCCATCTGCATACAAACGATTGGGGACATTCGGTTCGGCGTCGAATGTTCTGGTGGGACGGACGGGTTCACGGATGGAATTATTCAACGAGAAAGCAATCTGCCCTGAGCGCGGATGAGCCGAGAGATAGCGCATCGAACGCGAGACGAAATCGGTGGGCACGAAAAAAGATAAACGTTTACACGTAGAAAATTTAAATCTGCGGCACGGACTCCCTGTTCCCGGTCAATATTTGATTATTCTCGCTACGGTATTTACTCTGTTACTGGGAAAATCATCCATGGTTTACTCTTTCCGCTCGCTGCAAACTGTTTACGCGCTTTCCACGCGTCCACACCGTGCGTATTTTGCAACTTCCCAGATTCTCCGTGCTCGATCCGTGTCACTTTACCTTATTCGCCGGAGTTCCGCGTTACGATCCCCTTGGATAAAAATATCGCGTTCGGGCTTCCCCGATCGGAACTTTTAACGGCAAGGTAAGCCGGATAAATTGTTTAGCTTATTTCAGGTCACTCGTGATATTTTTTTTATTACAGCTACTAGGGTCTGCAGTGCGTTGAGATGGTGATACTTTGGAAAAGGTAACGGGCCGATTTGGAGCGCAATTTCTTTCTGCAAGGATTTGTACTTTCAAAAATATCGCTGTTAAAAATTATATCCCTGCAATATTATTGTTGTTACTGTTCGCAGATTACTTTGGAAATAAATTTAGAAACATGTAGTGAAATTAGATTGAACTACCCTTGTTATACTGACTGTATATTAAAGAAAAATAATAACTCTACCATTTTATAACTCCATAGGACAATTCTTAAATCTACAACTTCATATTTTTTAACTATCCTCGGTGATGTAATAAACACAGAACGGCGGAATCCTTCCGTCTACACTAGTAAACTTCGGCTTATTATCTTCACCTCATAAACTGCCTAACGAACCACTGTTTGTCGCACTCGTATCCTCCCCCGTCGTCACGAGTTTTATCGCTCCATAAACCAACGAGTAAACTGGACAAAAAACCAAGAAATTAAGCAGGCTGCATACCAGCCGAGCAAAAACTAGATCAAAGTATGAACGAGTGACATATTATTGTTTTTTTTCATTTCTTTTTCGTTTTAGTACACTCTTCTCCCCGTGTTCGTCAAGTGTCGCAATCTGCGCATACTCCGTGAAACAGAGCGTAACACTCTTTCAACTTCATCAGCGGTCCGGGGCCAATAAAATCGTTAATGGCACTTGTTATCTTTTTCGCCGTAAAAACCTGCTGTAATATCGGCGATAACGTTTGAACGAAGATCCTTATGGCGATCCCCGGGCATGATCCCCCCCCCCCCCCCCCCCCCCCCCGTCGCAATGCGATTCAGAAGTTTCCCCACGGAAATGAATGACCCGTTACCTCGGTAATTACCCTTCCGCGATACAGTTTCGTATTATGCAACGGTGTAACAGGGAAACGATAAGAGTCTAGCTCCTTCGGCAAGGAAATGAGGAAAATCTTTATCGAACAGACCTTGGAACTTTTCATCGCTTCAGCCATGAGAGTTTCTAATAACTCGGGACCACCTTGGGAAGATGTGGCCATCGAATTTAATTTTTATTCTTCCTCAAACTTCTGTTCGCGAAATGTCCTCGCAGATGCTCGAGTACAAAGGGCGGCACGATTTTAGTTACGTCGATTTTGGTTGCATTGATTCGTGCACAAAGTTGGACTCGCGATAAGAGGAATTTTGATAGTTATTAGAAATTTGTAAGAAGAAATACAATTTGAAGTTGAATTTAAATTTGCTCTATTGAGAAATGTGGCCTTCACCGAATTCCTTGGACTGAAATATATAATAATACCTAATGGCAAAACTGTACTCGGGAAATCAATAAGAACCTACAGTCCTACACCATTGTGTTTAGTTACGCAAAGATTTATATAAGCGAGCGTAACAAACTCATTATTCCCCACTCACCAGACTCTAATTCGCGAACTTCGCAATCAGTACACTCAACAAATGACCAGCGACACAATAGGCTGCCGTTTATTCTGTTTACCGAAACCGAAATTTTACTCGGAGACCAATTATTGTTACCTGAAGCTCGCGCTTCTCCATGGTTTTCGCGAAACAATTAAACCCAATCCTCCTCGTACCGTGCAATTATTTTCGTTTCGCCATAAACGAGCAACTAACGTCGGCGAGCCATTGGCAAACGGTTAATCTCACAACTCCATCGCGTATTCTGCAACGCGACCCCTTCCCACTATTCAAATGAAAAATCGCAAACAATAGAAGAAACAATTAGCCGGCCCCCCCTGTTATCTGTTCCTATTCCTCGACTTGTCCTACTCGGATAAACGAGTCTCTACAATCCGAGAGTTGTTTCAATCCAATCGCGGGTTACGTCGTTCAACCAGCAACCCAAATTCATCCCCTTCCGACCCAGCCATCTCGTGAAACTCGAGTTTCACCCCCTTCCTCCTCCTAAACGCGACCCGACACGCTCGATAACCTTTCGCCCACGCAAATTCTTTACCCCGGATCCATTTCGCTATCGCACCGACCGAGCGCACGCAACAAAAAGGAAGAAAATCGCCAGAAGAAAGCAACTAATCGCCAGAAAAAATCAACGGGACGCTCCTCCGTCAGGACGACGCGCATTAAACAGCCACTCGATCCACCGTCAAGTGGAGCGTGGAGCATGTATCCCTCACGTCGCACGGTCGAAATATTTTCGCGTGAAACAATTGGCCAACGGCGGCATTGTCGTTAACAATGCCGAACGTTGCTCGCTGCTAACGACAATGCGACGGACCAACAAAGGGGCCGCGAGATCGAAGGAAACGGTAAAAGTAACCGCGGACAAAGGGAACGAAGCGGGGCGAGAAAGAGAGTGAGGAGCGCGTAGACGGAAAAAAGGCCAGTCAAGGGAGAGAATCCTTGCCCGTACAAGGACAACGGGCCAGGCCATTGTTGCCGCCTGCCTTAATCCCGACGATCCTGCGACTCTCTATTCCTCCTCGCTCTGTGCCGAAGCTTCCGCTAACGAGCGCCATTCCCATAAGTCTTTGCCCGCCGTGCTCTTTCATCTATCCACCCCTGACCCGAAAACTTGAGGGCCTCTGTCCTACGCGATTCGGTCATTGTTTCCGGGGACACCGGGGCGCGACTTGACCGTCGCTTCACGTGGGAAGGAACATCGATGAGACGGGTTGCGGATAAACGGGCCGACCGTGGCCGACCTGTCCATTTCTTCAGCATTTGGCACACGAAAGGGTGCGGACGTGTGTTCGGTTTCGATAATAGGTTTAACTCGGTGGACTTTTGAAGAAGGCGTTCGAGATAACGAACTTCGATGTACGTCTGTGAACTTTCTATTCACAGAAACAGTTCTCGAAAAGTATACGGAAGAGTGAAGTTTGCATGTTCGATAAAATATGATAAATTCGACGAGGCACCTGACAGGTGTGAAGGGCATAACGCGTACCTGGTGTCGCGAAAGCCTGAGAACTGTGAACTAAGACTGTGCTTAAACGGGTCCTTCCTTATTGAGCTACTTGAATATCGAAGTTGTGCGAACGTAATAGTTGAATTATGCAATCCAAAGTACATGGCACCTAAGGGGTTGCCCCCTAATAAGTCTCGGTAACAAGCTCAGCACCATTACGCTTGCTACAACTTGCTCCCGTTTAGCGCTATGTACTTTGAACTTTGAGCGCGATTTCCATTCCCATGCCCTTACCACGCTCGATTATACATACAAGTACATAACTAGAGACAGCTCTTTGGAGGACACATCTTAGGACAGGGTTGAAATATTCAAGACCAAAACTGGAACACCTTGGAACATCTCGGAACCCATTGGGTGTTCAAGTCTTCTCAAACCTAACCCTCGATCATCGATCTATTCACGGCGACGATCAAACGAACTTTCGAATCGTTCCCAAAGATTCCGCGCTGGTTACCTCTGCAAAGTGGAACGCAGCGTCAAAGACAATTTTACAGGGCGTGTTTGCACGCGTCGAACGATGCCACGGAATTGCCGCTCGCGTTGCCGCATCGGGGCTAGAAATTTCAGGGGCATGGAGGGCGCATTGCTGGCCGCGTTTGTGCATTCGTATTTATGGTCGCGTTCTGAATTACGATACGAGCGTTTCCGTTAACAAGAACGGAGTGCCATTTCAAGGGAGGATCGGCGAAGTGATAGAGAGGGCAGAGTAGAGCAGAGCAGAGGAAGGAGAAGGGGGTTGCGGAAAGAGAGGAGAGCAAGAGAGACAGAACACACACACGGATCTGCAGCCGACAAAGGCTCGCTTCATACGCTTAGCACGGTGGAAAGCTGGTTAAACGAGGGCGGCAACCAGCTTTATGGCTTTACATGGTGGCCACTGTGGTGTATGCACTTCCCATGCATCTATGAATCGCTCGATCGCAGTCTATGCACTGACTCCTGTCTGCATCGACAAATTATGTGGCCGAATGGATCCTGAAGTGGCCGGGAAAACGCATCGATCGTCCGCCTGTCTCTCCTGTCTCCACATTTTTGTTCACCGCGATACCTCAAACCCGATGGCGAGCGTTCGTTCTATATTGGTAAAATGTTCGCCGTGGTTCGACGTCCTTTCGCTTAGAATGTTCCGGTGTCGTCGAGCAGAAAATTGGATCCGAGACAACGTGAGAATCGAACGGGTGCCTCGACTTAAGGTGGACGAGTTGTTAGCGATGGGCACGACGCTTCTCAATTAACACCGTGTTTTACTAGCGAAGTATCGGTGTAGCGTAAATAGTTGGGTAGTAGCGGAAAGTGTGATGCATGCGTCAAAGAGTATCGTATCCTAAATAACAGCGGGTCGAAAATATCTCTCGTACCTGACTGATATGTCAATAGTTTAATAATTTTGTATTAATATTATATTACGGTACATTAACGGGCAGAAGCCCTTCGATATCGGGTTGCACAGGTGGAGAATTGCATCCTACAAATTATTACGATGATGGATTAGTTTTCATTCCTTTCTGTGCCAGATGGACATTGTTTGGCGATATGTTAATTCTGTTTGCAACAGTATTAATGCGTTCGTCTCGACAAGGGTCAATATTGAATATTAATAACAAGAACCTCGCCATTCGATACATTCAGAATTTGCTAAATACATATCCGATTATCAATTTTTCATAATAAATCCTGGAATACCAATTACTTCTGGGACCTGATGCTTTTTTCTGTTTCATGACCGATTTGCATCGACTGGTGAAATCAAACCAACTGGAGCGCGACAGGGTGCAGGACAAGATTAGAGTGCAGTTCTCATAATAATTCCGATGGAATTCAGGTAACGTTCAGATGATATCACAGAATGATATAAAAACTATTAAACTCCGCGGAGATTCAATTGCAGAAAAATATAAACACGATCCTCCACACCTAAACTTCTTTAACCGTCGACCAAGTTCCACGGTTGTCCGGGTAAGATCCACAGGACGCCTTCTTTGCCTGCACCGCGATAAATTTCGCGACAAGCAACGCTATTTCCTTCGGTTTTTCTTTATCGCGGCAGCATCGAAGAAAGTCGTAGAACTGGTTCGTATGAAAAGCAGAAGAAAATGCTGCCGTTACTGCATTCACTTCGACTTCGACTTGATATTCAAGATGCGGGAACGTGTCCCGACTCCGTAGCGTGAACGCTCAACAGCGAAACACACGCAACATGGTTGGCCCAATTCCCTCATAAATTGCGCGCTTAAAGGTGGAAAATTAAAGCCAAGGCGGAGTATAATGAAATTTTCCCGTGCCTCGTCCATTCTACAGTTACGCTTTTTCCACGTGTACGGAAGCGGGTGGCCGGTTTCATTAATTAAGGTTCTCTACCGAAATATCACCACTTTGCTCGAATTTAGCGTTAAAGCGAGTAAATGACGCGTACGTTCGTGCCTACCTATTCATCTTTGAGGCGCGGCCCGTGAAACGGCGACCTACTTGCAGGGCGGTTCGAAGAAACAAAACGCGTCGACCCGACCCAGAAAATTTTATCGCCCACAAAAACCCCCTCTTCTTTTAATTTCATTCTTTCACGCGTCCCACAATTATATTCTCATCGCTTGCTACGTTTCTTCTGACGGGGCCGCACGACGGTATAAGGCATAAGGGAAGCGTGAAGGGTGCACTAATAATATTGTTTTCAAAGTATTCATATAAAAGCAGGAGTTATGGTGGCCAATTAAAGTATCATGATTGTTTGTTTCTATTCTCTGCAATCCACAAGAACAACAATTTAATCACATATATCAACGACGAAATTAATAAATTATTAATATATATTTAGCTGTTATCTTCAATTTTATATCTGATTCGATAACAATGGAATTCTCGTTAAGAACTAACATTCTATGGACAAATTCACAAAGATCACTGAATGCCCCTGCCGTCAGCAGTGTTAAGAAAGGAAAAAATGCAAGTCACCAGTCTGTACCTAAAACCAGCATCGATGCATTTCCTAGCAAGCTTATATAATATACACCTACTTCTAATACGTTGAACGAAAGAAAAGGAAGCACTGATTTAACAAGCCACCACACCTCTTTCAGGCGCCATATAGATTATTAAAAAAAAAAAGCAGTAGGCCGACGAGCTCAAGCCAGAAAGGCTCTCCAGAATCGATTCGGTACACGTGGCGTGCGCCCACTTCGATATTTCATTTTCACGATTCTCCGACGAGGGATACGAGCAACGAAACGAGCTCTTCTCCGTATGCAGAAAATGGTGAACGCGTGATCCACATATCTATGCACAAGTGAATTCTATGCACAAGTCTTCAACATTCAGGGCACAGTTGTGAGAATGACTGCCCGACCAAGGACTGCGGAAAACAATCGCGAAGGGCTAAGGTAATGTTCGACGGAACCCTCCACACGGATCTGGCAGTCTGCTGCTCTAATATTAGATCTCGCCTGCCTAATGCGTTTCTTGCTCTATCGCGCTGGCTGCCTCGGATGATTTATTCTTTGATGCCGGGCCTGGTTGTTCCTTGCTCCTAAGACGCCGCGATCGACCCTTCGCGAGGAACGCTTTGAACAGATGAGAGGTAATGCGAGTTTGCACACGGAGGTAATAAGAAGTTACGGGGAGCTCGGCTGCATGGTGATTTGCTGGGTGATAATTGTAATGGCGGATGGATATTACTGAACTGCTCGGCGAGGGTGTCCCGAGGTGTTCGCGTTGAATATCGGGTACTTGGAAAATTGTTGCGCGATTGAACTTTCCGAGTGACGATTCTATTTCGCTTTCTTAATATTGCTTAAGTCTGGGATGTACATTCTTAGTTGCAACAATATTGCACGGTTTCTTAAGTATTCGTTGTATCGAAACGACAGTCAGAACCTGATAATTTCAGGAGAACAGGTGAATTCCATTTATCTGGTTAACAGTAACGATACGAATTAAAGAATAGAGTCACCGCAGCACCGATCAGTTCCCACATATCCTCGAATTCCTCAGTATGCAACAAGAATCTCGATCTCATCCGTCGCGCACACTTCCACCCACATCAATTACACATTACACTGTAATCATCTCCGGGACCCGTCATTAAACCGAAGGAAAATGTTCTCAAACGCAACAGATCTTCCCCAATCATCTGCCTTCCCCTCAAAGCGAATCGCCTCGAGCGTTTTTGCTCTGCGAGCTCGATCTGCAAATTGAGCAACGCATTCCAGTTCGTACGATCGCGCAAAATTTTCAGCAACGCAGAAAGGTTAAGCAAGGAACGCGACGGGCATCGATCGTAATGCACGTTCAGTGAAATCGTGGACGCGTTGCAAATGTTGTTTCGACGCAGGATCGAGTAAAAATTATACGCGTGAATCGTGAGAGAACGACCCTGGCTCGCCTTGGGAGTTCGCCACCATTGAGAAGCATCGAAGTTCCCATAGCGCGGCCCACGGAGAGAAGATGCACTCGGTTGGACACGTAACAAAGTTCAGCGCACCTGTGCCATCGACGACGTGGCGAACGTTGCGAAACGACTGTCGCGTTTGATTACCTGGAGAGAGTGTACATGCACGTATCCTGGCGAATTTCCAGGGGATCGATAGGGGACACTTCGAGTGGCATTAGGGGCGAATCGAATGGGAAATCGAAGTGAAATGGGAATGGGCAATTTTTCATCGTAAAATTAGAACGTATCAAAGGTACGGGATGTTCTAATACTACTGCGGCAAGAGTAAAGTAGTATGCGCTGTTATCATCTTTGGAATTTGCTTTCCTGTAGTCAAACTTGCGCAGAAATATACTATTTAATAGTTTGCGAATAGGCGATTTAATAATATACGTAATTAAACGGATCTAGAATTGGAACAGTGAGAATTTGGAAACATGAACGCTCGGAATTGTCGAATTTAAATCTATGACAATTGTAATATTCAATTAGTCGAAAGTTCGTAGGGTTTTCGTGATACTTGTCTGAAATGTTAGCATATAAAATTGAAATACTGCCCGGTTGCCTGTCAAAGAATACCTTCTACAGAAATGAAACGTCGAAACAAATTGCACACGCACACGTACACATTCTTACTATCGCACGCGACAGAATGTAGCACAGCAATGCTGCGATTATCAATCATTTCCACGTTATTGCGCATTGTGGAAAACCTTGCTGATATAATATAAATTCTGCACACTACCTCGTGTGGTGAATACAGCGTCTGTAATAAGATGAAACGCAGTGATATTTTTAGTCAGGATATTAATATAATCCATGCAATCTGATACAATCTTCCCTGGTATGTACCTTCATTGTGCACAATATCGACACGACAAGCAGCACGTTATTTCGAAGAAAAAGCAAAGCCTTGTGAAATTCGAGTGATAAGTATTTCAACGCGTATTGGAACATCTGTGAACCTGTAATTCGTACCAACAAATTATAAACAGTTCGTCTTGGTACCGTTCATTTAGATCATTTTCTTCAATCGACAAACGACCCCATGGGAGTTTGAGCAAAGCTTCAGGTTGTGCCGCGAAAGAAAATTGACCAAAATGCGAGAAAATTGACCAAAATGCGATCTTGGACAGCTGGAAGGCTTTCTTCTTTAAGCTCGTTCCGCAGCAAATGTAACGCATCGTCGCAGTTCGCCGAGAAAAAAAAATGACTCGACGCTGAAGAAATGCACATAATGGGACAGAGAGAGGAGAAGAAGAAGAGTCGACAGAAGACGAGAAGAAGCGAATCGATGGAGGAAGAGCCGGTTAACGGTGAAATCCACGAACCTTATCTTTCCCGTTAAGTCGGCTGTTCAGTCGCATTAAGAAGAAAAACGGGATTACCTTTTCCTTTCTCGATTATAAACCGCTGAAAATCTCCATTCGAAAGTTTCCCCGTCTGTTCTTAGAAGCTATAAAACTCGCCTTTTCTATCGCGCGACCCGTAATTCCTCTGTAGCTCCAGCTTCCGCAATGTGTTTTCCTTTTTTCCCTCTATTTTTTCCTTCGCACGGAATATGTTATTAACCCTTTTACGGTCAATCGTGTATCTTTTTATCTTTGTTCGCTGCATTCCCCTCTTTTTCCTTGTTGGAATTTATTGATTTAAATAGAATGTAGAGCATACGCTAGTACTCGAAGAATCAACGAGGAAATTTCGTTTATTTGCTACGGATTTTATTACGTGTAATTTAAGATTGTTAATTATCGATTGAATGCTTTTGTTTCATATTTATGGCCATCGCAATGGCGAACAAATTTTTGCTGTCAATTTCGTTCTCGTGCAGTTAATGGTATTTGGAAGGTAAATAATATTTTTATTCCAGTCGCAGAATATCTATAAAAAAAATTGCATTCGTAAATGTGTTAAATACCGTTGTATGTAAAAGAATATTTAAGAAGTTGTTCTGCCTAAAGGAAAATTTCCTATCGAAAGTTTTAATCGAGTAATATAAATTTCTACACTCCAGCAAGTATTCTAAGGTATTTACATAAAAGAACCTCGTAGTTTAGTGGTGAAATTTCCTTGCATTTCAATAAGGACTTCAAGCTTTTCCGTGCGAGAAGCGGGAGGTAAGTGTCTCGAATGAAATTTCAGCCGGATAATTAAAAATAAGTGACATTTTTCAGCCCAACCAAAAGGGAGTGCCTGAAATGTTTTCATCACAAGTATGCGGGTTCCGTACTCGCGCGATAAAGGGGCTCAATTTTGGTTTTCTTATTAAAGACGAGTAATAAAATAAAGTTCCCAAAGATAATATAGCGAAACAGACTAATCAAAAATCGTATTCACGTACCGATAAAAACAAATGAATTGTACAAAATTTTAACGAACGAGCTACGAATTTTTAAAATTATCAAACAAGATAAATAGTTTCCGCAGAATATTCTTCAATCATTTCCATTGATACGATACCTACTTTCCTGTCGTTCGGATAAAACAATTTCAACGCGGTTCGAAGTGCAATAAAAGAAAGTGACAAGAGGCTAGACAATTGCGGGAATGGAAGGGAACCAACGGAAGGAGGAACGGAACTTTTCACGGGAATGGAATATCAAAAGGATTGCTCGCGATGTGGAAAGAGGGACAATTCGATGTGTAGTCTCAAAGTATCGCCAGCCCGTTTCTAATGGTATTGCCACTCGATTTCAATTTCGTCTCAACAACGATTTCCATCTGTCACCGGCTCCGCCCGGTAAAACTTTTCTCGAATGGAAATGGAATATACTATAGGTGTCGCCGGCATCGACAAATTGATTCTGGATTTAGCTTTAACAGCTAACTGAATGCAGGATGAAAATAAAGTCAAACACGAGCGTACGTCATGCGTAATTCTTTCTAATTGAAATACTACAACGAGCACAATGCCTGCAATTTCGATGAACATTTCGAAATACGACTGGAAGATAAATTCTTATTGCTGGTATACGTTTCCCGAATTGAATGACTGTTCGATTAAACAACAAGAATTACAAATTGTTCCCGAAGGCGTTCAATAAATTTTCCATAGTTAATTACACAATACTACATTAATATCAAATAGAAACAAATGAAAGTTACGTCTGCCAACGAGAAAACTAAGTAACCATACTTTCTGCCAGAAGAATATAAAATGCATTGGGAAGAATTTCCTTTCGCCTTCATAATAAATAAAATTTCTCCTCGCGTCGTTTAATCGTGGAAACTACGAAAATCCCGAATCAACGAAAAAAAACGACCATTTAATTCCAACAAAATCCATTCAATCGTATATTAATCCCATCCAATTTTCCTTCGTTCTCAACCGGCCCTTCTTGAATGAGCTTGAAACAACACTTGACGGATTTGCCACTTGTTAACTCGACGTTTGTTCGCAGCAGTGCTCAAGCAAAAGCCCGACACAGCCGTAATCTGTGAACAGTTTTGTACGAAACGCGAAGAATCGAAATGGCCAACAAATCGCGACGAGGCCGGATCGACTCCAACACAGACCTCGTCCCCCGAATTCAATTTCATCTCTGTGGAAGTTTCGCCACAGAATGGCGCAGATATCGGACGTTCCAGCCAATGGCAATCGTATTAATGCGAATCGATCACACTTTCCGCGCGAGTTGCAAGCTCTGTTATCTTACCGTCGACGTTTTTTTTCTCGTTCAATTGGCAACGCGCCAGTCCCGCGCGAAAGAAACTCTTTCGATGGTCCTTGCACAATCTAAACACCCCACTGTGCCGTGGTATCTACCCCTGTCAGCCGTTACCTTCCCTCGTCCGCCCCTGGCAGAACCCGCGCCGAAAATCATCGATCGCCGCAATAAATCGGAACATCAGTTGCAAAAACGCGATCGCGCTCCGACTGTCTGACCTAATTCCGATTTGGCACGTATCGTTTGTATATCCTTGTGGTTTGCGGGGGTATTGCTTTTTTTGCGTGGCACGTGGTGGAAATGGACCGTTGCGTCGACGGAGAATTGTATAATAATTCGATAGCTTTCGGAGCTGGGATGGAAAAGTTTCGAAGTGGAGAAACTTGATAATTTAACAGCTGAGGGATAGAAAAATTTGAGGTACGAAGGATGCGAAAGTTTCGAGACTGGAGAACTTTAGCGTCTGCGAAACGAAGCGCGTTTGGTTTTCGCTTCGTAGAATTGGAAATACTTAACATTTGGGGAAAATAGAATTTTCCTAATGTGTGAATTAATTTGAGAATGATTACGAATCGATACGGTTTCGGGGTATAATAATTATACACGTTATGCGTAGAATACAAAGATCGAATACTACATAGGGAACGAAATATTCAAAAGAGATTGCTTGGAAATATATGACTTGAGGGGCAGTAATGAAATAATCATTTTATTATGGAAAATCTTCGTTACAAACCTCGCATATTATATACATAAATATATTCAGCGAATGCTTGCCATCCGAGATTCCCCATCTCTGAATTAAAGCCAAACATTTGCCCGTGAAAGATGTAAATTTCAAGCGTCTCCGCAAATACGCCAGCAACATACAACATCAAAGGAAGAAAATATTTAGCTATAAAAATGAATGCGAATATTTGCCATCGTATTCAACATCAATCATCTAAAGCTTCCAAGTCATCAAAGTCTTACAGAACATCAAAGTATACGAAAATATTGCATAGAACAAGCCAATCCAATTTCTCTTACTTGCACATTCAACTACACTTCTATCGAAATACGAAGAAAACAGTCAACAAAACAGGATCTGGCTATTGAAAAGATCAAACGTGAAATGACTTCTCTCGAAAATTAACTCTTCGTCACGCGAATCGAACCAGGAACAAGTAGCCGAAGAGTTGTACGAATGGAGCGAATAAAAGGAACGAAAGATGACTGATCCGGGGTGCATTTCTACCCCTTTACAATTCGAGAAGGGGATTTCACGGTCCCTATTCGAATTCCAGCCCTATCTCGACTCGATCTCGGCTTTTCCATCGGTTTCCAGCCTCCAGGCGGTAGCCCCTGCGAATCCATTTGAAATTAAACCGCCTCCTAACAACGAAACAACCTATCACCTTGTGTCGCATGCGTCGTCTATCACCATGCGATCCTCTGCATCGCGTATGCGAGATAAATGAGGTCTGTAATCAATGTGTACTCGCGTCAGGATTAAACCAGATCGAATGATTCTGCAGGCGCGTCGACTGTGATGCGACTTGGAAACGGAGACATATTTTCTGCAACCCGAGTACTCTAATTAATTGGAACGAAGTTGCAGTTCGTTTTCGGGGACGATTAACGGGAAGAAGTTTGATAAAGTTATTTCGATCATTGTGGATTGATTGAAATAGAACATTATGTAAACTTTAGAAACGTTGAAAATCTAAATACCTATCTGCTTTCTGATGTACAAGATATTAAAATGGTAACAGAACAACAATTTAATAAGTAATATTGGAAATAAGGATTCGCACATGTGGAACGTCGAGGAAATAACGTTGAACACGTTTCAGTATTATTTACATTTCAACGCAAACCCATTCGAATGCATTCAAACTCGACATGCATACAGCTCGCTCAGCATAGACCATTATCATCGATAAACCATTTCAACGACACGCCGTTCCTGAAGCGATTCGATTCGAATGGTCGATGGCACTGCAATGTACTTCCAAATCAAACCGCCTCCTAATAAAGGGTCACGGATCGCGAACTACATACGTACAAATGTCGTATCCCCTGATCCTAATTCAATTGGAGGACGCACTTTTCAGCGGAAATCGCGATTCTCTGAATGGGACCCGCTTGGATAAATGTTTGAACGCGAATTTCCGGTTCCAAACAGATTGGTAATTTTGTGCAAACCAACCACTGATTTCGTTTTGAATACAAACTGTTCTATTCTCCTAAACGCTTGTCGCATTAAAAAAAGAATTGATTAAAAAACTATTTTTTAATTGCTCTGAATAAAATGAAAAACTATCTTCGAACATTTCTATTTTTTACCTTACCACTTGCTACCTGCCACAGTGCATCATTCACTCTTCGAGAAGCCACTTTTCCCAATTACTTCGAGTAGGGTGAACCCCAAACTCCGCGTTTCTACAACAAGATACCCTAAATCGAACCCCAGCGGGATCGAGTCGCGTCTCGCCATCGAATCCCCGCAGAATCGCCAACAAATCACCGTTCACGTTCCTCAAACAAAAATCCTCTCCGCTGCGAAACGAAAGCAAACCTCTCCCGCCACCAACTCAACCCTGAGATCAATGCCTGAAAAGCATCCCCACGATTGGTCGCGTCTCTGCTTGACCGTACCCTCGAAAATCGGCGAAGTCGTTCGTCAACCCTTTGAAAAGTAACGCGGGACCCCATAACGATTCTGCGTACGCTTTACCATTGAAGGAGTCGACCGGTCGAACGAACGTCATCGCCAACCTATCGCGCGACTGCCCCGGTCGATTCGCAATTAAATCGCCTTTTAATAACGAGAAACACGAATTACTCGGATACACCGTGGGCAAAGTGGACGCGTATAAGTGTCTGTGGCGCGCGTACGTTGTGTATACGACGTGGGCATGGTGTGTAGCAGCGATGTTCCTAAAGTCTGTGCGCGTGCAACTGGTTAATCAACGGATGAACCGAAAGCCAACCAGTCAAACTGGAGGGAGTGTCATTCGTGCTTGGTCCCATCAATTTTCACGTGTGTGCGTGCACGGTGTGTCTCTACGTTGCTCTTGAACTATACAATGTACGTGCGTGCTTTGCAAGACCCAGCTGCCGTTCGAGGCAATCTGGAGGCCATAAATTGCGGCCGGACTGAATATTGGAAGAAGCCATAGGCTCACGGAGGGCCTGCGCCATGTATGTAACTAATAGAATGATGAATTTGTTTTGAGAATTGTCAGGTGCGTACGTGACACCGACGGCGAAGACTCGAAAGGGTGATTGGGAGCAGAAAGGAAAAAAGAGAAGGCTGTCTTTCTTACTTTCGCTTTTTTTTTTGAAGAAGAAGAAGAAATTAATTTTGAATTCTTGTGACGATATACAGTTCGCAATGTACTCTATGCATTCCCTTACATGGTAAGGGAATTATTAGCCTTATTTTTAATACATTCTAATGCATCACCCCACAAGCATGGGGAATATTTTCTCCGTTTTAAAACACGCGTGAGGAAGCAATTTGTTTAATATATTTTCCCCCGTGTTTTAGTACGGCCATTTCATTTCTACGGTAATTCATGAGTTCCTCTTTTAATCAAATTTTCCCTACCGTTGTGAAATTTCAAGAATGCTCGGGTTATTTGTAGGGCAGCTTAATAATAAATAACAATCGCACGAAACGCTGCGTAATAGCCGGAAAAATTATATTTCACCGAGAGCAACTAAAGAAATGAAAATTCGAGAAACGAAAAATTGCGAAAAACTCTGCTATAGCTGTTACCCTTTAAAATATTACACGATTTGCCTACTAATCCCGGTTAATTTCTATTTTTCGCGTCCGTTGTTCACCAATTCGCTTGAACCACCGTTCGACGATGAAAACGACGCCGGACATTTGAATGCGATACAAACCGCTAAGGGACGTCTACGGTTTTCCCAGGGAAAACTCGCGTATTTGCTCCAGGTTAAAATATTTGCTTCGAATTAATGCACTTTTCCATGACATTCATTCGTTGCTTTGTTCCGTTGCGCAAAGGGGCACGTTGCATTTAATAATGTAGCGCGCATTAATACGCGAGTGTATTACAACTTTTCACGGCGAAAATGTGCACGGCAACAGGCGGATGATCGCGATAGAGAAATCACAGGATGTGGCTTGTTATTATGCAACGTCGTTAGCAACGTGTATCTGTTGGGAATTGACATTATGTGACATTAATGATTAATAAACAAGACGAATAGGCTTTCCTGCGACAAGTTTCACAGTAAAAAAAAAAAATTGTAAAACGATAGAAAATAAAAAATGACATATATTTACTCCATTGCTCTATTCGCGAGAATTCCGTTCGGTTATTATAATTGTTCTTGTTAGTTCGTGTAAAATATTATGTAAAATATTATGGGCGTTCCGAGGTCCTATCGGTTTTCGAATAATTTACCCGTGCAACTTTTGCAAAACGGTTCTTCGATATTTTTCTACACTCCCACCTATATTTAGATGCTCAAAGCCTAGGATTGATTAGCACACCGTCGTAACTGATTAACAGGGTAATCGCATAGCTGAACGGACATGCAAGGGGGCCGAAACTTTTAATGAATAAAAAATAGACAACGGTGATTTTTTTTCTTCTTCCCGTCGTTAGAACGGATAAAGAGGGAATAATTATGTATATATTCGTGCGGCTTGGAGATAAAGCGCCAATCAAATTTTACAGCCCCGCGATTACGTGAACTTGTTCGCGGATCCTTTCCCATTAAATAGTTGGCGAAGAACATGGCTTTCCGTAATACTCCGCGACAGCAATATTAAGAGTTTTAATTTCCCCAGGTAATTCAATTACGAAGCAAATCTTTGGGCGCAATAAAATGTGATACCCACACGGCGATAAAATGCTGCGAACTCTTTAACCACATTGTCGTTATTATTTTTTTTAATGCCAGCAACGGAGGCTGGTCGATTTAAGCCTCGTGCTCGTAACGATAACGCGTGTTTCGAATTCTCAACACGTTAAACTGGCACCAATTATCGTAAAGTGAAGGTATAAAGGTGACGATGAAATCGATGCTGTCCACAAATAAGTAACACGGTTAGAAGCTCACGTGAACTGTAATTAAATTTATAAGAAAACGAACAGACCGTTGGCACGTTGTAAATTCACGACTAAGAAACATGCAATGGTAAAAAAAGTTGCCCGATACAAACGACTTCCAGGACACTTATCGTTACGTCCAAGCGAACAGCTGATCGTCGTTGCCAATTATCGTACTCCAATTAATTCTAGTACGCAGAGAAGGTTGCAACAAACTAATCCAACACACACATTCGAAGACATCGAAAAGAAAATTATCTCATACGATTCGTACATCAAGCAACCCCCGAATAAGAACCGAACGAAGTCAAAAATTATAAAGGAGAAGAAATCGGTTTCGCTCTGGCAAACGAAACGGTTGCAAATTTCACGGTCCAGAGTGGATCCCTATGGAGGCGAGAATGGGTGAAAGGATCAGGATTTAGGGCCGTTGTAGCGAAATCACAAAAAGGGCAACTGGTCGGCCCTGGTGCCGGGCAAAAAAATTGTCTTTCGTCGCGCCCCGATACGCGACAAATATTTACGCAACGCGCGTTACGTTGCGATTTTTACGCTGTTACATCTCTGAAAGGCCGACGAGCGAACAGCCAGTTGCAAATATTTACGGAGAGCATCGGCGAATTGATGGTGTATCCGCCTTCATGCCCCAACGGAGGCAGATCCTCTCCCTTGACAGGCCACTGACCCAACGCACGGGGGTAAAGGGGGGAAAAAATAGATGGAAAAATCGATAATGCGACCGTATCGTGCCTCGTCACTGTTGGTTAGAAAATTTATCCATTAACATCGACGGTGAATTGGAATTTTAAACGGCGGACAAGCTCGGCTCGAATTTTAATTCATACAAAGTCTTTTCTTCGAAAATATGTGAATGCTGTTGGACGTTGTGTATCTTTACACAATCTTTGTAACTATAAAACATATTAATAGTAAATAATTGTCATCTTCATATCTATATTACATATGTAGTCCTTTTTTTTTTTTTGGCCAATAACAAGACTCTTCTATTTCTCTTCTATTTAAATAAAATGATAATACATTTTTGTAACGTGGTAAACTTGCGAAAATACCATTCTCCACTTCATAGGAGAATTAAATTGATAAATTCCTGAATTCTACATTAAAATAGCACATCCGTCATACAGCATAAATGAAATTCCGAAATCTCAAGTGAAACTCAATTTTCCACCCACGCGCAAGGACAGAAACGTCCGCGTCAAACACGTCTGTTGAAAATCAGTGAAACATTTGACAACCCTTAGATCGTCGAATCGCGTTACTAGAACAATCCCGAAAGAATAGTCGTCGTGTTTGATCGCGGCGTACGCGATAATCACGAAATTAAAATCACCGTTCGACCGAAACGAATCAAAGCGACGAGACGTTGTCGAAATTCAAGTAGCCTACGACGATAATAGCCCCCGATCGATCCCTCTCAGCCAAAATTCTCATTGGTCCGGCACGATCATCCGGTTAATTAATTCCATTAACTCGTCGCTAATTAATTATTGACATCGGAACCGCGTAATAGTTTCATCGATTTCAGCTCGCTCAACAATTTAATTAACGCGTGAAAATTATTTTATATCAACGACGAGAACCCGTTACTGGGAAACACTGTATATTGTTAAGTTTAGAAAATGGGAATTATTCAACATGTTGCTAATACTGTTTCAGCAAGAATGATATTTCGCGTTACGCGGAATATTGCACTTTCTCTCGTTTCTAATGGAACAGTGAATCATACGTGCACTTTTATGCGCATTTCGAAACTGAAACGTAATCCGGAGAAAAAAGCCGAAAGCATAGCTCGCGCACCAACGGACGGTCGGGACGTGGAAAATTAAATGTAGAAATTTCTCAACTCCTAAAACTAAAGGCATAGATAATAATATCGTTCTCTACCTGCATTACGCACTTACAACACTCCAGCCCCGCGTAATTACTAATTCGTGAAATACCTAAACTCTCGTACATTCTTCGATCATTCAGTATCATCAATAGCTTTGGATCATTTTAGTTTTGTTCCAATTATAATTCTATTAATGTGATATCTCATGATACGTGAAACTGAAACATTCCTCCCCCAATAAGGTATCGTATTGAAGTGCGAAAGAATGCGGAAGAAAATTGAAGAGAATCTCCCCGTTTGAATTTTCAATGATGCAGAGAGTGATAGTTTAGTTAACCGCGAGTCTGCCTAATCTGCTCGTTGGCGCAGTGAACATTCTAAATTAAGTAGCGAGGGAAAAAAGAGAAAGCGGGGTGCATCCGTCTGCCTTATGTAACCCCGTCGCTCGATGCTGTCAGGAGAGATAGGGCATATACACCGGACAAGTCGAAATACTTCCTGGAAGCTTGTCACATGTGTTCATCCTTCGACAGGAAACCAGAACTACGTACATATAACCCTACCGGGCATTGCTGGCAACTTAATTGCCGGGTTCTCGTCAGGCAACATGTATCGTGACTGATGCGGCACACGTGTCGGACGTCCAGGTTTTTTTCGGGGAAAACGAAAACCGGAGAAAATTGCCACGACAAGTCGAGGAAGATTGTTCCGAATTATATGTGCTTCATATTCTTCTAACTGAGGTGCCTCGTTTACGCACTTGGTCTGAAAAATGTGGAGGGAAATTTGTGTCGAGAGAAAGTTGATTTGGAGTGGAAAATATTCGTCCGGCAGTGGAAAATATTTCATAACAAGATCTCTTTTAATTTTTTATTTCAACCCGCAGAATTTTCTGAACGGTAATCGTTCGGCAGGATTCAAGAGTAATTAACTCGTACTCGTGAGAAATTAATGTCGCACGCGTAAAAGGAGCACTTTTAAATGCAATAAGTACGATAATAAGAAACTTTGAACACTCAATTGCACCGATGCTTCCACAGTGACTGACGCACACTTAAACTCATTAAGCTCGACAAACCACAAAACACGGACAAACCACGAACATAATCGATACAGGCGTCGATGATCGCATCAATGAAAGCTTATTATATACTCGCGTGCAAATAACAGGAATATGTACGCTGTTGGTCAAACATTTAGGACCACCAGGTACTTCAATTTATACAGAAATTTAATCGCTGATTAACAACTTGAACTTGAAGCTTTAAGAAGATAACCAAAATTCAAAGTTATTTGACAAAGTTAATTACTGTCAATCTGTGTGACATCAATTTCCTGTCGTAAATTGTTCACAAACTGAGACAGTGGTTCCAACAAACTGTTCTTCGACCGTATACATATGCAATATATTAACAGGCATATGCGTATACACTGGCAAGCAAATTTGATCAGTCTTCAAATTTGATTAATTCCTGCTCGTTCTAACGCTGCACGAATCATCCAATTGCCAGAGAGTTTCGACGATCCTTATTATTCGTAATTGGGAATCGATCGAAATCGGCGTGGCAAGAAATGAGCACGTGGCATTTTGCTCCGGACAAATTGCTATCGAAACGAAATATGTACGTTCGTGTAACACGCGTGCGCGGTGTTCGTGGCGCAATTAACCCCGCGTCTGAACGCCATCAAGGGTAAAGCCTCAGAAATTCGTCCATTCGTGGCCGCACGAATTACACGGAATATCGATCGGCGGAGCCGCTTCCTCGAAGAAAAGGTCATTCAAATGGATAGATAGAAAGGAAAAGTGGGTTAACAAAGGATATGCTGGCTAACAAAATACGTAGGAGATTAAGGGATAGCCCATGAAACGCGATACTTATCAATTTCACCTGGTATTAGATGGTATTTAAAAATATATAAAATATAATGGAAAGGTATCATTGAAAGGAATATTATAATACCGCACATACTATGAAATAAACGTGGCTCACGGTGAAACGAAATTTCACTGAAACGTATTTAACATAAAGAGATTGTACTATAATCACTGTGCATTAAAACTTGTGGCTTTCGAGTTCCATCTTTGAGTTACAAGTTTGAGTTAGAATTGAGTAAAAACGTAGATTACCCCCATTGCCGACACGAACAACAAGCAGAATACTCCAAATTCGACACAACCAGAAGTAAAATAAACATCGTCTGACCAATATAATATATTCCTGTAGATTCTTCAAATAAGTCTATTCATATGCACCCGGTTAATAAACAATCCCGTGTACACGAGCCACGACATTTTTGTTTCGCGGTGCGCGAGAACTTGACACGTGACCTTGCTAAATCGAGAAATTCCCCATCCCTCCGGGACGGGGATTTAAATAAATTTGAATGTTGCACGGTAGACGGCGAGCGTGCTGAAAAATTCATCGTCGAAGGTGGGGTGTGCGAAGCAACAAAACGGGACGCCCGGTCGCCGATGTCGCGGAAACGGCGAACAGGAATATTTCATCGAGTGGCACTCGCGGTCACGGCGACCGTTGTTTAACCCAGCCAGAAATAATTGCAACAATAAGCGTAATCTTTTCGACCGGCATGTTCCCGCCGCCAGGAGCGCAATTCATTATCGCTGGCTGACACGTCTGTATTGTTTCCACGTTGTCCAGCCGGCGTTTCTCCGCGGCGCCGTACCGATGTGCGCTCCACTTGTTCGGGGTAAGAGGACGCGTGATGTATATATGTACGTAAGGTACGTACATACCCGCTTGTACGAGGCGAAAAAGCGAGAGAAACGAGGAAGCGGCGCAACGACGTGTAACAAAACGCGAGGAGTACCGACACAGCTCGTTCTACGAGAGAATCGACGTTACTGTACATGTATACCGTCGTCAGAATGTATCGCCGGGTGATGGCGACAGTGCACGTCTAGGTATATAAGAACAATTAGTATATATTATTAATAAATTTTTCGAACGAACGCGATTTTCTAGAAAACGGAGCAGCGGGTGTAATTTTTAATCCAGTTTGCTTGTCTATGAGAGAAGCGATTGTTAGGACTTATGGGATGCATAGAACGGCACAGTTTTTATTAACATTGGAGAACTGTGCAAGCGTAAGAACACTTGGATACTCCGTTTAGTTACCTGAGGCACAATTTTGATAAGTAACTGCAATAATTTAGACAAAGTAAAAATCGTAACGTCATTTAGAGGAACAAGTACAAATTGTGTATCGATAGGAATAGTCGTCGTTTGGAGAATTTTTTAGTGAGTCAATTTAACTCAAACATCTTTGGGCTTGTATAAAAAATAGAGTAACACTACACAGCTGATACTGTAACTATTGCAATCTCGTCGCTGCGACGTGTATTCCCTGAATTCTGATGTTTCGAGATGCTTGAAAAGCTGTAGAGAAAATGTATATTACAACATTATGAAGTCGTCATCGAAGCGGAAATAGGGACAGAGGGAGAGAAAATACGAAATTCCCTGCAGCACCCTCGCGAAAGGGCAATTCCAGCCGGGAGACAACTTGAAAATACGTACAGCGAATTCTCGCTTCGATGCGAGGTGTCCCCGATTGGAGTAGAAACAAAACGGAAACGAGAAACAAAAACCAGAGGAAACGATATTTTCGCGATAAGGTGTGTACACCATTCGGCAAGGAAGTTCTGTTCACAGAACAGAGGATAACTTCCTCGCCTTTCCATTTCTTTCCACCTGCAGATTTTGCCGGAAAAGCAAACACACTTTTGTAAAGTTGCAAGCAACAATATTTTCTTTCATCGGTTTCAGAGAAGAAGGAAAAATAAAAATTTGGGCTTCTATTAGCACAAAATTAATACGGACTTCGTAAAAAGAGAAAACAAAATTAAAGAAACTTAAAGACAATTACATACCTCGTTGTTCACGGGAGGAAGCTCTTTATTTTCTAATTACGAAACTACGACTACAAATTAATTCAAGGTGAAATTAAATCAAATGGTTAAATAAAACAATAAAATCACTGTGCGTTGAAAAGCACGTCAAGGGAAACGACAGAGGCGGTTTACGCCGTTCCTGAAAGTCACGAAGGCGACTGTAAATGGATCCTAAGGATACATATCGAATAGACGGGAAAAGAAGTGCACTGCGATTTATTTTCCAGCGGTTTTACGTCACGTGGAGGATCGTCGTCGAACCGTGACAAAATATAGCCGCGAAAAACCATTCCGCGAAACTACGTACAAATTACGATTACACCATAGGATTGCAACGTGGAACTACGAAATCATCCGTTGTATACTGTTTAAACGCCAAATAGCAAATCAACCCCGCTGGTCACTGTACAATTGGGTAGAAAATTTGATTCAATTATATATAATTAAATTTTGTTCGAACAAATCTTATTTATTTATTATACATATGCAAGATTGATTGTACGTTTTGTTTGCAAGTTATCTGATCAATGTTGCATTGCCTTTCATTGCTCATCGATTACGTACTATTAATTCTGTGGATCGTTTACGTGTTCACGCACAAACTGAAAAGCATCAACAACCATAGTGTTTTACTCTGTGGGAGGAATCCTCGACACACTAGACTGCACTCGAAACTCTATATCCGCCTGTACTCGGTTATACAAATCAGGTATACAGGCATCCGAAACTCGACATACGTAGAGAACTTGCTTTTACATATTGTTTATTCCATTTGCAATGATTTGATTTAAAAAACCACGTTCTATGCGTCATTTATAACAGATTTCGATTAATTTGTTGATCGCTATAATTACTCAGATAAAACGATAGACGCTATTTCGATATTTTGAAGAAAAGAGTAAGAAACTATAGATCTATTTATAGCTGTATTCTTACAGAATTTATGTTATAATTAGTTGTTACAGAAGCAACAGTAAATAATTGGAGATCTCGGTCCCCTATAAATTGGACAGAGCTAAGAAACAAATATTTGATGAAGCAAACTTATGATAATACATGCAAATTTGCAATTTCACAATCTCACAAAGATGATCCGAGTCTCCCATTGTATAAGAAGACAAAAATCTCGTTCAATCCCCTTTTTTTTCCAAACGGGGAATCTTATCGAAGCGTATCCCGCAATTTTGCCAGAACGACTATTCCTTTCGACTGTTCGCCGCAACGACGAATATTATTCAAAACGACGAGCATTTCGAGGTAGAATATAGTCGGACGAAAATCTGAACGAGAAATCTACGGTATTAGGAGCATTACGGTGACCGTGCAGAGAGAATTGTATCGCCTGTATAAAAATCGGAAACCGGCAAACGTTCCTTTCGTAACTTACGTTCTCTCGTTTAATGCGTTCGAGTAACGCTCATAAACGATAGAAGATACGACGAAGAAAGTATGTAGTACGCACGACAGTGTGGCGTACGAATTCGGAAGAAATCAACAGTGAAAGGGCTTTCGAACATGCTACTTTTCATATTTTGATCCCGATTTTTCGCTTGCGAAGAGAAATGTTTCTCGTGTGAATTGTGGTTAGGGAGAAAAGTAATTTTTCCTAAACGAAAAAAGTGGGGCACTAACATGGAAAAAATTTGTTTGCTAAATAATTACTAATTCAAATTCGTTGCAAAGGAAAAATAATTGTCGATCAATAATTAATTACGGAGCCGCTCCGATTTTTCCGTGAAAAAATGTGAATTCACAACACAGATGGTTGGTAAAAGTACAACATTCGTGCAGAATTTTCATTTGCCTTTTACATAGAGTGAAGGAAAAATTCTTCCGTAACAATAAAAATTGTGCTGGTGTTAGAACATAAGAAGCTGACTTAATGACTCGTTCAGTGTTTAATTATAAAAGAACTCGCAAAAGAAAGAATCTCAATTGCCCTCATTTTCATAGCGCAATTTCGAGAACAATTAACTCGAATAATTAGGCGTAAAGATACCGAAGATACACTCTTGTGCTGTACATTCGAAACACAGTTAACAGAATATCACCAACGCGTTATCTATAAATATATTTCCTTTTAATTCTTGCCTTCTTAACAGAACAAAAATTGTATTATTTTGTTAAGGATACCTGCATCGACTTCTATTACAGCTCCAATCACTAAGTGAGACGTTTAAATTGAAACGCAATCGGTGTAACAGATGCTGTCAAGTTCAAATTCGAATGAATCGTTGTAGCAGCATCACGTGGTAGAATAATGTCAATTGGGTCAAGGATTACGAACGTGTGCTCAAAAGTGCAAGTGCACTGTACAGATACACACATATACACACACATCGTAGAAAAGTTCCTGTTGACACACATATTTCTATGCTAGCGCAACAGAGGAAAAGAAACAAGTACATGTATAAGCCGAGGCAGAGATCGAAATTTACATGTCTTTGTTCGACCGTTCGAGTCCGGCGAAAATTTGGTTTAATGAAAAATTCATCCGGCCAAAAAAAACGGGGTACAAAGGAAAAGAAAATGAAGCGAGTTTTTTGGGGTACGTCGGGTATGTATATAATTTCGAATACGTGAACCCCTTTTTTCTCCGAGTCCACGCTCTATTGTGCTCAGTGGAAAAAGGGACAAGCACGACGGTACAATGTACTTTTATCGGTGTGCAATAAACTAGGGCGTGACTAGGAAGTTCAGGCACGGCTTATAAACATTTTTATTACAGAAAGTGTTCAATAAAAAACTCGTGGGGAAATTTCTAAAGCACACAACAAAGTACGCTCGTTGAAGCTGATGGATTTTGTGGTGCGTATCGTTCGAATAATAACAAGGAGGAACAAGGAAAGAATCTAGTGCTATTACGTTATTAATATTACTGCTAATTAGAAACAAAAGCTTTTTGTTATTAATCGAATAATCGCAAGGGAATCGGGTAATTATCTCGATAATCGTCGCAGAGTTAATCTTGCGAGGACATTTTTAATCAACAGCAATAGTGCAGTTTCAATTCGAAATTCGTTTTCACATATCCGGACGTGCACCTTTCTCAATTTAAATTATTATATTTCATATTCTGTATGTTGCAATTTCGATGAAATTGTACA
Source organism: Nomada lathburiana (assembly GCA_963667235.1). Taxonomy (NCBI): domain Eukaryota; kingdom Metazoa; phylum Arthropoda; class Insecta; order Hymenoptera; family Apidae; genus Nomada; species Nomada lathburiana. The sequence goes on from OY763905.1 coordinate 6,384,497, forward strand.
TCGTCAAAGGATCTGATTTTACGAACTCATTGGATAACTAAAAAGTAAAGCAAAACAACCTGGAGAAATGAGCATTAATTGGTTTTCGCGTGATTTTCCACGAATCACTATGAAAAGATTAAAAGTACATGGTTAACGTTGTACGCCCCCTCGGAAATGTAAACATTCGGCGTGGAAAAAGATATCTCATACGATGCCTAACCATAGTTGAACAATGAAAGATGGAGAGAAAATATGGAAAGAAAAATTCTCAGTGATTTATCAAATTAAGATGACTCAGAGATTGGAATGTAGTTATATTAAACTCGCCCGAACAGCGTTTTGTTAATGTTTCACCCTGATTGTCTTTCGCGAGAAATATTATTGAAATCAAATATACAAAATTGCTGTAGAAATAGGATTGCCTAAAGTACCATTGAATTGTTGTTAATCATTGGGGGCAATTTGTACGAAGGTTCAATCATAAAGAACTCTCCGCGAAACATTGGCACGAGCATTGGTAGAAAATTAAGCAACACTCTCGGCCCAGATTAATGATTTTCATCTATTGTTCCGCAGAGGGGAATATCGGTATTTTATAACACCAGCATATTGCGTAACAACGGGAGCGAACGTCCATTTCACGATGAAATCAGTAGCAAAATTATCCCCGGTATTCGCGATAATAGAGGGTTGATTAGATACGGTATGTTAATTAAGCTATCGCATTAATCGTACAGTGATAAAATTGAACATGTTCGATAATACGACTTTCATTGCTAAAGAAAAACACAGTTTCCAAAGGAACCAGAACTACAACGTTATTTACCTGTATACCGGTACATTTTATAATTAATAGTGGAACTTTCTAATTTGTCAATGACGATAACGTAGCCTGACATTAAAGAATAAAAGAAGCGGGCTCAATCGACCGACGGTTTAACGAGAAAAGTGTAACCTAATTACCAAGTCCTCTTCGAGCAATTTCCGCATAATTCCGGTGATTAACAATTTAAATATCCAAGTATATTATATACACCTAGGCACTGTCAATTGCGTTGGTGTACCAATAACTGTCGCTCAATTCTTTCAACAAAATGGCGATTAAATGCTGTATTCGTATAGACATTAATAACAATAAACAACTCGGTACTATGAAATCAGGAGATGGTACCGAAACGAATTCAAGCCACGTATAAAAAATCAAAACAAATGTTATTAGGTTCACCAAACCAGATGCTCGTTGTACACGCAATAAGAAATCCATTAGGTACAAAAGAAATTTCTGATCAACCCTTGCGTGATTATTCACGTCCATCCTTCAAGCTTTTTTATCGTAAACAAATAACGACCCCATTTCTCGTCCACTTTCAAACGCTTGCACGTATCCGTACATGTATGCATATGTAAACTTGCAGCTATTCATATATAGTGGTGAGCATATAAATAGGGACATATGTGCTTCTAACTTCAGCTGATTATATCATTACATATTACATCCCTATTTTTTTGGAGTATCATAGCACTTGAATGTAAGTACATATGTGCATTTCTCGTACTATAAGAAACAGCAAACATTTCATCGATCCACGATTATTTTTTATTACTTACGACACAGCTACGAGGCGATCAGTACAACGTTCAATAGAAATTGTAATTCATGCAGATTGAATGATTTCTACAATAATCATTTTTACACTTCCTATATAAATATAACGGAAGTTCAATTCTATACTTCCTTTTTCCCCATTTATTTATACACTCGCCACTATATTATACAGGTAACCCTTGTATAACGCGAAAGTTAGGTTCCAGAGAACTGTCGCGTTATGAAAAATAGTGCTACGTTTCAGAAGTAATTATACATATTCTCATTCATTTGAGTAATTTGTACGCAGAAAAACCTGTAGGCGTAACAAAATAAAAAATTAATCAAATTAACGCTCCTACACAAGATTAATTAATAACAACAATGCTCCGCGTTATGTAAAACCATGCACCGTGTTGTGCAAGCACTGAGAATAATTGATGAATCGCGTTACATACATCGAAACCGTGTTTTATAAGTTACCGCCTTATACAAGGGTTATCTGTAACACCGCGTAGCGTCCTCTGTAAAGGGGCGCATAATTTAACCGGATTCAAAGTTGGCGCGCGTGACGTCGCACGTATACGCATATTATACAACGAGGAACAACCTCGGATAAGGGTTAGCCGTCGTAAAATCAAAAAGTTCATATACCTTAAGCGGCGATTCCGCTCACCTTGGTGTCTCCGAACAAATATAAAATATAATCGAAAATGCTGCCGATCGATCGACCTGGTTCACGGATCGTGGATAAAAGAGCTATGCTCGTTCGGCCGGCCAAATATCCTAACCTGTCCACTACAGCTGCTCGGGGTAATCCACAGATGATTGCACTTCTTCACGGGAAAACAAACACACCGCGAGTCGAGTCAACAAACCGCGACCACCGGCGTACTGGTCGCGATATTCATCGAATGGACACGTGTGCCGGTCAACGTTACGACGAGTAGATGACACGTACGACAGGACACGGGACGATGTTGCGAGCCAGCAAACAAATCGACACAAAATTCTCACCCCCGAAGCACACGCCGCGGCGTCTGAAACTGTACTGCCACTCCCGCGCTGCCACTCATCGTGCAACGCTCGCGTCACCTGCGCGCCCTCTCGGCCGCGAATGATACTAACCTTTGAAACCCTTATTAGGTACCAATTTTTCAACCCCCTGTCGAGGGCTCCTTCTCGATTTTCTTTGGATGAAACACGTGAAATGGGTTCATTGGTATTTGTGTATTTGTATATTCGGCGTGATTGATAGGGTGTGAGAAGATCGGTGTAAATGTTTGTATTAATTATAGAATCTTGCAATGATTAAATGATCATTGGTAACTAAACATATTATAGAGTGTTATATTCTTTACAATAGCATAAAGAATAATATTGAGCTGTTCTTTATTTCGTATCCACCTGACAAATGTTTGCTCCAAAATATTCGGCGTTTTCATATCTGGAGATTAAAGCATAGCTTTCTTTATCATCTAGTCGAAAACAATTCCACGTCGTTCGCACGTCGCGCGAAGGATGACCGATTAGAAACGGCCGGAAATATTAATTCCGAAGGGCAAAATCATCCCCTCGCGTGTCCTGTCTCTGGCAAAATTTAATAACTCGTGGACACAGAAGTGAGGTTCGAGTAGTGCTCGAGTGTGGCGGTCGTTCGGCGCGTTGCTTGGAGGACAGAGCAAAAGATAATGAAAAAATGAAAAAGAAAAAGAAACGAGTCGAAACGGAAAGGGAACGGGAGAGGGCGAGGGCGAGGGCGAGCCACTGCTGTCACTGCAGGAAGGTCCGGGCCATGCTCCAGCTTCGTACGGAAACCAGTAAATTTTCCACTGCAAATAAAACTTCCCGCGAAAGGGTCCACCGTCGATTAAAGCGGCGGAGGGGAAAAATGAGATACGTAAAAGCTTTCCGCGACGCTGTTTGCTTTTCCCGTTTCAGCCTTTCCTCGCGAATGTGCGAGCGAGGGAGAAAAAAAAAAGAAACATATATGCACATGTACTTCGACCAGCTTCTGTCATCCCTGCGTATGCATGGGTGGCGGTCTCAGCTGCGGCAAGAAGCAATTAAAAAAGTGATTAACCGCCGGGTTGCTGCATTTTCGCGATCAAAAGTTGCATTCAAGATCATCCAAACGGTGCTTTCAGTTTATTAACGGGGCCGTTCAGATTAGTCCGATTCATTCTCTCGTCACAGGGACAATTTGCTTGTTATATGTGTATATTTTCATGCTGCTAGCTAAGAGCTTTGACGTGATTGAGGTGCGATTCTTTTGCACTTAAGGAAATTGAATGAAAATGGTTTTTGGAGGAGTACCAATTGTTTCTCTTTAATTACGATAGAAATCCTAATGTTTCTCTCAGGAACTGAAAGTGTGTGAAAGAATGATATATCTTTTAACAGTAACTTTGATTAACAATGGCTATTAAATGAAAGGTCTGTTGCATGAATTTATCATACCGCGTGTAGTTTCATAAACATCAACTGAATCGAAAATCCACATGAAATTCGCAATACTTACAATACATCAACATTATTGATAAATTCATTGATATTCAATTTATTTCAGAGAAGAAGTGGATGGACTAAATAAATCTGTGCTGTATTTGAAAAGAAATTAAGGAAACTTCCTATCGGCAATGAAATCATTTGAAAACCGAGAATTAGGTATTATAATACAGAGATCAAAGAATATGAATTTTTCGTCGTTCTATAAAACCTTTCTTTGTTCCGTAAAAATAAAATCCTCCTGTCACCCTCTTTTCGCAAAAAACACTTTAATACTGGTAAGGAGTAAACTCAAGACCGTTCTTCGCAGTTCCAACGGCTCAATTATTTCAGACGCAAGTCCCACAGTCTACTCAAGGCCGAGATAGGAACGAAATGAAATTCTTCCGAGCCACATTTCATTAAAAGACATTAAGAATGCCTTCTACTGTGCAAATGAAATCGCAATTATGCATGCACCGTAACTTACAAACGCGAGCGAGCAGCTTCGAGCTTTCCAGCTTTAAATTACTAGTATTCGTAAACTGTTGGCATCCAGCTGCTTTGCGCTGTCATAAGTTTCAGACCACATTTGCAAAAGAAACGGCCGAATAGCAATTTGTCCGCGTGCACGAACGAATGAGTCTGCGATTTCAATTCAACGCCCAAAAGCAAACCTCCCCTTGTTACATTATGTAACTCCGCTGCAAAACGCGATATCAAACGTTGAATTTGTAATTACTTTTATTTATCAAAGAGCTACAATTGCGTCGAAGTAGAAGAAACGTTGCAGCAAGTGAACCGATTAATTATCAAGTCGGTATGAAACAAGAACGAAACAAAACAATGTGTACCATTCCGTTAATTAGAGAACATGAAATATCTTCGACGGAATAAAAAGGACGACACAACGAACTGGAAAAAATATACGTTTGAGAAGTCACAAATAAGGCACTTAGCGAGCACGCAGTGTTTTACAAAAGTCAAAGGTGACTTAACGAGTGCAAGCAAAGGTACAACTACAAATTAAATCCTCTTCCTGGAATAAAAATAGACTGTCCGAGCTTCGCGTTTCTTATTCGGAAACCTTACTCGTGCATCATCAAGGGATGATTCGAAGCTTGCGATCGATCACGCACGAATTCACAGAGGTACTACGGTTTTTCAGTTGGTAGAACAACTTTCGCGAACGCATTGTATATTTTATACCGATGCTTTTGGCGTCCATAAATTACTATCACGGCCTCTATTCCGAACGTAAGCGTGGCTCGTTCAAACAAGTTGGCCTCTGTCACGGATAGAGGATTCATTAATCCTCAACTAGTCCTGGTAATTCGTGTCAATCCACGTAATGTTCATCATATCCCGTGCGCGTACACGTCCCAATTCTATTTCCAGTCTGCAGTCTATTTCAGTTTCATCCACGAGCGAAGCCCCTTCCTATCCAACTCTTTATTTTACTCAACGGATTAGAACCCAAAATTTCAACCCCATTGCATCAATGGTGTATAAACAGATTTCAATCGCCCGTTTGACTTGTTTCAATTACATTATTGAATTATACATTCGACAGCGATGTTGGAAAACTTAAACAGCAGCTCGCTGCTATGAGTTGAGAGGGTATGAAATGTTCTTACACCGATGTACAATTATCTTTCTGCCTTCAAAAGGAAGGAGAAGCATTACCATTTCTTCTGTGACGTAAAATATTCAATTTTCGCCCGACCGCGAGATTTTTCAGTCGTGAAATAATTTACCGCACTCTGTAATTAACCTACATGCTTATCATACTTATCGCCCGTACATTATCGAAACTTCTTCATATAAATACCTTCGGGCAGTTCGTTTTTAAAATTAAATTCGTTTGCGTCACGTTACGTGCACGTTGCATAGGTGTGCATAACAAGACCGCACGGCAGCGTTAGAATATCACACAGGGCAAATATTATCGCAATCACGCCTCTGATTACAGTTTGTTCGTGCCAGGGCAATCAAGCCACCGTGCACATACGCCATCTCCTTGTCTATCTCTCCCTCTCATTCTCTCTGTCGTGAAATTCGCGTTAAGCAACATGTCTACACATTTTTTTCTTCTTTCTTTCCGTTCTCTGGCAAAGCCCACGTATGCCCACCTGCCTCCGATTAGAATGACTCTCGATGACTGGCCGTAAGATAAGAAGCGTGCGAGCCTATTAAGTTAATTAAATTCGTCGTAGGGGGAGATTTTCTTTATGAGCTCATAAAAGTTTGGTGTATGTTTGCCTGCTATCGAGGGAACCATTAATATTGATTAATTGGAGTGCATTACCGTGGATCGTTGAATTGAAACGCGTTGAAATTTTGTTTTGCGAGGATAACGCGTTTATAATCGATATGCATCTGATTATGCATCACGCGATAGCGATCGTTTTTCAGCCGGCCATCTGTAAATCAGGTGAACATATATACCCGATGCCTTTTAACGCGGGTTGCTTCAAGTTGATCGTAAAATTCGCAACAATATCCGCAGGATAGAAAGATAAATGAAAATAGTAATAGACAGAATGGGTACATGTTGCGTTTAAGTACTGAATAAAACTGTATGAATAGCCATTGCAAATACTATCTACGAGAATGCGATTCTTGTCGTTTCTTTGATTATACGCAGTGGTATGCGAAACAAAGAATAAGAAATTCTGCAAGTATAATAAATTGTAATTATCACATAGCGGTGAAAATATATTTCATAAATTCATTTATAGAGGAAAGTGTAAAAATATAATTCTCTTAAAGGTACTTGATATGCCTATAACTTTAACATATTATAAAGCTAAAATAAATTAAATTAAATATCGTTTTTAATTTTTGGTGCAAATTTGGTATTTCCGTGTTCATCAAGATGCACGATTTTCTCGTGAAGAAATCCACAGAACAATAAACTGAACAATTCAATTCTACAGAGTGGGTCATTTTTTGAACGTGGTTTTATTCAAAGGTTGGGGCCAACTATTGCACGACTGTTCTACGTCTTACTGCAATTTAACCCGCACCACGAACCATTGAAGGGCTGCACAAAACAGCAGACGATGAGCCTTGCCTCTACCTTCGACAGCCTATTCCTTAGAAAACGTCCCCCTCTACATGCTTCTACAGCGGTTCCCTCATTAATGAAGGCTTAATTAGCGTGCTTCGCCTTTTTATCCGAACGATAGTCGCTTCCGGTTCCGCTTCCTTGGTCTTCCGCATCGAGTAAACGAGCGAAGTCGAATTGCTTGGCCATCGTTGCTCGAGAGCATTATCCTGCCTACGGTAATCACCGTAGAAACTATCGAATCGATACGAGCGTCTTTAAATGTTATGTACTCTTAGTTGTAATTGCGAATATGTATGCGAATCAAAGCATATTATAAGCTGCTGTTTAATAATAATGACACAATACCAGAATATCAATTGACGTTCTGAAAAACATTGTTGCAATGGAACCGTCGTTGCACGCTATCAATCAAAGTTCAGGAAACGCTTAGGGAATTGTGTTGGTTCAAGGGCATCTGATTGAACAGTCCAACGACACGGAATATCTTTTTAAGGATCTCACGATTTTTATTTTCATTCAACCTCGAGATTAAGAAACGATTAAACGACTAGCCCGTTAATAGGCAGAATGACGAAGAATTAAAAGGGTTGTGGAACTCTTTACAAGGTACGCTGTCAGGACTCTAATTTATATGATCTATATGCCTATACGGGCCGACCAGACAATTCGAGCAGGTGCGTCGAGTTAAGCGGTTCGATAAGGCGACATGAAATCATGCAGGTACCTACTGTGCCCCTCAGACGCTATTTGTACCACCGAGTGTGAAACAATGTTTCTGTACATAGAGGGAAACTATTAGATACCAGTGATGACGATATATCATGCATATAAGTACACGCAGTTCGAGTTGTTCTAAATAATAGCAAACTAAAAAATGTTAATGTGAAAAGATTTTATTGAGAGCTATTAAATAAAGAGCACGCCTTATATGCAACCAGGCCGGTTCGGGTAAGAAAAATGTAACGATTGTAACAATAAGTACCTGGCGAATAATAAAAACTTTTACCGCGGCCGAATTCTTCAGTCTATTTCAAACTGTACGCTTGTTACCGCAAGTCATTTCTTTTTTTCATTTCGTTCGTTCCTATGCCTCTTACTTTCCCGCGGCACGAGTTTCGCATTGTATGATTCACTGCTTCTGTTTTCCCGCTTCTTATTACAAAAGGAGTAGCGTCGGGTGCATATAGACAGTTCCAGTGTAAAAGTTTGCGGCGGGGAATGCGAATTGGTGAAGCTCAGAAGGCATTGACGATTGCAAGGACGCATAAAATTAATGCAATTAATCGGAGTAAATTTTTTTTTCTTACGCAATACGCAGCCTTTGTTAATTATCGCGAAGCGAATTTTACGGTCGCTTTGAATTTAAAATGATCCCTCTTTAAGTAATCGCACAACGCGTTAAATTATTTCTATTACATTTCTTCTTGCATCTTTACGAGTTTAACGATCGAATGATTATTCGCAAATATATTCTCGCGCAACATTATCATCACGTGTAACGGTGTTAAACCGTGTTGAAAAAAAGAAGAAAATAGTAATCGAGAAATTAATGGAAACGAGAGCAACGTGGTTGATCAATATAAGAAAGCAACAAGCACCGACGCTTCCATCACTTTAATTACAGGGAAATATTTTTCCACGACGATCGAATTACCCGCGATCAGATGGGTTTCCTGGGGAAATTGAGATCGCGAACAGCACCGCCATAAATTGCAGAACCGATCGGTCCGTTTACTTAACCGCAAATGGTATTACTTCTGTGTAACTTCGGGCAGCAAGGTATCGTTTCAGGAAGGCGTTACAAATTTCTCAACTGCACTTCTCTCTGAAACCACGTTGAGAATTTTCCGCCGTTTCGTGAACAGTTTATGGCACAAATTCAAGGAGCTCTCACTTTCTTATCCCCTCGTGTTCCCTCTGTATTCGCGTTTCACCATTTTATATTCGTTTCCTTTTGTTTCTTTGCGCCCCTGTTTAACGCGGATATCTATAACGACCTACTCGAAAAGGCGAATGGAAATATAAATATAAAGAGTAATAAAGATAGGCAAATTTTATTCATTTGTATTTAGATCAGCGTAACTGTAAATTGCAAATGAGACACGGTGGAAAATTAAATAACGCAAAGATTAATTATTAATCCAACGTCGTATTGCTTGAAATAATTATCCAATAGAGAAACTCTATTAAAGTGCTTGAAAAAGAAATGATTGCATACGCATTGATTATTGAAGCAAACCATTCACCAGACAGTAATTTTCTCCAATCAAAATATTCCCTTTGCATGTTACGAAATGAAAGAAATTGGTCGAATGTACTGCACTACTGTTACTTCAAAGAAACAACAAGTTCTCCAGCCTAGATATTTGCAGCGCATCAATGTCAATATTAAATTAAAGTAACGCAGAATCATTATTTTCGATAAAATACCTCGAAATATTAAATTAAATTAAGTTCTTTGTCGAACCGAAGTTGCATAATTCGTCTTTAAACGCCCCGTATACACCACATTTTGTTATTGCACATGATTTCCGTATTCTCTACACTTTCCGTATTCTCGATTCCTCTCGTTTCGAGGCACGGCCATAGGAGTGGTTTGAAGGTGGAAAGGGGGAGAGAGTAAGGGAGAGAAAATTGTTCGCAATTTACGTCAGCTTTGCGGAACACCATACTTGTCGGGCACTGTACCCATATGGAACCATAAGCACGTAATACGTACGGGTATATAAAGGCATAGCTACGGGAACATTGTTACTCCCAGACGTTTGAAAATTTGATATCGTTCGGTCTCCCTCCTTTCGCGTATATTTCTGTTCTTATTAATCCACAGTGTTTTCCAACGTGAAAGTGAGGCCATTTGGAAAACAGAAATGATTCCATTACGATGGAATTTAAATTTTATTCCTGCCGGGAGTGGAATTAAACGAATTCCTAGGAAACGGGAATCAAAGTAATTCTTCTGCAAATCTTTGATATAAAGCATACGCAGGTACGATGGAAATCTATCATTTAATAATTTAGCCAAAATTAAATTAAACAGTAAGTGGAAAATTTACCGTTAAAAGAAGAATCCGATTTGTTTCAGGAATATTTTGTCTTAGTATTATTGCTCAACAGGCGCATCAAAATCTTGAGGCTGAGAAAAATAGTTCGTTTCTAAATGGAATTTTAACCGGGTTCATTTCGAAGTTACATTTCGCCGGTTTAATTTAATTAGTTAATTAATACTTGGCCAAACGGCGCTTTCACAAAAGTAAAGCTAGTATTCTTGCTTTATCGGCCCTCTTACTTGGAAATACATAAACCCTGCAAGCTGATTTTCCTGTAAAGTGAAAACGAGAACTCGTCGCGTATCTGCCAATCAGCCCTCTCTAAGCCGTGAACCTTAATTGTCTTAGGCTTTGTTAAACGGAACGTCAAAGTAGTAATTGTCGATCGACCTTGCGACGAATTTCTACGAAACGACGTCCTCCTGAATTAAGGTGCTACACAATTAATCGGATTCCAGCCTCGCTTCGAACGACACTACATCGAATTAAGAATTCATTCGCCGAAAAGTCTCATTGGCAACAACAATTCCATGAAGTAGCGAGTAAGTGAATGTAATCCACAATTTTCCAATAAAAATTAATGAACAGTAAAATAGTAGAGATTTATTTATTCTAAAAAAGTTCTATTCAATATTTCCTTCAAGTATTTAAAATAAATGATACAAATTGTGTCAATCTTCATCGTTGAAAACAATTGTTTCGGTCGTTGTGCGAGGAACACAAGGCTCGCCTATTTGCGAGACAAAATTGTTATCCGGACAAGTGTGCAAGCAATTTGAAGCAACGATTTTCAAAACAACCCCGACCAAAAAAAAAAAAAACGAAAAGGAATAAAACTTCGAAATCGTTCTCGCGCGGATCCGAATAACCAGCGCCTGCTCCAGCGTCCAGGCTTAAAGCGTGCGATTTAATTGGTCCCTCGGTCGTTTCAAGGGAAAACAAACTAATTGCATTAGCAAAACGTTTCTCAGTTCGTTAAGCTAACGACGTATCTCCGCGTCGGGAGATGATGCGCGAGATTATGAAACACGGCTGGTTGTTTCTGGATTATGACATCGACAGCGCATTGCTTTGGAAAGAAAGCCACGAGTGAACGTGTGCAACCTGACCAAGTGCACCGGTGCATTGCAACTGGACCGGTGTATAAATTATCGGTGTTTCTTAACCGCGCACCGAATGCATCCTCTTATCACTGGTCGAACACGATCTTTCTACGACACGCAACGCAACGCAACCGTGGGAATTGTTCGGGAAAAATGAATTTTCGCACGTGTCGATGTGTTTCATTACGATTTTACTAAAATTTGGAGAGTCTTTGAAAAAGGATATGATTGGACGAATAATAGAATTACTATTAGAACTATCGACGTTAAATAAATTACGGAAACGAAAGTGATTGAATGGAAATGAAATAGGGATATACAAGGGTTTGTTCTGCTTTCATCAATTTCTGTGGCAATACCCGGATATAATCAGTTCCATATGTATTCGTATCCTCGCTGTCCAATATAAAAAAAAGTTATAAGCGACGTTCGACTTTTCCCAATTTCCTGCAACAATTAATTCCAATTTTCCCCAATGTCGTGCAACTAACTTGCGCTCTATTCAACATCGTACGACCATCTCTGCTGTATTTCTCAATTTTAGTATAGCGGTGGGCACTCGTACCAGACTTTACCTTCTACAAGTCCGACCAGCTCATCGATCATAATAACGGATCAGGTAGTGCGTTTCTCACCTGCACTTACATGCGCGTGGTCGCGATCGTTGCGAATTCACGTTGCCTTCGTCGTGGCCTACGGTGATCGTGTACGTGGGCTGTTTCACGACCATGTGCCGAGGAGTTGCTGAATCCCGTTTCTGCCAGATATCGACCTGCCTACTGTCTAGACTAGACCTTAGCCGGTCCGTGTTACCAGTGACAGTACCGTTACGAAAGTGACTCTTTTTTTCTTTTTTTCGTCCCCGATACGCAGTCCCGACGACGATCGAGAAAACACGGGCGCGGATCGATTTTTGCGTAAGCAGATCTTGGATCGACCGTGCGTTTGAGCTGCGTGTCGGGTCGAGTCGCGAATGAAGAATCTTGCGTGTACAAATCGGCACGAATGGTCGTGTGTTCGCGTGTCTTTTCGCGCGACAGGGTGGATATAGATTTCGTGAAATAGAAATTCCCGTAGACAATCGGCGAGATAATCTGTGTAGGAAGGGTGGTGAACGAAATACAGGACGGCGCACAATAGAATTCGTGGCGAATGATGCTAATGGATGGCGTGAAAGGGGTTATGGAAATTGTGAGCCGAGTGAGTTACGGCGTCTCGATGTTTGGAATCGAAAATGGGAAACGGTCGGAGAATAGTTGTGGAATATAGTTGGGAAGTTGGATATATTGATTATGCAATTGCGTGGTCGAAATTAAATTAATGAAAGCTGTTTCGATAGTGCGAAGAAAGGGAAGCAAAAGGAAAATGGATTCCAATTTGAATCGATTTTCATTTGAACGTAAGTGATAGAATTGATTAATTCTTCGGATATATTTGAAGATCTCCCTAACCCTATCGGCTCACATTTTCTTATTCTCTTTTGTAATTGAAACAACACTTTCGTCGACCCATTAGATCGTCATTGTTTGAACCTTATTCAATTATTTTACGCATGTTACGTATGCTTCGATTTGTCACACATATAAATATGATCACGATTCCTAGATAAATGATGAAAACATGGCAATCCAAACAATTGTACTCACGTTACTCGCGTAGAGGCGCAATAGAGATCCGATACCATGTACTGTTCACTTACCTGAAACAAAATGAGAAATACGCGAACATTATACAACAGTTCAATTATATTTGAATATCAAGGAAGAACAGCACGATATTATTTGTTCGGACAATTAGTAATAATTCGATCGCAATAATTCCATAACATTTGAATGAAACCTCGCAACAAGCAGAAACATAAATCAGGGAATTTCGAACGATCGTCGATCGGATGAAAATTTCATTCAATTATAAATGCATCGTGGGATGGACCGTGATATATGTATATAATACACTCTCAAGCGAACTTTCCGCGTAATTTGGTTCCCGCTTTCGACATAACGAATCTGTCGATACCAGAGCCACGGAACAACCATCGTGCAGAACTAGGTGAAATAGAAATCGCCGTGTGATTTATTGAATAGATCACCGAGCGAATCTCAGAAAATTCCTCAATGTCGACGTACGTATAGTATCTCGAATAAAAACGAACAAACAGACCGAAGGGGAACGGGCCGCCGATATTAATTTACTGGAGATATTTCCATCTGATTTATTTGCGCATCGCGAACTTGCCAATAACAGTAGAGCGAAATAACGCTGGAAGCCAAACAAAAGTTACGATGTACGCCAGTATCGGGAGCAATGAATATTCTTGAGTAATAAAAAAAAAAAGGGGGAACAAATGTTGAATGTAGATAAATACAGCGGAATAAATATAACGTAACTGCGCTTGCACTTTAATAACGTGGGATGATAAAAAGTAAGAAGGTTGAAACATAAAACTAACGCACAGAGATGCGGCAATATAAATATATGAAAAAAGTAAGAACAGAGGAAATGAAAATATGAAACGGAGCAACGCGAAAGGATATATTACGACCATTATAAAGTACTACCGAATTCAATTCCACTTCGAACGTAATCAAATTTCAACGCGTGCAACAAAGTGCAGAATTTCTTTTCGCCTAACTGTTAAGAAATGATATTCTTTATGTCTAATACACTATTAAATTCATGAGATCCATTCTCTAAACAAAATTCTAATATCTCTTCCAATCTGTGTCAAATGCACGCCTCTCAAGCGGCATATCTGATCATCGCAATAAAGTCACTCCGGTCTGTTCCGCAAAAAAGAAACAAAAAAAAAAAAACGAACCGCAATAATAACTCGCAATCTTCAATCAACCCCGTGCCACTCGAAACGAGAGAAGCCTAAGCCAACCCTTACGCTCGACATTCTGCGTGGCATTGCGCGAGACCACCTCAGCCCTTCGCCGAGAACAATCCTGGCAGAAGTTGAAAGAAGCACGATCGATAAGCCAGCGATATGAACAATCTCTGGGAGCGAATTTTCCTTTCAGGTACACCGGCGTCGCGGGCAAAGGCAGCCTCGCTCTTACATTCTGCGTGTACGGCTTTGCAACGGGAGAAGCCGCCCCTCGGTACGATCAAGTGCGACAGGAAACGAGAGAAAGAGGGGAACGGGGAGAAGCGCCGCGGCAAAAGGTGAAAAGGAATCCAATCGATAGGCGAACGCGTATATACGAAAAAGACGCTTTCATCGAAGGAAGTTAATAAGCCAGCACTCTTTGCCACTATGACCTTCCCCCCCGAGGAGAGAAATGTCCAACGACCAGCAAAACTTCCACGGGCAGGATTTTTCCACGGAAGGAAGAGGCCGGATATATAACGACGTATTACGACCCACGCAACCCCCAATAATATATCGTCCCCACGGGAACACGTAGCCGGCGATGAGAAGGCCGATTCCTTGCGGATGCAGATGGCGAACACGTGCTCTGCCTCTGATATTAGGACTTTCGATTCGTCCTTCCGCGTCTACGTATACCCCCGATGCTTTTCCCGAGGTGGAAAGTGTGGAGGGTGTCGATGAGAAAAGCGGATCGGGGTTTTCTTCTTTTCTTTTCTTTTTTTCTTTTATCGTGCATCTTAGCCGCTTGCCCGTTCGCCGGATAATAGGATCGAAAGATAAGTGTACTCAACGACGGTCCAGCTATCCCTCGCTGGACGAACGGTGAAATGAAGAGGGTGGAAGTATCGTGTTAGACCGCGAAACTGTCGCGGCGATGGGAGATTGGTTGCACGTATGAATCCTTTTAGTCTGCGAAACGTATTTACGTATCAGTCCTTGGAAGATCGAGTGTAATTGGTGCTATATTGTGGATCGGGATTGAGATAAACGACGACCACAAAGCCATTCAACGTTGCATTGTATTACTTTGTTCGTCATTTGTGTCGGGGGTGTTCGACGAGTGTAACTCAATCTATTTTAATGATTTTTGTCGTTGTTAAATTTACTGTTTTATTTAAAATCGTTACTCTCGCGTCTGTCCAAAGAATAAAATAACGTGACAACAAAAGTAAATTCGAGTATTTGTTGTGAAACAAAATTTGGTAAAAATGTACTGAATGTTACTCTTCGCGTGTAGAAGCGATGGTTAAATATGCAGAATTTGACCCGTTTCTATAAAATTCAGAAATCCATTTAATCCATGACAGGTTAATTATAGCTGGTTATTTAAGAACTTAATATTATATTTTTTTAAATCCAAACGTAAGAAAGGAAAGTCCAGATAAACGACGGGGAATTTTAGTATTATAAACGGTCTGACTTATTACTTGCGAGTACGTCGACGTGATTAATAGCTTTAATAGGTTTTTAGCGCCATTGCACTAAATGGACGTGGGAAAAACGTGAGTAAACGTTTACCCTAGTTTAGTGACATTTTGTAACGGCAGCATAAACACGAAATATCTGTAGAAGTTAAAAATTCAGGATAACTGCCAAACAGTATGACATTGTTAAATTGTACTTTTCCTCGCGAACAGATTTCCAATTTGCATGTACGAAAAAATTGGCTTATCTTCGCACGTGTAATTGCATTTGAAAGAAACTTATCGAGAAAAACGTTGAATAAGGAACAAAAATCAATGTAGCATTTACCATGTGAAAACATCACAAGAATTGTATATTTCGCAAACAATCCCTCTACCATACCAAATGCGAAGATAGCTCGGAGAAATTTACGTCCAAGTCCAAGTATCGGCAAACACGATGAAAAGCAAAGGGTGCGAGCGGAAAAAGTAGCAGGAAAAAAATACATTCGTTGCCAATAAATGGCGAACTATGCGAGCAACCCGTCTCTCTCGCCATTCTCGACTAACGCATTGAATTACAAAATTGAGAGACTTCGAGGGGTCCTCGAGTAGCCGCGGAACACACGATGGCTGCACGCGGTCCAAGAATGTTTTTTTCCTTTCTTTCATTCTTTTTTTTCTTTTTTTATTACGAGAACCTGAAGGCAAAAGCGACGTCGTGAAAAGCGGTTTTGTGCGGCCGTCTCGGCGAAAGGGGTTTTGAGTTTTCTAAAGGCACTCGACGAGCACTCGATGCTGCCACAGCTTCGCCAAGGAGCGTCTCGTTCGAAGACAAGCTGCACACCTCTTTCATTTTTTTTAACGTCAAGTTCTATGTATATTTCTGGATGGGAAGAATTTTTACACGCTCAAAGAATATAAGCGAAACAAGTGTGAGAAGAAATGAATGGTTGATGAAAGGACTTCGGTGAGGGGTTGTTTAAATCGTAGAGAATTTAGGGGATGTTTACGCGCAGACATTTATAGGGTGACCTCTATGAGTGAACAGGTAAAATAAGCTTCTGCTGGGACGAAGTTTCCTACTTTATCGCAACGAGGCAAGGAATGAATTGAATCCATTGCAGGTTACCTTTTACCGACGGAATACTCGTTACCATGGTCGACTACTCGGATAGTAAAAAATGAACGACTGTAAAATACTTGCAATTATGCGGGAAGATATAAAAATTAAACATAATTAAATATCTTGCAAATATAATCGTAATAAGGTATAAGGGTGATAGAAAAATGAATGATGCAAATTTCAATGATATCATTTATAGTATCAGTTTTCATTTTTCATTTCTGGTTCAAATACGAAGGCTGGTTAATTTATACATCAAATTTAAACTTGCTTAAAGCTTGCATTTCAAAGATCCTACCAAATGGAAGATATCGATTGAGTTAACATTAAGCAACATTTATCGCTCCAATTGGAAAGTCGGAAATTGATTTACGTGTCACCTAAAAAGTGTTGCCGAACGAATATTCTAGATTTCCCTATCAATTACTGCTTCTAAGAACAATGCGTAATGCATCTTACTCTACGTGCTCTCATATCACAGCAAGTGTAAACAAAAGATATCGCAAAACTTATTGTCTCCGTTCACTACTGCTTCAAAAAACTTGAATATACGTAATCCTCTCTACACAGTCATAATCCAGGAAGAAGAATTTCTCTAAAAAATTGCATTCAAATCATATCGATCCACAGCTTCCTCAACACAACATACACCTTTTTTAAAAAAAAAACCACCCCTGTTTAAAACAGTCCCCAATAAAACTCCGCACACAGCATATTCTCAACCTTCGCCATGTATTATAACTTATAGAACGAAAAATAACAGGGTGTAAATCATAAACAGTACACAATAGCGCAACCAACAAACTGTGCAAGGCAGGAATCCCTAAACCCCGACAAAAGCACCGTCACCACGCCGAAAGAAGCAAGATTTCGAGAAGAAGGGTGTCGACGATCCTGTAGTGAGTCACTCGATCATGTTTCTACAGAGTCGAGGGCAAAGTGGTTTCACGAATCGATTTCGATCGTCATTTCCGGGACAAGGGGTGCGGGTAAATTCGGAAGGAAAGGAACCCGAACCCCCGTGGCTCGTCTACACGACTAGTTCAAGTTCCAGTTCCAGTTCCAGTTTCAGTTTCACCGTTGGGTATCCAAGGCTGACATTCCAGGCTCGATATACCTCTCGAACGAGGAAACCTCGTCGAGTTATATTACAAACCGAGTTTGCTTGCAAAACACGATCCCTTGCCACCGGCGATCCTTCGTCATAGAACCAGAGAGACAAAGGAACGTCAGAAGTATGATAGAATTTCGTGTTTCACCGTTCTTCACGCGTTATTGTCGTGGATCTTGATGGAAATGACGTATGTACATATGTAGGCACACGTATGTGCGATTCACAGCTGTTTCGATTAACCGCAATTTGGGGAGATCGAAATTTGCATATATCTTGCGTGGGATCTTGACGAAGGCTGTCGAAATAAAATACCGAGAGAATGTTTATTTTGGCGACTGTTTTCTGCTACATGAGTTGCAGAGTTGCGATTCGATTGGACGCTCACGGAGATCACAGCATTAATTATCATTAATTATTATCAGTCATAACGGGGAGGATGGATGGAAAGCTTTCACTATTTTATTTGTCAGAGTACTGTGCTCAATGTGGAATGGCAATTTCCTACGTTTTGGAATTTATCGCAGTGAGAAGCATTTAAAAACTACAAACAGATGTTCGCCAGTGAAGTTTCAATTTTCGACATCAATAACTTGAAATCGATTCTTAACTCGTCCAAAACTCTGTGTCGAAACGAACCAGCAATAATCTTCGTCTCTGTCCGTTCGAGAACTCCTCCATCCTTTATTCAAATAAAAAAATAAAAATAAAAAATAAGAAAACGGACCGGGCTTTCGCCGAGCAAAAAATTTCTCGTCCCATTGGCAGTGTTAATCACGTTTGGATAAGAACGTCGTCGAAAATTCCGACGATGTCAATGTTAACAGGAGTTCGAACCGCAGGCACTGCGGTCCGATTCCAATGATCCTGTTTGCGGTAAATGCCGTTGCAGCCGACTCGGAGGAGGCTGTTGCATCCAGAGATATGCAACAGGCCGGCAAACGCAATAAGTCGCTGGCTACTTTCTAGCCCGCGGCTTGCTGCCACGGAACACGGCTCCGTTCATTCTCACACACCTGGGCTATCGGGGAAACTTTCCTGCACAGGTACGTACACCGTATCGATGATCGTGTGCGCACGCTGTCCTCTATGCACTGTACGCCACGATTCATCGATTGCTTCTCGCCCGGTAATTCTAGTTGTTAACTGACCGAAACTGTTGCTCTATGGAATTTTTCGTTTCGTTGAGGATAACACCGTGTACCGGGGGTCCCGTTAATTGATGGCAAGAACTGGAATGCGTCGGGATTGAGATGAAAATTTTAAATCCAATTTGCAAGCAGTCTTCTGTACGCGACAGGTAAAGGGTTAACGCATCCCCCTGACTTCGAGTGCAGATCATCCGGCAGTAGAAGCGCATAACAGTTCCGCGTGGGAACTCAAAAAGGAGTTCAAGGGCCCTTGGAAAGTGGGACGAGCGAATGTCACTTCCAGTTCTGGAAGCTTGACACACATCCTTGCAACCCACCAGATAAAATGTCTTCGCGAATTCATAGCAATACTATCTTCAAATTGTTTAGGTTCATCTCCTAGCATTTACGCGTCAACGATGGAACATATGTATATATAAATAATGTTACAGTATTCGTTATCGGAGTGTCACGATGATTCCGGCAAAATAATTATTTTGTACAACCTATTATTCGCTTGTAATGAACATCTGATATGGCAAATACAAGAAGGCAGCAATGAATTATCTAATGAATTATCATATAATGAACGATGAAACAATGGAATATTCTGCCAATAAAAATGTATAGAAATAATCCATTCGAATCTCCAGCGAGCTTGATCAAATTAATTCTGACAGTGGATAAATATAGAGTACGACGTATTGTAAAATAAATAATTTTCTTCTTGTAACTATCTGTGCGCAATGAACACGGTACACGTACTCATTGCAATAGAATGGATATTTATTTCATAAATGGGAAAAGATTAAAATTTCAAGGAGAATTTTTATCCGCGACAGCGCAAATGAAACACCAAGTCGCCAGGAATTAATACTTTATATACATTCCACCGCCAAGTGGTGTCAGTAGTCGAAATCAAATACACGGAACCGGCCCAAGGAAAAGTTAATAGAAACCTTCGATGTCGTAATAACTGTGACAAAATGTCGACCACCAAGGATGGTAATTGTACACTTGCTTCTGTGCTGTACTCCCCGAACATGCTCGATTGCAAGATAAATTATTATTATGACAAACAGAAGCAAAGAATATTGTGTGTATTCCGAAAACCAAGGAAAGGAATGAATTGAGAAAATATTTGCAGCTTGGCCGATCGAATTTTTCCAATTTTTCAGTACGAATCATAAAAACAACGCCGCGTATTAAATCCGTGTATCAAACTATTGATTATCTGGTTAATGTTACTCGACTGGTTAATCCAATTATCTTAATTGGTGCGATGAAGAACGTAAGTGGTCTCTGAATGGCTCTGACGATTTTTCGTGACGACAATTCACAGCATCCGCGCGCACCCCTTGACCTTTAAGTCTCTTATACGTCAAATTGAAAAAAAAATAGCGTGGCATAAAAACGTACCTACTATTATATACACAGTATGAATTATGATACATATATACACTTCTCTAAACAATATTCAAAGTTACCAGATTGATTGAAAAAGCTTTTGTAAATTATTATTAAATCGCGAAATTTTTTATTCTACTCCCCAATACGAATATTCTATTTTTATTAGTTGAATTATAATTGAATCGATCAGATCGAAAGCAAAACCGCGATGTCCCATAATGTACCAGGTACCGTATTCTAATTCTTCAGCAAACAAAGTACAATTTTAGCACCAAGATCATAAGTCGGAAAACAAATTTTACAAATCAAACCTCAGTTTCCCCGGTATCTGCCATGTACATTAATTCACGAATTTCTGGACACTTTCGCGAGTAAATCGAACCGACCGAAGATAATCAATGCCCATCGATAAGTGACCGAACAACAAGCATTGTTCTCCGACCTCAAAGATCCTCCCAATTTAACGCAATTAACGGCGCACCGAGTCCCCGTCGTAACTCCATTTAACAAAGACTATTCATCAGAATGAAACTGGCTCACACACCAACCAACACAACGAACCAACCACACACAGAGAGAGAGAGAGAGCCATTTCCATGACTCAGGAAACGTAATCAGCCCCAGTTGTCAACTTATTTCCAATTATCCAGCATTATCGAACGAAACGAAGACAGCTGCGCGTTTTCGTTGCGATCTTGTACAAAACGAGAGTACAATCAGCCAGCCAGCCGATGTCTACAAAAGGTAGTTTATGAAAAGCGTAGGAGAACCGTGTACAGGCTCTGTGAAACGAAATTAGGGGCGTCATTCATCCTACTTTCGGTGGCCGCCGGGAACGTGCGATGAAAAAAAAAAAAAAACGGGAGAAAAGAACGGTAGTCGGTTGAAACGTGACTGCACGCAGCGATACCGAATGCATATTCGATGCCCGCTCTATTTGGCCGCGATAAAACGCCTAATACGATTACGCCGTTGTGCCGGAACGATGCAGAAGTAATGGGAAGTTTTCCAACCGGCGGCAAAACGATGGAACGTGAAACGCGGCACAATATTATACGTACCGTTTCGTACGATCGATAAGAAGTCTCTTCTGTGCCCTCGAGAGGCTCGCCGCATTCGGAATTTCACCCGAAGGGAGACACGGTGGTTTTACTACGGGTGGCCGTAAACGGGCACTCCGGTGGTAGTTTTCGTTGTTGTGACACGGGGGATGGGATTTGATGGCGGGTCGAAGATTAACGGCTAATTGAATGTCGATGGGCACTGCGAGCACGATAGCACGGAGTACTGATTTGTTTAGATTTTTGTTTTCTATCGATGGCACACCTCGGAGAAATTATGAATTGGAATGTTCGCGATACTCGGGGATATTGGGGAATACCATATTGATTATTGGAAATCCAATTAAGATCGTCGATTCGTGTGTGGTCTCGTTCTATTTATGCAGAGAAATCTAAATAATACGAAAACGTACAAATGCATTATGCATAAGACGCACGAAATGCGCCGCCCTTAAAATGAAAAAGGAAAATAATTCTATAGAATTCGAAGTTTCCTTTCGAAAATAACGCAGGCTTGTTTCCGTTGAAATTTTATTCCTCCCGTTGGAAATAGCGGGGCCAGTCGAACGTCCCAGAATTATTCATTGGGCGACGTGCATTTCTATGCTACGTACAGCATTAAAAGGAAAGGATGCTAATCGTTCCAAGCGTGATACTTCCACGAAGTTCAAATGAATGCCTATTTCTAATACGTTCGAAGAATATCGGCGAGTAAAAGACTGGCTTCACACATCGACAGCAAACGAGACACACTCGTGTGGGTCGTAAAAATATTAATAATTATAAATCTTCGAGGTCGGCGCGTAGAACGTGACAAATGCAATGACACGCGAGATTGAAAATTGAAATACGTATTAGCCTGGCCTGGTTCTGTGAATTATGAACAGGAAAATGAATTTACGACTTTCCAGATGATTAAGCTTTCGGCCGATTAATTTCGAGTGTGTGCAAAACTATCGTTGCCAAAAATGTACTATGAATAAAACATATTTCACTCAAATGTTCGATAGGAATAATTATATATCATTAATAATTATATATCCTCGATATTATTTTATAGTAACAGAAAGGAGAAAAACTTTCATAGTTCCACTTACAATAATTAATACTGTAAAATTATAGACAAAAGTGAACTCTTTCTGTGCGATCAGTATTATTTAATCTCTGGACTACATCACGAAATTTCTACTTTTCACCTTCCCGATCTTTCAATCATGACGAAAAAAATGCTCTCAATTCCACCGTGGAAAAACTTCGAAGCATTGTCAAGTAAATATTGAAAACATGACCAAGACACATAACACTTGCCAAGATATATACATATGTATATGAACCTCTATCCGAGCCTTTCGTTGCTCTAAAACCGGCTGATCGATCCTGAAACAGAGCCACCCCGGACTTTCCTATGGTGTCCTCCGTGAACCAAGCGATTTTCCAGTCCCATTCACGGTGTCCGTTCTCGTGCAACGAAACCACCGTGAAACGAACAAAAAATAAATATATAAATAAATAAATAAAGTAAAAAGAAGACCGAGCCACGTACGGCCGAGGCGTGACACATGCAGGTTGTCTCCTCGGCCTCGCAGCAACTTTCATGTTAATGGCGAGCGGCTTGTAAGTAAAAGGCCGTGGCCACGCTAAGGTATGGAAGAGCAACAGAGGCTGGTATACTAGCAAGATAGAGCATAATACGCTATAAAACGTTCGCGATGGCTCCGGAGCCAATCGGCCGTTTTGCTGCACCTCGATGCACTTTTGCTTTGCGCACTGGTGCACAGTGTTCAGGTTGTCGCGGGATCGATGGCGGTAAAGATTTCTTCGAGAATAGAGGGAAGTAAGGTTTCCATAACGGGGAGGGAGGAAATTTCTAATTACTGGAGGTAATGATTCGAATGGGGAAGGGTTCGATGTTTGTTTTATAATTTTAATAATTTTATTATGCGCAGATCGTTTCATGATTTATTTCTAATCTCTCTGTTTGTAAGGTTCTGTTTACTTGTATCATTTTTGCTATTGGTACGAAGTTAGACTAATTTATTGTTACGAAAAATCAATTGTACGTATCTCAAAGGAAGAGTGTAACAATAAGTGAGTGTTTTATTATGTTATGTTATGAAGGTACGAATGCGTTCAATGACCAATGAATATATTAATACGATAATTGGTAACGTGATTTATAATATTTATATTTTATTTAAAGAAATTGATCAAGTGCTTTACGATGCATTTGTGAGCTGCGAATTGATAATTGTAACATTGACAATTGTTTTAGTCTATTGTATTTGAATATATCAGTCACATTCACTAATGCATTCGTTTG
The DNA here is from genome assembly GCA_963667235.1 of Nomada lathburiana. Taxonomy (NCBI): domain Eukaryota; kingdom Metazoa; phylum Arthropoda; class Insecta; order Hymenoptera; family Apidae; genus Nomada; species Nomada lathburiana. The sequence goes on from OY763905.1 coordinate 6,408,213, forward strand.
CATTCGACGTACTCGTAAAACAAAATAATTAGGTTAGAAGTGAAAGGGAGAAAAATAGGGCATCAGGTGTTAGAATGAAATATAAAATTTAGCAGAAGTCACTGGCTCGAGGATACGATAGATGTGATAAAACGTTCGATAAAAACAGTTTTATTTAACGTATGATTTCTGTTGGTTTACTGTGCGGGTTTGGAATAAAACATAAATTATTGGACGATAATATTAATCGTGTAGGCGATCTTCATTTTTTCGTGCGGCGTTAAGTTTATAGCTGCAAGTAGTGCATACAGGACATATACAGACCAGTGTCTTCAGCAAGTGAATTATTGCTAATGAGGGTATGTATGTATACGATTAAAAAATGTGGGCAGTTATTTGTGAAGTGGTTCTCTATATGCTCTCGAAAAGAGGGCAATAATTCGTGAAGAGTAAATACAAGTACATACTTATATGCACCCCACGTGCTGTTCGACTAATTGTGAAAGGAGTACGTAAATACGCCCATATGTTACACTCTATTCAAGTTTTAAACTGCGAAGGTATTGTATGTGTGTGAAAAATCAGTGTGAAATAATAGTTGTTTTGGTATCCTTCCTACGCAGTTTTATTTTGTAGCATTATACTGTTAGAGTTTATATTTTTATAGAGAACAAATATAGTACTCAATAGAATTATTTAAAATAAATATAAGCTTACCAATTTTAACCAAATAAAAATACGTGTATTAATATAAGTTTCGTCCACCAAGATATAAATAAAATAAAAATATAGAGTGACATAATTGTTGCTCCCAATAACAGTACTCGTTGGAATCGTAACGAAATTCTTGCAAAAGATTAACCTTCTTTTTCTTTTATTAAATCGCGATCTATTATTAAGTTGATTCATAACAAAAAATAATATTTTGTTGAAACACTATTCTGCGATTCACTTGCATTCGCTTTTATAGTATTATATTCAATGATATGTTTCGATTACAATGCTCAACCCGCGAATGCACCGTATCTTCGTCTCCGATGTCCACTTTTCACAATTCAGAAATTACCCCTATAACGTCACCGAGATTGCAGTACATGCATTTCATTCGGGAAATTATACCTCCACCTTACTTCCGTCAGTGAATATCCGTTAGCCAGAAGAGTAGTAACACGTTGTCCTACTACGTTGCTTCTATTTCATTGCACGCCAATGCACTTCTCGTGCAGTGAATGGCGACAATAATGTTTCGATTGAATTGACTGAATGAATACTTGAAGCTTGCAATACTCATGACATAAGATTTGTCTCGAGTTTTGCATGCACGTAGGTAATAATGTTTTACTTTGTTAACATCGAACTATATGTTGAAAGAAGAATAGATAAATTTGAGGAATTTTTGTAGGAGTCCTATATGAATATTTGTAGAAAATTTAAGTGCACCATTGAATTTCCTCAAACGTTGCTAATGATGTGTACTCTACCATTTAAGTTGTCAGTTTAAAGACAAGAATATTGTCAAACCAATAGCCAATCAGCCGATTCTCCAACTCGTTGCATCGATTAATCATTACTCGACCATTGATCCATACCATCTGGGGAACTCAGACAAAAGTGCAGCATTTCGATCGATTACTATTACTGGTACCGTTTCACTAATACCGTGACAGCGTATTCCACCGCCGAAAAGGGACGCGAAACCGCAGCCAGTTAATTAAAAACGTAAACTTTCGTCCGGCTGTTGGTAATCCAGTTCCTGTCAAAAGTAAAACACACAGCCATGTGAAGGCTGTCCAGACAAAGAGCTGTTTGCATATGAAATTTTTTCATTTTCCACTGCGGGTTTCCCCTCGTCTCTCAATTAAGAAGGGCCAACGAACAACTGTACTAGCTAAGTAGAAGCCTCCATATATACATACATACTGGGTGTTTAAAAAAAAGCAGGGATAACTTGGAAATCTCCACTACGCCTCTATCAGAGCAAAAAAGTATCTAACCTGTTCACCGAGTTGTTTTCCAATCGGGTACTTCTTTCGAGACACGAGTTAAAGATTAATAAAACAGAATCATTATACATCGACTTGTTCAAATTCAAATTAGATAATTAATTCTCGGCGAGAACAATGACGAGAATATGTACAGCTGCATTAGAAATATGAAGAATTTCTGAATAAATCAATCATTGGGTGAGAAATATTAGCAACACATTTATTAACAGATTATTATTTATTATAAATCACGGATATAAATCTGTACTATTCAAATTTTGTCCGAAACATTTACCCATATTACTGCAAAAGAACAGAAACGTTCAAAATCAAGTTCTTGCCCCGCCCTGTATATGTTTGCATTCGAATTTACCTTAAACAATCCAGTGGTCGTTCCTCTCTCTCTCTCGAGAGAGAGAAAGAACTAGTTAAGTGGTCATTGAGAAGTTGCTCAACTTCATCGTTCGACAGGTACTTTCAAAATGGATTCAAAAGTCCCTGCTCGGCGCGCTCGCGACCAAGGCGGCCAAAGTTTCTCCTCGAATGCAAAATGACGAGACGAACGGGCGACAGAAGCGATGGGAACGCTGAGTTTCGCGTGGGTGCCACGAGGCCAGACCGAATCCTTATATTAAAAAAGTTTCTGAACGGGCAACCCCCGCGAAACTCGCGTCGCGGCTCGTTTTCCACCCCCGCGAGCAAATTGCCGAGAAAAGTTTCCGCACGAACGGGAAAATGTTGGCGTACGCGAGGGTTACACTTTCGGGGTAGCCAGAGTCACTTTGACGTGTAGTTCAGTGGTACCGCGGGGTTTTACACAGTTCGTAGAAGTAAATATCTTTGAATATGTTCTTACAGTGAAACGGTAATCGTTTGTTGGACTTGTGTACGAGCTGTTCACGGGCCGCGGAGAAGAGCTTCGCTTCTCTTTAAATTTTACTACCAAAGAACATTATTGGTGCTTAACTTTTGATATTTATAATATACTTGAACTTTGCATGGCAGTCGATTAATAAATTATTTACCTCAGAGGCCGATTAATTCTGTATGCTAAATTAAATTAAAATGCATGGTGGAGCATACACATATATATTTTTTACGAAATTTTTAAGAGCAATTTGTCAATATTTGATTGCAATCGACACAATTTCGGTAAGGAGTAAATTGTTTTGCTTATTTTAGAAATCTGTCAGTTATCCTTTAAACAATGTAGTCTTGAACTTTCCAGTGAAGTGAGCACGATTTCTAAATATGTTTGCGCCAATTTTGATCGCCCAATTATCCTGATATTCCCTTCTTGAACTGTTGCATTTATACGTTCAGCAAAATTTCTAGCACCCCGTCCAAGTTTAGTTTATTAGAACAACCTGATTGTACACTGTGTCAAATACTGTGCTCCCAATAACTGTATTACAAACTTTGCTAATATACAGTGCACGTCTACCGCGGCAAACATCTCCTCCTTAAACAAACACGATTTACCATAATCAATGATGAAACGAATTCCAACCGCGAGACTACCGTTCCATAAATATTAACATCGAATCTTTCCCTCGGAAAACTTTTTCCTGAAATTAATTAAATCTTCGCACGGTCGAAGAGCTCCATAAAATACGTCTTCCGTTCACCCAAAAGAACCAATCTGCCAGCCGTTCACCGTTCACGATTTTTAAACAATTTATTAACAGAGGCACGATAAACATGACGTTCAATTAGAACCAGTCCCGCTTGAGCAAGTTCGCTCGTCGAACAACTATTCCCGATGGAAAAACAATTTCCACGTTTCCCACCTAAGGTCCGTTCCCTCTCTCGTTAAAGTCTGCCGATTCAGCTTCCCAGATTCCAGCACGAAATCGACCGACTAACTGGACCACCTACGCGCGTCCATTCATCCCTTCCTGGCAAACGCGAACTGTCGTCCGGCGTGAAATCCCGCAGGAATTAACCACAATTGAACAGAGAGGGATGAAGAACGGAGAGGGTGGCGGGATAGACGTTCGCGCCACTCGAGAACAATATAATTCTTCCGGTCCGTGAGGATCCACGAATGTTTGCGATCGGTCGCAGGCCAAACTCTCGACGATTCGACAAAAGGTATCACGTCGGTGAAAGGGTGTTTCGCACACAAACCGCGGCCCTAAGTGGCTGCAAACATTTCATCGAATTTGGCGATCCCTTCTGGCAACGAGCCTCGAAAACGGCACAAAGGATAATAAACGCAGCTCGGGACAATGAGGTCTAAAGGGGGGCCCCCTTCACCCCGCGACTTTTATTTCCCTCGCCCTCTGAACTCTTTTTTTTTTTAACCGCCGTTCTTTTCCCCCCCCCTTTACATGCGACCCGACGGAGACGAGTTGTTGCATCTGTTAATCGCGGCACGTGCTCGCGGACTCGTGCCGTGCGTGTCGGCAAACCGCGAGGACGACTGGCCACGTGGCCGGGCGCGGATCGTCGTTACGAGCCGAGGACACGATTTTACGGGGAATTATAGAGGCTATGTGGAATTTCGATAGGGCGGTAGAATGGAGAAGCGTTGGTAGATTTGTATGGTACTCGTTGAGGGTGCGAATCGAAGTAAAATTATGTGTAACGTTCTTTTGTCAATTTTTTTAATAGATATGCAGTGTGCATATCATCGCTGCATATTAACACCTTCGAATTAATATATGAAGTGTTCAGACGCCGATCAGCGTTAAGTCCATTAGCATTCAAACCGAGATAAACAAGGTTTTTACAAATTACTTGGAGAAAAATGACAATGCTAGTACCCTCATCTATTGTTTACGTATGATAATAATGACTAAATTGATTTATCAACTGAAAGTTTTAACAATAAAGAGGTTTTTGAACTACGAAACTCATGTTTAGGGAAAGTTGGACTTACACTGATTGGCTTGTGAGCCCTCCATACATATATTACTCGTTTTGTTTGCCACCTGTTAAGGTGGACAAGAAGCAAACATTTTCTATTTTGGAACACATCGATAGCTATTTGTAGAAATGTTCCGTATCTTCTTCACTTAATATCTTTACTTAGTATTTTCCTCGGTTAATAAATATTGCAACTGAATGCCTAATGTCTGACAGGTAGAGAAGGAATGGTTGGCCTCGGTGGTGCCCTCGTATTTGTGTCTCCAGATTTTGTGGAGGAAGTTATTATAGTTTGAAATGAGCTTGTAGGTGGCTGGAGTAAAAGTTATTTTGCGTATGCAGCGTGAAGTCATGTTTAAAATCATTGGTCGATTAAACTACACAGCACCTTTACCTTAACCGTGAGTATACTTGGAACTGAAGCAACTGCAATTGCATACCAACATATAATAAGTCAGCCAGCAATATTAACTCATTGCTTTCATAATTATAGCTTGTATATTATTAGATCATAAAGTACCACTTGTCAAGTCTCTTGCAAACATAATGCTGTTAACCTTTATTTAAAAGATATCGAATGATTAAATATATAGCATTGTGCAAAACGTTTAACCGACAACGCGGGCGATCATGTATCGCAACGCGTGTAACTGTAATAATTCCATAGAACATTCGTCATCGGAACATGTAACTCCTGCCATTTAATTATGAAATTCTGTTCGAGGCTTGGTCGTTCAACTACACCAGCACTCAGCCGCGAATGAAATTCACGTGCCGATGAATTGCTGTCACGCGGAAATAAACGCGATCACGTGCGCGCGTATCTCACTCTTTTGGAATTTCCATTCAGCGCCGCCGTGAAAACCAATACAGGACCGTGTGAAAGAAATGCTCGTGACCTTGACCGTACATCTCTATGCCAGCTGGAACCCCGGAAAATATCCATCCCTTGGCAATGATTCTGGCAATGGAATCGCGATTGTTACTTCCGTTCGCCCTTAATTCGCAACCGCGTGGGCGACACACGTTGGACACAATCCATTCTGCATTGCGGATAAACTCTACCGGGATGGAAATGTCACGCGAGATACTACCGTATTCACTCGCAGCGTAATTTAAAGGTGTACAATCGATACGTTGAATCGGTTGGGCAATGAGGTTCGCTTACATTTGTCATCTGTGCAACGCGGAAGAAGGACTTCGCGTTTAAATGGAATGCAAAATATTGCGATAACAGTGGCTCGTTTTAATATTCATCGGACGTCTCGCGAGAAACAGCCCTCGATTATTCTTTTCTCCGTTCTACTTCGCGCAATGCAAAAGTAATCTCCGTGCAACTTCGAAACCACTCGAATCGTTAAATTCGATACGAAAGATCGCCGTTCATTGTCGATTACGGCACGCCGGCAAGTTTCCCCGCGAAAATGAAAATGCGTCATCTAAACCACAAATACCTGACACGATGCACAACAATGCTATTCATCTGCATTTAACAACCACCTCACCTATTCTAACTATGCGCCTGTAACAGGAATAAATATCGCAGTAACAATATCGTCCTATGAACTCGGTTACCGAGTAAATGCGGGAAAAATAAATAATGTAACGCCGTTGCGAATTACAAACGATCCTAAAGGAAAAAAAGAGCAGGCATCCGAACGTTTCGTACATTCCCGTCTTACTCGACCCATTCTCAACCCCTTCGCCGCAAACAAATCACCTTAATTCCCGGCCATCTAGCGCGCAACACTCGGGGGGCAAAGAATAAACCGGCCGGCTCCCAGCGTCTCGCATTCCGGCGGGCATGGAAACGCGGAAAATACCGTTGCAACCGGAAACTCGTGCGAATAAAAAAAAAAATTCGAGGAGGCTCGATTCCGCGAAGCGGCATCGTGAAACGATCGAATCTCGAAAATTAGAAGCTTAGAAGAAATCGTTCGACGAGCGGCGTACACCAGCGCGGAATGCACTCGATAGCCTTGGCTCGTAAGACGGGTTTCAGCTGTGTGCAGGGGCTTGCATTTCGCTGGATGTACGCGGGTGCCAGGCTACGATGGAACGAAAATCCTGACCGAGACGCAGAGGAGGCCGAACGTGCGGGCACGTACCACGATTCGCTCCTCGATCCTCCTATTTCCATCTCGGTTATTCTCTGTTTATAACATTGTACTTGTCTGTTCGAACGACGCCTTCGACACAGTACATCTCGTTCCCTCTATCTCCCTCTGCCCCATCTGTTTCTCTCGCGGCGATACCATAACTGAGTCGCGTTTCGACTTTTCGTGTGTAACTTCGTTTCGCGACAGTAGGTCGAACTGTCGAAACGACGCGGACTATGAATAATACATGTCACGGGATTCGAACGTCGCGCAGTCTTCGACGAAAACTCGATTCTGTCGCCGTGGCAGAACAAATTGCCGCTACTCGCGGTCTCTTCTTTCTGTCACTTTGTTTTTTTGTTCCGGGTGGGTAATTCGTTCCCTTTCGACGGTGAGAACGACGAGACCGGATAATGGAATTCGGTCCGGAGAATTTTGTACGGACGGGGACGGTCTTTGCGTATGGGCCGTGAGGATTGTCGCGGGGAAGACGGTGTGATTTTGATTATCGATATCGTGGATGGGGAAAATGGACGGGCTGTTGCGGTTGTTGGGGGGAACAATATTGATTCGCGCGTACCCGAAGAATACTGGTGAAGATCGTTGCGGAACGTAGGCAGATATTGCGTGTGCAAGAGTCAAGTAAAAATAACGTTGAATGTATCGTATTTTTTTAAGGACACCGATCGAGAAAGTGAGAAGAAGAAACGATTGAGATTCTGGATATTTCAGATGGGAACGAAAATTTATTAAAAAATGAATGCTCGACGAGCCATGCACACGCGCGAACACAGTTTCACAAATCGAACATTACATAATACTTTTATGTTCTGCAAATATATTTCGATATTTTAAGCCCGCTTATCGAGTAGGCCTTTTGTGAGACGTAAATTGCTGAGAGCTACTCCTCAGCCATGAGTGTCATCCGCAAAATATTTTATGATTAAATTATGTACGATGAGTAAAGAGATGAAAACAAGCACGGTACAGAAATGTTTATTTCTGATATACATTCAAAATAATCTTTTCAACATCAGCTCATCGTTTTGTATGTTTTCAAACGTTTATCACAAAGCCTTTCAGATACCGCAAAAGTTATTATTATGATATCGATTTTTTACTGCACACCGACAAGTGAACAGAGAGAAATAAGAAAATAACAAATTAATATTCATAATCGCAACGAGAAAATATACTGTTTCGCAAAATTACTGCACTTCAGACAAAAGAAGAGAGAGAAAGAAACAATAGCGAGTGACGAAGGAAATAAAAGAAACCAACGAATTAGTGTAGCAAACGTTCACTGTTCAATTATCCTGACAACGAAATCACGCGGCAGTCAAAGCGATTACCAGCATACCGTTCCCTGTCAATGGAGATTCCATTTGCGGCAAATAGCGCGAGAATGTCGATTTTCCATCGGTGTCTAAGCAGTAGTGAGCCGGCTATTTAATTTAGTTAGAGATCGATAGGGTGTGGAGCAGCACGTGCTGACGGCAAACAAGGTTTTCTCGGCAACCCTCCTCCTCATTTACGCGACACTTCGTGTATCCACGAACCCTCTTCTACAGGGTGATCAACAACGCGCGGAACTATTATTAGAGAATCCAGCGAACCCTGTCGTTCTATCAGTATAATGCCGAAGATCACAATCTAAATTGGCGACCAGCGACAGCACGCGCTTCGTCGCAGCGAGCTTGTGCTTCTGTTCGAAAAGTTGGCTGGCGTCGACGGTGACCGGTCGAGAAATAATTTCGCCCGTAGGGGTGGCCGATAATTAAGGGCAGGTGTCTCGTACGCGACACCACAGATCGGTTCTACCGAGGGTTTGTTTTTACGATCTTGGCGAGACGTGACAGCGCGAAGTAAGTGCGCACGCTGGTGTTGGCAATTCTTTGAATTTGGGGTGGATTTTCAATGCTTTCCAATCGTGAAATTGCAGTTTGAGAAATGTAAATTTCTACTGTGTTTGTTTAGGGGAGACGGTGTAAAAGTAGTACTGAAAATGTGTCGAACGCTTAGGATTAAATGTTACATTTGTTATAGCGATTTCTTTCGTTAGTTATGAGTTATAACATATTCGTTATATAAAGAGATTATTATTTTTAATATAATTTCGGCTGACGTCCTTTTCAACTGCATCGTTGGAAATATTCTGTTTATTAAAATCCTTGACCAGAAGTGGATCAATATTTCAGATTTTTAATGAAATATTTGATCTTTGCTGTATGTACGTATACATGTCAAAACGATTCGATGTTTTGCTTTTCGCGTAATCGAGTCTCTTGCGGAATATTTTAAGCGAAATACCAAAACGTTGACGTGGACGCCATTTATTTAACATAGTATAATGCATTGCTATATGTATACTATGAAGCTGCATATTAATAATTTTCAATACACCGTACGTGGTAGACGTTTTATAAAAATAAAAAACCAGTGACCTGGAAGAATCGTCCCAAACGAAACAATATTTAGTACGTAATATGTTATGGAATGCAATAGATTTCGCGTTTATTACATTACCCGCATTGCACGTCTATTTAATACAGTTTTTCCTGTAGAACATCCAACACCAGAACTACCAAACTTATAAAAAAAAATAATCCTCAACCGTTTGTTTTTCCCATAAATTTGTTCACGCCGAATAAAAACAAAGCACAAACTTAGTTCGTACAGAAACAAAACACCCGTAATTATCTGGAATCATGAGAAGCTGCAAGGTACACGCAAACAATTTGTCCAACGAAACCTGCTGTCAAAGGAAAGTCTACGTTCTAAACGTTAACGCAAATTTTCTTAATTGCCGCGATGTTTGCTACACGTGCCAGGCACTATTGCGATATTTGTAATATTCAAAATGCAAAATTTTCTTCCGCTTATTTTTGTTTTTTATTAATTGTTTCGCGCGCTGAATTTACCCTTGCTCGCGCCGAGAAAAGAAAACGGGTGTGCTCGTGTAGCTGAGTTCGTTTTTTTCTTTCGAGTCGCCACGAAACGTTGATATAAAATGAAACCGGCCGGCACAGGTGACCAATCGGAAATCGATAAGTTATTTTATGAACGTTATCGAAGGAACGGTCGATATATTGGCGCCATTAAAATATAGTCAAAAGTAACGTGGATTCCGTAGCTCGTACACGAGGGTATGCATATCCTCAATGATCAATTTTCTCCATCGAGCAATTTAATTATAAAAACTGACTGGACCCCTCGGCAAGGGTGGCGTGCACCCTTTATTGAAATAGGAAATTGACGCTTCCACGTGGAAATAATGAAAATAGGATTGGTCCTGCCCCTTTCTAATTTTCCCTCGTGTTTTTAAGAACATTGGTAACTCCACATCCTTTTCGAATTTGCTACAGCAATTAAATAGCATTCGTTTCGCGTAACGACCACGTGACATTTTCCCTCTAGAAAAATAAAACCAGGCGGGTCTCTGTTGGACCACTTTAAAAAACATATTGAACCGACTTGCAACTGCTTGTCACAGGTTGCAAGAAGAAGTTATTTAATTTTGTGGTCCGTTGCATTAGAAAATATATTTCTAGAGAAAAGTATTATCACTCGAATCGATACTTCGTTGTATTAATTTATTATTCCAGCTCCGCAAAATTTTACGTATACCCCCGCCAATGGAAAATATTTTACTCCAAATAAGGGGTCACGAGGCAATAACCCGTGGTCGACAAAAGAATTTCAGAACAACAGCGATCGATGGCTCGCGTCGCCCCCGTAATAGATTGCACAATCAGTCTCGTCCTCAGCTTCGAGAATTACGTGAATCTTTTATGTAAAAGTTTCCTTTTGGAAACAGCTGCGACAACGTGTCACCAGAAGAGCAGAGTGAAAATTGATTGCGCAAGACGCCGATGAGACTCGAGATGCGCTTAACGGAGACAATGGCACCGCGGTCTTATTAAATTGAAGCACTCGAAAAAACCGCGCGACGAAATCATGGAAAATTCAGAATTTTAAATCGTCCAATGATCGCGAGCCTTTATCGCCCGGGTCCAAGAGGTTTTTTTCTCGATTCTGCGGTAAAATGCACGTCATCGGAACAGGTTTTCCAGCGAATCTGCAAGGCTCCTCGTAATGGGATCTACTCGCGCGTTTATCGAACGGTGGATTGAAACGTGACGCACATCATTGACAGTACCATCTCACGTGCACGCACGCGTGACAGCCACGGAACAACAATGCCAGTCGAAAACCTCGACAATCAATAATTTCGCAAAAGCTCGCGAGGGTCAATCGCTTCGATTCCAGACCGATCGAGCCACGAGCTCTCGACGTGCCTGAACATTCACGGAAACGTTTCGACGTTCTGTTGCGTTTTTGAGACACTGTTTCGTTCAATTACGTTCTGATGGCTCAATGCACGTGTACATGCATTGCCAGCCAAACGTTTGGGGCATTAGTTGCACGAAATATTGAACGGTTTATTTCATATTCGACTGGCAGTGATTACACTTTAATTAGATATATTTCACGCCGGACACGTTCTTAAATGTTCATCTGAAAATGATTAATCAGTGATGATATTTTTGTATAGCTTTATATGACTGGTGGTCTGAAGCTTTTAAGCAGCAGTGTGCATACGCACGTACATGGTGTTCGGTGTTGAATTTGGCTGGGTATGATGCATGAAAGTTTGTGACTTCAGAATGTATTTTTATTCGATTATCGATGTATCTATTTTTGTTTCATGAATTGTTAGTATTTGGTAATATACCGTTGGTCTTCGAGGACGTTTTGCATATCGTGGGTGGATATTGAGTGGGTAGGACGTCTGTTATTTAATAACGAGAAGCAGTTTTTTGGAGGACTCGCATTGACATTTTGTGTTCCGAATTTTATGGAATGTTTTAAACATTTCATTGATGTTATCTCGGCAGAAAAATTGGCGCAGAAGGAGAAAAATTGGAATATCAGTAATTTTCTGAATATTATGTTCATAGAAAAATATGTAACATTAACTTATTAGAAATAAACAAAAACAACGGAAACAAAGGCAGAACATTTCAACTAGTTAAATACAGACCTTAATCAATACAACCAGGATTCTTTTGCAAATATGTAGCACGGAGGAAAATGATTTAGGGACGTTTTACCTTTGCACTCTTTCCATTACGCGCCAGTTCTCGAACGAAAAGTTTTTGCTCGTTTTCCTATAACAACGTCCCTTTCGGGATTCTGAAAGCCTACACTTGACATCGTTATTACTTTCAGCTTTAATAATCCTCCGCTCTTCAACGTCGTTATTATATACGTTGCTCAAATTTCATAGGGAACGTAAATTGCTACGTTGCGCGTCTTAATGATTATTAATTATTTGTTTAGTACTTACAGAAGACCTGCAAGCAAATTGTTTTATAGTGACTACGTGCAGAATACGAGCCCGATTTGAATAATTCCTAACTATGTAAATTATGCTTCTAAATGTATTTGGGAATAATGTGACTCATAAAATATATATATATCGATAAATATATCGATGCGTTGAAATATTAGACGACTAGATCATCCAAATACCACATCACCGATAAAATTAATAGGCGAGGTCGACCCAAACCCACTGTAACATGTATTTCTGACATTTTGGGAACTGGGATTATCGATAATTTCGTCCCTTCGTCCCGTTTGATCTACCGTATAATAATAATTGCACCTTTCGCTATTAATACAGCAATTAATATTTATAATAACATAATGTTGTATCTGTTCATTAATTATTAATCCAAGAAGCGTATAAACTATTAATAATGAAAATAATATAAAGCAATAGGTTAGAACGATGATAAGGAAGGCTATTCAATACTGGATTAATTCCTTCCCAGGAAGTTGCCTTTAAATGTATGATAATTTATGAGGGAGCGGATGTGAAACATCTTCTAAGCATCTACGTTACGATCTTTAATCTTGCATAACTACGAGACAGAATTAATGCTTTGCAATGCATCAAAATCGATTGTTTCGTCAAACAATTCCCATGAGTACAATAAACTGCATTAATAGTTACTTTAATCCACCATGGAAATGAATGACAATATAGCGATCATTAAAACTCGAACAAAAAACGAATATAAATTATATCCAGCCCAACATTTTAAAAGCCATTTACCTCGAACGACATGATCATCCTAAGCATTAGTTCAATACAAAAATCTATACGCAGTTTCATAATTTTATTAAAATAGACGCTCAAATGTTTGTTGAAAATAATTTTCCATGAAACCGGCTGAACGTTCAACGCGATTGAATGCATTTGCAACGAACTAAATTAAATAATAAATAAACAATTGAAAAACCACGATGACAGAGGAATTTCAGTTCCGAGCTTTCTCCCAATTATTTATAACAACGTGATTAATCGAGAGGGGCTAAAGTACGAGCGAAACGCCGGACAGAGTGGAGCACAAGAATCTCAACGTCAACGAAATGGTTGGCCCGTCAACGTCGGGCATTGTGGCCAGATAAAGAGCACGGTTAAAAGTTAAATTAAAGGCTGCTCACCGCTCATCCTTGGTGACAGTAATGTCAGGCGGGGGCGCAGAAGGCGAGGCACCGTCTGGAGCATCCAGTTTGCCGGCTTTTTTCCTCTCTGTTCCCTTGTCGTTAAATTTGCCCAACGAAACGCTGGAGTATCGCGTCTCCGCCACGGTCAACCAACGAAACTCTTCACACCAACGGCATACCGTCGTTCATTAACGCGATTCGGCTTAAATCCTGTCCGTCTCGCGTCACCCCAAGTCGGACGAGCCGTAAGGTCGATCGAAATCACGCAACGACCACGAAGAACTAGTCGAACGGAGCAACGATTTAGCTCTGACCAAGAGTCGAGCCTCGATCCGCGTCAGACTTGCGACCACTGGCACGCAGCGTAACGCCAACAGGCGATATCTTTCTGCTCTTGTTTGTACTTCTCAACGTTCTCGATTCGCAACGATACTTTCGACCATTGCACTACTTTCACCGTGTCGAAGTTAACTCGAAACTCCCCGATCCTATCCAGGCGATCTCGTCCACGATTCCAATCGCACGATCGAGACCCCGAAGGAACGGCCACGATCTTCTGCAACGAATTTTCGGCCGGCTCCGAGACGTTTCCCTTTCGACTTCGTGTCGTTCCTAGATGCGACGCGGGCTCGTCGACCAGCCACGGGCCGTCGGTTCGATTATTAGATTTATCGCGGAATACTCTGCTCCCTCCGAGCGGTGCTCGCTCCTTGGGCGAAAGCGTTTGGCAATTATCGTTGGCAACGCGGACAGGCTGGTTACAGTTCGCCGGTGTTCTCGCAGGTAGTCGAGGGGCCTAAGAACGTTCTTGTACCGTGGATCGAAAAGCAATCATCGACGTTGCTCCCCGTTTCCAAGTGGGCAGAACGGTCAGGCGATCGAGCGCAAGAAGACTCTTGGGTGCTCTCGGATGCTCTTGGGTGCACTTGGGTGCTCCGGACTCGACGACGTTTCTTCGTGCAACGCGGGTCACTGGTCCCCCGGGATTTCGGTATGCGTGGCTCGCCACGAAACAAGTTCCACGGCCAACTCGTTTCTCGCGGTGATCTACGCGCCACCTTTTTGTTTTCGGCAAGCGAAATGCTCGTTAAGATCGACCGGCGTGATAATCCGCCTCCGGTACCGGGGCAGGATTATCAACGGGTTAACAAACGATGCGTCTCAATGGCTTGTTTATTTCGTACATCTGGGGCGATTAATGTTGCCCGGTCGAACGATCCCATCCAAAGAGTTCAGGTGCGCCCCGGTGAAGTTGGTGCGCGGCGTGTGACCCCCCACCGGAGTTACGAGATAATTAGAGGGTGTAATAACAAGTGTCCGTCGCGGCCGGATTGATCTACGCGGACACGACGTCTCCCTTTTTCCTTCCACGTTGATGGCGTTTGAAGGTGACAGGCAGGAGTGCAGGTACGCCGCGGGCGAATCGTATAACCAGGTGGCCAAGGCGGATCAAACTCGCGTGCGAATTCGGCGAGGAGCGTTCACGATTCGAGGGTGCACGTTTCGTAGCGCGACGATCCTCGACCCGCGGGAGGCCAAACGCGTCGGAGGTGCGGAGAAATCACTGCATCCAACGTGCACGACGAGGTCCAAGGGTACGCTCCCGCCCCTGTTGTTTTATTCGCGCTCCTCGAGTGTAGTGAAAGGGGTGTACGCCGAGGGTGGAAGAGAGAGGACGTCGCGCACGTGCAGTGCCGGAAAGGCCACGCTCTTTTCTTTCTTGCCCGAAAAATCGATCGTTAAGACACGCTGCATCGGACGACGGACACGCGTGCACCACTGGTTTCTCCGCCCGTTGCACACCCGTACACTGTACGTTGGATCCTCGTCGTTGCTCGGGAAATTCGCGGCCGGAAAATTGTCAAATTGTGCGCCGGTTGGCGGTACCGTTTCGTTTCTCTTCTTTTTGCTTTTTTTTTTTTTTTCGTCCCCCCTTTCTGGAACTCGAGCTACATGTTCGTAGGACGATTTACACTTCCTCGTGGAGGAAACGCGAGTGGGAATCGAGTGGATCGGAATGCGATTCGCGGGTGCAGTCGGTAATCGAAACACTCACCAGCCAGCACGATATACTCGAGAAGACTGGAGCCTCTCTGGGTAGGTGAGGCCCCCCTTCTTTCTCTCTTGTACGCTTTCAGTGTTGTACCGAGAGCCTCGTGGCCACCGGTGTAACCTGCGTTCGCGTGCCACGAGGCACTGGAGAACTGGATAAGGGGTACGCTACCTTGCTGCGACAACATGTCCTATCTGCATTTCGGAATTAAATTTCAGGTAGGTGATAGACAGGACATCGTAAACTAGTCAAACCGTTTGAAAAGCAGTTAGGATAAATCGATTGAAAAATGACAAAATTTTCACCAAGGTGGGCAGTATCCACCCCGGTGAAACTCGACAGGGGTTGATTTTGAATTACGGTTGGGTATGTGGAAGGAAGTTTAGGGGCGGGGAAGATGTTTGAGAATTGAAATTACCGAGAGAGACACTTATGCAAAATATGAGTAGCCACAGTGTCTGAAGGCTCAATTAACAGGTATATACGATTGAAATGAATAATTTCGTGAACGGTGATCACTTTGTTTCTAGGGTTTTCTTAAAATTGTATTATTCACATGGTTTTAATCGTCTTGGAAGAATTTGCGGGAATTTATTAAAATAATTTCGCGGTGTTCTCAGATCGTTTAAATCATTGGGGATGTTTTTCAGGGGTATGTAAACGAAATGGAGCAGAAAATATTTAGGAAACATCCTGAAAATTACGCGAAATAAATTCTGAAAAATAACCCATTCCATAAAATCGAAAAACTGTGCAACCTCCATACAATGTCTCTCAATTACAAAGTAAACAAAATAATAGACGATCCAATAAATCCACGCATTAATACGGCCCTGTAATCGAAGCCTGCCTCTCTCTCTTCCATTCTCTTTCTCTGTTTAACACGTACCACGTTACTCTTTGTGTCGCCGCTCGTCGCTCCAGAGAAACCGTCTCTGTCATTAACTCCTACTACCCATCCTTTTCGCGCTCGTTCCTCACCAATATCACCGTCCCACTCTATTGCACCGAGACGCCGTATGACTCGGCTCTGTTCGTAAATTCTCGGTACGATTACACGATGGTAGATCGACGTGGTGGGGGGTAACGTGTGCGTCGAGTGAGACAGCTGGCATGCCGTGTAAGTGAGAAAGGGGCAGTAAACTCATGAAAGAAACGAAGCGAGTGAGCGTGTACGAGAAAGAATGCAAAGTAAGTAAGCGTGCATATACATACGTCGGGCGGTGTGGGTACGATTGAAACAAGTAGTATTAGACGGAGCGAGCGAAGGAACATTAGAAGAGGCACGGGTATCAAAATGGGGAACAAGGAAAGAGCATGCTATCGCCTATTCAATAAACAGAGAACAGATATACATATAGGAGACACAAAGGTACTGAGTAATGAGGATAAAAAAGGGAAGACGGCATAATGGTAAAAGTATGGCAGCGGGGAAGGGGACCTAGGTATGTATGTGTATACGTACGTGCAATACAGAGACGAATAAATAGGACGAAACGGAAATGGAGTAAAAGGGACGGTGACAAAGTGAGACCTATGAAGTATACACGGGGGAAAAAGCAGAATGGAGACAGAAGTCTATTAAAAGAGTAATAGGAAAGACGAACAGGGGGAATGGAAAATGCAGACGGGATTGAGAGAGACGGAATACGTAGTTGAGAAGCGCAACCATGCCCGTGGTTTGTCTGTCTCACGTCTATGAACGAATAGAAACCGAACAGTGAGGTGCAAGCTTGCAACCGTGCACAGACTTCGCACCTATCTTCCCCGTAAAAGTGCCTTGTCGAGAAACGGGATACGAAATCTGGCACGAAATGTTAAAGGTGGAATGACTAAGAAAGAGAATGTTTCCATTTGGCTGCTGTCGACGGGAAAAGAGAGTTGGAAAAGTTGGATGTGAGAACGAAACGAATAAAATTCCAATAGTCTGTTATCGGGTTAGAATTCGATGAAAGGGGAAACGAAAAAGAGATCAGTCTTTTAATCGAAGAAGCTTCCTCCGAGTCGAGAATATTTCCAATTTTATTAGTCATCGATATTGAATTATATCACTGCTCGAAGAAATATTGGAAACCACGTTTGAAGGATTTCGAAAGCTTTTGGAAAAATCAGGGGAAAAATACGAAATAATTGTAACGCCCTTCCTAGATATACAATTTCTCCGTCTAAATGTAACCATGTGACCACACTTCTAGAGCATTAAAGTATTAATAATATAAGAAGCAATAATTAAAAGTTGTAATTGCACTTCAATAAATCCTTTTTGCAACGATATAGATAAGGTTTGAAGTTGCCTGTCACCTATTATCGGTTGAAAAACTCGAATATAATATTTTGTTACCTGGACGGTGATATTATGGCATGGGATAATTAAGATAATGTGTTCACAAACAATTACAGGCCTCGCTTCTCCTTTAATAAACGAATAAAACTGATGCAGTGAAAATTTGCTTTTTCCTTTCGCAGTAAATTTCATTAAAAGTAGATTGTCTACTACATTCACTGTAACAATGTTCCGTCGCACGTACACCTCCAAGGAACGAGGTTACACGATTAATGAGAATTTCCGTGGTTCGAGGGACACAAAGAGAGAAAACTGCGACCGTAACCCTGGTACAGAACGATTTATGAGCGGTCTCCAAGTGTATGTGCATGCATGATGTACACTGTGACCGCGAAGTTGTCGAATAGAAATGTTTGATTGACATTCAATTGAAGAAAAATGTCTTTTCACGAGTATACAGTGTTTTTCCACATTAGACTGCATTAATTCAGTAATTTTTTTCGCATACAGCAAACAGTAATTACTGTTTCATGTTTCGTTTTATTAATTACGAAACAGAGCAAATTAACGATAAATACTAACGACCAAATATTTCTGCAAGGTGTTTCTGTAGTACAATAAGATATGCTTGCTACAAATCTATTATTCAATTTGCGCAGTGTGGTATTAATTATTGCGCTAATGATGTGTACGTATTACGCGTTCCGTGTAATTTCGGGATTATTATTTACATCTACCAGCAGTTTAAAATTGCATTCGCGAAGCAAGGGAACGATACTGTAAATGACAGTATGTAGGTACTCTGTAACTGAATTCAACACAATAGATTAATTCGATAATTAATTACCATATGCAAATATGTAATTGAAAGGTCGACAGCCAGCTAATGACCAAAGGAAATAATAATTCCACGAAATTGCAAATTATTACCGAAACAATCATTGCAATCGCAATATCATACCAATACATAATTTAACATAACAGATTTCCGAAATAACTCGCAAAATTATTAGAAAAGAAACGAAAGAAGACAATTCACAACTGTATAATGTTTTCGCCCACCCGGTGCACCTGCAAAGTTCCGTAAATATACGGGCGACGATCGATTTCCATCTCGGCAGATTCTTCGCGTGAAACGAATTCAATATGTTCTTGAAAAACAGGACAAAAAGGAAAATGAAAGAAGGGAGCATCGTTGGAGAGATGCCACGTAAAGTGTACGCCCATATTACAATGGTGATTCGATCTAATTGCAGTTAAACGGGACGATCGATCGATCGGCCGGTGCTACGGAGGGACCGATTGATCGCTGGATCTACGGTGGGATTTCAGAAGTGATTTATTACGGAAACGCGGCGTACTCCACGAATGAAATTACAAATGCTGAATTATGATTACAATAACAACGATTTATGGGTATCGTCGGACCTTCCCAAAACACAGGCACAAGAATTTATCGCGTTGAGAGAGTTACGAGAGGTGCATTTGCAATGTAAATCTTATGTGAAATTAAAGCAAACCGAACCGAGTCGGAAGCCGTTCAAATACATCAATTTAAGCTGTTTGTGCGACGTGGAAAACGCGTGCCCTTTTTTTTGCACATACAATTATGAGCGATAAAATCGAAATATCGATGTATAAATAATGGGGAAAGTTCGCGGTACACCTTAGAAGATAAATAGGATAATGATGGATGAACAGAATATGTCGAGACTTACCTTGAACGAGGTAGAAACATGGAACCATCGATGAACACGGAACCAGAGAGCAGTATGTACCAGCTTGTGGCCAATTCACCGGTGCTGAAATATTTTTAATGTTCAATTAATGATTTATATTTTTACATAACGAGATAAGAGTAAAAAATGTTTAATCACAAACAGAATTAGTAATTGGTACCTTTGTACAGCAAATATTGGAGTAAAGGAATCTATAATCAACTGTTGATGCAAATACATACGCACTGTGATACACCCACGTTTTTCAATTTGTTATTTCATTTTTCAAAAAGCATATTACTAAAAGTAAATATAACCATCAATTCCTGTTCTAATGCTAGAAAAATGCAAGAAGATCAATTGAATTTATCTACGTATGGGTCTTCTCAACTATGAAAAACTGCAGGTTCGGAATGCTAATTGTCAGTAATATTCCAAGTTTATATTGATACTGATTGAGATTAATTTAATCGATTCTTAGTTATCGTAACTGATTGGCCGTTAAATTTCCATTTTCACAAGTGACTGCACACGCCGGAAGTTTCAAGCTCCGTTAGTCAGAAAGTAGTAAGAAATTAATTTATAAATATAAAAATTGATCATGATATTTTTAATCATTAGATAGACATATGTACATACAGTCTGTCCGGTTTAAGTACGAATAGTTAAATATCTTGCTAAATATAAACGATACGAAAAAATGACTCACGAAACAGTTATAGCATATCAGGGGACATATCATTCTAGCATCTACATGATCCTCAAATGATCCTGATATGTCCTGTGAACTTCAAGCTCAAATTTATAAATGGGATTATATATTTTTTACTACATATTCTTATAGCTGGCAACGAAACGTTTTCAAAACACTATATTCACCTATCATTTACATAAACCTGTCCCGACATATGAAACAATAAAGTTGCCGTGCTGCTAGTATTAACCTGACCGTCGAAAATCGGACATGTGGCGCCATCTCGCGTTTGCGGCCTTTTTCGCAGTTTGCCGCGTCTTCAAAACCGAATTCCTGCGTTACAACGTTAATTTAAACAATTGAGTTTTTCTCGACTTCTAGTGCGTAATTTTCAACCGGACTCGTCTTAACCTAAAGCTACGTACCATAACTATATCCCTCAACAGTTGCAACAATATGCCATATGCGGTTAAATAGTTATTAAAAATTGAAAAATCGGCGAAAATGCACTCTGGGTCACTGCTATTATCTCGACTTCTGGAGACGCTAGATTAATGATCGGGAGCTTAAAATTAAGGTAAAGAAAGCCGCTACACGACAATAAACAATTTACAAATGCTGGATGCGCCGTTTAGTTTTTAAAAACTAATTAACAATTCGTTTGAGAATTGTACCGAAACTATACACGAGGGCCGATCTAATGGTGAATCAGATTATTCCTTGCACCAAGAGCTACAATGTGAGAGGTCGTTGAATAAAATCGGCCCAACAGAAGACGAGATAATTGAATTTGTTTAAAGAACTTATAAACAAATGCGATTACTGCCACTTCCCGGCATGATACAGCAATGACCAGAGGACATAAATTAAAGCTAGAAGCATTGGCTACCATCTCCAATAGGTGTGATCATAATTCCATTTGCAGTTCATTTGTTATAAACAATTAAACAATTGAAATTGTTATTACGACCAACTGCATATAGTTACAGAATCGGGGTATTTTTTATCATGTAGCTTATTCGTTTCCCTTTCATTTGACACACTATTTATTAAACAAAGACGCACCAGGAGCCTTGAAAACAATTTTTGAAAATTTGGTCGATAACGAAATGTCGATAATCGGACATGTGGCGCCATCTAGCGTTTGCGGCCTTTTTCGCTGTTTTCCGCACAGCCAAAACCGAATTCCTGGATTACATCGTTCATTTAAACAATTGCGTTTTTCTCGTCTTCTACTCCGTATTTCTTAACCGGACTTGTCTTAAATTAAAGCTACGGACAATAGCTATGTACTCCAGCAGTTGCAACAATATGGCATTTGCGGTTTAATAGTTATTAACAATTGAAAATTCGGCAAAAATGCTCTCCGGGTCACTGTAATTATCTCGGCTTCTGCTGGGCCGATCTTAATCAACAATATCTGAAATGAAAGGAAATATAATAAGCCACACGATAAAAATTACCCTGCTGCTGTAACTATATGCAGTTGACCGTAATATCAATTTTGATTGTTTAATTGTTTATAACAAATGAATAGCTCACCGGCTACTGCTCTCACCTATTGGAGATTGTAGCTGAAGCTCCTACCTTTACTTTATGTCCTCTGATAATTGACGTAGCACGCCTGCACACCGAGATAATTGAATTTGTTTAACGAAATTATAAACAAATGCCATTATTTCGGCTTGCAGGGGAGCTGCGTCAATGATCAGTGGACATCAAGTAACGCTATGAGCATCAGCTACCATCTCCAATAGGTGGGAACATTGTTGCATGTGCAGTTCATTTGTTATAAGCAATTAAACAATTACAATTGTTATTTCAGTTAAACGGATATAGGTACAGCAACGGGGTATTTTTTATCATGCAGCTTGTTCGTTTCCCTCTCTTTTGAGACGTCGTTGAATAAAATCGGCCCAACAGAAGACGAGATAATTGAATTTGTTTAAAGAAATTATAAACAAATGCGATTACTGCCACTTCCCGGCGAGATACAGCAATGACCAAATGACATAAAGTAAAGCTATGAGCATCAGCTACCATCTCCAGTAGGTGGGAACATTGTTGCATGTGCAGTTCATTTGTTATAAGCAATTAAACAATTAAAATTGTTATTACGGCCAACTGCATATAGTTACAGAATCGGGGTAATTTTTATCGTGTAGCTTATTCGTTTCCCTTTCAGTTGACACACTATTTATTAAAAAAAGGCGCGCCAGGACCCTCGAAAACAATTTTTGAAAATTTGGTCGATAACGAAATGTCGATAATCGGACATGTGGCGCCATCTCGCGTTTGCGGCCTTTTTCGCTGTTTTCGCGCAGCCAAAACCGAATTCCTGGATTACATCGTTCATTTAAACAATTGCGTTTTTCTCGTCTTCTACTGCGTATTTCTTAACCGGACTTGTCTTAAATTAAAGCTACGGACCAGAGCTATGTACTCCAGCAGTTGGAACAATATGGCATTTGTGGTTTAAAAGTTATTAACAGTTGAAAATTCGGCAAAAATGCACTCCGGGTCACTACAATTATCTCGGCTTCTGCTGGGCGGATCTTAATCAACAATATCTGAAATGAAAGGAAATACAATCAGCTACACGATAAAAATTACCCCGCTGCTGTAACTATATGCAGTTGACCGTAATATCAATTTTAATTGTTTAATTGTTTATAACAAATGAATAGCTCACCGGCTACTTCTCTCACCTATTGGAGATTGTAGCTGATGCTCCTACCTTTAATTTATGTCCTCTGATAATTGACGTAGCACGCCTGCACACCGAGATAATTGAATTTGTTTAACGAAATTATAAACAAATGCCATTTTTTCGGCTTGCAGGCGAGCTGCGTCAATGATCAATGGACATAAAGTAAAGCTATGAGCATCAGCTACCATCTCCAATAGGTGGGAACATTGTTGCATGTGCAGTTCATTTGTTATAAGCAATTAAACAATTAAAATTGTTATTTCAGTTAAACGGATATAGATACAGTAACGGAGTATTTTTTATCGTGTAGCTCGATCGTTTCCCTTTCTTTTGAGACGTCGTTGAATAAAATCGGCCCAACAGAAGACGAGATAATTGAATTTGTTTAATGAAAATATAAACAAATGCGATTACTGCCACTTCCCGGCGAGATACAGCAATGACCAAAGGACATAAAGTAAAGCTTTGAGCATCAGCTACCATCTCCAATAGGTGGGAACATTGTTGCATGTGCAGTTCATTTGTTATAAGCAATTAAACAATTAAAATTGTTATTTCAGTTAAACGGATATAGGTACAGCAACGGGGTGTTTGTTATCATGTAGCTTGATCGTTTCCCTTTCTTTTGAGACGTCGTTGAATAAAATCGGTCCAACAGAAGACGAGATAATTGAATTTGTTTAAAGAATTTATAAACAAATGCGATTACTGCCACTTCCCGGCGAGATACAGCAATGACCAAAGGAAATAAAGTAAAGCTATGAGCATCAGCTACCATCTCCAGTAGGTGGGAACATTGTTGCATGTGCAGTTCATTTGTTATAAGCAATTAAACCATTAAAATTGTTATTTCAGTTAAACGGATATAGGTACAGCAACGGGGTATTTTTTATCATGCAGCTTGATCGTTTCCCTTTCATTTCATATCCCATTTATTGAGAAACAACCACCCAGAGTCAAGATAATTACAGTGACCCGGAGAGCATTTTTGCCGAATTTTCAATTGTTAATAACTATTAAACCGCAAATGTCATATTGTTGCAACTGCTGGAGTACATAGCTATTGTCCGTAGCTTTAATTTAAGACAAGTCCGGTTAAGAAATACGCAGTAGAAGACGAGAAAAACGCAATTGTTTAAATTAACGATGTAATCCAGGAATTCGGTTTTGGCTGTGCGGAAAACTGCGAAAAAGGCCGCAAACGCGAGATGGCGCCACATGTCCGATTATCGACATTTCGTTACCGACCAAATTTTCAAAAATTCATTTCAGGGCTCCTGGTAGTTGTTTTTCAATAAATAGGGTGTCAAATGAAAGGAAATACAATCAGCTACACGATAAAAATTACCCCGCTGCTGTAACTATATGCAGTTGACCGTAATATCAATTTTAATTGTTTAATTGTTTATAACAAATGAATAGCTCACCGGCTACTGCTCTCACCTATTGGAACTTGTAGCTGATGCTCCTACCTTTAATTTATGTCCTCTGATAATTGACGTAGCACGCCTGCACACCGAGATAATTGAATTTGTTTAAAGAATTTATAAACAAATGCCATTATTTCGGCTTGCAGGCGAGCTGCGTCAATGATCAGTGGACATAAAGTAAAGCTAGGAGCATCAGCTACCATCTCCAATAGGTGGGAACATTGTTGCATATGCAGTTCATTTGTTATAAGCAATTAAACAATTAAAAATGTTATTTCAGTTAAACGGATATAGGTACAGCAACGGGGTGTTTGTTATCATGTAGCTTGATCGTTTCCCTTTCTTTTGAGACGTCGTTGAATAAAATCGGTCCAACAGAAGACGAGATAATTGAATTTGTTTAAAGAATTTATAAACAAATGCGATTACTGCCACTTCCCGGCGAGATACAGCAATGACCAAAGGAAATAAAGTAAAGCTATGAGCATCAGCTACCATCTCCAGTAGGTGGGAACATTGTTGCATGTGCAGTTCATTTGTTATAAGCAATTAAACCATTAAAATTGTTATTTCAGTTAAACGGATATAGGTACAGCAACGGGGTATTTTTTATCATGCAGCTTGATCGTTTCCCTTTCATTTCATATCCCATTTATTGAGAAACAACCACCCAGAGTCAAGATAATTACAGTGACCCGGAGAGCATTTTTGCCGAATTTTCAATTGTTAATAACTATTAAACCGCAAATGCCATATTGTTGCAACTGCTGGAGTACATAGCTATTGTCCGTAGCTTTAATTTAAGACAAGTCCGGTTAAGAAATACGCAGTAGAAGACGAGAAAAACGCAATTGTTTAAATTAACGATGTAATCCAGGAATTCGGTTTTGGCTGTGCGGAAAACTGCGAAAAAGGCCGCAAACGCGAGATGGCGCCACATGTCCGATTATCGACATTTCGTTACCGACCAAATTTTCAAAAATTCATTTCAGGGCTCCTGGTAGTTGTTTTTCAATAAATAGGGTGTCAAATGAAAGGAAATACAATCAGCTACACGATAAAAATTACCCCGCTGCTGTAACTATATGCAGTTGACCGTAATATCAATTTTAATTGTTTAATTGTTTATAACAAATGAATAGCTCACCGGCTACTGCTCTCACCTATTGGAACTTGTAGCTGATGCTCCTACCTTTAATTTATGTCCTCTGATAATTGACGTAGCACGCCTGCACACCGAGATAATTGAATTTGTTTAAAGAATTTATAAACAAATGCCATTATTTCGGCTTGCAGGCGAGCTGCGTCAATGATCAGTGGACATAAAGTAAAGCTAGGAGCATCAGCTACCATCTCCAATAGGTGGGAACATTGTTGCATATGCAGTTCATTTGTTATAAGCAATTAAACAATTAAAAATGTTATTTCAGTTAAACGGATATAGGTACAGCAACGGGGTGTTTGTTATCATGTAGCTTGATCGTTTCCCTTTCTTTTGAGACGTCGTTGAATAAAATCGGTCCAACAGAAGACGAGATAATTGAATTTGTTTAAAGAAAATATAAACAAATGCGATTACTGCCACTTCCCGGCGAGATACAGCAATGACCAAAGGACATAAAGTAAAGCTATGAGCATCAGCTACCATCTCCAGTAGGTGGGAACATTGTTGCATGTGCAGTTCATTTGTTATAAGCAATTAAACCATTAAAATTGTTATTTCAGTTAAACGGATATAGGTACAGCAACGGGGTATTTTTTATCATGCAGCTTGATCGTTTCCCTTTCATTTCATATCCCATTTATTGAGAAACAACCACCCAGAGTCAAGATAATTACAGTGACCCGGAGAGCATTTTTGCCGAATTTTCAATTGTTAATAACTATTAAACCGCAAATGCCATATTGTTGCAACTGCTGGAGTACATAGCTATTGTCCGTAGCTTTAATTTAAGACAAGTCCGGTTAAGAAATACGCAGTAGAAGACGAGAAAAACGCAATTGTTTAAATTAACGATGTAATCCAGGAATTCGGTTTTGGCTGTGCGGAAAACTGCGAAAAAGGCCGCAAACGCGAGATGGCGCCACATGTCCGATTATCGACATTTCGTTACCGACCAAATTTTCAAAAATTCATTTCAGGGCTCCTGGTAGTTGTTTTTCAATAAATAGGGTGTCAAATGAAAGGAAATACAATCAGCTACACGATAAAAATTACCCCGCTGCTGTAACTATATGCAGTTGACCGTAATATCAATTTTAATTGTTTAATTGTTTATAACAAATGAATAGCTCACCGGCTACTGCTCTCACCTATTGGAACTTGTAGCTGATGCTCCTACCTTTAATTTATGTCCTCTGATAATTGACGTAGCACGCCTGCACACCGAGATAATTGAATTTGTTTAAAGAATTTATAAACAAATGCCATTATTTCGGCTTGCAGGCGAGCTGCGTCAATGATCAGTGGACATAAAGTAAAGCTAGGAGCATCAGCTACCATCTCCAATAGGTGGGAACATTGTTGCATATGCAGTTCATTTGTTATAAGCAATTAAACAATTAAAAATGTTATTTCAGTTAAACGGATATAGGTACAGCAACGGAGTATTTTTCATCATGCAGCTTGATCGTTTCCCTTTCATTTCATATCCCATTTATTGAGAAACAACCACCCAGAGTCAAGATAATTACAGTGACCCGGAGTGCATTTTTGCCGAATTTTCAATTGTTAATAACTATTAAACCGCAAATGCCATATTGTTGCAACTGCTGGAGTACATATCTATTGTCCGTAGCTTTAATTTAAGACAAGTCCGGTTAAGAAATACGCAGTAGAAGACGAGAAAAACGCAATTGTTTAAATTAACGATGTAATCCAGGAATTCGGTTTTGGCTGTGCGGAAAACTGCGAAAAAGGCCGCAAACGCGAGATGGCGCCACATGTCCGATTATCGACATTTCGTTACCGACCAAATTTTCAAAAATTCATTTCAGGGCTCCTGGTAGTTGTTTTTCAATAAATAGGGTGTCAAATGAAAGGAAATACAATCAGCTACACGATAAAAAATACCCCGCTGCTGTAACTATATGCAGTTGACCGTAATATCAATTTTAATTGTTTAATTGTTTATAACAAATGAATAGCTCACCGGCTACTGCTCTCACCTATTGGAACTTGTAGCTGATGCTCCTACCTTTAATTTATGTCCTCTGATAATTGACGTAGCACGCCTGCACACCGAGATAATTGAATTTGTTTAACGAAATTATAAACAAATGCCATTATTTCGGCTTGCAGGCGATCTGCGTCAATGATCAGTGGACATAAAGTAAAGCTACGAGCATCAGCTACCATCTCCAATAGGTGGGAACATTGTTGCATGTGCAGTTCATTTGTTATAAGCAATTAAACAATTAAAATTGTTATTTCAGTTAAACGGATATAGATACAGTAACGGAGTATTTTTTATCGTGTAGCTCGATCGTTTCCCTTTCTTTTGAGACGACGTTGAATAAAATCGGCCCAACAGAAGACGAGATAATTGAATTTGTTTAATGAAAATATAAACAAATGCGATTACTGCCACTTCCCGGCGAGATACAGCAATGACCAAAGGACATAAAGTAAAGCTTTGAGCATCAGCTACCATCTCCAATAGGTGGGAACATTGTTGCATGTGCAGTTCATTTGTTATAAGCAATTAAACAATTAAAATTGTTATTTCAGTTAAACAGATATAGGTACAGCAACGGGGTATTTTTTGTCATGCAGCTTGATCGTTTCCCTTTCTTTTGAGACGTCGTTGAATAAAATCGGCCCAACAGAAGACGAGATAATTGAATTTGTTTAAAGAATTTATAAACAAATGCCATTATTTCGGCTTGCAGGCGAGCTGCGTCAATGATCAGTGGACATAAAGTAAAGCTATGAGCATCAGCTACCATCTCCAATAGGTGGGAACATTGTTGCATGTGCAGTTCATTTGTTATAAGCAATTAAACAATTAAAAATGTTATTTCAGTTAAACGAATATAGGTACAGCAACGGAGTATTTTTTATCATGCAGCTTGATCGTTTCCCATTCATTTTATATCCCATTTATTGAGAAACAACCACCCAGAGTCAAGATAATTACAGTGACCCGGAGTGCATTTTTGCCGAATTTTCAATTGTTAATAACTATTAAACCGCAAATGCCATATTGTTGCAACTGCTGGAGTACATAGCTATTGTCCGTAGCTTTAATTTAAGACAAGTCCGGTTAAGAAATACGCAGTAGAAGACGAGAAAAACGCAATTGTTTAAATTAACGATGTAATCCAGGAATTCGGTTTTGGCTGTGCGGAAAACTGCGAAAAAGGCCGCAAACGCGAGATGGCGCCACATGTCCGATTATCGACATTTCGTTACCGACCAAATTTTCAAAAATTCATTTCAGGGCTCCTGGTAGTTGTTTTTCAATAAATAGGGTGTCAAATGAAAGGAAATACAATCAGCTACACGATAAAAATTACCCCGCTGCTGTAACTATATGCAGTTGACCGTAATATCAATTTTAATTGTTTAATTGTTTATAACAAATGAATAGCTCACCGGCTACTGCTCTCACCTATTGGAACTTGTAGCTGATGCTCCTACCTTTAATTTATGTCCTCTGATAATTGACGTAGCACGCCTGCACACCGAGATAATTGAATTTGTTTAACGAAATTATAAACAAATGCCATTATTTCGGCTTGCAGGCGATCTGCGTCAATGATCAGTGGACATAAAGTAAAGCTACGAGCATCAGCTACCATCTCCAATAGGTGGGAACATTGTTGCATGTGCAGTTCATTTGTTATAAGCAATTAAACAATTAAAATTGTTATTTCAGTTAAACGGATATAGATACAGTAACGGGGTATTTTTTATCATGCAGCTTGATCGTTTCCCTTTCTTTTGAGACGTCGTTGAATACAATCGGCCCAACAGAAGACGAGATAATTGAATTTGTTTAAAGAAAATATAAACAAATGCGATTACTGCCACTTCCCGGCGAGATACAGCAATGACCAAAGGACATAAAGTAAAGCTATGAGCATCAGCTACCATCTCCAGTAGGTGGGAACATTGTTGCATGTGCAGTTCATTTGTTATAAGCAATTAAACAATTAAAATTGTTATTTCTGTTAAACGGATATAGGTACAGCAACGGAGTATTTTTTATCATGCAGCTTGATCGTTTCCCTTTCATTTCATATCCCATTTATTGAGAAACAACCACCCAGAGTCAAGATAATTACAGTGACCCGGAGTGCATTTTTGCCGAATTTTCAATTGTTAATAACTATTAAACCGCAAATGCCATATTGTTGCAACTGCTGGAGTACATAGCTATTGTCCGTAGCTTTAATTTAAGACAAGTCCGGTTAAGAAATACGCAGTAGAAGACGAGAAAAACGCAATTGTTTAAATTAACGATGTAATCCAGGAATTCGGTTTTGGCAGTGCGGAAAACCGGGAAAAAGGCCGCAAACGCGAGATGGCGCCATATGTCCGATTATCGACTGTCTGTGGGACTGTAGATATCCTATACCATTACCATGTCAGACACAACGTTACCGACACTTTATAAAAAGCGATGCTAATTCTCACTTACTTTACGTAATTTGTTGTTATTCCTTTATAAAATTGGTTTAAGTAATGTTCAACGAAAGAAATTAACTATTTTTTGTTATTAAAAATTCGTATGACCCTACAGTGTCTGAATGTACACATGTGTCGTCTTTACTTTTGACTACGACTTTAAATATAAATACCGCGAAGATCATCCCCATCTTTTCGTGGTGCAAATTTCAAGCCAAAGAGTATTATGACATCTGTCTTATGATCTCTTTTAACTACGTTTATGTTTTCTACAAGAGGCGAGAAAGAAACCTTGAATATATACAGAAGCTGTCGAAAAACAAATTCTCTGTTACGTTTCTATCCTACTCCACTTCAGACAACATAGGAAACATTGTTTTATAAAAAAAAGGATATACACTTTTTTCAACAGTATTGGACTGTGATTTTAAATAATTTTCAGCACTAATTAAAAATAATTTTGTTGACAAATTATTTCAGTATCTTACTCACTACTTTCGCAAATAATTTGTAATAAATAAAAAAAGATACATACTAGTACAGAACGTGATTCGCATGATGCCTTTCGTATCGTACAATTTTGCAAAGTCCACGGAGAATGGAATCTCTGTACGGACGTAACGCTTCCAAACCCAGCAGGCCATAATATATAATCTGTAGATCCTGAAACAGGAAAAGAGACCAATATTAAATATTATATTTAATACAATTACACAGAACAATAAATGAAAATTTTATGCGTGTTTAAAAGGAAATTCAATTATCTTATCCATAACACAACAAATATGAAAAGACGATGGCACCATGAAATTACAAATTCCTCCAAGCGTTTTTACTCGCATAGTCAAGCAAGGTACAGTTTATATCATACTGTAATTTTTTACTATATATATATTAAAACAATTAAAAAGGGCGAGACAAATTGTATTCAAATATCTTTGAACTGCAGCAGTTTATTTTGAGTTCCATTTATTTTGTTGACATAAATTTTCTACGAAACCCAGTAGAACAATTCGAATAGGCAAAAATATTGCATTTGTTCTATATATTTTCTATATACCGTTCATACTGTCCTGTATGTAAAGTTTTGCTCCAAGTATTCTTGTGAAAACTATCATTGAACATCACTGTTCACGATCGACCTATCGATGTAGTAACGAGACAATTTATAAACTCGAACAAGGCGCGCGCCAACGCAATTGTCTCTAATGCGACCCCAATGTGCCTTGTTATCGTACGCCGTGATCTCTGGTGCTATCGTTATCCAAATTGATCATCTCAGCCTCACTTATTAATCGCATTGTCACAACCGAGCCAATTCAATCATAGAATTTCTCCTTCCTGCCACTTTCTCAATTGAATAGAAATACTTTTCAATTTTTTCGAAGATGCTTTCGATCCTTCTACATTTTGATTCTCTTCGATTCTTTTCCACTGCGCGACACACGAAATCAAATTCGATCAAAAATTTGCAAACAAATCGAGTTCACGACTATTGCACCACAGAACCTTCTCCACAAATGCAATACTGCAATGGAACTGCAATGGAACTGCAATGCAATATAAAATAAAAATATTCCAAAACGACTCCTGAAACCGACCACCACGTATCGAACCATTCTCACCTGTTAACCACGGAATGCAGGTTAATTTGTCATCTATACTGTCGGTATTTTCTACGCAGTAATTGTTTTACTCGAAAATCCGTCATATTTCTAATGCACCATTGCATTTCTTCTAAGAGCACATCATCGAAATTGCATTTGAAAAAGTTCAAGCACAATGATTTCTGGCTTCTATTAATCTTTCATTCCTCTCTTGAAACAAGTATCTGATTGGTAGTTAAACCGGTTCACGGGTTAAAAAGTAAACTAAGAAGTAGCCTTCTCGAATTTACACGTGTACGCCTTTACCATCCGATCATGTTTCGTACGTCAATTGTTCAAATTTTCAACGATTCGCATGCAATGCGTTTCCCTCATGAGTTGCATTGAAATGGGGGTTATTAAAGTCGCACGAACAGTTAATATAGTTGAATACGCTTCCGGCGCGAGTGCATTGTCGACCCGAGTATTGTTCTGGGACACCGATCGAAAAATAAATTACAAGGTGACCAATGCTTCACGCTCTTGCAATTATGAAAATGGAAAAAATAAGAACATTCGCGATGCATAAGGTATCGATTCGTAAAAAAAAGAAATGCCTTGTTTGGTAAGTGAACGGAGCAAGGCGACGTGGATAGATGATGCAAGGGATCGAGAAGGAGTAAGGATTCAATTTCCACGCTTGATTTGCTGCTAGACGAGCATTGGCTGATCGATGATCGACTTTCCATAGAAAGAAACGGGAAACTTTCATCAGCGTAATACCAAAGTGCAGCAAACGACGGTGAATTAGCGATCTAATCGTTAGGGCAATTAACCCTTTCGAAGTGCTTGTACACAGTGGTGAGCAGATAAATACGGGGGGAACGAAATGCAAACGGAAAGAAAAAATATAAGTATAAGATGATTATGGAGTGATGGGAAAAACAGTAGTTAAGGAAACGAAACTGACGCATAAGATGTGATAAGTCGTTTCACGAAGGATATTCTAAATGTTTGAACTTGCGCGTATTACCTTGGTGCAAAAGTTTTATGCAACTAAAATTAATAATTTTCCTGTTGTTACCTTCAAAATATTTATTTTGTCCTTATGCAAAGGACTCAATTTCCTTCTTTTGGGGGGGATTTTATGATTATATTTTACCTTGATAATATTATAATTTTACATGTATTTACTTACTCAAATATATTTCTCTTACTTTGGATATAGGTATCTACTAAATGTATAACGCGCGCAAAGCTTTTGAAACAAAGTGGTTCATTACTTCCACGCTTACTATACATACATGTGGAAAAATCAAGCTCAAAAATCCTTTAACGTTTACAGTTTCTTGAACCACGACAAATGTTCCCACTTTCAAATGCCACAACACTGTATCTACAATACAGAATTCTAATCATTTATGCAAATTACACCTCAGGTAATTAACTATAAGCGGAGTATCTGAATGTTTGCGCGTACAGCACACTGATATTAACAAAAACTGTACCGTCTTGTGCATCGCGGACATTTTTCTTCCCGAGGGTACTGGGATGAAAGGATTAAAGATTAAAAGCCGCCATGCACGACACATATTATAACGCGCCTCGACTTTCGCGATAATCGATGTTGCGCGATTAAGGCGCGTCTTATCAGAACCGACGCTGGAAGACTGCATCATCTACGAACGCAATTTAGGTGAACTTCTCGGATCGTTGGTTTCAGATCATCCTTCTGGTTCAAGTGGGAAAACTTCGCCACGTTCTCTCGCGAACTTTCACATTAGTCTAGTGGTTGCACCTGGTTTAATTATTTGCGGTATTCCCAAGTAAAACGTTTCACGAAAATTGCATACGCAATGATACCTACGTTTATTGCAGATTGTTTATTGTTATCCATTTGACCGTTAGGCGGGCGATTTAATTACAATCAGCAATGGTGTGCGTATCGTGAGAATACGGAATAATAAATATTCATTGAACTTAAACAATTATGTATTCAATTAGTATTGCATTAGTATTGTATTTCATTATTGGTATTGGTATACTAATTATAGTATGCTAAAATTAGTATGCTAATTAGTACTGTATTAGTATTGTTTCTCTATGAAATAATACTCTATTAAATAATTACATTAAATTACATTACTAGAAAAACAAGATCGATTCGACCAATAGGCTTTGCAACAAAAAGAAATGATATGGCAAAATGTTTGACCAGTATCGCGTAACGCCAACCGATTTATGGTAATCCCTGAAATTATGCACCGGGAAAAATACTCCGTAAAATCGGCTTTCCTAATGTCGTGGTCGTGCTGACCATGGTGCCAGCCGCGATAAGAGAGCCATAAGGGATACTCCGTTATCGTTCTAACATTGCACAGGCTTCTTGCTACAATCTGTAGCCAGATAAATGTGTATTCCAGGAAAATCCTAAACTAAATTTCCCTCTCTGGCACCACTGGACAGGACAAAATGGAAGGGAATGCGAAGGAAATGTGCTACAGAGGACACTTTTCTCCGAAACAAAAGCGCTCCTTCACGGCCAGATAATCGCACGAAAACAGGTGACTAGGAATAAAATAGAAGCTCTTTGGGGCCCTTATCTACGTTTAGCTTCCACGGGCCAAGGGGTTTAGATTATTCGAATTTAAAACAATAATGTCCCTCCGTTTCCGGGAACTTCCATTTCCCTTGTGACACACGCTAAGTAAAGGTGGAAATACCTTTATACACGCGAGGTAAGAATAGTTTACCCAGTATTGAGAAATAAATTGGCTAAATTGGGAAAAAGATTGTTGCAACGTGAAAGACTTTAATCTCCAGGAAAATAAAGGAAAGGCTATCATTGAAATAACTAGGAACTGACTATTGTTTTAGATTATACTATAGTTAATTAAATCATATTGAATTTGTGATAAAATAATTATTTCGAAAAGAACGCAACACCTTTCCAACGATCAGTCACTAAAAGTAAGCTTAATCTCTAACCCTTTATTGCTTGGCGGTACTCTGTAGGTACCTCTTGCGTATATTAAAATGCTGCCACGAATTTCGAACATGGATGCTACAATTTACTATTAAATGTAAGATAACTTCAAATGCTAACTTCCCACAAATGCAAACGTATCCTATTCAAAACAAAAAAAAACAATTTTCAACCTGCAATACCGTGCGCACAAAACATTGCACGAGTACATTAACAACGTTCCCGTCGGTTTCTGTCTTTCCCAACCGATTGCCCTATTTCGTCCATTTGATCTCGAACGACAGAACTCGATGCACAAACCCGCGACACGTCCCGAAAATGCAGTTCGCCCCTCGCGCCCCGTTCGAAAACGTGATCCGTTAATTGTTTCGGGCCGCGTTTCGAACGGCGAACGCGTTTGAAACGATCAGGGCTCGTTCCCTCGTGAAATCGCGACGGCGACAGACGCTTCGAGCGTCGAAAAATAACAATGTCGCGTCGGGCAGAGGTCTCGAGGTGCAATTTTCACGGTCTGCCAGAGTGCGAACAACCCTGCGCGGCGTGAAAAGAGTCGGGGATCAAGGTTTTCTTGAAGGCGCCGCAAAGTCTCCGAATCGTGTGCGAGGCATTTTTGCGAGGAACACGGACGAGGCGGTTCGACCATGTTTCTTTCGGCCCCTCGTACCACCTCTGCCTCGCCCCTTTTTGCTCCTTTCCCGTAACGAAAAGTGGAGCGGACACTGGACGACCTTCGCGTATGGGATCGTATGGAGGCGAGTTACGAGCGAGCCGGGCCCCGTAAGATTTAAAAAGGGAACCCTCGTGCAGCCGCGTAAATATCAATTATTTCGACCCTCTGGGAGCAGTCTCGTAAGAGCGAAACGAAATTTCTATCTGTTACGGTGCTGGTGCAGGGTTATCCGTTGTATGAAGACGGATTAGGGTTGAACCGTCCGGTGATTAGTGTTTTCTATTCCATTCGATGGTGGATTACGCGTGGACGCGTGCCTGCTGGATCGATTCGAATCGGTTAACGTTGCGGGAGACAATTGTTTGTTACCGGTGAAGAGGTCGCGATTCCGAAGATCGCTTTTCTGGGGGGAGGAAAAATGTTTTTCTTCGTTGGTTGCATATTTGACATGTGGCTTTGAGATTTTTGACGGTTGAAAATTGAGCGTCGTATTCAATTTGAATAGTTTCGCTTTTCACTGGATAGAGTGTTTCAATTTATTGCCATTTTTTAAGGTGGATTGAAATGAATTGTATTTCCAGTAACTTTCATCCGAGCGTGCAAAAGAATAGTATGGCGAATAGTTAGTAAAAATTGGTCCGCTGATCGTTGAGATGTATTGTACATGGCATTAAAACAGTGAAACGAGAATTGGGTGAAAATGTGCTCACTTGTGCGGACCAATTGTTGGGCAGCAAAAACAAAAGCAGAACGCATTTAATCTTTAAATCGCTGGTACACGCGGTTGCTTTGGAATATTCGTGTTTCTCCGCGGCGGGAAATATGTACTCGTCGGCTTTCCAAATATTTGTTAAAACGCTACTGGCTTCATATTCTTGTTTATTTTTTCGCTCCTTCACGCGCCTCGCCGCTATGAAATTGACCATGCACGCCGCATAAACGAAATAAACGCGCGAAGTTGCTGGAAATAAGAATATACGTGGGTCGTCTGTGAATCAGTGAACCAATTATCGCGATTCAGCGTTTTAAAAATCTTCGAACTGTTTTTCGCCTGCAAATTTGTGTCATATACAACAGTTTCACTTGCAACTTCTTTATCTTGGTGTCGAGACAATTATTCAGAAAACGATATACATGGATAAGAAGCACGTCTGTTACACTTCAAAATAACGTATGCATATTGTTTCAGGAATAATTGTCTTGAAACCAAAATAATGAAGTTGCAAGTGAAACTGATGCACTGTGCAAAATACTTTCTTAAGTACCCTGAGATACTAAAAAGCACTGAGCGAAATTTTAAGATACAATTTGCCATGTACCTTTAAACGAATGAAATTTTCCAGTGTATATATTATACAAAAAATGCTCCACGCAATATCTAAATCATATGACCACGCGAAAAGAAATGACCGAAAATAAATAATTATCGAACGCATTCAAATGCAAAATGACCACGCACATAAGCACCGCTGCTTTCACTTCCGCAGAAATACAAATCAGTGTTATCATCAGAAATGGAAAAAACCCTACGTTTCACGTTTCCACCGTCTCCTACATCCGGAAAAATCGATCCCCCGCGCCAATAATAAACCGAACCGCATGCACGCGCGCAGATAACAAAACGTTTGACTGTTTCATTAACAATAAACACCGTACGCGAAAGAAACAGCACGCGCACGGGTGGCGTGAATCGTTCGCGTCACTCGTTTCCGCGAGAATGAAAATTCAAAGACACCCAGCAACTCGTTCTACCGTTCCGACGAATAATGGCGGCAGAATGAAAGAAAGGTGGAATATTAAAAAACAAACGAACAGACGCGCGCACAGAAGAAAAAAAAGCCCGTCAATTGTGCTCTCCGATCGAGGACGTCGGCGCAGACGCGTCGTTATTTGTTTAAAACTGCCACGCGGACCCGTGCCGGATCGATATCTCGAACAATATCTGAGACCTTCGTTCCACCGCGAAATCGCAGCCGGTTTCCCTGCATTTCGTTGTCTCGCTATTTATCCACGCTTTGCATTCGTGCACGCGCGACACTGCACGCGGCCGCCGCACTTCGCGCGTTTCGCGATCCGAGCGGTACGCAAATTGGCGCAGAAATAACGAACGAGACCGGAAAGAAAGTCTGGGAAGCGTTCACCGTCACGGAATTCGTCGGGTTTTCATAAAAACCCGTGACTCGGGGAATTTTCTTAATTGGCCCCCGTAACCGCGATCGATAAGGCTGGTCAGCTGAAGCGTCTGAGTGATTTGAAAAAGAAAAGGACACCGAGCAAAGCTTGAACGAAGTACTAAAACCAAGAAAGAACGATGCATCCTCGATTTTGCCGAGCGAAATTGAAGAGAATTTAGTCTCCCCTAATGCGATTCGAGTGATCTGAATAATTTCACTTGCATTGGAGTTCCTTGAATGGGAATATTAATTTAACTCCTTCTCAGTCGCTTGGAAGGGGGGAAGTTATTTAACAGTAAATTAGATTATTCGATCAATTCGGGAGTCTTGTAATAATGTAATAAATCGAGTGACAGAAAGAAGCTACATGAATATTAATTTAGTAAGTTATTCATTGTCGAGAGTCCGATCCAATAATTGAACGATTTCAAGTGGTACTTACTGTTAGATTTAACAAATTAATTTTATTGACTTTCAATCGCAGGCACTGCTCAGAATGCTTAGAGATTCACACAAAAGTTATTACACTGCGAAAGAAATAATTCTGGGAGCAGATTGAAAGTAATTCTGCCAGAGGAATGAATGAAAGGGATTAAGAGTCTGTTGACTTCTCTACGAAAGGGATATTTGTGGACTATTAAACTCCTTTTCTAGAAAATCTGCTCGGATAAGTTCGCCCACGAGTAAAGATAACTTCATTAGGTCGAAATAGAAGCGCATTGTTCCCGCTTCGCGACACAAGTTGCTGAATCTAAATATTCACTGACTGAAGCGAAGTTCTCGTCATGAATTATTGTTTCCATAGAATTCAGAGAGCTTATAGTCCGCAAACCTGACGAAGAATACAGCATCATAGTTTGTTCCCGATTCTTCACTCATTCCAATCGATTTTATTATATTTCTCCGGACGGCATATTTACACAATTTTACATCTATGTAAATTGAGTATTAAATTGTAACAAACACTACGTTTCTGTGAATATTCAATGGACCAAAATCCGATAAAAAAAATCACCCAAAAATTAACGTACATTTCCAGGTAAAAATATTGCAATATAAAACGAATAAAGATTCGCAGTTATCTTGATAAATAGTACAACCATTGATGAATGATATTTCAAAAAATATTAAAATATAAAACGAATAAAAATTTGCAATTATTTTGATACATAGTACAATGACATAGGTAATATGTCATTGAGAAGCGTGATAAAAACTAAAGAGGTAAAGATATATTTAAATTTCCTTCGATAATACGAGTCGAATCGCCGCGCAGCGTCGCCAATATTTTGTTCCCGTTGCAACACACGTGGCAGAGCATTTTGTAACAAAAGAAAAATCGTTCGATCGAATTGATAAGCCATGGAAATGGGACGTCGCGATAGAACAAAGCAAGCTAATTTTTCCGATCGCAATCAAACGTTCGACGGTTCGAATTAGAAACGTACGAGCCGTAGTTGGTTCATGTTCCGATGGAACAAAGGGGAACGAAGGCAGTTAAAAGTAAAGAGAGGTCTGCTATAGAACATTCAGCTGTCTGTACACTAACAATGCTGCGACAATTTTTCTTTTATCTCGATATCGAGGGCTTCATCCAGCGTTTATTAGAATTTCGATATTAATTAAATTTCCCCATGCCGTTTAATGTGAAAGGGAAAAACACTTCTGACCATCTTCACTACTTCGAGACTGTTCCGCAACTTCATTGAACAAGGAACACAAAGAGTTACGAGGGGAAGTTTTTAACGATACCTTGGAAAATTGTTGAAAATTGTCCAACGTCGTGGCGACGCGACGAAATTTTCCGCCGCGAAACTTTCTTTCTCGGGTTCTTCGTTAATAAATATTCTCACTCCGATGGTGCATTCGTTAAAGACCGAGATGAAAGAGCCAGAAGTGCCGAAGATAAAAATACGACCTGCTCGTGGCGAAGTTCTGCAAGTTCCAGACGAATGCTTTGGAATCGATAACGATTTACAAATAAGACACGTGTACGTGGTACATTTTCGACGATCGTTTTCCAAAAATCGTTTCGTCGATCAGAAGATGTACGCTTTCGTGACGAACGTTTTATTGAATCCTTTAACTTTGGAACTACCTTCATAATTGGCACTGGGGCCGAGAAACTTGGAGCCACGAGGAATTTCTTCGAGGAGGAAGGCAGGCTTTTTTTTATTTCGAAATTCCAGAACGCTGAAGTCCATTGTGCGATTATAGGGAGATACGATGGGGAGGACTATTCGTTTGGAAAGTTTGAGCAATTCTGCTGGCCAGGGACATTGACGACGCCCTTTAACCTTTCGACCACCGTAAAACGTAGTCACGAATGCATCCTTGTGCGTGCACATTCTACCGTAAGATCAGGGAGTACGAAGGCAAAAAAGGTTTGGGATAAGTGATTCCGAAATATTCGTATTCGTACTTTCGAATAATTGTTATTTTCGAAGTAACTTTTTAAACATCTTTTTCTTTTACGATAATGCGATGGCGCAAGTGTGTGCAGGGTTGAAGAAAATTGATCGTACTTTAAGTTTAAAAAAATATTGTGCAACTGAAGGAACCGAGTTTCTTTTCCGATTGCAAAAACTGCAAATCTTAATTTGCCAGACGAAAATCGGTGTCTTTACCCTTATCAGCGATTTTCGAAAACGAATTTCACGTATATAAGTATTTATTTATAAATTATTTGATAAGTCATCGATTTGCGAAGTGTCTTGAAAGTACTGAATTTCTTTTCTTTAGTCCAATCTACTTAATATTAGCGTGGTCGTTTAAACGTCCAAATAAAATGTTGGTCTCGCCTACAGAGTGCTGCAAAATTAATATAGTAATTATGCAATTTCATTAACTCACTTGAAGCGTACGTCGTTCTGGATCACGGCAAAGAGCCCTGACGAAATGTGGATCCAAATAGTCCGTCATAGTAGCCTATCTATAGACTACCCTGCGATCCTTTTTCCTGTGTCTCGTTGAAGGATCTCTTCTTGGACATTGCCACTAAAATCGTCACGTCTGTGTTTCTAGCCTTTTCGAGGGCCGCCTGATCTCCCATCGGCCATTCAAAAGGCCAATCGTCTCGTTTTAGTCTTAACAAACCCTTTCATTTTCAATGTCATTTTTCTTTTCACGAATTCTTTCGTTTCGCTCAAAAATCGGTTGCACCTTCGAAAGTGTGACGACTTCTTCTCGCGCGGGACGTATCAAAAGACATTGTGACGAAGATCGAATATCTCATTCCTCAACTTCCATGATTTTCCGTCAATTTAATAGACGTGGACTGTGAACTCTGCAAGAAAAAAATAATTATATTACATTAGAACGAAAGGAAACATATTTTTTTAACTAT
Source organism: Nomada lathburiana (assembly GCA_963667235.1). Taxonomy (NCBI): domain Eukaryota; kingdom Metazoa; phylum Arthropoda; class Insecta; order Hymenoptera; family Apidae; genus Nomada; species Nomada lathburiana. Next base: position 6,448,949 of record OY763905.1, read on the forward strand.
TCACTACTATATTGTAATAATAATATGATTGATTAAATGAAAATGAAGCACGATATTAATGTGTGTTTAAGTATAGACACTAATCCTGAAAATCTTTTTATCATCAGACGTGAAACACAACGATTGTTAAATATAAAATAAAAACACCGCACACATAGATCCACACTGTTCACCGCGGACTTATCTCCTCGTTAAATGCGACTATCTATTTTAAATCCCTTCTTACCCCGGGCATCACTACTTTCTCTCCTCCACAGAGATCAATTAAAGTCCTTAGAATCTTCTCCAATTTATCCTCTCCCCCCCCCCATTGAATTCAGACTCTCCTTCGCCAAACGCAAGAGACTCGCATTTAATCAACACGCATACACCCATACAACTTCCCCATTCCCGGTATACCACCTCGAAATATCTAAACCAAACTGCATATTCGAATCTCTAAACATTTACCGTAATCAGAGTGCTCTATTCAGCCAATAATACAGACATTTCCAAGCCATCAAGCGCAGGCATACGAGTGCACTTCAATTTCCAATAAGGTAATGCCGAAAACTCGGTTGAACCGAGGCGAACGTATACACGTGCCCAAGATCGATCGGTATCGAACATCGGCAAGAATGAAACTTCGGCAAGAATCAAACTTCCAACTCTATCTGATGCCTGTAAGACAGATCGAGCGGCGTGCACCTACAATCCTCTCGAACGTCTCCTCCCCGTCGGGGGCTGGGAAACGATAGCGCCGAGTACACGTAGATGGTGTACCGTTACGAATTATGAATGAATCGCTAAAGAACGTGCAGGATGAATTATAAGCGCGACGGAAGTCGCTCGTTAAGGCGTGCTGCACCTGTGGATAGATGCGGTGAAACGATAGCGACCACGGTGAAAATAGGCTCGTCGACCTATTCGCGATCGGATCGAGGAACGGAGCGATCCGCGTCGAAATGAACGCGGCTGCCCGCTCGAGACCAGACGGAAACAAATGCGAAGAATAAACGTTGACGAGGGGATGCATCGATTTCTCGGTACGCTCGGCGCGCGCTTGGTCTACGAGTCTACGCAAACGGGAATCTCGTGAACGCAGTGGCCGATCGAATTATATTAAGGATCTCGTATTAACCTTCGTAGTGTCGACGAGTGTCGACCATTTCTTCCGAAGCAAATTGTGCTAACCGAATAATCGACAGATTATCGAGGACAACTGTCGCATCCCATCTTCAGAATTTCTGCGGGCAGCGTTTATTTTCAACGAGATTTCTGATATCTGAGGCTGTTAAATTATACACTCAATGTTCACTCCAGAATGCTTGAACAATATAACGCATTCTTACAAGCATTCTTACAAGCGGATGAATCGGTCATGACGAGTGATCGAACAGATGTCGGGTGTAAATTATTATTAAATTGATCTTCGTGTCGCAATTATTTTAAGACGCAACAGCGGACCTCTATATTTGACATAAAACTGCATCTCAATTTTAATGACGCTTTAATTCCTTTCCCCAAATAAATTCTTGATTAAAATCCGATCCAATTAACGCGTTCGGTGGCGACGAGAATTTCGTCGAGAAGTTCGTGAAGAATTTCCAGCAAAGTATCGTACCGATAAAGGGAAGAGAGAGAGAGTACCAATCTTGATAAAAATCCCTGATGCTTTAACGGGTCCATTAATCCGTTCTCGTTTCTCGATGCGTCAATGTTAAATACCAAAGTCGAGCCGCTTGCCATTCAATGCGAATATCAACATTTCTAAAACGGCAGGCGATTATTAAACTACTTATAAATGATTCTCGAAGAATGGAGTTATCTGCTCCATATCGCAAGCCGCGACAACCGACGCCGCAAACTGGCCAACCATAAAACGAACCAGTCGATCCGGAGCCATTTGATCCGCATCGATCGGGACCAGGTCGCGGTGATCGAGATCTGATACACGATGCATCGATCCCGCAAATCAAGTTGATAAACTGCCAGACGCGTGGCGCGGATAGGATGAACGCTAGACCACCGCGGCATCGAACTTTTTGGCGTGGCTTTGATATGAGAGTACTGTTCGCCGGGGATACCTTGTTACCATTTGCGTAATGGAACGGAGATTTATGGTACGGCACGTAGATCGGAGCGGGAAGATTCGATGCTGATTAAAAGAAGGAAATTTGAAGGATTAAACTGGCATTGAAACAAGCGAAATAGGTGCAATGTTATAGATCCTTGACGAATGGTATTTTTGATGCTCTGAATAGTAGGGAAAGGTTGCTTCGTTGCTCGCGATTTTATAATAAAGTTCAGGAGCGTTGCAATTAACTTCTGTCATTGGATTTATCGTGGCTTTCGTGCAATTGCGCTTCACTTCGACAAGAAATTGAGTGGTAAAAAGTTCCTACGGTCGGAAGCGAAGATCGATCGATTCGTATGGCGGCTCTGTCCTTCGTTCAATCTCTTTTTTTTCTTCATTTATTCCTCTGTTCCGAAGTGACCCCCGTTTCATCTTATTCATAATATACGTAAATTATGCGCGAGATATAACTTTTAACTTAATTCGTAGTTTCAGTAGTATACACTCTTTTATTAATAAGATATTGGAATCAAGAGCAGAAAAGATATTTAGCTGTTAATTAAGATCAAGTTCCTTTTACCAGACGTTCTATCTCGTAATACACTGCTGCGGGTCAATAATTTCTGTATTCAACGGTAACCAACCGGCCACAAAACGTTGCCGCTAGAATAGTGGAGGGATCGACGATATTCTCCAGCCTACTCCAGCGATTCTATCCACGGGACGCAATTTTCCAGGATCTAAAATGGTGAACTGCGTGTGTAACACAGGCCTACTGGATCAGCCCTTTTTTTTATCGTTGCAGAAAACGGAGATAGGACGCGGTGGCTGATAATAACCTGCGCCTGAACCGACTCTCGTAACAATGGTTCTTCACTGTGGGACACTTTTAATCTTCCGTGCGCGGCCTGTCGAACTTTTATGCGAAACTCAAGCAACAATCAATGGTGTATTAACGATTGAAAACGTCGATATCGATAAACCTGACAAACACTGCTTTTCGCGATTGTCGCATTTATATATGTTGCATTTCTTTTTAATTTCTAACGAAGTGTATATTCCAATATACAGTGTAAAATTAATCAGCTGTATTGTTATATAGGTACGTGACTTTTAAGTTACGACTAGGCTTTGGTAGCGAAGTTTGCTTCACGCTTTGCTTTGCAAGCGTGACTCTTATTTGTCCGAATCGCTATCTACAAGAAATTTGACGAAGTATGTACTAACAAATCACAGGAAGCCTCATCATACTTCACTTCACTGTATTCTATTGTTCTTTTAAATTCGCGACCCGTGGCCTTTAGTAGCAAAAAGGGTTATGTTTCTTTTATAATACACTGTGTAAAATGAAGCATTTCTATTATCATCCTCGAATATTGCCGAATAGTCATATTACCCTCGAATTTTTTCTCCTCCGAAGCAATAGCACGTCGCCTCTACCTCCGGTCTAAATAGAACCTATTCAAGTTAATTAAGGTTAATTAAATTACTTTCCACTGCTTCTATCATCGGGCCATACTTGTCCGCCAACAAAAAACGAGAAAAGAGCAACATCAGGTACGAACGGAACGCCGCGGAAATACAGAAAATAAAATGCCCTTAAAATCCTTCTGAAAGAATGGACAGACTTATCCGGGCTAACGTGAAATCTTTCGAAACTAACGTGATTTGGAGGGGGCCGATTCTCAATTTCGCAGCGAGTCGGTGCATCGGATGAAAAGCGTCGCAACCCATCCCTCTTATCCGGTGCAGAAAATTAAATCGCATAATCGATAAAAACGATAGCATCGTGGAAGACATCACGAGGAAGCGGAGGCAACAGCAGAGGCAGAATCCAGAGAGGAACGGCCACGCCGACCTTGCAGATCGTTTCTGTTTCGATTCCTATTGCTCGTTTTGGCCTTCCCCCGTTTCTTTATCTTCGCGTAGCCCGCCCCGGCTCTTTCTTCCTTTCAAAAAGAAACTTGCTGAGCCGGCGCGGCGTCTCGTTCACAACACGTTCGTACCTGTTCACGTACTGTGACTCGCGTGAAACGGAATGTCATGAAAGAAAACCGTGTGTACCTGTCGTATGTAACGTCAACGGGGCTCGGCTATGTCGACTATGAACGGTGATCGTCAGTTTCGTGGATCTTATCAGCTTTAATCTGGCGCGAATCATTATTTCACCCTTTTTCAGGTAAATTTATTGTACGTTTGTTATCGACCAAATAGATTTCACGCAGGAATAGCAGCAGAGTTCCCTTTATTTTATATCAAGAACTCGACATCGGAGTTTAATTTGTAAGTACTAATAATAAATGCATTTTCATCTGTTATTGGAAAAATAATAAAGGAACTTTTTTTCTGTCCCAGGATACGAAAAGTATGCAAAAGCTAGTGAAACAATTGTAGGTACATACGTATTTACGTGACCAGGTCCTCCTACGTTTCTTCATTTCTCTAAATTGTACCCGCCTACGTCATTCCTGTTAATCCTTCCCCTTTCTCAATGTATTTTAACAGTGATACATTATGGTTTAAGTTTACGATGGCTTATCTCCTATGCTGCTTTTTTTGCGTAATGGAAGCATGAAAGAGGTAACGAAGTGTGTATACACCTGGCACGGGACAGGTTGACCGGCTGATTAATTTCGTTCTCGTGAAAGTCAGCAACTGTCCGTGCATCTCGGCGTTATTCCGCGAAATTGCGGATAGTATATCATTATGCAAGGTTGCTGATGCATTCGATATTACAGCAGGGTTATCTAGCCGGTACCCATTTTCAGCATACGAAACGGACTTTCGGAACTGGCCTATATACAGGGATATTTTTATCGGTGACTGGTTAACATGCCTCGTTAAAAACGCCGTATGTCGGACCAACGCGAAGGGAACATGAGGAATCACCGGTCGCGACGATTACGCTCTGCCATCGTGAATCGTTTGTTTAGTCTGATATAATAGGAACGGATTCACGAAGAAATACGTTCAGGGAAGGAAAATGTTTTCCATTGTACCGAGGATTTGATTGAGGTGAATCGGATAATTCAAATACTGTGCGATTTCTCGAGATAATAGAATACGTGGTTAATTGTTGGCCGGCCGTGTATCATTTGCGTTAAGTCTAATTTTGGAAAATTTAATAATTGCGACAATTACGATTAAACTGCGGAAAATATAGGGAAATGATTACTGTACTGTAATAACAACATAAATCATTTCTTACCTTTTATGTTACAATTTCATAAATTGATATGCGCACGAGAACGCGAGTATTGCAAGGACCAATGTTTAACTTGGAGATAGTTGTACTTGTATTTAGTAGACTATCAGTCACCGGCCTGAGTTTTACGAGTTTCGTGATCCTGCATTAAACAAAGGAGTGCCAGGAATAGTTCGCACGCTGTGTAAGCTAATAAATTTCATAAAATTAATGGGCAAGCTGTTAAACTCTACGTTTTGTTTGAATTCGACTGTTAATGAGTATTGCGCATGAAATGCAGAAATGACTCGATATTAATTAATATTAATCAGCCAGACCTACTTACTTTAATGAGCACCGCGAGACGATACGCATTTCGCGAATTTTCATTATCACGGAAAAGTTTCCGGGACATATCGATAACATTTGACATCGCAAATTCGATTGCGGATGATCCTACGTATGCTTCACTCTTTCTTGGATCAATACTATTTGCGACATCGTGTTCCACTTTATCGTTATTTCGAGATTACGTTTCATCATTTTATGAATCATTTATAGGCGTGGATGATGTATTGTAATTGCAATGAAATATACGGTTCGCATGCATCGCGTTGGACAGCACACAGCGAATCGTAATTTTATTACGCAACATGAATAGTTAACAGAAATATGTGGAATGTATTAACGGTCCGTGTTAACGGAAACAATAATTAATCGTGACGATAAAATCTTAGCAGTTCAATAAAAAGTTATTTAGCTTGAATTTAATTGGAAATGGTTTTAATCAATTCGGAGGCGATTCGTTATTTTAATAACCTTAGAATGATAAACATCCGCTCAGCTATTATGCGCTGTTAAATAATTGTTAATAATAGTGGAAGAAGCTATTAATCAAAATTGAAAAACTTTGCCTGCTTATAGAAATGATAGAAAAGATATTGCAAATTGCTATTGAACTTTATACAACAGTTGTAGACATTGTGAAGGTATTTCTACTTCGCGACAGACTTCGAAATTCAACAACACACGAAACAAATGCCCGAGCCATAGATCATTCTGATGATCCACGAATTATCATAAGTGGAGGCATAAGCATAGCGTGACGGTCACAGGAAAGAATACGAAATTCAATGTACCTGAAGTAAAACCGTAATATACGTATAGCGAGTCTAGAACAACTCATAACACTTATCATTAGAGAGTAATGACTTGATGCCTATCGTCATTCGCGTATAAACCGTGAAACATTAAAATAATTTACAATTCCGCGAAATTAATCGCACGCATTATATTCGTTATATTCCTGAGCACACAGAGTGTTCGAACGAAATAATTTAATTTATGCGTACGCAAAATACAAGACCCATCACGAGATAATGAATATTTATTGGCAAATCAATCTGGTTGATTTATAGTAGCCGAAAGCTAATCGTAAAAACATTTCCAAAATTTTTGCGACGCGCGAAAACAAAATTATGCCCGGACGGCAACGTCTGCGATCGAAGAATGCGAATGGTTTTCAATACTTAATATTTTGTCCTTCCCCGGACATAAGTACATATTATTATCTAGTTCCATGAATCGTAAACGACGAACGAATTTTTCACCGGTGACTCATTCATCGGTGAACACCAGTTATTAATTTTTGTATGTTTTAAATATACATGCCTATCTAATAATGAACAAAACTCAATAACGCGTTTAAGCCTTGAACCGGACAACGTTTCGTTCTCCAAAAATTCTGCGGCACAATCACGCGGGGAATATATTTAAACGCTCAATCGCCGTAACCACCCGTATTATTCGCCGGCCAATTGAACGCAAACGAAAGGCAGAAGGGGTTGAAAGTTTTCAAGCAATTTCGAATGAATTTCTGATCCGTTCATTCAGGTTAATAACAAGGCTGCTGCGCCGCTACTTTCTTTATAGGGCTTCATAATGATTGACAGTGCGAAGCGGGACGGTCCGTGTTTGTCAGCAGTTTGTCGCCGCTTCTATACCATGGGGAGGCGAACGAACAACGATCTAGATTGAATCCAGAGATGCTGTCAACGATATTGCGGACAAACCGTTTGGTGTCACAGAGAACCGTTTGTGCGCGGCAGTAGTCCGTGGTCACGTTATGTGCCCCTCGTTCGGTGCATCGTTGCAATCCGTGCCGGGTTCCGTAACCCTTTTTCCCTCTTGATGTCACAGTGTAACGCGACGGCGATGCCTATTACCGTTTCAAGGATTCATTCCGCAATTTGATACTTGTGCTTGATGCAGTCACGAATACCGCGGGTTATGCGAAACATAATGAGAATTAAATGGAGATTTTATTGAACACGAATTGAACTGCGAATTACAATACCAAGTATTGGGTAGTACATCTCTAGCTTCGTGACCGTAATCCTGACGATCTGCACCATTATCAAAGGTCGATAAACCAAAGCCGTTCTGCCAAGGAAATTCGATGATCACTGTGCGACCGTGAATCTTCGCCGAATCGACGTAACAAAAAACCATCGGAAAACCTGGAAAATCTACCGCGACAAATCTGACCGACGTTCCCGTCGAGGGAACTGCAACGTCACACCGATCAAAGTGCTCTATCATTTCTTCACGAAGACGCTCCGGTTACGACGCGACTCCGATGCCCACGAAAACCCACATTCGACCGAACCGTGACTAGTTCCCCGTTCGGCATTGCCGGCTTTAGCGACAAGTGTGTCGTCCTTTTTTCTCTCGCCGCTTCTTTTTTTTAACGCGATTACGGATGAATCCCGCTACGCGAATAATCCCAGATTTGCGGGACACCCGTTGCTCCAGGTGTTAATCGGGTCCGCTGCTCACCGACGCAGTTCTATCGAGCGTCTTTGACTGTCCGGCAACGAGGTCCGACCTCCGATGAGATCCTTGGCCTACTACCACGCGGCTGCATCGCTGTCAAGATAATGAGCCGACGCTACCGTTACCATTACCACTGCCAACGTACCCCGCACACGGCGATTAGAAACGCAACGACCGACCTCCTACGCCACGGTAACACGCGTATGTACATCCTCATTAAAGGCTGTGCCCCCGTCCCTACAGCTCATCTACGCGCCTTTTTATTTCTATAACATTTTATTAATTCGACTTTGTGCGAACCCTCGCCACGTAGAGAAACGGTAGATTGGAGTCGCTTGATAAACGAGATTCGATCGGGGCAGGAGCGGTGTCGTTCGCATACACGTTTTTGTGTTGCTCGTTTGGGCAAACGCATATGCACTTTGATCATCGATAAGCAAACGTTTGGGTCTGGATTTGGGCTACTGTTGAACGTGTTTGTGCGAGGGTGGCCAGGGTACTGCTGTGCTCGAATGGTATGTATGAGGTGTTGGTTCTTTTTTAATTCGGATGAGGAGTTCTAGCGTTTCAAGCGTATATTATATATTTATGTATATAATTATTTGGTGTATCAATTTGATTATTTAATAGGAACGCAGTTTGATAGATGCACTCAGTACGCTTGAATTGACCTGGTTTCTGTGATAATAGTCGCCGCACATTTTCCACAGATTTTATATTGAAAACGTATTGGAGCGAGAGATTTTTAATAATTGTCGTGGTTAATAGAAAAGCTCCGTTCAATCGGTTCGCAGGCAAACGAATTTTCCGATAAAGTCACGGGAACACAATTGGTTTGGTAGGCATTTAATCGAACCGATTAAGATCTGGAACTCGCTCGAACGTGCTAATTTTCGCGAAAACAGCACAGGAATCTCGGCGTAACCCAATTGCGTAGGGCTTTATTTCCGTTTCGTTTATTACGTTATCGCGTTAATTGCATCGAAAGGTCGATTCTATTCCATGTAGGCCAACGAAACAAACGGACCGGGCAGAAAATTCGTTGGCCTCGTTACAATTAGTAGATTTACGCAAACCATGGGCGAATAGTACAGTCGGAAGTATTGTGGGAGAAAGGTTTTTATTTCGCAGCGGACGCGTGCGAACCGTGGAAGAAAAGCGGCTTTCGTTGGATGAAAAACGTGGTAATCGGCGTATATAGTTGGGAAAATTCGTGGTAATCACGGGGGGAAACTCGTTGCCATACTTCTCTGTGAATCTCTGTGCAATTCTGCGAACAGTAATGCCGCGTAGAAACTCGCCAACAATGGACAATATGTAACCGAGTAACGTGAAACCTATTTGGTACGGGCGTTTTGCGTGCTCGATACAGTTAACTGTAAGTTTCCTTCTCTTTTTTGTTTTCGAACGAAATCGTAGGTACCTATAACCTTAAACGCCGCACACGTGATGCATTTCGCACGCGACGAAAGTTCCAGGAAAATTTCCAAACAGATCAATGAAATTTTTAGAATTCGGACGAGTCAAATGTAATTGAAGATAGTTGAGTAAGGAAACGTGACGCGGTTTCTTGTGCAAAAAGATTAAGTACGTTCGCGGCATACAAATTATTATCAGTGAGCTACGAGTATTATTAGTGTAACGAATATTTCTTTCGTCACTGAATAATTGTCAATGGTGCTGCGAATAAATTTACCCCGTCTCGCGTTTTTACCGGACGACACCGATGAAAAATTTTGACATCTATCTTCCCCGAGTAGTAAAAGCAGAATATAATATAATCAAGAATAATAAAAACCTATGTCACGGATGTAAAGTTATGATTCTTCATAATTTCATATAATTTAGTGCCCCGATGTCACACGCAAGCTGCAAGATCTGAAAAATGGCACAAACTGCGGCTCCTTTTAGTATTTGCACACCGCAAACGAGCGACACGCTGAGTAAAAAAAAAGAGAGAAAGAAGAGAGAGAGAGAGAAAGAGGAGAAAGAGCCAACATGTCGTCAGGCATTTTTAATACTTGGCGAAACTAAAACAACCCGGAGCTATGCGGGACTTTTTTGACTGGCGAATTCAGAGGATCAAAAACCGTGGAACGCCCCACGAAGGCGTGCGCAAAGGGTGAACAAGGGTGGCGACCCTCTGATCTTCAACACACTCTTTTCCCCTTTCCTCTTCAAGCTGCGTCGGGTCCTCCAGCCGGGAGGGCACCTGCGACAGGTACTTCGTTCGCGTGGAGAACGGCACTTCGTGTACACTTTAAAGGCGGCGCCAGGGCCGTATATTGTTACCGTACAACGAATTCTTATAAAACACCCGAATGTTCAGTCAGTTTACATGAAGAATTACGAAATCTTTGAACAGAATTTATTGCACGGAGAAATTTTTAACGAATGTATGAGGTGAACATTATTACTAAGGAAAAAGAAATAGATGATAGGTATATGTTCAAATTTATTGTACGATTTCCTGATTACATTTTCGTATGGAGTAATTAGTATGCAAGACAAACTATGGAAAAGACTCGTGAGGGACATATACTTTGTAGAAAATTTCTTTTACCTTCGTCAAAAGTATTGCAAAACAGAAGCTGCATTAATTTGGGATAACGGAGCAATATTTACTTCAAACTAAAAAAAACTTTATACGAATGCAACGAAAATACCATACACTTATCATAAACCTTAAGATTATCTTCACCTGGACCTGAGTATACTGTGCAAACAAAATCAGTCTCCTCTACTTCCTAAACATATTTGCACGGACAACAGATAGTAGCACTCCGCTAATTACACAGTTATCATCCTAAATCATCTCGGTGGATCCCCAGAGTTGTTTCCACAAGATCAAACAGAAAACGTATCGATAGGCGATCGACCGTAAAGCAAATATGTTTTCCACGTCGAAAGCAATACTTTCGTCACAGTGAGAGATTCATATACCAGGGACGTAAATAACGGTCAGAAGGCGGTGTTTACTCGTGGATCATACGAAGATGATCAAAAAGAAACGGAATATTCACGATCTTCTCGTGGCATCGAACCCGCTGTAATAACTATTTCTAAACTTGCCATCGAGGGATCTACAGCGGCGGGAAAAAGGGGAGGAAAATCGAGTTGAAAACGGATCTCGAGCTGGAAACCACCCGGCCACTCTCTCTCTCTGTCTCTCTGTACACTTAACCATGATGCGTGGGATAATTCTCATCGTATTATTATGGTCGTTCATGGCGTACGCACGCACACTCTTTGTGTAATCCATCGATGCACGCGCGTTCGTGTTCGCGTACACGGAGTAGCATTTTTTTTTTTTTTTCTGGCTTTCATATAAGTGTGTGCAACCATTCGAGAGGCCTATTCGTTTAATAAAACGAAAATGATTTACGATTAATTGTAACACGAGTATTAAAATGATCATTCTGCATTTTCTGGTTTGTTGGAATGACGTGGTAAATTGCAATCATCTATAGACACAATTTATTCATTTTTCGGAATAACTTGAATAGAAATATCATGAATTTTACCCACTGCGATTCGCGTACGCGTAATAAATCGTATTTTATAGCATTTGCCAGGCACAGACAACATTGTCAGAAAAATGATTCATTAAAAATATATTTTTCGCGTTAACTTGTGCTAAAGTGCATTCGTTTTAATTCGATATATCCACGTCATGGTGAGATAAGGAAAATGGACACGATTCATTCGGGAAAGGAGGTTTTTTTTTATGGATTCTTTTTACACTCGTCAACAAAACAATTCGCGACACGTTCTTTTCAAGGCGCAACACAGGCGCTAGTTTCTCTGTCGGGAAAAACATTTTCATCCGCGAGACGTTCTCATCATTTTTTTAAATCAACGCGCCCGGTACTTATTTATGTTGCAACAGAATTTTATAACGAGACGATCCAACGTCCGGTGAACCGTTTTCTTTTCCCTTTGCATTTTACACGATCAACTGCCGGCTAAGAATACACCAGCCGGCTATATCGTATTTGCAATTTTGACATAATTGAGTTCCCCGTCGTGGCAGTAATATACCGTTCACACGAATATTATAGTGTCGTCAAACGTTGCCAGTGTTACAAGCTACCCTTTACTTTATTCAAGTTACGAAACCACTAATTCCTCTCCGTCAAATTATTTGCGTAATGTTAGAACAATATCGTCCGTCGTCTAATACCGTGTGAGATTTCACAGACGATTATAATATACAAATCGGACAATCGATACATTTCAGTATTATTATACACATACATACATCTGCAATTAAACGGGAGAAAGATTTATTAGTCTCATAAAATGAAATTTCTGCGTTCGACAAATTATAAGTATAATAATAATTAAGTTTGCTCCTGTATGCACAAATAGCAACACTTTCCCCCGTAAAAGAAAATGCGTTCTAGATCCACGATTTATTTTTACGCGAAAATTCAAGCAACGGAGCGTTCTGTCGCGGTGCCCCATCCAAAATGCAGCTCCCTTTTCAAAGCCAAAGGCATTCGAGCAATGTTGGCTACCTAAGCGATGCGACGAAGCAAACATATAAAAATAGGACACCCTTTGTACACTCACGCACCAGTCGGCACCAAGCGCCGAGGTAAAAAGTCGTTTCCGTTTGACCATCTGCCGATTTCAGGAGGGAAACGTCCCCGCATCTGGGGAGACTCTCACAGGAGGTCGCAGAATTCATTTTACTTCGAGCAAATGTATATTGGGTACACTCGTTTGTATATTCATGGCATCTTCGCCTGATTGCGGATCTCGTTTTCTATCGATTGCGATTTTTCGTTACACCATTTTCAATTTGACTTGAATATTTTTATTAATCGAAGGACCCACTGGAACGCAGGTTAACGGCAGCGTTTTATAAATTTACAAGTGTGCGAGTTGAATGAAAACTTATTGTCATAGAAAAATAATAAATGGGCGGGGAAAACGGTAGATTTAATTAAAACGGAACAGGCAATATGCAAAAAGACCCAGCTCGGTGCATAAATAAATCGAGTCCCCCAACTTGCTGCGATTCAACGAGACAGTGACTCCGAAAGCAAGTTCAGGCCGCAACAGACCCATCTAAATCACGAGGCGTGATATTTTTAGAGCTACGCTATAATCTTCCAAATTACTAATAGCTCAGTATATGACTAAAACCTCAGTATACACGCGTTTATTCCACTTTTAACAGAGTGGACGCTGCACTTATAAATGAACGCTATAATTATAGCAATTAGTTCGACAGGTTAATGCACAGCGAATGGAAATTTCGCCGGGACTTCAGTCGGAGCATCCTTCGCTTAAACAGTCGCCAGGCTTCTCTAAAATTCCGTCGTCGTTTCAATGCTAAAGAACGCCATTGTCCATAATTCGATGACTTATACAGGAAATTCATAGCTAAGCTGTTGTTTGAATAAATTACGGTTGGATCATCGGTGCGAGCCGTGCGAACAGCTCATCGAACTGCGGTTTTTCCTCTATCGCGACAAACGGACTACGGTGAATTCTAACGAGAAAAGCGTCACAGTTCGTGAGAATTCACACGGGCAGATGGACGAAGGCATTCCATCGATGCCCAGCTACTGTCCTCGAAGCGAAAAGTAAAAACGGATGGCGTGGGAAGAATCGAGCGTCATCGGGGATCGTTATGTTTTATGGAACCAACGGGGTTGTAGGTACGACGATCGACTCGCGATACATTTAGACGAGACGTATCAGTTTCTGCGTCGGCAATTATTACGAACGGACGCGAAAATTGCACTCGCGTCAAGCAAAATGTTAATGGACCATGAAATATTAATTGTACACAACTAATAAACACAAACCTGTACTTATATCAATATTCAAATCCATAACGAAAAGATTGCGACCTATAGAATAAATTGTTAGCCATTCACGTGCGTGTATTGTTAATTAATTCCGAATACAACGAAAATAAAATGAATTCGAACGGTCGACTAATGCCATAATGAATCAGGAAGGATAATCTATATCGATCTTTCTCTGTACAATTAAATCCTAAAGTCCGTTCGTTCCTTATTATCCGTTCGAATTTATTGCTTTATCCTGTCCATAATATTCGATACCTCGCCGAACGGCATTAACGCGATCGGATCGATCCAGAAGGAGTAAAAATTCGTTGTCCTAACAACTGGTAGGTACACAAGGAGGTCGATGACAAGAAGGATGGCTTGAGTGGTCGGCAAGCAATAATCAGGTATAGTACACGGCCGTGCAATCAATATTACGTTGGTATAATCGACGGGCATGGCTAAAGCTTCGCGGCTAAGTTTCACGTTTCAATTGTGCCCGTGTGCTCGCTTGCACGTTGGGTTCACGACGAATGCAAAACCGTGACCGTATGATGCATGGCTTCTGTCAGAAAGTGGCAAGACCAGGATTCCCTTTACTTTTTTCCCCCCAGGTTGAAAAGTGAGGGTATATGCGCCTCCCCGCTCAGGTAGCATCATCTTTTCGTCGTGCATAACGTTCCACGCTAACGTTCCGATCGAGGAATTTTCTCAACAATTTCCCAGTGATCGATACAATCTATTTGTCTACCTCTTGCACTTTTTGACGTTCTGCCGCATGGTACGACGTCATGTCATGTCATGCCGGACATTGTATTCGTCCGGGTATTCGTAAGAACGTTTTTTCTTGCTAACTTTGATCTCTCGTGTGATATTCCATCGTTTTCAGTCGAACGGAACACCCCGCGTGTTGGTCCGCGAAATTCGTCAACGCTCTATGAAATATTTCGACGTTGGCGAGAATTGTGTAGATCACGGCGTGAATTTCAATTTCCGAGGAATTTCGCGATTGCGCAGGCACGCAGTCGAAAAACGTCGGTGGAATGTAGTGGCAAGTAGTAGTTGGGCCGAGGTAAATTTACTATAAAGGGATATTGTTAACTTTGATAATGGCAAGAGAAAAATACCTGGACAGATTTCCATGTTTCATGAATAAAAAGCTTTTCTCGCAGAAACTATTAAGGCAATTATATCAAGTTTTATTAGCAAATACTTACGGAGTTGTGAAACATTTTCTGGCGCGATATAGAAAAATCGCGTGAACACTTATCAACTTATCATACCTCTGCCAAACTCTATTATGTCTGGCTGCCATGATTTTCATCGTAAATGCAAGGTTTATACAGTGGTTTTTCGAATCGGGTTCCGAGCCTTTTTTCATTGAACGTCGCACGCGGGAAAGAAGTACTGAAACGTTGTGCACTGGGGGGCGTATGAAAAATATCGCGAGAGTAAATGAAGAAAAAAAAACAAAGAAGAGGGAGAAGAAAGGTATAAACGCCTACGCAAAGCGCAGACGTAATGAGTTTTCATCAAGCTTGGAATCGCGAGCGAGTGATGCATGACTTCCTTTTGGCGACAGCATGAAAATCAGCCTTATCAGTTCGCCTTGCTTTCCCAACCATTTACCTCTCCAGTTTCCATCCGTAAAGAGATTTAAAATTATGCACCACTATTTCGTTTATCACCGCTGACGTAATGACGCATTAAATTATAAAAGGGGAGCAATTTTTGTTTCAAAAGATACATATTACTTTCACGGCTGCAATTAATGTTACCTTGATTAAAAATGTACAGAACATCCTTTCAATTTAACGCCTCAGAATATTATATTACTCGATACCGAACTAATAATTCAGAGTTCCATGAAATTTTCAATTATCCTTTGATCTTTAAAATACCATGGATCGCTTTGGAATAAACAAATTTCCCCGTGACACTGTAACGAATTCTAAATCATCGACGAAGGAAGTCACGTGCAACAGTACGACGGAAAATCGATGAGAGAAACCGATAACGTATGTACATTGTACGTGGACGTTCACAGTTTTCTTCGAGATGTAATTACTAGACACGTAAACCTTCCCCTATATTTTACTATACGTTGTCCGTTCGTTTCCAACGTTGAAATCATTAGTCATCCTACGTCTCTATTAATCACTTGCCAAAAGGAACACCGATAGAATTTAATTCCCAGTCATCGGTTATCGGGTATGTATCAAAATGGCTGTATTAAACGGAAGAGGACAACCTGACTTCCGTTTTACAATTCCACCTACACGATCCTCGCGCAACATGAAATTAGATGCGCACAGTTGAATTAATTATCTTCGATCATTCTCATGGGATCCATTCCCAGAAATGAGTATTACCTCTAAAACCATCGATTCAAGTGAATGATTACCCACTGAGGATGCTATTTTCAATATTAATTATTTGCAAGCAGTGAGATAATTTAACATAAATTACTGCAATTTGTGCAGCAATTCAAGGTATCCAGGTGAGGGGTATAGAAAAATCGAAAGTGTTTCGTAAACGTTCACCGTGAAGAAATGCCTGTTAACTAGTACGTAGCTACTTCATCGCGTTACAGGTAATTAAAAATGCATAGTTCGTCACCTTTTCACTGTGGACGTTTTCGTCCAGCTGAGAAGTTTCATACTGTCGAACGGACGACCAAGTCTAGTCAACAGGATACTTAACATTCTGTCCAACGATCAACGAAATTGCTTTCTCTCTATCCGTTCGTTTGCTTCTGTTTTATTCTTCGGAAAGCCGTAAGAGATAATTAGTTTGTTTCTGCAGCTAAAATCTCCGACGCCATTTATATCAAACCACCGAGTGCAACGCGATACCAATGCCCAAAAGTGAATCAATATCGCGAAACAAAAGAAATCCTGCATCTATGTTAGCCGTTCGGTAAACGTCGCGTCAATTTAATCAATTTACCCAAAAGTTCGAAATCTGTCCGGCTGAAACGTTACATCGATCCTATCCGATCGCCGTGGAAACGAAGGAAAATCAATTTGGCCCTCCAACTTATTTGCTCCACAAGCCACGTCGATTACTTCAACCAAACTGATAATGTTTCGCTTTGCGTCCCACTCCCCGAACGAATGTTACATTAATACCAAAATAAATCCGCAATTAAACTTTCAATACTCCGAACATCAACTCGAACGCCGAAAAAAGGAAAGAATCCAGAAAGATTCCACCGCGGATGCCACTTTCGATTTTCATTTCAAATTCTCCCCCCAATCCGCCCATGGAACGACCAACAGAAATTCCCACCCTTCCGCGACAGTAACGTTACTTCCAAACCAGACCGTGGAAGAAGCCGCAAGCAGAAGTCGTTTGTCGTGCTAAATTTATACAAACGTGTTGCATTAATAACGAGCAAAGATCCAGAAACATGCTCGGGGCCTGTACGAATGGTCAGTGAACCTCCCCTAACGCAAATCGATAACGCGTCGCTTTCAATAGAAGCACGCCAGGTCGCCGAGGGACCAGCACGCGAGCACGACTCACCTGCCCGACGATCGAATTCCAGGCTCGTGCAACGGGCACCTGGCAGGAAAGTTAATTGTCTCGGTGGCGTCGCTAGACGTCCACGTGGACGGCGGAGGGTTCGCGACGAAGGGGAATGCACGACGGTGCGGACGGGTGTCGAGGCGTTTTCGTTGGTGCCAAAGTCTTCGGTGAAATAATGACGCGCTCAGGCCGGAAGTAATTAAAGGAAGAGCTGGGTATTGCGCCAGAGCGTTTACACTCGTCTGTTCCGCATTCGAATGCGTACTTTTTTCGCGAACGGAAGAGCCCACGTTTATCATTTCCATTTCTTTTCTTTCTCTTCTCGTATCTTGTTCGTGCTGTTCGAGGCTGCGAGAATGCGGGGTAGCGCTGGGAAGAGGTTCTACTTGTGGCTCTTTGATCTAGGCGGTGGATAATTCTTTTCCGAGGTACGGGACGATGGCACAGGCAACGTCTTTCGCCGATGAACGACGTTAAGAAATGTGTACCGTGATTCGCTCGAAGGCAACATCGAATGTAATCTCGTTTACCGCAACCAGCAGACACGGGGAGTTTTTATTAAGTGCGGGAGAAATAGAGAAATGAAATAGTTGCGTCTTGTGTTGACAAAGAGTAAGGGTAGAAGTATAATTTTTTCAATTTGGAGCATTGCGAACGTATCTGGCCACTGTACATCATTCGATGTGCTGGGAATAGTCATTTGGATTTTCTGTTTTATTTCACTTAGTTGGAGAACATGAATTTTCATATGGGGGAACTTTTATTTTCACTGGCGAGCATTTAAGTAGGGACCATTAAAAACTTTATTGTTAATTATGAGGAAGTCATAATTGAATAATAATTTAGTTTGGATCTATAATAATGTCTCGTAAAATTAAATACTCCGTTACAAAAACTTTATACCTCTTACGCTCGTTTTTAATGCGCAATTACAGTTTCATCGGGCTACAATTCTGTGAATGCCTATCTATTACGGAATCGATCATTTCAATGCCCCCTTCAAATTACAACGTTGCGCCGTATAAATTATTCTTCCTTTCGTTTCAATTGAAATTACTATCAGCGTCAATTAAACCTAACGCAGGATCGCGCATAAAGAACGAACTAACAAATCGTCGGGGGAAAAAATTGAAAGCGCCCAGCAATGTTAACGATCTCGTATTCCACTCGTAACGGGAACGGTTCTCGAATAATTAAACAAAAGAATGAAACATTTATGCGCGCGATGCTCAACGATGCGAGCATCAAAGAAGATAAATAGCGTGACCGACATAAACGGCGAGTGAAATGATAATTATGCAATTAACAATTAACGCATCGAAATTCATTTGGGGGAAAAATTATTCCTTTCAAAATCAAAATAGATCACGATTGATCGGGTGAATCATTGACGTAAATGACTCCCCTTGTATTCCAATTTGCATCTAAATGAATTTCTATTATGTACATCTATTCCGCGCTGTTAATTCGAGAGTCGCGATACGATTTACTCTATAATGTACACTTTATTCGTTGATATCGCGGCGATAAATAATCGATAACACCGCGCGAGTAAAACTGAACGTCGCCCATTTATATCCACATGGGTGTGCAATAAAGACGCCGTCGAAAATTGATAGGATCGTGTCCCGTACACCTTTGTCCGTAGCCACGACACAATAAATTCTACTTTTCTTGCCAACATACTACACACACGACGAACAGTAACCATTGAACTCCTCAATTGTCAAATACTCCCCCAATATAAATCCAATCGAGAAACAAACTGTTCCCTGCATAGAACACCAATTTTTCCAATGAATGTCGTGTTCAAATTTCCTTTCACCGCGAAACTTCGCCGAATTAAACAATATAATAGATGGAGAAAATTCGTTTCCCGAAATTAATTGAAACAATTGGCGATCCCTTTTCGCGAATTAACGAAGCAATCGAAGTAACAACGATATCTCGGTTGATTCGATGTTCGAGGTTGCGCCTGTAATCTTACGCGCGTTCACGTGTCCTTTGAAGAATTTCACCAGCAATGACATTCCCCCTCCTGCTCGAAATACTACAATGATTACGCCGTGGCACCTGATGCCGTTCACGATCGATCCCTCGACGTTCGATCGTGGCTGAATGTCGTGCACGAGCCGCACCGATTTAATGGCACTTCACAGACTCTTCGACGGTCGTTGTTCCAACGACAATGAACCGTGCCGATACGTGGCCGTGCATATTTAGCCGACCACTTCCGGTTCGTCGTGTCCTCGACAGCAACCACCATCCCCGGGAGAAAGAACACGCACCGCGGCACGTGTTTCAGGTGCCGTAGGGGCTGGAGTATCTTTTGTACGTGCCTTCGATTACACGGATCGAAACGAGAATACCGCGCAAGACGTTTCATTGTCGGACGCAACGAGGATGCACGAAAAGCTGATAACATATTTACGGGGCTCGAGCTTAAAATGCAACGTTCCACAGCGAGAACGTTGACACGCGCGCGAATTGAATATTCTAAATGATTACCGCGATAAAAAATAATCGCCCGTAGGTTTTCATTCAAATAACCAATAACCGACGGCGTTGATAACGACGAGATTGTAACTGTGCGCGCGGAATGCAAATGACAGATTCGAGGTGCGATCGTTTCATTTGTATGCAAATTGAAAGCGCGAACCATAAACGACGTATGCATTACCTTTTTCGTGAACGGTGAAAATTCGGCAACTTCATAGACGATTATACGTGGCGACGCGGGCATAGAAATTGGATATTATAAATCGCGGGTAGAATAATACGCGAGCCATGCGAGACAATAAGTTCTCTTGAGCCGTGATCAGACACGCGTGATAGCACGAGTGTATATACGTGCATATGGAAAGTCGTAAAGCCTTTAGGCTGCACAATGAAGCTTATGAATTTCCAGGTTCCGCGGTCACTTTTCCAAGTTCGATAGGTCACAGACGAGGAAGAGAGGTATATGCACGTTGCAGAGACGCAAATACGACGCGTCGCACCGTCTCGCAATTTACCTCGCGCAACCCCTTCGTCGTGTCAAAGGTTTCGCACGGCGGAATTACAGGCACGTAATTAAGACTTTAGCCGGTCGTTGCGTCTACGACTTTCCAGTTGCGCGATAACGAGGATTAAATGAACCGTGGACAGAAAATCCCGCCAACTGGGTATTTTCATAAACATTTCATTTAACGAATACCCCGCCGATCCACGGCCGGGAGATGAAAGTTTTCCAACGAAACGCGAGAATCCGTGTGCGAACGTATACCCTTAACGAGCATGAGTCCAATCGACAGAAGCTTCAAAGGCGTTTGGAATGTTGCCTGACAGAAATCGATACGGTATTTTTCTCCTTTCTTTTTCCCTCCCTTAACCATATCACCGTGCGCGCTGACGGGTGGTAGGGACAGGCAAATTCGAAGATGCAAACTTCCCCCCACCCCGAAGCATTTTCCCCGCCGTGAGACGATTTGGCAAGGGATCAGGAAATTGCCATGAAATTACTCGAAAATTGATGCAACACGCCCTAATGCGTGAACGCGTTACCACATCCTCGCCCCGTCGAGGGATCCCGAATTTTTCTTCGCCCCCCCCTACGTTTCCGTTTTGCCGCTTTTCCGAAACGATATTAGCCATTCGAAATTCTCATCCCCCGACGTAATTCGCGGACAGCCTTGACGCACAGAGTTCTGACGGTATAATGAAACACTCGATTGAATTCCTACGATATGCGTAGAAATTTCTGGCCTGACTTCCCGCAAAACCGATTTGGTCGAATGAGCGTGAAATTTTGCCCGCGATACCGACGCGTGCACGATTGATACTTTAATGAAATCTAGAGGGAAAATTGAAATGGGAAATTGTCGTTTAAAACGTGTCGTTTACGATCGGCGTGGTGGCTCGTAGATTGTAAGTTATTATTGTGTCCCGAATGAATTGTTACTACAAGCATTTTCGAGCGCACTGGTTTCAACGGAGGAAGACACTGAAGTGAGTCGCGCAATGCGGCGGAAACGTTTACATACAGTCAGCAATACTATTATTAAGCGGCCTGCATGGCAGAGATACCGAGCTTTGATTTTCAATGTCTCAGTGGAGCCAATTGCGCCGGTCTGGTACGTAATAAGGATGACTGAAACGCAAACTCGAATCCAAACGTGGCGGGTAGGAAATAGGTGAGGATGTAAATGCAGAATTTTGTAAACAAACGATTGTGTGCAGAATTTTAAGATTATGATGAATGTGCAAGACAAATTTCGGAATTATGTTATTCGTTTGTTTCTTTTATATTTCTATGGAAAACAGAAATTCCTTGTTTCCAAATACTCAACGCTGTTTCTGATAAAATGCCAAGGACCACGTTTGTATAAAACAATACATCCCTATTTTATTGTCTTCCGTGACCCATAATAAAACACCTTTGATCTATGTTACGTTCAAATATAAATTCGTTCCTTTTAAATATCCAATCTTTTGCACATTGAATACGAAAGTGCGTGTATTTGCAAACAAAAATACGGCATAATTTTATTGTGTACCTTGCACCCATAATAACAGTCCTTCGAATTTTTATATTACGTTCAAAGATAAATCCTCTCGTCTCAAATATACTACTTTTTGCAAATTAAATACCAAAGAGCATTAGCTTGTAAAATAAAATACATCGCCATTTTATTCTTTTCCCTGCAACCATAACAATAATCCCTCGAAATTCTATATTACGTTCGCATATAAAAGTTCGTCCGTTTTAAATATCCAATCTGTTGCAAAATTGAACACGATAGTGCGTCCGTTCGTAAAAAAAAGTGCGACAAAATTTTATCCCCCTCCGTGCACCCCTAATAGCAGTCCCTTTAATTTCTGTATTACGCTCAAAGATAAATCCGTTCCATTGAAACATCCAACCTTTAACAAACTTAAACCTCAAAAGGGCGTACGGATTCGCTTGACAATACGTCGCTTCCTCCGCCAATTCCTCCTCACCCTTAACTATCCTCAAACATCGTCCCGCGACTAATTTTCCATCCAACAGAGCGGCGAATTAATCCAGCGACGGTGAAAGTACAATCGACGAACTACCGCGCCTTCTCCATCCTTCGGCCACTCGACGTTCTTGCGACTTCTCGAGGGTCCCCCACAGAAATTCCACGGGGGCATTTCGATGTCGGAATTACCGGCGGTTAAAAGCCGGGGAAATTCCTTGCGATCTGTGAGCAACTAAACGCCGGGTACGCGACAGAAGAAACGACGCAGATGACGGGAGCGACGAGAAGTTATGCGAAGCGTGAGACCGGAAGCGATCGAGCTGTACAATTGACCGGAAGTATGCACCCCCCTCCCGAAGGTGATGCACATCGCAACCCGCGGGCCGGTCACGTTTTGCCATGCAACCGTAGATAAGATACGAAAAATGGCACCAGACGGATCGTCGCGAATCGACCGAAAATTTATCCACGTACGAGTTTCGTTTGGATTTCGTTTCGTTGTTTCCAAACTGGCTAACAGGTTCCAGAGACTGCCCAACGACAGTAGGGCCCTAGGGTTGTGCAATCCCACCTCGCTATTGTGTTCCGCGGAACACGACGTTCTGCTACTTTCGCGGAGATTTTAACAGAGTTCCAACGGCGCGCGTGAACAACGTCTTGACGGGCTCGTAATTCGCTGGAACGATTATATAAATTGCAGGTAAGACTTATCTGTGGGGGGGGGGGGGGGGGGGGTTTTAGGGTTGTGCGACGAGTGGTGGACGATAACTTGGCGATTGTTACTTTTGGAATTGGTTGAACGTTTTTATGCGAAGCCACAAGAATTCTTGTTTAATTACGAAGGCTTTAAAAAAAATTAAAATTCTTACAACTATATAACTGTATATATTTTCTACAGTTCGAATACTGGACAAGTTTTACCTAAATACACGACCCTCTTAGGTACTAATTATTTATGAGAGTATTGTTCGGAGGTAACAATAGTTTATTTGCTCGTTCGTTGCCTCGTGGAAGATTTCCTGGGGTAATTCATACCTGCTCTTATTGTTAGTTCTACCTCTATTATTCTGATCGCTATAATGTATTTCAAGCTAAAAATTAAGTTTACGATGGACGGATTATTCAGAAGCATTTAACAAAAGCATATTGAAAGAAGGTTGTGAATATAAATGAAAATCGTTTATGCTGAAACAAATAGGTAATATAGTTCATTGAGATACCTGGCTCTTATTCATAGCAGTTTGTCCGTGAAATACTCGCGGATCAGCATACCTATATACCTGTATGACCGTTACACGTGCACGCACGCGGACCTGCGATTAGAATACGTTTTAGCGAGTGATTTATGCGAGCAAGATTGTGACACACAGCACGCGTAGGACTCGTCCCGTTTTCGTAACGATACGCAGGAGGTGGGTGGAAAAATTCGAAGGTGAAATTTCTAAAAACTCTCCTTAAAGGATGGGAACACTTTCTATACGCTCGTCAAGACAGCGATGACTGATCGTGGAAACAATAAATCCCGTTGCAATCTAATTATCGTGAAATTATTCATGAATTGAAAGATACACGCCAACAAGGAATTGCCGAATGCATAGCTCCGCAAATGAGTGCATAGAATTTTTCGAATGTAATTTTCTGTATCGTCGAAAGTGTGAGTAAAGTTATCTGACAAATTATATCAGCCAGTGCTGTAATCTTTCGCCATCCTTTTCTCGAGCTGTTTGAAAAACAAAATAATTGATATGCTACGTGGACTACTTTGTAAGCGGACGATATAGTGTTCTTGTGCTGTAGAAATGTGGCTCATTCTTCACACCTGAGAGTCCACAATTATTGCACGATACGAAAACACCGATGAAAACACTGTAGGTGAATAATTTATATATTCTAGTTCAGATACCAAGTACAAGAATGCTATCTAATTCTCATGTATTATTCATTTCCCCGGGGAACATCCGCGCGATAATTAAACGTTTCTAAACAAACAGCGATAACAAATTAAAACGCAAGTACACTCTACTGCATCAATACTATTGAAAATCATACATTTGAGAGAAGATTGCGGGGGAACTACTGCTCGAAAACCTGTACCGTCTACGGTCTAGAGTATAGACCAACCCATATTATTTAAATAAGTCACAAACTCCAATTCATTTGGAAAGTCGAAACTCGCAAAACCTACATACCCCCTTTCAATTACGCGTAGGAGTTAGGGTGACGTCTCTGACGAACGAAACACGTTGGAAACTCATCAGGGACTACAAACAGCGTACCCGATTTTGGTCAGGTAACCACCTTACAGTCTCGACAGTGAGCGTGCAATTTAAACGAAACAGTTCAACGTGCCTTTAAAAGTCGCAGGTGTAACAACGCCAACGAATATGGTGGGCAGTCGATAGAACAAAAGCAAGAGGAAGATGCCATGGAAGTGGTGTTTAACTGCTTCTGCACGAGCCTTGGGGATAGAGAGAGAAGGGAAAAAACGGGGACGTGTAGACACGAACAATAAGAGTATGAAAGAAACGGAGTGAGTCTAGATATGAGGAGGGAGATAACAGAAGAAGGGGCAGAACGCACGTTAAGACAGGTGGTACGGATAATAAACGTCTAACGGAAAACCGTAGGCTGTGGGTCACAATCAGGGTATGAAACGGTTCCTAATATGGCTATATAATATAACAGCTATAATAATTGTTATATATTCATATGGAGCAGTAATGAATGTAACTATCCCTAACCTGCGACCGACCTATGACCGAGTTATTGCGGAAAAAGAACGGAAAAAGTGCGGGCAAAATTCTTTCCTGGGGGGCCAAATGTACGCTCAGTGAGAAACAGCAATAATCAGCTATTAAAAATAAATTGAGGGGTCCGGTGTAAGAGGGGCTGTTTCAATACAAACTGTGTATTATAATTCAAACTGCTATTTTCTTATTTAAACTTACTAATATGTGGGTAATGTATGTGCAGGAAAATGTTTGATTTTTCATTGGATTTTCTATTCGTTTAAATCTGAAGATTGGATTCTCGTTGATCTAGTTACAGTACGATCATAATCCACCCAGTGACACTATCATCAAACGTTACTCAATACTGCGCGCAGCCTGCAGCGTGAACACGGTCTGCGTTCAACCATTTGACAGACGCAACACAGCCGAACGAGCCGCAACTAAATCGTGACTGCTCTATCAATTTCAATTAAGCTCGCACTTAATCAAACTATTTAACAGACCCAACAAAGAACTTCCTTCCTACTTCCGAACGGTCAATTTCCTATAAGCTTCGAAACGTGCATAGCATTGTATCCGTTCACGTGGCACATTACGCGAGGAAGCTTCTTTTACGACAGCAGAGCTCGTTGTTAGGAGCAAATAACTGCGTAAGATATATGTGGTTTTAAGTACAATCATGCAAGATTTGACCATTAAGAAATCGACCACCGTCGTTTTTCCGATCGATAATCTGTCTCGCGTATAATCTCTTCAGGCGTTCCCTTCGGAGAATAATTGTTAAAAGCTCTGGGTTCGCTACCTGGAATTATAATCCCACTATTGGTGATACAACTATGCCGTGTTTCGTGTGTTCCCTTTCCAAGAATTGTGTACAAGCTAGATGAGCACTGTAAGGAACTGCGTGACCAAGTATCGATTTGCATAGGGAGTTTGGATAATTATATAAGAAACGCAGGAAACGAGGCGAAAGAAGGGAGCAATAGAAAGTGGGCCCCGATCGCAATCTTCGTTCCACGGACAAAAGAGCGTGGGTCCCAAGGGCTAGAGAGCCATTAACAGGCTAATTACCGACAACGCCGGAGTATTTCAGCTTCCCCATTTCCAAGCAAGGAATTACTGAAACGCGACTGCAGAAAAATATTCCACTTCCGTTAGACTGTCCTTCTTGGCCGCGTTCTTGCCTCGAGGTAACCCATATGACGAACCACCCATACGCCAAGCCTATTCCGTGCAGATGCACGGCTGCATGCATTATGAGGTGCGCACACGTGTGCATTACACCTAGGAGCCATTATATCGGATTCACGTGGGCGACCTGAAGGGCCGCCGCATCGTCTACGGCCAATTGATCCGTTGCCTTTCGTTTCTTTTCGTTAACTGTTTCCCCTTCGAGCAACTCGTCCCCATTCCCAGACGACACGTAAAACACGAAAAGTTGAGCAATCGAGGAAAGTTGGGATAAATATCGGAATGATAGAAAGTATCCAGCGTTACTGGAAAGCAAGTTATATGTATTTGGAAGGTGAATATGGTACTGAAGTCGTTGAAATAGATACTTTCATTATCATCGGAATTCCGTGTTTAATATTATATTAGAATAATGTTTAAGGCAGCGCTTTTATTATTTTTCTTTTCTTAAATACAATACACTTCGTTGAATGATATCGTTTATTTAAGAAAAGTGGTGTATCAAATGTGCCTATTAATTAATGATAAGTATTAATTGATGCCTAATGTATGTAAAAATAATGGAAGAGAAAAATGATCGATTTGAGAATTTTATAGAAAACATAGAACACGAAGGACAGAGTTCTTGCTACTGGGGGAAATGTTAACAACTTTTAACAGACAAAATTGATACAAAACGTTACACCTGCTACCGTGTCTGCTCTGCGCAATTTATTCGTCGCCACACCATATATTTATGGGGAAAATTTAAGGTAGCTGGAAATACTGAACATGCCGTCATGGTATAAAGTTGTAACAAAGATTTATATTCACAATGGGATACTAGGTACGTCCACGATATACACTGTACGTCTTCCTGTTATTCACAACGCGTAACAAGAAGACAAGCTATAGTAAACGATAAATGGCAAGAGACAGATTTCTATTTTCCACTATGACAATCGAACATCGAAATATATATTATATAATTGGATTTTTGTACAACAGCAAGCAAAGCTCGCAAATTTTCTCCGCTATCGACGAAATTAAAAGCGCTCCGTAGACTATTATGCGTAACCCCTAGAGACGGCGTAATATCAACACTTCAGAGTTTCATTCGGGATTACGAGTTTCATATTTCGAGCGAGTGCAATTGCGTTTCATTCAGCCCACTCAGGCGTTCACAAAGATTCGGTAATAACGTGAAGCAATAATTTGTAAATATTTGGCAGACAAATCGCACCAGTGAAACGAAATGTTTCTAATGCAAAGTGTAAAATAAAGAATTGTTCATAGATTCGGCAGGTTTGATGAAACAAAATGTAAAATTCATTTATTACTGTACATTTTAATGGAATTACTCGGACAGAGATAATTACATAAAAATTATTTCTGCGCAAAAAACACAAAAACTTTGACGAGATATTAGTATCGTATGAAATTTTGTTTTAATACTTTTAAATCGCTATTGTAATTTCTTTATTCAAAATTTACCAGTTTCAAAAAATTTTTCTTACGAAAAACAGGTGCACGGTCATGGTATTTTTTTCGACTGAACTATAATATCGTACAGAACTATCGTATTCTTTGCTGTTGCCACTCAGAGACTTTTTCAGTTCGCGATCTCTCATTCAGAGCATTTTCTGTCACGAAAGAAGAACGCAATCTTCCGCCTTTCTTCTCAGAGGAGATGCTTTCTCGCAACCTCGCGTGTACGTCGTGTCATTTATCGATCCTACAGGTGCGCAGCAATCTTAGAGAAAATCGATACACATACAGCCGTCACATGTCTGTCAGTCTGGGGTATCATTTATGGAAGAGAATTCCTCATTACCATTCACCAGAACTATCGTACCTAATGCATTTCGTGCTAAGAATAAAATCTATGCAAAATTGCACAGTTCATTTATTGTTATCATTGAATATAATATGAATTAAGTACCGTGACAAATCCCTGTTTAATTTGCCAATCAAGATTGTATACTATTTCCACAATATCGAACTATGATTAAAATATAAGTATGTATACAGAGTAAAAGAAACTCCGCTGTTATGCCGTATTACTGTAATAATTTTGTTTTAATACAGCATATCTGTGCACGCATTCGTACGAGATGCTCGTAGAATATGCTGTCACTGTTTTACGAAAAAACGCGGAGGCATTCTGTATAATTTTATTCAGACAAGCCACGGCGCACAACAAAACAACGAAGCTAAAACCTCTTATCCAGAAACGACGAATAAATGAACGCATTGCCGCGTTTAATTGACCAGCAATGAAAAAAAGTTAAATATATTCACAGACTTGTGAATGAATGATTGTGAAATGTTAAGAAAACCAACCACCTTCTGCCTCGACGCTCCATTACAATTAAACTCCTGACAAATTAATCGGCCGACCGCTACTTAAACGCAAATGGTCAAGGGAAAAAAGAACTGTGGGCGAAGATACAAGGCGAGATGCCATCTCCTCCTAAAAAAAAGAAAAATGACAGAAACTCCAGTTGATATCTCAGAGGAGGCGTACGAAGTAACCATAACAAGATATTTCATCCGACCCGTTGGAATTCCCCAATTAATTGCCATCGCGTCAAAGAAATTTTCGATTTTTGGAGTCGTCACAACGGATCAGACGTATAAAAAAAAAGTCTCCAGAGAAATCGCATCGTAACAGTCACGCGCTTCAGTACGAGATGCACTTAAATCTCACCCCCCCCCCTCTCTCTCTCTCTCTCTGTTGCACTTTATGAATGGCATAAATGCGCGTCAATGTACAGAAGTAAGAGAGGAAGAATGATACACGGACGGGGAGCAAGTGAAACGTGAAAACTCTTCAGATTTCACGTTCGAAAGACGGTAACGACACGGCAACGAACCTGTCTGTAATTTTTTTCTTTTCGTCTCTCCCGGGCAACGAATCATAAACGGGAGAAGAAGCGCCAGACGGCATTGTCTCTTTCTCGTAGTGCATTACGTAAATGAGGGTACACCGTGACCATTGTATGCAATCCGCGCGAGTCACGGCGGTGTCCTTCCGCTTCTAATCACCGTGAAAAAGAAGAGCGCCGAAAGTGTTGCGCGCGTCATGTCGCGAAGACAGGGCCAACGAGGCTCTTCACTCATTTTTCCCCAGCTTCCGCCTGGTTATTCGCATCATTTCGTTGTTCTCCGTTCGAGTGTCTTTTTCTCTCGACACCCTTTGCCACGGGTTTTCTTCCGGCAAATCATAATGTTCGCGCATGTGCGACGTTTCGTATGCATGCGCGAACATTTTGTTAATCTCGTGCGATTTATTATCATTATTAATCCTATATTCGACCGTCGTTAATTTTCTATTCTGCAGGATTGATATTAGTGCGTTACAATTAATCGGTTTGGGGAAAACGAAATTGGAACCACCGATATAATATGTATTTACGAAAAGGAATGAAGTACTGAAGCTCGCGTTTGCTCATTCTTGCACGTTCGTATTTGATAATAATGAATCACAAATTAATAATAATAAAATAGGTACAGTTCGAAGATGTCTTGGTTCAGTTTTGTAATTCTTTTTAATTCTTTTTAAGAACGTCGCAAGCGATATTGCTTTCGTTTACGAACAATATGTAATTCTGTACGATTTGTACATAAAGAAAATTAAACTACAACACGTCTTTACATATCATTACAGCATTGGCTTAACGAGGTTAATCAGGGACAATCGTTCGAACTGAATGAATCACTGCATTATGTATACTGCTGTTACTAACGAGCAGAAGAAAAAATGCAATTTCTATTCAAAGAAGATTATTTGCCTGTGTAATGTCACGCGCGAGTAAACTTTCTACATTATATTAAAATTTCTTCTATATTACATTCAAATTGAAGTAATTCATGAATAATTTGCAGCTGTTAAATAACGTGTGCTGTATTAAATCATTTCACCATGCACATATATCCCAGTCAATTTTCCATTTATTCAAGTACCGTAAAATTTCTCAAGAAAATAAAGAGAATTCTTCACGGATTAT
Organism: Nomada lathburiana; assembly: GCA_963667235.1. Taxonomy (NCBI): domain Eukaryota; kingdom Metazoa; phylum Arthropoda; class Insecta; order Hymenoptera; family Apidae; genus Nomada; species Nomada lathburiana. The sequence continues at coordinate 6,479,256 of OY763905.1, forward strand.
ATCATAGACAAACATCTTCCAGATTATTGGCACCAACACTGTTCATTAAAGAATCTGAACCTTAACTGTAGAATTACGCATACAAGTAATCCAAGAGCTTAACACGCTCGATAACATCTTCACCGCGTTGATCCGAACGAATAATTAAACTCTTTCGTCCATCCAATAACATATTTCCATTCTACCAATAAGGGAGACAGAAAATTATCCGCCCGATAAATCGTTCCTCTAATTTCTCGCTGCGACCGAAACATTCCCCCGTTCCAACTCGGAATATAAAAATGACTTTCTTCCACGTTGCGTACAACCTTCTTCTGTCACATTTATTATTGCAGTTCGTGCATTAAAACGTCTGTCCGAAGATTCCGGCTCATTTAACGTCGCTATTACGTGAACACAGACTCATCAGTTTCTCTCTTATGCAAAAGGGACGCGCTCTCCCCCGTTAAAGAAGAAGTTTTCCTTTTAGACGGTCGTCCTAGATTTCAAAATTTGTGAAAGGCAGTCCGTGCTTGTTTGTCCCAGTTCGTGGACGATTTTAGATCGTGTCGACCAAGGCGAGAAGTGCCGTGCAAAGTGAAACACGTGAATTCGAACCGCAACCAAATTCCACGACCGATCGTCACTCGAAAGAACAGATCCTGAATTTTCCACTGACATTCGTATCGTTTTGAATCGATCCACGATCCTTCGAAGTTGTCGACTCTCAGATTGTTTACTTCCATCCCCTGTTTTCGAGGTATAATCATCAAACTTCGATGTCGACAGTCGGGTGAAAAATAGAGTCGTTCTATCCGAAGAAATTTGGGAAACATCGGGAGAGAAAACTCCTTGACTGCCACAGTCGGACTTTAAACGTGCTCTTAACTCGTTCTTTCGTTCTGTTTGTTACCTTTGAAGGGGACAATTTTCGCGTCGTTAGTGGAACGAAGGGGTGAGAAATGTGTTTAATTTTTCCATGGTCTATTTAGATGAATTTAACGTTAATTTATTGCAGCAGAATTTGTTACGATATATATTATTGATATAATAATATTGAAAATAATTTAGTTTTGATCGCTTTACGGTTAAGAATTAATTTGATTGTGATTCGATGTACATCCTCGAGTCACACGTTGCTTTCTTTGTGCAAAAGGCAAGTGTCGGGACAACGGGAATTATCCAAGTGTTACAACATGTTCTACGTCCGTCTTTCATTAAAATCGCAGATTCGAAGCCGGTGAAACGAGTTTCAAACACGACGAGCATGATAGGTGGTCAATCATACAAGTTAATGAAGTTCTAACATTTCCATAAATGCTTCACAAAGAAACGAATCACCATAAAAAAAAATTCGCTGCTACTTAAAGATTGCAAATAGGACAATTAATATTCTGTGATTCAATTAATAAATACATGAATGATCCACGATGAATTCCTAATACGTTCCTTCCACTTTCACTCAATTTTTGTTTTCTCTAGAGAAATTCGTACAAGCTAACACCTTTTTAAAACGCCACAAGATCCACCACTATACCACTAGTTTCGTTTACGAAAAAACGTTTATCCTCCAATGAAACTACATCGAATTAACACACAGTACCGCTCATAATTATTTCAACGGTATAGAGATTTTATATGCACTACACGAGTGCAAAAGTTCTGTCGATTGCTGCCTCTCCCAATAATAACGTTGTTTCTGTAAGTGAATTACGTTTCACCCAAATTTCCCTTACACTCTGTGCAATAAGTCGACGAATGGATAATCTACATACCAAAGAGTGTTGCTCGTTTAATTCATAATTGCTATTGCCACTATAATCCATACATCAATCGACAAATATACTAAGAACAATTGTTATCTTTCTTATTACTCAAAGGCGACAGAATCTTTCCACTCATCGAATACATACACGCCTCTTCCCCCCCCAAAAAACATGTCTCCGAAAATCTTACTACACATTCGTACAAGAATGACCACAAGGTACTCCGATGGACGGAAAAGGCTAGGCCGTTTGAATCATGGTCAGTCGAGGCGATAATACACGGTTCGCCGTGGAATTCTAATCGGACCATCGACTTCTAACTGTTCCAAGATACGGAGGAGTTCCCTTGCGGCCGTGGCTCGCCGACAGAACGGTGCTACTCATAATCTTCACAGAAACGTGACCAGTGTAACCCAATTCGCGCGGCAACGAACTAGCGTATACCCTTGATCGTTCACCTATAGGCAGATGCGCATGCATAGATGTTACCACACCGCGTAACAGCTGTGCACCTGCTGTTCTTCGTGCCGTTTCTACTTTACTTACCTCCATCTACCTGCACGCAACCCGGCGAGCCTACCGCTCTTTGTGTCACACTATACTCTCTATCGGGACGGGGAATCGGGGATGCCAAGTGGCAGCGACAAAACCCGTGACTTTCTCCGTTGAGGATTTATTTCGCATGCAAGCGACTTCCTGCATCACGGGGAAACAATGTCTTCCCTCGGGGAGAATCGTCGATGAATGAGAGGAAAGAATAGATCACGGGATGCGGACTTTCTTTTCTTTAATTAGGATTAGTGGTTGGGTACCGAGCCCGTGGAAATTTTCCCCGCTTCTGAAGCAGTCTATGGTTTGTAAATCTTGATTTTTTTTTCTTGATCTTTTCGAATGGAAATTAGAGAGATTGGATCGATGAAACGTATATTTGTATATACATATATTTGGTAATTCTGTTTTCGCTGTTCTGCTACTGTAAAAGTTTCTACCGACACGTGGATGTATTATGCCGTATGCAAAAGGGTTGAGTTTTATTTTATTTATTTCAGATATTTGAAAAGGGATCAAATAAGACGTATTCCTACTATACACCATACGTGGTATAAATTCGTGACAGCATTTTAATGCAATCCCAAATGTATGATTGGAATTTCATTTCCATTACGCGATTGCACTGATTTGGGGGCATGGAGGATATGAATGAATAATAGTTCTACTATCTAATTACTACTATCGGAGAACAAAAAATTCTGTAATGGTATTTGTAGCACCGAATTACAGATACTTAAACTTTCCACAGGAAACAGCATCGTCTAAGTTACGAAAAAAAAAAATCAATATCAATAACAATTTGACAAGGTTAATGATCGATAAATATATGCTCAGCTAATAATTACCCAACACTCTATGTCACCGTAAGAAAATACATTGGTTCTCAATGATTCAAAAGCACGACATTATCTAATCAGTTTCATTGGGAATTCAACGAGACATCCAAATTTGGAACATCGGTGTTTGTTCGCGTGATGTAAATGAAATAAAAGCAGTGTTGGATACGAATTATGTATTTAAGATCGCCCTAGAACCAACAGCCACAGAAATACGAGAATTACGAACACCAGTGAATCAATCAAAAGAAATATCCATCAATGGCATTAATATGTCTCAACAATTTGACTTGAAACTGTGTTACTCAACAAAGCTAACCCTTAACTATAGAACGTCTGCGAGACCGCTTCAAATTTTCATTCACCCCTATACCTGTTCCCACATAACTTGTGGTCTCACTTCTAAATCTATTTATTAATATACAAAGCAAAGACAATTGAATTTCATCTTTATTCGGCACCTGTATGTACAGTAGTTAAGGGATCAATCAAATTTTAAAAAGAACACACTGTAACACTATGTACTATAGCGGCTAACTTTACTTTCCAGATTTCCAGAAGACTGCAAATCAATACGTATCTCAAAACAGGGGAAGAGAATAATATATTAATTCCATTAAAAATGGAAGAGGCTACTATAATGTCACTCCTCGAAACGAATGAAAGAACGCAACTCAAGAACAAGAAAACTGGGTGCGCTGCCGCTGCGCATATTCAATTTGCACGGGCAGGAAACGTTTGAGAACTCGCTCCTGTATCCTCAATCAATATTTAAGTGCTTCAAGGATGCTTCTCCTAGATGAAAGTAACCGTGATCTCTATCCTTGACACGTTTTTACGTTCACGGGCGCAGTTGCGAATTTAAAAAGCATCGCGTGAAAAGGACGAACGAGTTTCTTGCTCTCCCCTCTACGGTATATGTACGTAATTGTGTATGTAGGTAAGTACATATACTTGCCACTCTAAAACACGCTAGAACGAAGAAAAGATTAGGCACTGCGAGACGTGTGGAACGTCGGCGAGGGTTCATTTTCGAGCAAAATGGTGCATCGTACCGCGTACGTTTCTGCTTTATACGCCACCCACGTTTAAAACATTCCTCGAGTATGTCGCTAACATCATCCGCGGTTTAAGAATCCCATACATCCCCTCGGTGCACGAAGAAACGAGAGAAACCGTACGATTGGAGTGCTTTTTTGTCGCGGGACCACGATTAACGCCGCGGTTTTTGTCCCCTGTTTGGACTTTCTGTTCGGTTTCAAAATGTGAACTATCTCCGCATGAATAATGCAAAGAAATTTGTGTTACTACGTAAGAATGAACTTGAGCTCGTGTTATGGGGAGTTGCGCTTCATGAAGCATTTCCTTAAATTGCATTTTACATGTTTGTCGTATCAAGTCTTTTCACTCTTTCTGATGCTAAACATTGTTTAGGTTCTATGTTGTTTAGTTTTTAATATAACAGTGTGCTATTATGTTAAGTTCGTTTTTTGGTAAAAAATTTTGCACCTTCGATAGGGTGTCCCCCAAAGTTTGAAAAGTGTGGCTTTATGCATTCTAGCTTCCGGGGTGGAGATATGTATATGCCTAATTTATGGTCACAAAATGTCTCAATTTTCATGATACCTAACTCTGATTCCTACTTCTGTGACATTGAAAAGTAAAGACTTTATCTTTATCGAGATACAGGATATTAATCACCGATATGTGTAAACACAGAGGACGCCATATTTCCTTGTCGCCCACATTATACGCTTTATCTTTAAATCTACATTCGTAGGACGGAGGCAATATTATTTGGTCAACAAATAACATACTTAACATATTTTCGTACAATCACATTGCACGAACGAGATATAACAACCACTATTAGGGTACTCCGCATCGGAGTACATACGTCTTACATACGTCTGAAACGCTCTGTATTTAAAAAAAGAAAAAATATTTTAAAAATGGCGTATGCATAATGCATATACATATATGATTTCGATATATCCATTGAGGATCCTCTCACACGCGGAAACTGGTTTACACGATGCAACGATTACAAGCAAGACGCTAGGAATCCGAAACTCGCAGCTTCTTCGAGAGTCAACGTACCTCCCCTCTTTTTAAGCGAGGAACGTATGTACAGGTTCGCTCCTTCGCCACGGAGGCCACGCAATCAGACCGTTTTTTCGAGGTTCGCATGGAACAGGTATTCGGAACGGTTACTGTAGAGGTAGCGTGTATTCGCAAGACGCCAGACACAAATTGGAGTCACCGCGGGCATACCGTATACGAGAATAACTATAAGACACGAGAAAATTAACATCGAGAACGGAGATCGCCCGTCGTGTTTGCCACCACGAACGTGTGACGTTTTACGCACGCCGTTAACGAAACGAATCTTTACGCGCCGCTTCTTACGCGGGAACGCTTTAACACGTTCCATGTATGGCAAAAGAAGAAAACTCTCGCAGAGTTTGTACCCCGTCGAACTATGACGCCATTTACGAATCGAGTCAATAGTTTTGCGAAAAATCGGAGCTCTCCTCGGCATATGTAGCGACCTTGCACGCGCCCGTCGTGAAGCATATATGTACATGCATACATCCATCCATCAAGATACTCCGTATTGTTCGCGCGAGACAAAAACCGTTAAACGTCGACAAGCTTCCACCGATGTTCGATAATACACGTACAGGCGCAACTTCAGGCCAGTATCTTTCGCTTCTCCAAGAAAATTTGTAATTCGCGCGATTCGTAAACCACAACGTCGCGCAAAGACGCTCGACAAATGTTTTCAAAGGAGACTAATAGGTTTCGGGTGTATTTATGAATAAGTACTCACCGTACTAGCAGGCCTCGCTCCAACCGGCAATATAATCCACGTGCTGAGAACACACTGGACAACACAACGTACACACAGGCAAAAAAAAACACTCGCGGCAATGAACTACAACGACGGAAAGTGAAACGTCAGTAGCACTGGCGTGTTAGAGAACGATACACGAAACACGTTGTCGCGATACCACTCCGAAAAAACAAAAGGCACGACGGGAAAAAAAAGAGATGGAAAATGCGCGAACCGTATACGTAAACGTTCGCTTACGACCGTCTCGCGTGGCCGGCTGTGACTCTACTCCGGTTCGCTTCGGCTTCGGCGCGACACTCCGAACCCCACCACTCGGGCTTCACCCCCCACCACCGCGACTTCTACTTCCAGTTTGTACTTCCGATCTTCTCGGCAATGTTCGGTGATTTTCGACGCGATCGGCGAACTCCAGGGGCGTATCCAACGTGGGGCATTGAAGTTTACGATTTTCCTTTTGTTGTACATATGGAATTAGTAATAAATAAACATATATGAAAATACTATTTGTATTTGTACGGAAAGAATAATTGCAATCAATTCGTGGTTTACCATGTATATTTTTTGAATGAAGCATGTTTCGAACTACTGGATCTGTTAGGAGATCAAACCAAAGATCGGGAGGGTTGAAAAAACCAAATATTTTATTTAAAAAATTACAGTTATCATGTTGCCTTTTTATTTTTATCGCCATTTTCGGTGTGCACATCTTTCTTCAATTCGTAAATCTGAGGAAAGAGAGAATTGTGTAAAGTTTGTAAATATTTCTGCGAGTTTATTATTCTTTTTATTATTTCGAACACATACTTGTATATACGCTTCAGTTAATGTTATCATCTGAGGCAAAATTTGAGTTACATGTAGATCCTGTAACTCGTACCATTGACCAGTTGCTCTATGTAAAATGTGAACCCTATATGTTCCTTGACCTGGTTCTCCATCGTGGACTATGTTTGCAACTAGATCGTATGTTGTGTACGGATGTCTTTGCTTCACTTCAGGCGTTAAAATATCCCCAAAATCTACATTTCTATAAATGATATACACATTTGATTTGTAAAGAAACAACCAATTTTAATGTCCGGGTATTGAAAATAATTTTGATAAAATGTCACTTACTTAACCGGGAAGTTAACTATAGTAGGATTTTTTTCTACAAAGAATGTATTCTTTGTAAACCTCTGCATAGAAAATAATTATAATCAATTATTATGATATTAAAGTCTCTTTCTTTACAAATTTTTAACGAAATTCTATATACTTACTTTTATATAAAGTATGAGATAAGGTGGTAGTTCTGTTATTTCGAATCTTTTCATAAAATTCTCCTTATAGGTCTTGTATTCCTTTTCAGTTACAGCATTAAACTTATTTAATAATGTATATAAATTTACCTATAAGAAGGAACAAATATATATGTTGTATTATATTTACTACGATTAAAATTAATTTTCAAATGCTTACTTGTGGAATAATATTTTCTGTAAACTGGTCTTTAAATAAAGGTGGTGGAGGAAGATCGCATGTTAGATATAAAAATGGGCTTTCGGTTACGGTTTCACCATACTCTACGGTATGAAGTAATTCGCTTCTTTGACTTTCCTCCAATTCGAGTGGTGGTATTTTCCGTGTGTATATACGCATGTGCCCCAAAAATGTTTTATACACTATACTAGAATCTCGTTTCTTTGTACCATTTAATGCCAAATGCAGGGCATTCAAAAACCAGGAAAGAAAATCAATTGGATCACCTAAAAAATTTAAATTTCACATAAAGCTGAACTCTTTCTACAACATAAATAAAAATTTCTATAATAGTATAGTGTAATTCTATACCCTGTTCGGTAAACTGAAATCTTTTTTTGCTCCATAAAACAACAGCTTGCAGCATTTCATGCGGGCTAACATGAGCTTTGAAGTTTCGCGGGTTCCATAGTTTTCTCATTAACTCTCCAAACCTTTGAACTAAAAGATAAGAAGAATCTCCAGGTGGCCTTTTTACGTGAGAATAATTTGATTCTCTCAAAAAAAAGTCCCTCAAAGGTGTCACATGAGAAAGTGCCTAAAATCCTTAATTGTTATTCTTCTATAATAATAAAGAACTAAAGAAAAAAATATTTGAAATGAACTTACTTGTAAAATGACATTACAATAATCATTTGCTTTAATATTATTCATTCCCACGATACCCGGAGAATAGAATGAACCATCTATTGCCCTTGATAGCTTATCACTTTTGTCTAGATGGGAAATTTGTGCTTTGTCGAACGTTGGATTTAAAACATACTTTATGTCGTCCAAAGATGAATCTAATAACAACGGCTTATTAAGAAATGCCAATACTTTTTGACAAAGGCATAATATTATGAGAATACTTGCTTACCAATTATTTCATAATTGTCAGGTAAACAATAAAATTTTAAGGTATGTAGATTCAGGAAAACATGATGACTTTCAGCTACGCTATGCGTGTATGCATGAGTATTAGTACCTCTACCTTGGAAGTACTTTCCACATACAAGACAAGCATAGACATTAATTCTCGACAAAGACACTGAACATAATTTTTCAAAGTCGAAATCTAGGAATTGACGATTTATTGTATCTAAATAAGGACACAGTCGTGGGGCATCTGAATTTATTTTGGCAATTTTAGCATTCTCTGTAATAAAAAAAAAACATATCTAATTACAATGTATCCTAACCTATTTTAAGGTTAAGAATTATGCTTCAAGATAAAATGTACATTCTCAAGCTATAATGTAGGTTTGAATAATATTTAACTTCCCAAAAGCGAATATAATGCATAATGTTGTTGAATATAATAATTCAATCATTTGAATTGCAGGGATTAAAATAGAAGTGTATATACCTAACCTTAAAATGAAATCATGTAAACAAAGTATTTCTAACATTGTCCTACTTTAACAGTACATATATTGAAAGAATAAATAATTAATTCGTGCAAAATGAAATTATATTTGCTCACTGTCAGTTTCTTCGTGCGATTCATTCGCTTCTCTTAATAATTTTCGTTTTAGTTGATTCTCCGGTTTATGCGACGCCATTTTTATTAGCAACTGGAGTATGTAAATCGGTTTAGTGAAGTATACCGGCATTTGTATTTACTTGTGTAAAGAATATTATCTTTACGCAGCATGATTGAATTTAACATATATCATAATATGTGATTTAAAAATGTAATAACTTTTACTCGTTTGCCTCGTTTTATTGTTATATTTAAATAAAATATTAACGAAGATGATGATTTATATTCTTAGTTAACTCTGTTAACATATTATTTGTTAAAAATTATATTTTATGAACATAATGTATTAATATTAGATATGAAAAGAAAGAGAAGAAACTTATTGTTGCATTGTAAATTACTTACGATAAAAGTTCATTTCAATGAAGACAAATAGAAATACATGTTCTTGACAAAACTTGGTTCCGAAGTTGCACATACATATTAACAAATGAACAATTACAAAATAATTCGTTCTAATCACAAGTTACATATAAACAGCATCGGTTGATTCTGCACTTCAGTTGGTTATTACAGAATCTCACAAACCTAAACAAATTATTCGAAACACGTACGTATTGTTTGAAAATAATACAATTGCAAATATTCTTCGATTTTCGATATCTCGTTAAGTCGATAGAAAGATTGTTTGCCGCGCCACCTACAAAACAGATTCTTTTCAGAAGAAAAGAGACCAGCGCAACCTATAATTCCCCCCCCCCCCCCCCCGTTACGTCTGCCACGACTGATTGTAAGGAGACTGGCCGATGGTGTTGAACGCAGGCTCACCTGACAAATATAACCGGATAATGCACATCTATAAAGCAGAGGACTTTTAAACTGAGGATCAACTGCAGGCGGCGAACTAAGAAATGTAGTAATAAGTGGCATTAAGTTCCTTAAATCACGTTAAAAATCATTTCCCGTTGGATCGCTTAAAGTAAAATCCTTCTTGATCGGGCCCTACGGGTTGTTCGTTTAATCTGGCATCGAGACGATCATTTCTACTCTGTTGATATGGCCGTCGTCGAGGAATTCGATTATTTATGTCGCCTTTGCGCGACTAAAACGGGTATATTAATGGGATTGCCGATCTTCGAAGCCGGCGATCAGATGCGCAATATTGATAAGAAAATAGCCTCGTGTTTGCCAGTGCAGGTAGTTAAAATCATGCACAAACGGTGTGGAGGTCCAGTTTCACTGCAATCTTCAGTGCTCCGTCTTCTTCGCCCCCTCTTTCTAATTTAACTATAAATAGTTGGAAGAAAATTGGTGCAAGGTTTCGTGATCCTCTTCTAACAAAGATCAGGCTGCATGTACAATTTTAAATCACGTACAATTTATATAGAATAATTGAAGATTGTAGTGTCGGTTGATAATACATTGTTTGGAAAGGAAAAAAGAACGAAGAATGTTAGCATTGTCGATTGATCTCTGTATTTTAGGTATCTATGACGGATCAATTACCGAAAGTGGTTTGCGAAGAGTGCGCTTATAAATTGGACCAGCTGTTTGACTTTCGTGAAAAGTGTTTACATACAGAGAGGATGTTCATGGAAATGCTGAAAGAGATCGCTAAAGACGAGATTGTTCATATATCGAAGCGGGACTTGGAGGATGTAGAAGAAATGAATAGGATTCAGAGGAATATTAATAGAATACAAAGTGACATGGAAAATGTACAAAATCATGTAACTCCCCAAGAGGTGGGAGAAACAGCGATTCATACCATGCAAGTTATGGACGACATAGATTTGTCTGGCGGCGAGCAAGTTGTTACACAAGAAGAGATGAGCCAACGGGATACAGATATCGAGGTTGCCGGTATTGATTGCTTAGACGGAGATACAGTCAGAATGGTGGACGAACATATACGAGAAGTAAATGAACATATAAATCTTCCCTTTGGCTCTAACATGTTTGTTGAAATAAATTGTATCTATTACGTTTATTATAATATTGTTTTGCGGCTCAACTTATATTCCAAGGCACATATCATTTCGGTGATAATTTAAACATACTTTGCTATCACAGGTGTCTGATCATCAAATAGCAATGCATCTGGAGGGTGATATGGCCGTAGTTGGAAATTTAACAGTGAGCAGTCACTTAAGTCAGTTAGGAATTAATTATGTAACTTCAATGAACACAGTTACGGATGATCAAAATCGAGAACCAATAGCACATTATTGTGACAATGTAAAGTACGAGTCGGTACCGATAAAGCAAGAGTATCGCAGGTTACAGGAGAGATTAACTACGGAAGTCCCTGCGAATGTACTTGAAAATAATGTATGTTATTAAATTGGAACGGAATGCTGGTATTAATGTTAATGAAATCGAACGAAATCATTTATTTAAACCATGTATTTTCGATCTACAGGTACCACACGAGAGTTATCCATCTACTCATCCAGAAACTGGAAGTGATGTAGAGGAATCAAGAGTAGTTGAGGACGATACCCCTAGGCATACAAATCCTGAAACGAACACAGTAGCTTCTACGAGCCAAGTGGCGACGGGTAATTCGGAAATTTTAGTAGAATATACGAAAAGAGCCAAGCACGCGTTATTAGAAACAGCACTAAACAATCCCACAATCGACGAAACAGGATCGCGTTGGTACGTGTGTCCATTTTGTAACGAGGCGACGTTGGGTTCGAGTAATATGATAGCACATTTCGAGCAATACTTTTGTTGCTGTCCCTGCGGTCTCTATTTTACAAATGTAGAAGCACTAACTGTACATAAGGAAAGCTGTGATGTACATAAAAGTAAAACGAACAGCAAAGAAGAAGAAGAAGAAGGTCTGGAGTCGGAATTAATTGGGTCTGAAAGCGAGGCAAATTTGGACGACAAAAAAGAAACATCAATGAAGCAAAAATGGATACCAAAAGTTTGTGCTCATTGCGGAAAGCAATACAGAACGAATTACAAGCTGCAAGAGCATATGCGGAAGCATACTGGCGAAAAGCCTTTTCAATGTGTGACTTGTGAGAAAACGTTCCGTAGCAAAATAGGGCTGGCACAGCACACAGCCACGCACACAGGACAATTCGATTACAACTGTTCCACGTGCGGTAAAGGTTTTCAATCAAAAAGCTATCTTGTCCTACACCAAAGAGTGCATTCGGATATAAGGCCGTTCCCATGCAATACATGCGAGCAACACTTCAAAACGAAACAATCGTTGCTGGATCATCAAAACAGGCATCTAGGCGTTAAACCGTATGTCTGCGAAATATGCGGTAGAGGATTCATAACTAAAGGACTCTGTAAAAGTCATCAGAAAATACATTCGGGCATGGATAATCGTCAGTATCCATGCGTGGTATGCAACAAGTTGTTTGTTAGTAAAAGTTATCTCAACACACATTTGCGCATTCACACTGGTGAAAAGCCGTATCTGTGCGAAGTTTGCGGCAAGGGATTTTTAACGCGTGTCGATCTAAAAATTCATTCGACAATGCACACCGGCGAAAAAAGCTTTAAATGTGATATGTGCGGAAAAGTATTCGCCAGAAGGGCAGCTCTAAGGTGTCACAGAAGGTTGCACACTGGTGAACGGCCTTATAGATGTGACGTGTGCGGTAAAACATTTACACAGTTCACCCCTATGGCCATTCACAAAAGATTACATACTGGAGAACGACCGTACGAATGCGACGCTTGCGGCAAAACATTCGTGTCGAGATCGACGATGATGTGTCATAAGAAAAAGCATCATAGTACGCAACCTGTGCAAAAAGAAGAACCAGTTCCTCGTCAGAATGAGATAAAAAATATTTTACCAGCGGAGATTGTGCTCCGCGATTCCCAAGAGGGAATACAAATTACAGCAGATTGAAGCATACGATCAAAAGTAAAGAAATTTCCGAATAAATATAGCAAGGCACGTTTAGAAAATAAAGTATCGAAGTCTGCATTTTCTAAGAAGCGGCATTAGTCACCACGATGTATTCCTTTACTTTAACGTATGTGTTAAAGTTGTACACAAAGAATATATTTTCGAGAATTCTTTACGAGGAGTAACGATGTTTTCTAAAGTCATGGATACGTGTAGAAAGTAAAGAAAGATGAAATAATCATTTCTCGTTATCGTTCTTTTTTTTTTCATTTTTTTCATTTTTTTTTATCGGTATAGATACTTTACCGAGGCATGTTGCTATTTTTAAATTGTCTACTTTTTTTATTTATAATCTGTAATGCTTTGAAATATTGCGAAGGTCAACAGTTGCTGTCAACTGAGCCACAAAAATAGTCAACTTTAATACGAAAAAGATGAATACATTACTTGCAATGCTTCTTCAGTTTATACATTTATATCGTAGAAATTGATTTTAAGCTTGTAATAATACATTTTTCCATGATTATTATATATTGGGAACAGTTATTAATATTTGTATCATGTTTTAAACAAAAGGGACTATATATTTTATAGTTCAACCTTACGATCAAGAAATATTTATGTCTATTTTTATGAACGCTCAAGTAATTGAACAGTGATGCACGAATTTATGAACCGAATTTGAGATGAATCAATTTGTAACTTATTTTTTAATGTACATATGCCAAATTCATCGTGCACTGTAGAGAGAAAAAAAAACAAACGTTCATTATTTAGAAATATGTTTAAAAAGTGATGTATTCTCTTTCTTAACGACATGAAAAATTTACTCTTCGTCTACTATAAGGAAAAAAATTGTTATAAACGCAATAATAAAACGAGAAGCCGGAACATGTACTACTTATATATTACAAAACACGGTTATCATGAGAAAAATGAAATATTTTCTTATTAATACTAGCAAAACATTAAAATATAATTTATCGAATAAAAGGCTGATAGCTACTTTCCCTAAATGGAAATATTATAGAACGGTGGTTATATCTCATTAATAATATAATTTTTAAAACATAATAGAAAGCATAAGAGTATGTAACTCTGTGCAAGTAGAGAAAGCTACATATTTATAATCACCCGTAACAGTGTGGCATTTCAGAGATTTTCTTTTAAATAAAAAGCTTGCAACACTACACACAGTAGACATTGTGATATATGAATAATAAAATGATTACATTATTTGTAACATTGTGATGATTGTAATATTATGATTGAGAGCCCTCTTGGTAAAAAATATAAAACGTTTTACAATAATTTTTTTTCATTTATTTAAAAATTGTCATATACCTATGAGCGTTCTTCGTAGAACTGCCTCAATTACGGAATATTTTTTGTAAGAATTATGTTTTCTCGTATAAAAGGTCTGAATAATTTAGTTAATAGTAAGGTGAGACCGAATTAATTGAAAGGTGACCGATTTTTATTAAAAATTCTTTTTATTTCGAAACGGTATTAAATAATAATGTTAATGACAAGAGCTGCTAAATTGATATTTGGCTTAAAACTGTCGTTTAGCAGCAATAACATAATACGAGCATTTCGCGCGTATATTGATTTTTTCTTCTTTAAATGGACATAAAATTGTCTCTGTCTTTAACTACATTATTACACTGACCTGTTATGCAGCTATTACATACGTACACACGTGTGTACGCATAATATTTTTGTATGCACGTGTGCGTCTAGCGTGCTAACAATTTCCATTACAATCGCTGTTCAATATTGCCTAACATCATCCTACAAATTGACAACAAATATTTAATCTATAATTTGACATTAACTACCTATGCAAGGCATCGATGACAATATATTTATTTCGTTACTTTTTTTTCCGTCTACACTATAACTATATGTCGGGGGGCCCCTAAAATTACAGATAATGGTGAGTAACGATTATTTATATTCCAGAATTACAATAGCTTTTGTCGCAACTTATTTAAGCAATACGCTGTACGTTTCTCCGCGAATCTTTGTTAATACAAAATACATATAAAATTGTAAATAGCCGCGATAAAAAGGAAAAAATCATAGCAAAATGTAACACTGTCAGATACAAAATACGTCCATCGTTGTTCGACATACGTGTAATTTCAATGACCGTATAAATATTTGTGATTATTATTCTTCCTTGTTTCCTTCCTTTTTTTAGTTCTGTTACTCTAATCGCTATTCTTTCGTGCTACGCCCAAACTTTACTATGTAAACGTTCTTGTAAGCGTGCAAGATAGGGGCCCTCGCTAGATCAGTGGTCGATGGTGTTAACAAATTTGTCTAATATTCGATTACATGTGTATCTTACAAAGCACCACGATCTAAATCTATACAATACATATAGGGTGTTTACTTTACTTAATAAGAAACTACAAACTGGAAATCGGACGTACAACTCTTGCACTTTACGTTTCTCGATCATTCGCTTATGTATGTATATATTATATATATTATAAGTAGAACTTTTTATTGTAGAGATAAATACTGATAATTAGCGGTGAATAACGATCGCTGCGGAAAAAGTTTATGCGACTTTGTTGTAATAATTATAATAATATGTAAGCGCATTATTGAACACCCTATATATTTTGTCTAGCAGTCGCTTTATACAATAATTAAGCATACATTTTTTTCGTCAAAATTTTATTTGAACAACGTAAAATTAGAAATCCTTTGCAGAATCAATATACAACATCGAATTCGATATAATTAACGCATCAAAGTATGTTGTATTTCTTTTCGGGCGTTCGCCGATTATTGTTGCAGTTGTTCTTCCTTTCCGTTTCTTTTGCAAAGGGGTTGTATTTCACGCGAGAATACAGGCGCTAAGGTGGTTTGATATTTTTACATATGATTATATTGATCCCAAAAACTGATTTTTAATTTGTACGCTTATGTTATAAACTTAGCATAGTCACAGCGATATTGTTTTCCTTTTGTTAATTTATAGACATAAAAAACAACTATCTTTAGGAACGCAAGAGGACCATTCGAAGGAAACATTGTTATAATTGTAAATAAATTTAGTTAAACAATTTTTATTATAGAATTTTAAAAAATAACGATTTGAGAAAATAAAAAACTACCCGCGAATCATGGAATACAAAGTTCTGCCTGATGAAGATATAAATACACGATCAAACTTCCTGTTTCTCGTTGATCCTCAATATGGATATAAATTTTTTAATCAGGAAAAAAGTGTTTACCTTCTTTGAGGAACTTAGGCTAGCAGTTTTGTTCAATGTCTTTCATGAAAATATTTTTTGGCAGCATTTGCATTTAAACATGCACAAAATTTACGGACATTATATTTAATGAATTTCATACATGCGAGACGAAATTAAGGTAAAGACGAACGACGCGAAGGTTTAAAACAGTCTAAAAGTTATAGTTAAACAAGAACCATAACATTAAAATAAAAAAAGTAGGAAATTTGATGTTGTATTAACGAATAACAGGCATAAGTAAATGAAATACATTACCACAAAACTTTTATTTTATTTACAAATTTTGTATATTAATTGAATAGGATTTTCCTTATTTCTTATCAACAAAACAATAATATTACATAACCCAATATATACATATAACAAAAATACTAGTGGAACTGGTAGAACTTAATATAAATTAGAAATGATATATTTTTATCAAATATAAAGGGGGGCTTCGTTTATCAAGCGAACGAGAACGATTCCAAATATTGCCGCAAAATTATTCTTCTCTTTGCTTGTCATGTATATATTTATGAAAGAGTATTGGATTGTAAAACTTTATGATATTTCGTGATATTGTGATGCTTGGAATAACACTATGATGATCTGACTATGATGATGGAAACTAGGATACTAGTAAATCATAGTCCGCCATTACGTAGCTACGATACAATCAAAAAAGTATATATAGACGATAATATTTTACACACTTACAGATTTGAGCACCTATATTAATTTAATTTCAGAACCATTTTTTTTTTCTCGACATATAATTGTACCATTTTATCCACAATTACCCTTGCATCATATTCTGTGTTTCTCTTACATCGTTTTACCTTTCCAACGTTACCAATGATTAACAACGCAAAATTTCCAGAGATATTAAATTACACACAATTGTAACAGCGATGTAGTCCATCAGTCTTTCTCTCATTTCAATATCTGTCATGGTTCATTTCTTTATGTTCAATGTAATATGTGCACACTCTTGTGTCTGTGGTGGTTTAAAACACTCGCGGGACTAAAGAACATGTTAACCGATATAATTATATATTCCCAACGTACTCTCTTTGCACTACATGTACTACATAGAGTAAGAGGAAAATAGCATGTTGGTCCTCTTTTGATATTGGATGTTATATACACACCTATTCGTATAACAACTTTAGCTTTTTAAGTTCTCATGGGTGTAAAGATAATTCGTGAATTATACATAGAGATTATGAGAAATATTGCGAATTCTACTTCGGTCAAGTTGCTCCAGCTCATTGTTAACACTAAGGAATATATCATGCTATTTTATACATTTTTTGTTTGTTTTTGAGTAAAAGCATATCTATTGTTAATTATGTGTTCTGTTGCTTCCTTAATCCGTACTTTATTGTTTAGTAACTGGACGATTGTAAATTACAAGTATTTTATTCTGTATCGTGTATTCAGAAAATTCGAGATATCAAATATACCAACTAGAATCCCAAAATTGTCGGCAACACCTACCACAGACACTGTTGATAAAGCAAGTTTTCTTTTTTACATTTTTTTTGTTTTTTAAATCATTACTTTCGCTTTTTCCAAAATTTTATTCTAGTTTTATATTGATCAATGATTCATGTAAAAGTGAACGTAATCATACGACATCAGAGTAAATCCTTCTAACAACGTGCCGTACGTAATCAAGCAATATCAGTGTACAGCGTTATCAATAGCGCCTCTTTTATGTTTCATAGAAGTCGATTTTATTTTATTAGAAATTTTAATGATGTTAATTTTATTACCGCGCAATTAATACGTGTTTCTTTCTTTTTTTGAAACAAAGTTCTTTGGATAATAAAATACAAATACTTGTAAATGAATTTATCACAAGTACGCAATGAACAGAAAAGATACTTTTACATTTATCGTTCCTATATGTATTTTGCAACAGCAAAATATACTTTATGTATTGGAATTTCTCGTAACAGTATTGAAAACAGACTTCATCACTCATCAGATTTAATACAGTATTGGATATGATCAAAGTTAAAATATAAATAATGCCGTTTTGCGCATATACCTACTATTATTGCTCCAAAACTACAGCACTGATAAATGGGTCCAAAATGTAGATCATTGTGTACAACTTTTCTTCATCACAGGGTATGGTAAATTTAAGTATACCACCCTAAAATATGTTGTTTTTTTACATGCTATGCCCCATATTATTAATAGAATATTATCACTAAAGCACGGATATTTATGCAGGTATAATATATTGAAAATACGCGAAATATATCCAGCATATCGTAATAATTCTTTTTTGATGTTACCGTCCATAAATTCCAATAATTTATTGATTAAACGTTATGTGTGTATAAAATATGCAAATCGCATGTGGGATGCAAAATTATAGACGTCTCATATGAAATCAAATTATTTCACAACCATCTGACCCCCCCCTCCCCCCCAAAAGTGTCGACTAGGGTGTCTTCTTTCATTCTGCTTGTCGTAAGGATAGTCTACAATAATATTTGCATAAATATTCGCTGTCTAATTCTTACATCAAAAAACTGTAATGAACCACGTCTTTGCATTCCATAAAAGTTAATTAAAAATTCTTTTTTTTTTCACGATCATACTACTGTGGTATTCATAATAGTAATACTAATAATAACAATAATAGTAATGCTAATAATATAAATTTACTTACGATACTACTTAACGGCGAGCGTCTGCTTAAGGTGACGCATGAGGTGACTGCCGACATCGTGAACCTCAGGCCATTGTTTGAGCACAAATGCTATGCCCAGTACAACTAACGTAGTAGTTAATATGCGCACCCTGCACATGAAACAATGAGGCTTAGTACAGCTGCAACAGAGACGTGAGAACAAAATAAAACAATGAGTGTGCGAAACTAAAATCGGATGGCGGTGTACGTGATGAAGTATGAGTTGAGGTGCAATGTGAATGACCAGGAGAAAAAAAGCAGAAAGCAATAGTGTAGCTCAAACAAAAATGTAGAGAAAGAGTACGATTAAAATTCTGTTGTAGCATGATAACGAACGAAAAATAAAATGACTTTAGATGATTAAATTGGAGTGTAAGGCAGCAGCAGCATTTTATATTACAACAGATTACACTTAATCAAATTAATTAAATGTAAATATTCCCTGTAAAAAACCAACATCAATTAATAATTCAAAGTAAGAAATAACTGTACCTGGTCCTAAGAAAAGGCATCATAATACCAGCACCTGTCGCAACAAGAAGTAGAATAACTTGTAACACCGTTAACAATACATTTATGAGCTTCACAACCAATGCTCTGGCATTGCTGTTATCCAGTCCCTCGAGGGTGACATACTGCTGATGCTGTTGCTGTTGGTGTTCCATTTTACAAATTTTAGTCTGACAACTTTCCAACATTTCGTGTATGTCCCTCAAACGATCTTCACTCTGATATTGCACTTTCTCCTCCATATCGGTTATAGTCTGTTTCAGATTTTCCACTTCGTTTTGATGCAGTTCCGTCAGGTCGTTAATCTGTTCTTCCAGACGTTCGCTTCTGAAACGTTCCTCTTGCAAAGCTTGAGAAAGATATGTCACTTCTTGTTGCAAACTCTACAAGTACGATATTAAACGGAAAATAAACAGTTGTTTCCATCCCACCTTAACATATATAATACAACAGGAGCATCGAAGACAAACCTTCACGCCTTCTAATTTGTCCTTCATCCTCTCCAAATTTTCTCGATGCTCTTGCAGTTCCGAGAATATAGATTTTAGACTAAGCGCGGCATTATTACTACTATGGCATGTGTGTGCTTGCCCCCTACTACCAGGTCCACTTTCACTTGTAACACTAGAGCACTCCGATCCTTCTTCAGATGGAAATTTCATTGCCGTAGCACTGTGAGTTGATCCTAAACTACATCCACCGGGAAGCGTCGCTGATCCATGATGCGCCTTCTCATCTTCAACACTAGCGTTATCTCCATTACCTGCACGTGGTGTATCGTTTACATAAAAAGTCGAGCCATCTGCAGAGACATAGATGTCGCAAGTTAGAATGTTATCCAATACCAAATGATATTCTGCCTTTTGTTAACAACTAATCTGTTTATTGGATCTTTTCCTGATGAAAATTTCCTGCCAAAACTCGTTCCGATGTATCTTATTGACTTTATAGAATGTTCTGTAGAAATAATATACATAGGAATTGCTTTTTCTTTTCAACATGTGTTTCCTCGAAAGTTCGTGTATCCTCATGTAAGTTTCATAAATATTTGTTGGTGTATTGGATAACTAATGTTAAAGAAAGCAAACATCCGTTTTGTGTGAAGCTACTAAAGTTGTACGAGGCAAAAGTGTTAGACAACACAAAACGGTAATAAAAATGTGAAGCTTACACAATATGTAAACACAACATTCTTGTATAGAAATTGATAAATAAGAAAAATGTATTTGAAATACGTTTAGAATTTCTACTCCTTGTTCCACACAATAACGAAATAATAGTTGTTAACAACTCTTATGGTTATCTTCATAAAGAATTAGAACATATAATACACGTATACTAAAAACTACGTTATTCTGTACAGTAGGAGAAGGTGGGCACAGAAGGGAAAAATTATGAGAAATTCAGCCAAAATGTTACTTACTACTTTCAACTGTCGTGATAGCGCAAAATATAAAAACAAAACTTTTATTCGTCAGTGTTTATATAAGTGGAAATAGACTGTACTATAGTACTTATTTCTTAATGGCAATTATATTTGTTTCAAACATATTAGAAAATATTTTCGAAAAGTATATTACGACATTACGGTTCTGACTGTGTATTTACATACATATATATTGTAAACAAAAAGAAATGTGCATACTATTGCTTGTAATACTGCAGTTCAGTAGCAAAAAGCAGAGTGTGCTTAGTACCAGTGCCCATTAAATACATTTCAATCATCTTTTATAATAAGTGTTATTCGTAAACTAATAAATAGATAAGATTTGAGCAATATAATATTGGTTAATAAAACAAAAACCCAATTTGCGAAGTAAAATACTCACGAGATAAAGTGTTTATGTTATCAGCACTGCCAAACTTGTTTTTTATCAAATGTGCAAATTCCCTTGGTTTAGACATTACAGTTCTGAAAGATGTAGAAAATAGATATAATTAAACAATGGCATTATGTAGATATCGCACATTTAGTAAAATGTGCTCTTCAAGATAGAAATAGAATTGTGTAAAAATAATGAAGTAAAAGTCGCATAATTTTGGTAACACAAGTATGCATGAATATGCTTAAAAATGTCGCGATTGATTTACTTAATACTTGCTCTATGAAGGGGTAATTTACAAAGCTTAAATCGCAGTAATAGATAAAGTGCGAAAAGGTATGGAGATCTATTTTAATATCGACACTCACCCTGAAAAACCAGTGATTCCAACCTTAATATTGCCACCCACGTTTCTGGAAATAAGTCTTAAATTAGAAGAAAGTTTCATACTCTATATTTAGCACAACAGAAGACAAATTGTAAAAGAAGGCGAAATAAATAATTGTTATAAAACGCTAATAGTTTCCCTAATTTTGTAGTAATCTCAGAGTAATGCTGAAAATCACTTTGTAATGTTAAGACTAGTATTCTAAATTTGTACATTACTCCTATAAATACAATTAGCCTTGCAAGGTAAAAATATATTTTTACGTAAAATAATTATATTCCAAATAAATCCAGATGATGTAAGAAGCTGAAATATATGAAAATATATAATATACATTTCAATTTACCAATTTACTTATTCTTGTTTTTCTAAATATAAACACTAAGTACTCTATAAATATTAATAATTATATAAGCACGTGTTATTATACAAAATACGGTTCGTTACTATTTTAATACGAATAAAATACTGTAGAAATAATTAATGAATGACACTAATATACTTACTTGAGTCCCTGTCCCATATCGCGAAGAACTTCCCTCGGTTGTCTGTGACTCGTAGGTGCCCCATTTAGTTCGTAATTTTTTAATTTTTTCGTGTAACCATCCAATTTTTTCTGTAGTTGAGAAATGATGTGCGCTGACTTTTGATTTTTCTTTTC
Source organism: Nomada lathburiana (assembly GCA_963667235.1). Lineage (NCBI taxonomy): Eukaryota > Metazoa > Arthropoda > Insecta > Hymenoptera > Apidae > Nomada > Nomada lathburiana. Next base: position 6,501,467 of record OY763905.1, read on the forward strand.
AAATACTGCTTTGATTCGATTAAGCTGCTGCTTGTCTGCATGAGCAGCTAATTTTAAATATTCGTTAACATTTTCTGCAATGAGAAACCAACGAAATTTACATTCATAATATACATATATAACAATACCGAAGATAATTCTGCATTGCATTTTACTACATTTCAGATCATTTTTCGAACTCTACTACTACGCCGCAAATATCTGCGCTTCGCTAATTAACTATTAATTCCAGACAATTACCATCACGTGTGGTTTGTTCTATTCTTATAAGCTCTCGCGTTTTAGCAATTTTACTTTGGATGTGTTCAATAGCTTGACAAACACGAGCGGAACTGGAGTCAGCGTCGTCAGTTATTAATTCAGAGGAGCCGTTCGATAGGAACGATTGTGTTGCATGATATTGTTCCTGTGAATAAATGTGCTTATAATATTATAATATTCGAATCCACTTAACAGATAACTTAAATAGTTTCAGATTGCAAAAGGACAAGCTCAACTAACAAAGCACATTTTCATTCTATGCACAATGATCAGTAGCTTGTACTGTGATTGCACTCCGGATTATGAAGATCGAGAATTCCAGCTTCAAAGCCACTCGTAAGATTATGCAAATAGCTACTTAATTTCTTAACCCATGACCCTGATTACATAGCTGTCGTTGATGACCTTGCAGTACAGTATAATTACCACTGCACCACAGGCAAAAGCATTACATTATATAAGTAACACAATCCAAGAATGTACGGCATATTTACTATTGCAATAGATATTTGAAAAGCAGTTTCATTGATCTCAATAAATGAACAGAAATTCGAAATTGCAGGCATTTCTTTTAATGACTAGAATTCAAAATCAAGATGAAATCGATGCGAATGATGATAAAACGTACGAACATTATGAATGAAGGGAGGCTTTGAATGGACTGAAGTTGCTCTGTAGCAAAGTAATAACATACCGTATCATCATCAGCTGACAGGTGAATATTTGGCACAAACTCGTCTTGTTCGGCAGTGATTAGATTGGTAGTTGATTCATCCATAGCATCCACACGAATAACAGTTCCTGGTGATTTTTGCCTACTACCTTTCATGCTGAGGCTGCCTCCGCCACCGCTACTTCCACTGCCTGTACTACCCTCCCCTGTTTGGGAACTGTGAAGTTAATTATATCATACTGAAATGTAAGCTCAATGTTTTAATTTCATGTAAAACAGTACAGAGAGGAAAACAAAAAAGAAAATATAAAAATTCTTAATCTTAATCTACGCGGGCATACTCCAACTTGTATTTAGATTCATATAAAATTGTTTCTTACAGTGGAGCATTACGTGCTTTTGGAGTGTGATCCGAAGCAGTTGATAATGGTTGTTGCGTCGAGGTCAATGTATTTTCTCTGTTAGGCGATGCGCTCCGTGAACTATTTTTACTCGATGCGTTTATCACCAAACCAGCCATTCCTCTTTTCCTGAAAGAAATACCACTTCGTTATTTTAATGTTACCGCAAGTGTGCTAGATATATGAACAGTGCAATGTACACAATATAAACAATGCATACTTATGTATGTATTCTTTCCTTCATGATAAATATTATTCTATTTAGATATCAATAGACTTTTCATTATGAAGTATTTGGCGCATGATTGAAACTATATTGTTCCTTTAAATATTTTTAAACACTCACTGTATTGTGTCGCAGTATAAAGCCACTTTTTTAATCAAATATTATCAATCTTACTGGTAAGATTTTCTTTGTAATATTATTTAGTTACAATACATTCTGTATAAAACGTACGATGCATTTATCACTTACATCTATCAAAATAGAACAAAAAAGACTAACAAATCGATCTCACAAATAAACCAAGGTATGAATTACAATAGAGTCCCACTTTACTTGACGCCTATACATCTATTTTGAGCTACAATTTTCTCTAAGGGTGATATTATCTAATCTAAATCCAGTACGTATAGTAGATTGTACATGTTGTCCAAAAATAGCATATAGGAGGTTGAATTCAAATATTCCAGCGTTTATCTCTTTTAGTGAAATATACTTAATATTTATTGATACCATTGAAAAGGTCAATCATATCGTACCAGTAATTAGTACATGTAACGAAAATACGATGGCCTACTTTCGTTACAGTGAACTGATAACTGATGTAATTGTTATTCAAAGTTATATTGCATATTTATTAGGAATTGCAATATATACTTGAATAATATTATTAATAAATTATACAATACAATACGTATTGAATGGACTATCAAATTGTGTAATAATGAAATTCATTGTGCCATTGAGAGTGTATCTGAGAAAGAACGACTTTTTTTCACATTCCATCGCCTTTAACCCGATCCTTTAACTGATGAATCATTCTGATTATCATAATTGGACCATCGGCATTGCTTTCGAAGTGTGACGAATATATTACGCGGAAAAAAAAGAGCATGTGTCGCATAATGTACGTAGCGAAAGGGCGAGATCTGTTCTTTTAAATTATTACTTAAAATTATCATTTTAAAAAAATATGTATCGCGATGCGTATTCATAATTAAAACGTAAGTTACATAGAGAAACTTGCATCTGAAAACTTTACAATTTTATATTAAATTGCTCGTTTTTCTAATCCAAGTAAACCGTATTAACAAACGTAAAAATCTTTCACAAATTTAAGCGTAAAAAATATATTACTTATCGTAATTAATATTATTAGTCGAATAGGACAGAATACGCGTACTTTATTAAGTACAACGAAACTGCAGGAAGGAAGACGGGATACAAACAATTGCCGAGCTGAAAAGCTTTTTCAAATAAATGACACAAATTCATATCGTGTAGTTATGAAATATGCATAAAAGGCAAACGGCCTTTGCGAAATATATTCCATTTCGAGTCAATCGGTATCATTGAAAAGCGGTGGTTCTTTAAAAAGAGGTGGAACAGAGATATCAGAAACCGGGGAAGGAGATCTGGAAACGCATGAATGCGCATCGGGAGTGGATTGATGATATTTAGCAACCTGTGATATGTTACGTTACTATCGCGACTCGTTTCCACACACGTACACGCGAATAATATTGCTACAGACTCGAATGGGACATAGGAAGTGATTGTGTTCCACCCCTTCCAATGCTGATATTAAGAAATGGTCTACGGCTACAGAATAAAAACAAACGATCTGTCAATCCTTCCGCGGTTCCTTGACACCTGACTTACCAAAATATTTATTACTTACCTTCTTTACCGTCCGATAGGCATAGCTCTTGGCTGAAGCATGTTTTGTACAATGTAATGCCGAAACGGATGCACAAAGTGGAGCCCTTCGCGTACTGCGTTTTCTCTATCGCGTGCTGGTCAATCAAAGGATACAGCCGTTGTTATCGTTTTTTTTTCACGGGCGTGTCATCGTTCACCGTTCGACATCTTCATCACTAGCCACTGTAATGTTAACAAAACGAAACGCACTATGTCCGCCTCAGGCACTTAAACAATAAACTCATTCAGAAACACAAGGAAATGCACACACGATACGACACATTACGCCGAAACGTCTCCGTTGCTTCGCGATTCAACAGTGGAATACGCCAAACGGAACACAGAGCAACGAACGTAGTGGTGGGGGTAAACACAACCGATATTACCACTTGCTCCCACTGATCTTACGATTCCTAGGGATATTTCCTAGGGACGCGCAATGCGTTGATATTGCACTACCGTACGTATGAATCAGCTGTCACAATATTTATAAAAAAGCGTTGTACTATTTTTAAACGCAATAAATGAACATCACAAAAAGAGCATGACACTGAATATTACATTCACGACAATTTTATCTATCGTGTTGCGAAATATTCTGTTTGATCCCTTCTTTTTCCGGTTGTTTTATTAAAAGAATTTAAAGAAAATATTTAGCGCGATGTTATAAGACAATTACATATCGGCGTTTGATAATGAAAATAATTCGCGTTGTATATCCATGTTAAAAATTTGGCTTATTGTTAGTTGACAATGTTGCACGTAACAGTATGAAGAAGTTACGTGTCGTTAAGTTTTCATGCGAGGAAAACTTTTTGACAGCTTAGACACGCCGCGTGTCAAGACACGTCAAAACTTTAGAACACTTGTTACTATGTATCGAGTACGATACTGTTCTTTCTAGTCAATTACCGTGCACTCGGAAATCTTCGGTCAGGTTCGGATTGAGTGAGTGCTGCGCAAAGGGAAAACGCACTTAACGAGAAACATGATTCATTTTCGATTTCGTACGATCAATTCTGAATGATAAATATTCGAACAATTAAGTTCAATGAGACTATCCTAACAAGGTCGTAAATTAGAGTTGTTAGAGATGAAAGGAAAAGATTCGAATGGAATTAGCTCACTGATTATCGCTCAATTGTTGAAGCTTATTAACGAGCGACTTTCCAAAGGAATCTCTATACTGTGGGCTAACGAAATCTAACAAGCTGTACGGCGTTTCAAAATATTGGTTTTCCCTGTTTGACGTACTGTCGTGCTCGTTGCCAACGATGGCAAAACCTGCGCTTGACAATTCTATGCAAAAGTTCGATCCTTCTAACGTGGTTAAATTTAAATGGACGAACTGATTGCTGTTCGGCAATTTCTCTGATATTTTTATGTCCGTAACATGATGTTTCACATCATCGATAATGACTTGAGCCTCGAGCTTCCACTGTTCCGGGTTCGTCACATCATGATTCGCTTCTTCCTTCATTCTAGCTTTGCTTGACTATACGAGCACGCGTCTTTATTTATCGACGCGTGCAATGTATTATTATATTACTCAATTTGGCGGCGTTACAACTTTGACGTTTCGTCAATGTTTCACGGTAAACTAATGCTCGTGTTTTACGCGCGGAAATGGCACGTGGACAGGTTAGAACGAGGGTCGAGTACCAAGATCAAATGATTATGCAATTATTCGCCAAACTTAATGGTTCTTAAATAGTATATAGTATTGTTATTTAACAACGTCAGTCGAATATGATTCCTGGGTCAGTTTAGTCCTTGACACTGGTACGATTATAAATTATTATGTACATTCCATCCCACGTACTCACCGGTACATGCGCACCGAAGGTACTGATTCTACTGACTTAGAAATCTCGACTGTGTAATTTCTCGTCTCCCGTCGCGCCATCTGCACGTAGCCTATGCAACTAAGTTTGCCGCAACATTGAACCGATAAGCGGGAAAACTCACTATGTTGCAAATAGATACTGTAGTAATGCAATAACGATTTAGATTATTCTCAAATCTGCGGTTACGTAAAGTTATTATCGTATTGTTTACTTTCATTCGGAGCCATAGTAAATCTAGCTTTACTAATTAATCGTAAATTAATTGATGAAAGAACAACGTGCAAGCTACTATGACAATATCTATAATTACATAGTTTTTAAAGCACAGAAATAATTAAACAGAAGAGAATCTATTCTCGTCCCGTGTCCTCGTTTCGCAATGACTCAATGCTTATCGAAGAAACGTGACTACATCGTAATGAGACTCACGTACGTCTATTAATTTCATCCATAGAATGCAACGTTGCAATTGGAACTGGTCGTGCCTCCTATTGTACGAAGAAAGATCGTTTTAATGAAATAATCATATATCATTATCTAATTCCGTCCTTTCATAATTCCGCTTTATTGAAAATAAAGGGAGCAATTTAGATGCGTTTCCACATGTCTACACGGATATCAGCCACATCGTATCAGTATCGAAGGCAGACTGATCGAACTCGTTTTGAATATCAATTCATGGCATTAATACCTCGTGAACTCGCGCAATTGATCGTGCGATTATCAATGACGATCGAATCGATATCGCGGGGCATGACAAGAGAACCTGACGTGGTTACGACAGCTGCGTCAACCACGTAGAGATGAAGACGGGCCAAGCTGAATTTGGGAGATGTGGGATCAGCTACCGGAGCTGATACTGACGCAGATATTCAGTCACCTGAGTCGCGGGGACCGTGCCAATGTTGCACATGTTTGTCAATCATGGAATCGTGCACTTTCCTCGCCAATTCTTTGGCGTTCCGTCACAGTCCTCATCGATCGTGATCTGCGTGGTGACTTCCCGCTGGCGGGAGAATTAGCCGTACGCATACAATGATAAAATATGAAATATCAAACACTCTTGTCTCTTATCTAACGATCCCAAACGATCCATTGGCGAATGAATCCAAATATTGAAGGGAAAGAGGAATACTCGGGCTTTGAAGGCCAGTAGTCACTGTCTCTGTTTGAAACGTACGGAGGATTCATTGTTGTCGAGTTAAATATAAATAGAGCTCGATTTTGATAAGATAACAAGAATTTCGACGTACACGTAGAATCAGAGATTATGATTTTGTCAATATTGTTAATCCTTTTAAAATCGATTCGTCATAATTCATTTTCCTTCGATCTCGATTGGGATGTATTTTTAAATAAACGATTGTACGAGGTATGTCGCTTGAGAGGATTGCATTATTGCACTTACCTATACATTTACCCGGCTATTGGACATTTTAAGGCAAGATATGGACAGCATATGCGAAGCTTGGAACTCGCCTGGTCACGACCGTACATATTGCCAAGAGAAGCGCGCGTTACTCGTAACATACAAGCCGAAGCAGGTGCTGATTTCCTTACGGTTATACGAGTCAAGAATGTTCAGCTGAAGAAATTGATACTCACCGATTGGATCTTCAGCTGCAAATGGGGAAATAGAGGCAAACTGTTGTACGCTCTCGCGAACTTTTTAGGGTAATTGATTAGTATCACACCTGAATACATTCGACAACTTTCATCTATGCATCGAAAGAACCATTCTACTAAATTTAATCTACCGGGCAATCCTATAAATAGCACAGTACATTTTCCCAACAATGTTTCCCAATTGAATTCACCAACAAATTTTCAGTACGTTCTAATTCCGCGATTCTTAATAAGATAAGTGGAAAAAAACCGTCAGATCAGACAAAATAATTGAAATAATTGAAAATTAAGTAACTACCAAGATTTTTTAAGAAAAAAAGAATCTCATCGCATGCATGCTGTTTCAGTTCCCCAATTAATTCCCAATTGCATAATCGAGCCCGATTTTCCTAGCTGTCAGCACAACCTGGAAACTCTTGGCCTGTTGAACGCGAATCTTGGCGTGAGCGACGTGTTGCGGCTTCTCGCCAGCGCATCGAGAGGATCCAGCGAGCACCTGGCTTACCTAGATCTTCGCGGTGCGTTTCGCGAATGGCAGGCGCCCCACAGCAATACGAGGCACGTGAACGACCTGGTCGATCGATCGACCCCTCCAAGTTTCTAGGATCTTCATTCTATGTAAAGGGAATTTTCAGATATCTACGCCTTCTCGGTCGATTTCGCGCGTTAACCCTTCTCAGGCTCGATTATCCGGCCTTATCCGATCAGACGTTAAACGCGTTGACGAATGCAGCACCGAAAGTGCTGAAAACGTTGCACATATCGGTGAGAGACTCGGATTCCAGGCATCACACGATAGCCGACACAGCCTGGCACAATTTGGTACTCGTCTGTCCGGAGCTCACGGTGTCTTACACTATAGGTACAATATAATGCAGAGTGACGTAAAAGTAATCATTGATTTCCTTCCGCCCACTCGCTTTCGTCGCGGTAATATTGAACTACGCGCGGCACCGGTTTTTTATGCACTGTGCATTCACTGCATCGGCACGTTTCTGTCGCGAACGGAGCGGTTTGTTGGAAAAAGTGTCGGAGGAAATTCTATGCCCCGGGGTATATGATTACTTTTGCGTCACGCTTTGTCGATTGTCGAATCGCACGGAGGTTTCTGATTGCACATCGTTCATTGAATCGTACCGTACGATTCCGATAACACTTTCGATAAGAATGTTTTACAGGCGCAATGATACTCGCGGGAAAGATACCTGCAATCGATTCTGTTGCACGTGTCGTTGGTCTGAGAATTTATTGCTCGTTCACCAAACTCCGGGACAAAAACGAAAATATATTAACGATTTGGAACGGCGTATTAATTGTGAAAACAGATCAAAGCTTCGATTTTGGGCGGCGATCGCGCAGATCGTGCACATATGAATCAATCTTGTGTAACGAAAACGGGTGGCTCTATGCACCATTTAGCTTGTTAAGTTTGATTTTCAGTTAACATCTCCCATTACGAAGATATGTGCTACTTGCTGTTACCCAGTGTGCCATTGGCCAGGTTTCAAATGTTCAGCGGCCACGTGTGGGACCAGAGCAGATCTCGCAATTTCCGAAGCACCGTCGGACTGCTTATTACCCATTACACCAACACGCTCGGTATAACAAATTCTTGCAAATCTCCCAAGCAATCTTGCCCACGGGCAGCGAAACAATTCCTCGCGCGAAATTTTGTTCGCTCTATTTAACGACGCGTTAACTGCCGCGACAGGATCTCGTTGTGTGATTCGATTATGCTATGCTTTATGTCTGTTACTCCTTGCATCGTGTAATTGTGAATTATTGAGATGCACGACCACGGCTATTTCTGTTTAATAAGTTGGACAATTTTCGAATTCCTCTTTTGGCCGCCGATGTATTGTCACGTTGCCAATCGAACGAGATGCGCTTAAATATACTAGTGAACTGCTAAATACATATTCGTGAGAGCTTTGCGCGGCCGCAAAATATATTTCTTTTTCCTTTCCCTGCCATAAAAGTGGCAATGTATTAGAAACAAGTTCGTCAAATGATTATATCGAATATTATTTTACTACCATAAATTAGTATTGTCAATGAATTTCGAGGAATATGATTTGTATTATTCTCAGAAGTTTCGTTCCAATTGCAGTGAGAATAATTAAGTACGTATTGTTACAGCGGAGGTAATGCTGCAACTCAGAAACAATCGCGAGCTCCTCGACGATTTGCTCGTCTCTATGCTGGTACAATGCAAACATCTAACGAGATTACAATACGATGGTATAATAAGAAGTCTCGACACTTTGAGGGACATCTGTCAGCTTCAAGCTGAAAGCAAGACACGTAAGGATCCAAAACACTTGTCTTTACTCAATTGAATCAATTTGAACTAAGATACCCAGTGTATATTTCAGAATATTAACAAAAGTATTAATTTCTAATCTGTTAACCGGGTTAGCTTCCAATCAGATATTTATTTCAGGGAAGAAATCGATGATTAATAAATCTTTAACTTTTGTCGATTCAAATTAAACATTGTAATTTTATGACGATTGTAAAAGTGTATCGGAAATATGATGGATTTTTTAATTAATCGATTATTACGTCAATAGTAATTGGCAATACGTTATCCGGCTAACAGATTAATGTGGTGTCTGACAAAAAAATGTTAATGTTAGATTAAAGGTATTCATTTTGCAAATAAACAGGTTTTCGTACGATCCATGTGAAGCCACGTAACGTAAACGCCAGAAATCGTGCCGTATTGAACGACATTAATTACAATTTCGACCACAAGATGATGGAACAAGGAGTAGATTTTCGGATAGAGGATCCAGCCTCAGTTTTGGTGTTCTATTAAAATATTAACAACTTCTTGGCTGTCCATCGGTATCTGTCCCACTAACTGTCTCTCGTCAACGCAGCGAAAAGATGAAACAATATTCGCCCTACATCTCGTTGCGATTCACTCTTTATATCCACTTTAATTGTATTTATTTATTTTGATAACTCGAAATATTTGCTGTTTGAATGATTGCAATTTTTCAATCATTTTTCTTTTAACGCCAGACAATTATTGTGCAATAACCTCAATAGAGAATTTGAATAATAAATATACAGTATTGTCAAACCATGATTTTCTTTTTATTACCAGGGCGAATTCGTTGACAATCGGAATCGAATCGCCGACAAGTTCTTCTTACACGTAATTATCATATAAAAGTCTCGCTGCAACAATTTCTAAAAAAAAAAAACATCTCAAAGGATTGAATTACATTTGAAGAAAATTATTCTCATCGATTTTCACGATAAGAGATACAGTTTTTCGAGTTGTTACTCAATCACGGCAGCGCAACACGTTTTACTGCAACTATTGTATGCATAAAAAAGTATAAAAAAGTTCATAAAAAAAGTAGAGGATTAAACTCGTGTCATATATATATATATATCACATCACATTACAAACGTCTTACTTTCCAGGACTTCTAACTATTCGATTATTAGTCACCAATTATTCAATTTGATTACACGCTAATCACAGAACACTAAACACCCAGTAATGTGTTCTTTCTAGAGAACTTTTGATTTGGCAAACATTTTCCCAATGCTGACTCACAATCGATTAATTGAGGTCTAACTTCCCGAGGAAGATCTACGCGCTATGCTAACGGCGTGGAAAACATTTTTCCTAAAATCACTGTAAAATCGCACGTGAGCACGACACTAATCGTTTACTGCCTACGTTACAAAGAGCTGCGACGATTTCATAGATGCAAACTATGATTACTATGATCAGTTGCACTTTAATACTAGTTCCAAGGACGGCTTTATGATCGCAGAGGTAGTACAAATGTTGCAACACTCCGCACTCTTAGTAACTATTGTTACAAAAAAATCTAAATGAGTCTATATATTAAAAACGAAAGAAAAGAAGGAGATAATCACGAATATCGATGATGTACCATTGAAACGATCTCTAAATGTCACTCGTCACAATTTCTAAATTATCTAATTTCTCATTCTTCTTGGTAAAAAGAGAAGAACGTGTATAATTATATTTAAAGAGTATATCATACTCTGATTATAGAACTTACGCTAAAAGTTGCCTTCTTTAGACCTGCTATCGATCTCGATGCTTCAGTGGTTCATTCACTTGAGGTGGATGACGATTATATCTGTAAGGGTTGGCCTGATTCCACGAGGGTTTTTGCAGAAGTATCTCAAGGGTCATAAATTGTACGAGAATGTCCCGGTATTATACATTGGCTGCGCCAATCTGTCCAACGGATAGAAATAAGAAACAGTGACAGTCTGATATGACCTGACACTTTGTAAATTGAATTTAATATTCCAGGAATTTCCGACAGACACTGCGTAACTTTAGCTGCTGTCATATCGAATCTGCCATTATTTCTCGGCAGATATTGATCCTCGTTTTTGCATCCATTTCTGTTTCATCTCTTTACAAAAATACGAATTACATCTAACAGTAAGACTGGGAACAGTTGAATAAATATCGAATGTTTAAATAAATAAATCAAACAATATATCGTACTGCCCTGCGCAGTACGAAATATATCAAAACAGATACAACAGAAACATATTATTTTCATATGTTAAAATCAACTCGTATAAAATTATTGAAAGAATTTTTCCACGATTCGTAACAGAAACAGGTTGTTTCGAACAACGTAATATATGCAGCTGCAATCTGCAATTTTATTGTTATAAAGAAAAATTCGTTGCACAGTCCCAGTCTTACCTGGAGCATTGATTTCTCGTCTCTAATCATACCGGAAGCCCCTCGTTATCACTGTCATGCGCATCTCTCGCCCACACCTGTGGACCTCAGCGACAGGACTTCATGTGAGTGTTCAAAACAGTTCTGGTGACGAAACCTTTTCCACACCTGGGACAAACGTACGGACGTTCACCTGTGTGGTAACGTTTGTGCACCACCAGCGTGGACCTCTGCGTAAAGGCTTTTCCACACTGGTCACACGAGTACTTCCGTTCGCCGGTGTGGGTGACATTGTGAGTCCTGAGCAAAGTTTCACAGGCGAAACATTTGCCGCACACCTCGCAGGTGTACGGTTTTTCGCCGGTGTGCGAACGATTATGGATCTCGAGACCTTTCGCCGTTTTAAGCTCCTTGCCGCAAAGTGCGCACAAATATCGACGCCTCTCATAATTCGGCGTGTCACCGTGTGCCTTTACTTTGTGCTGCTTGAGCACCGACTTGTACTTGTAAAGTTTCCCGCAAATGTCGCATTTGTGCTCGATATTCTGTGGGTCGCGTGGCTCGAGCTTCTCTTCCGTTGGTGCTGCCGGGTCGTAGTGGTACAGACGATTGTGCTCCTTTAAACTGCGTCAAGATTTGGGCACAGTAAACTTTTTAATGGTTCGAAGTATAAATTCGGGAGATATTTTAGCGCGCGCTACGAAATTTTCTAAGAATATTGACTTTATTTTGTATAATCTCGATTCCGTTCGTTTTTGTTCCATTTGTAGCTTAATGATAAATAAAGGAGCAAAAAGATTGTACAATGAGTTGAAATTATTTAGAGACCAGGCTATGGGTGGTTTGTACCTCCCCGAATTAAGATATTGTTGAAGATAATAGTATTTTATTTTCAAGCGAATAATAAAATCGTACCTGTAAACATCGTTGAAAGTGCTGCCGCAAGCGTTGCACTGTTGATATTGCATAAAATTGTGCATGGTTGTGTGGGTCATGAGGGAGTCCTTGTCCACGAAGTTCTCGCTGCAGATTTCGCAGGTGAACTTCACCTCCCGATGGTGTCGTTTCGAGTGCCTTTCCACGTCCGCGGCGTTTACCCCCATGAAGCTGCACTGACCACACGGACTTGTCTTAGGTGTGTGGGACTTTTTCACGTGAGCGTTCAGCATGAATTGCTGCGGATATGTTTTGCCACAGGTGCTGCATTTGAAGGGCCTGTGGATACCGTGAACGATCCTCAGGTGCGCCACCAATCTCGTCACGAAGTGAAACTTTTCTTGGCAAAGGTCGCAGACCTTCTCGTTTCCTTCGAATCTGCAACGTTCGGGTGGAAATCGTGATTTCTTCTCCGATTATTTTCTTGGCCGCACCGCGATAATAGAATATGCCACCCGATTTTCATTTTACTCCCCTCCGAGGCTCGCAATTTATGTTGTATTCATTAACTTACCGACAAATCAATTTCTAGAAAGCTTAAGATTATTTCAATTTAATTTTGGTCCACTTCGGTCAAATTACAATTTTCCTTCACTGTAATTATTGAAACAGTAAATGGTGGTATATATGAAATACGGGCCTACCGTAGCTTTGAATATTGTCGATGCTTGAATTGTACAGAGTAGATGTGCAAAACTCACTTCTGTCCAGGATCGAGAAGGATATCCTCGCTCTTGATTCTGAACACTTCGCAGCTGGTAAGTTCGTCGTGATCGTTGTCCCAGTCGCTGTAACGAGGGAACCTTCATTGACAAAAATACACATTTACACAAAGCATCGTGTTACGATTTTCAAAGGGATCAATACAACAGTCGTACGTTTCAAGACACTAAGCCGCCCGGATGCTTTATTGTAAATGCGCTCAATTTCAATCGAACGCCATCGTCGTGCCAGATTCTTCAATAAAACAAAACATTTCCGTTCGAGTTCGCCGCAGCGACTTTATTAGAAGGCGAGACAAAATTGGTCACAGTATCTTTGTAATATAAAAATTGCAATTGGTAATCCCGATTACACTCAAGTATCCAGCTGCGTGGTCTTCTCGTGTATCTTGCGGTGTTTCCTCAGGAAGCTCCCGGAAACGAATCCCTTGCCGCAATCGACGCACTGATACGGCCTCTCCCCAGAATGATACCTCAGGTGCAGGATCAAAGACGTTCTCTGCGTGAATCGTCTGCCACACTGCGGGCAACCGTGCGGCTTTTCGCCGGTGTGCACACGCCGATGAATGCCGAGGTTCTCTCTGCTCGAGAATTCCTTGTCGCACAAATCGCATTTCGCAATCTTCTCGTTAACGTGGCCCCGTCTGTGCACCATCAATCTCCTCTTGGAAGACAGCACCGCGCCGCACAAATCGCACAGATGCTTCGTTTTCTCCTGAACCCCGTGTCTCTGTCTCATGTGTCCCTCCAGGGACAATTTCCTCGCGAACGTTTCCAGGCAAATCGTGCACAGGTGCCTCCTGGGCGGGTCGTTCTTCAATTCCACGGGCAGAATATTCGCGTGCTGCGTTCTCAGATGATTGGTTAAATTTTTTTTATACGGATACGACTTGTCGCAATGGTCGCATCGGTACACTTGTTTCCCCGTGTGAACGTTCACGTGCTCGAGGTACTCTGCACGCAGTACGAAACCCTTCCGGCATTGCTCGCACTTGAACGAGTAATCTCTGGTGTGCCGTCGCCGATGACTCTCCAGATTGGACTTTTGGTTCGATCTGTAGTCGCACAGGTCGCAGGCGAACTTCTTCGAACCGGTGTGAATCAATTTGTGACGGGCTATGTTCATGGGGCTTCTGAACGTTTTGCCGCACTCGTCGCAGCTGAAGGCTCTGTCGATTCCGTGGAGGTTCTTCAGGTGCTCCACGAGCTTCCTTGTGTGGCAGAAACAGGCCCCGCATTTGATGCACTCGTGAACGGCACGCGAGATCACTCTTCGTGACCTGAAACAGAGGTAACGATGAAGTATAGGCGACTGTTCGGAACATAAGTGTAAATTAATTTTACATCACTTGCTTCTGTGGTATAACAAATGCATTCGAATTATTTAATACCTTCCGTTAGTTCTGTTATATACCTACCGATGCTTGATGATATATTGTGTACAGGTGAACAATGGAATGTTAATTCGTATTTTGGACACATAGTCGAAGTGCGGGTAAAAGCGAAGGGAGAAGAATGGTATATTCAAGAATTTGTCCGATGAAGGAATAAACTATACGTATCACTTGTATATAATTTTTTTCAGTCGTTTAGAACCAATATTTATGCGTGCACGTGAAATTTCGTAATAGCCTTTACAAAAATTTCGAACGTATAAATGAATGGATATATTCACATATATATTTGTAACATTTCGGTCCAAAGATTGTCAACAATTTTCGTTATCGAAGACAATTTCGAATTGCGTGTACTGCAATTTAATCGCGACCGAATTTTATAATTTCATTATATTTCTGGTTTTACGTAAAAAATGACTAATCTACCTTTCGTGTCGTGCAACGAATTTGGACTTCAAATTACAAGCAATAAATATCGACGCTCCCGCAGACAGTATTACTTTAATCATGTACGTAATTGTAGTTAAAGCCTTGCTGGTGTACAAAGTACGTATAAATTCTCCTATTACAAAATACGCTATGAACATTAACAAAATAAACAGCGCATAATAATAATCTTCCTGGAAACAACGCAAAATATTACAAGTCTTCTTGCTTTCGATGATTCTTCCATAACAGCTCCCACGGTACAATATTCTCCGTCGGTTTTCTTCATCTTTATACAGCACTCTCGCAACGCAACAAAGATAGTCTCTACAATTTATACTGCCTGAAGCTCCCAAGCATAAACCATATACGCATCTTAACGATGCATTCAAAAAACCGTTTACTTACGAACACAAACATTTCTGTGTCCACTTAATTATTACGCCCGTTGTCCAATAGCAAATAGACTATCACCAATTTTCCAAACGAAAGCGTAACATTAAAATAAATCGACGATAAACACTACAATGCCAGTGGAACAATAAGACAAATCACTTCTATCGTGATCATCGTTTCCCAAGCCTCAGGCAGCACAAACCATAAAGCCCGGAAATCATCGTTGTCCAAATGAAATTATTTCACTAAATTCACTTCGTTCAATTCTCCTTCTTCTCCGTCGTCGCGTCGTTCAATCCCTGAGTGAAGTCCGCGATGATCTTCTTAATGGAGACCACAGGCAGCGGCGGCAGGGGTCCAGGATGACGCTTCCGGTGGCAGATCAAACCCGGCTTCTGTGCAAACGCCTGCCCGCATATATCACAAATGTACGGCCGTTGTCCCGTGTGTATCAGTATGTGCTGTTCCTGGGCGGTCCTCCTTGGAAATTTCTTCCCGCAAACCGGACAGGCGAACGGCCTGATACCCTCGTGGATCCTCAAATGAAGATCCAGATCCCTCTTCTGACCGAAGGTCTTGCCGCATGTCGGGCAAACCACTTTCTCCTTCGTCTGATGCCATATCGTGTGCAGCTCGAGGTTCTTCTGCGTCGTCATGCAACGCTTGCATATGCTGCACTCGTACGCGGGCTTGTAGTGTCTGTACTTCATGTGCGCCTTCAACGAGGGCACGCTCTTGCAAGCATGACCGCAGACGGTGCAAATAATTGGCGGCGCGTTGCTGTGCATCTGTTTCGTGTGCTGCAGCAGGTCGTTCTTGATTTTGAACTGCTTCCCGCAGATCGTGCACGAGTACTCGAAGCTGCTCGTGTGCTTCCTGATGAAATGGTCCTTCAGCGTCCATCTGTTGTTGCTCTTGTACTCGCATATGGTGCACGGATACAACACCGGTCCGTGGGCCTGCAGCGTGTGCAGCTTCAAGTCTTTCCGCAGCTTGAACGTTTGATCGCAGGTCCTGCAACGGTGCTTGTGTATCTTCATGTGGGCCACCAGGTACGGTTTCCGGTCGAATTGATCGCCGCAGAAGTCGCACTCGTACAGCTGATCGGTCTCTCTCTTTGGCGTTATCGTTTCGAGGATCTTCGACGCTGTCGGGCTCCGTGACGGATTCGCGAGGATTTTCAATTTCATTCTTCGGATCCGGTCCCTTTCCCGTTTGCGCTCCCGTCTGTTCAGGGAATAGGAGTTCTCTATCTTGATGTAGCACAGCTCCTCCAACGGGTTCGCACCGCCGCTGTTCAGTGGATCTCGCGGGGAGCTAAAACAGATAAAAGTATACGTTCGTTAAGCTTTGGCTTACTCTCCACGTGGAATGTCACAGGAAACGCTTCTATATGGAGAACTTACTTACTTGAAGCACGCTTAGCAGGTGAACATTTCACGGAAATTCTTTCGCATAGACGGCAAAATCATTGTGCAATGAGCTGCGTAGCGTTATCGGTTTTTCTATTATATTTTCATATTTCTTTATAGAGTCAATAGAATTTGTAGATTGATTTACAAGTGGCGTTTACCGCTTCATTGAGATACAGACAAATTGTGTTACAGTCTGTTCTTAATTGTCTTGAATCGTGCTGCTCGAACGATGGAAATTTGGAACCCTCTATTCTAATTATTATACTTACTTCACTGTGCATATTTTCGTACGAAATGGGAATAATTCTATTTCGAAGATTTCTCGCCCGCTTGAACGACGCGCATAGAACGTACAATTTACAAATTTTCAACTACGCTTTTATTAAAAAAAATTCATTGTGCAGTAGAAAATACAAACAACATTCGTAGGAAACACTTTAAATCGATGGTTCACCAATAAAGAGACAATAGAGTCGCTTGTATCGTCAAAGATTTTCGTCAGATCTATAAAAATTCACACGTCCATTCTCAGCTATTCGTAAAATAAAAAAGTCTCTATTCAGGATCTGTTTCGTCGAAAAACGTTCGCCGACATGCGCAAAAATAATTCCAACGATACGCAATTAATTAGTAAACGCAAGGTCTGCTCTGCGCGCAAAAGCCTCCCAAACTTCTCACTCGTTCGACACCAAAATCAATATTTCAAAATCGCTCCAACGCACGAGGGACATCGGACCTCGCTGCTTCGACATCCAAATGAAACGAATCTAACGAAGACAAAAACGTTCATTCGAAGTATTTCAATACACGCCCCCAGTAACGCATCCGACGAAACGACATCTTCCTCAAACCGTCACAGCCTTTCGTTACATCGAACAGCGACCCGGGTGTCCCGTTCATTCGATCTTAACAATCGTATTCTTCATGGTGTACTCCTTCGTGAACTCCGTCACGATGTTCTTGATCGAGACGACGGGCAATGGCGGCAACGGTCCAGGATGACGTTTCCTGTGACAAATCAGCCCCGGCTTCTGTGCGAACGCCTGGCCACAAATGTCGCAGACGTACGGCCTCTTCCCCGTGTGAATCAATACGTGCTGTTCCTGAGCGGTTTGCCGTCGAAACGATTTCCCGCAAACCGGACAGGGAAATGGTTTCACCCCGGTGTGCACCCGCATGTGAGAGTCAAGATCCCGACCCCTGAACCTCTTCCCACAGGTGGGGCACAGCACCTTCTCTCGCGTTTCGTGCCACGTTAGATGCTGCTCGAGATTTTCCTGCGTGGTCATACCCCGTCGACAAATCCGACAGACGAACTCGGGCTTGTAGTGCCTGTACTTCATGTGGGCCTTCAACGCGTGCAGATTTTTACTGAAATGACCGCAAACGTCGCACACTATGGGCGGTGCGTCGCTGTGATTCTGTTTCACGTGGTGGTTCAACGCTTTCTTGATTTTGAATTGCTTGCCGCAAGTGTCGCAGGCGAAGTTGTAGCTCGTCGTGTGCAAACGGATGTAATGGTTCTTCAGTGTGCCTTTGTTGTTGCTCTTGTACTCGCAAACGCTGCAATCGTACACCTGACGGCGGTGAATCTTCTCGACGTGGGTGGACAGGTATCGACGAAGCCGGAACGTCTTCGAACAGTCGGGGCATTTGTGCCGGTGTTTCTTCAAGTGCTCGGCCAGATTGGTCTTCTTCAGGAACTTGCGTCGACAGTGGTCGCATTCTAAGCGAACTTTCCTCTTGTATTGATCGTTAGAGTTGCCCGACAGACGCAGTCCGGCGTCTGTTTCTGCCGGATTGTCCAGATCGTTCTCTTGTTGCTTTTCGTGCACGACATCCAAGTTCTCCTTGCCGATCCAATTTATGTATCCTTCGGGGAAATCTATCAGGGAGTTCGAGCGGGAGTCCGATTTGAATTCTTCGCTCAGGGGATCCAGGATTCTAAAACAGACAATTAGACAGATGACGTTACGGTCGGTTCGTAATTAAATGGAGCCTTAATAAATAATTGGACGGTCGTAGCTGAGGCGGTTCTGAAAATATTAGAGAATACTTCTGCAAAAAGATCTGATGTATGGGAACAGTTTGATTTCAATCCGTCGAACTTCTATTTCCATGCTTACGCTTAAACCTGAATTTGATTTCTGTGAAAGATTAACACGTCCCTTCGAGGACGAATAAATGATTAGAAATTCGGATATCTGTGTGCAATCATACCTTCTCGTTCTTCTAAACGATCCGTTGGCAGTCGCAGCCTAGAAACGTATAAAGTTAATCGATTATTACCGGTCCGGCACAGTTGTTTTAATACGACAAATATACTTATCTTGGATACTTAATAATTTTATTCCTTTTTTTTTTTTTTACTCTTTCACAAGAACCAATACTCTTCTCGGTCACGTCGAGCAATGATTGTTTTCCGTTCGAAAACGTCGTGACATGCTTCCCTTAAAAATTCGACGGGTGTACGGGTGTTCTCATATTCATTTTATTTCACCGCGGTAGGCGTTGCACGCGGGACAGTTGAAAAGATCAGGCTCAGTAAAAATATTTATTTCAAACTCAAAGCTATACACAGCGTGTATGTGTCCTTACGAACATATTAGACTAAGGTATTGATTTTTAGAAAAATAGCCGTCGCAGGCGTGCTTTCGGCCGCGCGAGCTTCTCCGTTCTCTCACGGTTTCACACCTTGCCCCTTGGAAAATTACTAGTAGCTTGGCCAGGGGATGGCGACGTTGTTGCGTACACACACGATGAAAACGAGGGGAACTGTGTTACATTATGTTACAATTATTCTTAGGAGGACTAGCTCTCGCAGATAGAATAAGTGTCATCGAGACATATCACAACGGTGTACGTATCAACGGGTTTCCGCGAATGTACATTCGCGACACGCGAATAGGATGATATCAGAGTGTTTCTTCCTGTTCGAGATATAATTATCGAGATATATTTTGTCCGTTTTGTGTTACACGAGCGGGTTCATCTAACGCGATGGTGCCGACGCTGTCCTTCGATCGATTTTCATTCAGCTCTGTCACGCCGTGCTTTAACGAGCAATGTTACCTCGGCGCTATTGCGATTTTAATGAACAATGAGCCTCGATCCGGAAATTCGTGTTAATGTTGCTCGATGTTCGTTGGTATCGAGGACCGCTCGTAACGCTATTTTATGATAAATGAACGATTTATTTGCCAGGTGGCAATTGAACGCGTTAAAGGTTCTTCCATAATTTAACTGCGATTTTTACGCCGAGTACAGGAATTTCTTTTTCTCGTAGTTACATTGTATAATATCAGTGACAATTCTCGTTAATAACGGATTTGGGTTTAAAATGAATTCAATGTCTCGAATCGTCTTGTAAGCTTCGCAGGTGAAACGAAAGAAGAATTTGAACGGGGATCCCATGCACTTCCGGTTTTCATTCTCTTTTCCCATCCTCCGGGCATATCTTCGATTGATAAGACTGTTATTATATTATACATCTTACGGGTCTATACTTACAATTATACACGATACGTCTAAAAATAATTATCGTTCGCTATTAATGTCTTCAATCCTTCGATCTTGGCGGTATAGAAAGTACTACGGAATACTATTCGCGTTATGTAGCACGGCTGTTCGTCTCAGTTGAACAGTAATAGTGCGAACATATTGCTGTTACTCGTTGTTGAAGCGTTGAATTGCGCAATCGTTCAGAAGCTACGTACTATATGAAACAAAAGTCTCTCGCAAATAATTTTGTATCGTTCGAAATATTGTCATTAACGGCGTTAATAATATGTACTAGTTCGGTGTGTTTGTAAAATGTAAGTAACCAAAATTTCGTTTATTAACAGAGGCCGCTTAACAGAATAAAACGTGCAAAGATTTGTCCAGTTTCTACGAACAATTAGAATGATGATCGAAAATTTGCAGTTGCATGTCCCGGTTCTAAATTCCAAACGCTCCCAACGAATATACGTTTCCAAGCGCGTCCCTTCTGTAAACTTCGATGTCTTCAGTTGCAAAGTGGGCATAAAAACACGTCACAAATCGGGAATTCACCAACATAATAACGTACGAGTAATCTACGTTGAATCGAGAAAGAAGGAACAAAAATAGAAGAGAGTAGTTCGATCATGTACAAATCTTCGAGCACCATCGTGAAACTGTCCGATACAATTCGAATCGAAATACAACAAAACATCCCGGGAACAAATTTACAATTAAACGTCGCTGCGTCCCCCTCGTGTCCCGATCTATTCTTCAACGACGAGCAAGCACAACAATTTCGTCGCGATTCGTACGAGCCCGCGATCGAGCTTCAACCTACCGTTTCATCGCGTTCGCCTCGTTAAGACGCGTCATCGATACGCCGAATCAAATTCGAGTAGCCCTATTCGTACAAAAAGAAAAAAAAAAGAAAAAAAAAAAGAAAAAGAAATTACCGTTCCGCTACAATCGCTTACACGCGACCAAACCGTTTGCCAATTAAGTATCAAAGTATCAAGAAACACGCCACAGAAAACGATCCCCGTGCCTCGAGTTGAAGGACCATCGATCGGTACGATCCACAACAATTTTATCCTACGCTTCCTCTTCGATTCTCTCCTCGTTCTCTCTCGCGTTTATCTCCTGCACGTATCCCTCCGTGAATTCCTTCACGATATCCGCGATCGGCATAACCGGCAACGGAGGATGAGGGCCGGGATGCGTCTTCCTGTGACAAATCAGACCGGGCTTCTGCGTGAACGCTTTGCCGCAGATATCGCAAACGAACGGCCTCTTCCCGGTATGGATGAGCAAGTGCTGGCGCAACTGTGACCTCCTTGCGAACGGTTTGTTGCATATCAGACAGGAATGAGGCTTGCACCCGGTGTGCACAGCCATGTGCCTTTTAAACGAGTCCTTCTTGGTGAACGTCTTGCCGCATTCGGCGCATACAATCTTCTCCCTCTTCTCGTGCTGCGTGAGCAAATGTTGATCGAGGTTCTCCTGCGTTACCATGCGCCTCTTGCAAATGTGACACTCGTATTTGGGCTTGTAATGCGCCCACTTCTGGTGCACGTAAAGGGAGCCGCTGTTCTGGCACAATTTACCGCACACGTCGCAGTTGATCGGTTTCTCCTTATGGTGAAATCGCACGTGGTTCGTCAGGTCGCCCTTCACTTTGAACTTCTTCGGGCAGAATTTGCACTGGTGCTCGTACCGGTCGGTGTGCTTTCTGATGAAGTGCGACTGCAACGAGTGTTTCGATCGGCAAACGAACCCGCAAGCGGCACACGGGAACAGCACGTTGTTGGGTCGTTTGCGTGACCATGTCTCGTGTTTCCTCTCCAGGTGCGCGGCGAACAGGCTCTTCTTCAACGTTCTGTAGTCGCAGACCGCGCATATGTACGCGCCGTCCTCCTGTATGCACACCTTCTTCTTGTGCGTCCACGCCACGTGTTTCCTGAACGAAATCGCCGAGCTGAACATCTCCGAGCATACCTTGCACTTCAGCGCGCCGGCCGCGCTCCTGGACACCTTTCGGCGGGTCTTCGTTGGCGTCGAATGATTGTTCACGGGCTCCAACATCTCCTCCTCCAAGTATTCCACCTCCTCCACCTGGTCCTGATCTTGATCCCGGTCAACCTGATCGTCCTGATCGATTTGCTCCAATTGCTCGTGATCGTTGTACAATTCCTGGTCGTCTTGGTCGTCCTGCTGATACTCCACGATTTCCTTCACGTCCACCTCATTGGACATCAGCTTCTCTATCGTCACCATGCTGCCCTGCACCTTCACCTGGTACAGGTCGCCAATTGCCTTGTCGTTCTCGCCATCGATGCTGCCGTTCAGGATAATCGGCTTCACGTCCTCGTCCTCGTCCCGTTGCTCGGAGCTTCCGTTTAACAGGTGCTCCTCTTCGTACAGCTTCTCGTCGGACGAATCGTACTGCAGATCCTCGTCGTTGTACAGACACTCGACCTTGACGTTGTTCTGCTTCTCTTCCTTGCTCGCCGTCTCGTCCATCTGCTCGGGTATGTCTTCGTCGGCCATCGGCGTGTCGCCTTCAGGTACAAACGCGTAGTACGGCTTTCCATCGAATTCCAGGATCTGCCATTTCTTCATCACGACCGATTCCTTGTCGTAGATAAAGATGCCGCGCGAGTTGAGGCTGTCGAGCTCGAACCTGTAACATTATCAATGAATGGAGTTAGTACGATGGTCGCGTGGACCTTTTTCTCGGTCTGCAAGCTTTCAAAGTGATTTCGTTTCGATCTTATGGTACACTTATGGGTCTCGCCCGAAAACGGATCGGTCAGAGACGTTGTTACGCGGTACAGAGTTCTTGTTAGAATCGTGGTGAAGAGTGGTTAAAGATAGATCGCTCGCGAATGAGGCGGCACGATTAAAAAAAAAAAAAAAAGAGAGAAAAAAAAGCAAACAGCTTAGACACTACTGGAAAATTAGTCGCGAAAGAGCGTGAGATCAGGGCGAAGCAAAGTACAGGAGGTCCTTGTGAATGGAGTCGTGTCGTCGTTGGATAAGGAAAGTGTTGAGAAAACGTTTATTTCGAACACACGGGAGGAGTGTTACAAAACTACGGGCAGAGAGATGTTGAGCATCGCGTACAAAAATATTGCCAACTTCGATGATCGTGAAATGCGATATACATATAATGCATATATATATATATATTTCTTTTCTCTCCTTCGTTTCAACAACACGGAACATTAAAAATTGCACAGTACAAAAGATCGTAAACATATTCCATTAAGAAGATGGTCCCTCAAAAGTTATCCAAGCTCCGAACAACAGTGTATAAAATTTCGTCGCGATTAACAAAATGTCCAAACGCGAAAGTAGATAGAAGCGGAAAGGAAAAATCTCTTAAACACGACACAGCTGCCGGTCATATCGTGTCCCCTCATTTCTTCATGAACTCCTTCAGGATGTGATCGATAGGCATCACAGGCAGAGGGGGCAATGTGCCGGCGTGTATCTTCCTGTGACAAATCAAGCCGGCTTTCTGCGCGAACGATTTGCCGCACACGTCGCACACGTAAATCCTCTCGCCGGTGTGGAGCAGCAGGTGCTGGCTCAAACTGCTGTGGGTGGTGAACGGCCTGGCGCACACCGTGCAACTGTACGGTTTGTCGCCGGTGTGTATCCTCATGTGTTTCCTGAAATCGTGACTCTCGAAGAATGTTTTGCCGCATTCCTCGCAGACCGACTTCTCCTTCTTCTCGTGCTGCGTTAGCACATGCTGGTCCAAGTTCTCCTTCGTGACCAATCTCCTGCGGCACACCGGGCACTCGTACTTCGCCTTGTAGTGCGCGTGCTTCTGATGCGTGTAGAGACTATGACTGTTGCGGCAAGTTTTCCCGCAGACGTCGCACATCACCGGCGGCTCGCGATGATTCAGCCTCGTGTGCGTGGTCAGGTCACCTTTGATCTTGAACTCTTTGCCGCACTGCTCGCAGGAGTACTCGTAACGTTGCGTGTGCTTGCGCACGAAATGGGACCGCAGGGTCTCCTTTCGGCAGCATATCAGGCCGCAAACGACGCAGGCGAATTTTCGTTTGCTCGTGAATTCGTTGCTGCCGGAGTCCTCGTGGTTCCGGGCCAAATGAGCGATCATCGTGGATCGTTTGTTGCAACGGAAGTCGCAGGTCGTGCACGACAGGGGGTCCTGCTTTCGCGTTATTAATTCCATGAATGAAGAAGACTCTGTCGGGGGTGTTTCTTTCTTGTCTTGACTTTCGTGTACGTGTTTGTGACGTTCTAGCAGGTGCTTCTTTTTAAATTGTTTTCGACAGACGTCACAGGAGGGCAAGGTGTTTGATGGTTCCGGTATGGTGGCCTCGGTGATTTTTGATGGATTTGAGATTCGTTTGGAAGCCGATTTGACCGGTGCGCCCCTAAAACAGGAAAATTCGTTACGTTTATTAGGGTTCCAAGTGATTGGCGCGTAATATCGGTGATTACTTACAATCATAGTTAAAAGTCACGACGAGTGCGGCGCAGTTAAAGCTATCGCGCGCTTATTATTACCGCGTTTAATTAATTGATAAATTTGTTTCCGGGAAAGAAAGGAGGCAGAGGTGGACGTTTTTATTTTAAGGGAAAATAGAATGCGGTACAGAAGATGAATCATAGATTTATGAAATAAAAAAAAAAATATATATATAGATCTCTTTAACTCCATTTTAAAAGTTTGATCTTGAATCTGCTTACAATTGGCGATCGAAAAGATTTTTGAAAATCGCTTACACGAAAAATTCAATTCAATATATTTCATTTGTTGGCCAATAAATTTGATGACTGTCTTAAAGTTTTTTATCAGATATTATTTAAAGGAAATTGTAGGTCGAACTCTTGGTCAAGATTTCCATGAAACAATATGAAAGTATTTTTAACTGTAATATCGATGGAGTAATCAAGTGGCAAGAGTCCATAATAGAGGCAATCGTTTCTCTTTATGGCACTCCAAGGATGCACAATTATCGATTAACTGTTAGAGATGAACTTGCCGCTAAAACTCGCCCAAAATAGTTGCACTGAATATCCTGAAACATAAAGTCGTAAGTGCGATTAAATTTAGAATGGCTTCAATAGTCAAAGCACTGTGCGCCTGAAGATTTGCTTCATTTTGATTACATTCAAATATTTATAAATACTAATTTAGAGCAATGATAATATCGTATAATACTTATCTGCAAATTTAATCGACTTCACTTCAAAACGTGTACAGAGCCAGCATTCGCCAGTCCACGAATAAAATAAGTAAAATATTTACCATTTATAAATCATACACGATCACTATAGTCGATACGCTATATCCCAAGTAATTTAATTGAAACCAAACAAAACGACATACAAATTTGCCAAGTAACTTGCAGTACCTAGCAGAGAAATAAAAGTAAGAAGGTTCGATCAATCTTCTTCACGTTAATTAATCGTATTGCAGGTAGAAAGAAGTATATATCTCATGGTATTGCAAACTGTGGTTATTTTATTCGAAATAATCACGGACAATCATGAGTAAGAACGTTCGACGATCCTCAGTTAAAATATAAATCTGCCACGAGGTCGTGCTTAAAATAAATTCTTCTAATCTCTTCTTGTATACAATATATCTCACAATACATTTCAAATCACCCTATATGTTCCCTGAATGATTCGTAACCACGAAACCCATCGAATTTCGTCCCCATTCGAAGCTTCATCCCGTTCACCGCGAAACCAAACAAAAGAACTGGCAAACGAATTTTCCTTGAAAACCTCAATACAGAAACAACATTTCGACCAACGAGAATTTAAATAATTACAATCACGCGACGTCACGCGGAACAACGATACAATCCTCCCACCCGTGTTCCATACGTTCGCCGAACAAATATTTAACACGGCGAATAAAAAAAAGGTGCGCCGATAATAAACATTAGGAACACCGACACTTCAATGCCGATCGAACATCGATATCCATTCAACGGGTCAAGCTTAATCAAATCGTCCATTGTATTATAATCACATCCTCGACAGAGAATGGAAAACCGTGAATTGTTTCGCCCATTCAAGGAAATCCCTGCTGGCACATTTCCGTAACGTCGAATTCACATATTGCACGCGAGCTCGTCCCCAAACGGCACCATCATCATTCCTTCTTCATGAAATCGCTGAGAATGTGTTCTATGTGAACGACCGGCAGCGGTGGGTGCACCCCGGGATGGGACTTCCGGTGGCAGATCAAGCCAGGCTTCTGCGTGAACGTCTTGCCGCAGATATCACAGATGTACGGGCGTTTGCCCGTGTGAATTAGCAGGTGTTGCCTGTAAGCAGTTCGACGGGCGAAAGCTTTGCCGCAGATGTGACAATCGTACGGCCTGTCGCCGGTGTGGGTCATCATGTGCTGCTTCAATCGATGATTCTCCGTGAACGATTTGCCGCACTCCTCGCATACGAAACTCTCCCGTCTCTCGTGCTGTAGAAGTATATGCTGGTCGAGATTCTCCTGCGTGACCATACGCCTCTTGCAGATCTCGCACTCGTACTTCGGCTTGAAGTGGGCCCACTTCTGATGGACGTACAGGGAGTTGCTGTTCGAGCAGGTCTTCCCGCAAACGTCGCAGACAATTGGCCCCTCTTTGTGCTTGAAACGCACGTGCAGCCGCATGTCACCCTTCACCTTGAACTTCTTGCCGCAATACTCGCAGTCGTATTTATATTCGGACGCGTGCTTTCGCTCGAGGTGCTCCTTCAGCCTGCGCCGATTCTGACACTTGAACTCGCAGACGTCGCACGAGTACTCTTCCGGCTCGCTCGTGTACCTGTAGCTGCCTTTCCGTCTGCCGATGCGCTTCGTCGAGTGCTTCCTGCTGATGTGCGAGTGAAGCGTGGACTTGTTCGTGCTCTCGTAATTGCAGAAGTTGCAGGCGTAGGTCAGACTGTCCGTGTCCTTAATCTCTTGCTCCTCGGTTTTGTGCTCCAGTGCCACGTGCATCTTGAACGCGACCAGGCTGCGACACACCTTGAAGCATACCTTGCATTTGTAACGCTGGGCCTGCTCGTGAACGGCGTTTCTGTGCCGTTTCAACATCTGCATCACCGGGAAGCATATGTTGCATTCCTCGCAGGCGTACACTTTATTCATGTCGCAGTGGTCCTCGTTCGCGGTCGGATCGCCGTCGGCGTCCTCCTTCTTTATCCTGATCGAGCAAACATTGTTCCTCGGCGGTTCATGTTCGGCCGGGATCATGAACGTGTCATCGGTGTCCTCGTTTTGTCTCAGGTCCTCGTCCGTCGGCTTTGGTACCGTTTTCTCGGGTTCGGAGGGGTCTGAAGATTGATTTGCTGGAAGGAAGGCATAGTAGAGGCAACCCTCAACGTCCACTACTTGCCATGGTTGCATCGGTATCGATTCCTTGCCGTATATAAAACGTCCATCTCCGTTTAGAGCCCTGAAAAGCACAGAACAGTCAGTTAGGTATTTCGCAAACGTATTTCTGGATTACTATTATTATTTATTTGCTTGTTTTTTGTTGTTGTTTTTTTTTTTTGATAATCCGCGATCGTTCTGTGCCGTTCATATTTATTCTTTCCTTTTAATTTGTACATCGATTAAAATTATTATAATTTTGCGATCGCATGTAAATATTTTACACATTTTATACTCGTTCGCGCAACGAGTTTGGAAAATAGTTTTCTCAAGAGTTGAAGGGTGAAACGCGGCAGACTTACGGTTCGCCCAGGCATATTGTATATTAATTAGCAGTAAATAACAGGATATTGTGTGAACCAACAATCGAGAAACTCTTCTGCTTCGTCGACACACATTCCACTGCGATCAAACAGAAGATTCAGTCGTAATTGTTATCTTTGAATGAAGTAAATGCTGGATGTATTACATTGAAAAAACAAGTCCTTGCGATATATGTTTCACAAATATGCAATGTACAATTAGGGCGATACAAATATATAGAACAAAGCGGTTCAACAACAATTCTAACATAAACGTGAAAACAGGGTAGTAACGTTGTATTTATACATTAATGGAACGCAATTAGTATTAATTAGAATTTAAACAGAGATTCGAGTGAATACTTAGATACTTTCAAAGTCCACTATAATGGTGCTTGCACAATGAATCCTTTCGTCCAGACGTTACATATCCACGGTCGACGAATCTAATCGCGTATTTTCACGCAACGCGTACCATTATCGTATCAGTGTCGACCTTAGGAAATAATGCATGTCGATGGACGATCGTGTAAACCTAACAATATAGTACCTTAACATGGACGCAGTTCTTTACAAAATTTCTTAATCCCTGTGGAGCGGTATAAATCGGAGAACGTTAATTACACGATGCAAATTCAATGTTCACGTTTGCACTCATGATCATTCGCTCCGTCAATCGTCTGTGCAATCAGCACTTTTCAATTGTTCATCACGTCGTTCAGTATATGATCTATCAGTACCCTCGGGAGCGGAGGATGCGATCCAGGATGAGATTTCCGGTGACTGATCAATCCGGGCTTCTGCGTGAACGCCTTCCCGCAGATGTCGCAAACGTATGGCCTGATCCCGGTGTGAATTAACAGGTGTTGCTTCAACGCTGTTCTACGGGCGAACGATTTGCCGCAAATCGTGCAGGTGTACGGCTTGTCGCCTGTGTGGATCCTCATATGAATCTTCAGCCTGCTGTTCCTGGAGAAGGTTTTCCCGCATTCCTCGCAGACCACGTTCTCCCTCTTCTCGTGCTGCCTGATCATGTGCTCGTTCAGGTTCTCCTGGGTCACCATTCTCCTCTTACAGACCTGGCATTCGTACTTCGCCTTGTAGTGCGCGAACTTCTGGTGAACGTACAATGAGTTGCTGTTCAGGCACGTTTTCCCGCAAACGTCGCAGATGACCGGCTGCTCCTTGTGACTGAACCGCACATGGTTCGTCATATCGCCCTTCACTTTGAACTTCTTGCCGCACGTCTCGCAGGAGAACTTGAAATCGTCCGTGTGCTTCCTGGCCACGTGCACCTTCAGTTCGTACTTGTTCTTGTTCTTATAGTCGCACTGGCTGCAGTGGAACAATTGCGGCTGGCCGTCAGCCGTGCAGGATTTCGCCATTTTATGCTTCCTCTTTATGTGAGAGTACAGGGACGACTTTTTGCAGGTTTTGAACGCGCACTCGTTGCACGAGTACACCTCGTTTATATCGGCTGCCTTGTGCTGACGTTTGTGCGAGTACAGGGTGCTCTTCTTCGAGCATTTGAAGTCGCACTGGTTGCACCGCTCCTCGGCGGGCTTGGCCTCCAGCTTTTTGCCTGCCCGGGTGGTCATCGAAGATACACTTTGCGATTCGTATTTGATCGGGGCCGGGGCAAGGACGGAAATATCTGTCTTGCGACCCGGCAAGCTGGTTTCCGCTGACGGCTCTCGCTTCAGAGACACCTCGTTGATCTTGATCGGCCGGCTTTTTCCCCACGGGGACGCTTCCTCGTCGTTGTACGTCCGATGGTTCTGCGCCACGTGCGAGGTCAGCGTGCTGCTCCTTTTGCACACGAAACTGCAACTGCTGCAGGCGAGGATCGTCGACTTCCTGTCCCCGTGCTCCTCCTTGCTCAAACTAGTCATACTGCTAATCGCGCTGGAGGATCCCTTGGCAGTCCCTTTCCGCGGGACAAATTTGTGTTTCTTCCTGACGTGGACGGACAGCGTGGACTTTACGTTGCTGCCGAAATCGCAGGACGAACAATTGTACCTGCGTTTCTCCGACGATTTCCGCGTTTGCTTGACGACCCTTTTCACCCGCCGGCCGGTCTTCAGTTTCCTCCTTCGAAGCCAGGAGTTCAAATTGTGAGACACTTTGTGCCTGTTCAGCATGCCCACCATGGGGAACCTCGCGCCACATTTGTCACAGGTGCAAAACTCGATCTTCACCCCGCGCGGGCACACCGGAGAACTCGCACGATTGTTCTGGTTGTTCGATTGTTCCTTGTGCGTGATCTTGCTCGATTTCAGAGGAGTCTTGGAACTTTTGTCGTGTTTCCTGGCGTTGCCCGATGCGGGTACCAAGGAGTAGTGCAAGTTGCCGTCGCTGTCGACGTGCTGCCAAATCTGCATAGGAACGGAGTCTTTCCCGATCATGAATCGACCGGAAGAATCCGCCGTGAGGATCTTCTGGCCGCTGAGCGGTGTCCTAAAACACATTGAAAAGGGACACGATTAATTTTGCGACAGTTGTTTCCCCGTTGACGGTACACAGACGTTACTTACTGCTGATCTAAGACGTCTTTACGGATTTCTATGCGATTTCGACTAAATAGAAGTTTTATGGTATTTGCGTGGTGTTTACGAGACGGTGGTTTATGGGCAGTTCTTTTTTTATTCCGCACTATTTTTGCCTTGTTCTGCTTAGACAGTTACATTGTACTTGTCGTTGCCTCGCGTGATCAATGCTGCGCGAGGCGAATAGAATTCGCCTTAAAGGTTTGTATAAAATAAAAGAAAGACAGAGAAATGGAGGGAATGTGTTGTCAAACGTAAGATTAGTATAAATAAATATAAATAAGCAATTGTTGCGTCGCATGCACGGGTTAAAATATACGCAGATCTAAACGTGTAAATATTTCCAACAATGTTTGGGACAGCGGAGAGTGTCGGCAAATATATTCAGCACTCCTGAAAATATTCAATTCCCACGCTTCGGGGATTTCGATACAGCGCGTATGCAAACTGTTTCACAGTCTTCTTGTATAAATACTATCGATAATACCAACGGTTTCGTGAAACGTTCCATTAAACTATTCGATTCGTTTGCGGCTCGATGCTTCGCAGCTCCTCCATAATGTGGCCCAAATTGGTACAGAACATTTCCAAATAAAAATACTACAAAAGCATGTTGAGACACGAAAGTTTCAGATACATTTATCACAATCGCTCGTCGTTATCATTATCAATCGTGAAACATTATACTACAAAGAGATCTCCGTTTGAAACGTCGCAAGATTATCAGCACCGGTTTCACTTGTGCATTTCTTCTTCCCTAGAGGGACAGGGGGCGGGGATAAATGTGCGTCCGGATGTTTTCTACGGTGCTCGATCATATAATATCTCCTCTTGAAGGACTGCCCACAGAGATCACAGATGTGCGGCCTTTCCGCCGAATGCGTCAACAGATGCGTGTTCCTCATGTGAGACGTGCGAAAGTTTCTCTTGCAAATGTGACACGTGTGCGGTTTCACGCCTGTGTGCGTGGTCGTGTGAGTCGCCAGGTATCTCTTCGACGCGAACACCTTTCCGCACTCTTTGCACTCGTACGTTCGGCTGTGTTGGCCCATATGATTGTCCAGATTCTCCTGCGTAAGAAGCCGCTTGTTGCAAACGTTGCACCGAAACTTGTACTCGTTCAAGTGGGCCACCTTTCTGTGCTTGTAGAGGGAGTAATCGCTCGTGTAAAATTTCCCACAGATATCGCACATGTGCCGCGAGTCGCTGTGCGTTCCAACGTGAAACTTCAGATCCCATTCCATCTTGAAACGTTTGCCGCAGTGCTCGCAGGCGAACTTGTAATCGTCCGTGTGCCTTCTGATGTAATGAGACTTCAGATTGTTCTTCGTCTTCGTGCGATAATCGCATTTGTCGCAGCAATGCAACAAACTCGTGTCGACGTCCTGATGGACCAGTCTGTG
The DNA here is from genome assembly GCA_963667235.1 of Nomada lathburiana. Classification (NCBI taxonomy): domain Eukaryota; kingdom Metazoa; phylum Arthropoda; class Insecta; order Hymenoptera; family Apidae; genus Nomada; species Nomada lathburiana. The sequence continues at coordinate 6,533,356 of OY763905.1, forward strand.
GGCTTTCAGGTCGCACTTGTACTTGAATGTCTTGTCGCAGATGGAACACTTGAACGGCCGATGGAAACTGTGCTTGCTGGTGATGTGACGAAGAATTTTGCTCTTCTGCTCGAACGTTGTCTCGCAAATGTCGCAGGTGTACGTCCCGTCGCGCAGTCTCTTGTACAAATCTTCTCGGGACGTGGTATCCTTTCTATCGTTCGATGCCTCGTGGGGGCGATCGTTGGAACGCGGCGGCAATCTTTTGTTCGTCGAATTTTTCGTGCAAGTTCTCGCTTCGTCGTTTCTTTCCGTCGGTTCGAAGTCCGCAACGCGGTGGGAAATATTTGTTCGCTCGGTGGGACCAGAAGAATTGTTCGAATGCCTGTTACTTCTGCGTTTGCGGATTTTCGAGGCTCGACGAGTGATTCTTCTTCGAAGGATACACGATGGTTCGCTCGACGATTTTAATTTGTCTCTTGCTTGAGTAACTGCAGCGGCTCCGTTCTTCGTGGTTAAATGCTGCGTTGATTTCCTAAAACACGAACGAAATATGTCAGTAAACGGGATATATTCCACGCCGCACTGGGCAAGCAAACTTATGAAACGTTCGCTTCTCCTTTTTTTGGGCAAACTTTGGGCGAATTGCTAGTACTCCGCACCAGCGGACGTTGCGAAAACGCCGATGGAAATGATATAATCGGCTTATTTATTCCCAAGTCAACATACAAGTGGCGAAAATAGTAGTACAGTTTATATGTGCAATTGTTCCGCCATTTAAATGTAACAAGATTGATTACATATAATTTAATAAAGAACATTTAATATACTTCATACAATTAATAATACACTGATCATAATCAAAACAACACTGCTATCTGTAAAGAAAGTAGTACTCTATATTTAAAATACATGGGTACAAAAACGTATTAACGATTTAATAAACAAACGAATTCATAGTACGAATGAAATATAAGAAGAACAACAATAATTATTTTAATTAATCAAGAATCTTCGTCCAATTTTCATTCGCTTAAACATTTCTTACTAATCGCGATACTCGTGCATAGAATTCCAACATTTTTCCCACGTTATCGCAATGTACCTCTCTTAAGAAGTCCAAAATCATCGACATTTCTGTATCAAGAGTACTTTAATTAAATCAAACATATATTAAATCTGCTTCACTGTCTTCCAATATTTTCACCGTCCTTCATACATTACGTTCCTTTTCACTGTACCCCGCGATACCCCGGGATGCTTGCGCTTGATGTGTATCTGAAATGATAATATTCCCAGGCTGAGAAGCTTCTGGAGTCGTGTGGAACGGTATTAAATTGGTAAATTTAATAAAGGGAACATCGTGATAGAAGATATTAATAAAAAATTAAACAGAAGATAGCAGATACTGTATATGTGTAGTTGCAAATATAGCCAATATGTTGTACAAGGCAAACAAAATAACAAACTTTAAGCAGATACTTCTCGATAAAGCGCAAGTGATTAAATTTCAAAGTCGAGATTCTTTAGAGGAGCTCTAGAAATTAATTACCCGTGGGGATCATTATTAGCTACTTGTATAGCCCACTTTATATTGCTGCGTACAATAAGAAGATAAAGAAATATTAATAGGGGAACCAAAAAATGAAGACGCAAATTTGTATAATAATAATAATAGTAATAATGATGATGATGATAACAGCATTAAAAGCAACTCACCGCCAAGTACGAGGAATTGTCTTTAAATCACAATATTTGCATGTGTTTGTCAAATTGATTGACGCAAAATCACAATATTAGTTATACTTGGACGAGGGATTGTCGTAAAACCGCAATATTGGCATGTAGTTGTACGACCCGGTGTACTTTTAATTTATGATACATCGGATTTGGTCGATATTTGTGCGTCTCACTTACGTCTCACTTACAAGCGCGGAGAACACAGTGCTCGCGCATGTGTCTATTGCGATCTCTCGCAACTACGTGCATCACAAAATATTTCTTCATCGCCATTATCACTTTTGTTTTTCGAGTTCAAACTTTTTATTGATTAACTCGATCTCAATGCCTTCGACGATTCTCCGTTGAAGTTTTATCCTCGCGTTCCGTTTCATTTCTTTCTTCCTCCTCTTCGTAGTCTGTGACCTAAACAGTGGAAATGAAATATTTATAAATTTTTACATCTACGATATAATTTTTGTTTTTTTCTTTCACTTTTTTTTTGCATCGTCGCGAAATGATAAAATCGCTGGAGATATAGGATTTCAATGGAACAATTAAATTTGCGAGGCACATACGTGGAACATAACTCTCAATTAAAATTTCGTTAATTGTGGTTTCAGCTGCGATTCCGTTTTTTGCTTTCTCGTTCTTCGTTTCGCCAAACTTTCTAAATTGGACATCTTTGAATGTTCACACAAAAATCAGTTCGAATCGGTATACTTCAGTTTGTCATAATAAATCTCATGCTTAACTTCGTGAAAAACACTCGCGGCACAAGAGGTATCGACGTAAAACATAACGCGAACAGCGTTTGGCACTGAAGAAGAAACAATAATCCACGTTTTTCTTTGCGCATTTATTGTATGCATACAGCGAACGTTCCACGACGATTAATTACAAATATTATACATACATCTTGTTAAAATCCTATTACAGTAAAAATAAAATATTGCATTTATTCGCAACAACTCCTCACGGACAGTCTATACGTAATTAACATTCGATACTGAATATTCAACCCCTATTCAATACTGGAAATCAACGTTCGAAATGAAAAGATAACAAAAAATACCCGAGAAATATTCCAAAATTTCGAGGGTGCGCCGTTAAACCGGCTCAACAATAGTGAAGTGAACCAGTCCGTCTAGTCCTGTCGATTCGCCTGCGGCACTGAGAATGAGCCAAAAGAAAAGAGGACAAGCGAAGGTATCCACAAACAAGAACAATTCTTCTTCGCAATGTCTCACCAAATTTGTATCACTCCTTGTGCGAGCTTTCGTGTTTCAGAAACGAGGCTCTATACTTGAACACGGCACCGCAAGTTTCGCACTTGTAGCTGATCAGATGTCGTTTTATATGTTTGTGAAGCAATCTCCAAGTGGTGAATCGCCACTTGCACTTGCTGCACTTGAACATCCTCGTCATCTCTCGCTTCCTATTCCTGGTCGTTGCTTTCACCGTGATCTTTTCGGTCTCCGAATCGGAGCTCTCGGTGGTGTCCTGGTCATCTTCGACATCCTCGTAACGCACGCAGTACGCGGTCGTGCAATTCTTCCCCCTGGCACGATGCATCAGTAGGTAGTGCTCGTTTTGATACATTTTGCCGCACACCTCGCAGCGACACGGCGCGACCACGTGCTTTCGCTCGTGCCTCTTGAAATCCATGCTGAGCTTGAACATCTTTGGACAGTGGGGACAGTTGTATTCGGAGTACTCGGTGTGCATCCTCGCCTGATGACGCTTCAGGCTGTGCTTCCGTTTGGACACGAAACTGCAGTCGGAGCACTTGAACATCTTTCCGCTGTCGGTGTGCAGAATCATGTGGCGTCGAAGTGTTCGCCTGGTCTTCAGCATCTGATGGCACACTGTGCACTCGAAGTTACGGGCGTCGCTATGGGTCGACATGTGTATGCGCAAAGATCGCTTCTTCCTGAATCCCTTCGAACAGTTGTTGCAAAAGAACAGCTTCTCGTCGGTGTCTGTCGTCGGCGTTGTCGAGTAGTTCGCCGTGCGGGGGTCCACGACGTTCCGTGGCAACTGCAGGGGTAGTTGAAAAGACAGTTTCGGAATCAGGCAAGGCTTCTCGTCTATCCCGTCCGGGTGTAACGGGAACGATTTTACCGGCAACTCCTCGGGAATGTCGTCTTGAATTTCGGTCTTGATTTCTATGGCAGACACGACGGGATCTTCTTCTGATTCCTTTTTCGCTATAATATCGTGATCGACAGGCAGGAGAAAGTACTTGTCGACGTTTTGCACGACGAGGTACGTTTGTTCTAGAGGATCACGAACCCGAGGCCTAAAAATGAAAAAGAAGACTGGTCAATAGGCTGGATGATTTTGCTATTTTTTGTTTTGTTTTTTTTTGGTAATTGTTTGATTGTTTCGTACGGAAATATAAACAATTATGCGATATGACCAAAATTGTGGAATGTGCTTTTTTTTTTCTTCCAAGGTGTGGGTTGCCTTACATCGCCGCTGAAAAGAGAGTAAAAGTTGATCTGTTTGTTGTTCTGGAAAGACATTGACAAGAGAATTAATTCAATTGGTTTTTATGGTGATTACATGCGTTGGCTCTCTTTCAAAGAGGTGAATATTGAAGTTATCTTTTCTGCTGGATCCTTTCAAATTGGTGACATTAATATGATGGTCCATTCTTGATTGAAGAACTATTGTTTTGTACAATATCAGTAGAACTGAGGTATTTTACATAATCTTACATATACATATATTTCTTTTCCTCAAATTTACAAGTAATATAAATTCCCTTTTCGTAAGAATATCGATGTCTATATTACATTATTTTTAAACGTTACAATTATGTTTATGTACATATAAAAGGTATTTCTTCGTAAAAGTACTTTATTAATATCTTTTTTCCTTGTTTGTTTTACTTTAGTACGACATTCAACTATCACTTTCACATTGTTCTCCATTCTTAATCATCAATTTATCGAGATAAATTCGTCAACGTTTCGTACTAAAAAAGAAATCCTTACCCTAAAGAATGATTGTTACGTCGTATATTACACTAACGCTATGCTGTACAATACGCGTTGCCGTGTCAAATGAATCGTTGGCAGGAAACAACAAATACTGTAATAATCGTTCTTCTACGTGAGTGGAATAAAATGGAAAGAAAGTTTTCCTAATTTACCAAAATATTAACATCATAAATAATATTTTAAAACTTAACATTAATTAAAATGCTGGGAATTCTGCGTCCACGTATGTATCTTTTCTAAGAAGATACTTTGCATTCGCAACAAATTTTTCAGTGCTCGATTTCCATTGACATACGGATTCTGTTGCAATTAAATGTGTCAATTTCGAACGCATCGCTTGCAACACCATACTTTTGTGAAGAATAATTTGAATTGGTATTACAAGTGAATGCAAATTAATAAATCCAGAATAGTAACTATCGAACCTCAGGGAAGCGACTCTTCGAAACATAAGCAACAGAATACGACGCATATCACGTGAAAGAAAATGATTTCTTCAAGCTCGGTTACTCTGTTTCCCATTTCATTTCAATTCGATTGCCGACAAACGAATCAATGGAGAGAAAAACGGACGCACCGTTTCTTCAAACTTTAAAGCTATTTCACAGCAGATTTCATCCACATTATTTATCACATCCAATCAAACTCATTTTCCCCAAAAAAAACAAAAGAAAGACTTACGTATAACGAAGTATGACAATCACGTTGCAGTCGTCAGACTGTTCGAACCCTCATAACTCGATCTCGCGGAAACCTCTTTCATTTTCCCCAATATCCCAAGGAAATGCAACGATTCAATTGGTACACTGAATTGATCCACAGAATGTTTCGCTGCAGAAAGAAACGAAAATTCCTTCGCGTCAGACTCTACTCGAACTAGCAATTCAAGATCACGTGCCCCTCGCGTCTTAACGTTACATCGAAACAAAAATGTACAAAAATGTCCGTGTTTGAACACTGTCCGTTTCGTCCGTTCGCCAGCGTACGCCTCACTTGCCGCCCTTGTTCACAATTATTTTATCCTGCACGCCGTGCAGCAGGTTCGTGATCTTAATCGGAGGCGGCGGTGGATGGACACCTGGGTGTTTCCTGCGGTGCAGCATCATCGGCGACCTCTGCGTGAAGCTCTGTCCGCAAATGTCGCATACGTACGGTCGCTCGCCCACGTGCGTTAACAGGTGAATCTTCTGCGAGCTGAGACAGCCGAAGGTCTTCCCACAAATCGCGCAGAGATATGACTTCTCCCCGGAATGCGTCCTCAGGTGCTTGGTTAGGCCGTATTTACTCTTGAACTCCATGCCGCACTGCTCGCACACGTACTTGATCTTATGCAGCTCCATGTGGCACTCCAGGTTCTTCTGCGTCTTGAACTTCTTTTTGCATGTCTGACACTGAAACTGTTTCACCTTCGTCTTGTGCTTGTAATGCTTATGGAAGTACAGGGAGCTCTTGCTCGGATAAGACGAGCCGCAGATGTCGCACACGCAGGACTCCGTGTCGTGATCCTTCGTGTGGGTCGTGTAATCGGACTGCACCTTGAACATCTTGCCGCACTGTTCACACTTGTAATTGTAGTCCTCGGTGTGCTTTCTGATGTAGTGGATCTTCAGGTAGGGCTTGGTACGTGCCTTGAAGTCGCAGAGGTTGCACGCGTGCAGATTCACCGGCTCGTCGTGCACCTCCATGTGCCTGTTCAGGTGGGCGCTCGTCTTGAACCCCTTGGAGCAAATTGCGCACTTGTGGGGCCTCGAGTTGCTGTGCTTGTACATGTGCCGCGTGTGCTTGCTCTTGCGATCGAACGTCGCGTAACAGATCTCGCAGGTGTGCAGCTTCTTCTTCGAGGCCTGCTTAGCCGAGGACTTGGCCCTCCCTTGTTCCTGCTTCTTCCGGAAGTCCAACGGGGTGTCGTCGAGATCGTCGAACTGGTCGTTACTGGACGCGTTCCCCTTCGACTTCTCTTCGGTCCGGCTTGCCTTTGCCGGCTGAACGGTGTTGTCCTTCGGGGTTTCGGAGCTCGATTCTTCGTTAGGCGGCGGCTCCTTCATCATGAACATGCTCAGCGACGTTGGTATCCGAAAGTAATTATCTTCTAGCTTTACTATCAGAAAAGTTGGCGCGAGCGGGTCTAGCGCGTTGCACCTAAAAAAACCACAAAGCTAGTCAGTCGATTACACTCTTGGCATCGTGCGTGCGTGAGAGAGGATGGGATTTCGTTATTTATTTGTTTGTTTGTTTTATTTCGTTGAACCGGGCACGCGTGCATGCACTGTTCTGTGTTCAACGATCCGTCGAGGTTTTAAGAAATCTGACGGTCAGCAGGTGTCTCAGAAATTGCTTTTCTCTTCCTCTAGGATGTTTTCCCAAATTGTGTGCGCGTGTGTCTGTGTGTGTGTGTGTGTTCGATTTTAGCCACTGTGCTACGGAACTTACGTATAGTTAGACGCTGCAGAAGAACGAATATTGTATTAGTCCTTGCGGTAGTGTGATAAGGAATTATATATAAGTAATACGATGATAATTAGATATTAATGGTAGAATCGTGTCGAAAAATTCGGGAATATTTCGAAATATAGAAGGCTTGCTTTATTAAAGTGTTATAAATTTGTGTTATAGATTTCTGTAAAAAAAAGAAGCATCTTTCGATGATTCGTCAATTATCCATCGTGGTTCTTGTACTAATGTTATATTTCTATTGATTCAAGTAGAACTGTTACCTTTATATATGTTTCGAACAAATGTACAAATGAGAAAAATCTAAAATATCAATCAGTTTTCGTTGTGGTAAAGTTAAAAATCGTAATTATTTTATTCTTAAAGATAATAATATAGGCGTAACAAATGTACAAAAATGTTATTTCTTTACAATATACAGGTAAGAAGAATGTGAGTACTTACAGATACTTGTATATACATTGTATTACCGCTATTATGGAACTCAGTACCTTTTCGAGTATAAAAATTGAACAGCACGAGGTGAATTCGTATGATATGCCAGATTACATTTGCAGAATAAGTTTTCCACATCGAAAAGTATATTATCACTGTTCCTTGAATTAAAAATTGTAAAGCTGATAAAAAAAAAGAAGGTATTTAGCCTGCAATCAGCGGACTTAAATTGCGAACGTCTTCGTTCGTTCATCAAACCGACGACATCATTTCTATAAAACGATACTGTCACGGTACGAGTCACTCGACGCGACAAAATCTCTCGAAAAATTAATTAGCCTCGACGTATAAAAATTGCCCGCGGAAAATTATCGCACCTCCGCGGCCGTACGAAAATCAGAAATCGTTGCTAAAACATCCGCGATCAATATCGACAAAAATCTCCAATCGTCTCCGGGAGACGTGCCAATCACGCCAACAAGAAAATCACCGTTCCCCGCCCGGGGGACCGCAATACTCCAAATCGATCACGATCTCGCGTTCAACACGTGGCTCTTGTCAATCTGAACGCCCTGCATCTTCTCCAAGTAGCTTTTGGCCAGTTCGGCGATCTGCGGATGAGACGGCGGCAACGGCGGCAGCGGTCCAGGATGATTCTTCCTGTGTCTCATGAGACTAGATCGTTGCGTGAAATCCTCCTCGCAGACGTCGCACTTGTACAGCCTGATGCCGGCATGGGTTAACACGTGTTGATAATAATTGCTACTGGATGGGAACGTCTTTTGGCACAGTACGCAGGTAGATATTTTCCCGTGGCCGTGCTTGAACTTCTTGTGGCTCATTAGCTCGCGATTCCCGCAGAATTCCTTGTCGCACTCCTCGCACCTGAAGCCCTTCTCGTGCAGCTTCATGTGACTGTCCAGCCGGCTTCTGTGTAGGAACTTCTTGCGGCACAGGTGACAGGTGTGCTCGTACGCCGCCTCCTTGATACGCCTCTGATGCTTCCACTCGTGCGCCTTCACGTGTCTCACCTGTTTGCCGCAGAATCGGCAGATCTGCAGCTCCCACATGTGGCTTCGCTTGATGTGATGGGTCAGATCGATCTTCAGCTTGTAGCAACGGCCGCAGTGCTCGCAAACGTATTTCGACTCGTAGTCGCTGTGAACACGCACATGGTGCCGCTTCAAGCTGTCCTCGCTTTTGTACTTCACCCGACAGACCTCGCACTCGAAGAAGTAATCGGGCCGATGGATTATCTTGTGCTCTTCCAAAGCACGCGCAGTGTGACATGCCTTTTTGCACTTGTCACACTTGTAAGGCTGACGGTGCACGTACGTCACGTGGTTCTCCACCTTCTTCGCGCTGTCGAAACGCTTCTCGCAGAAGGGACAGGTGTTCCTGATTTCGTCCAACACTTGGTCCACCTCGGCCTCGTCTTTCTTCGGATTGGCCGTGTCCACCTCTTTCGTCGACGAAGCGGCTTGAATTTCTACTGTTGGTTTCCTCGAGTCTTGCCCGGGATCGGGTAGATGTTTGGGATCGTGATTGGGACCGGCGCGGGAGTTACGTTCTTGAGACCCTTGCAACGGATCTTGCTCCGAACGGTGCGAATTCGTCGACGAGACGTTTTTCTTGGACCTTCGTTTTGGCGCTTTGTCGGTGACGTTATTCCGTAGGCCGACAACTATGAAATGGTAAGGAGAATTTCTGTTTGGATTTCTTAGCAGTGCTGCGACTGGTTCTTTTCTGAAACAAGGATAGTGCGTGTCAGTGTGCAAGGGAGTGTACGTGGTTCGTTAATGTTATTTCTAGAATTGCAAATTAAGGGCCGATTGGTAGATTGTTCTCTGTCGACAAATGATTCTCATGCGCGAAAGTTTTCTCAACAGAGCGCAACACTGACAACTGATCTTCGAGGACATGTATTTAATATCAGTAATATATTGAAAATATAACTCACTTTTGTAGCTTAAATAACGATTACTTTCACGCGAGACTGTGCGAATGTCCATCGGACGGACACTTTTCTATCTCGAAGCACAATATCAAAAACAAATTCTACCCACTTGTCAAGTTCACAATGTTAATCACACTGCTAAGTGATTCCTAATTGCTCTCTTTTATTAAAAATCGTCATACATTTGGGGAACTTCAACTCGGATTTATAACAACGCAGATGATATATCGTATTGCGCAAATTTTATTAGAAAAATCAGTCTGCCTCGGCTCAACGAGATAAATAATAAATACGGCACTAATAATTGAAAGTTCGCTATTCGAATGAGCTTCAAATTGGAGAACAACAGTGTACATAATTTTCTCGATTTTGTAAGTTAAAGCCCAACACAATTGCATAATTATTTGTACCCTCGTCGCGATTTCGCGATTTCCCCAGAATCATAATCCACATTCTACATACGTACCTAGCAACGATACAACGGGTCGCAAAATAGAATAAATTCTTAAATCTACTAGTCTGACATACGTTCTCCGCGTTTTATTGAATACGTTGCACATTCACTCGAATCACCTCGGTGCATATAAACACTTCTTTCTCTTTTCTACTTATCAAATCTTCGTCCATATCGTTCTTGCAACGTGACTAATACAATTCCTCTGTTACCAAACAGCAAAAACTAGACGCAGCCTCACAAAAAACGAATCTCCGACAATCTCTTCAATCTCTCGAATACTTCAGCAAAATCTTCCTGGCGATATCGGCGATATGCGCGATACCCATGAAAGGCGGAAGCGGCCCCGAGTGCGTCCTTCGATGCCTCAGAAGGCTGGATCTTTGCGTAAAATCTTCCCGGCAAATGTCGCACTTGTACGGCCTGACGCCGTCGTGCGTGAGCACGTGCTGATAGAAATTACTTTTGCAGTGGAACAGTTTGTCGCAAATCGTGCACAACGTGCCGGGCCTGTGCTTCACGTTTTTGTGCCTCGCGAGTTCGCTCGGTCGCGAGAAAGCTTCGTCGCAACGGTCGCATTTGAAGCCGTCCTCGTGCATCAGCAAGTGATTCTCCAGATTGTTCGAGGTCGAGAAACGTTTGTTGCACAAGCGGCAACGATACTGGCAATTGATCTTCCTCGACCTCCTCTCGTGAAGGTACTCGTGATTCCTAATATTCTTCGCGGCCTTGCCGCAAATACGGCAGATATGCGTGACGTTCATATGGGTGAACTCGATGTGAACACCGATGTCCATCTTCAAATGGAAACCCTTCCCGCAGTAGTCGCAGATATACTTTGGCTCCGCCGTATTGTGTGCTCGAATCACGTGGTGCCTCAATCCGGCCTTGCGTTTGTACCTTAAACGGCAGATAGAGCATTCCAAGTAAAAATCGTCCTGGTGCACTCTCGCGTGTGTCTCGAGGCCTGCCTTCGAGTAATACCTCTTGTCGCACTTGTCGCAGTTGTGCGTCTTGTTGTGAAACCTGTTCACGTGCCTCTGCATCTTCTTCTCGTTCACGAAATACTTCTGGCAAACCGGACAGATGTTCCTCAAGTTGTCCAGTATTCGATCCACCTCTTCCTTCGGCGGTTCTACCGTCTCAGGCGTGGCTCGAGATTGCTCCTCGTCTATCTCCACTCTGTTCGTGACGAACGAACAGATTGGGTTGCATTCTTTCTCCTGACGCGCTTCTTCCGTTGGCTCTTTCGCGACGCTTTCTATTATTCTTTCCGTTTCTTCCGGCGATACATTTGTCCTCGCACCATCCCTCGGTTCACTTTGTCGATCTTCATTCGATACGTTCATCACCTGTATCGACGGCCCCGTATTCGTCGCTAATTTGTTGCTCGGTCTTCTTCTCCGTGGAAAGCTGTACTCTGGCTCCATCGGCACAACGACTCTCCTAACATCGTACGACGTGCCACCGTTTTCACCGCGGACCGGTATCAGCACATTTTTAATTATATTCGTGCCAGAATTATCCAACACTTCAACCGGCACCAACGTGTTCTTAATCTCGTTCGTCAGCGGATCTCTGATCGGCGCCATGACTGTCCTCGTCTTCGTCTTCGTCGTGTCCACCGCGGCTGACACGTTGGAAATCTCGTTCGACTCTAAATCGTTGCAACGATTGTGCAGCATTTTTTCATGGTAAAGTATGCGACGGGTCGTCCTTCCAGTAAAAGTTAACGGATCGGTTGCATTATTTCGTCTGTCGGTTAACGCCGTCTCGTTAGAAGGTTTGCAATCATTGCGTTCAATTCGTTCAAGTATCCCGTTGTTCCCGCGTTCATTGGCAATTGGGACACTGTTTGCCTCGTGTAGCACTCGATTATTCCTGTCCTGGCAGGTAGCAGCGAGTTGCCCACGTATTAGAACAACTTCGGGGTTCCTGAAACACCGATTCGTTTAGTCAGTCGTAAGGAAGTATCAATGCAGACATGCAAAAATGGTTGAAAAATGTGAAAGTCTGGTCCGTGTACTGTCTCCAATTCTCGCCAATATTTCGGTTATTTCTGGGTTTTACTCGTTTCTACCTTTTGGTACCTGTAGACGATTGATTCGATTAGTCTTTGGTGTTCGGAAGGGGGAACGGGGGCGACAGAAACGGACAACAAATACACGGTGGACGTTTAATAGTTTCAAAGGAACAAATAATTCGATACAAAGTAGCAAAACCTCGACTCTTCGGTTAATATATATTTATGATATATTTCTCCAGGTTAATACGAACTTACAGTACGTAATTTATAGTAAGACACATTTGAATCACAAATCCAGCATTTCTCTATTTACACTGCACCCTTAGCACCATCCGATACCAGCTATATTTTACAGCGATCGTTCATTCCTCAGTTTCTCATTGGCTATTTTACTGTACAGTAGCTATTTACCTCAGAACATTCAGCTACGTACATCGTTTAGTTCTCCGTGCAACAAATTATCTGAGCATCGTCGTTGGTAAAGATAAAGCTGACAACACGTCGGTGGGGAAAAAATAAATGATCCGCGAATATCGAAGCATCGTTCGAGCCCTCCCGGCATAAGAACAAACAGCATAGATGATACACGTCTTTGGGGCGCATCAACGCTGTCATCGAATTAAAACGGGACGAATGTTACAAACGAGCATAAATGACGGTGATGAATTACAGCGAGAAATGAACGAAACAGTGAACGAAAGAAACGTACGAAACGTAACGTAACGTGGTACGTAGCTGGAAAAACGCTTGCATTATTCGATCATATTATATTGTCCTTAAAATACCTTGTCCCTTTCTCGTACCCCAACGTTTCTTCAAGTTCAACCATGCTACAAGTCTTTAATGCTCTGCACGAACCAAATCGGCTGATACTCCGCGAAAACTAATGCTCGTTATTCTTGCGTTTGCTCAGCACCATAGGCGGAGGCGGCGGATGATTTCCAGGGTGTTTCCGACGATGCACCATCATGCTGCTCCTCTGGGTGAATTTCCGTCCGCATATATCACAAACGTACGGCCTTTGCCCGGTGTGGGTTAGCTCGTGAACTCTAAGCGACGTAGTTCTGGCGAACGATTTGAGGCACTCCTTGCACTGATACGGTCGTTCGCCTGTGTGCACGCGGAGGTGCAGTTTCAGCGAGTAATTCGTCGAGAAAATCTTGCCGCAGTGGGGGCAGAGGAACGTCTGCGAGTGCAGGGTGACGTGGAAACGTAGATTTTCCTCGTTGGCGCAGACCTTTCCGCAGACGTCGCACTTGTACTGTCTGACCTCCGTTCGACTGTGCAGGTGTTGATAGAAATCGTTCCGCGATTCGAACGGTTTCTCGCAGAGCGTTCGCAGCATGTCGGGGCCCCCCTTCGAACCCTTGTGCTTCAACAGTAAATGATTCTCCAAGCTGTTGCGCGCCTTGAACGTTCTGGGACAGAGCTTGCAGCAATGCGTGGACGGCGTCGCTTTTTTCGCCTGTCCGTGCTTCAATTCGTGATGCGCGATGTTCTTCACACCCATACCGCAGAACCTGCATATGTGGGTGGCGTTCATGTGCGATCGATTGATGTGAAGGGACAGGTCCAGTTTCAGCTTGAACCGTTTACCGCAGTAGTCGCACGTGAAGTTCGGTTTCAGATTGGTGTGCTCGCGGGTCCGATGGTTCTTCAGGCCACTCGTGGTTTTGTACTGCAATTGACAGACGGTACACTGATAGAAGGATGGCACCTCGTGCGTTTTCTGATGCTCCTCAAGCGCGTAATCGGTGAAGTAACCCTTGCGACACCTGTCGCAATTGTAGGGCTTCTTGTGCACCTTCGAAACGTGCTTCTGCATTTCGTCCACGTCCTTGTAACGTTTCTCGCAGAACGGGCAAGTTGTGCGTAGGGTGTCCAGAATGTCTACTTGATCCACGTCCCCCTTCGGTACATCTTCCGCCGGTACACTTTTCCCCGTTTCTTCTGGCGTTTTCTCCTCTTCTCCTCCCGAGTTCTTTGTCAGCTCCTTCTCCCGTTCCTCCGCTTCCAATCTCATCCTCTCTTCATGTTCTTTGGTATTCTTATTACCAGCTTGCTTCCATTTATTTCTGTTCATCGCCGTCCTGGCATCGCTCTGTTTCCTTCGAGATCCGCTCAGCTCCGGCCGGATCGGGACCACAACCCTTTTGATCTCGTACGACACCAATCCATCGCCCCCGTGTACCGGTATCAACACACTCTTGATGATGTTCATGCCGGATTCGTCCTTCACTTCAACCGGCACCAATATATTTCTCACTTGCTTCGTCACTGGATCCCGAACGGGCACCAAAACTGTTTTCATCGATTCTACCGCCGTCTCGTCGTTCATTCTTTTCCCCGCGGTTTCTACGATCGCCCTCGTTCTCTCACCGTCGCCGACGTCGCAGTCTACTTCGATTTTCCACGGCGTCGAATTATGCGCAGCCAGGCTAGACACTGGAACAGTAACTTGGAATGGCACTCGATCATTTCTATCTTGGCCCCGAGTCGTTTCTGCGATCGACGACCTCCTGAAACATCCATTCGTTTAGTCAGTCGTAAGAAAATTATCCGCGCTCCGGGTTTTGTCGGACACGAACAAATAAAACAGAGGGACGGAGGATCGGCCGGACCTAGTTCGAAGGATCCCGTCGGTCGCGTTGAACGCTCGATCGATCGTGATCTCTTGCGCAAACGCCCGCGCGTTACAAGAAAGCGAACGGGAAGGGAAATGTGATGCGGACGATGCACGGTGATTACCAAAAAAAAAAAACAAACACACAGTGAGAACGATCGAGAGATTTCTGAAAAGGATTTTTAATTAAAGGAACAAAGAATTCAGTACAACCAATGAATGCGTCGAGCATTGCACTGAAACAATACGGTTTCCGGGTTAATCGTGAATTTACAGTCAGTGTCTACTTACATTAGTAAATTTGTCACAGCTTCTATAGAACAACCGACATTAGTGGAACTCGCTTTGCATTCTCTCTCTCTATCTCGCCCTCTCACACTCGCATTCTTACAATCGACTTGAAACTCGTAAGGCTCGATTCTCATACTTGACGATCTACACCATCGAATAGTATTTGCACTGCTCCCTCCATTAACTTCCCGCACTTACCGTACTTAATTAACAATAACCGTTTGATTAAGTACATAATATTATGTACACGTTCAAGTCTTATTTAATAGCTCACTCGAGAATGTGTGTGTGTGTGTGTGTGTGTCGATGAACGAGGTAAGCAATTGCTGAATCGTTACTTTTTTTCCTTACATCCTCGGGATCGTTTCAGCCCGATTCATTAACTCGAGTCTTAACGGTAGAAAATAACGCTACAGAAGCCTTACAGCGAACGGAATATGTGTTAAACGCACGGCGCACAATCACCCTCTACAAAACTCCAAAATTATGATACGCAAAGCAGCTTTTTATTTCGAATACAAAAATATCAGTATCAGGATTATAGATATAGCTTCGCGCGAAACGCAGAATGAAACAATCGTTCGAACGGCAACGCAAAGCTATCTCATTCAATAGTCGCGTGAAAATGCGAGACTTACTACAGGCCACGGCTAACGCAAGAGTCCAACTTAAAAGCGAAACGCAGTCGAGGGAAGCTCAACCCCTGTCGCGTTCTCGTTATTTCCTCCTAGTTTCATTCCCAGTATCGCGACAAAAAAAAAAAAAATAAGAAAGAACCCCACCCCTGTTCCGTCTTGTTCCTTAACTTCTCTCAACGCTATTCTCCGCGCAATTTCGGTATCTCGAAACTTCGACATTTAATATCTATTGTTTTTTGTTCTCGCGCTCCTCCGAGCGACACAGGCGGCCGTCTAGAATGACTTCCCGGATTGCTTCATACGGTTGCACCCGTCATGCTGCTCCTCTGCGCGAAGCTCTTGCCACACAGATCGCAGAGGACACCTGCCACTAAACGGTGTGCGTGAGTTCGTGCACGGTGAGCGACGACAAATCGGCGAAACCTTTCGTGCAAACTTTGCACTCGTACGGTTTCTCCCTTGTGTGTATCCTGTTGTGCGCGTTCAAAGCTCGACGGTTCGTGAACTCTTTGCCGCAGCAGGAGCACGCGTGTACCTGCGAATGCAAGACGACATGCTTCCGAAGCTTGCTCTCGCTGACGAAACTCTTGCTGCACACGTTGCACATAATGTTACGAGGCTCGAGTGTCTCGTGCATTTTGCGCTCGTGCCTTTTCAAATAGCTCTTCTGCGAGTAGACCTTCTCGCAGATCTCGCAGGTGAACGTTTCGCCCAGGTGACAGCTTTTGTGGTGCTGCAGGTCGGCGTTCGACATGAAAAATTTGTCGCACTGGTTGCAGGGGAACGAATAGTCACGCTCGTGGAACCTACGACGATGCATCGTCAGCGAAGGCTTCCTCATCGTGGCGTATCCGCAGATCTCGCACGTGAACTTGATCCCGCGATGAATGCGCTTGTGCACGGCCAGTCCGGACAAACGTTTGAAGGTGAGGTGGCAGGTCTCGCATTTGTACGGCGTTATATCGCTGTGCATCACCATGTGACGCTTGTAGTCCCTCTGTCTGCAGAAGTACACCTTGCAGACGGCGCAGAATCGTTTTCGTTCCGCGTCGTCCCTATTTATCGTGTGTATCAGAACGGCGTTTCTATGGGAATCGAGGACAGAGGCTGGGATCCGTTCGGTTTGCCCCGCCAACGACGACGCAGACAAGGTTGTTGAGGAATCGGCATAGATATCAATGTCCATATCACCGTCGCCCTCGGATTTCACGTACACTTCTACGTTCCCCGGAGCTCTGCAATCAACAACGTGATTTGTTCAATATTACATGTGTTCAGTTCAGTATTTGTCAAAATTGTCACCAGACAGCTGGACGTTCTATTCTCTCTTTCTTTTATTAAACAAAGGTCGTTTCGCCAGAATCAACAGCGCCCTGCTCAACGAGGATACGAAAGGGAAACGATACTGTGACACGAGCGAACCGTAACCCACGAGATGCTGATCTCGAAGTGTAAAGTCGCTTACGCACGATTCCATTCGAACATCCTTCGTTTTGTCAACCAGATCGCCACTATTTTATCGAACGCAACATAAACGGGGATACGATGCTCGTAACTTACATGGAACTCGCAGTCGGTGTATTCTCCCAGACGGAACTTTCGTCCCGTTACAGCGGATACGAATGTCCAATACAACTTTTCCAGCGAAATGAAAACGAAACAAAAGGAACGGTAGATTGAAAAGAAGAAAAAAAAGAAAGCGTCGAAAGTTGTCCAACACGTGGCAATGAACGGAACGGTACAATCTCGGGTCGCAGTTTGCGTCGCACGCAATCGATGAAGAAGCGAACATCGTCGAACCGCCAGTACAAGATTCGTTCGATCGATTACTCGCAAGCTCCTTCAACTTCCCGTTCTCCTTATCGCCGCTCGAACCCGATGCTACGCGGTCCCGCATTGTTGTCAGCACCAATGGAGAATCCGTCTCGCGGAAGGTGATAACGATATCGTGAGCGCGGACCCGCTCCGCGCAGTTCGTACAGAGTTCTACCCTCGACGGAGAAGGCACTCGCGATTACACGCAGGTCGACTTCTGATGGGCCGTCAGGTTTCCCTGACAGGAGAAGCCACGGTTGCAGATCTGACACACGTACGGCCGTTCGCCGGTGTGCCCCCGCCTGTGTATAGTTAACGTGGACCTCTGCGAAAATGCTTTCGGGCACTGGTCGCATTGGTACGGTTTCTCCCCGGTGTGCACCCTTCTGTGCATCCTGAGATTCTCGGAATCGGTGAAACCCTTGCCGCAGATGTCGCAGACGTACGGTTTCTCGCCGGTGTGTATGCGTCTGTGCTTCTTCAAGTGTTCAGCGCTACTCAGACTCTTCCCGCAATAATCACAGAGGTAGAGCTTCGTCGGGTTGTGACTCTCCTTGTGACGGAACAGGGACCTCTTCGTCGCGAGCACCCTTCCGCATATGTCGCACGCTGTGCTTGTCACCTTGTTGGCCTTCATCTCGGGATGCATACGCCTGCAGTGCGCGGACAGCTGCCTCCTCAGGTAGAACGCGCTGCCGCATAATTGACAGACGAATGGCTTGTCACCGGAGTGTATATTGTAGTGCTCTTGCAGATCGATTGCCTTGCGGAATCGTTTGTCGCAGTCGTTGCATTTGAAGGGCAGATCCGCCTTGTCCGTGTGCCGCAGCATGTGAATGCTAAGTGCCGCGAGAACGGTGGTCTCGTAGTCGCATTCCTTGCACATGTAGCTCGGATAGAAGTGTGTCTTCTCGTGCCTGGTCAGGTCGCGGAACAGACGGAACTTCTTGGGGCAGTGTTTGCAGGTGAGATCGCCGACGGTGTGACGCATCAGATGCTTCTGATAGTTGCTCTTGTGGCGGAACACCTTGTTGCACGTCTTGCAGAGGAACTCCAATTCCGATTTCTCCTTCTTCACCTTCATAGAGCTGGAACGATTCACCACGGACGCGTTGCCGGCTTTCCGGCCACCCTTCCGACCCGTGTGCTTCTTCATGTGCTTCCTCAGGTTCACGTACGTCCTGAACACCCTGCCGCACTGGGCGCAGGTGTTCTTGCGTTTGCCTTTGTGCTCGATCTCGTGATTGTCCAGCAACATTTGGGATGCGAAGAATACGCCGCAGAGCTTGCAATGGTACGCCAGAGGTAGATCATCCTGGTCGTCCTCGTCGTTCACCTCTTGCTTGATGAAGCTACGCTCCTCGTTCGCCGTGGTGCCGGCGTTGTTACAAGCGATCGGATCCGACGATTTCGTCGAGTCCGCGGCGTCCGGATCGGCGTCCTTCTTCACCAGATTGAGCTTCGTCAACATCGCCATCGGATAATACTCTTCGGAGAAGGGTAGCTGGTTGTACCTGAAATGTAAAAATTCGAAGGGCCATATCAGTATCAGGTGTCCCCGTTGAGTGATCGCGATCTGTAAGTAGGACGCGTTTCGGAAAGCGCATACCTGGGAGCGATCGATCGGTCGTTTATCAAGCACGATCTACAGTTTCAACGTGATGTCCCTGAATAGATTGGCAAATTTTCAACTCTAAAGTCTCGTATTCGTTAAAAATATGTATCACGCTGTGTAGAACCTAGTGATACGTGATTAGAATGAGAAACAAGCATCAGTACACTAACAATAAGGCAGGCCTCGTGTTCGGACAATTGTCAAACAGTTGCTTTATTTAACAAAATTGTACATGCAACGGTTAAGTAACTGGAGGAAAACAAACAAAAAAAATATCCTACGATCTACAAATGGACGATTTACAATTCCTTGTACATGTTTTGTTGGCGAATCTATAAAAAGAAAAGTCTCCGGGCCGTATACGTAGAATCATGTGAAGTAATACTGCGATTGAATTATGATACACGAGAACGATACGTTTCGAGAGACAGCCCTCGAGAACGAAGCTGTACACGATCTATTCTCGACCGTCGATAGTAAAAGGATATAAAAAATATAACCGAAGATTTTCAGTTTCTAACTTTGGCACCAGTACATCCATACCGATATATATATATATATATACTATATTCTAGTGTACTAGCTGTACATTAAACATTCGATAACAGTCCTTCGGCGCGCGGCTTCATTCCGTCGCGTTCGAAATCTAGAATCGATGTCGCGCGGCGGAGGAGTCGAAACATAATTTACAATCAGGTATGCAAGTAGCGTCCGGAAGCCTGGCGTTCGAATCTCCGTGAACTCGAATAAGTCCACCTCCCGTGTCCATCTGGCCTCTTTTAAATGCCGTCCTTTATTGCCACGAGAATTGCTAAAAAAAAATTCCCAAACGCTCGTTCTGTCTATTCGACGATGTCGCTCGCCGCATGAACCTTCCTATGAGCGTTCAAAGACGATCGGGAAACGAACGACTTGTTGCAACACTCGCACTGATACGGCCTCTGACCCGTGTGATAGCGCTTGTGAATGACCAGCGTGGAGTGTTGCGTGAACGATTTCCCGCAGGTGTCGCAGGTGTACGGTTTCTCTCCGGTGTGCGTCCTTTTGTGAACAACCAGCGTGCTCCTCTTGCGAAACGCTTTGCCGCAGACGTCGCAGATCAGCAGCTTCTCGCCGCTGTGGAGGCGCAGATGATCCTGAAGGGATCCTTTAGAGGACACCGATTTCCCGCAGAGATGGCAGTCGTACTTGTTCTCGCCCATGTGCGACTTCACGTGAAACACCAATGAGTTCTTGTAGACGAACGTCTTGCCGCAGAACTCGCACTGATGCTTCACCGGCTTGAAGTTCGGGTCGTGAACCGTTAAATGCTTCACCAGCGAATGATTGTTCGGGAAGGACTTGTTGCACGTGTGACAGACGTGCTCCTTGGCGCCGTGCTTCACGTTCATGTGGCCGTGCAACTCCGCGTTCGTGAAGAACCCCTTCCTGCAAATCTCGCAGTACCTGGTGTACCTGTCGAAATGGCGTCTCTGGTGCGTGGTCAATTGGAAGGCCTGCACGAACGCGTGCCCGCACACGTCGCAAACGAAGTTCCTTTCGCGCGTGTGGATCCTTCTGTGGACGGCCAAGGTGTTGGTTCGCTTGAATGATTTCCCGCAGATATCGCACTGATATGGCCGCGCGTCGCTGTGCGACACCATGTGGCCCTCGTACAAGTTCTTCGTTCTGAAAAGCTTTTTGCACACGTCGCACTGATAGAACATCTGTATCGTGGATTGATCGACGTTTTTGGAATTAGTTCCTTCGACGGCTGCCACGTCTCTCGATATCCCCTTAGTTTCAGCCACGTTCGACGGGACGTTGCTTGGCTCGAACGTACGTTTCACGTCGGGACGAGGATTACTTGACGATTCGTGCGTTCGTTTCGTCGATCGATCCTGCTCTTCTATCGCGAGGGGACACGATAAATGCGAGTTTCCCGTGGTTAATTCTTGCGTCGACGATACGATTCCCGAACTTGGCGACGATCTGCGAAGAAAATGAAAAAAAGTTTCTGGTGAATAGTGATACTTGGCTGGTCGGTTTAGGTCTAACGACAACTTCGGTTTTGGTTTTGGTTTTTTTTTTTTTCTCGGGGTGTAACTTGATTTTATTGACGCAAATGTTGGTCGAATTTACATTCGGCCGAGTACACACAGGACGTACATACGGAGGGGTATGGTGTCGGTGGTTCGAATTACTTCTCACGTGTTATTCTTCTTCCTTCTTCCGTGCCTGATTCTTGAATATTGTGCGGTCCCGTCTTTAAAGGAACGCTCCTTGAATTTATTCGTGAAATCGTTGAGTTTGCGCGTTCCTCGAGGCGAAACGGATTTTGTTGTGGGAATAATGTGTAATAGAATTTCTTACAAGGATAAAATCTTTATATTATATTGCTTGTATAAATATACAGAATGTATTATTTTCCTTAACGCCTTATTAATGCTCCTCCTCCTTTCTCATAGGTAGGTGAAAGTACTTTGGATTTTGTTTAGCAGCTTCCTTTCTTCCGAAGGAAATTCACACTTTACGAATGCTAGGGGTCTCGTGTGAATACAAATTGTACCAATATCTAACGATTAATAAAATTAATGAAAATAGCAAATTTCTTATGTTGCTTAATATAATTTTTACAATGGCCAATTCGAACTTCCATGAGAAAAATAAAGAGATATGTTTAGTTCTTTGTCAACTAAATGCCAACGGATCGAATAATTCGAGGAAATCGTTTCATGTAAAGTTATTCAATATTATTGCATACAAATTAAAAGTAATATAAACGAACAGGGTGTCTTAGATCTTTCTTCCTGATTTCGGTATTTTTCGTACTTAATATCTTAAATTATCCATGTACGAGACTAAAAATATATAATATGAACACATGATATGCATACTGCGTTTACTCTACAAACAAAAAAATAAATTCACCGAAATAAACAGATCAGTTCTCGCTTATTTGCACGTGCGCGTGATTAAATTTTTGCACGCATATTTACATAGAACGTAAAGATATTAAAGGTACTATGGCTAGTAAAAAAAAAAGCTACGCATCGTGTACAATTATTTAACTATATAGCTGATATATCGGCATTTTGTTAGCTTTCTGACAGTATACGACGATTACGAACCAGTTAGAAATATGATTATTATGAAATATAACATTTTCACCTCGCTAATATTCGATAATGTATTTCGATTATTAGCAAGTATGTACGTTGCTTGGTACAAGCTTCGTTCCATTTCTGTTTCATTCTGCTATATTTCCTCCCCGAATTTCCATAACATTACTAATCTCGTTTTCGTCTATTCTATTTTTAACATAGGCCAAAACTAATGAAGTAATCGGCCAGATAGTTTACTCAATTTTACTTAATTGAAATTAGCTTTCAACAGATCGTTTACATGTAATGGCACCATTTAAATTATAAAATTCTAAGATGATATTGCCTTTCACTGTTTCAATGATCTCTTAATTTAATAAAAATACCTTCAGACGTATTTCTTATATATATATAACTTACATATAGCTACTTTGTATCAGTCCCGTCAAAGGATTGACGATTTGTTTCTTTACCTTGATCGTGAATTATTGCAAATAATTGCTAACTTAATCGTTCTACATTAAAGTGAATTTACATTTTCTTGGAGTATTTAATATTTTGAGTTACAGATTTTGTTTAGCTTGGAAATATCTTGCCAATATATTCAGCAACTTTTTTTTATCAAAGGTACCTTTGGCGACTTGAAAAGTATAAGAAAAAGACTTAACCATCAGAATAACCATAACAAAAATGTATTGTCCACTGTGTTGACCATCGTGTCATCGTCCATCGACGAAATTTGTTTTCCAAAATAGGTGCAACAATAGAACTGACACAGGAAAATCCACTAGAAGCGTGTTACGCTTAAATATTCGACGTTCGATGTAAAATAATAATACAATGATTGTTAAATTATGTAGAAAAATAAATATGTAAATTGGCATTGAAGATAACTCTGTATAGAAAAAAATATACCACGTAGGTTAACAATTATATCTATCCTAAGTACAGAATTGACAATAATCAAATTCCTTCGAAATTTCAGCGTTTCCTTTCATTCCCCTTAAATCACTAAAATTCTTTGTCACGAAACTTCTAAACAAAATGTTCCCCCAAAAAATACAACAAATATTCTACATCGCCTAATGAATCACCCTGTGCAATATGACGACGTTCAGAAGAAAAACTCGCAACAATGGCCAACACGCAAAAGTCTTTTAACACCTAAGTTACGTATTCCTAACAACAGCATCCTCGTTTGAACACATTGCTGCTACCTGTATCAAAAATCCAAAAGATCAATACGCCTTACTCCGCCAATACTAAAAATACATTATTTCTACGTTCCTTCCACAATTCATTCTGGCACACACACGCGATGCACCCCTTTGGTTCATTTTCTTTCGTTATGCGATTTCATATGGGAATTCAACGAACCCTGCTGCGTGAACCTTTTCTGGCACACCTTGCACTCGTACGGCCTCTCGCCTGTGTGAGTTCTCAGATGCACGATCAAGTATTTTCGTACGCTGAAAGCTTTGCCGCACATTTCGCAAACGTGCGGCTTCTCGCCCGAATGTATGCGCATGTGGATCTGCAGATAAGCCTTGCTAGACACCGATTTCCCGCAGATCTCGCAGGTGATCAAATTCTCGCCGGTGTGTATTTTCAGGTGCACCTTCAGCGCGGCCTTCCAGTAGCTCTCGAAGTTACAGATATTGCACTTGTGTTTCTCACGCTCGCCGTGCGATTTCATGTGAGTGTTCAAATAGGCAGCGCTCGCGTACGGTGTATGGCACACCTTGCAGACGAAAGGCTTTTCGCCTGTGTGGGTCAGCAAGTGTCGTTCCAGTGTCTGATTCGTGTAGAAACCCTTGTCGCAGATCTCGCAGTGGGTCACGTACTCCTCGTTGTGCTTCTTCTTGTGCAGACGCAGATCGTAACCGGAGACTTTCGAGATGCCGCATATGTCGCAGGTGAAGCGTTTGTTGTGCTGCTTCAGGTGTGTCTTCAGGAACTCCTCCGTCTTGAAACACTTGTTGCACAGCACGCATTGGAACGGTTTCTCTTTCTGATGCACCTTGATTATGTGCTTCTTTAGTTTCTCGTCGTCCGCGAACGTCTTGTCGCATTCGTCGCATCTACCACCGATTTCCTCGACGTTCCTCTCGTGATCCTGTCTGTGCTTGAGAAACTGCAGTTTCTTGCGCATCCTTTTGTTACAAATGTCGCATTCGTATATCACTGTACATTTTCTGCTGTTCGTTCGACATTTATTATTTAAATGGTTGTTACCATCATTTATTTGGTCTGGTTCTTGTCCTTCTTCTTCGTCTACTTCTCCGTCCTCCTCCTCCTCCTCCTCCTCCTCGTCCTCATCTTCTTCTTCTTCTTCTTCTTCATCTTCATCTTCATCTTCCTCTTCATCGTCCTCCTCTTCTTCTTGCACGATTTTTACGACTTCTGTGTCGACAGTGTATTCTAAGGCTTCGGTCACTATTTCCTGATGGCTGATCTGTTCGAACTCTTCCACTGTACAAACGTCACTTTCGTACCTGACCAACCCCATATCCTCGAGCGTTTCTATCGATTCTATTTTCGTTTGCTCGATGCTGATCACCTGGCACCTGCAATGGAGAATACTCGTCAACGTGTGAAACACAGTAGGGCGATTATTTTAGAAGGTAATAAGCGTGTTCTTGGGCAAGGTGGACTTTCTTCTGTTTAGAAACAATATTTGGCCGTGGCTTTTCTTCTACTCGTGGTACGATTTAGGGTCAATTATCGTATAACACACTCGGAGAAATGATCGATGTTTATGGGAAACATTTTAGCACTTTCATGTACTGACACGTGTTCTACGTGAGCACATCTCGGTGTATTTAACCGACATGTATGTGAAACGAAGTAACAATTATTTTTAGAAAGGGTAATAATTTTTATCGAAATTTATTATACACAAGTATTGGGGACGAAAAATAAATAAGAGATTTAAACAGATTTCTTAAGAAGATGATTACGATTCGTTGAGACTTCTCCTACAGATGAAGATTTATGTGCATACATATTATATACAGTTGAAATTTTGTCATAACTTCTATGCGAACTTTCAAAATATATTTGTTGGAATGAACATTCTGAATATTTTCAACATTTTTTGAGCGTGTTTATGAAAGCTGAAAGACATTGCGTAAATTATATGCGAAGAACTCATCGTTATTTCATTATTTTTCTTCGAAATTCTTTCAAGTTATATGAAAATTTAACGTTATAGAAATAAATTGTTTCAGGCAACACTACGTTACTATGTAACAATTTAATGTAACAGTCCATGCATTTAAATTCTTAATCAATGTAAATAAAGTAAACATAAATTTATTGCTAAAAATTTTGTTCGGAATATAATCATTACTGTATTACCTAATTAATTTTCTAAATATTTCTTGCTGGTCTAAAATATATTGGTTACTTACCAGTCACAGTGTTTCACGTGCAATACAAAATTTTCTAGTTCATCCTTAATGTTTATTGACAAAAAGGCTAATTCGAATAAATTCATTTAAACGCTGCTAAAATGATATTTAATAATTTCTATATTTTCCCATTGATATTAAAATATTACAAGTACTATGATAATTTTCATCAACGCACCATCGATTTTATTACATTATATACAGTACACACAAGTAGCTTATTATAAATTAATTAACCTTACGCAATATGGATCATGACATAACAGAAACTCCCAATTAGTATAGTTAGAACATGCGTAAATGAATCACGCTCTTAAAACTTATTCGGGGCAACACAAAAAGAAAGCAACAAACAAATTATAACACCTGTTTGTTCCAGAAATCGGTGTTGTTTCTGACATCATAAAAACAATTTTCACGAACCATTAGCAACATGTATCACAGTAATAGAAATCAAATACTTGTTACTATTTTTTCAACATCCAATTTATGACGATATACGTCTGAGGATCTTTTTTCCATAGCTGTAACTAATACAACAATTTCCAGCATCCTGTATAAATGATTGAATCAAAATGTGGAGGAATAAAAGCAAATTTGTTGCTCACCGGAATCCTCGTTCGCCCGTTACGCGAGGAACAAGTAAAACGAAGTTGCCAATCGCAGAATTCATTGAAATCCGCATGCCCTTTCATTTGGAGCTCTCGTGCCGGCGCAAATGAGCACTCAGAGTTCCACGTTGCGTGAATCGTTTCTCGCAGATCTTACATTTGTACGGCCTCTCGCCGGTGTGCGTTCTCCGATGTTTGATCAGATATTTCCTCGAGCTGAATGCTTTCCCGCAGAACTCACAGATCTCCGGTTTCTCGCCAGTGTGTATCCTAATATGAATCTTCATGTACTGCCTTCGTATCAGCTTTCCGCAGACCTCGCAGGCCACCCGACTTTCCCCCGTGTGCGTCCACAAGTGTTCCTTGTAGCAATAACTGTAGAACGTTTCGAACCCGCAAATGTCGCATCTGTACTTCTTCCTACTCTCCGGCTGGCTATGTATCTTCATGTGGCTCCTCAGATAAACTCGATTGCCGAATGACTTGTGACAAATCTCGCAAGTGCATGGCTTGTCCGCGCTGTGAACGCTCATATGGGTCTTCAGCGTCGCCTTCAAGTAGAATCCCTTGTTGCATACCGCGCAGAACTCCGTGAACTCTTTGTTGTGCCTCCTGATGTGTATCTTCAAATAATACTCGGATGTCAGTTTGGCGCCGCACACGTGGCAAATGTGAGGCGACCCGTGCAACGCTTTGTGAACGTTCAAATACTTCTTCTTCTTGAACACCTTGTGACAAACGCCGCACTCGATCGGACCCGCGGGCACGTTCTGCTCTTTCCGTTTCGATCGCGTCGTTTTCTCCTTCGTTTTCGGTCGCCTGGTTGCCTCCGTCGTTGTCGAATCCTTGCATCGAAGCCGCCTGTGCTTGAACAGTTGCATTTTCCTCGCGAAACCCTCCCGGCACACGTCGCACGTGTACTTTTTCTCCGCTCTTCTCAACGACTCACGGGTACGCAGGATCGACTGTTCGGTCCTGTGGACCAACAGAGCAGCCTCCGTGACGAACTCCTCGTCACAGGACTCGCATCGTTGCGACGTCGTTCCTCGAACGACCCGCGCGTTCTCGATAACGTTCGCAACAACGACAAGAGAACGAGCCTCCTCTTTCGGCGATTTAACGGTACGAGATCGTTTGGACCTGGATGGTATCGTCGTGACGCTTTTCAGTCTGCAAAAAGATAACAGAGCGTGAACAGCGTTTGCGAAAACGAAGGCCAAACGCGCGAACAGAACGAGGACATTGCGGGGTGTTAATGAAAATTTGCGGGAGATTCTCGAGTTTAAGAGCAGCGACAGTGCGGGGAGGAATTCAATTCTGCGTCGAATGAATTTCTTCTTGCATTTCTGTTGTTCGTAATAATGGATGGGTATTTTGTTCACCGATCCGCGGTTCGTTCGTCGATTCCGAGTTACTATTGACTGTTGCACAGGTCGGACATTGGAATGAAGGTGAAGTTACTCGGCTGCGAGATGCAAGTGGAACTGCGGTGAATGATTCGTGCGCGTTCGAAAATTTTTCGTCGAAACATCGTTCGCGACTGACAAGCACGTGACGACTAATGAGGCGGTAATTGTTTCGTGGACACGTTGCAGAAAATGCATGCAACTACGAGCAGGTGCAACGACGTAACTCGAATGCTAATGTCTTACACGTAATTATCCCCGTTGTCATCTTCATTCATAGAGAATTGCGATTGCGACTGACGGTTAACGATACTCGATTTGGATTAAAGCATTGATACTTTTTTTTTAAAATTAAAAGTGGCGTAATACATGGAACAGTTTAGCGTGTATGTGAATATAAAACCAAATGTTGAATGTATTCTTTATTTTTATGAACTTGCATACAAAAGAAGGCTATTGCACTACGGGATTCGAATGATAAACAATGATTTCGGTATCTCGTAGAAATAACTGGGAGAGTTTTTGCAGTCTCGTTGACTCTGCAGTCGGGCGATCTCTCTGATTTATGTACAAAAGTTATGGTAAGTTGACGAAATCGATAATTACCAAACAAACCAAACTTCTCGAATTTGTAATAACTGCTGTAAATAATACTATCTGTACTTAGCGATCCACTAAAACGACATATCACACTACTGATAGCCACACGATAAATAAAGTTTCTTAAAGTATCTGATTCAGTTATACTTTGCAATTCCAAGTAAATAGAAATGCAATGTCGCGGGATGAAGATTACGTTTGATATATATATATATATATTTATATATATAAAAAAGAAGAATTACTTTTCTACGATAAATGCTACGTAACTGTTTCGTACACTTAATACAAAAAAAATTATTATCACAAATTGAAGCATTGGTTCTTACATAGTTCTATATTACTAGTCGCAATAATCTATATGTGATTGTTTTCACGCTTAATTTATTTTTGCACTTATTAAAGCGTTATTAGAACTACCTGTCGAACAAGGCTGCTCTACAATATTGAAACAATAGAATTATACTATATATCCAATAACCTTATAACCTGTTGCATCGTTACACGTTAATTCGGATACTTTCGAAACGCATATACTTTCTTTCCTTCGCCCGCGGAAGAATGCACCGCGTAACAATTAAGGCACTATCGTTATTCACTAATTTAAAGCACCTCTCGCAAAACTCTACAATAGCTGTGTTTGTGTGTGTGTGTGTGTATATATATATAATATATATATAATATTTTTCTCATTCACGAAGAAGTGGTAAATCACATGTGCGTATAAAAACAAACTTGAGTATTCAATGAATACAGTGTAAATAATCTTTCGAAGCATGGACGGCTGTGTATCTGTCTCGTAAAATTACACGTAAAAAATTTCGTCAACGCTTGCGCGAGAATCAAGTATAAAACACGAAACTTCACCGAGTGTAACAATTGATAAGAAGTTACTCTATACACTCACTAATTTCGTATTATTATTAATATTCGAAACCCACTTGGTTCGTTAGTTTCTCACGAAGTTAAAAACGACAAAGAAGGAGCAGGTTGCTGCTCGGGGAACCTTATTCAATCGTTAAAAAAAAAAAGGGAAAGAAAATGACAAAAAATGGAATTCCTTGCAGAATGTACAAAAACCTTTACGCCTGATTTTCACGTAAGATCGCGGTATAAAACAGTTAAATGCAGATATAAAAAAAGACTCTCGAAATAGTGAATCCATTTAAACACGTTAGCGAGGAATTCGTGTAACACATCTTTATCATCCTAGCTTTTCTCATTTCATTTCTTCGAACAATAAACTTGGAACATCGTTGGGACGTGCAGCAAAAGCTCGATGTTCAGTGGTCTGTCCTCGAAACATTTAATTCCCGTACCCTCCCCATCCCCCCAACAATTCGACGAATATCGAGATGGCCGGCAACGATTTAAGTATGGAATCATCAGCGCGCAGAATAAACGCTTCGAACGTTTCAACGCGAATTATCTCTCTGAATACTTCAATCGCTCGTTCACGATGATTTCGTAGTCGTACAAAAATAGACGAGCACTCGGGATCGCGATCGTCGCCCCATTTGCTCGATCACGAATATAATCGAAATACCCTATCGAACCTGAACGTAAGTAACATATCCCTATATATCTCGTCGGCGAACGAACTCCCTCGAGAAGCTCCGACAATGATGGAACAGCTGCCCGATTGTTGTTACACCGGTACACCCTTAACTAGGCAACAGTATAGTTATAGTGTCGAGGGCCTGTTCCTGATCCTGGACCTCCTGTTCCTGTTGCAACTGTTGCTGCTGCTGCTGCTGCTCCTGTTGCTGCCGCGCGCTCTGCTTGGCGTGCGTCTTCAGGTGCGAGTTGAGCATCGTTTTCGAGGCGAACGACTTATGGCAGCAGGTGCAAGGGTAAGGCCGGTCACCGGTGTGACCCCTGAGATGCACCACCAAAGTGGTCCGCTGGGTGAATCGTTTCTCACAGTGTGTGCACTTGTGCGGCCGTTCACCCGTGTGCGTGCGCCGATGCACGCTGAGGTAATTCTGCGAGATGAACCCCTTGCCGCAAAGATCGCACACGTGCGGCTTTTCGCCCGTGTGCTTACGCAGATGGACGGTCAGGTAAGTTTTACTGGACACAGCCTTGCCGCACACCGGGCAAATGTATTCGTTCGACGGGCCAACGTTGCCGTGGGTTTTCATGTGCACCAGCAGCACCTGCTTCCTGGAGAACCGTTTGTTACAGAGCTCGCAATGGTGCTTCCTCTGCGGCGGCACGTAGTCGGGCTGATGGAGTTTCGCGTGTAACCTGAGCCCCTGACGATAACGGAACGTCGCGCTACAGATTTCGCATTGGAAGGGTTTGTCGTGGGAGTGCATCGACTGGTGCTCCTCGAATGTGGTCGCAGAAACGAAACTGGCACCGCAGATTTCGCACTCGTACTTGTACTCGATGTTGTGCCGTTTCTGATGCGCAACCAGGCTCTCTCTGTGCACGGTGACGTAGCCGCAGGTCTCGCAGGTGTGGCTCTCGACGTCCGTCTCGTGTTCTAATTGGTGCTCCTGCAACGCGGGGATCGTGTCGAAGCTGCAGCCGCAGTGTTCGCAAACGAGCTGGTCGTCTTGCAAATGGATCTCGTCCTGTTCGTGCATTTTCAGGTGCAGGGCGAGATCCTCGTCGGTGACGAAACCGTCGCCGCAGAGATGACACTGTATGATACCGTCGGGGATGATCAGTTCCGCGTCCTCTACTTTGGTCACGTGCATACTATCTGTGATGAGCAGCTGCTCTGTGTCATCCTGTTCGAATATCTCGTTCGGGTCGCATTGCTGCTGATCCTGCGGTAGCATCTCAAGCTTTGACACAAAATATCTGGAAAGAAGAGAGACACAAAACGGGGGTGAATCAATGTTTCCATTCAAAATCGATCGTTATGCTTTTTAACTCTTTCCTCTTAAGGGGCTTGGTGGCTATTGTCAAAATACTCGGGGTCCGTTCATATATCTTTGTTAGATTAAATATTTCATAAAGTGCCTCGGTGCTTTCCAGTATTTTCTTTACTGCATTTTTTTTTTGTTTGTTTCGTTATTTCGTTGCGTTTGTTACTGTTTATATCTTGTTAATTTAAACAGTCGATACAATTTGGGGCATGTTTGCGAAAGTATTGGTGGATATGTTTGGTGCGAAGATATTACTGCACGATGCAATACACTCTCGGGTGAGTATTTTCGAAACTCAATTTCATGTAGCAGTATCGAGTTCTCCGAATTCATAGACTTTTACAGTAATGTTTAAATGTAACGCTTCAATGTTCACAGAATCGAATAATTAATGTGATTCATTAAGGAATTGATTCAAATGTCCATACGTGGGCATTAATTGCAATTAGAAATAACTATTCCACGTTGCATTATATTTTTTTTTATCATAGAAAGAATATTGTTAGGTATACGAAAAAAAATTGTACACTGATTTATAATCGCGTGTTAGTAAAAGATCTTCCGTTCACGGAAATCCTTTGCTGCACACTTACCACACACGTTGTACTGTTTTACCGACGATCCATACAGGTGACACAAATCGCCATCTTGATATTGTACACAACTTCCAGATCAATCATCCTCGCGTTAAATTTTAATAATAACGGCCATTGTTATTAATAAATTGAAATTTTCGGAACGAAAAATGAAAGATGTGTACGTTGGTCGTTTTATATTGAAAATGTGTTTCAAAATCAAGCTTAAAAAATTGTTTCTTTACAGGTAATTCTAATTTTTGTATCGATTGCTCATCTGAATTACGCAAATACAAGATTCTCGGCGGAACTTGCTAAAAAAAAACGATCAACGAGCGTTAAACGAGTCTTAAGCTTGCCAACGAAAACGAGCGTTTATCAATAGCACGAATACATATAAGGAAAGTTGCAAGATACAACCATTTTTTTTTAATGAAAAAATACAACTTCGAAATGGCTGTACGACCTAACAACATTGAAAACTTTAATTACGACGAAGAAATTACATTCAGAGGTGATAAAATTCTCAGAAATAGTTTAGCAACGATTACGTCCAACGATTAATAACATAGATCTTATTTTCATAAAGTTACATAGAAATATTTAAGCGTCTTCATACTTACGTTTTACAATATTCATAATATGTAATAACCCTGTACTTGCTTTTATTAGAGGCACATGAATTCATTGGTAACGTTGAAATGCCAACTGTATCACTTTCATTTCTCATTAAAATAATCGTATACGGCAATACCTACGCTAATTGCTCCTCTACCTAGTGTAAATATTTTAACATCGAGTAACTTTTTTTTTGTTAACACTTTTTCATACGCAGTTACCCAGCACGGATTAGCTTCGCTAGTTAAAATGTCCTCCTCCTTTTAATCGATTAAAAATTTCTCTAAAAAATCCTAATCTTTTAGGCACATTTAAACTTAGTTCATTATACAGGTACTAATTTCAGTGGTAGCAAATGTCCCATTCGAGACGCGATATCTTCTGTGAACGAAATTGTGATATACTAAAATTGCTGAATCAAATAATCGATAGACACCCTTATGGCTACAAAATACTGTGATAATACACGAACGAACAATGTCACAGTGACGACATTCATGTTATACGCAAAATGAACGAAATCCCATCCCTTCTGTATCCAAATCCTCCAAAGAAACAATATCAAAAATATCGTTGCCGTAAAGAATTAAGAATATGGTCTGAACTAAAAGAATGCTGGAAAAATTCTCACCGTCGTTGAACTTCGTAAAAATATTTGATAAATGCACCTATTTGCGCGCTATCCGCGTTCGCCATCGCGGACGATTTACCAAAAAGAACAAAACGTCGCGTATTCGCAAAATAAAATCAGAATCTTACCGAGAGATTAAACGAGTTTCCTATCTAACAAATGTCTGTCCCTGATGACTAAAAGAATGTACCGAACGGTCCACCGTGGTATCAACGCGGGATCCGAAAACTTTCAAGCGACCGGTAATGAGGGTATAATTGAACGGAACAACGAACTTCGAATTAGGGCACCAGTCGACGTATGCACCTACGACAACAAACCGCGGCGATCGCGCCTACGTTTGGATTCAGTGCTTTTTCATATGATTCAGCATGATCGTTCTGGTAACGAACCCCTTGCCGCACAGCGTGCAGGTGTAAGGACGTTCCCCGGTATGATAACGACGATGGACGGTGAGCGTGGACGCCTGTGTAAACGATTTCCCGCACATGGCACAAAGGTACGGCCTCTCCCCCGTATGAATACGCTGATGCACCACGTAATACTTCCGATGGGTGAAACCTTTGCCGCAAACGTCGCAGACCAACGGCCTGGACCTGTGGACAGCCTTGTGTGTGTTCAACGACTCGATGGTCGCGAATTGTTTCGAGCACGAGTCGCAGGGATACGAGGCTACCGATTTGTTCGCAGACGCCGCGGCACCGCCAATACTGCTGGTGACCGGGTCACCGGGTGACACCATCGTGTCCGTAACTCTATCGTTTCCGGTGAGAACCGGCTTGTGGGTCTTTGCATGATGATTGTACAAATTTCGCGTCTCGAAACGCATCAAACACCGCGGGCAAGAGTACGGTTTCTCTTGGCCGACCTCGTGCATCCGTCTGTGCCGTTCGAGCAGCGTACGATACCGGAAACTGGCCTGGCAACGATCGCAGGCGAACGTTTTCTCGACGTTCACCGACGTCGCTATCGTCGGGATCGGCGCGCAGGACGTTACCGGCGCCAAGTGCGTCACCTCGTGCATTCTCAAGTGACTCAGAGCGAAGAAAGTCCGTGAGCAAATGGTGCACGAATATCGCAACGGATTCTCTATATGGTGCTCGAATTCCGGTAAAGCCGGATGGCTGGTTCTTATGTGGTAGTTCAGTTTCAGGGCGCTTCGAAACTCGAGGCCACACGTGGGACACGGATGGGACTCGGTGATGATCTGCACGTGATCCAAGAGCGTCTGATCGGGACAGATGGATTGCATGTGGGACGGGACGGTGTGATACGGCGCGGGCATCATCGACGACTGATTGGAGAACATTGAGTTGTTCTGTAGCAAGGTACACGTGACCGGCAAACCAGTATCCCCCGTCTCGGGCGATGGTGAGAGTATTTGACGCAGCATCCCCGACAATCCGCCGAACGTCTCGCTTCCTTCCCTGAAATCGACAAAACCCAAGGACAATGCAGCGGCGAACAGTACACACAGGCATTGTCTTTGATTCGTTCTCGTGATCTTGCTTTCTCTGTTGCAATAGGCGGTGATGAGAAGAGATAGAAAAGCGGTAATTAAGAGACAGAGATGGGGAGTTCTCTTTTTATGCTGCGTGATTTCTGCATAGTGACCGTGCAAAGTGCTTGGGCATTGTGGTTCTCCTTAAAAAAAAAAGAAAAGAAAAGAAAAAAATACAGTAGTACAGAGTGCGACCAGAACGCAAGTGCAAGTCGAGCTTGGAGACTTTTGTCGTCATCGTTCCCTGTTAAACGTCTTGACGATCTCCACCGCAGGGTCATATTTTTGTTAGACAGGTATTTATCCGTTTCAGAAGAATGCTTCCTGTTAAGAGCTTCACTTTACCTCGACGTTTCTATGATTTAGTTTACCGTTGTCCGTCGTTAATTGGTAAATGTATTATTTTGACAATGTAAGCAAGCAGTTAAGATAAAACTGTTATGCTCGGATCTTCATCAATTAACGAATTCTAATTGTAACGAATGAAACGTGCGCGCGTTCTACTCCCATCTTAAACTAACACCTCGCCTCTCCGCGTCTCTATAGACCCATTATCAGGTAACTGGCACAAACCAAGAAGAAAATGAAATGTTTCTACAGCAAACCAGCAGAAGGAAGAAAAAAGTTAAGCTATGAAACTTAGCAAAATAGTTAGAGAAAAGCGAACCCTTGCTAAAAATTATTATTTCTTCCAAGATACAATAATATCGTTGGCAATTACATTAATGTATTATTATATGGAAATTAAACCCTCACCTTCATAGAGATATCCAAGGTTCATGCAGTCTCTTCGTTTCTTCTTTTTGCACAAACTCGTGTTTATCAACCCTCTTTGAAAGATTTCATTCACACAGTTATTCGAAAAAAATACTGAGGTATTTAAAAAGA
Source organism: Nomada lathburiana (assembly GCA_963667235.1). Lineage (NCBI taxonomy): Eukaryota > Metazoa > Arthropoda > Insecta > Hymenoptera > Apidae > Nomada > Nomada lathburiana. Next base: position 6,568,575 of record OY763905.1, read on the forward strand.
TACATGAACACATTCTGTTGCGGCATAAAATATGCGCACACAGAATGGAAAAAGATTCCCATCATTGGTGTTCAGCGATATAAACGTGGAAACAAGAAATGCTTCGAACCACATGATCACTTTGTTACCAAATTGGCAACGCTCTAAACGCAAATACGTCTGACGCATCAGACTTAACGCATATTAACGCACGCATAATGCGTAAGTAAAAACGCAGTGGAAATAATATAGGCGCGTAACAGCAGCCTGGTTTTAAAAAAATGTTCTGTAAAATGGTTCGACTACTATTTGTTCACCGAACCCAAAACAAAATAAGACGCACAATGCAAACGATGTGCGGCCGTAAATTCGTGAAGTCGAAGTGCAGCGAATTTTCAGCAAAAAAAATATGCTGAAGCGCGCGCTCAGTAACTTCAAAAGAGTAAAATCGCGGTCTTTTTGTGCTCGCATTTCGCGAATACAAATTAAAGAGAGAGAGAGAGAGTAAGAGAGAGAAAAAGAAAAAAACGATAAATTTCATTCGATACATGTTATACTTATAAACTATCGAACTGCGGGTTTTGAAAATATACAAAAGTATGATACTCGCCTTAAGCAAAAAATTGTCTGAAGTCCTCTTCATTGTTATTCGCACGGTGAGATTATTCTTCGATTCTTCGCGTCTTGATAAATTATTGTTCTAATTGTCATTTATTCTCTTTCATTTTAAACTAACTTGGTATTATCCCTTTCGTGTAAAACACACTTGGCTACTTTTTCGAGCTGACACCTAATGCAGATGCCAGCCCCGTAAGTGATATCAATTGAAATCGCACTTGGCGATAAGAACGACCACACGTTTTATTAGCGAATGTATCGCGTTTGTAACTATAAGGCCCTGACGATAATGTAAAAGCGTAGGCATTGGAAAGCACGAAGACGACAAGAAACGGTATTTTGTTCTGTTTTTTTTCTTTTTTTCGCTAAACGAATCAAAATGCTTGGCTACACTGTTATGCACCAAGCGTCTATTATATCGTGACTTTAGCTTTACGAAATATTAGTTTGTGATTTTTGGTCGGCTTATTGTTGGCCGTGTGCGGCATTTCGTGCCATCACGTAAGCGTGGGATATTGATACTGACAACATGTAAACATCTGGTTCTCAGTTGAACAGAGGGAGGATTAAGTACCTGTCGTACAACTGATTCGCTTATATACATTAGTTAAACGGTATACGAAGGTGCTAGGAGACTAGACAGGTAGATAATAGATTCCTTCTGTTCATTTACTGTACACGTATCAATATTAACTAGGATAGAGTTCATTTAAATAGAAGTATCGTACTAAATATAATACAGTGAAACATTCTTGTGATACATAGAAACTCTGATATTTTTTATTGAAATGAACTCTAGGTACGTACATGCTATTACATGTAAGAATATTTACGTATTTTGCAATCTGTTTTATTTTGTTTTTAATGGTCCAATTTGTTAATGAAACTATTCCTCTCTTTTTATGTGCTCGGCATGGTTTGTCCATGGTTTCGGAAGAAACAGATTAAGAAAGTTGGTTTTTAAAAATAAGCAGATATCAAATTGCAAAATACAGAGAGCCAAAGATGGTTGTGGGGTGTGTACGAACTTACCTTCTCATTTCATTGCACCTTATTCATTAGAGATAGGTGGCTAACTCTGAGATACACTCTTTTCGAAATTAAAAAGAAAGAAGGAAATAAAATTAGGCAAGGAAAGAAACTGTATAGACTATATTTAAATTAAATTACTGTTCTTTGCATGATACTTTGGAGTGGTACAATTGAAAAAAAAAAGTTTTCCAGATATTAAATACGAAACGAAAAAATTGGACGAAATATTGCAGGTGTAAATCTCCTCCTTTCATACAAAAATATTCTCGGGGAGGAAGAAAAAGTAAACACAGTAATGTGTGTGTATATGTTTGTGATCTCCACAACAAATTAACACCTTTGGCCCTTAAAGTATACAATATGGATAATAGACTCACCCAGATTTGGGATCGCCATCAGCTGGCTGCGGTATCGACATCTCAGGTATGTCTGAGATCTTCTGCTGCTGCAACCCTGAAGGACCTGCTTCATCGCACGCCAAGGAAACATTTACAAAGGTCGTAGGCTCTATAGTTCTGTTACTGGGATCTTCTTCGCTCTCTTCTTTTACAGGTAGGCCTACGAAGATAATACAGAATCGACATATTTAGATGATTACGTCGATAACAATTTGTTTTCTGGGCAATTTTACAGAATAGCAGATATTGCCATGATATGTAAATTTAAAGTACCTTCATCCCCGTCACATTCTTCGTCTGAATTCTCATCATCTTCGCTGCTTTCCTCTTCATCCTCTTGTTGTGCAGAGCTTGTTTGATTTTGTGATATTTGGTTGTGTGTAGTTTGCGTACTTGGACCAGGCACCGCCTGAACGGTTTGTACAGAATTACCGCTCGTGTCCATAGGAACTGAGGTTATTTGTTGTTGATTAGCGCTGGATATTATCATAGGAATACCCAGGCCCATATTATCCATCATACCCATACCCATATTGTTTTGATGCTCGCCCACTTGCTGCATCACATTGCCATCTAACCTGTTCTCCGAACTCTGCTCTTGTTTCATTACACTCTGGAAAGAGAAATGGAAAAAACAAACGAAATAAATTTCGTGCTATTCAGAATATCGTGTACAAGTAGATAAAACTATTTACTGATATCATAAAACAAATGTAACCTGAATGTATTTGATTAATGGATAAAACAATGATGTTACTTTTTTGTATTTAAAACGTGGAAATAATTGGGAGTCAAGAAAATTGAATAAATTAAATATTTCTGAAACTTACAAATGTTTAAAATAATTTTATCTCTATTATAGCAGTAACCAAGGTAAACATGGAACTGAATGTGAAAAGAAAAAAAAGAATATCTGTACATTTATATTTTGTTATACACTGGGTGTGCAAATATTCGACGAGATCAATAGAAAACTGTTATGCGATGAGAAGAAAAAATTTACCTGATTGAGAACATTGGTAACGTAACCCTGTTTGTTTTCCAGGCTGACCTCTCCCAGCCATTGTAACAATTGTTTTTCTGCGTTCGCTGTTGTATTCCAAAATTGGTAAAATAATTCTACTTTATAAACGCAATCGTCGCATATCTTTTTGGGTAATTTGTCTTCTCTTGCAACCTGTAATCGCATATTAAAACAAAACCAAATAGAATCATGTTGTCAATTAAAAATAAAATATTAATTACAGGGCAATGGGACTTGCTTTCGTAAATAAGGTTAAGAATCAATGAATGTTGCGAGTGAATGGAGCGAAGAATTTTTCATAAATAACCGTATAATTATATTCCATCATTTTATAGAACTTCGTACTTTGTACTCACACGCGCAAACAATTTACAACATCATTACTACAGAAAAAACAAATGCAAAATAATGATTTGGTATTTACTCGTTCGCTAAAACTACAGTGCATAGTTTTCTTCGTGAAAACAATTTTAAAGTCACTATGCCATAAAATTGAAAACCTGCTACTTACGGAACTATTGTAAAAGAATTGCAAGACAGTCAATTATAGATATTTTATAATAGAACCAATGATGTCGAAAACAAGATGTCGTACGGAAGAGAATTATTCAATAACATAGTAAACGTGTATTCCCGAGATATATTATTGTTTGTCATCTGCGAGTGCAAGAATCATAAAGGCTGTTACTCAGAGATGATGACGACGAAAATTTGGGTAGACTCGCAATACGTTGCGGCAAGGAAGAAAGCGCGGCAAAATTCTATCGAATAATTCGTGGGCGTCGTGGACTCGTTGGAAGAGAGATTGAATAGTACGAAAATAAGATATAAACAGTGCTGTTCCCAGTAATACAGGCATCCGGTTGTATGCTACCCTGAAGCCTATTCGCAATTTCTTGTCTACAGGGCGATCTACGAGACAATCGTATGGAAACGTATCTACTGGGAGGTCGAAAAGTCGTGGACCGTCGAGGAACCGCGATGTAGCTACGAAAATGCACAATATGGCGGATCGCCATTGTCGAAGCGATGGCGTAGTTGGCTTACCTTGACCGGTAGGCAGGCAGCGATCTTGAGAAATATCTGCCGTACGTCTCCCTCACCCTCGAAAATCGGTACCGAAACACGGTCCTTCACGAGACACAGCCGACACAGGTCCAGATAGTCGAGGGAGGACATTTTACCATGTAAAACGCCAGCTCGAGACGCAAAACCGCGCCCGTAGACGCGAACGCTGTTTCAACCCAAGCCGGAGAAGACCCCGCGTTCTTCGGTACGCGTCGTTTGCTCACTGTACTTCGGTCAACTCCGTCGGTATTCGGCTGTCTTCGACTACGTCGGCTAACTTCGGTAACAATCGGCAAGACGGGTTGCGTATCGATCACGTCGCGCTCGAGAAGCCAACTGCTTTTACACACGATAACTTCGAGCATTGCGAATGCTCCATTATTTTCAATTCATGCGTTATTTAATACAGGGAGATTGCATCGTAATTGAAAAATTAATGTTGAACGAAAGAAGTACGACCCTTCGTGGCATTCATTGCGGTGTTTCGGTTAATTTTATTTCGTAGTGTAAGGCACGCCTGCACTTTGATTAAATCGAGTATGTTGCAAAATGGCCCCAACTTTCGTCGATCTTTGATCCCATTTTAAATTATTAAAGTATGGGGCGGTATGTATCCATGGCTTCGCATACTTTACGCTTACCTTTGATACGTAACGATTGATCGTCCTGGGTGTTTAAGAGGTCGGTGGAGTTAATGCAGTTATCAAATTTTCATGCACGATTACTCCCACTTTTAGCGTGCGGCTACTATCACGCATGATCAGACAGGCCACATTTGTCGATGGACAATAAGAATAAATCAGAACTTCGCGATACGTATGAACAACGGTAAATTATTTTTTACTTTCGAATTGTTTAGTCTTTGAAATATTATGGATAAATTTTCCATCACCATTCCGAGGAGTACCCATATTTTTCGGTATCTAAGATCCGGTGATGATCGCATGACTTATTATGAAACAGTAGGAAGCACGTTTTTTTCATGTCATAAGCAATCATATGAAAATAAATTAAGAGCGTGTTTACATAAGAACTGGTTAACAGGAATCACTTATAATGCAATGCTTATCTTCGAAGTCGTTTGTAAAAAAAAAGGCTCTGACACAATCGCCATTTTCGGTGGAGGTGTAAAATAGACTGTCCTGACAATTTATTAACAATGAATAGAATTCTGTGGCTGGTTAATCAAATTCATTTATAACTTTTGTATAAGTTATATTTAGGTAAAGAGCGACCTATCGAATTTTTAAACTTTTTCCTTGTATGCCTTATCTTTAAGATATAGCGAAAGTGATGTTCTGGTAGTCACATAAATTTCAGTACTGCATGTGTGATCGACGAGTCCGTTTAATATCCGATTGAACAAAAGAAACACAACGATGTAAAAAGTATAACCAGGATTAGCTCGGTGCTGTCACGTTTCTCCGTCACAGAATCTGTGCAACTTACCCTCGCCGCTGTTGGAGATATCAATGACCCGCCTTGCCTTTTCCATTGGCCGTACGGACTTCGATGGATATGACAGCCTGATTAAAATTACAGCTTACGCCACTATCCGGAATTATTATCATTTTCCACGCGTTTGGTCGATAAAATAGCTTTGCACTTCGCTGAAAGTACTTTGCGTATAGCTGGTAAAGCTGGCGCGATACCGAACGGACGTACAGCTTCAGACTTTTGTAAATGAGAATAATTTTTTCCTTCTTGTTTCGACTAGACCAACGTACACCAGTATTGGAATAAATCATAAATGAATTTAGTGACACAAAGTCATTGACGATTCAAAAAAACTATTTTACTTATTCTATTCGATTTTCGTGTTCGTGTTACGTACAGAATTGGTGATACATTTCCGAAGAAAGTGAAATGGGATCCTATATTTATCTGTTTATAATCTGATACCATTTATTGTGGCACGAGTTCGACGACGTGCAACAAGTATTACTTACGCTACGTACTGTCTCCCTTCGTACGAAATAACATTCGTAAGCATATAGTTTCATATCTTCGCATCCTTAAGAAATATTTCAGCGTTCTTAATTAAGAACGGGCACCCCGCGCAGGGTATACTTTTTTAGCATAAGGATAACGTATTGGGATAAATAAGACGGTATTCATTTTAGTTAAAAAAAACTGCTTTATTGTGGCAGAGCACATGTATTATCATATACCAGCATATAATTAGGAAGTCCATAGTAATTTACAAATTACGATCCACTTAAAACGTCGGTACACTTTGGCGGTGTATGCGGGCAGATTTTGGAACCGATCTCTATCACGCTCATGCTGTTGCCGTGCTTATTTTCTCCTCATTGTCTCTTCGATCGTTTATGTCTCATTATTTCGTTTAACATAATTAATTTTTCTTTCGATACTTTTTTATTTTATTTTATTTTTTTTTTTTTTTGTTGAATGCGGAAGGGAGGGGGCTGGGGGGGGGGGGACTTCTAAAGATCCTTGCAACGACAGTGCATTATTTATAATACATGAAAACGCGGGATATGTGGTCTTCTTCCATTCGATTTTCGAGAATATTGTACCCGTACGAGCCATTGAGTTTTACATCCGTTCTCTCTCCTTCTCACTGAACGAGGACCTTGTTCCACATCTTACAAGTAACCATGATTACCGCAAATGACAATATTTTATTTATTCTTGCATTTGTTTCGTCAATAAACAGATTACCCTCTCGCTCTCGCTCTCTCATATGGTTAATTCTTAAGAAAGAATGAAGTCTGAAGTAAAAGCCTTGCATATCTGCGTAAGTAGATATTTCTTTGGAACACGGTTCTATCCGAGAAAGCATTCGTCAATCCTCCATATTATTATGTACACTTTCAAGTCTTCAGTTTTCATTTATTGAAATCTTTCAATGAATTTTTCCTGTTTTTTTTTCGTTTTTTTTTGTTTAGTTGATGGTACTTGGCTTTTATTTTCTGAGCCGTCAACGTTGTTAATATGATTTTTCGTTCCTTATGTATATACAATATAAAGTACGATTAAATTTTCCGAAAACGGAAGTAACATTCGAAATTAATAACAACGATCGCGGGTGAAATAAATATTCTTAATTATATGCAAACTATCTTAAGAATAAATAGACGCATTTAAATATATTACGTACGGAGACTTGTCACGGTAGATGAAACTCGGTGAAACGAGTAGAAAAAATGAATCAAGTCGCAGTGAGAAATTTAATAGGAGGGCTAATTGTTGAAAGAACGCCGATAATACAACGCAGTGTTCTCAAATTTTTTTTTTTTTATACTCTCGCGTTCAGTTTATTTTAAATCGTAATTTTTCTCTCCTTTTGCCCGATTTTTAATTCTCTCGCTGGTGAAAGTCTGCGTCGTCAATGAAACCACGATAAGACTGTATTATTTCGATGCTCATATATAGTTAATTAGTTGTTAAGTAATTTGTTAAATTCGTAACTATTTTACTTACACTTCATGCTATAACAATAATAGCAAAATTGCGTGAATCTGTGTCTAAATTTTCTCGTTTAATCTCATACCTCTCCGAGTTGTCGTAATGTAAATTTACAGCTATTACAAATATTATTGTTTATATTTGTGTAAGGTAACATTAATGGTAATCATCGTGTTCGTTAACTACTAATACAAAGTTAAAAATGCGGGAAGTTGAAATTTTGCGGGCACACCGCAGAATATATTCGTGTGTATACGTACATGCATTTCAGAGTTCTGTCTCGAGTTTTGTCGCTCGAGCAAAATTGAAATTAACAGAACATGCCATTAATATCTACAGTGGTAGTCTAGAAAAATACTGGCATAAAGATGATAGAAATTAAGCTTAATTTACGATGCCCTCATGAATATTACAATAAAAGAGATTAAAGGTGTGGATCAATAGTAACTAATGCAATTAATTATTAGAATACTAATAATGTGACACGTCCTCTTAATTTCGATTTCTGCTTCATAATTTCGAAGCCCAATTTACGATTGATTAAATTTTCAAGCCAATCACGTATTCGACACAATAATTCAACCGATCGAATCGTCGTGTATGGGAAACAAGCGGAGTGAAAACTCTTTCACTTCTTCCATTTTTATTGTTAGTAAAATGACGTCTTGCGATCGATATCTGCCTAAATCGTTCAAACACTACAATTTATCGCTCAAACTCTTCTTGGGCATTAAATATCGAGTAATTCAAATTCCTTGAAATTTTCAATCGAATTATCGCTACACTTTACACTAAAGAGATATATAAATGATAATTATGTACCTTGGAGAACTTTTGAGCCGTTAAATATCGAGTGACGTCAGACATCGTGCGAAAAAGTTTACACCCCCTTTCCTCTTTATCGGGGATCAGAACGACTGATATTACTCGAACTTCGTTTATTTTTTTGTTCTTTCTTGTTTTTTTTTTTTTTCTTCTTGTTGTTATATCTTAACGTTGTCTCGCTTATCCAGCAATACTGGAACTAATTAAGCTAGCGTTGGTCGTAGATCGTTGACAATTTATGCATATTTAGTACATTTCACACCATACCGATATAAGACCTCGTTTTAACAAGTTAAAATGATCAAACATCGATGGGAGAAGGATGGTAGGAAAACGCAATCGTCTATCGCGAACTGAGCGAACCATATGTATGTCTGACTCTGAACGGCATAATCTCCTTTCGCGCTTGCTGCGCGCCATCGTAACTTTCGTTCTAATGTACTTTGATGATCTATAGTGTCAGCTACTACTTGAAAAATCGTACTTTTAAAATCATTTGTTATATAGTTTCTCTTTACACGAGGAACTAGAGTATCTATCATATGCGAGACTTTATTAATGTTAGTAAAATTTTATCAGTTCTCTGTTACCCGTGACCATTAATTTCTAAATGTGGCAATCTTCGCTGAAAATGTATTTGCCTATACTCGAGTTAAATATGAAATCATAAATTACATATGCATCAAATAGTTAACCTTCCGTACAGAGCAATAATATGTAATCGATAAGGAAAAATTGCTCCACGACGAATTTAATATTTCACGATTAAATTCATTCATCGTTTGTATCTGTCTTATGGCCATTTGTACTGCAGTAATTTTGAAAATTGTGCATCATACAATGCTTTATTGATAACATCTTTTATCGACATATTGAAAATCGGGGACGAAATTATTAGTTAAGTAATAATTTATTAAAAAAGTAAACTTTTCTGAACTGTTTTTTCTTCGTATAATTATGGATAAAAATAAACGAAACAGTTTTTTCCTGTAAACTCCTTAAGTATTTTGAGGGAAAATATTTGTAACTGGTTATTCGTCGATTTTGAAATACATTTTTCGTATCTTCATTAGTAATACCAAAAGTTTTATCAAAGTAATACAAGGATTCAAACACGCATAAGAAAACGGCGGCACTTTAATATAATTCGTGACATTACATTGAGCTTGCGTTATATGGAAATATTCTGGATTATTTATTTATTTGTTTTTTCGTTTTTTACCCTTTTTTTTCGTTAACTATACCAGTCCACGCATTCTAAGTTATATAGAATTAATCAGTTAACGTAAACAAGCTCTTTTTATACCTGCCTGCTTTTCATCGATATCTGCTATTAATGGCAAAGTGAATTTATTTTGTATCGCCTTGACCATTCGTCAAATATACCCTTTGTTTATCCCATTTCGTTGCTATCTTTTAATTTCATATTCATCTAAATCCATGTTACGTTTTACATTCTAATTACTTTTGTATGATGTTCAGAAACTAAGGTGTGTAACAGATAGATATGCAACATTGTTTATTAATTTAGCGTGAAACAGTTGTTATTCACGATGAAACGAATTTTCTGGAATTTTCCTTTTCGTGTAAGCGCCTTCCATTAGGCATCTTACAACACTAAAAAAAAAAGGTAACGATAGTAAAAGACAAACAATATATGCAACTTGCTACAGACTTGAAGGTTTTAAACGTTTATACAAGCTCACTTATATTTTTACGGAATCTCACTATAAATATAAAGTGTTATCCGAAAGTCTACATAATCCTTGTATTATCTTAACACGCTATGACGTCCATTCGAGAATAAAAAAATGTATATCAGATTCTTGGAAATTTTATTCTCACGGGGGAATAATTTATTTTTAAACGTTAATGCAATGAAGCTCTAATTTAATTGTAAATGGGCGAACGGGGAATTGGAGAATGATCAATATTTAGTTGGACGAGGGGTGGCGGAATTCAATTAGTATTCGAAATTTCGACAAACGCCTATCGTCCTTTACTGCTAACCGGTGTAAACGATAAAAAATGATCTCTTCCGTAAGAGGGAGCGTATGAAATGAAATTCTCGTCGATCGAAGGAATGTGAAATGTGTTTCTAATTGTGGATCCTTTGGATGCGTGTCCATGTGACGTTTGCATATTGCCATCCTAATAAATCATGAGAAATGACATTCCAATCGACGCGATCGTTGTTTCTTCCTACCCTAATATGTTACAAATTGAATTCGTTCGTTTGTTCGATCGTACGCGAGCGTTAACGAAGCCACGATGAGTGTATCGATTCTTCGAATTTCTTCACGTCACTTCTTTTAATGGAATGTTCGTCGATAGATTTCGAATTATCCGGTCGAATGAAATGTTCAACAAAGTACAGCTGGATCGTCGAATCGCGAACACTTCCGTTCACGTGGCCACGCTTTCTTTAGCTTCGATTGCAGTTCACCGCTGTTCACGTTATTCATTCCCGAAGGTTTTTCTCTTTTTTTGTAAATTGAAATATTTAAAATTGTGTCAAGAGACATATCATTCGAATGCAAAGCAACAAATATCAGAACGGAAGAAAATAATTTCATTTCCAAACCTTTTAACCAGACACTAGGTTCCATTCCTTTATTTTTCGTGAATCTTTCCAAATATATCTGACGCTAATTTATTCGATCGATCGTTATAATACGCTTGTAACCCTGTTTCTCTTTTCAATAAACAAATCGTTATTGTCGTTAAGAGTTGACGAAAAGTAACGCATTAAACGCGCAACGAAAGCGTACGCGGCACACCAGCGAAATGTAGAAAATGTGGAAATGAAACATGAACGTAGATACGGAAAGGAACGCGTAAAAATGCCTGTCACATTGGTTTTGCATTTACCCCGTCTATTTTGCAATACTCCCGGAAGGCCGAACGAGGGCAAAACGAAGTTTCACTACTTATGCTACGCGCGCGCGCGTGTGCGTGTGTGTGTGTGTGTGCAATCCAGTGTGTACGACTTAAAAGTACTCGAATACGTTCTACTTGTCGATAAAAGGCAAGAGAATTGTTCCGCTCGTGTTCGACTATAGTATGACGCGTTTTATCTATTCGGAAATACGTGCTTCGTGTCTCGATGGATTGACTTTTCGTAGGTAAACTGTAACCAATAAAGAATCAAGGGACGATATTGAATTCTTCATGATCTACGGCAATCTGGATTTGGTTATCTTCGTTACATAATATTTATATATATATATATATATTTATGTATATATATATAGATTTTTTTGTAATTATTTTGGTTTAATTTAATAATTCTTTCCGATTGGAGTGTCCGTGCGTGACGAGATCTACGTTACCTAGAGTTCTATGTAGTTACGGCACACGATCTCTCAACGATCTGGATCTTTAATTAAACGGTAGATAAGTGGAAAATCGAGAATGGGATTTCATCATGTACCCGCGCACTCACATGATAAATAATATAATGTTATCTCGCAAGTATGTATTTATACACATCGTAAAATCGAAACGCCTTAATTTCCGTACACCTAGATTCGTACGTATAATATCTATAGTTCATTATATACAAATTGTAAAATGCCTTTCTTAATGAAAAAAGTTGTGTTGATTCTGCGTATATGTCTTTTGGTGTATATATATATATATATATATATATATATCTTTCTTCCTTAGCAGTGTGAACGAAGATATATATGTATAGTTACATCTCTCTTCTCTTCTCTCCCTTTTTCTTTCTCTCTCTCTCGCTTTCTCTCCCTCGCGTGCTTATTTTTTGTATTTTTTGTTTGTTAATGCTTGTTGGCTACGGAACACATTATCACTCGCGCATCCATATTTGGTTTTGTACATGCACAACACTTGCTTCCGAGAATCAATTCACCGCCTGATCGCATTAGTGACAAGATACTTGTTCCACCGTATTTCATTGCGACAATCTAATTAATGGAAGATCTGCCGGCACCGCTTTGTCCATCTAACAATGCTTGTTCAACTTTTTGGCGAATTCGTGTAAAAGAAGGGAGTGTGATTTTTGAACTATCGGAAGAACAGCCGGAAACAATAGGAAGCACTTGAGCATCGTTCTTTTGTCGTCTCTTCTTCGGGATACGCTTAGCTTAATATTACGAACTTTTTAAATAGATCTTTATTCGGTTACCGATCGTCGAAAGATGACTAATTATAAGGTCTCAATAAAAATAATCACGTCACGTTATCGTCAATCTTGTGTCGTACACATTCGATGTCAATAAAAGCTCCAATCGATCATCGGTTATAATATATTCGATTAGGATCTCGTCACTTACGCGACTGTTCCGCGATAACCGTGCCACGGTGCAAAAGAATCCTAATAACCGTCAGGACCGCAATCTCGCGATAACCTCCCGCGAAGGATCCGCTCGATCATCAATTCCCAAAACGAACAAATACTCTACCATGCTAAAATTCCATTTCTCATGATCCCACGATCGTCCCGTTCTATCTCGTTCAACGGCCGAACAATCTTCGGACAATCAATTCTTATCGATACATCATTACCAATCTATCCGAAGCGAAACGAAAAATCGTTCGTCCTCCCTAATCCGACGGACGCGCAACAAAGAACATAATTGAAGCGAGAACAGAAATCGAACCAACATCTCCAATTTGCCGAGGCTCGTCTCATCCCCGGTCTCACGGTTCACAGAACGGTTAATCGCGGTTCCCGGTAGCGAGGGGGCGGTGAGAGCGATTCCTAGGATTAAATTCGTTGAAGAGGTCACCAGCCGAAAACTCCCTCTACTGTTCCTCACTAGTCTCTCTCTCTCTCTCTCTCTTTCTCTCTCTATTTTCTTTCCCTCCCTTTTCCCGTTCACACTGTCTCCTTATCCCTTTTACCTCATACTCATTCCCACCCCTACGGTCCGTCGTCTGCCCCCTCTTTCGTTCACCGTGAAGGAAAAAAAGGAAGCCTCAGACGGATTCCCGTCGCGGCAGTTGTTGCGATAGCGTGCTGACAACGGTCGACGGTCGTCAGATGCTGGCTCGGTGTTGATGCAACGGTGCCAGTTGCAGCAACGGCGTCAACGGCGGTGGGTGTAGCTCACTGTGCATATCCAACGTGGACAGCTGCTGCATCGGCAGCAGGTGCGAGATCTTACCGGGCGAGCGACGAACCGTGAACCGTGGTCTCCGTCGTTTCTTCTGGAAACCGCTGCAGCGGCAGCTACAGACCGACGTCTCGTCGTCCAGCGATATCGTGTCGCCGTGGTTGCCTACTTGACCCGACAGTATCGAGCCGTTCGCCGTTATTACGTCGCCCTCCAGGCGCACTGCTCCTTGCGCAGCCTGCGTCATAAGAATATCTTGCTTTATTCTCGATTTTTTTTTTAACACCTTTTTGGGAGGGGGCGGGAGGTTTTTCTTTTGTGGAATCGTCAAGACGCGGACGCCTCCGTTCGACGTTTCGAAGGGGCAAGGGGTTGAACATCGACGCCGTGGATCTCGATCGTCTCGTTCGGTCGGACGATGGACGATGGTTCGATTGGATGGAAGAGGGGTCTGTTGGACGATCTTCTTGTATTGATTCGGGGTAGGCGGCCGGGTTCAGGGTACGACCGAGGCTGGGTACCAACCCTTTGCGGTCCAGCGTCACGTGCAACGTGACGGCGCCACGCTGTTGTACAGATCATTTTTGTCCGCTGCGTTTCGGGGAATTGATCGGGCCTCTGGTCGATCTTTGTTGTTTTTTTTGCAAATGTGTAGCAGTAGGGTAGCTTTCGCGCCGTCGTTAATATTGATAGAGGGGGTGCGTTAATGTTTGACGTCTTTGTTTCATTTTGATTCGCGAGGGATTTCAAGAGACACCGACGATTCAGTGTTTCGTAAGCAGCTGAATATATCAAGAACAGAATCGTACTTTGTTTATTAATTTGCATCTCGAGAAATATGGTGGACCGCAAAGGGTTACTGAAATACGTCTCGATAAAAGGAAACATGTCAGCCGATGTAATTTTTCGCTCGGGGGGACTATTCGTATTCTATTTCAATTATATCAATCGCGTGTAACATTTTGTTTTTACGTAAGGCGCATTACACCGCCCGACGTGTAAACCGCGGTAAAAGGAGTTTATTTCGGGGATATGAAGGAAGTGTTCGGTTTATTATCAGAGCATGTCGGCGACGGTTTACGATGTCTAAAATATTTACCGAAAGATCAATACTCTGATGGACGCAGTAAAAAGTGCTGCGGCATTTTTCTTACCTGTAGAGCCTCGGCCTCGTCTCGCCTTTCGTCCTCGGTATTCATTGTGACAAATCTCAGCACCAATAAATTGAGGGAGGCGGCGACGATGGCCAAGCCGAACAAAATGAATATCAGGGCGAACATCACGTACTCCGGCTTGTTGTCCAGCGCATTATCCTTTTGTAGCGCGACCATGTCGCCGAAGCCGATGGTTGTCAGGGTGATGAAACAATAATAGATGGAATCGAAGTATGACCACCCTTCGTACCGAGAGAACGCAGCGGCACCTCCCGCAATTGTTAAGCAAGATAAGGTTGTCACCACGCAGATAAGATTGATTTCTGAGGCCTGTAAAGTAATACGATTTTTTGAAACTGGCGATAAATCTTGCAGATAGTAAAGTCGAATTATTTTATCGCGATTTCACTGGTCACAAAGAAATCGATATTCGAATAGACTTTCGCTGGCCGTGATTTCTAAATTTCTAGATAAGGATTATATTTAATATTCGTGCAACTTTCTTGGGAATAAAATAGATAGTACATTGAATGTCATCCCTTGTAAATTGCGCGCGTATCTCCAACGTTTGGACGGGTCAAAGTAATTGAGATAGATTTTATATAAATTATTCAACGTCGTGTGTAGTAAATAGGGGAGAGTTTGTAGGCTTTACCTGGACATCCTTACAGTTAAGAAGTTTCTTTACGTTCCGTATTACGACGGACGAGAACTTATTCAGACGCTCTCCTATGCTCTGGAACATTACAAGTCCTAACGGGATGCCGACAATCGCGTAGAACATCGTGAACAGTTTCCCACTAATGGTATTCGGTGTCGAATGTCCGTAACCTGATGTAAAATAAAATTTGCAATGTTACTGAAATAGGAATGAAACATTTTCTTTGTAACAGTTATCTCTCGCAAACAGTGAAGCCTCTCAGTGAAACCTGAGATTTCTATTTCGTACAAATGCACTTTAGATATTCTATTAAACAACAATTTCCCTGAATTTTGATTATTAAAACGTACCGATAGTGGTGAGGACCGTGGTTGCATAATAAAACGCCCCGGCGAATTTCCACTGTTGACCGGCTTTATGAGGTTCCGTCTTCAGCACCACTGTTTCCATGATCTTGAAGTCGTCCTCGCTTATATTGTACTTGCGTATAACCATCTTTTCAATGGCTGTGAACAAAAAAACCAAGGAAACTTAATTCGCCAAATATTTCTCTGAATTTAATCCGTTGATTTATTTCGTACTTTCCGAAAGTGTATCTTAAATATATATTTCCAAGCAAGCATAGATATTTTTAGCGTCGTATTGCTAAACATCTTCTACCAATTCCCTTGTATCTGGATAGATCCGTAAAAATACCTCACACTTCTAAAAATGTTATTTGTATTAGCAGGTTTCTCTGTTTTCAGCTTGCAAAATTGTACTATCCGCTCGAGAGCACGAAGCAAATGATCGTGATGCACCTGCAAGTTTCATCTTCAGCTCGCGATGGAACGGAAAATCGATACTCCGAACAAAATTACTGGCTTCTCAAAGTGGCAAAAGCCATCTCGCGGTATAAAAATTTCAAGAACGCTACTCCTCCTTATACTGCTTGCACGATAGTAAATTAAAAAGATTACAAACAAATAAATCGAAACGCGAGACCGCCGCAAAAGCTTCCCACTGAAATGCATTTGAACATATTTTCATTAACAGAGTTTCCAACTGGATCCCCATAATAGTCGACACGAGCACTTTGGAAAATGTGTACCTTGTTAGTATACTGGATGTTCCGATTTTCCCTAACTATATAATTGCTATATATAATTATTATCCAGCCAATAAGAATCAGTTAGCCTCCCACGTTTTTAAAACTTCGCTGACAGAAAATCGTTTCGCCAGAGACATTTCTTAATTTCAACAGATATTATGTTCAATGCATATCCGTTCTTTTCTTCGTATTTTTATGTGGGCCCATCTATTGTATTTATCGAGGGGATAATGTACCGTCCAATGCTTCTTTGCGTCGTTTCTCCGTCTCGGACTCGAGAACGTCGAAGATTGCAGCGCCGACGAGGAGGTAGGTGAACGTGAAGACGATCAACGATAGGGTCCGGACGTTTTGCTTCTTCATTCTCTAGTGAGCCACATGCTCACTAGCAGGGCCCCGGCCCTAACTACTTGCATCGCTCAGTGGGGTACGATTTGGTGTGCCGGGCCCATGATGAACCCTTCTCCTTTCTGATGATGCTCGGGGGGCCCTTCTTCTATTTACCGAGCGCTACAGACCCGGCACGCGACTCCTCTTCTTCAGGGTGTCTTCTTCCTTGCAGAGACTACCTTCCAGCCGCTTTCGTTCATCTGGAAAATGTGTTCGAATCTCCGTCAGATGGATTGGCGTAAATTCTTTGCAATTGGAATTGATAATAGTGCACCTTTATTATTACTTTTGGGGCAGTTTTATTGCTGTTAGATTAAGATTGCTGGTTGCAAATAATTAATGTTGCTCTAGAAATGTTTGTTAGTTGAAGCTATAATGGTGCGACAATTTTCCGCGAAGGTATAGAAAATAATTTGCAAGGAATTTTATACAACTTTTATATTGATATTAAAAGGGACAACTTTTATATTTTCATTCCTCGGTTGAAGGAAGTGAATAAAATACAAACACAAATGAATCTGATTCAAAGAAATCTGCATAGTACAACGTGCAATGAATCGATTTGCACTGCATTCTGCCAATTGTAATTACAAGATAAAGCACGATTACCCCGGACGATTTAAATATGAACCAAGGGGCAATTCCAGTCCGAGCGAACTTTGCAAGCGAAACTAATAATCGGACGATTACTACGATGATCCGCCGTGAAGATACGGCAGGAAAGTGGTCACGCGACGGAGGAAACGGCTCGATGAAGGAAAAGAGATTTTTCCGAGCGGCGCCCGGGTAAATTCGCATTGCTTCTATAGTTCGAGAAACAGCAAAGGATTTCTTTCTCGAACGTTCCCCGACCGTTAGCCGCAGTTACGACGTTAAGGGTTCCGAAGACATAAAAAGGCATAATCGTCCTTGCCGCTGAGACGAGATTCTTTTGGGAATCGTCCTTTTCTACTTCGAGCGAGTTCAACCGCGAGATATCCGCGTGGCGGTCTGGACCGAGAAGAAAAAAAATCTGCCGATATAGGCAGACTCACCTGCAGCCTGTTCCGGGTTCTCCTTTACGTACGACAAAGGGTTGAGCAGAATGATATGGCAGTGCTTTCGCTGCTCCCACTGCCACGTTCCCTCCATTCCTCAGCTTAGCGCCCGACGCTTTCAGTGCCGACTGAAATAGAACAGCACAGTTCTGATAAGGTTCTGAACACTATTTCTCAGACGAGCACAATAATTGAGTTAATTACGGTGTTTTATATGGAGATTTGAGTTTCTTATTTGCGAAACTTTGCGGTCTAATTTTTCGGAATAATTATGTTTTGCGTAGAGATTTACTGATGCATCGAAAATAACAACGTATCAATCAATAACACAGACAAGTTGATATCACTGTATTTTAATGCGCCAATGTTTGCTGTACCAGATTCGTCGACTTGCAATTGGAAGAAAGTATTTCGGGCTGCGGAAACGGTTAAGTGAAACAGCAGATTCGTAAGCGAAACTTATATCAGATTTGCCCGTCAATCAATAGAAACAATGTAGATCGTTCGAATTGAAATGTATAATCAAGGATCTACCTAAATGATTCAATAACACTGAAACGTCTTTAAATTCGACCGTTTCTTTCATTCTTCTCATTGAATTTCCATTCCGGCGTTTCAGGAACAATGTATTTTCCTGTTCCATTAGATTCGTCGCAATTATTTCTTCAAATGTCGCAGATTTCGTCCCAGATAGGAAATCGAGCAGAAATTGCAAGTCGCTGCGCCGTTAATCCGTTCCACATTGCCCATTCCCGCTCGGATCGCTGCGTTTTCTGCCCTTCTTCGGTTCCACGAACCCTTATCTTAATGGTTATCGATTAATGCCGCGAGGACGATACGTCAACGAATCATAACGATGACGTACAGGAAGTGAAGCAACGATAAAAATAAACGCGTGCGTGTTTTATGGGTGTACAGTTATGGATGTTGCCGAACGATCTTATGAAATTGCCCGGATAGTTCGAGCTTGCAATTATGTAAAGGTCAATTCGTCTGTAAAAAGAAACGCCACGGATATTCGTACCTCGTGAACAAATTTAGGTCGCTCGTTTATTTTTTCCAACGCGTGTACGGTGCAACAACGAGGGGTGTTTTTAAATGAAAAGCCGTGAACATTTTGTGCGGCGCGGTTTACATCGCGTTGGTACGACGTTCAATATGAAATGCTCCTTTTCCAGCTATAACGTATAAAATGTTCATCGCGAATATACACCGAACATCATCGAACTGCGGCGTCGATTCGCCAATGGATATTCGAGGCTATCATGAAGCCCCATGAATAATGCATGTCCGGATGTTACGGCGGTCCAGCGTGTACTCATTATTGTTCCCCGAGCCTATTAAATCTGGATTTACGTTAATGATCCTCGCTTTGTGACGAGCAACGCGTCACGTTTGCCAGGAACGATCGGCCACGTTTTACTTTCCGTCGAAGCGAGTTCGTCGGCGAAAATCAACGCCGGCCGTTCGCGTAATCGTTGTTGCAGCATCCGTGTATCGTTGTTGCGTGTTCAATTATATCCGTCTTGTGCGCACCGCGATCAGACCTCAAATTTCAATACAGACGACGTAGGGCACAGTAAGCGGATCGTGACATCGATGCAGGTCTAAATAAATATTTTCTTCGATAGTTCCTTAGCGGCAGTGCGTCATCTGTTGCGGATTTATATAGCTTCGCAACGGACTCATCCGTGTTCAATTGTAGCGAATTTTCGTCGAACGATAATTGAATTCCTTGATACACGGTTTAGTCTGCACATTCGTCACGATTAAAGATTTTAATCTTGGCTCGCAGTTACTTTCTGGTACTGCACTGTTAAAATCCTCGAAGGTCCTTGATTGTGGCACTTAAGATACGCCCAGGGCACTTCAAATAAGTCCAATTCTTGCACCCCGTGGAGCTACTGTTCTATTTTAGTTGCTCGCAGTGTATCCAGTTGGATGTCCGCGCGAATGAACGTAAAAGAACATTCGGACGATCGTAGGATAAATATAATTATCCCTGGGCTGTTGGTTGTAGGAACATATAGAAAATATGTCCGACAAATGTTCAATTGTTTGTCGTGCTTTAACGAGATCCAATTGCAGGCTTTAATTAACTGGACGCCAAACGGTATTGAGAGTACCAACAGTGGGACCTAATAGAGGTTTATCGGGGCGAAGCTTTATCTAAAAAGTATTTACTGTACAAGGCGAACGACTAAATGAGAATTTCACGAGCAAGCAGATAAGACTGTCGCGAAGCGACGCGAGTTAAAATAAGTGAGGCACGAGACGCAATGGCAAATTCCAGTGTTTAAATCGATTCCGCTTCCTATTCGAGTTGTCGATGGTGTTCTGCGTTACTGATACCATTCTACTTTTATTTGCGAATCAAAATTTCTCCGCAG
Source organism: Nomada lathburiana (assembly GCA_963667235.1). Taxonomy (NCBI): domain Eukaryota; kingdom Metazoa; phylum Arthropoda; class Insecta; order Hymenoptera; family Apidae; genus Nomada; species Nomada lathburiana. The sequence goes on from OY763905.1 coordinate 6,588,757, forward strand.
AAGAAATGATGAACAAGTTTTAATTAGTATATCCGATTGGTTTAACGAGCAGCGTATTAATATTTATTTTCCCATTGGCAGGGATTTTTGTAATATCAATATGTGTTACGTGGGAAAAAATCAAAACTCTTCCACGTCATAGAATGTCAAACAATTTTCGTTTAACATCTGACACCTGCTTTTCGTGAAAAAAAAAATTCGTGTTGCGACAGTAGCGTCATTTTTGTTTTATGCCCGCGAACAGGAAGAATCGATTTATCACGCCACGATTTATCTTTTGCGATATCTCTTGTCCCGCTGTGAAGTGCGACACTCGTTGGCAAAGTGCATTCTCCGTAAGTGACAGGCCGGATTGTAAATTTTGTAGCTGCATTCGAGGTTGCACGGCGGCAGATGACTGGTGCACCTGGCTGAAACTTCTAAGGTTAATTTTGCAACGACGATTCGTGATTGCTCGTATAATCCCGCTGCTAGCTAATTCGTTATCCCGACAGAATTTAGCCCGCTGAATTTCCGGTTAGCGGCACGAAATCTCGGTTGCTTCGTGAAATTTGTAACACGGCACACTGACAGCACGCCGACAGAAATATGTACGTTCTGCTTTATATTTTTATTTCGGCGAAAAAAGAAAATCTCTATTACGTCCTTTAAATTTATAGCGACATTAACGTCTTGTTTCGCATACTGCAAGGTGTAAAAAACCCGCGAATTTAAACATAAAATAAATATTGCCGAATGACGCAACTATAAACTATAAACTTTAAACTGGTCTGTTCAAGAGACAAAGATTCATTGATTACATTTCAACTATACGGTTACACGTTTCTGGCCGTGTTATATTTTAAACGCTTCGCATACTTCCAGCGGGAAAGATTTTCTCAACTTTGTTACGGATTCGGGTCGCTCCGTGTGATTTATTAGAATCACGGTAGTCTTTCTGGTTTGAAGGCAGGAATTGAGGCCCCGTTAATACTAATGATTCGTGTTTCGCGTCACATAACTGGGAATCGGTACAAGGGCATCGAAACAATAGTCGGATTTGCGGCCATCGTCTGCAATACGAGTCCAATATCACAATTACACAACTGACAGTAACGTTAATACAACAGCCCGCGGTGAACTTAGTTTGTAATCAGAGTTTCCGCTTTAACGTTAAAAGCGCATTATGCTCCCCGCTACAGTAACTTCAAAATGAAACGCGACGTACAGCCAAGAACACTGAAACTCTACCGTGGAAACTTGATTTTAAAGTTGCCTTTAAGGAGGGTCCATTCAAATTGCTCCGCCGGGTAAACCCGATCCACGAAATACTTCGGTATAATTTTATTTTCGAATTAGCAGTATTTCTTTTTTCCCCGGCTTTCCTGTTTTGTTCGTTCAAAGTGATATCTCGGTGCGAGGGGCAAACTTGTATTCCTTGGCCTGTGCAAATTCACAACGTCTTCTGCTGCGATCGCAGTCAGCAATAAAAGCACACCGTTTCCCTTCGTTGTAGGTTTGCCAAGCGTCTGGAAATATTTGATACTTTAAATAATATCTTTGGAACCGATCTACAATTAGACTATTGTCGTAGGTATTATATTCGAATGAAATATTGCAGCATCCAGCTTGTCGGATAATCCAACAAACAGCAGCAACGTGCTTATTCAATTATGGTCGATTTCCGCTCTTTTGCCTCGCGTTTTCTGCGAAAGAAAAAATTAGCCAAAATTACGATACCGCTATCTCGCTATTCTTGTCACTGTATTAGAAATTATGATTCACAAGGGACCCTGTCGTTCGTGACCAGAATTTCACAATCGTCTGAACATCCCTTCCCCGCTACGTTCCAATCGTAAGTTTCAGTCTCGAGCCAATTTCGATTCTTGCAATTCGAAACTTCGTCGGGAAGACATCTGCTTGCAAAGTTCTCGCGGAATCAAATTCGTGAAATTTCCCCGGATTGCTTGAGATATCATGTGGAATGAAAAAAAAAGTGTTTGAAAAATATCTAGCGAAGATTAATTGACGATATACATCCACGTATGAATTTCGCAAATCGTAAATGTAACAAAAAAACGTTCTTCTTATTTCCAAGGGGCCAATATCGTTCTAATTATTATCATTTCTTGTGGAACTTTCATACAGCAGTTTTTCACTTTCCATTTCGCGTTTTTGTTGTTCAAGTTTGATCAAAGAAGCTGGTCGAGTTTCCACCGTAACTCTATATTCCTCTGCAACGCAAACATCGTTCAAAGCATTTTTCTCCTTTCCCCCACGAGAACAAATGTTTGTGTTGAATTTTTTCCCCGTTCATAGATCACTCGCTCTTTTTAAAACTTTCCAATATAATCATCGCATTATAAAGACCCTGCTTTTACTCATTTTATCAGTAAACTATGAAGACTCTTTACTTTCATCTCGTTTCATCTTCGACACCGTTTCGTATCATATCCTTTCCCCGCCCCATTGCTCGTCTAATTTTCGCACTTCAGAGCCTCGTTTCTTCGTTTTACTTTTCATGTTACCTTCTTTCGCCCCAACAATCTACTGTGCCTGTCGCAAACAATTTTTGATTGCGAATTATCATGTTACAATTTGCGCAAATTATTATCATTCAGCGAACGAAACGTTCTTTTATTACAAAAACGTAAATATTTCGAACGCCACTCGGAAACATTCGTCCGTCTTCTCTCTATATTTTTCCTCCTTATCCTCGTGTACCCGACAAATTTCGTATAAAATTCTCGTGCGCTTCGATTGCCTTATATTTTTTTTTCTTTATATTGCGACTCGTCGTTCGTCTGCTCGACCGTCTATTCTCGTTTTCAAAGGTAAGATGTAGAATTTCATAACTCACGTTCCTCCACTTTTATTTGCTCCGTCTTGCCGGCGTTTACTCGTTACTTCGTTTTGTTGGAGGATCACCGTTATCCTTTTCCGATAGACACCGCGTATATGTATCATTTCTCTATCCGCCGCCGTTTCACGGGACACATTTTGTTCCTTCGTACTTTCAGCTTCGTTTCCGTCTGTCTGCTACCTCCTGGGGCGCTTCATATTTCTTCGTCGTCTCGTTTTCCTTCCGCTTATCCTGCTTATTCCGTTTTCCCTTCTCCCGTTTTACTCGTCCTGGCCCGAAATTACCTTGGCCTCGGATAAATGCAAGAGAGCTTTGGAAATCTGCTGCCAAGAGAATTTGCAATGGTAAGCGATCGTGGGGCTTAAGATTAGGATCCTCGTTTTATCGTCTTCTTTTTTCTTCATCCCCTCATCCCCCTGTTTCACCGTCATTTCGTCGTCGTCACGATTTCTCCCCTCCGCTCTCTCTCTCTCTCTCTCTCTTTCTCACTCCATGTCACCCTTCTTTTTCTTCCTTTTTTTTTCTTCTGTTTCGTTAACTGCTCGTCGATGGGGAAAAAGGCCAGAACTCAGTTATCGTAATTGAGAACTTACTCGCCGAAACGATTTCTCGTCGTGAACTTTTTAACCCGCTACATAATGTATCAACTTGTACATTGAAGGATTTTACGTCGCCTTCGGAATCCTCGAGGCGGGCAAACGGCAGGATATTTCGAATCGATTTATCAATATTACTTAATCGCTCCGGTCGGTGCGAATCTTGCTTCGATAATTAAAATGTGACAAGTATTTTCGTGTCGAGACGCGTACGGATGAAATGGAACTCCCTGTTCAATTCATCCGGTCGGAAACACTTATTACTCGGAGGCGCAGGTTCATTCATGCCAAATATGCATTCACGCCGTTCATTCATACCGTATGGCACTTGTCACTGGCACCATCCCCACGCATCTCGTAATATTTATGCGACGGCAGGTTTGAGTTAGGTTGGGGTAGGTGTGCTCGCGCACTTTCGGGTAGCATTGCTACTATTTCACTGTGAAAAGGGTGCGCGTTGATTTCGTAACGTTACGCGTGATGCAATTTCTGCGCGATAGAATTTTCGGGAGCTTCGACGCGGATAAGAATAGACAGTTCGACGAGCTGCCCCCCGGCTTGTTGAAAGATTCAAAATATTGCCAGACTCTGCAGAACGTACTGGCAAAATTTGGCCCGACGTATTTAGAAGTTTTCGTTTCCGACGCGAAGATACAAATAGCGTTCGCAGTACGACAAAGTTTCCAAGCTGGAAATGTTTCGCGCTATTTACATTTTTGTACGACCACCTTTCGTTCGATTTTGAAGGTTTCGCCAGCAAAGGAACAGGGTATTACGCTTTTAATCTTTTTCCCGTCGAATGAAAGGTGTTTTCGGCGGTGTAGAAAAATGGCCGAATCGAAAATAGTTTCTCGTCCATTACCGTTGACAAATGGCGTGATAAATTCCGGTAAAATTCACTAGAGAACTCGAATTTTTTCTCAACGCGGTTTAAATTAACGCTCGACCCAATGATTGATCCCTTCGCGTCTTATTGAATTCACGATAAATTGCTTTTATAGCACTCATGCGTGCCCGGACCCAGCACCAGCCCTCCACGTGTCTCTTTCTCCCCTTTTTTTCCCACGAGAATACGTCTCTGTCGTACTTACTTCCGGTGCACGTGGCGATAGAGAAGACAGCCCCTTGCTCCATCGACCGACACGTTGTGGAAATTTCGTGGCCGTGCAAATCGATACAAAGATCGCGATCCCCATCGCGGGGACGATTTTTCATCCCTGTGAATGGGGCAGGTGTGAAATCTGGGGACGCTTGGTGTGCCGGAGTTGTTCCATAAATTGATGAAGATGCGGAAACGAATCGGGGGATCGTTCGATAAATATTAATGCTGTTGGATGTTCAGTAAACGATTTTGCTATCGGATGTGACAGAACCGTTTAGACGCGTATTTAGGGTGGCTGTGCATTGATTGGCGAATTATTTAATTATGTGCTGCTCTGGTGTCCCCAGAAGTAAGAATATGTTCGGTGCGAAAAATCATATAGATTTTAGTAATATAGAAAAGCTGTACGTACAAACACTTGGATACTCTGTTCACTTACGTATTAATGTAATGAGGTCAAATTTATGTTAATAATTGTAATGGTGGTGCGTGTCTTCATTAATGAAAGTGTTAAATGTAGACGCGTACAGACTTTATAGTATAGACAGATATGCATGGTCAGACATACATGTATTACAGTGATATGCGTTTTAAGTAGTATAGGTCTATCTACGAGGACAAGCAGAGCGCTTTGCGCATTCTAGCTATCGAACAACCGTGAAATTGTTATTCCAATAATCCTTGATAACTTGAAATTTATTTGATGCATGAAGGGTGCGTAAGAGTAGAAGCCATTTTTTATGTTGATAATTTTTAACGACATTCAACATATTCTAAGGTATCAGCTAGTCAACATAGTAATACAATTTTTATTTGCAGTATTTATTCATTCTTCTCATCAGATTAATTTTGATCAGAATACAGAAATGTGATGCAAAAAATCGCAGAATTACATTGCTAAAATAATTTGTAAGTAACTTACTAATTGGTAAATGATACCGAATTAGGGAAAATTTATTAATCGACAGTTGTGGTAATCTTTATTCTTAATGCAAAAATTGCATTTAATAATCGTTCTGGTTCATTATTTGATTTTATTTACCAATACTTTGAACTCCAATCCCATCGAGGACCATTTAGTTTCAGTCCTTGAATGAAGATTAAAAATGTGTAACAAGAAATACGAGAATATTGCGGTCGTCGCAATTATCATGTCGGTTCCAATTAATTGGATGGAACATTGTTCGATTATTTCATTTATACATTTTCTCCATTACTTCGATATAATTTGATCCACCTGTAAGCATTGTAATCGATCGTTGATAAGCTCCGTCAGCACTGTTTCGAGAAATGAATAAGCGAACTGCGGTACCGCAGTGTGCACAGGCTGCATTGCGCATCGTCGATCTTTTCGTTTTCAAAAATATGAGCCCATCCCACCGTGTATGAACATCTGCGTGCAACACGTTTTTCAGATACGAAATTTCGTATATCTGTATAGAGGGAGTTTCATGCGTTTGCTTGTGGAAAATTACCACTATTCATTTTTTCGAATTCAACGAAGGCAGGAGGATTTCTAACGTGGATTTATTTTTAAATATGATATCCGCGAAACAATCGTGCACGTGAAAATAATGCAGTACAAAGATAAGATTTTTCCTTAGGTATTTTAATTATGAAAGAAAGGATTTATTGGCTTTCCACGTTACGAGAATTGTGAGTGCATCGGAAAATATTTTCTCGATTCGTTCGCAAGAGGTCCGTTGAATAAAAGATCAGAAAATTTTCTAGACGCTCACTGTGCTTGTTATTTTTAAATATATATTTAGCACAATATGCAAAGAAATTCTTACTTAAATAAGTTTTCATCGGTTATCGATAATAGTTACTTATGAGCCATATCAAAAATCAAAGAAGAAGAAAAAATTTTCAACTGCAAATATATAATCGTATTAATAGCTGTGCCTCTATTTCAGAACGAAATCGTATTAATAACGGAACCACAAGGAAATCGTTCTTCCTTCGTGCCGCATTCCCGGTGTCACAACCTTGGTCGATCAGCTATTATAATGGGGCCAATTATTACTTGGTCGCATCATTCAATAGTATTGGTTATTATTTCTTTGATTGCATCCTCCGGGAACTTGTTTGTTCTCAATAGAGGCTTATTACTTCCAATGAATTAGCTGCAACAATGAATTGCAACGCCAATTGAACGAGAAACAGATCTTCCAATTCCTTAATGTTTGAGATAAATATACACCATTCATTTCTGGCCACTATTTAACATAAAATATGGGAGAAATTGATTTTAACAGATATCTGTACTCGACCTATTACAGCGTTAAATTAAAGAGTCTGCTTTGATTTCGAATTCCATTTAATCATTATCTTATACCACTGTGCCCGAACTACGTGTCTGTCACCATTAAAATGTTTTCAACATATTTCTACTAAATTTTTGCACGCTGCACACGATTCAATGACAATAATCTATCCATTTATTCGTTTAGTACGCAAGACAGTAGTGCTTCGCGATTTTCCCTCGACTCGTTCTACTGTCTCCGTATAATCGCCTCATACTACTTATTCAGTGAATATTGCAGATGGAAGGATGGCACGTGTACTCGAAGTACGGTACATCGTATACATACAGTGCTTCCATTATCTGACGATAGCAGCTTGCGACGCGAACGAGAGAGCATAAATTATGGTGTCCCATGAATCCCTGTTAATTTGCCAAACGCGTGGTATAACAGTGTAACTATTTGCTAAACTAACGCTACGCTCAATTTTCGTTCAGATTACGTCAAGCAGAAAATCAGGCAATTGTAACAGTTCATCTTCAATATAATTACAACCCAGTTGTAATCTCACATTTGTAAATTGTTTCAAATATTTTCCATTACTCTCTCTCTCTAATACATCTATTGTATTGATTTCCAAACGCAAGAACACTTTCTAACCGACGTACAGAGACTCAGATTTGTTCGCGTCAAGCTGTCATATTTACTGTAAAACTGTAAAAAAACAAAAATAAATATTATTATAAAGTAATATAAAAAAGAAATAGTTGTATACCTTAAGTCGAGCAAGAATACGGGCAGAACCATTACTCTTAAAACTTGTCGCCGTATTTATTATATCATAAAGTCCCATTTTACCCTCACTATCTTTAAAGAAAAATACCACAAAGAGAAAGGTGACGATTTTGCGAATCCCTAATTCCATCGGAATCGCGAAACCCGATGTACCTATGTACGTCCAGCATGCAAGCAGATGCGCATAAAAGGTGATGCTCCCGTGATCAATGCTATCCCACCTCGAGCGAAGGACGTCCGGAAAAAAATATCCTCGAGATTGTGGCCCAATCAAGCCGGCGAAAGGAAGAAAATAACTTGCACCGGGGCCAATTTTAGCCGCTTCAACGTGCACCGTCGGGCTGAATAGTCGCAGATATGGCTGATGAACACGGTGGCATTATACGAACGCAGCCGCGCCAACTGATACGCGAGACGATCGAGATAGATGGCGGATTATGAGGGTCGACCGTATTTTACGCGCTCGTTCCGTTGTAGAATCGCAATGCGAACTGTTCTCCTTGTTCTAACTGTCGCGTGAACCCGACGACATCGAAACGCATCGTTTCGCCAGCTCTCTAATTGCAGACCGTCCGCGCAGACAGTGGATACACTCGTCCCGTTGTATATTCCCGTTGTTTCGAGCAGCTCGACGGATCAGAGTTCGGCGATATTGCCTTCTTAACTGTCGGAATCGTTGAAACTTCACGAAACAATGGAATCGCGGTTGGTTCATTGCGTTATAGAGATGTAACGCGTTCAATTGGAATACCGATACGGCGAGTATGGAGGGATTCTGAAAATCTGAGATTCAACAAATTGCATCGGGTTACCGCCGGTCTTTGCCCCGGGTGGAAACGACACACGCCGTAAGAAATGTTAAAATCTACTTTTCCAGCGCGTGCAACGCGTGCATTCCCTTCTGTTCTCGTATTATTTTTAAGGGACGAGAATGAAGGTGAATCGCGGGCGAGGTAACGAAGAGTCCAGTGAGACGAATGAAACGAGAATATTCGTAACAATTCTTGCGTTCTGAAGCGGGCAAGGAGAAAAAAACGACGGTCGCAGTATACCGTAATAGTGCAATGTGAAACGATATCGCGCGAACTTGCGAGAGGTATCGGTGTGCGGGAAAAATCTGGAAGCACGAAGAACTGGATAATGTTTGTAATAATTTCTACATTTTAAATCAAGAGGAAAGGACAGGATGGAGATATTGCGCCGTAATTTTTCACGATTTTACTCGAATTAAAAGGTCATCTCGTCTCAGGTATCTCGCGTCCCGGCGAGGTGTGCGTAGTTTGTTCTGATTAATCGGATGCAAATGAGAGTTTATTAAAACTGTTACTCTCACTTTCCCCGTACATCGGGCGGAGTTTCTGGAACGTGACTAATGGAACGGGACCAAATGAGATGAAACTCGCGCACCATGGTGGACTTTCCTTTATGGTCTTTCCTAGATACACGTTGACACGTCTCTAGGCGCGAGGACGGTGAAGGGCTGGTTGCTTCTGTCCTCCTTTTTCGATTCAATTACATTAGAGGATGCCAAGGATCTTTCTCCCGACAGGATCCTAGGACAATGTCATTTCTCTCTTATTTTCATTTTTTTTTCTGCACACGTGCACGCGAATGAACATTGCCATTTGTTTCGTCTCTCAATTTCTCTTACTTGCACTTTGTTAGCGGTATAAATGAATCATGGTAAAACGAATCAATTATTATGTCTTCTATCAAAAGTTGGCTAAAGTACGTGGCAACGTAAGTAGAAAGTAGTGAATAGTTTTTCCTTTCTTGCAGAAAGCTGAGGTCAAAGTTCGAAAATGAAATGTAATATTATTCTAGTTGCATACAAAATTGCTTTGTTTAGATTCCAAAGTCGCGGAATTGTTGGTAAAACTTGTTGTATTATTGCACCGATTTTTCCTTTTTCGTTTTCCGTTATTTAATATAATGAAACACTTCTGTGTTGAACAAAAAATTGTATTTCGCCGGCTAGATTCTATACGAGCGGCAAGGTTGGAATCTTTTTTTTTTCACACCGTGGATAAACGTCAGGGCATCCATTAGAGGCATCGATGTAATGCACTTATAGAGGCAAAGCTCGTACAAATATTCGATGAAACTTTTTTTTATCTTCCTCCCGTCGGCTAAAAAGTGATTAAAAAAACCTTTATATCAAGGACACTCGAGGGTGGCCAACGCTAATGGCACGAGCAACCTGACCGAACTAAAATTACTCTCTCGAGCTTTGGCTCGTTATAAAAACATCGTAAAGCGGCGGTCTAAACGTTTGGAAATTTTATATATCAGTTGTCGCGTCTCCTCGACGAGCTTTTTTCGTCACGAAAGCAAAGGCGAATCAGAGAAGGTTGTTAACACTGCGCAGTTTGGTTGAAAGCACAACAACCCTATCAAAAAACGTATGTTTCAACGGTTAACGGTGAGACATTAGAAAAAGATATGCTATTTTGTTCCTCTTTTGCTTCTGTTATATTATATGCATTCTTCGAAACACCTTCGTTCTTCTTTCTTTGTCCATCACATGCTTCATTCCTTGTATTTAAATCGAGCGGTTAAAAGAAACGTGTGCAATTAGATTTCTTTATGTGTTCATTGTAATACCACGTCTAATTATTTGGAGGATTAAAAATTCAACAAGAAATATAGAATTATTCGTATTATAGTAGACATCAAGCGTAACTCTCATTTAGAAAGTAAGAAAGAAGTCCAGAATTTTAAGCAAACGAATTACAATTCAATTTTGATTCTTGTTAAATTTGATATAAAGAAAGTATTATAACTAAATATGACAAATCTATTGTTGTTCAGTGCATCGAAGTCTGTTAAATAATTCTGTCGCGGGTATATTTTTAATCCGAATGCTTCTGACACGGTATAATACTATGTTTATAAAAGGAAATCAAAATAAACGTCATAGTAAGAATAAGTATTATCAAGCGGAGAATCAGCGTGTCTTAATGACTCCCACTTGCCATTCTCGATGTCTTGGCAAAATCAGGCCAAAGATAAGGAGAGAATTACTGTTTAGCGTAAACGGAGAGCAAGATCTTTGGAATGATTCCAAGATAGTGGATATCGCTGGGTGCATATAGAAGCGGAGCAATCAGCGGCAGCCACTTGTTAATTACTTCGCATGCATTTGAAAACACCGGTTTAATCCCACAAAAAAATATAATCGGTGCCAAGGCCTGTCTACGAAAAATTAGTGGCTTAACGGGGACAGTAACAAACGTTCTAAATATCACAGGGTCGTGTCTACTCGAAATAGCGTCCGAAATCTCCCATTCTTTGTATTCATAACGCAGTCCAATTTAGCACTGAGAATAGCAAAAATTCGTGCGACAGAAGGATCAACAGATTGTGCAGAGCGTCGAAGAGAAGCGAGAGTGAACAAAGTTACAGAAATCACTGATTAAATAATCCCAAATGAATATTTTAAATGATTTTAAACTTCATACAAAACCGAAAAATTCAAACGTTCCTTCAGTGCAATAATTCACGATTCAACCATCCTTCTGCCCACGTTCGAATCTTATCTACCCTTTTCGTTTCTGTCACGCGTGTTACCATCGATCAATTGAATCGCGACAACCATTAAGTCCTTTCCCTTGTCTGATCTACAAAGGAAGTCGATTGAATATCACGATGGAACTTAGTGATACCCGAGTGCAACAAGTATTCCCATTAATAAGCAGCCACGCTATCCCGTCCTTCTCCACCGCAACGACGCGCGAGTGAAGTTGGTCACGCCAGCTGGCTGCTAGAATGACGAACAGGGGCTGAAAGGGTTGAAGGGGCGCGAGAATGCATGGGATGAAGGGTGGCGTAGAGCAGAGCGAATACTGCAACGACGCCAGTATTGCGAGTGACTGGACGTCAGAGTGGGACAGGAATTACGACTAGGTGCTACCTCAAATGAGAATAGGGGATGCAACAGGGATGTAAGTGGATGCAAGAGATACGTATTGCATTCGTGTGCTTCATACGAGCGCGACGAGTCACGGGGATACTGTGCACTTTTTGTAAACAACGCATTCATTAGTCCTTTGAAGTACGTTTCCTTTCCACCCTTCAAGTTTTCTACGATTGAAGCATTTCATTAACGACGGACGACAGGCGATTCCGTTTGGACTTTATCATGGTCTGCTGATAGCTGAACATTTTCTAACTTCAGTGTTGAGAGTGAAATTTGTATGGAACCACTGGGTTTATTTTGCGTTATCGTCGAACGAAATATTTTGCATTGTGGGGAAGTGAGCAGTTGATTAAAATGATTATTACTCGAGTGGGATATAAGCAGAGGTATTTGGGCGAACTTAATATACCTGTAGCACAGGTTGATTCTTGATACGCCTCCAATCAATTCTTTCTCCAACCTTCTGTTCATTATTGAAGACTTTCGAACGAATTAATGAATAGATCCTACATGTTTAATGAACAATTTCTTACCTGACCATCATTGCAAAGCCAGCACTTTTCCTATTCGTCATACGTCATTATTATTGAAATCATAATTCGGGCTATCTAATTAAAAACTTGTCCACTTGTCTCGCCAATTGAATCTCATCCACTTTACGTGTACAAATGGTCCATCCAAATTATTCACTCCGATTGAATAATGAACGATCGGTACGATCTGCCGGGTTTGTTAAATTTAGACACGGCTACGCAAAGAGCGATTGTGTCCGCGTGAGCAATCGCTGCGGTGTCAGGTTTATTAAAAATGAACGAGGATGCTCAGATTAGGAAAGTGCCAAGCTCGCTGAACGGCCAGCTGCTAAGATGAACGCGGCAACAGAAGATGCGTTTCGTCTTAATAACGCAACACTGGGCGCAACGTGGAGCGAGGCTTACGGAGAAATTTCGCCTTCGGAGTTGCTTTGAAACAACGCCAATTCTCCTTGCGGCCCTCTCCTCTTTTTCCTTCTCCCCGCAGTAATTTCGTTCCACCCCAATTTCGAGACGAGTTAATGCTAAACTACTTCAACTTAAATAGAGACGCGAAGATTGGAACGGGTCTAACAGGTGAAAAAGAACGCGGACGAAAAGTGCGCCCTTCGTTTTAAATAACTTCGGGGAGTTGGGCGAGAGTGCCGGGACGCTTTGTTCGAACTCTCTCCGCGTTGACGAAGAGTCGTGGAAGTTGATCAAAATTTCCCCAACACGGAGATCGCTCCGTTTCGTCGACCGAAATTATCGGTGTCGCAATTGCGCGTATATTTTAATGGTTTTTCATGTTGTAAATCGACGCAACAACTTTTCGTCTCGTTCGTTTCCCTTTGCTCGCATATCGATTGAAATAGGAGTGCAAGAACATTGCCGCTTTGACTAATAAAAATTCGTGCAAGTTCATGTGCAATAATCAACTATTTAAACTGCTCTATTCTAGCTTTAAGCTCTCTCAAGATCGAGGAGCATCGCCGCGAGATAGTGCGCCATGCAAAGAGCAATAAAATCTTGGGTTTTATTGAACGACAGCGATACACAGATACACGTGCGCAGACGAAACGTCGATAAGACTTGTAGAGGAAGTACGAATCGAAGGGCTCGCGGTGAACTTAATTTTCCCCCGGCTTGTTCGTGTTTCGGGGGTCGGGAAGAAATTCAGTACACATGCACCGACTGTTCCGTTCGACTTTACCGGATATCTCTTTCCGGGTTGAAACGTCTGTCTGCTCTCGCGGCCACTTTTCACGTGTCGCTTGCAACGGCGCGTAATGTATTTTTCATGGAGCCACGGTGAAACTATGGTTTCGCAGAAGTAGCGGCGAATAAAAGGCAAGCGTGCGGTGTATCTTCCAGCTGGAAATAAGCGTGTTACATTTTATGCTTTGTTACGGCACATTTCCAACTCCGTGACTCGGTGAATACTTAGCACTGGAGAAAATAAATAAGATCGCCGCGGGAAGCTTTGAGTCGCACGAAATAAAAGGGAAACGTCGCGACGTAAAAGTGAGAATAAAAGTGAAGAGATCGCTGGGGCATGATAAATTGCAAATTAAGTATATCACTATCTTTGTTTTGTTTGATTATTTTCATCAATACCGTCATTTAAGTGTGGAAACATTGTTACGAACACGCGCGTTCGTTACGTCACCGTTCGTAAAACGGAATGCTTTCTTCGCGCTAATTGTTCCGCCCGAAATAATAATGTTCATCACGGTTTATAGATTCAATTTTCAATTTAGCACGGCGTGCACAAGCATCGTGAGAAAAGGTGTGTCTGTAAATTTGGCTAGGGCGCGTTAATTACATTCCTATTCTCTTACGAACGATTAGTTAGAATGCAATAACACAACGGGCGTTTTATGTTTCCAACCGTGGCAATGAATTTCTATAATTCCAAAGGGGATGGTTTGCAGAACTCGTAGCACCAACCGTCGGATATAATAATGCATTTTAGATGCAGCCATCTCGATGCACGACATCGTCTCCAGGTTAAGGAACGTTAAAGATTATGAGTCTTGAAATAGCAGCTCTAAATTTATAAATTAAATTCCGAACCACTTTTGGGACGCCGACAATTGTCATCTACTTTCCTGATGAAATATTTGCTGAAATATTTATGGCTAGAAAATCATTTTGGTGTTTAAAATGATATGGACTGTCTCCAAAAAATATAGAAACATTTTTATATCAATCTAATTAATCGTACAAAAGTTTCAATTGAGAAACCATGTTATTTAATTTCTCTGATATATGTATAGTACTATTAAAATGATTACTTAACAGTACTTTATTCATTCTTCACAATTCCATTGGACGTTTAAAAATATCCAATAATTATTTCTTTAATTATATCAAACCTCTTGATTCAGCATCCCTTATCTAGGCCCGCGTTTATTTGACTAAACACGTGTACGTCGTTGTGTAATGAGGAAAACGAAGCAAACTTTTAACTGTAATTGTGAGAGTTCCCACGTCCTGTCGAAAGTTCATGCGAAATGCATCCATCTTGCAGGATACAAACGATCCTGCGGACGTGTCCTTGATGTTCTCCAAGCATTCACCCTCGTCGCGGATACTCGTCAACGATGTAATTACAAGACACACTGGCGTTATCCGTGAGCCAGTGTTGGTGCTCGATAAAACAGACCTCCGCTATGTTTCATCTATACGAACGCCAGGAACAAGTATACAGGGTGATCCACGGAGCAATACAAGTACACAGCCTTCCACTGTGACGTTAGAAAAGAATCCCTTGGCGATCGAACCTGGTATTACATTCCGTACACCTTTTTACCCGCACACTTCTTCATTTCTCACTTATTGAAATTTTCCTTCTACGACGTACAAGAATATTGGCAGCGTCCGTTTAAGTAATATGGATTGTGGCGTGCATTAATTTTGAAGTACTTAATATTCCTTAAGAAGACATCTACAGGGGTGCAAAGCACGCGAATAAAATCGTATCCCCGTCGAGCTAGAAGGAATCTTGCAAAATGGAAACGTTCAAATGCAGAAAAGGAAAAAACAGTAAATTAGATTCTTCGCAATCAAGAAATTTGATTACGTTTGGGCCAGATCTCCCAGAGTTGCAGACAAATCCGTCGCCGATGATAGAATGTACGTGTCGCGCGTACCACCCTATATGTCTGTGTACATATATCGATTGGACCACAGGGTGAAGGGACGCCGTGCCGGGCGCCACGACGCCCTCCTTCTCACCCCTCCAGACAACAACGACCAAATATAGCTCGGCCGATATGGGAGCTAATGAACCAATTACGCGTAATAGGGCCGCCGCCTTCGAGGAACGACTGTCTCGGTTTTCTTCGTTCCATCGAGGACCTTCGTCATTCAAATAATGCCCTCAATTATGGCCACTGTTCTGCATTTAATCGGCGTCGCGGTGCATCCGTACCGAGAACGCCATCGCCGAACTCGCGGGCGACCCGTCCTTTATTTATATCCACGTTTCCGATAACGAATGCCGCTATCCGAGGGACAGCATCAACGAAACTCTTAAAAATAGCCCGAACTCGATTTCCAGAATGTTTGCACGGGCCAAGAATACGTTCCTGGTAACTTCTTGCTCAATTTTAGGGCCGTTCCGTTGTATTCGTTACGCTCTTATCGATTGCGCGACTTATTACATCGGCGATATAATATAAAGCGGTTCCATAAAGTGATTTTAATCGCTGCGCTTCGCTTCGGCTTAATATTCGGAAATTGTCGCGAAATTTTCTTCCCGCAAATCCTTGCGGAATGCTCGTGAAATACCTTGCAAAATGATTTCATTGCGCGATCGTTATAGCTGTGTCTTACGCCGAGCTCAAAGTAAACTCGTTTTGCATTTATCGGATATTCCCTCGGCTGGCACCTGTTCGTGTACCTCACAAAAACGCTTCCAGCGCAACGAAGAAATTCGGTTCCACCGACTGGATATAAAGAAATTTACTCGCCTCGCAAACAGCATAATTTCCGAAACACCGGCCGGCCGGTGAAAGAATTCCATTACCGGCGAAAATTACCGTGAATAGGGCCAACGGAGTGACTCATGGCGCGTGAAATGCCACTCGAAATTGAGCTGTTTGAGAGGAGAGGTCCTTTAAAGGCGCATGGTAATCGGATGGCGGGACAGCGGTGCCGTTCCAGTCGCGGGTCGAAGAGAAAATCGCTCATTTTCGCGGACAAGAGACTTCCCTTCTTTTTTTTTTTTTTCCTCGGTCGATTCATGCCCCGCTACGTGGCAGTTTTAATTAGCACGACCGTGGCAGAGAAAAGGGCCAACAAAGAATTTCGAAAGAGAAAAGTTTTATTCGCGAGCAAGCAGAAGGGAGGGAGGGGGTTGGATAGATTATTCCTGCGGCAAGAAAGTTCGAAACAGGGAAATTTATTAATTTTCCTGCGAACACTCGGAGGGAATAACGATGTGCACAAACGTGGGAATTTATTTGGGTTTGAGGGGCTGGTTTTGTAGTGATGGTTTTTTAATTACAATATCTCGGTCTTGTGTTTATTTTAAATTCTGAGCTTGGCTAGAGCTTTCTCAACGAAATCATCCCGGAGAATTTTCGTGCATATTACTTTTAACGCTTCATTTCAATGCAAATTATGTTCGCAATACTTTCAACGTTCAAAAGCGAAAAATTTCTATCGATTTATTTTACTTTTTATCCTAGATACGTTTCATGCGTCATTGGAAAAGAATTATTCAGAGTAAGTATATATTGCATACATATATACATATCAAAACTTATGACGTTACTTAGAAGTATCCATTTGATATGGAATTACGAAATACAAATCGTTCGAGCGCGAATCTTTATTTCCAAAGATGGACATCGTTAAAATCGCAACCCTCGCGAGGAGTCGCTTCCGGGTACTTAATGTCCACCAATACCGATTCCGTATACATTAGCCAGCATATCCAGCAACTTGGCAGCGATAACAATGGCCTTTTGTTCGTGCAACCTATAGTTGTTTTGCTTTACCGGGGCTGCTTACGCCACAAAGCTTGACAAAAAGGATAGCATTATCGGTAATGTCCGCTGCAAGCGCGAATTACTTCGTACGAAATGCTCGGATACGTTCCACCGCTTGCTACCGAAATTCACAGCCACCGAAATAGTATCCAAATTTTTGAACACGCGAACGTGTCTATTGTTTGCGTGGGCGTAAAGTATTTTTCGTGCGCGCAGTACAATATAACATTTCGTTCCCTTAAAAACAAAAAGGGGGAAAATAGAAATTACATACAAAATTTGTGCCTGAAAGAAAGAAATTACAAAAATTCTTTTGCCTTGGAGAAAAATTGATCTACTATAATATAAGAGTTGTTTCAGAACTTTTCGTATTCTCAACTTTCGTACAGGGTGTCCCGTTTAACTGGAAACAGTGGAATATGTCACGAGAGATTACATTAGATGGGAGAAGTATCAAAGTCGAGTTACTTTCTTTAATTGGGACTCTTTTCATATTATGGTGGCGTACGCTGTGACGAATACTTGTCCCCGAAATTTGTCTAGTTAAGAAAACGGAATGTTGCAAAAGGTTTTCGCAAGTACCTTCCCGACGAACTATGAAATCGTACGAAATCGCATCTGCAAATTGCGACAAATTACTTCCACGCAAAATAAACGGCATCAAATGAGTAGCGGACGTAAAGGAACGGCCAGAAACATTTGCCATTGCCGCGGCTGAAAATACCGTCAGAACCTCTCGCAGTCTGTGTCCACAAAGTTCAACTAATTACACTTTGATCGGCTTAATTTCCTTCTGCGTGAAAGAACCACCGAAATTGGTATCTCCTTTCGTGCCTCAAAATCCCCTTAGAAACGCTTTGCCCGAGAATTGGCCAGAAGGAACTCACCTTTGTTTCAGTCAAATCTCGTTTAATTGCGCGTAAAGATTGACGTGACTAGGATTGTCTTCCAAAAAAGAGCCGGCGCTACGGTTTCAGAAACTACCGTCCACATTCTGGACGAAACGGAACATATGTATTCTTGAAAATGCGTCCAGAGGTAACACAAATTTCTTCTTTCGTATTTGTACTAACCAAAGGGCCTGTATAATAAATATTATTATTACGTGCCATTTCTGAATATATAATATAACAGCGCATTAGAATATTTATTAAAGCGAACAGAACTTCATGCATAAGTTGTGTTCCGTTTTAATTTCGATTCGAAGCCCCCGAAAGCCCTTTAACCAGATAGAACTTTCACTGATCCCCCACGCTCAGCCCGTAAAAGAAAGTTCCATTGAAACGAAACATGCAAAAAAACGTATTATACGAAAGGTACATTTCTAAACGTCGGGGTGGCACGTTTTACCGGCGGGTTTCGGTGGAATTCAATTACACCCGGTCGAAGCCGAAATTATTCGGAAACCGTGCAATGATTACATTGTCCGTTCACGGACACGCCGTTAGACTCCCGGTAATGTGCATGTACGATTACTTCGGGGAAATCGCGCTAGGATACGTGTAATCACCGAGCACGCCGCCGTTATCGGCGTTAAAACCGAGCGAACTTAAAATACATTCAATGCTTGGCCGACTTTAATTAGAATACACGCAAATTAACTGTAAGCCGATTCCGCCAATTTGATCGGCATTCAGTGTCGAGGAATTACTGTCCAGTGATTTCGTAGCAATTTTGAGAAATGTACGAAACACGAAATATTGATAACGAGTATCATAAAATATGCGGCTTATTATTTCAATCGAGACGAGATTACCGTCTGCGCAATTTTCTGATGGATACATATTTGCTTTGATCGACGAATCGAAAAAGCGACGAAAGTTTTGTTAAGAAAATTGCTTACGCTTGCCGGGCGAATCTCCATCAGGCATGCTCGCACGAAATTCTGAAAGTTATACTAGACTGTGAGTTAGAGGTACGCGCGTATCGAACACGTCTTCGATAGTAAATATTGCTGGTACGTGCGGCGGAGAATTTCACGGAACGACGTTAGCTCGTTTGCTAGATATTGAATATTTCCAACGTGATTCTCCTTACCGTACATCCTTATGAGTATTTAACTTTTACTACTCCGTTGCAACAATTTAAATAATTCAGCCGGGTGCTCAGTGGATCGGAAATTCGATGTAATTCAACGTGCCAGAGAATTCGCGAAGCTTATCATCTGGATGTTCTTCGTACTCTAAGATTGAAAAGTTAATATTATTGTTTGCTCGCGATATTTCTTTTGCAGCATTGCAGAAGTTTATCAGTTTTAATTATTCTTCGGTTCACGTGTCTCGTTTAATTCGATGCCCACCTCGTGTCCGTGTAATTTGACAGTTAACCAGTTACTTTTGCATGCGTTATCTATTCACTTCGGTCTGTACAATTCCAACATCGGGCGCATTTATCGACCGCCAGGTGCGTCATTGATGAAATTTAATTAATCACTACGGCGAAAGGATAGTGAACGTTGCGTCATTGTTCATAATATTGGACGAAATGGTTAAATATAGAAGCGGTGCGAAATAGTTTTGAATGTATGAAAACAATTATTTCTAGTACACGCAAAGTAAATTCTTCTGAAACATCATGGGAATATGAAATAGACAATCGTCATTGTATCACCTTTAAAAAGGAATTACATAGATCTAAATGAAGAATAGAATTATATTAGAGATAATTGAATCGTACGTCACTCGGCTGTTCTGCATTCTGATTAGTGTCACTGGGTAACTCATATCTATTCATAAATTCTATTTATGTTAAACTTGCACTCAGATACAAAACTCTCACTCTGTCTCGCGGTTACAAAAAGTTCTTCAACAATAGTCCAATATTTATTAACGCATTCCGCACGCGAAAGAATATTTGGATTTCACGAAACTTCAATTGTTAATTGTTTAATTCTCCAAATGGCGAACAGAATTCTTTCAGAATTTCAAGCATGGAGAATACATTTTTCGTGACTTTCTTATTCGAAAGTGGTACAAATCGAATAAATATTTATCATTCGTGCACAACTGTTGCAGTAATTGTAAGTGAACAAGAACATACGCCGATAGGAGATTAGGAATTAAATCGAGTTCAAACAGAAATTTCGATAACGCAGTTAATAGCGTGTTTCATCAATTCTTCAGTCTAGCTTCCGATGGTTCAACTAAACGTACGAACCACGACGGTAATTTATTTTCGCCTCCATTTCACATACACGCCTTATGCGAACATGTTTCTCTAATCAATGTACCTGCGGTCGCTTGTATACACACCTTTCGTATTGTACAGTATCGATTGCGAAACCTTGTTGAAGGGAACGATGTTTGAATATTTTCGTACTGAACCGCATTTTCTGAATGTGCAAAATTAGACAGAAAATTGTGGTTAAAAATAGCGTGAATGTTCGATAATTTATTATCATTAACTGTACTTTACACTATCATACTTTGTTTCTTATTCTATTCAGCTAGATCAATTCTTTCAAACATTTATGAAAATGTTAAAGATATTCCTCAAAGAAATTCTTCATCGAATAAAGTCAAAATTTGTCAAACGTTTACCTTATTCACTATTCTGCCCCGTTTCGCCTCTATCAGACCGTCTAAATGCTTTCTGAATATAATAATAATAGTAATAAATTGTTTCCACACCACGCTCAGACGAGCGCAAACAGAAGATAACTAAATTGTACCAAAGTGAAATTATAACAACGTCCACGCTGTATAAAACTTCAAAGAAGGAAAAAAAACAAAAAAGAGATATCTCTCTAACTAAATCTATTCTGAAAAAAAACTTTATGCCATTAAATTTAACCCCTATTATCTGTCCACGAGCCAGCATGAACAACCTCGTTTAAGCACCCACATGCTCAGCTACGTGAACCGAATCCCACCGCGAGAATCCCCGAAACTTCCAAAAACCGCAAACACTTGGACAAACCGCCCCTTTTCGTTTAACTTCTACCGTTCTGACCTACTCTCATCCCTAACCAACTGTCCCTACCGTGCCTCCACACATACATTTCCTTTCCTTCCCTTTTTTTTCTTCACTTACAACACTACCAAATACGTGCCCCGAGAAACGAGGCATTAATTTCCGCGCACGCCCCGCGGGTGGCAGAGCGAACCAGCCGATCTTCCAATCGAAAGATACAATCGCACGCATATCCGGCACTTCGTTTCCCGTCGTGTCGCTCCAGGACTCCTCGGTGAATAACAGGACGAAGGATGACTAGCTATCGATAGTCGGGTGGAAGAGGTTGACGGGCGACGGGGTGGTTTTGGGTGGCGGCTTACAAGGCCGTGGCCCATATTCCACGCGGTGACGTCAACCCGTATCCCCGGACACGTCACTGGATCCGGTAAATGTGTTAAGTTTTTTTACCCGCCATAGGGAATCGTCGTACGTGATCGGCACATTTCGACGAGCTAGAAACGGGCTTGCACGTTAAGTTTGCTCCGCGAGGATCCGCGGCGTTTCGCCTGCTATAATCGTTCCTCCCGGTGATCGGTGGTAAGTACGGAGAGGATTCGTTGCCGAAATTCGATGGATTGATGGTTTATGGGGAAACGGTGGCGGGGGGGCGTACGGATAGGTGAACCTAAGAGGGAAATGGATCGGGGGAAATTTGTCATGCGTCGGGAGGGCAGCTCGATATACATATTGATGTTTGTTCGTATGTACGTGATGGATGGACCATTTTTTCTTTTTTCTTTCTCTTTGGGCACGCTTTATGAATTTAGTTTCGGGTAGCTTGAAGTATCTGTTGTTTGCGGAGCGCGATTTTCATATACAAATGGAGGGACTTCGAGTTCAATCAAAACGACAGTGTCGGGGGTGTCGCCGGAATTTTACTTGGTACACGTAATCTACCGGCGTTTATTTATATCTGGAGAAATGTTGATTTCGTGAAATAACCAAACGGGGTTTTTTTTTTATTTCCGAAAGGTTTTAGCACAAAACAGTGAACCTTGAAATCTTTAGACAATTTTCGGGATACGAATAATACTTTTCCATAAATTAATCCGAACTCTTCTGGCCACAGGTCCACGATGTTCGCTTAATTACATCTTTTTCACCGATCTATTGCACAAATCAATTATATGTGCAATTTATTATACGGGGACCGCGAGAACTCTCATTTCCAATTGATAATTAACTCCGGGCATCATTACCATCGCTGCAAACCATTCAACATTCTAATTGTGAGTTTAACCGGGGGATTCTATGCCGCGGTTAGATTATCGTTTCCATGGAAATGCGATCGGTTCGCATCTGTCGGTTGTCCCTGATCGCATATGGAATATTCAACAGGAATAGGCTGTACGGCACGATGGTGTGCGAGCAGGAATTTCGTTGAATCGAAAGCAGGCGTAATATTCGGCAAGTGCCCCAGAAATTTCCAGGCGAAAGGTTATCCGAACGTGTTGGCATCGGATGCCGATGACGATCAATTATTTCACGCGTCTGCCTTCGTCCGGGACTGCATAAACTAATTAAGCGATCCTTCACCTTTTACCTGTACGACACGAGCAAACGTAACTTCCGCCCGCGAATATCCAATTCGTTGAACTTTCTCAACGATCCATCGATATCTCACTCCACTTCACGCCAATCTATCAGCTGTCTTTACCTTTCAAGGTTCCTATATTTATCCTCTGGAAAGTACAATTGCTTTCCCCGCAAAAAACAGCCTATGAAAGGTTTTCGGTAAATGTCCACAAACTATATGAAATAAAATAAAAAGGTGGAGTAAAATAGAATAAATGGAACCATTATTAATGCTCAAACTTAATCACTCAAAAATATGCTGAGCAGCATGCGAGCAACTTATTTCCCAAATTTAACGTATCCTCGCGCGCCACCCCAAGTGAAAGGTACATAAAAAATCGCGCAAAGCTCTAGTCATCGGCACCGTAGTCGTCAGTAAGACAAGTGGCCTCGGGCGTTCAATTGATTCTGGACACGGTATAACATAATCGAGCAACAGAGACGACGTGCGAAATCAACGGGTCGATCGATCGATCATGGGCCACTGCGTGAATGCGTTCGCAGCTTCTGGATATCGAACGGGTGCAGCTGCACCCCGCAAACACGCGCGTACACTCTATGCGCGTTTAAATCGTTTCGACCCGCGTCGACCCGTGTCGAAACGATTTAAACATCGTGCTCGTACGTCACGAAACATTTGTCGACGAAACGTTACTGACGCAACAGACAGCCGCCGCCGTCCCGTCAGGGGGGCCGAGGCAACAAACGGCGGGGACGGTCTTTGATTTTAATCGAATCTTTCTCGAGCGTTCATTCAATGAACCGGCCGTGCTTAAATATCGAGCGTCCGCCTATTGTCCCCCGTGGACAATTACCGCCGACGACGTGGCGTTTGTTCCGTGGTATACAAGCCAGCTTTTGGCCACGGCGCGTATTGTCCCGACGCCGGATCATTGTGCAACGAAGAATGTTATTGTGGACGGAAGATCGATGCAAATTATCGCGCGGCGTACACGAATGTCTTCGTCGAGTAGACTCGACGATACACATTTTCGTTTAGTGAACTTGCTCGTCCGTATTTCAACGTTCAAGTATCGTTCGTCGGATCAATTATTAACGTCTGACATGTATTGTATAATAAGCTATCGAATTGACAAAATTGATAATATTTATGGGACGAATTGGAGCGGACTACGAAGGGCTAATAATTGAAATTGAACGTATGCATGTATACCGGTTTCTAAAATAACATAAATGCATGGCGTTCAGAAATTTCGCTTAACACAATCTTCGTGCCCTCCCCCGACCGTTACGAATTTCTACGCTATCAACGTTATCTCGATACCTTTAATGCCCATAAAAAATGCCCGTAAAAAAAATCGCTTATCATTTCTGGCTGACAACGCATCACGGTTAATGCAGCTCGTACAGCTGTCGTTGATAAAATTATCGCCCCAGGCGAATCGATTGGATCTGAAAAACATATGCGGCGATGACTGCGCGCGGCGCAACGATGCCCGTGTTGATTTTGACCGCGCGCAAAATTGGAGGAATCTCGGATAAAAAGCAAGTGGCTCCGAAATTTCTCTCCGTTCAATTGTTTGCGGGGCGTTGACAAAAATTTCCGCCCCAGGAACGCTGTTTTCGAACGAACGGAAGTCGTGTAAGCGACAAAATTCGTCGAGTTCCCGGTACAATTAAGAACAAAAGAAATATCTGACGGACCGCGAAGCAACGCGCGAACGAACGCTTCGTTTCCTCGTTAAAACTCTAAAGCTCGCCGGCTGAAATTACGATCGCCGGGACGACACCGAAAAATCAGGAAATACAGGGTTCATTCAACGGCGAGGGGGAGAAAAAACGTGACAACGCAAGCGGGTATAAAATTTTATTGTCACGTGGATCCAATTTATGAGACAACACGTATTCGCTATTTCGCGTTTTGCCGTACAGTGTGCATCGTTCCTTCTATTCTCGCTCCTTTCGTACGATTGAGCACTCGTGTTTGGCACCATTGTTAAATTTCGAAAAATACAATTTTGATTTTCATCGTGTACGTAGCAAGTTTTTTAAACGTTCTTCTTTATTGTCCGCGCAATTTTCCAACCGTGCCGGACAATTCGCATTTCGGTAAATAAAATGGCACGGATTGAATCGGAATCGGAATCGTAATGCGCGTTCAAGTATTTATAGAAGGTGTAACTCGTTTAACATACTTAACCGGCACTTATCTCTGAAAAATTGCCATTAGTTTGCTCGATTTATCAGATCTCTCATGCGAGCACCCTGTTATCACTAGTGTTTAAGCCGTAATAAAAGCGGTACTTATAAATGATAGTATCGCTAAATGAACAGTTCTATCACTTGATCGTGACAGATTCATTTAAAATGTACAGTTGTTACGACGGTGTATAAATAAAATCAACAATTCTGTACGCCATGGATTGTGCAACACATTTATTAAATATTTCCATTTCACTTGTCACGGATATTCTTGAAAACGACACGAACCAGTTAATTTCAAGTTACACCAGTACAATATCTACTTTATAGCATTCTATTCATTTTTCATGTACCCGAAGAGTATACTAATTAATTGCAACTTTGACGTCGTTTTAGACATTCACGAATAAATCTGCATGTCCCGGCCGATTTCCACGGAGCATGTCGTCAAGAATTAAACTCGTATTAAAATTGAAAATATTAACAACCTGCACGAGAAACCGTCTGAATAATATATTAACAGAATGATTGATCTGACAACGATTATAAATCACTGTTATCCTATTTTATAACAGCGCATCGTGGAACACACTAAAATATAAAACTGTACAGCATAAAATTAATTTCCCATATCACTTATTTATAATTATCACAAGTTTCTTGCAGCCTCCCCCCAAAAATTCGTTCCTCCAAACAAAGAATGTTATTTATTGCATTATTCGCAGTATATGCATACTGCAGGCATTCCAAGAAAATGTCTACCTGTCCTATTTAAAGATATTATAAAATTCGCACGGTAAAAATACGTTCCACGATGTTTACTTAGTCATCGACAAAACAGCCCCCCCCCCCCCCCCCCAAAGAACAACGACGTATCCTTTCGTCCACAATTGAAAATCTCTGGCTCGCCAACGGACATGCAGCAATACAGCGATACCAATATAATTGAATCGCCATGTAATCTGGCTGTTCCAGTTCATGTTCAACCACGCGATCTCACATAGCGAACAACACGAGACGAGCGTCGCGTTCTTTCCGTTTGATTATCCTGGAACGAGATCGCGGATTAAAAAAGCGAAGGGGTACGCAGAGGATAGAGCACGATGGTGTGATAACACAGCCGCATTGCGGCACACAACCACCATGCTTGGAGTACACAACGTTGCCCGAAGCGGCCGTACAAATTCCCCCTGACTCCCCCGCTCTTTCGACACACCGGCGTACCCATTCAGCAACCCTTGCACCCCCGTCGCATCGATGTATCCCGTGGTTCAACGTGCAGCACGCATGTCTAGCTATTGTTGAGAGTAGGACAGAAGTCTCGAAAGGATTTATCATGGGATACGAAGAAAAACATGGTAACAACACGACTGGAGATTTGTGATAATTTGACAAGATTTTTTCGCGGTTCATGCGAATTACATTGGTGATCATTTTCTGGAAATTAATCGTTCGCGTGATGTTGACGTCTGGAGAAAGTCTGGTTGAATTATGTGACATATCGATAGGAAATCCGACGTAGAAATTTTTAAGTATTATCAATAGCTGGCAGGTATCGTGTTCCTTCTTGTTAATAATGTTCTCGGGCTTGCGAAATGTTACAGTACGTTGCGAAGAGTTGATTTCGGAGCTCGAGATCAATCTTGCAATATATTCATTTGTCGGATACATACATTGTATCATACGCGTATGTTTTATTCACGCTACACCTTTACGAATGTCGTCATCGCAGATTTATGAAACGTTCTACTTCAACGTTTTCCTTTCATTCTCCAATATTTACACTCATTGTCATAAATTGCTAAATCTTCAGAGAATATTCGTTCGCCTCGCAAGCGTAACGGAATTATTCGAGACGCTTATTCCACCCTCACACTGCAACCCTCATATTGCATTTCAAAGTGTCGAATTGAAACAAAATTTTATGCAAGATTCAAGTCTTGCAAATTAAAAAGTTGACTAGCACAAAACCAGATTCGAGCACAGTGTTCTAGTTGATCTGACTGACATCGTGAATTAATCACGCAATAAGTCGCGCAATTTGTCGTGGTCTCGTCGAATCAGCCCTTCGGGGCGTCGTGTTACAAACGAGGCGTCTTCGTTCCCTCCAGGGGAAAATGATGTATTGCAGAAAAAAGTGGCCGATGTAAGGAGCAGCGTTACACGGATGGGCCAGTGCTACAGCTTGCGGAAGAAACTCTTTCACAACCAAGCGCCCACGTATCTGTTGTTTCACACGGAGCCCACTATTCATGCAGTTCCTTCGTACAGGCGTAAAGGCACAGCCTGCTGGCAGACTTGTTAATTGCTTGAAATCGCTGGCGGGCTCGCCTCTTGAGTTTCTACGCTCATTAAACGCTCTGGCGATCATACGAGAGTAAACGGGGCGACAAGCCGCGTGATAGATATCCGCGAGCCCCCGTGAATCGTTACCACAGAGCTTGATGTCTTGGGGACGAATGTCGAGTTGATTGCACTATTTGAATATCTGTCCTCAAATATTTATTAAGTGGGCCCAGTAAGTGGCTAAGTAATTCATTATGACTGTAGGCATTGTATGTCGAGGCATTGTAAAACAATTCACTCGTACAGGTAATTGTGATTTTTCTAAATTTCTGTCGGCTTTTCCTTGAAAATCTTGAGTATGGACAATGTTAGCTCAATGGGAAGATTGATATCTCTTTGCGATGGTTAAGATTATGAATAAAGCGGATTACGGAGTTGGCGATCGTGGATAATATTGGTTTCTAAAATTGATATTGTATTTTTTTGATGATTCATTTGCAGACTGAATCGTTCATTCGAGAATGATTGTAATATTTCACAATTGTTTGGCGTTAAAACAGTATAGTATGTTTGATAAAGCGATTAATTAGTAACAATGTTATACTGCCCTTTCGGTTTTTCAATTTTGTTAAATAAAAGTACTGGTTTTTTTGGTTGCATTGGTTGTCTCATGTTGAATATTGTTAGGAGTGCGATATTTATCAACGTCGAAAAAATAGTGAAGCCATGTGGAATAAAATTGTTAGTAGAAAGTGAGTTGTGTGAGTTGGATGACAGCAGGTGGGTAGATAGTTTAGATTGCGAAGTTGAGATACGAACTGGGGTTCTGTATTTGTTGAAATACATCGCCCGAAATGTTATCCAAAAGCTGCGGTGCAATCACGTTTACTATCGTAAACAGTTTGCAACTTTCGTACGTAAATAACGCAGTATAGCTCGGAGGCTGCTCGATTATGCGAATTTCTCGATTAAAACAAATTTTTCGAATTGCGTACAGAGCGGACAATCAAAGTTGTCTGCAGAAATGTGCAAACGCATATTAATTGCTTTATAGATCTGGTAGTCAGACGTAATATTTATTTCGATTAAAAATGTGCCGTCCGAAAATTTCTGTAATTTGCATGTTTCTTCCAAAAGGAAGAGAAAAAAAATTAAAGTTATAGCACGACGCCACGAGTGTTAGCTTCATAACGTTATAAACAATATTCCAATATTGTTAGAATATCCCATTGAGGTTGAGGTAACAAATACGCTGGAGTATTAATTATTCTGTGGTTTCGTTAGCTTCTAATTAAGGTACGCCTAGGTAGCGCGTGCCACGAGATACACGAAAATTTAAAATAACAAAACCGACATGCTGAAGCTCATTATAAGATTCAGTAGTCGCCAATAATTCGCACGCAGGAACTGGCCCGGCGTGGTGCAATAATTAAAATCGATTTATTGTTCGAACGTTGACTAATTAAGCGTCAGCCCGTGATTAACTGTTTATTTTTCTTCGTCAAAATAACCTCTCCGAGTGGAAATATGCATTATTAAGCAAGAACGAAATGGAACAAGGCTGCCGAGAATACGATATTCATTTTCGACCTTTTTTATTTAAAAGAAAAAAAGAGGAAAGAAACGCGGGGAGAAATTGAGCGGAGAAATTGAGCGAATGAAATATTGAAATAGAAAAGGGGAGCATTAAAACAATGAGTGGTTGTATCGATTTCGGTTTGACTCTAAACTAAATACGCAACACGTAACGAGGAAAGTTAATACAATCTGGATTAATAGCAGATCAACTGATAATGACCGAAGTGCATTGATACAAAACAAATGCCAGAATAATAAAACGTCAATAGGTGCATGTGAACATAGAACAAAAGTTTATTCCACTTAACGCTGCTTAGCTAATTGCGTTCAATTAATTTCAATCGAGCATACGAATTATAGAGTTCATCAATTACTGGATACAAAATACGGATTTCTCAATTGTTTTTGAGGAAATCAAATTTATACTAATACAGGATTTTTTTCTACTAATCACTAAGATATTGGAAATGGAGTTTGTTCGAGAATAAATTTATGGATATTTATTAATATTTACATCTTGTGATTCGCCATTACGTTTCCCATAAAGAACAGGCTGATGCGAATGGAAAAGAAAATTGCATCCCCTCCTCGATCCTTCGTAAAGACCCTTCCCAAAACTGTAGCAGCGATATCGTCAATATAAATCAAAGTACCCCTCATCCTCGTAATACAATTACACGCACACGATAATACTATTGCACGTCCAGCATACTGTCATAATTCTACGAAAACCGAACACCAACTTCTGCGTTAATAACCAAAATGTTCCCAGCTTCTCTATCAACTATCGTTCACAGAAGTTACGCTTGCTGGCCACATATACTGACCTGTACTACTTAAAATAAATACATCCGACCATACCATTAAACTGCGCTACTAAAAAAATATGCTTGAACGTATCAATGACCTGTGCCGTTTAGAACAACTTATATCTAACAATATCGATGGCATGTACCACTTGAAATAAATATAGGTATCCACCTACATTGACGAACTTCACTGCCAAACAAATTTTCGCTTGTCATATCGACGACCTATGCCACTTAAACCAATATATTCCTACCATATTATTGAGTCTTCTAATAAATAAAAATTATTGAACATATCAGTGACCTGTGCTGCATGAAAGTATATATTACCGACGATATCGTTGACCTGTTCTACTTGAAATAAATATATTCACCCATATCAATGAACTGCACTGCTCAAACGTCTTACTGGGCATGATCTATACTACTTGAGGTAGATACTATTTATATACTATGCTACTTAAAATACTATGCTGCATAAAAGAACATACTTCCGCCCATATCATTGACCCGTGCTACTTAAAATATATATATGCACGACCGTATCATTGATTCTCAATATTACAGTCCACTTGAACGTGCATGCACGACCGGGTATCAGTCAAAGATCTCGTCCCTGGAAAAAACAGCAGGCAAGCTCGCAGATTAGATTCATGGCCCGTCAACAGCCCACTGATCCAATTGGTGAAACACGACCGGCCGGATCTGTGACAGACCGGATCTCCTTGCACGCCTCGTTTCAAGCTGGAAAGGGAATCGGAACAACGACGCTGGAGAAATCACGATGCGACCGTGCAACGGGGGATGAGAGACAGAGAGAGGGAGAGAGAGAGGACGAACAACGTTATCTCTTGTAATTAAACGTTCTCGAAGCTCGCTATCGATCGTCGTTCACCGAATTAACTCCGTTCGCCTGTGTATGTTATGGCGCCGACACAAGCACGTCCGCGTTGGCCATTTCTTTTTTTTCCTCTTCTCTCCCTTCTTTTTCATTTTTTCTACGTCGTGCACGGTGCACGCGTATCGGCAGAACGCACGCATCGTCGCCTTAGTTAACGAAATCTTGCCAACGAACAGTTTGCCACCTAATCTTGTTTGAAAATGTCGCACGGTCGCGGCTCTCCCAGCCGACCGGCCTTTTCATCTTCTTTTTTTTTTTTTTTTTTTATTCGTCGCGCGATCGTGGAACAAATTGACTGCTCCCTTCTCGCGGACCAATAAACTGCCTCGACCGAGCACCGATTCGATTTCCCATAGACCGTGGCGGATATATTCCTGAAAAATTAACTGGCCGCCCGTTGTGCGATCTGACGGTTGATAGCTTTAGTTTGCCGTCCAGTGGAAGGGGGATGTTTAAACAGTTTTAAGAAAAATGGTTTTTAATCTCGTTTGTTTTAAACGTACACTTACTTGTGAAGTATGTTCATGTGCTTGCTTTTTTGTGCAATTTTCATGGAATTCGGTACTATGGGACAGGTTCCCACTGAACATACTCACGGTTTTCAAATTCTACCGTATACGCACGTTTTGATGGTATACATTTGCAGTCTGTTTGTTCTTCAAAAGCAAGCATAATCGAAATGTCAATCGATGCAAGCAATAGCACCGCTGGTACACATGTAATGCAGCTGCAGATTACTGTGAATAATGTTGGCCCCGTGTAAGCTTACCGAAGATGTGTACTTATGCATCGAAGTTTGCTTACGGACGCATTGCCGTGCACGTGGCCCTGCATACATACGCGTGTAATGTGCTCAAATATCGTTTTGTTGGCGGTGTTAATAAACACACGAATAACTGTTACCAGTGTCAGGTAGAAGCTTGCAGAACGGGACACGTAAGTTGCACTGGATAAAGCCGAATATTTTCCATTTACAGATAAGTATTGGAACGTGTCCATTATACATAGATGCATAGTACCAAGTTAATAAAACAGTTGAAAGATCTGTGGTATTATTCAAGCATGCATCGCTGTCAAAATCTTCAATGGAATCTTTCGTTCATTAAACAATCGTTCGAGTAATATTCTAATTTAAGACCCGAATCCACAATCTTGCCCTCAAAATGTTCCTCTCCCTTCACGTTTAAAATATCCAAGAACGTCGCAACATTTACTGTCATATAATAATCTCGCGTTCATGAATAAAAATTCACCACGGTGAACGGGGGATAGAAGATTTTCCAACATCCTCCTTTCGATTTATAGTTCGCGTGACATCTGTCCGGCCGATTGATCGCTGCTCGACTTCCAAGGGAAGTCGTCCAACAAGCGTCACGACATGTCAGCGGTTCAACCATCACGTGGATACAGTACCAGCCGCCTCTGTGTACCAATTGTCTACTAATTATATGCCCTTGCAGCGACGCGTGATCCCGATTAACCGCATCACGTAGACTTAGGGGCGGCGGGGATTGGAAATGCTTCCCAAAAGTAATTAGGGCTCACGCGGTCAAGCTGCGGCAAGGCGCGCCGGTAATATAATATGGAACAATCCGAGACTAATTCAATTTATATCGGCCAACTCGGCAAGCTTGCGATAAGGCTTATCGAGAAGCGGGCGTCGCTTTGCTACGTTTATCTGCTCTCCTAGTTCCGGCTGTCATTCACCTCGACAAGTAAATTCAAATCCTAACGCCGATCCACCATTCGCTTGGAAATCGTCGGAAAGGCGCGTGGGCTTCTAAACGGAATTGGATCGAGGAAAGCGAACACGCGCTTTCTGTGTGGTGTTTTCACGAGTTTGCAAGATTTTCTGTGTTGTCGAGGTTTTCTTTATTTTAAAGGATCTGAAATATCTTGGGGATATTCCGGAGATAGTTCTTAGTACGCTATTTTCTTTATTCTTCTTCTCTTATCATCGTGTCCGCGCGAAACATAATTATTAACAGCTGTATTGTGTTATATATTTTTTTTCATGTCCTTAAAGTGAGCAGGATTATTCTGTGAGATTTCTGAATTTTTTGTAGAATAAATTGTTTAGCATTGGGATACTTTTATATTTCCGTTATCTATTATATTTGCGCTTTATAAAATCAAAGAGTATCTTCGCGTTTCTGAAAGTCTGAGAAAGATATACATTCTATGGAGAGTATCGTTCGCATGGATTAATGCCACTGCTTACAAAATTCGTTCTCTAAATGGTCGAATAGAAGGGGATCTTCTAGACAGTTTTAATTAACCTGCGTTGAGTTTATTATTCGTTGAAGTTGTTAAATAAATTTAAGATACAATACCATTGTAGACCACCCGACGTCCTCAGTTACTCTTTCTGAAATGAAGAGCGCCTACAGTTTGCCGAGCAAGTCTAGCCTTCGCGGTTTACAGAACTTGTGTTCCTATTCTATCCAAATGAATTGTCTTTTTGGACAATGAAACGAAACTACCCTTTGTGCTCGATTCTGTCAGTCTCCAAACGAAACTCTGCGTGACTGAACGGAATAGCTAACACAAACAGGGTAAAATTCTGAAGATTCTTTGAAATTGTTTCATTTTCTCGCAGATATACCGTTCGGTGTAGTTTAAACTCCTAAACCGAATTGCTTGTCTGCATGAAATGGCTATAGCAAAGAAAGTAAGACTCAGTAGAGTCTTGTGCATTGTTATGTTATATTTTTTTATAAAACAATTACCAATTTTAGCCTTATGTTAAATGAACCAGAAAATGTTTTAATCCACTTTCAAGCATCTATCTGTACGGAATATTGTCAATTGCATAAAGTTGCTAATTATACAATTTCGTTATGATTTATCGACACTTTGAAATTATTGCCATGCGTTTTTCCTCGTTCTGATTGCAAGCGGGAAGCGAAACTACTGTTTCGTAATTGAGATTCAACAGCACTCCGATGTCGTTGCTGTGAATCACTTACACAATCTGGAAGTATAATCAATGTACTTGTTGCATAGTCGATGCGGGAAAGATGTTTTTCGGTCGGTGCTCGAGGAATGAGGAGTGATTGATCGGCACAAGCATGTACTTGATGGCTTTTGAAAAGACGGTTTCCTGGATCGGTTAAATTTTTTTAACTTCTGACACACATATTTGAAAGTGGTACGCTCCTCGATCAATCGTATTACAGGCACTACAGGTGTATCATCCACAACTGCGAGCACCGTAAACCATGTACAAGCGTGTTCTTTGGAGTGAAAAATAAACAAACTTTCGACTCCTTCGCATTATTATACAACACGTGGAACTATGAAAAGCAAACTTTCCACTGTAAGCAATGTGCTTCGCGGAGCATGAATTTCTGCTAACCGCTTTGGTAAAATATTTTCATTTTCATCGTGTCACAGTACACGTATAATTGTCTCAAATAAATCGCCCATCCATGGGCAGACGAAGCACATTTAACCCTTTATCCTGAATTTCATATATTCATTATTCCTTGCGTTGTGCCGTTGGAAATAATCTTTCACCAATTTTTTTGTAATATCTGGTGCACGCCACTGTAGTTCCTGCACGAATGCAATTTTATACGTTTATAATGTTAATGGAAATCGATCCACCGATCACAGTTTCCTGATAAGCATCAGTCAGTAATATCAGACGCAGGAGCTGAGCTACTAAAATAGCTCACGCGAAGTGGACTATTAAATTTATGCCCTGTCCTTCTGTATATCATCGATTCAGAATCAGAGCACCTCCTGCTCGATATTGAACCTTCCCCATCGTTCTGAGGACAGCGCCGAACGCGTTCTAAGTTAATTCTGATATTCCTTATTCTCGAACGAAGGAAAATGTGAATGCAATTGTGATATGAGAAGTTTTATTCAACTATTCGAAGACTTCAATTTACAGCATAATTCAAATCAAAGAGACGAACTGTTTCACTGTCGGGAACTTGATATTTACCTTTGAAAATTCAGCACGGTTTCATTTGATCGTGAATATTCCGCATTGAAATATTGCAGTGACGTGTCATCGAATCAGCCTCGTTCCATCAGCTACGTGCCGCTTTTATTTAAAAACATCGATTTCAATTACATCTATCTATGGTTCATTTTTCATTTATCGTGCAAGAAGTACTTTCGCTTTTTTTTTCGTGAAAATATGCGTTCCATTAAAACACGAGATCGGCTTTAAAGCAGAGTCCACAAACACCCCAGCCTGAAGCGCTCTATTTCTTTGATACTCGCGCTTTAGATAATTAGCAAATTTTTGATAAAACTGTATTGCTTATATGTCTACAGAAATTAATGACATATTAGACGAATATCCACGATGTCATAAATGCGACGACACATCTGACATTTATCTGACAATAAAATTGCACACACCATTTAGGGTACAAAAATATGTTTGATTGTATGAATGTATAAAAAAAAAAAATAGCTTGAAAACATGAAACTCCAGTACGCGGAGAATATATTTGAATTTCACCAGAATGAAATGGCGCTGTCATTTCGCGAGACAATATTGTATCTAGCAGCTGAAATTAGAGCCAAATATATGTATAAATCGAACTACGAGCAAATTGATGCATACAGAGAGCCACGCGATTCACAGTGATGTATGATTGGAAAACATGATTGAAGATCACAATTCAACAGAATAAGCGGACGCGTATTTGCGAAACATAAAAGCCCCGTAAAATTTCAGCCCACGTGACAAACTATAAAGCGTTAATTTCGTGTGGAGGTAATGGCAAATAAATATTTGTTACCTTTCGTGCTACGACGAAACCTCGGATTGAAGCATTTTTAAGCTATTTCTAGGAATATCGGAAATTTGGGAATATCGAATTCCTAAATATGATGCATTGCTCCTGAAACGAGAAATTCCCTCAATCAACCATCCCTCGAACAAAGAATCAATCGACTACTTAAAACAGTTCCGACTTCCATACACGAGACCAAGAACATACACGCAATTTTGATATCACAATATTATTTAATCCGCAACATCTCTACAATTAACGAAGTAATCCCAGCATCGTGCACCCCGCAAAGAAAGAACAAGAAGGGAAAAAGAAACAGCCAATCAACTCTTCGTGGCATAACAAATACACACCGACCCCTCTACCGCTAAGAAATTCTCCCTTCCTGCGCCACCCTTTCCCTCCAAAACTCATTCACCAAATTTCCATCCCACCCCTTCCCACACCAACCCCGATAGCCGCATAGCGTTCAGCAACGTCCCGTGTACGACCCTCGGTCGCGAAACCGGAGCTCGATGACGCTCGTAGGGATGCAAGCAGCGTCGCGAGCAACCGAGCGGCCAAGCAACCCCCCCACTGGCAGTGTTTGGCGGTGGTGGCGGTGGTGGTGGATTGCGACGGTGGTGGTGGTTGGAGCGCGGCGTGCGTCATCGTCCGGGCCAGCGTGTGTGAACGTACCTTAAAAGCGGCTGAATGGGTGCTGTATTTTCACGTAAGAGCGGTGCAACCGGAGAAGGGGATGCTGGCCTGGTTTCATTGAACCTGCACCGCGTACACCTCGTCCGGCCGTTGCAACCCCCTCGCCATCGTGGTGTGTTCGCAGTGCAGGGAGGTCGGTGGTCGGCGGGGTGGCCGGGGTGAGGCTATGCATAGCCCGCGACGGCTATATATAGGTCGTGCCTTCTATAAATAGAACTCAGACCGCCCCCGCCGGTTCGCGCGGCCGAGAGGGAAACGCATACACGCACACGTAGAGATGCACCGAGAGGGGAGTGGCGAGGATAACGAGAAGGGGATGGCGGAAAGGGGTGGGCATGGACAAAGGGAAGCACGGGAGAGAAAGAAAGGGTGGTGGAAGGCGAATTTTCTTCGTTTTTTTTTATTGTTTGTTTTTTTCCTTTGTGAAACGTTAGCTTGGTTTGAGCGAGCAACGCGAGAAGGGAGAGATGGACGGAGGGTTGGCGCGAAACTTAGTGGATAAGTGCAGGCGGCAGTCGGTGGCGCAATCAGTCGGAGGATAATGTTTTTCGTGAATTTTGAACGAAATTACGAGAATGATGTGTTTAAAACGCGAATGTACAGTGGGCCGAGAATGTGTACGTACAGTGCATTAGTTTCACTCGCACCTTTCATTATTTTGGCGTCGCCAAAATGTTGGCGTTGAGGCGATTATTCTTCAAACAATATACATTATTTTAAAGTGTACCAGATGTGCCTCGTATCCACGTACATTGTTATCAGAATAATTGTCTCGAATACCAACATTTCGGTGACGCCAACAAAAATCGAAGTTGCGAGTGAAACTAATCCACTGCATTTATATTTGCACATTCTTGGCCAACTGTTATATATTTTGCAATATCTTTTAGCATACTTGACTGTAGTATTTTGGATGATCAAGGACAAAAAGGTTAATGATAATATCAGTCCGCAAACGGGGGCCCCTGTTCTCAACAAACAATAGCAAGTTCTTTCGCACGGGAACAAATACACTTGCGAACAAATTTTATTTTCCATTGTAGAATCATCGCCCTCCCGTTTATAACATCGGCTACGCGATACTCTGTATGCAACCATCCCCCGTGCCAGCCGCCCCCTAACGTCCATCGGCATACCCCTTCCTCCCGTCCCTCCTCTGCAGCTTCATCGCCAGTGGCCCCGGCGTTCTAGCGTATCCACCACCACTGCGGATCGACTTCCCTGTGCCGCAAAATACTTTTTACTTGCTCGCCTGCGTATTAATGGGCTGCTGTCGGGAACAGGGGCTGCGATGCGAGCTTCCACCCCTGCCCCCCAAGCCCACCCCTTCACGCTCTGTTCCTCTTCCTTCTTACGCCGGCCTGGCCCCGCGAATTCTCGCGTATCGGGTTTTTAGGTTTCCCTTTGTTCGTCGGTGTTTTTTATGAAACGATCCCCCTTTCCGCGTGAATGCGTCCCTTTCACTGATAATGGACTTCTTGAAAGAAGTGCACGCGGACAGCGGATAGGTTGCGGTGTTTCTCACCTGGGAATTACGCAGGGATGATTACGATCTTGTGTGACGGTTCGGTCCTGCTTGTCGCACGAACGGTTCATCTTCTGTTTTGCTTCCCTTTACTTGCAAGCGTATCCCTTTTCGACGTTTCGAGAGTAGTTTATGGTTCGTGGAGTTGGGTTATTATTGTCTCGTTCTTACTTGTCACTGGACTGCGAGAATTCTTTGATTCCCGATACGGTGGTGTACGTTGTTCGAATAAAACGGATTCGGCGGGGGAAAGTAGATAGGAAATACATGGAGAGGTGTAAATTGTCAGGCAAGAAGAATTAAGTAGAAAATTTACGGCATTTACCTTCATACTTAGTGATACGAAGCGTTTTGAGCTCGACTCGGTGATCCCGTAAGAAGTACATTTCATGCTTACATTAATCTACCGTGTACACGGTTAACATGCAAATTCCCCGTGTGACAAATTTCTGATCGTTTTAATCAACAATATTACACGTCGACTATAATTATGCGTCGCACGCTGGTAATAATCTCTCCCGCGTGAATTTTCAACCCGGGGCAGAAGATCGATCACGAAACTGTTCAGAAATGATGTATCTAAATTTACAATGCCGCGGGCATGTATGTACATGCGGACGATTCGTTTTCTTTCTCTCTAACCGGGCTCGTATTAACGAATATATGGCGGTGGGCGATACGCGTAATTATTGATTCTGTGCGTTTCGTTACCGCCAGAAATGCGAGGAACTTTAATTGCACGGTGTTGCGCGAAGAAACCAATTAATCTGGGGATGTCGACACATCTGCAAAGGTATTCGAACGGGAATTTGGAGGTTTTCCACGTGGGGCCGCCTCGTCGCATCGGATAATTGAATCTGGAGGGGAGTAAATGCGCCTCGAAAACTCGTTGCTTTACCTCGAGTCCCTTGCAAATGGACTGGCCGAAGAACGAAATTAATTAGCGAGCCGTATACAACTGTAACTTGGGACGGCTTCAACGGACGGAAATTTTTCAGGCATTTTTCACGATTGTACGTATCGTTATCAAGGAATGTGCCGTTGTGCAAGAACAGATAAGTGTTGCTCCCTATTGTACATAGTCTGCAATTAATTTATTATTTTCTTGAATACAAATATTAACTATGTAATTAATAAAATTCTTAAAATGTACTATCCTCTATTCAGTTCCTTGATACGATATTTAGAAGGGAAAACATGAAATGAGAAATATTATTCTACAATTCAAATACTTGACGATAATGCAATAAATGCTGATACTGACGACTAGTGGCCACCATTAACTATTGAAACTGGAATTCGCCAGTGACAAAGGCTCTTTAAACGGAAGCGTTCATTCTAACAAATTGCACGAGAATTCTATTTCGGCATATGAATTTTAATTAAAGTCTGATTAAAGCAAAATACCATAATCTTGTGGAACGTTTCCACTTGAATCGTTACGGTTCGCTGCAGTCGTACCTTATTTCACGAATTTCTTGTGATACACAACTTACGTTAACATAGCAGATACCAGTGTAAAAGTGGCCATACCTGAAACAGAAAAGGAGAATCGTTATATTTAAAATGTATATGAATAAATTCGTCCTTAAAATACACGGGAATTGATTAGAACCGAAATTGCAAATGCATACATCATTTTGATATCCCGAATTAACCATCCAATTAACATTTACATTATCAAATGTATAGTCGTATTCGCAATATTCTATAAAGAAATGTCAAAAGCTTCCGCTGAAAGGGAAATAAGAATGTCAAGTGTCGTAATATAAACTTGTCGATTTAAATAAAATAAAAACGAGGATTGTGCGTCAAAATATATTGCACGAATATAAAATATTTATAAAGAAGCTTCCTGCCGTGCAGAGATAGTTCACTTATTATTTCGGACCAAAATTGTCTTAAGGGGGAAAAGCCATGGGGAATGGCGCACGTTACGCACCACACCGAGCAACCCCAAGACTACGTAGACTTGCGGGGTGTGGTAAATAATAGCAGGGGTGACGAAGAACGAGCGTCCCAATGGCGTCATCGCCATCAAACGCTAGTAACAAACTACCGATGTCGCTTCTTTACAAAAGAACTTACTGCAATGCGAGTGAATCGAAAATCGATCATGTGGCTGGACCAAGGTCAGTTTTTCCCAATACACCCCTATGATATAAATTACGGCGCGCTAACCAGCTTCAGAAACTTTCAACACCTTTTAACAGCAAGTCGTTACGTATATTGTTATGTATGTGCATTAACTTTTATTTCGTTTCGTTGCTTCGTAATCGTTTGGTCTATAATTGGTGGTAGAATATCGTGAAACTTCTGTAAGATGATTTTCAATGCAGCGCTGTGCGTTGATTTCTTTTAATAATACAGGAATATAGTATAACGTATGTGGATATTCAAATTTTATTAATCCTCTCTCTACGCAGATTAAGTGTGGAGAAGAATTATCTACATTACATTAAATTTCAAGCTTTGCTAACCGAATGTATCGTAGAAACGCTGACACCCAAATATCTCGCAAAATGAACAAAAATTATAATCTAATGAAGATCTTCTCTTGGTTCAATGTCCGTGATTGTATTATTACTATTTCATTAAAGCAGATCCACTTTTTCTACGATCAGGTAGGGTCACAATTTCGAAGACTACCCAGCTGGCTCTGCACAGCGAGTAGAAAAGTCGTCGAGCACTAACATATTTTTGGAAGAAGCGAAACTGTACAGTGTCCGTGACAAGAAGATTTCGCGAAACCCAGCATAGACGGTGGATCTCGTCTGGTGGCGATCGAAGAACCCCGAAGTGTCGTCAATAATATCGGCCACTCGAAGTGTAGTTTTATCGGCGCTCGACCCGAAAATACACCCGCTCGCGTAAACGGATGGCTCCGCTTGTGTCCCAACATTTAACGTATTGATCAACGAAGGAGCAATAAATAGAGGCACGACGGGACAAGACCGTGAGCCTGATTAAACTTCACTCTCCGTTAATGCTTTATAAATAGCCGACGTTTTTTTTTTTTTTCCCTCTGCTCTGCTTTTCTTTTGCACGGCCGCGAAGACGAACGATGTCACGTAGTCCTTTGTGCCCATTTGTAACGCGATAACTTGTTGACCAGTGTTGTTTTCAATTATTTATCACGCGATACGTTTGCAGGGGACGAAGTTCAGTACATTCGAGGATCGGAATTTGCGATGTGCTTTAATTTAAAGGAG
Source organism: Nomada lathburiana (assembly GCA_963667235.1). Lineage (NCBI taxonomy): Eukaryota > Metazoa > Arthropoda > Insecta > Hymenoptera > Apidae > Nomada > Nomada lathburiana. The sequence goes on from OY763905.1 coordinate 6,629,231, forward strand.
TTGGTTGTGCTTGTCAAATTGTTCCGACGAAGTTAGATTTTGGAATTTAAGAGCGGACAATTCGCGGCCCTTTTATTTGTATTTTAGAAACAGATACCGATGACAATATATTTCCGCGGAACGTTGATTAATTTCATGTTTAATTTAACCGATAGACCGATTGACAGGTGCGAACGTGAATTTGTGATAATTGTTTGAGAGACTTTGTTTTGTAACAATTGGATAAATGGATGATGCAAATTGCAAGAACAACTGCATCGGATAAGAGCATAACTGAAAAGTTATAATAATTGCGTTTGTCAATAACGTTAAACCGATGACACATTGCAATTTGTTAATCGTAACATGATTACGTCATTTCGAAGACCTCATTATACCATCTACATCAATTTTAACCGGACGATGAATTTATTTGTCACGTCTGTCGGACCACATGATCTACAGTTCGTCCATTTCCATAATTTTACTTCTCGATATCGTTTTCCCATTCTCGTTTCCGTCGTGGAATTCCAAAAATACCCTGGATTATCGAAAAGCCAAAAACGGATAAAAGCGTTATCGGCTGCAGCTGTTCCGCATTTTAATTGAATCGTTCTTTATCGGCTCACGTTCTCAAAGAACCGCGCGACAATTGAAAATGGGGAACGCGGTTCGAAGATTGTGTCGAGAATGCGTCATCGGTGTATTCGAAAAACGAATTGAATGTTTGGAGAAAATTCGTTTCACTCGCTGAACATTGCATTCTGAATCTCGACGATAGCATTTAGAACGCTTCATTAATATTCAACGAATCAACAGTGCAAGCTATCCATAAGTATGATATATTTTTTTGGTCGGAAAACGAAGAAATTGGTGTAATTACAAGAATCGCACCGGTACTAATTGCTGTGTCGCGAATCTTTCTTGTCCACTTTTCCAAACAGAACTTGACCAAAAGCACAGCGGAGATGTACGAAATCATTCGACGACCAATTTTCCAAATCAAAATACAAACACCCTGGAATTCCGTGTTAGCGTAGAGTATAATAACAGCAGATGCTAAAATGAGGCACATATTATTGCGTCCCTTTTATTACCCGCAATAAGTTCCAGCATTAGTAAGAGGATGAATCAAGCCCATAGATACCAGCCACCCTTATATCGAAGGCCATAATTTACTCCACAAGCTTCTGTACAACAAATTAACGTTGCACTTAATCTGCACGAGGAAAATGATAAACAACTCGCCACAATTTATAATTACAACGTAGATACGTTCGATATACTAAATAAATATTCATCCAACCCAAATCCATCGTTCCCAACTTTCATGCCAACAGTCGTCACTCAGTCTGAAAAAACAACAATTACCTCTACCAAACGCGTAATGCTTAATTCTTTCTTTTCTAACAGAAAAAAAATTTTTTAAAATAGAATAAGAAATCATATTCAACCACGAACGAATAACGTCCAATAATTTATCGAGGGCGATCCGGAAGGGCGTTTTAATTCGCGAAAAATTTGCCTGGCAATTTGAATTCCCGATTTCAAGACACGTCTCCGCGACCATGCTAATTTCTTCATCGGCCGAAGAAAGCTTCGACAGATTGGCGACGTGCATGGAAACATGATTCGAACTCGACAGCCATGTTCTCTGTACCCTTCGAGAACTATATAAACTTGCTAATGCCAGAAGAACGGCGATACATCTTTCTCGTCTTTTTATTCTACCATCTACGGGGCCTCTGAATAGACTGCTCGCAGGGGCGTAGGTCGGATCGATCGACGAGTAAAAGTGAAAGGACGTCCCACGAGTTGCTGTGCGGGGTTTGTGAAATCGTGTATCAAGGGAGGAGTACATACTCGTCCGGGAACAGAAACGAGATTTTCCCGCGTCGACCTTCGTTTCTGAGCGATCTTCCGGTACGGGGAAGAAAAATTTCCGTCTTCCTGCAATATATTCGTCGAGAATGGATTTGTTCAACGCGAGTATCAGACCAACTGTTCTCAGCGATACATTTTCTCTGTAGCAAACGTTCGACGATCAACCCGCTTTAATTTCGCATAAACAGCGCGTTTGATGAAGTGCATCAACTACACGCGGCGAAGTTATTTAGCTAACTGGTCTCGTTCGAACGCGTGCGCAAACGCTATTGCATTCGCCATAAAGGTATCCAGCGATTTACCTAATCATATGCAATTTATGTCACATACACGTCAATTATGTATCTTATTCTTTTTCATCGGGGAAAGTGACATATTCAAATGAGGCACTTAAGCTGTTAAATTTATTTACATTTTCGTTTCACCTAACTCCACCATAGCGATATAATATCCAATAATTTTATGTTGTACAGTGTACAATCTTATGTTGCAGCTTTCTTTGAACTTGTATTTATTTCACCAACGGGGGTGTCGTTCGTATAATAAATTTTGTTATTATTACTTTCTTGAAACTACAAACCGGATAAGGAATAAGTATCAACAAAAGTAACGGTACTGTAAATATGAAATGATATTTCTCACTATGTCAGTATTAAACAGATTTATTCACTGCACAGTTGAGATAATGGATCAACTGTTTCTGGTACAAAAATATTTTCTTCTTATATACGTCTATTCTCCGTCTGCATTAATTTTGTTTTCTAGAAAGCACAAGTTCCTGAAGTTTCCCGCTGAGGACAGTATCTTGAAATCGTCCATTCATTAACCCATTTTCGTGCAGCAAGTAAATTATTTTATATCCATATCATTGTACAATTTATTGTACAATAACTTGTACATCATATTGCAAAGTACCGTTTGTTAAGTCTTTCGCGAACAAAATAATGTGACTAAGTTTCGTCTAAGAGGCGTACTAAAATTACCGTTCGTTCGAAAACTTTTGGCAGCCACCGCGCATCTTCCAAAAAATCTAGTATCTCGCAATACAATCAATTCCGTGGCTCCGCGTTTCTCTTCCCTCGCGTAACAAACAACAAAAGGAATCGGCGATCGAAAAGCCACTCCATCCAAAAACAAAAGATGAAACGAAACAAAAGCAGAAAAAATAGATGCCCATTGCAGTTGCACGGCTTATTCTCTACTTTCTCGCGTTCCATTTATTTCGAGTTTCGGCGGTCCTTCGCCACCCCCGATAGTTAAAATCGGATCTGCCACGCAAACCCAATATTCGTGAAAGCGTGGCCGGTCGCCGTTAGTCGCCGCACGATTTCGCCTTTCTCCTTCAGGTTCTCCCTCCTTTGGCCCGGCGACTTCGATTTCGAAGCAATTCCAGTCATGGGGATCTTTTCATCGATGCTGATCCTATGGCACTTGGACGGAATCACGAAAACGCGATGGATGCTAATAAAGCGACTTATATGATTCATGCACTGCGTCCCGTGTCCGACACACGCCGACAACTATCGAACTTTGGTGAACTGTTTGGGGTTGTTGCGTTTGCGTGTGCTGAATTCGTTCCAAATCCCATACGATTCACGAATGCATGGTGCTTTCGATCGGTGTGTCAAAGTACTAGTAATGGTGGTGGTTTTCCGCGAATTTGTCATCTACCGGACTAAAGGTAGGAATTGTAAATTACATGTTCGTATAACTTGGTGGCATTTATTTTTTGATGTCTTCTAATTTTTGTTCTCCTAAAGGATTTGAAGTCCATGGGAAAACAGCGTGGAAAAGTTAAAAGTTCTCTTCTATATTGCAATAAACATATAATTTAAGAAGAACTTAAAGAACAGTGAATATCGAATACAATTTTCTACTTGTTGCAGATATTTGTATTAATTGAGAAATGTATGCAACCCTTTCGAAAAGGTATATGTATTTATCAAAACAATATTATTTTTTCTTATTAGTGGTAAACTACTTTCATCACTTTCCCTCTGGAGTTAGTTTTTAAACTATACAGGTGGGTTACCTTTCATCAGCACTCATCAGTATCTACATTTAATCCTTAAATATTATAATCCCGGATCCACTGAAGTATGTGCTTGATTCTTAAAAGTTCGAAACAACTTGGCCGATGGAAATGAGGATTAGATTGAGATTAATTCAATTACATGCTAATTGCTATAAGATTCTGCAAAGAATATATAATCCATAAGTTTCTACGTTTCCATATTTTTTTTATCTGCGATGAACACTTTCTTCCTTCATCGCGGGCAGCCCGCTAAATATAAATTTTGTTAATACCATCGATAATCAATGAAAACAATCGAATTCCATTTGTCGAAGAAGAAGAATTTCAATTGCGATAAATTACACGCTACCTTAAAAACATTTAATTGAGAAAGATACAAAATTCTATCATGTTTACACTTATGTAACTATACGTGTGATTTAATTTTTTTTTTTTAATAAATCATTATTGATTGAATTAATTATAAACTCGAGAGTAACGTGCAGTTGTCTAGCGCTCATATACATAGTACTACCGTTATAGAAATAGCCTTTCTATTTCACTGTTCATTATTATTCTGACCATCAGAAGCTCTCATTTACATTTTAATCATGCCGCTGGATGCGTCTGGTCGCGAATAATTGATCAATACTCCTTTCACAGGAAATTATCAATATAGATTCAAAATCGAATTTTCAGCGATGCTGACTGATAGAAAGTCAATAAAAATAATGCTAAAAAAAATAAAGAGATATACTTATTTGCATGAATACGTAGAAAATTCGTGCGTTGAGATTCGAAATGAAAACCGCGTTGTTTATACGTTATCGTAAAATGCACTTTCATTTTCCAAGGTAAAACTATTAGAACGGTTCAGATAAAAAAAGAAGGATAATTTATTAACAGTGTAAAGAAATGTTACGCATAAAACTAGAATAGATATAATTTCGCGAGAAACGTGGGTGGTATTTTTTCAATTTTTGTTGTCAATGGATTTGTTCGACTAATCGCATCGATAATTTACCTTTAATTGGAAACGCAAATTCTCAATTAATTATTACTTTTCTTCTATCCACTCCAGGAGAAGGATCTTCTATCTAATAAGCCATTAACCAATACTTCAACCCCTTCACACATCCACTCACAATTTCTTCACGTATTTCTTCGACAATTACTTGCTACTCTTCTATACCGTTTTACTTACCGAACGATATTTCATTTTAATACTCGCGAACACGTCGTCAACGAGGAATCACGATGTATTTAATATATTCCAAGCAATATGATTAAACATTCTAAAAGCGCATACAAATTTTTGTATCACACTCGCAATAATAATAATAATAATAATAATCCCCAATACAAAATTCTGTTTGCATTGTTCAATACCAACCCTGCTTTGCACACGTGTGAATCCGTCCTTTAGAAATGACAAAATATCCAGGGCAAAGTTCTCGGTTGCCATTCACCGACCCGTGAATGTTAAATAAAGTGCAAACTCTATCGGGAACCGAGATTTTTCTAATAAATTCCTAGCGGCCCCGGTGCGATGTGCATACATTATTTTTGCCGATCGTGCATCACTGATACGCACAACTAAACTAGCTTAATTGACCGGATGATACTGAATTCTGCAAAGTGATCTTATTGATTGGCCGGCTCGGCCAGTTACGTCCGTCGTGCACTTCTCCACTGAATTAATTATGACTGCTCGCACAGATGTCGAGGGAACGTTGAGTGAAGTTTCAAGTGGGTCACGCCTCGATCTCGCCCCGAAATTTCGCAGGAAAGTTGACTACGTACCGCCGGGGCATATATTTCAACGGTGCTGCAGCCAAAGAAACGCCGATCAATTATTTATCGCGTCAGTTGTATCTGCAGTAATTTACGGGATATACGCGGAACGATTCGGTGATCAACTTTAAATGAAATTCCAATAAATCGGCTAAGAGAGAAATTTTGCGATCCCATTTACGAAATTGTTTTGATCGCTCTCCCGATTTTATGTGCCTGAAAATTCAGCGAAAGGGAAATAATGTATAAGGAAACTGAATTAATCTGCCACCGATAAAGGGCTCCTTCAACGGGATGCTACTCGCGTCAAGCGGCACGGTATTGGGTCGTAATATAGCGGAAATAGCAAAGAGCAACGCGTTCATCGGTAGGCGAGAACGTTTTAATCGTGGACCGAGGCGAAACTGGCCGGGGAACGTTCGTAAACTCGTGCAGAACTTAGCAAAGGTTGTTATTTCTCGGTCGCTAGCTGGTTGGCACGAATTTTAGCGAAGAAAGGAAGACTTCGCGCCGCTTTTCCTTACGGCCGATTGCTCTCCAACGACAGCAATCTGCGCTCATTTTCTCTCCGCGATTCCCGGAAGCTTACAAGTTTGCAGCGTGACATTATCTCGCGGAATATGATTTGAACAGTCCTCATCCGCGATCTATCGACCGCCGATGATCCTGAGAGTCGTTTCGCTTGGACGGAATATATGTACGCAGCCTCGAGTCGGATTTGCGAGTAAAAACGAGCCCCGAGGAAATCTGTTCTAACATGTCGGATCTTTCGACGTACACACATAAATAATGAATTGTGACGGTTTCATTAAACTCACTAAACAAATATCATCGGAATTTGCTTAATACGTTTATATATTCATGCAGTGAATATTCAGCATCTTGTGTCTTATATAAAAATTCCTGCTCTTCAATTCTGACTGAATACCTCGGCTGAATTATTAATTGCAAAGGCCATCGCACCTGACAGAATAATTTTCATTTACTTTGGAAGCATATTTTCATTGAACTCTTATTCACCTTAGTACACTATATTAGTAACACAAAAAATCATATTACCTGCACAGCATTTAGAAACCAAATCCGAATGATCTCAATCGATAGTTTCGCGTTCATAAAAGAATTTCAACAGAAGTAGCAGTGGAATAATTGGCTAAATAAAAATACTACCCCGTTGACCCGAGCATCGCCTCGAGAACCGTATTATCCTGAAAGTTCCCTCAAAAACGTTCAAAAAGAACAAAACCACGTTCCATTTCCTGTTTACTCCACTTTCTGGCCGAAACGTGTTACTCAAGGGTCCGCCTCCTCGGGTTCACCCTAGGGACCCGAGCGAGACGAGCGAAAAGACGAACGACTTATCTTGCTCTTCTACTCGGCTGAACGGTGTTCACGCTTCAACAGTCGAATCAATGTGGCACGATTTTCCTTCAGTCCGAATGATAGCCATGCGGAACTGGGGAATCGCAGATTGATCGAGGAATGCCAATTTTAACGATTCCCGATTGTAATTGAACTTCGACCCATCATTCTTTTATTAACCGGCAAGCGTGTACAGTGACCCTGTACCAATATCTAAACGAGGAGTTAGTAAAAGAAGTTTATAACGAGGTCGGAGTGGCATGGGTTTTAATTATAAAATTCTTGCAAACCTTGAGAAAGGCACGAGTTATAGAACTAATTTATCAGAAGATTAATAATACATTGCGTGGCGAATTAAAAACAATGTCATAAGATTGTTGTACCCTCGTCTATTTGATCAGAAGTTTTATAAATATGTTCATATACTTGTTTGATTAATACGCATACATAAATACGGTAATAGTGACCATCGTGTCCAAATCAATAAAAAAAAAAAAAAATCACTACGCATTAGAACGAAATGGAAACGGCGCAACAGAACCTGAAACGTAGAATAAACGATCTCGATTGTCAAGTAAATCGTGACTCGCCTACTAGAAGGGAACCCGGAGAATCGAAATATCAGCCCGATACTATTCCTTCCACGAGTGTCCCTACGGAAACCCCGCCGAAACCACAGTGGTAGCAACCGGCCAGGATATCGTTCCAGATTACCTCTTTATCCAACAAACTCGATCCTCTTCCAAAGCAGCTAATTCCGCGTCAGTCAACCCGATGATCACGAGCCAATAAAGAAAGCTCACGATCGAGCGTCAGACCGTTTCCTTCTCGGCCCCGACTCTATTATCCTTATTCCCCGGGACCGCTCTCGCTGCCCTTTTCACGTTTTATTTCGACTGTCGTTCGCTCGTCGATCCATTCATTACGAGACAAAGGGGCAACGTGCACGCGGCGGTCACGGAGAATAAGAAGGAGAATCCAAATTCTCGGAATGCACCGTCGTACCATTATCCCGGGGACGGTCTATTCGACGGTAACGTGTGTACCGAAGACCACGTTCAGCCGAAAGAACCGGACCGCTCGTCGAGAAGGAAGTCAGGCCTCCTTATCACTCTTGAATATTCGGCCTGTCGCGTGGAAAAAGGCCGAGAAACGGGTAAAAGGAACAGAAAAGTCACGCGGAACCGAGTGAATAACGCCGTAAGGCGTCGGGTTAAGACGGCGAACAATGCAGAGGGATGCACGGAGGTTCGCCTGGCCCGTTGAAATTCCACGAATGGCAGCTACTTTCCTTCTCGCGAAGGCTCTCCCCGTTTCCTCTTTTCCTCTTTATTCCACCGAACCGCGCTTTTTGTCTAATTCGCGTCCCTTCATTCGTCGCTGCGACAGCGGACAGACGATCCGTTGGCATGATTGAAGATTTCAGGCTGCAAAACGATGCTTGTGCTTTCTTTTCTTTTTGTACACTGACCCTGATGAAAGTGCGACGAGAGCAACGCGGACAACTGAGGAAAGTGTAGCACTGAACGAAGCGTTTGAAGAAATGCTATTGATACTACGAATTTATCTTGAATTTAGTCGGAATAGATTTTAAAGTTTTCTTTTAAAGCAGGATATGTTTCTTATTAATTGCAGTTTTCACGCGGACAATATCGTGAAGTATTGAAAAAATATAGAACTATAAATTTCCAAGACCGATCTCGTCTATTCAAATTGATTTTCGAGATTAACTGTTTCCCTGGAAAGACGCAGAACAGCAACGCTGGAAAATGAAATGAAAACGGCCCATGGAAAATACAAGGGGAGAGACAGTGCGTGGTTCACGAAAAGTTGAGACACGTAGGAAACTTTAGCTGTAGGCATAAAAATGCCCACGCTCTTCTCGATTTATTTCCATTTTCTCGCGTTTTTCCAAGTTCCGGCCGGTGAACGTGCCTTCGGTTCTGCCGTTTCGCGTGTTCTGCGTCCACTGCATAAAAGTTCAGGAGCGGACCATGTAATAAATTACATTTCATTCGGTGCCTCCGACAGGACTGATAACTTAAGTCATTATGCTGATTAATTGCACGAGAATTCGTCGATTCCCGATAAAACTTCCGGTTAATAAAAACGAGCATCAAAGGTTGATGACTCGTGCTTTAATCTCGAAAGTATAATCATCTTGAGGTATTCAGAGAGCTGTATTAGTCGGTTTTAGAAATAGAATTGTGTTTAAGGAGATATTATACTGAGAAAATGGAAATCAGCCTTTTACTAGTGTTCTTTATATTGTTTATGAAGAAAGAATTATTATATACTGATCAATATTACGGTAGAACAATGTTCTCCCTTATAAAATAGAAAATCGTGATTGAGAATATTATAAATATGCCCATGTGCTAATACGTAAGTGGATTGTGCAAGGTGAGGTATTAATTATCAAATTATAAGGAGAGTTAATAAATTCCCAACACTCGAGAGTCCTTCTATTTTTAATAATTCTCCACCGCGTTCGATTGAATATTTTAATAACGAAAGTAATTGCCTTTTCATCAATCATTGATTTGATACCGATTTCTCAAATGTATAGCAATTTGTTAATACAGTAAATAGAAACAACGGTTGTATCAGTTCGTCCAGAATTATAATGATCGGGATACGTTGCTAATGATCGTTTTACAATTACTAGCTACACTTTGCTTCTCCATTAAACCGGACGTGAAAGTCTTCTACCCGTCGAAATGTTCGCTCCGTCTTCGTGTCTCCACACGTTGCCGAGACCATCATCGGCGTTAATTCCTTTTCAGCCCGTCTTAATTATCCCCCTTGCTAATTCGAGTTCTGAGACCGGCTTTGACTTGCCACAAAGTTCCCACTAAGCGGTGATTAGACCCTTGGGAATTTCCAACCGACCATTCTTTTCGTTCATCGACGCTTTTCACCATCCTCCGCTGTTTCCATGAGCGAGTATCGAAATCGCGTCACGCTTTGTTACGTTTCTGAATTTTCGTTACCATGCAAATACCAAATGGCATGAAATAGTACACTGTAAACTTTTTGAATCATGGACCGACTCTTGTTTGTCGAGAAACACATTTCCTGTCGGGCGTCTTATTTTCTTTTCGTTGAACACAACTTTGTATTGTTTCCCTTGCTTGGAAAATTGGCACAGTTATTGAATTCTGCAGCTCGCATGCAACTTATTTTAATCCACTGTTTCTCTTCCAAATAGTGGGGCAAAATGATATTAGTCCGCCCTCAAAAATGATAAATCAAATTATTGTAAACACATACGTTACTTTCATGTAAAGATTCATTTTCTATGGTGCCACTACTGCGAGCACTATTTTGCACGCCCAATGATTCAATTTGCACGATTATTATGAAGAGGAAACAGCGTATAATTTCTCATATATGACGGACATGCAGCTTAGGCTATTACGATCCACGGAATAGGATGAAATTTAATTCAACACGATCACGGAGAAGCTGGTTCTCTGACCCAGATAGTATATTTCTTAATTAAATAGTACATTTATATTTCATACACTCGTGTGTGTCACACAGTCGCAATTATTATCAATAAAAAATTCAATATTTGTAAATAAAATAACAGACACTCAGAAGGCACATAGAACGTGTATAATAGCTACAAATTATTTTTAAAACTAATACATAATTTATGTTCAATATTTATAAATCAACTGCACAGAAATATAAAAATTTGTGTTGAACCATCTGAATGATTGATTCTTTAATTTATTGAAAAGACACATAAAAAATATCGAAGGATTAATTACACCTAAGTTTTCTATTTCAGAGTGATCGATAACTCGAGCTAACGAGGAGCATAAAAAGACCGACGTTCGTTCGAAAAGGGCATCTTGAAAAATTCAGCTGAATACGCCAAATCTACGCGTGTCTATCGTGCTGTCTATTAAAAAAAATGTTCGCTCGGCTAACGAATCAAAATTCTTCTAAGTTTGGGGTCGTGATCTCGTTCATAAATTATCAACGTCGCTTTAAAGCGTTCCACTTTTAGATTTTAAATCGTCGCTGATCAAGGAACTTTCATGTCGCTGGTGGATCTATAATAGAACCGCAAAAAGTACTTCATTCTGATTTGTAAAAATACCAGAAAAATGAGTCGCCTTGTCCCCCGTATCTTATACACGGTATAGAGCGGAAAAATACCTTTATTAACTTTTTCCAAATTTGTAAACGCAATTCGACTAAACATTTTTCGAACACATAGTGCGAATTATGACAGCACGGAAACACTATTAAACAGATATTAAAATGTTAAATATAAATAACAAAAATTTTAGTGTTAGTCTGTATGCCCAGTAATTTGCGGGACAAGAAAACATAGGTCTGTTGTAACAAATATAGAGATTCGTTAAGCAATTTCAAACTACAGATGTAGAATTTATAGAATTAATGGATTTCAGTATGTCTGATCACGCATTGAACCACTAGAGTGCGTATACTCCGCCGCGTCTGACCATTGACGCGCACATACTACTTGATACAGATACGATTTTACTTATATTCCTGTTTCTCGATGCTTTCCTGGTTTCAAAGCTTTCTATATGTTCATCGACCGCTTTATAATAACATTATTAATTAACCTAGCGTGAAATGTGTCACATTTTAGAACCGTAGAATGCAACAATTAATCCACAATGGAATCCCCAAGAAGTCCTACTCAAACGAACAATTTTCTAAAGATTTCTTCCCAGCTCGCAACCTTTTAATCGCACTTCACAATTTCATTATTCCGTACCCTAAAATTCTCACTGGAAAGGCGCCAAAAAAAAAGAAGAAGACTTACCCTACCGACGACGATCAATTCACCCCCGTCCAATGTAATCAAAAACAATCCAAACATTCGAACACGGAAATTCGTTATCAACACCGACGCACCTGCAGCTTCCAACGCGATCCCCCGAACGATCAATCATCCGTCCATCGTCCGCCACCAAAACTTTAATACAAAATCAATTAATGCTAAACAATCGGAGACACCCTCACCGTCGACGTCGTCGCGGAGCAACGGTTATAAGTACAGATGGCGAGCGTGACACGGAGATATTACCAAAATACTCTCGAGTCCACCGGCGCGCGATCCCTCGTCGACCAACTAAAAGACCTCCAATCCAATCATCGTTATCGTCGGTGGAAATCGCGCATCGATCGGTCGACTCGTAGCTGCAAAACGATTAGGGATCGGCCGGACCTTCGATCTCCCGGGGTTCGCGTTCACTCTGGATTAGGAAGTGGGCAGACGTTCGGATTTATTGTACAAGGTAAAACGTCATGCCTGGTGAATCGTTTTATTCTCTGTACGAAGGTGTCTATCGCGGTGCTCCTTGAGCGTCACGGTTCCATCCCCCGTCCCCCTTTCTACGTACACAAAAGCTGGCCACTTGCGTGATCCAATTTGCGGAAAGGGGCGATACAGGTAACCGTGCGAGTCGTGCGTGGAAGGAAATTATTGCGGCCTTTACCACTTAACGACATAATTGAAGTGGCGGACCCCGTCGTTCTGCTCTCTCGTGCGTCGTGCCGTTACGTCGTTCCTTTCTTCCGCATTCTGCGGTCTTATTCGTTGCTCGTGACGCGGCAGTATGGAACTTCCTTCGATCGAACCATCGCTCGCCTCGCCTCTGCCGTTCTCATCTGGTTCTGTCGTCGCTCCTTGTCGCATTATTTATTTCTTATGTAAAAAAAGAGCACGGAGACGATAGATCATCCGTGGACGACTAACGCAAACGTGTATCCAAATCGTAGAGTCGATAAAAGTGCGCCCCCGTCCCCTTGTTTGGTTTTACTTTCCTCGCCATCTGTTTCTCCCCTCCATTTTTTTTTACCTCGTACCTATCTTTATTTATTTCTCAACTGTCACAATTCTTTATCCCCGCATTCACATCACCCCTCGGCGTCGTTTTCTTCGATTCTCCCTTCCCTTCTTTTCTCTTCCTACGCCAGCCACTTTTCCTCATCTACACGCGGCCGCGTCTCTCTATTTGCCATACAAAGAAAGTGGAGCGCCGAAAATAGTCCGGTGGGCCTGGAAACGAGGGTACGCGAGGGTAAGAAAAGTTTATTATGCTTCTACATGATGGCTTTCCAGTGGCAAAGACGCGTAGCTAAACGAGGAAGGGGAAAAGCGCTCATTAGGGCGAACGAACACGTGAAGACGAAACCACGGTACATAAAAGACCGACCGTTGAAGACCTTCGGACGTTTCACGTAAAAAAGAAAGAAAAAAGAAGGAAACTGGTATTTTCCACGCTTGGGAAAATAACTATTTCCACCTAGGTCCCTTTAATTCTTTAAATAACATATTATCAGACGCGGCGTGCGATTGTTGGAATGGCATCCATTAACCTGTTAATTGGATTAGATGAATTGACTTATCTCGTTAGCACCTGTTTGGGTTCTGAACGCGGTTTAATAATCTTGCTTGCGGAGAGACCTTTGTCCCTTTATTTTGTTCGTACAGTCGAAAAAGTGAAAGCATTTAGAGAGGAGAGTAACGCAAATGCAGAATGAGATTAACGCGGAGGAGCGAATGAAATGAAAACCCAGGCGTGCACGCGACATGAAAGGTAAACCATAAAAATTCAAGGCACTACGAACAACCTGACTTTAACGTTACAACGTCGTTTCGTCGCACGACCTTCTATGAAGCTTTCTCCTTTTTTTTACCCCTCGTCACGTTGACTGGCATCCCCCGATGAAACGCAGACATCACACATGAAACACGTTTGCATGAGAATATTCGCATTCGTACCACGAAGGTCGTTCGTGTTCATCCTCGGGCAAGAGGAAACCTGGTCACGATCGATGAATTTGTCCGGATAATGAAACGAAAATCACTCAGAAAACTCCATGGATACACGTCTCAGCCGTTCAACTCTTTCTTCGGGAGAAATCGACTGACGCAACCTGACAGAAATTCCTATTGGCGTGGGCGTTGATATGATACGTTCGAGAAAACGTCAGCGAGGAAATGCTCAAGATAAGACAATGAACTTGTGCTTTCTTGTATAATATAGTATGTTGAACATAACAATCATCTCAATGTACGAAATGTGACAAGATTATTTTTTTTGATGCTTGAAAATTCACAATATATGATTAACCCTTTATCAACCCTTTCGTTTCCAATTAAATAAAGTCCATCGATCAATTAAACGTACACCCGTGAAATCGAAGATGTATCACGATTTCTGTCCAACTGATTGTCCAGTGTTGTTCACGATGTGAACGACGATTTCTAATTAGTCCATGGCCTGCTGCATAACGTTTCCCGTAGACGCCGCTAATAATCCATTCCACCCCGCGCCCACCCTGCCTTCGTGCAAACGTTTCCGTTTCATTTGCAAATAGTCACGAAGGATTGGTTTCCTTCGCCCGAAGCCAAGCTCCGCGGAGGCGGCGAGGGGTGGGCGGAAATTTAAGTTCCACCCCATTATCGGTTGCTTCCGATATCTCGTTGCTGCCTCCATTGTTACGTCGAACATCGTTGCTATTATTACCGCCCCTAATGTCGAAGAAATCCCCCTTCGTCTTCCATTTTCACCGCCCGCTCGGATTCCTGTGATTTCTCTTTTCGCCGGCAGAAATGATTTCTGACGACTCGAAAGTGCGGCCGGCAATACCGCTGAACTCTTCTATATTTAGTGGAATATCTGTACAAAGCACGCCACGATAAATTTTGCAACGGCACCGATCTGTTCGACGGTGAAATACTGACGAGTTCCATGTATCGAGTATAGACGTACAGCTACGTGTACAGTGCACGCCCCGGCCAATTAGTAACTTCCGAGTAGCGTACAGTTCTGCGAATTCTCAAAGCAAAATTCCTCGTGGTACACACGGTGGCTGTGCCTCCTCGGCAACGAAATCTCTGTACGCAACAACCAGAGGCCGCGGGGAATTATCGTCTTCCCCGGGCCGAGAGATACGTTCAACGAGCCACGCTCACCGCCGCGGCCAATTTCTTCCAGCGTGGATTTTCCGGGCGATGTTACTCTCCCGATCTAACTTCCTGGCCTACGGTAACCCCGTTTCGCCTCCTTCACCTATGTATCAGCGAATCGTCGGGATACTGCTGGCGTCATTATTTTCACAGGTGTCCCCCGCTCGCACGAACAATTCGGTCGTCTGTCCATTTTTGTAGGAACCAGTTCGCCGCCAGTGATTTACGAAACGAACCATCGCAGTGCGTCGTTGGGAAATCGGGATGATTAAAAGGAACTGCCCGCTGCGATGTGTTTTTGCCGTTCGGAACGATGCTCGATTTAATGGGGATCAGCGAGAATTTAGACGCCAGAAGTGTTACGCTTCTGCCTCGATTTATGACGACAGCAGTTAACCCTGAAACGGCTTCTGCTCCGTTTGACCCTCGAGGTTATCGGGGACCCTCGGCAACTTAGATTTTATCAGGTTCGAATTAAGCAGATTCGTCGTATCTGCGGGCATCACGAAGGAACAATCGCTTGCCGTCTTTTGATGCGGGAGATTCCTTCGTTGATCGAACTGGATCGCTCTTATATTTCACAAATATCATTGGATGATATGAATTAAAATCAGAACAATGAACGTTGTTAGAAATCCGATCAATACTGCCAGATTGAAGTCCTAGATATTCCTTCGATTAATAATATCATGACGTTGGAAATGCAGTACGTTTTCATCCGAACCACCCAAAAATAAGAGACGCTCTGTACAATGCATTAAAATTCAACGGCATCGCGGGTGCTTAATCCTTAAAATCCCGACAGGATCAAGGGGGCCGTTCGCCATTTTCGAGCAACGTTCCGGCGGACGAGAATCGACGAAAACTCTAATTCCGGGTAATTCATTTCTGCTCCCATTGACAACGCCATTAACGGGAAAGTTAAGAAGAAATTTACCGTTTAACCTTATATGGACGCTTAAGCTTCAATTGGCCACGGTTCCTAATGAAGTTTAGGGCCGAATTCGTTCTCATTAAGAGCGCCACTTAATTTTAAAGGCTCCCCCGTAGAAGTAAGCCCGAAACGCTTTATTTCCAGCCTTCCATCGGCGCGGTTTAGCGGCCAAATTCCGGGAGGATTTATCATCATCCGGGAAGTGAATATGTGGATCAAACGAGATCGCTAACGAGAAATTAAAACGTAAACGGCGTGCCATTCATTTTATTCAGATGTCGATAACAATTGATTAATCAATCGTGTTTAATGTTTATGTATATTATGTGTATAGGTATATTGACGTCTTGGCTCCGCCGTTTCATTATGCGATTCTGAATAGCCGGAGATTCGAACTCTCGCGCGGGTTATCCGTCCTGCTTTTTCCGTCCTTCGAACATTAATTTTTCCCCGGTGCGATTAGCTTTTCCTATTTCACGTCGGATTATTTAAATCAACTCGCTGAAGTCGGCTCGCATGAACTCATTGTAATTACAGTCGCGCGGCTTTCAAATACTTTGCGAGGAGATCTTTTTGAACCTTCACACGGTACGTAATAATCGGAGGTATCAATTTTCCCGATTGAATCAGTTTCATTTGTACACAGTTCTTTTAATTCGAGTAGAGAGAAGGGTAAGAAAAAATATTAATTATATCAATGTATGAAATATGCACGATGAATCCAATTAGAATTCGTCGATCCACTTTAATCTAATTCGTTTAGCGTCGACGAAGCATTCGTAGCTCGACAAGCGCCGTAGAAAATTGTACAACGTTTCGCGCTCCCAATTTTCCAAAACCTGTCTACTCGTAAATACAGATTCCATCTTCTAAATAATTGTCCGCGGCACCCCTCGATCTGTATCAATGAAAATAATCAACCCTTTCCCCCAAAACCACCATCTGCCACGAATAAAAGGCTAATCTCGCCATCCCCATATTGCAATCACTACAAATGAGAAGCTAACATATCCAACGAAATTCCTAACACGAAGCGTCAAATAGCATTCGTTACCCCGGCCTTTCTTTCATCGACAAAATTAATCCCACTTTTAATAACATCCAGCATCGCACCCCTAAATTGTGTTTATACATCTATTTCGGCACAGAACAGGCGTATCTGACGCGTGCGTAGATCAACCACGTGCCACTCGGCCATCGACCAGCAGCTTTCGTTTCGCGTAAATGACATCACGGGCGAAGGGAGGGTGCCCGGAATATGTACACTATCGGGCAGGGATGCCGGGCCATCCGCCAGGGATGGAGAGAAGACTCTGGAACACAAACATCGAGAGTTTCGTAATAATGGCCAATGGGCCAGAGTATCGTCTGCCCTTTTCCCCCCTTCCCGTGGTAATTCTCGATTTCAGCGCCGGCCTCGAGGACACATCTCTCCGTTCCAGCCTTTCGTAACACTAACCGCAGGAAGGGACGGCTTGAGAAAGGGAATCGACCGACTGGCAAGTTCAGCGAGACAAGTTTAGTCATAGTTTCTTCGAACGTTCACCGGAAGCTCGACACGGCTTAACTTGGAACGGGAGGGCATTTTTTATTCATCAGCACCGCCATATTATCTGAACTGTTCGATGCTGAGCTTCGAATACACGAAGCGATAGCTGTACTCTTGTTGCAAAGATCACTGTGCATGTTATGCGAATGCGTTGTTTCAGTTGATTCTGTTTGTATTACGATTTTAACTATAGAGATATAGAGTTCTACTGTGGCTCTGTTGCGTTTTGAAAAATATGTCTGTCGAGGAAAATGATATCGGGGAAAATGAAATTTGTAAATTATCCGGGGCGATATGTTTTCTGAACGGTGCTTGCAAGACGTGTATAAAATGAAGGGTAGAATTGGAGAGGCCAGTGCTTGGCAATTATTTAACTGCAGAGAAAATTGGTTGCACTTTAATCAACGCAATTATGGAACATGTGCTGTCAATTTGAACTAATGGAATTATTTATTCAATTATACATTGAAACATTGTACGTGTACTATTCGTAAAAATATAATCAATAAATGTTGTTTAATTATTTTCAATTGGAAGAATATTTCCAATAATGTATTTTGTACCAATTCAATGTTCCCTATAATATTTAATGTAAAACGTCCGTCAATGGAACTACAGCTTGCTTCTCGTTAAATTTCTCGTGCGAACGATTTCGAAGCTTTGCAATTCTTACCAAATTCCGTTACTAATATTGCCTGAAGCATTGCGACCAGATTTCGAGCAATCCGAACAAAACATTACAGATGCAACAATCACGAGCATCAATGGGAACGCATTACGATCATCTTATTCAACTATTCATCAAGCAACATCATTTGTTCCGCTACACGACCATAATATATATTGTATTCGACGAATTTATACGTCTACTTCATCTGTTGGTTCGATTAGGGTCCAACGACAGAGGCACTCGCAACAAATCACCGGAATCATTAAGATCCTTGTGGTTAAGGGGTGGGGTGGGAATCGAATTTGTCAACTTCTCCGGAAAAAGAGGCTCGCTGATCGTGAAAGAAACGAGTCCATCGTGAAAGATTCTCACGGCGTCCACGGCTACATGCTCCGATGCAAAGATTGGCGGTGGACAACTCGCGGAAAATTATAACATTTCTCTCTGCCTCCGATATGCCCATAGGAATTTCTGACACGCGTCGCCCAAAGTAAATAAAATAAATTCACTACGCAACGCGAACTCGCCGACAAAATTAATAGAACCTCTTAACGCGCCGCGGATCTTCTTCGTTTTCAATTGTCGGTATAAACTGTAACCCGACGTATTTCGATGCAACTCTCTCGTGCGATATTTTCAATCGCACGACAGTGTAATCTCGTGAAAAGTTCGATCGCCAGTTTACGCGCGATCGGTGAAAACGACAGGGAGAAGGAAATTTTTCACTCTCCGTGGAACAAAGGCCTAGTGACTGCGAAACAAAGGAGAACGTCGTGAAAAATCTTTATGGTATCGCATTGTTGCCTCCAACGGCCAAGTGGAGGGAGCGGGATCGATTCGACGAATGGGATACGCCTGTTTCGTTTACATCGAGGCAAGGGTGGAAACCGGCTACCACGAGATCACGGGATATCGTTTCCTGCTACCCTTCCCTCTACGCCGCGGCCCGCCACTTCGCATCCGAGAGGTTCTTGAATCACGAACTACAATGAGATTCCGCAAATTTATATTAAGAAACCTTCCCCCGGTTCGGAATGGAATCGTTCGACAATAGACAGCGTGGTTTGCAGTGCTTGGAGACGGCACGCGAAAGGATACGCGGCAACAAAAGACAACGGTGAATACTAATCGCTGCAAATATTTGACGCATCTCCGCTGCTCTGCGGTGCTTCCGGTTCTCCTCGGTAATCGCAATCGCGGCTATTTATATTTATAAAGCGGCGCGCTGTTTGCGGATTTGTTAACGCCGCGGTTGGAAACGCGGTGGAGCAAATTTGAAAAGGCAGAATTCAATTGGTCAATAATTGGACACCCGTAGCACAATTTAATAGGTACAATTAAATTTCTGAATTTAAATGTTGCGGCAGAAAAATGTCTTTTGCGAAGGAAAGATGCGTTACGCGAGGAAATTCTGTGCCGCTACTCTGAAACGAAGTACGAACATTAGTGGGCAAAGTTGGAGAAATAATATATTGATTAGAACTGTGCCGTCTACGCGGAGAAATGATACGCGACGCTTTTGAAGATTTCAGCGTTCCACAGTTTCGGAACAATACGGTCTCAAAGGCAGTCCAGAAATATCGCGATTTTAGCGTTTCAACTAAGGCTCCCTTTCCAAGCCAAGAATTTCACCTTGCACAGAGTATCTGTGCATAAACGTGGGTCTGACCTCCTTTTTCTTTGTCAAATGGTTACCGTTCCTCTTTTTTCGAGTTTTTTTTTTTTTCACGCTCTCTCCCTTTCATCTTCACCCGCACTTTCGTCGTGAACGAGACAGAAAAGGATTGTATTTCGGCCCCTTACGAAACGAATGAAAACAATCCAACGGCGAAACGGAATTTACGAATTACCGCGCGCCCAACGGTTAACCCTGCATGGTAAATTAATCAAGATGGATTCATTTGTATTCTTTCCGTATCATATTCGGGGCGATCGAAATTCTTTCGCAACTACGAACCTGCCGAATACCCAGCAACAAAACAATTAATTTCAAAAAACCATTACACCGACATGCGGGCTCTCCATTCTTCTCCGATCACAAAGGAGCGTCCCCTTTCTACCTACGCGCATTCCACCCCGACAGATCGGGAACTCGCAAACTTCTCAGTCAAATAAATCAGGATAATACACGCGGATACAATCAATGCCAGAGGGAGATATTTACATAAACGATATCGTATACGTATAACTATAAACATCGTGCACCTATTTGCGTCCAATATCCACCGGACAAAAGTATGTTCAACGCAAATATTCCTCGACCTTATTAGCAAACAACGCAATCCCCCAGCTTCCAAACCAACCAAAATATTCTCCCGTTTCTCGTACTCTTCGTTCGAAACCCCGTCCGGCAATGTCCAGCTATCGACGGCGCGTATCAATTCGACCCAGAAAACGCTCTCTACCGGGGAAGGACGTTAAGCAGTGGACGAAGGGGGTAAGGCGAAAATTGACCCAGCTCGAGGCCCTTCGTTTCGTCGTCGAGACGCGAAACGAAGGAAGCCGGCGGAGTTACGAGCGTGGCTTCGATATCTTCCCGGTTTCTGCAAGGGTCGTAACCGCGACCTTAGCTTTCCACCGGTATTGGTGTGTTATACCCGGGTCGATATCCGGCCACGGGGAAGAGGCAGCATCCACACGAGCGCCACTCGGCCTCCTACGCCACGGCTGTGTGGCTCTGTTCCTTTGCGACGCGTCGCGTCGTTTCGTTCCTTTTCCCAGCGTTCCCCTAACCGTCCAGGGCGGCTCAAGTGAGCCAGGATACGCGTCTCCTTCACCCTACCCGACTCGCCCCCTGCCCGCTTTCTCTCTATGCGCTCGAGTGCGCCTCTTTGAGAGGAAAAGACGCGAGTGTGGCTCGTAACGTGGTCAATCCGGCATTTACGCCGACAGGAAACTTCGAACCGGCGAATTCTGCGGCGCGATCGAAGAATTGGGAAGGGAGAAGGGACTGCGATTAACGTAGATACACTATCTGGGAATATAGATGGGGGCGACCAGAGCATTTTTGGGTCTCAACGAAATTCAGTGTAATTACAAACCGTCGTATGGAATTGTACGACTCCGATTTCCGGGTTTGGCCGTATTGAAAGGTGTGTAGTGAGAGATGCGAGTCTAACGGGATTATAAAAAGTAAGTTTCGTTTAAAAAAACGTATAATTCATTGGAAATATGTGTCGTCCCCATTATATGGCAGGTAGTGTGTATAGGTACCTGTCCACTCAACGTTCATACGAGGGAGGCTTTTGTATAACCCTCGGCGTTATTGTACCGATACCGTTTTTTCAATTTCGCGTCCTCGCGGAAGTTAAATGAATTTTCGGTGGAACAGGAGAGTGCGTGCGTCGTCGAATTGCTTCGGCGGTCGAATATTGGGGCTCGGCTTTTCGTTTTCGTTGACGACTGCCAGAGTTTGCTTGTTTTTGCGTGGGTTTCAAGGCATCGAGGTTTCACGAGATGCAATTTCTGAAGGGCTGGGTAAAAGAAAAGAAGAAAAGAATCGGAGGAAAGTGTAATGGTCGAGTGGGTTGACTGAATTTGGAAAGGTTGTTATATTGAATCAGATATAAGAGATTAATGTCTGACATGAATTGGTGCAAAATATAAAAGCTATGTTAATTGTCTAAGTTGCATATCAAATCTTTGTACATTTAACAAGAAGTTTTATAAGCAACGCAAATATTCTGAATGGTCTGTGACAAAGTAAATAATATTTGCTTCAAAAGGCTAGAGAAATCAATGTACAAAGGGTTTATTATTTCAGACAATCGTAAAATAATGCGAACATGGAATCGTTGTACCGAAATGATTTTACTGCAATTCATTTAAAAGGATAAAGATGTTCACACCAGCAGCAGTGCGCGTACAGTTCGTGTATAACAAGTGTACGAGCAATTAGCAGCGACCAATTAACGTACTGATGTGTATCACTTAATTAGACGTCCACCCGGCTCATTTATTTCATTCAGAATCACGGGCTACTTTAACTCCGCAAGAGAGATCCACGATCAAAAGAATTTCAAACGTTGATTCTAGTGTTAGGGATTTAATTGAAGCAATATCTCAGATCCGTACTCCACATTTAATATTGCTACAGTATACAATACGTACGGTAAGAAAATTATTCGTATAGTATTAATGAACAAGATTTCTAATAATCTTTCGATCATTATTTTAAGATTACTGATATAATTACAGCAGTATACACTTATTGTAACTTCCGTATCATTGCAACAGCATAGGATAGGAATAAAGCAATTCAGATATTCATTATTATACTTCGCATTTTGTACAGGTCATGCAAATATATTATTACTTGTAGAATATATAGTGTGTATTTTATAAATAAATATATAACTTCCTAATTTAAATGATAAATGTTACTATTATTTATTTGTATAAATATAATATCTATAAATATTCTCCTTGCAAAAACGCATACAGTCTGATCCGAAAGATAACAAATAAGAATAAATGCACGATCCTGAAATGAACGAATAAATCGTTCCTCGGCGTCGTACAGTCGGTTCACGTATCTCTTTTAACGAGAAATGTTGCACAGCAGATTTTGTCAAACGAAAAGTACAAAGCACCGAAATCTGTAATCATAGACGAGGGCGCCTCACCACACTTCGACCCTTTCTTACGTTTCTCACCTTTCTTCTTCGAGATCGAAGCATCGACCGGCTTTTTCGCGGCTCGAGAGGAATAATTCTCGTCGACAGGCTACACTTTTAGAGGCAACCTGTGGCGAGGGAACACGTATCACGCATGCACGCGCGTGTCTTTCCGATCGAACGGCAGAGTAATGCAAGGAGAAGAGAAATGATTGATCAGTATTCCAACGATGTTCACGTCACGTCGTGAAACACGGAGAATCTATTTTGCATTTTCCATAGAGAGATACGCTGATTAAGTTTCGTTGGGAAAAGAGGCACACGCATATTTTCTTCTATGCGATTCCAGTGGAATTTTAATCGAAAGCAAAGAAAGGTTTGAGTACAGTGGGGATGTATAAAATGTATAAAATGAAAATTGAAAGAAAGGAAAGAAAAAAGGATTAGTCTAATTGGAACACAAGTAACGTGATAGTACAATGCAAAAAATTCTGAAAAGTTTTGCATATAAATAAAGTGATTAAAAAATTTCTCACTGTGGCTCCGCATAGATCCTAAGTATACATTTTTCAGTATCATCTTCGTTTCCTTTCACCCCATTATTACATCGAACAAGGCTCTGACAGCCAAAAGTAAATTAATTAATCGTTAACATCAATGAAATTTGAAAGTCCCAAACATCTGGCTCGATTATGTTCACATGTCACGTTAAATTTTTATTAGGATTACAATCAAAGGGATTCGTACGACCAAACAGCCCTCATGTACTTGACCAATTAATTTCTCAGCGATTAAGTAATACACCGAGGGGTCTGCGATCAAACTCCTCAAGTGTCACCGCTGTCTCAGAGGTTTAATTCATCATCGACGAGGGTATCCCCCGTCCTATGACAAAAAGTGTTGGTAACCCAAGTGGAACGACGAGATATGCCTCGCCGCCTACAACACATCACTGATTCACTTTAACCACGGCTCCCTGTATTTTGATATGGAACTGTCATCCCTTGTTAATCAATTCTTTGTCTGGCCGTGTCGTTGCAAGAATCGATAGAGCAACGGCATTCATTCCTCCCTCCATAATTGCGAACTCTATTCTTCCCCATTAATTATCCATCCCTTGCGTTATCCTCCGTCCACGAGAAACTTCCACGCAAAAGAAAGTAATGTTCTGAGTATAAAAAAATATCCCTTTGTTTTTTACGACTAAATATCTTGCAGGAGACGTTTACTTCTCTCTCGTTTTTTTCTGAAGAAGAAGTTTATTCGCAATGAAAGATCAGGGAGATGAGATACGAAACTGCTTTGCAAATGTAATAACGAACCTGCTTGAAAGCTTTCCCAGTTTCTGGTCATCTCGTAGAATCTCTTTATCTTCTTTCATAGGAGGGAGAATAATTTGTATAAAAATATTAGCGGTCTAAAATGTTAGGGGGCGATACTTTAAACCGGAACGCGATATAGCGTGCTAACAATTTATTGCTAATATTCTTACATAAACGAACACCATAGTTATATATTTCCCTTCTTCATGGTGTACTGTTCAAGTGAACTTCTACAACTCATTTTACCCATTAATAATGCGGCTTTTTCGTAAATATATTCATTTCTACATTTCCCGCGAAGTTATCGAACAAAATTGTAATTAAATCTCTCCGCGCCTGGAAGGGTGCGAACAGCGTGATGCAAACAGAGCAAAATTAAACCTTCACGCCTATTGTTCCGGCAACTCAATCTACTAGATCAAGCATACGCAGTATTCCCCATCGGCGTTATTCCCTTAACGCCAACGCGATCACACACGCTCGCATCAAGCTCAGCAAATACAACGTGTGTATCGATTCGCAGACCTATCGTTGACCTTTTTTCTACGATATTAAAGTTGGAACGAACCTTGGCATGAAGCGACGCCACGGTCGTTGGAAAAAAAAAAAAGGAAGAAGGAAAGGAAACATCGACGACGAATTGCAGTGGAGATTCTCTTCATCCATCCTCGATCAATGTTCACCGCGATAATTTAACTCTGATCCGCTGGGTCTGTCTCGTTTTAAAATCGTCAAACTGTTTCAGATTTGCGCTCCTATTTCGCGCGAACCAAGCGGTAAACATGTTTGCTAGAGAAATGATCGCGTATTCGCGGAAAACTGTGCTAGACGTACTGAATACGTAGTTTCGTTACTTTATTTTCGTATCTGGTTTGCATGATCGATACAACGATGCGGCGAGCAGATTTCTTTTTTAACTCTCTGCGAAAACGAGTACCACGCAGTATACGTGTAATGTAATATGGTGTATTTATGAGTTAGAAAAAGTTTGCGGAATATTTGAAGCATACCAGATCAAAGAGAAATATATTTTGGAGATTCAATATTACTAACGGCAGGGGTAACGGGAATCAAATTATTTCCCTGTTCTCGGATAGATGTACATTTTTCGACGATTTTATTTGGGACAAATAATACGTCCTTCTGACGAATTTGATCAAATTAAATTCCTCTTAGATTATTTGAGTCTATTGCTAAATTCGTACGATCGATATTATTTTTCAATTATAGTATGCTAATTCTTATAATTGCCCAAATTTATTTCTAGAAGCCGCTTTAGAAATTTGTAATTTCGAGTTGAGAGTAACTTATAATATAACTGCTGATGGAGTAAACTAGGTACTGCAATAATGGGAAGGCACAGTCAGCAGAGAAAAACATGCAGTAAAAACTACTGCCAGAGATGTTATCCGCTGAATACGGTATTTTCAGAACAGAAACCTATTTATTCAAAGCAGTTTTAAAGCGAGACATTCCCTTCGCGTTTTACGTTCCCCGCTCGGTCTACCGATACCTTTGAAGATAACCAGCGAAGCCAAATACCAAGCCAAGTACTTTACCAACAAATATCTAGTCGGTACCTACTGTCATGTACCTGTGCGTATAACCATTAAAATAAAAATGTTCAAATACCTACGTGAAGAAAAAAGTGATGTAGTCGTTAACAGTAAAAGAAGAATCATCTTATTAGGCTAACAGGAAAACAAGTCGAAATTATCATAATAATAATAATTTTGAAACCGTTCGAAACGTTGCAAAGATCAGTGGAAGTAAAGAATCATTGAGTGCGATAAACACAATGCACAAAGTGCCTCGACGGAACAGCCATGGAATATCGATGGCCGTCCTCGTGGCACACGATTCGATTTCCCATGACGATTTCCGGATTCAGCAGAACTTTTTGTCACGATGATTCCGTGACTTACGCAACAAGGCTCGACGGAAAAACTAGTAACGATCGGTTTCCACGCGACGCACGATTCGATTTCCCGTGGCGTTCGCCGAATTCAACGAAATTCTTTTGTCGTGATGCCTGTACGACAGTTATGGATGCTCATTCGTCCAAATGGTTTTCTTTCTTCACCGCAGTGGAAAGTCGACAATGCGGACGAAATGAACTTCATTACACAGAGGTGGGGAGGGGGACAAAAAAATTGTGGAACACTCCGGGAACGCTATTTCCGTGCAGCTTCCGGTTGTCCTTTCCCCTTCAAACCTCGGACATTAACTATCCAATGTTCGGGGAGCATGCGCGTCGAAGCAAAAGTTGCTTGTACAAATTGAATGCATAATAATGTTACGAGTGTACATATTTTTTGTTAAGGCAGAGTGAAAATTTATATCCAGTTCGAACGTAACATTTATATCCTTATTGAAATTTCACGCATTCGACCGTGCCGCGATTTCTGTATGGATCTCTCTTTTATGCCGAAAATAGTATACCCCGCGAAAATATAAATACGTATTGCAAATATCAGCAGCGTGAAGTAGAAACGATTTAGCATAGCTGAATATTCAACCGCTGCGTTATTCCCAATTTATTTATGCAATATGATAAATATTAGTGACGTCGAGCGAAGAAGTGCCCATTGATCCGTGCCGGCTTATTTGCACGCTCGATTTCTGGCGCAACTCTTGGATGCAAACGAATACTCGTAAAGTCCCTGAATAATACGTAGAATGTAAATTCTGGTTACCCAAAAGGTATTACAAATGTAATTGATACTCATAGAGAAACGCAAACAAGTAATTAAAAAGGATAAATATCCCAGAGAAAAGCAATCAGGCGTAAGAACATACAGATCTTTATTTATGATATCAAATTTTTGTATAAATTGAGAAAAGATGGCCCCGAAAGTGCACAGCAATATTTCACGTCCAACTAAAAATACAGGAACGTGAAGAATATTATAACACCTGAATATTTTTGAATATTAAATATCCTCCAAATACAAATGCGTTTTCATCCGTCACCGGAGCACTACAACCTCAGCCCTAGCCTCCATTCTCGCTCGTCTTCGGCATTTGCAACGTGGAACGTGAAAAGCGACAACGAATACATAGTCCGTTTCACCGGTGACAGAAGTATCGACTTCTATTCATGCACCGCATTTATACAGTTTTTTAGATAAAAGCATTTTGTGCCGCGCACGCAGCTGCAAAGCCAAGCTTTCAGATGAAAGCCGCGTTCTCAAACGACAAGTCGCTCGCAAAAACCGATACGTCTTTCCGATCTTCCCCGATGATGGTCAACAACATTGGAAATTATGTGCCAGTTTTATCCTTTTTTCATATCGCTCGGCGTGCTTCAAATAGAGAAAAAAAGACCAGCACGAATACATTTTCATTCAATGCTAAATATTCATTGAATTTCATCCCCGTTTAATCCGAAATGAGTAGGCGGAAGCACGGATGATAAATGCGCAAAAAAGGGTCCAACAATTTATAAATCGCGGACAACAGTTGCGGCATGGACGAATTTATTTCTGCACTCAACTAAGCCGATGTAACTTTATAATTGAAGGAGGGATTAAATTAGCTATTTTAAATATCACGCTGTAATTCGAACTAGGAAACATTAATTAAAATTAATTTGCGTCGTTAAACGTAATTTCAAGGGAAAATCTATCTAACATGAGAACCAACAAATTGGTAAAAAATCGAAGAACATTGATTATAATTTAAAGAAAAACATCAGCACTTGCAGAACTATTTCAATTTCACGTAAAGTAGCACAGAATAATATCTACACAATATTTACAGTACACGAGAGACAGGAAGGAAATAGATTGAACTAGTTTACGAACCTAACGATAATGGAAGCCCTAAATTAAGGGGCTCCTTAATTACTTTCGAGTATGTAGCCCATTCCAACGAAAACGGACACTTGCACGCAGATTGAACATATTAATATTAATCGAATTACTCGAACAGCCCGTTTGCTAACAGAGTAATTAATTATGCCCACCTACGTGAACTTCAATCAACTTGTCCTCACAACTTGCATTATTAAACATTTTTTTTAGCAGTTATCCCTAATTATGTAGGCACTTTACAAACTTCTCCGTTTAATGCGTTCAACCAAATCGCGTTATAACTTCTGAACAAATTTGAGATCCTAAGGAAAACAGAATTTTACAAACCACTGAAATAACTCGCACTGATTTATCTCTTCTCGTAAAAATTCTGCACCGTCTCATCATTTTCTTTTACCGTATGCGATTCATAACGATCGCAACGTTATCGTCATTTGCATCGCTCGGTGCACTCATCAAACGGATACACGATACGAGTGGTGTCGCACGAAGCAGCGGGAATTGTTAAGGAAAATAAGAAGTCGATGGTGGTTGCACGGCCTGTCAGAACAAGCGATAAATTCTTATCGCCTTTCGACGTGCCGCGGCCAGCGAAGCAATAAATAAAACGAACAAAGGGAGGATCTGGTGCGGGCCAATAAATATTTTCCGCACGGTCATTGCACAAAATGTGTGTATAATGTATCTTGCGATTCTAACGAACCACCGGCGGTTAGACGAACGCTGAAATCGAGGATTCGCTAAATTTTGTCCTCCTTTATTTTTTTCTTTTTTTTTATAACGTCACTCTGTTCGACGTACACGCATAAGTGACAGAAACAGCTGCGGTTTCGCTGGCTTCCGTCTTTCTTGTCGTATCAAAGGGATGTACATATCTGGGTAACTTTTTATCGCATATTAATCTTCCTTTGTCTTTGAGGCTTTGACACGGTAGATCTGAGTCGCTCGTGCAGAACACTTCAATGCCAGACAGACGAACGAAAACGATTTTATTCTTTGCGTTGTTTCGTGCTGTCTCGAACGATGAATATGTATTCCGTTTAATGAAATCGTCCTCATCTTTTGCCGCGCGACTTTGCGGAGTCGAATAGAAACTCGCGATGGAAAGCGAAACAGACTTTTCAGGATAAACAAAGCATGGGCGAGTGTCGCAATTAGAATCTCATTCAGCTTGGTATTCAACTTCTAAGTGTATCTACTTGCACGCTCTTGTCGCGGATTAAAAAAAAAAAAATAATATAATCATCACTGCGGCAACTTTAATTACGATGTATACGAGAGGATGAGACCATGGCAAAAGGTGGCTCGACACTGTGACAACACCCATTTTATTCTTGCACGAGGAGCAGATTGCCCGGCAAAGGGGTTAAAGAGGCCACGATACGGTCGCTCCTGTGTTCGTTGCCATGCCGTCAGGTGTATCGCGTATTATTAAAAAAAAAAAAAAAAGTGGCCGATCAACTGCTCGAGAGGATGCTCCTCGATAGCACAACACTCCGGGCTCGATGGCTATCTTTATTTCGCAGAAAGCCAGTGGCAGCCACTAGGCCCGCGATGCGGAGGAAAAAAGGCTTGACGAAGTCGAGTGTCGTTCTCGTCGACTGAAGTTCCTCGATACTGTTTTGAAAAGGGACAAAATACTTCGATCGATGACGAGCAACACGTTTGAACAATTATTATGAGAAGCATAGAAACGTATTTTCGATTCGTGCATAACGTATTGTAAAGTAATGTTTAGAATGCTTGCGGCTGGGAGACTTATATGGATCAGTCATTTTTATTTTCCCTGGTGAATGTAATTGCGATTAGAAAAACAACTTTTAATAAATAATAAATGCGTAGCTATATTAATAATTTAGGGCGCAGACTAATATAAAATATATTTACAAATTCGGTGAATTTGTTTCTTATGAAAACTTGAATCAAGAACTTGATATGCATGCACGTCAATGGAAATAAAATAATATAAACGCAGTCTGACGTTGTATTCCGTCGAATCGATTTTGTAACAAAGTGGCTGTGCAAAGAGAATTTGAGCCGTTGCCTTTCGAGGGCGAGAAAAGAAAAATAAATCGACAGACGTAACATTGTGCTCCCCGTCCCGCAGGAAACGCACGGCTTAATAGAATTATTGCAATATGCAAAGAGGCAGAACATGAAATTCAATTAACCGGCGAAGTTTTCCGCAAAGCTGACGTCACTAGTGCAACTCATTTCACCTCACTGGAACTCCGAAGTCTTTGAAAAAAAAAAAGAATCAACGGGGCTTCAACTTCATTTTTTAAACGAATGTAAATAAACGTAAAGTTTCGAAGAAAAATGTGTCGGGGCAAGTCGGGGCACTTCACTTTTACTCCAAACTTTTTCGCGTCTTCGGAAAGAAAAGCGACATCCAAGCGTGTATCCTTAACGATGTTCATACTTCCGACTTCGGGGGTACAACAGATGAAGACAGGATCGTCGAACCACGGCGAACTTATTAATATTTTCCCGTCTGTTCCCTTTCTTTTTGCCCGCCACCTGTCCTGTCGCCCCCCTGCTCGCGACTCTTCTTACGTTTTATTATTCCCCGAGTCGAAAACGCGCCCTACACCGTTCGAAAATGCGTAACATTCCGTGATACGAATATAATAGGGACAGGTAGGGAGACGCGACTAGTACCGGCGGGACCATTATGCAAACGTATGCTAATGTCAAGCAGAGTCATGACAGACAGAAACTATAAAAATATTTTGCTAGAAGTCTGCTAGTGCGTCGATGCCACAAGGAATCGAAGAGCTGAATGCAAGAGCGTCCAGTTGCTGGAGAATATGTCGAAAAATCTGGTTGCAATTCGTGCGCCGATATGCACAGAACGTCAGAGATCTTTTGCGTTCTTGTTTTTTCAGTGTTCAAACTAATCGAAGAGAGTGAAGTATCACGGCCTTTCAACAAATTCTGGTTTGTAAATCTTTTCGTAAATTTGTTAATATTCGTTTGAAAGACTTCATAAATATTGTGGAACAAATTACTCGAAAAAACTCTTGCTTCAACAGAATAAACATTTCAATATGCATAGATGAAATTTTAAGGGCATATTGGATTTGCGTATGCTAAACTATTTGTAAAACGAAGTAACTATGCGTCGGACAAGAGATAAAATTATAAAATATCTTGTCCGTCGAACATCAAAGAAAAATTCATCTATATTCGCCGTTATTTAATTTAGAAAAAGAATATAAATTTTTTGCAGGGAGACTTGTATATTTATGGGTGGCAAACAATATGCAGGAAATTTTTTAATTAAGGGAAAGCCTGGCTTATTTCATCGCCATTTCAATAACAGCATCCTTCGATTTCGCTACAAATATCAACGTTTTTCTAATGTTCCGCAACAATGTCTCGTTACACGACTTTACTTACATTTGAAGAAATTGTATTCTCTAACAACGACAACGAAATATCAATATCACGTCATTCAATTGATTATATTGAAACGTCCACTTACCCACATTTCCAATACTTCCATAAAACTACTCCCATTTATCGCGCCATAATTATAGTTCTAAAATAATAGTTCTAATTTTTCCAAGCAACGAGTATATAACAAACGTACAACAATTCCGCCAGCTTCTAACTAACAATCTCACACTCGGCGCCAATCTGCATAAACAATGCTAAACCCCAATCTCCATCGAAGTCAATCAATCCCGTGTCCAATACCAAACCAACAGTCCTCCAACCCCGAATCACCGATGTCAATGAAACGCGCCTCGCAAACATCGTGCACGTAACTCATACGCCTGTTCGTTAACGGTAACACACAACGGGTTGACATAATATTACAAGTTTAAAACGATCTGGTGCACAATGAAAGCCAGAGACCTTCCCCGCGCTGGACAATAGTGTTAACAGGTCTCTAATCAAACAAGCTCCGGCTAGAAGCTCAGAAGCTGGAACAAGGTAAAGCCTTGAACGTTGTTTGTCGCAGTGGGCGAGCCCTGTTGACGTTCGCACACTCCCAGCCAGGTTGACGGATAGATAAAGGCCACTTTCAGTTGGTTAACTTGTCAAACGGAATGTCCGTTCGACGAGATATCGATGTTTCTTTTGATCAGAGACAGAGAGCGCGGTATCGTCGAAATCGCGGATAGATCAAGCGACGAGCGAATATAGATAAATTAGTAACGCATATAGATTGAAACGCCGATATGAATGTAATTGCACGCGTTACGGGGCATTTCCTAGAGAAGTCTTGCGAACAACCGAGAAATTTGCGGGGCACCTGTTGCGGAAAAATGAAAAGGTAGACGGAAATCCTGTCCCTTTTGCTTGGTCGGTTCGATAAGGGAACGAAGAGGGTCGCGGTCCGTCATCTTGTCTTGTTTGATGGAAAATTTGGTGGCCTTATGGTAATTAGCGGATTCTATATTTAGAACGATTCAGGGTGTTGTCGGGGTGATTCTGTTGGTGCTAAGATTATTTTGGCCGGCTCATAAATATTCATGATACTGTTGCTGTGTTAGGGTTACGATGACGGGGACGGTATTTGCCGCCGCTGAAGCGGTGATTGGGAAAATTGAGGGGTTATTTAAGGAAGAATTACGTGTTGACTTAAGTGCTGAATATCAATCTCCTTGGACACCTAGGGAATACAAGACGTATAAATCGAGGAAATTATTGTTGCGTTGAGTTTTGAGGAATAATAAAATTCCTACGTCCATGTTATTATTTCAATATTAACGCTATGTACTTTTCAGGAATATACGATATTATTCACATAATCGTCTCTTTTTAATATAACTTTCGACAATTTCCCCGATTCACGTTTCAAACAGATAATTCTTACATAAGCAAGCTTCAAATTATTTAAAATTGCAAATTATTTAAAATAAAATAAATTCCCACCATATTTCCCGCCTCGAAGACGACAATTTCGAACTCCACGTTCAATAATCCAATGTGAAGACGAAAAAAAATTGAGGACGACTGGAAGGGAGGTGGGTCGAAACTGCTATGTATCAAGGAAGGCAGATTGCGAGCGATAAGTTGCATCGCGGTCTCGTAGCAAGTTAACGGAAATGAGAAAAATATTAACATCAGGGCCACCGAGACGGAAATGGTGGTCTGGATGGAGAAGGAGATGTTTACTGCGGGACGAGATCCAGCTCAGAGTAATCTCAGGACAGCTGAGTGATAGCTGGGAAAAGGAGGAGTCGCGTTAAAGGGATCGTTCCTTTTTCGTCGTCGGAATTAAGATTTCGTCTACGATGCACCTCTGCTTTTTTTCCCCCCGTGGAAAATGCATGTTGCACGTTCGACATTCTGAATATCGACAGGTCAACTTGTAGAGGTACCGTGAAGATCTTCATAGGAATCTCGACCGTTCTGTCGACTATGATTTTTAATAGGGGGTTGAAAGCACAGTGAAACAAGACAGTCGAATAATCAAACGGGATCGCAAGTGGCCGGAACCAATTTAAAGTACATACATAGCAGACAGTGAACTTGAGTAACGAAATACTGAATACGGTTATCATTCGTGATTAATAAAAGCAGCACTGATAATGTTGTTCAAATTTCATTTAGCTTGTACCGTCGGGGCTAATATAGACTATTATTGGGCACAAAAATTGAAAAATAACATTCGCCAATGGAAAATTAAATTTGACTAAAAGCTTTCATCCTGCTTATTCACGACAAACTTTTTCTGCTCAACATATTTTTGACAGAAAAAGATATATTATATACGGTTCAACTTTTATCACATAATTACGCGGCCAAATTTTCTGCAACGAAGTTATTGCAACAAATCTTGTGCACGATTCCGTGCGAACCGAATCGCAGAGAAGGGAAAGAGGAAGGGGACCAAATGTACATGTCCCAGAACCAGCGGTAGGCGAAATACTTAATCAGTAAGAGGCACGCGACTGGCAAAACACGTCCCGCGCTACTGAATTATTTATTAAAAGTTCGCGGTAGGCACACTCAACACGCAGCAGCCGTGTCTCACGTTTGTTCTGTTGCCGGAGTGAATTTATTTTTTCGCAGCACTTTGCATCGCAAACTTCCACGGCAGTTGTGTACCTACCCTCGACTTCACCGTTGAAACAAGTCTTTCGTTTCTGGCGAGCGGAAAACTTCTTAATTGTCGCGAAATAATGTACACCTGGCTACGTTTAACGCGAGTTTATCAACTGCGACCGAAGTTTCACGGGAACATTCTGCTTTTCTTCCACTTCTTACGTATACAGCCGGCACAACTCTATTTAATCATCAAATAAAACAAATTTCATGCTGTGATTTTTATATGACAAGGGCGATTATCGTTGATTAATTGTCGGAATGAAAAACGTAACAAATGATTCAATGGTTTCAACAATAATTGTGACTTAGCGAAATGCATAATTCTTATAAAAAATTTGTATATATTTTCACTTTTATACACATCCCCCCTATTTGTCACAATACTTTCCAAATCTTGCTACTACGAAAAATAGTTTTTCATCCCGCCAGCCAAGCCGCCACAAATATTTTATTATTGCACGCATTTATTTAGAAATAATATAATTACAAATTGGTCATCCCACATATTCCCTTGCTGAATCATTTCGACGCAAAAATGAACTCCAATTTTCCATTGGCGTTCGAAACGTCAAATGTAAATATCCACAGTGCGGCATAAATTATATCACAACGATGTTGCCTCGGCGCATTATTAATCGCGCGTCTTGATTTATCAGCATTGTATCCCTGTTCATTACATAAGATCGAGTTTCTTAATTCGTCGCATGCCCTCCCGACTGGCAATAAAAGTGTATCGAGCAGGCGCGGCTGCAATTAATATTACGGCCTCTATCGTTCGCCACGGAATACCTTAATGGCCACAGAGAGACGCTCGTAAATTTGTTTTGCCCAACTGAAACGGGAGAAAGCTGCGAGATAATTGCGCCCCGTGATAGGGTACGATTCTCACTTTCTTTTGGGCTTGTCGTCGTTGATTACCTCGTTGATTAGTTCCCTTTTTTTATGTGAAGATACGCTGGCACTGAAGTAGCAATAAATTTAGCAGGAAGTCGACCGAAAAGCTGGCGGAACATTGTGTCTCGAGGCATTCTTCGCTCGAAATATATGAGAGATTCGAGAATTTGAAGATTCTCATACGGTCCAAAATGAAAAGTGAACATTCCTTTAAGATATCTCTTCTAAGGCACCTGTGACCTGTGATCCTAATTGTATTGTTCTATTTTTATTTTACATATACCTGATACATATGTATGTATAGTTCCTTAATCCTTGGGGAATTAAATTATTTATAAATCAAGGGAGGAATAGAAAATAAAACGGCAACGATGCATAATTCTCACCGCGAAACAACGACTTGCATATTGTTTGTCCAATTGAAAACCAACGGAGTCGCTGGTTTACTACCTCGGCGAATGCCTGTTCTTTTAAGGCGCTGTTAAAGGCACGAGCACTTGTTACCTGCCAAATGGCCCGTTTCCTTTTAGCGCGAACTAGAACACCTTTATCGCAACTGAAACGCGTTTGACCGTACGCGTGAACTGTTGTCTTACAAAAGAACCGATAAGAAGCGTGGAAAGAGTTAATGGTTTTTCTATCGGTTTTTTTTTTTTTATGTTTGTTTTGTTCACCTAAGTAGCATGATAAATGAGGAAACACGAATGAAACATATTTTCGGTGATTACTGAGGTATACTCGAGGGGCTTAAGTTTGAGAAAATGATTACAAATCCCATTTATTTTCGGGAATGAGTCTTCCCATTTAACTCAGCTACATCCAGTAAGAAACAAATGATGCTTGACCGACTTTTGCCACGATGTTTCTGATACACACGTTCCCGTAGGAATCGCGATGATATACGGGAAGTGCAGCTATAATTCAAGGGAAAAGTACGGAAAAACGTCATGGTAAACGATGAGGGTGAAGTCTGGCAATCGCACGACGGTATTCATTACTAATATCAGCAAACCCAGGAGAGCCACCTCGCGCTTCTCGAACCACCTTTTCCCCCTTTTCGAGTGCTCTCACCTTAATTACATATCATTCGCGTGTTCAAAGGATGGGTCGAATATTAATTGCGTTACACCTCGAATATCACAGAATAATATGGTTTTCGCTGGCACGTATGATGAATTGAGTAAAAGCAGGCATTTCCGAAGGAAGTTAGCGCCTACCTTTGTGGAGCGTATTAATCGTGCAATCGTTAAAATTCTCCAGTTACGCAAGTTGACAGCAATGCGCTTGAAGTGGCACAAATTATTCGATAGTACAAGTAACTCCGAAAGAGATTTCTTATAATTATTGCGAAACATTAATATACATTATATTAGTACACAATATGAATATGAATTGCAAAGTTGTAGGTAATTCTATAGGACGAAACTAGCGTCGTTCGCTTCCTATTAAGACTGTCCAAAGTTTCAGAAGTTCAATCGTTCAGCTGAACAATTGTTCTACTTATCTGTTGAATTTTGAATTCAACAAATGAGCTTGACAAGTGGAAACGACATAGAAATATCTCAATACTGAACAGTTTAATATAATTATTACACCCTTGAAGCATGCAAATAAAATATAATTACCCCTGTTCTAAAAATTGTCTGAAACCATTCTTTGTACCATACAAAACCTATAAACCTTTCACCAATTTATTCCGCTGTCTTGTCTGAAAAGTTGCACAACATCTGCAATAACGATCCATGGAGTATCTTTATCATTATAATATATAGAAGTTCTAGTAATTATGAATCGTAACGCCGCCCTTCGATCAACCGTCGAGAGTTCAGAATTATTTTAATCAATTCATACGATTCCAATGTTCCATCGTGAAATATTACTTGGAAAACCAACAAGTAGGGAACCGCAGCCATCGATCCTCGCGTTCTAAATGCATACATACAGTCCTCTACGTGCGACTGATTTTGCATAAATTTTCCCTGGTGGTATGTTTATGTACGGGGTGCAGTGACTCTTCCGTAAAGTGTCTCAAAACAAACGAGGCACTTGTCAGAAAGCAGCAGGGTGCGTGTCAATGCATATCACGACGATGTTTCAGCTAGGAGAGCGCGACGCGAGTTTGCTGCTATCGCGATATGATATCGAAAATCATCCCCCTCGCTCGCAACGGGGGTTGTGTTTGTGACGTCATCGAACAGGCGCACGCGCCAGAAGAACCTAACGTGTTGATCGTTACCCACCTTCTGCACCTTCTTCGCTAAGGGTGCATTCACACGCACTGTGCTTTCTGGAAACTTCGTTCTGAAAACGTATCCGCACACTTCAGTTACATTCACAATTTGCACTTGCTTGAGTTACGAGGTGAAATTGAAATGGAAATTAACGGACAAATTTTAGATCGAATCAATGATATTCGACAGGAAATTCTGATTGTTGTATTGTTAAAAGTTGAACCATCCAATCGTTATAAATTCTATAGCCCGAGCGATGTAACTAAATCCTATTGTCCAATTATTTCAATTTCTCTATCTCTTGCTGTTCACGAAAAGAAACCTTTGTATTTCCTGTGCATAGATTTCGCGATAGCACGAGCAAATCAAACGTGAAAGTAGGCTGCTCTTCAGTGAATTTAGCCGGATTATAACAAACTATTGCAGCTCGCCCCGACCAAGACTGTATTATGTGTAAATAATTTTACGTTCCCGTATTAAAGTGAATAATATAAACGTGTTCGCGATGCAACGTTTACACGGTGGAATCGTCGATCGATTAATAATTACGAATTGTCCATACTACGATAATTAAAATTGACTCCGTTACGCTCTTCGTAGCTTGTATTTTGCATAAGACAACCAACGATCGGCTCTGCCGTATACAGCACGATGGTCTTTCAACTCTAACATTTATGGAACCCTTTGGATTAAATCCAGCCAGACGTGAAATCTGTAGATACATCTAACTTATTATCGCCACCTTTATAATATGCAATCTCGGCTTTTCATACGAAATACCTCGACGAAAAGACTTCAAGAATATTACAAAAGACAGTAGATTACAGCACGATGCCGTTATCCACCCTGTAAAAGACCTTAATTCCCCCATCA
Organism: Nomada lathburiana; assembly: GCA_963667235.1. Classification (NCBI taxonomy): domain Eukaryota; kingdom Metazoa; phylum Arthropoda; class Insecta; order Hymenoptera; family Apidae; genus Nomada; species Nomada lathburiana. The sequence goes on from OY763905.1 coordinate 6,667,203, forward strand.
ATGATCCCACGGCATTATCAACAACACAAATAATTTCACAAACTCAGAAGCCCAGATAATTTGTTACAACAATGGCACCCATAAGAAATCATACGTATTCGATCACTGTTAACTATAACTTGTAATAATTGTTTCACGATTAATTATCAATCATCTAAATTCAATGAAACTGTATCCACGATCTACGCTCCAAGCGTTAGACAAAACTGTGCGTTTATTATTTCAATGGATAATTTTGTGCTCCGGTCGAGGACCCCGGACGACGCACTTCCGTCACTCGTAAATTTCCACGGAAAATTCTGGTTGGCCCCAAGGCGGGCAGGGCACGATTCGACGGATCCTGGTCTCGCGTGAATGCAAAGGATGCAGTTAAATTTGCATCCCGTATACATTATGCAAACCAACGCCCTTCTAGTCCAGAGATATCTTTGGGAATTCCGTAGCTCGCCATTCAATCGACTGTCGAGATTTTGCGTCGTGAACGGCTTCGTTTTGTCGGCTGTCGAAGCATCACCGCGGAATCGAAGTCGACTATCGATTTCCCGGCAGATTGTTCCTTTTCGAGAAGCGGCGCAACCACTCGACGTGACGCCGAGAAAGCCACCTTCCCGTGTCTCGTTTTGGGAAATTGTAGCCGACAGAGGGTGGTGAGTCTGTTCGAAATTACCGATGCTAATTGTCGCTGTTACGACCTGCAACAGTCGACCGGATCAGTCAGACCGATGGGATAAACGCGGGTGTGTAAATAGCGACCGAGCATTCGAGATTACCTGGAATTATTTTTGGAATGTTTGGATAATAGTACTTCTTTTATAATTATTGCAAAGAAACTAATACTCAGTAAGCGTAAACGAGTAACGTTTGGAATCATTTCAAAATTACAGTAATGAATATCTCGTGCAATTCAGAATAACAATATTTATCCGAAGTAATTTAACAGTATTAATAAAATTGTGAATAATTCAGAATTGCAACGGATCGCGAGAAATAAAGGCTGCACGCTGTAAGTGGTATACGGCGCGCGTGGTCAGACGTATTTTTCGAATAAGGATACCTTAATCACTGTACGCCATTTTAAATATTATTTGATGAATATCTACTAAGTCTGCATGCCAATACAAATTTTTTAATATTTTCGTGAGTTTATTAATATTTTATTCAATGTATCGAAGATACAATTTCATCTGCAACCGCGGAAATGAATAATGGCATTGTTATAGTCGATTTCCGTTGGAACGTAACCATATATATTTATGGAAATATGAATTACACGCAACTTTACAAACGCGTACATCTAGGTTACGCTGTTTGTGGCGAAGTCTTATTGATTCTGTGATTGTTAGTACGTCTGGGGTATCATTGCGATGCGTAAGTGGCGCATAATTACGAACTTTAGAATAAGGCATGAAGTTAATCGTAAAAGAATCCCGCGTTTCCGCGGACTTAGCCCGCAAAAGAATATTATACGATTCAACTTAATGTAATATTTAATATACATCTTTGGAGTATATTATATTAGCTACTGAAGAATTTGGTTCACAAAAAGTTTCTAAAAAATCTACGGATATCTATAAAATACGTTGAAGCACGTTTTCGGGAAAGCTTCTGAAAAATACAACTTCATTTGCGTTCTAAAATCAACGTATCCAGACTTGGAAAATGAAATATTAAGATTCGTCGACTTATTAAAACTGGTATACTGTATCAGAATGCTTAATGGTGCAAATTGGTAAACCTTAAAATATTTCTGAGTGCGGTATCGAAATAGTCGGTTACACCACCAGCTCTCAGTTTCGATTAAATTAGACAATATTTCACGACGAAAAACCTGGTGAGATAAAGAATTCATTTATTAGAAATGCAATGGCTCGAATGAAAGTTTCAGGAAAAAAGTGATAGATGATGACTCTGTAGCTTGATAAATCTTTTTTCTTTATAAATATTTCATGAAAAAAATATTTTATCAGACGATATCGTTTTCTACGCTTCACGTTCTGCTTTACCTTCGTTTAAATATATTTCTGCACGACCTCTTGCTGATATTATCTGGCTGACAAGCAATTCTTCGCTCCACTTTTACCGGAAACTCGCGGTTAACTCCCTTAACGTTAGTCGCGAAACGCTTTTCACGCTAAAACCGATCTACGCTGATTTGTTCTAATGCGAGAAGTTTCGCGATAAGCGGGGTGGAATGCAGTCACGGTGAAAATACAAGGCAGCACGAAATAGCGGGAATAGTTGGTAAATCAGTTTAAAATGCGAATTACTGCAATTATGAAGATTTTCACTTTGCCTGAAAAAAAGAGGAAGGATCACTTTAACCTGGAAGCAAAAATGTATCCGAGAAATATCTCTCTCCGCATTGCTTTTAAATACTGAAATTTAAATTCCTTTACTTTCATCCTTGCTGTCGTATTTATTACAAACTTTTCTTTTTCACTGTTACAAATTGCTGCACTTAAGAAATTACTCCTTTGGCTGGTGATTTTATTCGGTATTTTATTTTATTTTATTTTGTTTGCGTATTTGCTGCATAATTTGTCGGAATTAAATTCGACTCGGCGAATTTTGAATAGCTGAAACATGGATATTAATTGAAATTTCGTTTTTCATTTGTGCCACCGGTTGCTGTTATTCCTAGAATACCACGATATTCTTAAAATATGTTACTGACGAATATAGACGTCACGTGTGAGCTATTGAAAAATGTCTTCGCCTGAAGTATGATCCCGGGTCATTAGGTATGCCGAGGGGGAGCTTAAGAAAAAAAACTCGGCAGAGATTGAAAATTGGTAGCAGGAAGTGGAGAACTCCCCGGATACGTTTAAAGTTATTTTTCATTCACATCGCACTTGTCGCCTTATGATCTTGGGCCACGAATGAATTGAAAGGTGATTCTAAAGATTCGATGGTAAACAGCTGATGGCAATCAGACATTATGACGATCGTGTTTCCCCATAATTGTTTACTTTAAAGAACAACATATTACGTATTTGACGAAAAAGTTCACTCCCGAAACCACTCTGTAAATACTAAAATAATTATATCCGTAGTAAAAAAAACGACCGAGTATTTGAAACATAGTAACGTTAAACATTAAAATTATACGTTTCACGTATAATTACAACCCATCGCATAAATATATTAAACATAAATTCCGAAAACAATATAAACCAGCGATGAATTGGATACTTGTCTCAAAAGTATAGAAAAATTAATATTGGACGCGACGAATTTGTGCGCACCGTGTCCGAAATCGAAGCAGGGAGAATGTCAAACGAAAAAAATGATCGCATAAATATGAACTGAGAATGTAAGACACAGAGGCCATTAGACGGCGACCGTTCTGCTTCGATCTTCAATAATTTCGACACATGGGCGCATCGATAACGATGCATACGTATGCCAAATGCATACACGACGAAGGGAAGAAATCCTTGGCTCCCATTATTTCCACGATCTTTCGACAAAGTTCCCTCGATTTGTTCTCCAGAATCGTCACGAATGTGTGTCTACGGGCAACGGTATCGCGTATTTCACGGAGCACAGATATTCGGTCCCGGGAACGTACGATGATACGCGTCTCTTGAATATTTCACGAAAATGATCATCGCTAGGCGACCTGTCTCGTAATTGAATACGAAGGAGAATGTTCCCTTACATTCCCAATGGACCGATGGAAAGCTTAAATTGCGTTTTTATTGCGAACAAAATGAGTGTGCAGTTGAAATGCAAGTATGTAACGGAATATTTATAATTCATGTGTCATAATGGCATTGATGATAATAATTCGGGAGGGACGAATAAAATATATTTAAAAGACTCGCAGAATTGCATCTCTCCTAATTGGAAACTCGAAAAAATATTTATACTACCAAGTACCATTACATATACTCTCGCGAAATAATTTGAAATACATTTAATTTAAAGGATATGCACACTTTACGAATCTGGACAGAACAAAATTGAATTCATCGAGGTTCGGAGGATAAATAATTATTTCCATAATGTAAACAATAATAAATTGATTAGACTACTCGCGAATCGATTTGTACGCAATAGAAAAATATTTAGTTTGAATTTTTATCATCTTCGACAGGAAAATCCAGGTTGACTGTCAACGAGCAAATAGCATCCGAACAATAATAATAGGCCTTACGCCGAGTGTGTCTGATATACACGGTGCAAACAACTGAATCACTGACAGAATTGCGAGCACGTAGTTCGTAGTAGAACGACGTGTCCGGATTGAAAGGACCCATACACACGTGTAATGATATCTTCAACGTGGAAAGAGGGAAAGCTGGCACGGAATTACAATCGCATAACGCACGACTCGCGGGCAATTTGGCAATGATTTTTCCGCATGCCGGCCAGCGCAAGGATTTTTACAGTCGATTAAACCACGACAAACATTCAATTTATCCAGGGAATAAATTTTATTCGGGGCACAGTTTGGCGGGGCGGTTCCGACGTAATCCAGTAATGCTCTTCGGTGCTCTTCTTATTTCTCAATCTCTGTTTTTCGCATTTCGAAGGAGGCGAGTAGGAGAAACGAGCCGAATGTAAAAGCTATCTTTCTGCCCCCGGTGTAGGTACATACGTAAGTATCGATAGCATCTGCCAATATCGAAATACACTTAACTTGGGAATTTAGGTGATTTAAGAAATACACAATATGCTCGAGAACAGCGAAACATCCTAATTGAATAAAAAATATGATATCTGTGTCGCCTTGTGCACATAAACATATTGCACTTAAATGTTCGTTCATTTTTAAATAATTTAAAAGTATTTCATAGACATTCTTATTCACGGTGTATCGTGCTGTAATTGCAAACTTGGCTGCAGTTTAAAGCCAGTGGTGTTTTAATTAAATAAAATAAGAAAAGGTGCGAACAGTGTGGAAGTGAAGAGTTAATCGAATCGTGTCAATGGTACAGTATCATTGCCTAATGCAATAACTATGTTTTCTATGTAGGATATGTTCAAAAGTATCCCGTTGTATTCCAGCCTCGGGTTGTTATCGAATCGACTCAACATTGTCTTTGGCAAGCTTTCAACCACGGTAACACCCTTCTTACATGAAGGTACACAGGCTTGCCAAAAGGTAATTCAAAGACACATAAATGAATGTATTACGTGAAGCGGTCTTAATGGACTGATATAACCAACGTGGTCATAATGTGAAGGGTTTTTGTGTTATAACAGCTGGATTGTATGAAACCGAGAACATTACGAATTTACATTGTTCTATGTAGTAAGTTTAATGTATATATATCCATTAGGATAAATTCAAATAAACACATCACAGCCAGGATCTTGCACGATAAAAGATATCATTAAGAAACTTATCAGACGATTGAACAGTTGATTGTTTTCATTGTCTATATAATGGCAGTTTGTATATTTGTTCATAAGCAAAATGAATATTTATAGGATCGCGAGTCTGACTTTTACGAGGGAGAGACTGGAAGATTTCTAGTCAATCGAAAGTATTCTGTGAGTAACAACTTGAAATGAGTCGCAACAGTGCAGCAAGTAATTCTGTGCAAAAAAAATAACAAAATCAATCAAAGTTTAATTAAGAGAGTCTCAACTTCTGTGAAATATGCTGCGAAACGGTAATTCCATTACTGTAACAAGAAGTTTCCTGTCAATACTGTCACGACGGCGCATAAATTTGTTTTTAAACTGCACCGTGTCAGAATCTACCTCGAGGCATGCCAGAGGAAAAATTGTAATCCTTCCACGAGGGAATGAACAACGGTGTAACTTACCTGAAACTTTACGTGAAGATTCATGTTTTCAATGAAAAAGAGAGGCAAGTGAAATCGGAATGCGTCAAATTGTAGAATCATTGATATGAACGCGAGAGAGGATGGACGAAGAAGTGATAGCGGTCAGTGCGTGGTCAGACATATTTCACTTGTCATACAATAATACAATTATTGCATACTCTGACTTCTGATGTCCATTACATTTCTTTCACTCAATCGATGATAAATGATTATGTAAAAAATTCTTAACATTTTATACTCCGTATTAGGTCTTAAAATTTGTTTAATTATCACTTCGAACTTTTGCCTGTGCTTCCAAATGCGTTAAATGAAATATAGTAATAATTAAAAGTAGAACAGCAGGGAGGAATGAACTTTAACGTTTCCAAGGTAATGCTAAATGCGTGCGTCATTGCAGATTAGGGGTAGAACGTTCATTAATCAAGCTAGCCCTACATCGTTCACTTGATCGGGAAACGATTGAACGACAAATCGTTCCCACGACGGATGCACCTGATGATCCGAGATCCTCCCTCACATCGGAACGAAAAGAGAGCTGCCAAGAACGAGTCCAAAATAGCAGCGAAAAATGGCTTTATATTCAGATAGAAAATAACAGACAGATGGATCTGTTGATAACCGTTTGCCGCGTTCCTTTTAACCACACGATTCTTTAGGCCGGTTCATTTATTCGTGACGTTCAGAGGAGCTAACGTTGCACGCTACGGGTTATATTTTATTCGTGGAACACACGATGATCTAAATTCGTGCATTCTAGTATTACTTGATTATGCCAATAATGCTAAAATAGCAATAATAAAGCTCTGAAAGAATCTCTGCTTGGATTTTTTGAAATATCAATTCGTGGCTGTTAAACGCACCGTAACACTAACAAAAGTTTGTCATTTTGAATCTCTAGAAATTTAAAATGCAGTACACATATGCCAGATTTTTTATTTATTTCTTATTATGCGGTGACGGTGCGTAATATTTGACGGATTTTCAATTTTCAATTTTTCAATTCGTAATGCTTACATTGAATGTGTATGTTTCTTTTTGGGGCTCTCCCGAATTTGGAGGCTTACAATGGAGGATTGAATGACAGTTAGCATAATTGTAAGAGTTTACTCTCTCGAGGTTTCAGAACTTTGGGTTACATCGCAGAACTTTGTTGAAGTTGCTTTGGACAACCACTACCTACCTTCCAAGAGCATTAGAATCTTTCCTACAGCTTCCACACTTGCAGCTTCAAGCCTGAAATAATATTACTGTCGCAGAAAATTCTTCAACTCCCCAAGAATTAATCAACACCTTTCTCAACTAATCGATCAGAAAGTAAAGACAATGCCGAGAAAAACGGAGAATTAAATTTGTATACACATAAATTAGAAAATTATATAATAATTACGTAATGGTAAAGTCACAGTCTTTATAAATACATAACAAAATGTTGCTTCAAGTGAATTCTTCATCTGTTCCTGGTTTATACGAACTTCGTGATTAAATTATATGCTATTTGCATGTATCGTGCTACGCTGGTAAAGGTTGAATACAGGGAATTCAAAACGTAACAATGTTACCATTGATAAGTTATCAATTGCTGTATCAACCTAGATACTAGTTGCACTTCGTTAAAGGCTGCACGATAACATTCAGCCATTTTGCAGCCCAATGATCAATAATGTGCAATGCTGTACCATCTATCTATCTGTTTTATTCATCCATTGTTCTGATTATACGCGAGTACACGTATATTTGAAATGATCAATCTGATGAGAATATTTCGATAACTACTTGAATGTATTCCCTGATGTTGCAAAACGATATATTTTTATCTGCGCTTTGTGCTTCTTATTCAGTGACAGGTTTCGAATCATAAACAGCCAGAAAGGGTCATATTTGGTGGAAGACTAAGCATGCTTTCGCAAAGACAAACATGTGAGGAAGACGAATAATCTCATTAGTTGAGGTCTAACAGTAAGCTCTTCAATGTCCACGGGACAAAGGTAAAGCAGCTTAAACTATACCGTAGATGCATTACACGATTTTGTACTTAAGACGCGTAGAGCATTATTCTGTCCTTCCACATTTCACAGAAATTTTGTTACGCTGAAATGACAATTTTTTTTTTAGGACTAAATAGTATATGTTCAGTGTGTTCTTAACCACATATTCGGCAGCGCATATTGAACGATAACTGAACATTTGGAAAGGGAGGATTGGCTCAAGACAGCAGAACTTCCTGGAATGGAAATAATGATAAAAGTATAGCAGCCATTTGGAATTCAGCGTGGTTAAAGAAAGTTTGATAACGCAAATAAAGTTTCGCATCAAGGTTCGATAATCTCTGCGAATGGTTTGTCCGATTATATCTTAATGTATATAAGTTATTTTCGATAACTTTTTGTCTCTAGCAAAGAAGACTTGCGTAACTGAACTTCAAAAATAAAAAAAATAAAGAAATTACATTACGGAAGCAGAGAGCCAGTGTGCCTTCGAATTAATCTCGAATAAATTTTTCTTGTTAACTTAGCCGGTTAAAAAGTGTTCAATTTACTACGAGAAGCGTAGTTTCGCAAGGAAAAGAAAACACAGTTGCCTTCGTATAAACGATTTATAATATATCCAATATCTATTTTTCGAAATTCTAATTTCACTTTCAATATTTTTCTTTTCTTGTCGCCTGCTGTTTTCACAGTACCGAGCCTACTCTCTTCGAGAAATAGGGTTTCACTAAAGACCAGAACGTCAAGTTCTGCTGCCATTCAGGGAAATCTAGAGTGGCGCATGATAGAGGAGTGATCTATGAGCTAATTTCGAGACCACCTTCGAGATCTTTCATCATCCAGCCTGACATACCGGCGCTTCCTCGATAATTTATTGCAATGGCTTACATGCTCGGCCTTATCGATCTTTTAAAGCGCGACACATCAAACGAAACTTCAGCCAACGAACTTCCCGAAAGTGGAGGCTGCTCAAAGTAACGACCAGACGCTTTTAGGGGAACGAGGGGTGTAATGTAGAATTCGAAAGCGGGAGAGCGAAAACAAGAGGTGAAGTCGATTTTCTGTCCGAGCACAATTTTCTCGAGATACAAATGGAATTCCGATTTTATTTAATCGAACCGATTCGGCGATAAAGCTGCGAATTAAACGGGAAATGGAGAATATCAAGTAAACGAGGAACGATTTTGATCCCGATAGCGCGGTATTAATTTTTCACATAGCAGGCTGATGAAGCTGCGACACACGCGATTTATTTTCACCAATTTCACCTGACAGATACGTGTATTCACAGGTGTGCGCGTATTTTTTCAAGGCTTTGTCAGATATGTAGGCACGTGTTATTTGTAATCGATTTATTATAAATTCAAATTCCTGAAGTCTGACAATATCATACGTATGTCACGTCTGATTCTCTCTTTCTTTGCATTTGGATTTGCATTACGATTTTGAGAAATTCTTAATAGGTGTAAAATTTGCATTGTTGCGTCCTTTAAAGGTGTGCAAAAGTAATTGACTTCGATATCCTTCAAATATACCATTCTTCGCAATATTGAACTAGGTTCGAAACCATTTTCTCATGGTTCGATAGATTCCCCATGAGAGTAAAGTTTAAAAAATAACCCCGCCGATATCGTGAATACATTGAGAAGAAACTTTCCCAGCACGCGCGCAAATAACTTCGTCCGCATAATTAATCGAAAAGTACGATATTGTTTCTCTCGATTTCTCTCTTCTTTAAAAATAGAGGGGGACAACTGTTTGCAGTTTCCTCGAATCCCTTTAATCAACTTCCAGCAGAAAGTTAAACAGCCGATCGTTTACCCTTATGACTATAACGACAAGAAAACTGCCTATTAAGCCATAAGGCAAACATTCTTCCTTGGCTCCCGAGGCTTGGACATGTTTACAAACGGCTTCGCCAAAGTGTAATTTAATTTTCTGTAGAACTCGATTTCCGCCCAGCCCAACGGACACGCAATTTCGTACAGGCCAGCTACATAAAAGCATCAACGATGAGACGCTTTGAAACGTTCGCGGACCTGTCTAACAAACCTCCCCTTTCGGCGCCACAACGTATGCTTGACACGTGCTTATCAACGTCACAAACGACGAGCCAGCGTACAGTGATAACGCAGTTAGGGTGCAGCCAAGGGTGTAGTTTAGAGCGAGGACGAATGCGCCTGAGTATCATCGTGTTGACATCCCTAACGCAATTATCTGGGGGAATCGCTGGTGAAACGTTTTAAAACGCGTCGTCGCAAAAGAGTTAACAATATAGAGTCCGATTGCCATGGTTCAATGGTCTGCGTACATAGAATCTTTATCGTTAAATTAAGGGCGCAAAGTTTGATGCTTATTATGTTGATGTAGTGGGTGATTATATTATTCGGTTGTATGTTTTTAATGGAAAATTGTTAATCGAATGTTATACAATAGAAAAATCTTGGTGTCGTGATTTTATTTCTACGCAAACATAAACAAATATGCATTCGAATTTATGTTCTTAGAGTCGATATCGTATTTGATCATTAGACCTTTGTGTTATGGAAAAAGGAATGTACAGACTACGGATTGTTCTATAACTTTCTTCCCCCAAAGTTTTAAATATTGCTGAGTGAAATCATTATGACGTGCGAGGAAACGTTTGAAGCTAAAGGAGTTAAAAAGGAACAAGCGATGAAGTTTAATTTGAGGTAATTGTAAAATTAAATCCCCCGTGTTCTAATTTGAGAAGCATTAAGGGTCTGTGCTAAGCGGATTTATTTATTTTCCAGCTCGAAAAGAAACCCCGTTGCAATAAAACCTTGTACACCTGCTATTTTTTAACAACTCTTATAAGGAATTTTTTTATCGAACTTGCCTCCTGAAATTTGTATTTTACTCCAACTCTCCTCCTGTTTCGCTGGCTGTCGTCTTCAATATATTTTGACTAACAGCGAAATGTTACTCCAAATGAAATTACTGTTTACATTAACCTCAGCTTTTAATAAACCATGAAAATTTCTACAGTTTAGAAAAGACGATGCTCCTTCATAAAATTTTTGAGATATTAAAATCGATTCTTATTCCATTCTCCATTATTGCGAACTGATTTATGACCGCATTATTTTTATACCAATTTCCTCGTACATTGAAAAAGACTCAAAATTAGAAATGCAAAGCTAACAGACAAGTACTTCTCTTCTCTTCAGTTTCTGTATTTTCTGGGGTCTTTAAGTAATATTAACATCGCGATAGCTTTAATATCGCGGAGTATGTACATCACAGGATGATTCATAGAGGATCGAGTTACCCGCACGTGGGTAATCGAAACAACGTTCTATCTTCATTTTGTTGAACTAGAATGAAAATTCAAATAACGATGGCAGTGGAAAAATTTCAATGTTACCCTTGCTACGCTCAAACCTTTTACTTGTTAGTTTCTAAATTTAACACAGCTTTTGTTATTCTAACTTTCTATATCGATTTAGTACAGAAATATGTTATATCAGGTTTTCCTATAATCCATAACTATATTTTATTTTTCCTCAGAAGAGAATTCTAGTTATTCTTTCATACACGCATGCTTATTTAGTTCATATACTACTAAATTGGATTTTTTAAAGAATATTCTCCAACAAGAATTAAATATATCAATATCGTAATTCAATATCACATAGCCAAGTCTCCAAGGGTTAAAGTATTTGTTTCATTTGCTGTATACTGTTTCGCTAAAAGTTAGAACATTCGAAAAATGTTATGCTCCAAATAAAAATTAATACTTTCAATGACAAACACCAGGGCTAATCTATTCTATTAAGTTCAATTAAATCAAATTTCAATACAATACAATACAATACAATACAATACAAACAGACACTGCACAACCATAAATATAATTAATACAAAGTGCACGAGGGATTCATGACACAAAATATAAAATATTCACAACACCTACCACGACTGTGCAGAATTAAATACTCCCGACTCGATTAATCATAACATCGACCAAAGAATTCTAACTTCGATAGCAGAACAAAAGAAGAAGTCAACCCTCGAAAGAATAAAAACACTTTAACCATCCGATTGCCACGTTCGACGTCGCGTGGAATGTATTTCTGATCGTGTCGATCAGACCAATCCCAACGTTTCCCCATACCGCCTCGCGTACGCGTTAAATTCACCATAGTGTCATCGTCCCATCCCCTAACATTACTCCGGCATGCTCACACCTGTCCTATACAAACTTCCATCTCGACAAGCAGCATGAAACCCGCCGATAAGTCACGCGGCGAAAACGTACGTAAGTAGTTAGTCCGGACAGCCTACTTACTTCCGGCGCGGCGGGCATGAGGTCCACAGTAGTAACGGAAAGTATATAGTCAGACGACAGTAGCGCACGCGACACCGGCGACTGGCAGACGGATCATTGCTCGAATCGAAGCCAATTATCGGGCGCGCCGACTGGCACCGTGAATCGAATAGGAAACTCGATCCCCGCGGTTACACCGTAATAAACGCGGAAAACACCGTGATATCCGCGATTGAACGATACGATCCACGATAGGAGGCAAACGTGCAGAGAGGGAGAGCTGGAAATGAAAATAAGAACAAAAAGTGGGGACTGGAACAGTGATCCTTACCTTTCCACGTCACGGCGAGGTGCACGCGAAATCCGACCACGCCATTCTCTCTCTCGAGCACAGCACCGCACTGCACCATATATAATACACAGAACACACTTCAACACACCTTCATCCCTACCGGAGGCAGCTTTCCTTCTCCCCGTATTCCTTTCGTTACTTGTCTATTTCACCCTCACCATCTTTGTTACCCGATTTACCGGTCCCTTTGTTTCTTTCCGTTACCTTCCTTGTCAATTTCTCTTGTACTCCCTCTCTCTCTCTCTCCTCTCTCCTCTCTGTCCTTCTCAATCTTTCTTTCTATCCCTCTATCCCTCTATTTTTCTTTCTCTCCCTACCTCCCTCTCCCTCTCTCTCTCTCTCCCTCTCTCCCTCTCACAAACCGGCAGGAAACCTGTCTGTCGGCCTCCCTTTTCTCCGGCACCTTTTCTTCCTCTCGTTAGGATATCGAAACGATAACCGAATCGTACGATATCCAATGCATCGGATGATCGCAACGTCCACGGTGTCCGTCGACGATACAGCCGACGTAGGACGAGATTAGAAGGAAGAGGAAGAAGAAAAGGAAGCACCTCCCTGCGGCACGCGCGCGCACGAGAGAGAGAGACAATCCAGCATCCAGCTACGCCCGTGACAGCGTCTGGGCAACTACTGAGGACGATCTGCGCGGTTCCGGCGCAAGCTTTCGTTCGAATTTTGACCGACCGCGGCGCCACAGCAGTTATCCCTTTTCGTTAACGGGTTCATTATGGTGCGCACCACCATCCACGATTCATCCCCACCGTTCGCCCTCGCGTGTGGCTGTGGGAGATCGTACTGTTTTACTTTTTTCGAATGTTTCATGAGAATCGTGTGCTTTTTCACTTATCTCTTTATCATTTAACCCTTTGGGCTCGACGGTCTCTTTTTCTAAGTATAGAGAAGTGGTATGCAAATAAATGGGGTAGATTTGAGATAATAATGTTAGAGACCACCCTGTACCAAGAATAGCAAATGTATTATATATTTGGTACAGAAAAGGGAAAGGTATCCGTCGATGGAAATGCTATTGTCGCATCTCCAATCGCTATTCAAGTTTTTGGCTTTAATCAAGTGACGAGTGAGGGTGCAAAGGGTTGAAGGTGTACAGTTTCGGGGAACCGGATTGTTTTAAGAGACAGGAAATGAAATTAAGGGGTGTTGTGGTAGATATAGAGACGCCAGATGGTGGCGTATTCTTAAATGGGATAGTGTAGTGTCTTTCATCGTATTTATTTTACTGGATTTCTCCCTTTGTTAAAGTTGCCAGGGAATAATCTAACAATTGGCGTATGATAATGATGATATTGCAGGAATTGGTATATTAAAATAATCAAACTTTAATTATATTTTATATTCTTTATCATTGAATGATCTATCGGTAGAATAAAAGGATTTTTTTCCAGGAAAAAAGAATTTTATTTTCGAAATGATATTTTCTATGATGTAACGGCCCTATCGACTGGAAAACACCTCGTAAACATTACCATTGAACCTTTAGCATTTCTGCTCACTCCTTTCAATGGAAATGTCAGCGTCTTAATTAACAGGATAAAATTAACAAAACACTGATCAATAGTAGTTTGTAGTACTAAAGTACTGTAGTACTAGTACTAAAGAGTGAATGGAAAACTAGATCAGGACAAATATCTCGATTGACTAGATTCTACCTTATTGTGGATATAAAATCTATAAATAAAAGGTAAAAGGATAAACGGAATGGTAGAATAAGCAGTGGACGATTTGTCGCTTACAATCTACAATTCGTAGAATTGTTTTAATTGGACAGTGCAAATTGTCTGGCGATCAAACATTGAATTGTATTTTTGTCTATTGCCCGGTACGATTGGCGATAAATTCTCAAGTATACGGTGCAGAACCTTTTCTCGATATACCAGTGAGAGCTGACGTGTAAATAGCAACGAGTCGCCGATATTTCGAGAATCGACCCCGTGACTGGAATAGCGAACAATCCGGAATTACCCCTGTTTTTTATTCTATTTCTTTTTCGGTAATCTGCGATGCTTCTGAAAGTACATTTTCCGGAATTTTAAACAAGCATCCGATAAATAAAAAGTATATACTACATGCTGATTAAAGTAGAAATGGGTATAGTAAACTCACGAAAACTGCTAATTGGACACTGATGGAATGAATTTACGTGCCCGACACAGATAAAAGGTTCATTATTCGATGTTAATTAACGAATAGGAGATTATTTCAATATTTTGAGAAAAGCGGAGAAATAAATTTTTGTGAGGAAATAGAACTGATAGAAAATTGAAAGGCTATGCATAAATTTTCGAATATGCAGAATAAATAAATGGTATAGAACTCTACAGTTTCTGCCCACTCGATAAATGTTTCTCTACTTTGAAATAGTTCGTAGGCTATATTCTAATGCCCACTTTTCGCTTTTCTTTAATGGCATACATGGTAACACTCTCAGGATGAAAGCCAACAATGGAGCAACCTATTACGACTATATCAATGTGTCCACTCACGTAAAAATTCTCATGCATCAGAATGACGTGAAATATTTTACAGATTATCCGGAAAACCGTGATTATTAACCGGTTGCTAGTTTTCTAGTTAACGAAATAAGATAGGAACAAACTAAAGTTTGTAGAATAGACCAATACGGGGTGAAATTGAAGAATGTCAAACGTTTCATTTTAATAAATTATTTTATTATCAAACTTACACGCAAAATCGTGCATAACTTATTTTCATTATTCTCAGAAATATATTTTCTAGAACGATATTACAATACATAAGCATATTCTAATGAAACATCAGAAAACATTTTTCTCCATTAAATATTTTTATACAGGAAGAGTATTGCACGGGCCACGCAGGCCACTTTTATTTTAGATTTTCCAGTATCATCTTTGATGTATTACATATCGCAACTTTATGAATACAGATATACAAAGAAACTGTTTCATTGCGATTATAGTAATTTCAAGCATGAAAAAGAAGAGAGAGTTTATTGCAATTCAAAAATATATTGTTTCTATTCAAATTATACAATATTCTACGTATAATAACAATACGTACCAAAAGAATATAATTAAAAATATTTATTTGTCAATATAAATAAAAGCTACGTATAAACAGTACTCCATGGTACGTTCCTATAAACGTAGATAACAAAACAGAGTATAATCTACTGGAAAATGGAATATATAAAAATATTAAATGCAGTGTCAATACTTAAATTGCTCGTTTCGAAAAACCTACTATCCTACGAATTGCTACTATTCTAGGTGCATAAATAATCAATAATTTTTGTAAATTACGCAGGGTAATACTGAACATTTTTATACTCTTAAATAAACTATATCAAAATCATACATCTCAACAAAAGGTACGACGCGAAAGCAACGAATATGAATCTAAAAGTTCAATAACTTAATCGAACTTAATCAATGTTGTGTGAAAAACTGAAATTTTCTGAAATAATACTTAAAAATAATACTGCAAAGTATAATCCGCGCCGATGATCTAAAAATATTGAAAGTGTTCATCAACGTCCTAATGTAAATTCATTTTTAAATTATCTATGAATTAAACTTACCAAGTGCTTCTACCATGGGTCTTTATGTGGTTTTCGAGGAAACCATATTTACTGTAAACCTTATTACAAATATTACAAGTGAACGTGTTCGAATGATTATGGGAATAATGAACTCGATGATGTACTTTAAAGTGATGAACTAAAGATGATTTGTATCTGAAAATGATTAAAACAAAAAATTCGTTCCCATTGAGACCGAGATATTTTCCAAATTCAAAGCTCTTATCGGGAAAAATTGTTAGGAAACTCTGTTGCATGTTTTTACCTATATTTCTTCGCACACATGTCGCATTTGAAAAGTTCTTTCAAACGACTGCATTGAACTAAATGCCGATTGAAATGATATTTTCGATTGAAAAGTCTGCCGCAGCTTTCGCAAAGTATTACGTACCTATCTGAAAAGAAATTTGTCAATGACAAACCTCACGCTTTTCAGCGGATCAAATCTAATATTTACCTCCGTGTGCTCCAGCCTGATGCATCGCCATTGTATGCGTGTTAGAGAACGTTAATGGACACAATAAACATTGTAATCTACAAGCATGTTTCGTGCTTAACAATACGTTCAAAAAAGATGCATGGAAAAATGTTTTAAACGTTCTTGTCGTATTGCACGAATGTATCGCAATAGATTCACTTACTCTTTCTTTTTTCCCCTCATCCCCTTTTTTCCTTCGACTTCCGATAGTTCTGTATCACTCGAATTTTCCGTTTCCTTTCCAAGCATTTCCAAAATTCCATCGAAATCCACTTCAACGCTCGGATCGTCGATTAAATTGCACTCTTCTTCCAGTTCCGTACGTTCAATATCCACGAATTTTCCTGTCCTCATATCATCTTCAGTGGGATCATTTATCAATACCGTCAATGGTGAATCAATAGCATCCAAGCATTCCGAAAATTCTTCCTTGTCGATTATTGACAAGGACTCTTCTTTTATGTCCACGCCCTTTAATGTACCCTCTGTTAAATCCGTTTCACAGTTTGCAGTATACGTGTCTGAACAGCTTAAATTAATCTCTGCATCTTCACTGAGAATGTCTGGCAGTGATTCATGTTTTATATACATTCTGTTCTGTTCCTGTTCAGTTGCTAACCAATTTGAAACACAATCTTCGAAGCAATAATCGCAGTAAGAATTAGACAAATCTTCGGATTTTTGTTCGCTAGACTGTAATGTATCTTCGCTCAAAAGTTCTGAGGGCATTAAAGACTCGCTCTCTGAAATGTTTCTCCTCCCCTTCATGTTCTCGTTTAGAGAGCAATCAACTGCTGTCTTACATGTATCAACTTCATTACCATTTATATCGTATTTCATTTCATAAATATCGCTATCAAGCGTTGTACTAAAAGAGTTGTGCACTTCGTCAGAATCCACCATACACCATGAAGAACAGTTCGAACTGTTATTACCATAAAATTCATAGTTAAATTTGTGAAATATCTCATTGCTCGAGAAGTCAACTGTATCTGGGAAGTCTTTAGACGATGAAGAAAATGCTCCGTATTCTGGATCATAATCTAGTGATATATTCTGAGATTCTGAAGCCGGTAGACCCTCATTTTCATTGTTTTCTGTAACAGTTACTTCTTGCTTTCTGTCCCGTTTTCTGCAACATTTTAATTCTGTCCCTTGTGCGGAAGCTCTTAATTTGGTTGGTACCCGAATCTTTTTGCCTGATGTTTCTTCATCGCCGTCAATTGAAGAACAGGTACTCCACTTAGGCAGTTCATGCCCGACGTCTACAAAATGATGTTTCTGTTTTCTTCTATGACATACCCTTTTGCATTTATTTCTCTTCTTAATAAGCAAGTTTTCGGTAAGAGTATCATCCGACAAATCGTCCGGGATTACAGGAATTTGTCTATTTTGTTCTACGGTGCTTATATTATTAGTAAAGAAACATTTTGTTTGCTCTTCGTCTACTTCAAAACTTCTGTTCAACCTTGCGCTATTTTTTAAGATATTGGGAATTCTGCGAGGAACTTTATTGCATACCGATATATGCTCTTTCATATTTACAGTCTGATATTCGGACACAAATTCAAAATTCCCAACTGTCCCATCTTGCCGATTCATATTTTCCTTGGCATATTTTCTCATCGCTGCAAGATTGCTCATCATTTTGCATTGCGCATAATAGAACTATATTTAAATGGAGTTGCTTAGAATTTTTGTACTCTACATTCAAACAATTAATGTTACAATTAGACATGACACTGATTGCAGTGCTTCTTAAACATTCTCTGTTATGATTTTTCAATAATCTAATCAGTCTTTCTCTCGACTACAACTGTTCATTACCTTTATTGCACTGTTCCTTATGGCTACAAAGTATGGCATAAAATGAACGAATTAAAATATATTATACTTTCAGGACAAAAGGACGAAACAAAAATTTTATGAGCCGCAGGTGATTAATGAAATTATCACGAATTATATTGCTATACGAAATGTATGTTAAAGAAAGTGTAGACGCAGCGTTAAGAAGAAACAAACGTATTATATAAAACAATCTATGTATATGTCCAATAATAAACAACTGATTATTTTTAATTTATAAACAAATGTACTTCTGATAAACCGATTGATGTGTACATAGGCTTACCTAACTATTCTTGACAATAGCGTCTTCGTTGATCAAAATTACGATCGTAAACATTACTGTTCTTCTTGCACATTTATAACTGTCATTACAGGAAAGAAACCTCAATTAATGTAATTTACCTAACAAAGCACTTTGTACACTGTTTCGCGTAAACCTACATCCATGAAACTTTCGAATTTTTATTTTAGAAGTTCTATACGAAACAGCGTTGACCGCCGCAGCAACACACGTTAAACTACTCTGCGCGATCGCACACAGGCGAATGAGCTGCTTTAGATAAAGCAGACCGAAACTTGAGAAGTCCTTGAGAATCACAACGTAAACATCAAAGAAGCACAGTCGCATACATACTGAAATCTGGAGTATGTATGTACATACGTGTCGTGAAGAAACTGCGGTCTTCCTCGAAAACGAATATGTATAAGCTTATTTGTATATGTATTTGTTTTCGAGGCAGACCACCGTTTCTTTCCCTTTTTAACTAAGTTCATTAATTAATCCATGTCTTATACACACCCGAATCTAGCGACGTTCATTTAAGAAAATGAAAACGCATAAGTGTTGCTCTGTTAAGTGTTCCAAAGTGCATTTCATATTCGTAAGATATATTTGTAATTAATTTTACGTACAAAGAAACGTAGGAAATGAATATTTTACTTACGAATATTTATAAACAAATAAGGTGAATTTTTCACGCTTAAAGGAACATTATGCATGTTATACACGTGCTGTAGCATTTGTATAAATAAATAAAACGAAGTGACAATGTAGGGGTATAGAAAATATAAGTTAAAAATTGATAACTCATAATAAAAATTTTATTGCATAATTAGTAATAGCAGCGAACCAAATTTTTTTAACAAAAACATTATGTGCATGTGTTAATGGTGTGACAATGGTGATAAAAATAAATAAAATGTTGTTTTTCTCTAGCGAATAAATAGTATACAGATATTGGTTTGGCTTGTGTGTAAATACCTATCATAAATGCAATCACCAATCATTATTTTCATCAAGATCATCCTGATTGTGCCTCAGTGTAGAAAAAAGTACATCCCTAACTTTTGGCTTAGGATCTTCTGTAAGTTTTGTTGGCACAGCTTCCTCCTGTCCCAACATCCATTCCAGTTCTACCAAGATATAATAAGTTCATATACAATAATCATATAAATATCTTCATTTTATAATAAATAATTGTATTTACCTGCTTCAGTTAGTTTCATGCCTCTTAATTCTATTGGCCCAATAAATTGTTTCACCATATTTCCATTATGATAGACAAAAATTGTTGGAACATTGCTGTCGGGCCAATTGGGAATACAAGTAGTAGAAATGCTTCTTAAAAACTTTGTTGCAGGGAACTTCCTGGCTAAATTGACTAAATATTGATTTATTAATGTGCACAGAGGAATGCTGAAAAAGAACGATTGTTAATAATAGAACTCTGGTTCCTGATAGATTTTAACTTTCTTAAACAGATTTCAGTCATACCCAGCTTTATATAAATGAAGTACAACCCAAACATCATTCCCAGCATTATTTACTTCTTGAACATAGTCCTCGGCTGATATTTCTCTAACTTCGCCGTATTTAGCTTTGCTTGCTATTTCTTTCATTTCAGCTATTCTCTTTCGCCGGTATTCCAATAAAACCTTCTCGTCTTCTTCATCTTCTAATTCATCCAGTTCATCTAAATTCTTGGTTTCCAAATCAATAATAGCTGTAGAAATTAAGTTATGTCAATATTATGTATTCTATGTAATGTTATCACATTAAAATGCAATGGATAAAGTAAAAGATTAAGTACCACGCCCAGTTTTCTCGTTTATTGTATTTTCCAGAATATCAACTATTTGGTCCTCGGTAACTTCCTTCTGTTTCTCAGGGATGATCCCTTTCCTCCTGAGAATGTCATTCCATTGTGTATCCTCATTTGGATCTTGCTGTATTAAAAACGATTACAATTTTTCTGGCTTAGCCATTAAAAATTAGAGAACGTTAGAAAAATTGAAAAAATTACAGAAAATTCAGTAAAATTTTTTATTTTCAATTAGAGAGTTAGTGAAAATGGTGATTTTCAATTTTTTTCTGTGATACTCAGCATCCCATATTTGGTCCCCGGGAGGTCTAAACTGATATAACCTCTATTAATTGAAATCAGTTCTTTTCTGCTTACCATGATGAGATATTCCCTTTAAAAAACTGTTCCGCGTGCAGTAGAATTAACTTAGATCACCGCTGTTGGTTGATTGACAGAGTTAGAATCGATGAATGACAGAATTCACTTATAACATTTGCTCAATTGCGATCTACAGCTGATCACGTTTCACTACAATGAAACACGCTACACAGGCGTACTCCTACTTGACTCCTGACTGCGTGCATTTATGGTATCAACAATGACGCACTTACATTCTTGCCCCGTTCTATTTAAAAAAACAAGCCATCAGCTATAGTAGCGCCTCTATGGAACATATTGGAGCTCAAAAGGTGCATCCTATATTCTGTCATTCTAGGATCATAGGAATTAATAATAATAAAAATTATAATAAAAATTTTATTTGTTGGACATTTATTTAACCTTTTTACCTTTTAACTTTTTAACCGAATTACAAATGATGTTTCTCTAAATCGTCGGTAACGTTGTCAGTGACATGGAAATGGTACTGGAACCACAGACGAGATATACGACTAGACAAGACAACTTATGGACTTTCTTAACCTAACGTGACTGCCATACCGACTCTGAAAAACCACACTGATTCGAGCGTCCAGTAGGTAGAACCTAAAAATTAAAAAAAGTCCAGTCGGCACGACCCTAGAGTCGTAGGTCCGGCTAAAAGTTGGTCAGAAACAGTAGAAGATAGTAGGGTTTACGGAAATAGCAAGAGGGCAACTACTAATGGCTCGCCATTCTTTTTAAGAATGGGGAATCATTCTTTGTTACTACTTTGTCACTGTGCTTGCATTTTCATTCGCAGAATTTTTACTTGTACTTAGCCGACGCACATTCCAGCCCAACGATACAACCCTCCCAAAAATATCGCGCTGCTTTGGAGTTGCGAAAAACTTGCGAACGGGTCGAATTAGAGTTGCGTTAAATGCCACGCGGTTTTTCAAGTAGACTCGCGGTTTTTAATTAGAGTTGCGAGCAAATGAAAATCGTGATCGATTTAGCGTTGCGGAATGATATCGCTATTGTTCTTGCAATTTTGCTGTTCTTATTGTTATATAATTGTAGTTTTTTATAATATATTTTACATATGAGAAAGTCTCTAGTGTTGCAGAAATTATTTTCGCGTCTTGAGCTTTCACCACTGCAATAATATTTCGTTGTCTAGTTCTTAAGATCATTTTTTTTTAAGTTTTATTTCAGGAAATTGAATCCTCTTGCAGATTATCTTTCAGGTTTCCTTCTGATATTCAATTTACCCTTCGGTCGTGAATTTTCTAACTACTCCTTTTGTTGTCTTACTTGTATTACGGTCAATTAATGAACGCTCTACAAATTGACAATAATAGGAGATTTTTCTTCCTTACAAATGATAGTAGAATTAGTTTTCGCGTAATTGGAGGGTGGAAGGGCCGTAGCTAGGGTGGGTCTCCAGGCGCAGTAACCTCCACGGGGTGAGACCTGGGCAATCAATTATTTACTGTATAATTATTAAACGTTTAAGAGACGTTTGATAATTATGTGGAAAATAATTGGAGCGAATTGGCTGCGCACTTTCCCCTCTCATTCCCGTTTTTGCTTCATTCCCTTTTTTGCTTCATTCCCTTTTCTGCTTCATTCCCTTTTCTGCTTGATTCCCTTTTCTGCTCTTGGCTCGGAGGTTCGAAGGAAAGGGGCTGTTGGCACCTGAGGCGGTACTTGGGTTGAACTGTCTGCGGGGAGCGGTGTGTGTGGCTGTGATTGTGGTTCTGGACAGGTGACCTCCTGCTGTTGTAATTTATATTTATTATAGTACTGACATATGTATATTTACACACCCATTTTCTTTGCCCAACAATACTATTTCAGTAAATAATTGTTACTCCACTGACCACTATTATTCATGACGCTCAAATTGTAATAATATTGGCGAAAAATTCTTCTCAGAAACTTTTGCACCATTGCGTATTTCTCAGCTTATAAAGGGTATTTTTATCCGGCTGGTCTCAAATTAAAGCTACGAACCATAGCTATCCTCTCCAACAGTTTCAAGTATATGGCATTTGTGATTTAGAAGTTATTAGCAATTTAAAAATCGACGAAAAGGGAATACGGGTGGTTTCAATTATCTCGGCCTCTTGAGATGCTAGATTAATGATCGAGTGCATAAAATGAAGGCAAAGGATGCTGCCACGCGACAAGAAAAGATTTACAAATTCTCCATGCGCTGTTTATTGTTTATTAACAATTGAACAATTCGTTTGAGAATTACGCAGCAACTATACATGAGGGTCAGTCTAAAACAGGGACAGATCGTTCCTCGCATCGACACATTTAATTTAAGGTGTCGTTGATCAAAACCGGCCTAGTAGAACGCGAGATAATTGAATTTGTTTAAAGAAATTATAAACAAACGCGATTATGTAGATTCGCAGGCCAGCTACATCAATGATCAGAAGATATAAAATAAAGCTGGAAGTATAAGCTACCATCCACAATAGGTGTCATCATCATTCCATGTGCAGATCATTTGTTATAAACCATTAAACCATTGAAATTGTTATTACGTTCAACTGGAGATAGTTACAGCAACGTCGTATTTTTTAGCGTGTAGCTTATTCGTTTCCCTTTCATTTGAGCAGTCGTTGATTAAAATAGGCTCAGTAGAACGCGAGATAATTGAACTTGTTTAAATAAATTATAAACAAATGCGATTACTGCCACTTGCCGGCGAGCTACATCAATGACCAGAGGACATGAATTAAAGCTAGGAGTATCAGCTACAATCTACAATAGGTGCGAACAAGATTGCATGTGCAGATCATTTGTTATAAACAATTAAACCATTGAAATTGTTATTACGTTCAACTGGAGATAGTTACAGCAACGTCGTATTTTTTAGCGTGTAGCTTATTCGTTTCCCTTTCATTTGAGCAGTCGTTGATTAAAATAGGCCCAGTAGAACGCGAGATAAATGAATTTGTTGAAATAAATTATAAACAAATGCGATTACTGCCACTTGCCGGCGAGCTACATCAATGACCAGACGACATAAATTAAAGCTAGGAGTATCAGCTACAATCTACAATAGGTGCGAACAAGATTGCATGTGCAGATCATTTGTTATAAACAATTAAACCATTGAAATTGTTATTACGTTCAACTGGAGATAGTTACAGCCACGTCGTATTTTTTAGCGTGTAGCTTATTCGTTTCCCTTTCATTTGACATCCCATTTATTAAAAAACAACCACCAGTAGCCGAGATAACAATTTTTTTTAAATTTTATCGGTAATGAAATGTCGAAAACGGTACAAGTGACGCCATCTCGCGTTTGCGGCCTTTTTCGCAGTTTTCCGCACCGCTGAAACCAAATTCCTGGATTACATCGTTCATTTAAACAATTCCATTTTTCTCGGCTTCTACTGCGTATTTTTTAACCGGACTTGTCTTAAATTAAAGCTACGGACCATATCTACCTCCTACAGTAGTTGCAACAATATAGCGTTAGTGGTTCAAAAGTTATAAACAATTGAAGAACCGACGAAAATGCACTTCGGGTCGTTTCAATTATCTCGGCTTCTAGAAGCGCTACATGAATGATCGAGTGCTTAAAATGAAGGTAAAGGGTGCTGCTACACGACAATACACGATTTATGAATGCTACTTGCGCGATTCATTTTTTATAAACAATTTAAACATTCATTCGAAATTTACACGGTAACTATACACGGGGGTTATTCTAAACTGGAAGGAGATTGTTCCCTGTATCAAGAGCTTCAATTTGAGCAGTCGTTGATTAAAATCGGCCCAGTAGAACGCGAGATAATTGAACTTGTTTAAATAAATGATAAACAAATGCGATTACTGCCACTTGCCGGCGAGCTACATCAATGACCAGAGGACATAAATTAAAGCTAGGAGTATCAGCTACAATCTACAATAGGTGCGAACAGGATTGCATGGGCAGATCATTTGTTATAAACAATTAAACCATTGAAATTGTTATTACGTTCAACTGGAGATAGTTACAGCCACGTCGTATTTTTTAGCGTGTAGCTTATTCGTTTCCCTTTCATTTGACATCCCATTTATTAAAAAACAACCACCAGTAGCCGAGATAACAATTTTTTTTAAATTTTATCGGTAATGAAATGTCGAAAACGGTACAAGTGACGCCATCTCGCGTTTGCGGCCTTTTTCGCAGTTTTCCGCACCGCTGAAACCAAATTCCTGGATTACATCGTTCATTTAAACAATTCCATTTTTCTCGGCTTCTACAGCGTATTTTTTAACCGGACTTGTCTTAAATTAAAGCTACGGACCATATCTACCTCCTTCAGTAGTTGCAACAATATAGCGTTAGTGGTTCAAAAGTTATAAACAATTGAAGAACCGACGAAAATGCACTTCGGTTCGTTTCAATTATCTCGGCTTCTAGAAGCGCTACATGAATGATCGTGTGCTTAAAATGAAGGTAAAGGATGCTGCTACACGACAATACACGATTTATGAATGCTACTTGCGCGATTCATTTTTTATAAACAATTTAAACATTCATTCGAAATTTACACGGTAACTATACACGGGGGTTATTCTAAACTGGAAGGAGATTGTTCCCTGTATCAAGAGCTTCAATTTGAGCAGTCGTTGATTAAAATCGGCCCAGTAGAACGCGAGATAATTGAACTTGTTTAAATAAATTATAAACAAATGCGATTACTGCCACTTGCCGGCGAGCGACATCAATGACCAGAGGACATAAATTAAAGCTAGGAGTATCAGCTACAATCTACAATAGGTGCGAACAGGATTGCATGGGCAGATCATTTGTTATAATCAATTAAACCATTGAAATTGTTATTACGTTCAACTGGAGATAGTTACAGCAACGTCGTATTTTTTAGCGTGTAGCTTATTCGTTTCCTTTCATTTGAGCAGTCGTTGATTAAAATAGGCCCAGTAGAACGCGAGATAAATGAATTTGTTGAAATAAATTATAAACAAATGCGATTACTGCCACTTTCCGGCGAGCTACATCAATGACCAGAGGACATAAATTAAAGCCAGGAGTATCAGCTACAATCTACAATAGGTGCGAACAAGATTGCATGTGCAGATCATTTGTTATAAACAATTAAACCATTGAAATTGTTATTACGTTCAACTGGAGATAGTTACAGCAACGTCGTATTTTTTAGCGTGTAGCTTATTCGTTTCCCTTTCATTTGAGCAGTCGGTGATTAAAATAGGCCCAGTAGAACGCGAGATAAATGAATTTGTTGAAATAAATTATAAACACATGCGATTACTGCCACTTGCCGGCGAGCTACATCAATGACCAGAGGACATAAATTAAAGCTAGGAGTATCAGCTACAATGTACAATAGGTGCGAACAGGATTGCATGGGCAGATCATTTGTTATAAACAATTAAACCATTGAAATTGTTATTACGTTCAACTGGAGATAGTTACAGCCACTTCGTATTTTTTAGCGTGTAGCTTATTCGTTTCCCTTTCATTTGACATCCCATTTATTAAAAAACAACCACCAGTAGCCGAGATAACAATTTTTTTTAAATTTTATCGGTAATGAAATGTCGAAAACGGTACAAGTGACGCCATCTCGCGTTTGCGGCCTTTTTCGCAGTTTTCCGCACCGCTGAAACCAAATTCCTGGATTACATCGTTCATTTAAACAATT
Organism: Nomada lathburiana; assembly: GCA_963667235.1. NCBI lineage: Eukaryota > Metazoa > Arthropoda > Insecta > Hymenoptera > Apidae > Nomada > Nomada lathburiana. Next base: position 6,693,675 of record OY763905.1, read on the forward strand.
CCATTTTTCTCGGCTTCTACTGCGTATTTTATAACCGGACTTGTCCTAAATTAAAGCTACGGACCATATCTACCTCCTCCAGTAGTTGCAACAATATAGCGTTAGTGGTTCAAAAGTTATAAACAATTGAAGAACCGACGAAAATGCACTTCGGTTCGTTTCAGTTATCTCGGCTTCTAGAAGAGCTACATGAATGATCGAGTGCTTAAAATGAAGGTAAAGGATGCTGCTACACGACAATACACGATTTATGAATGCTACTTGCGCGATTCATTTTTTATAAACAATTTAAACATTCATTCGAAATTTACACGGTAACTATACACGGGGGTTATTCTAAACTGGAAGGAGATTGTTCCCTGTATCAAGAGCTTCAATTTGAGCAGTCGTTGATTAAAATCGGCCCAGTAGAACGCGAGATAATTGAACTTGTTTAAATAAATTATAAACAAATGCGATTACTGCCACTTGCCGGCGAGCGACATCAATGACCAGAGGACATAAATTAAAGCTAGGAGTATCAGCTACAATCTACAATAGGTGCGAACAGGATTGCATGGGCAGATCATTTGTTATAATCAATTAAACCATTGAAATTGTTATTACGTTCAACTGGAGATAGTTACAGCAACGTCGTATTTTTTAGCGTGTAGCTTATTCGTTTCCTTTCATTTGAGCAGTCGTTGATTAAAATAGGCCCAGTAGAACGCGAGATAAATGAATTTGTTGAAATAAATTATAAACAAATGCGATTACTGCCACTTTCCGGCGAGCTACATCAATGACCAGAGGACATAAATTAAAGCCAGGAGTATCAGCTACAATCTACAATAGGTGCGAACAAGATTGCATGTGCAGATCATTTGTTATAAACAATTAAACCATTGAAATTGTTATTACGTTCAACTGGAGATAGTTACAGCAACGTCGTATTTTTTAGCGTGTAGCTTATTCGTTTCCCTTTCATTTGAGCAGTCGGTGATTAAAATAGGCCCAGTAGAACGCGAGATAAATGAATTTGTTGAAATAAATTATAAACAAATGCGATTACTGCCACTTGCCGGCGAGCTACATCAATGACCAGAGGACATAAATTAAAGCTAGGAGTATCAGCTACAATGTACAATAGGTGCGAACAGGATTGCATGGGCAGATCATTTGTTATAAACAATTAAACCATTGAAATTGTTATTACGTTCAACTGGAGATAGTTACAGCCACTTCGTATTTTTTAGCGTGTAGCTTATTCGTTTCCCTTTCATTTGACATCCCATTTATTAAAAAACAACCACCAGTAGCCGAGATAACAATTTTTTTTAAATTTTATCGGTAATGAAATGTCGAAAACGGTACAAGTGACGCCATCTCGCGTTTGCGGCCTTTTTCGCAGTTTTCCGCACCGCTGAAACCAAATTCCTGGATTACATCGTTCATTTAAACAATTCCATTTTTCTCCGCTTCTACTGCGTATTTTATAACCGGACTTGTCTTAAATTAAAGCTACGGACCATATCTACCTCCTCCAGTAGTTGCAACAATATAGCGTTAGTGGTTCAAAAGTTATAAACAATTGAAGAACCGACGAAAATGCACTTCGGTTCGTTTCAGTTATCTCGGCTTCTAGAAGAGCTACATGAATGATCGAGTGCTTAAAATGAAGGTAAAGGATGCTGCTACACGACAATACACGATTTATGAATGCTACTTGCGCGATTCATTTTTTATAAACAATTTAAACATTCATTCGAAATTTACACGGTAACTATACACGGGGGTTATTCTAAACTGGAAGGAGATTGTTCCCTGTATCAAGAGCTTCAATTTGAGCAGTCGTTGATTAAAATAGGCCCAGTAGAACGCGAGATAAATGAATTTGTTGAAATAAATTATAAACAAATGCGATTACTGCCACTTTCCGGCGAGCTACATCAATGACCAGAGGACATGAATTAAAGCTAGGAGTATCAGCTACAATCTACAATAGGTGCGAACAAGATTGCATGTGCAGATCATTTGTTATAAACAATTAAACCATTGAAATTGTTATTACGTTCAACTGGAGAGAGTTACAGCAACGTCGTATTTTTTAGCGTGTAGCTTATTCGTTTCCCTTTCATTTGAGCAGTCGTTGATTAAAATAGGCCCAGTAGAACGCGGGATAAATGAATTTGTTGAAATAAATTATAAACAAATGCGATTACTGCCACTTGCCGGCGAGCTACATCAATGACCAGAGGACATAAATTAAAGCCAGAAGTATCAGCTACAATCTACAATAGGTGCGAACAAGATTGCATGTGCAGATCATTTGTTATAAACAATTAAACCATTGAAATTGTTATTACGTTCAACTGGAGATAGTTACAGCAACGTCGTATTTTTTAGCGTGTAGCTTATTCGTTTCCCTTTCATTTGACATCCCATTTATTAAAAAACAACCACCAGTAGCCGAGATAACAATTTTTTTTAAATTTTATCGGTAATGAAATGTCGAAAACGGTACAAGTGACGCCATCTCGCGTTTGCGGCCTTTTTCGCAGTTTTCCGCACCGCTGAAACCAAATTCCTGGATGACATCGTTCATTTAAACAATTCCATTTTTCTCGGCTTCTACTGCGTATTTTTTAACCGGACTTGTCTTAAATTAAAGCTACGGACCATATCTACCTCCTTCAGTAGTTGCAACAATATAGCGTTAGTGGTTCAAAAGTTATAAAGAATTGAAGAACCGACGAAAATGCACTTCGGTTCGTTTCAATTATCTCGGCTTCTAGAAGCGCTACATGAATGATCGAGTGCTTAAAATGAAGGTAAAGGATGCTGCTACACGACAACACACGATTTATGAATGCTACTTGCGCGATTCATTTTTTATAAACAATTTAAACATTCATTCGAAATTTACACGGTAACTATACACGGGGGTTATTCTAAACTGGAAGGAGATTGTTCCCTGTATCAAGAGCTTCAATTTGAGCAGTCGTTGATTAAAATAGGCCCAGTAGAACGCGAGATAAATGAATTTGTTGAAATAAATTATAAACAAATGCGATTACTGCCACTTGCCGGCGAGCTACATCAATGACCAGAGGACATGAATTAAAGCTAGGAGTATCAGCTACAATCTACAATAGGTGCGAACAAGATTGCATGTGCAGATCATTTGTTATAAACAATTAAACCATTGAAATTGTTATTACGTTCAACTGGAGATAGTTACAGCAACGCCGTATTTTTTAGCGTGTAGCTTATTCGTTTCCCTTTCATTTGAGCAGTCGTTGATTAAAATAGGCCCAGTAGAACGCGAGATAAATGAATTTGTTGAAATAAATTATAAACAAATGCGATTACTGCCACTTGCCGGCGAGCTACATCAATGACCAGAGGACATAAATTAAAGCCAGGAGTATCAGCTACAATGTACAATAGGTGCGAACAAGATTGCATGTGCAGATCATTTGTTATATACAATTAAACCATTGAAATTGTTATTACGTTCAACTGGAGATAGTTACAGCAACGTCGTATTTTTTAGCGTGTAGCTTATTCGTTTCCCTTTTATTTGAGCAGTCGTTGATTAAAATAAGCCCAGTAGAACGCGAGATAAATGAATTTGTTGAAATAAATTATAAACAAATGCGATTACTGCCACTTGCCGGCGAGCTACATCAATGACCAGAGGACAGAAATGAAAGCTAGGAGTATCAGCTACAATCTACAATAGGTGCGAACATGATTGCATGTGCAGATCATTTGTTATAAACAATTAAACCATTGAAATTGTTATTACGTTCAACTGGAGATAGTTACAGCAACGTCGTATTTTTTAGCGTGTAGCTTATTCGTTTCCCTTTCATTTGAGCAGTCGTTGATTAAAATAGGCCCAGTAGAACGCGAGATAAATGAATTTGTTGAAATAAATTATAAACAAATGCGATTACTGCCACTTGCCGGCGAGCTACATCAATGACCAGACGACATAAATGAAAGCTAGGAGTATCAGCTACAATCTACAATAGGTGCGAACATGATTGCATGTGCAGATCATTTGTTATAAACAATTAAACCATTGAAATTGTTATTACGTTCAACTGGAGATAGTTACAGCAACGTCGTATTTTTTAGCGTGTAGCGTATTCGTTTCCCTTTCATTTGAGCAGTCGTTGATTAAAATAGGCCCAGTAGAACGCGAGATAAATGAATTTGTTGAAATAAATTATAAACAAATGCGATTACTGCCACTTGCCGGCGAGCTACATCAATGACCAGAGGACAGAAATTAAAGCTAGGAGTATCAGCTACAATCTACAATATGTGCGAACAAGATTGCATGTGCAGATCATTTGTTATAAACAATTAAACCATTGAAATTGTTATTACGTTCAACTGGAGATAGTTACAGCAACGTCGTATTTTTTAGCGTGTAGCTTATTCGTTTCCCTTTCATTTGAGCAGTCGTTGATTAAAATAGGCCCAGTAGAACGCGAGATAAATGAATTTGTTGAAATAAATTATAAACAAATGCGTTTACGGCCACTTGCCGGCGAGCTACATCAATGACCAGAGGACATAAATGAAAGCTAGGAGTATCAGCTACAATCTACAATAGGTGCGAACATGATTGCATGTGCAGATCATTTGTTATAAACAATTAAACCATTGAAATTGTTATTACGTTCAACTGGAGATAGTTACAGCAACGTCGTATTTTTTAGCGTGTAGCTTATTCGTTTCCCTTTCATTTGAGCAGTCGTTGATTAAAATAGGCCCAGTAGAACGCGAGATAAATGAATTTGTTGAAATAAATTATAAACAAATGCGATTACTGCCACTTGCCGGCGAGCAACATCAATGACCAGACGACATAAATGAAAGCTAGGAGTATCAGCTACAATGTACAATAGGTGCGAACATGATTGCATGTGCAGATCATTTGTTATAAACAATTAAACCATTGAAATTGTTATTACGTTCAACTGGAGATAGTTACAGCAACGTCGTATTTTTTAGCGTGTAGCTTATTCGTTTCCCTTTCATTTGACATCCCATTTATTAAAAAACAACCACCAGTAGCCGAGATAACAATTTTTTTTAAATTTTATCGGAAATGAAATGTCGAAAACGGTACAAGTGATGCCATCTCGCGTTTGCGGCCTTTTTCGCAGTTTTCCGCACCGCTGAAACCAAATTCCTGGATTACATCGTTCATTTAAACAATTCCATTTTTCTCGGCTTCTACTGCGTATTTTTTAACCGGACTTGTCTTAAATTAAAGCTACGGACCATATCTACCTCCTTCAGTAGTTGCAACAATATAGCGTTAGTGGTTCAAAAGTTATAAACAATTGAAGAACCGACGAAAATGCACTTCGGGTCGTTTCAATTATCTCGGCTTCTAGAAGCGCTACATGAATGATCGAGTGCTTAAAATGAAGGTAAAGGATGCTGCTACACGACAACACACGATTTATGAATGCTACTTGCGCGATTCATTTTTTATAAACAATTTAAACATTCATTCGAAATTTACACGGTAACTATACACGGGGGTTATTCTAAACTGGAAGGAGATTGTTCCCTGTATCAAGAGCTTCAATTTGAGCAGTCGTTGATTAAAATAGGCCCAGTAGAACGCGAGATAAATGAATTTGTTGAAATAAATTATAAACAAATGCGATTACTGCCACTTGCCGGCGAGCTACATCAATGACCAGAGGACATGAATTAAAGCTAGGAGTATCAGCTACAATCTACAATAGGTGCGAACAAGATTGCATGTGCAGATCATTTGTTATAAACAATTAAACCATTGAAATTGTTATTACGTTCAACTGGAGATAGTTACAGCAACGCCGTATTTTTTAGCGTGTAGCTTATTCGTTTCCCTTTCATTTGAGCAGTCGTTGATTAAAATCGGCCCAGTAGAACGCGAGATAATTGAACTTGTTGAAATAAATTATATACAAATGCGATTACTGCCACTTGCCGGCGAGCTACATCAATGACCAGAGGACATAAATGAAAGCTAGGAGTATCAGCTACAATCTACAATAGGTGCGAACAGGATTGCATGGGCAGATCATTTGTTATAAACAATTAAACCATTGAAATTGTTATTACGTTCAACTGGAGATAGTTACAGCCACGTCGTATTTTTTAGCGTGTAGCTTATTCGTTTCCCTTTCATTTGACATCCCATTTATTAAAAAACAACCACCAGTAGCCGAGATAACAATTTTTTTTAAATTTTATCGGTAATGAAATGTCGAAAACGGTACAAGTGACGCCATCTCGCGTTTGCGGCCTTTTTCGCAGTTTTCCGCACCGCTGAAACCAAATTCCTGGATTACATCGTTCATTTAAACAATTCCATTTTTCTCGGCTTCTACAGCGTATTTTTTAACCGGACTTGTCTTAAATTAAAGCTACGGACCATATCTACCTCCTTCAGTAGTTGCAACAATATAGCGTTAGTGGTTCAAAAGTTATAAACAATTGAAGAACCGACGAAAATGCACTTCGGTTCGTTTCAATTATCTCGGCTTCTAGAAGCGCTACATGAATGATCGTGTGCTTAAAATGAAGGTAAAGGATGCTGCTACACGACAATACACGATTTATGAATGCTACTTGCGCGATTCATTTTTTATAAACAATTTAAACATTCATTCGAAATTTACACGGTAACTATACACGGGGGTTATTCTAAACTGGAAGGAGATTGTTCCCTGTATCAAGAGCTTCAATTTGAGCAGTCGTTGATTAAAATCGGCCCAGTAGAACGCGAGATAATTGAACTTGTTTAAATAAATTATAAACAAATGCGATTACTGCCACTTGCCGGCGAGCGACATCAATGACCAGAGGACATAAATTAAAGCTAGGAGTATCAGCTACAATCTACAATAGGTGCGAACAGGATTGCATGGGCAGATCATTTGTTATAATCAATTAAACCATTGAAATTGTTATTACGTTCAACTGGAGATAGTTACAGCAACGTCGTATTTTTTAGCGTGTAGCTTATTCGTTTCCTTTCATTTGAGCAGTCGTTGATTAAAATAGGCCCAGTAGAACGCGAGATAAATGAATTTGTTGAAATAAATTATAAACAAATGCGATTACTGCCACTTTCCGGCGAGCTACATCAATGACCAGAGGACATAAATTAAAGCCAGGAGTATCAGCTACAATCTACAATAGGTGCGAACAAGATTGCATGTGCAGATCATTTGTTATAAACAATTAAACCATTGAAATTGTTATTACGTTCAACTGGAGATAGTTACAGCAACGTCGTATTTTTTAGCGTGTAGCTTATTCGTTTCCCTTTCATTTGAGCAGTCGGTGATTAAAATAGGCCCAGTAGAACGCGAGATAAATGAATTTGTTGAAATAAATTATAAACAAATGCGATTACTGCCACTTGCCGGCGAGCTACATCAATGACCAGAGGACATAAATTAAAGCTAGGAGTATCAGCTACAATGTACAATAGGTGCGAACAGGATTGCATGGGCAGATCATTTGTTATAAACAATTAAACCATTGAAATTGTTATTACGTTCAACTGGAGATAGTTACAGCCACTTCGTATTTTTTAGCGTGTAGCTTATTCGTTTCCCTTTCATTTGACATCCCATTTATTAAAAAACAACCACCAGTAGCCGAGATAACAATTTTTTTTAAATTTTATCGGTAATGAAATGTCGAAAACGGTACAAGTGACGCCATCTCGCGTTTGCGGCCTTTTTCGCAGTTTTCCGCACCGCTGAAACCAAATTCCTGGATTACATCGTTCATTTAAACAATTCCATTTTTCTCCGCTTCTACTGCGTATTTTATAACCGGACTTGTCTTAAATTAAAGCTACGGACCATATCTACCTCCTCCAGTAGTTGCAACAATATAGCGTTAGTGGTTCAAAAGTTATAAACAATTGAAGAACCGACGAAAATGCACTTCGGTTCGTTTCAGTTATCTCGGCTTCTAGAAGAGCTACATGAATGATCGAGTGCTTAAAATGAAGGTAAAGGATGCTGCTACACGACAATACACGATTTATGAATGCTACTTGCGCGATTCATTTTTTATAAACAATTTAAACATTCATTCGAAATTTACACGGTAACTATACACGGGGGTTATTCTAAACTGGAAGGAGATTGTTCCCTGTATCAAGAGCTTCAATTTGAGCAGTCGTTGATTAAAATAGGCCCAGTAGAACGCGAGATAAATGAATTTGTTGAAATAAATTATAAACAAATGCGATTACTGCCACTTGCCGGCGAGCTACATCAATGACCAGAGGACATAAATTAAAGCCAGGAGTATCAGCTACAATCTACAATAGGTGCGAACAGGATTGCATGGGCAGATCATTTGTTATAATCAATTAAACCATTGAAATTGTGATTACGTTCAACTGGAGATAGTTACAGCAACGTCGTATTTTTTAGCGTGTAGCTTATTCGTTTCCTTTCATTTGAGCAGTCGTTGATTAAAATAGGCCCAGTAGAACGCGAGATAAATGAATTTGTTGAAATAAATTATAAACAAATGCGATTACTGCCACTTTCCGGCGAGCTACATCAATGACCAGAGGACATGAATTAAAGCTAGGAGTATCAGCTACAATCTACAATAGGTGCGAACAAGATTGCATGTGCAGATCATTTGTTATAAACAATTAAACCATTGAAATTGTTATTACGTTCAACTGGAGAGAGTTACAGCAACGTCGTATTTTTTAGCGTGTAGCTTATTCGTTTCCCTTTCATTTGAGCAGTCGTTGATTAAAATAGGCCCAGTAGAACGCGGGATAAATGAATTTGTTGAAATAAATTATAAACAAATGCGATTACTGCCACTTGCCGGCGAGCTACATCAATGACCAGAGGACATAAATTAAAGCCAGGAGTATCAGCTACAATCTACAATAGGTGCGAACAAGATTGCATGTGCAGATCATTTGTTATAAACAATTAAACCATTGAAATTGTTATTACGTTCAACTGGAGATAGTTACAGCAACGTCGTATTTTTTAGCGTGTAGCTTATTCGTTTCCCTTTCATTTGACATCCCATTTATTAAAAAACAACCACCAGTAGCCGAGATAACAATTTTTTTTAAATTTTATCGGTAATGAAATGTCGAAAACGGTACAAGTGACGCCATCTCGCGTTTGCGGCCTTTTTCGCAGTTTTCCGCACCGCTGAAACCAAATTCCTGGATGACATCGTTCATTTAAACAATTCCATTTTTCTCGGCTTCTACTGCGTATTTTTTAACCGGACTTGTCTTAAATTAAAGCTACGGACCATATCTACCTCCTTCAGTAGTTGCAACAATATAGCGTTAGTGGTTCAAAAGTTATAAAGAATTGAAGAACCGACGAAAATGCACTTCGGTTCGTTTCAATTATCTCGGCTTCTAGAAGCGCTACATGAATGATCGAGTGCTTAAAATGAAGGTAAAGGATGCTGCTACACGACAACACACGATTTATGAATGCTACTTGCGCGATTCATTTTTTATAAACAATTTAAACATTCATTCGAAATTTACACGGTAACTATACACGGGGGTTATTCTAAACTGGAAGGAGATTGTTCCCTGTATCAAGAGCTTCAATTTGAGCAGTCGTTGATTAAAATAGGCCCAGTAGAACGCGAGATAAATGAATTTGTTGAAATAAATTATAAACAAATGCGATTACTGCCACTTGCCGGCGAGCTACATCAATGACCAGAGGACATGAATTAAAGCTAGGAGTATCAGCTACAATCTACAATAGGTGCGAACAAGATTGCATGTGCAGATCATTTGTTATAAACAATTAAACCATTGAAATTGTTATTACGTTCAACTGGAGATAGTTACAGCAACGCCGTATTTTTTAGCGTGTAGCTTATTCGTTTCCCTTTCATTTGAGCAGTCGTTGATTAAAATAGGCCCAGTAGAACGCGAGATAAATGAATTTGTTGAAATAAATTATAAACAAATGCGATTACTGCCACTTGCCGGCGAGCTACATCAATGACCAGAGGACATAAATTAAAGCCAGGAGTATCAGCTACAATGTACAATAGGTGCGAACAAGATTGCATGTGCAGATCATTTGTTATATACAATTAAACCATTGAAATTGTTATTACGTTCAACTGGAGATAGTTACAGCAACGTCGTATTTTTTAGCGTGTAGCTTATTCGTTTCCCTTTTATTTGAGCAGTCGTTGATTAAAATAAGCCCAGTAGAACGCGAGATAAATGAATTTGTTGAAATAAATTATAAACAAATGCGATTACTGCCACTTGCCGGCGAGCTACATCAATGACCAGAGGACATAAATTAAAGCTAGGAGTATCAGCTACAATCTACAATAGGTGCGAACAGGATTGCATGGGCAGATCATTTGTTATAAACAATTAAACCATTGAAATTGTTATTACGTTCAACTGGAGATAGTTACAGCCACGTCGTATTTTTTAGCGTGTAGCTTATTCGTTTCCCTTTCATTTGACATCCCATTTATTAAAAAACAACCACCAGTAGCCGAGATAACAATTTTTTTTAAATTTTATCGGTAATGAAATGTCGAAAACGGTACAAGTGACGCCATCTCGCGTTTGCGGCCTTTTTCGCAGTTTTCCGCACCGCTGAAACCAAATTCCTGGATTACATCGTTCATTTAAACAATTCCATTTTTCTCGGCTTCTACAGCGTATTTTTTAACCGGACTTGTCTTAAATTAAAGCTACGGACCATATCTACCTCCTTCAGTAGTTGCAACAATATAGCGTTAGTGGTTCAAAAGTTATAAACAATTGAAGAACCGACGAAAATGCACTTCGGTTCGTTTCAATTATCTCGGCTTCTAGAAGCGCTACATGAATGATCGTGTGCTTAAAATGAAGGTAAAGGATGCTGCTACACGACAATACACGATTTATGAATGCTACTTGCGCGATTCATTTTTTATAAACAATTTAAACATTCATTCGAAATTTACACGGTAACTATACACGGGGGTTATTCTAAACTGGAAGGAGATTGTTCCCTGTATCAAGAGCTTCAATTTGAGCAGTCGTTGATTAAAATCGGCCCAGTAGAACGCGAGATAATTGAACTTGTTTAAATAAATTATAAACAAATGCGATTACTGCCACTTGCCGGCGAGCGACATCAATGACCAGAGGACATAAATTAAAGCTAGGAGTATCAGCTACAATCTACAATAGGTGCGAACAGGATTGCATGGGCAGATCATTTGTTATAATCAATTAAACCATTGAAATTGTTATTACGTTCAACTGGAGATAGTTACAGCAACGTCGTATTTTTTAGCGTGTAGCTTATTCGTTTCCCTTTCATTTGACATCCCATTTATTAAAAAACAACCACCAGTAGCCGAGATAACAATTTTTTTTAAATTTTATCGGTAATGAAATGTCGAAAACGGTACAAGTGACGCCATCTCGCGTTTGCGGCCTTTTTCGCAGTTTTCCGCACCGCTGAAACCAAATTCCTGGATGACATCGTTCATTTAAACAATTCCATTTTTCTCGGCTTCTACTGCGTATTTTTTAACCGGACTTGTCTTAAATTAAAGCTACGGACCATATCTACCTCCTTCAGTAGTTGCAACAATATAGCGTTAGTGGTTCAAAAGTTATAAAGAATTGAAGAACCGACGAAAATGCACTTCGGTTCGTTTCAATTATCTCGGCTTCTAGAAGCGCTACATGAATGATCGAGTGCTTAAAATGAAGGTAAAGGATGCTGCTACACGACAACACACGATTTATGAATGCTACTTGCGCGATTCATTTTTTATAAACAATTTAAACATTCATTCGAAATTTACACGGTAACTATACACGGGGGTTATTCTAAACTGGAAGGAGATTGTTCCCTGTATCAAGAGCTTCAATTTGAGCAGTCGTTGATTAAAATAGGCCCAGTAGAACGCGAGATAAATGAATTTGTTGAAATAAATTATAAACAAATGCGATTACTGCCACTTGCCGGCGAGCTACATCAATGACCAGAGGACATGAATTAAAGCTAGGAGTATCAGCTACAATCTACAATAGGTGCGAACAAGATTGCATGTGCAGATCATTTGTTATAAACAATTAAACCATTGAAATTGTTATTACGTTCAACTGGAGATAGTTACAGCAACGCCGTATTTTTTAGCGTGTAGCTTATTCGTTTCCCTTTCATTTGAGCAGTCGTTGATTAAAATAGGCCCAGTAGAACGCGAGATAAATGAATTTGTTGAAATAAATTATAAACAAATGCGATTACTGCCACTTGCCGGCGAGCTACATCAATGACCAGAGGACATAAATTAAAGCCAGGAGTATCAGCTACAATGTACAATAGGTGCGAACAAGATTGCATGTGCAGATCATTTGTTATATACAATTAAACCATTGAAATTGTTATTACGTTCAACTGGAGATAGTTACAGCAACGTCGTATTTTTTAGCGTGTAGCTTATTCGTTTCCCTTTTATTTGAGCAGTCGTTGATTAAAATAAGCCCAGTAGAACGCGAGATAAATGAATTTGTTGAAATAAATTATAAACAAATGCGATTACTGCCACTTGCCGGCGAGCTACATCAATGACCAGAGGACATAAATTAAAGCTAGGAGTATCAGCTACAATCTACAATAGGTGCGAACAAGATTGCATGTGCAGATCATTTGTTATAAACAATAAAACCATTGAAATTGTTATTACGTTCAACTGGAGATAGTTACAGCCACGTCGTCTTTTTTAGCGTGTAGCTTATGCGTTTCCCTTTCATTTGAGCAGTCGTTGATTAAAATCGGCCCAGTAGAACGCGAGATAATTGAACTTGTTGAAATAAATTATATACAAATGCGATTACTGCCACTTGCCGGCGAGCTACATCAATGACCAGAGGACATAAATGAAAGCTAGGAGTATCAGCTACAATCTACAATAGGTGCGAACAGGATTGCATGGGCAGATCATTTGTTATAAACAATTAAACCATTGAAATTGTTATTACGTTCAACTGGAGATAGTTACAGCCACGTCGTATTTTTTAGCGTGTAGCTTATTCGTTTCCCTTTCATTTGACATCCCATTTATTAAAAAACAACCACCAGTAGCCGAGATAACAATTTTTTTTAAATTTTATCGGTAATGAAATGTCGAAAACGGTACAAGTGACGCCATCTCGCGTTTGCGGCCTTTTTCGCAGTTTTCCGCACCGCTGAAACCAAATTCCTGGATTACATCGTTCATTTAAACAATTCCATTTTTCTCGGCTTCTACAGCGTATTTTTTAACCGGACTTGTCTTAAATTAAAGCTACGGACCATATCTACCTCCTTCAGTAGTTGCAACAATATAGCGTTAGTGGTTCAAAAGTTATAAACAATTGAAGAACCGACGAAAATGCACTTCGGTTCGTTTCAATTATCTCGGCTTCTAGAAGCGCTACATGAATGATCGTGTGCTTAAAATGAAGGTAAAGGATGCTGCTACACGACAATACACGATTTATGAATGCTACTTGCGCGATTCATTTTTTATAAACAATTTAAACATTCATTCGAAATTTACACGGTAACTATACACGGGGGTTATTCTAAACTGGAAGGAGATTGTTCCCTGTATCAAGAGCTTCAATTTGAGCAGTCGTTGATTAAAATCGGCCCAGTAGAACGCGAGATAATTGAACTTGTTTAAATAAATTATAAACAAATGCGATTACTGCCACTTGCCGGCGAGCGACATCAATGACCAGAGGACATAAATTAAAGCTAGGAGTATCAGCTACAATCTACAATAGGTGCGAACAGGATTGCATGGGCAGATCATTTGTTATAATCAATTAAACCATTGAAATTGTTATTACGTTCAACTGGAGATAGTTACAGCAACGTCGTATTTTTTAGCGTGTAGCTTATTCGTTTCCTTTCATTTGAGCAGTCGTTGATTAAAATAGGCCCAGTAGAACGCGAGATAAATGAATTTGTTGAAATAAATTATAAACAAATGCGATTACTGCCACTTTCCGGCGAGCTACATCAATGACCAGAGGACATAAATTAAAGCCAGGAGTATCAGCTACAATCTACAATAGGTGCGAACAAGATTGCATGTGCAGATCATTTGTTATAAACAATTAAACCATTGAAATTGTTATTACGTTCAACTGGAGATAGTTACAGCAACGTCGTATTTTTTAGCGTGTAGCTTATTCGTTTCCCTTTCATTTGAGCAGTCGGTGATTAAAATAGGCCCAGTAGAACGCGAGATAAATGAATTTGTTGAAATAAATTATAAACACATGCGATTACTGCCACTTGCCGGCGAGCTACATCAATGACCAGAGGACATAAATTAAAGCTAGGAGTATCAGCTACAATGTACAATAGGTGCGAACAGGATTGCATGGGCAGATCATTTGTTATAAACAATTAAACCATTGAAATTGTTATTACGTTCAACTGGAGATAGTTACAGCCACTTCGTATTTTTTAGCGTGTAGCTTATTCGTTTCCCTTTCATTTGACATCCCATTTATTAAAAAACAACCACCAGTAGCCGAGATAACAATTTTTTTTAAATTTTATCGGTAATGAAATGTCGAAAACGGTACAAGTGACGCCATCTCGCGTTTGCGGCCTTTTTCGCAGTTTTCCGCACCGCTGAAACCAAATTCCTGGATTACATCGTTCATTTAAACAATTCCATTTTTCTCGGCTTCTACTGCGTATTTTATAACCGGACTTGTCTTAAATTAAAGCTACGGACCATATCTACCTCCTCCAGTAGTTGCAACAATATAGCGTTAGTGGTTCAAAAGTTATAAACAATTGAAGAACCGACGAAAATGCACTTCGGTTCGTTTCAGTTATCTCGGCTTCTAGAAGAGCTACATGAATGATCGAGTGCTTAAAATGAAGGTAAAGGATGCTGCTACACGACAATACACGATTTATGAATGCTACTTGCGCGATTCATTTTTTATAAACAATTTAAACATTCATTCGAAATTTACACGGTAACTATACACGGGGGTTATTCTAAACTGGAAGGAGATTGTTCCCTGTATCAAGAGCTTCAATTTGAGCAGTCGTTGATTAAAATCGGCCCAGTAGAACGCGAGATAATTGAACTTGTTTAAATAAATTATAAACAAATGCGATTACTGCCACTTGCCGGCGAGCGACATCAATGACCAGAGGACATAAATTAAAGCTAGGAGTATCAGCTACAATCTACAATAGGTGCGAACAGGATTGCATGGGCAGATCATTTGTTATAATCAATTAAACCATTGAAATTGTTATTACGTTCAACTGGAGATAGTTACAGCAACGTCGTATTTTTTAGCGTGTAGCTTATTCGTTTCCTTTCATTTGAGCAGTCGTTGATTAAAATAGGCCCAGTAGAACGCGAGATAAATGAATTTGTTGAAATAAATTATAAACAAATGCGATTACTGCCACTTTCCGGCGAGCTACATCAATGACCAGAGGACATAAATTAAAGCCAGGAGTATCAGCTACAATCTACAATAGGTGCGAACAAGATTGCATGTGCAGATCATTTGTTATAAACAATTAAACCATTGAAATTGTTATTACGTTCAACTGGAGATAGTTACAGCAACGTCGTATTTTTTAGCGTGTAGCTTATTCGTTTCCCTTTCATTTGAGCAGTCGGTGATTAAAATAGGCCCAGTAGAACGCGAGATAAATGAATTTGTTGAAATAAATTATAAACAAATGCGATTACTGCCACTTGCCGGCGAGCTACATCAATGACCAGAGGACATAAATTAAAGCTAGGAGTATCAGCTACAATGTACAATAGGTGCGAACAGGATTGCATGGGCAGATCATTTGTTATAAACAATTAAACCATTGAAATTGTTATTACGTTCAACTGGAGATAGTTACAGCCACTTCGTATTTTTTAGCGTGTAGCTTATTCGTTTCCCTTTCATTTGACATCCCATTTATTAAAAAACAACCACCAGTAGCCGAGATAACAATTTTTTTTAAATTTTATCGGTAATGAAATGTCGAAAACGGTACAAGTGACGCCATCTCGCGTTTGCGGCCTTTTTCGCAGTTTTCCGCACCGCTGAAACCAAATTCCTGGATTACATCGTTCATTTAAACAATTCCATTTTTCTCCGCTTCTACTGCGTATTTTATAACCGGACTTGTCTTAAATTAAAGCTACGGACCATATCTACCTCCTCCAGTAGTTGCAACAATATAGCGTTAGTGGTTCAAAAGTTTTAAACAATTGAAGAACCGACGAAAATGCACTTCGGTTCGTTTCAGTTATCTCGGCTTCTAGAAGAGCTACATGAATGATCGAGTGCTTAAAATGAAGGTAAAGGATGCTGCTACACGACAATACACGATTTATGAATGCTACTTGCGCGATTCATTTTTTATAAACAATTTAAACATTCATTCGAAATTTACACGGTAACTATACACGGGGGTTATTCTAAACTGGAAGGAGATTGTTCCCTGTATCAAGAGCTTCAATTTGAGCAGTCGTTGATTAAAATAGGCCCAGTAGAACGCGAGATAAATGAATTTGTTGAAATAAATTATAAACAAATGCGATTACTGCCACTTGCCGGCGAGCTACATCAATGACCAGAGGACATAAATTAAAGCCAGGAGTATCAGCTACAATCTACAATAGGTGCGAACAGGATTGCATGGGCAGATCATTTGTTATAATCAATTAAACCATTGAAATTGTGATTACGTTCAACTGGAGATAGTTACAGCAACGTCGTATTTTTTAGCGTGTAGCTTATTCGTTTCCTTTCATTTGAGCAGTCGTTGATTAAAATAGGCCCAGTAGAACGCGAGATAAATGAATTTGTTGAAATAAATTATAAACAAATGCGATTACTGCCACTTTCCGGCGAGCTACATCAATGACCAGAGGACATGAATTAAAGCTAGGAGTATCAGCTACAATCTACAATAGGTGCGAACAAGATTGCATGTGCAGATCATTTGTTATAAACAATTAAACCATTGAAATTGTTATTACGTTCAACTGGAGAGAGTTACAGCAACGTCGTATTTTTTAGCGTGTAGCTTATTCGTTTCCCTTTCATTTGAGCAGTCGTTGATTAAAATAGGCCCAGTAGAACGCGGGATAAATGAATTTGTTGAAATAAATTATAAACAAATGCGATTACTGCCACTTGCCGGCGAGCTACATCAATGACCAGAGGACATAAATTAAAGCCAGGAGTATCAGCTACAATCTACAATAGGTGCGAACAAGATTGCATGTGCAGATCATTTGTTATAAACAATTAAACCATTGAAATTGTTATTACGTTCAACTGGAGATAGTTACAGCAACGTCGTATTTTTTAGCGTGTAGCTTATTCGTTTCCCTTTCATTTGACATCCCATTTATTAAAAAACAACCACCAGTAGCCGAGATAACAATTTTTTTTAAATTTTATCGGTAATGAAATGTCGAAAACGGTACAAGTGACGCCATCTCGCGTTTGCGGCCTTTTTCGCAGTTTTCCGCACCGCTGAAACCAAATTCCTGGATGACATCGTTCATTTAAACAATTCCATTTTTCTCGGCTTCTACTGCGTATTTTTTAACCGGACTTGTCTTAAATTAAAGCTACGGACCATATCTACCTCCTTCAGTAGTTGCAACAATATAGCGTTAGTGGTTCAAAAGTTATAAAGAATTGAAGAACCGACGAAAATGCACTTCGGTTCGTTTCAATTATCTCGGCTTCTAGAAGCGCTACATGAATGATCGAGTGCTTAAAATGAAGGTAAAGGATGCTGCTACACGACAACACACGATTTATGAATGCTACTTGCGCGATTCATTTTTTATAAACAATTTAAACATTCATTCGAAATTTACACGGTAACTATACACGGGGGTTATTCTAAACTGGAAGGAGATTGTTCCCTGTATCAAGAGCTTCAATTTGAGCAGTCGTTGATTAAAATAGGCCCAGTAGAACGCGAGATAAATGAATTTGTTGAAATAAATTATAAACAAATGCGATTACTGCCACTTTCCGGCGAGCTACATCAATGACCAGAGGACATGAATTAAAGCTAGGAGTATCAGCTACAATCTACAATAGGTGCGAACAAGATTGCATGTGCAGATCATTTGTTATAAACAATTAAACCATTGAAATTGTTATTACGTTCAACTGGAGAGAGTTACAGCAACGTCGTATTTTTTAGCGTGTAGCTTATTCGTTTCCCTTTCATTTGAGCAGTCGTTGATTAAAATAGGCCCAGTAGAACGCGGGATAAATGAATTTGTTGAAATAAATTATAAACAAATGCGATTACTGCCACTTGCCGGCGAGCTACATCAATGACCAGAGGACATAAATTAAAGCCAGGAGTATCAGCTACAATCTACAATAGGTGCGAACAAGATTGCATGTGCAGATCATTTGTTATAAACAATTAAACCATTGAAATTGTTATTACGTTCAACTGGAGATAGTTACAGCAACGTCGTATTTTTTAGCGTGTAGCTTATTCGTTTCCCTTTCATTTGACATCCCATTTATTAAAAAACAACCACCAGTAGCCGAGATAACAATTTTTTTTAAATTTTATCGGTAATGAAATGTCGAAAACGGTACAAGTGACGCCATCTCGCGTTTGCGGCCTTTTTCGCAGTTTTCCGCACCGCTGAAACCAAATTCCTGGATGACATCGTTCATTTAAACAATTCCATTTTTCTCGGCTTCTACTGCGTATTTTTTAACCGGACTTGTCTTAAATTAAAGCTACGGACCATATCTACCTCCTTCAGTAGTTGCAACAATATAGCGTTAGTGGTTCAAAAGTTATAAAGAATTGAAGAACCGACGAAAATGCACTTCGGTTCGTTTCAATTATCTCGGCTTCTAGAAGCGCTACATGAATGATCGAGTGCTTAAAATGAAGGTAAAGGATGCTGCTACACGACAACACACGATTTATGAATGCTACTTGCGCGATTCATTTTTTATAAACAATTTAAACATTCATTCGAAATTTACACGGTAACTATACACGGGGGTTATTCTAAACTGGAAGGAGATTGTTCCCTGTATCAAGAGCTTCAATTTGAGCAGTCGTTGATTAAAATAGGCCCAGTAGAACGCGAGATAAATGAATTTGTTGAAATAAATTATAAACAAATGCGATTACTGCCACTTGCCGGCGAGCTACATCAATGACCAGAGGACATAAATTAAAGCCAGGAGTATCAGCTACAATGTACAATAGGTGCGAACAAGATTGCATGTGCAGATCATTTGTTATATACAATTAAACCATTGAAATTGTTATTACGTTCAACTGGAGATAGTTACAGCAACGTCGTATTTTTTAGCGTGTAGCTTATTCGTTTCCCTTTTATTTGAGCAGTCGTTGATTAAAATAAGCCCAGTAGAACGCGAGATAAATGAATTTGTTGAAATAAATTATAAACAAATGCGATTACTGCCACTTGCCGGCGAGCTACATCAATGACCAGAGGACAGAAATGAAAGCTAGGAGTATCAGCTACAATCTACAATAGGTGCGAACATGATTGCATGTGCAGATCATTTGTTATAAACAATTAAACCATTGAAATTGTTATTACGTTCAACTGGAGATAGTTACAGCAACGTCGTATTTTTTAGCGTGTAGCTTATTCGTTTCCCTTTCATTTGAGCAGTCGTTGATTAAAATAGGCCCAGTAGAACGCGAGATAAATGAATTTGTTGAAATAAATTATAAACAAATGCGATTACTGCCACTTGCCGGCGAGCTACATCAATGACCAGACGACATAAATGAAAGCTAGGAGTATCAGCTACAATCTACAATAGGTGCGAACATGATTGCATGTGCAGATCATTTGTTATAAACAATTAAACCATTGAAATTGTTATTACGTTCAACTGGAGATAGTTACAGCAACGTCGTATTTTTTAGCGTGTAGCGTATTCGTTTCCCTTTCATTTGAGCAGTCGTTGATTAAAATAGGCCCAGTAGAACGCGAGATAAATGAATTTGTTGAAATAAATTATAAACAAATGCGATTACTGCCACTTGCCGGCGAGCTACATCAATGACCAGAGGACAGAAATTAAAGCTAGGAGTATCAGCTACAATCTACAATATGTGCGAACAAGATTGCATGTGCAGATCATTTGTTATAAACAATTAAACCATTGAAATTGTTATTACGTTCAACTGGAGATAGTTACAGCAACGTCGTATTTTTTAGCGTGTAGCTTATTCGTTTCCCTTTCATTTGAGCAGTCGTTGATTAAAATAGGCCCAGTAGAACGCGAGATAAATGAATTTGTTGAAATAAATTATAAACAAATGCGATTACTGCCACTTGCCGGCGAGCAACATCAATGACCAGACGACATAAATGAAAGCTAGGAGTATCAGCTACAATGTACAATAGGTGCGAACATGATTGCATGTGCAGATCATTTGTTATAAACAATTAAACCATTGAAATTGTTATTACGTTCAACTGGAGATAGTTACAGCAACGTCGTATTTTTTAGCGTGTAGCTTATTCGTTTCCCTTTCATTTGACATCCCATTTATTAAAAAACAACCACCAGTAGCCGAGATAACAATTTTTTTTAAATTTTATCGGAAATGAAATGTCGAAAACGGTACAAGTGATGCCATCTCGCGTTTGCGGCCTTTTTCGCAGTTTTCCGCACCGCTGAAACCAAATTCCTGGATTACATCGTTCATTTAAACAATTCCATTTTTCTCGGCTTCTACTGCGTATTTTTTAACCGGACTTGTCTTAAATTAAAGCTACGGACCATATCTACCTCCTTCAGTAGTTGCAACAATATAGCGTTAGTGGTTCAAAAGTTATAAACAATTGAAGAACCGACGAAAATGCACTTCGGGTCGTTTCAATTATCTCGGCTTCTAGAAGCGCTACATGAATGATCGAGTGCTTAAAATGAAGGTAAAGGATGCTGCTACACGACAATACACGATTTATGAATGCTACTTGCGCGATTCATTTTTTATAAACAATTTAAACATTCATTCGAAATTTACACGGTAACTATACACGGGGGTTATTCTAAACTGGAAGGAGATTGTTCCCTGTATCAAGAGCTTCACTTTGAGCAGTCGTTGATTAAAATCGGCCCAGTAGAACGCGAGATAATTGAACTTGTTTAAATAAATGATAAACAAATGCGATTACTGCCACTTGCCGGCGAGCTACATCAATGACCAGAGGACATAAATTAAAGCTAGGAGTATCAGCTACAATCTACAATAGGTGCGAACAAGATTGCATGTGCAGATCATTTGTTATAAACAATAAAACCATTGAAATTGTTATTACGTTCAACTGGAGATAGTTACAGCCACGTCGTCTTTTTTAGCGTGTAGCTTATGCGTTTCCCTTTCATTTGAGCAGTCGTTGATTAAAATCGGCCCAGTAGAACGCGAGATAATTGAACTTGTTTAAATAAATTATAAACAAATGCGATTACTGCCACTTGCCGGCGAGCTACATCAATGACCAGAGGACATAAATTAAAGCTAGGAGTATCAGCTACAATGTACAATAGGTGCGAACAGGATTGCATGGGCAGATCATTTGTTATAAACAATTAAACCATTGAAATTGTTATTACGTTCAACTGGAGATAGTTACAGCCACGTCGTATTTTTTAGCGTGTATCTTATTCGTTTCCCTTTCATTTGACATCCCATTTATTAAAAAACAACCACCAGTAGCCGAGATAACAATTTTTTTTAAATTTTATCGGTAATGAAATGTCGAAATCGGTACAAGTGACGCCATCTCGCGTTTGCCGCCTTTTTCGCAGTTTCCCGCACCGCTGAATCCAAATTCCTGGATTACATCGTTCATTTAAACAATTCCATTTTTCTCGGCTTCTACTGCGTATTTTTTAACCGGACTTGTCTTAAATTAAAGCTACGGACCATATCTACCTCCTCCAGTAGTTGCAACAATATAGCGTTAGTGGTTCAAAAGTTATAAACAATTGAAGAACCGACGAAAATGCACTTCGGTTCGTTTCAGTTATCTCGGCTTCTAGAAGCGCTACATGAATGATCGAGTGCTTAAAATGAAGGTAAAGGATGCTGCTACACGACAATACACGATTTATGAATGCTACTTGCGCGATTCATTTTTTATAAACAATTTAAACATTCATTCGAAATTTACACGGTAACTATACACGGGGGTTATTCTAAACTGGAAGGAGATTGTTCCCTGTATCAAGAGCTTCAATTTGAGCAGTCGTTGATTAAAATCGGCCCAGTAGAACGCGAGATAATTGAACTTGTTTAAATAAATTATAAACAAATGCGATTACTGCCACTTGCCGGCGAGCTACATCAATGACCAGAGGACATAAATTAAAGCCAGGAGTATCAGCTACAATGTACAATAGGTGCGAACAGGATTGCATGGGCAGATCATTTGTTATAAACAATTAAACCATTGAAATTGTTATTACGTTCAACTGGAGATAGTTACAGCAACGTCGTATATTTTAGCGTGTAGCTTATTCGTTTCCCTTTCATTTGAGCAGTCGTTGATTAAAATAGGCCCAGTAGAACGCGAGATAAATGAATTTGTTGAAATAAATTATAAACAAATGCGATTACTGCCACTTGCCGGCGAGCTACATCAATGACCAGAGGACATAAATGAAAGCTAGGAGTATCAGCTACAATCTACAATAGGTGCGAACAAGATTGCATGTGCAGATCATTTGTTATAAACAATTAAACCATTGAAATTGTTATTACGTTCAACTGGAGATAGTTACAGCAACGTCGTATTTTTTAGCGTGTAGCTTATTCGTTTCCCTTTCATTTGAGCAGTCGCTGATTAAAATAGGCCCAGTAGAACGCGAGATAAATGAATTTGTTGAAATACATTTTAAACAAATGCGATTACTGCCACTTGCCGGCGAGCTACATCAATGACCAGACGACATAAATGAAAGCTAGGAGTATCAGCTACAATCTACAATAGGTGCGAACATGATTGCATGTGCAGATCATTTGTTATAAACAATTAAACCATTGAAATTGTTATTACGTTCAACTGGAGATAGTTACAGCAACGTCGTATTTTTTAGCGTGTAGCTTATTCGTTTCCCTTTCATTTGAGCAGTCGTTGATTAAAATAGGCCCAGTAGAACGCGAGATAAATGAATTTGTTGAAATAAATTATAAACAAATGCGATTACTGCCACTTGCCGGCGAGCTACATCAATGACCAGACGACATAAATGAAAGCTAGGAGTATCAGCTACAATCTACAATAGGTGCGAACATGATTGCATGTGCAGATCATTTGTTATAAACAATTAAACCATTGAAATTGTTATTACGTTCAACTGGAGATAGTTACAGCAACGTCGTATTTTTTAGCGTGTAGCTTATTCGTTTCCCTTTCATTTGAGCAGTCGTTGATTAAAATAGGCCCAGTAGAACGCGAGATAAATGAATTTGTTGAAATAAATTATAAACAAATGCGATTACTGCCACTTGCCGGCGAGCTACATCAATGACCAGACGACATAAATGAAAGCTAGGAGTATCAGCTACAATCTACAATAGGTGCGAACATGATTGCATGTGCAGATCATTTGTTATAAACAATTAAACCATTGAAATTGTTATTACGTTCAACTGGAGATAGTTACAGCAACGTCGTATTTTTTAGCGTGTAGCTTATTCGTTTCCCTTTCATTTGAGCAGTCGTTGATTAAAATAGGCCCAGTAGAACGCGAGATAAATGAATTTGTTGAAATAAATTATAAACAAATGCGATTACTGCCACTTGCCGGCGAGCTACATCAATGACCAGACGACATAAATGAAAGCTAGGAGTATCAGCTACAATCTACAATAGGTGCGAACATGATTGCATGTGCAGATCATTTGTTATAAACAATTAAACCATTGAAATTGTTATTACGTTCAACTGGAGATAGTTACAGCAACGTCGTATTTTTTAGCGTGTAGCTTATTCGTTTCCCTTTCATTTGAGCAGTCGTTGATTAAAATAGGCCCAGTAGAACGCGAGATAAATGAATTTGTTGAAATAAATTATAAACAAATGCGATTACTGCCACTTGCCGGCGAGCTACATCAATGACCAGACGACATAAATGAAAGCTAGGAGTATCAGCTACAATCTACAATAGGTGCGAACATGATTGCATGTGCAGATCATTTGTTATAAACAATTAAACCATTGAAATTGTTATTACGTTCAACTGGAGATAGTTACAGCAACGTCGTATTTTTTAGCGTGTAGCGTATTCGTTTCCCTTTCATTTGAGCAGTCGTTGATTAAAATAGGCCTAGTAGAACGCGAGATAAATGAATTTGTTGAAATAAATTATAAACAAATGCGATTACTGCTACTTGCCGGCGAGCTACATCAATGACCAGAGGACAGAAATTAAAGCTAGGGGTATCAGCTACAATCTACAATATGTGCGAACAAGATTGCATGTGCAGATCATTTGTTATAAACAATTAAACCATTGAAATTGTTATTACGTTCAACTGGAGATAGTTACAGCAACGTCGTATTTTTTAGCGTGTAGCTTATTCGTTTCCCTTTCATTTGAGCAGTCGTTGATTAAAATAGGCCCAGTAGAACGCGAGATAAATGAATTTGTTGAAATACATTATAAACAAATGCGTTTACTGCCACTTGCCGGCGAGCTACATCAATGACCAGACGACATAAATGAAAGCTAGGAGTATCAGCTACAATCTACAATA
Organism: Nomada lathburiana; assembly: GCA_963667235.1. Lineage (NCBI taxonomy): Eukaryota > Metazoa > Arthropoda > Insecta > Hymenoptera > Apidae > Nomada > Nomada lathburiana. Next base: position 6,718,538 of record OY763905.1, read on the forward strand.
GGTGCGAACATGATTGCATGTGCAGATCATTTGTTATAAACAATTAAACCATTGAAATTGTTATTACGTTCAACTGGAGATAGTTACAGCAACGTCGTATTTTTTAGCGTGTAGCTTATTCGTTTCCCTTTCATTTGAGCAGTCGTTGATTAAAATAGGCCCAGTAGAACGCGAGATAAATGAATTTGTTGAAATAAATTATAAACAAATGCGATTACTGCCACTTGCCGGCGAGCTACATCAATGACCAGACGACATAAATGAAAGCTAGGAGTATCAGCTACAATCTACAATAGGTGCGAACATGATTGCATGTGCAGATCATTTGTTATAAACAATTAAACCATTGAAATTGTTATTACGTTCAACTGGAGATAGTTACAGCAACGTCGTATTTTTTAGCGTGTAGCTTATTCGTTTCCCTTTCATTTGAGCAGTCGTTGATTAAAATAGGCCCAGTAGAACGCGAGATAAATGAATTTGTTGAAATAAATTATAAACAAATGCGATTACTGCCACTTGCCGGCGAGCTACATCAATGACCAGACGACATAAATGAAAGCTAGGAGTATCAGCTACAATCTACAATAGGTGCGAACATGATTGCATGTGCAGATCATTTGTTATAAACAATTAAACCATTGAAATTGTTATTACGTTCAACTGGAGATAGTTACAGCAACGTCGTATTTTTTAGCGTGTAGCTTATTCGTTTCCCTTTCATTTGACATCCCATTTATTAAAAAACAACCACCAGTAGCCGAGATAACAATTTTTTTTAAATTTTATCGGTAATGAAATGTCGAAAACGGTACAAGTGACGCCATCTCGCGTTTGCGGCCTTTTTCGCAGTTTTCCGCACCGCTGAAACCAAATTCCTGGATTACATCGTTCATTTAAACAATTCCATTTTTCTCGGCTTCTACTGCGTATTTTTTAACCGGACTTGTCTTAAATTAAAGCTACGGACCATATCTACCTCCTTCAGTAGTTGCAACAATATAGCGTTAGTGGTTCAAAAGTTATAAACAATTGAAGAACCGACGAAAATGCACTTCGGGTCGTTTCAATTATCTCGGCTTCTAGAAGCGCTACATGAATGATCGAGTGCTTAAAATGAAGGTAAAGGATGCTGCTACACGACAATACACGATTTATGAATGCTACTTGCGCGATTCATTTTTTATAAACAATTTAAACATTCATTCGAAATTTACACGGTAACTATACACGGGGGTTATTCTAAACTGGAAGGAGATTGTTCCCTGTATCAAGAGCTTCAATTTGAGCAGTCGTTGATTAAAATCGGCCCAGTAGAACGCGAGATAATTGAACTTGTTTAAATAAATTATAAACAAATGCGATTACTGCCACTTGCCGGCGAGCTACATCAATGACCAGAGGACATAAATTAAAGCCAGGAGTATCAGCTACAATGTACAATAGGTGCGAACATGATTGCATGTGCAGATCATTTGTTATAAACAATTAAACCATTGAAATTGTTATTACGTTCAACTGGAGATAGTTACAGCAACGTCGTATTTTTTAGCGTGTAGCTTATTCGTTTCCCTTTCATTTGAGCAGTCGTTGATTAAAATAGGCCCAGTAGAACGCGAGATAAATGAATTTGTTGAAATAAATTATAAACAAATGCGATTACTGCCACTTGCCGGCGAGCTACATCAATGACCAGACGACATAAATGAAAGCCAGGAGTATCAGCTACAATGTACAATAGGTGCGAACAAGATTGCATGTGCAGATCATTTGTTATAAACAATTAAACCATTGAAATTGTTATTACGTTCAACTGGAGATAGTTACAGCCACGTCGTATTTTTTAGCGTGTAGCTTATTCGTTTCCCTTTCATTTGACATCCCATTTATTAAAAAACAACCACCAGTAGCCGAGATAACAATTTTTTTTAAATTTTATCGGTAATGAAATGTCGAAAACGGTACAAGTGACGCCATCTCGCGTTTGCCGCCTTTTTCGCAGTTTCCCGCACCGCTGAAACCAAATTCCTGGATTACATCGTTCATTTAAACAATTCCATTTTTCTCGGCTTCTACTGCGTATTTTTTAACCGGACTTGTCTTAAATTAAAGCTACGGACCATATCTACCTCCTCCAGTAGTTGCAACAATATAGCGTTAGTGGTTCAAATGTTATAAACAATTGAAGAACCGACGAAAATGCACTTCGGGTCGTTTCAATTATCTCGGCTTCTAGAAGCGCTACATGAATGATCGAGTGCTTAAAATGAAGGTAAAGGATGCTGCTACACGACAATACACGATTTATGAATGCTACTTGCGCGATTCATTTTTTATAAACAATTTAAACATTCATTCGAAATTTACACGGTAACTATACACGGGGGTTATTCTAAACTGGAAGGAGATTGTTCCCTGTATCAAGAGCTTCAATTTGAGCAGTCGTTGATTAAAATCGGCCCAGTAGAACGCGAGATAATTGAACTTGTTTAAATAAATTATAAACAAATGCGATTACTGCCACTTGCCGGCGAGCTACATCAATGACCAGAGGACATAAATTAAAGCCAGGAGTATCAGCTACAATGTACAATAGGTGCGAACAGGATTGCATGGGCAGATCATTTGTTATAAACAATTAAACCATTGAAATTGTTATTACGTTCAACTGGAGATAGTTACAGCAACGTCGTATATTTTAGCGTGTAGCTTATTCGTTTCCCTTTCATTTGAGCAGTCGTTGATTAAAATAGGCCCAGTAGAACGCGAGATAAATGAATTTGTTGAAATAAATTATAAACAAATGCGATTACTGCCACTTGCCGGCGAGCTACATCAATGACCAGAGGACATAAATGAAAGCTAGGAGTATCAGCTACAATCTACAATAGGTGCGAACAAGTTTGCATGTGCAGATCATTTGTTATAAACAATTAAACCATTGAAATTGTTATTACGTTCAACTGGAGATAGTTACAGCAACGTCGTATTTTTTAGCGTGTAGCTTATTCGTTTCCCTTTCATTTGAGCAGTCGTTGATTAAAATAGGCCCAGTAGAACGCGAGATAAATGAATTTGTTGAAATACATTTTAAACAAATGCGATTACTGCCACTTGCCGGCGAGCTACATCAATGACCAGACGACATAAATGAAAGCTAGGAGTATCAGCTACAATCTACAATAGGTACGCACATGATTGCATGTGCAGATCATTTGTTATAAACAATTAAACCATTGAAATTGTTATTACGTTCAACTGGAGATAGTTACAGCAACGTCGTATTTTTTAGCGTGTAGCTTATTCGTTTCCCTTTCATTTGAGCAGTCGTTGATTAAAATAGGCCCAGTAGAACGCGAGATAAATGAATTTGTTGAAATAAATTATAAACAAATGCGATTACTGCCACTTGCCGGCGAGCTACATCAATGACCAGAGGACAGAAATTAAAGCTAGGAGTATCAGCTACAATCTACAATATGTGCGAACAAGATTGCATGTGCAGATCATTTGTTATAAACAATTAAACCATTGAAATTGTTATTACGTTCAACTGGAGATAGTTACAGCAACGTCGTATTTTTTAGCGTGTAGCTTATTCGTTTCCCTTTCATTTGAGCAGTCGTTGATTAAAATAGGCCCAGTAGAACGCGAGATAAATGAATTTGTTGAAATAAATTATAAACAAATGCGATTACTGCCACTTGCCGGCGAGCTACATCAATGACCAGAGGACATAAATTAAAGCCAGGAGTATCAGCTACAATGTACAATAGGTGCGAACAAGATTGCATGTGCAGATCATTTGTTATATACAATTAAACCATTGAAATTGTTATTACGTTCAACTGGAGATAGTTACAGCAACGTCGTATTTTTTAGCGTGTAGCTTATTCGTTTCCCTTTTATTTGAGCAGTCGTTGATTAAAATAAGCCCAGTAGAACGCGAGATAAATGAATTTGTTGAAATAAATTATAAACAAATGCGATTACTGCCACTTGCCGGCGAGCTACATCAATGACCAGAGGACAGAAATGAAAGCTAGGAGTATCAGCTACAATCTACAATAGGTGCGAACAAGATTGCATGTGCAGATCATTTGTTATAAACAATTAAACCATTGAAATTGTTATTACGTTCAACTGGAGATAGTTACAGCAACGTCGTATTTTTTAGCGTGTAGCTTATTCGTTTCCCTTTCATTTGAGCAGTCGTTGATTAAAATAAGCCCAGTAGAACGCGAGATAAATGAATTTGTTGAAATAAATTATAAACAAATGCGATTACTGCCACTTGCCGGCGAGCTACATCAATGACCAGACGACATAAATGAAAGCTAGGAGTATCAGCTACAATCTACAATAGGTGCGAACATGATTGCATGTGCAGATCATTTGTTATAAACAATTAAACCATTGAAATTGTTATTACGTTCAACTGGAGATAGTTACAGCAACGTCGTGTTTTTTAGCGTGTAGCTTATTCGTTTCCCTTTCATTTGAGCAGTCGTTGATTAAAATAGGCCCAGTAGAACGCGAGATAAATGAATTTGTTGAAATAAATTATAAACAAATGCGATTACTGCCACTTGCCGGCGAGCTACATCAATGACCAGAGGACATAAATTAAAGCCAGGAGTATCAGCTACAATGTACAATAGGTGCGAACAAGATTGCATGTGCAGATCATTTGTTATATACAATTAAACCATTGAAATTGTTATTACGTTCAACTGGAGATAGTTACAGCAACGTCGTATTTTTTAGCGTGTAGCTTATTCGTTTCCCTTTTATTTGAGCAGTCGTTGATTAAAATAAGCCCAGTAGAACGCGAGATAAATGAATTTGTTGAAATAAATTATAAACAAATGCGATTACTGCCACTTGCCGGCGAGCTACATCAATGACCAGAGGACAGAAATGAAAGCTAGGAGTATCAGCTACAATCTACAATAGGTGCGAACATGATTGCATGTGCAGATCATTTGTTATAAACAATTAAACCATTGAAATTGTTATTACGTTCAACTGGAGATAGTTACAGCAACGTCGTATTTTTTAGCGTGTAGCTTATTCGTTTCCCTTTCATTTGACATCCCATTTATTAAAAAACAACCACCAGTAGCCGAGATAACAATTTTTTTTAAATTTTATCGGTAATGAAATGTCGAAAACGGTACAAGTGACGCCATCTCGCGTTTGCGGCCTTTTTCGCAGTTTTCCGCACCGCTGAAACCAAATTCCTGGATTACATCGTTCATTTAAACAATTCCATTTTTCTCGGCTTCTACTGCGTATTTTTTAACCGGACTTGTCTTAAATTAAAGCTACGGACCATATCTACCTCCTTCAGTAGTTGCAACAATATAGCGTTAGTGGTTCAAAAGTTATAAACAATTGAAGAACCGACGAAAATGCAGTTCGGGTCGTTTCAATTATCTCGGCTTCTAGAAGCGCTACATGAATGATCGAGTGCTTAAAATGAAGGTAAAGGATGCTGCTACACGACAATACACGATTTATGAATGCTACTTGCGCGATTCATTTTTTATAAACAATTTAAACATTCATTCGAAATTTACACGGTAACTATACACGGGGGTTATTCTAAACTGGAAGGAGATTGTTCCCTGTATCAAGAGCTTCAATTTGAGCAGTCGTTGATTAAAATAGGCCCAGTAGAACGCGAGATAAATGAATTTGTTGAAATAAATTATAAACAAATGCGATTACTGCCACTTGCCGGCGAGCTACATCAAGGACCAGAGGACAGAAATGAAAGCTAGGAGTATCAGCTACAATCTGCAATAGGTGCGAACAGGATTGCATGGGCAGATCATTTGTTATAATCAATTAAACCATTGAAATTGTTATTACGTTCAACTGGAGATAGTTACAGCAACGTCGTATTTTTTAGCATGTAGCTTATTCGTTTCCCTTTCATTTGAGCAGTCGTTGATTAAAATAAGCCCAGTAGAACGCGAGATAAATGAATTTGTTGAAATAAATTATAAACAAATGCGATTACTGCCACTTGCCGGCGAGCTACATCAATGAGCAGAGGACATAAATTAAAGCCAGGAGTATCAGCTACAATCTACAATAGGTGCGAACAAGATTGCATGTGCAGATCATTTGTTATAAACAATTAAACCATTGAAATTGTTATTACGTTCAACTGGAGATAGTTACAGCAACGTCGTATTTTTTAGCGTGTAGCTTATTCGTTTCCCTTTCATTTGAGCAGTCGTTGATTAAAATAGGCCCAGTAGAACGCGAGATACATGAATTTGTTGAAATAAATTATAAACAAATGCGATTACTGCCACTTGCCGGCGAGCTACATCAATGACCAGAGGACATAAATTAAAGCTAGGAGTATCAGCTACAATCTAGAATAGGTGCGAACAAGATTGCATGTGCAGATCATTTGTTATAAACAATTAAACCATTGAAATTGTTATTACGTTCAACTGGAGATAGTTACAGCAACGTCGTATTTTTTAGCGTGTAGCTTATTCGTTTCCCTTTCATTTGACATCCCATTTATTAAAAAACAACCACCAGTATCCGAGATAACAATTTTTTTTAAATTTTATCGGTAATGAAATGTCGAAAACGGTACAAGTGACGCCATCTCGCGTTTGCGGCCTTTTTCGCAGTTTTCCGCACCGCTGAAACCAAATTCCTGGATTACATCGTTCATTTAAACAATTCCATTTTTCTCGGCTTCTACTGCGTATTTTTTAACCGGACTTGTCTTAAATTAAAGCTACGGACCATATCTACCTCCTTCAGTAGTTGCAACAATATAGCGTTAGTGGTTCAAAAGTTATAAACAATTGAAGAACCGACGAAAATGCAGTTCGGGTCGTTTCAATTATCTCGGCTTCTAGAAGCGCTACATGAATGATCGAGTGCTTAAAATGAAGGTAAAGGATGCTGCTACACGACAATACACGATTTATGAATGCTACTTGCGCGATTCATTTTTTATAAACAATTTAAACATTCATTCGAAATTTACACGGTAACTATACACGGGGGTTATTCTAAACTGGAAGGAGATTGTTCCCTGTATCAAGAGCTTCAATTTGAGCAGTCGTTGATTAAAATAGGCCCAGTAGAACGCGAGATAAATGAATTTGTTGAAATAAATTATAAACAAATGCGATTACTGCCACTTGCCGGCGAGCTACATCAAGGACCAGAGGACAGAAATGAAAGCTAGGAGTATCAGCTACAATCTACAATAGGTGCGAACAAGATTGCATGTGCAGATCATTTGTTATAAACAATTAAACCATTGAAATTGTTATTACGTTCAACTGGAGATAGTTACAGCAACGTCGTATTTTTTAGCGTGTAGCTTATTCGTTTCCCTTTCATTTGAGCAGTCGTTGATTAAAATAGGCCCAGTAGAACGCGAGATAAATGAATTTGTTGAAATAAATTATAAACAAATGCGATTACTGCCACTTGCCGGCGAGCTACATCAATGACCAGAGGACATAAATTAAAGCTAGGAGTATCAGCTACAATCTACAATAGGTGCGAACAAGATTGCATGTGCAGATCATTTGTTATAAACAATTAAACCATTGAAATTGTTATTACGTTCAACTGGAGATAGTTACAGCAACGTCGTATTTTTTAGCGTGTAGCTTATTCGTTTCCCTTTCATTTGAGCAGTCGTTGATTAAAATAGGCCCAGTAGAACGCGGGATAAATGAATTTGTTGAAATAAATTATAAACAAATGCGATTACTGCCACTTGCCGGCGAGCTACATCAATGACCAGAGGACATAAATTAAAGCCAGGAGTATCAGCTACAATCTACAATAGGTGCGAACAAGATTGCATGTGCAGATCATTTGTTATAAACAATTAAACCATTGAAATTGTTATTACGTTCAACTGGAGATAGTTACAGCAACGTCGTATTTTTTAGCGTGTAGCTTATTCGTTTCCCTTTCATTTGACATCCCATTTATTAAAAAACAACCACCAGTATCCGAGATAACAATTTTTTTTAAATTTTATCGGTAATGAAATGTCGAAAACGGTACAAGTGACGCCATCTCGCGTTTGCGGCCTTTTTCGCAGTTTTCCGCACCGCTGAAACCAAATTCCTGGATTACATCGTTCATTTAAACAATTCCATTTTTCTCGGCTTCTACTGCGTATTTTTTAACCGGACTTGTCTTAAATTAAAGCTACGGACCATATCTACCTCCTTCAGTAGTTGCAACAATATAGCGTTAGTGGTTCAAAAGTTATAAACAATTGAAGAACCGACGAAAATGCACTTCGGGTCGTTTCAATTATCTCGGCTTCTAGAAGCGCTACATGAATGATCGAGTGCTTAAAATGAAGGTAAAGGATGCTGCTACACGACAATACACGATTTATGAATGCTACTTGCGCGATTCATTTTTTATAAACAATTTAAACATTCATTCGAAATTTACACGGTAACTATACACGGGGGTTATTCTAAACTGGAAGGAGATTGTTCCCTGTATCAAGAGCTTCAATTTGAGCAGTCGTTGATTAAAATCGGCCCAGTAGAACGCGAGATAATTGAACTTGTTTAAATAAATTATAAACAAATGCGATTACTGCCACTTGCCGGCGAGCTACATCAATGACCAGAGGACATAAATTAAAGCCAGGAGTATCAGCTACAATGTACAATAGGTGCGAACAGGATTGCATGGGCAGATCATTTGTTATAAACAATTAAACCATTGAAATTGTTATTACGTTCAACTGGAGATAGTTACAGCAACGTCGTATTTTTTAGCGTGTAGCTTATTCGTTTCCCTTTCATTTGAGCAGTCGTTGATTAAAATAGGCCCAGTAGAACGCGAGATAAATGAATTTGTTGAAATAAATTATAAACAAATGCGATTACTGCCACTTGCCGGCGAGCTACATCAATGACCAGACGACATAAATGAAAGCCAGGAGTATCAGCTACAATGTACAATAGGTGCGAACAAGATTGCATGTGCAGATCATTTGTTATAAACAATTAAACCATTGAAATTGTTATTACGTTCAACTGGAGATAGTTACAGCCACGTCGTATTTTTTAGCGTGTAGCTTATTCGTTTCCCTTTCATTTGACATCCCATTTATTAAAAAACAACCACCAGTAGCCGAGATAACAATTTTTTTTAAATTTTATCGGTAATGAAATGTCGAAAACGGTACAAGTGACGCCATCTCGCGTTTGCCGCCTTTTTCGCAGTTTCCCGCACCGCTGAAACCAAATTCCTGGATTACATCGTTCATTTAAACAATTCCATTTTTCTCGGCTTCTACTGCGTATTTTTTAACCGGACTTGTCTTAAATTAAAGCTACGGACCATATCTACCTCCTCCAGTAGTTGCAACAATATAGCGTTAGTGGTTCAAATGTTATAAACAATTGAAGAACCGACGAAAATGCACTTCGGGTCGTTTCAATTATCTCGGCTTCTAGAAGCGCTACATGAATGATCGAGTGCTTAAAATGAAGGTAAAGGATGCTGCTACACGACAATACACGATTTATGAATGCTACTTGCGCGATTCATTTTTTATAAACAATTTAAACATTCATTCGAAATTTACACGGTAACTATACACGGGGGTTATTCTAAACTGGAAGGAGATTGTTCCCTGTATCAAGAGCTTCAATTTGAGCAGTCGTTGATTAAAATCGGCCCAGTAGAACGCGAGATAATTGAACTTGTTTAAATAAATTATAAACAAATGCGATTACTGCCACTTGCCGGCGAGCTACATCAATGACCAGAGGACATAAATTAAAGCCAGGAGTATCAGCTACAATGTACAATAGGTGCGAACAGGATTGCATGGGCAGATCATTTGTTATAAACAATTAAACCATTGAAATTGTTATTACGTTCAACTGGAGATAGTTACAGCAACGTCGTATATTTTAGCGTGTAGCTTATTCGTTTCCCTTTCATTTGAGCAGTCGTTGATTAAAATAGGCCCAGTAGAACGCGAGATAAATGAATTTGTTGAAATAAATTATAAACAAATGCGATTACTGCCACTTGCCGGCGAGCTACATCAATGACCAGAGGACACAAATGAAAGCTAGGAGTATCAGCTACAATCTACAATAGGTGCGAACAAGATTGCATGTGCAGATCATTTGTTATAAACAATTAAACCATTGAAATTGTTATTACGTTCAACTGGAGATAGTTACAGCAACGTCGTATTTTTTAGCGTGTAGCTTATTCGTTTCCCTTTCATTTGAGCAGTCGTTGATTAAAATAGGCCCAGTAGAACGCGAGATAAATGAATTTGTTGAAATACATTTTAAACAAATGCGATTACTGCCACTTGCCGGCGAGCTACATCAATGACCAGAGGACAGAAATGAAAGCTAGGAGTATCAGCTACAATCTACAATAGGTGCGAACAAGATTGCATGTGCAGATCATTTGTTATAAACAATTAAACCATTGAAATTGTTATTACGTTCAACTGGAGATAGTTACAGCAACGTCGTATTTTTTAGCGTGTAGCTTATTCGTTTCCCTTTCATTTGAGCAGTCGTTGATTAAAATAAGCCCAGTAGAACGCGAGATAAATGAATTTGTTGAAATAAATTATAAACAAATGCGATTACTGCCACTTGCCGGCGAGCTACATCAATGACCAGAGGACAGAAATGAAAGCTAGGAGTATCAGCTACAATCTACAATAGGTGCGAACAAGATTGCATGTGCAGATCATTTGTTATAAACAATTAAACCATTGAAATTGTTATTACGTTCAACTGGAGATAGTTACAGCAACGTCGTATTTTTTAGCGTGTAGCTTATTCGTTTCCCTTTCATTTGAGCAGTCGTTGATTAAAATAAGCCCAGTAGAACGCGAGATAAATGAATTTGTTGAAATAAATTATAAACAAATGCGATTACTGCCACTTGCCGGCGAGCTACATCAATGACCAGACGACATAAATGAAAGCTAGGAGTATCAGCTACAATCTACAATAGGTGCGAACATGATTGCATGTGCAGATCATTTGTTATAAACAATTAAACCATTGAAATTGTTATTACGTTCAACTGGAGATAGTTACAGCAACGTCGTATTTTTTAGCGTGTAGCTTATTCGTTTCCCTTTCATTTGACATCCCATTTATTAAAAAACAACCACCAGTAGACGAGATAACAATTTTTTTTAAATTTTATCGGTAATGAAATGTCGAAAACGGTACAAGTGACGCCATCTCGCGTTTGCGGCCTTTTTCGCAGTTTTCCGCACCGCTGAAACCAAATTCCTGGATTACATCGTTCATTTAAACAATTCCATTTTTCTCGGCTTCTACTGCGTATTTTTTAACCGGACTTGTCTTAAATTAAAGCTACGGACCATATCTACCTCCTTCAGTAGTTGCAACAATATAGCGTTAGTGGTTCAAAAGTTATAAACAATTGAAGAACCGACGAAAATGCAGTTCGGGTCGTTTCAATTATCTCGGCTTCTAGAAGCGCTACATGAATGATCGAGTGCTTAAAATGAAGGTAAAGGATGCTGCTACACGACAATACCCGATTTATGAATGCTACTTGCGCGATTCATTTTTTATAAACAATTTAAACATTCATTCGAAATTTACACGGTAACTATACACGGGGGTTATTCTAAACTGGAAGGAGATTGTTCCCTGTATCAAGAGCTTCAATTTGAGCAGTCGTTGATTAAAATAGGCCCAGTAGAACGCGAGATAAATGAATTTGTTGAAATAAATTATAAACAAATGCGATTACTGCCACTTGCCGGCGAGCTACATCAATGACCAGAGGACAGAAATTAAAGCTAGGAGTATCAGCTACAATCTACAATATGTGCGAACAAGATTGCATGTGCAGATCATTTGTTATAAACCATTAAACCATTGAAATTGTTATTACGTTCAACTGGAGATAGTTACAGCAACGTCGTATTTTTTAGCGTGTAGCTTATTCGTTTCCCTTTCATTTGAGCAGTCGTTGATTAAAATAGGCCCAGTAGAACGCGAGATAAATGAATTTGTTGAAATAAATTATAAACAAATGCGATTACTGCCACTTGCCGGCGAGCTACATCAATGACCAGACGACATAAATGAAAGCTAGGAGTATCAGCTACAATCTACAATAGGTGCGAACATGATTGCATGTGCAGATCATTTGTTATAAACAATTAAACCATTGAAATTGTTATTACGTTCAACTGGAGATAGTTACAGCAACGTCGTATTTTTTAGCGTGTAGCTTATTCGTTTCCCTTTCATTTGACATCCCATTTATTAAAAAACAACCACCAGTAGCCGAGATAACAATTTTTTTTAAATTTTATCGGTAATGAAATGTCGAAAACGGTACAAGTGACGCCATCTCGCGTTTGCGGCCTTTTTCGCAGTTTTCCGCACCGCTGAAACCAAATTCCTGGATTACATCGTTCATTTAAACAATTCCATTTTTCTCGGCTTCTACTGCGTATTTTTTAACCGGACTTGTCTTAAATTAAAGCTACGGACCATATCTACCTCCTTCAGTAGTTGCAACAATATAGCGTTAGTGGTTCAAAAGTTATAAACAATTGAAGAACCGACGAAAATGCACTTCGGGTCGTTTCAATTATCTCGGCTTCTAGAAGCGCTACATGAATGATCGAGTGCTTAAAATGAAGGTAAAGGATGCTGCTACACGACAATACACGATTTATGAATGCTACTTGCGCGATTCATTTTTTATAAACAATCTAAACATTCATTCGAAATTTACACGGTAACTATACACGGGGGTTATTCTAAACTGGAAGGAGATTGTTCCCTGTATCAAGAGCTTCAATTTGAGCAGTCGTTGATTAAAATAGGCCCAGTAGAACGCGAGATAAATGAATTTGTTGAAATAAATTATAAACAAATGCGATTACTGCCACTTGCCGGCGAGCTACATCAATGACCAGAGGACATAAATTAAAGCTAGGAGTATCAGCTACAATCTACAATAGGTGCGAACAAGATTGCATGTGCAGATCATTTGTTATATACAATTAAACCATTGAAATTGTTATTACGTTCAACTGGAGATAGTTACAGCAACGTCGTATTTTTTAGCGTGTAGCTTATTCGTTTCCCTTTCATTTGAGCAGTCGTTGATTAAAATCGGCCCAGTACAACGCGAGATAATTGAACTTGTTTAAATAAATTATAAACAAATGCGATTACTGCCACTTGCCGGCGAGCTACATCAATGACCAGACGACATAGATTAAAGCTAGGAGTATCAGCTACAATCTACAATAGGTGCGAACAAGATTGCATGTGCAGATCATTTGTTATAAACAATTAAACCATTGAAATTGTTATTACGTTCAACTGGAGATAGTTACAGCAACGTCGTATTTTTTAGCGTGTAGCTTATTCGTTTCCCTTTCATTTGAGCAGTCGTTGATTAAAATAGGCCCAGTAGAACGCGAGATAAATGAATTTGTTGAAATAAATTATAAACAAATGCGATTACTGCCACTTGCCGGCGAGCTACATCAATGACCAGAGGACATAAATGAAAGCTACGAGTATCAGCTACAATCTACAATAGGTGCGAGCAGGATTGCATGGGCAGATCATTTGTTATAATCAATTAAACCATTGAAATTGTTATTACGTTCAACTGGAGATAGTTACAGCACCGTCGTATTTTTTAGCATGTAGCTTATTCGTTTCCCTTTCATTTGAGCAGTCGTTGATTAAAATAGGCCCAGTAGAACGCGAGATAAATGAATTTGTTGAAATAAATTATAAACAAATGCGATTACTGCCACTTGCCGGCGTGCTACATCAATGACCAGCGGACATAAATTAAAGCCAGGAGTATCAGCTACAATCTGCAATAGGTGCGAACAGGATTGCATGGGCAGATCATTTGTTATAATCAATTAAACCATTGAAATTGTTATTACGTTCAACTGGAGATAGTTACAGCAACGTCGTATTTTTTAGCATGTAGCTTATTCGTTTCCCTTTCATTTGAGCAGTCGTTGATTAAAATAGGCCCAGTAGAACGCGAGATAAATGAATTTGTTGAAATAAATTATAAACAAATGCGATTACTGCCACTTGCCGGCGAGCTACATCAATGAGCAGAGGACATAAATTAAAGCCAGGAGTATCAGCTACAATCTACAATAGGTGCGAACAAGATTGCATGTGCAGATCATTTGTTATAAACAATTATACCATTGAAATTGTTATTACGTTCAACTGGAGATAGTTACAGCAACGTCGTATTTTTTAGCGTGTAGCTTATTCGTTTCCCTTTCATTTGAGCAGTCGTTGATTAAAATCGGCCCAGTAGAACGCGAGATAATTGAATTTGTTGAAAAATATTAATAACAAATGCGATTACTGCCACTTGCCGGCGAGCTACATCAATGACCAGAGGACATAAATTAAAGCTAGGAGTATCAGCTACAATCTACAATAGGTGCGAACAGGATTGCATGGGCAGATCATTTGTTATAATCAATTAAACCATTGAAATTGTTATTACGTTCAACTGGAGATAGTTACAGCAACGTCGTATTTTTTAGCGTGTAGCTTATTCGTTTCCCTTTCATTTGAGCAGTCGTTGATTAAAAGCGGCCCAGTAGAACGCGAGATAATTGAATTTGTTAAAAAATATTAATAACAAATGCGATTACTGCCACTTGCCGGCGAGCTACATCAATGACCAGAGGACATAAATTAAAGCTAGGAGTATCAGCTACAATCTACAATAGGTGCGAACAAGATTGCATGGGCAGATCATTTGTTATGCAATCTTGTTCGCACCCATTGTAGATTGTAGCTGATACTCCTAGCTTTAATTTATGTCCTCTGGTCATTGATGTAGCTCGCCGGCAAGTGGCAGTAATCGCATTTGTTTATAATTTATTTAAACAAGTTCAATTATCTCGCGTTCTACTGGGCCGATTTTAATCAACGACTGCTCAAATTGAAGCTCTTGATACAGGGAACAATCTCCTTCCAGTTTAGAATAACCCCCGTGTATAGTTACCGTGTAAATTTCGAATGAATGTTTAAAGTGTTTATAAAAAATGAATCGCGCAAGTAGCATTCATAAATCGTGTATTGTCGTGTAGCAGCATCCTTTACCTTCATTTTAAGCACTCGGTCATTAATGTAGCGCTTCTAGAAGCCGAGATAATTGAAACGACCCGAAGTGCATTTTCGTCGGTTCTTCAATTGTTTATAACTTTTGAACCACTAACGCTATATTGTTGCAACTACTGAAGGAGGTAGATGTGGTCCGTAGCTTTAATTTAAGACAAGTCCGGTTAAAAAATACGCAGTAGAAGCCGAGAAAAATGGAATTGTTTAAATGAACGACGTAATCCAGGAATTTGGTTTCAGCGGTGCGGAAAACTGCGAAAAAGGCCGCAAACGCGAGATGGCGTCACTTGTACCGTTTTCGACATTTCATTACCGATAAAATTTAAAAAAAATTGTTATCTCGGCTACTGGTGGTTGTTTTTTAATAAATGGGATGTCAAATGAAAGGGAAACGAATAAGCTACACGCTAAAAAATACGACGTTGCTGTAACTATTTCCAGTTGAACGTAATAACAATTTCAATGGTTTAATTGTTTATAACAAATGATCTGCTCATGCAATCTTGTTCGCACCTATTGTAGATTGTAGCTGATACTCCTAGCTTTAATTTATGTCCTCTGGTCATTGTTGTAGCTCGCCGGCAAGTGGCAGTAATCGCATTTGTTTATAATTTATTTCAACAAATTCATTTATCTCGCGTTCTACTGGGCCTATTTTAATCAACGACTGCTCAAATGAAAGGGAAACGAATAAGCTACACGCTAAATAATACGACGTTGCTGTAACTATCTGCAGTTGAACGTAATAACAATTTCAATGGTTTAATTGTTTATAACAAATGATCAGCCCATGCAAACCTGTTCGCACCTATTGTAGATTGTAGCTGATACTCCTAGCTTTAATTTATGTCCTCTGGTCATTGATGTAGCTCGCCGGCAAGTGGCAGTAATCGCATTTGTTTATAATTTATTTAAACAAGTTCAATTATCTCGCGTTCTACTGGGCCGATTTTAATCAACGACTGCTCAAATTGAAGCTCTTGATACAGGGAACAATCTCCTTCCAGTTTAGAATAACCCCCGTGTATAGTTACCGTGTAAATTTCGAATGAATGTTTAAAGTGTTTATAAAAAATGAATCGCGCAAGTAGCATTCATAAATCGTGTATTGTCGTGTAGCAGCATCCTTTACCTTCATTTTAAGCACTCGGTCATTAATGTAGCGCTTCTAGAAGCCGAGATAATTGAAACGACCCGAAGTGCATTTTCGTCGGTTCTTCAATTGTTTATAACTTTTGAACCACTAACGCTATATTGTTGCAACTACTGAAGGAGGTAGATGTGGTCCGTAGCTTTAATTTAAGACAAGTCCGGTTAAAAAATACGCAGTAGAAGCCGAGAAAAATGGAATTGTTTAAATGAACGACGTAATCCAGGAATTTGGTTTCAGCGGTGCGGAAAACTGCGAAAAAGGCCGCAAACGCGAGATGGCGTCACTTGTACCGTTTTCGACATTTCATTACCGATAAAATATACAAAAAATTGTTATCTCGGCTACTGGTGGTTGTTTTTTAATAAATGGGATGTCAAATGAAAGGGAAACGAATAAGTTACACGCTAAAAAATACGACGTTGCTGTAACTATCTCCAGTTGAACGTAATAACAATTTCAATGGTTTAATTGATTATAACAAATGATCTGCCCATGCAATCCTGTTCGCACCTATTGTAGATTGTAGCTGATACTCCTAGCTTTAATTTATGTCCTCTGGTCATTGATGTAGCTCGCCGGCAAGTGGCAGTAATCGCATTTGTTTATAATTTATTTAAACAAGTTCAATTATCTCGCGTTCTACTGGGCCGATTTTAATCAACGACTGCTCAAATTGAAGCTCTTGATACAGGGAACAATCTCCTTCCAGTTTAGAATAACCCCCGTGTATAGTTACCGTGTAAATTTCGAATGAATGTTTATATTGTTTATAAGAAATGAATCGCGCAAGTAGCATTCATAAATCGTGTATTGTCGTGTAGCAGCATCCTTTACCTTCATTTTAAGCACTCGATCATTCATGTAGCGCTTCTAGAAGCCGAGATAATTGAAACGACCCGAAGTGCATTTTCGTCGGTTCTTCAATTGTTTATAACTTTTGAACCACTAACGCCATATTGTTGCAACTACTGAAGGAGGTAGATATGGTCCGTAGCTTTAATTTAAGACAAGTCCGGTTAAAAAATACGCAGTAGAAGCCGAGAAAAATGGAATTGTTTAAATGAACGACGTAATCCAGGAATTTGGTTTCAGCGGTGCGGAAAACTGCGAAAAAGGCCGCAAACGCGAGATGGCGTCACTTGTACCGTTTTCGACATTTCATTACCGATAAAATTTAAGAAAAATTGTTATCTCGGCTACTGGTGGTTGTTTTTTAATAAATGGGATGTCAAATGAAAGGGAAACGAATAAGCTACACGCTAAAAAATACGACGTTGCTGTAACTATCTCCAGTTGAACGTAATAACAATTTCAATGGTTTAATTGTTTATAACAAATGATCTGCACATGCAATCTCGTTCGCACCTATTGTAGATTGTAGCTGATACTCCTGGCTTTAATTTGTGTCCTCTGGTCATTGATGTAGCTCGCCGGCAAGTGGCAGTAATCGCATTTGTTTATAATTTATTTCAACAAATTCATTTATCTCGCGTTCTACTGGGCCTATTTTAATCAACGACTGCTCAAATGAAAGGGAAACGAATAAGCTACACGCTAAAAAATACGACGTTGCTGTAACTATCTCCAGTTGAACGTAATAACAATTTCAATGGTTTAATTGTTTATAACAAATGATCTGCACATGCAATCTCGTTCGCACCTATTGTTGATTGTAGCTGATACTCCTGGCTTTAATTTATGTCCTCTGGTCATTGATGTAGCTCGCCGGCAAGTGGCAGTAATCGCATTTGTTTATAATTTATTTCAACAAATTCATTTATCTCGCGTTCTACTGGGCCTATTTTAATCAACGACTGCTCAAATGAAAGGGAAGCGAATAAGCTACACGCTAAAAAATACGACGTTGCTGTAACTATCTCCAGTTGAACGTAATAACAATTTCAATGGTATAATTGTTTATAACAAATGATCTGCACATGCAATCTTGTTCGCACCTATTGTAGATTGTAGCTGATACTCCTAGCTTTAATTTATGTCCTCTGGTCATTGATGTAGCTCGCCGGCAAGTGGCAGTAATCGCATTTGTTTATAATTTATTTAAACAAGTTCAATTATCTCGCGTTCTACTGGGCCGATTTTAATCAACGACTGCTCAAATTGAAGCTCTTGATACAGGGAACAATCTCCTTCCAGTTTAGAATAACCCCCGTGTATAGTTACCGTGTAAATTTCGAATGAATGTTTATATTGTTTATAAAAAATGAATCGCGCAAGTAGCATTCATTAATCGTGTATTGTCGTGTAGCAGCATCCTTTACCTTCATTTTAAGCACTCGATCATTCATGTAGCGCTTCTAGAAGCCGAGATAATTGAAACGACCCGAAGTGCATTTTCGTCGGTTCTTCAATTGTTTATAACTTTTGAACCACTAACGCCATATTGTTGCAACTACTGAAGGAGGTAGATATGGTCCGTAGCTTTAATTTAAGACAAGTCCGGTTAAAAAATACGCAGTAGAAGCCGAGAAAAATGGAATTGTTTAAATGAACGACGTAATCCAGGAATTTGGTTTCAGCGGTGCGGAAAACTGCGAAAAAGGCCGCAAACGCGAGATGGCGTCACTTGTACCGTTTTCGACATTTCATTACCGATAAAATTTAAGAAAAATTGTTATCTCGGCTACTGGTGGTTGTTTTTTAATAAATGGGATGTCAAATGAAAGGGAAACGAATAAGCTACACGCTAAAAAATACGACGTTGCTGTAACTATCTCCAGTTGAACGTAATAACAATTTCAATGGTTTAATTGTTTATAACAAATGATCTGCACATGCAATCTCGTTCGCACCTATTGTAGATTGTAGCTGATACTCCTGGCTTTAATTTGTGTCCTCTGGTCATTGATGTAGCTCGCCGGCAAGTGGCAGTAATCGCATTTGTTTATAATTTATTTCAACAAATTCATTTATCTCGCGTTCTACTGGGCCTATTTTAATCAGCGACTGCTCAAATGAAAGGGAAACGAATAAGCTACACGCTAAATAATACGACGTTGCTGTAACTATCTCCAGTTGAACGTAATAACAATTTCAATGGTATAATTGTTTATAACAAATGATCTGCACATGCAATCTTGTTCGCACCTATTGTAGATTGTAGCTGATACTCCTAGCTTTAATTTATGTCCTCTGGTCATTGATGTAGCTCGCCGGCAAGTGGCAGTAATCGCATTTGTTTATCATTTATTTAAACAAGTTCAATTATCTCGCGTTCTACTGGGCCGATTTTAATCAACGACTGCTCAAATTGAAGCTCTTGATACAGGGAACAATCTCCTTCCAGTTTAGAATAACCCCCGTGTATAGTTACCGTGTAAATTTCGAATGAATGTTTAAATTGTTTATAAAAAATGAATCGCGCAAGTAGCATTCATAAATCGTGTATTGTCGTGTAGCAGCATCCTTTACCTTCATTTTAAGCACTCGATCATTCATGTAGCGCTTCTAGAAGCCGAGATAATTGAAACGACCCGAAGTGCATTTTCGTCGGTTCTTCAATTGTTTATAACTTTTGAACCACTAACGCTATATTGTTGCAACTACTGAAGGAGGTAGATATGGTCCGTAGCTTTAATTTAAGACAAGTCCGGTTAAAAAATACGCAGTAGAAGCCGAGAAAAATGGAATTGTTTAAATGAACGATGTAATCTAGGAATTTGGTTTTAGCGGTGCGGAAAACTGCGAAAAAGGCCGCAAACGCGAGATGGCGCCACGTACAAGTTATTTATCGTTGTGTGGTTCGTAGGCTGTCCAGAAGGTGTCAGAATGTACTGTGAAAATAGAGTTACCATGACAACGTCTGGAAAGCGTTCCTTCCAAATGTCAAACAAACAGATTATGTTTAAAATAGCGTGTTTGCGTTAGAGTTCATTGATGTATTATCGTGAAAAATGGTGCGCACAGATTGGGATCGTATACTCTCGGCTGATCCATCGTCATTGTCTGACGGTGACATGGAGGAGCTTTATCCTGTAATGATTAGCTGCGAGGTCGATGAAATTAGTGATATACATAACCTACGTGTTATGATGAAACTGTCTCAAGAAATACTTCAATACAAGGACAATCAAGTAAAAATCGTTTCCTACTATTTTTATATGTACGAATTATTTTGTCGAGAATATTTTTATTTTCATTCATCTTATCGTAATTTAATAAGAAGGGAGATCACTTCTTTATTAATCGATGATCTCCTAATTTCTGTTTCGAATTTTGTGGTTTTTTGTTAATTAAAAATATTGAGAAATTTATGTTATTAATAGGTAGAGTCATTGCTCTTAGAATGCAGTGACTTAAAACAGACTATTTCTTCCTTTAAACCCGAACCTGCCAAACGTAGAAAGAAAGGTAAATTATGTATTCTTCTGTTTCCTTAAAAACACTTGGAAACGTTGTAATTTAATGTGCACTACGATTTTTTTCTTTCTTTTAATATATACACATTATTATACAATTTTTCTCCTTTTAAATCCAAGAGTGGGAGACACCTGATAGAAAAAATGGGAACACAGATGAATCTAAAGTAAGGCACTCAATGTATAGATTATATAATAGGGAATATATATTAATAATACAGTATTGAAAACGATATATGTTATTATTCTAAGCACGCAGATGCGTCCGAGAGTCCTGAAGATGGATATGCATTGCAAGGGAAAAATAAAAAAATAAAAATTCTTATGTCAGAATTAGAGGTGAGATTAAATGTAAGGGAGTTTAAATTGTTAGAATTGTTGCTTCATATTTGCGTAATTTCTTAGACCTTCGAGAAAGATAATCTGATTTTAAAAGAACGATTAACGGCATTAACACAAGAAATGGAAGACGCAACGCAAAAGATGAATGAAATGACGGAAGAACTAAGTCTCTCCCAAGTTCAGTCCGCCGAAAACAAAGGTTTCAATCGATAAAGAATAATTTATTCCGTTAGAACCGTACGTCAATTTACGGTCGAATTATAGAAGCATGTATTTTCAGAAAAAATATATAGTTTAGAACGCGAAAATGCTGCCTTAACTGCACAAATTGACGAAATAACTGCCCAGCAAATGGACAGGGATAAAGTAATCGACGAATTTGGTACAGCTATTGATGCTAGAATTAACGAATGGAAGGTATGCACAATTGCAACACGAGTTAATTTAACATAACAATTATTGAATCTCGAACGCTAATTTTATTTCAATTCGTGAACAAAAAATTCATTAGACAATATTAGATGAAAAAGACGCTGAGATTCTTCAATTAAAGGAGAATTTGTCTCAATCGTTCGTGCAATCTGTAGCTTCAGCCAAGGAGCAAAGTAAATCTGAAATTGTTTATTTGAACGAGGAAATTGTACGTCGTGACAAGCTTATAAACGAATTAAAGACAAAATTGTCCGAGGCAACCGACGAAATAAACGAGTGTGCCACTGTAATCGAGAAATTAAAAGCTGACGCACAAAAGTATGTAAAAATTAGATCGCCGTTAGAAAAGAAAAACATTGCATTAAATTTTCCATTGCTTTCCATTCAGGATGGGAAAAAGCGATAGGAAAAAGGAGCAGAAAGAGTTGATTAAAAAATTACAAGATGCGAATGAACAGATAGCAAAATTGAAAGATAAATTGAACGAAGCAGAGGAGGATGCTCGATCGAGAAGCAGCAAAGTTAGTTAATTAAAGCATTTACTATTCAACAAATCGTTAACGTTTTAAACATTTTGTCATATACTCTATTGTGTATAGCTATGCGACGTACTAGCGACGTTAAAGAAATACGAAGATGGAAATCGAGCCTTAACAGACGCGTTGAACGAAATGAAGGAGCTAAAGAATGATCTTAATGATAAAGGGGAACATATCAAAGATTTAATTAACGTCGTGAACAAATTGGAAATGTTGAACTCGTATCAGGAAATGGAAATTATAACGCTTAGGTAATTCTTTAATCGTTCAATTAATAATGCGGCCTCAATCATTTCTTTTGCACACGTGATAACGATATTGGACGATGTTAGGGAAAAATTGGGCATACCCGAAGACGAATCAGTGTCGATTCAGAACGCTTTGGTGAAACGTAAAGAACAAGAGAAGAAGTTGGAGGGACTTGTGCGGCAAAATAGAATCCTTGTCGAGGAGAATCTAGAATTAAAGTCGGACGTAAGAACGGCATACTTGAAAGCAATTTCTATTAACAAACGTGACACTACAATTTCGCACTTCGATTTCATCTAATGTTTTAGATAAGAGTTTTGAAATATAAATTGAATAAAACGTCGAAGGAATTAGACTTTTCGGCAACAACCGTAGACGATACCACCGATTTTTTCCATTCCACTAAACTGACCGAATCCATCCCCAAGGGGCAGTATAAAATAAATATTTCTGAGCTGCAAGAAAATATGCAACTGGTTATTGAGGAGAACGAAGCTCTCAGGACAGGCATGCACGAAATTTTGGACAGTATTCGCGACCAAGATGGTGAATTTTCGCTCATTTTAATGGTACTTGTACGATGCACCGTTTATTTTCCTTCTTTCCACACAAAAAATAATAATAAGCTCTCCTATGAATTTCTGCTGTTTATTAATAACGCACGTACACGTTGTTAAACACACGTATACTAACCACCTTTGTAAATTCTATTAGGTTTATCTATTGTTTCGAAAGCTTCGTTACTTTTGTATCGATGCATGTGAGAGGAAGGTCGGATAATTAATTGTTTAATATCTCAGGTAAAAGTACTGTAGTGATACAGTCTAACACGTTAGAAAGATTGTTAGAGGTGTTGGATGTGAGACACTTGGCAGGATGGTATCATCCTGCAATGAGGATGCAGGAACACCTGAACGTTGTGCAGGGCAGCAATGCTGAATTAAGGGGTCAACTTAAACAGTTGAGGTATATTTTTAAACGTCACAACAAATGTTTAATAAATTAAAATTGCATCCCGAATTTTCTCCGAACGGCGTGCGCAAAGATAATTAGGGTTACGAATTACAAATAATTGCAGAAGAGAGCTGCAAAGGAAGGACAAAATTCTGCACACACTGGCTCTAAATAATTACGGCGAGCTCGAGAAAATTTATTCCGAGGAGTCGGACAGCGAGAAGCAAGCAATGCATCTCGGCGAAATGAAAAATCTGCGAGAGGCTTATAAAAACGAATCAGACGAATGGGGGAAACAGAAGGGTCTTCTAATAAACGAGAACGAAACATTGAGAAACGAGATTGACAAATTGAAACTTCAGCTGGAAGTTTACGAGGAGAGTGCAGAGATACTTGAAGGTAGCGAAGACGGAATTCGAAAAGCTTTCGCGATAAAAACGAAAGAATTCGCGCAGGCTTCCGGCGACGCTTTGATCGCAGGAAAGAAGATCGTTGCTCTTCAGCAATTATTGAATAAGGAAACCGCGGGGGCTTATCAGGCGCAGAAAGAAGCGATAAAGAATGAAAATTACTTACGAAAAGCACTGGCCGACTCGAGCAGGCACAACAAAATTCTCGAGCGTGAACTCTCGACGTTGCAGAGTAATCTGTGCAATTCTGTTAGCTACACTACATACAACGAGCTGAAGGAGAAACACGGAGAGGCCAGCATACGTTTTCGTGATTCATTGGAGAACAACTTGATGCTGGAAAATGATAATCGGATGCAGTGCTTGAAGAAGGAATTGGAATTAATAAAGAAGGAGAAGAATGAACTTGAAGAACATTTGCAGAAGGAGATTCCCAGCGGCGATGAACAGAATCTAATGGATTTGCTGAAGGAAGCCCGATCGAGGGAACTTTTGGAGAAACAACGAGCCGATCACGTTTCCAGTCTGCATGAAATTTTGCAGGCGCAGTTAACGAAATGCGAGGAGGATATTAAAGAAGTGACCGCCGCGAAATCGGTGTTGCAAGATGAACTGATTATTCTTCATAAAAGATTGTCGAGAGACTTGCACTTTGAGAAAGCCAAGCAATTTGACGACACTGGGCCGCAGGAATCGAGGGATATTAACGCGACGCTTCAAATAGAGATTGAAAATTTGAAGAAACAGCTGGAAATCGTGAACGAGGAAGCTGAGCAGCAGTATTCGTTGAATTCGTTGAAAACGATGGAATTGGATAGTCTTAGACACCAGATATTAAACTTACAAGCGGTCAGCGAAGATAAAGCGACGATCTCGAGATTGGACTTCGAATTGGCTGGTAAAAGATTCGCTGAAATGGAGCTGGGCGCACAGAAGACACGATTGGAGCACGAGGTGTCGGTTTTACATGAAGAACTCGATAAATCGAGAACCACGTGCGATGGATTGCGAACTTACGTACAGGATTGCCGAAAACAGTGTGAAAATCGTTGCAGGTGAAATAGCTTTTCGGAGTTTATTCTATCCTTTTTGACGATATAATCATTTTAACGCGTAACTGAGAAAGTTTTATTAAATCATATGTTTAACTAATAAATTAATAGAGTCACTAAGTTTGTCGATGGGGCAGTATTTATTCAGAATGTACTTTTCAGAATGTACGTAGAGATTATAGGGTTTCTGCAGAATCAGTATGCAGGATCGACGTCGATTAGCGCTCTAGATAGGGTGGCATCGCTGTCGTCGAAACTAAGGGAGGAACGTAGGAATATTGACTCGGAAATGAAGGAGGCGAAAGAGTGTCACGAGAATGTCAAGCAGCAACAGGACATGTTAACCAATCGATTGCAAATTGTCGAGCGTTTAAAGGATATACTGGAACAGCAAATCGGAAGCAACAGCGTGCAAGATATTATGCAACGTTTCTCTGAATATTCGCAATATACTTTAAATGTACGTGCTCTTATATCTATCAATTGAAATTTATTATGCGTTCACTTTTTTTTCTTTTTGATTAATTTCAATATTAATTTCAATGAGTGGAACTGAATTTTCTATCAAGTTTGTTATTTCTATTTCTAATTTCGTGTTTGTCCAGCGAATTTTTTTAAATAAATGTCCCGCTGGATAGTTTAAGCTTCACTATTATTAAAAGAACAAAATTATCGATCAAACAGGAGTTTAAATACAAAAGAAAGATATCGCAACTGGAGTACGAGCTACAAGTTGCCAATAACAAATTCGTGGATCACGAGTCGCTCGTAACTCGAATCGAACAAGACATGATTCAAATTCAGAAGGCTTGGGGTAAAGCCCAAGACCAGCAGTCCAAAATTGACACACGAAATACAGCGACAAGCCCCACGTTATTTCAAAACAGGCACTCGTCTGTTCAAGCTACCGTAGAAACAAAGCCGAGAGATATACAGACCGATCCTTACACGTGCTGTCTGGACAAGAAAGAAACGTGTGAAATAGAAATTCAAACGGTCGAGCCGTACCAAGAAATTATTTCGCAGGATCTGAATTTCCGGGAGAGAGTTAACGAACCGACAAAGGATACCAAACAACAGGAGGAAGAAAGGGAGGAGACGGTCGAAGAAATGTATTCTAAGGAAAAGAAAGAATCGACAGAAAAGGCAGAGAAAGAAGAAGATATTTTGGAAAAGAACGAAAGGAACAAGGACGAGCGTGAAATATCTATACTTCGAGGGGAATTGAACGAGGCGCTTAAGCTCGCCACTGAACGATCCTCCAAATTAATCAAACACGAATTACAGATCGCCGAATGTAACTCGAAGATAGAAGCATTGAGCAGGACAATAGAAAGCAAAGATTTGCAATTGAGTCAAAAGGACAAATTGCTCGACGAATGGAAGCTTTCACCTCGGCTGCAGCTTTCTAGCGGCGACTGTGGCGATAAGCTTGCCTTGAAATCTACCGTGAACAGTTTGCAGAAGCTGCTTGGCCAAAAAGAGGAGACTATAGCTAGGTATCAGAATCTGTTGAAAGAAGATAGAGACGAGCACAGCAAGGCTGCGGCACGTTTGCAGGAGGAAATCAGGAATTTGCACTGCCGTATACAGACAATGCAAAACGAGGCGCAAAGAGATCAGCTAAAGAATGAAACCGCGAAGGTTCAACCGGAGAAATTAATCGACAATTCGCAGGAAATCGAGTCGAAATCTTTGGTTACGATAAACAGCGCAATGCAAATCGAGGAAACCGCCAGATTGCAGGAGAGAGTGTCTACTTTGGAGGCCGATCTGAATATCACTAAAGAGTTGAGCGATCGGTGGCATCGATTGGCTGAGGAGAGACTGAAATACATGGATCGTATGAGGGAAAGGTGAGTTGCTGTATTTACATTAATCAACAAACGAACAAATTATCACGCGAGATATTGTTAATTGTTCGTGGTATTATTATTCCTTCGAAAATATCGAAACGTTCGACGCGATAGTAATAGAAATATCATAATCAGACTTCTAATTGTACAATCGTAATCACGTGTAAAGCACTGAATACCAACGATAACAATACGATAACATATTTTACATCAATGAAACACTGATTGATAGACTATAGATTGTCCCGCGTGTTGACGTATCGTTTCTCGTTAGATTGGAAGAGCAACATAAGAGTGAATTAGAGAGTTATCGCGGCGAGGTGGTAAAATGGCAAACTGAGGCGGACATGTTGCGAAAACAATTAGCAGAGAATCGTATGTTGCTCACGAAGGGGAATATTTCATTGATGAAGGAACTGCAGGAGAGGGATGATAAGATACATCAGCTTAGTCTGGCTTGTCAGCAATTGCAGGTATATCACAGGTATCGAGATAATTGAAAGTTTCGTTTGGCGCAGATCGAATGTACCTTCCTATTTTATTTCTCCTTTGCCAAGAACGAGGTTGAATTGATGGAGTCTACGACGCGATCGCACCAAGCGATAACTCATGGCGAGTCAGAATTGAAGATTTATGAAATCACACAGACTGTAAATCGTGATGGCTCGCAACAGAATACGCACGCGGATGCAATAAGAAAACAGTTTCAATCGTTACTGGAGAAGGAGAAACTGTACAAGAACGAGATCGCCGATTTGAAGCAACAACTTAGCCGCAGGTATTTCTGATCGTAGCCGTATGGAGAAATCAAAATTCTGCGTATTTCTGTAGCATGAACTTTCGTATTGTCGTATTGTACTCCACTTTACAGGGGTGAAAGACATTTTAATGAAATTTCATTCGTTTAATCACCCTGTCTAATCAACACCGTCACAGATACATGGCTGTAAAGACGCAGGAGAAGAAAGCGTCGCAGCGCGAGAGTCAGCTGGAGCGCAAAGTAAAATCATTAGAAGAAGAATTAGAGAAGGCTCGAACGCAGTTGAATCGGGACTATCTGATTCAAGAGGCGAAGAAAGCAAAGGTATCCTAACAAGAAACACACCCAATTCTACGCTCACGAATTTTCATTTATTAATACCAAGACGTATCTCGCGCAGACCGCTGAAGATCTTGCATTATGGGAAAAGCAAAAGAAGTCGCAGCAGATCGCCGAGAAACTCAAAGAGAGGCTGAAAGAAAAAACGGACGAGTGCGCGAAATTACTTTCGAGTTACGAGAAGCTACGAGCGGTGGTATCGTGCATGGAACGGGAGAAATGGTATTTGAAGAGCAAATTAAAATTGGAAAGTAATACAATAGCTGGAGGTTTGTCGGCCAGGCCGGTAATGACAGCGCGGCAGAATATAATGGAGGAACTTCAGAAGGAATGCCAGATTCTGCGTGAACGTGTCAAAGAGTTGTCCGATCGATTAGAGAACGAGGACAATGCGAAGCTTTTGCTCCTAATCGAGGAGCAAAAGCGGCGTATCTCTGCTTTGGAGTCGGTTTCCCAGGTCTGCTGTTTTTCTCATCCTTCTTCTTTTAAATCGTTCCGATTTGTTATCGATAACTTCTTTCTATATCATATTTACTGACACTTTATAGGGTAACAGTTGCGTGGTTACTCAGTTGGAGAAGCTAGAAATGACTAAGGATATTCTGGAGAAAATGAACTTATCCTTGGAAGCGGAGAACTTCGAGCTGCGTCTCGAATTGGAAAAAGCGAAGGCAGACGGGCCTCGATTGCGAGAGAAGATCGAGCATTTAGAAAAGTGGGTTTCGCATAATTCACTCGATACACTTGATTCGAGAATTTATTTTTCCAATATCTTCTTCGCGTGCACAGATACATCGGTCTGCTGAAGATAGAAAAATCCTCCGAATCGTCGCCCAGATCGTCGGACAAAGAGTTGACGGATCACGGTGCGAAGAAACCCCTATTAGAAATGGAGAAGACCATTTTTACCTTGAAAAGGATTATTGAGAAGCTGCAGGTGGAGAACAGGCGTCTGAAACTCGGCATGAAAAAGAACCTTCCCCATCATAGCGGGGTACAATTGATTTCTTGTATTTATATATTTTAATGTAACTTGTTTTTTTACGTCCGATTCGTCTACATTATTTTCTGCCACTTTATTTCAATTACTTATAGGCCAAGTTCTGTTAATATTATTCGACCAATTTTTATTCAGGGCAAATTATCGAATAACCAGAGTCAAAATGTATTGAGGGATCTGCACGAGGAAGCACAGAAACGTATCGTGGCATTGGAAACCGATTTGCAATTATCGGAGCAAAGGGTAGCGGCGCTGGGAAATGTTGAAAAGGAAGGCGACAACGGCGAGATAAAGATGTTGAAGGAGCAATTGAGCCACAAATCCGAGCTTCTAGACAAAGTGAAACATTTATTATCGAGAGCAGCCGCGAACGAGAAAAGTCTTCGCCAGCGTGTAAATATACATTGTTATGCGTGGAAAAAAATGTGAACGATAGGAATATAGAAAAGGGAACAAAAATGGACAGTACAGTGTGACGGAATTTATATAATTTTCAGGTACAACAACTAGAATCAAAGCAGACGTTGTCTACGATACCGGAGTGCTACGTAACACCTCCAACTCCGGAGTAAACAACAGCCCCGGTGAGTAAAATGTATAGATAAAACTACGCATTTGTTTATTTGCGATCGCGCAGGCAGCAGTACAATGCAGAAATTGTTATTCACTGTCTACTAGGTCTGCGACAAATCGATCAATGGGACTACGAGATCGTCTCTTGTTTGCTAAACAATTATGCTACTTGTGAATTTTGCGGTGAAATAAATATTCATTTTTTATACGCCGCTCGTTAAAATATCGACAATATCTTTCGACTAATACTTTCAAGGACAATAATATTAATAATATCGATAATAATAATAATAATACTTAATAGCAATAAAATAATCCAACCTACTTAATACTCATCAAGTAAAATATGAGATCAGATTGTTCCAATTTGTCGCAAATTACGAGTATTCGCGTCTCCCTGAGGCGAGACTATAAATTAATTACAGAGAAAGTGAGGTACACCTACTCTGTGTCTCGAAGGTACATACATTACATTGCGTTCATAAATAAATAATGCCAGGTCGTCGATCGTCTTGGCGAATTTAGGCGACACATATCTTTCTTTTTTCGTTTTCTTTTCAGCACGTAACACGTACACTTGAATACGTATTGATAATAAGGAACTTCACGTTCGGGCGGTTTTAATAGTCGCTATCGAGCGCCTGAAGGAACGGTTGAATCGAAATCTCATCCTCGCAGTCGGGGATGAGCTTTCCTTTGTACTTCACGCACGAATCGGCGCACTTTTGGCCCAGAAAGTATGGGCCGAACATTTTCTTACACTGGGCGCAGTTTCTAATACAAACCCCTGAGAAAGTAGCAGTAAACACATAGTTAAAGAGAGTGATTTTCAAGTGTACACTATAATACTGTTTGTCAAAGGATTGTAGGAAGAGGTTGCGTACGAGAATTTCGACAAATAATATTTCTGTGCTCTCTTGGCTTTTCTTTTTCTTATCATTTAAATTCCCTACCTACGGCTCGTTCGAAGGGGGTGCCTCCTGCAGCAAGCATGAACATCACTGCGCAGGTGACGAGGAGCACCAACAAAATGCGAGTCGATGTGTTCATGTCTGAAACAGAGAGAAACAATGCGTCAAATAATTCGTTAATGTACCCATACCATAATTACATGTGTATAATTACAATACAATTATGCTCCGTCGGTTTTATACTCCAGCGAACAAGTCGAATTAAAAGAGCGACGAAATTTCTACTCCGACGAAAATCACTTTCACTTTATCGTGCGACAGACACCAATATAACAATACCATGCGTCTGTGTTATTATTACTTCGAAACAAATATCTATGTAAAAAAGAAACAATGAAACCTTCGGGATCTATGATATCACGTATGTAGATAACAGCTCCCGATATCGCGTCTGCCTCTTCGATTCTCACTGCCGCACAACGCAAGGGGAAAGCCCCCCAAAAAAGTCATTCGTATCCAATAGTAATACGCGAGTCCTGGTGAATGTAGATCGAGCAGAATCCAAGTACCATGCTGGCGTTTGCCTCTGGCAGGATGCACGATTCATGAAGCCGCTTCGATATCCATATTCGCTTTCCCCGCTTAATTACCGGTCTCCGGCAAGAGGTCGATAAGAGAGACCGAGAGACGAGCGAGTAACAAGCGAGAGAGGGAATGAAATCCATGAACTTTCAGGGATAAACGCGCGAACTTGTCGACCACGATCGTCGTGGATCAACAACAGGAACAACAAGCGTCGCGACGAGGCGCGCCGGTACAACGAAAAAAGGAAAAACGAAGGAAAGAAATAAAAATTCGAGCAGGACACGCGTACCTCTCATTGAAATCCCAATCGATCCTTTCTGTAATAGAACGAACAGCCGATATTTGTCGCCTTCAGGCGGTCTCTCCAATACATATATGTATTTAATATCGCATCGGGCATGGTGTATCCGCTACGTCGGTGGTCAACTTTTTTTCTTTCCTCCATTCGTTTTCTCGCTTTTATTTTTTTCCTTTTCATTATACACCGTCATTTATAACCGGAATCCCCCGAACGGGCTTCCGCGTTCTCCTTAACGGCCACATTGTGAACACATAAAAGATAATAAATATGGATGGAAGGTGTCCCCTTATCTCTTCGTCTCGTCGCCGTCTCTTTCTCCTGTCTCTCTCTCGAGGAAGCACTTGAAGATTCAAGACCAAGGATCGACCGATCGATCGTTGTCGTGGGCCGATGTTAACGCACGACGTTGATCGTGGAAACGGTCCTCCGTTGCGCGGTTCAATGGACCAGTATTGTAACCTTTCGGCGTTGTACGCGCGCGGCGGGCTATACTAAATCGAGATCGAGGAGATCGAACGATCGGTCGGTCGGTGGTATGGTATGGGCCGCGTGGTGAACGATGATGGTGCGAAAATGAAAAAAAAAAAAAAAAGAAAAAAAAGAAGAGGAAGAGGAAGATGTTTTCACTATCGGATCGGCGTGTATCGTATTTACCTGTTTACTGGCGCTTGGAACGAGCCGAGACTGCTGGAATTGATAAAACCAGACGAATGACACTGAGCACTGTACGATGACGGCCTTATATATCCGTTGAGACCAGATTCATCCCTCGGACGAGGGAAACCCCGCTGCCTATCTTACCTTAATTCGATTTCTTCGATTTCCTGCACTCTCGGAATCGTGAAACGTCTCGCAACGAGATTCGCGCGGAAATTTCGATCGATCGTTAGGTAAATGGCTTCGAGGGGGCTGAGTTCTCCCGGATTAATGCTTCGGAGAAAAAGAAAGGAGATCTGGACTATTATAGGGTAGACACGGTTATTCGCAGAATTGAGCGCACAGTTATGTTGGTAATGATAATTGGCAGGAAAATTAATTCAAACGCGTCTATTCTAAACTACAATCGAAATGCATGTATTTTGTTCGCATATTTGTAAAGAACATTTATTTATTTGCATTCATTTGTTTCGCGTTTAACAACTATACATAGTGTTTGCATTCATTTCCCTGCCAATGTCGCATTAAAAATACACGTACAAATTGGCGGACATAGGTGCGCGATTCATTTTGCGCGCAACCGTGTAATAGATATAGGAATAAAAATTTGCGGGTATAAGACAGGTGATTCATCAATGGTATTTAATGATCTTCACTTGAATCCTTCATTCGTTGTACTTCTACGAAACAGGTACGCGCAACACGCGCGCATAATCTTACAATATTCGATCTAGAACTCGATTCTCCGGACTAGTTTCCAAGATAAACCTAAACGCCTCGATCACGCCGTGTTACGCGCAAAGATGTCACAATCCAAGAAACACATCTCGTACGAAGTTTCATCCTCGTATCGCTACTTCCTCCTTTCTTGCGCCTCCATGTCGACTCTCCTGATAGGAGATTTATATTCTAAGGACCAGAAGTTTTTGTACCCGACGGACGGCACGTCCGTGGCTTTGATCCTTCTGCCGGTGTCCTCGTCCAGCCGCAAGACACGAGTTTTCTTGCTCAAGATCGCGGGCAATGCGTCGTACGTGTCTTCCTTGCGCTCAGAATCCGTTCTCCCGCGATCTTCTTTAACCTTATCACGCAACTGTAGACTTCTGGTAACGTCGTCCGTGAAACGTTTCGAATGAAACTCGTCCACGTCGTCGAATCGCGACGAGGCATGTACTTCCGTCGAGCTATCCTCGTCGTACTCTTCTCGGTCCGAATTTTCCGTAGATTTCGATTTGTTCACCGATTTGTTTCTCGATCCTCTTCGTTTGCCGCGATTATTTCGAGCGACTTTAATGAATACATCGGTGAAATCGCCGGGCCGATGTGATTTCGATAAATCATCAAAAGTGTCCCCCTTCCCCGTCGTCTCGTCTCGTTCGTGTGGTTCTTTGAACGCATTAACACTTTCGGATTCGTTAAAGTCGCTTGAAACTCGTTTCCCGTTCCCTCCGTACTTGGCAGGCGTCTCCTTTTCGAGCAGCGTCAACTTTTTCATTATCGGATCGTCCTTAAGAAATTCGTCTAGATCGAACGGCTTCCTGTACTCGTTTATGTCGAAAATTATGGGCCCCGCTCGACCTCCTGAATTTCTTTCACCTTGCATTCCCACGGAATCTACCGTCGACACGCGACTATCCTCCTCCTCCGAGTTTTCTTCCGATTTTTCATCACCGACGTCGGAATTATTCGAATCGTTCTGGCTATTTAAAGACTGCCTTGAACCCTTCGGCCGCTCGTCTTCGATGTTTTCCTTAAATTCGTAGCTGCTCGAATATTTCGAGGAATTTGGGAAATCAGTCGGTATACCTGACTCGCGCGGTTCGGAACGTAACGTACTCGAATTACCTATGATATTCGTGCTTTGCTTAGGACTGCTTGACGACTCGTCTTTCTTACTTTTCTCGGGCGTCCCGATATCGGAGTAGTCGGGAGACTTATCAGATGTTTTCCCATTTAAATTTCCACCGACGCGAATTTTCCTGTCACCCGACTTCTGTTCAGAGGTGGTCAATGCTCTTTCTGTCGTATTCCCTTTGTTCGATTCGTCGTCGATTACAGATTTAGACGATTCTCTGAAATCTACCGGCACTTCTGGGTCAGCAAAACCATCCTCCTTTCCTTTCATTCGACTTTTATTCGCCTGGCGATCCTGCTCATCCAAACTTTCATCTCTAATGTCAGAATAATCTGGGACATCGACGTACGGTATTTTGTTTGGATCGTACACGGGTATATCCGGGGACGTCGTGCTCCTCTCATTTTTCTGAAGATCCCTTATGTTAATGTAACCTTTATTCTCCCTCTGCTCCTTCTTATGCATTCCATTCGCCGTGGCCGCGTCGTGTTTTAATTTCTCACGTTTCTCAGACCACGCACCGTCGCCGTTCCTGACGTTATCATTTTTTGGCCCGTTTTGCACAGCTCTGTTCGGGTCGGCCGCGTTCGACAACACGGTATCGTTGCAGCCGGGCAAAACCGGGACGTAAGGACGTTTTCTCGATTCGCCTAACGGAGTTTCGATTTCAACCTTCGATTTCGTCGAACTCTGCACTTCCGGGACTCGTTTATTCGCCGCGCCGCCAAAATTCAGATTCACACCTCCCGCCCGTGGCTTCTCGTTAATTTGTTTTCGTTGCTCCTCGTAGCTGAGTTTCGGATGACGATACAATCTCTCCGACCGAGGAACTTGTTCACCTGCGCCTACGTATTCCGATTTTTTGCCCAAAGATCGCTCGAAACGCCCGGCCATAGTCCCCTTTCGACGATTATCCAACGCCTCAGATATGTCGAGAATCTTTTCACCGATCCGAACGTCCGATTCTATGTACGTCATCCTTGTGCTATGAGAAATGACACTCGATTCACGATTTATGTTATCCGGGGCGCGAATCGAATTGTCGCTGTCGTATTCGTGCGTGGTTTTTTCATTAATTGCCGACGACGCTGCAGGATTAGCAGCTTTTAACCCGTCCTCGATACTGTCGCGCATCTTCCTCGTGCTTTCGATTTTTTCGATTTTTTCCACGGCACTCAGTTCGTTGGACGGTGATTCGATTCGCGTTCGAAAGGCGTTCGCAGGTGTCGCGCCGTCGTTCTGAAAATTTGCCGTGTTGTCCAATTCAGAATAAGGCTAATGTTGAATAGGGGGCTAGGGTGCAGCGTGCAACGGAGGTCCGGGATCGAGGAATAGCGCGCCGTATGCAATATTCGCGGCGAATTTTCGCGGAGCATCGTGCTTTACGATTCAACGAGTCGGTGAGCAAGGTGGGGCTCTGTGCTTTTAACTGCCTTGTAAATCATTCTCAGCGACGCAGGTAGTAAATTGTACGTGCTAGCCGCGTAACTCGCCGCGGTGAAATATTTAACGGCGCGCCGTTGCGCGGAGCAGCGTCGAAAACGGTGAACCTTTGTTTCTTTCTCGTTCGGTTTTTGGTTCGGAATGGTTCGCCGGGTGCCGCGGGGTTCAGAGCAGAGAGTAATGCAATGCGGAGGAAGAGCGAAGAAGAAAAAACAAAAGTTAATGAAGATCCCATAAATGGCACTCTCGTTAATGTGACTTTATTCGTTCACGTTCACTTATATACAAAATACAATTTGCAGACCGTGTGATTGCGGGTGTACAGTGGCTCAGGAGACACCGTTTCTTTTATACTATCGTACGTGGCTGTGCAGCTGGACGGAATTGCTTCGAGCAGCGAACAGTTTTCGTAACTCTCTGTTCCCTGAGCCATCGTGCACGCGTGTATATATGTACATCGTATGCAGTAATACAATAATACTTGAATCAAGCTAAAGTAAATGCTGTTTAGCCGCATGCTGGCCTCACGCTCCGCACCTATGCGCCCTTTCTCCTACTCGTGTATAAAAATTAAGGGAAAAGATAAAAGAAAAATTGTAGGAAAATAGGGGGAAATCGATACGCCTACAACGACGATAGATGAAAGAATGTACTGTACCAAAGGCTTCACTAAATTATGTATGCATGTAGAGGAAGTAAAATGTAAATTACTGTACGTTTTAACGCTGATAGTTGCAAGTTGCTTAAGTAACTCTATCCCTTTCTTTCTCTGAGGCGTTGAATCCTATAAAAGGGTTGGTGCTTATGATTCGATACTCTATCAAATTAATCGAATTGCGGTCGAATCGCGCTGTTAACGATGCAAACAGGGTGGCTTCAACATTAACATTTCGATAAAAGTTTTGTTAAAGTTCAGTTTGCAGCATTGACTGTGTGTTGTGAGTAGTGTTGCTTAGTATCTATGTGTCCATTCTAACGAGACTTCGGTTGTGCCTACTATTTACGATACACGCTGCGACAGAACTATCCGTTTTGCTAGATTACGACACGGTAAGATACTTGAACACATGAGAAAAAGATATGAAGGTATTGCTGTGTTTTATAAATATTATTAATTTATGTTCGACGCTATTGGAATAATTTTCTTTCATTAGCTGTTTCTACCAAAGAAGCAATTTAATAGGTATTCTGTAAAATATTCAATATGTGCTATTGACCACCTCGGTGTTTTTAATAAAAGGATTTAATCCAATTAATCTGTATCCCATACAGTTTCAAGATTTATTGCCAGTATTTCAGTATTGCAGACGTTATTAAATCAGTGAGGCTGTAAAAGATCTAATATCATTGGATTCACAATTACTATTGAATCATATTCTAATCGTCACTCCAAAGGAATCTCCAAATATAGATTATACGTAATTACACCGTCTAGACTCTAGACAATATTTTCAACAATAATACTGGAATATCTTCAATACCGAAACATTTGCTGGAACGTGTGCGATGGTGCAATGGCCACGTTATTCTGCTCAATCTAATTGATCAAAATAATTCGACAAATTTCAGCTTGTAAGGCAGCACTCGATGTACACGATCGAACGAGTGAAATGAAAGGATATCGTCCGTTCAACCCTTTAACAGTTGATCAAAACCGTTCATGTATAATCGAGAAGATTTCCTTTTTCTTTACACCGTGGGTTAATAAATAAATTATAATATACATTATGCGAAATAATTGATAACACAAATACAAATGTACAAGCATTTTTAGGATACAATGAGCTGTTAAAGGGTTAAAAATTCGTTCGTTCGCGATTCACCCTCGTGCATCGTTACTCCGTACTCAGCTGTTGTGTGCACATTTACTTTCTGAATCCCAGATACGAAGCAATGCCGTTAATGCTCTCAAAGAAGAGTCGCAAAACCTGCTGTCTGTTGTATTGGTTCCGCACCTTTTCCGGTCTCATTGGCCGTCTTGGTACATCAAGCAAGTGCTCCTCCACCAATCGCTATAGTACAATAGGTTTATATTTGTATGTGCTAGTGCATCGTATAATCCTTCGTAGTATATTGTAGAGAACTTGTCAGTTTCCCCACTGCGTTCTCAACAATATTTTTTTCTTTTCATGCGGTACTCTCTTTTGTTTTGTTTTTTTTTGCTGGATGAAAAGGGGAAATTGTATTCTTTGTGCCTCTTTTTTCTTTCCAGTTTTTCTTTTTAAATTGTGTTTCACCTAGCTGAAGGAAGACTGGAAAGTGAACATTGCGGAAGACGTGCCACCCACCTTGGTGCGATTTTATGAAGGAAATTTTGCTACGTGCTGTTATACATATACATCGTGTACAGGATATTGTACGTGTACTATAAATTAATAGCTGATTGTAGAGAAGGTAGGCAGGGTGAAAGAGGTGAAGAATATGTTTTCGATTATGCCGAAAGTGGTGCTAGAAATGTGGAAAGGGTGTAGAGATTAAGGTATTGCAATTTGTCACTGAGATACGAATAGTATGGAAGTATGAGTTTAAAATTCGTTGTTTTCATTGTTCGTAGTGTGGTGTAAATTAAACTACTATATATATGTATACTCCTTATACGATCAATTGAAGACCACAGTATGAGTTTATGACTACAGTATATTTGACTAAATTTTCGGTGAATAATTCTCAACGCAATTTGGGCCAATTTTATCCAAATCTTGAAGTACTTTAAATTTGCAAAATTTTTTGCTCAATAATTTCTCTGATTTCTCTAATTAATTTCTCTGCCAGAAAAATGCGTGGTGTCGAATGGAAGTGCCCCGTTTCGCAACCCGTTAATCGACAAAAACAAAATCGTGCAACAGCTCGCAGCTGGTCTCGATTGTAGTACTTGCGACGCAACACAGGCACAATTAAATGCTCTACTGTATCTGAACTAGTTACTTCCAAAGAGTGATTATTAAAAGCAGTCGGCGTGGAAGTTTCACGTACCACGTTACGCAACGATCGTATTCGCAACATCTTCGTGTCGGATCTCAACGATAATAATTATCGCCAAATATGTATACGGAAACTTTCGATATTCCCATGAACAATGATACTAATCATATTATTCAAAATGTATTACAAAATACTGGTCGAGTCGTAACGTGGAAGCAGCTTTATAGACGTAATAGGATTCCTTAAAATTAACCCCTTATCTTCGTATATCATATATATATAAAAATTGTGTAAAAAAATGTATAAGAGAGACTACGACGAAATTATAATTTACCCTATCAAATGCAATATAAATTATAATTCTAGCTTGGCAATAAATTAAATGTGTCTAAGTGTATTCGTCTAATTAATTAAGGTCGCTGGGGGATTCTACTCGGATGCTAAACTGTACTAGCTTCGTCTGCCTCTGTGTCCCTAAGCTGATTCGAAATGCAACGTGCAGACGCGTCTAGTTCACTATGCTACAGTACCGTGGTCTATGTCGGTTATGGGGAGGGTGGTGTCTAGGGGTCGTGCTTCTCGGCTCGTGACTGTTGTTGCCTACGTGATGGTGTTCGTCTAGGCGATAGGTCTCTAAATTTTACGTCTAAAAAATAGCTGCTTTATTTTCCGAATGTCTGGTAGTGGTCCGCTAGATTACTCACGTATTGCGCGTGATTCGCGGTCGGAAATTCCGCCCATTTGCTGAGGTCCATGCTCGGCAGAATGCCGCTGCGACAAGGTACACGTGGGTTTCTGCAAGGTGGCAGGAAACATCGTGTTAAAAATCCTGCGTTTGCGGAACTCATTGCGGTTCGATTTCTCGATGACAATCGCCGCGAATCGAATGACCGAACGGTCATAGTGATAAGGAATGCAGATTTCACAGAGTTGATTGGCAGAGAGGCGTACAAATTTGATATAATGTTACTTACATCTCGTGATCGGGTAATACCATTGGATAGATCTGTATGGTGTCGATCAAGTCAGTGTTGTCGCAGATCACCTTGGCCAGCTTCACTTTGCGGATCTCGTTCAATTGTTCTAGAAAGGTGTACATATTGTATAACACCTTTAACCACACGCGTAGCCAAGTTTTGTCCCCCCACGCCTCATAATTATTTTACTTTTCCGCGCTGAATTCCGAGCCCCCAACATTTTGTCGAACAGGATTTTTCGGCGACACAAATTTCTGACGCGCGCGCAGCAAAATTGCATACACAGAATTCATTAATGTTGACGCAATGAAATTTTATTTTCCAGCGTTGTCGATCTAGCCGAAATCCTTGGACTCCCACGTCGATTCGAGGTTCACGATTCGAAAGGTTCATTGCTTACCGAGAGTGAAGGACGATGGCTGATTCGGCAGCTCGTACCAGAAGCGATCGCCGCGACGGGAATAGCTGAATTGTGTAGCGATTACACAGGCAAAGGTTGGACCCAGCATACTTCCCGGAAGTGGCCTCTCGGATACACCGCCGGACCACAGATCCACGTCTGCTGGATGCCTAAAAATCGAATCGAGATACGCACCGTTATTTCCGGGAATTTTACATTGAACTTCTGGAAACGACACTGTGAAACCCGTAATCTGGTAAATGTGATTCATAGGCGGATAAAGGCAGATCTAAAATTAGCGCTGAGCTTGAATTATTGATGAAGAAATCTTGTTTATCTTAATCTATGAGTTCATTCGGATTTATTTAATAGCGGAACATTCAGCTGTCGCGTATAAATACTCGGTTTGTTATGGATATTATAAGTAGTACTCACTCGAAGATCGAGTTGTAACGTCTGATGGTCTCGTTTGGCATGGAACCCTGTAGCTCATCGAAAGTGTCCACCCAGGGAAGACCGCAGAATTTTCTGTGAATTCGATATTTCATTATTATCGATATATATATTTATTTAATGTGCAGAATTCGCGTGTGGTTTCGCTGTAGAGAGAAATAAAATTATTTCGTATTTGGATATTTTAAATATGCGCAATTATTTTCCAACCGGCCACACTTATATTGTCACTTTGATAATTATTTGTTGCCGCACCTGAATTCCATGTAACTTGGAATACCAAACTCGCGACCACGTTGCATATTGAAGGAAACCAAGTCCATTCCAAACTTGGCTCCAGCTTTTTTGAACAGGTGGTTCGTTACCTGCAATTCGAGGAGACAAAGCATCGCGGTTATCTGTTGCATATTTTTGCTTCAATATAAAAGGAGGGGTCACTCACTTCTTGAGTGATAGAATCGTCCATAGCTTGAGCGACCTGGTTCATTAGACCCATGATGTATTCGTCGAAAACACCAGCACGATACAAATCGAAGGGTCTTCTGATTAAGTTCGACAGCCTCTTGGACGCTTTAATTGAACGATCAATTAATCGATTAATATTAAATTAGAAATTGAATTGAAACGTCGCCTTCACTGGCGGTTGATTTGAACGTAGGACTCTTTCGATCTTACCAATGAACTTGTGGGCTTTGCTCCATCTTTCTACCGCCGTTGGTAATAGCGAGTGGCCGAATCTGAAGGCTGCAGAAGCGAAAGCGTCGATCACGGCAGGATTCACGCTCTCGTCGTAACCGTCCCAGTATGTCTATATAAATAAAAGATGCGTACAATTATTGAGATTAAATTCATTGTGGCCAGTCGATCGTAATTTTTGCACGAGTAACAATTTGACACTCTTAACTCGACCAATTAATCGCAAGCGTCGCGAGTGTCCAAGATTTGTCGCAGAACACTTTGGACTAAATAATCAGGGAGCTTATTATAGCAAATTCTTCAATCTTACGTTCTTCTCGAGTAGAAGACCAAATTTCTCCATGACATCTTTGCCAAGCAAGATTGGAAGGAACTCATTGTAGGTGATATGCTGAATCTGAGCAATGACGATTCGTCTTGTCTCTTGGTACAGAGTCTCGTCGTCCCAGTGCGGATTAATTTGAATCAGCTCCTTTGCGATTCTGTTGTGCTCGCGTGCCATCAAGGTGTGCATGCAGGTCAACACCAGTTGCTCGTTCACTCTTATCTCAC
This sequence comes from Nomada lathburiana, assembly GCA_963667235.1. Lineage (NCBI taxonomy): Eukaryota > Metazoa > Arthropoda > Insecta > Hymenoptera > Apidae > Nomada > Nomada lathburiana. The sequence continues at coordinate 6,759,525 of OY763905.1, forward strand.
CTGAAGATAACGGTCACGGCGTATTTAGTGAAAGTGTTTCTCGTAGTTAACACGGAAATGCAAAATTTTTTTTATAGCAATCGGGATAAACGCCGTGATACGAAAGTAGCGATGACACCTTAACTATAAAATTTTTTTCTATAGATAATTGTTATAGAAAAGTTAAGTTTCGGGGGAGAATACAATTAAATTAATCAGGGCGCAACATACGGAAATTCCGTATTACAATAATTATCATTCTTATCATTATTACCACTACCTTTTCCCTCCGACAAAGTTAACTTTAGAATTTCTGTTCAAGCAAACAGAAGTCAAGACAGAGCCCTCGCCGGCCTCGATCTCCACATACCTTGTACAACCATGGAAAATAATCGTTAAATAATCCAAACATAATTCAAGGAAACTAGACCGCGGCGAATTCGATCGATTAATCTGCCCCGACGGCACCAGACACCTTTTTCTTCCTTCGATCATTCTAATAACTTCACCCGATCAAGTCGTCGACCTTCGTCCCGCGCCACTCCCTTTCAAGCTTACACATCGCGTCACACGCGGATAATCGGCCATTCGAACGAAATATTCGCGGCGACGGTACGGCTGAGAAATCTGAGCGTTTCCACAGGTAATTTCGACACCGGACCAGGTTGTAGTAATAGACACGCGGCCTCGTCCGCCGCCTAATTGATCGCGATCCCGAGCAATTTCTGTCGCGTGAAACGAGCAATTTTTCCGCCGGTTTCACCACCCGACGACGCACCCTCGTTTCGTCGAAGTCGAACGTCGATCACGTAAACGGAACAGTCGGTCCCCGGGTTAATCTCGGCATTACCGTGCTAACGCGGGACAAAATCTGCCGGTGCCGTCGTGATAGGAATTGTTTCCCTCGAGCACGTACGATCTATCATGGGATAGCCGCGATCATTCTGACCGCTTGTGCACAACGTGGGAAAATTATTTACCGCGTACACGCGTACGTACGTACACGGGAACCCGCGACCGGGATTAGATCAAATCGATGCACGGTCAACAGCTGCGTTTTTCTCTCGCTTTCCCGTGTTTTCTTACCTTGGAATATCGTTGCCGCGAGACGGGGGGGCGTTCAGGTACGCGGGTCGTTGCGTGCATTACCGCGAAATTGAGTTGTCGCGGGCGCAATTGTGCACCCTGTCGCTCGGTAAAGGTGGAACGAGTAAAAAGGGGGGAACGTTACTTGCAGGGATCGTTTGTCATACATTCAGTCGTTGTAACTGTTTTGATTGATGCCGGGGAATACAGAATGCACGAGGCGCTGCGAAACGTCTGTGGTAATATTATTAGACCGTGCCTCTTCGCGATATTGCGGCGTTTCTTAACGAGCGAATCAGATTGTACAATTCTAGGCACTCGGATAATAGATTAGGCTCGAATTTATGCTTCACGGTGTGGAAGCGTAACGACTTCACCAAGCATCGTGGAAATCAATGGAAACGATTGTTCGCTTTAGACGCGAGGACGAATATTCGAGTGAATTAAAATAATGAAGTAAATGTGAATTGAGGGGAGAAAAGAAATATATATTCTTGATATTTACAAATTAATGCCGAAGGGAGCATATTATCGGACTGTTCGGATAATGTTAGAATGAAAATTGATTGTCAATCAATTATTGTAATACAATGTATCGGTATTTAATGACTCACCCGCCTCGAAGCAGTACATCGATCGATTCGGTCGAGTGCAACCCTCGTCAGGAATATCGAGTTTGAGCGGCAGTAAATCCTTCAAACCGTACTCAGAGAACACCGGATTCATGCGCAACAATCCTCCGTATCCAGTGCGGAGCTTTCTGGAATCACCAGTTTTGTGATAATATATATTTATGGTCGTGTTTTTGAATTTTTATATTCGCTGCGAAGCTACAAATTTACAAGGAAACATTGATATACCTACAACAACGATGGGCGAAGAAAGAATACGACGCAAGAAATCATAAATTTATCGAAGTAGCACTGTATTAAGAATGAAACATCTCTTTACCTTGCAAAAGTTTCCGTGATTCCGTAAACCGTGTTCCCGTCCAACACTCCAGTCAGAAGATTAAAAGGCACCCTGGGACCAAGACGGCAACCAGGACGGACAGCTGGGAACGCACGAACGAAGTCCTGGCATTTCACATTGAACAGCCTGTAGAAGTAATCGTCTTCCGGTATGAGGATCTCGTTGCAGTAGGGATTCTTCAGGTGCGGTGGTCGATGGCAACACTCCTCCGGATCGTTTCGGTTCAAAGGATCTGCAACGAAAAGGGACGCTCATCGATCATGCAATGTAACGTGGCTGGTCTGCACTCCACTAGACACCGCTTGATAGCGTTATTTATTTAATTCCGTAACGCCTGCTCCAACGCTCCTCGTTTACTTTCGCCGTGTGCCACGATACGGATACATCGTTTCCCGCTCGTGGCTCACGTGGGAAGGCATCGCAGGACGTATGGCGCGAATGTAAAAACGACGACGTTTGTGAATTATTTTCGAAATAGATGGAATGGAAACATTCGAGACAGCAGGCGCGAGTAAACGCGCGGGCGGATATTTAAGAGGTTCGGTGATCGATTTGAATGTTTGTCCGGCTTAACGTTGTCGCCGAAATTATTGGATAGTAATTTGTCAAGATTTCTTTGGGCGATCTGGATAGTTGTGTACATAGAATTGCCTTCTTATGATTTTCGGCGTGCTTCCAAGGTGAAGTTTATGAGACCCTTGATCTTTTGGAATATTAATGTGTACATGGTATAATGTATAATACAGGGATCTCTGATGTAATCGTCGAAAATATAAACAGATGAAGGAGCGATCTGGACGAATTTTACAATCCCTCGAAAGCATGAAGCAATAATTAACACGAGAAGTTACTATCTTTCAAATCCTTTCCTTTCTTATTAATCTGGCCTTCCTATGTATTTTTTATAATATTTAATTTTACACCCGATTCAATTCCATATCAATTGCTTTCAATGGAATCGAAGCACGATTCATTTCTTAACAAGAAAAAATTATTCCACGTCCATTGAAATCGCTATCTTTCATTCCGTATCAGAAAGATTAGTCGATTAATTGCATTGTGCGCGTAGAGCATCGACCAGCCTCTTTTCCGCCGTTAATTAACAAATTTCAGGATTTTGGCGTGGAATCGGAAAGTCCACGGAAACCTCGAGGTAGGCACATGATCGGTCTACCGGTTATCTTGTTGCCGATCGTTCGCTTTCTCTGGCAGTTACCCTAGTTTCGATAGACGGTGAATATGCGACGTAGAAGGGCTTGGAGGCTGTCTACGACGCTTGCTATATACGAACGTCCCGATACGCTGCTGTAATTGAACCGACGACCATTGCGTAATTTGCTATTGACTAAAAATTGGGGCTCGGCCACTTTCTCCGTTTTTCTGCCGCGAATTCTCGGTCACCGTTCCTCCACCCGAGGGCACGCAACTTTTTCGTCTGCCATTCTTCCCGCTTATCGTGCTAGTTCACGGGTTTGAAATATTGCGAATCCCTGGAGGGAAATTTATGTAGGTATTTATGTAGGATTGTTTTATGCTTTCTTACCTTTTTTCTTTTATATTTTAGGCGTCAATTTCATTAATTTTTTTTATGTCGTGAGACAGATTAGACATTAGGAGCTTCGTTACCGTTTTACACTTCTCTAAATCAGCACATTTAATTAACAGACAGTACGTCGAAGTGTTCGTAATCGAAGTCCCCGTAAATGCAGCATTCAGAAAAATGCGTTCACTTAAAACAGTTATAATTACAGTAAGTACCGGATCATTGTGAAAGTAATATATCTACGACCACTTGACTGACTATTAGAAAGTTAATTGACTATCAATAGCAAGCGATCTCGAGTAAAAATGAAATTTGCAATTTATCCGTTTTACGAAACAGCCGTACCGTTCTATCGGTCAATAATCAATCCACTTTCCTTTATACCATCAACAATTCTACAACGTTACATTCCGCGTAACCAGCCAATTATATGGTTTAGAATTGTACCTAGAGGCGTCGCAGTCAGTGTGTAGTCGTGGTCCATAAACTGGCCCCAGGCGATGACCATAACTGTGCCAGCGTGATCGTGATAACCCTCGTCGGGATGCATGGTGCGTGACACCACCCGTGATAATGGTAAATCATGGCCCGTTATCGATATTCTGGGCGCCGTTAAACCGTCCGCGTATCGCGGACTCATCAATCTAATTTAACAGAGAGAAAGAAAAATTTGTCGTCACGCAGAGAATTGATTAATGACGCTTGTCTTATCGAATGCCACGTGAGTAATAGTTCACCTCTGAAAGGGTGACAAACTGGAGCCCCATGTTGGATTTTGCAAATTCGTACACAGACCGTCGTTCCTTCGGTATTTACCGGCCCGGCACTCTACGTTGCTTAGATAGGCCGGGCAGATGTCGCGAATGAGTGTCTTCGATGTGTCGAGCAAGGGTAGACTGTGGTCGATCTCTTCGTAGGTCAGTCCATACCTGTGATAAGCGAATTTGGTGAGCAAGTATTTAAATCCGCGACTGTACATTGATCAGACATTCACAATAAAGTATTTCCGATTATATAAAATTTTACACCCCTATTTATTAACCTGTATACATATTACAATACTTCATATCGAATTCTACGGATTCTTCGCGGTCAGAATATTGAGAATATATTTTACCCTTCCCATTCAAAACCCCCTTTATCAAAAAGAACAGACATTCCTGGAGAAATAATCGACATTTCTTACGTGTTAGCGAGATTAGTGGAGATGTCCAGCAAAAGTTCTCCAACGGTGGCGAGATCTTCGGGCCTCCACATTTTGTTCTTGGGTTGCGCCACATCTGTACGAAACAACGAAACACCGTGTGTGATCGTGAACTGGGCCGAACAAATGTACACGTTATTAGCGAGGAATGAAGGGTATAACGAGCCGCGTGAGGTGTAATCGTTTCCAGACTACGTGACTGAATCGCGAGCAAACTTGTACGCTAACGAGCGACACGGTAAATCATTCATCCGGCTTACTCGACGATTATAATTAAGCTACATTTTTTGTTTCTAACCCGGTGCATCCCCCTCCCCAATCGTTACACTCACTGATACGTTTCCTGGCCTCCAGGTAGGCGCGATTCACAGCGTCGTAAGTGATGCATGTCTGCGATCTGGCTGACGGTTGGCTGAAATATGAAGAAACGGAAGGTTAGCGCTCGATCTCGATTTTCGCACACGGCTGCATTATTATCACCGGTCTGCACTTCTTTTATCTATCTTGTCTACGTTCTGCCAGACATTCCTTCGGGGCAATTGCCCAACAGATCCGAGCCCACTTTCTTAAGAAGCAACCTGGTGTCTACCTGTCTACCTGTACTGAGGCTATTTTGTATCAAGGTAACCCGAACCTATCGTGTACAAACCGTGCACTCGCGCATGCATCTGAATTGACATATCCTGTTTCCCGCTACGAAATATGTTGGCATTGACGTGGCGCTCGTGGCTTTTACCTTCGAAGGCTGACAAGCCAACGAGTTCGTCAAAACCTCTTTGCATTCGGGCTGCGGCACGCCCTCGCATTTCCTTCGCTCGACACATTGTTACGATTGTCGAGGACAAATTGATTGGATAATTCTCAGTTGGGAATTAATTGTTGGGGTATCTTGTTGCACATCGCGAGACCCTCGATTTAGAAATTGCATTGTTTGAAGGATACTAGTTTTATTTTTCAGTGGTGTAGCATTGGGGATACTTTGGTATGGTGCCGTAGTAATATTTCAGACACGTCACCGCGGAACTTCATTAATATTTTCGCCGCTCGTATTATATACGTATGCAGTATTCGCAAATTGAGCGGTAAAATCGTGTTGTGCTCGGAAATGTTTTCTCACAAATTATCCCATTACAATCGTTATTAAATAGAGTAATGGGCACACGTTGAAAGTATTCGCGAGAATGCACTTGAGGGTCGTTCTGAATTTAATTGCAACACAGTGCATTCCCGTGCAATTTCGCGTTCTAGCGGCTGGTCTAATAACTCGTGTATTGCTGCGCTTAATAAATTATCGTGCACGTCAATTTTGCAAAGCTTGAGAATAGGCACGCTGAAAACGAATAATTAGAATAATAGACAATTGAAGCTACAACTTGTTTAACTCCAGGTATTATTATTACAGATCGTTATATCTTTTTTCGCAACGCGTTTACACTTAAGAATCTTTGAAACTTCCGGGTACATATTTACTGGGATAAAATATTTTCACAGGAATTACCGTGGAACACTGCGTAAGCAGTCGCATTAAAAACAATCTCTGCATGTTCACCTGCATTGGTTATGCCAGGTCTCGTAAAAGGAAAAGTCACGTTTAAAACGCGTTTCCCCCCATTAATGGCTCGCATGAACTGCATTTTGCGTACCGTGACAAAATTGGACGACAGAAATCATAAAATAGGTGAGAGATATTTTTAGTTGTGATTTAACGGAGACATTCTTGCGGTGTATTGAGAATACTTTCGTATTAAAAACAAAGAAGAAGTAGCAACTGATGGTGCAGTTTATTCTTATTTAAACAAGTAACTGCTTACTGTGCTTGTGCTAGTAATATACCGTAGTATTTACTTTACAAAATATTCCATTTAATAAGACATTTAATAAGAAATATTCTATTGAAGTTTCTATCTCGACGCGTATTTCGACGTAACGAAACCAGGAACACGATCTATATATTAATTGTATGTACAAGCTATAGATTTACCATTTCATTCAGTATCAGCTGACAAGGTATCGGTATACAAGGCTGAACTGTAACGGTAATATCAATAACTGAAATAATATTTGTCACATACTACTGTACCGGTTAAAAGGTATCCTATCCTCTATCGATTTTCTATCGTTCATGATATTAGATCGCGCCGTAAGTAATACGAGTACCATGACAAAGTTCATACTTGAATATATAATTTTTTTCAAAAGAATGTACTCGAAGCATCGGGTTTGACGCACAGTATCGGAAAGTATGATTCTTTGCCGTCAAAACAAGCGAAAGTCGATCCAAAAAGGATTATTTTTAATAATGTTGCAGCCATTTATAATTAATTTACCGATATGGATTTAACAAAATTTTCAATATTGCGATCATTGTAACCTATGGGTGGCGAATCCCGTACAAAATTCTTTCAATCAGTTCGTTGCTCGGCGAACCAGATAGCTGGCGAAAATATTTCAGCCGCGATAACATGCGTCGATTTGGCTTTCACCGAGGTTAGTAAGTGCAAGTGTAACGCACAGATAGGTCGCGTGTTACCTCTTGCTGCATTCCCAGCCGTGAGCCATTATATCTCTTGTCCTCGGGCGACTTCTTTCTCTACAGTAGTATGGGTCCCATGCAACAGACACGATGCAGTATCGCGTTTGTAAACGTGCACAGTGTAATTGTAAACATAGAATACTAAACGAAACACTCGTTCCTACTCTTACCGTCAATTCCTTTATAGGGAACGAAGTGATGAGTAAACATCAAAGTGGATGATACTCGTGATACTAAATTATTATAGAACACTTAATTTTAGTTACTTACAAGCAATAATCTCGAACGCGTATGTTATATATTATTTAATTAAAAATTCTACTCGATTACCTGTCGCTCTATGATAGAGTTAAATAATAGTGATCGTATATTCGTTATTTATTATTACTTGCGAAATCGGTGAGCTGAAATTATCTAGTGGAAGAGCGAAGATTAATAAATATAGCAGGTCTTAAGTATACTGCACGTCCAAACGAAACATGTTTAATTCTGAAATTTATTAACCGTTTCAAGTATGTAATCTCTGCTGCAATTTCGAAGTCCGTTTCCCATATTATACGATAATACGAAATACGAGAAACCGTCGAACTATTTTCACCCTCGTATAAAAAATTCGATCAATTTTATCAAAAATCGAGACAAGAATAATAGTCACCTCACAATCAGTTCGGATGCACAATTGGAGGAAAAATATTAATCATCACAGAACTGTTGTATGGAAAATCGAACAAAACATATCAGAATGTTAAACCATCATTTTCCAATAAAATTTTTATTTTTAATCAAATAAAAGTGCGAATCGATTTCCTTACTTTTATTTTTATTTTTAAAAATGTCTTATTCCTGACGCATTTACAATTTCCATACAAGGACCCAGACTTTTATTGGCGTCGTTGCAGAAAATAAAATGCAACTTTCTAATTGTTCTCGTTTGGAACCTCGAGCGTCAGGTATTCCATCGTTGCTTCCTTTTATCTCGGCCAGATTTGTCGTGTTTTATTAGCAACCGGCCGCACAGGGATCGCGAGGGAACCTTTCTTTTCATTTCACGATTAGAAGATTTAATCGTGACTGCACATGCAGCCAATAACACCGCTCACTCGCTCTCGTTTACGTGCAACAACGCTTGGGCGCAAAGGCACGCGTAGGCAGTTCGAATCTCGTAATTGCGAGGAAACGATGCAATCGCATTATGCCTCGTTGAAACTGACAGAATCATGGTCTGTCGCGGCGAAACGCCGGCTCGTGAATCTTCGACCAGATATGGGTTTAATAAATCGATCGGTCTGTTGGGCAAAGTGTTCGCGAAGTAGCAGAAACGATTTGTATTGTATCTATGCTGCACTGATTGTTTCGCGCGAATCGAACAACCAGTATCTATAAAACAATTGGAAAGTTATATTGTAAAGGTAAAATGAAATAAGATTAAATGGTATTGTTCCACTGATTGATAGTAAACGCTGAGACGTGTTAGGTCTGTTGCAAAATCAAAGGGCTTATAGGCGAAATAATAAGGTAAAATGAAACTTGTCAATCTTACTATTATACGCAAAATCGTAGAATAGATTTTTAAAGTAAAAGAATTAAAAATCAGCACCGTCGATTCTCATTTCCTCGCGTTTCATAATTATAATAAATGAGATTTTTATCAAATGTCTGTCATTAATGTCTTGCTCTTTACTGCATTTGGACTGCTATATTTTTGTTTCGTTTGCACAGTTTATGCCTTGAAATTTGTTCCTCTAAGGAAGTTTTATAACAACTTCTGCGCTGTACCGAGAGTGTTTTTATATAATTTAATGTATCATAATTACATAAGATACCTTTTAGGGCACTCAGCCCCAGTTGATCTTCATCTTTTTTGGCTCGCAATAAATACAAGCTTAATTTATATTCTTGACAGGCCATACTTTGCCATTTATTCGTCAAGTATCGAGGTTATTCGTAAGCCCCCTTGTATTCTCATTCTGCACAATTTTAATTACGTAACATAGTTGTATGAATACAGAATTAAAAAAAAAAACACGGTAGGAACACTGTAGTACTGCAGCAATCTTCAACGAGAAGTAAACCTGTTGAAACCTCCTTGTTTCATTGGCCATTGCGAATTGTCTTACGCAGCAGCATCTTAAAACCCACTGATCACCCTTTGTATTATAAGTAGATACAGCTTCTAAGCTGAGTATCAAGACCTGTCCCCTTGTTATCGACTTCCTATTAATAATTCATCAACCCACCGGTTGCTGCATTTCTATCGAGAAACAGACCGAATGCTATAATTGTATTGGCTAACGCAAGAAAATCTCCTTGTATTAATTTTACAAAATACCTTCTTCAGCGTAGCAGAATCTTTGAATTTTACGTGTATCTGCATCGTTGTTTCTTTAAAATGCTAAACAAATACGGCAGCAGCGCGATTTATTTCAAGGTTCTGCAAACCACGAGTTACAACAGTCCTCCATTGTCTTATCCGCGTTGATAAACAAAAGGGGATCAGGTTTTCTATGGTTTATAAACGGTGTGCTCTCATTACACGTTCTCACGACTCCACTTCAGAAGGTTGAGCTTTTATTCCGCCGTGATGAATTGGTATCAGTGGCTCGATGTCCCGTGCGCGTTGCAGAAATACCACCTGGAACTTCGTATCGGGCTCTGATTTTTATTCCATTGATTCGGAAAGTATCGCATAGTATCGCAAGGATACTATAGTTCCGCGACAAATGTTTAACAGCTGTTCAAGATCGGCCGGCGAATTGCGGAAATATATCCCCGGTCAGAAGATTCAGCTTTCCAATTTTCACGGGCACAACGTAACTAGATAATATCATGTTCACAATCTCCCAAAGGAAATTGCTCGATGAACGTTTGCCGATGATAGTTTAGTATAATCCTGTGGGAACACAGATTAGATGGATAGTGAAAGTCCTGTAACGGTTTCTCGTATCGAAGTTCCTGCTTTCTCCAGACCTCGAGGATGTCGGTGGAGGTCTTGTAACAGTTGCACAAGATCACGCCTTGATTCGGCTAACCCGAAGTTCGAAAGATATAATTACACGTTTGCACGCGCCTTTTAAAGTGGAACAGAACGGTCATCGGGGCGAAATGTCGATGTGAGAGAAGTATCGCGAAACAACGGGTTCACCTGCGGCGTTTAATATACTTTGTAATGACAGATCGGTTGATTTAATATTGGGTTATAATTAAGGTCGTAATCGGGCAAGGAAACGGGCGATAATTGCGTTATTACGGATCGTATTTTACGTCCTGGGCACCGTGTACGACGTTGCTTCTTTTAATTTCGCGATACTCTTCTCGATCTTCGATGCGAATTGAATATAAAAGAAGAATAAGCATGGTGCTTGAGTTACGATTCCTCGATTGTGCGCCGTGGAATAATAATTTGCAATCGTCCGCCTTGCAACCGAATGCATGAGATTTTTTTTTCAATTAGTAGAATCCATAAATTACTCGGGCAGCGGTGTAACGATATTTTGTTTGAAACAATCGGAGCGCCTATAAATTAGCACAGATGTGTGAAAAATTGTGCGTTCTTCCCAAATTTCTCAGAATTCGACTAATCTTCGAACACATTGAACATTTCCAGTTGTTCCATTAAAATCTACAGTAAAATCAACAAATAAATAAATGAAAATCCCGCCGCTACTGACACTCCCGCCATTCAAACCCATCTATTGAAATTAAAATAATTATCCTTCTTCCTAAAAATTCGAACATATTCCGTATACCTCCCGACCAAGTATTAAACTAATCCATTCATAAAATTCCTTTACTCCCGTTTAGTTTCTCAATAGATTCCCATCATTCCAAATATGGGGGGGGGGGGGGGCAGCCAGCCCGTCACATTAAACGCTGGTTAAACCGCGTATGTACACGACATGTCGCAACAGACTAATATAGACACGCGGTGAGAGGTGAATCAAACCAGACACAAACAAATCCTCGCCCCGAGCGATTAAATATAAAGACTTTTCCTTGTGTCGTTCCAATTCCATCGGATCGGGTCGAGCGTTCCTCTTCCTGATAAAGCCGTCGAATTGGCAAAAAATATATTTCAATGACACTTACAACGAGCCACGTAGCAAATTGTAGGTGTAATCGAAGACGCTGGTCCTTCCTGGCCCGTTGAGGATCAACGCGCAGTCATCGCCGTCTGCATAAGCCTCCGCCGGTTGATATTGCAGGCCGTTGCAGCTATCGTTGTTTCGCCAGGTGACTAGTAGCAGCAGGAGCCCGATTATCGCGGATCGTGTCCGTCCTATCACGGATCTGCAACATTATAATAGCGACGATTATACTCCACCGTCATTGCGCTAATATCGCGAGTGAATCGCGGCGGAATATTCGGCAGAGCGAAATCGGTGGTCGCTGGTGCTGTACCTGACGGGAACCGACTTTGTTTCGTGCCACTCTTGCGATTATACAAGATCGACGTTTCGGTCGAAAGATTGGTGCAGGATATTTTTTTTCACGTTGCATAAATTGTTGGAGTGTGTCGCGTATTTTGTGTCGAGTGTTGAACACGATCATGAAGAATTGCCAGGACTTTTTCATTGGACTAATATTTCCTGGCGTATTTACACTTGTTTTTCAGGGTTTTTTTCTAAGCGGTATTCTTTACTCAATGTACAAATCTCCCTACCAAGAGACATATCAGATTTTCGATTTACATTATTCGCGGAGGAGAGATCTGCAATCTAAATGTAACATCGCCGAGACCTGTTTGCAAATATTCGTAAAAATTGTCACGCTGCAATTAATCCAACGAGGGGAATCAATTATCTTAATTGCAAAACGGATGCAAATGGCCTAGTTCTTCCTACTATTCCATCATCGCTTCGTTCACGTTTCCGGATAATACGTCCGCCTTGGACACCGAGTTGGAGGCGGTTTAGTGTCGATTTATTATCGCCGTCAAGCATATAACTGTAACCGCGTTATATTTTCTCGTTCGTTCGAGGGAAATTATGCACGCGCGTGTCTCCACTATATTCTAATCGCGAGTCACTGAGGCCGTTCACCTTTTATTTTAAAACCGCGACAATTACCGGCCGGATTAAAGTGTCTTTCTTAGGTTGCTGGTCGAACGGGTTAGATGTTACGTCTGGATTAAATTACAGTTTATTTCGTTAGAGTAAGATCGTCAGTACGGTTGATTCGTTCGCTTGTATAAGTAATGGTTTATGCCGCAGAATTGCGTTTTTTTCTTCATAGACAAATATAATACATGAATGTAAATCAATCGTTGAATTGCTGAATTGTTTGGCGAGTATTTGGATTATTATTATTAATATCTATTGTACTTTACTGAACGTAAATCAAAAATAAATTTGGCATGGTTAACAAATTTGAACGTTGAAGACATATTTATAGATTGTTCGTCGATTTAATTCTAAAATAATTACTTTGGAAGAAACATAATCATTTTACAGCGTAACATAAGCAACAAAATTTGTTTTCCAAATTGTTGCAATTAGATAAGTATCCTATTGTTCTATCATGTAAGGGAGATATTAATTAATCAACTGAAGACTGATTAATTATTAGCCAACGAGACAATAGCAATCGGCATTATGCAACAGTTCAGTTTACCAACTGAAACACTAAGTTTAGAAACTCAGTTTGCTCATTACCAATTTGAGGCGTCGGATAATGGAAAGGAAGCGAACTTGCGTTCTATCCTGCAGCGATCAATCAGACATGATACAATCTATTTTTCTTTTTTCTCACTCTTGCGGCAAAAAAAAAAAAACTCATCAGCATACACTGACAATCACCTCGTACAAACTAGTAACACTTTATGCGAAGAATTTATATAATTACCACCGCACTTTCCATCGATCACTCGATTGCACAATTTTCAGAAACAAAAGAAACGTAAACGAAAGAAGAAAGAAGCATTGACTATCAGAAGATTGGAGGATGGTGTCCGTCAGACCAGGCAATTATTTTTCTTTTTCTTTTCTTTGCTTTATGAATGTAGAAACGAAATCGTGACGACCAGGCCCACCTTGGATTTTATCGGAACGAGCAAGTGCATGCTCGCCTCTTTCCAAACAATTCATGAACGCAATGCGGAGAGACTAAATGATAGCATGCGAAATGCTTATTCCCTGTACCATAACGAAGAATTACACGAGAGATAAAGGATATAAAACGGGCGCTTACTTCGGCATGCCTCGCTTATTATTCACATTCTCACGTGACGATCAAGCTTGAAACACTGAAAAGATCATTTTCCAAGACTCATGAAATTCTTCTAGCTTCGAACAGATCATTTTTCTGATGTTTACCATCTCGTATAATTTCATTATCCTCGTCTCTGAAATCGCTTAAGTGAACGCGTGCAATTGACTTCAATTTATCGCAGCCCAACGATCTATCGATTAATGCAAACGAAAGTATGTCCGAAATTCTAATCGGATAAGGGGGAACGATTTCAAGTGTTTTTTCCCTCCTGATCACCTTGCGGTGCTCTGCACTCCACTCACGGAGGAAATCGCCGATACAAACCGGTCGCGAAGCGTTCGATTTCATAAGGCCTATTAACCAATTGCCTCCAGTCAATGACTCTGACTGCTCTCGAGTCGATACGATTCGAAGAATCCCTCCGTGAGACGCATCGAAACGCCATAAATCTCGCGACAGCCAGCTTAGATAGATTGGTCTAGAATCTGACGAATTCGAGGCTTGTGTCTGCACTTTTTTTTTCCATCGGTGCGTTTCTTAAAACAATGCAAGATGTAACGCGTTAAAGATTCTTCAGGTATAAAGTGGATGTAGGAAAATGTTTGTTGAAAAACGAGTCTTTCAAACGAACGCGATAGAATTCGATTAGAATGAAGAGCGACCTTTAAATAATTCATGTAGAATCCAGAAACGATTTTCTTCCTTAATAAATTTTTTCTTGCACTGGTATGCAACAACATCGATTTATATAGAAATAGTTCAGAACTTTCGAACGGAGGATCGACCGTGCTATTTCTTCACCCACTTGCACAGAGGTACAATCAAGAATCATTATGAAATGACTAATATGCCTTGTCAATGATGGATCAACGGTTGCAGCGTAATCGAGCAAAATCACAATTGTCTAATATCTATAAATAACGGCACGGAACGAAAGCATTGTGAAAACGAAGGGGTAACGTTTCGAATCGAATTTCTCAAGCGCGACGTTAAATAAAGTGTAAACTAATATACTCGCCGATTACATCGTTGGTAACGCGAAATCGGCCCGATAATAATGATAATAATAATAATAATAGCGGGACAATGCTCGCCGCAGTAATCATTTTTATGGCGGTACTGGAATACTTTTCACGGATGGTGAATACCAATCGAGTTGCGAATCGATCATTTCTTTGACTTTTCGCAGTTATCGCGGTGAATTACGCGAATCGTCCTGGTATTCTAACCGCGTAACGTCGAGAAATCGGATCGAGGAACGCAAGTAACCGTGCTGCGTGCCGGAAGCCGGCGAAAGCTGAAAAAAAATTGGAAAGAAATGGGTCCGAAGAAAAAATACGAAACCGCAGGCATTGGAACTGAACACAGTGTGAACGTAATAAGAGTTACGTTCTCAGCGACCGATCGGTATCGAGGGATTCATTCGGCAACAAATACTTTTCGCAACATTTATTTTTGTATTCTGGAATACAGTATTTTACTCTAGCATGCACTCGAAAGACACTTAGTAAATGGATCATCCACGTCTGTTGTAAACCAAAGTAATCGACCAAAAATCCAATCAATCATACGTGTATTTTCTCTGTCCGAACACTGTTTCTCGTTGCTGCTATTCAACCTTTGCCCCGCATTCTGTTTTACTAATTGCAGAAGAAAGCCCCTAGCTGTGATTACCAGTGAAAGTACATATTATTGTACAGATGTACACGGATGTGTGAACGTGAAAGTGCATCGAATCGTAGTGAAAAAGCAGAATCCTCGTGAATTTTCATTTCCGATGGGGAGTCGATAACTTTGTCAGTTCGTTCGGGTATGCGTACGAAACGTGATTAAGATATGACTACCGGTAGATCGATCGGAATAAAGATCGTGAATTACTTTCTCGTTGCGTTTACTGCGGATTCCCCTTTCACTTTTCTCGCCATTCGATGTAACGACTGATTGAATTCGATATTACTTGTAGCTGATGAGCTCCGCGCCCGACAGGAACTGCAGTATCAATTTGCGCCGGTGATTTTTCGTAGATAGGAATCGTTATAAATTGACTCCCATAAGCATGTTCAAATTCTATGCGGTGAACACGAGTTCAGCGAAGGAACAATGGTTATGTCATCGATGGATTGTAAAAAGGATCCACTGTGATTACAGTAGTTGCAGAAAGCAATCGCTAATAATTAGTTGCAATAATTGGTTACGAATATATTTGTATTATCATATGTGATTGGTTGCATATGGCCATTCATTTGTTCTGTTCCCTTTTCGTTAACTTCTAAAAGTTGTTCTTCAATGATTCGATCAAGATTCCATACTATTCAGCAATGTTTTAATACCAGTATTATTGGCTGCATATGAATATGGTAGATGAATAGTAAATTGATCATAAAAATGATATTAAGCCATCGGAGAAATGTCTAATTATACCAGAAAAATTGCTAAAGTTGCAGTGTCTATTCTAAAATATGTCCAAACCCGCCGACGCGGCCAAGTCGTCGACGTTATTCAACACTTATTTTCCCACACGTCAGCAATAAATATTCATGATCCGAAAACACTTCAGCATAAACGACCCTTTAATTGCAGTAATAGATTACATCACAGCGAACTTTTCGAGTGCACTAGGTAATCGTTCCGCCGCATGTTTCATTATGCGTGCATTGCGAAACGCAGAGCCTTAAACGTGGATGCACGAAAGTATCTTTTTATCGCCACCCGGTTTCCCCGAATGGCATTCCGACTCAGCCAACCTCCATCGGTTATATCATAATTGCGAATAAATTTTCACCCCTTTGACCATCGTATACCGATCCGAACCTGGCTGACTATCCATTCGAGCAAAGATACACAGCTTAAGACGAACAATGTAAAGTGTCGCAAACTGTTTTCCCAAAAAATTGCGCCGGATATCAATTCCATTTTACTTTTCTCGTTAATTAAATCGTACTGCGGGAAGGGGGGGGGGGATGTTTTGCTTCCATAAAGACACATTCGACAAAAACTTCTTAACAATAACTCACCCGTGCATTCTGACACCACGTGCTCCACGTTGCTGAATGATCCCCGACAGAACTCTCGATCGCGCGAAACAGATAACCGTAGAGAAGGATCGTTGCTCGGAGACGTGGTACGCGAGCAACACTTTCGACGAACACTTCCTTTCCAATCGCGACTCGTCGACGGTCGAAAAATCTCCGTTGATACAGTCGACAAGAAAAAAACCGGGCAAAATAATAATAATAATAATGATAACCCGAGCAGAGTACGGCAAATAGATAACAGAAGGCGGACGATGCTCTTGCTCCACGATAGTCAGACGAATTCGACGGCTCACCACTGTCGCAGACCGATCGTACGGCCGTTTAATAGCCAGTCACTTCTACTGGCTCCCCGGCTGTCCAGTACAGTCAGTGACCACTGACAGAATATGTAGCTCGGTGTTGAGTGATTGTCGGTTAGAGTCTTACTGACCGAGTGTCTCATATAATACGGTAACCTCACTCGTGAACCGTTGTGCACGCCGTGTACTTCTTTATCGGCTACGTGCAGTCCTTCCACGTGGTGGGGTGGAAAGCTCCCCAAAAGCGTGGATCTGAAACGCGAGCGTAGAGGGGGAAAAAACGGGAGGGCGAGTAAGTTACCTTACCTCGTGCTAACAACCTCCAGGTGAGAGAGAACATGAGACCAGTTAACGGACGATGGAGAGGAAAAGGGGCAAAGGGGCGACGGTGCAAGAGGAGGAGGGGGCGTAGACTCACGTCCACGTTTGACTTTCCTTTCTCTAAACGAGCCGCCGCGCCGGCCGCTGCCCTCGATTCGACACATCGATTGTGTCTCTGAGCTCACCGAAATACGTTGATGACGCCGAGACTCGCCAGAAGAACTCGATGAAATCGATTTTTTGAGGAGTTTTGCAAATGATCTTTGGGCTTCTTTGTCCTTTCTATTCTTTTCGTGGCGTGAACGAGTACGGTGCAGTGGAAGGGCGAGACGTGGGCGCGTCAGGTGAGATCGGGGGTGGTTTGTCCGATTTGGTTGATGGATATTTTGTTGGATTGCTGCGGATGGTTGCAGGAACATGCGAAAGTACAGTACTGTACGTGTGGGAATAAGTGAACCAGTATTTCCCCCCTTTTTTTTTTTGTCAACGTTTATTCGGGGCGCATGCTTGTGCGATTGAATTATTAAGTTCATTTAAGTTGGTTGATAAAATGAAGTCATTGCCATTGGGAGGACCTTCGTAGCCGCAGAAATTTAATACCCAATCATGCCTCACGGATTTATTGAATAAACCACTTCGTTGTGCAGCAATCTAAGAGCTGCATACTATTATACTGAAATTGTTGTTGCAATTTTATTCTACAAATGCTTTGATGTATTTTCATAATTTTATTTCGTTCTATCTTGTTTAATTATAGTTTACCTATTATCCAAAAAATTAGCCATTCCTTCAGTAATACCCAATTATTATTATGATACAATTGCACGTTTTACATTCGTATAAGTATTACATTAAAAAAAAAAAAACTCACGAGGTTTATAAGTATCGCAAGACGTTGGATGCGGAAAGTATGTGCATTATAGCGGATTCTGTCACAAGGGTAATTTAACGCAGAGGTAATCAAGGGGAAAAGACCTTCGAAGCACAAGATCAAGCGGTATGAAGTCCTTTTATGAGTGAATTATACGATGCTAAAAGGATATTCGATTTTCGTTATATAAGAGGCACACACGCACTACACTTAAGCTTCATTGCGTAAGATTATGAAAGTCGTGAGAATTTGAACAGCGAACGGATACATTGTAATTGATTGCATAAGTGAATCAGATTCTTCGATGTCTAATGCAGGCTTCAAGAGATTAGGGTGGATCCGTGATTATCTTGGGGCAATTAGTCGGTGGTCTGTTATTATGTCTCGCCTTGCACATGCCTAGATTGTGGGCGTTGATAGTGTCCACGGTATTGAGAAAGATTTAGTGGGAAGAAAATGGGTTGACCGTGAAGAAAATTTTATCCTAATGGGATGTCTTTTATCTTAGTCTTCACTATGGCTCGCCGGCCAATGTTTCTTAATAAATAGATTAGAATAGAAACTTCTTGAATATATCGCTAAGTTGATTCTGTCAAGTGAAGAATTTGACGCTTATGACTTATGACGTTCATTGTTCGTTTAACAAAGTTCTTCTTGTTTATAAAATTGGTAGTCTAAATTTAATTGTCATAGTATATTGTCGTTAAAATAATAATTCGCAAGATGGCAATTGCAAGCATATACCTGATAATAATTATATAATATCGTAGCCAATAATTTCTCGCGGTTTATATTCTGTAATTACGGTGTCCAATTAAGCACTTCAAATACATCGCGTAATTAAAGGGATCAGTTAATATTGGTTTGCTGATCGAACAAGTCTATGCACGTCAAAATAATTATTTAAACGTAATGCTGAAGCCAATTTCACAAATCTTTAATCGGTTACAATTATCCATTTCTCTTCTCGCTATCGCGAAATTCATCTTTCACACTCGTTCAACATCTTGGATCGTGAACAACACGCAACACCTGTGCCATTCTAGTCCATTAAATTAAACGGCACCCTGTCACCTCTATCGAAATACGATTTCACTCTTCCAGACGCTAAAAAAATAATAAATAAAAAGAGCGATCATTGTGGAACGATCTGACAGATTCGATTGCCCGAAGATCTGTTCGTATTTTATTATGATATAAGATTTGCCGGCATGCTCTTGCGAGAAAAAGTTTGAAAGGCTCGTAACAAACGTATCGATCTCGATGGCGCAAGTCGCGCGAGTATCATTGGTTTCAGCTTCGACTTAAATCGCGCCGCGTAAAAAGTTTGATTAATCAGAGCATTCCGTTGGATTTCACGGGGATGCACGCGGCAATAGGCGTGCATTAGGCGGCTATTGCGAATCGTAGAAAGCGACGTGACGAGTACAAATCGTAAACGTTCGTCGGCTTGGATCATCGGGTAGCAGCGTCGATCGATCATACGGTAACAACGAAAGCGAGTCGGAGTTTATCCTTTGCACGAACGAGTCGCAGGACAAATCCACCGCGACGGAATCACGTGGTTTCCGTTTTTTATTTCGCCCCTTGAATACGCCCCGAAAACTCTTCCTGCTTCCGGATTTTTCATTGCCCTCTGAAGAAAAGAACTTTCCTGGCAAAGCCGCTGTAATGCACCGTTTTCTCTGTTCTATTGCACGGAACGACGTGTCATTTCACTCGTGATCTACTATCGATGAATCGCATGATTATTTCGTCACAAATTATTGGTAATTAATTTTCGAAACGATACGCGATTGTAAGAGAAGGATTCGTTTATTCTAGTTCTTTATTACTATTACCGATTGTCTTGTAAATAGAACAACCGTATATTACCTGCCTTACTACTGAGGATTATAAGTAACAAGGAAATATTAGTATCTTCATTTTGCAACATTATTACCACACCGTCGTCAAGGAACAAATAAGTACGAAGGAATCAATGTTCCCAGCTCGTCGCACGAAGAAAGAATTGTTTGAAATTGAAGTAACTCGTACGATACACTCATAACGTAAGGAAATAACGTAAGGAAATGCAAACAATACGTCTTCCTATATACACAAGCTACACCAATCAGTCAGAAGCAGAAGATAAAAGCGCGTAGTGTGATCTATTGCCGTAGAGATCAGCAGGAATTGACCCCGTCGTGTTGGCGAAGTAAAAGTCATCTGATCGCCGGTGTAGATCTGTTGCTTTTAATGCAAGACCATCACGCGGCAGAAAAATGTGAATCAAGTGCAATTATGTCGTAGATCTTCTCCGGACTTAACATTCTCTTTGCGTTCACGAACCTCCTGGTCGTCAGAGGGAGAAACTTTTGCATCGGAGCTCGTATCAGAATCGATGCGCGAAGGGTTGTTATCATTGATTACGGCACCTCGTTTCTCTTCATTGCGTTCAATTTTTCTCCCCTTTGACCAGGCACCGGGCTTCATTTCGGGGCAAGATCGCACGGGTAAACAAAGTAAAGTGAATTGCACGGGGATAAAATAAAAGGTACAGGTGCGAGGTAACGTTTATCGTTACGTTCGTGCCGCCGTTATCGTAAATCGAGACCCATTGCAACGATTTCATCAGAATTTGATTATGCATTGCACGCGAGTATTATTTGTACGTGGTTAAAGAGACGTCATTTGCATGTAATTCTATTTTGTTGGTTTCTTTGTGTGATATATTTATACTTTAGCTTCCTCATTGATTTTTAATTAGACCGAAATCAGCGAAAAATGAAACTGGGTCTTCGATTCATAAATTCCTTTCGCTATACTAGAAAAGCCGCTTGTTGAACTTATTATTTAAATATCGGTGGAGAACGGCTGCCGAGTGTTCCGATTAAATATTCTTGATTGCTCGTAACATAAGTGGGGACATGCAAATTATGAAGATATATAGGATCGAGTTCAGAAGTTTACTTAATTGTAGTAAGCTTGTTTGCAACGAAACGTGTATCACTGGCGATAGTTGAGAGTGCATATAATTGCATTCTGTGCACGCTGACGTAACTTTTATCAGAATATTCAGCAGTCAGCAGAATTTTAGTTCACGGGAGTGGAGGGATATTGAAAGTACAGGCATTTCTCTAACTTTTATACTGTACGGTCGCGTTAAAAA
Source organism: Nomada lathburiana (assembly GCA_963667235.1). Classification (NCBI taxonomy): domain Eukaryota; kingdom Metazoa; phylum Arthropoda; class Insecta; order Hymenoptera; family Apidae; genus Nomada; species Nomada lathburiana. Next base: position 6,780,726 of record OY763905.1, read on the forward strand.
TGAAAACTTTCTAAACAACGGTTCGAGATCACCCACGTTAACAGTTGTTTTCGTTGCAGTCGTCTATCCTTTTTACCAATCTGCGTATGTACATGTATACGTATTTGGAAAACAAGGTTGGAAAAGAAGTGTACCATTGCCTTTGGTGTACAACCTGACCGAGCGTGTGCTGAATATTTCCATCGTATCGTCAGACGTCGTCGATGAGTCTCGCACTTAATAGCATATTCGGAACAATTAAAACGATTTCGGCAATCGTGGGTTCCCGCTGCCGAAATGCGAGAGTCGACAAACGAAAAAACGATTCGAGACAAATTTTATACCTATGTTCCACTCTGTGTGGTATATCGTGTAAAACGCATTGAACGCGAGGCGATACTTACAACATTGACAAGCGCATTCATAATTTGGCGTACCTGTTTCGTTACATAATAATCACGGCCATTTTTTCAGCGTGCGCTTACTGTAAATGTCAGACCTGTACGACAACTGTGCGATAAAGAAAACAGGTACGTTTCAATGGTAACGTAAGAAGGAACGAATTTGAAGAAACGATCAATTAGGCTGTAGAGGTATTTTTATGTGGATGCCCAGTGAATGTATACTATCGGCCGCAGTAGAATGCGAAGGTCTTTGCAATTTAGGAGAATAAAATAAATGAAAAGGGGAATAAAATGTTTGGTACAGTAGATCGCTCTAAATAAGATATTTGTATCATTTGGATTAAAATGTAATGCCGCATACGTATGTTTCAAATTAATGATCAATTATTTTCTTTAACGGTTGCTTTGGCATATTTTGTAGCATATTTCACGTATACTCTTTATTGGAAGGAGTTACTGCTTACCTTTCTACCCATCTCATCCCATGATATAATTACTATATAAAAAAGGTTACTTTATTACATGTACCAGTTTCTCATATTAGTAGTTCATTAAAATTGTTAAATGGATTATTTCTTATTAACACACACACACATATATGTACTCTGTTTTTCAATTTTTTACGTGCTATCTAATTCTAATGCCGGCGGCTCACTTTCCGTTCCTAATGCGATAATGTGCCAAAAAAAAAATTGCACATCAATCTTTCGGAAGTCATTGGAAAGGCGAGACTTCAGTCTTCAAATCCATCGCGATTTCGGCAATGAAAAAAATTTCTTACGGTTCGTGCAGAGGTTTGAATTTGTGAAACATTCGGGAGAAGAAAACCTTCAGGTTCCCACCCCCTAGATAATATAAAAAAATTCTTGAAAAAACATGAACTTGGTGTGTTAAAGGAGAGGCATCTCGTTTTCAAATGAGCCCAGGCGGATTGTTGTACGATTTTTGTTTCATAAAATTACAGCGGTTCAAGGTATCGATAATTGAACGATTCTTTAATTTCGCACACCAGTGTATAATGTAATACGTATAGTATGTAATACTCGCGGCTATTGTTAACATTAATACTTCACGACACGCACATGGAGCGCCGAAGATTCTGCCTGTCATGAACCTGCAGGTAAAATCTGCAGGTGCACGCGACAAGTCGTATCCACGATACGCGTTATAGCACATTATAGCACGATCGTTCGCATGTCCAACGACATCGACCGTTCCGCGATACGTTTCGACTTTCTACGTGTACTACAAATTGGTCATTTTCTTCCATCGTTTAAATCGCGCAGCCAGAAATCGCGATACCCGGCGTAATGTGACAGCGTACACATCGATGTAATTACCTGATACTTCTCGTCGTTCTTCCGTTTCTTTCCGACTCGTTTACCCTTATCGTCTATCCCCTTCGTTACCCAGGTGTTATTAATTAGATTTTAATTGCGACCATACAACGGATCATCGACAAATCGAGGACAATTATCTTTTCGACTGGTTGATGAAACGAACCGTTCAATTATAATGAGAACATATTGCCGGTGGTCGTAAAAACGATCTAAGTCTCAAATAAATGAAAAATCGATTAAATGAAGTTGACAGTCGTTGAACAAAATTCAGTGCCTGTTTATTTTTAAAACTGTCGACAAAAAAATCTGCGATATAACTTAGGCAAATTTTGGAATAAACGACTCGTTCTAAGACCTCGATGGAGATTTTATTCGAAGCGCAACCCCGTTATGGTAATACAATTTCTTTCCTCGTGGACAACGGTGATTTATATGCAGCCACGATTTCGGCTGAGGTGAATCGAGAAAAAAACAGCACTTTCTCTGCGCATTCGGGATCCCCGAAAGTCGATTCGCGATGCTCCACGAGGTCGGCATAACGAGAACCTTCGTACGCCAGTAAGCTCACGCGGCAGATTTCCTTGGACGATTCGTACCGCACCGGAATGGAACGCCAAATGCCACTGACATTCACTTTTCGTAACGTCACTTTGCGTAAAAAAAAAAAATAAAGAAGAAGAAGAAAAGCGAGAAGGAAACGACACAGGATGGACCGAATGAATCACGCGACATTCGTGTAAGTCTGCACCGTTTCTGGGACTGGGACTGAAAACATGTTGAGGAATTTTTTGTGGGGGCGATTGTGCACAGGTGCAACAATATACAGTTTGAAGAACACCTGATGGTAGAACGTATTCGTACAGGAAGGGTGCAAAAATTGTAATTTAGTTACTATGATGTTTTGTAAAGTTATTCGAATGGTTTATACATATTCTATTTTTACCTTGTTTGATATTTATATTAGGAGAATATTATTGTATGATGCTTATCTGTGTTTTAGATGAAATAAGTTAAATCGTCGGATTGAAAAAAGTTTTTTGTTTCTAAGCACACATAATCGACATTTATTAATGTCTTCTATATTTCCTGTATCATTCAATTATCGAGAATCAATTTAACTTGAAATTTTATTTGCACGTAGAACAAGTAGTGATTAGTATTAGGAGATTTATCGCTTCGTAGTAACCCTGTTTCGCAAACCGAGATTTAATAAGCCATCGGGATAATTGAATATTGTTTGCTTAAAAGTCTTAAGTATGATCGTGCTCAGCTTCTGCCGTTTAATAGACAGCAAGTTTTGCAGGCTTCCGCAACATGGTAGGAAAATTGCTTAAACCGATTGAGGTAACATTTGATCGTGTTACAACAGGTTGAATAGATCGGGCACGAAGTTCAGGTGTTCTCAGTTTTCCTATTAACAATCTCACTGGTATTTTATAAGCTTCCATATTAAATATCCTGGTAACCTTAATATCTATTCAACAAGAAAACTTCCTTCCCCACTTTGCTTTAAGAAAAACTACTCGAAAAATTAGTAACTATTCAAATTCCATTTAGTAAAAATTCCACTAAATTTGAAATCTTTCCTCCGTTGCAAGAATCAGTTTTCGTTGAAATTTTTTTATTTGCGACAAATAATATAAAATCGGCGATTGCGGAACATCGAAGGCCACACTTCGATTACCTTTCAACCCGAATTCTTGCCCACAGGTGATCGTCTGTGTTCGATAATCGACAGCGACGCGTTAATGAAACTGCTCCACGTGATCCTACTTCCACGCCCATGGACTCTTATATTCGCTCGAAAGAATACAAAACAAAGAAAAAACGATAAATGGAGCAGCATTGGGCAACCCGAAACGTCGCCTGGGGGCCGAGTTTCGCTGATTCGAGTTTGATCGATCGGGCCAGTGGATCGAGAAAGTTACTCGAGTTTACAAATGATTGGTATCTAGGAACACGGCTGGAGGATCGTCTCTATTCAAATGCACTCGAAGTTCCCGCACAGAGGAACGAATTCGCGGCGAGTTATCGGTATCGTCCGCTTTGTGTTTAATTATTTATGCGTGCAAAAGACCGTCCGATATTCCTTGGTCGATTAATCACGATGAAAGGCGAGTTGGTCCGTTCAATGCTGGACTGTTACATACTCGGTCTATGTATCACAAGTCGAATAACAAAGGCTGATTAATAATGTCGAAGCGCGCGGAAAGTGATGAGACGAATCGTATGGTACCGTTTCTCGGTATTCAATTCTGTATTACTATTCTTAATGTACATTCGTACCGGCAAAACTGTCATAAAACGAATGATCATATTCTTTCGAGCATCTTGCATAAAGTTGTCTACGCTAACCCGTAACAATCACTGTACCAGCTCAAGGACCGTATTATCATATCTTGAAAATCCGCTCTCGTTTAATGTCTAATACCACTCCGGGTAACCTCCTTTCTTAAAAAAAAAAAAAAAAAGAAACGGAGAAAAAGAAATGGAAGGAACAAGAGAACGCAAAGAATTACGTGACCGTACGCTCGTCTCGGCCGATTTTCAGAAACGAAACTTGGCCGCAATGGTAGGCGCGAAAGGTTTATCCTTGGCGGTCGGGGCGGCACCGGAAATTCCCTCGAAAAATGTTTTTTAAACAGGTTTGACCGGTGGTCACGCAGCGGTATACGTTACCGATCCGAACAAATGTGAGCGGGACGCGCGCCGTCGAACGCTTCGGATCCGGGACAATGATACAATGCGATCGTGTGCGTGCCGCAATTGCAGTTGCACGCGTGCCTGCCCATCGGGCGAGTCATTTGCACGAGCAGTATCGGCAAATCGAACCGCGTGGCGGTGGCAAACGGCGGGGAAAGATGAAAATGAGAAAGAAAGTAAAAAGGGGATGAATTTATGCGTTGCGTCGCAACGTAGCGGCAGGTTTGTCGCGATCTCATTGTGTCGAAGCTGTTTTTGAAGTTGCACGCTCTTTGAGACGGTGAAAGCGATACCGTGTCGCGCTCGTTACGAGACAAGATGCGGCGTCTTATTGGGCCGATGTTGGATAAATGTGTGGTTGTCGCACGATGTATTCATTTGCTCTCTTTTTGCGAGAGGGAGTTCTGAGATATTTTGTGGGACAGACGGGAACAGTGTTCGAGTATTTGTAATTTTTAATTCGAGGTTCCAATTTGTATTGTCGGCAAACTATTTGCCGTTAGACGCTGTTCTTCTTTCTTTAATTGAAACTTACTTTGTTTACGTAGTTTATGGCCGATAGTAATAGGCACGGCGTACCTACCTGTTCCAAAATTCGACGCTGAACCCAAAATCGACCAGGACGAATGAAATGCCGATGTCTGTGCGATGCAATTAACGTTTCGTTTCACGTGTCAGAGTGCAACCGCTCCGATAGGACGCATAATAAATGGGCGATCCTTGTGACTTTGTCCAGATTCGTTTCTTCGTTCTTCTGCGTGGTTGCTGGTTCACCATTCTTTATCGTAACGCATTTATCGAACGCAGAGGTTCGAAACTTGGTCCACTGTCAATCGATATAACGACTGGTCCTTGACACGCCTTTCGTTGAATATCGCGATAATTTCGACGTTCGTTCATTTGTCTTCTTGTAAATGGCTGTCTGAGTATGAAAATAAATTCGATTACCGCGAATCGATTTACGATTCGTTGCTCTTGCGAAATACAACTATTCGACAGATGGTGATCTTATTTTTTTAACGTTCACGGTTAATTTATGGAGATTCGTGTGGGAGCAAGCTTGTGGAACGAATTGAACACTGTGCATATCATTTGATTCAGTTCAGATTTAGTTAGTAAATTGAGCGATGCAACTAAAAATTGATATCAATCTCTGTGGAATGGACTGCTTAAAAATTAGTTCGATTCTAGACTGATAAACGGTGATGTAATATGGTAAATGATGATAAGATGTTTTGACAGTTTGGTTGAAGTACGTCGTTCCGGATATTCGTTGGTATTCTGATCAAGTGAAAGTCGGACGGTGAATTTATAAAAATGTGTATTGTCTCAGGATCTGGCACGCGTGGCTAATTCTACTCAATTTAGTCATCTTGGTATTCATTTTGGGTAATCAACGACGAGGAAAAAGAATCCGGTCCAGTTGGTGGAAGCAATCGAACTGGTTGTCCCTCGTTTCGTGATAACTTCAGCGAAGAATATTCTGAGACTGGTATGTTCGCTTAAAGTTGTTCAAACATCAATCATTCGTCATACTATAGTCGAAACGAGTAATATTAAAAAGAAATAAAATATATAATACACACGAGTACCAGAAATTTCCTACTCTTCAATATAAAATAAAAGACTTCAATATGTAAAATATTTACGACAAATATTCGATTCCTACAGGCTGCTCGGCAAAAATTCGTGGCAAATATTAATCGCATCTACTAATAATTATTTAATTAGAATAAATCTATTCCCGAAGAGCTACTAACGACTGGTACCTTCTCGCACGCTATACTGACGTAGATCACATATCTAAAAATAATATTATTAAAATAATACTAACTTTTATCATTGTTTAAAAATTATAATAAGAAGGAAAACTTGAAACCTCCTGCCCCGTAGTATAATTCTGTACGCCAATAACCCTTAAAAAATCGCCCATAAAAATTACGCAGACGGGCGGAAGCTGAATTGAGCGCAGCTATCGATCAGAGAAGAAAACGAAGCGAGATATCGTGGCGGTCTTATTGCGGTTACATAAAGCGAGAGACACTCGCACAATATGAAAATGCGCGTTTACGCGTGTGAACAGGCGTGCGGGTGTTTAATTCGAGGGAACGTAGAAAGATGTTGTGGCGGCAGGAAACGACGAGGAAAAAGGGAAAGGATTCCCTGGCCGATTGGTCGATCGACCGATGCAAAAGAGGAACGGCGCCTCTGCTTAAACTCGTTTAGTATCTGTTTCGCGCCACATTTTCTTGCGCTAATTGTCCGTCTAGCGGCGCACTCAATCTAGTCGATGGATTCATAAATATTGATGTATTCCCGCCTCGAATAATTAATTACGTAATATTCATTGACGGCGTTTTATATAACGACGCGTGTTTCGTTCTTCTTCGACTTTTTATTGCCCTTCGAACGTTAAACATTTCACTTTACGACTCTTCCTGGTGTCTGAGAAGGTGATAGGGGCCGCTCGCTCGATTTGCTACCTTCCACGTGACTGGAGAGAAAATTATTTCCGCTGCAAAGTGGATATTCCACACCGTTGTTTCTCGGAACGATCGCTTCCAGCAGAACTTGGATGGCTCAATAATTCACTTCGGCAAATGATCATATTTGAGGTTCTATGCAAGCAAAACACCCAACTTTCCCTCCCGTTATATGCAAAACGTGTATTTCTTTACCTAAGCCAGGACACGCCCAGAAAATTTATAATAGGGCTCAATTTCTTTCTTTTTCATTGATTATTTTTCAATTTTCACCTTGGTGTTATAATTTCACACACATTCACTTGTCCAAACATATTTCTTCTCACTCTGAACGTCTATTAAATTTTACAATGTACTAGTCGTTCTTAAAAAAATAAGGCCATCCATCCAGAACTTATCGTACACCTATCATACATTGTGTACAATCGATCAGCCGTCGATTTCCACTAATTCGACGTGAATTAGACCGGCTCGTAAGTCAGTCCGTCGAATCTGACGGAGCATGTCGGATGACCGACCCTGATCGCATGTTGGAAGAGGCGCATTCTACATAGCTCGTACCGTGGCGGATCGACTTTCTCTCGGAGTCACATGATGCTAAGTCACATGCGTTCCTGCGCAATCTTGCACCGAGATGCAAGGCCTGTGTGAGAGATCCCGCTTCCACGGGAGAATCGTGTTTTCCCTGACACACGTGTGTACAGGTGCACAGAGCCAGCCGTCCGTGCACGTAGATCGTCGAGAGGAGGTCGCAGACACACGGTGGATCGATCTAGTTCGCCAGAGCGAACGATCTTTCTTTTCGCCGGCCTAACGTTCGCCTTCCCTTTCACAGAAGTTGGCGACGAGAATAATAGGGTGGCTGGGGAAACGCGGTGTATCGGGAAGATGATTTGTGTACCCCCCCGACGTTGGATTATTTATAATATTCACGGCGGTTCGGTAGCAGGTAATTCAGTATTACTTTGGCAGAGTTTATTAACTGAACGGGTGGCACGGGAAAGAATATATTGCACCCCGGTGGGAAAACATTTCGCGAGGGAGAGAAATGTTCGTTTTATACTGTGCGTAATGTGTATGTGCTGATACTTGTATTATTCGATTTAGGAAACTCGTTTGATCGAGTTTCGGGGAGACATTAACATTTTGTACGTTTTGTGCTCGTTCTGAACGATGTCGGTCGATCGAAATTTATAAGCGAAGGGATCTGAATACCTTTGGGTACAGGATACTCCGCTTGCCCGCGCGCATTTTTAACCGTATTGGATGAATTTACTTCACAATTACGAATTCTTCGATTTACGTTCAAAGAAGAAGGGGAAAAACGTTTCGTCCAGGTGAATTTTGTCAGTCTATGGGATATAATAATTGCATATTACGTCAACGATAATCGTTTGCATTATAACGAGTTGCAGTATCACGGTTAAATGTATAACGTTTGCTTTCTCGCGCGATCGGCGCTTTCTATAATTGATTCGATATTAAATTAAGTGGCCCGCTGCATCGGGGGTGTAATTTACTAGACATTAACATACGCGAATTTATTTGAAGAAATTGTAATATAGTAATAAATGATTTTTAATATGTTAGTCATCTTTAATGGGATATCTTTTGGTTATTTCACACGTCTGATCACATTATTTCATGTTAGTATATATTATAATTTATAAATTGTGTAATGTAAAAAGTGCGCATATAAATAATTCTGAACTACTATAAAACTGTAGATTTTTTTTTTTAATTAACGGCAGTGAAATAAACCGGTACTAACATTTAAAGGGCTGTTTGTTTGATTAAAATCAATATACGAAACAGATTTACTCGATTAAGTTTCGGTTTAGTACGACTGAAGAGTGTCAATGACAATTAACAGGTGGAATTATTTTCACAGGTTGCCCTGGACACCTTCGTTTCATTTTTATTGAGGATACATGCCCTGACTTCTGTTCCTTTTATGTTTGCGCATGACGTCACTGATTCGTGTGCAAAAGCACCTGATTTCATTATAAAAACCTTCTCACTTGTCACTCGACCAGACCAACAAACTTGTTGCTGTTGAGTGGTCCAATAACGCCTGCGTAATAAAAGATTGAACGTCTTTTTACGCTGTCATCGTAACACTGTTTTGTTCCATGGATACTGTGCACGGATTTTATGTAAACATATGTTCAACAACCAGTTCAATTTAGTGAAAGTGGCAATCGATGGTTAATCGATTTCGAGAGCCTGCGAAATTATGCGACGCTGTGAAGGAAAACTGTATTGGTTTTCATTATCAGCGGCAGCATAGATTTATTTTGGCAAAAATTTTGATTTTGATTTAACAATCTTCTATTATATTTGTTATTGGAATTTCACATTACTTTTCCCGTATTTTTCCTACATTCTCTCAATATCTACTCGAAAATGTTTGAGAATTAAATCGCCATGGGCGGTACACAGCATTTCGATATTCACATCCGATAATTTGTCACGCTTTGTCCACATGGCTCTCGTACCACGATTACGTTCCCAAATGACACCGACCATTGTTCCAGAGGAGCTTTCTCCTCGAGCAGCAACAGCAAAAGGACAGCGAAAGAAACACGAAATATGGATTGCATTGCGTTTATCGATGCATCGAACAATCAAAAGCTAAATGGTCCATTTATCTCAAAGACGTGTACATGTATACGCTGTCAACCAAAAGTTTTTAAACCGCCTGGGCATATTTAAAGTATAATATTATAATGTTAAGTTCGAATCAATGAATAGTTTAAGTTACAAATTGAATAGATATCCAAGGTAAATCAAAATCTATTTCAACAAGTGAAATAATAATATCAAAGTAAAATGATAAAAGTAATCATAGATTTTTTCACAAAAAATAAGAAATTGAATCCGATGCACAACATCATCTAATCCACAGTGTCCAGGTGGGATGACACATGGCTGAGATCACCTGGGCGTATCATGGCCCAAGTAATTGATGCACGTTTTGCATACAATAGAAGGAAAACTTATAAGGGACAAAATGTTGACGATCCTTCGTGAAATCATTTATCGCATCTAACGCATCGAACCTAGCCGACTAATTTCAATGCACAGCAGTACTGCCTCAGTCGTCTTACCTGGCCGGGTCATCTCACCTGGCGTTACCCTACAACTGAAGAAACAGCACCAAACTTTTGGCCAGGCAGCGTACACACGTATGCACCTATATCTGCGTCGAGCTGCAATGCCAGAAGCTACTTACTCGCGTGCTCGCTGAAAACGAGAGCGAAGGCAGTGCTTGGAATAAGGCTGAACACGAACGGGAGAGCAATCGGGAGGGATTCATAAGAGAGAGAGAAGGGAATTTTAGTCCAACGTAGTGTTGCGTATTCTGACCCAGTTTTCTTCCGAACTGAGCAGTCAACGGTCCCAACATTTCCCAGACCGTTTGATTGACAGACGCGTTGTGCGAACTATGATTTTCACCCTCACGTTCCGCGTATGTATCTTTAATCGAGATTTCCATCCTAACTTAATTTGTTCCGCGAACGTAATTTAGATGAATAGTTTCGGGGGTAATTGAGATTGGCAGCAATTTTCGTTGCGATTATCCTCCATGCAGCAGCAAGACTTTTTATTTCATGGAACGTGTACGGTGAAACGTTGATTCGTCTGTATAAAATTGATATTATACCGAGGGCTGTGAACAAAATTGGCAAAGATAGGACTGTTGATAAGCACGAGCCATAGAGTTAATTGTGAAATCTGTCATTGTTATTTTTATTCCAGGAATGTAACTTTCGAGTCGCGTGAAAATCAGCCAGAAATATATGATTCCTCTCACTCATTGTTAGAAATTCAACCGGAACGAAGATCTAAATCTCCGGCACTACCTGACATGTTTACACAAAGCTCATGAGAAAAATGTTAGCGCTCCCGGTCATTTCTACTCTTCGGCCAGAGAAAGTGGATCGAAATTTGGAATTCAAAATTAGGAGCTGACACGTCGAAGTTTCTTTTTATTTCCGTGCCAAGTGTTTTGCCTTCAAAACGTGACACCGACTTCAACCAGCTGAATATTGCGATAACTGGAATGAAATTCTGCCTTTGACTACGGGATAGTGTTCTCCTGTTCTTGAAACAGAACCTCAGCGATCGGTTGTTCTTTAAAACAATCAGGTTTCCTTGATCGGATACGCGGCAAAAGACACAAAAAAATACAAGCTACCTGAGACATATTTCAGATAAGATTAAATTAAAATAGTGGCACCATTCGAAGCGCCATAAATAGTTTGTGCCTGAAACGCCTGCGTCTGTTGGATTTTATGCGCTCAATCAGCCCTCGATTTTCTACAACCTAATCTGTCGATCGTAACATTTTGAACACAGTATTCCGTGCAAATATACTCAGTCTCGAATCACCATACAAACGGCGAGTATCATAAAAGCTTCAAACGTTTCTCCTAGGCTAGCACAAATAGTTGGCTCATTGAAATGAATTGAATTTTCAGTCAAAGACAGATATTTATGATTTCAAGACAGCCGCACTGCTTACTTTGATATGTGATTTGCTTTTTAACCACAATTTGATTACCGCAATTAACCGGGTTATGCAAATTTTTGTATATGCGGTATCAGTTTCTAATAGATTCAATGAAACATATTACTCACCCCCTGTTGCAAGAGTTACCCCATAAATGTAAAGGTTTTTCAATGCTGTTTAGGTAATTGTTTGCAAAATATTTCGTCAATAGCTCGTTATAAAATAGCATATTATCGATATATCATCGTTATTGTTTGAGTGCGGAATTGGGTTCACGGAACTTTCATTCTTTTGCATAGCTCGCCATGTGATTCACGGTAGGCGAGACTAGTCTGTATATCCTGCATCACTTACATCCTGTTATGTCCATTGTTCAACGTCTTGGTTCCTTTTGGAATACCTTGCAATGGACACATGGACTCGTGAACAAGCGAATCAAAATAAAATAACTGGATCTTTTTTTACTTAAATGTTTTTTTCCATTTATAAAAAAAATAGATTATTATATTTTGATATCACTGGTCGTACTGAACGCATTAATCGCAATAAGTTAAATTCCTGTTTTCCATTTTTCCCTTTATCCGATATAATATTAATGTGCATTGTACTCAATCTCCATTTATCGATCTTACGTTCATTGTTACACTAACTGTAAGAAGAACAGCGAGGTGTGGATGAGTAATTGAAACATAATACGTAAATAAGTAACTTACGACAGTAGAGAGTAAAATATTGGATAGACTTTTATCTCTATAATATATCTCCTGTTACAGCTTAAGCTATCCGCGACTCATATGCTGTTAATATTCTATAAAAAAAAAAAGGAAGCTACGAAAACGCCTAATAATCATGCATCCGTGCACAAGAAAATATAAGACCTTGCTCCCGTTGTGAAAGTAATCGCGGCCAAACTATTACGAGAAGCCTGTGACCTCTCACTTTCTGTATTCACGCGGCACAATGAGCCTGTGGCCGAATTATATCGGGGACCAGTGAATTAACACCGTACAAGGTGGTGACCATTAATTAGGTACGAACAAGACGGCGGAACGACGATAAATCTTGAATGAAAGCAGAGAAAATTCTTCCCCTTTCAGCGTATATTTCTGTTGTACATCGTATTCCCACCCTTCTACACCCCTTTTGCACAATGGCGAACACAGGTATGATAAAAGAGAGGCTCCATAGTCTGTCGTAATACACGACGAGTGTCGAGACAGTCCGTGTGGGAGAATAGAAATGTCCAGCCACCCGTTATTACACGAATGGAATGTCTGGCCGATCTAAATTTAAACCCGTGTCGATTTCGAATAAGGATAATTCAATTGTCGCCTGTGACAACGCTTGTATTTTATCAAGCATGTGTTTATTTAATGTTACACAGATTGATTAAAATGATGGTCCGTATGAGTAAGAATGATTTTTGATTGAATATGCATATGTTTGTTGGAAATTATTTTGTTTTGAATGGCAAAGCTGGGCACAATGCAATCATATTATTTCACATTCTACTATTTTCTGTAATGTTGTTATAGAATAGTTTCAAGAATTAATGGAAGCGAAAGAACGCAACGTGAAATAGCATTGCGTTTTAATTATAATTTTATTATTAATTTTCTTTCGCTGTCGACGATCGTTACCTATTCGAGATTCAGTGAAACAGAAATCTTTGTTGGCAAAATATGGAACTCGTACCAGTATCGGTAACGCCATCCATCGTACAAATCCAAGACTTTGTAGAAATAAATGAAACGATTTAAACATTCATCAGCAAACAATACGATATATAGTTTTTAAATGCATTGCAATTAAAAACAGATTAGACAGAGAAATGGAATATTCACTATCTATGATTTCTGGCAATTCATAAACAAAGCCAACGAGGCAACTGCAAATGCACAATACTATCTAGAATATTTGTAATTTTTACCCTTGCATCATCGGCATTATAGTTGTTTGACCTCCTGATGCACCTGTAGTTGTTTGACCTCCTGATGCACCTGTAGTTGTTTGACCTCCTGATGCACCTGTAGTTGTTTGACCTCCTGATGCACCTGTAGTTGTTTGTCCTCCTGATGCACTTGTAGTTGTTTGACCTCCTGATGCGCCTGGAGTTGTCTGACCTCCTGATGCACCTGGAGTTGTTTGACCTCCTGATGCACTTGTAGGTGTTTGTGCTGCTGATGCACTTGGAGTTGAGCCTGTTTTTGGTGTAACAGTACCTAGTGTAATTGCCTGTGGTCCTTGATTCGATGCTGTCGTTGGTTGCGTCGAGCTCGTGGACATTGCTGGCGGGGAAGTAGTTGAAGAAGAAGTTGATGTAGACGTTGCCGCTTGTTGGTTAGGCAAATATAATTCAGGACACTTCGCAGCACACGCAAGATTCATTATATACGGCATTGTGCTGGGCGAGATGCACCAATTCCGACAAAAAGATTTTCGTAAAGGCTCCAGTAGGCTGAAGCCAAATCTTGGTAAACGTTTCTCGCTTCCTTTTTCAGTACGTTCTTCCTGTAAAGCAAAATAGAAATGATTGTTATCAAAAGTAATAAAGGGAAAAGAAACGCAGGTTGAAATATATATTCGAGTGAAAAATTTACATGGCGTATTCGAATTTCTATGTGATAATATTATACGCGTAATATAATTCAATTTTTATTTCAATGAAAATGATAAGTGTTATATTCCTGGGGCATATTGTTTATGTTTATAATTCTAACCCGTGATGAAACGGATCCGATTAATATAAGTAAAGCAACAAGCCATGCGGTGAAGCAAGACATGTCGGACACGTTTGTAAGACAGTTTAGTTGCGAAGTGACAAGAAGTAATATTTCCTGACGAATATTCCTTTCAACTTATATAGACACCCTGGAGACGTGGGATCATTAAAAATTCAAGCTTGACCTATTCACGTTCCCCGTGATTTTCTATAACATCTCCTTGGAAATCGTAGCTGTTAATGCAGGCAGATAACACGTATCCTTATCGCAATGCTTTGTTTCGTGAGCACGGCATCATTGTATGTAGGATTGACGATAATGTTTCTGATATTACGTATCAATACAAATGGATCAATGTTATTGAAGTAGATTTAATTTAATTCTTAAACGGTCGACATGGATTTTACTTAAACGATGACGAACATTTAATTCGGTTTATTATCAATTCTGTCACACGGCTTTGCAATATTGTATCCAATCTTTTGCATAATGGGTGACACCGTTTCGTGTCATTGTTCTGGTTCGTCTGTATGCAAATTGTATATGGCGTGCATGACTGAAGAATGATAAGAAAAAGGATGTCGTTGTCGATGATGACGTGTTGACGTAGAAGAAAATCGAAATCCATTATATTTGAGCCTGTACGCCTCGAAGCTGCAGGCACGTTGTTAATTATCATATCAAAAGCGGGCGCATCATAGCATGCTATATCGCGCTTTGTACCTGATTGTATGCAACCTGCTTTACATCTGTGCTCACTGTGAGCCGAATTATTCGCTATTGTTTAGTCTTAGGCATATTATTTTGTCGGAAATATATCACCTATTTTATAGTGTAACAAGTGGTACAAACATTTTATTACACAGACGTGCGTATTATTACTAATAAATATATTTGTATCCCATTACTTGATATTCGTGGTCCAACGTGACTGCTATACCGACTCAGAAATGCGACACTGATTTGAGCGTCCTCTGCTCATGAACAGTGATCAGCCGAAGCACTATTATTTACTGAAGTAGCGTTCGGGACAGAAGTCATGCAATTGAGTGAATTGCATACAATATGTGAGTGATATGTTGCGAATCAGAGAAGCAATTTCCACGCACGAGATTTGTATTCAGGATCGCCCGGGAACTCTTGTCCAGCTTTTAATTGCGCGGGGAGCGGGTGGGGGGCCTGCTTGGTAGACTCTGAACAACGTTTTCGTTTACGAAGAGGTTGGTTGAAACTTTGTTTTCGAATTATTAACGGACACTGGCCAATCAGAGCACGCGTAGACCGCGCGCTCACCACGTTGCTCTGATTGACCAGATTGACGAAAATAGTTTACTTATTCTATAGTGCAACAAACATTGCATACGTTTTACTACACATATGTGTTTATTATTACTAATAAGTATATTTGCTTCCCACTATTCGACTACTATTCATACTGTAACACTTGTAATCAAAAATATTCAATTCGATACGATATTCAACCAACATCAGCCATAAAGAAAGGACCCCCCCTTCCCCCGCGCAGTTACCCGCCAATCAGAGCAGCTTTTTTTAAAGTCTCCGTCTTTCGCGTAACGGGTCTCGTAGTGATTAGACGTGTGAAGAGTGTCCGTGAAATTAAGGTATGTGACATAGATCTAATATGTTCTTGAAGGCAGGAAATTATATACATCGTTTACATTTCCCTGTCTTCCAAGTTTTCTGTAGTTTATTTGTTAATATTGATGAATATCTTGCAAGAAATTAAGAAAATATTGCGCCGTGAACGGAACCACGCCACGCGGCGTGCATTTTCAAATCGACTCGAGTATGCATATACGTATCATCTTTTACGTATGTGTACACGTATTTCTGCCCTGAATTCGATTATCTTGCAATAGATTCTGCAGTTCCTATCAATATCATTATAATATTGGTGATTCCTAATCCATTTATCTCCAATTTCAGTTCGATTCTGTTCAATGGCGTCCCTTTCGCTTGCTTGTAGAATACATTCAAAAATTGCGCGATCGCGGCGCTGACAGAGGGGAGTACGCATAAGCATAATGGCGCCAAGCCATGCCGAAGTGTCAAATGATCTGGTTAACAGGTAAGCATTTCTCAAATTCCTTCTACAAATAAGTAGAATTGTACAAATACCAGTAATATTTCTCGATTAAATTATTATTCGCACCACGTAGAAATCTTTCACGATGCACAATTTTTTTGTAAGCGTGCCTATACGTTTACAAATCGAATACTCGCGTTTGCTATAGAATTCGAGATGAATTGCCTTACTATATCACAATTGTCATTACCTTCGTGCATTTCTTTTATTTCTTTGTTACTCTTTGTTACAGGGAGAGTATGGTGAGAGTTAATTATATGGAATATGGTAAGCCAATAGCTACAATGATGCGAAATATTTCGTTGCAAGTAAGGCGTTTGTACGTAAGCATTTTAATCATTTTTCCATATTACTTTTATATAATCTGAGACTGATACTAGAATGAAACAGCAAGCGTTAAAATATTTACAAAACCAATTGTATTTTCTATATTAATTACAATTAATTAATTGGAATTGCAATGTTTCGTTAATGGTGATAACAAACACTCGCTGGGACGAACATATTTTCTTTCAGAAAATTTTTTGACCGCGTGCAATGCGGTCGGTAGAGTCAATGCTTGCTTCGTAGTTTTCAAGTATTTCCAGAGCAAGTGGCTCTGTTTAAATTTTCGTTTACGCTTTAGATAAACGCGATTGTAGAGTCAGTGTTTTTCGCGTGCTACCTATTAATACTATAATCAGTCCACCTGTGCTCTTTTTCAATTATACCAATTGCAAAGGTAGAATCTTGCAATCAACGGGGTGGTGAGTCGCATGCGTTTTTTTTCCCTTGCATATTTACATATTTTTAATACCTATTTACATATTTTAATGCATATTTACTTATCTTCAATACATATTTACATATTTTGAATGCCTATTTACATATTTTAATGCATATTTACTTATCTGGAATACATATTTACATATTTTGAATACCTATTTATATATTTTAATGCATATTTACATATTTTAATGCATATTTACTTATTTAGAATGCCTATTTATACATTTTAATGCAAATTTTCATATTTTAATGAATATTTACATATTTTTATTGCATATTTACATGTTTTTAACACATATTTACATATTTTAATGAATATTTACATATTTTTATTACATATTTACATGTTTTTAACACATATTTACATATCTTTAATGCATATTTAAATATTTTTAAGGCATATTTATATGTTTTTAATACATATTTACATATTTTGAATGCCTATTTATATATTTTAATGCAAATTTTTATATTTTAATGAGTATTTACATATTTTTATTGCATATTTACATGTTTTTAACACATATTTACATATTTTAATGAATATTTACATATTTTAATGAATATTTACATATTTTTATTACATATTTACATGTTTTTAATACATATTTACATATTTTTAATGAATATTTACATTGTTTTCGTGCATATTTATTGTTCATAAATATCACTGATAACAATCACTCGATAGGATGAACATGTTTTCTTTCAGAACAGTTTGTGACCGCGCGCAATGCGGTCGGTAGAGTCAGTGTTTACTCCGAAGTTTTCTAGCTTTGTCAAAGCAATTGGCTCTGCTTAAATTTTCGTTTACGCTTTAGCTAAATGCGATTGTAGAGACAGTCTTTTTCACGTACTAGTTATTAATACTATTATCAGAGCACCGGTGCTCCTTTTCAATGATTTCAATCGCGAAAGTAGAGTCTTAATTTGTTCGCCGATATAATTTGCTGTCGCGCACATTATCTTTTATTTTTACTTTTTTCTTATATTCGCTATCGGAAGTAGGGTCAGTGCATCATTGAAGGGGATGCTTTTGGCGACACTGCTAAAGTGAGAAATGTAAGTATCTCAGTTCTCTATGAAGAATTAAATTATGTAGATTTTAATGTTCTTTCCGTTCTTGTTTAGCTACAGTTGGCACACTTCCTGACCGTGGCGTTCAGTTGCGCTGCCTCGGTGTTGTTCCTGATGTCCTTCACGAGTGCTTCCTTTGTCTCTGCAATCAACGAAGTAGTGAGTCGCATGTGTTTTTGTTCCTCCAGTCCCCAATCATGCCGTAGGACGATTGGTCCGAAGCGGCACGGGTGACTGGTTGTATTTTTTAGTAGTTTTCCGAGCATGGTGACCGCCATTATTTTCTTGTGTATTATTTCTTAGATTAGGCTAGATCTGCCTTCTTGTACTGCGCGTTTTTTAATATAAAAAAATTAAGAACCATAGAGATATTTCTTATTCAAATAAATTTTTGATCAAATAAGTACTGTTCATCAATGTTCCTCTTTTTCGATTAAAGCATATGATGACATTAATAAATAGATCCAACAAATGTATATATATTGAGGACATTGTATATTAAATTTATAATTGCATTTACAGTCAACATTTGTTTCAACTGTTAAGTAGTGCAGAAGTCGGATGCCCTCCGACTTCGTTACTGCAAATGTTTCATCATATAGTAATCATGTATTAAAGTAAATATATATTACGATACGTATATTAAAATTAGCATTGAATATGCATAGCCAATTTTATAGTCGAGTCCTTTTCGTATGAAATTCATTCCACATTATGTAGAAGAAGGCACTTTGCATACGGGTAGATTTTCATATCGGAGTAGCTATCTTGAACAATTTACTCCGATTAAGGAATCACCTGAGGCTTATTTAATAGCTTGTTAATTTTTCAAGTAAATATTTAAATGCATTTATTTCTTAATTACATTACTCGTTCTATTAAATTCAGTATTATTTATCAGCAATTTTCGAGTTTTTATTGATATTTCATAAATTGCAAAGTCGAGCCACTTTTAACGAGATTGAAAATCAAATATACTATTAACTATTGCAATTGTACGTATACTAATCACCTTTTTAGATCAGGATTTTCAGGTTTAACCCCTTCCGTGTTCATTGCCAGGAACTCACTCACGTGCCCAGGTGTTACTTGGGTGAGTGAAAGGCAATGGGCACGATGTTCATATTATCTTTAAATTTATAACAACGTTTGGCGGCTGACATTTGCTAGTGTATCGTGCACGACGTATTTTCCACATTGTGTGTGTATGTGGTTAGGCCGTGGAATTGCGTCGGCTCGGGAATTTCATAAAAAATGATAAGCGTATTTAGCAATATGTATTTACGTATTTACAATTGCAAATATATGTACAGTGAATACCATACGAGTTATGAAAATATGGCAAACAGTAGAGTACTATACGAACCAAGTGTACTTCATTGAAAGAGAATGAATGAGAATTTTATACGAAAGTAATGCACTAGCATATACGTTTGCGCACATTTACGCAATGGTCGCTAGCCTTTGTCAGCCGATTTCAGGAATCGGTACGTACCCTTAGAGTGTGAATGATTGTATGCTAAGCTCGGGTGTCGGGGGCGTCCCGGGACGTCTCTCTAGTGTAGGTTCTTGCGCCCGAGTGTTTGATTGAGAAACGTGGAATGAGGTGTGTTTGTGTGAATGCTTTGCCATTTTTTAAATATAGGTCTAGGTAGGATAGGTAGTATACCTTCTGGTGTGCCTGATAGATATAAGTAGGTAGGGCCGGGCAGGTTGACACAGTCTCTAATCGGGTAGGCACTATTTCGCGTGTTCAACCTGTTTCAGGAAATCTGATTTGAAAAGTCGACGGCGAAGCTGTGGCGCGAACGAAAATGCGTTCGCCTCTGGTTTTGCCTATCGATTTTTCGAATTTTTCGCGGTCGTGGTCGCGATTCGGCTCCGAAACGAACGTGTTACATTATGCTCGAGGCTGCACGTGTAGGCGAAGATCGATTACAATTTTAATCGTAACCTTTACGATCTTCCAGAATCGCAATTTTTACGATTGTATTTGGTCGTGATTCGTCCACGTGTGTTCCATTTAGCTACGCGGTTTAGATTTTTATATTATTTTATTTTTTTTCGCGGATAGAGTCTCGAGCCTAGACTAAGTTTCAGCGGGCATTGTGCTCGAAGAAAAGAAGAGGCTAAAAGCCGAAGAGGCCCGACAAACTGTCACTCAAAAGGGCAACTACCAATGGCTCTGCATCCTTTGGATGGAGAGCCATTCTTTGTTATTATTTTGTCACTATGCTCGCTTTTGCATGCTGTAGTTGTAGTTCATTGCTTGGCCAGCACTATTGCTCGGCCCACCGTTATCGTATTGTTATTCTGATGTTTCCTTATTTTGTTGTGCTTTTATCACAGGAATTGTCTTATGCTAGTGAATGAGAAATTTCGTCTTTCATTAACAATAAACTTTTTGTATATTTATTGTGCATAAACATTCGCAGTCTACTTTTTACTGTACGCTCAATGTTGTGAGTGTACATAGTTCATTGTCATTTACCAGACAATAATATAAAGATAACTCTCAACATTATTTTGTTCATTGATACTACAATTGAAATAAGAACACTTGTTGTAATGTTTTATTTTTATTAATAGGGTCACTGCGAGATCGATATATGTATCGAGCGGAACTTTTGTTGACAACATCGTTTTCTGTAATCTGTTGGTAAGATTGCGAACGACAGGGAAATGGTATGGGGTTTACTTTATTAATAAATGTAAATTTACCTTCAAATAGCTAGTTTATCTTATGTCGATAATACATAATTCATTTTGTATTATTATTATTATTGTTAGAAACTGTTTGAACATTTGTACTTAATAATTGAAACGAGTATATAAAATAAGTTATAGGATTTTAAAAACTCCATTATAATTCTGAATATTTTCACTGCTGATGATTCAGAAATATTAATATTCATAAAAATATTGTAGGTGCAAGGGTAGCAGGAAATGATAAACATTTACACGTTCAGCAAGAATAAGATACCGTACCGATTAAAATCAGTTGCAACGCGAGTCTTAGAAAATAATTAGAAAATAATCACACGTGTCTCGGGTAACCAGGTAATAGAACATTACTCGTGAAAGTAAATGAACTCGTTATGAAACTCGTCTTTCAAGAAAGTAATGTAGCCATGGTATAGGGGTTTCGTAATTCGCTGTTGAATCTAATTAGGCCCGCATATGCCAATCGATCCTCCATCAGGCATGGGTTAACCCGTTTTCAATTAGCCAGGGCGAATAAGACAACAGACAGTTGCTAGTTAGTTGACATTTAAATCGAACCAGTACCACTAAATTTCCAACAAAACTGCCGAATTTTTCTTTCGTCTGGCTGGAGGCGCCAACTATGATACACCTTCGTGTACACTATCTACAGTTGGTAATAGTACAGAATTCATCAACTTTCTTATTGAAAGGTTCTCCCTTCTATCGAAAATACCTTGAAAACGAAAGCGTATTACAGTGTATCCATAAAAACCATCACCATTTCACAAGACATAGCTCTGTTTCAACCCATTCAAACCAAGCCAGGGAAACACCCTCATCTTATAGCTCGGTTGATAACGATAAAACCCAAAATTCCCCGGGGTGTTCCGCGATCGAAACTTTCCAAAACTCAAGACGTAAGAATTCTCTCCCTTCAAAATCCCTTAGTAGCTGCATCGAAAGTCCAATAAAAGAAAGCATGCACCAGCTGATAACTAGACAAGAAACCGGTTAATTAGCCGCACGGTTAGATAACGTTCTTTATCTAGATCGCACGGGACGATCAGGTTGAGCAGTAGCGCAAACGTGCAACCAGCCAGCAGCCGCCAGTCGGCACTCGATTGGCGGAGCGGATGGCGTGGATAGTGGAGGTAAAAGCGACGAGGGGCTGTTTCAGGCGTGCGGTGGCGGAGAAGCGAGGCGGTGGCGGAGTTCTCGTTCTTTGCAGAGAACTCCACCGGTAGTCGCCTCCTTGACGTTCCTCTGGGGGGTTTCAAGCTCGCGCGTGGGAGTAGAAGCTGATGGTAGCGTGGGGTGCACATCGAAAGGGAAGATGAGAGTGGGTGGAAGGAAGAGGAAGAAGGGTGGGTCGCTGGGTAGGTGGATGGGTGGTTGGTCGGTGGGCTAAGTGGTTTGAGGGAGGTTGAAGGGAGAGAGACACGGCGACGTATGTAAGTACGCGAGGAAGGAGCGTGGAAAAGGGCGGCCTGGGGAGGTGAGAGGCCGAAGAAGGAGTGGGATTGTCGAGGCGTGGGTGAACGAATATACCCGATGGTATGTCGAGGGCGAAAAGGAACGACGAAGAAGGGAAAAAGAGGCCTGGGTAAGAGATGAGTATGAGAGACACGTAGACGGTGGTAGAACGCGGCAGAAAGGGAAGGGTTGGTGAAGCGGAATGGAAAAAGGAAGGAAAGGATGACGAGAGGGGGATAAATGAACGGCACTAGATGGACAGAGAAGTTCGGGTGGGAAGGAGTTGGAAGGAGAGACAAGTGCGTACGAGACCGGCTGGTGGGAGCGAGAAAGGGGAAAGGTTGAGACGAAAGGTGAGAAACATGGGGAAGGATGAACGGAGATGGTGGAGACAACAGGGACAGTGATACGGTGTAAAGACAAATAGAGCGGGAATGCAGTAAGGAGAGACGTAGACCGAATATACATATTTCGAAGAAGGAGTAGGGAGGAAGAGGAAGTTGGAGTGAGAGGGTGGATGATCGAGGAATATAGCTCGAGCAGATAGGTATGTTGGAAGTGACGGAGAGGGAAACGAACGGATCCTGGAGGAAAAGGGCACGAATGAGAGTTTATCGTATAGAAGAGGGATGAAGAGAGACGGGCACGTTTGAGGGAGAAGTGCCAGTAGGGTGAGAGTAACAGTGAGAGATAGATAGATAGATAGAGGGAGAGCGAGAGTGAGGAGACAAGAGATAGAGAGGGTAAAGCAGAGAGTCGACTCGGATATGAGGGTGTCGCGCAAGCCGGTCACGCCGAGGTTTCCATGGCAACGACAGGCGATAAATCAACCCGCAACATCCCCGAGTACCGCCAGATAAAACCGCATACACATATGTGTGTACGTACATACACGCGCTGAGAGGAGATACCGACTGGTAACTCAACGCCCAAAAAGTTTTCCCTCCGACCGATTTATGCCGCCGCTGCCTGCAACACCGAACGCCTTGCCATCGAGGATAGCTCTTTTCTCCCTTTTCTTCTCTCTTCTTAACCCTCGCCAACCTCTCTGTTTCTCTCGCGCTGCTCGTCGTCTCCCTACGGGTACCCTTTTCGTATCTCTCTTCCGCCTCCCTTTGTAAACTCGTCTTTTTTTTTCTCCCTTTCCACTCTTCATTCCAGTTCCCCTTGTTCCCTTTTCTCTTATTATCATCCATCTCGTCTTCCTTGCTTCTTGCTGTCCCCCCTTATTCCTCTATCCTTTCGCGCATCCTCACGGTTCTCCACCTCTGCACTCTCTTTATCCGTTCACCTCTCGCGATCTCCTTTACCTCGTCGTCCTCTGTCTTCTACCTCTGTCTCTGCGGAAATCTGTTTCCCTCTTCTTGTTCACTTGCCTCTCGGTTCTTCGCTATGCAACGCACGAGCTGCACACACAGGTACATTACACCAGGAGCTTTGCCTCGGTGGTTGCTGGCCTATCGTGTCGCATGCCACGACCTCAGTGCTATCCTATCATCCTTTCGCTGCTACGAGAAGTATGCAGACGTTGTAACTCGCGATTAAACGCAGACGGTGTTGATAATAACTGTTCGTTTCCCTGCCAGGCTTGCGATCCCGCGGCCGGCTAGAATGTAACGCCGGAAACGCAACGGTAACGCCGATATTCCGACGACAGTTCACGAGGCAGCTGTTTCCCTCGTGTGGGAATATGCGCTGAGAAAAAATATACGAAACCTTCTTCCTTTCGCGATATGAATGCGGTATAATTGAATAACAAGCCTAGTTGGGAATCTTTATGGGTGGAATTTCTGGCGTTTTCTGCGCAGCGTTTTCTCACGTTTGCGCGAGGATCGACGTTTAGGGATCGATGGATGCATTTGGTTGAAACAGCACAGGGAATTATAGAAATTAGACGTCGAGGAAGAGGAAGTATTCCGAATTATGCAGAAACTTAGGTGTTCTTGTTTATTGACCAGCAGAATTAGTTTCAGGTGGATGCTACCTGTAGGGTAGATAAAAATCACGCACCTACAGGTATCGGTTTCGAATCTTCAGCCGGCCATCTAGAGTCTCGATGTTAACAGAAATTCTCTTTGCAACATGCCTTCAGGATTAATTTATTTTGTTTGTTTAAAATATAAATATTCAATTAATTTAATATCTACCATATTGTATAAAAGTGAATCGAATCCGATGTACTTAAGATTTAACTCAAAGGTCAGGAGGTTTCGTTTAAGATACCTTGTTCTATATATGTCATAAGTAGACACGTCTTGAACGTATGATGTGACATTTTCATTCACAGCACGAGGGCTGAAAATGCGTGGGCAGCAAATAAACCCTCGTGAATCTAATCTCATTTAGCACGCCACTGACGTCACCGGAGGCGCCCTCGTGACGTTGCCACGGCCGTCAGTGACGTATCGTGTCCCTCTTTCTGTCGGCGAACGCCCTTGCTAAGGATGCTTAAGGTCGACGGAATGTAGAACCTTAGAAAGCCACGTGTACTCATATGTACGTGACCTTCTTCGAAAGGGTCGGCTGCTAGATACCACCCTGTACCCTTTCGATTGACCGACGTTATGAACGATTTCACCTTTCTACCATTTATGAAAATTCAAAGTTCCTTCTTGAACTCTTATGAGCTCTTAAATATAATGCACTTTTCATTATTACTATTATTTTTTCTATTATTTATATAGAAAGAACGAGTATAGAAAAGTAGCACAAGAATTATGAATGAAAATTGTCACATAGATTAATATGGATTATAATATAAATTATAGTTATACTTAGAAGTGAGAATAAAAAACGTAAAGAACAATCGAACTATGCACTTGGAATCAACGAGCAACAGAAAGACAAGTAGCACAAATCCCTAGAACTCTACTTTTCAACAAATGCACACGGTTCAATCGATGCTCATCCCCTAGATTAGATCACCCCGTATAATTCTTCCCACAAGTATCTCTTACCTCATAGTACTGTATTCATTTCGAAGGGAACGAACGAGTCACGGTGTCTATCATATCACGACGCTACTATTTTAGCGCGGAGTACATCCGATGATCAGCGGAGACACCTGTTGCTCTTTAATTTGACGTAACGCGTATGCGATCATAAGGTCGTTCAGCTTTGAAAAATTGCTGGCTCATTACAAACGAGCAGAGAGCCGAGCTGGATACAAAGAGGTGAAAGGAGAAACGGGTGCAATAAATACGCTAAAACTTCTACCCCACGCAATAATTCTCACCCCATCCTCCCCCTCGGTCACCCCCTGGCTTCACCTTTGTCTCACTCGCATGCACGTTGATTAACTTAAACGACCTCGCTCGTGAAGCGTAAAAAAAAAACCTGCATATTCGTTCGCACGATTTACACACTGAACACAGTTTTATGGGACCTCTTGAATGAAAGGTCGAGTAAGAATCTCGAACACAAAATATCTTTTTCGAATCTGAAATTGAAGATCGCCGTAATCGATGATCTTTTTTAAAGGGGATAGATCGTGAGAGGAATCTTACTATTTTATTGCTTCAATCGAAACTCGTTACGCCAAATTTATCAATCAACCCTTCGAGACCATTCGACCCCGATATCAAAGCAGCTACATTCACCCTGGAGCACTTGAGTTTACGATGTTCTACACGAATCTCGACGAAGTTTAGTCAGCCACCCAACGAAGACACTTGAATCAAACTTGAAGTGTGCACGTAACCTCGACTGTAAATCGCAGATTCTGTGATTTAACTTAAAAATCAAATCCCTCGCCATAATCTTTATTTGCTGAAATCTGGGCCAACGATCGGAAAATTAAGCACAAAGATTCGCAATGCAATAATTAAACGTACAATATAGCTTTGCTCCCTTGAAAAGGGGAACACTTTTTCCAATTGAAAAAAAAAACCAACTATAGATCGGTCTATATTCATGCTACAATGGTCAAAATTTCTGTAATGACAAAAACATTGCTCATTCCACTCCTGTATCGACTTCAAACACCCAAAACTGTTTCTCCTTTCAAAAACATCAAAAACGAAGTCAACATACATACTTCAGTAACCCTTTTTTTTTTAAAAACATCGCTCTAGCATTCCCTGCTTCGCCAATTTTTCATACCCGTATAAATCCGTCGAATCACCAGTACCTCCGACAAATTTGCAACTTTTTGAATCAAACTTTACACATATACGTATTCCACGCGGACCATAGTTTGAAAAAAAAATGTAAAGAACAGAACGGAGGATCTTTCGGTGTGGTCAAGGCAGAGACTACTATACGTATACATATACATATGCCACCCTCATGGTGGTTACCACTTTTAGTAATATTTCCCTTGTATACGCGGAAGAGGGTCGAAAGAGAGCGTGACCACATGGCCAGTGTGCCCACTCGATTTTCGGGGTAGTTCAAAGTGGACGGATAGAATGATAATCTGGGAGCAGCTTGGTAGTTGGTTGGTATTGATCTGTCGGTCGGGGTGTTACTGTGTGGTATGGTTGGTCGGTGGGCTGGATAGGTGGGTGGTTGTGCCATGGTGGGCCAGGGTGGTAGCGGCACCAGGGGTTGAGAGGAGAGGGTGGCGAGGGAACGCTGCTCGAGATGAGGTGGTGCGGGAAGGGATTGCTTTAGGGAGGTGGAGACAGGAATGGGGCAACGGGGGATGAGAGGTCGGGTCGGGACGCCAGTAGCTATAGTCTTGCTCTTGCTCGACTCTCTGCTACTACCTGTCCCTGTCTTTCTTCTATCCACTCCATTTTCCTCTGTGTGTTTCCGTCTAACTCTGCCCCGTTCTGTCTCGAACTCTGTCCTTCCCAGTTTAACTATTTCATCCTTTCTCTATCTGTGCTAATTTCACCCTGCTCTCTCTGTACCACGTTCTCGTCCCTGTTTCGTCTCTCTCTGTACCACGTTCTCGTCCCTGTTTCGTCTCTCTCTTTTCCGTTGGGTTTCTCCCTTCCTCCCTGTAGATTACTCGTCTCTACCAGTTTCACGTTGCTCCACCGGTATTCTATTTTTCTTCTATTCACGTCTCGCCCGCGAACGGCTTTTTTTCTTTCTGTCTGTGCCGTTAGTTTCTGCCACTTTGTCTCTTCTCTCTACCCTTCACCGACTACGCTCGTGTTCGTCGCCTTTCTCCCAGTGTTCCGTCACCGTCCCCCCACCTGGGGCACCCTATTCCCCGTCTCTCTTCTATTTTCATTTCCCGCGACTACACCCCCGGTTTGCTTCTTCTTTTTTTTCGCCCCCGTAGAGCAAGTCGTATATACGTGCCTTCCTCCTTTTTCCGCTTTCTCTTCGCTCGACCCCCCCCCCCCCCTCCCCTTCAACTCGTATTTTCATTTTCATCTTTCCTTTTTCGCGCTGGTATCATCGTCTCCTTTGCCCCTGTACGCTTTCTCCGTTGCTCTCCCGTTCTCTGTCGAGAGTGTGCAGAACGAGAGAAACGATTATGGGACGAACGGGGTGGCTATGTCCCCCACAGGATATAGGGTGTCGGAGAGAGATTGGCAACAGAGTATACGCGCTCTCAGTTTTACCCTTCCCTACTGTCTGTCCTGCTTTACCCTTCCCTCTTTCAGCCCTTTTCAGCTCTCTCTCTCTCTCTCTCTCTCTCTCTCTCTCTCTCTCTCTCTCTCTCTCTCTCTCTCTCTCTCTCTCTCTCTCTCTCTCTCTCTCTCGCTCTCTGTCTGTCTGTCTCTCCATCGTTCTCTGTTTTTGTTTCTCCAGTGTATTAACCTACCTCTCCTTCCCTCCAACCCTGCCAGCTTTGCATCCTGCACAACCCCGCGGGCCTTGGATTCGGCGTGGTCGTGTGCTTGCGCGCCACCGGATTGGCGGGCTGCGACCCCGCATGAATTATTCGGTAACCTAATAGTTTCTTGAGCAAAGAGCACCAGATCGCCGGAGCTATCTTGTTTTGCATAGTGAACGGTTTCGACGATCTTCGGTCACTCTGCTTCGGAGAATTGGGCTTAAGGGGTGGTTGGTAAGGGGTAGTATTGGAATGGGTTGATCGATCATGAAGTATTATGAGTAGGTGGTGAGAATGTCTTTTAGCTTGGCCTTTTATTTTAGCCGTGGAGTAATTTGTTCACAGGTCTTTGGTGGTTATTGGGCTTTCGTTCAACAAAAGTTTGACACCTCTTCTTTTGCATCTTTTTCACTGCGATAAATGGGGGTAAATTCTTGATCGAGTGTTAATTAAGTAATAATCGGATGAAATGTGCTTTGTTGGATAGAGTTAGAACTTTATTTGCTGTATATACATAAACTCATTACACGCAACTTTGAGATATTGAAATTCAATTCGACGAATGTCATGCTGGAATTATTGAGCCATTTATGCAATTGAATGCATTCGAAGCATTCCGTTTTGAAAAGTACCAAGGCGACTTCACGACTCCCTCCTATTCTTAATATCTTCCATTTTACAAGGACATCTTACAAGGACATTCGTAACATCGAAAATATATGCAATTAATGCGAAAAAACGCGCATAACATCCTTTCTTTTCTTTTGTGTCTAAATTAAGCTTAATAGTCGAGACTATTATTGAAACTGTCTGGAAGATTTTCCCGGTCGATAAGCCGGACAGAATTAATCGTTTAGCGGTGGAAGTATATAGATCGGGATCTATTTACGAATCATGAATCTGTTGGTTCGATGGCGCAGAAATTGCTGCGAGACTGGACCGATGAAAGATTTGCCTCGACGCAGATGCTGCCTAAGAATTCCTTGGGCAAACAGAACGACGAAATAGGCGCGACGAAGTGTGTTCGATACGAGGATATTTTCTTTCCGGACTACGCCGTCCCTCTGTGATGTCTATTTTCTGGGGTAGTTTGCACACGCGCGCGCACGTTCGTTCGCGTGCTCGCGAATTACTCGATGAACTAAATTCCGGGCCACATCAAAGCAATTTCCGTCATCGACTGTGTCATCGAGTCAAGCTGCCTTTGAAGATCAGTGTCGACGCTGTCAATGGCAAACTTTACTTTGGTGAAGCGTATCGTCTAATGATAGCTCACCGTGTCCCTAATAATAGTCCCAAAGTTGCCTAATAAATGTCTAAAATTCGCCCACACAGGTGAACGGGGTGCTGCTTTGTCCATCCCTTAAAATATTGCCACGCGTTTCTATTTGAATAGAATGTTGCAGAATTGTGGAGGAATATTGCCCAACGGTTTGAAGTTTATTTTGCGTAATAGGCGCATTACAAAACTGAAATGTTTCTTGGTGGTGAAATCTTTAAATAGTTTATGTAAGATTGAAGCGTTGCATTGTTATGATTATTCGTATATAGACATTTATAATTAAAGCTTGTTACGTAGTCTTGAATATTATATAAATTTTGTATTCTTCATTCGCCCGTTACAGAACGCCTCGGAACGCCCCCTGCAACTTGATAACTTGTTGCCTAAACTTGAACTATATTTACTACCAAAACTCGTAGCAAATTTCCGCAAACAGTGGCAAAATTTCATTTTCACTTGCAACTTAACTCTTCGTCAGAGTGTTCGCTGAACAAGAGGACGCATTCTTCCTTTGCACCTATGTTACTTAACCCATTGAATACCAGCAAACCTTTGAAACAAATCAACGAATTCGGACACGTTCACCACATTTATTAACCAAATGAGCATTTAATAAAAAATTCATGCCCAAAATATATTCTCGATCGTTATCGTCGGTAATAATACGTTCGATTTAAATATCCTGCGTGTAAACTGACGCATAAAATTCAGGCGAAACACGATTCAAAGGATGTTCGATAACACAGGGGTCCTTTATATTAGAATTTGCCACTTGCGGGGGAATATGCTTCCCGCGTTGGCTGTACAGATTATGAATTTTGGTGACGGGGTTGCGCATCAAGTTAATCCACCCCTGGTTGGGTGCGAGAATGATGCATCCCCCTCGGATGATGTAATCATTCGTTCGAGGGGCGATAGAATAGCCGAAACGAAAATTACTTTCGCGAATGTGAGAGCAGCGGCGAGCAATTTAAGGGTGGAAACCATCAGAGCGAGGGAGAGAGAAAGAGAGAGAGGTCGATTTCGTCGTGGCGGATATACAAGACAAACATTGTGATTTGAGTGGCGATTGGAGGTTGAAATTACGCCCGCCTCGAGGGCTGCTGCAATTAAAGACAATTAATCGTGAAAATTAGACAATTCGAAACGGCTCGCATTCAATCGTTCATCATAATCAATTATTTTTCTCGCCTCGGGTATCAGCCAATTTACAGAACTTTTGTTAGACAGAGTGGAAGAAATTGCGGTGTTAAATGAATTCTAAAGTAACATGGTAAGAAACATTTTCTCCGCCCTTATTTTTGTGAGGACCAGATTTTAAGGATTACAGTGAGCAAAAGATCTAAAAGTTCTAATCCAGAAATAAATTATTCAACAATCATTCAAACATCGAAATACTATCTCCAATGCTATCCCACGAGGCAAGCAGTCGAAAGAAGTCTTCGTTAGAATCCACGTCAAACGTGCTCTACAATCTTCAGACACGAAACGATATCTTTAGAAGTAAGTAAGAGAAAAACGGCCTTCGTGGTGGCGCCCGTTGAAGCATTATCTCTCTGATTCGCGGCAACAAGCACGGTCCCGGGTGTCGGTTAATCGAGCCGCATGTGCAAATATATCCGCGATTCGCGCAACGATCGAACTGCAACTGAAATAGCACCGTCCCGCAAATACACCGCTGTTTGGAATATATATTATGTATTGGTGGCGCGGTGCGACGGTGCGTTTTCGTGAATCAAAATAGCGTTCGGTTTTACGCGAGCCTGACACCACTTCGTCACGTGCTTCGTTTAATGGAACGCTCTACGAGTTATTTCAAACTTATGTGTCATGCATTCTAGTTGCGAGCAAACATAACCAGCGGCGTGTAAGTGAGCGCTGTACGTACATGTAATACGGGCGTGCAACGCGCGTGCAATCGCGTGCATGAACGTGCTCGCGGCGGCGACGATTTCTCGCGCGTGCAACTCGCCCTCTTCTGCATACTCGCGCGAGGAAATAAAGGGAGAGGTATGACATTAACTGGCTGGATAATTTAGGTGAATCGCATCGAAGGAAGTTTGGTACGGTTGGGATTTAATGTTGGCCCTGTTTTGGATTGTTTTCGTCTTTGTCGGTTTTAATGTTCATCTTTGACGTTCGTCGAAGTTCTGCTTTTAACGCAGCGACGAAAATGAATGGATTTAGAATCTGGAACAGAGACGATGCTGGTTAACATTCTTGCGAATAATGTACGATGGTTACTTATTTGAGGTATCGATTGGTACAATTGGCATGGACATTGCAGAGAAATCGGATGGATAAATGAATTGCAATGACGATGATGTTTAATTAATTGCAGATAATGGTTAGTGCTGGAAAATTATTATTGAAACATTTGGGATACTGTTTTTGGGACGATTCTCGTATTTCTAAAACATTTCCCTTCATTCTATATTTAAGTTAAACAATTCGTCTCTAACATCCAGCTAGACTCCCGGGTTGAGCAGCTGAATTATTTTTGTTGCATTGAATTGTTTAGAAAAGTGAACTCGGGAAATTGCATTCTGGCCACGGAAAAATTTACATCGTGCATACATTTCTTAAGTAGATCGATCCGTCTCGTCAGACAGAGGCGTGT
This sequence comes from Nomada lathburiana, assembly GCA_963667235.1. Lineage (NCBI taxonomy): Eukaryota > Metazoa > Arthropoda > Insecta > Hymenoptera > Apidae > Nomada > Nomada lathburiana. The sequence continues at coordinate 6,812,644 of OY763905.1, forward strand.
TACAAAAATCATTACGTCCGGAATATACTTGGCGTTTTCCTTCACCGGACATTATTTTTATATCGTTAACAAATTGGTAGGGTGCCAGAAAAGAATTCTGGATTTCGAAGAAGAGAAGAATGATTTCATCAAACATGAGAAAAAATGTTTAATTAATGGACGTACAAAATTGCACCATTGCAAACAAAATAGCGCCTCTAACTGGATGAAACAAGAATTCACGAAAACGCCTGATTAATTATCGAAACTCGTCGACCAACCATCGATTGGTACCGTGATCTCGTTCAGCCAGGCTATCGGGAACAATTCGTTTATATCCGCGTCAATTTTTGTCGGCGCAATCGTTGCCATGGACATAAAACTTTCTCAATATTGCCGCGTCGGCATTAACCTCGTTTCACGATAATTTTTTAACGCGTCGCTTTGTATCTCGCGACCATTAAATCGTTACTTTTGTTGCTCGCCAGTTATAATCCCAACGGGAGTTTCGTCGCAGTTTATTCAGAACGCGAACGTCCCCCCTACCGCCTCGACATCTCGCCCTCGCCCCGTTGGCAAATTTATCCATCGAATTAATTCCACATAATGAGCACTATAAATTACTTTCGTCGACTTGACACCTACGAGAACTTCGAGAGCGAATCACACCGCAACGGGGTTAATAACGAAGGTTTCGTCGAAAATGCTAGTCACTAGGCAGCGAATTTATACTCTGAAAGGCGAGATAAATTGGAATCGACCAAGATATTCCGCGTGTGCCGCGTCAAATCAGTGAATCGCCGATTAATAGTGTCGTTAGAACACGTCGTTTCAGGAAATCCGCGATCATTTTTCGTTAGTGAACAAGAACAGGTGCGGCCTGCTGGTGGTTGCTCAAGTTCGACCTTCTATTATGGTCCAATTTGCTTCGACGTTAGTCGTTTAAAAAAGATAATTAGCATTTGGCCGAGTATTGCTACATATATTAATAATTCTAGGCCCGCGTAATACTTACTTCTTACCCCCCAAAAAAAAACTTCCCCAAAGATTTCTCACGATTCTAAAGGAACAGAACAGCGTTCGCATAGCACCAACGTTGTCCAGCTTCATAATTCGGATCGGTTCCCGGTTGCTCGGTTTTCACCTCGAAGCTCGTTTTCACCCAACTCGCCGGGCGCAGAATGTCACGTTAGGATACCGCGAGGAATACAAAGCAGCCGCGGATTTTTTTCCTCCTGGCGGTGCACGATGGACGGAATTCTTGTCGAAACTCGCCACCCTCCGAGGACGCGTCAACCTTGCTCCCAGACCAGACGTTGAAAAACGAAAAATATATACAAATACCGGGGAATCTGGTTATTTTTAGGCGGCAAGCTCTGCCATCGAGTTATAAGGCTATTTCCAGAGAGCAAGAGAGAGAAACGTTTCGAACCCTACGCCGAATCTTGCCGGTCTACACAATCAGTCATCCTCCCTCGCGTATCTTCAAAGTTAGCCTCCCGAGTCGCGGCAGGAACTCGCGTGTCGCGTGAGTCTGCATAGTTCTAGAAGCCGGGCGTAATCCTGTTTCACGCGGCTCCTTCGCCAATTTGTTTCCTTCCTATCTGTCCTCGCGTTTTCGAATTTGGCTACTTGGACCGTTCCGTCTTCTTCGTTGTCGCTCTTACTCTTTCAGCCGTTTATTAATATATATCATGAGTAACGAAATGGGATCCGAAGAGTGTATTATTTTTATTTCGAATTTCTCGGGTTGGCCTTTAACCCTTTGCACTCCGAATTATTTTTCCAATGATTCCCTAGTATTTTAAGGTTTTATCTGAAATCGAGTGCGACTCGACTCCTGTGATGAAAGGTGATGTCGAGTCACACTCGACAAAGGAGTGCAAAGGGTTAAAATTGTGTAGCTGTTGCGAAGAAATGATAATTGAAGACTTTACTTGTCTTTCGTAATATTTCATTATGAGTATTGTAATCCTTCTTCGTACTTAAATGGCCTCACAGTCGCTCCTCTATATTTATCTAAATCAATTACCGCTTTGTGAAGGCGATCAATAGTCCCAAACTCACAGAAGTCTAAATAAAATGCTTGTCCATCTCTCATCTTATAATACAAGCATACATAACAAAATGTACATACATAGAACGAATTGCAAGCAGATGAACATTAATCCGTAAAAATCAAGCGCGTCGAAGAGATCACTTTATCGAGTCTTCCACCTGGGTACTTGAAATAATGGAACCACATTGCTCATTAAAAATGTGCCAACAGAAACATCGTTTCTTACACAAATAGTGATTTCATTGACACGATAAGGCCGTGAAAGGGATAAAAGGGGAAGAAGTGGAATAAAAAAGAAACGAAATAATGAAACGAACAACAAATCGTCCACGGCAAAAGTTCGCAAAGGATGGGTTCGAACGGCGCGCTGATACGATTCCGTCCGGTGGCGTACTTCCGGTAAAGTGATGTTCGCCGCGGCGCTGGTCTATCGGCCCGCGAAATATGTTCCACCGTGTAAAAACCATATGAATAATGGGATGGCATATCGTGCATCAGTATGCCGGTGACTGTTGGCCCAGGTCAAATTGACTTGAGCGTCTCCATGGCAACAACTACTCAGACTTCCGGCTGGTCGATATCCTACCAACTTGTATTTTGCGGCGGACCTCGCTTCCCTCTCTCTCTATCTCTGTGTCTCTCGTACGGCCTGTCTAGTATTCTCTCTGTCTCTCCCTGCTTCTCTGCTATCTGTCGACGTGTCCGTCTCTCTCACCCAGTCACTCACTCGGTACACGAAGTGTTTCTCTCGCTCGTACGCTCACTTGCTCTCTAGAGTCTCTACCTCCCTCTCTACGATCCTCTCTCGGTTCACTCTCCCATCGGTGGTCCGCGATTCTCCTCGTTCTCCGACAGCTTTTCCGAAGGAAAGGACGTGGTCTGACCCGGCTGATAACAGGCGTGGCGAGGAGAGCTTTTTTTTACGACGAGGATGGTAAAATTCCAGGTTGGCCGAGTTTCAGTGGAATCGATGACAGACGCACAGTTTGTTTTTTTCGGTCGTAGTACTTGGTGGGCTTTCTTGTTTAGTCGATAAAGTACGAGAAGAGTACATACTGTCATGACGTTAACATGCTATGGCAATTAATATATCAGTACAAATAATGCCCATTAATCCTGTACTGTTGTCTTCAAAAAACAATCTGCAACAATTATTAACAATTGCCCAAAGAATTAATGCAAAAAATTGTACATAAGTCCACCTTGTTTACTTCTTCATTACTTGCACAACGTTCCCAGAAATCATTAACGAACGATCGGCCATTCGCGGCGAAAGAAATGTGTTCGATCATGATACTCTATGGGACACACGATTACACTCTCTTCGGGACATCCTGCTCGGGTACAGGTGCTTGCAACAGGCGGCCCGACAATTCGAAAGAAGGTATGTTCTCGAATCGTGGCGTGGCGGGCACACCTTCGACACCCAGAGAGGAGAGGACTAGCAAACATGTGGACACGGTGAACGAAATATCCTTATGCCGTGGTATAGGCGCGAGGTCACGCTTGTAAAACGTGCCGGAACGGCAGGTGAGAATGCAGCGTGAAACCTGTCAATTTCGGCCGTTTTATCATCGTATGCCTTTAAGGGGGTAAAATAACAAAAATGGAACAACAAAGACTAAAGGGGAAGCGAGGAGTAGATTATCCGCTTCCGCGTGATACATACTCAAAACCGAACGAGGGATATCCGGATATCCAATTACCGAGTTCGCTTCAGAGATGCACATACATAGGGGTATGTAAAGATAAAGAGGTTTTTCCGCCACATTTGCTGGCCGTTTCAGGTGTCCAGTGTAAGCTTGGTACTACAAATTATTTATAGAAGGGAACGCGCACTATAAGTATTGTCGAAGAAATTTCTAATTGCAGTACAAAGAAATGAACCGTTCAATGTTATATAATTGCATAATTGTAATAACAAAAAGATGCAAAATAATTTGATAACGTCTGCAGCATCAATGGTTTCGTTCGGAGCGGCATTTGATACAACTGTTTATCTAAATCAGTAGAAACCTGGCTGAGACCACTCTGGAGTCGTGGAACCTCAAGAATCCTGGCAATGGAACCATGTCGCTCGAGGATCCACGACCACGAGGACGTGCCGTTTGTGGTTCCACGGCCCCAGAGTCTTCCATACGACGTATAGTGACAAGAATCATCGAGCAGCAGCCTATCCCCGTGCAATGTTAGCAAGCATTTCGGAACGAAGGTAAAAGCGCAGCGGTGGCGATGAGAGCGACAATGTGGTATAGCGGGTTTGAATTTTCCTAGTGAATGGTAGACGGGGAACGTTGGGGTAAGAGAGGTGGATTCGAGTTTGGGGTTGCCGAGGGGGAAGAACAGCGAGAGAGGGAGAAATCGAAGCGCGTGGGCGGCAGAAGCATAGGGTTAGTTAGGGAGGGTGGATATATATCGCAATCGGGGGCACTATGTCGCGCCAGTGGCGTCGACATGAGCTCTTCGCTTTTATCTCTGTTCATTTTCTTCTGTTCCTATTCAGCTCTCTCTCGCTCTCTCTCCCTTATTCCCACTTCCACTCCTCGTTCAACTGTATATACTTCACCCCCTCCATTAACCACCTATATTCATCTCCATCTTTCTCTTCTCTATTTTACCTCCACCATGCTGGCCTTTAATACGAACATAGAAGGTGCCGCCTGTACCTTGAACAGCATTGGCCGTCGTCGATGCTGTTGGTAGTGGTATCGAATATAGTTGATTTCTGGAAAGGGTCAAGCGTCTTGGTAGCGTAAGCATGACAGGACCTATCTCTGTTGCTCTGCATCGTCTGTAGAGCTCCACCTTTGCCCAAGGGTATTCCGTACACCCTTTCCTCGTCTCCACTTCCTGGAGCCCCGCGCTTGGACTGGACGCGTAACAGGCGATGACGACGACGCTGTATACATATGTTAATAGCTGGACATACGAAGGCAGGTAGATCTTTCTTTCCTTCAATCCTTCATTGTCTGTAAATCTTTAATCCGTCCAGTTTGATCCCTTTTGTTGCAAGGTAGTTGTACAGTGGAGATGATTCTGAATCTACGATGGTTAGGTGACAATAATATGTACGCGAACTGCATCGGTGTTGTAGAGTCTGTGGCGCTGGTGCATATATAGTGACAACCCAAGCAGACAGTTCGTGGTAGTCGGCTGGAATCTTGAAATTCTTCTACCTCGCTCTTTCCCTTATCTCCCCTTAACTTATTCCCTCCTCGCCAGCAGACCTTCCCTCGAACTCCCTCCGTGTCGCTCTTTCTCGCTTAGATTCCCTAACCCTTGCAGAAGCCGCGACGGAAAGACGCGTTTCTGTAGGTGGTCTCCCGTGGACAGAGCGGTGGTAGTTTATGTCGACCGGTCCCGGTGGCGGCTATATGATGTCAAACTGTAGTAGTGTACACTCGATCTCGGCCGACGGTGGCGTTTACGTGGAACGTGGAGCATTCTTGTGTCCGTGTGCACCTATGTACCGCAGCAGCGTCCCTCTGCAGAAGCGTCTTGTCGGCCGCTTGGCTAGCAGTAGGATCGTGAAAATCTTCCCTTTCCCTCTTTCGCAACCATCCCTTCAACCTTATCACGCTCTCGTTCGTCCGTCTCTGCTCCTCCGCTTCTTTCTTTCCACCTCCCCCGAAACTTCACGTGCCAGCGAGGGGAAGCTGGTGTGGGCGATGTCACGGATGGTGGGGCTAGGTTTACGTTGCTTGCTCGATTCGTGTAGGTGGAACGTTTGATAGTGCTAGTTTCTCGTACGTGACGCGGAATTCTGCCTATGTGTAGGGGCTACGGTGGCCCGATGGTAGTGGAGGTATAGTAGGTATCCTGCAAAGGCGTCTTGTTGGCCGCCTGGCTGATCAATACCCATCCAACCAGCGACCCTCTGCCCGCACCCTATGCCCACGGGGCCGTGGACCGTGCCTACACCTCTAACCACCCCTGAACTCGCCACTACCACTACCACTACCACCATCATCAACTAGGTACCACTACCACTCAGTATCGTCACGACTACCACCCCCAGTGGCGGCGGATAGGTAGGGGTAGTGGCGGCAGTGGAAGAAGCACCCTTGCTCCCCTACTCTGCAACCCCTACCGACACGCGTTGACCCCTACGCAATTTACATCGCGGCCTCCATAAAGTTAATTGAAATTTCCGACCGCCACAGCCAGAGCAGTCGCCACCGCTGCTGGAAAGAGATCTTCCGTCAGGTCGTTGCGTGTCTTATGGGGTCGTGTTGTTTCACTGGATTTTTCGTGGAGGGGAAAGAGCAGAGGTGTGTTACGGGGACGATGACGATTCTTCTGATATGATGGAAAATTCGTGGGTGTTTGTAAATTGGAAACGAAGGGTGTATCGCAAAAAGAGGGAAGCACGGTGGAACAGGCTGTTGTGGGTTTGGAAATTAAATGCTTTGGGGTTTAGAATGTTGCATTAATCTGTAGGGTGTCTTTAGGTTAGGGCAAGTTATGAAATTGAAAATCGTCTACTGACCCGATAAAATTTGTATTCTGCTTTTGTTCTGCAGTTAATGGTATCATATGATATATTGTACTTTTTATTCACGATTTGGAATATTTCGTTTACAAGAATTTATTATTTCTAAGATGCATATTCACTCATTTGTTTAAAAAATGCACCACACTACCAACTGCACAGAAATCAAACCCTCTACCAGCACAGAATACTCCTAGCAAGTATATCCAATCATTCGCAAGTGAATTAAAAACCAAGTTTAACCCCATGAATCCTACAGCATACAATTCTCTCGTTCTCCCCCTCCACTCGTACCAAACCGCTCATCACTCTGATCAAGAAACCTTCCGTAGTCTGCAGCTTGACGAGTATCAGTAGCTTTCCTCGAAACCGCGGAACTTAATCCCCGCTCTCGGCTCGTCTCGCAATAAGACGTTTCAAACATCATTGACCGCGCTACCAAACGGAGGGTTACGATATCCATAACGACGTCTGTAGTAGTCCGTGCTCGCGGCAACAAATGGGAACAGGGAGGGGAGAGGAGAGAACGGTTTGGAAGGTGCGGTGGGTGCATGTGCGCCAAAAAGTAGAGCCAAGTTTTGTGGCAGGTGTCGGTGTAACAGTGGCACGCGCACGCTCCTTCACACCGGTGCTCTTTCTTCTCGCCAATCCTCTTTTTCCACCTCCCTCTCCTCTTCCTCTCTGCGCGTACGCTCTCTCTATGACTTTCTTCTCGCCGTTCGTCCCTTCCTTTTTTCTTCATTCTCATTTTATCTTCCTACCCTGCCAGTACTGGTTCTTCGCTGTGCGGACCCTCCCTGCATTCTTTTTTTTCGTTCCCCTCTCCTCCACTCTTTCTCACCGCTGTTTTTACCACCGTTGTCTTCTCTCTTGTTCTCCTTTTCACTTTCTCATCTTTTTTTACTTTATACTCCTCCGTCTCGGGCCGCACACCCCCACCCCGCCGCCCTGTGCACCATCTTCTTCAGCTCGACCAGCTCACCTAGTTGCGCTCGTCCCTCTATCTATCTCCCTCCTTCTCTCATTTTTCTATTCCTTTCTTTCTTTCTTTCTCTCCTTCTCTCTCTCCGCTCACAAGTTCAGCCGCCTCTCTCGTCGTTTCTACCTTCCCGACCGCTCCGCTTTTTCTTTTCCTCTTCTCTCAGTCCACCTTCTTACTTTTCCTACTGCCCTCCTCCACCACCACTGGCTAGTCCATCGACTTCTTCGGCGGCTGCATCAGTCCCGATCTCAGATGGCCGGCCGCGACGAGACAGGTGCCGGCGGGCTATTATGACCAGCTTATAGCCAGCGAGTCACCACCGCCACCGCCACCGACACCGTGCCCACCACCTATATTCGCCGGCGATCTCGCACATGCCACATTGTCGCTCTTCTTTCGCTTTATTTGCCGGCCCGACATCTGAACACGGGAACAGGTGGCCAGGGACGAATCCACCGGTCACGGATGTTTCACGGCGACTTTGGGTCGCGTGCGCGACGTGTTGCCGGACAAGACGTTCTCATTTTCACCGGAACGGATCGCACCTGAGATCTTGGTAGCCCGCGTGGAGGCACGTGGATGGTAACAGCGATGAAAGGGGTAGGGGTACATAGTTGGATGAAGCTGGGATTCTCGACGGCAACGTGGAGAGGGAGCAACATCTTTGGGGACATTTGGCCGGTAGATTTGGGTCTGGTTATGTAGAACGATTTACATCGGGGATAATGTTTGAAATTTGGCAAGGAAGCTCTGCTGGATCTTATACGCAAATTAGCAGGCATCTTGTATATTTATGTGTAAACCAGAACCTCGTTCGCTTTGAATAGAGTAATCGTGCTAAGGCAAAGTGGACCGACCGAATGATTCTGTTAATTTTGATACTCCGTGACTTTGAGGGTTGGTAGTAATTGAAATGTTACTTACAGGGGTTTCTGGATATTTTAAACGCAGATATTTCGAAAAAGGTTCTTGGTTATTTAAGTGTATTGGTTTCGAAAATTCTGAAATTGGGAAGACATCTATATTGATATAAGATGTCCATAATATTATAATCCATCTGCTATTGTAATATTATTTATGATCGCTTATTCGTTGCATTGTGTGCTCCCTTTGATTTTATAAATTAAATACGAGCGTGAAATATAATTGTTTTCGATTTGGTAACAGCTGGAACTGTCGAAACCTGCCGCACTATCTTTGTATGTTTTTTCGTACAAAGAGCGCATGGCCTGCGGTTCTGTTTTTGGTTTATCTATCGAATGCAACGGCTGACATAGTTTATTTACGAATTTCCTGACAAATGTTTGCAGCGCATGTCCAGTCCGGACTATCTATAGTCCCCGCGTTATGTAACTCATATGTAACTCACCATATTTAATATTGAAGAGCTACAAAAACCCATATCGCTTATCGTTTACACCACACGCGAGTTCAATCAAATTTCCTATATTACCCTTCGAACCACAATCTTCGAAACGGAATCAAAATCCTCCACAACGTTCCAACCCCTTCATCGTCATAATCCTCATGGAACCGCTTGAAATCTCAAATTCTCCATTAACAATCCATGCTAGAAACAACTTTCCATTGTTACGATTGTATTCGTTTCCTCGTTCCAGCGACGTTTCGCCTAACGACGAGTTTTCTCCTGGAAGGAAAACGCCGTTGTCAGGTGTCTTCTATTCTTCTTTTTATTTTCCTCTCCCCTCTCGACCAAACTCGATTCTGTTGCAGAGAAGCGCGTGCAGACTTTCACCTTCCCGACAATCGGCACCCCGAGAAATTTTTCATTTTCGGCATAATCGATACCTTTGTGTCGTTAAGCTGCCGATACAATGTAGCTACGGGCACGGACACACGTTCGCCACGTACACGATGGTCGTGTGCCACGGTAGCGGGAAACGGTGAAATTTTGTGAGAGCGTGTAACGCGTGGCTGTTAAAACCGCCAAACCCACGTGTACACACGTGCCTGGCTGCTGCACCGGGAGAAGAAAGTGCACTCGCGGTTGCACCGGTTGTTGCACAGACTGCTCCACAAAACCACGGGGCCACCGTGGCCACGCGAACGAATCGAAAGTCGTATCGTTGACCGACACGACCGACAGGCGAAATTAATTAAGGGGATTAATCGATGCTGGATCGAAACACACGGAAACGTGGGGATAAATTGGTTCGATCATTTCCTAGTTTTGTCGATGCCTCGAGATGGAGATCGAGGCTGATATCTCGCGATAATCGTGGATCACGGTGCGAGAAGAACTGTGGGAGTTGTTTGATTATGGCGAAATTCTTCGACAGCTTTTTGGTGTTCAGATTGCATTCAATCTAAGGCCTGTTGGGTTTCAATGTAGGACCGTTGTCAAGATTTGAATTTGAGTAATTTTTTAAACGAATTGGGCTGGGTCGAGACGTACATTTATTGATGAATTGAAATGCAATGCAATGTATTAGAAGGGATCGTTAAAGTTGGGTTTCATTTCAGTCCTGTAAATAGCACCTACCGTGCTATAGTAGTAGAAAGGTAACAAGATAAGTTTATACTTGGGAATATTTGAATAATTTCTTATATTTCAGTTCGAGCAAGGCTAAGAAAGAGTTATGATTTTAGAATTATGGATACGCTCGAGGTTTGTATGGTCGCTAATGAAGCAACTATTCGATGGGAAGTTAATGGTTTCACGTTTAAGGAATTTTACGTTAGAGTATTAGAATCTAGATAAGTACGATATTTAGAAAGTCGGTGATCTCTGTTTTCTCCTCTGTTTGATGTCTCCGGAAGTGAACATTGTTACGGTGTTATAGTCAATCGAGGTCGGACTCGAACAGTCGCCAGGGAACTTATTAGTCATGCGGCTGGAATTACAAGCTGCATAATTCCTGCCGGTTGCAAAGTTTTAGCTAATTCGGTTCAATCGATAGCCTAATCAAAACATTTACGTTTCTGCATCGATTTAAGTACAATACCTTGAGCTCGAATCTCAGTCCGTACGTGAGAACGCAGAAACGTAGCCACGTAGTGTCTTCAACCTTTTGTAACAAAAATGAGGAACATTAAAAATAAATTTTTAAATTCTGTATATTATCTCAACTATTACAGGCCCCCGAAAATTCTTTAGAAAAAAAAAATTCAACACAATCGAAGCTCCCAACTTCTTTGACCGCAGTACATTAGAATTTCCAAAATTTACGAATTCCAAAATTTCGTCTTACCTATCACTGGTCACTGACACAGAAAATATACGTGCATATATACCAATATAACAGTGAATCAATCTGGAACCTGTGAACCAGAAAGAGACCAAAAAATCATCCCATACTAATAGAAATCATTCACATGAATTTCGAGCAGACTTAAAATTTCCCTTTAAAGACAGACCTGGCCCAACTAAATCGGATTCTAATTAAAAACTCAACCAACAAAACCAACAAATCAGTAATAATCCAACGTACCCGAATCTCCCTGAGAACCGTCCAATTCAACCCACCCTTATCCTACGCCCACACTGTCAGCCACTTCCACGTCTCTTTTTTTCCGCCAGCGTGAAATTCGCAACGGCGCGTAGAGGCGCGCACAGAGTCACGTGCGTGAAGAGGAAGCGTTGGAACATCAGAGCCGGAGAGTACCTTTGTCCTCCTCCAGCATGTCGGCGGAGGAACGGGGTGTAGGATCCCTATTGATCTCCTCACACACACACAGAGAGAGAGAGAGAGAGAGAGGGTTCACACAGAGGGGTTGAGGTAGACGGAAGAGCGACAGGGAGGAACATTTCGCAGCGATGGAGAAGGGCGGAGAATCATGGGAAATCAGTGTGCAGAGAGGGACAGGGAGAGACAGAAATTTCGAGCGAGGGTTGCAACGAACGAAGAGGTTAAGGGAAACTGACGAAGATGAAAACGAAGGAGACGAGGATGCACCTCGGCTACGCTGCGCCAGAGGGTAGCCGCGGTTGCCATGCGCTGACTTGACGTGTCATTAATGTATCAGAGGACAACGTGGTCGTACGATATCGTCCACCAGGTCGCTAATAGAAGCTTTTTCACCGGCGTGCGATCAGGAGCGTAGGTGGATCGGGTTAGGCGCGCACGCGACCTGTGACGCCAACGCCGCGGAAATGCAGCTGTTGTTGTTTAAACCGACGCACGGCACGTTTAAATCATCCACTAGTTTGCCCGGTGACGTAAATTGTCGCGCATCGGCCGGCTGCCTTGTATCAACACTTGCTGCAATATGCAGCACGCGTTTGGAACGCGCTAGCGGACTGCTGGCAAAGTGGCCGGTCGGTTTTTTCCTTCATTTATGCTTGTGGGGGGTTTTCTTGGTTCCTGTTACAGCTGATGATGGTTGGGAAGTTTAGGTCGTAGGGTTTCCTGATGTTCTTGCGGTATAGTATAGTATGATGGAAACGTCCTGGAGTAAAACATTATAATAGTAGTGGAAGGTTTTTTTATTACTGTTATTGTTATGTGAATTTTAGTCGACAGACTTATTTGTAGATTTAAAGGAGAATGGAGAGCATGGATGATTGTAGCGATTGAAAGTATTTGTTGAACGTAATTCAGATGTTTGTAGAAATACGTATTCGTATGCCCTTTGTTGCATCTTGATTGCCTACTGGTGTGTTGTAATAGTGTTGAGAATATGGTTCTATTAAGGAAATGTATTTCTTTGATTTGGAGCTGGTTCTCTTGTGAGAATGCAATTTATTCGGTTTTTTTTCAATTCGTTTAGGTGAACTGGGTTAATGGGAAATGGTGAATTTACGAATACTATGTATATATGATATGTGACAGGTATATTTTAATGACAGATTTATTTAAGATGCACGCTTCCTTTTTTCGCAAAATCGATATTGGACTTCGCTCAAGTGAATCGATAACTTCATTTAGAAATGATTCGCAGATAGTTGCTAAAGCCTATTTGCATTTTAATATTACGTCACCCAGTTTGAATAAAATAACTCCCCTCCGATATTAATTAACACAATTTAAGAAAAATTCATTCATATTAGTCTGTGATCAAAGAATCTCCTTTTGTTTAAAAAAAATCAATCAAGACAATACGAACAAATTAATTTTCCTCGATTAATATAACCCACTTGTTTCCGTTCCAATTGCACGACACGAATTCCGTGGTTGCAAGTTTATCAGGAATGCACCTGTTTCCCAGATGACGGATCATCGAAATCATATACTCGTTCCCCCGCTGACGTAAATCGCTGCCGCAGCGTTTCTTTATTGACATTTCCTCTCACCGAGAAACAAGGAGCTTGTGTATGGTGAATATCTTGAAAATCGCGCAAAAAAGTACATACTACGACACCTGTATTGTAATAATACAGGGTGTAACGTTGAAGTTTCTTTCAAAAACGAACGGCATTTCGTTAACCCCAATCTTGCAGTTTTAGCCATTTTAAAATTCACAAAGCAAATGAATAAAATATAATTACTTCAGAATCTTATTTCAAATAGGATGAACTCTTGGATGGAGTAGTAGTTTCATTACATTATGAAATATCTCGCGAAAAATGTAATAATTCTGTATAATAATTAAGAACCGATGCGTGTATATTTCATAAAGCATATCTTATTTCTTTTAACAATTTGCCAAATTATTTTCTGATTGTGCCATTCTTATTTGTTTTAGCCCATCAGCTATCCCCATCGGTTTAACAAAATTCTAGATAACCTTAGAAATCTGTCCTCGGTCTAAACAAATCAATTGCCATACAGTGCATGCCTTATTGCAATTGAAATCTATGTCGACGTGGAGCGTATTTGAAATCACAGTACTATATCTGCCATAAAAATATCCAATAAATACATGTCTAACAATGACGGGGCACGAAACACTTTGAATTTTAACAAGGACGTGAAATTCCAACCAATCAACGCTAACAAGGCAATCGATACACCATATCAGTATATTCCAATCAGCGTCTCTAATATTACGAAAAGACGGAACGCATTGTTTTCCCGCAAGGTGTGTATCTAGTTCACGTTTAATCACGGCGCATAAATGCAGCTCGAAAGGACAGCGTCTCGGGTTTCACTGCTTGAGGTGAAACGGCGAATCGTACGTGTGTAGCCTACATGTAGGTGGACTTTCATAGATTTGATACGATTGCGTGATGCGTGTATGCCGGAGTACTTTCTAGAAACGATCTATCATCTCGGTCGATCGTGGCGCACGAACCTTCTATCCGTAATAGTTTCGACGACTCGGATTCTCGTGGAAACAGGTGGCAATCGTCTTCTCTTTTTCGTTTTCCTTTTACCTCGTTCCTTCTTATTACAAAAGCTTCTCGTTTGGGACGGTAAATTGGTCGAGACGTTTGGTAGCTTTTGGAAAACGCTTCCTTGTTGGCGACGATTCAACAATGCGTCCTCTCGGACGTCCATCGATCAATCAGAGTATACTGTACATCTGAGATCTATAGATCTATCAACGAGCTGGCTGCTAATTGTAGAACAAGCTGTGGTTGGAGAGATTGCAATGGAATTTAGAGATATCGTGGTTTTATAGAGGAATTTACTGTATTATAATAAAGCTTGAAAGATTGAGTACGGTGTCTATCTTGGATGGTTTTAAAATAAGTTTATGGAGTTTACGTTATGAACATCTTTTATATTCCTTGTTTTTATTGCTGGGTTTGTTCTTAAAAAAATGTTTTGCGATTTTTATTTTATTTTCGCGATACTCCAATTAGCTATTTACAAGGTTAATTTTTTGTAATTATATTTGTTGAAGTTTATTTTGGTTTCTTGGCAAAAATATGTGTAATAGCAAATTTGTCATGCGGTTCTGTTGATAAATTATATCAGAATCGCAAGGTATCCCTACTGTATAGAAAGAAGCATTACTTATGAACCATTTCTACTGTATGCACAAAGTGGAACGTTTCAGTCACACAACAGACCTTACCGACCAAACACTGAATTTCCACGAAACAATCTACTTTCTGTTCGTTAAGGAGTGGTCGCAAACATGTAGTAGGCATATGCATACTTGCACGAGTCCCTTACCAATTACAAAATGTAAGGAGTATTGTATGAAAAGATTAAGCCTTCAAGCAACTGCTTTTCCATTATTATTATTGTTACTATTTCTACTACTATTTAAAACGATATTCGTATTCCTTATCGTATGCGATACTTTTGATTATATTTCCTTCTGCCCCCATCATTCTGATATCAAGATATGCACACCTGTGCAACAACAACTTTCATAATATAATACTGTTTTCAATCACAGTGACTATTATTACTATCACGGTTGCCCCATCCCATTTCTTAAATAATTATTACACGAGATACACATCTGCCTACCCAACGGTGCATCAATCTATGCCCACGTTATCGTAACAAAAATATAACACATATAACCCCCTCGTAATATACCGTACTAATTTCCACTAATTAATAATCAGTATTAATATCCGTACGACACCATCATCCTTCTCCAGTCATTACTATTATCTAACATACTTATGAAACACAGTTCCAACTACGACGTGCCCAATACGTACCTTCATCCTCTCGTTCGCAATATCCAGGCGATGTTTTATTTATGATCAAGCCGGTTGGATCCCTCGAACGATCCATCGCGATAATCAATATTCCAAGTGGTGGCAAAGCGGCGTGAAATTTTACCGATCGCTTACGACGCCGCGTTCCAATTCCTGTCCAGGGCGAAAATAATTCATCGTGCACAGCGCTCGTCTCTCTATGCAAGCTAAATAGAAACGTCGCTATTAATCTCGACGCGTAATTGCGACACTGAAAGGGTTAGACTTGTTAGCGCGCCGGACGATATATCGTCCGCGTGCTTAGACGCTAAATTAAACGTTTCGCGGCGAAAATAGCAGTCGCTTCGGTTCATCTGCCTTTAATATATTACCGGGACGCAAATTCGGATGGTTCGCAACGCTCGAGAGGGAGGGTTCGACCGGCCTGCTGTCGAATAATCGAACGATAATCCGTCCGTCGATTCGACCCCTGCCCCGTGCAATCGATCGCCAACGGGGGCAAATTTTAGTTTTAGCCTTTCGTTTTTTGGGGGGGGGGGGCGAATATACTATCACAGTCTAATATCAACCTTCTTGCTCCTCCATCTTTATCAGCCGGTGTACGCATTCGCAATTACATGTAAACGCCATTTATTCGCCGATTGCCACATGGATGTAAGCAAACGGTCACCGCGAAATCGACTCGCGCTCGTAGGGTGAACGGTCGGCATTAGGAGGTCAGGTGCACGATCGTCCAGCGAGCGATCGTGATAGCGACCGATGCTCTGACCACTTCCGGCGAACCACGGGTAGACACGAGCAATTAATTCGTATACGATCGGGTCCCGTTTAACGCGTATAATTGCTCCACATTCGTAGGAACAGTTATACGCGCGTTACATACACGCCGGTTTTACTCGCCCGTTCATTCTTTCTGGCCCGTGAGCTAGAGCACATCGCGGAAAGAAAGCACCGTGAACGCTGGCGTCGCTTTTGTTCGACTACCACTGGCCACGCTCTTTTCGCCGTTTTGTTCCGTTTGGTAAAAGGATAGAGAAACGAGCGCCGGGCAAGGAACACGGTACGTGTATGTAGGCCAGCTGAAACGAAGCGTCGGAATAAAGCGAACCGACTGAAAGCTGGCACGGATTCGACGAGAGTGAACGATTTCGACGACGCGACGCGACGCGTGTGTTCACGGTTCACGGGGAGAAATCGACTTACCGATGGGGCAGAGAGTACGAACGAGATCGATGCAGGCGTGGACCGGTGCTCAGAAGGAATAGATTTGCTTTCCTTTAGTTGGTGGGGATTTTGGGTTTTGAACTTTGAGAAAAATAGATCTTCCGTTTCTTGCATTTTCTCGAAGTGTCTATCGTCGATAATGTCCGTGTGAAAGGATATACCGGAATTCGTAAAAATAACGGAGTTACAGATATTAAATGTATCCCACATAAGTAGATTTGTTAAGGCGGTTATGGCTGTTTGATGGTATGACTCATCTGGTTCGTGTATTTTAGCGATAGCGAGTTGATTGTGCGTTTGGATGTGAATTTGTGATTAGGTTGATGTGCAGCTAGATATGAATATTGTAATCGTAATCGTTGCGACGAGCACCTACTACTCTGTACGAGCTGATTGATTTTCTACAACCGGAAGTTATGCGCCACCCCTAAAATTGAAACGTTGGTTCCGCGAATTAATTAGTGGCTTAACTTTTCAATTTGATTTCGTTGGCAGTAGCCTTTGCGAAATAGAAAAATCAGTGGTGTTAGATTTCTTGATCATTTTATTGGTAGAGCATTCGTACAAAATGCAACACATTGTTTTACGCTAAATACCAAAATTTTCCTCCTTTCTCACTTGCACCGTACTCTTCGTTCTGTCTTCTACTGTTCGCAAAGGTATACCACGAGGCGACGATAAACAATTCCTGGGAAGAATGGATAGATATCCGGGAACCCGGTCGGATATCGATCAGCAAACTCGCTTTCTGTTTCACGCGGGAGATAAGGAGATAAGGCGGGCGATATGTAGGACACAGCATGTAAATCAATAAAGACGGCGACCACGTAACCCCATACGAATTATCACGAAGGATTTACCGTTCTTTTTGTTTCTTTCCCCTCAAGTCTACAATATGTAGATATTACGATAGGCACGATGGAACGAGACATATCAGAGCTTCGACTATACGAGAACTGACGGGTAATTACGTTTCACTTAGTTGCAGTACAAGGATCAACGGTACTTGAATGCCACATAGTCAGGCGAACTTGCTGTTAGTTCATCTATTGTGATTGATTTTTATACAGAACGAATTTTCTCGATTTTTAATTCAAAGAAAGGAAACAATTTGGGTAGTGCATGCACGTGTGTATGTCCAGTGTATCTCGTCGTGATAACCAGGGCAATTTCCTCTGGTTTGTTGGACATCGGAACATTGTTGCAGCAGAACACGCAAATTTCGTGGGCACAGGTTGAAGTAAGATCGATAAAAGAGGCGTAGCTTATATACTTCGTCCCGTTAAGAACCCCTCCTGAGACTTCGATTTCCCTTCAGCCATGCGATAACAACAAATAATCCGCCAACTTAAAGATTAACCAAACTATCGTTTAATTACAAAAAGCGATACCGCTTGCTTATAGAAACTATGAAATAACGCAAAAGGAAGATTAACAACGTTATTAGTAATAATTCTCACGTGGAACCAAAACGAAAGGAAATTGGAACAATACTGTGTTCCACCGTTTTGCTATGATATGCCTGAAACTAAAGATATCCTCCACGCAGACGGATACCAGGAGAACTTTTGTTAATACGAAATAAATAATAACTAAAAATTACGTACATTATGATTTACAAGACATTTGCAGGCTTAACAAATCAAATTTCTCCGAAAGAAAAACAAGAATCGGAGTAAATTGGACAATGATCAAAGACAGATTCTACAACGCGTTTCTGCTCCGTTCCAGTAGAAACAGCGCTCAGTCAGACCAAACGACAGGACACTCGCCGCGCCCAGACACATGTAAGTAGAAGTGTCTCTTGGGCTCAACTCGTGTCTCTGGACCGTAGGCGACAGAAGGAACCCGGTAAAACCCGGCAATCCTCGACACCGTACATGCAAACCGCGCTTTCATAACTATAAAATCGTTCGTGAAATTTCTATAGTTACGGGTCAGCGATGTGCATTAATCAACATGCATTCGTAAACATGTCACACTTGACACGACGCGACCTTAAACGACAGCATTCGGGAATCCGAAATTTTTGCCCGGTTCTATAGGTTACGCGTCGCTCGAAACCCACCCCGTTCCCACCCTTTTATCAACGAGCGACGCTCAACCGGTTCGAATGTCCCTTTTCGCGAGAGGACTTGTGAACCCCGCGTATGCATCGGGCATCATGCGTCGTCATTCAATTCCGGTCAGCACACAGAAGGTGGATTTCTATGCCACCGTGCGGCGTCGTGTGCAATCGGCACGCTCGGTCGGTCGGTCGGTCGTGGTAGCGCGCGTGCTCGCGTCTATATCGGGATTTTTGTAGCGGTTTATCATTTTTGTGCCTGCCCCCCTTTTACACCCCACCATGGTTTATTTAAAGTGTCACGAAGGCGAAGGCGTGCACGCGCGTGCGCTCGTGCACCACCCGATGTTGGCCAACAGGCTGTATTGCGGGCCTTGCACCGACCGGGTTGCCAAACCGCTGCTACTTGTGTGGGTACAAAATCTTTGCATGGAGAACGTGGCGAGCGTGTGTATGCGTGCATGAGCAATCGCTCGCTGGCGAGCGCGCGCGCGCGTAAAGCCATTCTCCGTCGCGGCGCCAATCAGTGGCGGAACTGCAAGCCGGTGCATCCGAGAGTATACGTTGCGATTCGTGGATTTCCAATCTGCTCTTCCTTTTTTTTTTTTGTCCAGTTTTCTTTTCTTTTTTCGGTTGCTTATTTTTCGTCCTTATCGGTCTTAGGGTAGAGAGGTTCGATAACCCGGTTTCTTCGGGCAACTTTGATACTGTTCAGGGTTTTTATGGGACGAAGGGTGGAATGTGTAGAGTTGTTGGAATATTAATAGGGATAATGGATATTAAGGTATGGCCCGGCGAATCTTTTAGGAGAACCGGGTCAATGAGGGAGAATTTCTAAGAATAAAGGAGCATTATGTAGATAGGTGGGGTCGGTTGGGGGTGTTACTTTGGTGGGAGATAATAGTGGGGTAGTTATTAATGAATCGCGGCGTTTTTCGCTCGCGTTGTTAATTATATTTATATGTTTACGGTGCAATTTTTCCAGCTCTTTAAATAAATTTCTTCCAAATGTATTTGAAATCTGTCCATTATTATTAAACGGGATTTCTCATGCTTGTTGCGCCCGTGGAAGATTGTAAGATGCTTTTGTTATCATTTCAAGGTAGAGATACGAATTATGGTTGCACGTTGAAACGTTAAATTTTCGAATGCGTCAGGAGGTCCTTCTATTATTTGCGAGGTATCGATCCAGTGCGATACCTTATGACTCAATGATCCTCCACTCTTTAAATGCTCTTTACGGTATATAATTTTTTCTTCGTATCGATTTCCTAATAATGTCTTTAAGGAACTCCGTTTATGCTGAATACGTACTGTATGTACAAGCTCCTCTGAAATCAATACTGCTTTGCAGCACAAGTCCCTATCCAATTCTCGATGCAGGTGAACAGTAATGATAGAATGAACGTTAAATACATTAAATTATCGGTTCGTCGGGAAGTATGCGAGGATCGCTTCTAATGATTAAATTATACGACGCGCGTGTATTAGTAATTGTACCTTAAAGATACGCTTGAATATTCCGAGGAACTGGATGTTACATTGGAGAAAATCAAGTTTTTTCTTTCAAACTATGCACCACTCTAGTAACAAACTTTCTATTACCTTCGTATCGACTTACTAATAACGTTTTTGTTTTACACGGCAGTGAGATTTCGCCACTAAAATTCAGTGTACAGTTGCGATTTCCGTCACTCAATATGTGAGTGAAATGTGGAACTGCAGATGTTCTCCTGAGTGTCTAATATCGTTGCCCACAACTGTCTCATACATGTGCTCTAGTTAATCGTTATTTAATTCGTGATGCACGAATTGTATTTATCGTAATGCATTTTTATAGGAAACGGCCAATCCTTCATCCGCGTTACCAAATTATAACGAAGCGTTTAAAAATTGTACTTTTAAAAAGGAAAAGATTGACAGTTCGTTGACAGCAAGAAAATCATTCCTTAAAATAATTATTATCACGGAAGTATCAAATACGTACAGAATGCTAGATTTATTTATCACAGGTGAATCAAATAATTGCATAGAATTGCGTGTTAATTTGTCACTATGCACCTGGCGATCGATATCTACGTATATTTAACAACCCTCTGAACCAATCACACCTCAAATCACAACATTCTGCAAAAATTCTTCCAAATCCATTCCGGTCCACTGTCAGTTAGTACCATCAATGTTATTTCACACATCTTCGTTTCCCAATCAAAAATGTTCCTTCGCCGATTTCTTCCCACTGACACGTTAATTTCCAAAAGCAGACGTACCTCGCCCAACCGATAGCAACGTCACAGAACAAGCGAAACAGCATTGTCCAGAATCATAGAAGAAACGTATTCATCGAAGTTAACGGGATACACCGTTTTCCCAGATAGTCGAGTCGTGGTTACGTTTTCGTCGCAGCTGTGCTGTCTGTTACGTTCGTTTCATTCAAATACGAGCACACTGTTCTA
This sequence comes from Nomada lathburiana, assembly GCA_963667235.1. Lineage (NCBI taxonomy): Eukaryota > Metazoa > Arthropoda > Insecta > Hymenoptera > Apidae > Nomada > Nomada lathburiana. The sequence goes on from OY763905.1 coordinate 6,833,429, forward strand.
TTCAAATTGAACACAAAGGTGTGCACGAGGGAGAAAAAGAACATGAACCGCGAGCCTACGAAACTGCTCCGTGGTTACCGTGAACCGTACGACGAAAACATCGACGCCGCGTTGTTTTTCATTATATTACTGGTGAATCGATAAATCGTCGATCAGTATGAATTATTCATAGTCAGGTATTAATTCGAAGACGAGATGCCGATCAGAGGCCTTTCATAGGTGAATTGACTGATCGATCTAGATTTCAACGCACCTGAACACACGTCAATATCGAGGGTACTCGATAAGTGCATCTTTTGGTACTTATGTGTTAGTAACTGTAACATGCACTTCTAATGTTTGCAGTACGTATGCAGTTTGACGTGTAGCCCATGCATTTGGGTAAAAATTTCTGGTATATACAAAACGAAAGGTTGAAATGTTGTGTGCTAAATTCCTTTTTCTTTATTATATTGGGCGAGGTATGTTAATATTATTTGTTAATATTAGAGATATAGAAAATATTTGTAGAGAAATAAAATTAAACGTCGTCCAACTTCACCTTCGAAAAAAAAAACAGTTGAAAAAGAAGAACAGAAACAAGGCAACTAACTCAATTTCACACTCCGCAAAAATAATAGCCGGTTTTGAATCCCTCCTTTATAAAATTACTTATGACACATACTTTGTATTCAATGGAAATAATCCGTGCTCGGAATGGCGAACTTGTTGTGTCAGAAAACTCGTCGATATCTTCTCCAACCCCATTGTTAGTCATCGTCGATCAGAATTTCGATCAGGAGAATAGAGTACATATATATCTATATTCACGTACACATTCGTACATATACTTGTCGAACGATAGGGGACGAACCCCTCGTACGAATTTGATTCGAGGAAGCGAGCGACGAGTAATCGTGGGACAAAAATCGAGCCACCCGTTCTCCCATATGTATGCGCATGTATATTTTTACCTCCCTTATGTCGCACAATACGAGCCACAATGTGTGCGTGTGTACGCGCGTGTACGTGTGCGTGGCCGTACAGTGGCGCGTGCGTGGCGTCGTAGACTTTATTTTCGGTGATCCACCGATTTTCGGGTAGAACCGGAACATTTGTTTCGGCCCCTTTAGCGCGTTTCTGCGTGATACACTTTTCAGCCTCGTGCAGCACCAGCGCTGTTTGTCGTTCATCTAAATTCCATCGACATTTCAATCGCAGGAAGAAACATGCGACAATTCTGATATACAAATTCAATACACTTTAAACGATTTTACTTGCTCGATGATTGGTAATATGTAAATTTAATTACTTTTTTGTGTTTTTATTTCGTTTTCTTGTAGTACAATATGCTGGCGAAGATATACTTTTGAGGAAACTCATTTCTTTGAAGGAATGCTTGTGATAGCGTGAAGCTAGATTATTTTATAGATCACTTACTGGAACTAATATTTAGATTTGAAATACTGATGGTGTGTAAAGCATTGCATTTGCATTTGAATTTAGGTCGTAGTTACGATTCAGTAATAGAAATTGCCAAGTTCTATTATGCACGCCTTGTCAATCTATAAAATAACGACGAGAATAAACTATCCGAAACATCCGTATAACTCTAAGGAACTGATGTAAATATATTTATTCTTTTGTCACAAGAAAACCGTATGTCTACTCGCAATCGGTTACTAAAAGAACTGAATTTTCTTTTTAACGAAATTTCCACGTTTATGCGTTCGGTCGAAGAGATTTGCGAATAACAGCGCACGAAAATCCCACAAATAATAATCAAACATAAATCTAGGTTTACCGTCATCAAAAATTGTTCCACTGATTAAGCAAACTAAATAAATTTCATTGTACATATGTATCTCTAATCTCTCGAGCTTCCCGAGCTCTTCGATTCCATTATTCTCATTTAGCACACATCTCTCGTTTAGTGGTTTCCAAGGCAGACCGAAAGTACCTTTAGGCAGCATGGAAAAATGGTTCGATCAGCATAGGTAATCCCCGCGAAACATAGAGAAAGAAAAAGGGGAAAAAAAGATTCTTACTGCACCCGGATTCTCCATTCGTGTCAGTGAAGACGAAACATCGTAGCGCGACTCTCTCTCTTGTGAAAATCTATGGCAGCTTTCATACCGATTACAATGGCTTCCGTTCAGCGTGCCTATATCGATCGTGAAATCCAGGCGGCCGTAATGAGTGAAGCATGTTTACAATTACATTTGAACGCGTTGCATCGCGCGTGTTTCACGATGATTCTTCGCGTGAAAACGCGAAACGCGCGTCCAAACGATGGATGCACACTGTGGAAACCGGAATCCATTAAATACGACGTTTGAATTCCAACTTACAATATTGCCGTTTCAATTTCATCTTTACCCTTACTGCGTCGATCGAAAACGAAACATCAAGATTTCCAACGAACGAAACGTGATGAATCGTAATACTGTGACCGGGTGGAACGGAAATATATTGACGCAAAATATCTGTAGGGAAACATTGTACAAAAAAAGGCGGGGGAAAATGAAAGAAAAAGTCCGTCAAAATCTCCAGAAACAAATGATCAGTAGTGTAGACGCCAGGAAAAGAACGCCAACAAAAAGGAAGTGACAGATTCTTTCAACGGATCCACGTAACAGCATCCATTTCTCTGGCACGCATCGAGGAAACATTTTTACTTTGCATCCGGAAAACTGCTCGAATTGGGCGTGTTCCCGTGTTAGGTGCTCCCTTTTCCAAATAATCGTCCGTAATAAGGAACACGTGTTCACCCCTAAATTTAGCGTCAACTTCATCGAAGGGAACGCGGGACGTTAGCCGGAAGGAAGAGGCGCGTAGCCAGCGAAAGAGTTGTAGTTGGACGCGAAACAAACGAAGGTTTTGTCAAACGGCGGGGATGGATGGTTTGTTCGATCGGTGTTCTTTCGCAGAAGCAAAAAGTTTTGGACGAACCGGAACCGCGAGAAGAACGGCGTCAACGACCAGCCATGTTATTTAAGAAACAACGTATGGGGAAGGAAGTGCGCCGGAAGTCGAAGAGGAAGGGTCCGTGTGGCCTTGCGCTATAAACGACTTTTAGAGATAAAAAAAAAGGAGTAGAAGAGAGAGAGAGAGGCACGGTTGAACGAGGGAGTAGACGGGAAGTGAGTGAAGTTCTTGAAGTTGAAAGCAATTTCGATGAGCTTCGGCATTGAGAAATGATTCCCCGCGCTCGGAAGCTGATGGTAGATGAAATATTTACAACGTATTGCTAAGAATGAGTGAGTTTCTTTTTTTGAGGGGTAGGAGAGGGCGTTATTTTTGTAGCCGCAGAAATATTTTTGGAAACGTTTTTACTTCGATACAATTTTTTTTTTCTGTATTACCTCGGGGGCTGAAAGTTTCATTCTTATTTGTATACTTCATATTAGGAAGTACTCCAATAATTTCTTTTTTTTAAACAAAAGTTCTGCTGTAACTTCTTCAATCTCTCTTAAACAATTCATGTTAAGAATACTATTTACATTCTAATCATATCCTGAATTCTGCAGAAACTTTCAGATCATGCGAATATCAACTAGTACCACAGAATTACTATAATTATCGTATCAAATTGTTTCTAATACTTTGCAAATGGACAAGTGATCGATGTTGCATCGTAGTGTAAGCGGGTGATAGTTTGCCAAACCACTTAAGCATCATGTGCAACGAATATTACAATAAACGTGTACCACGAACTTTTCGAATGCCATTCTAATTCGTGTGTGACGTGTTTGGATAATACAGCAAACGTATCCATCGTTGTGGCACAGATAGAGACCAACAAGCTCGAATACGTGCGATACTTGTCGCGCATGTCCGTCTTGCACGCTCCTCCGTCTAGGTGCGCAATGTGATCGATACGATTTCGTTGATCCAAGAAAGGATCAGCACGAGAACGTACCGGTATCTTGAGTCGCTCGAGGGTGGCACGATTACGTAGCAGAACATTCATTCTACCTACCACATCGTAGATTATTCCTGCCACTTTTTTGGGGGGGCCGCGTTATACCAACATAATCGATAAACTACGGCGCCTTACGTTGATTCTATGTAATGTGGATATTTTCGTCCATTTTTTGGAAATTCTCCGATGCGTCAAAATATTTGTTTCTTCTCAATAATCGATGATAATATCTTGCTGAATTTTTGAGAACGTTGATATTTTCGTCTGTATACATATTTTGGAGTAGATGCGAAACTTTGAAATATTCTTCTTCGTCTTCTTACCTTTATGTGGGAAAAGTGGGAGCAGTAGTTTTGTAAAGTAAAACGCATTAAATTCCAGTTTATATCATTTTGTTATCGCTCCTTCCAGTTTTTTTTTTACGACCACGCGTGTATCACAATGCTGTTGCGAGAGTTCGAATAGAAAAAAAAGGAGTGGAAGATGGAAATCGAACGTTGAGCTCTCGTGTAAAAGTTGGTTCTCTTTTATTAGTCTCACCGACTAAGTGACTCCTTTCACTTAAATAATCGTACGACAGAGAGTACCCTTCTAAAGCGCCTCGAAATAACCCTCATCGTTTTAAGTAATTTCTGAAAGGTGTTTTAAAACTGCACTGGTACTCGTATGCCTAATTTCAGCAAAGTTTGCCCGCTATTCGAACCTCAGCGCTTTCCCTCGTTTAAAACTGTTTCCGTAATTTCGTGAAATTTTATTTAGGCACTCTACTATTACTATTCGTTCTTCAAACGAAGAGTTCAGTGGCTACAAATAGTAATTACTCGAGCAAGTAACGTTTACTTCTAATTCTGAAGGATGCTTCACTTTCCTTTCACACTGTTTTCAATATTAAGAAGAAAATGGGTCTATAGTCTGAAGACACGTTGATGTAAAAGTGTTTGTCGAAGGGAAAGTTCATTGACAGAAAATTCGTAATCGCAGTTAACAGAACCAAAGTAACTTGGAAATCATGAACATTTGTAATCGCTTCCCTCCTGAAAACTCACTAATATAAAAAAAATGTAAAAAAACTCCCTCGAAATCCAGAATATCGTCTTTCTATTTAAAAAAAATGTCTATATCGACTTTATTATTTCTATATTTGTTCCCGAAATAATCAACGAAAATATAAACCCAATGCCACCCCTTAAGATCCATCCCTTCGCAAAAGAAGTTCTTAAGCTCTCCCATGGACGTCTTTCCACCTCTTCCACTTCCGCCTACGATGGAACCGTTCTTAATGCCCGACAAAAACTTCGACCACAAACTGAATCTTCGTCCAAGCCCGTCAACCTACTACGGTCATTCCCACGGAACTCTCGAAGACTCCTACCTGCCAGCCGATATCAGACACGTTCGAAACGTTAATCGAATCCAACTGAAAAACTCTCAGTCTCGTAGTTATGAATCCATTCTCGAATGGCTTCGATCGAGTGCGGCGTTACACTTCATCCGGGTAATGCTAATGGAGCACGCAGAGACCTGGCGTATTATGGTTCGCGAAGGAAAAATAATAGGCCGAGCAGGTCACTATGGCGACATTATCCCGTTAGGCTTGAAAGTATATTTTCTACTTGTTGTGGCAATGACTGCGCTGCCGGCCGGTGTGCCGGGCCCCTTTGCAGGCCGCCAGGACAACGTCGAACACCGACACCAGGCCAAGATTACCGCTTCAGCACCTGAGCCTTATTCGGTTAACGACTGACAGCCACACGTATGTATGTATGTATGTATGTATGTAGCTGCTACACGTCGGTAGGATCGTGTGCCTGGACGCGCGATGCACGCAGACGTTGATAAATAATAAATTGTTGTTGACCGGTATCGCGGTATAGTATGGTGGTTGATGTCGTTTATAATTGTGTTTCTGTGTGGAGGATGGAATTGGAGGTGAAGATATGTAATGGAAGGTTACAGGAGTGATGGTCAATTTTCTTCTCCTTTTTCTGAAGGTGCTCCTTTCAAGAGAGAAGTTTATAAAGATTAATGAATCTGAATTGTTGCGCTTTAATGAATTCGACGTTGCGAGTGGTTAGAGTAAATATAAAATGGGTTACTGTCGTCGAATGTTTTTACAATAGAGCAGCTAAGTAACTTAAATCGTCTGAGGTACGTATCAATAACTTCAGTGGGCTTGTATTTATTGTCCTGAAAAATTTCATTATCCAAAGGGGTTAAATAGTAGGGGTTTCCTCGTAAGATGCATTCCGATTGGACATTCCATTCTCACAGAGAAATACCTTGTGTATCTCCAGAGGACAACAAAATAATTCACGCTGCATAAATTTCTACCAACACATAATAGTACTAAGCATCCAAACATCTGTCCAATAACCTAATTTCTTTAAATAGGCTATCCATCATTTTCTATTTTTAACACCGAGAGCTTCTAAAAATAAGCTCTTTAAATAACCACATGGTGGTGCGCCACAAGCAGAATCGAATAATAAGTTTAATCTTCGCGCGCCGCGCATACGTGTTCGGGCCTAATAATATAATTGCAAATATCAGAATACAAATAAGAACCATTTACCTCCACACTTTACTTACGAAATATTCTCTACGCCATAAATACGAGTGAAAACAAAGAGTCGAGAATGCACCGTTGTTCGTCCGGCATCGTTATAAATCGAAGCAAAAATTAATAATATTCGTTTTCAAACCCTGCTCCGAATGTTCCCCCAACAACAAACATTAAAATCTTTCTTGGAACACTCGTCCTAAGTTCTTCCGCAATTATCGTAAATGCGGAACAAAATAGAAAATGAAGAAGAACCACCGTCCTTCAACCCCAATCGCAAGCGCCCCCCCTAAATAATATAATAAGACGTCATCCGTATTATTGTGACACGTTAAGAGAAACAAAAATAAAAAATGGTCCACGAGAATTATTAACGGGCCGCGTAAACGGGTTCTTCGGTCGCTTTCGCGAACGGTCGCGCGACTTCTTCCTCTTCGAACTTCTTTCAACCGCGTCCTCCTCTTCCTACACTCCCTCCGCGTCGCGTCGCTCGCGTTCCATCGAAGAGGCGACCGCGCGCGGACTCCTTTCGAAACGAGCAGAGCGGACGCGCACGGATTCGCGCGTTTTACAGTGTTTACCTCGGCTTCTGCTATTCTGAGACGCGTTGTGTATGGGCAGTACACCGGGGTCTCGGATTTTTTTAAACATTCTTCCCGCGTGTCGTGATGCCTTTTATTGTCGGGATTATTTTCAGCGCGCGGACCAAACGACCGCGGGAATACATAGGCGGTGCCGGCTTGTTCTTCTGCGGTTATCGGAAGAAAGATGGCACCTCTTTTAAGACACCCTTCAATCACCGCATTTCTGCAACTCCAGGGATCAATTCTATTTGAAGGAACTCGCGGTAAAAGTCTTTCCTGCGATTGAGAGTCGAGGAACTTCTATTTAGAAAAATCGATCAACAGTGGGCAACGATAGAATTATAGAGAAAATTGATATACATTTTAATGGAACAAGTAGTATTCAGAATATTTAATTCGCCTATTTATGTAAAAATGTGTTACTCTTTCTTCCTTCATCTGACAGATTATAATCGCATAGATCTTGAACACGTTTATAGACTCAAGAATTAAAAAGAAAAATTATATTATATATTTAACGAAGTACAGCACCGAAGACTGGAAATATTTGTACAAACTATAAGCCGCATAGGCCCAACCTATGTATACCACAACAAATTGCATTCTACGCCTGCATAGTGTTTCCGTATCAATTGACCCAACGTCGAGAGAGTCACTTTCGAATTACAGCCGCACTGCTCCAGGCTGTTCAGCCATATATGAGTAAACGAACCGCGTACCAGACTTAAAATAATCATGGATTCCTAATCACGAGCGCAAAAAGTACCGCCAAGCGTCTTTCAACGCTTGTAGGATGATAGTCAGCCATTTGTCGCGTGCAGCAGGAAAGAAAATTTCGTTGTTTTCACCGGTGGTCGCCCTTAAATAGCCAGATATTCCCTTCGACGAGTGCCAAAGAATATTTATTTTTGGAGGACGACTTGTATCTGCTGTTCGAATGGTATACCCTAAATTATCCAGTTTTAGAGGCCAGTTTCCCAAATTAGCAGACCCTTCTTGCACAACGAACAACCGGAAAAAAGACAGTTTTCCGATTCCTCGTTCCGTAGTTGAGGGACCACCAATAATATTGACAAATTTTAGGCAGACGGTAACGGTTATGGGAGATTGCAGGCCGGTTCACCGCCATTGTCGACGACAGGTCTGAAGACCCTTTCGCCCCTTACCGAAGGTAACCCTTGGTAGTTTTCTAGAAACGACGTGACGGCAACGCTGATGGACAACCGTGCGAAATTTCTTCTCATAAACAAGTCAATCGTCTTGTCACAATACGCGCTACTGTCTAGGAACAGTGACGACAGGATAATTAAGATCATTTTCGCAAGTGGAAAATTGAAACACCATAGATAACTTGGATTGCTTTTGCCAACTTGAGTTTAGAAAGCGGGGGACGAATAAATCGTATCTGTCGATGTCATTGGCTTTTAGACAAGCTGCTTAACGAGTAACTAATTGTACGCTGTTTATTCAATTATAGAAATACCATTAATCTGTTTTTCTTCCTTCCGTTCTTCTAAATTCACTGAGAGACATATAAGTTACTCGAACCTAAATTAACCTCGTATACTGCAATGCTACATCTTACCAAACTAAACAACTCAAACCATCGACAGTACCGTACTAATCGATCTTAAGAAAATTCCAACCAAGGGCTCGGACACTAGATTAGAAGCAGGTACCGTGCAACTAAATCGACAATAACCTCCCCTCGATGTATCGTCGAACGTATCGACAAAATGAATCAGGCTCGGTGCCTAAAGAGGCGGAAGAATATCGAGGATATATAGTTCGTACGATGATGCCTGTTGGCACTAGATACACGTGTAACCATGAACGGATCCCCGCAGGTGCATCAAGTAGCACTGTCCAGTTAATCTAAAACTCGTGTCTCCGTCGACCTGGGAATCCTTCTAATGTTTTACGAGAGACAACAGAGGCACCCGTGTAGTCGCTACAGGGTGTCCATAGGCTGGCACGAGATAAAGCCGACCCTCGACGACTTGTTCAGCACCATAGGGTGACTGTCCTTCCGCCACGAAGAGAGGATGGTCGAACAGGCCTGACAGCTGGGTCGCCACCAAACACGCTCGTTTGAAACGCGCAGCCGAAATTTTACAGCCAAATACTATCCGCCTGTACCGCTCCTATGTACGATCCGCACATCTGGTCATCGCACCCGCCTCAGCTATTCGTAGTCCAACGCAGTTCGGTACTCGCTACTGTTAACCAGCCAATACGTCTACCTAGCGATGGGATGGAGTAGCTGGCGTTTGTATGGGCTTGGGGCTAGAGAGGTGTAGAAAATTTGTGTAAATTTTCTTGGTTGATTATTGAGTGCTGAGAATGTTGCCTGTAAAGATCATTTAATTTTGTTTTAATCGGAGGGATCTTTCATGAGTTTTCAAATAAAATTATTTGTATCTTTTTGATAGACTTTATGTACTCCGCTGTGATGAATTACTAGGGCATTGTTAAAGAATTATTGTTATGAAATATTCTTCGTATCACTATTACCTAAGATCGATTGTATATCTTCTCTATAGTACTCAAACATTTGCGGCTATGTACGTAAATAGTGTCGATTTATCCCGAAGCTACTTAAACGCTACTTTGCAGGACCTAAATAGATAATCTGTTGATTACAGCAGCAATCCGTAATATTGGCATGATTTTGCATTCAGTGTACGTATATACTTTGTTCATGAATCGATAAGTGATAATGCAAACAAATAAACATACGTATTGCACGCGAATATCGATCACTGAATAACTTAAATGGGCTCATAATAGAGGACGTGGAACAATATTTGAGTATCCTATTGCTTAGTTTAGTTGCTTAATCATGCCACGGTGCACGGTCGAAAATCGAACATGGTTGTCTATCCTGCCTGCATGGCAAATCAATAGCACTTCACGCACCGAGTATCATCGGGCTGACGTAATACACAAATCAATGTTGCATACATGGTTCCGTGAAACGAGCATTATTTCTTGCTAATCGATCAACGAAGTTAACAATCGAGCGATATTATCCACGTAAAGTCAAATATTTATTTAATCATACTTTGGACCAGTACTTATTGACTAATGGAAAAAAAAGTCCTGTACAATAAGATGTTTTAACTATATATATACATAAACAAGTTTCAAACTTTTAGTTACCAACAATGCTTTTGAAGAAAAGAAAAATAAACGGAACCTTGGCATTGTATGGGTGGACACGAAAAAATCAACGGTCAGAGGGCTTTTCAAATCAGCCTCTACAACCGTACATGTACAAGTCGATTAAATGCTTCGGAGCAATCGTGCATGTCTTTCAACAATACGAGTAACCCTTCAAGATTCATCACGTTGCTCTCTATGCGTTCCTATAATCGATGACCGATAAGAAAAAAAGCCTAACTAGAACGAACGAAAGCATCGATGGCGACAGCCGAACAGGCAACTCGCATGGATCTTTAGCATCGTCGATGGAGCGACCGGCGTCGATGTCGTCGGCGACGCTCCTCCGTCGGCGCGTCTACATTCAAGATATCGAACGTCACTCGACTCCCCGGCCATTTCGAAGAAATATGGGGCAAGGCCGGCACCTTGGTCCAAGAAGGGCGCATGTCGACTCGGCAAACTCTATTATCCGCCTATACATAGTTAACCCCTGACTATGCGCATCGACGGTCTCCTGTCCGCTGTATGCATGCATGTATACACGTTGTACGCACACGTATACACCAGTGGCAGAGGCATGTAGGAAGGATGAAGGAAGAGCAGAGTACGACACCAACGTCGATGGAAAAAGGGGGGAAAGAGGGGAGGGTTGATGCTACTCGAGCGAGTGAACCGACGAACGAACAGTATGATGAAGAAAGGATGAAAAGAAGACGGAAACGGATACAGGCTACGCGGGAAAGAGATCGTACTGCGACGCAGAGGAAGGGGTAGTACACAGTTACATAGTTCTCGATACATGTGAACGCACGCGCTCAAATGTGCACCTACATCGGCCTGTTACACATCGGACTCACGAGCCGTATTGAATATTAAACCAATAAACAGGAGAGGAGGAGCGGTTACAGATGGTCGAGGACACTTGGCAACGCCGCCAATAGACGGACCCGAAGCCAGTTCAAGCCTCGTTCACAGTGGCGCTGTGTGGCGCGAAGGGGAAGAAGGAAACTGCGCCGACAGCGCCGCCAACCTCTCCAATGCTAACGCCAGATGAGGAGTGGTTTAAGAAAGAGAGGGTAAAGGATTGTCGGCAGAAGGGCGAGGGTGGTAGTATACTGTGGAGGGGTGTAGGAACTGGAAGCGGATAAACGAAGGGGCCAACACGAGTGCCGAGAGTACTACGTGCGCCACTGCTCGTATACGCTCGTTCCTCTAGCGAGTGCTCGCGTTGCGGACAAGCCGCCGCAGCTTCACGTTGGAGAGCACAGGGAAATCGATGATGTTTTTTTCGACCCGTGCCATGTATTGTTGCGTTTTTTTTCTCTCCCCATACGATAGAGCGACATATGGAGGCTGGGGTATACAGCTAGACGGGGTTCTCCTGTGGAGGGGAAGAACGTTAGGAGCGCCACTATAGCATTGAACGAGATTCGAATGGGAAAAAAGAAAAGTAATGTTTGAAATAAAGTTCTTTAGGCACTATGGAATTTAAAAAGGAGAAATTGGACAACACATATATACAGATATAATATATAATTAAAAATATGGATTATCTAAGAGTACTTGTATTGATCTTTCTGTTGGTACAATTGATATCTTGAAACGAAAATTTGGTTCAATTATAGTAGCTTGTGTTTATATATTTTCCTGCAGATTTTAAGACATTTTATTATTATTTTGAGTAAATAATTCGAGATTAAATGCTCGATGAGTAATAAAAATAAATGGTTGGAAATGTCGCTTTGTGCATCCCCTGGATCAAAGAACGAGACAAAATGTGCTGCGACCTAACGGCGGATAGCCGAACTTTCGGGCTGCGTGCAATGTCTGGCGCGAGAAAACATGTTTCGAAAGGCCGGAAGGACGCGCGCGTTCAACCCTACTATAATCTTCACGCTAACTTATCGTAAGAAGCAGTCGTTAAAATATGCTGTCTTTCCCACAACTCGAACAAATATATTTTTCTGTGGTTCGCAACGTGGCCACGCCACGAATAAAAATGCGACGTGCATCCGAGGTATTGCCGGCGTGTATTTCACAAACAATGCATACTTCCGATGCATCGTCTAATTGCATAACAATAAACTGTGCAACCACTCGAACCCACCAACAGGCCGTCCATTTCCAAACGATCTTGACGATTAATTACGAAAGAAGTTCATGGTAAGGACCAAGCGTAGGCCCTCGAACGAAATTCAAACGATCGTTCCTTTGATCCCGAAAAAAAAACGGTTTCTCGGACAAAAGAAATCCCAAAAGCCCCTCGCCCTTTTGGCCAACTACCTTAGAGACACCACGAACGTAGCTGTTCATTGGTATACCATCTATATACTACACTAGCATTACCCGGCGATCCGTGTAAGTACATGGCGGCTATCCTTTGGTGTAGGTATACGCCACAGCGACGACGGCAGGTAACCGCCTTAAGGAGTTTGTTTAATTCCTCGTCCTTGCAAGCCACCCTGTATTGCACACAGGCCAGCACACGGGTGCGCAGGCGAGAGAGGAAAGCCGCCAAGAACTGTCGCTCGAGAGACGTGAATAGTGGAACCGAGGATTGAGAAGGACAGCGATTCGAGCGAAGCAGATGACAGGGACAAGAGAGGGTCTCGATGAGGAAGAGGGAAAGGATGAATCGTAAAAGAGAAAGAGGCGTCGAGAAATCGAGCGAACAGTGAATAAAGATAGAGGAACATGGGGCGAAAAGTAGACACCGGTCGAGGGAAAGACGACAAGAAAGGGGAAAGGAAGAAAGAGAACAGAAAAGGCTGTAGTAGAGGGGATGCGTTCGCGCGCTCATCGGCGAACGTAGTGGGGATGGTTCGACCGTAAGGGCGAGCCACATCGTCTGCGGAGGGGAATGGAAGTTGTAAGAAGTGGTGGGTGACGACTCGCGCACACACACACACCGGTGAGGAGAAGAGGTTAAAGAGGGGAATCAGGCGCGACGTCGACGAGAAGGTCACGCACCGTAGTCGCCACACTATTTAAATAATGTATTATTTCTATCTGGCCGGCTATGTGTACTTGCGCGCAGCGAAACCCGGAGAAAGAGGGAAGGAAAGAGGGTAAAGCAAGGGGGGCAAGAGAGAGAGCGTGAGGCAGCGGCGTGAAGAAGCAAAGCGTGGGACGCCACAGGAAGGTGGTTGGGGGCAGTGTGAGAGGATGCGTCTGCGAGATCCACAGACTCGAATTCCATTGCCCTTCCTCGCGCGGGCCACAAAGGCAGTCGGGGGAAAGTGAGAGATGAAATGAGCAAAAGCGAGCAGGAAAGGACGCTGCTTTATCGAAATAACAATGAGCCATCGGGAGTCCTGTTATTGAACAAATTACGCTAACCGATCCCGATCGGACCCGATCAACCAACGGATTTCTTTTTTAGAGAGGCAATTTCTCTCGGAGTTTTCACACTCCGTTCATCCGTATCGTTAAAATAATATCTCAATTTCAACCATGCCCCCCTCCCCCCAAAAAGACATAAAACACAATCGATAATTACGCTGCCCGTAAGCAGCATCGTAAGAACACGAAAGATATGCCGAAAACATTCTTTCAATTACTGATGCCGGTCACAGCCCCCGGCTCCGTTCTGTTTGCCATAAAATGCTCGCATTGACGGCTTTATTCGCGCACACGCGTGGTCCCCGCTGCATATGTTCGTCATTAGCTCATCAACATCGGCCGTGAGTCAGTCGAAGAAGCTGATGCCCAACGAAAGGATTCTTTCTCAGTGATTTCGTTCTCCTTCCCCTTTCCTTCGTTTGCCGGTCGCGTCGTATCGTTCACTTAGAAATCACTGTTGGAGCGTGCATGCGGAATACGCGATTTGCTAGCGCGCACGCGTCCCTTGTGCGTGTACTCGAGTGCGAGTGCGCTCATACACACTGCACGCACTCGCGCCTGCATACGCGCTACTTCTCTAACATAAATGACCGTTGCTGGCCTGTTGCTACCAGCAGTATATGTTGGCCAGCGGCTAGCTCGCGCTCCAACGCGAAAGACTTTGTTCTGACAAGCAGCCAACCACTCCGTGTACCACGAAGTGAACGTTTTCATCTACGTTCAGTAGCGCGCACGCCTGTCTTGCGTGTGCTGGTAGAAAATGTATACTTCCATGTAGGAACTACCAACTGATGCAAGGATAGGTTGGGATCACGATAGGCCGCGGAGACCTCGTCGGCGAACAGCTACCGTGGAAATAGCTTTGCGCGCTTGTGTAATTGCCGCGTAACTTTCTACACGAGACTGGACAATCTTTGACCCGTACCCTGGCTTGTTTGATGCTAGGTGGATAATTATTTGGATCTCCTTTTTGTTTTACAGACCAATAGCATGAAAGAGATTCTTTTAGATTAATTGAGCCAGATGTTTAATACGCGGATTAAAGATTAAACTAATTTGGAATCCGAATTACTACTACAATAACAAAATTCCTTGAGAAAGAAAATTAAATGCGCTACCTAATAAGATTCACGCGAACAGGGCACAATATATCAAGTTTACTCCTAATTTTGCATTCAGTCCCCGGACAGTTTGCCAGCATCGACATCACGATTCCGGCATAATCCTCACGATCGTCGAGTGCACGGTGACTTTTTCGTAGTCACCGTTCAAAGTTCACCTAAGTAGTCGGCGACACGCTGCACCCCGTTCCGGCTCGTAATCAATCCATCTCGACAAGGTCATGATTGGTCGTCACGAACGTCGCTGGTACCGTGCGCGGTTCACACGAACGACACTCGCGATAGGAGAGAAAGTCAACGCTCTAAATGTCCGAGAGTGAAAGATCGACCGTGAGAGTCGCGCTCGCGTTCTGCCAGCTAGTAAGAGAGAAGGCTCCAGCTTTGCACATAAACGTTCTTAACAAACTGGAAGTATGTACTTTGCAGTCCACTACCCCATTTTGTCCCTACTTCATTTTGTTAACGAATACACTTATTTAAATAAGAAAAACATTTACACACTGCCGATCGAATAAAATCTCTTTGGTCATCGACATTCAATGATCCGGGCACACTGATTGTAACTTTACCAGAGCGGCGCACGCATTCTCTAAAAACTTTCACGAGCCAAACCTACATGCGTACATACATATCTACCAGTAACACTTGGAACTTGCAATCTCCAGGTCCGTTTCCTCCATTAGTAAACTTCGAATCACCGAAACAGGGCTAACATCGTGCCACAAAGAGGCTCGATTGTCTCCACACGTTATCTAGATAATTGATCTCGCCATCTGTAAGCAGCGTTGTTAACATTGATTGCGAAGGGTAATCAATACCCAGTAGCAGCGTGCGGCTATCACTCGTGCCATAAGGGTTCTATTTCTCCCCCACCTCCCCTGCGTGGAGAGGAGAGACGGATCCTGCAGAGTGACAGGGATGGACACGGGTGGGTCGAAGAAGGAGGACGGATCAGGGGCATGGAAGAAAGGGACGGTGTGGCGGACAACTGGGCAGGAAGAAAAGAGCGAAACACAGAGAGGAGACGATACTAGCACTACGAAAGGGGAACGACAGACAAAGAGGGAGAGAGAGGAGCGCACGCCACGCCATGCCGCGCCACGCGACACGTGAGCCGCCGCTAACAGTGGACAATGAAATTACTTCGTCGTGTATCGCACGGTATTGATCCGTTCTCTCTTTGTCGCTCTCCCTTTGCGGCTATTTTTCCTTCTTTCTCCAAGGAACCGAGCCTTCGTAAAGTAAAGCTATATACGAGCGTATAGTAGCTTCTTACCAGCGTCCAAGTTTCCTATTTCTTAGACATCATGCCTTTTTGCTTGGTCACTTTGCTCCACCTACTTACATGCATGTCCCAGTGACAGGGTATATTCTTCAATGTGAATAACTTTTGACTGTATGGGTTTAATTTAAATATCTAATGGAAAAGAGTTGGTGTGTTGCGAGGAATATTGCTTGGTTATTAGGAGATTCAATTACTGGGGGTCTACTTTATTGACTTAGAGAGGATAGTTGGGGCGCGTTCATTCCGGGCATTCGAAATGGAGCCGCGTGCGCGCCAAACGGTACGCATCGTCGGCTCTTACTGCAGGGACGTAGTTACATCACGGAGCCCTACCATTCATTTTTGTTCTTATTTGCGAATTGTAATTTGCGAATAGATTGAGATATTCTGACGCAAAATTATGTAAATCACAGTAAGATAGAAGCACTGGTACGATAAGGATCTTATTTTTTCAAAGACTATTGTTCAGTCTATTTGTTAAAGTTGTGTTTTCTTATTACATTAGAAGCAAGGTGAAGCAGTTATGAAAATGTTGAAATAGGGAATTCAACAATTTATATTTTACTCCAAAATCTTTTTATACTAGACTTTATTTAAGTTCCTTTTATTTTTCGTAATAGTTTTGAAATTGATTAGCAAGTGAAAAGTATTTGCATTGACAGTGATGCGCAAGAATTCATTGAAAGTTCTTATACTCGAGTACGAACGAGCGGATAAAGAAAAGTTCATTTATGACAAACCTGTTGTCGTTGCGTTCATCGATCACTCGTATACGACGTGCGACACTTACGGAATTCCTGGGTTGAATTTATTGCCATGAGGGTCTGAATTCTTCTTTGCCGCTGCCGAATAAATTTCTGCTACATACACCGTGTAGGAACCCGCAATGATGCTTGGTATGCTAGTCAAAATAGGCTTTTGGAAATGATCTACGATAACTCAGTATGAAGAAAAATATTTTTTTTCTAAGATCAAAGTTCAAGATAAGAGATGGAATCGATGGAAATGGAAATTTCGATATTTAAAAAGTACATCTATAGATCGATAGAAATTGCACAAGTTTTTAAAAAATTTCTTAAATATCAAAACCGAGAAATCTGAAGAGTCCTAAATGGAAGTGTATAGGTTTTGTATTTATACAAAGACGTGCAGGTCTTTTTGCTTTCCTTGCACATATAATTATTTAAAAAAAACTGTATATAACTATTAAATTGCACCGCCAGTACGTCTAATTTATAGCACTGTATAAATTAGAATATCGATTCTACTGCTGCTTATCTCAACGTCCAGAAATTAGTAGAATCGGGACGGAGCCTTGTCTCCGTTGCTGTTCATAATTTGTCGCGCACAAATTGTGTCGCGAGAGAGGACGATTTAAAATGTATGAGCCTTGACGACCGAGGGGCCCAGAATCTGTACCGTTTATACGCCTCGTGTCGCGATAGCTACACCAGAAACTGGCACACATCTTTAACGAATAATTAGATATTGATATCCTCTTGACACGTTACCCTGTAACACTTTGTCCTGTATCCTTGAGGCGTCTTACAGACTTACGACGATGCCTTGAACGATTGATTAACATGCTCCGATTTGCTATCAATACTTGTCTTCCATGCTCCTTATAAATAATGGGCATTAGAAGTTTTTCATGATAAGACGATATTTATATGTTTTCTTTCAGGTTAATATATTTAGTGTTTGTTAGGAATTCACATGGAGTATGTATAAGTATTTACCATACAAATAAAAATCGAACAATCCTAACACTTTCGGAATCAGTAAGATTGTACAAAAGCAACAATAGAAATTACCAGAGATAGAAAACATTCAACTGTAGCAAATCCCCACCCAAAATCCAATCGAACATCATAGATCAACCCACTGCTTGGCGAATTTCGACCCACGACAAAGTACCACACAGACCATTCCGGGAATCGATCCAAAAGGATAGAAAATGTTTGATCGTGGCGGCCACCTGCCACGGCCTCGGGAACTCTACACCTACCCAACATCATATATACATGTTTCCAATTTAATTCGCATCGTCTGACGCAAAACGACGAAGAAGCAGTAGTAGTAGCTGGCAACGAAAAAACGAAAAAAGAAGGAAGAAGATCCCCCTATCCTCATTGGGGATCTCTCAGACCAAGTTACGCCAGAGGGCACCGCGCAACCGCGTCGATAGCCGCGAATCTTTCGCAAATCTCGTCCGGAGCATCTTGTATCCGGTGCATGCGAACAATCGACGCGGCGAGAAAACGAGTGAAATCGTCGACCGTCGAAATCGTGAATTGTGCGTTGGGTCGGTCGATTGCGGCATAAACGCTTTCGGGTGGCGTGTCCAGGCAGGTGGCAGGCAGAATGGCTTCTCGTAGGAATCGCTATATGGAAGAAGAAGAACGGTCGGTAAGATTCTCAAACGATTATCAAGAACGCGACCGACCACGCCACTGAAAACGAGCAAGACCAAAACGGAGCGGTGTTCTCTTGGTAGACGAGACCTGCCGTGGCCCACCGTAAGGCACGCCATTCGGCAAAAGGTTGCGCGTGCGGCAGAGGCCGTAGGTAAGATAGAAAGAAAAGAGTTCAGGATGGACGGAGAAAAAGAGTAGAGGTAGGGGAAGGCACGCGGTGGACAAGGAACAGAGGCGCGGCGAGAGAAAAAGAAAAGGAGCTTGGACGGTTGAAAGAAAAGGCAAACAAGCCAGGATAAAGCCCGTTGAACGGTGATGAGTTTCGTGGAAAGAGCCGACACAGTTGTAGAGGAAAAGAGATAGGTTGAGGGAGCAAGAGAAAGAGGCAAGCTTAATCCCGATGGCGAAGACCTTACCGAGTAGTCTCGCACTCTCTTTAGCCTGCTCTTGGACCCACGTATATATGTATGTGTACAACCTTTTCGGAAAGAACTTCTTGGGAATCCCCTAAAATTCGACGGAGAACAGAGTACAAGGCGTATCTACAGTTTCGTTTTTGAATCGACGGATTGGAGCTTGAACCACAGACCTAACCAGGCCTCTTTACTGCCCTCGCTGTCACAACAGCGATTGGTAAACCATCGCTATTTTTACGCTCGGGCATTTTGTAATCGAACTAACTGCTACTGGGATTAATCGGCAATGCCGGTTAATTGGGAGAAATGGAAGGCAGGCAGGAGAAGTTGGAAAGGAACGTCTGAAACATCCCAGTTACGTATATATTAGCGTGGTATTTTTGTTGAAAGAAAAAATTCGCCGAGAAAGTATTGCCGTGAGAGGGTTTCTCGATCGCTTGCTTCATCCGCTAAAAGTCCTCTAGCTCACCGTTTAATACTAGCTTACACGTGTATATAACTTTGAACGCACTCTACGGCGTTATCAATGGCGTCACTCGAGATAATGGCACAAGCTATCGCCGCAGAAGCGGCGAACGAGACAAATAAGAGTACTGGTTTCACGAGTTGAATGTATATATTATAGTGTGGTAAGAAGATTTCGTATAGAATTATCCTGTTTTATTTTCGGAGTAACAGTAAATTCAAATAAATAACCATATCAGTACGACAAAAATTATAAATTAAGCTTTATTAATTACAGTGGTCTAATTTTATATTTAATATTCATTACATTTGTCAGGCGCTTGATTAGAATCTATAGCAATGACTATTGGAGTCACCACTCTTCCCTTTGCGAATAAACTAAGCGCAGAATTTCCCGCTCAACGTGATCCAATTAGTGTTATATTTAGATGTAACAAATTCTTTCCTGTCTATAAATAATCTGTAAGCCAAATAATCCGTCCATAATTTCAATTCTATTATGGAACGAATTTAGCAAAGCGCATCGAGAGGTTTCGAGTTGTTCCCGATCGGGTCGTCAGCGCCACCGTTAGAAAAACTGCACGGCGCACGCTCGTGGCCGTTCGAAATCACGCGAGAAAGTTGCCGTATCGCGCGGTGAGAAGCGCGACGAAGGCAAGACCGCGACGACACGACGAGGAACGAGACCTCCGCTCTTCCTCCGGACAAATATGTAATACGACCCATGTACGTGTGCATACGTGCGACACGTGCACGCACACACTGGACAGACGAGTAGCCGCAAGTACAAAGGGGCCACGGCAATATAGTTTTAAAACGGAATCGAACGAATGAGCAACCGAACGAGTAAGCCAGCCAGCGCAGGAAGGGCAGAGAGGCAGCAAAAGCGAGTCCCGACGAGTAACAGTGGGCGACCCTGCTGCCGGCTGCTGACAGCATTCCTACAACAACACAGCGCGATCCCGCGAACCCACACATCGCGCACAATATACACACCACCCTGCTGATGTCCATTCGATCTTATATCTCGCAACTTTTCGAGTAATTTCCTGGGGTAAGATCATTCGAATTGCTTGAACTTCACATATAACGTAGTATTTTACGAAGGGTATAGGATAGGTGCAAGGTTATGCGAGGCTTATGTAGTGCGTTTTGAATAGATCAATGGTTTGTTGGGGAATACCTTTTGTAATGCGAAGCCCCTGATCGATAACATAGGGTAGGGTGAGTAACTGGGGCTGGACTTTGAGAATGATATGCAGTAGTGATTGAATATTCATTGTGCATTCAAGGTGTATATTCCATATCGATAAAGAGATACGTTCGGGAATAAAGTAATTCAAAATCTATTACGATGGACTATGTAAAATTTGTTACATAGAGGATATAAGGAAAGTTTTGAATAATGTTTCTGAAGAGAACCAAAGGTTACTCGTGCAGAAGGAACTGGAAGTATCTTGAGTCCATCTCTACATGGACAAACACAGTCGCAGTGTTGGATCAAGAAACTCTGTCGCCCTTCACAGGCTCCTGCGATCAGTACAAATGAGTCATCCTCCATGTGAAATGCATTTCATCAACCGACCCCCAACCCCACCGTCCTTGTTGTCCATTCAAGCTATCGACCTGCGCATATCTAGACGTACTAATTGACATAACTGATTCAAGTAGCCACGATTAATGAACTTTCGAGTACATAGGACTCCGATTGTCCGGCTTAGGTTCCGGTTCAAAAATCGAGTGAAAGTACCGAAGATTGCACACGGCCAGCTTCACGCGGATGAAACTTTCATAGTACAATCAAGAACCGTCTATGATTAGTTTCTTCCAGAAACAATCGACGTTAACGGGTTTGTTCCGCAATTGATCCGCCCCTGGCGCATGCGCCACGCGGTGCAGTGTAACTGGTCAACACACCGAGTGCTGCTGCGTCCAGATCAATCGATGTAAAAATACAATTATTCGTATTGATCGTGTACGATATTTACCCCGAGATAAACCTTCTCTCCTTTGCAACTCCGTAAACTTCCAATCGGAGTAACATTTTTATTCGAAAGCCGTGAACTATGGGAAAACGAGATCAACAAAATCTGGAGGTGGATCCAGCGGGCACACGAAAATCTCGGGCAAGACGTCTGTACGCGTCGACCACGCAGCGTGTGTGTCGCAAGCAACAGCATCACAAGTTCAAACAATCGACCCGATAAGATCGTCGTTAGCTGCTCGTCGAGACGGCCCTGCTACAAGCGCAACGCGACGTCGTAACACGGTGCAACGCGTCGCGAGATTTCGGATTCGGTCGTTCGTCACCGTCTACGCTTCGGCCATATTCGGCTT
The DNA here is from genome assembly GCA_963667235.1 of Nomada lathburiana. NCBI lineage: Eukaryota > Metazoa > Arthropoda > Insecta > Hymenoptera > Apidae > Nomada > Nomada lathburiana. The sequence goes on from OY763905.1 coordinate 6,855,025, forward strand.
CTTTCGGCTCAGCTGTGTGCAGTGGCGTCGCTGTTGCGTTCTCTCTCCTTGGTTGGCTAGCTGCTCATCGGCGGCACAAACACAACGCACAGGTTTCAGGCCTGCGGAGGGCTCGGTTGCGCGAGGAGCTTGTACAAGAGAGGACGCAGCGACCCCGAATAATAGACCGCTTTCGAATGACGCGGAAGACCGATGATCGACCGGGGGTTAAAGCCGATCGCGGTTGCCACGGCAACTCCCGTCCTCGATGGACCACTTCCGGTTTCGACGCCCCTCATCGTGGCCCGTGGCGCACGAGGCCTCCGTGTCCGCCTCTCACCACGCCGACTTCCCTCGGCAGACAGCCTCGACAGCTTCGAACGCACTCCGGGACCTGGGTCGTGGAAGGACGATTGGTCGTCCACGAGCCGCGTGAAAGGATATCCGGGAAAACTGAACGGGGAGAAACTGAGAAACCGATGAACGTCTCCCCACTACTATCGATTCACTTGAGACTTTAGTTGCTTACTTGTTAGTCGTCTTACATACATGTATAGAGAGTTTGTTACTGAATAATTTTCGTATATATATACATACATGTATATGTACATGTAATATACTATAAATAGATACGTTGGTGGAGTTTTTCTGGAGTGGCGGGCTGTTGATTTAGGATGAGGATCAAGGTTTTTAGAGGTGGTTCTTGCGGAGGGGTCAATAGATCGATGGAATTATGAATGGAGAGTGATATATTTGTTGTGGTAATATTGGTAAATGGGTGGAAGGTGGTAAGGGTATTGATCGGGCTAGATATCAGTCAGGAGGTCCTTGCGTGTTCCGGCTACGTGACTGCTTTTAGTGGTTGGGACAAAGGATGAGCTTCTGGAGTCAGAGGTGGTAGGATCAATAGACGTGAATCTGTTAGGGTAATATTGATAAAGGAGAATATCATGGTTTCCTGATCAACTAAGACGTCTTTTATTTCATAATCTCCTACGAACTTTTACACGTTTCGACAACTCTTTGCCATTGCCATTACTACTGGCTACAAGATCTTCGTCTGAAAACGAACTTCTGAAAAGCGTTACGTTGACTGTGAAATCGCAAGTCCATATTCTATTTAACGTGTCGAATGATCGATAGCCATTTCCAATCGCAAATAATATAACTCCAAGATAATAGCCATCGAGTATCGCGGGAATTATCATCGAAATTAAAGCGACATTAATAACATTGATTTACAATGTTCCATGTACCCAACCCCTCCCTACGAGGAAGAATTCCCAAAGCAGATATCGTCGCTGTTAGGATCGTTTCGCGGTGTATTTGTTTGCGCAGCGCGTGGACGGGCCCGGCATAACAAAATAGCCGCGCGCATACACGCTGGCAGTGGCAGAGATCGCGAGGTTACCTGTTCGCACGCCAACGATAATGCAGTCGAGCACTCCGGTCTCGTGTCAACGATCGGCGAACGGCCACGAATCTCGACGTGCGCACGTCCGTCTAAATGTACCTACCTGAGAACCTTACGCCACCCAGCTGCCCTCTCCCTTGCATTCCCGCGGACAACTAAAGACACGGTCAGATTGTGCGATCTCGTGTGGACCTCGAACGTTTGTTCGTTTCACTTCTGCGACCGCGCGAGAGTTGTCCGTTTGAAATTATAAAGTCCGCGGTTTAGGACTGTCTTAATATTCTTCATGGTACATCCGGATTAGAGGCAGATCATTCGAGGGACAACTGAGAAATCAAATTCTTGCTCAGGGTTAATGGCGAATTTAATAATAACTGGTTTCTGTAAATATTTAATTGATTTCGTTCCTAGCTGCGTGCCTTTAAATAGGTTGCAATATATAATCGCGCGGACGTTAAAATGGAATATATGTTACTATCTGAATCAATCTACCACCCTGTCCAATATACAAAAATGAAAAATTCCACCCTTCGTCCAAGCAGGAGAATAGAAAATTTGAGTGTTGGTGATTGCAAAGTTCCAACAAGCCTGCCAGATTGCATACCTTCTATCAAGAACAGGTCATTGCGTAGACCAGCGTATACCAATCTGAAATACAACGTCAAACCAATTACACTGTACGATTGGTAAAAGTGACCCTCCTCGAATTCCAAGACACCGCATACCTTGACCACTCTAGAATGACAGTGTACCAACTTCTACGCTATCAAACCGCTGGATAAAATCTCCATTCTCTTGCCTTTCTCTACCCAACAAAGCAACACGATGCAAACAAAAAAAATATCAAAAAAAAGAGAAAGAAAGGAAAGCACAAATAACGAAACCGTACGGTAGCCAGACATACGCCCATAGGCGTACAAGCATACGCACACAGAGTGCAACATTGCTCTCTCGCAATCCTCGTTTGCACGGTGGCTCTCGCAATCGTAGCTTCTGTCCGCGATGACGCGCGCTCGCGCACGCTTGCGAGAAATCGGGCCTCCACCATTGAACCATCACGTCGCGGAATAATGCGCGACTATACAAACGAGCCGGCTACACCCACCGCGAAGTTAAAAAGTCCTCCTCTCTCTTTCTCTCTCTCACCCTCTCTCTTCGTCTGTCGTCCAGGAGAGAAAGCAAAAGGAATTTCGCAGCCGCGATATCACCCGCCGCGGTGAACATTATTTTCCCTTCACCGTCCACCTGCCGTCCTCCGACATTGCACGCGATTTTCAGAGGCAACGAACAACAACACACAGGTAAAAGCAACAGCAACGTGCACCATCGTATCCGACTGTATCCGCTTATTCATACACCTACCACATCTTTATTAGAAACGTACACGAGCCACGAATGATTTTGCAGGATCTGCTTTCTGGTCTTCGTACTAGAGAAACGCTATTCTATCGTGTCCCAGCCCGTTCACGAGCTGCATGTGTTCCTACATGTGTGTGACTGTGATATTTTTTTGGTGCGCTGGTATTTATAATCGAGGAGAAGTTTGGCAAGAATGATGAATTTTGTCAAAGAACGAACTTGTTTGTTATTATAAAGCACAGTTTCATTAGCCACGAATAACTGAAATATCGATATATTCATTCTAATACCAGGTATCAGTATTTTGAACGAAATTTTGGTTTTTAGTGTTTTTCAGCTTATCTATGCGGAATGTTCTATCAAAACTGGGTACAATCCACTGCAGGATCCTGTATATACCTACTCGCTCTCTCTGTTCTGCTCTTTCTTGTACACGGATCGTGTGCACCTTGCGCTCGCAGACACCGAGCTGCTTAACCATCCGCGTTAATTGAGCGTTAACGCGAGAATCCCGTGTCGCTCGATGAATCGGTGGAAAAATATGTGAATGAAAATGGACAGGTACAATGGGGAAGGTTAATTCATTTGTTACTGTGCTTTTCGTGGGAGGATTTTTTTTCGCAACGTTTGATACCTCGGAGAACGTTTGCAGAAATAAAGTCCATAGTTTTCGGTTTCGAGCGTTTGGTTATTGGAAATACGTACAACTATTTCGATAACAGTAGGAGGCGTTTAGCGTCCTCTGTTTGGTAGCGTCACGCATGCAAAACGAGAAAATTTCAGGAAATTGAGCAAACGTTCAATCACAGTGCAATTATACCTTTTGCAAGACATGGGGTCGCGTTACTCGTTATTACTAATTAAACTTGATAATCGACCGCGTTTCATATTCAGTATCGCAGGATTACAATTTAAACCAAGAATATGTTTTAGAACGTAATCCGTCTTACTACCCCCGTTTCCTTTACAAGACACAAAATAAGAAAATTGGACGCCTCCCGGCTATCTCAATAATTTCTCGAGTAGAAATATCCACTCTACTTAAACTGTTTACAGTTTCATTACTCTCCAGTCTATCAGAACCTCACCCTCCCTTTCGAAACGAAAACGAAAAGGTTCATTCTTCCCGCCCAACCAACAACCTAACAATTATTAATTCGTCAAAAATCAACTCCCCTTTAATTAACCTACTCTAAACATCCAACCTTTTTACACAAAACACGCGGCACAGTGCTCGGGCCTCCAACCCTCCATCAAAAAAAATCCTCGATGCACCGATTCAATCCCATACCAAAGGAAATACAATAACCCAATTCCATTTATGTCCTACCCCCAAAAACCTTCCCACGATAGCTATCCACGTCAGCGGCATCGTTTCTCCAACGAAACATCAGAAAAATCGACCGAACACCGTCTCGTATTCCCCATCCAGGCCGTCGGTGCCGAATCACCGTCAGGGTGAAGCGTTTGCATCGCATCGAGCCCCGTCGCGCCCGTTCTGAGCTCGAACTTCACCCTCGTGGATGACGGGAGCCCACAGGACCAAAACCACCCTAAGTTCGTCGATCCCTTTTTCCCATGCGCGGGTCCTGAAACGCGGGAATCCCGCGTCGACGCGTGATCGTCGCGGGGACATCGTGCACACGAGCACGTCTAAAATGCATACGCGGCGTCGAAGAGGAGGAAGAGGCGAACGCCGCGCGTTTGCATAGGCGAATTCCCACCGTGGCGCGGCACTGAGGCTTTAGGGTACGTTTACAGTGGAGCTGCAACACTTGATCGGAACGGCGCGGCGTTGAGAAATGCAATTCTCTGTTTTATAATGGAAGTGTTTACGTTGAAGCGACAACGAGCTGGCCGGGGGTGGCGAGTTGACTCGTCATGAAGTCCTGTTTCTTCGCTCCACTATCGCCGCTGGATACTGTTAGTGGCCTCGAACAGTATCACTCATACTAACGCCCATCCGTTAAATGACTGAAACCATGAAACGACTATCGCAACTCTGCCCTATAAACCGCATCAAAGAAAGGTATATTATCGCAGCTCTAATCGACGCTCTCTTAGCTTCTATCGCAGCTCCGCTGTAAACGTACCCTTATACGAGTTCCCGATGCTGGGTGTTCTATAATATAGGCAGAGTTGCCGTTTGTCCTGCACTGCTTGTCCGGTCGGTCCGTGGCCAGGACTCCCACCAGAGCAACCTAGCCTTCTTATGTGCCCACCTACTCTATCGAGCAATCCAAATGCATTCTTTCCACCTTACCTTGGCCCGGACACTCTTCCCTGGTCATCGTACTCCTCCTTCTTCCCACAGAGCCCTGACTCTGGCGCGAGCTCCCTGTCGATCCGTTTCTCTCTTTGCTGTCGCTTCCTTCTTCTCCTTTCCACGCCGCTTCGAGAACTTTGTTCTCGTCCTACCTGTATACATGCATACTTTGCTTGGTTCTTCAGATCGGTGTGAGACGGGTTCAAAGAGTGTCTGTTGGCAGCGTGGGAGGGGTGTTCGGGATGGAAATACGAGGGCGGAATGGGAAATTGTGGGATCTGATATTTGGGAACGGTGTTAAGATATTGTTGATAGCGTGGTGTCGGTGGACCTTTGTTGATCGTTGGGTGTTTCTGTAGTTCTAATTTGTGGGGTGGCACTACTTGTATCTCTTTAACGTCTGCTTCTCTTGTTTATTTATTGATGGTTACTAATTATGTTGTTGCATTAGTTCTAATTAGATATTTAATTTTGTCATCCTTAATCTGAATAATTCTTATCTGTATCTGACGTGAGATTGCCAATTGTCCTGAAGATTCGTAATATATAAGACCGCAGTGTATTAAAAAGTATCCTGAGTATTGCACCCGACAAATTTTCCATTTCGTGAGGAACTCGTTGGCGAAAAAGTGAAACACGTGTAGCGGTGCAGTCGAATGCACCTCGTTGCACCTATGCCTCGTGCCATGTTCCAAAAAGTAGGGCCTATCTTAGTCTCACTCTTTCCGATGACTTTCTCGCCGTTTCACTCCCTTCGTCGGTTCGTTTCATCCGCCACGTTGCACGCAGATAGGTATACACCTTTGCGTTCTCTCTTCCTCTGACCTAACAGCGCCCTTTCTCCTGCTCGTTCTGTCCGTCGACTCAACGTTTGGGCCTTACATACTTGGCATACCTGCAAACGACCGCGTAAGCCCAGCGGAGCAGGCGGCAACGTTAGGCACGATGAGATCTGTCCGAAAACCTGTCGCGACCTCGGTACACCTCTCCTACGGAAACGTGGCACTGGCTTTCTGGTCGTGGGAGGAAGAGGATCTGGAGAATAGAACTGGATTTGGCTGGGTGAATGATCGGTACGATTGGAAGTGGAGAAAGTTCGATGTTGAAAGGCAGATGGATGAATAGTAAAACTAAATACAATGGACAAGCAGAGTGACGAAAATAGCCGGGCATGTTGTAACTTTATTCGAGAATTTTTCTGAAACACTGATATTAATCATCGGTGCTACAATGGTATTAACGAGCCCGAAGAATGTATTAGATTTGGGTGTTCATTCTTTGTAGTAATGCGAACATATAATACAAGATAATGCTGCGGTAAAAATTGAATAGTTTATCCTGGAAGCATGATTAAATTGAAAACAAGTAGCGTCGAGCTTCTATTATATTGCAAACGACTAAATTGATTCGAAGAATCCGCGCAAACCATAAAATCTACTGTTTATATTGAAAGGAATAATGTAGTGGACGTACAGGTTGTAGGTTGCGAACAGTGGCTAAAACCTACCATTACTGTTATTCATTTCCTATTGTGAAAGGACGTCCAGCGCTATATGTTAATCTAGATATCATTAACATTTTTAAAACACTACTTTAATGAGCAGACAAGTGCTGGGAGTCTGTTATTTCGTAGGCAGTCCATCCATTTGAAAAATTGACCGCTCAAACGTAATACGCTAGTAGTTTAAGAAGAATTGCCAGGACAATACTTTCGTGGAAAAGCAAGGTTTCATTTGTGAAAATTAAAGTGAAGTCGACTATGTGGGCTGGGTGTGGGCTTGGCCGCACTACTTATGGGATAATCCACTACGAGAAGTCGCGAGGGGGGATGCAAAAATTTGTTGCACTTGGAGATTGAGGATAAATTAGTATCGATGCAAAACTTGTCGAATATTATTTGTATAATTTGCAGATGCAGAATAAATGTTTTAGTGAGCAGGGGGCTATAAATTGATACGCCTAAAAGCCTAAAGTTCTTGTTGAGAACTTGCATGCTTGCTAAAATTGGTTGCAAATGCAGCAATTTGTTACTTTCATCGTAGGCGGTACACACTTACTCATCCATTCATAATAGTCGGACGGCTTTACATCAAAAGAACTTGTTTTAACGACACATTATCATATCACGGACGATTACATCTCAACCGTGCAATAATTTGAAATTATCTAGACGCTGAATCCATAAATAAATGGAAACGGCCAGCTGTTGGTTGTCAGCCAAACAACTGTACACTCTTTAACAGCCGCACGATTCCTCAAAGTTTCGCACATCTTGCCTCTAACAAGTTGCTACATGAAACGAAAATACTCTGTTTTTCTTGTTTCACATATTTTCATACTTTTGCGTGCATAGAATGTGTCACTGAAATATTCGAATAAAATTCGTCGAAAGAGGAGAATTTATGCTGCTCTTCCTACCAGTCGAAAAGTGTAAGACGACAAGTTTACACACCTGAAGAATTTAATGTTGTCGTTAAAAGCGTTGCACCTAAACTCTACATGCATCTAATGGCAAGTTAAAGTGCAGTCTTTAATAGCACAGAGATGACAATTGCGACAACTAAAACAGCGACAGTCATGGTGCAATTAATGCATCATTATTGACCCATAACCAAAGAGCAGGGCCCCCGTTTCATCCATCGAGGCCCACACCCATGCGTCGAAAAAGAGGCCATCGTCCCTATGCGCGCGGTATTATACCTACACTATTCCCGACAGACGAGCACAATTTTTAATTATCCAACGCCAAATTTGGCCTGGTTCTCGACGGCGTAGGCGAAACGCAGTGCCGTCGATCGTCTTGAGGAAAAAATAAGGAAAAAAGTGAAAAGAAAACGTCTCGCCTTGAAGTCTACTTACCGTCCAATTATTTTAGCCTCCGCTGCAGTGATTCACGTTCACGGAATGCATCTAGCCTCGTACGCCCTACAAAACGACGGAGGCAGAAGCTGAGAAAAAGACGAGAGGAACGGGAGGGGAAACGAATGAAAAAAAGAAAAAGAGCAAAAAGGAACTAAGGCTCGCCTCTCTTGATACACCACGGAACACTTGTTTGTACGTCGTCGGTTGATGTTGATTTATCGAACGCGCGCGCGAGCGCACGTGTTGTACAATTGATACGTTGCGAGGGAGCAGATACGATCTGCTTCGCGGAGATCGCAGCGCGTGCAAGAGGTTTGTTCGGTATCGCGAGGGTTACGCATTTGGTCCATCGCGGTGGAATTTTCGGTTTCCACTGGCAGGGTCGTTCGATTCGACAATAAAAATCACCGAGCTGAGCTAGTCGCATCGCTATTATTCAGTGCCCGCCTCACGGCCGAACTGTCCAGATATTGCGCTGCCCTTGCGCCATGCCGATTTTTCTTGATAAGGCGAATGCAACCGCGCGACGTCCTTGCGACAAAGGTCAACGATAAAACGGAGACAGGGAGCTGTGTCTTTAATTGCGCTGTGGATGTCGTACTGGTGAAAGTACGAACGAACGATGCTTCACTGCGAGTTTTGTTCTTCTGTTTCATCCTTCGAGAACTATTGTGTATGTACTTTGTTGGGGGGTGTATGCTTTAGGATGGGCATTATTTTCAATTCGCATCGGAGCCATAATCGGAACCATAATCGGAGCACGAGCCAACGCGAATTTGTAAGCTTCGGTCAGGTATACTGGAAATTATTGCCGTCGATGCCGAACCGTTTTCACGTTCCTCCTTAGCAATTAAAGGAAAAGGTCAATTATTGCATTACCGTGTGACGCGGACGCGCGGGTGGAGCATGAAAGATAAACCGCTCTTGGATGAGACGTCTGGCTACGTGTCTGTACATATACGAGGGTGCTAATGCATAGAACGATAACGATATTACAAGAATTGGTTAATAGTACGAACAAGTGGATTCGTTGCATCGATATTCAAACAGCAAATTCAAAGGTTCAATAATACATTAGATAAAATGAAATAAGAAACAACGACAAACTCCATCCACCCTTCAGTGCTGCATGAAATAAACCCTGACCTCTTATTTTCAAACTTATCTCCATTCTCCTACCCCCTGAAACCATACGCTACCCATCACTAAACTATTCTATCCCCTCAAACGTATTCCAACGACATTTTCTACATACAAAGGACAATACCCTCTCAACTTCTTCCCAACAGGCGACTTTAACAGCGCATTTTCCTTCCTCCAGCTTAATAAGCGGCGAAGTCGCGCCTCTCTTCGAGCCCACGGAATGCAAAGAACCTTATAGTGGTTGTGTTCGCAGGTCGTCCCACCGTCAGCTTGGCACGTCACCCATTCGACGATGGTAATATACGTTCGTCGTTCGTGGTGATAAATATTACAATATAATATTCCCGGCTGGGGACGAGGATTCCCGGCGAGCCAGCAGGACGAACGGAAAGCAAGCGTGACGAAGGGGTTATCGACGAAGGGATATCGTGTTACCAGAGACAACGAACAACGGCCCACGAAGCATCCTTTTACGATTCTACGAATAGCACATGCGACAATTTTTCCGCAGACGTAAAATTATTAATCGCGTATCCCTTCGACGACCCGGCGATGCTGAGGTAAGTCTCTGAACTACTCGGGGGAAGAAGCATGGTGGTTTCTCGAGTTCGTGGAACCGGCGAAGGGCCATTGGTTGTTCAACCCCTTTCTGCTGGAATGATATTACGAGAGAGGGTGGAAAATATGAGTGCGTATCTATTTTTCTTTTTCCTTTATGCGGCGTTCTTAAGCGGAATTTATTTGAAGCTTAAGACTAATAGTAATATGGAATTGGATAGACGTGTGTGTTTAGGTGCAATGAACTTTCATTAACAGACAACAGTGTGTTCTATAGATTTACGAAGGGGTAACAAGCGGTGCTACAGTTTTTTGCATAATGACTTTCGTTTATTGCTCGTTTATTGACACGACGGGTCCGTGAACAATGAAACGGATAGTGCTTTCACTATCACTTACACTCGCACGGCTTTATATAACAATACTATGTAATTATGGCGGAGGCGTTGCTTGTTTGCCGCTTTTCTGTCGTTCGAGATACTTTGAAAGACACGCTATATATCAGCGCGAGCTTCATTCCTTTCAATTACAATTTACAATACACCAGCATCAACTGTGTTCGATTATTTTATTACAACTAAACTTGCAATCAGTGGCACATGTTTTCGTTAATCAAGTTTCCTTACGAAATCACTGCGTATCCAGAATTCTCACTCTACCCTCCTCATCAGGCAACGAAATTTTCTCATTCTCAAAATATCCCTCCCCCAATGAACTCCAATGATCAGCACCCCAAACAACTATGTACCGTCACCATTCGTAAAATTTCGCCCGACGGACTTTCCAATTATCAAAGCCCGTTCATGACGACTTTGCTTGACCAACGATCATCTCGAATGACTCCCCCAAGCCCGGTTGATTCCGATCAGACGCGTTTTACGAATGCAAACGGTGACGCAGAAATATGTACGTGGTCGACGCCGCGATGCTCCGCCCTCACCCTCGGTTTGCTGCGTTTGGTCGCAGGTCGTCCCGGCGTCAGGCTGGAACGTCAGCGACCCCGCTTCCTTCTCGTCCACCTTCTAGGAGCCACCTACACGGCCCTCACACCCAGCCGGTTTCACGTGTACGTGTACCGTGTTCCATGGAAGAACCGCAGAGAAACCACTACCTAACGGACCGAGCAGTCCGTTCTTGTCGACGTATATACGTATACATGTGTATACCACTACTGCGGCGAACGTGGCGCACACGTACATGTGCTTGCATTTAAACTCAAGCGATTCGAGTGCATAGAGAACGAGGGCCTGGAGAAGGCGCGTCTCTCTGCTTCGCCATGGAACGCTCAGAACTCGAAGGTCGAAATCTCGGTTCACGATTTTTCCTGCTGTCGTGATGAAGCGACCGAATTTACGTGTCGCCAGGTGTACACGGTATTATACACCTATGATTATTTGGTTCGACGTTACGGATAGAATGGTGAAGCTCTTGACAGTATTGAGTACCTGACACTAGAAAATGCTATACGTTCGGGAAGGGGGTAACAGAATCTATCGGTCCACGGTGTGTCAATTAAATTGGCGACCCGAAGATCGTGCCTTCTCCTTGTGAATCTTTTAATTTAGAAGGTCGACAAGTGTTCATTCAGTGACTGTAGTTCGTAATTTCACGATTACGATGAATTTCGACTAGCTTGTAACGGCAGATACGCTGGTGCATGAGAATTGTCGAATTTTCATATCTCAGAATCGAGATATGCGATACGAACCTTGATCAACGATTTGTCGTAAAATATCCGCGGCTGAAATACAATTTCGCGTTCGCCGCTAAACAAATTCAAACTTCACGTACGCACATATTTACGTACATCTCTCCGCGTACGTGCGCACTCGCGTCTCAAAGCACGTGACCAGCTATCGAGGTTCCACCGGGGTAGGGATAAACAAGCTCTCCCATCGCGTTCATTTGTTCGCGAATCATTTGAACGGAATATACAGGACAAGTAGATAGGCGAAGGAAAACGGCGAAGGTGGAACAGCAGGAGTAGATGAGAAAGAGAGACAGGCACATAAATACGAAGAGCGAAATGCATACGTACGTAGATGTTACATACGTGTGTCCGTGAGTACATGCATACATACGTATATAACTATGTACTGTACAATTGAATGTGTGAGTGACTCGTCTAGGCTAGAGGGAAAGGGTTGAAGGGGGAAGAAGGCATAGGTGAATCTTGACATTTATATGTATGTGACCTGTCCCGCGGAGGCATTCATCTACTACACATTAGAAGGTGTACAGTGTATGTGTGCCACGTATTATTCCAAAGATATCTATCTCTCTCTCTCTCTTTCTCACTCTTTCTATCTATCTATATACATACCTGTATACATATATATATATATATATATATATATATATATATCTTTCACACGGCGTGTTTTATGCTTGCGGCTTCTAGCCGCTACGTTTGCCGTATAAGAGAGATTTAAGCACGCCTGTGCATGGACTGGCTGTGTGTATTGTATGGGAAAATTGCTGTAGCTAGAACCATAGACGCGTGCTTGTTTCTAGTGGATCGTAGCCGCAGCCCAATGGTCTTTGTACATACTTTTTGGTCCGAGCATGGTGGTATGCTTCGAGCCAAACAGTTTGTACGAAGAAATAAGTCCAATATTCTTTAAAACAAATATCGAGGCTTGTCTTCGTGATTTGCATATTTTGCGGCCTGAGGGCAAAGGTAGAATTCTCTACTACACTTCTCAATAAATGCATGTGTCGCCCTTCCATTTTTCTAAACGCAGCATCATGTTTACTACGGTCGCAAATCAACATAAGTTTCTGACTTGGCATTAAATATTGGACACTAATACGTTCTTCAGTGTTACGCTTCTTTGTATAGCAAATCGTCGATATACATACATGAACATTGAATTCTGTTTCCTCGTGCTGAAATTGTACTGTACGCAGTAAACGCTGTACAGAAGGAGTTAAATTGATAGGCATGGGCAAAAAAATTGTAATAATTGTGAACCTTACTCTTCCGGTTTACCTTATACTCTATATTTAACCGCCTACCAACACTTATGCATTCATTAAAAAAACGTACAACAAGTGGTATGGAACAAAAAAGAAATGAATAAAATAATCGTCGGTGGAGTATGGAATTTCCAAGAATATAATGTATAATCTATCGATATTTTAATCATGATCTATCGAGCGAAAGTATCAATTTTTCACCCCGTGGACGTTAAAATTCTGAATTCTGTCCGTCTCTCGTTTTCGTCGCGTTTTCAAGAGTACTCTCGCGGAAGGTTCGCACGAAACGTGGGCATGTACCGGTGTGCGTCCCGTCGATTTGTCGTTTTCCCACAGGCGTGAAGGTTTCCGTGCAGGAGCAGAAAGGACGGAATCGATGACAGCCCGGAGGTTGGTTGCGAGGAAGAAGGGGAAATACTTGCGCATTTATATAGGCGTACGCACGCACCGATAACGCAACGAGCGCGCATTAAACTTTATTGCGTTCAATTTAAAAATAGAATTCTATCTAGAAGGAAGGGACGTCACGACATTCGCGTAAAGTGTGTCTAGCCAAAGATGAGTCGTTCGCGAAGGCACGTCCGATTTGCCTCGAGTTATACACATATTAACTGAGGTGTTTTTGGGAAATGTTAATTTCTATTTGCGAACGAGGGGGGGCCCCGATGACTCGTGGGAAATTTTTATTGGAGGAATTTTTATTGTATTTCTTAAGTAAAGTATACCTGGAACCGAGGGTATTCGATTGATAAATAAAACTTCGATTATAGGAATCGAAATTTAGATACACCGTGGAGTTCAGTTTGCTAGGCGTTGAATTTTTCAACGAGCCATCGATCGACCGGACAAAACACTGATATTAAGGTAATACAGCTTGTTGTCGTAGTTTGAATTAGCTTTGACCATCCAACTGCTAGGCCGTAGAAATGTAAAGACTTTGTGTATAGTATTATTCGGCCCCAAAGCGGACATAGCATAAATCGCATCCATGTATATTATTCAAAGCATAGTAAGGTAACAAAATGATTGCTCGAATTTGGATTACGTTGTATGAGAATTACACAACGCGCAAACATTTCGATACTAAGGACATAGATTTCCCTTTCAAGCGATTGTAACATTCTTGGAATACATTTCGGCAATCACTGAGATTTCACGATCGACGGCAAATCTACCGTAAATTCGAGGAAACACAAATTCAATTCATCTCAGTAGGAACGAAAATAAATGTAAATCTTTTCGTTTCTGGATTGCGATAGTTTTCTCTGCCACCCCCGGTCCACAAAGAAATTGCAATTACACCGAACACTGTTAAAAATTCCAAGCGAACCGTTTCCAGGGCAAATACACCCAGCGAGATTCCATAAAGTAACAAACTGATAAATTATCCCACGATCGCGGATCCTCATACTTCATCGATCGAAAGGAACGAAAGGGTCGAGGTTTGGCGTGCGCCATTTAAATCCGCGTCGATGGATCGGTGCACAGCCGTATTATTACCATCTATAGGAGTCGTTCGCGAGCTATCGAAAGGTCGGTGATTTATGCGGTTAGCCGTGGCATGGACTACGCCTTGGCTTTTGCTCGTTGTTTGTGCACACGCGTAAAGAAAGTGCGTACAATACGTTTTGCTGGTCGAAAGACGAAGAAGAAGAAGTTGAAGAAGAAGTAGAAGAAGAAGAGGAAGAAGAAGAAGAAGAAACCTCGGGGACGAGTGTACCGAGGAAGAGAAAGACGACAGAAGAAAGAGAGGGAGAACACTCCGGACGATCGGGATGCTAATTCGTTTTGCTCGCTTCCTCGGCTTCTTCGTCCTTTTCTGCGAATGCAGATCGTCGGGAGACGACCTCGTGGAATGCGTTGCTCGTCCCCGTCGAGGCGAGCTCGAACTCCACGGCTAAAGGGAACCCGTAGGATCAGTCCTTCGTTCCTTCATTCACTACTGGAAACGATCCTTGTGGACGTTCGTACAGAAAATCGGGGCGAATTTATCGATGAGCTGAAATCAAAGGGCAATCGGGAAGCGTGGAAACGAAGGAGAGTTTAGGCTGGCAGGTCGTTAAAATGGGGCAAATTGGGACACGATTGTGCGAGTGGATAGAGGGTCTGTTGACGATTGAAGGGTGTATTAATGGGGAATTTAGCAGATTTTAATGAGCGTGAATTAGTCGAATTGTAATTTCTTTTCTTAAGTGGTGGAGGGTGGGGGTGGTAGTTTTATTTCTAAGAACGAAGCCAATTTAGCTTCGAGTGGAACATTACGGAGGAGGGCCAATGCAACGTGCTTGCAGCGTAGCCGAGTAGTTGTGGTATTTTTTTCGAGCTTCTCTGATACTTTTTGGAATGCTGGCTGGTAGATGTAGCTTCCGGTGTCGAGTATGCAAGCGATAGTTTAATCGAGATTGGCACGTGAAGGTAGTAATAACTTGCGTTCGATGGAGAATACGTGTATAGTATATTTATTGTAACCATTCGAAATTATACACGCGTACGTGAGAAACGTTCTTCCTTCTCTTTATTTTTCATATTATATTGCAGATTAAATAGATCATGATTATCGATGCAAATTTAAACTTTATACATCAACTTTGATGGTATACAGATTATTTATGCAAGAAATTTTTATTAAACTTGAACGCACGAGATTCGTCGCGGTAGACTAATTTAATTTTGTCTCTGAAGATGAAATATCAAGAAGGAACGAATTGTAGTAGGTTTGATTGCCACCACGAGCTTCTTCTGTTATACGCGTTCACATTCCGGAGTGTCTCGATGGTTTTGAAAAATTAATCGTATCAATGACTGACGTTGGAAAGTGTCAGTTCACGAGGCTCATCGAGGTGCAGATATTTCTCTTTATAGGACATCGATCTCCCATCTGGTCGTCGATTTCTCTTTTTTTCCGCACAGTTAGAGAGCATTTCCCCTTTCGCTCTATGCCTGTCCGCGGTCATCGAGTATCGCGGCGATGTCTATGAACGCTCAACGAGGATAACAATACGACGACATCGCGTCGCGTCGTGGCTAAAACGCTCGACCCCCGACGAACATATTCATGGACGAGTTATTCTCGTAACTTTGATCCTGACGAGTTTTAATGAAACGGATTATTCCTTCTTTTCTTTGATTTTCTATTATGTCCAGGTTTTTAGCACGCCCTGCGCACTTCACGAGTGATTATATTACAGTAGCATTTTTATTTACAATCACAAGATATCGCAATACAACTATAAGGTACACTCAGTGGAATAGATCACAGAGATAATCAGAAATAGTCAACGCATAATATTTCACAGTTTACTGGTATATTTCTCAGAGAGTAAAGAAGAATCAGCCATAGAAACTGTGATCTCTTGTCCTTATTACATTATTATTAGGCTTACGGTACCAGAAGTTTCGTTCTATAATATACAGTTACTCAAAAACTCGTACAAGTACATCATTGATATTCGAGCGTCTGAAACATCTCTTAAACATCGCTTTACCGATAGATTTTGTTCACATCATAAACGATATTGAAATAATAAATTAGTTCTAATGCAATCTTGGTCCCCTTCTAATTTTCTTCTCGCGGTTGCAAACGTGTGTTACACAACTACGAAACAACCAAACCGAATTGAGCACATCCAGCGATCCAGGCATCTCGAGGATGCATGAAAACGGGAACACCTAAGCCAGTCGTCCTTTTCCCGCGATGAAAGAGGTGAGAAACCTCACCTGCGACCCTTTCGCAACGCCTTAATATCGCTCGCCGCGTCGTTGGATGGCTCTCCTAATAATTATACAATTAGAGAGTATGCATTCGCGCGGCTGTCTAGAGACACGAGTAAAACGAGTTCACTTGGGACGCCTTTCGAGGTCAAAGAATTGAGAAAAGAAACTCGGATACGTCAATCGTGACGAGGATTTGAAACCACTCCCACGATAATGCTACGGATTGATCTCTTCGTCGTACTGAAAATACTGTTCCCCGGTATTAAATACAAATATACCAAATGCATTTAGTTCAGACATGTATTCATTATTACTGATATTGTTAGTTATCATAGGGTGTAAAACACGAGGCTTCGTTGTAAGGTTACTGTAACAAGTTCTAATTTCCATTGCATTACTTTTCTTTTTTAATCAAAATTGTTACATTTGTCATAATTTAATTACTGGGTTGCATGAGTGTATTTTTTCGTGCTGCTTATTACACTGATATTTTCTTTTTGAGTCCCCATTATCCTGCCTTCTTCGACACTATTAAAATTAATTCACCACTTCTGTACGAATCTATTGCATTCTTTCCTCTCATTCCTGTTTCTCCTCTTCGACACTTTTAATTACCAATTTCTGTATACGCTCTGGGGTTACATTTTTCTACGTACACTTCCAAGTACGTGCGCTTGCAATGCCATAGCTTTGTTAGTTTAATGAATTCGAACGTGGAATTTACCCCCTGAAAGTAAAGGTCGCGTGTGATTTGTCGTCTCCTTCTCGTATTCTACGGTGTTAAAATGGGTCGTTTATCAATTTCACGATGAAGTGAACCGTTCAGACACAGGCCATACGTCACGAAGTATTTGTCTAGCAAAGAAACGCGAGGGACAACGGCGAAGATAGGGAAATACCGAATGATTTTTCGCGTAATTCGCGTCGAATATCGCCGCAGCGTTATGTCCTACATAGTGCACATTCCAACGGCGAAGTCATTTACTCCTCGTCAAGATGGAATATTAGCAGCAACGGCCAGTGTGCTGCATTTCACTTTGCGAATCGGTTAAACGCGTCGAACGACGTGCAAAGGATTGACATATGTTTAAGTGAATTCCAGTTTCCGCGTTGCAAGTCGGCCGTGATTTCGCGATATCGATTGCTATGATTATTTGCTATGCCCTTCGAAACGCTTTCACTGCGCGAACAGATTTTTCGCGATAGATTGATCGTCGTGAAAAATTAATTGCTGCTGCGCTTTTGGAAAGCATTTCCCTTCCTGGTAGCTGGATGTTTCTTGGTTTATTGAAACACGTAAACTTTTTGTTTAATGAATAGCTTGTCTGCGTGAAACTTGAGAAATGGGAATCTAAGTTAATAGAAATACTGATGTTCCAGATAAAGGTAATAAGTGTTGAATATACTATAATAATTGAAATTATCGATATTAAAAGGTGGAATGCTTGATTATAGTGTGAAAGAAAATATTTAAAGGAAATATTATTTCCAGTAGTCTGTGATTTCTCAATTCCAAATCACGCGGTAGGTTATTTTCACGCGATACTGGCCAATTACCGATTTCTCTAATCAAAACAAGCGTCGTTATTAAATACCAAGAGGTAAACTCTAGCCTTTCATGCGTTTTTACTCTATCAGTGGCCGATCGGTGGAATACCAGTTCTTGTAAAATAATGTCACGGAAACGTGGAATATTTGTTTCCCTGTCTTTGAAAAATCTATGACATTCATTGACCACTGTGAATATCTAATCTACAGTCCGCATATAATTTCTCGAACACCTCAGTACAGGGGAGTAAAAAAGGACAAGAAATACCCATTTAGATGAAATATTAGAGAAATAACCTTGCTATGATATAATATAATAAAAACTTCGGAATCCCGCTAAATATTACAAAATTAATATCAAGGTAATCAATAATCATATATAATTAATACTACAGATTCCCCTTAAAAATTCCATAGTATCTAATACACATGAACATTTATACTTTACAATAGAATCATACACCTATCTGTGCGCGCACCAACAAAAAGAAAGAATCCCAAATAAATAAATCCACCAGAACGATTTAAACGGGCCCGGTATCTCGAAGTTCCGTTTCATCCCGAAAACCGCAACCCTCTTTTGAAATCTCGCCACTAATCACGATCGACGCGGCTTCATAAAAACATCCGACCTGACAGGGTGGTTATCGGGCACCAGCAAAAGAGACCACCACCCTCGACACGCCACACACGTTTCAATAAAAGCGGCCACCGGGATCCGGTGGAACGTACAGTACTCATCTCGGTTCCCCTTTCGCGGATCGTTTAAAAGGTGGCGATCTGTCACCGTGGCCATAAAACGATAGCCAGTCCATAGTCATAAAACAGGCTGCGAAACGCGTGTGTGCCCGTAGCTGGCTTGGCTGACGCGAATGTTTCAGTTTCGTGAGTATAGAGACTCGGTAGGAGTAATAATCGTATACCGTTACTTCTTTCGAAAGGCCGTTGACTCAATTGCGCCCCGGATAAAAGAGGCGGTTCACGAGTCGTCCGCGAGCGGTGCACGGGTTATATCGACGGCGGTACCCGTGTGTCTACACACCTACAATTCCACGTGTTCACCTAAGAAACGCCCGCCGCTCGAATCGGCTTAAACCGACCAAGACGACCACACGGCATCGATTTCCAGACCGTCTAAATGCCGATCCTCGAGATTGTCGCGACACGCACGAATTTTGCGCAAGGTCCACGCGACTGTATCACTCGCGGTTATGGAATCATTATGGGCGATCGACGGATCTGGCTGGCGTTTTCCTTTTCTTTTCTTTTTATTTCTATTCTTGTGTAGAGGGAATACAGGAGGAGAAATTTGTATTTTTTAAGTGTAACAGTATCTGTTTGCAGATTTGTAGCATAATTTGAATCCTTTTGTAGGCTTACATTGAAACTTACATTAAAATGCTGTCATGAATTTAGAATCCAGATGAAGCTGCGTATTAAATCTTTGACGTATTCTGATATGCTACAATTTGTGATGAAATGTATGCAAAAAGTACTTGCAGATGTAATATATCTGTCTTGATCGCTTCTCAAGTATTTAGAATAAAATTTATGATAGAAAAGAGTAACGCCAACAGAATTCATGCGTTAAGGGGTTGAGGTAGATTTATGAACACAATATAGCTGAGGCATGAAATCTAGACAAAGATTAGTTGCACAGTTTAAATCGAATTATGGATTATTACAAGTGAATGTTTAAGTATACAACGTTCTTTTGTTTCACGCTGCCAACTTGAAGCGTAGCAGTAGGTAATATCCTAACTGCTCGACCACACACTTTCTCTTCCTCTAAATTTTTACCCCCGATCCCAATAATTTCTAACAACTCACCGAGAACCTATCATTCGGCCTAACAAATTAGTCTGACATTCGAAAAGAATAACTGGTATTACAATGCATTTTTTTCACGATACATATCACACACTGAAACCTTGGAGCTTAGCAACACTCTAAAACTCTAAAGACACTTTCTTTCGTCGAACGTTCCCCAACGAGTTTTATAGCCTCGTCTTAATAGAATCTATTATAACCCAGCTTCCTGACCGACCGTGTTTCCATTTAGAGTCAACTCTGACGACTTAAAAGTCCATATTTCAAATTTCAAAAACGCCCCGACCATCCCTTCTTTTTAGCCTGCAACGAAGGGCGAAGGGATGCTCGTACAAAAGTATTAATTGAGCATGGAACTTATGAAAGAAATTCCTCCAATCGATCAAACTTAGCATAACCAGCTCGTAACTCTCTGGAAAAGTTATCCTAATTTGTAACACTGCATTTTTCACATCGATATAAAGAACAAATCTGTCGTGCAATATTGTACATATTCAATTTATATTGAAATAGTCAATTGAAAATATTTTCAACAATATGTACGTTTTTAATAATATTCAAAATATATCATCAATCTATGCCAACGTCTACAATATATTTTACTATTCATATATTAACAATACGTTATGTCGATCAAATTATTATTACATAATTTTTATTTTGCAAAATCATCCACTAGTGAGATCCCAAACAATCAAGCTTGCCTTACATAAGTAGAAAAAATTAATTCTTCGTTAATTCGCGCGAACAGTTTCTACATGCGCTTTTCCATTCCTTCACAGGAAACAGGAGGAGAGGTAGCCTTCGACTGGCTCGCCTCGGTTCACGCCGGTTCAGGTGTAAAACTCATCGTCATTCGAACGAACACCGTGCGAGTTGGACCTCGATGATTCCGTGTAGCACGCGCGCGCTAGTTCCTTCTATTCCCTAGGCAAGCACGCGCTACTCGCATCAGGCATGGTGCATTTTGAAAGTTGAAACACATTCACGACCGAATTCATCCTGATTGCTCGCTACTGCGCGCTAAATACCTGTTTAGTGATTCCGCCGCGCCGCTGCGTGCCACTTTCACGGCAAAAATCTGTCGAACATGTTCGAGACTCGATTTCCAAGCGAGGGCGGCCGCGCACGCGACAAACTGAAGCTTTTCTTCTTGCCTCTTGGAATTTGCTCCGTGTCGCAAGGAGATCCGAACGTTCCGTGAAACTTTGAGAAGCCGGAGTAAGGGTTACAGGTACACCGTTGATCCGAAAGTTTCGGGTCATCAGGCAGCTCGAGCTTTATAGAAATTTGATGACTGACTAATAATTTCCAATTGAAAATGTACGAACACATCCAGGATAGATAATTGCTATCAGTCACTGCAATATTAATTTCGAATAAATGAATTAAAATGGTTAACAGACTGTCCAATATTTTATTTTATTTTATTTTATTCGAATATACAGTATTCGAATAACTATTGGTCTTACAAAGAAAAACATATGTAACATTTGTGAAGCAATTAAGGAAATGGTGCCAAACTTTTCGCAGGAAATATAAATATTGCTGTTGATAAGAGCGAATGAAAATTCTGTGAAATTAACAGGCTGTAATTTAAATACTGGTTATAGTATTACTATGTGCGTTGGTCAGCTGGTACACATTTTTACTTTAAATAAGCATCTGAATTCCTTGTTGGAGGAAAGTTTTCGATGCGGGCGTAACTACAATGTAGCGTTGCATCACAGTTTGACACCCTCGTTTGAATGAAATTAGCCTTGGATCGGAATCGTGCCTTTTGGGAAGTTTTCGGCGCCTTTCAGATTTCATTTCTACCTAATTTTGCATTCTGCGAGGACCTCACTCTCTCTGAATTTCGAAATCAGAACGGAGCTGATATTTTTCTCTTCCTACAATTACATAATGGAGCATTCGTTTTTAAACGGACCGAGAAAGGACATTATATTTTATTCCAAAAACGAAAATACAGTATCTCGTATATTTAATGAATAATTTCATACAGATATGGAACAGTGAGCGATGTGTTAATCACTTAACAAAACCTGCCACTCTCCGCCAACCAATCCTTCCATTCTTGTTCCTACTCCGAACGTATTCCGCCAAACGCGTAACGTGTCAACTAACGAATTGAAAATCTCATTCCCTTGTAAACCCCCCCATTCCCATGAATAATTAATCAACCATGAATAATTCTTCAAATTAGATCCCCATCGGCACATTTTTTTCCTGTTTACCATTTCGAATTCTTTTTTCTTTCCCCTCCCACCCCTCTCTTCTAATGAAACCACGCAGTGTTCGTACACGTATACGGCTCGCATACATCGATACACGAAGAATCGTCTAACGAATCGAGGCGCCGTATCCTCCACTCGGTACTCCCGCTCATCTGCACAAGCACATCCATCCACGTACACAGGTGTTACTCCTGTCTAAATTCATCCGTGATTCGTCGCCGGTCTAAACGGGCAAACATACAAATATATAGATGAGCATATGTATACACGTATATATGAGGCTCGTGGTCGTTCTCCACGAAGTTACATCCATGACAAAGGCCGGTCAAACCTGCCTGACAACCTGTAAAATTCCTATGAATGAGCGCAACCTTCCTCTCGTCTCTCTGGTCACCGGCGACGTGTGTCCGGGCTCTCTTTTTCGTGAGTGTGCGCGCGCGAGCAGAGCAAGCGAACGAGCGACTTCGACCTCGTCCGTTATTAAATTCCACGACCTCAAGAAGCCGGGATACACTTGGCCTCCGCTACGGGATAAAAGGGGAGGACCCGTGCCACGTGACACCGATGCTCGATTCCGATCGGCCGACGTGGCCTAAGACTTTTCTATACCGGCGATCGTGCCACAGAATCTTGGATATATGGACTGGACACGGTAGACACGCGGTTAGATTTTTTTTTGGCGGGGGGGTTTGGGGGAGGGAATCGGTTAGACAGGTTCGAGAGGTTGGAGCCGGTTGATCACCGGTAGGTGCATTTTAAACGGCTCCTTGTGCGAGCAATTTTATGGCGGCTCTATGGTAGTAAAAGTGATGGGCGAGAAACAAATTGGTGGCGATTTCTTTCACGGGTCGTACGTGTAGATTATTTTTATACAGTGTCCCTTCGATTCCCATTGGTGTACGTGTTAAGGACGGGGACCGATATTGATTTATAAATTCGTATGTATTTCTGCGAAAGAAGATGTGGGTTGAAAGTAATTTCTGTATTAACATCAATTAATCCTCTGCTACATATTTCCGTCTGCTCTGTGAATCTTTCCTTCGATGTACAAATTATTCTAGCGTAGGTAAATGAAATTGTATTAACGTAGGGGTGGTTCCTCTCTTTTTTGCAGAATTTTGTTTTCATTCTGATTTTTTTTTTTTTTTTTGTGAGTTCATTTATTTGTCGTCGAATTAATTTATCCGCGTTTATTAATAACGTGAAAGTTACTTTTTTAATTATTTTTGTACCAGGAACGTGAAATACGATTGGTGAAATGTCAGGCATTTTATATATTACACGTTAACATAACTCTGGATGCAAGTATAGGATAACGCATTGAAATAATTGATACCGCCGACGAAATGGCAGATATTTCGAATACCATTCGCGTCCTGTGAACTATAGATTCGATAATATCATTACATTAAATTCTCCACATGCGGTGCCCTAATTGTTCCGAACAATGTTACATAAAATCTGCTTTCTCGCTAATGCAACCAAAAATCCAAAACGATGTACAGCACGGTGCTGCACAATTATAAATTACGTACCTGTGTCTGACTATAAAGGATGAAAAGAAAGACAAGCAAATAACGAAGAAGGTAGAGAAGAAAAAAAAAACAGGTGGTGGTTTTAAGGACACGGCAGACATTAACGAGGTGCCGAGGAGCAGGATTATCCACGACGAGGAGGTCAAACACATTCTCGATCGTCAAGGTTGCACAAGCGACCGCCTAGCTTATTGTACGCGAGCGTGTTACGCATTTGCATAGCCACGGCTGTTCTTTAAAATTTCTAAACCCAGTAGAGGCTGGCCGTCCTTGCCGGATGTCTCAATTTTCCGTGCGGTATGCAACGGTATGACTAATACGTCCGCGTATCGCTGCAAGCCAGAAATGGCAATCGTTCTGTTGCGACAGTCGATGCTGGCACCGAGTGAGAGATAAAAAAAAAACAATGTTCGAGAGACGAGCGCTGGAGAACGCCTGACTTTCGTTGATCGTTCACCTGGAAACTCGAGGGACGGTGGTCGCCTTCGTTGACGAGGCAGAATGGATTGTTCGTGGATAGTGAGATTTAATGAGCGAGGCTCCGTATGAAATTTTATTATGGCATAAAGAGAATTCTATTGAATATTTGTTGGCCGTGCTGCGTACGCTAATCTTGTGAACGAGAGCGGTGATCTCTGAGATCGAATGATAATACTAATGGCAGGTAGATGTTAATGGACGTTAAGAAAGAATGTTGGTCCTGAAGATTTGATGTAAGTTGGTGGTATGAAATATAATTGGTGCTTCTATTTCCAGTAGGTCATATTGTATAATAGTATGAGGCGCGTCCACGTAATTTGTTTGTTCCACGAATTGAATAGATATTGATTGTGGGCTATTTGTTAGTCAGCTTAACGCCGCCGTATTGCATCCACCTTGAAAATGACCAATTAGCAATTGGATAATACAGGCTTAGAAATCCCGCGTCCTTGCTGGAAATAATTTCATTCTTTTCAAATGAAGCTCATAGGCATAAATTGAAGCAAATTAAACATGTTCAGTTTGCGGAATTGTCAACCACGCTGCTGCGAATAATACTGCATATAAATGCTCTTGCAGCAAATTGAATTAAATTGATTCAACAGGTGGTAGGACTTTTTTTAATACACCACTTTACGAAATGATTTTTTGTGGTACCATGCATTTGAACATATTCAGTTATTGTATATCATTTGGAGCAGCGTAAAAATATTGATCTTAAGAGTGATATTTATACGAAATTGTCATGCAGGTTACCCAATATCGAAAACCAACTCGATATACATCACTCCAATATTTTTCCAGAAATGGCTGGATATATGTATCTTCAGCTGAATAGGTTAAAGTGGTCTTTGTAATCAGAAAGCATCACTGAAAATAAACAGAATCTAAGATCCTGCATAATATATAGTACACCGTCAAGTAATGACCAAACAAGCAACTAAAAAACACGGTATCACAAACACGTCTAAATGTACCAAGAACAACCACCCTCCAAGCATGCAAACCACCAAGCGTCCTCGACCGCATAATAACCCCATTCACCATAATAAAACAAAAAGCACCATTCAAAAGCACCATGCAAGACGTCCTTCATCAAACTCGATTAAACCAACTGAACAAACTCCATTCCGCTTCGACCCGCCCGGGAAAACACCGCAGACCGGCCTCGTCGATCACCAAATCGTTATCTTGGCACGCGTGCCGCGTGCACACGTTGCTCGTTGCGCAACAATCGTTCAGCCCTTACATAATGCTTCTTACGTTCGACGTTTGAAAGCTCGATTAAATCCGCAAGTTGCGGCCCGTCCCGACGTCGTCGTATGCGCTGGACAACGACAACAATGGCGGTGGTAACGCCGAGGCCGACGAGAAATGCGCGAAACAATCGAATATTAGGCGCGCCTTCACCAGCAGGAAACAAAGTGAAAGTCCCTCGGCACGGTGACGCGTGAAAAAGGCCCGAACGCATCGCGATCCACCTCGCGTATACGCGCGTCTGAATACATATCATCGAAGGTTTGGAGCGGAGTGACGCGTCACGGACGCGCGGATGCGATTTGTTCTTTGCACGAATCGTTATCGTCCTGGGAAACGGCATATCAACCCTTTCGCTGCGATTCGTTTCAAGCATTGTTGGAAGACAACGTGAAGTTTTACGTACAAGTTTGGATTTGTGGTTTTAATTGAAAATCTTTTGTTTGGTAAAGTATTGAAATAAATGTGGGGACGGAACGCAATAGTATGTCCGAATTTTGTTTATAATTAGTACATCTCCATGAAGGAGAATGTTTTCGACCATACTATGACCAGAAGTTAATATGGGTATTATTATTAAATGTGTTCATTAGTTTTTAATAAAATATAATTAATACATATTATACATTGTTTGGAACGTATTCATTCATTTATGAAATAATTTTCGATAATGTGCTGGGTAATTAAGATTATATACATTTGGCAGGATACCGTCAATAACGTGTTAAAATTGAAAACATTCTAGTTGCATAAAACAGTATGTTTTTTATTACTGTGGACGACGTGTGCGTATGAACATTTGGTACTCTATTTAATTAAATCTGGGATAATTTGTACAAAAAGGAAGTTAAGGAAAAATCGGTAATTTTTGGAAATTCTTTAAGCTTGGAGAAATTTCGTGGCTGATCATTGGTATATAGTTAAGTTGCTATTTGTGGATGTAGGATATTTTGGAGCATATTTTGAGAATTTAGAAGAATGTTATGCAAGGGTGGTTTTCTTGGGTCGAATGTATGGTGTGCAGATGGTTTTGGGAAAGAATAAATGGTTGTTGTTTCAGGATTTGAGCTTAGGATGGATTGCAGTAGTTTCGTAGGTGATTAATTCTAGATGGATGGTGGATGGTGCGAAATTAAAATGTACAATTGGAATTTCTTATTGCTACACTGCTGCAATGTTGACAGGTTGTAAGTTTGGAATATATACTTTGATGGTGATACGTAATCGGTCGCAAATGCGGATTATCAGTATCTTGATAATCAGTAAGATTACGATAACAAAACTATGCACAGTGTGCTTTGCACAGAACTTTCTGTTATTTCAACGTTCGTAACTTGAAGGTGGTCTGCATACTTAGCAACAAACGTATGTTGCAATGGCCCCCCTCATACTGTGCAACAGTTTTCAAACAGATATGATAATCCACGCAATAGTTAATATCCGTTAACTAATGAAGATGATAAATCTTTAATTAATATCAGAAGGTATAATGTATTGTCGTATATGATCTAAGACCACTTCTTCCCCGTCGTGGAATTTAGAGAACAAACCAACCAGTTATTGTCACATCCACTCTAAAGATATCCGTAAGTAAATTCAATTACGAAATACCACACCGATATTTAGCCTACATTTCAAACCCTCTCATCTTCCTACTATTCCCATCTACTAGCCCGAGATGGTTCAACAAACTCTCAGTTACAGATAGAAAACAAAGATTCAATTTGACACGATCGATTCATTTTCATTCAGGAAGTGCAAGCTCTTTGGTGGCCCTAGCATATTAATTGAAAAATCTTCGAGAATATTGTACTACCCTGACATATATGGAACAAAAACAGAAACATTCCAAACCTCGTACCAGCAGCACCTAAACGTCACAGAGATTTCAACTTTCACCTATTCTAAATTATAAATAGGACACCGACAATGCATTCCGATGTCTATAACCCACTGTCTGAAAAACCTTTCAGCTCTTCCCAAACCCAAAAAAAAAGGGAGGAAAAAAGAGGAAGAAAGCATTCAAGAGTCGTCTATGTGATACTCGTATCGCAATCTCACCCATTTCACATCGCTCCAATTTATTGTTGCATCAAATAGGCCATCAAGAATGGTTTTCAATAATCACAGTGCACACTCTTGAAAACGTCCAGCAATCTATCTCATCATTCGTTTAAAAGTAGGAGACAAGAATCATCTAGAAACTGAAATCAGAGCATCGCAAACCGAATAGTAATAATAATAATAATCGTTCACCAAGAGTAATCATAAAATCTGTTCAACACCGATATGGAGTAATAGTAATGAATTTTACATTGAAGAGAGGAACGTCCAAATTTCAACCCGACAAATTGTCACGCTCAATTCGCCCTCGAATAATCTTGTGCAAACACAACGTGCACTTTGTTACCCGCAGAAAAAGTGTACTTTTATTAAAAACAAACAAGGATGCAAAATCAGATGAACCTTAACATCATTCGAGGAAGCCAGTTTCCATCGTGCCCGAGAAAGTATTATACATATTTGCGCTCGCGGAGAGTGTGCAATACGTAACACGCAATATGCGCTGCATGCATACATGCATACACATAGATCCAAGTATGCGAAAGAATATCGAAACTTTTAAAGACCACCACTCTCCCAATCTCCCTCCATTTCGATTCGTGCAACATTAAATAGGGCGTCGAGGACGTTTTCTGGCGGGCATAGCACGCGTCTCACGCTATACATATACAGTACGTACATATCCACCCACGCATGCCTCGCTCGTTTGCTCGTGGTGTGTGCTCAAGTAGCTCGAACCATGCTCTCCACGCCACTACGCATCGAGATTCTTCCTGGTATGCGCTCGCGTCTCTGCTCACATAAACGCATGCATCATTCCCTCGTAAAAGACGTCCGCACACGAAGTGTACATCTACGTGCACGTATATATATGCATGCACGTATGTAATGTATGTGCATACATACGTGGCCACGTACGAAACGAGTACTCTCGTCCTCGACGAGCGTTCTTCCTTCCCGACGACGCGCTATCAGCACCGATAACGAACAACGACGCAGATAAACCGCAACGTAGGACGGTTTCCTTCGAGAATCGACCGGCCTGTCGAATTAAAATGTCAAAATGTCTCGTCACGAACGGAGTACGTACAGCGTGTATGTAATATATTTACAACGATTTAGTGGGGACGTTGGAGACTTTGCAAATGCAACGAATAAAGTGAAATAAATGGCGTAAAATTTAACATTTCGCTTTTGTATCTAAGTCGGTGCACGGAGCTAAGATTCTTGTTATATGATACATTTGATTCATTGTTTTGAGTAGAAGTGGTCGTGTGAAGTCGCGGAAGTTCATAGTTTACATATACAGGATTATGTACACCTATGAATAGTGTGTTTTGTATTTAAGGAGGCAATTCTTTTCGGCTGTACAACGCGACAATACGAGCAGGTATACTTGCGAACCTCCGCAAGACGCGGTGCATATCATAAAATCAGGATATTAGCCGAAGTGCAACCCAGATACCGCGTATGGCGTCGTGAAATACGTGATCCTCGGAAGTGAGCCAGCACTCCCGCGCTGTAATGCAGGAATTTTCATAATGCAGACCGCGGAACACTTTGATAGAGCAGTGCTAGAACAGAAACTGGATCAACGTAACCTAAGGATATCGACCATGCCGCGGTACCGAACAATCACGCGAATCGAACAAGAAAAAGGAAACCAGGAAGCAAAAAAGAAAAATAAAAGAAAAAGAAGAAAAGAAGAAAAGAAGAAAAGAAGAAACGGAAAGAAAGGTGAAAATAGTTTAACAAGAAGCATACTGTTTCCTATCGCTGAACTAGTTCTCAGAACACCCGGGGAAGAATTAACCGGGCCAATGCGGAATTCCAAATCGGCGAGCAGAGTCGACGACTAACGAATAATTGAGAAATTCAGGTTTCTCGTTCCGCTTATCGCAGCAAGAGGGGACAAGGGAGAGACTGCTTCAGGATCGAACGTCAGGAGTTGGCGAGGTCACTGAATACCTTAAAGGTCGACCGCCTATATCCACTGGAGTGAACAATATCCCGTGGGAATCCTTTTCCTGATTGAAGGAGGCCGCCACATTGGCCGTTGTGTGCTGCGAGACGCGTATACATTTCCACGGGGTGCAAGCCTCGAAATCCTGTTTTCCAGGAACGTTGGAATGATATAATGAAGAACATTCTTATAGCCCTTTCACGGAGAAAGTATTCGAAGGGTAATTTAATACCACGAAACTATGCTTTCGGTCCTTCTCGTTCTTGACTTCTTTTTTTATTTTATAATATTGGGTTCGGACGGGAAGGAAGAGGTCGAATGAAACGGGCGAAGTCCTTGCCGCTTTATCGACGAGTTCACGCGATCTTCGCGCTGCCGGACTCCGTTGCGAATGAGGGGTTCACGGTATGGTTTAATACCCGTTTCTTTAATGAACTTTACCTTTGTCTTCTTCTTTTCCCCAACCTCGGATTCGTGTAACTTATTTTATACTCATTTTAGTCCGATTGAAATTGTTCCTGGGCATTTGTCGAGGCACGAGGGTGAACTTTTTCTTTCGCTACGATATGTATTCCAAAACTGTATAGCAGGCAAGCAAATTTCACTTGCACTTCTCCCTCGAAAAAATTCACAAAAATATCTAAATTTTCGGGGGAACATACGAATCTGCTATAAAGTGTAGAGCCACATCTCCCACATAATAGCTGCCAATTTCAGCAACCTTCAAATTGATCTCCGCTCCTCTAAAAAAAAAGTCGCCGCATGAAAACCGTGCGTTAATGAAATAAGAAAAGAAAAAACAACGATCACACGTATCCAACACATACACGCGTTCCAAAACCCGATTACCACCCATCCGTTCGTTCGTTCGTTCGTGCGCGCACTCGCATCGTGATTAGCGTTCCGGGCGGCGATGATGACTCTGGAAGCGAGCCGATAGAAGGTGCACTCGAGGTCGCTGTCCACCCTGAGGTCACCCTCCTGTACCGACCGAACAATATCCGATGGGAACCCTTTCGCCGCGAGCGAGAAGATGCCAACGGAAGAAAATGGAGAACGTTCGCCAAACGTAGAACGAGACAGTAGAATCGGACGGCAACGGATCAGACTGGAAGGGTAACAGAAAGATTAACAGAGAGAAAGGAGCGAGAAGAAGAGGAGGAAGAAGAATAAGAAGCGGAGAACGAAGATGGGAGAAGGAGAAAGAGAAAAGAGAGGCGTGCTAGCTGTTCACATTACCTTACTTACTATACGGGGTCAATGCCACCGCGTCCGTCCCGCGGCCCCACTTCACTTCACTTGGCTTCACTTGGTCCTCTCCTCTCTTCCCTGTCTCACCGTCCCTCCGTAACTCTGTTCGCTTTCCTCAGCCATGCTCTTGCTCTCTGTTCCTCATTCTGGCGTTCCTCCTGAGGCCTTCCCCCCCCCCCCCCCCCTTGCTCGCCTGCTGCGCCTCTCGCAAATCTCCGTATATACGTTCCCTCTTCCTTCCATCCACGCTCGATCCTCATCATGCCTCTCTATCTCTCTCTCTATCTCTCTCTATTCCTTCTCACACCCTCATTTCATCTCCTTCTCTATCGTCATCCTTCTCCAACCTCCTCCACCTCCTGCCGCTTTACTCTGCTCCTCTTTACCCGCGTGCCACCCTCGCGCAAACCTCTCCCTTCCAACAGTTCCTCCGCGACCACCCCCACCGAACATTCTCATCGACCGTTCGTGTATAAGAGCACAGAGAGTTGCTCTTCGGTATCGTCTCTCGACGCGTCCCCCTCTGCAGCGTTACTTTTCTTCTTCCTTTCATTCTTTCTTTCCTTCTTTCACATTCGTTTCGTTCTCCACATCGAGAGAGCAGCTCTTCTTCCATCCGCCACCAAGTTTCGTATGTGTGTATTTGTATGTGTGTATTTATATATGTGTACGTGTGTGTTCTCTGCTTGCTGGTAACCCCACGTTGATGCAGCTGCTTCTGCCTGTTCCTCCTCCTCCTCCTCCTTCTTATTCTTCATCTTCTTCTTCTTCTTCTTCTTCTTCTTCTTCTTCTGCTAATGCTGTTTCTTCTTCATCGGCTACTTCGTTCCCCTGCAACCTCCACCGTCTCATTCCACAGAGTGACTCGTCCTCCCATCCGACTGGCCTGCTCCGGCCACTATAAACTATTCCAAAAATTCGCACTGTTATTATTATCACTTAACCATTCCCAGCGGGCACGAGCTTCCCTCCCAGGTCACCACAATGCGAGACTTTGTTCACGGACGATCCAGAAGCGCGACTCTCTGGCTGCTATCTCTTTGGTGGTCCCTCTCTCACGGGTCGAATCGATTTTACGAGAGTTTCTACTCTCCTCCTCCGTCTACCGACTCAACCCCTGCTTCTTCGCCTCCTTCGCCGCTTTTTCTTCTTATTCTTCTCGCTTTTCTTTTCTTTTTTCTTTCCTTGCCTTTTTTTTTCTTCCCTGTAGCCACCCTTCCCTCCTTCGCAGACATCTCTCCCCCACCATTATCCCGCTGTCTGTATTCCTTCATTCCGGGATCGAGGGTGAGAAAGGATGAATGATCGTTAGGGAATGGACGGACTCGTTCTTTCTTCGTCTGCGGTTCGGCCTTTAAGCCACGATCCAGCCGGATTGAAAGAAGCTCCGAAGCTTCGGGTTTATTTCCAGCGGGAGGTGAGCGGGATTAGAGGTCGCGTACCGCACCGCGTCGCGTCGCCACGAAGACGCGACCGATATTGCGAATGCATTTTAAATTAGAAACGTTGATAGATAGTTTATTGCGTATGATTGTGTGTTGTTCGATTTGGCGGCTGGGAAATTAACGGGGTTTAAAATGGAACCGGTTTAGGAAGTTGGCGGACACAGAGACGTATTATACAGTCGCTCGCAGTGAGAATCGTGCATCGTCGTAACGTAATAGGTATTGAATATTGTAGTATTGTTTTTATTTTTATTTTTTATTAAGAAAGAATAGCGTTAATTTTGGTATTTTCTATTAAATACGACTAATGGCCAAGTGTCATGTCGTAGACTGGTAATTTATTTTCATCCGAATCCCTTTTGTTACAATTTTCAGTGTGAGTGACTGTATATAGTCTCGCGTTGACTATGTTGAATGTAAGGAAAGGATTGTCCGAGGCGCCGTTGATCGATGCGTCACGGTTACCTGTTCGCACTTTGTCGAGAAGAAATTGGATACTAATTGCAACGGGAGTCAAGTTATGGCTGGAATAATAAATATTGAATTTTCGCCGTCGATTGATTGAAACAGTACAGGGTGTTTCGGAAATCGTGTTACAGCCGAGAAGATGGTGATTCCTCGGGTAAAACAACTGTGAAAGTATAGAATATTCTTAAAAAATGTTTGTCCAATCAATCTGGTTAACCCTCCACAATGCGTTAACAAATAACGCGACTAATGATCGGTGAGTCTCAGTGTTTCATTTATTTCAATTAGCAAAATACTGAAATAGACAGCAATGCATTGAAACTTCGATTCTGACATTATTCCTGAACGCAAACAAAAGTACACGGTCACTGTAGTTCGATTGTACAAACCAGGCAACATTCTCGAACTCGATCGTCTCGAAAACGATGCCACCTATGAACAAATTTTACTCTATAGTCTCGACTTATTTTTATATCACGAATCATTTTTACATCACGGGTCCTCGGTTGTACCAAGTTCTCCCGAATACCATCGAGTCCAGAGGCACATCGCATCGTCCACTTCCGTGAATCGGAAACGACCACGACGAATCAGTTGTTCGATGCCGAAGAAACGAGACGGACGAGCCTTTGCATCGCAGTACGGCCCACGGGCGGGTGTAAAATTAGAGGTGCCCGTACTTCAAGCTTTAACAGCGCGACTGTGAATGAACTATGACGTAGATTCGTAGAATGCAACGAAACCACCCACACGCGGGCAAACGCAAAATTGACTGTGCCCCGGCGTCGTTGACGTCAGCGACGTAAAAGGGCGCGTATTTACCGTATTTACCTGTACCTCGACTACAGTGTATTCCTAGATAATTCAATCGCGCTGCTCGCAGTCGAATACGAACACCTCGAAACCAAATGGCAAAGGGGACCCTGATCAGTTTCGTTCGTTCAGGTGAACTGAACGCTTCGTTCCTCACCAGAAGTACATCGCCAGTGTACATATACGTGCTGTCCTTCCTCCCTTTCTTTCGTTGGAATACTGAATAATATTGGAGTTTCTGATCGTCGCTGGTAATTGAGAGATCACGTTCTAAAAATCTTTTCTTTGGAACGAGGTTCAAAGGGGTGCAGGTACTGTTAATCTTGACGTTTGATCTGGGTTCCGAAAATTGAGTGGCTGATTTATAGGAACTACTCGTCTGAATACGTTCCGTTTAGAGATTGCTAAGGTTTGGGTGTCTGAATTATTATGCATATTGCTTCGGAGAATAATATACTGTAACTAACAATGTGCTCTTACATATACTGTAACTAGCTTGAAACTCTTCTTCGTCGGCTAATTCCCATCGTTGCAAAACACTTTCAAAGAAGGTAAATCTAAGTTTTCTACATTTTCAAGCCCCAAACGATCTATCTCAATGACACACTGTCGCATTTCAGAGAGAGCCCGTACATTCGTTTAAGAAAATCTACACCATCTTCGCGTTTCTGCTCATTCTCTACGCGAACCAAGCGACAAAAGCATCGTTGTATCGTGTTGCAACGTTAATGCAGATCGTTCTCGATAAACATTAGCGCGAACAGGTCTCACATGCATGAATCTCCTGCAACCTTCCGCGATGCAAATGCAACGTGACCAATGTCAAGGCTGCGCCGACAGCGGTAGCCGCGTTCGCGAGTGCTGGAACAAATCTCGCGCACTCGCGAGCATAATTCCGTGCAAACGTCGATGGAACGGCGGACAAAGGTTCGTTTAACACTAGATTTACAGGCATCGTTTGCATAATTATTTTTACCCGACACCCTTCGTATTGATGACAATCTGTTTCTTGATAAAAATTCATTGAGTTCAATTTCGAAGTGAAATATAATTAATTTAATATACATATTTATTAATCTGTTGTTTTCGCGTTCGACGGACCTGGTGTTGAAATCATTCGAATTCCTGACGCCGACGAAACGATTTCTATCTTCGTGATTTTTTTCGATCAACGATCGCGTCGGCGTCAATCGATTTTATTTTATCGATGATATTTACATTCTCGACGCGGTATTTTCCTTAATTACTTTCATTACCGTACAGCTTTGTGAATGAGCCGTGAACTCGCTAAATTTATTGACTCGTGATTACAGGTATCGTGTGTTCGGGGCTTCGCGATTAGGGCTATCGAACTTTGGCATCGTGCGATTGCTGATGTATGTATGTATGCGCTTGGAAGGCTCGCAATTTTCGAGTGCCTCGATTATTCGTAATATTTATTGCACGTCAAGGTGATGTTTCAATTAAGGATGGCCTGGGTCAGTTTCTGCTACACGATTGGCAATTACTTTTTCCACGGATACTCGCCCCGAACTGTTTAGGGACGATTCATCATCGGAATTACTGCGAACGAGTATTGGAGATATTTATAATATTTGTGGAGAATTATTTAATTGAATTAGGTAATATGGTAATTTGTCGATCTTTCAAACGTTGTCTCGTAGTTTCATTTCTTTTTGCGAAAAGCATAGTATTATTTTGGAAACTCTAACAACCTTAAAATTGTGATAATTAATATATTCGATATTATCTACGAATGCAATATCATTTTCCAGCTAAAAACAAGAAATTAAATACCAACCATAATTCAGCGAATTTCACGAATTCCTTTATAACTAGCTGTACACGGAAATACAATGAATTTTGATCAATTCTGCTTCCGTCATTTCAGTTTCGCGATAAATATGATCGTGAATAACTTACGCTGTCATTCATTGATAAAACTCTATAATGGACACAGAGGAAATTTAAAATTAAATTTAACTTCCCGCTTCGGTTTTTCAAGAGGTTTCATTAACACTTATTGTTAGACTATGATCTTGACTTTTCATGGATGATCTGAGCTCGTGTGTAAGGGAACCTTGGATTTTTAAAGGGTGTTGGAAATGATGTAGTAGGAATGGTGAGGGCGAATTCCAAAGGACTGCGGATGAGTAAGGATCATAGGGCAGTGTGACGAGGTATTTTGGAAGCGGAAATGTGATAAGGTTATTGTGATACAGTGTTTGCGACGACGGAGGCTTAAAAATATTTGTGTACATACATGAATCCTTCGGTGACTAGTAGATAATAAGGACTAATACAGATATATTGGTGGCGAATACATTACAACTCGTACAATTTTTCGATGCAAATCCTGATACGATTCACGTACATTGTCGTTTTATTTTTCTTGTCTTGCAACCTCGGAGTGCGAAGGGTTACTCAGTGGCATATACATTACACGAATTGACATTACGTATTCACTATGTATGCAAATCCTGCTGTTCATCGCAGCCAGTCGATACGTAGTGTATTGTAATTTTCTATTTATACCGATCTTTCTTCATTTTTAATGACTCAATCACAACGGACGAAAATTTGTAACCGTTCGAAAGCACAATTTGAGTGTCAAACAGGTCGGAGAACGTAGGAAAAACTAATTTCCATTCAATCATTCGATATTCCCCCACAAACATCAAATTAACTACCACAGAATTCTCGTTACAACTGAATAAAATTGATCGATCCTAACCAGCAATACACGCGTTTAATTATAATATTATCTACTAAATCCAACAAATTAAAACTTCGCGAAAGGTGCAAATCCAATTGAACTCACAAACACCTTGCAATCGTGCAACTCGTCTCTCGTCTACCCCTGTATCACGAATCAACAAATAAGACAGTAAATTGCAGACGAACAAACAAGAATAAAAATAAAAATGGAATCCAAAACAATGAACGTCTTTCCACCAATGGCGCAGAAAAATCCAATGAAGACGAATTAATCTCCAAGCAAAGAACCATCGTCCATCGGGCTAATCCCATCCCATCGGATTATAATTCCGGCAAGACCGGAATTCAGCTCAATACAACCGTCGTCGAATCTCCGCTATCCTCCACGACGCGGACCAAGTCACCGGCTAACAATAAGACGCCGCGCAAGCACATATCATAGAGAAACAGGGTGGACAGCGAAACGAGCTGGCCGCTACGAAAAAGGACATAGCGGCGCTAGCCGGTGGCGACAGGCCGCTGTCGGTCGTCGTCGAAAATCCGTGAAGATGCTGCTGTTCCAGGAAGTAGGAGCCACGGAGATCATCGACCCTTCACGGCTATTTCAGTTATTTTGCAGCATGCAGCTATTTTAAATACATATTGTGGAGTAGAGGCGTACGAGCATGAACCATACGGTGGTAAGGACAGCGGAAGAGGGACGTAGTCGGAAGGGAAACGAGTAGAAGAGGTGGGACGATAGGATGGAACAGGGATGGATGAGGAGCGGAGAAATAAAGGCAGGCTAATAAGACGTGGAATGATAAAACGGGACGGACTATGGGTGGCGGGTAGAGGACGGAACCGCGAAGAAGAGCAGACGTAGAATCGAGAAAGAAACCCGTTGGTTTAACGGAGAGAACGGGACAAAGTGAAAGAGAGAGGTATAGAGGAAGGGGACAGGGTGGGGATGAGGACAACTCTCTCGGGAGGGAAGTAGAGAGAATAGCGGCAGAGAGAGGCTGCACAGAGAGGCCGGAGGGGTTGGTATTTATAGCCAGCCCCGTCGACGTCGTCGTCGTTGGCGTCGTCGCCGTTGTCGTCGTCGTCGACAGTCTTGACTCCTTGGTGAAATTTCAGGGAGGGGTGCACCCTCTCCTATCTCTCACTTGTATCCCTCCCGCCCCCTCACGCCGCTCCCAGTCACTCTGTTAAAGGAATTTCCTATGATTAGAATGAGTATTTCTATACGCCGCCCTGAACTCCGCCTATATGTGTCTTAGGACAGGAATAATCTGCACCCGAATCTGCCCCGACGCGATAGATATGTTCCTTTCCCTCGCAGACTCGCGTGAGGGGGAAAAAAATGAATTTTATCGGAGAACAGGGATGATGTCGATAGAGAATTGCGATTATTATTGGTGATTGTAGAACGGTTTACGTGTGAGCAGGTTCTCTGGATATTCGTAGCCGTGAATTCCTGACGGAGAAATCGTTTGAACGAATGTCGAGAAGGATTGTATATTATGCATGTATATATGGCCGTGGAACTGTGCTTCTGGTTTCGCTTCGAAGATTCCCCTTTTCTTGAAATTATGTTTCGGGAGGGTGAATCGCCCGGATCTAAGGACGCGGTACGGAATAGAGGGGGCTGCGACGATTTGGTAGGGCGATGCTCGAGTTTTGGGGATCCGATGCGAGAAAACTGCTGCTTTTTGGGGGGGGGGAGAACTTGTGGGTGATTTTTGTGCCCTGACCTCTTTTGGCCTTTTCTTCTTTGATTGGGGATTTGTGTTAGATTCGATTAATATGCCGATGGAGTTTCTAAAAGATTGCAGAGATCTCTTGATTATTGTTATTATTGTTATTAGAGTCTGTATGCAATCTGTTTAGCAGTGCAAGAGCGCGTGACACCAGCATCGATTAGAAACTTTAAGATCCGGAACGAACGGTCGAGAACTCGTGTACGAACCGCCGCAATTTCTCCCTTTCTTCCGGTTAAAACGTACCGGGCGTAGTGAAACGTTGGCCTTATTAAATTGATATAAAACGTACCGCAGTTCGTTCCCCCGAATAATTTCTAAACCGGCCGCCGATATTCCTAAATTACCGAAATGGAAAAGGTTTGCGCGGCAGAGTTCCGTTTATAGAAATACGCGCTGAAATCAGAGGATAATGTCAGACTTAATATACCTGCGTAACAATTCACATTGAGAAGTAAAGGAGTGTCTGCTCAATATTTTTCAACACTGATAAGACTCGTCCCGTTTATTCAATAATAATAATAATAATAAAATTGAACATACAATTCATGTTTCTGACGTGAATGTTCTTATTAAACAAAAATTCCGTCCGACAAATTTCCTACCGAAAAATATAAATTCGAGAAATGATCTTCATGCTCCGAGATGCGCGTCAAACGATCAGCACCTGTCGCCGAAAGAATATTAGTAATGCCGAAACGAGAAATCCATAAAATGATCATTTCGGCGGGCTTAATTAGTTCCGGTGTCGAAGCCATTCGTACATTCGTGCCCCGTGAACCCGAGGGAAGCAAGTATGCATGGTGTACCGCGGTAACACGAATTTATTCTCCTTATCCATCATTGCCAGCCGCTCTGCACGTGTTTAAATATCCAAAACCGCGGATCCGAACAATCGACAAACGGAAAGGCAAGAACAATCAGGCGCGTACGACGCGACGGCGAAGAGAACGGGGATCAAAGGGATTCCCGTGAAAGGGTGAGAGCGACGTGGAGGCAGCCGAGGCGAGCCGAGAAGTTGAAGAAGTGGCGTTCAGACATCTAACAATTTATAAAGCAGAGAATTCCTCGTCTCTCGCCCTTTTCTCCACGTCTCATTCACCTTACCATTCTCTCTCTCACTCTCTCTCTCTCTCTCTCTCTCTCTCTCTCTCTCTCTCTCTCTCTCTCTCTCTCTCTCTCTTTCTCTTTCTATCTTTCTTTCTTTACTTCTTTCTGCTCTTGGAACCTGACGAACGCATACCGTAGGAGTTAGCATAATTGACTGCGTACGTTAATCGAGCGGTCATGGAAGAATGCCCGCGAACGTTTCGAGCGGAGCACAAGCAACACCACGCCACTCTGGGCTCTCCGCCGTTGTTGGACGGTATTATTTTCAAGCGAAGTGAATCGCTCGCGGAGTTTCACGAAGAGGAATGAAAAGCGGAGCGAGGCGAGCAACAGCAGCGGCCAAACTAACAAGCTGGAATGCACCGCGGCGCGGGTCACCGTTTTCTTTGCGGTACTACGAGTAGAAAGGTGGATGCGCGTCCTTATTTTACAGTGTCGTGCCTCTTCACGGTCACTTGCGATCGTGTAAGCTGACCGAACCGCGAATTGTTCGCCGACCAACGATTCCGGAGAACGACTTCTGCCACGGATTTAACCCGTTGCACGATGCACTCGCGTTTCGACCAAATGGTTTCACCCTGCATCGAAGTTCCTCGATTTGGGCCACGGCGACGATTTTGAACACCACAGTTCTACGGAAGACCGAGTGATGCGTAATATCTTTTCACCGGTCTGACAGGAAATCAGTTGAATATCAATACAAAGTTGGAAAGTGCTAAAAAATTGGTATTAACTTTCAAAGTGACAATAACTGTCCTTCGTCGTTGCTATTCCAAGGGGGCGGTCTCGGAATGAATTTATATTTATCCACCGATCGTTTTGTCATTTCATGGCGTTGAACTTGTAGCAATCGCCAATGAAATTTATTTCATACATACAAATTTAATCATCGATCGATCAAATACTTCGGTAGTAAGGTCTGTAAGAAATGGAAAAGTTAGTCGCGTCGGCGTTTGGGCGGTTCAATTATCGATCGTATAATCAGAATGGCACCAAGCCTAATCCAAACCAAACGATCCATCCAATTCTCTCGAGGCTCTACGCACGAGCCATTCCAGATCCCATCGAACCGATTCCATTTGCCGGTGTACAATCGGATCCTCGTCGGCGATGCGTTTCGCGTTTATCCGGTTCAACGTGGAACGAAAACCTTCCAGACGGAAAGTTGGCCGAAGACGCGTGAACAAACGCGCGGAACGCGTCTACGTATCCTCTAAGAGCGTCTGACGGAGCAGCGGTGTTAACGAGCACGACGAACGTCATCGTCAAGCGTAGAACAAATTAGCCCGCAACCCCTGGGGCGCCAAGATCATCGTCGCAGTCATTAGTATGTCCGGAGCGAGAAAATTTCACGCGAATCAATTGCATGCACGTGACCTTCGTCTTCGTTGATTAAAAACGATCGAACATATATTGGCGAGTTTAACCTCTTCGACACTATGCCGAATGGTTCGAACGGGGGGGAAAAATCGAATTTCTTTTTTATATCGAGGGTCACAGATTTTTTCTTCGCTACAGTTCTGTATTAGGATAGTTGAAAGAATAAAGCCAAGAAGTTAAAAATATTTGGAAAATCGATGCAACAGGATATTAATCGATAATAATAATAATAATAATAATAACAGTTATTTTCATTTCGAGAGGTACTCTTAATCAATAGAATAAAAGATCTAGAAAGTTCAAACAAAATATTAAATATTATTTCATTGAAAGTTTAGGGTAGTTGGCTAGAGTCGACGATCGTGCCGGAGATGTAAAGGCGATCGTTTCTTTTACCCTTGTGCACAGGGCTACAGGGTGTTAGAATGGTGGCCTTCTAACGGTGGTCCACGTTGTTCGTGGTGGCCCACGCAGAAGGGAAGGAATGTGGGGGTGAGGCAGGCCAAATTTTGCCGAGAAAAATATTTTCTGTAGAGGCGGGAAGTTTGCATCGACGAAAAATTCTTTGCGTCTTCCTGTCTTGGCCATTTATGAAAATTGGCCAATTTCGCGGTCACGCGTTGGCTTTGGAGTTATGGTTAGACGAATGCGGAAAAATTGAGAAAGGGGTCCCCGCATTCGAAGTATATCGACATCATAAACATTATTCAATAATAAATTGTTGCAGTTAAATAATATTCTGAACGTTCTATTTCATTCACACATACAAAATCGTTCTCTTCCCAGTTTTCAATGCAAAACAATTTTCTTTTTACTTGAAAACAGTCTTAACCGAACACCCCTCAAAAAGGACAATAACGAATTCACTTTTTAGTGCGTTACTGCGAATTCCAAGTACAATGCATAATTGAAAAGAATTACGCGATAGCAGTGAAATCCATTTCTGGCGATAAAACCTCTGCCTCGCAAAAACTCTGCGATTGTACTGTACAATTTCGTTTTAAAGAATAATTGAAATGCTGTTATTATTTAATAGTTTGCCAGTACATATATCAAAAACATTTTTCCGTTCGTTTCACTCGCCTGTATATTGTACGTCACGATGAAATTGTTATTCGCAGCAACAAAACGAATCGTGACTTTGCGTTTTACACGGGCGCAAAAAATGGCAAATTGTATCCGATAAATGTGCGGGTCTCTTTCGATTATTGAAGCATCGCGATAGGAAGTTCTTCGTTATCAGTTTATCGTGGGTGAGCCTTTCGAAACGAACGTCTCGCCATTGTTCGAAATCCATACGGCGGTGTAACGTAACGCTATATAAAGCTGGCATTGCCACGGTTTTTGCGCGGCAGTAAGGAGCGTAATCGTTGAAATATTTACAGTGCTGTAGGAATCGTAATCGATTCGAAATGATACGATACCGAGCAGCTTTCTTTCACCGATATATCCCTTTCACCCGTGCTCGTTGCTCGGCCTACCCTCTTTTTATGGACATCCAGTCTTTCCATTTTTCCGGGAGGAATAGACGTGTACAGTGTATATGTACGTATGTATATACTTTACGTAACAGGCGCAGTTTACATAACATCGCACAATGAAATAATATAGTGTCGGAAACTCGGGAAAAAACAATTTGTCTTCCACTGTCGTGGACAACCCGATTAATCCTACGCTTTCTTTTACATTTATTTATATCTGATACATAACGCGTGCAAAAACATTCATAGTAATGTTAAAAGAATCAGCGCTTTTCCAGTTTTCCGTATCGCCAAATTCATCAATTCAGTTGACAAATATTCGACAAATTTATTTTCATTAATTGCAAATAAATATAACGTTAATCTAAATTCGAAATCACGAAGAAGTCTCCCTTAAGAATGCAAGAAGGGAGAAGAGAAAACGCGTCGAAGAGTAATGACAAATTTCGAAATCAGCCGCACGGTGGTTAAACTCCATTCCCTTTGCCCTCACGAGGGTTACATCGAGGTAAAACCAGGAAGTTACTTTTCAAACACCCTGTGTACCTCTCCTTTCCCCTTTGTCTCACTTTCTCGACCGATCTGCCACTACTATAGACACCGTTCTCTCCCTCTATCGAACGGTTTTCGCCCGTCTATCTTCCTTTTCCCTCCCCCTACCATCGCCAGACCCTTCTCGCCCAACGATCCTAACCCCTAACCAAAACCTGCACCCCCGTTACACTCGACTCGTGAAAGGTTTCCCTCTTTCCCTTCCCTTCGACGCCACCTTCTCTCCGCCATCTCCTTCTGCAGCTCTACGTCTCGTCGTCGTCGTCGTCGTCGTCGCCGCCACCGCCGCCGCCGCCGCCGCCGCCGCCGCCGCCACCGCCGCCGCCGCCGCCGCCGTCGACATCGTGGTCGTTGTCGACGCATAGTCGTCTCCTCTTCTATCCAACCGTAGCCTCGACTCGAACAGCCCGTACCTCCTTTTCCAACATCGGAGTCCCTCTTTTCCCTTCTACTTCAACCAAATCGCATTCCACTCTTCCCTCTAAGCCATTTTCTGCGCTCTCCTTTTCCATCGGCGTCGACCCGCATGAGCGTCTTTCCCTCGACCCTGTTCACTCTGTCCTTCACGCTCCTCAGCTTTTCCCTGTTTCATCTTCCACCCCCGTATTTCCCCTCGAAATTCCCCTTCTCTCGCTATTTCTTGGAAAAGATCCGTGCTTTCTGCCTGCCGTGTTCCTTCTTCGCCATACTTTTCCACGCTGCGACGGAATCCACTCGTCCCCTTTTTTTTTCTTCTTTATTCCTTCGAGTACATACATACATATATATATAAATACGTATCTATGGATGTACATATGTACCGTAGGTGTTTGTGTGCGCACGTGTAGAGAACGAAAGACGCAGCCAATCTTTCTTCAACCCCTCGAGTTGCAGGACGCGTGTTTGCTTGTGTGTCGTTTCTATTCTCCACCCCTTCGTTGCTTGTCTACGCGAAGTCGAAGTTCCCAGCTTTGTTCCGTTTCACGTCAGCAGCTCGGTATATGTATGCATTCCTCTGAATGGATGATGATCATTCCAGTTTCGATTAAGACGCAGAAGCAGCTTCTGGGTATTAAGGGAACGTAGTAGAAATGATGTTTCTTGGAAGAGAGCGATTCTTTTCGTTTCGAGCGGTGTGTGTGTGTGTGTGTTTTTTTTTAGTTGAGCAAGAAACAGTCGATGACCCGAAGAAAATGGAAGAGGAACGGAAGGACCAGGCCAAGATACAGGTTAAGGGGAAGAGCTGGAATTCTCGGGAGGAAAGTAGAACCGGGAAGGGGAAGAAAACGTTAAAGGAAATTTCGGCTTTCTTAGAATTTTCTCGCCATCCCGGCGGTGTTCTTTGTTAGAATGGCTTGGGTTAGGTTTGTGGGAAAGGTTTGGCAGACGGCTTGCGCATTCTTGTATGTTCGGAGCACTAAAGGTACGAAAATACATTGTTCAAATGATAGAGAAGATTTTACAAAAATATAGGATTATATATATAATAAATATTTTATACTGAACGATTATTACTTCTTTGAGCCGTCTGACATTTCTTTTTCAATTAAAACAATTTGTGCCAGTTAATGCTGGCGT
Organism: Nomada lathburiana; assembly: GCA_963667235.1. Classification (NCBI taxonomy): domain Eukaryota; kingdom Metazoa; phylum Arthropoda; class Insecta; order Hymenoptera; family Apidae; genus Nomada; species Nomada lathburiana. Next base: position 6,898,730 of record OY763905.1, read on the forward strand.
TAAAAAAAATAAAAATGCACATTCTAGAAGACAAATATGTAGTACGCCTGTGAAATGTGTTTTGAAATATGAACATGGAGGCCGCTGCTTCCGAGGAACACAATAAGGTGCAGCGAGATTAGAGTGCAACATAAAACTGAATTCTCGTTCGGTTCTTTTTCTAAATATATACGTGAAATCAATACTTCAAATTTGCACTAAATAGTGCAGCTTGTAGGACAGGTTAAGGATTGCGGAATATCGATTGTCCAACGACACGACTATGTATATTCATATTTCCAGCACTGCAGAAATCATATACTGCTATGCCTAATTACGTATTCTTATCTGAAGGTTCTCTAAAGATTCCCTCTGGCGTGAACTACTTTCTTTCATTTTTTTTCGAACGCTTCCACGCCACGTGTTCCCTTTTTACCCGCCCTCTTAGAAATATGGGAATGATCCCCCTTCCCGACTCTCCTATCAGACTGACCATTCTATCGATTTAATCAATACTTTTCCATTTCCCAACCGCGATGTTCTACCAAAATTACCAAACAATGCCCGCATATGTTTCCCTCTTCATGGTTTATCCACGGTTTCCCACGCGAAGCCAGTTCGACTTCCAAGAATTCCAATTTTTCTCACCAACCTGTATCTCTCCAGTCCCTCGTTTGCGTCATCGTCATCATCATCTTGGACTCGTGAACGCCACTCTGAAATCATGTACAAAGTTCGCAAAGAAGCCTTTGTAGCGACAAACAAGGAGCCGTTTCATGGCATTTCATCGGATTATTTCGCAAAGCTGGACGGGAGCCCCTTCGATTTCGCTTCGGAACACAATTTCCGTTCGCGCACAATTGCTATCATTTTCCTGTTTCGGAGACCGTTCAATATTTTCAGCCGTTTTAGGGCCGCCGCACACCACTCGCCGCCGCTCTCCATTCTGTTTTTCCATCCCTGATTCTATAAACGTTCGTCATTTTTTCGGGGGCGGGGGAAATATTCGACTTCGCTTGTTCTATTTGCGATCGTAATTCGATTGGTCTCCGTGGATGGACAAACTTCTATCGCTGATGGGTCTGAATTGTACGTAATAAATGAATTTTCATTCGTTTAGATCAGCTTGATATCTCAAAATATAAGCATAACATAAGGGAATAAAGATAAAGAATAAAGATTCATGCATCCAACGAGCCTGTGAGTAATCCAATAACTGTAATAATCCATAAACAATCTATAAACCGAGATTTCCTTCAAATAATTGTATTATACAAATGTACGAATACTGTGCAAAGCTTTTTCTTTGTCACGAATCCACTGTATTATTACTAATTATAAATATTTCGTTATGATTGATTTAACGATTAAATGGATATTAGAAGATACGAGATATGAAACGAGTTATTATTATATATTGCTTAACCATGTAATGGTTACCCAAAGGTTGGATTTCACACACAAATTTCCACGAATAATTAAGCTTTCTGGAGGCACAGAATGGAGGGAAGAAATAGATTTTGCGACCCGCAAGGGCGAAACAGATAATCTCTGTCGTCCTGAAGATTTTTTGGCGTCGCAACTCCACCCTTCTGTAGGTTACTGCGCAGTATATACACCAATAACTGGAACAAAGCCCACTTTGAAAGACGGGCCTAACAGTACCGGTTGAATGGACAGCTTAGGGAGTGGGAGCCAGTCGGTGGCCGGGTGCTTGAATCATCCCTTGCTACTGCTGCTAAACATCCCCCTATTTCACGAGCAAGTGTGGGGCTTTTACGCTATGTGAACTCGCGTCTATCTGCAGCGTGTACCAAGATAGAGCCGTAAAATATCCACAAAATCATTTGCGTGTATATTATCTCGTTGCCGCGGCCTCAAGAGTTTCGTTCATTTGTGCCAATAACTGTTCGAAGATCTTCCTCTAGGCAATCGGAGAGATTACTTTTCCTTCATCCCATTGATCCTTTTGTACCTTTTCGATATTTCATCGCGATCTCCGTTCCTTCGGACCTTTCGAAAGTCGTAGTACCCACATAATCGAGGAATTTGTATTACAGGTGGTCGCATAGCAGACGTCTAAACAATTGGACGGTGGTCAGTCGATGGATTAAGCGTCTAGGGAAAAAATCAACGACTCGATGTCGACGCTTGAGTTGCGCATTATTAAAATTACAGGTCAAGAATAACTTCCTACCGTATAAGTCCGTCGCTCTCAACGACTTCCCCAGAGCAACCTTGCCGTCTCCACCGACTGACAGTGACGGTGGCTAGATGCAACAGCGACAATTTGCAAATGAGCGCGTGCACTTATTATTCGCGGCCGTAAAACAAACAATCTTTTCGTACGAATGGACTTAAACGACCGCTGATCGTTCTTCCCCCGGTAATATCGCAGATACGAAGTAGAGTATTAAAATTAATAATTGAATATTACTAAAGTGTTCCTTTTTAAAGAGTTAATCGGATGTTAATCGGGAATTTCAATTCCTTAAAGCTCTTCCAACAGGATATAATTATTATTATTTTAACAAATCGGAACTTGTGGCTGTATTTAATCGAAGATATAAATATAAGTGGGCTATTTTAAAGTATTTATGATCTAATTAACTGTTGTTTAAATTATGATAGTATTTAAACAACCTTTGCCATGACTTGCCATGACCTTTCGCGAGTTATTATTACACGTTAAAGGTATGCCCTCTATTTAACGAAAAAATAATAAATAGCAAGGGGTATAGATAATATAAATAAAATGTTTATTTCAGAAGCAAGTGTTAAATAAGCGTCGTAATTTGTTCCTGTTGCGTAAATGCGCAGCTGCTATTACGAGACAACAGATAACACAAAAAATACTGCAAATCGAAAGAAAATTAATCTTACTTTACAAAATTACAATCTATTCGCCATTTGTTTATACAGATTAATCACATGTAGTATACAGATCGTTCAGCCTTCACCAAAGTCGCATCCTGCGGCGGTTACACTCCCTCCCCCCAAAAAAATGACCATGAAGATTATTCAAAACGCCATTTAGTCGAGAAGCGTGACTGATTTCTGGCTGGCATCCGAGGTCTCGAACAAAAAAATCGTACGCTTTACTAAAACGAGTGATTCAGAACGCGATAAAATTTTGGACGATACGGTTTTATCTGGCTGTTTCAAAACACCGTTCACCGATAGGATCGGCTGTTGCGATCGAGACTATCGATAGTCGCGACTAAAGACGCACCGGAATCAAGGAAAACGGAGGGCATGACGCAAAGGTCCCAGAAAATTTCATCATTTTGGAAAATGTTCGACCCTCGCCCCCTTTGTTTGCGCCACTGTTCACAAACAATGAATTTATGCGACGGCGGTCAGCGTCTCGCGTTCACGCAAACACAGGCACAGTTATCCGTGTATCACCCGTTATTCACATGGTAATCAGAGTGTTAAGCAATAAATTACCTGCATTACTGGGGAATATCGATTCGGCTAGGAAGAGGGCGTACGCCGCCGCTGCAGTTCGATGCAGCTTCGCCGACCGTGCCAAAGGTTAAGTGCTACCTGCACCCGCAATGACCGACTCCTAGGGGAAGTTTTTTAACTTCATTTTATATAGATATATTTTCGGCCATTGGAATGATACGAATTCTATTTGATTCTGTATGGGAAGAAGTTTCAGACGTATCTATAACAGGGGTGTTTTAAAGAGTTAGTGAAATTTGATTTCTGATAGTATAGTATTTATAGGTCTAGTATTTTCGAGGTGAATTTCGGCGATATTAAGTAATGCGACTGAATGCAAAATATCTAGGAAATAATTGAAGAGTAAGGATTCCCGACTGTAGTGTTAGATTTATACAAACGTATTAATATCGGGGACCGCGTATCAAAGTACATATACATACAGTCAAAACGTTCGATCAAATGAATTATTATCTTTCCTTATAAACATATTATTATTTTGCACTATATCGTACGATAAAGTACACTTATTAAATGAATCTGAAAGCATGTAAACTTAAAGATGCATCCGCGAAAATATAGAAATAGAAGTAGAAACGGGATTCAATCGACCCTTCTACCAAACTAGTAACTAACAGCTTGCGCGTGCGCACCGCCGCAATTATTAAATCCACTGCCGCGCACCGCTTTTCCCGTGGTCCTGCAGCCATCGATTTCTCCGTTTAGCGAATGCTAATTAACTATTAGCTAATCATGACAGCCGGATTGCTGAAATCCCTCTGTTCTCCCGTAGACTGGCTGCCTTCCACCAGCGTCCCCTGCTATTCCTGATCCCGCTCGCAAAATCTCCACTTTATTGCAAAATCCGGCTACGATAGTCGCGTGGATGGCCAGGTTCGACGGTCGCTTGGTTTTATGAGCACGACACTGACCTTTGACACGTTGCAAGACGTTTCGCCGCTACACGCACACGATCCATGCCCCCTCCTTCTCTTCTTTTTTTTTTCACCGACGCGACGCGACGGGAAAACGTAGTTCGCGCCTAAGGTGCAACCGCGGTGCAACGCGGCTTGCCGCGCGTGCGCCACGATGTCCTTCGAAGGTTGAAAGCCTTCTGGTGCGCAGCCGCAGTAAATCATTCTGTCGCACGGCGTGTTATCCGCGCGAACGTGCGCCGCCGCGAGAGCACAGCCTCTGCATGTCAAAATATTGTTAGCCGATTGATAATTAGCTGGGATCGCGGGCCACCGTGTAGCAATGATAGAAAATCCGGGGCTTATTGAAACAGTGGATTTATGATGCATGAAGGGGATGCGTATGGAATTTAGAGTCTCGTGGAATGTATAATAGGTAGATTTTGAATAAAGTGCGGCAAGGAAAGAGAATTATTGCTCGAGTATGTACGAGTTTCTGTACAGTTATGTGTACTCGTTGTATCCATTGCTACTGTACAGTTACGATAAGGAAATCTGATTTTTATTTGTAATAATATTTCGCGTGTCTGCGACTTCTACATAACAGGCTGGACAGCGCTCGAAATCTGTGTTTGAGATTATTAAGCATTTTTGGGAGAATGTTAAAGGTTTGAGGATTAATGTAGCAGTGTCTAAGATGAATACATATTTATGTTTTTCAATATTGAAAAGAGAATGTGAATTTCAATATTGAAAAATTCTTTAAGATGGGTACTGAATAATTTTGTAAGTGGAGCATGGTAAAAAGAGTTCCGAATGAGGTACATGTAAACTTGCACTATCTTTAATTAAACAATATGCTAAAAAGACTGCTGTACTCATACATATACCGCATTTATTAATTGCGCAAAGTTATCGGGAGCCCTTTGAGTTTCTTATTGAAAAGTTAACGATAGCACGGAGTAACCTCATTACACGTCATATCCTCGTTACCTTGACCGATATATCTGAGACATCGCAAACTTATTTAACGTTATCTTTGCGTATGTTGTTCAGATACAAACGAATTGACAACAAAATCGTTGAAAATAGTCATGCATTAACTCAAATAATACATAGTTTAATTTTAATTACAATAAAACAATCTTATTTAAAACTTACTTATAATTAACTAACTTATAAATTACGAAACTTGTAATTTTCGTTACTACTTGAATCTACGTATAGTTCATATCCTTTTAAGAAAGAGAAAATTCAGTTTAATTTAGGTGAATCCAACATGAATGAAATCTTCAAATGATATCCGCGGAGTAGAAATCTCTGTTTTACTCGTTGCCAACCGTGTAAGACAATTACCAGCTCCACAGGTGCGTATAATTTCGCGATTGACAGAATACAAATACATGCATATAATAAATGCAACGAGAAAATCGCTGCCTCATTTGAGCTTCTGACCACCAATCGTCAACGACGTCGTTTATCATGCTAACTACAATCCAGCTGCCAATTGACATAGTTGATTGAACCGCGAAGATAATTAAACATCTCCTACGCACCCGTACAAAGATCGCCCGCTATCACAATTATTATTTCTTTGGCCGTCTGTCGATTGCTGCAAAGTATCCTCGCAACTTTCATTTTATTACAAAGAACGATTGCGACATGCTTGTGTCCACCTGAAACGGCCATGAATTCACATGATCGAATGTATTAAATACAAGTGGGGAAAAAACCAAGTGCAAATCGAACGAATTCTGTACGAAAGAAAAGACACCGTTTTTACATCCGTTCTCAAGTAATTGTCGCAACATTACCTCTCGAATGCACGACCGTTGCGTGTGGATGATAACCCGTCGAACATGTGACACTACTTACGCAACCACCGACCGATCGTCTCTTTTCTCTTGGCGAGATATGACAAAGAACGATTTCTGAATGCATAATTAACACGGAACTCGCAGCAAGAAAATTTTTCTGCCACGTGTTGATGATCGTGAAGACCGGACGAATTGCATCGAGGATCCCATAATTATTCGACTCTTCTACTATAATACACGAAAGGTCGTGCTTGTATATTTCATACTATACACGAGTTTCGTAGCGGTATGTCGACCCAAATGAAAAGTCCGTAATCGTTTCTATTTATCGTTTAAGAGTTCTCATTATTACACCGAAAAACTATTTCGGGAAATGACTGATTACGCAGAACACTTAAATGGTATCGAAGAATGCAAAGCAATATACCACTCTCGTAATAACATAATTCCACATTGCAACTCATTTCCATTGGCTGACTACGTAAGAAGGGTAGCTATACGCCCAATTTTATATACGTTTAAATAAAGAAATTCCGCAAGCATTGTATACTCGTGAATCGTTTCCCATTCCGTCCGATGTTTTACAACAGATTAACACGTGTTTCTTGCATTTCCCCGCAACGATTTTCAAATAGCCCATACAACGAACTTTGTCGTTCGAGCGAAAGAAATTAGGGTACTGGAGGCAGGCGACCCGCTCGAGCAACGGTAGTCCAGGTAGCGACAGATTTTCGGACGGTCTGAAAGTTAGCGACGTTACACGTTGAAAGTGGTATCGCTATAAATGCACGACTGGAACGGACTAAACATGGTCTACGGGAGAAACTAAGGCTTGCGTCGCAAGGATGCAGGAAAATTGAAGAAAACGTACACCGGCGCGACTAAATAGCCTCGAGTATCAAATCGCTCTTAGCGAAGGACCATTTAAGGCCTCCGACCATAAGCAATACCCCTCGGTGATGAAACTCAATCTGCAATCGTGGCAGACTGAAAACGATTAACGTATTAGGTTTAACTTAATCGGTCAAACTGCAGAACGGCAACGACGATGAAAAAGAAGTTTGCGCGCAAAAGTCATTGATGGTTTTTTGGCCCCCCCCCCCCCACTCTTCGACCCTTTGTTTTTTCTTCTGTTTCCTCAGGACTGATTAATTACTTGGCCGCGTCTACGAATTTTCCTAACGTCGCGTAATCGGCAAACTTATAGCGTGTTTTCGTCACGAGGCGGCTATCAGACGTCAACGTTGTAGCCGGTGATCGTGTATAGTGTAAAGTACGTATGTGCGTAATTGGAAAAAACGTGAATCGTAACTTGGCTGGTTGAAAGACTATGTACTCCGTGCAATATGGATTGAAAGAGCTTGAACTTATTGTTAGAATGATATTCAGGTTTTTTTCATTTCAAGCAGAAAGAGAGAGTTTTCATTTTATTTATCAATTTTTTCTCCGTTTAAAAGGGACGATTTTGTCCAAAGGAGATAACATTACCATGCTTTTCTTCAATGTAGTATCAATTATGTATAAGTACAGTTATCCTTGGAACAAGTTAATCAGGTTGTTAAAAAGAATCATATTGAAACGTAGCCTGAAAAAGAACTCAGTCCAGTGTAATTGGAGGATCGATTACACGTGCGACTTGATCGCTCAATTAAATCGACCCGACAAAAACGTTACTTTATCAAATAGACAGACAGATTATTAAAGCGTGAATAGCGTGGATGTATCGAGCGGTGCATTTCCCGCGTCTAAATTACACTCCGTTTGAAAGGAACAATTTCTTCCGCCCCGTACAAACTGCAATACATGCACATAAAATATGCACGTCTTGTGCATAGTTTAAAAACGAGTTTCAATATAACCAATCGTACAGTAGCGCAAAAGAACCTGCAAATTCGTATTCGAATCGATGGAAAAGAAGCAGAGGTAAATCGACGATTATGAAAGACAACTCTATCGACTGCAAGGTGACGCCGTCTCTAATCCGCCTGTTAGCACTTGCAGACTTTACGCGCGAACACGTACGGTGGATTTAAGATCGAGCAAATCCTTTGAGCAAGCGATGAACGTCACCGTTCGCAATAAAGTCAAATTACGATAATCTGCCGCGCACAATGCGCGACCAGCGAATCATCGTTCAGCCATGTCTCCGATCGCGTAATCCTAGGCACGATACGTCCTGCTGATCATCGTCGTTCATTCGACAGGAACGCAGCGGTGAAAAAAGACAGAGAGTCATTATCGGTACTCGTGCCGCACACATTTCCCAGCGTCGATGAATTGTAAACGTATAACGAGATCTTTACAGACCTTTGACGTTTCTAATCGGTAAATTATCGTCAATTTCATAACCAATACCGGCGACAGCCCGGCACAGGTAGATTCGAACCCACCGGTGCACGTGTTTTATTGTCTGTCTTACGCTGGTACATTTCCGTCATAAACCCATTTTCTTCTTGTAGGGGTGGTGCGGGACACGTCATCGTATTGGACGAAATTATTCGGAAATCCTGGCATTTCCAGAAGGGAATAAGGGAACTATTTGCCTGGCTCGGTGCACCGTTCGTACTTAAGGGTCGCGACAGGTAGAAAAAAGGTGCATACCGTTATACCTCGTCCTCGTGCAAGAACCTCGTCTTCCTTCTTGCGCCGACCCCATAGATCCCTTATTGCCTTCCGACCGGGAAAATTTCGAGAAAACGGTCCGGAATTTTGACGGGAAATTGCTGCTTCGGGCATTCGTCGTGTATACGTAGATATAACGTAGCCTGAATTTTCCAACTTTTCAAATGACTATTACGTTCGTTGTTATAGGAATCTACTGTTCTTAATATTGTTATACTATTATAATTAATATATTTAGGGAAATCCGCAATTTCTTTCAATATTTAGAAAAATTGTGAAAAAATTTTCTAGTAGAATCGAACGAAATTTATTAAGGGCTTGGGCTTGGCCTTTCATTCACGAGTATGGGTAAATTATTTTAATTAAACGGCTCGCGTAAACGCTATTGTTTAATACCTTGTGGTGACGCCACTGGAAAACACGGTGCGGTCGTGAGAGCCGCGCGTGCGTTTCGTAGTGTGACAGAGAAATACAGAGTAGAGAGTAGAGAAAAGAAAGGATGATTAACCGAAGGGAGAAGAGAAGAACGATCCTACGAACGTTTGAGAGAGAAGGTAACGACTCCCAGGCACGGATTTAGGCGTGGGATGGTGAAGTAGTGTAAGGATGAGGGCCCTTTCGCTCTCGATGCTCGACAAAGTACATACTGTAGTTCTCTGCTTGCCAGCACGCTGCACAACGCATATACCAGTAATTTTCACGTACAATTATTATGCGCAACCCCTTTCTGTTTACAATTATTTTTTAACAATGAGTTTAACCCTTAAGCGCACTACAATTCGCGGCGTTTAGCCACGTTCGTTAAGTTGGCAGTAATAATAATTACAATAATATTTTTGTAGGCAAACATTTAATCGTATTAAAAGAACAGCAGCTGACCATAAATGTTTATGAATAATTGAAGATTTGTTAGACCTTCGTTACGTTAAAGTACAGTGAAGTTTATGTAAAGAAAATTGTCGTTTTTGTTGAGTCAATTTTGCTTCGAATCAGTTAAAATAAAGTTAGCATAAAGTATGAACTAATGGTAGTCGGAGATCGCTAAAATCTCACGTTACCAGTTACGCCTTCCCCACCGCCGCGTATTCTCGCATTTAATGACGAGGAAGAATAAATCAAAGAGGAAGTACTCAAAGAGAAGTATAAGGAAATGAATTTATTAAAATCATTCGCTTGTTACAAATTATTCTAAAATTAAGATCCCTGTGTATTAGAGGTTGGAATAATACGTTCGTTGCCTTGAATTACTTGTACTTAAACTTTCCCCTATGCCGTGAACTCAGACTAACACCACCCTCGACGTTTATTCTCGACCCGGCTGGGGTGAGCTTCGTAATGCATAATGGAGCTACCCGATTGATATCCAAGCAACCGTCCGAAACTTCTACAATCTCAAATACAATGTCGGTTTAAATGTAGGTACGAGGGATTGGTTGGCCGACGTGCTCGCCAAACAAAAGGAGGCCATTTAAGGGTATACTGACCATTAATTTTTGTGGTAGCAGGTAAAATAACCCGTAACATTTCTGTTCACATGTACATTAACTAAATTTAGATTACGTATGTATATACGTAGACCATTGAGATAGATATTGCTAAAAGTATTGACATTACAATTTTAGTTGTAAAGTCATTATTTTATCGATTAATAATAATAAGAAGGAATAATAAGTTGTTCATAGATATTTGATTTATTTTATTTTACACGTACAAAGTACATTAATATGCCTATAACCTGCGACAAGGCAACGTTGCGACTGAGCTTTCGAGGCTGCCGCTGCAAAGATGTAGAGATGACCGTGATTGCTGAAACATACACACACGTATCAATCTAAACATCCGTGACACGTAACGAGGACTCGAAGAGCAACCTCGTATTCATCGACACACAAATACAGAAATAACGCGTGAACCGACCCATCTTCCTGTATAAGTGCACATATACCATAGCATACATATATACATTTGTATGCTGGAGTATTGGACGCATACAGGCTTGGATAACTTAACGTGAAATCCCGTTTCAACATTCCCGATCTACGTTTGAGTCCATCGTAGAAGACTTTGGAACATATTAACGGAACGCACGTGATTTCCAAGATCGTGGGACTAGAAATACGACCCGAAGGATAGAATAGCAAGTTCCATTCTTCTAAATTTACCTCAGCATGTTGGAATCGGGGTTGCAAGAACAAATTCGGCGGTAGTAATCGATGCAATTGAGTGTCTAATTCAAGAAGATAGAAGGAAAGAATCGACATTATCATTAAAGGTATTTACAGCTTTACATTTTTATAAGAACAGGTCAGGGTAATTTACAAGATTCTGCAAATTGTCTAAGTAATTTCAATTTGCCCGACTAATCGATCCTGTTTGTAACAAGATCGCGTTAAACATCCCATTCGAGGCAATCGACTATACAGCGCGGAGTAGTATGTACACACGATATACCACTATCGACAGAGGCACGCATACTCGTTGGTACATAAGTTCCGGGCGGTGCACGTAGAAATGCCACATGCACCTCGGTTTCGAAGGGGTCTGCGTACGTCCCGGTAGCGACAACACAGCGCGGGAGCAGCCGAGAACGGAAGACGGAGGACGCCAGTGTAGAAACGAGAGAGAAAACACGACGAAAAGGAAGAAAGAGAAACAGAGTAGGGGAAAGAGAGTGACGAGTGTAAGGGAGAAGGAGAAACGGACAGACGTGCTCATTTCTCGGATCGAGCAGTATGTACGAGGACGAGAGAAGAGGACGATGGTGATGTTACAGGGGAACCTTTTCCCTCTATCGCGTGGCTCCACCCACACGCCGCCACCGCCGCCGTCGAGTCGCACAATCTGGCAACAGTGGCTCGCTATAACCGATATTGTGGCCGTGGATTGAATGGAGGGGAACTAGCTCAGGTCAAACCTCCCCACCGGCACGACAACCCCTCGGTCGGAGAAGCGACCCCACGCCACTGTGCTGGCTCTCCGTCGTTTCTCACCCCACCCAACCCCTGCGCGTCTTTCTCGATCTCTATCCATCTGCCTTCATCCTTCCTTTTCTACCCCCACTTGGATGAACCGCATCTTGTCCCCCTTCCCCTGACCATTTACTTCTACGCTTGTCGCTCCCCACCACCAATTCATTCGACTGTGTGCGTCTCTCTATAGAGTGGCACACGCGTATGGCGCAGTGTTCGTGCGTCTGTGCGTTGGGTGCGAGTGTCACGCTTCTGCTAGGTGGCGTTCGTGTGCGCCTGCGCCTGTGTACGTGCGCGCGTGTACTACTCCCACCGCGTCAATCCTCTACCACTACCGTTAGTACCTTTTAGTGTAGCCGTTGCTCCGATACCAACACCACCAACTAAGGTTACCACTACTGTGACATCATCGTGCCTGCTGCTTCTGCTGCTGTCTACATTAACGTGTGTTACCAACACATAAAAGAGAGTCGCGTGTGTGATACAAGATCGACGACGAATCGACGGCAGGGACACCACCGTAGGATACACATAGCGTGTACACACAGTGGACCGATAGAGAGCGCGCAGAAGGTCCAACAAGGATAGAGACTCAGGTCGGTGTGAGAGAGACGGCGAAAGAGGGAGTAAGACCGATGTTGGCCCCAACAGCCTCTCACTAGACAGTATTACTTTCAACCGTTTAGCGGGGCCAATGCTACCCGGCGCGGAGTAGTCAGTCAGCCGAGCAGTCAGAGTCAGCCGTCCGCGAATACCGAGAGGACGCTCTCTCTTCGACCACGAGTATCGTCGACGACGATCGTTCACGCGACGATTTCTCTAATGTTTTCGACATTATTCTTGAATCATCTGCTGCTGTTGCTTCTGTCGTCGCCGTTGTCGATGTCGTTATCATCGTTATCAATGCCATCAATTTTGTTAACAGTTTGTCGTCGTACTATACCGACAATACATCTGTGACAGACTGTGGAGGGCGAGTAACACATCGGTGGATATAAATAAAGTTTTCAAAAGTGTGTGAGAGATATAGATAGAACGAAAGATTCGAGCGAAAGAACTTTGTACAACAAGGAAGAAAGAAACGATGGAAGAATAAGACAAAAGTATATAGTTCTTGTGTTTCTATCACTTTGACGTTCGTTACGCGGCAGTTACAATTGTAACGTGTGGTGGTACCTAGAACAAATTTCGTAAATAGTTTACTGCTTGATAAAGTTGTTGCCGCTGGTGCCGCAAGGACACAATACCGGTGTCGGCCACGAGCAGAGAAGCTTTACCCTCTCTCACGGCGCATCCGAGTCGCACGCGCGTGCAACACTCTCTGGTGGGTACCGCACGTTCGGCCCGAGTTGTGGAGCGCGTTGTCGCTTGTTTTGTCGTTGTTATGACGAGGTGATGAATAGACGAAAGCGTTGCAGTGTTGAGCAGCGTGGTGATCGTGCTCGTCGTCGTGACGGACGATGACGATAAACGTAGACAGTTTCGTGGACGCGAGGAAGTGTGTTCGTTGATGTGATCTAGTGTTTTCCTTGTCATATTCCATTTGCCACGAGAAGGATTGGATTATAACCGTGGTCAAGATTTATCGCCCGAGGATAATGCGCCCTTGTGTCAATCTTTAGGTAAGTGGAAGTGAATTTTTTGTACCTAATTGCGGGTGCGTTGTTGCAAAGTGGTCGTCGATTCTCAGGATAATCTGATTTCTCTCCATCGCGAGTGTTGCGTTAGATTCGAAATTATGAATGAAATGAATGTACAAACATGTTTTCATTCAACTGTGTGGCACATTCATTTCTTGAAGAAATTGATCGATGCAAATTACGGAATTTGGTTCATGATCGTGTGACGATTGTACAAATGTAAATATCGAAAGCGAATTTATTGACATGAACATCCAATCACAAAGAATTTCATGCACGTAAAATCATATTCGAGGAACAGAATGGTTCGCGATCTTTCGACTCGCCACTTGCTGTTATTACGTTGCCAACAGTAGATATTCTAACCGGTAAGGCGCTTTCACAACGGGTGATTGTTCTAAAGATGTGTCACTCTGTCTTACTCGTTTCTCGCGCCGATCCCGGTTAACCGTGAAAGAAAGAGTAAGCAATCAGTGAGCGAGGAAGAAAATGATAGACGTCTCGCATAGACGGAGACACGGAAAGGCAGAAAGTCACGTCCACTATAATCTTCGATTGCCTGGAGGATTGTTACGTGAGTAGTCGACGTATTTAACACTTTTATGTGTAGCAACTGTTTACCGCGTTGACCGATACGCTACCGAATAAGCTGCCCGTTAGTGAGTACGCTTCAATATTTTACAACGAGTAAGATTATGTATCCTCGTATGATGAATCTGTCATTGCACTTGGCAAGGGAGGGAGTAAAAGATACCTGCGGAATGCATTGTGAATTTCCTGCGAATTTTTTTGTTATCGAATGTATATTGTCGTTCGTTTTCATCGACAAGTAACTACATAGTTATCGGTAGGGAAGCGTAATCTGGCATACGACCTTAATAATTCATTACCGAGAAAGGCACGAGGCCGTTCCACCGTTATATGTTGAATATCGATGCGATGCGCGGCTCGCGAGTGTTTGTTGCCATTCGAATCATGAAATATATAGTTACGTATATTTGTAACGGCTATAAAGAGGAAAGAAAATGTTATCGGTAAATCGCGTGACTCGTAACTAAGGGAGCGATATAAAGTCGAGCAAACGAACAATTCTCTTTCGTTCATTCGATATATCGTTTGGCGTGCTGATAATGGATATGACATTGTCATCAGTCCACGTAAAGAAATAAATATATGATATAGGAAGAGCAAGACGGGGGCGGATTTGGGAAAGAAAGGGATTCGTTGAATTCCATTTAATCTAAGTAATAGACTTACACTCAAGTGTGCTACTACAGCACCGTGTCTCACGTATTGTACCTTACGTAGTAGATGCGATTCTCTTTGGCGTACGCTGAGATAATCTTGGCAATATTAAACGCGCAATAGACTTCGCTACGCCCGGGCTATCTAATCGTTTATCGCCAACAGTTATACGCCAAGTCACTGTACTATCAATGATAGTTTGCCGAAACTGGGCTCTCTCCCGTGTACTCGTACATAGACATATATATATCGCAATGCGAGAACGCCGCTAGCCAACCGATATATTAGACAGAGCCACAATTCTTCGTCCGATAACCAGTCACTTCACGAACTTAAAAACTATGTCAGGATCCCTTGACATTTATGCGCCGCTGCTTCGTGGTTGCAGCCTTTTAGGCGCCCGCCTCTATTGCCAGTTTTATTAGATCGCTTTTCGCTTGTTTTATTATTTCGAATTACATTGAATCGTTCTTTTTCTTACTCTATTTACTCATATTAAATTAACATTTAAAATCAATAACTCAGGATAAATATTTTATTTGATCATAGTATCGGTTTCCTTTTTCGATATTAGTTATCTTTACTATGTTTTATAGACTACAGTGTATAGATCGTAGCTTCTTCAACGCGTTCTTTTCTTTTCGAATTGCATAAATTGCTGCATAGTTGAACGCATTGCATCGATAGTTCGCATTGCTTCGTGTACACCTCCAAGCCAGTGTCCAGTATTACTTCTGCGAACGTTGAGCTTTCACCTAACGCCATAGAGACAGAACCACTGTTACGAACGCGCATGGAATATGGGAGGGGGGTACTTGTCGAATGCGCTCTGTACACTGGTACGCGCATATAAGTACGTGCATCGAACACACGCGATCTCTGTGTCCATATGCAGAGGCGCGGTTGCTCGCAGATCTCTCTTTTTTTCGTCTCTCCTTCCTCTCGCATTTTATTGCATCTCCGTAGCGAGAGCACGAGCAGTCAGTTTCGTTGAAAGCCTTCTAATCTCGATACAGGCCCCGTTGCGGTGGCACAATATCAGAAATAGGTTTGTTAAAATAAGCGTACACTCGGTGGCGCATACCGTGCTTCCCAGGGACGTATTACCGCGGGGGGAATCACCCGATGGATCGTTGGTGGGGATGCAGCAGCGAGAGCCACGCTCTGTGCTTCACACACGTTGCCCTTATCCACAAATAAATGAGGCCGGCTTGCCGATTCATACCGCGCGCTAGTCCACGATTCTTGATTTGTTTTTTTCTCTGTCTCTCTTATCCTTTCTGCTTTCTCATTGATTTTTCGTTACTCCTCCATTGCTTTATTGTCCTTGTTATATCCCTCGGCAGTAACAGTCATGGTTTAACGCAACGAATTTGTACAGGGATCCGTAGAGTTTCTCGGTGCGTGCACGGCCATATGAAAATTGCACCAAAGCTTCTCATAATTGTCAGACAAAGGCGTCGCCGTGTCTTACACACGTAGTTCCACGGGATATCACAGCCATTTCGACAAAGGGGGTCGCGCTGCTATTTACCAAATTGGCAAATATCAGCGAGTCAGGAATATATCGTCATCTTTGATTGCGCACTCTTGCTTGTGGAGCGAGGGTACTTATTTGTCAAGGACGATGAACAGACGCCTCGGAACTGACGAGGAATTATGTCAGAGGAGCAGCACATTATAAATTCACCTTGGCGCGTTGGCACGTAGAAAATTGTGGACATATCGTAATTTTCATTCCTACGATAGTATGCGCGCCAGGTACCGCGTTGTATCGTTCTTACTTTACCTTTCTTTTTGCCTCTTCTCAATGGACACCCTTGCGTCGTATGAGGCGGACGATTGTATCGTGCATTGAAAATCGATTGCAAATTTCGTTACTATACGGCGCCGAATTTTCCTTTCGTTACGAATTTTGAAGTTGAATCGATCGCACACTCCCAGTCGGCCGGCTCGAGGAACATCCGTTGAAATCACCGCGCAAGCAAGAAATCTTTCGTGGTAGAACGAAGCATCCCATTCTTCGAAAAAGGCCGAGTATACATATACATACCGCTTGCGCAAACGATTGGTTTACACGCGACGGAATCCGCTCGGCTGGATTATGAAACGTTTGTTTTGCCGGCGAGAAGCGGTCGCTCGTGACGCTAGCGGTCCGACGACAATGGGACAGCCTTCGGACATATATCCCTGCACACGCGCTCAAGGTGAGGCGTAATTAAATTTTCATAATTATCCGTTGCATAATGAGATGTCGAGACGTGTGTGTCTTTTGACGCGCGGTGCGTGAATCGAAAAGGCGGGGAACGAATTCGAATCGGCCGCGCTCTGTTCGATACGACGCCGATCGAGCCAGGCAAAAGACCTTCCAGGAATCGTTTATCGCTTGTCGCAGGCCAGCTTTTATCCGATAGATTACGCGTCGTTATGAGAAGCAGCATAGTGTTTGAAATAAACGAAGGATAACGATGTATCGATATTTCTTTTTTATTATGAAAGGTCCGCTTAACGTTTGGGCTACGTCGCTTTGGAACAGTTTCCTTTCGACAGGGTTTATTTTTATTGGATTAATTTATTCCAGTTCTATCTTTGTTTAGAAAATAGCGATTAAGTTGATAAAAATTGCTGACTAATTATGTATAACCAAAGCGAAACCCGATTGTACGTTTGGTTTCCTTGCCCCTATCGAACGTCTATTGCGTGCAGTAGCATGATCCACTGCGCGCATGCGCGGCCTCTGACGCTCAAAGCGCCAAGTGCCTAATTTCGTTCCGTATGCATGCATACTTATGTCAAACGCCCGGTTAGCGCGTCGACACTCCCAATTATGCA
The DNA here is from genome assembly GCA_963667235.1 of Nomada lathburiana. Taxonomy (NCBI): domain Eukaryota; kingdom Metazoa; phylum Arthropoda; class Insecta; order Hymenoptera; family Apidae; genus Nomada; species Nomada lathburiana. Next base: position 6,916,198 of record OY763905.1, read on the forward strand.
TAAATAATCTACAGAGCTGTTTTTTTTAGTCCAGCCTATTTTACTGATACTTATATACCATCGCGATCAGTTCCAAACTATGTACTGCGCAAATGTTAGAATACATATGTCGTGAAACAGTTAGTGATGTCATTATTAGTAGAATATCGATAAAATAGAAATTAAGTAGCGAAATTAGTTTATAATGAGATTTCGACGTTTACGATAAAGGTTATTAATTGTAACGATATGTACAACACATTTTGCTACAATTATTAAAAATTCATGCTTCGACAAGTATTAAGAATCGAATAACGAAGTGCAGTCGGTTGAGTTAAACGTATTCTGTAACAAGTCGGCAAGATCTGTGTTCCACCTTATTCACAAATGCAATAAATTGTCAAGTGTTATTCGAATTGTATGTTAACTGTTCGTAGTCGTGGATCACTATATAAAAGAACACAGTTGACACGCGGCTGTCGAGAAATGCATACATATAATTAACAACAGTTCAAGCCTCATAGCTCGACGATAACCGTAATTACGTTGTACAATATCGAATTTCCGTTGGAAAGATTAATCGTCACTGGGACGATATCGTGTTCTATGATTTATTACCATGTTCAGAAACACGTTGACGTGTTAAAAGAATAGAGGGAAAAATAGTGCGCCTGTTAACGCCACGACGAAAAGTCGTCACGGGTAAAGCGATGGGTTAGTAAAATAAGCACAATTGCAAACGGGGTGCGTTGATTGGCCGGAAGCGATTGCGCGTGGCAAGGCCGTGGTTCACCTTATCCAGGAAGACACGCTGATATGAGCTGTCATAACTTTAGTTGTCCGTTTATTCTTCCTGGCTATCAGTTATTATTGACAGCGCGCGTGTTAATCACCTTTTATCGTGCGCATGCGTGCAACCCGTGATTCGAAATACGCGCGTAAATCGTGTATACAATTTATATTTTTTTAAACTTTTAAGAACAAGGATGGGAAATATCGCTATTTCATTATGGTGATGGTAGTTGAAGCGTTCCGTATGAAATTGAAATATATGTTCTAGAGGTAGGTCTACATTTAGACTCGGGGTACTCATAAGGTTTAGCGCATTAGAATTCCTATTGCTTGGCTTTCATGATATAGTATCTTTATTTAACGCGTCGTATTAATCACTTTCCTTGTACGCCGCAGAGATACAAATATCTTTTATCTGGAAGAAGGGCTTAATAAAGTGGAAGACTTTGTAATCCGTAATAATTAATGCAAAGAGTAGGCGGAGATGTAGTGCCTTTCGCGATGTATATTTAAACGGTCGTTTCCGCGCACGTGCGAACATGCGCGCGATTATTTGAAATTAATGAGCGCCGCGCCGTAAATCGGGTACATGTCGCGCAGACAAGATCCTATCAAATGATGCCATCGTTGCTTTAAAATACCTCACTGCTAAACTCTGATAATTTCTTTCTTTGGCATATGAACGTTACAAATATAATTACACTGTGAAAAGAAAATACAACTATCAACCATTTCTCTGACTAAATTTAGTTTATTATTAATATATTAGTAGCAATGTATTTTGACTCGGCGCCACAATGAAGTGTATTTTAAGCCATGGCTTTATAACTCATGACTGGGATCTTCCTTGGACGCTCCTGCGAAAAATATTTCCTGGTCGGGGTCTCTCCTTCAGCAATGCCTTCCAGTTTAACCCTGACATACATCAAGTTAGCAGGCGTCAGTATGAACTATATCAAAGTTTTCCACGAGAATCGTGCTCATTCGTTTTGCCTCAGTTGACGGTGAAACCACCGATGTTATTTTGGTGCTCCGCGTTAACTTATAGGCACGTGTATAATATCCTCTCTACTTCCTTGTTCCAAGCCCCTATATATACGCCAATATCTATATGCGTGTCAAACTATAAACGGACTCTAAAGAAAGTATGTCTTTCTACTTCGTACATACATTACTGTTCATAACAATTGTCTCGATTTCTCTAGTAATAAGATGATTTCCAGCGTGCCTTTCTAATTCCTAATAAATTGCTTCCTTGTTTGAGCCCTTGCTTTTGCGTCCATTCGTTTAAAGCGACTTATGTGCGGTTCGCTTTATGGCCCTTCGATAATCACAGGGAATATATTTCTGCTGCTTATGCAATTAATTTATGTAACACAATTTATTATGCAACAAAATTATGATCTAATTGTGGTTTTCGGTTTTCCACTTTCGGTTCTCTGACAACAACTTCGTCACTATCAAATAGCCTTCATTAGTACTAACATCCAAGTGAAAAAATGAACCATCTATTCAAATTCTTTAAAACAACATTTGCGCCGTTCAGTGCATTTAAACTGGTATAACATTAAAGTACTTTTCTTGCCAAATCATTGTTCTTTCGTTATCTTTGAGAACACGTATGTATGCACACCGTTGGACTTTTACGTGGGAGAAAGAGCCGACAACGAATTGTTGTCGCCCGGCATTCTCTTTATCTCATCGTACAGAATACATTGCTGTAACATGCTGCACTGGAGCGGATGATATTTATGTAACGGTCAAAGGGGTTAAGTGTTCTGGGAAAGTTTTCAGAGCAACGATTGGCCGTTGGCTTCCGTGATTTCGTCATCCGGCAATCAACGCCCCGAAACAACTTTCTCCGAATCTTGACAGGACGGTGGCGGGCCCTCTTCCTCTGCGTGGTCGTGCGCGCGTGCTTGCGCCTTTATTTGCAGAAATGCATCCTCTGGAGGATTTATTGCACGTCAAAAGTAACGTGACGTAAGGCGTGTAACAATTCGCCGATACAGAGGCTGATTTCGACATTGAACACGCGGGGACACGAGTGTAACGCCGTAAATGGAAAGTCGTGCCCGGTATGCAAAGGTTGACAACACTTTTGAGGAATCCATTTAAATTCCAATAGCGGGGGTTCACCATTCTTCCCGGAAGATTGTACTTTCACGATATGCTCCGATCGAAACAGACTTGAACAGTAACAAACATAGTTGTGCAAACTTAATGATGTTAATTTCGATTTGTTAGGAATATTAATCTATTGCGATGTTAATTAATAGATTAGCCGTGAAAAGGACAAGAGATTTAACTATCGGGCAGTAACGAAATACGCTGAAAGAAGCGTTCTGATCTTTTACCACGGGGGTTTGATGCAATCTATTTTGAAATCGTTTAATTGAATAATTCGATATACAGTCGAAGGGGGATCGGTTTTTGATGGTTCGAATGAATCGACACGCTTTCTAGAGTGGAGTTACTTTGTGTGTCAAGGATATTCAAATTTTGCTTTCGTTAGACAGACAGGTTGTTTTTTCATTTGCGTGTATGCCATGTTTTAATACCAACTGACGTACGTTGCAGAACAAAAGATGAATTATTTAAGTTGCAGATATTACGCCAGTGCTGAATCATTGATCTACCTTTTTTTTATTAGACTTTCGTTGTTCATCAAAAGTTCAATTAAAATTGATTAATAACGCAATGTATTCCTTCCGCGCCTTAGTTGACACAAAGATAAAGCATATGTAAGCGGTTTTCTCGACGTTATGGCCCTCACGTCCAAAAATTTTTACCGTGTCAATACCGCTTTCGTAATCATTCGACGGGTTGCAATCCCAAGGACCGTGTCCCCTCCAGTAACGTAAATGATAAAGAAGTACATTGGGTGTTTTGACAAGTATCGCGACGTTCAAATCGATATGGCTGTTTAATTAAATATATTGCCGACAAATAATAAAAATAAATCCTTTAATAGATCCATGATTAAAAAAAACCAATTTCGGTACCGCTAGAAAAATGTCTACAAAATAGATACAAGATTTGCAAAAAGAAGTAAATATAGTAAAACGCAAAAATATTGGCCACGATATTCCATGAAGAACTTTTAAACTTAACGCGTGTTCCTCGAGGAACTATAACGTGACACCAATCGCAGAGGTTTGTTACAAAACTCTTTTGCGACGCTTCCCATTTATGCAACGTCACAAATTATAGGTCGCAATTATTATATCGTCTTAGTATTGTCCCAGAATTGGACTGTGATCCTTACATAATGACAATACGAGGCATATCGTCCAGTTGCATAATCTTGTTCGTCGTGAATACTCTAACTAGGAATCGTTTCGCTATTGAATGCTTTAGAGAAATATTATGGCGCATACCTTGAAAATTTATCAGAGATCTCAAGTGTAAAAGATATTCCTCGTAAAATAATATTCTCTGCTATTACCAAAAGAAATGAAAAATATTGATTTATTGCTCCTTAATATTCGTAACATTAGCGTAAGTAGAAATTGCAATTAGAGTTTCGTTTAGTCAGCCTGATTTTTATTTTTACGCAAGAGTTAACTTCAAGGAATACACGGTCGTGAATTTCACAGAGTAAAAGCAAGATTTCTCTTCTGCTTGCGTTTGCTCTTATTATCGGCCGCCATTGTAGGCGACGTCGAAGCGTTCTTTTATCTGCACAACTTTCCCGTGTTCACATTCTGAACGGAAGGAAGTTATCTAAAGCCCTGTGGAACTTCACTGCGGTTGAATCTTACAGTTTTCGGCTTCTTTATACTCGGGGGGTGGCCGGGGCAGATGTTATTTCCGCTTAACACACGTACAACACACGGTCCTTCTGTGGCGCACGTGTTTCGATGATTTCGAACGCGTCAGAAACGATCGAGGGAAAAATGATGGAAGGGACAAGGATCCTTGACCCTATTCACGAAAAATGATTTCACGATATGAAGGCATCATTACCATTCCTAAAATATCAAAGACGCCTAATCAAAATCGTGAGGTGCAGTAGTGGTACGGTAATGCTCGAGTGCGCATCTTCAGAGAAAAATCGAAGTAGATAGGATTTTACGGTTTTGAGCTAATATGAAAAATGTTGATATGTTCCTTTCGAACGGCATCTTAAGTACTATGTAGTACCTGTTACGTAACGAGTGAAGTCTATTCAATCCTAATAAGGAAACTGAAGTGAACGAGCGATCACACGTTGCGCATAAGTAAATACAAATCGTTGATTAACTTGATACGCAGCTTCAACTTTTAAATTATAATAGACACAAAACAACGATACACGGAAGGAAACTCTGAACTTCGTGGTGCCACGAAAGATCGAAAACGCTGTTCAAATATTCCACTGTGGGTGTTCAACAAGCATCAGGAATATTGACCTTATATATATGGACTACCGGTTTCAGAATTTTACTTCATACAATTTTATTTCGTTAACTTCCTGTTTCTTTGCGCATCGTATGTCGTGCATTTCCGCGCGTATTAATCGAAAGGAATGCTGCGATTAAAGGTCATCTGTTGATGCACAAGCAGCGTACGTGATGGAAACTGTAAATTAATCATTCGAAAGCGAGGCGCGTCGCAGGCCGCCTTCAAATGAGTGACGCGCGCGCAGCGAAGCGCGCGCACGTGCCCGCGCCAAGTTTTAAATCAACATTGCTGCGAAAGCTGACCTCTTCGTTCCACTTCAACCAAGTTCCTCTTGGAGACGTTTAAACCGTCTTTCTGTTGTTCGACCTTTTCCCAAGGCATTGTGAAAAATCTATTCCACCTAGGCTCGAAATGCCACGAGCGTTTCGTGCGAATGACAGAATCTTCTCATAGACGGCCTAGCAAATAAGAGAAATCTTCTCGCTGGTCGAGCTCGATTAAAGAACAACATGAGCATGCTCGTTGCAAGCTGATATTTCTATTTTATGAATCGCTCTGCCTTATTGTTCCAACGCGTACAATTGCACGAGAAGTGTTTAATATTAAAGAATATTTTTCTCTTCCCTTGTGCTGTTTTAGTAGTTAATATTAATATTAATGTTGTATGATATTTCAAAACATTAATGTTACATTTTCTCCTTTGTTGTATAATGGATTGTGCAATGCCCATTCAACGTGCATGTCTTTATTTCAATCTTGTAAGAAAAGGACTTTGATGAACAGAGCTGGATGCCAATAAAGAGGAAATGCATGGAAGTTTTCGTGGGGAGGGACTCCGCGACATAACGTTTATTCTTCCTCTCGTAGATACGACTCGAATTGCATAATCGGTATTTGCATAACAAACAGCGAATGAACGATGAGGTGATTTAAAGTGGATTTTTTTGCATGATATGTTAAACATAGTTCGATTGCCAACGAGTTCGTCCCAATATTCGTAATTCATTGTTTCGAGGGCGTATTAATAGGGCGAGGGCGAGTGCATAAATAAAAACGGCGTTTCAGTTCATTTACATTTACTTCCTAATTACGTTCGTTGACACTGTTGTGATCATCTACATGTTTATATATCAACGTTCAACACTTTTCTTCCATAGCGAGCCTGCTGCTGTGGCTAATTTAATAAATCGATCTCATCGAACATAACCAACCGAAAATGAAAATATTTGCGACAATGACGTGAGTTCTCAATTACGTAACAGACACGTGTCCGACACGAAACATCGCTTACCTCCCCGTAACCTTCATTTTTATGTAACTTTACCTTTTGCAATGCTTTCTATTTTCGGGTACACGATTTTCTATAAAAAACTTCAACTTATAAAAGTGATTCTTAAAATCTCCACTTGTGACCCCTTAATATAAGTCTGTATTACTAATCGAGTATAGAAGGTACTTTAAAGGCGAGTTCAGTTAAAACAGAACAATATTCACGACCGCGATCAGGAATTTTTGTCTTTCCGCTGAACAAAAGGCAAGGATTTCCACGAAAATGTTTTTGTCCCCGTGATTCGCACCGAAAATAACGATACGCGATGCAACAGCAGAGATCAAAGCCCTCTGTGTCCCTCCTTTCTCTCCCCTTCTTCCTATGTCCCCACATACGGCTACTCTTTGGAGAGGAGAGAGAGAGAAAAAAAAGAAGGAATTCCTCCCACGATTCTCTCTCGGTGAGTCGACCTCGGACACACGCTCTTGTTTACCTGTCGCAGTCTTGCTGTCTGAACGCTCTCGAGACTCTCTCGAATCCTCGTTCCCATCCTCCTTCTCTCTGCCTGTGTCCTGATTTTAGTGAAGTGTTGCGATCGGCATCCGGCGTGTTCGTTTTTTGTCCTCCTTACTCCCGCACCCGTTCACCATCTCTTTGTCATTCGAGTTAAAGGTGCGTTTGGACCGGTTCACCGGCTCGATACGTGTATAAGCCCGATAGACTGCCTTTGTAATGTCTCGGCTCGTAAGCCTTCTTTCAGTACATGGAAGAATATAGCAGTGGTAATATTACTATTTATTGTTAGTATCGGTTAGTCGTGATTGTGTTTTAAATATCTCGTTCGATGGGAACTTTCGTATCCGACAGGTAAAGAAGTTCAAATTTCTTTTCTTTTATCATTATTTCTAGTTTCATGGCTGTCGAACATTTTAGTTTTACAGAAGCATCATGCTGGAAATTCACTCATTTGTTGGTAATTTCCTTCGCATGATCGTGCGGCTATAAAGAAAGAACGTCGTAAACGACGGCGATGATCGGAACTGGATTCGCTAAGGCGTGAGGTTCATATACGAGTTCACGGTGCACCAGGCGAAGAGAACGCGGCTATTATATGTCTACACGGGACGACCGTGAGAGGACCATTTTGATCTCGTACAAGGATTCCTCGCTCGATATTATTCGCCTCCACCTCGACACGAATCGCCAGTATTAGTCGCCTCCTCGATTTCTGTAAATGGGGAAAGCAGCCTCTAGTCTACTCCCCATGAAGATACGAAAAATTTCGAAACAATGAACAATTATAAACAAACCTGAAGTACTACCGAGAAAAGGTTGCAACTTTTAAACTGTTCATTAAAAATGGTGCAATTTAATTTCGTTAGCAATTTTTTTAGTTTTAAGAACTGCTTCTGTATCTTCGAAAGCGGCATTGACCCACTTACAAGATATATTTTTTTTAAACTACTGGACCACAGGTTGCAAGGTTTTCATATTGTCAAGGATCTTGGAGCAATATCGTTATACAGTTTTTTCTTCCCCAATGAAATACAGTAAGAACACAGTAATGCCAGTAAAAATTCGCACCTTAAAAAAAGAGAGAAATAGCGGGAATATGAAATTCCACGGCAAAACGTTAAAACATAACGATTTAATGTACTTTGTATTTGGTTTCCCGCCAGGCATCGCATTCGCACCCGTAGTTGTTCTCGGCATTCTACATCCTCTTCTAAACACGTCATCTAACGAATCACAGGCCTTCTGACGACTCTTTCTTCCTTTCTTTCTCTCACGCCAGCCGTGCAAGCTGTATGCAGGGGCTTTTGTTGCGTGCCGAGTGGGCTCTAGTTGACGAAATATTGACATCCGAGAATAGAAACCCGTTGCGGGCTTTATACAAGGGCCCAGCCCGCCCCCGGTTGCTGTTCAGAGGGGAAGACAGAAGGGGAAAAGGAATATGTATACGGTCAGAATAAGGGAGAACAGAGAGCATCGAACGAAAAAGGCATAGGTTCGATGGGTCTCCCTCCCTTTTGCCCTCCATCTTTTTCTCGCCTACCCTTTTACTGCGTCTTCCTTTTTTCCTCTCAGTGTTGCATTCAGCACAAATTTAAAGGGGGTTGGACTCGAATGACGTCACCTTCGAAATGCCCCCTGTACGTGCTATATCTAGACGTAAGTACGTTACGTATATACATACATATGTACAGGGTGACTCGGAAATCGAATCCGAAACAATAAGCTCAGTGATTGCGAAAAAGGGAAGGAGATTAGGTACTGCATTACTCACGACCACTGTGCGATATGCTTTCTTATTCATAAGAATTCTTTTTTCTTTACCTTTTTACAGTATTGCTTCTCCGAAAATATTTGTTTTAAGGAGCAAGAAAAAGTATTATTTTATATTTTTTATAATATATGAAGTATAACACAAAATAAAACAAATACCTTAGAAGCTATAAGAAATGCCGCTTAATATATACAAAATTATGATGACAAGAAAGTTATGACACGATGCATTTGCTGCGCGTAATATGTTAAAAAGACTTCCTCTATATATGTAATAACGATTCCAATAATGGCCTTCAATGTGTCCGTTTATGAACACCCTATATACCCAGCATATGCGGTTATGCGTATACATGTATATAAACGACACTGTATGGGTGAACGTGTTCCTCTGTCGTCGACGTATTGAATTCGACCGAGGGGCTATTATTCGAAATTTGTTTTTGTTCGATGCACCATAATCGCGTCTCGAGGACACCGCGCGCGGGGAGAAGGGTCTCTTTCGTTTTAGTGACGAGAGGAGGCGCCCCTCTCTTCCGTTGACTTTGAAAATCACTAGGGTCAAACCAGCGCGAAAAAAATTATTTAGCAAATGGTTATCGAGATTTTTACAACTTTTTTTTAATCCTTGGTCTAATAGTCGAGGACGTTTCTTTCGTCTTCGCTTTATCGAGCTACACAGTTTTACGCGACGGATATTTTTAACCTACTCATTTTAAAATTAAAATTTTACATTTCTTTCTAAAAGAAAATAATCTTTTTAAATTTTGCACTCACGTATAAGTTACAAAAATACCTTACAGAGAGCGCCACTTGTGCTTGAAGCGCGCCGAAGAACTCCGTTTGAATTCTCGTAATGCATCGCCAGAATTAGGAACTCCTTTAGTACGATAAAATTCAGATAGAGTTCTGCTTTTGTGCAGAAATTTTCAACAGTTTCACAGAATTTCCGCGAGCGTGAGCAAAAGTGCTGGCGTGCCACGTGGTAACGTGATATCACGAAGGATACGCTGCGATACACACGGTGCACTCTTTCACGTGGTTCCCCTAGTTTCGAACATTATGCAGAACAATGGTCATCATATACCCTTGTTCATGGCTTCTTTCACGTCTCCAAGTAATTTTCACTCGAGTATCGCCGGCTATTTCAAGTTAAATTCCTTTACAATAGCGTAATCTACTAAATAGCGTTCCAACTTCCTCGTCTTTGTAGCACAAGTTGTACACGTATGTAGGCGCTTTACTTAGAAACACTTACCGCGCTTCCAATAAATATCGCTGAAACTCATTCATAATAAAATACAACGGATAATCAAACAATTAGAGCCACCTGCGCAAATGAACGATCTTACATGGAAACAATTTATTTAATTGTTAATTAAAAATGATTCATTCTAAAAGTCCTGACATTGTGATCTTATTTCTACACTAAACAGAAAGAGTATATTTTCGAATGACCATCTTGAACCGCGATATTTGCGTATACGGAGGGGGTTGGCGATTTGCGCGGCCATGATCGAGACTTTTCATGCGGAGCTTTTGGACAAACCGAAAACGATTGTGCAAAACGCCTCGGTTCCCGAGACACGATTGCGCCGGCAAACGGTGTTTGTAGCAGAACGGTATTATAAGCGCAGAGAGAGCAGCAGTGTGTGAATAGCGAGCACGTGCATTTCCCACAGAAAACCAATAGGGGCCTTGGCCAGCTGGGAATATGAACGGAGCGCGCAGGGTTCGGTCTGTCTTTCGATCTTTTGGTGTATGCGCACCTCGAACGGGGACAGAAACAAGAACGAAGGCTACTCGAAAGAACGAACAATGTTCGAGACCTGGAACGTATCGATAGAAGGGTACCACAAAGCGTCCGACTTCCTTCTTTAAAATCTTAAATGTATTTAATAAGATGGGGAACGAGCTTCGATGGGGCCGAGTTGGTACAAGTAATTCGAGAATTAGGTGTTAGAAGAATTGACAACATTTTTGTACATTTTTTTTTTCAGTCGTAGATAATTTTTTAACCGATATATTTAAGATGGTAAAACACGGGTGTGTAACCTGTACACGTATAATTTATAGGTTTTTTTCCGTTATACTTTGCGCCTTATTTTTTTTTTTATTTCTTATAAACACGATAACTGTTTTACGTTGGCCTGAACGGGCAAGAGATAGCTCTATCGTAGATTGCAACCGTAGCCTGTGGTAGTCACGTATTTTTTCTTTCCATTTTCTATTTCGCGATTGTTCGAAGGAAACAATACGCCATAGCGGTCTTTAGCGCCTCATGAATTTGTATTAAACGATTAAGCTCGGCTAATTGCAGGTCTAACTAGTTTGAGCAATTACGATGATTAAACGTTGTTGAATTAATGTTAAAGATCGCCAATAACTACGTAGTCCGAGTGGCCACGCGATGCGCGCTTTATATTGGCGACCTTCTCAAATAATTCAACGATCATGAATAACTGATATATATTATTGTTGCGCCATGGACAATAGAGAAACAGAACGATACAATCGATTATTTATATAGAAGAGTTCGACCACGAATCCGACCTACATAGTTATATCTATATTATACTTGCAGCGATTATTCATACATTACCAAAATGTATATTTCTTACCGGCACATTTTTGCCACGAACTAATGCGAACAGAAAGGATTAACATTGTCGTATTCTGAATGAGATTTCTCTCATGCACATTTAAACGAAGTATTTTTCTTTGTTACAGCACCTCAATTTTCATTGAGTCATCTGAATCGCGTGAATCGCGATTGTTGTTTCCACCAGAGCTAGTTTTAAGAACATCATCAACAACGGCGGCGATCGGCTTAGGGGTGCAACCCGTGTTATCATCCGGCTATCATAGCGCGGTGCCACCCCAGAACGGGGGTGGTGGTTCGACATTTAGTGCCGCGGCGATGGTGGCAGCTGCCACCGCTACGGCCACCGCCACTGCCAGCGTGGTGGCCATGCAGGACCGCCAAGACATCCCCTCGCAATTCAATCAGGTACCATTTCCATTTATTTATCTTAAACCTTCGTGTTTTTTTCCCTCCACCTCGCATCGAAGATGGTTTATGTGCAAAAAAAGGAACTGGTCCATTTAAATAAATTTTAACCTGTTGTTTATAGATGCAGAGCCAACATGGAATACCCCACCAAACGTACAACGCAGGGTACGCCCAAAGAGGACCAATGGCCGGAATGGGGCCAGTCGGGATGAGCAACTTCAATAGCATGGGCACGATGAGCCCAATGCATTCTATGAATTCCATGAATTCGATGAACAGTATGAATGGCATGAATTCGATGAATCCTATGTCGATGGGAGGTATGAACGGTATGAATGCTATGAGCGGAATGACGCCCATGAGCTCCATGAGTAACATGGGTAATATGGGCATGAACAATATGATGGGACCTAACAACATGCAAATGAACAAGATGAGCATGCAGGTATGTAATGCATTTAATTTACTTACATAGGTATTCTCCTAATGTATCATTTATTTGCAGTAAACTGTATATCAATAAATCTCTCTTAATTGAATTCAAGTAGAAGACAAAAATATTGTCCCTATTATTAAAAAAAGCTCACGACAAGGACTCTATTTTTCCAGGCTCAACCTCACCAAGGCTATCCAAGGAGATTGGCGCCGTACCCAAATCCCGCGATGCACATGGCGCAGAAAAGGCAACAGAGCCCATACGCGGGCCCAAATCCTGCTGCGATGCAGCCCACCTTTAACGGCATGTCGACGTCGCAATATCCGACCAATTACCCTACAACAGCGAGGCCAAACTTTCAACCTCAGTACCAACCTATGCAGACTATGAATCCATCGGCAGCTGGCTTTGGGCCTAACTCTATGATAAGGAGTACCAATATGAGGCAAGCTGCGCCTTCGTACAGCACCCCCAATCAAGCGGCGAGCAATCAATATTACGCCAGCAATGGTATACCTGTTAGTATGGGACCTACCACGGTTGGGAACCAATTCGTTGGTCATCAACCGAACTCGGGATACGCTAGCGGTGCAACCTCTTATGGTGCAACCGGAGCTGCGACCAGCCAGTACCAACAGGATGTCGCGTCGATGAGAACGTCGGGTGCAGGAAGTCTGAATTATCAGCACAGTCCTATCCCCGGTAATCCGACACCGCCGTTAACCCCAGCGACGAGTATGCCTCCTTACATTAGCCCGAATCCGGATATCAAGCCTAACTTCAACGAGATGAAGTCGCCGGTCAATATTCAGAGTAAGTTTATTTTACTTGGATGATGAAATTATCTTCCTTAATTTAATAAGTGCTTAGGATGCGAGTGGTTTTGGAAACATTTATCTAAAATTAATTCGTATCGCTTGTGAATTCTATAAAAGTATTAACAATATATGTGTTTTATTTTGTACAGAGGACGATGAGTTAAGATTAACATTCCCCGTGAGGGATGGCATCATTCTTCCACCCTTCCGCTTAGAACATAATTTGGCTGTAAGCAACCATGTATTCCAATTGAAGTCCACGGTGCATCAAACGCTGATGTGGCGATCCGACCTGGAACTGCAGCTCAAGTGTTTCCACCATGAGGACAGGCAAATGAACACGAATTGGCCGGCGAGCGTGCAAGTCTCTGTGAACGCAACGCCGTTGGTTATCGATCGTGGTGAGAATAAAACTTCTCACAAGCCTTTATACCTGAAGGACGTTTGTCAACCGGGAAGAAACACGATACAAATCACTGTATCGGCATGTTGCTGTGTAAGTTTCGAAACATTACGGTACTTTTAATATCTTACATTTTCACTTTTATGGAAGATAATGTTAATTTCTTTTTTGCTTACAGTCCCATTTGTTCGTGCTTCAATTAGTTCATCGACCAAGTGTGCGAAGCGTACTGCATGGTTTGCTGCGCAAAAGGCTCCTAACGGCTGAACATTGTATTACTAAAATTAAACGAAATTTCAATAGTACTATATCAAATAACGGCATACAGTCGGAGAAAGATGTCGTTGAACAAACAGCACTTAAGGTAAATGTCCAGTGGCGCACTCAAAGATAGGTCTATGTTTTTCTTTTCATTTTTTCAATTGTTTAATCGTACGAATTATTTTTCTAGGTATCCTTAAAATGTCCTATTACTTTTAAACGTATTACACTGCCAGCTAGGGGACACGACTGTAAGCATATTCAGTGCTTCGATTTAGAGTCATACCTACAGTTAAATTGTGAACGAGGATCCTGGAGATGTCCTGTGTGCACGTAAGTAATTCTACTCAATTTTCCATCAATTACGAAATTAAATTTTCCCCATTGATTTCTCATTACTTTTATATGTATCGTTTACAGGAAACCTGCACAATTGGAAGGACTGGAAGTTGACCAATATATGTGGGGCATTTTGAACACTTTAAATACCGCGGAAGTGGAAGAAGTCACGATAGATTCGATGGCGAATTGGAAACCGGCGAAGAATCTTACCGGTATAAAATCTGAAGAGGAAAGCGACTGCAAGAGAATGACAAAGGCGATGTCGCCTGGAAGCATGAACATGCCTACAATGAATAATTGGGATATGAATCAGGCGATGAGCCCGTACATACCACCTGACATGAGCAGCATCGTAAGCGGCTCTATGATGAATAACACGCCAACTACGTATGGAAACAATAATATTAATCATCGGAATTCGTCCGGAGGATCCTTCGATATTAACACCGGAACGAATGCGAATACCAATAACGATTATACCAATGGAGGAGGGCCATTATCGCACTTAAACGAATCAGTAAACTCCTTGGACTCTCTTAATGCTATGGAGAAGTCACTGAACGATCAGGTAAATTAGAAACTCAAGATTTATTCAAGTTATTCCTAACATTTTCTCTGTTTCACCGATGATTCATTTTTTTTTTAACTTAATGCAGATGCCCCATACACCGCATACACCTCATACCCCACATACACCTCATACACCAGGCGGTGGAAATAGTGGCCCACCAAGTGTTCCTCCTGCGTCTCAGGAATCCACTGGAAACCACAACACATCTGGTAACACGAATACAAACATAAGTAATGATACTACGGACATACCATCGGACTTAAATTTCGACCCAGCTGCTGTAATAGACGGCGAGGGTACAGGTCAAGAAGCATTGAATGTGAGTTAATCGATTTTCATTTCTTCGATATTTAAAATAATTTGCAGTTTAATGGACTGTAATAATCATTTTTTACTTTGTCTTATATTACAGCTCTTGCCGGATAACGTTGTGGATCCAATGGAGTTACTTTCATACCTAGATCCACCAGATCTGAATACCCCTCCCAGCAGCGGTGCCAGCAGTGGTAACCCCTCTTCGAGTGATGATATACTAGCACTTTTTGAATAAAAAATAACGGGCATCCCGTGAGAGAAATAATCAAATCCCGACCTCGACGTTAATAAAAATAGAAACTACAAAAACAGCAACAATGTCGGCAGGTTTGCACTTTACTACAAATATACTTTGAATCGTGCGAAACTACTTGTAGTGAACGATTTCAAAAACATGTTGGGGTCACTGTTAGGTGCTTTCACCTAATTCAATGGTACAAAAAATCTTAGCTCTAATTATAATATTCCTATTGACGAAGTTAGGGCATATTATTAGATTTAAAGATGATGACCTTTAATTAACTGACGGAGAAAAGCACCACACGTGATAGTGCTTGTTTGTAAAGATGTTATTGCACGGATTATGTTTAGTCCTTTTCGGATTGGGAATGTTTGATTTCCAATAGAAAAACGTTATACATATAACATTGTGCCGGGCATATGTTCCAGAACACCACGAATGTACCACAATTATATTAATTGTGTTTAAACAACAACAAAAACTGCTAATCGAATCTTTTTAATACCGAACGTAGAGTTAATATTTTCCACAAAGGGTTTTACATATAGATTAATACTACGGAAAAATATTTGTTTGATACGGTAAATGTGCAATACGATGAGAAATTTACACACACTTTATACATATTGCCATTTATATATTTCTTCATTCCGAAATAAATTTCTCCATGGACAATATTCGAAAAAAATACATCGTATGATATAGTTACTACGATTATGTTTGACATGACAAACTGATAACTTTTCATTAAAGACTTGTATAAAAAAATCGTATAGCACATTTATAAAATCTATATCACAAATGCAGACTTTTTGAGGCCACTGTTAACACAATATACGAATTAATTTTTTCCCCTATCTCTGTATCGTTGAAATGTAAATTGTTATTATCGAATTTATAATTTTGGAATATTTGCTTGACAAAATGTACTGTGCTATATATTTCGAAGACTTCACTTTGAAGTTCTCCCTGCAATACGATCTTTACCTCAAAAATCGGTCTACTCGCATTCATGGCTATGATGGACCTACATCACAACAGAACTATGATTGTACAGTAACTTTTGTAAATAAGTTTTAATCGAAAAGAGTAGATAAGATGTTCATCTGTTGCGAAATACCCTGCTTATTGATGGATATAGCGCATATAGTGTTCCTTTCCTTTAGATCATTAGTGACAACAGATGAAAAAGAATCGAGGGCATATCGGGCTTCACACTGGAAACTATGTTTCATGTGGTGTATCTCCTGAGGTTTTAAAGAAATGCGTAAGAGGAAAAAATATTTAAGTTTTTTTTTGTTTTTTTGATAAAGAACTTTTTTTTTGTTTGTAAGTAAATACTTTTTATTTATTCGAAAAATTATAGATTATAATATGTTATTCTCATCGTTGCATTGATAACGTAATTGATAAAAATATGTTTAAGATCATTAGAGAAAACTGTCTGTTTTTATTCATCAACACCAGGTGTTTTATTATTTTTTGTAGAATTTACCAAAATGTTAAATGTACAATGAATGAGAATTGCAAAAATTTTTGTGTAACATATTAAACCTTTGGAGATACATCAAAAACCACTTGTATGTATAGGGTTTAATTTCAAGAACTACATTTATAGAACATTTTAGTTATGGTTTCTATTGAAAGCAAAAAGAACTTCGTAAGATTATGAATAGATTAACGACCCTAAGTTCACCAAAAAAATCACAACAAATGATGAATGCTATAAAATCGGATATAATTAATCAATCATTATAGTACAAGGAAACAAATTCTATGTAATAAATAACATAAATTCTCAAAATAGCTGGTTTCTCATTTAACGGAAGTTCGAAATTATAATTATTTCTTTACTACTGCCAGAGTGACACCGCCCATGGCCCACCGCTTGCGTAGTAGTTATTACATTTACATCTTTTGTGATTAAAAGAGAAGATATACTTAAAGTGATTCATGTAGATTATACAAATTTTATATAAAAATGTATTTATATTCCAGTGTGCAAGAATAGCGCACATTGAAGAATTAGATGCGGTCAAGTTTCTATTCATATAACTACTATAACATTATTGAAAATAGGATAATAATATTACTTATATTAAGCGAGATTATTGTATATTACCTGTATATATGATAAATAGATTAATAATATAAGTAAAGTGGCAGATACTTATTGGCCAGTTATAATAGTAAAATAATTATCTTAATTATTTCTCAGAACCAAAACATACAAGCGTTGTATGAGAATACTTTAAAACTAGAAAATGTAATATGTAAATGGATGCAGGATAATAACAGTTCGAACACTGTACTGTTATTTCTAATAGAATTATTACTTACTTATTAAAGACATAATTATAAAAAAAAAAGTTTATTCAAATTGTAAGCTTTACTTAGGATTGCCAGAAAGTAGGCATATGCAACATTGTTGCAACTGTATATAGGCAATGTCTACCTATACCTACTTAATAATATCCTAAAATACATGATACACGGTCTTGGTTTACAAGTTGTAGAGCTTTATAAATATCCAATACTGCAGTAAAAAATTCATAATTTTTCAGAAGAGCGCATGCGAAAATCATAAACATACATTGCTATCACGAGAAAATAGAAGTATTCAATATGAAATCTTAACGTGTAGTTAAATATACGTGTCATACTTAAAAGACTCGATATATTTCGAAACCAACTGTGTTTATTTAAACGTAAAGAATTTTATACTGACAAAATGGTTATAAAATAAACATCTATAAAAGAACTGTATGGTTGGAAGTAATCCGAATCGGTCGATAAATCTTAGACAATTGAAATTGAATTATCTATATATAAAAATGTGTTTCAATATTAGTTTCAATGATAATTTAATAGTATATTAGATTATTATAAATCTCTACAACTTCATGATTATATACCTATTTATCTATTGTTAGGAGGCCCATGATTTGACCTTACAGTGCGCCACTAAAGACTTAAATCATCAAATGTCGTGTGTGTTGTCTTGTCCAAGGCCTGAAAAGTTGCACTAAGAAAATAAAATATTTTCATGTAACATGACACAGCTGTACCTGCTTATGGCATATTGAACTCATTTATCGAATCCAACAAAACATTAACAGGTAGTCAACCATTTTGTTCTGTCATGAATTTCATGTACCTTTCTTTAATGTTATAAAAAGTTTACCATACTTTACACAATTTGTTTTAAATATTGTATGCATTATAAATGTTCATAATTTCTAATCATTCATTAATATTGGACACGGACCAAATTTTGATTGCACGCGAGGTATGTGGACATGAACCTGAGGTTTCCTTAAATAATATGCAAAACATGTGTAATATATTTATCATGATAGCCATAAGTGATGGGTACAGGCTTGTGTGAAAAAATAACAGAAAAAATGCGCATTAGGAAAAAAACACTGATATCATCGGCTACATTCGTGTAAAAGGTTTTAATACACAAAGAGACCAGTTTATAATATGTATGACAGACGCCGCATTGTTTCTCAATACAGTTAGAAACATTCAATAAAAAAGTCATAAAATTGAACGTTTATATTATTCTTGGACTATCTTCCTTTTATAATTCATACATCGAAAGAAATATACAAAACTTGTCGTGATAAAATATTAGTAAAATTCTTGTGTTATAAAATAATTGGATTGTTCCGATATTTTCTTCATTATTACAGATTTTGGACATGAATAACTCAACTTTTCCGTATTTTACAATGCTACAATGAACTTGAAATCCTATAATCCCTTTTTCTGCAATACTGAAATTCAACAGTTACTTTTCGGCATTCAATTATTTCAATTAATTTGTCCTATTCACTTTGCTGTTAATATTTAATATTAATGATAATTATTGATTGAGCGTCCTCTGCTCATAAACAACGGTCATTTGATAAAGGATTTATTAAAAAAGTTTAGTAAGAACCGACTGATCATTATGCATCAATTCGCATGATTGAATAAAGCCCATCCTCGCCTCATTAAACAATAAATGACTCTTCACGACAAATACAATTCGCAATCGCTCTGCCTTTGTACAATAGAATTAAACTAAATTATACTATGTAATATATATGTATATAGCTATGTAATAGCCCCGTAATATTTGAGAGTAGTATAATAACGTCTCGTATAGCCCACAAAAACATTTGCATTGTTTATTGTCCAGTTTTGTGTAGTGGACAATGTCCTGGAAGCATTGGTTTTCCAAGAAAAGCACCCCTGGTCGCCACCGCGTCTGCGCGTCGCGGAGTGGGGTAGGCACGCGGCGCGCCACGGCATCAGTATCCGTTCGAGCGTCGGACCGTAAGGGTCGTTTTTGTTATCGAAGGCTAGCGACATACCTCACTCTACAACACAGTAGTGTCTCGAGTCTTACTTTGCCGTCGCATACGCTTGATTATTAGCTTTTATTAATTAATACATGTTTAACTAACAATCGTTTTACTATCGCGGGAGTACATTAAAGTCTTTCTCGAGTCTGCTTTCGCGACTTTTGTTGTAGGTATACTGGATGATTGGTTGGTAGAGAATAATATATTGAGGCTGCAGGGATAAGGATACAATTATTACGACGCTTAACAATTAGTCTGACGACGTTTAATGAAGGACTGGTAACATTTAACGTACTATCTCAGATGTTGATGTATATTTCTTGTTATTAGGCGATTGAATTTTGGTGACGGGTGACATAATATGACCACACCCTCACACCACCCCTGCCCCTACCTCAGCCCCTGCCCGTTTAACTAATTACATGTGTTAGATAATTAATCAGGCAGGCTCAATTATAAATCGAACAATACTTTTAGCTCCTTGTGTAGGTAGGATTTATTTGAACACACAATCTTAGATTTTTATACAGGCAGGTATTACATAAATTTAAAATATTAGACTTTTAATTAGGCAGGGTTTATAAAACCAGAATATGTTGGCAGGTGCCGCAATTTCTGTGTGCGTGTATCAGTCTGTTCTAGGACGCCATGGACCACGAGAGATTAATACGCACTAAT
The DNA here is from genome assembly GCA_963667235.1 of Nomada lathburiana. Classification (NCBI taxonomy): domain Eukaryota; kingdom Metazoa; phylum Arthropoda; class Insecta; order Hymenoptera; family Apidae; genus Nomada; species Nomada lathburiana. The sequence continues at coordinate 6,936,344 of OY763905.1, forward strand.
TGAAGAGGAATTTAATATATGCATACTTATACCTATTTGAGTATGGTATAAGTATGCATGGTATCTTTTTCATTTCTACCCTAATTTCTATTTCTAAATATTATTTTTTATTTAATTGAACTCTTAGATGTTATACTAGGTAGGGTGATTATAGTTTTAAGTTAGATCTTTAGTCAGGCAGCGCGCATTTGAATCTAATCTAGTATTTATGAAGTGAGGATTTATTTTTAAGCTGTGTCGTAGTTTTTAAGACAGTAGTGTTCACCACTGCAATAATATTTCGTTGTCTAGATTTTAAGATCATAGGATATATTTTTTTTTAAGTTTTATTTAAGGAAATTAAATCCTCTTGCAGATTTTCTTTCAGGTTTCCTTCTGATATTCAATTTAGCTTTCGGTCGTGAATTTTCTAACTACTCCTGTTGTTGTCTTACTTGTACTACGGTCAATTAGTGAACGTTCTACAAATTGACAATAATAGGACATTTTTCTTCTTTACAAATGATAGTAGAAATATTTTTTGCGTAATTGGAGGGTGGAAGGTCCGTGGCTAGGGTGGGTCTCCATTCGCAGTAACCTCCATGTGGGGAGACCTGGGAAATCAATTATTTACTATATAATTATTAAACGATTCTTTGCACAATCTCAAAGAACAGATAAGATACGTTTGATAATTATATGGAAAATAATTGGAGCGAATAGACTGCGTATTGTTATGGTAATATGTTATGGTATATTGAACTTAGGATACAAAGTACAATAATGCCCGCTTAATGCTCGTCTTTTCCTCAATTAATGCTTGCCGAGAAATCGCCACTAATTATTGGACCTACTCCGATTGTTCGCATCGGATGGAGCGAGCGTCTGAGTTATCTCCAATTGTGACCAGCAATAGCCTTCAATATATCTTACTCTCGTTCTCAGAACAAAAGTATGACCAACACAGTCTAAACCGAACGTTCCGAAAAGCGGTAAGCATGAACATTTACTGGCAAGTCACATCCTCGGATAGGGTTTGCTAGTAAGCCCCCAACCAGTTAAGATTAAGTGGGCATTACTGTTCACTGTAATCATTTAAGTGAAACTTTTGAATTCTCGTTTATATTTTTGTATCTATTTGTAGTTATAAATATTATGTATTATTTATTATTCTTCTTCTTCTGTTTTCTGAGGTTCTAGAGATAATTCTTTAGTAAGCTAATGCATATACGTTTGCCCTTGAGCATTACATTTTCTTATTCTTCAAGACGCCGTCTTTTTGATAAATGAAATAGCCATTTATTTCATAATTTAATTCATAATATTTTAATTCATAATTTAATTAATATCTTTAAAGATGGGCTTGAAACTACGCGGGTCTGTGCCATATCCTACAGTGTTTCCTATGGTATTGCCATCTATACAGAACTCCTGGGAACTACTTGACCTGCTATGGTATTGCCATCTATACAGAACTCCTTGAAACTACTCTCTACTGTTACTTACCTTGAGTGTAGATATGGTAGATGCACGAGTAGTTTAGCTTTGAGCGCTTCTTGATAGATGACGGTACTCAAGACCACTTTGGGTGTAGATAAAACAGGGATACTAGTAGTAAGAAATTTCAAGAACTTGTTTATAAATAGCGGCACTATAAGCGTAACGAAATATGGTTATTTATGTTAAAATTATGTCAAAATTATGTTAATAATGCACGCAAATCGTTTCGTACTACCACTTACATATTAATAAAGTGTTAGCACATACGGTATTACAATCTACATTAAATTGTGTAGTAACATTGTCAGTTCCACTGTTTATGTTATTCTACAACAATCAAGCTCTTTAACAAAGGTAAATACATTTGTGAATATTTTTTTGTTAAACAATTTTTCCAGCATGTAATAAATACATACTAATGGCGAAATTATTCTTTATTTCGGTCTCACAGCAATGAAAGTTGGGTTAGTGTATATATAACCTAACTTTGCAATACTGTCTTAACTCTTGCAGTCTCATCTTCTGTTTCGCTCTTCCTTTTCATACCTTCTCTACCTTATGCACCACACTATATCTTATCTATTTATCACACGTCTATTGTACATCTTTCTATTTCCTCTCTGTTTCATTTCAAATTCCTAAGTCACTTTTGCATTATTAATTACTGACTCTTTCCTGTTCCCTCTTTACTTTGGTACTATGGTACTGTTCCAGTTTTAATATGTTTAAACTTTTCATAATATCTTGCTTCTTTTACTTTTCTTTGAAGGCTCTGCGTTAATTCCTGTACTTGCGCTCTCATCAAATCCTCTCTTACGAGACTCATTCCATTCCTTTCAAATAATCTTATCTTTTTCTTATGCTTCTAGTGTGGCCCACCCCTATTAATTTTACCTCTATACATCCATTAATAATTTTTCTCTCTCCTGTTACGTGCTTACTAATATATTTTTTGTATGTGCAGGTTTCGCATACAAAGAGCAAGGAGCATTGACCAGCACTTCTCATCATACATACCAAGAAGAAAGAAGAAAAAATAACTTATAGCATATACTTCAGCTATAGTAAATTGGTTTATACAAATAGTTTGTAACTATTAATCTGTAAATATAATGTAGAACAATTGTGTAATTAACTGTTACGTATATCTATTATATATGTTACTTTGTATTCAGTTTATTCGGTAGATGTTATATAAACTTTAATATTACTTCTACTACAAATTGTACTGAATATAAAATGAAAGATATAAATAATTTACATATGCACAAGTTACACAATTGCTGTACTTTGAATTTATAAGCTTCTGCACATAAAGCACGTCAATTTTAGTATAAGTTTTCTCTGTAAGATATATTGTAAATTAACTGCAAAGAATAGTTTATAAGTATTAGGTTATTTATGCTTATAGTATTGTTTATGTTACATAAATATTAGTTTAGAATTGATACAAGATTTAGTTGTACGATGTATTGTAAATAGATATAAAAGAATAGTTCTCTAAGTATTAGCTTGTAATTTGAATTACAACATTTTTCTACCTTATATCTTCATTAGTTAATGTAAATAAATCGTAAATGAAAAGAATTTTACTACTCCTTTTATTTTCACACCACAACAGTCCTTGAAAATACCTAATTCCAATACCTTAAACAAGTACTACCGTGCAGGAACTTTAAATGCAAAGTTCCAAGCGGAGAACTTGTAAAAATAGACCTCAACATTACTAAACATATTGCAACCAGGTATACATAAAGCGCCTCACCAACATTCAACCAGGTTGCAAAGAAATGCCTAGCGAAAATGAAATACGGTTGCAAATAACACCTCGCGAAAACGCAACAAAGTTGCAAACATCTCCTAAAAAAATGCAATTAAGTTGCTACAAGGCATCCCGAAAGCAAAGTTGTAAATTGAGCCCTAAGGAAACGCAACAAAGTAGCAAAAATTCTCGAGAAAATTTGGAACAATGTTGCGCAAAAACTTTTGCAACTATGTTGCAAATCGAGCTGTAAGAAAATGCAACATACGTATGTATGCAGGCATACATAAAGTGCCTCACCAAAATTCAACCAGGTTGCAAATGAATGCCTAGACAAAATGAAATACGGTTGCAAATAAGACCTCGCGAAAACGCAACAAAGTTGTAACCAACGCCTCGGGAAAATATGAGATAGTTGCAAATAACGCCTTAAAAAATGCAACAAAGTTGCAAACAACTCCTCATAAAAAATGCAACAAAGCTGCAAACAACTCCTCATAAAAAAGCAACAAAGCTGCAAACAACTCCTCATAAAAATGCAACAAAGTTGCAAACAACGCCTCATAAAAAAGCAACAAAGTTGCAAACAACTCCTCATAAAATGCAAAAAAGTTGCAAACAACGCCTCATAAAAAAGCAACAAAGTCGCAAACAACTCCTCATAAAAATGCAACAAAGCTGCCAACAACTCCTCATAAAAAGCAACAAAGTTGCAAACACCGCCTCATAAAAAAGCAACAAAGTTGCAAACAACTCCTCATAAAAAAAGCAACAAAGTTGCAAACAACTCCTCATAAAAAAAGCAACAAAGTTGCAATCAACTCCTCATAAAAATGCAAAAAAGTTGCAAACAACGCCTCATAAAAAAGCAACAAAGTTGCAAACAACTCCTCATAAAAATGCAACAAAGTTGCAAACAACTCCTCATAAAAATGCAACAAAGTTGCAAACAAAGCCTCGCGAAAACGCAACAAAGTTGCAAACAACTCCTCATAAAAATGCAACAAAGCTGCCAACAACTCCTCATAAAAAGCAACAAAGTTGCAATCAACTCCTCATAAAAATGCAAAAAAGTTGCAAACAACGCCTCATAAAAAAGCAACAAAGTTGCAAACAACTCCTCACAAAAATGCAACAAAGTTGCAAACAACTCCTCATAAAAATGCAACAAAGTTGCAAACAAAGCCTCGCGAAAACGCAACAAAGTTGCAAACAACTCCTCATAAAAATGCAACAAAGTTGCAAACGACGCCTCGCGAAAACGCAACAAAGTTGCAAAATTCTCGAGAAAAATTTGCAACAATGTTGCGCCAAAAAATTTTGCAACAAAGTTGCAAACAAGGCCTCGCGAAAACGCAACAAAGTTGCAACAAATTTGGCGCAACATTGTTGCAAATTTTTCTCGAGAATTTTTGCAACTTTGTTGCGTTTTCGCGAGGCGTCGTTTGCAACTTTGTTGCAAAATTTTTTGGCGCAACATTGTTGCAAATTTTTCTCGAGAATTTTTGCAACTTTGTTGCGTTTTCGCGAGGCGTCGTTTGCAACTTTGTTGCAAAATTTTTTGGCGCAACATTGTTGCAAATTTTTCTCGAGAATTTTGCAACTTTGTTGCGTTTTCGCGAGGCGTCGTTTGCAACTTTGTTGCAAATTTTTTGGCGCAACATTGTTGCAAATTGTTCTCGAGAATTTTTGGAACTTTGTTGCGTTTCGCGAGGCGTCGTTTGCAACTTTGTTGCAAAATTTTTGGCGCAACATTGTTGCAAATTTTTCTCGAGAATTTTTGCAACTTTGTTGCATTTTTATGAGGAGTTGTTTGCAACTTTGTTGCATTTTTATGAGGAGTTGTTTGCAACTTTGTTGCATTTTTATGAGGAGTTGTTTGCAGATTTGTTGCAGTTTTATGAGGAGTTGTTTGCAACTTTGTTGCTTTTTTATGAGGAGTTGTTTGCAACTTTGTTGCTTTTTTTATGAGGCGGTGTTTGCAACTTTGTTGCTTTTTATGAGGAGTTGTTGGCAGCTTTGTTGCATTTTTATGAGGAGTTGTTTGCAACATTGTTGCTTTTTTATGAGGCGTTGTTTGCAACTTTTTTGCATTTTTATGAGGAGTTGTTTGCATCTTTGTTGCTTTTTTATGAGGAGTTGTTTGCAACTTTGTTGCATTTTTATGAGGAGTTGTTTGCAGCTTTGTTGCGTTTTCGCGAGGTGTTATTTGCAACCGTATTTCATTTTCGCTAGGCATTTCTTTGAAACCTGGTTGAATTTTGGTGAGGCGCGTTATGTATACCTGGTTGCAATATGTTTAGTAATGTTGAGGTCTATTTTTACAAGTTCTCCGCTTGGAACTTTGCATTTAAAGTTCCTGCACGGTAGTACTTGTTTAAGGAATTGGAATTAGGTCTTTTCAAGGATAGTTAAGGTGTTAAAATAGAGAGAGGCGTAGAATTCTTTTCATTTAAGATTTATTCAAATAAATTAATGAAGATACAAGTTACAAAAATGCGGCAATTCAAATTTACAAACTAATACTTATGAACTATTCTTTAAAGTTAATTTACAATATATCTTACAGATAAAACTTATACTAAAATTTACGTACTATATTTGCTGAAGCGTATTTTAAATTACAACAATTGTGTAACTTGGGCATATGTAAAGCCCAAAGTATTTATTGTATCTTGCATTTTATATTCAGTACATTCAGTAGAACTTGTAGTAACAGTAATATTATAGTTTATACAAGATCTACTGAATAAAGAGAATATAAAATAAAATATATACTAGGTATACATAAGAGTTAATTACACAATTGTTCTAAATTAATCTTATGCGCTAATAGTTACAAACTAGTCTTAGAAACCAATTTAGTATAACTAAAGTATGTGGCAAGGGTTATTCTTTCTTCTTTCTTGCTTTATGCCCAATGAGAAATGTCGGTCAAGCTCCTTACTCTTTGCCTGCGTGACCTGCAAACACAAAAAAAATATTAGTAAGTATATGTAGCAGGAGAGATAAAGATTGTTAAGCGATATTTAAAGGAAAAAGAAAGAAGGGAAGACCAAACCAGAAGCAAAAAGAATTGACGGAGCGCCATAAAAGAAGAGACTATGAAATGCAACAGCTGGAATGAGACAGAAAAATAGAAGAAGCTAAATATAATGAAACGTTTAAATATATTAGAACAGCAACACTACTAAAGTACTTAAGTATGAATGAAAGATGGCACAATCAGCAATTAATAGTACAGGTGACAGATGCGAAAGCATTAAAGGATGACGAAATATTAAGATAAGGAGAAGAATAAAAGACGTGACGCGTGCAGGAAAAAATTTGAAACGCTAGAACACCTGTTAACAGAATGTATGGAAATAAAGATAATCGGATATAAAAATGACAGTAGATTACATCGACTTGCCGACGAGATACAACAATGACCACAGGACATGAATGAAAGCTTGGAGTATAAGCTACCATCTGCGATAGGAGTGAACATTATTCCACGTGCAGTTCATTTGTTATAAACAATTAAACAATTAAAATTGTTGTTACGGTCAAGTGGATATAGTTCCAGCAACGGAGTATTTTTTATCGTGTAGCAAATTCTCTTCCCTTTCATTTGAGACGTCGTTGATCCATATCGGCCAAGTAGAACGCGAGATAATTGAATTTGTTTAAATATATTATAAACAAATGCGATTACATCGACTTGCCGACGAGATACAACAATGACCACAGGACATGAATGAAAGCTTGGGGTATAAGCCACCTTCTGCAATAGGAGTGAACATTATTGCACGTGCAGATCATTTGTTATAAACAATTAAACAATTAAAATTGTTATTACCGTCAAGTGGATATAGTTCCAGCAACGGAGTATTTTTTATCGTGTAGCATATTCTCTTCCCTTTCATTTGAGACGTCGTTGATCCATATCGGCCAAGTAGAACGCGAGATAATTGAATTTGTTTAAATATATTATAAACAAATGCGATTACATCGACTTGCCGACGAGATACAACAATGACCACAGGACATGAATGAAAGCTTGGAGTATAAGCCACCATCTGCAATAGGAGTGAACATTATTGCACGTGCAGTTCATTTGTTATAAACAATTAAAAAATTAAAATTGTTATTACGGTCAAGTGGATATAGTTCCAGCAACGGAGTATTTTTTATCGTGTAGCAAATTCTCTTCCCTTTCATTTGAGACGTCGTTGATCCATATCGGCCCAGTAGAACGCGAGATAATTGAATTTGTTGAAACATATTATAAACAAATGCGATTACATCGACTTGCCGACGAGATACAACAATGACCACTGGACATGAATGAAAGCTTGGAGTATAAGCCACCATCTTCAATAGGAGTCAACATTATTGCACGTGCAGTTCATTTGTTATAAACAATTAAACAATTAAAATTGTTATTACCGTCAAGTGGATATAGTTCCAGCAACGGAGTATTTTTTATCGTGTAGCATATTCTCTTCCCTTTCATTTGAGACGTCGTTGATCCATATCGGCCCAGTAGAACGCGAGATAATTGAATTTGTTTAAATATATTATAAACAAATGCGATTACATCGACTTGCCGACGAGATACAACAATGACCACAGGACATGAATGAAAGCTTGGGGTATAAGCCACCATCTGCAATAGGAGTGAACATTATTGCACGTGCAGTTCATTTGTTATAGACAATTAAACAATTAAAATTGTTATTACGGTCAAGTGGATATAGTTCCAGCAACGGAGTATTTTTTATCGTGTAGCAAATTCTCTTCCCTTTCATTTGAGACGTCGTTGATCCATATCGGCCCAGTAGAACGCGAGATAATTGAATTTGTTGAAACATATTATAAGCAAATGCGATTACATCGACTTGCCGACGAGATACAACAATGACCACTGGACATGAATGAAAGCTTGGAGTATAAGCCACCATCTTCAATAGGAGTCAACATTATTGCACGTGCAGTTCATTTGTTATAAACAATTAAACAATTAAAATTGTTATTACCGTCAAGTGGATATAGTTCCAGCAACGGAGTATTTTTTATCGTGTAGCATATTCTCTTCCCTTTCATTTGAGACGTCGTTGATCCATATCGGCCAAGTAGAACGCGAGATAATTGAATTTGTTTAAATACATTATAAACAAATGCGATTACATCGACTTGCCGACGAGATACAACAATGACCACAGGACATGAATGAAAGCTTGGAGTATATGGCACCATCTGCAATAGGAGTGAACATTATTGCACGTGCAGTTCACTTGTTATAAACAATTAAACAATTAAAATTGTTATTACCGTCAAGTGGATATAGTTCCAGCAACGGAGTATTTTTTATCGTGTAGCATATTCTCTTCCCTTTCATTTGAGACGTCGTTGATCCATATCGGCCAAGTAGAACGCGAGATAATTGAATTTGTTTAAATATATTATAAACAAATGCGATTACATCGACTTGCCGACGAGATACAACAATGACCACAGGACATGAATGAAAGCTTGGAGTATATGCCACCATCTGCAATAGGAGTGAACATTATTGCACGTGCAGTTCATTTGTTATAAACAATTAAACAATTAAAATTGTTATTACCGTCAAGTGGATATAGTTCCAGCAACGGAGTATTTTTTATCGTGTAGCATATTCTCTTCCCTTTCATTTGAGACGTCGTTGATCCATATCGGCCAAGTAGAACGCGAGATAATTGAATTTGTTTAAATATATTATAAACAAATGCGATTACATCGACTTGCCGACGAGATACAACAATGACCACAGGACATGAATGAAAGCTTGGAGTATAAGCCACCATCTGCAATAGGAGTGAACATTATTGCACGTGCAGTTCATTTGTTATAAACAATTAAAAAATTAAAATTGTTATTACGGTCAAGTGGATATAGTTCCAGCAACGGAGTATTTTTTATCGTGTAGCATATTCTCTTCCCTTTCATTTGAGACGTCGTTGATCCATATCGGCCCAGTAGAACGCGAGATAATTGAATTTGTTTAAATATATTATAAACAAATGCGATTACATCGACTTGCCGACGAGATACAACAATGACCACTGGACATGAATGAAAGCTTGGAGTATAAGCCACCATCTTCAATAGGAGTCAACATTATTGCACGTGCAGTTCATTTGTTATAAACAATTAAACAATTAAAATTGTTATTACCGTCAAGTGGATATAGTTCCAGCAACGGAGTATTTTTTATCGTGTAGCATATTCTCTTCCCTTTCATTTGAGACGTCGTTGATCCATATCGGCCCAGTAGAACGCGAGATAATTGAATTTGTTTAAATACATTATAAACAAATGCGATTACATCGACTTGCCGACGAGATACAACAATGACCACAGGACATGAATGAAAGCTTGGAGTATATGGCACCATCTGCAATAGGAGTGAACATTATTGCACGTGCAGTTCACTTGTTATAAACAATTAAACAATTAAAATTGTTATTACCGTCAAGTGGATATAGTTCCAGCAACGGAGTATTTTTTATCGTGTAGCATATTCTCTTCCCTTTCATTTGAGACGTCGTTGATCCATATCGGCCAAGTAGAACGCGAGATAATTGAATTTGTTTAAATATATTATAAACAAATGCGATTACATCGACTTGCCGACGAGATACAACAATGACCACAGGACATGAATGAAAGCTTGGAGTATATGCCACCATCTGCAATAGGAGTGAACATTATTGCACGTGCAGTTCATTTGTTATAAACAATTAAACAATTAAAATTGTTATTACCGTCAAGTGGATATAGTTCCAGCAACGGAGTATTTTTTATCGTGTAGCATATTCTCTTCCCTTTCATTTGAGACGTCGTTGATCCATATCGGCCAAGTAGAACGCGAGATAATTGAATTTGTTTAAATATATTATAAACAAATGCGATTACATCGACTTGCCGACGAGATACAACAATGACCACAGGACATGAATGAAAGCTTGGAGTATATGCCACCATCTGCAATAGGAGTGAACATTATTGCACGTGCAGTTCATTTGTTATAAACAATTAAACAATTAAAATTGTTATTACCGTCAAGTGGATATAGTTCCAGCAACGGAGTATTTTTTATCGTGTAGCATATTCTCTTCCCTTTCATTTGAGACGTCGTTGATCCATATCGGCCAAGTAGAACGCGAGATAATTGAATTTGTTTAAATATATTATAAACAAATGCGATTACATCGACTTGCCGACGAGATACAACAATGACCACAGGACATGAATGAAAGCTTGGGGTATAAGCCACCATCTGCAATAGGAGTGAACATTATTGCACGTGCAGTTCATTTGTTATAAACAATTAAACAATTAAAATTGTTATTACCGTCAAGTGGATATAGTTCCAGCAACGGAGTATTTTTTATCGTGTAGCATATTCTCTTCCCTTTCATTTGAGACGTCGTTGATCCATATCGGCCCAGTAGAACGCGAGATAATTGAATTTGTTTAAATATATTATAAACAAATGCGATTACATCGACTTGCCGACGAGATACAACAATGACCACTGGACATGAATGAAAGCTTGGAGTATATGGCACCATCTGCAATAGGAGTGAACATTATTGCACGTGCAGTTCATTTGTTATAAACAATTAAACAATTAAAATTGTTATTACCGTCAAGTGGATATAGTTCCAGCAACGGAGTATTTTTTATCGTGTAGCATATTCTCTTCCCTTTCATTTGAGACGTCGTTGATCCATATCGGCCAAGTAGAACGCGAGATAATTGAATTTGTTTAAATATATTATAAACAAATGCGATTACATCGACTTGCCGACGAGATACAACAATGACCACAGGACATGAATGAAAGCTTGGAGTATATGCCACCATCTGCAATAGGAGTGAACATTATTGCACGTGCAGTTCATTTGTTATAAACAATTAAACAATTAAAATTGTTATTACCGTCAAGTGGATATAGTTCCAGCAACGGAGTATTTTTTATCGTGTAGCATATTCTCTTCCCTTTCATTTGAGATGTCGTTGATCCATATCGGCCCAGTAGAACGCGAGATAATTGAATTTGTTTAAATATATTATAAACAAATGCGATTACATCGACTTGCCGACGAGATACAACAATGACCACAGGATATGAATGAAAGCTTGGAGTATAAGCCACCATCTGCAATAGGAGTGAACATTATTGCACGTGCAGTTCATTTGTTATGAACAATTAAACAATTAAAATTGTTATTACCGTCAAGTGGATATAGTTCCAGCAACAGAGTATTTTTTATCGTGTAGCATATTCTCTTCCCTTTCATTTGAGACGTCGTTGATCCATATCGGCCAAGTAGAACGCGAGATAATTGAATTTGTTTAAACATATTATAAACAAATGCGATTACATCGACTTGCCGACGAGATACAACAATGACCACAGGACATGAATGAAAGCTTGGAGTATAAGCCACCATCTGCAATAGGAGTGAACATTATTGCACGTGCAGTTCATTTGTTATAAACAATTAAAAAATTAAAATTGTTATTACGGTCAAGTGGATATAGTTCCAGCAACGGAGTATTTTTTATCGTGTAGCAAATTCTCTTCCCTTTTATTTGAGACGTCGTTGATCCATATCGGCCCAGTAGAACGCGAGATAATTGAATTTGTTTAAACATATTATAAACAAATGCGATTACATCGACTTGCCGACGAGATACAACAATGACCACAGGACATGAATGAAAGCTTGGAGTATAAGCCATCATCTTCAATAGGAGTCAACATTATTGCACGTGCAGTTCATTTGTTATAAACAATTAAACAATTAAAATTGTTATTACCGTCAAGTGGATACAGTTCCAGCAACGGAGTATTTTTTATCGTGTAGCATATTCTCTTCCCTTTCATTTGAGACGTCGTTGATCCATATCGGCCAAGTAGAACGCGAGATAATTGAATTTGTTTAAATACATTATAAACAAATGCGATTACATCGACTTGCCGACGAGATACAACAATGACCACAGGACATGAATGAAAGCTTGGAGTATATGGCACCATCTGCAATAGGAGTGAACATTATTGCACGTGCAGTTCATTTGTTATAAACAATTAAACAATTAAAATTGTTATTACCGTCAAGTGGATATAGTTCCAGCAACGGAGTATTTTTTATCGTGTAGCATATTCTCTTCCCTTTCATTTGAGACGTCGGTGATCCATATCGGCCAAGTAGAACGCGAGATAATTGAATTTGTTTAAATATATTATAAACAAATGCGATTACATCGACTTGCCGACGAGATACAACAATGACCACAGGACATGAATGAAAGCTTGGAGTATATGCCACCATCTGCAATAGGAGTGAACATTATTGCACGTGCAGTTCATTTGTTATAAACAATTAAACAATTAAAATTGTTATTACCGTCAAGTGGATATAGTTCCAGCAACGGAGTATTTTTTATCGTGTAGCATATTCTCTTCCCTTTCATTTGAGATGTCGTTGATCCATATCGGCCCAGTAGAACGCGAGATAATTGAATTTGTTTAAATATATTATAAACAAATGCGATTACATCGACTTGCCGACGAGATACAACAATGACCACAGGATATGAATGAAAGCTTGGAGTATAAGCCACCATCTGCAATAGGAGTGAACATTATTGCACGTGCAGTTCATTTGTTATGAACAATTAAACAATTAAAATTGTTATTACCGTCAAGTGGATATAGTTCCAGCAACAGAGTATTTTTTATCGTGTAGCATATTCTCTTCCCTTTCATTTGAGACGTCGTTGATCCATATCGGCCCAGTAGAACGCGAGATAATTGAATTTGTTTAAATATATTATAAACAAATGCGATTACATCGACTTGCCGACGAGATACAACAATGACCACAGGATATGAATGAAAGCTTGGAGTATAAGCCACCATCTGCAATAGGAGTGAACATTATTGTCAGCAATTAATAGCGCAAAAATGACTTAGGAATTTGATATGAAACAGAGAAGAAATGGAAAGATGTACAATAGATGTGTGATAAATAGATAAGATATAGTGTGATGCATAAGGTAGAGAAGGTATGAAAAGGAAGAGCGAAACAGAAGATGAGACTGCAAGAGTTAAGACAGTATTGCAAAGTTAGGTTATATATACACTAACCCAACTTTTATTGCTGTGAGACCGAAATAAAGAATAATTCCGCCATTAGTATGTATACATTAGTATTCATTACATGCTGGAAAAATTGTTTAACAACAAAAATATTCACAAATGTATTTACCTTTGGTAAAGAGCTTGATTGCTGTAGAATAACATGAACAGTGGAACTGACAATGTTACTACACAATTTAATGTAGATTGTAATACCGTATGTGCTAACACTTTATTAATATGTGAGTGGTAGTACGAAACGATTTGCGTGCATTATTAACATAATTTTATAAATGAAGACATAAATAACCATATTTCATTATGCTTATAGTGCCGCTATTTATAAACAAGTTCTTGAAATTTCGTACTACTAGTATCCCTGTTTTATCTACACCCAAAGTGGTCTTGAGTATCGTCATCTATCAAGAAGTGCTCAAAGCTAAACTACTCGTGCATCTATCATATCTACACTCAAGGTAAGTAACAGTCGAGAGTAGTTTCAAGGAGTTCTGTATAGATGGCAATACCATAGCAGGTGCAAGTAGTTCCCAGGAGTTCTGTATAGATGGCAATACAATAGCAGGTGCAAGTAGTTCCCAGGAGTTCTGTATAGATGGCAATACCATAGCAAGCACTGTAGATATGGCAGAGACCCGCGTAGTTTCAAGCCCATCTTTAAAGATATTAATTAAATTATGAATTAAAATATATACATGGGTATTTCATTTATCAAAAAGACGGCGTCTTGAGGAATAAGAAAATGTAATTCTCAAGGGGAAACGTATATGCATTAGCTTACAAAAGAATGATCTCTAGAGCCTCAGAAAACAGAAGAAGAAGAATATATAATACAAATAAATCAAATTAATGAAGATATAAGGTAGTAAATATTGTAATTCAAATTACAAGTTAATACTTATGGACTATTCTTTTATACCTATTTACAATACATCGTACTTACAGAGAAAACTTATACTAAAATTTACGTGCTTTATATGCAGAAGCTTATAAATTCAAAGTACAGCAATTGTGTAACTTGTGCATATGTAAATTATTTATATCTTTCATTTTATATTCAGTACAATTTGTAGTAGAAGTAATATTAAAGTTTATATAACATCTACCGAATAAACTGAATACAAAGTAACATATATAATAGATATACGTAACAGTTAATTACACAATTGTTCTACATTATATTTACAGATTAATAGTTACAAACTATTTGTATAAACCAATTTACTATAGCTGAAGTATATGCTATAAGTTATTCTTTCTTCTTTCTTCTTGGTATGTATGATGAGAAGTGCTGGTCAATGCTCCTTGCTCTTTGTATGCGAAACCTGCACATACAAAAAATATATTAGTAAGCACGTAACAGGAGAGAGAAAAATTATTAAGGGACGTATAGAGGTAAAATTAATAGGGGTGGGCCACAGTAGAAGCATAAGAAAAAGATAAGATTATTTGAAAGGAATGGAATGAGTCTCGTAAGAGAGGATTTGATGAGAGCGGAAGTACAGGAATTAACGCAGAGCCTTGAAAGAAAAATAAGAGAAGCAAGATATTATGAAAAGTTTAAACATATTAAAACGGGAACAGTACCATAGTACCACAGTAAAAAGGGAACAGGCCAGAGTCAGCAATTAATAACGCAAAAGTTACTGAGGAATTTGAAATGAAACAGATGAAAGATGCATATTAGACGTGCGATAAAGAGACAAGAAATAGTTAGATGCATAAGTAGGGAAGGTATGAATAGGAAGAGCGAAAGAGAAGATGAGAGTGCAAGAGTTAAGACAGTATTGTAACGATAGGTTATACGTACACCAAGCCCAAATTTCATTGCTGTCAGGCCAAAATAAAGAATAATACTATTCACTTGGGACCAATGGCCTGCATGAACGTGTGGAATTACACAGTGTAGACGGAGGATCGGAAGAAGGTAGATTGAGCAGCAGGGTAGTGTGGATTTGGGAGTGAAGCAGTGCACTGTAAAAAAGCGTAGAACAGTGTAGGCTTGTGTAGAATAAATTAAGACATATACATTTAGTTTAGAGTTGTACCCCTTGTTATATCAAATACAAATATTTTATATTACACTTACATCAGCCTTCATTGTATAAACCTCCCAATCCCACAAAACCAATTTACTATAACTGAAGTATATGGTAAGAGTTATTCATTCATGTTGCTTCGTTTTCTGCACAATGAGAATTGATGATCAATGCTCCTTATCCTTTGCCTACGAAACCTGCGCGCACAAAAAATATATTAGAAAGTATGTAACAAAAGATAAAGAAAGATTGTTAAAGGATATTTAGTGGAAAAAGAAAGGAGAGAAGGCCAAACTAGAAGTATAAGAGAAACAGGGGATTCTTTTAAAAGGAATGGAACCGGTTCCGACAATAGTGAATTTGATGAGAACGGAAGTAAATGAATTAACACATTAAGTGCCCAACCGGTTTTGCTTCGCTTTCTGTTCAAGCCACTCGACGTTTGACCTGAAGTATAAAGAAATGACAATCTATGTTTAAATTGTTTGAATAAATTATATTGATTTTTGATACTTCCTTTGATACTCATTTGAAACCTTTAGTTAAGTCTCGGACATGCACGACAGAGAAAACAAAAAATGAAATGCCGGTCCGTAGGGACCAACTGGGCACTTAACGTGTTAACGAAAAACCGTGCAAGAAAAATGAATGAAGCAAAATATAGTAAAAAGTTTAAATATATTAAAATGGGAACAGTACCACAGTACCAAAGTAAAGAAGGAACAAGAAAGGGTCAGCAATTGATAACGCAAAAATAACTTAGGAATTTGAAATGAAACAGGAAGGAAATGAAAAGATGTATAATATAAAGATAAAGAGACAAGAAATAGTGTGATGCATAAGGTAGAGAAGGTATGAAAAGGAAGAGCGAAACAAAAGATGAGAGTGTAACAGTTAAGATAGTATTGTAAAGATAGGTTATATGTACATTAAGCCCAACTTTCATTGCTGTGAGACCGAAACAACGAATAATACCGCTATTAGTATGTATCTATTGCATGCCGGAAAATTTTTTACCGACAATGTTACTACACATTAACATTATTATAGATTGTAATACCGTGTTTGCTAACACTTTATTAATATGTAAATGACAGTATGAACCGACTTGCGAGCATTATTAACTTAATTTTATAGATGAAGACATAAATAACCAAATTCTACGAAGTGAATTGTACCAATATTTATAAACTGCTAGAAATTACGTACCGCTCGTATCCCTGCCTTATTTACACCTAAAGTGGCATCAGTTTCGCCATCTATAAAGAATTGGTCGAAACTACAAGTATGTTTGCTTTATCTAGAGTCATTAGTGTCGTCATCTATACAAATGTGAGTGAAACTACTCGGGTCCCTGCCCTAAATACACTTAAGGTAGGTAAGAGGCGCGTGTAGTTTCCCGAAGTTCTGTATAGATGGCGAAAACATAGCATGCACTGTAGATCCTTATCGACCCGCGTAGTTTCAAGCATATCTTTCCAGATAGTGATTAATTTATGAATTAAAATATATACGTGGGTACGTCAGTCATGAAAAAGAAGGCTTCTTGGAGAATAAGGAGATATAATTCTCAAGGCGAAACATAAATTATCTTACTGTAGAATTATATCGGAAGCGTAACAAAACAGAAGAATATACATAAGAAGTAGGCCAATAAATAATACAGAATATTTACAACTACAAATACATAAAAAAATAGAAATGAGGAATCAAAAGTAACTGCAATAAGATCTTAAGATTCTGTCCAATGAAATAGCTATAGTGAGCAATAATGCCCACTTAATGTTCGCTGGTTCGGGGCTGCTTACCGAATGGTATCCGGGGATGCGATTTTCCAGGAAATGTTGTTCTATTGCTGATAACAATTTGAGATAACTGCGACGCTCCCTCCATCCGCGATGCACCGGAGCAGGTGCAAGAATTGGTGGGGATGACTCCGCGAACATTAATTGGGGAAAAGAACGAACATTAAGCGGGCACTACTGCACTTTTTATCCTAAGTACAATGCGCAGTCTATTAGCTCGAATTATTTTCCATATAATTATCAAACGTATCTTATCTGTTCTGTGAGATTGTGTAAAGAATCGTTTAATAATTATACAGTAAATAATTGATTGCCCAGGTCTCACCACGTGGAGGTTACTGCGCATGGAGACCCACCCTAGCCACGTCCCTTCCACCCTCCAATTACGCAAAAACTAATTCTACTATTATTTGTAAGGAAGAAAAATCTCCTACTATTGTCAATTTGTAGAACGTTCATTAATTGATCGTAGTACAAATACGACAACAACAGGAGTACTTGGAAGAATCGCGACCGCGAGCTAAATTGAATATCCGAAGGAAACCTGAAAGAATATCTGCAAGGGAATCCAATTTCCTGAAATAAAACTTTCTAAAAAATATATCCTACGATCTTAAAAACTAGACAACGAAATATTATTGCAGTGGTGAACACTGCTGTCTTAAAAACTAAGACACAGCTTAAAAATAAATCCTCCCTTCTTAAATACTAGATTCGATTCAAATGCGCCCTGCCTAACTAAAGATCTAACTTAAAACTAGTATGACCCTACCTAGTATAACATCTAAGAGTTTTTTAAAGAACTTAAAGAACTTTAAATTAAAAGAACTAAATTAAAAGAACAATTTCAATAATATCCTACCTACATAGGACTGTAATAGATACTTTACCATACTCATGTAGGTATAAGTATGTATATACTTAATTCCTCTTCAATTAGTCCATATTAATATCGTGGTCCATGATTTCCTAGAACAGACTGAAACACCTGCCAACCAGTTTTGGTTGTATAAACCCTGCCTAATTAAAAGTCCAACAATAATTGCAATTCGTGTAAAACCTGCCTGTTTAAAGATCTAGGATTGTGTGTTCAAATGAACCCTACCTACATAAGGAGCTAAAAGTATTGTTCGATTTATAATTGTGCCTGCCTAATTAATTATGTAACACCTGTAATTAGTTAAAAGGGCAGGGGCAGGGGCGGGGCGGGGTGGGGGAGGATGTGGTTACATTATACGTATCGTCATGAATCCTCTTCTTTAGTTGATTCTTTTCAATGCTTCTGAAACAAACACAAACTCGAAATAATTAGTAAAGCATTATAAAAATGAATTTTTAAACTCTTCGAAATTGGATCGACGAGGCTGGCTCTTTGATTTGATAGTTACCAATCGTGTCTTTAATAATATTCCTGGGTTTGTATTGCATACATTCCACTTTTGAATCTCTGGCGTATTTGCATTTGTTTAATATTATCATAATTGGATTCATCTGTAACAATCTCATGCATTGGATTAGTAACATACCCAAGCCCCTCCATGTTATATTTAAATGAAGCTGGTTTTAATTCGCAATAACCGATTTTTATCCAAGATAATAAATCCCAATTGATATGAAAAGTGTAGCTACATTTTAATAACAATAGATAATTGGATTTCGGCCAAGTTGACATATTCTTTTCTACTTTTTAGATCAAACTGAATGGTAGTATCAATTTCATTAAAAACTCCAAATTGAAGTAGTCACATTTTGCTACAATTGATTCTACTTTGCTTCTACAAAGAAGCGACAAACGATTATTCGGAAGCAAAATATCAAACTTCCACTATCACTATGCCGAGGTCCAACTACAGCCAAGAACATTTTTCGTGCAAGGATTTTTGTTTAAACATTTACGGATATCGCGAGTGAATTTCAATTTCTACAAAGCAAGCTCGAAAAGTTATAAAAATTGGCTCTATTTAAAAAAAAGGGTGAGAATAAAATTGCAACGATTAAGAGAAAATATTTAGAAGTTAAACTCCAATAATGAACAGTCACTAGTATTGACTCTAATTGAAATCTACTACCTAGAATTTTTCTTTTTTTCTTTTCTTTCTTTTCCTTTCTTTTCTTTCTTTTCATTTCTTTCTTTTCTTTTCTTTTTCTCTTTTCTTTTGTTTTCTTTTATTTATTTTCTATTTTCTTTCATTTCGTTCAGACAGTAGTTTAATATTATGTACGCAAATTTTAAGCAGTATTTCCATCAACAGACACTCCATTAAGAAGAAAGCGCTGTAAAGAAAAGATACACCATATAGAACAAGAATTGCCAAAGAATTGCCATGATCTTTGGCTGACGACGATGTGCCACCCTCCAGGGTGGCTCAGGAACAGGCTTCCAATTGGAAGCAATTAGGGACTGGTACTCGCAACTCTAATTAAAAACGCGATCATTAATCAACGCAACGCTAACTGGAACTCGCGATGCAATCATTTCGCAACACTATTTATTAAGACCGATAGAAAGCAAACATTTAATTATTTGTAATATCAAAAAACAAGCTAATTGAAGATCCCCTGAAAAGTTGGCTGAAGGCCCAAGACGCGAAAATAATTTCCGCAACACTAGAAACTTTGTCATACGCCAAATATATTATAAAATACTACAATTCAACTAACGATAAGAACGGCAAAATTGCAAGAACAATCGCGACATCGTTGCGCAACGCTAAATCAATCGCGATTTTCATTTGCTCGCAACTCTAATTAAAACCCGCGTGGCATTTAACGCAACTCTAAAGCAACGCGATATTTTTGGGAGGGCTGTATCGTTGGGCCGGAATGTGCGTCGGCCAAGTACAAATAAAAATTCTACGAATGAAAATGCAAGCACAGTGACAAAGTAGTAACAAAGAATGATTCCCCATTCTTAAAAAGAATGGCGAGCCATTAGTAGTTGCCCTCTTGAGCGACAGTTTGTCGGGCCTCTTCGGCATATAGCCTCTTCCTTTCGTTGGACCCGAGGGCCAGCTGAAACTTAAACTAGGCTCGAGGCTCTACTCGGAAATCAAGAAAAAACTTATAAAGGTGAAATAAAGAGTTTAAATCGCGGAGCTAAATGGAACGCACGCGGCCGAATCACGACCAAATAAAATCGTAAAACTTGTGATTACGGAAAATCGCAAAGATTACGATTAAAATTGTAATCGTTCTTCGTTCACGCGTGCAGCCTCGAGCATAATGTAAGGCGTTTCGTTTCGGAGCCTGAATCGCGACCGCGACCGCGAAGGATTCGAAAAATCGATAGGCAAAGCCAGAGGCGAACGCATTTTCGTTCGCGCCACAGCTTCACCGTCGACTTTTCAAATCAGATTTCCTGAAACAGGTTGAACACGCGAAATAGTGCCTACCCGATCAGAGACTGTGTCAACCTGCCCGGCCCTACCTACTTATGTCTATCAATCACACCAGAAAGTATGCTACCTATCCTACCTGGACCTATATTTAAAAAATGGCAAACAGGCACACCAACACACGACACTCCACGGTTCTCAGTCAAACACTTGGGCGCAAAAGCCTACACTAGGGAGGCGTCCCGGGACACCCCCGACACCCAAGTGTTGTCACACAACTTGCACACTCTAAGGTACGTACCATTTGCCTGAAATCGACTGACAGTGGCTGGGATCTTTGCGTTCACGTGGAAAAAACCCCGTCGCGGTTGAGATATTTAATAGATATTTAATAGAATAATTAAATAGTACCGATACAAGAGGTACTTGATAGCAATTGATAAGTATATTCGATTCCCTCTGGCATTTGGCCTTTGTCATCTTAAATGACAAAAACTTTGTGCCTCGGTATAGTAGGGATTATTAATGCAATTAATAGTAAAAATGATGTCTCTGTTTCAAATTAATGGACATCTTATCTTGGTCATAGTAGCTACATTTTAGTACGGAACGACGCAAATCCACAGCCTAACCACACACACAATGCGGATATTACGTCGTGCACGATACACCAAACGCACTGTCAGTCGCCAACAATAAATCATTCAATAGCTTATGAACTAAAGAAATATCGTCGTGCTCTACCACCGTTTTCCCACCCAAGTAGCACCGGGGCACGTGAGTGGGATCCGGGCAGTGAACACGGAAAGGGTTAAACCTGGAAATCCTCGTCTAAAAAAATGATAAAGACATACTGAATTTCTAACGGGCTAAATATATATTTGTATATTCAATGACTCTACTTTAATAGAAAAATTAAGCAATGACTCTACTTTATTAGAAAAATTAATCAATGACTCTACTTTATTAGAAAAATTAATCAATGACTCTACTTTATTAGAAAAATTAAGCAATGACTCTACTTTATTAGAAAAATGAATCAATGACTCTACTTTATTAGAAAAATTAAGCAAAGACTCTACTTTATTAGAAAAATTAATCAGTGACTCTACTTTAATATACTTTTATTAAATTAAATTCAAACATCCTCGGGCGTTCCCGTCATCAAAGCATTGCTTCTAAAACGCAAGGTTGGTTTTAAAGTAGATTGCCTTGATATCGAGATCTACCCGTTCGCGTATTGTCTTCTTGTACATTCAGGTTTAATTAATATTTTGTACGGAAGAAGTGAATTTATTGATATCTATATACGCTAAAGACTAATATGGATATCGAATAATAAAATTATTCGATAGTTCCAACAAATTGACAAGGTATATAAGTACCTTTACTTTATATTTAATCAAAGTAGAAAAAAGAAGAAATGCTACGTTCTTACTAACAGCAATCGTTATGCATTTTATTACAACTGTGCACAAATTGCAATTGACAAATAAACGAAGTCGAAGGGTATTCGACTTCTCCACGACAAACTAATGCACGTGGGCGTTACTTTATATTCATTTAATAATTAATAACTATTTAAATATTCGTTTCATACGTATTCAATTAAATACTCTATTATAAAAAGATGCATAGCGATATATTTTATACTAAATTTCTCTCTTAAAATTCTCAAACTAATTTGAAACGCGTTGTACAAGAAGACCTATCCTCATATAATATAAGACAGTGAAGAAGTTACTACTCATGAGTATATTTCCATATACCCATGGTCACAGTGCTTGCTAGAAAAATCTACGTAAGTACAACCAATCACTCGTATCGGTTCGGACCTTTCGTCCTGCGACATGATTGAGTGACCAGAGGAACTTTAAAGCATGCCACTCACCGGTTGCAGACTCACCAGGGGAGGGTCAAGGTCGTTGCCGTCGAAGCCGTGGACGCTGCTGAAACATTCAAGAAGAGCAGAGAACATTAAAATCTCTGTATTTTCCGTACTATTCGAATGTGTTAATTATCAAAAGTTATTGCAATACAAGATTAAAGAAATAAAGAGATACTTACTCGTCAGGTTGATGGATGAAAGCCCGAACTCGCCGATCAGGACACTGACTTTAATTGAACACTTATGATCGACAAACAAAGTGATTCTAATCTCGCGAGAGTATTATTTCGGAGCAAACACTGACTCTAATTTCGCGTCTCTTTATTGTTATTTACGTTTAATTATTATTAAGAGCGGTTGCGCTCAAAAAATAATAAAAAGAACTTTGGCGGAACAACCACTGACTCTACCGACCGCATTGCGCGCGGCCAACAATATCTTTATGGTGACACTATCGAGCCCAAGATACCTTCTGAAACATTCAAAAGAGCAGACAACATTGAAATCCTGGCATTTTCAGTACTTTTCGAACAGGAAAATTATCAAATACCATTGCAAAATAAGATTAAAGAAATACAGAGATACTTACTCTTCGAGTTGATGGATGAAAGCCCGAACTCGCCGAACTGCACAGGTGCTAACTCTAATACCGGAATACGTATTGAGAAAAAAGAATAAAAAAATAAAAGACTACTATCGCGCGCGTTTCTTAATTGTGATCGACGAACAAAGTGACTCTAATTTCGCGAGAGCAATATTGCGAAGCAAACACTGACTCTAATTTCGCGTCTCTTTACTGTCATTTATGTTTAATTATTATTAAGAGCGGTTGCGCTCAAAAAACAATGAAAAGAACTTTGACGGAACAAGCACTGACTCTACCGACCGCATTGCGCGCGGTCATTAAAATTTGTTCTGAAATAAAATCTGTACAAGTTAGTAAATAGGGTGAGGAGGTAGAAATTGAAACAATATATATTTTATTTTATTTGCCTCTTTATTATTTCTTCATCACGTTGAATGTCTGTTGAGGAAATACTGCTCTTTGTTTTAATAAAGTACTACCGTATTAATATCCAGATTCAATTACTATTAATTGTTTACAAGATATATTATTATATATTAATACCGATTTATCAGAAGCGTACTGTGACTGTTCTTTGTCAGAGTTTTAAAGGTAATCATGATGCTAGTAAGTAAACAATATCGCGAACATTTATAAATTCTCGTAGCTGCTTGTAGAAATTAAAACTCGAAACTATTTATCATGCTTTAAGGGCATGGCAGCAAGGACGTAGTTACGCGGGCAATCCTGCGTCGAAAATACAATTTGACCGTACTTGTGCCTACGTCACAGAGATAATAAAAGTGTTTAATAAATACTAGTGAAGCTATAATACAAATCGCGACCGAAATGTAGCGAAACATGAACGTATTTCAATTTTTCGTTTAGAATAAAGGAAATGTACTAACTCTAGTTTCAATCGGAAATATTGTAAGTTCTATTTGAAATGTTTTCATTATTTAATGAACGTGGATATACCAATTGAGAGAAGTAAGTATTGAAATCTATATACAATAATGAAAAAACTAAATAACTTTGAACCGAAGGAAACGAACTTGAGCCGAAAACCAATCTCCAGATAACAAGAGATATACATAAACCGTTGAAATTATAAGTTAAATGTTACCAGTCCTTCATCATATGTCATCGAACTGATTGTTATGCATCGCAATAATTGTATCTCAATACTCCAGTCCTGCAGCCTCAATATATTATTCTCTACCAACCAATCATCCATTATACCTGAAACAAAAAGAAAAGCAACGTGATAAACCTGTGCTAAAATCAGAATTGAATTCGAAGTCGCAAAAGCAGTATGTAAGTGACTGAATAAAATATAATAAAGATTCGAAGAACCGTTTAAACTAATGAATTAGTTAACGCGATGTTACAACAAACGACTAGTTAATTTCATATTAAAAAAATCTCGATGCCGGACGAAGACGGGTCCATCCTCAATTGGATGATCGATCCTTCGGCCAGCAAAGGAAACTCAAGAAAGATTTTAATCATTAAAGTTTAATATACTGTTGCGATAGTAGAACGATTGTTAGGTAAGCGCGTATTAATTAATAGAAGCTAATAATCAAGCGTACACGATGGTAAAGTAAAGCCCGAGGTGCTATAGTGTTGTAGAGTGAGGTATGTACATCTAGCCTTCAAGTACATAGACGACCTTACGCTGGGACGCTTCAAAGGCGACTGACGGGGCGCGAGCCGCGATGCGGCCGACCCCACTCCGCGAGCCACCCCACTCCACGACGCGCCGGCGCGTCGGCTGCGCTCGGTGGTATTCGCTATTTCCGTAAATTTTACTATCCCAGGGTCATACCTACTGGACTTCTACTGCTTCTGACCAACTTTTAGCCGGACCTACGAGCCTAGGGTCGTGCCGACTGGACTTCTACTGTTTCTGACCAACTTTTAGCCGGACTTACGACTCTAGGGTCATACCTACTGGACTTCTACTGCTTCTGACCAACTTTTAGCCGGACCTACGACTCTGGGGTCATACCTACTGGACTTCTACTGTTTCTGACCAACTTTTAGCCGGACCTACGACTCTCGGGTCATACCTACTGGACTTCTACTGTTCCTGACCAACTTTTAGCCGGACTTACTACTCTGGGGTCGTACCTAGTGGACTTCTACTGTTTCTGACCAACTTTTAGCCGGACCTACGACTCTAGGGTCATACCTACTGGACTTCTACTGTTTCTGACCAACTTTTAGCCGGACCTACGACTCTCGGGTCATACCTACTGGACTTCTACTGTTCGTGACCAACTTTTAGCCGGACTTACGACTCTGGGGTCATACCTACTGGACTTCTACTGCTTCTGACCAACTTTTAGCCGGACTTACGACTCTCGGGTCATACCTACTGGACTTCTACTGTTCCTGACCAACTTTTAGCCGGACTTACGACTCTGGGGTCATACCTACTGGACTTCTACTGCTTCTGACCAACTTTTAGCCGGACCTACGACTCTAGGGTCATACCTACTGGACTTCTACTGTTTCTGACCAACTGTTAGCCAGTCCTACGACTCTAGGGTCATACCTAGTGGACTTCTACTGTTTCTGACCAACTTTTAGCCGGACTTACGACTCTGGGGTCATACCTACTGGACTTCTACTGCTTCTGACCAACTTTTAGCCGGACCTACGACTCTAGGGTCATACCTACTGGACTTCTACTGTTTCTGACCAACTTTTAGCCGGACCTACGACTCTCGGGTCATACCTACTGGACTTCTACTGTTCCTGACCAACTTTTAGCCGGACTTACGACTCTGGGGTCATACCTACTGGACTTCTACTGCTTCTGACCAACTTTTAGCCGGACCTACGACTCTAGGGTCATACCTACTGGACTTCTACTGTTTCTGACCAACTTTTAGCCGGACTTACGACTCTGGGGTCATACCTACTGGACTTCTACTGCTTCTGACCAACTTTTAGCCGGACCTACGAGTCTAGGGTCATACCTACTGGACTTCTACTGTTTCTGACCAACTTTTAGCCGGTCCTACGACTCTAGGGTCATACCTACTGGACTTCTACTGTTTCTGACCAACTGTTAGCCAGTCCTACGACTCTAGGGTCATACCTAGTGGACTTCTACTGTTTCTGACCAACTTTTAGCCGGACTTACGACTCTGGGGTCATACCTACTGGACTTCTACTGTTTCTGACCAACTGTTAGCCAGTCCTACGACTCTAGGGTCATACCTAGTGGACTTCTACTGTTTCTGACCAACTTTTAGCCGGACCTACGACTCTAAAGTACTGCCTACTGGACTTTTGCGGCCTCCGACCAACTTTTAGCTGAACCTACGATCCTAGGGTCATACTTGCTCGACTAGCAGTTTTTTTATTTTAAAAACTTGCCCATAATAACCAAATTAATTCTAGCTTTAATTAATCTCCTTCGATCATTGATGTAGCTCGCCTGCAAGTCGAAATAACCCACTTCTTTATCATTTTTTTAAACAAATTCAATTATCTCGAATTCTACTGGGCAAATTTTAATCACCGACGTGATAAATTAAAGCTCTTGATTCAAAGAAACATTTTGGTCCTCTTTAAGAACAACTGTTATATATCATTACTGTGAAATTCTCCAACGAACTTAAATTATTTATAACAAAATAGGCAGCGCCAGGAGCATTTGGAACCCGTTTATTGTCCTGTAGCTGCATCCTTTACCTTCATTTTATGAACTCGATCATTATGTTCTCATGTTCTCCTGATACAAAGTCCTGATATTCGGCAGAAATTTTTGGCAGAACCGCTGAAATTTAATTTGTCGGAAATTCCTGGAATGTGACGTCAATGTACTACGTGTTTAAGGAATAGGAATTGGACACTGTAGTATCAAAGGAGTTGTTAATAACAAAAAACAATTTCGTTCAGTGAATATTTATTCAAACTGATTCACACAGTACAAATTACATAATTGTTTAAATAGTTATTGCGTAGAAATTTATAAATTTAAATTATAGCCAGTTTGCAACTTATGCATATGGAAATTATTTATTATAATCTTGATTGCATAGTTAGTTTGAAAGGAATATTAAAATTTATGTAATATCAACTAAATAAAATAAATATAAAGTAAAATATATAACAGATATACATGACAATTTATTGCAGAATTACTTTGATTAAACTTACGAGCTAAGGTTCGTAGGTCCAGCTAAAAGTTGGTCAGAACACGCCGCAGTCCTGTAGGTATAACCCTAGGATCGCAAGTTCAGCTAACAGTTGGTCAGGACTCGCAGAACTCCAGTAGGTACGAATTTAGGATAGTAGATTTAGTCTAAAATTGGCTAGAACTCGTAGCAGTCCAGTACGCATGACCCTAGAGTCGCAGGTTCAGCCAAAGGTTGGTCAGAACTCGCAGAAGTCCAGTAGATACAACCTCAGGATCGTAAGTTCAGCTAAAACTTGGTCACAACCCGTAGAAGTCCAATGGGCATGACCCTAGAGTCGTAGGTTCGGCTAAAAGGTGGTTGGAAAACGCAGAATTTTAACCTATTCCACAATAAGATCAATCCCTTTCTCTGTGACATAAAGAAAAAAAAATGCACTGCACCCTACATAAGGAATTACGCAAGATTTGACTGTAAAAAACAGAAACAAATGGGGCCTGGGATTGAGGTAATGTGTTCACGCAAAAAATCATTGCACAAAAGAACAGAAATTAGTGAGAATGGAGTTTGTAAAAGCATCAAGTCCACAGTTAATGTGTACATTAATTTATGTAATATTCCACTCTTTCTGTAATACACGCCAAGACATGATTCAAACAAAAATCTCGCCCATCGCGGATACAACAACGTGTGCGTAACGCACGTTTTTAAACAATACAATCAGGTGAGAAAAAAAAGAAGAAAAAACAATTGGTAACTCGGTAACAGCTCGTTCGGCACCACACCAGTGGGCGCATAATACATCGTCGACAATGAATATACAACGCATTTCTATTCGTCACACAGTAAATGTCTTCGCGAATTACAACGGTAATGCACCGTGTATGATTCTGTACATGGAAAAATGAATCATACTCGAAGGAAAATCATTCGTAAAACCGTGTCACACACGTTCCCGTCTAATTACAATATGCTCTCGCTCGTCTCGTTCTAATCGATAGAAAATAATTGCGGGACCGCGTTTTCGGGAAGTCTATATACTCTACAAATACATACAACGCAAACGTGAGAAAAAGACACAAAAATAAGAGAAATATAGAACCAAGAAATTGTATGTAACCATAGAAACCATAGAAAGTGTATGTACGCGTATCTGTGTATATCTGCGGGTATTACATGTATTTCTTTTATTTTCATTTCTTATTCTGGTTTTTATTCATTCTCGCGTCGAGTTCACCGGTGAGAAAAAAATAGATTGAACTCGTATCGGGTTCGTGTAGTGTACTTTATTGTTTGCGGGACGTTTTCGTGTACGCCGTACTATGGAATTTTCTTTCCACCTTTGTATGTATTCGTGTGTAAAGTTTGATAATATGCAACGTGTATGCATCGCGAGGACAGAAAACGAAATTCAGTCGTAACAACTAGCTTTTTTTGTTTTTTCTGTTTTCCATAGCACATACATTCATTATACGTAAATTGTTCATAGCTTAGCGTGGTTCCCTCTATCCTCGTCTTATTTTCCTCCGGTTTTACAGCGACAGGGTATAATAAATGATAGAGCTTTGTTCTTCTTTTCCGTTTTTTTTCCCTTGGTCAGATTAACGAACGAAGCGGTACGATACCAATCTGCCGCCGATGCGTCGATCGTGCACACATTCCGGATGTCGCACCGAAACGACTGAGCCCATGCATCATTGGCGGGTTGTTATCAACTATTAGTAACAAAAGAGACCGGGTCAATCATCCGGCTATGACGGTCTCTCGTTCAACGTAATTCTGTCGCATTCGCTCTGGCAGAAATATTTCTTATTTATCCGCGACTCGGACACCTCGATTGAAAAGACACTCGGCACAGATCTACGAAATTAGCTAAGAGGTGCAGGAGCAATATTTTCTACGAAGCGTTTCGCCGTGAACGAAAATTAAATTGATCTCGCGCTGGATTTCCTATTTCCCTTTGACCACACTACCATGCTTGCACGGTACGCGCGCACAAGCGAAAGGCGTTATTATATCGATTAAAGCTTCTGCTCTATCGATCGTAACGCACGCGACACGTTATCATTCCCTTTTAGCATATTATCCCCCTTTTCTCGTTTACTGGAAAACCATCGTTCCCCTGGAATTCTTTCAAAAGGAACGATCGCATACTTTTTCTTTAATGTCCGGCATGTAACAAACGCATCACTTGCCTTCATCATTTCTGACGTTCAAATAACGATTTGTTTGTTTGTTGTGTGTGTACGTGTGTGTCTGTGTGTTTTTTGTTTTTTACTCCTACATTTACAGTATTATGTACAACTGTTTGGCACCGAAATTATCTCTTAATCGAAATGATGCCAACGGAGGGTCCAATATGAACACGATTCACTCTGTAGCCGATCGAACAGCCGCTCTTCAGAACCACTTGTAACATTTTATTTTATCATAATTTCTTTCTTTGATCTATACGAATCGTTTCTGGAACGGTCGACGTTGCAATACGTTCGCTCATTCTTATTTGCAATTTCGTTATTTTGTTTCTTCCCATTAGCCCTATTTTCCAATTGGCCCTGCATATTAGAGAGGTGTCCAAACAGCGTTGAAAGTGTTAGCACGTTAGAAGTTCCTTTGGCATTGTTTAGAAATGTACATAATGTGTCCATCTTTTCTTTCGTACCACGTTTCAGTGGAATGTGTTGCCTATCGTTATCTCTGGCAAGTAGTATAATAATTATTATTCTCCGTGTACAGAGCTTTGCCTGGTGTCGAGAGAAGGAACGTACGCCAAGTCGTCTTCGATTTCATTCTATTTCACATTTATCCGCGAACGAAATCTTTCATTTTATTCCTCCCAAATGCGTGATCGTGATACGTTTCATCGGGACGAGTTGGCAATACGATTCGCTCATCGAATTTGGCCCTACTAAACCGCTTTACATTTACTTTGTTTTCTTTCCCTTCGAATACCTCTGTTCCATGTCCATTTACTGTATCACTCTTTTCTTTCTTTCTTTTTTTTTTCATTTGTTTTATTTATTTTTTTGTCGTATTCTATGAAATGACTGACTGCCACTGGTATTTGTATCATTTTTTTTTTTTGCTTATAAATTCCAGACTGCCCAGCAGCCAGACGCACAACAGTTATCACAACTTAAAACCGTAATATACTAATACATTACTCTTTTGTAAATATATTAATATTTAATCATAAATATTTTATATATATTTATATTTATATATATATATGTATATATATATTATATTAATAACAACTGATCCTTATGTATTCGATAGTCGTGATTACGGGACTCGCATCATGATACTTACTGTGACTTAGTAAAATACCATTACGAAAAACGTCATGTACAATTACAGTTCACTTCCTTCCAAATCGTATTCCGGGACTAATTAACGAACTGTACAACGTAAATTGCGCAAGAAGTATGGCTGTTAAGCGAATAAACCTTGGGGGTGGACTTCGTTCAATACTGGTGCTTTCCTTGGTAACGTTATCTCGCGACTTTTACTATCCTATCGCATGTAATCATTCCCGTCCACTCTTTTTTTCTTTTCACTCTCGCTTTCCTTTCTCTCTCTCTCTCTCTCTCTCTCTGTCACGCACTCGCTCTCGCTCGCCCTGGCCCTCCGTTATTTTCATCCCTCTTTGTTCTCTTACACGTTTTACTAAAAAAATATCGATCGAAGCTACGTACAACGCTATATAATGATTAACATTTAAAAATGAGATCTAGTTTTCATTCTAGCAACTCGGTAAGGGACATTAAAAGATTACTTGAGTTCATTAATGAAGTGTCCGTAAGACAGCGATCGTTTGTCCTGGTTATTTCAATTGTTCTCTTCTTCTGCTCTTCTTTCTTTAAATATATATATATATATATATATATATATATATATATATAAGATATATATATATATATTTATTCTTGTCCTTCGATTTGTTCATCATTGTGTACGTTAATTGTGTTCAACTTGGCAAATTTATATGTCCCGGTGTAGCCCCCTCGCGTTTTTGCGAGGAGGCACTCTGAGTGTGTGGTACGTGTGCGTGTATGTGGTATTAATTAATTGTACGTGTACTTTTGTGCTTACGTTTAAAGTTCGTACAGCGCGTGACCGTGGTCAAACAGACGAATTTCGAGGCCGATTTCGTTTGTTGCGTGTTGTGCTAGAACCGTGCCGCTTGCGCGTGCAAATACGTGGCAATCGTGTTGTGACATCCTCGTTCCGCTTGCACGGGGAACAACTTTCGGTCACTCAGAAGACTTCCGGTTCCGGTTCGTTCGACGGAGCGGCCTGGAGTGCCAGCTGCATGCTGGACTCTGTGTTACGCCGTTTCATTTTACCCTTGGTCTTCTTCAGCATCGTGGCCTAAGAAGGGACAGGATCACAAGGGGCGCGCACAAACGAGCCAAACGTCTCAGATAGTAATGCCAATGTCAAGTGACTGAAGTGAAACGAGATGTATCGCGCTCGTTAACAGCCAGAACATTCGCGGTCGAACCATAGAGAAAAAGGGTGAAGAAATGTGATACGATAATGCTCGGGATCAGATCAACTCTCGAAGGATCAATAATCTCGAAATGTATGCTTTTCAGACGATTTGCTAGTATGTAGTATCTTTTGTTGTTGCAGTGGCATTTGCAATTAACCGTTGCGAGGTTCCGGTCTGTTTTCTAATTGTATTGTTCATTTTTTAAGCGATGGTACCGATGATTCTTTGTAGCAAAGGCTGTTTCGTAAATGTACGAGAAGCTTGAAGAACGAAATATAATTTGTCATTTATATTTTGCCAGAAACTGTATATATAGTATAATCTATGGTTCTTTTGTACTAACAAGTGATACGAGGAATCGACAACATCCTTCGAGGGTTAATAGCGCAAGCTGGAATACCCCATTTAACAGAATATGCATAATCAAAAACCACTTATAAGTGTTGTGAAACAGTACAGGTTTTGTAACATTGCTTGAATGCATCATTCCATTTAGTTTTTTCTCAAAGTATCGCATGATTGTCATTGCTCATTGTACATACAACAATTTCAAAATATATAGACAGGCTCTCTTCAAACCATCAACTCTTCACAACACTGTGTCGCGACAAGCTTGAACTGCGCTGAGCATTTTAGCTTTGCGATTAGTAAATTCACGGATACATTGGCGGCATTAATTGAACAATATCCACGATCCAAGTAAAGTATTCAAATTATCATGGAAATCGTCAGAAATGATAAATAACAAAGTAGCTCGAGTCGACCGAATTTCACCCATTTAGGACATTTCTAAAACTTTACAAATAATATGCATAAAAACAAATTTACAGTAATCCACAAATTTGACAAATATCGGCATGAGAAATATTGTTAAACGAATACTGTGCAGCCACGAAACTGACGAAAGCACAAACGAAGAGAATAAAACCAATCCGATTAATATTACAAAAACTCCGATTAAATCCTTCAGTGGTCGCGAAACTCTGAGTCGTCCAAGAATTTACCAAACGATAAATCCAGATACATGAACAATATTGGCACAGAGAGCTACATGCGGCGGAAACATCGAATGGAGTACTACAGAGGATGTACATGTACGTGTGTCATTGATAACAATCACACCGAAACTCCTCTGGTATCGTCGTGTATCACTCCCGATACAGGAAAAGTCTAGGCGAGACAGCAATTGGAAATTCGATTTCAATCGAAACGATTCGGACGCAAAGAACGAAAAGAAAAAAGGAAGGAGGGAAATTGCGCTCTAGCTTTTGTTGCTACACTCGTCCGTGTTCTTGCCCCCCAGCCCGTTAGCGGGTGGAATCGACGGTTCGGTATTCCGACGCTTGATCTTATTTTTCTTCAACATGGTAGCCTGGAGCGAACAGAGGAACAAGAGGAGCATTAGTTTAGAGTGCGATTAAGGGAGGAATGCATGCGCTGCCGGGCAACAGCAGTTTCTTTTCGTAACGCTCTTCACGGTGTCTTGCGTAGAGCGTTATGGCAAATATAGGTCTAGCAGCTAGTGCAAGTAAAGATGCAAGAACCTGGAGAGGGTGAACGTGCAACAAAATAGGTTGATTGGCCCGTTGTTCTGTTTGAAATTTAACAGCGTGGCTGTATGTATACGGATAACGGCGTTTCAATTTTATTCATCAATTCTTCGACGCTCTGTATCGAACGTGTACGGTATAAATGATAACAGTATTTAAGGATTTGGGGTAAGCAGAGAGCCCTTGGAAATTGATGTATGTTAAATAACATATGTAATAATGTTTTGCAATATAAATAATGATGAAACATGGTAATAAAGAAGGTGTACCATTAATGTAAAATAAGAGATAGTCGAATGATCAGTGGGAGAAATTTGGTGGATATAAAGTTTACTATTATGTCGCGATACCAGCCAGTCCGTTTTATATTTCAATAGAATGATGGGATCATTGTGAGTGGCTTCGTGAATATTACCTTCAACGCGGACTTCAATACAACTATATCCCCTGGACTCTGGACCCACGGTTCACCGTCCACTTGTACAGGTATATCGGAGTGCAAATGAATCTTTATATGTCCTCCCTGCGAAACATTTCCAATGAAATTTCATGTCACGAGATGTGACGGAATGCTTCGTTAACTTAGAGGTAATCGAAGAAGACTATATTGCGTTATTATGATCGATTTAGAATTTGTTCGCGAAAATATATTAAACGAGAAGTATAGTAGAAATTTTATTTTAACCGTATGCTTTTAAAAAAAAAAAACTCGTACAACAGTCTACTTGGGCCCATTTTAAAGAGTGAACCCTCTACTCTCACATCCCCGAATTTAATTGTTTTTTATTGACCCTTTTACTTGGAGAACGCAGTGGAATATTTTGTTGAATTTACCTGCGCTATCCTCGTCGCTGTACGAAGGCCAGATTGAATTTGTCCGAGATGCATCACACCTGTAACACCAACTACCTCTAACATCCCATCCCCGTGGTTTGGTGTATAAAATTGATCTTCTTTGGTGTCAGGTCCCCAAGGATTAGCTCCAGAACCCCAACTATATCGTTTACGAGAATGTTAACGAAAATACGGCGACCGAATAAGATTTCTAAATGATGATCATCAAATAATCACCTCAAAATGTTTAGAATAATTATTCCTTCGACTTGAGGTAACTCGACAAGCCTTCCGTCCACTTCCAGTCGAATTTCTTTATGCAAATCTTTGCAGGGTTTCCGTTTCACCATTTTTCGTAAACCCATCGTGACGTACACGCCTTTGTTACGCAATCTGCTTTTGAATTTATTTGGATTTTCTTCCCTGGCGTTGTGGAAATCCAAACACAGATCTGCATCGAGGCCAATTCCAAAGTAATTGTTCATCACGAATATTTGCGTATTGTCTTCGTTGGTCGCGCCAGCTCCTTTAAAATGAATTGATAAAATTCTTGTCTTGTTGTACAACATTTCGACAATATAATTTTATTTAGAAAAAAAAGGACATTTCATATAAAAGTAACGAACCTGTATTAGTGGGCAATTGCTTGTCTTCTTTCTCTTCTGGATGAAACACCACGGTCCATCTATCCAACAAGGATTCTTCTGCGTCGATTACGTCTCGTAGCAGATTTAGGGGATCCTCGTCGCCTGTATAACCGGAACCCCAGCACAGAACACGTGCAAGATCGTTTCCTGTTCCCAGGGGAACGATGGCACATGCAGGTGAAGAACACTCGCTATCTTGGCCCACATTGTCCAGACACTGTAACACCCATCCTATTGTTCCATCCCCACCGCAAACTAAGATCTTGTAATCCTTTATGTGACGGAAAACGTAGAGCCTGCAATGCAATGATAGTTATTAATTATTATAATTAATATAAAATCTTAGAGAATCTGTGGATATATTTTATGTTGCCGTATTTATTTGATATCATTATATATATATAAAATTATATTTTAAATTAAACATTAAACGTTTGTTGTAATACATATTATTTTCCATTACATACCCAGGAAGCGGACCTCCATTATCGAGATCGAACACCTGATACGGATTCAAAAGTTTCCGAAAACTGGAGATCAACTGAAGCCCCTGGCAGCCACCAGATTTCACGTTCACAAAGACGAGCAATGGTTGAACACCTAGAGGTACCATACTTGGCTCGATACTCGGCAACAGCATAACTGCAATGTCAAAATAATTCTGATACGTGAAACAAGATAAATATAATAATAAATATAATAAAATAAGTTTAAACGTATCAAAATACCCAATAGATGTTTGTCCTCATATTTCGATTCTCGCAACGTGTACAAAGCCCTGACTGCCTTGTTCGAATCTTCATAAATAATTACTATCGAGCCGTACTCGTAGTATATCGGACCAATGGAAGAGAATTTATTTTCTAGAAGAGTCAAAAATATAAGCATATATACATATATATACGTTTTGAATAAGAAATATTTATTGCAGAAATATCTCTTTCAGTTAGGGTTTAATTTGATTACCTTTGCCTAAGAATTCGGTCAACATATTCTCATAGCTCCGCTCGGAAAGATTTGGTGGTAAATTACCCACGAATAAAGCTAAGTTAGGTCCATGGGGATCTTGCTTTAGCTGCAGGTAGAATCGCATCAACTCCATTTGTCTGATCGAATCTTTGCCCAGCAGCTTCACAATTTCCCATGGTTTTTCGTCACGAGCCAAGACTCTTTCAGTGACTGAATAGATTCAATTATTATACATAATTATAACATGTATTACTACGACCATTGACTAATGCAGAAAATTAACATTTTCTTAAAAATAATACAATAAAGGGAACCATTGTGTATATTGTTTCGTAAGTATAGATATGAATATTAATCAATATTCTGTTTGGGTATCGATAATAAAACTGATTAACAATTAATATAAATATTTTCTAATAATTCTATCAAATTCAAGACATATACTAATTATTGAATTCCATTTAACATATAACATTCTTTTATTTTATTTTTAAGGCGATTTTCAATTAATGCGTTAAATCGAAACTTACCACCACGATCAAGAAGAATCTCGCTGCATCTGTAATCTTCCGATTTAAAGTTTTGCAAACCGAACTTCTGCAGCGCTTCCTCGATTATGTCCGCAACTGTTGTTGTTTCTGTGACAGGTACTATGCAGAATGACTCTGACACCTGCAGTTTGCCCGGATAGACGCGCACTTCTCCGGATTCGCTATCCCTGAAATCACGACATAAAGTTTCGATCAAAGTTCTATTCGCATCACAATCATTGCAACGAGTGCACACAATTTTCAGGGGTTGAAACGTACTTGTATCGTAAGAAGACGGCCGGACGTTTGCCCTCTTTGCGATTCAGGTTTAGAACCGGTGTCGGGTCGCACAATTCTGTCTCCTCCGTGGCATACAGGTCGGTGAGGTAAAAGTTGCCTGATTTGAACGAATAAAAAGAACGTTTAGCTTCTGTCCAATCGGGTCCCGTTGTCAGTGCGAGAAATAATTTAAAATTTTCATACAATACTGCAGCTGTCCAATATAAATTTAAATTTGTATAAAATATTGAAAGGGGATTCACGTTTGTCGCGAACGTAGACGATCTCCAGAATATTCTGGAATTATTTCATCCGTCTTAAAAAACACTAAACCTCCTGATAATTTTGCAATAGCTCGAAATTGATAATTATGTTTGATGACGTTTTCAATAGTTTCCAATTACAGTATTTTCTATTTGGAAATAGTGATGAATTTTTCTAAAAGTAGAAGGGAAAAGAAAAGATAGTTGGATTAAACAAACTTGTACAAAAATTCTGTACCTTTTAATTCATAACTGTCGATTGCACATCTCAGAGTGACATGAATAGAGGTAAGCATGTATTTTTTCTATTTTGCGACAGTTTAAAATTGTGAATACATCACGGAGTTTACGGGGAGAGATGTATAGAGAAACACTTAAGATAAGACGTATGACGGCGGGACAATTCCATTGATACAAATGCATTGTCTTTGCAGTTGTCAGTTCGATTTTTCAGTGGGTGTGAAATATAATGGTTCACAGTTCTGTTACTGTGGACGTATGCGTACATCCGACAGATTGAGTTCATGTAGATGGTATTGGCGCACGCGTATGCGTGCAGTACTTATTTTTAACACCATAGATTTTCTAAATATCTCGTAATGCTAAACATTAGCAGCCTGGTTATATAACAAATTTCAGGACAACATCAATTTGAACATTCTATAGTATCTAATGATGTTAATCATTTCACTAATCGTATCAACAAAATAGTAGAAATAATTAGCAAAAATTTTCAGCGAAATATTCGTCTGCGCGTAAACCGATAAACACAATCGAAGTAATCACTCTTCTAATGTCAAACGAAAATTCATACGTCTTCTTGTCTCGCGCGCAAAACGTTTTCATCCCGACAAAGAAAAACAAATTCGTTGGAAAAGACAAAAACTACGAGCCACGAGAAGCGCATCAACTTAAAACACCGTAACCTCCCGTTTCAATTTCACTTTCCATTAAGTGACACGAGAAAAATGGTAACGCAACCTTCCAAGTAACCCTCGTTATAATGCATTTTCATATCGTCCGGGTTGAAACGCGCCTTTAAAAACATAGCCGGTATCGTCGACACGCTATCGCATGCATTGGGCCCCATGCATCGTGGCACAATAAAATTAGCAAATTATACGTACTAGGATCTTTCGTAATATGAAATGCACGAAGCGCTGACGTCAGGACCTGTTCAGTGGTAGCCTGCCGGGGCAAGGTGATCACGCGAAATATCCGTCGTCTGAGGGAATTGTTGCCGTCGTATACCTTGATCATATCTATGGGAATAAAGGGGATGGATAACAGGTCGACCATGAAGGGACAACCGCATGAAACATATTGAAATACCTTCGTCACCTCTTTCTTTATCTTCTTTCTCCTTTGGAGAACGAGGATCTCGACCGTGGGCGCTACCTGGTCCTGGCTCGCCATTATCACGATACCTCGCGTCCCCGCTGCTAAACTCTTCCGATATGCTCCGCGCTGGAAAATATAACCGGAAAGTTGTTCTTGCAGGTGGCGATTACAAGGACTGCGACCACAGGTGTAATATAAATTTAGCACCGTAACAACACACCACGAAACTTTTAGATGCAATATACAAGGTGTAAATGCATCATATCTCGTCTCTTTAACTACGATTAAACAGATGCAAGTGTATTAATACGCCTGGCAATCATTACTCAGATAACATTAATGGTGTATGACTATGATGATAAGTTCGATAAGAAAGCATCCATAGAAGTAGCTCAAACACTTTCTGGCTCAATTGTTTCTGTTTGTTCTTTTGTTGTTTCCTTTTTAATAGGGGGATCGTTTGGAGATACTGGCGGATGAAATGTGTCATCCGAATTAATCTATGTAACATATACACTATGCATGTATTAGGGGTATACGGTGATACTGTTACTATTATTGAAGCGCTGGTATAATACGGAATAGAATTTCATTTTACAAGAACGGTGTATGGCTTGCAATTATAGGGCAAGTGATATTAACGAAGCCCGAAGTGCGAGGTGGAATTGTAACATTAGTGCATAATATTGATTGAGGATGGTTTTCTATAAATACAGGATCGTGTTGGTCTTGCCTTGTTAAATTAGGAATTATAGAAAGTTGCTTTACTGTTTTGCGAATAATATAGTTCATCGTTATTAACAGACTTCGTTGCAACGATTATATTAATATAAAGGTTTTACGAATTCTTGTGGAATAAAAGTGAAAAGATCTGTATCGTGGAAATGTAACGAAGAAAGGAAATCAATATTTGTACTACTTAATTTGACTAATATAGCACATAATACTAATATTATTATTACTATCAGTCCAAGCCATACTCCATTAATGTTTCCCTAGAAATTACAAAATTATTCCAGCTATTCGATACAATATTCTGTCAAATTGAAACCTGACCAACTCGCACTGAAATTTACGAAATGAGAAAAATACAAAGGAGTGTAAACAGTAGTACTGCAATAATTGTACTCATATAAGATTATATGCACACAGGGTGTGGAAGAGAAGGGTTGGAATAGACAGGTGTTGCATATACTGTGTCACATTGAAATAACCGTACGTTCTAATTTTTTTAAGCGACGCTCCTTACCATCGGTCACGATGGACTTGCAGAAACGCACACAATAGGGAAATTAGTTCAGTAGCATTCCTGCAACAATATTCTGAACTGCACACTGGTGTGAAAAGCGTATTCGTGATAGGATCCAGTGGACTGTGTGTGTGACAGTACATGCACCGAGAAGCAACACATACACGCATGCTAGAAAAGTAAATGTTGAACGAAATAACACAAACATTCATAGAGAGATGTTAGACAACGTGACTTGAGGGTGCGATTTTCTTAATCGTTCGATTGATCCTATGCTCGCTGAAATATAAGTGGATCATTAATACGTGCCATCAGAAGTTGTTAACGTGTACTCGTGACACGGGATTTTGCAAATTCATTGGAATAAAATTTTGCGATTATAATATTTCCGCCAAATAATCTTCGTTACTACCTTCAGTTGTTTTATAAAAGCGAGATAACTTGTTGAGGTTGTTCATTTGTTCATTTCGTAGAAGAGATGTAATTGTTTCGATTCTTGTGTATAATAGTTGCTCGATTTTAATAAAGGTAATCGAAAATTACGTGTCTTAGTGGTAGGATTAATTTTAACCTGCTTAATATTGCCGTGTATTGATCCGTGAAACGAAATTCAAGTTGATAGAGTTGGTGTATGTACTTTACGACGAATCGTGCTATATTTATTAAAAATCGACGGAATGCTTTATTGTAGTATCAATTTTGTTTAATTAGCAATTCAACAAAGCTTTGCGCTATTGATTGTACAATAATGCATGTTTGTTTAAAATTAAATTGCTAGCGGAACGATGAACACGTTTTTTCAAATGTTTTATCTACGTTAGAGATAAGACGTTAAAAGATGAGTACGAAATAGATGACGACAGCATTTTCCGCGCAAGGAAAATAAATTTGATAAAATGCAACATTTTTTCGGAGAATTTTGTATTTGTTTTAGCTTCTAATATTGAAGAAAATAATACTCATCTTTGATGTTATCTCATCTTGAACTAATACGACCTATATGAACTTATCTATTTTCATAATGACGTAAGACTATCTTAAAGAAAACATTATACATTTCCTAACTAATTAATAATAAAATTTTACTTTCACTATTATTATCTATACTTAAAAGCAAGCTGTATTGTTTAATATGAATACAAAATTGTTGTTTTTTACTATACAAGAAAAACTACGCCATTTCAAATGCAACAAGCTCATACTGTCTAAGCAAATGCACTAATTACTGTGCTTCGAATGAGTACTTCAAATAAGACAAAGTTATTTAGTTAGAAAGCAGCACTTTAAAGCACATTCTTTTTATCGTGAAATAAAAACAGACTATCCACCCTTTCGATACAGCGTTACGAAAAATGAACAGAATAATTATTTCGTAATAGAATCACAACTATAAATATCTCGCTTATTATTAAAAAAACAAATGGCCACGAATTAACCAATATTTATCATTTCATTAATTTATTATTACTAAAATGTGTATGTTTACATTCAGGTGAAAGAGAACTGCAAAAAAATTTAATAAATTAATTCTTATACATTTTACATTTCTTTTAATATAATACGTTATCTCGTCATCAATTAAAAAGCAATGTCAACGGAACCTCCATATCTTTAAAGTGTATTATATTTCCTCAAAGGGGTGAGATATGTAATTCATTTGAAATTTCATTCCACCATCGATATGGCGAACAACAAATTTCATCACTGAAATTTTATTCACGCAGGCCTTGAACAAGTTCGGGTCGTGTGAATTAAAGGTATAAAGCGAGCCTCGAACTATCGACACGTTAACAAGTAAAAAGGTCAGAATCAACCCAAGATGCAAATCACCGATGTTATATCAACGTAAAGAGGGTTTGCCCTTTTCTTTTTTAAACAAAAATGTCACATCACACGACACAAAACGTTTGCCTCCGCACGAAAAGTCCAACACAAATACTTATACACTTCCTTCGAACGTCGTGCCCGAAAGAAAATTAATTCGTTCAAAAAAAAATAAATATAAGAAGCTAGATATTTCGAATACAATATACGTTTCACACCAAGTTGCTCTCCGTTTTAATTCGACCATAATATACAATCAATTGCATAACTTTCACATATATTTCTCCATTCTCAAAGCAAATGTTTCACACTCTGTCTAAAATAACTACTTCTAACACCAACGAAACAAAAAAAGCAGTATAATCTACGGTTCACGAAATGATACACGAACTTCG
Organism: Nomada lathburiana; assembly: GCA_963667235.1. NCBI lineage: Eukaryota > Metazoa > Arthropoda > Insecta > Hymenoptera > Apidae > Nomada > Nomada lathburiana. The sequence goes on from OY763905.1 coordinate 6,977,951, forward strand.
TACCCTATACGGTATCGAAAGGGTGAAAGAACGTAATTCTTCCTTCCTCGCTCGTCATAGAATTAGAAAATAGAAGAAGAGTGTAAGCGATAGACGCGAGGCGAATAGAAAGGGTAAAAAAAAAAAAGAAAAGGAAAAAAGCCGCGTGAGAACATTAAGAGGAACAGAAAGAAAGAAACGAAGTGAACAGAGTCAGAGTAAAGAGAGGCTTGAATTTTTGCAGAGAACAATTAAGTAGAATCGCTACGGTACGTTTAGTCTCGTTCGGTTTCCGGTTCGCGCTAACATCTCAACATCGATTATGCTCACACAGATGAATGTCAGATGATGGTAATATTCTAGATACCTCGAACATAAGGAGGGGAAGCATGACAATTTCCATGGCAGCTACGTGGCAAAACTAGTGAAAGGCGCCTCAAAGCTTCGGCTAGGCGGCCTGCAGCCCCAATTTGTTCACTCTCAGCGAAATCGAATTGCTCTCCGATGTTATCTTCAAATAGAAGCAAACGGTAGACCGAGTTCTTTTATACGATTACCATTAATACAGGTCTCTGATCTCTACACGTGGTACAGGTGCCTGCGATTTAATCGTTCACGCGCATTGTACGTGTTACCTGGCGCGGTGATACGTGAATATTTGGCAGAATTATGAGACAGAAAAATAATGTGGGACAATTGTAACATTCCTATCTTTTATTCGTTCTTTTTCGTGGCGCTTGTTACACCTGTTAAGCAGTGCAAGGTGACATAATAGAGTAACGACTTTGTGTCATAATGGAAGAGTGTAAATTTGTATTTATAATATTTACAGATATTTTGCAAATTCTTGGCCTGTAGATAGAAGTAGTACTTCTTGTATCGTTATACTGTGAAATATTGGGAGAAACATGGATTAAGAACTCGTTAAGTTAATCTTAAGACTTCTGAATGAATACTAAATTATACAGACTTCACAGAAATGATTCAAGATCGATAGCTGCAATATATCTTATTCTACATTTGAACTGGAATCATTTGGTTGTCACAAACAATCGTGAAATAGACGTGCTAACATTTAAATCGCAAGCACACCGCGCGGTACAATGTACGCACCATAAACTATACTTTAATTATTGTCGTTTACTATTTCGTTGCTATTATATACACACAATAAGTATCACAATTAATTTTCTAACAAAAAAAGAAGAAAAAAGAAAGCGTACATAAATAAATGAATAAAAATAAACTTTGAACTTTGCTTCTGATACACCCTCGACAAATTTTTAATCGATACTCCTACTCTTATTTAGTGGGACCACGGTGTATTAACAAATGTTCACGTATATATTTTCCCTTCTAAGTCTCCAACTACTCCGTTATACACGATTGAAAAATATATTACTGTTACTCGAGTGTCCGGCAACAATATAGGCGACTTGTGTAACTGTTTTTGTAAAGCAGAGTGAATCGATATATAATGTATAAATGTAATAATTGTAAAGTTATTATATGCCTATTGAAAGCACACACTGAGACTAGCGATTAATAACAGCAGAGCAGCCACAGAAGCTATAATGTTTGCAAATATACGCAAACTATATAGTTTGACTGCAAAAGTATTTGGAAAGAATTGGAGACTCAATCAATTCTTACGAAAGCTTTAATTATGTCGAAATTGTTATAGTATGCATTGTAGTGTATAATAATGAGCAGTCAAATATATTTTTGTAATTTTGATGTTCAGATTTATACGTGAACAATAAAAAAACGTTTACGTTAATTCATAATTAGTGAATGATTTACCGTTAGCGTGCAATTTTTAAATAAATTTATTTTTAGGATTTATCTGCGCTGACAGATATATTCTATTGTACATATGTACACTGTGTTCAATAAGAAAAAAGTCTTGCAAAAAAACCTTTCTAAAATTTCAAAGAATGTTTCTCAGAATCCCGTAAATTAAAAAAGGACGTAAATGAGCATGTAATATATTGCACTTTGTTATTAATGAGTTTCTTCTTCGAAGCTTCTTGGATAACCAGAAATTTCGATGTTAGCAGATCATAAACCCTCCTCAGGCCTTTCCACGCGTACATTGGACCAAAATATTGTTTGAAACAATCAGCAAAGATGAAATTCCATCTAAATATTTGCCCTGAATAATCGTTACATTCACGATCTCACGAATTTTCTATTTCCCGTCGGTGCCTGAAAAGCTGAGAGTGCGAGAAACTGGAAGACAGCGGTGGTAGTTATTGAAGGACACGTGTGTACGTAGAATGAATACGAGAGAGAACAAAAAAAAAAGAAAAAGAAACGAATATTTGAGAGAAAATTGGACAAGACTCGAATAAACGTGAGAAAGAGTATGCAACCGCACCACAAGCTGAACGTGACAGAAACAAATTCGATAGTTAAAGGAACACGAATGGGATGGTTGTTGTCTTTATTCAACAGATCGAACATCGCATGCTCTGAAGGAGGATAACACGTATGTATCGGAAAAATTTGAAAATGGTACTTTTATACACGCGTATGAATGAACGGATACTATACATCATGCAAAAGATTAATCTCTAAAAAAGAATCGATAATAGATACTTTCTTTGAACAACCTGATACGAATAATGAAAATTATCTTATATTATCCCCAATGAATTTCTTCCTCCCCTCTTATCCAGCATGTTTCCAATATCTTACGATATAAGATAATAAACATTGTCGTACTCAATATATAGGATCGCATGTAAGCGAATAAATTTTTAGAAATTTAGATACAACTTTTAGAATTATGTACACATACAATTATATACATATACGGTACGCGTGTATGACGAAATGATTGTTGAAAAAAGGAGAATAAAATCAAGAAACTTAATGAACACGCTGAGTGTGAAGTCGAAGGGAAATCTATTTCGCATACGGGAAACGTGTTGAACGTGACTATTTCTATCTAAATCTAATGGACTATCTGATTCCGATGTACACATATACAATTGTTATCAGTATCGGTATATTTTTTTATATTAACAATGAATACAATGTGATCTTTGCACGGCGGTGTACTTTTCATTAATCGGTGCATCAAGTATTCACAGTGTGACTATGTATTTTATAGAAACTCGATAGAGCGTATGCTCGGTGTATCGTGAAGATCGATCGACCATGAAATTCGGAACACTCTAATTGAGCCATTATTTGTTATCTGAGTGTAACATATTAATATCGTGAATACTTACAAAACGTTCAAGACGTTGATATCAAATAGTTCAATTACTTATAAATCTTTTATGCAATTTTTTATACATGCGGCAACAAAATTAATGGACACCAAATTTCGACCGAAGAATTGACGATCTTTGAACAGCTGTAACTTCGCGGAAAAAAATCGTGCGACCGTGTACCTGGGCTCGTTTTAAAGCTTGAAGTCTCCATTTTAACGTTTCCGCGTGGAATTTTTTCGAAGATCGTTTTATATCTTTTATATTAGAAAATGAAGTGGAAAACTAAAGGTGCTCTTCTTCCCCAATTGTTTGTCAAATTCAAACGTTTCTATGGAGTTTAAACAAACTTTTTTCACGGCTTAAATTAATATAGATTTAAAGCTTGAAGTCTTCCCTTCACAATGACACCCTATAAATTGATGTACGATGTTGGGAATTTTGTTGCTCATTAAATGGAAAGAGTGTTTAAAGTATTAAAACAATCTTCAGTTTTCCACTGTGTTTCCTAATGTAAAAGTGTCTTCGAAAATATTCAAGACTAGACTCAATACTAGAGGTAGACTGCTGTGCGAGATTTTTTCACGAAGTTACAGCAGTTCAAAGATCGGTAATTTTTCAGATAAAATCGATGCGATTTGTTAATTGTGGTGCCAAGTGTATATTTATTAAGTGCACATAATTTGCCTCCATAATCGATAATTATCTTTAATCTTACACGAATAAAATATTTGCGGATGCGCAATTTTCCATTTTTAAGAAAATATAAAAAAAAAAAGGAACCAAAAAATCTTAAATTAACATCTAGCATTTTCTTATTGGATTTCGCTCCCTCATCTTTCTGCTATTACACTGTACAATTGATTGTTTAAAATAAGATTTCCAAGTAATGTTCGAAACGTCGACAATGTACAATGTATAGATAAACATATGTATCTGCAGTACACGTAATATGCGAACATAACTTCATTCCACTACTTCCGTATAATCCGGTCACGTGTTACACATTCTCTAATCGATATTTAAAACGTACAATTGTACAATAGACACTTACGGCAGGAATACTCACGCGCCAGGACTTCTTTTCGACGTACTTGTACACCGATGATGGCCTCCATGGGAACCTCTGTACGCGGAATGCTGACTGCATGCGGTGGTAAGTAAATTGGTTCCAAGTTCCCAAAGGTACATTCTTGCGGGATATTTTTGTGACAGTATGAGTGCAACTGCAAACAGATAATAATGCAATAAAACATTAAATATTATTTCAGACTAGTCGACCTGTGCTTCGAGGAAAATAAATACGTACAACGAATTAAATGATTATAAATAGTAATATAATTTATTGAACGTCTTCTATATAGTATGTGATTTAATTTCAGCTGTTTTTCGAGGAAAGGGTTCGATAATTTTATGAGATAAAGAATCAAAATACTGAAAGAATAGAATTGCTTGGCAATTTTTGCCTTTCTATAGATACTACAAACACATGGGATGAGCAATTGTAATTTACGAAAAGTAACATTACCGTCATGCCGCACCACTCGCAACGAAAGCCGGAAAGGTACTCGGCAGAGAAACAATTTTTCTTGCAGACAGCACATTTCGAACTGCTGGGAAGATTGCCTTCTCGCCAGTGATGAGTGTGTTTTACCTGCGCCAAGTCCTTCCCAGGTAAATACGTGGCGTTCTCCTTGCAGTCTGCCAGGGCAAAATCCTGGCACTCCGTGTGCACGAAGTACTCGCATACTAAAATTCAAGACGTCATTAATAATAATAGTGAATTATTCAGCGAAATAATTCGCGAAAAATAATTGTCTTCGTTTATTCTGATCTAAGGAAACAGCACGTTAGATAATTATGTCAGCATACAAAATGGTAATATTGGTACGCAAGTAAAAGAAACTTACTTTCGCAGTGTATGGATAGATTATCATCGAGCCGTTTACGACAGACGTTGCAGAATTTTCTTCTACGATGTTCCTGTTCGGACCAACAGTGTGCAACCGGGTTCTGCAACAAGAACAACACCGTATTTCCCTTCCCACACGTGTACAAATAATTCACCAAGTCACAAAAGATTATGTACCACGTTCTATTCGATTTCGAAACTATCTGCTAAATCACCAGAAAGAATCTCCCGATTTCCATAAATTATCTTCGTTTTAAAAATAACCGGTGTAAAAATACCATACAATTATGTGCAACTCTAAAAACAAACCCGTCTGATTTTCACGCCGACGGCCGCTTTATAGAAGAAGAAACTGTTGCGAGCAGGTTAAAACTGTGCGAACAAATTAAAAATAAGTCTGTTTAAAACATCCACGACTGCGCCCCTAACGCGAACTCTGTTTGAAGGAGTTTACTTCGTTGGGTACGAAACTTTTTGACGCAGCGACGACACTATGAAACCAGAGTATTCTCAGTGGCGCGTAAATATAGGTCGCGAGGAAGAATTCGCTCATCTCCCCGTTCACACAAAAGGGCTATAAGAACAGAGACCAGGGATATTCTTACCTTAATGAGGCTTGCCGCGATGCTGGAGCAGGGAGAGACGACGGCCTTGAGACAGCGGTCGTGCACCACGAAGTTGCAAACTTTAACAAGCAAAGATACACGAAAAATGCAGATTTCTCTGTGGAATGATACCTATAGTATAAGTGTCTTTTATATATATATATTTATTTATGCAATAAATGTTAAGTAAACGGTAATAATGGTTGACAGGCTGATGGATGAGTCTTCGATAGACTTTTTTCCTTACCAGTTGTCTTCATGAATGAATTTTTTATTTAACGGAAAGTGATTTAAATATGGGATTTCTTTTATTATTAGGTAATTAGAGATTTGTGAGATTCGGTAAAGGCTATTTCATTTTAGTTTTGGAACATGCCGTAATTTGTATTATAATTTCAGGGAAAATCAATTCGAAGTTTGAAACTTGGACAGGGCAGTTTATTATTTTATTCTGCTGGGTTCGGTTTCATGATTACTATGATGAAGAACTTTAAAGTTTGGATGATCGACTGTAGGGTTTAAAAAGTTGTTCAAATTGCGCAAATGTTTCTTTGGTTGATATAGAAAAAATTGTGGAGAAATTAAAAGTTAGCCTGAAATGAACATTTGTTTCGTGTCTTCGTAAAAAGTCGTTAGGAAAAAAATATTGTTTAATGTTATCAAAATGTTACTATGATACACGTGGGGTAGAATTCTAGAGGGAAGAACTGTGACATTTTGGTAATACTTCGGAAGCCGAAAATACGTGCTGCAGACAGACAAAACAAACGTCATCAATTTACAATGGCTAATGTAAAACAAATAATTGCAGTTTACTAGAATTTAAATCATTGGGTGACTGCCAATGCCTTGATACATGTGGAACAAATACCATTCAATTACGTACAATGTATGCCCATTGTTACAAATATAGTTTTATTATATACCATTGGAAACAGGATATTTCCACCCATTATGCAAAAGAACAAAGAATCGTTTGTGATTTATTCTCGATTCCGAACTTGATTATCGATGACGAAGAAGCAAGATTTTCTTTATTTATCTAATCCATTGCACAATAGCATTAAATTCAATTATTATTAAGTATATATTAAGCACAAATATTAAAATTTAAAAGAATTCTTTTGTGAAATTTATAAGAATATGATCCTCGTTCAGAATGAATGTAATGCAACATTTTTCAAAATTTAGACAAGATGAGTTCGACCTATTGACGGAACAGAAGTTTGGCACACTGCCTAATCGAGGTAGATGATAATCCATTACGTCATTTCATGGGGACAGATTTACGAATATTACGAAGGAAACGCTAATAATAATGTAAATATTTAACGAAATGTAACAATCATTTAATTAAAAATGCATTAAAAGAAAGCAAACCTTTTATTATTTCGCGGAAATGTTAAACGAATGATAGCAGAGAAACGCATAATGTAAATTATTAAGCAAAATGTATAGGCCGTTCAATAATTCAGGTGCACCGTGAAGGAATCTGCTTTACTCATTTTAAGCCCTTTAATCAGAGCGTGAAATTCTGTACCACTTTTCAACCCTACAGGGACTACGCGTGTAAATATATTAAACAGTGGGATATTGGTGCATGTAATGCAATGGACTGTTAAGCAAAGTAAAAAATTCAGAATTATTCATAGTAAAATTAAATACAGTCTATAAAAAAAATATAAAAGACAATACTCGACAACTCTCTTATAACATTTAATGATGTATGATTAGCATTTAATACATTTTTCAGTTTGTTTCATTATTTTTTATCCAGAGCAAAGGAACAGATATCTCAGTGATTACAACCGAAAGTATTTCAGAATATATTGAATAATTCAATATTTCATTAATAAAAAAAACCCAATATTGTTAAATTTACGGTTCGTTTGACTTTCCTTCATATTTCTGATACACATATCGATTTATTGGCTCATAAAATGTTATTTACGAACCCTTTAGTTTCCACTAATATTAGTAGCAGATATGAGTTGCAAAACCTTTTAGAACATGCATCGATATTCCATTAAACGTCCTATCACATGAAGCTGATCGGTTAAATGTAATTTTGTAATAAGGACACGTTGCTCCGATGAAATAGTGTACTTCCATTATCGTTCAAGTTTGCAAATTACTGAAGGATCACATGGGAGAAGGTTTCATGCGATACACTAAAGGTAGCTGAAATTACGTAAAACTTCATTGTTCCTTGAAAAGGATTAGCACGGGAGGAAATTCGTTGATGACTAAGATATTGCTGTAACTACATATCTGTATACTTGTGCACCCGGTTTGTTAAACTAATTTTGATAAATTTAATTTTGTTTTAAATTTAATTGGACGAACAAGCACGAAATATCAATTACCTTCGGAATGAAACAGTTGATGATTTAATTACTCTGAATGTTTTACTTGAAAGTACCACTTAACCTTTATCATTTGTGTGGTACTCTTTTGGAAAGCATTTTATCTATCATAAAGTAGATTTATTATATGGGTGTACTATATGAAAGTATTTTTTTCAACAAATGTGTAGCATAAAATCGTATTACGATGCTTTGCACGGTTGTTCACAGTGTTTTCGCTCGATTGTGAAGTTTACGATCTGTTTGTTGCTTTCTTCTCGACGATAACGAGCCCTCAAATGCATTCGGGAAATGTGTCTAAACGCATGCACTTTTCATATAAAAATATTTAGTGAAAACACGGTGGAGAAAAATATATGTAATTACAATGAATTTTTAATTTAAATTCATATAAATTATTTACCACTGACACACATAATTATTAATTTCAGGTGTTAAAACTTATTATTGCATAATAATCAAATTGCCGTACAAAATTGTTCTATTATTTAAACAGCTACACTGTAATTTATTATTTACGATAGGGATTTTATATTAAAATGTAATGTAGAACTGACACCTACAAAATCTTCCACTCATTCTCCTTAATTAACAAGTTCATACGCACCATTTCAATTTCATATAATTATTACGTATATAATGTGCATTCCATACACGTACACGTTTTATGAAAAAAAGCTTCTTTCCCTGGAAATCTGTGAAGCTTAACTATGACGTGAATTCGAGTTATTTTTAAGTGACCATCTTAAATATGAAGAACCTTATCGTATCCACTTTTCTTGAAGAGCTTACGCTTAACGCGTACGTGTTAAATATTAAATTCATCGACATCCTAAGCGCTCACGTGAGATATCAGATATGAAGAGTGTTATTTTTCAGCAATCATCGAAACAGGTAAAGAGACATAAAGAGATATAGCGTATACAGCATCCGTGGCGTACACTATATTTCCGGTTTGCTAAAAATAAAGTCAGCCTTCAAGGCACGTTCTGTTATTCTACAGTTTTCTTCGTAAGTTTTCTTCATAAATTTCTTTTCGTCCCCCTGAGGTGAACGACTATTAATAAGTAGAACGACATTGCTCGAAATTCTGTACGCCCCACAAAATTATCTATGATGTCGCAACAGCAGGATAAAATATAAATTAAACAAGAAACTGTATTCGAAACAGCACCATTGCTAAAATTAAACTCGACGATGTTAATTCGTTTTATCCAAACAGGAGATTACAATATATATTTCACTTCCATTGTCCAAATAGTAATCCATCAACTTTCCAATCTCACGTATTGTCTAATTTCCATAAATAAGGACATTATTTCTCTATATTGAAATTGTCTGCTTCGCGGAGAAAAGGGACGAGTCTAAAAGGAAAAAAAAAATAACGGCAGCGTAACTCCGATCAACACGTAGAACAGTACGGTTTTCTGTGGAACAACTCCGTTTTAATGTGCGTGTGTATTCTAGGAATCGGAAAGCTCGATTTGTGTGCACGTATCGAACAGAAACGCGTCGATATGCTCCAGATATTCTGGAACGACGATTCCCTAAACGCACAGCAGACCGCTGTGCCGCGTTAAAAGCGACATTCTTGATCGATCTCGATCCCATCTTGAATTCCGTCTCTAGTCGCAACTAATTGCCGCGGTAAAACTGACCACATTGCTGCTCTCTGTGTTACGATTCGGTTCTTGTTGTTAAATGCTTGTTGATATGTTGAATCGTTTCACGTCGGAAGAGGAGCGATGACTGTGGAGTGTCTGTGTTCTAAGTAAGAGTCGAGAATACTTGTATTTAAAGTAGGAACTTCATATTCGACGATTGCAGAGTTGCAAGTGGGATTTCAAAGAATTCTTAGAACAGGCACAGGTGTCAGTTTGGTATGCATTTGTTGCCGAAACGTTTCGCGATTTTGTGAATCGTGTGGTTCGCTGAATGACACCGCTCATTTCGAATCCAATGAGTTAAATCAGTTTTTAACATGCTTTTAATATCTGTCCCAAATAATGTAGGTGTATCCAGGGTTAAAATTCAAAAGGATTTGTATTTCGATCTTATTTCCCTTCTCTCTTTATTCCATTTCGCTAACAGATACGACAAGCGTTAAAACAAACAACTCGTCTTAAAGAAGACCACGATGCATCAAAGTTAAATGCATCGAAGCCAGAACAAAACGACCCTGCATTTCGTCCTTGTCCTTAAGAAAACAAAATACCAGCACACATTTCATTTCACCTGGCATCGTCGGATTAATCAGAGGCCCGAACAGGCCAGCAGCCATTTCTCCGTGCGGTGAAAAATCCTCGACACACCGCAGCAACCCCCCGAACTTATGAATCGAGCCGATTGTTCGATTAAACAATACAAAGTTCTAAAGTGTCCGCGAATGCTTACCCTCCGTGGCTAACCCCGCTCGTCAACGAGCTTTTTCCCTCGTACACGCCCCCACACCCTTGAGGCCAAGCCAACCCCTTCTTCCTGCTCTCTCCAGAGTCTATCAGCTATCCCACACCACCCCCCACGATCAATGCTTGTGAAAAGGCTCGATGCGCGCGCCCTCGCCATCGCGTCAGCTCGATTTTCCCTGGCTGTTGTTCGAGCTTGCTGGAATTTTCATGGGCTTTCACAAAAGGGAAAGGCCACTCGACAATATTCAAAGCGGCTACTGTACGGAAAAGAGGAAGGAATCCAGAAGTGGAAATTTATGTAGCTTTCACCATTCTCTATATTTCTGTCTGTTCGCACAGCCCCGTGTCGCAAGGGGTAAACACTTGAACAGGAGTGTGCGCAAATCGTGACGGGGTGGAAAATGTGGCGCCCTGTTATCGGACTCCAAAGATGGTGGGTAGGCCGCTAGCCGCAATCCCCGTACACGAGGAAACAGTTCTGGATTTCCATGGACAATCTGCGACGATTGCTTCGAGGGTTGGAAACCGTGGACAGTTCAGGCATTTTGTTCCGTATGGAAATCTTCGAATTTTTGCGATCCAGTTATTTGTGCAATATTTATACTCAATGGGAGTCTTGGACATAATTATCGATAATCTGCGAACGTAGACTGAATGATTGCCAAATGATTTTCTAATTCCACGGTGTATTGAGAGTTTGCGATATTCTGTCGACGGATTATCGACCTCTATCACCGCGAAGGAATTAGCACGGGCAAGAACCTAAGTAGAAACAGCCCAAACGAAAACGCAAGTGGATAAGGTGTACCAATGTCTGCAAGAATGCTCAACCCCCCCTGTTCGATCGCGAATTCGCTTGAATCATTGAAATGCCCCGAACACACATCAAAATTTCTAATCGAAAGTATAGATTGACCTATTATTCCAGCCAGCAAATCCAGCACGAGAACCACCCAAATGTAAACTCCGTCCTTCAGTCTCGCTCGACTAAAGCCCAAAGTAACAAACGGCGAGCGATCCTCTGCATGAACGTGCCACCCTCAGTACACACCCCGTGAATGGGCACTTGCCATTCATCATTCTTGGAGGTCAGCCAGCTTCAACTTCGCACGCCGACCAAGGTTTCGGAGCCCGTGAAAAGGCGGGACGAGCGTACTCCGGCGGCAACGCGCCGCGTATTCGATTTCGTTACCGAACGCGCTCATATCGATCGGTCCTCTGCCCTGCGGTTTCTCTGGAAAAAACTTGCCCCGCGCTCTAACGCTGATCGGGAACACCTATCCGCTGCCCAAATCTTGCCCAAACGAAGGAATAGGGAAGAAAAGGAAAAAGGACACAGCCGTAATTTTGTCCTATATATCCGTAAAACCTGACCCCAAAAAAACATTCACCCGAATCTATCCAGACCACGAAGAAACTCGATCTTGTATCAAATTCCAGGGTCGACGCGCAGGCCTTGTCCAGCCACCCAAATCAACATTATATACCTCCACCTTATCCAAACACTGTCCCCTCCCCTAAGTCATCCCCTCATTTCATACATAAATATATATATATAAATTTCAATGTCTCCGTCAACCCACCAACACCCTTAATTCTCATTTACCCTATCCCACACCTCAGGAAAAGATATTCCAGCAACCACGAAAGGGTGGTTATCCCAAAAATGGGTGTGGGTAAAGCATACCTTCGCAGATGTACCCCTGCTGTATGAGGCCCCACAGCATGTCGGTGCAGCTATGGCAGTACGTCAGCTTGTGAAACGTCTTCTTGCTGAAGCTGTGCCCATGGCTGGCTGGAGTCTCAGCCGAGACCGACGCCATGTTCCCCGTTCCACCGCGGCACCGCTCACGCCAGATTTTCACCGTGAAGCTACACAGGGCGCGCCGCGCGTCGATGACAACATAATTACACGGCAGCCACTATGTGATCTCGAAACCGTACGCGTACATAATTGCGTAGCTGCAGCTGCAACCGCGGCTGGCTGCACGGGTCCCTCACGTCGTACCGTCGTCCTCTACGTCGTGTAACGTGCCTAACGCGCATTATTCCCGGCACGTCGCGTCGCGGCGCCCCCAAGACCGACCGAACGACCGGCACGGCACCGTACGCGTACACCGAGATTTCGTTTTAATCGTACACCAGTCAGCAATCACCACTGTACCGTGGCTGACCATCACCGTCATCGGCCGCTTCTACTGCCGCCTCCGCCTCCGCCGGGAGCTTCACTCGCGGTACGACGACGACGATGCGGGTGTCGCGTTCGCGCATCCGTGCCACGGAGCGGGCGCCGAGTGGCCGCACTGACATCAGCCCCTTCGTCACCACCGACGTCCAGTGCCGGAATCATGCACAGGCCAACCGGGCCATTCACGAGGGAGCCCCGATTTCACGGGGATACCCTCGTTCTATGCTTTCCGTTTCCTCCCTTCTTTCTTCTGTGTTTCTTCTAATGCACGCTCGATAGACTTCCCTTTAACGATCGGTCCTCTACCACGCTTTCCTGCCTCTTATTTTCAGGTACGCGTATCGCGGTTGATCGCAATCGGGACGCTGCTGGACTACGCTACCACACGGCCGGGTGACCCGAACTGTTCACACGAACGGCAACACGAATACGGAACGTCCAAATGGAAATCATGTTAGTGTTGCCCGGTTTCGAATGTTCGCCAGATGTTTCGTGATCGCGTTCTGTCGAGTCACATTTTTTCGACGTACTCTCGGGCGGTCCGCGTGATGTCACGGTGCTAGAGACTGGGGCACTGGGCAACGATAGTCCGGCGTTAACGTCTCCGTCAGCTACGTCGGGACGGCGCCGCTCCACCCCACTGTACACGTTCGCCCGAGACACACTGCGAGAGCTTCGCGGTGTACGCTTTCGCCTACGCTTCCGTTTTTCTAACACGCCACTGATAGAGATATCGACACTCAGGTGCACGCGAACAGAGCAGCCCTTCGGCCGAAGGGAAACTAGTCGATCCAGCGGTGCAGAGAAACGACTCGATATACACGTAGCACGCTTCGAGGCCGTCTCGACTCGCCTCGACGACGTCAAAGCGACGATCAGTCCGTCGACGCTGGTCTGCTCGCGCGCCGACGCAGCGTTCCTCTCGCGCAACGCGCTTACGTTTCATGCGTGCAATCGCCCATTCCACGCCGAATCGCTCGACAGACTTGTACACGACATTCTGAAACTTGCATCGCTTTTCCCGGTACCCCGTCAGGCTTTCTTTTACAGCTGCTTTCTGAAAATGTTCGCATGGTATCCTTAGGGGCCGCTTGATGACAGGGAGACAATGAGCAGGCGTGAGAGGGGGGTGAGGTTTTGGTTATCGACTTTTGGGTTGGATTTAATCGATACGGCAGGAATAATTTTTTATTAGACGATCGTTTACGCGTGACGGTATGAAATGAAAGGTGGATTGATGTACATTTGGCATATGGTGTTCTGAGAAATTTTGTGCGGCGAATGGGATGTAATTTAGTTTGAAGGTAATGTGAGGGGTATTGATTTTTAAGCTGTTCGATTCTTATCCTAGATATCCTGAATTTCGTTTGCCCCTTGCTGTTTCTCTCTATATCAGTTTGTACAATTGTATGCGGGATTATTGACGCAGTTTGGACACATATTAGTTTGAATAATATTAAATAATTATTCGTTTGTATTATATTATTTTTGGGTACTTTGTCGTAATAGTATAAGAATGATTCATCTCAGTGATATTAAAACACCTGGGTTCGACCTTCTTCACGGTATTGTTTAATGCTTTATTTTTACAAATATGTATGATTGTGACCAAGTTGCAGTGAAATAAGTCTGTCTGATTGATATATGGCAGTAGACGGTGCCTTATACACTGGTTGCGTGCATATTCTGAAACAAACAGTCTGGCAAAATGATTTACTACGAGTAGTTAAATTAACAATACACAAAAGTAGAAGAGAATCATTTATGCACGTATGTTTGCATGTAGTTAATATTTATGAATGGAAGCGTTATAAATGTTCACTAATTATTTAATTAACTACATCGATACAAATATTTGTGGAAGGAATATTTTGTTTTTTATTTTGACACAGGACGGCGAGTGAGATTCTCCTACAACAAATATTTTAATTTAATAACAATACAAACAAATTTTACTTGCAGTAGTAACTCGCCTTGTTAAATATTTGTGGAATATTTTTATTCAGATATTTATACAAAATACTATTTTCTTATAATCATATAATTGTCTACTAGAAAAAATGAATACCGTTCTATTAATCAACAAATCAATTATTTACTGCAAAATTTATTAACTTACCGTTTTTGTGGCTTGAAACACCTGTTTCGAAAATTGCATTTCCATCATTTTCATATAGAATACATTCTTTAGGACATCTCTTCTAAAAAAAATCACAAATAATCGTGTACTATATGCATAATTGATAAATGCATACAAAACTCATTTATCTAAAACTTTTCTATCGTAGCTCCAAATAATGAAAAGTTATGCAATTTGTGAGGAACAAAGTTGGCGTGTTTGTTCTACATATTCTGGATAATGCAACATTGTTATTTGCAACATTAATGGCACTCATCATAGAGTTGGTGTGGAACGAATTCTTGAAACACGAAGCTAACAATGCACACCGCAAACGTCGATGAAAATCTCGACAGCGGTGTGTATAGGATTTTGCAATACCGGAAGTGGACGAGAAAGCGTATTCGCATGTTCACGTACTGTTTGTTCCCTTCATTCAGCACTTTAACTCACATCCATAAGGGAGCTCGGTTTATAAAATTAAATATATGGGACAGTAGTATCGATTTATCATTCGTGCACTATATTATCACGCAGAAATTTTAAAAGCTGGTATTAACAAGAGAAACACTTGTTCTTTTGAAGAGAAATGAATCCAAAAGAATTTCTCTACGTTTCTTAATTATACAGGAGTACCGTTTTATTACAAGCAGTCGTAAATTTGGTAAAATTAAATTATATTCCTTTAAAAGCTTTTCGCTTTAAATAATTTCTACGTACCATGTGAATTAACAGTGCATTCTTAAAGATACCAAAAGAAATTTGTTTGGGAAAGTAGTTTTCAATTTATAAAATATAATCAAACATATAATCTTTTATTTATTTTAATCCCACATTAATATACGTTGATAAGGAAATCGTGATTATTACTATTATTAATTAAAACCATACTTTTACAGAAAATTTTCGAAATTTTCCCATCTGGATAATCAGTCACTGTTTTAGAAAAGATTTATCGAACGTTCCACTTTTCCATAGTTGAATGTTGAATGTAGTAAAAATATGCCCGAGAGAATATTGAGTCCCTTTATTGGAAACACGTCAATATATTTATATTATTGTTACGTATAATCAAAATTTGAAGAATAATACTTACGAGTACACCTGCAACTTACAATACAGTCGTAATCAATGTATTACAAATTAGCTGGAGTGCGAAAGATGCTGGAGAAAATAATTATTTTACATCACATATTTTATTATGGACGGAGCACAATGCATCGTCTTTTCAAATACAATATTCATACGCTTATCGCAAATACACGTATCGTATGTTCAACATTGGTTCATATTCTTCTGAGTTTTGTTTAATACTTCGTGTAATATACCTACTTCATTCTGTATACCGCGAGTTATAATAAAATTGTGGCACTTAATCTCTAATTTTGATTACTTGTCAAGTTAAACAACAATCGTGGTCTTTGCTCAAGAGAAATTTCTGCCCTATTACAGTGTGTAGGTGTAAACATTAAACTAAAAATAAACCTAACGAACGATGCAATAATAATTATTTTAACTGCACGTAAACAAAAGTAGATAATACTACCGAATGCAAACATTTACAATCTCTGTGCACCATTGTTTATTAAGTATTCAAACGTAAAAATACTCGATGTATTTTATCTAAACATCGTTTCATTTTTTCATGTTACTTAACACTATTCTATATTCCGTCTGGTTGAATCATTCTCCAACATACAGATATTTTGTTGAAATTGACATTCTAATTAAAATTCGTGAAGATCAATACTTTTTGTTGCGCCAGTATTTTCCCTTGCTCTTTCTCGTAAGTACTTTATCATTTCAACAAACTTAAATTTCTATCTTGTCCAGCAGTATTAAATGATACCGAATACTCAAAAAATCATCGTCCAAGGAGGAACTCGTCAAGATATCATACAAAAGGAAAAGTTGAAATGAACCGATTTATGCGCTTCGACTTATCTATATCTATGCGGTGAACAATTAAAACAGGTGGGCTGTGAGTGTATAGTCTTCAGATATGTATAACACGCGCTCTTTCGAGTTAAATATGCATCAATACTATGAACGAACATTCAACGAACAGCGTTTAAACTTATTGTCCTGCAAATATCAAGAGTGTTCACGCTATAAACGATTTCACTATGAATACCGTGGAAATTTCAAGTACGAACCATGAACGTTCCCACACTCAATAAACTACCGTTCTCGTAACGATACAAGCTTGTATTCCTCGGGTATTTATACACACTTCTCATACAGGGTGGCACCCGTTACTGGCGGTTACAAGCTTGCAGGGGATGATTCTTCATTAAGAATCAAGTCGAGAAGTTGGAATAAATTTTTGTTCGATCGGGCATTTGTTTTTTGTAGAAAATCGATGTTCAAAATTTACTGGATATACTTGCACTGAACATAGAATAATTTGTATTTCGTTCGTGCGTATCGACGTGATTAATACTTGATAAACTAGAACGACAAAATCCACAGCAGACAGTAGATTACAATTTAATTTCTAAATCATGTTCTGTGCAGAGCAACACGCAGGAATATTTGCATAAATTGTGCATTAACAAATGCTTTTTCTTTTTTTAACGAGGAATCGCCTCCTTGTTGGTTGCACCACCAATAACGTACCATCCTGTATATTATACAGTGTATAATATCGATTTTGTTTTCTGTTTAGGTCAGACCGCGCAAGAATGAATCAGCGATCGAATCGTCAGAAAACACCTCGCTAGGACATTGACGATTAACAGAAAAATACTTTTAAGGCGACGGTTTTTTGTTCTTTTTTCTATCGAAATCGATACTTCGTCCGGCGTATACCAAACAATTTTTGAGGAAAAGTAAGCTGGCTTGAGAGAGAAAATTAATATCTCTATTTTTTTTAACAACAAAATGAAATCAATATTAATATTTATAATTTTTTCATCTATCGATTGATGCATTTCAATCACTGCATTATATTGTTACTCTAGGAACGTTAGTTTTCCCTTCTTTTTTTTAAACTTGATTTTGCTTGTATCCGAACGATAGTGTTGCTTCACCGGTACGTCAGAGGACGATTTCATTAAGTATTATTTATACGTAAAATTTAACAATGTAACAATGTAATTGTTAAAGAGCAATAAAGCAGCATTATTCTTTTAATACTTATGTATACTTTCATCAAAATAATTCAATGTAAGAGGAATTACGATAAGCACCTCGCGAATGATTGAATATCTATACCGATGATGTTATCGATTATTTATTAATTATTTAACCCTTTATGTGCAAACAGTGTTTAAAATTGCACTGTAGAAGGTATAATAATTAAGGAAAAAAAGAAGATAGCATATATCATTAGTAAGGATAGCAAGATTCCATTGAAAATACAACTGGCTTTTAATTCCTGATCTTTCAAACAAACTGTAAAGCTTAAATGTTATTTATTTGTTTGTCACATTCTTCAGCTTATGCATACTTGTCCGAATAAATTATTAAAAAATTCAGAATCCCTATCGTATGATTAAGAATTTCTTCCCCTCTTGAGCCGCGATGTCTTTTATCTATTTCCCTGCTAAGGCGCAGATTAATTGAAAGAAATGAAAACATAATAATACTTCACGTAATAATTCAGATTTTTAAGTATTCGTCACGCAAAAATGAAAATCTGTAAATTATATGAAATGCAACGTGAATGATTTAAATGTAAATAATGCGCTGACAAGGAATGCAATGTCACTTAATGTAATAAACGATACATAAAGGGTTAAATAGTATGTTCTTCTGGAATAACATGTACACAAATGTGTATGATTATAGTATAGTACTGCTAGTATTTAAATAAGGACGAACAATTTATCTGTATTATAATATGTAAAGAACAACTAAACTTCATTGACTTTCGAAGTTTTTCCTCGATATAATTGCGTTATTATAACTCATAACGAAATCACGACAATAATTAAAGAGTTTAATTTCAATTTGCTAAAATCGCTGCAGTACCATACCGTTAAATATAATTGATAAAGTTTACGGTAAATAGAATTCTGGAATGTTGTAGTAGTGTTGTAAGGGTACACCACTTACGATAAGCTGAAGAAACCCTTTAGGAAGTATTATCCTAGGCCATGATCCTCGAAGAATCCTTGTGGAGTTTCCTCCTGAAACATACGAATAGTATTATTAAATTACAAATATTCGCGTAAAGAGTACACTTAAGGATATGAAGAGGGATCAATTTCTTTGATGCTGCAACTTTATCATATAATGCAAATATACAATAATGAAAATATATAAACAAACACGTACCTAGTATGTAATTAAGTAATCTCCTTGATGCAGCTTCAAATGGTGAACTGAACCCTTTTCATATAACTGAGTATATACTTGTATGGATACACAAAAGCTGCACAAAGCACATGTTTATTGATTGCTTCATTTAGAATGCTTAAGCATCAATCAAAGAAAGGTCTGTATTGCATGCTGCATACAGAATGCCTCTGGGCTTATTAATAATTAAGTGAACATATTGTAAATTTGATGAAATTCAACGAAATACCTTCCTCACGAGCAACGAATAAATAAGAATTCTAGTAATATATATATATATAGTTTATGCGTGGATAGATTGAAAAATATGTGACTAAAACCTGAAAGGGTAAATACAATAGTAGTAAACACACAAACGGGTTAATTACATGGACAAGGGTGATATATAATTTTGTATACAATTATATAAAAGTTCCTTTGTATACATTTATTCATGGGTACTATTACTGTGTTAAAGTTATAATATTAGAAATTGACACTGTCTATGTATATACACATGTACACATATAAAAATGACACCTCCAAATATTCATCTCTAATTAAATACTACTAAAATAAATATTCCTTTTCATAGATAAATATAACGAATACTATACAGCCTATTAAGGGAACAAATTTGTTATGCAATTAGAAATGTTATAAACACTTTTCGAACATTATACTATGTTCACACATAAAGAAATACTAATCTTCTAAATGTGCATAATTTTATTGCCATAATACGGGGCTAACGATACCATTTGCTTGATGATAAATGGAAAAGCGATTTTGTAACTAACAGTTTCTATGACATATATTTAGCTATATATATATTACATATATGTATATATATTTAATATATAATAAGCTATATATATATATATATATATATATATATATATATATATATATATATATATATATATGCCACTGCATTTTTCTATATATGTCTACTTATAGCACTCGTCTATATAAAAATATACTAATGTTTATATACTAATTTTGTAAAAGTTGTCAATGGTATGTAAAAAAATTGATGCTCAATAACTATAGAAAAAGTAGAGATGTATGATGGCATCATGCAGTGGGTGAGCCTGCTCCGGATCTTGAATCGTGTGGGTTGTCAGATTGGCCATGGAGGGCATGCAAGAACGCAGCACCTACAAAAGCCCTATCTCCCGCAGGGCACCTTCCACAGCTTCATCCTTCCACAAACAAACAAATATTCTAACTAATCTTTAGTGTATTTCTACGTATGTCCTTAGTAATGGAACAAAATGGCGAGCTAAATATTACTGATAAATGTTATAAAATATATTACAGCAGAGTACAAAGTATATTAAAAATAATTCTGAAAATTGAATTAAAACTTTCTTCTACATAAAACCACTTTATTGCTCCATTTCAAGTTGTAGTTAAATGAAATGTGATGGACAAAAGCAATAACGGGAAGCACGTTGATATATAAAATATGCGTTTCATTATGCAACTAATTACAGCCTTTGCGTTCATTTTTTTTCGTGTTTCGTGTAACAAATACAATGGTTTCTCAAAGTGAAAACATTTAAACGTATAATGGCATTAGATAACAAGATCTATATGTACCTCCTATATATTTCGGAGTTGAAGTGAAGCGCAAAGTATTGTTAAAATGTCAAAAAAGGACCCACATTAAACTGTTTATTTATTTCAATGATCTTGATACTCAAGCGGTTTAATCATAATTAAACAATTACCTTGCATAACAATACCAATAGCATCCACTCTTTTTTATCCCTTTCTTATCGTATCTTATTAAAATAAGGCAAGTGAATGCTATAAATTGATGTAGAAGCTGTTTTCTTCTAATTAAGTCAGTTTAAATATAAAAATAAAGGTAGAAGCACACTTGCATATTGTAGGAACTTATAATAAACATTAATTATGTGGATCACAATCAATAACATTACATAAAATCATACCATTAATACAATGGACCATGATTAATATTTATTGGAATTTAAATAAATATATATATATACATACATTTCAATAACTACTTAAAAACAACAGCATTTCCATAGCATCATCATATTGTTTTAGGAAAAACAATTTGGTTTAGATAAACAATTATATTGCACAATTATCCTTAACTTTTAAAGCAAAGGGAGTGAAGTCAATACTAGTTGCAATATTAATAAGATTATATCCTCCAATACATGCACAGGATTAAAAATAAAAATTACTTTGTATGCAAGATAGTATTGACTTTCAAAAATTTATTTCAAAACCATATAAGTATAAATTTTGAACATAGAATTGCAAATATTAAGCTTTTTCAAAGAAAGGTATAGAATTTAATTGTTTCTATTATGCCTTTTATGTAGCAGATTTTCTGCTTATTTTGCTTAACAAAAAAAAAAACAAAGTCCTTTTTCTTAAATATTTTTCAAATAATCAGAAAAATGTTTACACATAATGTGTATATGGACTAGATACAGTAACTTTTGGTCTTCCTGAAGACGTCAAATTTAAAATGACATTAAGCACGTTTAAAAATTATACTCTTACCACAATTTAGATGCACTCTTGATTCCAGGCAAGAATGCTATCTATAATAGTTTTTTTTACTTTCAGTTGTATTGAAACTATGTTCAATTACTTATATTTCGGAAACTGCTAAGAAATTAATTTTAATTACACTCGCCTTTAAAATGCAATCGTTTCTTTAATATCGATATATTGTATTATGCGTAATTCAATAATACTACGTATTTATTATGCTGTAAATATAACTAGTGTATTCTCAAGTAATAAGACAATGCAATTTAATCATTTCAAGAATACATTTAAGGAGATGTTCCAGAATTGTACTTATATCTTTTCAGAAGTTTGATGAGATAAATGTATACCAGTAATTGTATTCGATGCACTATATTTTCACTATTAAATTTATTTGAAAAAACATTAAAAATTTATTCATAGTGCTATTTAAGTACTGACTTAAAAACTGTATTTCTTACACAAGTTCTTGTTTCCTTTGCGTTTTTAACTGTGATTGAAGCAACGCTGTTTAGTATCACCCTGGACAGTTAAATCATCCCCAATATCATCACTAATATAAATTGATTGTATTTTAACCAATGATCCATATAAAACATAGTGTGGAACATATTTCTCCTGTTAGTATTGAAACAGTTAAATTTGTCGAAATTTAATTACAGGAACTTTAAAATGAGAATAATTATTGTATTATCATTAATTTTGTAAAATATGTCACAATACTGAATGCAATGGTGTATTTCAACATCTATATTCATCAAACTATATGGCAACAGTTCTTTGTAAATAATAATTTCATCACTATAGATATGCTGTTGCGTACATTATGAACAACAATTTACGACACATGTAAGCCCACTTACATTAATTAATGAGAGAATAAGCGTATAAGCTTTCTGTGCATACAGCAATTGCTATAAGGAAGATAAGAAAATTACAATATTTTTAAGATACGAATTATACCTACAGTCGTCTGTGTGATATTTTGCTTAATATTATTGTAAAAAGTTTTCAAACACTTTCCATGCTTTCCCCACTATACAATGTACATATAACTATATTTTTATGACACAATATATTGGAAAAAAAAGAGAAAAAAGAAATGAATCACATTTATGATTCACAATAATGACAAAGGTTTCTAATGATTTCATGTATAATCTTAACAGTATGTAGAGTATCGATTTTTGAACCGAGCTTTATAACAATAATCACATGTTCAACACACGTGTAAAATTGAGGATCTCAAATACTTTACAACAAAACTACATAACAGAACAGAGCATTTCTCAGATTATAAGAATTCGTAATATATATCAAACATATAAAACTTGCAAAAACATGAAAAAGTACGGTGTCAAACAAAAAAAGTATATCGCATTAGGATTTAAAATAAAAAAAAGTTACATTCCATCATGCAATTTAGATATTACACTGTTAATAAACATTTAGAGTATCAATACAACCCATTATACTCTATGTATTAAAACAATGTGGTGATTATTTTCGTATTAACAGCCGCTATTGTACATATTACCAATATATACATTTAATTATACATATATTCTGCCTTTAAATACTCCCCTAAGTATTGTCATAAATTGCTTTATATACACTAATACTTTTAAATAGATTTATGTATAAATAGTAATCTATCATTTCTTTATACACAAGCGGCATTGTATACAAACATTCGACAGTAAGTGCAATAATACATTATCACTTACTACAAATGAATGAAACAATTCTGTATAAAAAGTTACTCTTATATCACCACATCATTTTAACGAGAGTAAACAGGCTACAAACATGCCACACATATATGTATAACATCCAAGAGGTTTTAATATACTCCATTTATATACCTCTCTATCAGCATGGGAATTAATTGTTTCGATAAGAAAGTTACACACCAACTATTGATGGTTAATTATCCTATCAGAATCGTTTTAACAAACTTTAAGCTGCCAATATATTAGTAGATGTATAGGTATACAACACAAAATTGCAAAAGATAATCATTGGCCTACTTTAAACTGAAGGTGAGGAAAATAGATAAAATGTTAAAACGATCCTATAATATTACTACAAAACAACAAAGGAAAAAATTATAGTATCATTAAAAAAGGACAAGTCACAACTCAATGGGTACATCCCCGTAACTAACCTCCTGTAGTAAATCCTGGGCTGCGATCGCTTTTAGAACATTTTTTTTGCTGGTCTCTTGAATTTCACCGCCGACCAATAATTCATCTAAGATGAAATATGCTTTTTCAAAGTTGAAAATTATGTCTAGCTCGCAAACCTAATGAAACATTTAATTTTATTAGAAACAAAGTACAAGAGGGCATCATTTTGTGGATACACTTTTTCAGATCAAATAATACACTATCATCGACACTAATATGTCATATTCATAAATAAACCTAATGCATAGAAATTGTAGCTATAAGAATTTCTTTTTTGGAACCCTTTATTATACATAATACTTACACTTCCAAAATATTTATCCAGTAATTCAACGTAACGATGTATTATTTCCAGCGTTAATAATTCATTATCATTTTGTTCTATCGCACAACAAAAATATAAACTAGCGTATCTGTGAAGTAGAACAATAGTGATTAAAATAATATATCTATTAATCGAATATTAAACAAAAGTGAAGGAAATAAAAATGTCTCCATAAGATTAACCCAGTTGTAACAATACCTCTTATAAACGACCTTAACATCCTTCCATTCTAAGAAACTTGACATTTTTGGTTTTCGCGCTAATATTGTCGTAATTAATTCTCGTGTAATTTTTTTCTTTAATTTGTCAGGATGAGCCACATACCATTTTTGTAAACGTAGTTTTCCTTGACGGCTGAACAATAACATGAATTGCATCTAAAAGATTTATTAATTATGGTTATATACACGCCCGGTACTGCCCACAATGCTACCGATATAAAGGTTGTTTAACATTTGTTTTGCTCCTTTGGTAAAGGTAAAACGATGAATATTTACCATTTTGTAAGGATAACACTTGTAGGTGGATTACAATTCGAAAAATTCACTTCAATCTTAGTATACGTCCCCGTAAACATGAAATGATATACTGGTTAATACAAGTGGCGCTAGTGAGCACAAAAAAATCAAGTGATACATGTAATGCAAGTGTTAACAAATACATCTTATTAAAGTATTAAATAATTATTATTATACTGTTGTGTAATATAATAGTACGTGGAAACATGTAAAACAAATATTATGTTGGTAAAACTTGACTTTCTGAGCATAAAAATTAAGGGACTTCTTTTTATAGGTACTTTTATAGTATTTGACGAGTAAAATTCACAAACAAAAATGATTAAGTTTAGAAACTCATTGATTAAAAAGGTATAGATATGTAAATACAATTGTCCTTTGATAATAATAGTTTATTTTTACGATTGTAAAGAATATTATACAGAAATATTCCCTATACGTGCATGTATGGTGCTGCACTGTTAACGGCGACATAGAGAATTTATCTTTCTTCTCACTTGGAACTTTAAAATACGATACAATTCAGGACATCCGCAACAATTTTAAATAAAATATGCAACATAGATATTAAAAATAATACGATAATACTAGACGAGTAATAGATCGAAACAAATTAGAGTCGTACGCATAGATATCGAAATTTATGTTACAGTAATTGAAAGCGAACGTAATTGTAATTTCTATGACACGGAAAGGTAGCAAGCTACATAATCAACGGAGGCCACCTAAAATTGAGCGTAGTTAATGAAAGTTACGATTGATGGTATCGTAGTTGCCAAATGTGAGATTACCGAAAGAAAGTCTACGTGAAAATCCTTTTTTCGATTTTATTGTTATTACTGACATAAGAAACTTAATTATACACAAATTCTCATATATGGATTGTAAAGTTTGTTGAAATTCCAAGTGATCCGATTACGAGGCGAATATTGACGTGCGTATATAGTACGACATAAATGACAGTGATGTATAGAAAATAAATATCTTGATAAAAATGACGTGGTGAAGAGAGAGAGCCTTATCGTTTTACAAAACCATCGAAGGAATTGCAAGGTATAAATGTACATAGTACATGCTGTTTCGTTGTTTGTATTGTTCGTTTTAATAACGTTTCAAGTATGAGTACAAAAAGAGAGGAGACGAAATTTATTTGAAATGCCGATCGTTTTAAATATATCATTTCAACGATAACTACGTACAGGAAACTGTTTCTCGTTACCAAAGAAGTTATTTCAATTACGTTGCCCGTACACGATAGAGAACGATTTTTTACTTAATGAAATTTACGATAGTTACATTGTTATAAATTACGTGTCACTATAGTATCGCAGTTATATTTAATATTTATACATTTATATGTTTATTGAAAGTTTATGCTTTTTATGATTGGAAGAAAGCTCTGTCGATTGGACATAAATTGAGCATGTAATATATTATTCCATCCAGATATATATAATTTCTTCAATCGTCCGGAGTATCAATGAATTTCATTGCTTTGAATAACGGTGGATCAAACTGCATCGTAATGATTGATAAACGTATTCTTTTTTTGTTTCGCAATCGGTTATGCATTAAGGTGAAATCGGAATGCATTTATCTATATATGTAACGCATGTATGACAATTATATTGCATACATTATTATAGAGACTTTATTTGTATTTTTCTAGCGTCCCGTTTATGTTGTTATCTTATATGAATTCGATATTAATTGTCTTGCGTATGAATGTTAAATCTACCTTGTGACAACAGGATGGAAGAAAGTACAAGTTCGGAAAATGTTCGGTCTAAAACTAAAGCGGAAGAACAAAATAGCTTGTATCATACAGATTCTATAACTCAATCTATGGAGGCGAATTCTACTTCTTTGGCAGATATATTTGATACAGCATTTACATCTGCAGTCGATCCATCTCCGCAGTCAAGATTTAATTCAGGTATAGATGAAATATTCGCAGTACAAGATGCGGGCTAATTTGTATTAATTATTTCATGGTTTGGATATTATATGCAGTTATTATAATATTACAATTTTCTAAATTATATCTGAATTCTAATTGACATTTAATTTCAGCCAATGAGATGGAATATGATCACTTATTCGCGGAAAGCGATGTTGAGGATTCGGATGTAGTACCGATCAATCCTTACGTGAATCCAACCCATCATACTACTACAAGCAACAATTTTGTTTTTGGAAGTTATTTAACGGGGCCTGAATCGACTGGGGGAATTGTACACGAACACAATCCTTCAGTAGAACATAAAAGTAAAAGAAACGAGGGATATAAATCGTTAAATGAGCAACAATCTGATAGTTTAGGAGTCCCTGGGCCGTCTAGATTGTCAGACAGCATTTCTGATAGGTATGAACTCGTTTGACGGTAGTTTCGTATAAGGTTTCACATTTGTTTCATCATTTTTATTTTCAGCGCAATCAGGTCAACGAGGAATGACGCGAATGTTTTAAGCAGAGTTATGCATAATATAGAAAATGACAGTGCCAATCAATCCGATATATTGTATCATTCAATTTTGTCAAATTTAATTCAATCTAAGCTGCAGACTGCATTCGCGACAAGTATGATCGTTTATTTGAAAAAGATATGATATAATTATAAAATTCACGAACTACACTCTAATTTTGTTTATAATTGGATAGGAAACGATGATACCCCATCGGCACCGGATTTGCAATTAGATTGGTCGTCGAGTAGCGATGATGCGACTAGTAGTGACGACGAAGATGGATCGATTGAGGTTCTGGGAACAGTAAATCACAATGATAAAGTAAGGCCAGCCTTATTATATTGCATAGTTTATTTCGAGATAAAATATGTATTGACAGTTTCAAATAGAAAATGTTTTGTTGTATTTAAATAGCAGAATTCTGTACAAAATAATGAAGAAGCTAATCGTCCAGTAACTGTCGTTGATTTAACTGTGGAGTCAGATGAAGAACATACACCGCCTACTTCAACGCCTTCTGTAACAAATCGATGGAGGACGGATTATGTGCATAGGTATGCTTAAAAATGGCACAAAATCTCAATACACATGTTCGAATGTTAATTTTAATCATTACTTCAGGGGAAACAACTCTTATTGCATGCATGGTTCGCCGGATTATATGTACCATGGTCGATGTATGCATCATAACTATAGAATTCCAATTCCTGTCATACCTCTAGGATACAGACAAGTGCCAGGTAAAAGTGTTCTTACCATGTAAAAATATACCGAAAATATTCAGATATTCAAATCAGTTATTAGTAATATATTCAAATACTTCGTTCTTATAGATGCTTCTACAGGAATGTCGAGACCACGGATGCATCCTGTACAAGAAAGATTATGGAGGGTACAACAACGTGTACAAGAAATACACAGGAGGTGTTTCTATTCGAGATTTCCGACGCATCACACGTTAGTATTACAACATCTCTTCGTCTTACATAGTTAATTTTACATAGTGCAGAAAACTTTATCTTTAATAGTACAACGTCGTGCAATCCACACGTGCATCAACCAAGCCAACATACATGCAACAATGGAAACGCCAATACTACAAATAATCGTTGCAACGGTTCCGAAAACGTGACATTTACCGAGAATTATCTTCCACCACCGATTTTACCAACGCCACAACAACCAACTGTTTATAGTCATCCAGAAACGAGGGGCCCACCGAGTTTTAGCCCACCATGTCCTGCACAACCTGTGATGGTAATTTTTCACTTAACGAAATTTTGCATACTTGAATATTTTTGTTTTAACTCTCTTTTATTTTCAGAAGTTTAGTTTTGTTAAACAGAAATAATTCATATTGTCTTCTTGTGCGTAGGAAAATTCTTTAGGTGGTGTTGTAGAAATGGAACAAACACCACCAGTAATGCTACCTTCAATGGTTCATCCTTACGTGCCTCATATGTATCATCGTTATGCACGACACTTAAATCCCGCTCCTCAACATATGAACCGCATTCATATTAATTGGTTATCGCATCCACATTTGGTATGAATACATTTTGAATTCATGATATTTTGTACAACATAAATATTGTATGTATGTACTATATAATACATTTGTGTTTTGTACAGCAAGGGTCTGGTGCTCATGATATGATGCCACTTCCACTTTTGAGTTCGTTGCATCCGGCGCGTCATATGTCTTTTGAAAATTATTTGCGCCTCGTTGATTTACGGCGTATGGCTCATATTAGTTGCGGTGCAACGCAGGAATCGATTGAAAGTCATACATTCCGTCATAAGTACAAACGGGTATAATGATTTACAAATATATTTGGACCCGCGTACTGCATCGAATTATTGTTGCAATTGTTACCTGTTGTATATTTTTGTGCAGGTCAAGAAAGTTGAAAACGGCGAGGACGCGATTGAAAAGTGTACTATATGTTTATCTGAATTCGAAGACTGTGAAAGTGTCAGGTATAAATGAAATTTCCCCTTTCTTTCCTTCGTAGAGTATTTTTATGAATTATTTTAGAAAAATGATTATATTTAATGGGCTTTTCTTTTTATTTGTTTCAACAGGAGGCTTCCATGTATGCATTTATTTCACATAGACTGTGTCGACCAGTGGTTATGTACTAATAAACGCTGTCCTATATGTCGAGTGGATATCGAAACTTTTCTACATAAGGAACTTGCCAGCACTGCATAGTTTAAGGTCGATTTTAACCATCTGTTTTCGTTTTTAAGTATAATCAGGTAATATCCGCATCTAAATACTTTGAGAGGCCCTACTCACGAGTAAGTCTGACACTCCTATGAATGTTGGTGTACAAAAATTTTATTGTGAATAATCAAAATATCGATAACTGAATAGAACTAAGTTCCTGGAGTTGTAGGAGAGATTTTTGTTTTGATTTAACAATATTGTCCTTGCATCTGTGTCATGGGTATTAATAATATTGTACATAAAAAAAAAAAATGAAAAGAAATGTTAGGTTTTGATTATTGCGCGTTATTATACTAATGAAACCTATATTTTCTTTCTGATAATTTATTGCGTACACAATATTTCGGATGGCAACAAATTTTTATGATAGATTGTATCGAGCACTTGCAACGATACGCGTTTCCACGTTTTCTATCCTATTTTTTAATTGTATGTGATAAAAAAGGGAACTGTTGAAAGGGAAATCATTGGAATCTCGTAGCGATGGCCACTATAATGAATTTTCCGTTTTATTTTCTTAATCAAAAAGAAAAATGTGAGCTGCTAAGAACGTTAAGAAAACGTGTTATTTCTCTGTTACGATAATTGTCTACTGGGTGCTATTATGATGTACATTTTATATATATTACAAACGTATTTTAATAATTCGTGAAGGATGTTAAATGTTTCGTATTCATAGACGATCGACTACTTGAGGGTATCCGAACTTTTCGTAAGTTTTTATACCAAGCGGATTTTTTAATAAAATTTTACTCACGGCAATTCTACAGATATACGAACAAGTTACACTAAAATTTTATCGGCGATTTATTAACGGAACCACGTTTTTGTATTGAAGCGGCAAATTTATGTTCAGTTGAATTCTCAGACAATTGCTGACGCACGACGAAATAATGACTTTTAAATAATAACACCAAATTTTTGATGAGTAGACTGAGAATGTTCGTGAAAAGCTAACTTAAAGTGGAAACAAAAGAGCACAGTAAAAAGCATAAAAGTAATGTAAAAAAAAAGTTACAAAAAAAACAGAATTAATTAAACAAATGCGCAAACTACTAATGCTATGTAATACTACTGTATATTATTGTTGTAAATATTAACATAGTAATATTAATATATATTACGCGTTTACTGTTATATAGTAGCATTACATAGAATATTATCAATGGCATATTGACAAATATGCAGCGTAATTTTATATCTTATAAGAGTTCAACATCCGATGGGATTTAATCAACGTAATACGGTCATTGTCACCAAATCTATTTGCAATTTAAATGGCAAATTAAAAATGGACTATTTTCGCTTGCTTTTATACGAACGAATGATATAGATGCATTTTTCAGAGCAAAGATATCCGATAACTGTTCTTCATTTTTATACTGAAACGAAAAGCATGATCAATGCAGTTCTTACTTTGTTATTAGCAGTAAGTGTCGTGTTTATGTGATGATCTTTTCAGTCTAACATTAGAAATGGTAAATTAAATATCATGCCAACGTTAAATTAAGTCAACTATCGAAGGCCACTGAATTGATTATAATAATAATAGGAAACATTCGTAGCCTAATTAGCGAAGCAGAGCCAAAGAAATTGGAATTTCAATTGAAAGTTCAATACGCGACTATATTTCTCAAAGTATTGAAGCGCACAGGTTTCCAGGAAAACTATGCGAAATTTTTACTCAATCGAATCATTATATGTAATCATGCTGACTTGAATTATTCCATTCTGTCCAGGATGCGCAACATTCGAACAACATACACACGCATATATATTTCGTATCGTAGAAATTCGACGAAATCAAAGCTTTGCTATTATTATTTATAAAGAAATTATCAATAGGAGTTATTTACTGCACTGCGCGGGCCTTATGTAATATTAGATCTGTACATACTTATTAGATTACAGTGTAATCAAAATGACATTGAAGTGTAGAAAGTAGCGATCGTGAATGAAAAATTTATTATCAACTTGGAACTTCCAACATACACATTTAAGTATGAAGAGCGATTTGGCAGGCTTCGTGTTGTTAATATACAAATTTCTAATTGTCAAATACGATTCTGTATCATGTTTATGATATTCGTAATCATTGTTTTTTTTTGTTTTTTTTGAATACGGAAACACGCGTTTTTGGAGAATGTATACTATTAATGGAGCCGTATTAAGACGTTTTCAAGATACGTACGTGCGAAAATCTAATCTGATCGGAGAATGTTAGTAATAATTGTAATTTGCAAGGGCGAACTAACGAGAAACTACTTACTTTTGAGTAGAACGGAAATCGACGTATTTAAACTATAACGAAACATCATGATACCAGTCCTTTATACACGTGTACATTTTGTTTTCAAAATAAAAGATATCTTAAAACGATATTAATCATCTGTATCAATTAAACTGCACTGTACGTACGCATGTGAAACCGTAGGAGGAAGAAATATAAATACATTTGTTTCGCGAAGAATGTATCATTTTTTAATACGACGGCTAAGTAAATTACATCGATTGACACGTTGTACATAGTAAAAATCATTGTTAACGATTCGTAACGACTTTATTCTCTTCTTTTTTAAGACGACGGTGTTGTATGTTAATATTTTTAAAAAAGTATAGGACAAAAGAGGAAGCAATTGAACGTTTGACTGTCAAAGTAGGTTGACTAATCGATTAAATTTATCTTCAATTGTCGATGATCCTTTAATAACGTAATTATCTATAAGAAAGTCTCGTTGCACTGCTGTTAATGACAATGATTCAACACAGCAAGCCGGAAGTTCTTAATGATTCTTCTGTATTATTTATTGTTCAACCGGACTCGATTTGTGAAAGTTTATATCTCACATTTCAGAGCATAAGATGTACATTTTATGTTATACATATATACATATACATTATACAGGTGAATGTATGCGAGTTAATTATACAAGATCGGTGCGGCATCGTTATTTGAATATTTTTTTGTGACAATAGCGTAAACCATATGTAAATGAGGAATGTTCGTTTAGAACGAAGCGAGAGTACGTGTATAATAACGAGGTTTAAATTCAAATAAATGAAACATGCATATACTTGTGCTACGTTGATTGACTATGCGATACTTATTTCTCTCACTGTTCACACTAACTTTTTTATGCCACTATTAAACACGCTGTGGAAGGATTATTTTGTATTCTTTCGCGGACGATTATGATGTAAATTATGTGTTATCGTAAAAGTTAACGCATCGTTGAGCGTGTTCATTTTGTTATTAAAATACCAGGGTAAAAATTATGCGAAATAGGCGAGACACGTGAAAATAAAGAGAGGCGCATGGTTGTTAAGAGACGAGGTAGACGCGGCGAGCTAATTGGAATGCGAATACCACAGTGAACCATAATTTATTATACGAAAGATCAACTGTTCTCGTTGAAAAATTGCAAATTGTACGTATTTCTCGCAAACGTAATTATATTGATATTATTTCGAGCACTGTGTTACTGCGAACGGGGAAAGATAAATCAATGCTGTTGCGGCGTATACAATTTTTACGCGATTGGAAGAACATGTAATTAAATTAGATAATGAATAATAATACTACGTTTTATTGTCTCTTCTTAAATTTATGAGCAATGGTAATAATTTCATTTCGATTAACGACATATTGTAAACACTAAACAATAATAAATTGACACAATATTGAATGGTTGAGAATCATGAAATAATTTATTCCGTTTTTCATTTCCTCAAAAATATCCACAACTTCTCCGTTTTTCGTTTTTCGTTTTTCTGCTTATCACGTGTTTTGGTTGAGACTTCACTGAATTCATTATACGCCTACGAGATGTCAATTGCATAGCGTAGATAGTGAAAGGGGTGCAATAAGATTAAAAAGAAGAATCTGGGTCATGCACACGGTATTCTATACCTCTAGAAACAGGTTCTATCTACTGGGTGATTCTACAAATTAGAACCATCTATCATTCTTTTTTATGGAATGTGAAAAAAAAGATATCTCACGATTTAACGAGCCTCGTTTCTTCATGAAGAATATATGCTATAGCCGTACGATTTTCGAAATCATTTTTTAATTTACGTTAATCGAAGATTATTAAGAATTAATTCATTGCGACAAGTAATAACTAATTTCTTGTTGTTTACAGAAGGTCTAGCGTTTAATGGTCGCATTTCATATTTTTTGTACGCGACCAATTTAAACTTATGAACATTGTATGTTCAATTATGAACGGAAAATAAAAAGTTCCATTAGAGAGGAACAGTAAAGACCTTGAGATTTTTTAAAAAAGAAAAAGACGACCATGAAATGAAAAATTAGCCCCTCGGGCTAAAATACTCGTCCTCGATTTCTTTTCTCGTAGCGTTAATAAAACCGAAAGCATTTTAGGTCGCCCACACAAGTCGTACACCCTGTACAATGTTCAATAAATGATTTATTTCATCCCATTTAAAGCACAATGACGATAATTGTTAATCCTTTATGTCCGCGCGCTATCATTATGGCAGCGTATATAATTAGAATGCCACTATTATAGCGACACGCTTCTGTCACGCCAGTACATTCATGGCTTTAAAACAGCATAATTATTGCAAATGTTCATTGCCCCCTGAAAGGAAATAGATTTCGTCTTCGAATAATAAACAGTTCGCTAATAGAACAGTGAAAACAATTGCAATTTTTTTCATTATACCAGGGGCACCTAATAACTCTATTTATTTTTCATTGCATATCTATCAGAAGCGTTCGCCTTGTTACCAGTGTTAAAACAATTATTTCTAACTTCAGCAGACTTCAAACGAACCATCAGCATCAATCGTCCAGTTGACACAAGATAATACTAGTTACAGAAGCGATAAAAACGCGCGGATGGTGCGTACGTTCGAACCATATCCATTCTTATACTCCATAGAAAGAAAAAAAGAACAAAAAGAAAAAGAACTGAGACTACGTCGAAGAAAAAGAATGAACGTCAATGAGAAAAAGACCGGGATGTTTCTTGTAAAGAACACATAATCGTGTGAATCGTGCGAGCCAGCTGGTTGTTTACCATTCCATCATTCTAATTGCAGAGATAGATAGACGATAACCGCGACGACGAGTAATGAAAAATACGATTTCGAGTGTTATTGAATTTATGCAACCTTTAGCATATTAAGTAAAATAGGCACATAAAAACGAGCCTTTTTTTTATTAATAAAGAAAGCTGGGATCGATAGGTGGAAAATACCATTGTTATGAATACTTTGCACCTCCAAGGAAAATAATTTTTACAAAAATATTGGCCAAATAAATTAGTCACTTCTTAAAATACCATCGAAAATGGACTCCTTGTCGGAGCGTGTAGCAAGTTAGTTATTTTAGAAGGGGGCTGACTAAAATCCAGTTCCCATAATTCGAACTAGTTCGACGATAGCGACAAGTTCATTACGAAACAACATTAATTTTATTACATTTCACGCTACTAATGTCCCGATGCTTGTTTCGCAATACGGCACACCTCGAGAATACCGTGCATTTTATTCCTTTCTTCCTTGCCACGTTCTCGATACAATAAGTAAATAAACATACACGATTTCAAATGAAATCTCGTTTAATTTCGTTCTGGTACGAAGCCAACTTGGCAAAGTTGAATTCCTCGGGTTGCGCGTCTGTAATACATCTTTTCGTATTTATTCTTGATCGTGTGTGCACACGCTCGACGTTCAAGTGCTACTACTTCGAATTGTTGCAATTAGACGGACGATCGTTACGAAGCGAAAAAGAAAAGGAAGAAGAAATAGGCAGAGCGGCGTGTCGTTATCCTGTCGTCGGGGAGGGCGCGAAAGAAATTGCTCGAGCGCGAAGACGAAGATGATTGACGCGGTTCGCGTTCT
The DNA here is from genome assembly GCA_963667235.1 of Nomada lathburiana. Classification (NCBI taxonomy): domain Eukaryota; kingdom Metazoa; phylum Arthropoda; class Insecta; order Hymenoptera; family Apidae; genus Nomada; species Nomada lathburiana. Next base: position 7,013,178 of record OY763905.1, read on the forward strand.
GTTCAATGCCACCTGCGGAGTACTGAATTCTCTGTGCACAGCGAGAGGAGAGGGAGTACCTCTCGGTCGGTGGTTATATAGCCAGTTACAGAACTGTTCGTTTCAGTTCCGAACTCATCGACAAGGATTTGCCCACTTTTTTTCCTTTTCGTTTCCATCTCACGATTGCACAGGATCGACCGACGACCGCCTTGATACTCGGGGTTCCTTTCGCGAAATTCACGCGGCGTCGACGATGAACAGAAAGAGCCACGTGATCGTTTCACGCCTCTGAAGCTTGCAGTTCAAGCGACGCTGAACAATTGAGGGAAACAATATCGCCGGGGTCGAAACAAACCACGAAATCATGTTTCCCTTTTCGGTCGACGTGAATACTTGAATCGGTGATTTTTTTTGTTTTTTTTTTCTCTATCTCGTGCGATTAAAGAGGCCGGAGTGGTGATATTTTCGTTGAAATAAATGATTCGAGTGAACCAAGTTTCGGTCTTTTAAAGTGACAACTCAGGTTTATGTTTGATTAAAATGGACCCACCGGAAAAGCTGGAATCGTCTGCGACTACGAATGTCGCCGACAGCTCTATGATGACTTCTCGGTCGCGAGACGATGGCAGAAGGGCTGATGGTGAATCGAGGGATGTGGATTTCGACGATTTGCTACCTTACGTCGGCGAGTTTGGGCTTTATCAGAAGACCCTGTTTCTGTTGATGATCCCCTTCGCTTTTTTCGTGGCGTGGGTGTACTTCACGCAGATCTTCATCACGCTGATACCGGATGACTATTGGTGCATGGTACCGGAACTGAAGAACCTAACCGTTGACGAAAGGTGCGTGGAAATAGTGAAACGTTTTGTCAGTAGCTTTGTTTCTTCTGTTATGTTCCTTTTTCGTCGCAGAGACACCGTGGAATTGAAAATGGATGTACGTACAACTTTCTACATGCATTTTCTGATTTAGTTCGGGCTTAGTTCTTATCTGCAGCCGTTTTATTAGGTCTTGGACAAATATAGATAAGACGAAGTTATTCTTTTCGAAGGGAAAGTGTCTTTGCTAGTTATTGACAGCTGGAAAATATTATCTGTCAAGGTGGTTTTGACTGTTTCATATGCATGAAATGAGAGATATAATTTTTCTTACGGATCACCTGATAAATTCTTAAACGAGCACTGTTAATACAATGGACATCGACAATTTTAATTTTTAATGATAACAGTTTTCATTTTCACAAGGATTTGATAATTCGTTATCGTTGCCAATAAAATTCCAGACCGACAGTCGTTCCATCGTGTCTGGTCCAATATTGTTTACCGAATGATGGAACGATTCTGTAAAAATGTGCTCCGCAGGAAGTATTTTTTACGATTTTTCAAATAAGATCCGTTAATTGTTATAAAGGACGAGGAAAATGAAGAAAATGTTGTGCAAGTTCATTGACTAATTCTACGCTTTCATTGGAAAATTTAATTGAATTTGCAATTTTATTTGGCGTTTGTTCTTCGAATTCCTTGAGCGTGTATCTTTTGTTTATAATGCGATTACTCTATCAGAAAGGAACGCTTACACCTTTTGCAAACGTTTATATGCAATCCCTATTAGAACATTTCCATTGTTTGAGGCTGAAAACTTTAATTCATTTCTGCTTTATTATCTATTTATTACTGTGCAACACTGTTGCTATATTTGCAAATTGTGTACGCGTGACAATTATTTTTAGGCGTATTCGCAATATATTTCGGCAACTTCTCCCGTGTTCTGGTTTCTTAAAGAGTGAAGACCAATACTTTACCTCAACGGAACAAACTGTTACTTTCTACAGAAAAATATGTTCCCTTATCTTCCGAGAAACTTAAATGCCACCCATATAAGATATACACACAATAATCATTTTCAATTTGGAACTAAACTCGCGAATGTAAATATTAATTTTTAACAATATCATTAAAAAATTAATTAACTAGATAATTGGTAAATTATTTCTGTTTCATTCTATGCGATAGCCCTTAACTTCCGAATTCCAATTACAAATTGAATTACATTGCATAAACTTTAAAATCAAAAGTTGTTAAGGCGTTCTTAAAATTATCATACTTGTGCTCCCATTTTCTGGAAAGGTTTTATTATTCACATTTACGATGATCTATTTTCTATATCTAATCAGTTTCTTTTGAATTATTCCAATTGTTTTCACCTCGGATATTCCAACGAATTAATATCCTCCGTTTCCTCTAAAAGTTCCAATAGACGATCGAGAAACGTCAGTCAAATAATTGACGTTGATAAAAATGCAAGATTCATTGATTCGGCGTAGCTGATGCTGATGAAAAATGTGAACCGATTGCATTCAGTTCGAGTACGCATGTTCTGTTACATTGATTAAACAAAATTACCGGTGTGAAACGATTACAGTTGACGTTTGATATCTGTTTTGTGATTCAAGGATAAATAAGCACGTGTACAAAGACGCGCCACGATGATACAGATCACTACATCGGTCACTTTCCAGTAAAGCTACACTTAAACGTGTCTAATCCATATGATCCAAAGTTACAGTCAGAAAGAAAAACGTGATTTGAAAATAACTAAAAAAAATCGTACGTATAATTGAACGTGCACTATAAACCATTAAACACAATATCTTCGTACTACAGAGTACAATATTATGCAGAGCAGAATATTGCATAAGACGATACTATTGTATGGTAATGCATAAGCGAGGGATCGTTCTTTTTGTTCACACATCTCAACACGCAAGTACAGTTCTCAGGGATTACTAACGAACGCCACGTTTCTGACATAAAATAACATTTAACAGTTTGACAGAACACTCTTCTATTATACTGTTTGAAACAAAAACGCGTCTGTTTCTTTCCTGTTTATCTTTATTTCCTCGGACCTGTGTACAATACTTGCTGGTATTGTCGTCGTTTGCTGGTAAACGGTTTCCTAATCGTTCTCCGGTTCCAACGGCGTTAATCCTGTCGAAACACCGTTCACCGCGGGTACGAATCGATGCAAAATTGGAACAAAAAATCCGCAGAAAAATGCCGGCGAAGCCAAGCGTGTGGAAATGCGCGATGATGAAACGTTCTTTAAGGTGTAATTGGATTGCCCGCACTTTTGTGATAAGTCGCACCTTGCGGGTTAATAACCTTCGATGCTATTCAAATAATGCAACACCGAAGGCATTCGGTAGCAAATCGTAAAAGTCTTAATAAAACGCGTTCCATGGGTGAACGTATGTTGCAGCGAGACATATATTTCCTTTTATTTTCCACCGTTTTTGTCACTTGGGAATTGCAGTCGGTTGCATAATGGGAGCTTTATCATAACGACACGCTGAAATGAACATGCTTGGTCGTGTTAATATCTTCTGTAAACTCCGCGAATTCGAGCCGTTAAGATGGGCACACTCTATAGGCCACATAGTTGTCGATCTCTTGCGAAAACGCACGCATTTCTCGGCACATATTGGTCGCTGTAATTAGAGCCTCCTTTATGTAAGACGTATACGACGAAAAGCTGTTAGGATGATGGTAAAAAGTTTGTTTTGAAGGTGCTGATGAATGCATGGAAAATTCGTTTAGAGGTCGAAAGAAATTAATGTGAAAGATATATCAAGGTAGTTATTAACGGGGGAGTTCGGTCTGAAAGCTTTGCAAATTGGACGTTTTTATTTTCCTCCATTTTTCATCATTTGTAACGGGATTTACAAAGATTACGTTAGAGTCGAATCTGGAAATGTTGTTATATTTATTTACGAAATTTCGCACATTCGATGCAACTCTGTATAATGATTAAATTAATCTAAAAGTTAATAAGCTAAATTTAAGCTAGATACTTCGTCTGGACGGATATTCGTCGGAGTTTATTGATCGCAGTTGATTGCATTCGATATTCTCCACCGTGGAAAATTTCGTGGTATTTTAATAAGAGCCCCGCCGAGCGAAATTGTTGCTTCTTCGTCGAATATAAGTGCCGCGATTGCTGGATAATTGGTTATTAAGGTATTTCGACAGTCTCATGATGTTGTGTCGTAACATATTCGCACGATGCACTTTAGTTAAACTTCTCCAAGCGTGTGTTATCGTGTTAGTAAGGCAATCGCGCGGCGTGCAGAACCTTCGCTGAAACAATGAGAGCGTGAACGCGAAAAATTCGCATCGAGCACGTAACATTCGACTTGATATCGTTGATTGCGCATGAAAGAACGACGAATTGCAACGTATTTTTTACCTAACAAGTAAAATTTCACCGGGCCACGATACGAATTGTAATGCAACTGGGATCACGTACACGCCGGTGTTCGCTGCACATTGATAGCAATCGATAAGACGAAGATTAAATGCTCGTAAATTCATAACAATCGACGGCAATAAAACTAAATACATGTAAACTGATAACAATGAAACTAAATACATGTGGCGCTTGAAGGGAATAGAACGTGTTCTTGCTAACAATATCACGAACCTTGCAGTACAATAATGATAATAACAGTAGAATAAAAATTCTAGTACCGAATGTTGCAACGCTATGCATATTATTATTGCCGCGAACGATCATTCAATTTGAAGAAATGTTTAATAGCTGAATTTAATTGAATTTTATTACACGAGATGTAATTATCGTTAAACTAAATTCAATAGTTAAAATTACATTAAACCCATGATTTATAATACAGCGGTTAACTATAGAGAAATGATTGAAATTGCTGAATAGCTGCGACCGGTACACGAGTTCTTCCCTACGTATTTCCTTTTGGCCGGCCAGGTATGGTCTGTATCTACTGCGGGAGAACTGTGCTTCACTGCGTGCCTCGATGATCGTATTTGGAATTTCTGTCGCAATTTTCTTCTGGACGTTATTTTTTCTGCTCGTTATCCTTGATCGCCGGTCTTGTAACGGTGAATCCAGGATGAAAAATGCAAAGGACGTGTGCATAATGCAATCGGTGTCGAGTAACACGTCGTTCCTTCACTTATCACGCAAAGGTCAGACAGTGCACGCGATTAATCACGATGCTACGGGACACGATTGCACGTGAATGACGTTAACGTAGCAAGTGCAATATTTTTTTTTTTACGATACTCATTATCTAATATACGGAATTCTTTCTTTTTTTCTTTAGTAAATAATTTCGTGGTTACATACTCGTTTCGCAATGATAATATCAATCGTGTAGTGTTAATATGTTTTGAAACGATTAATCTTAATTTAGCATTGTCATAATAATAATAGTATGATTGAGTATTTCTCGTACAGTGGTTATGATATTTTCTGAATTATTTCTAAGGCATGATTGACTTTTTATTTTGAGCCTAAAATACCCGCCGCGATTGGATTGTTTTATTTCAATGTTATTACACGAGGAAGTATTTCAAAAAGTTAATTCATGGTGGTTGGCTTGCCTCTGTTTGGCAATTTTAAGATCGTTTCATGATATTGTTGTGCAAGTGATCGAGGTCATTTCAAGCCAGACAACGGCAGCCAATGTATCGTCGACTTCCTATTTCGCGGATACAAAGTGCATTCGAACACCTGTAATTACCGCAAAAAGAAATTATCTTAACGACGTTCATTATAAATGAATGAGCACTCTCGGCATACTCGAACGATTGCAAAATAGTATGTCGATTATGTAATCTAATTATATCAAGCACTCGTTTAGCAAATCTCTCCATTATAAAATATATTCAAGACATTACCCACATGTTCAGACATTTAAATATTCTCACCGTCCGATGGCAACAACCATTGCCATTGATTTTAAAGCAGAAAATCAAATTTAAAAAAAAACGCACACTAACATTATAGCCCTATAAAAATATTTACATTGTATATTTTCCCTAAAACTAATTTCAAAACTGGATACCAGAAAGAAAACTATGAATTCGAAAAATGTCCGAGACTCTAATTGTACTTGTTCAAAAAACCTCCATCGTACATCAGTCAAAATAAGCATTTTCATCGAAGACCCTGAACCAATCTCCACTCACTTCCCTTTTGTTTTAGGCGTAAGTTGGCGATACCCGTTGACCAGGATGGCTACTCGAGATGCAGTATGTACGATGTGGATTACAAACAGATTCTGTTAAGTGGAAAACGCGACCCAGACCCGTCGTGGCCAACGAAAGTCTGCGAGCATGGCTGGGAATTTAATTACAGTACCGTTCCTTACGCAACCGTGGCAACCGAGGTGAGACACGAATCTTTCGGTTTTATACCTTTCTTTCTGTTAATTTATCAGTGTCTATTGTCCTGTGGAAAGAATTTTTCTCCAATAAATTTCTAAAGGAATTATCGAAGAATCCAGCGTTATAAATTAATATACAATATGTATATAAATTTGTGGCATAATCTTTCTCGATCGGCACTATGAAATTTTTATGAATTCTTTCAACCCGTTTCGTCACGAGGGGTAAATCATTCGACTGTAGTTTCCTCTTACAGCTGGGATGGGTGTGTGAACACGATACTTTGTCAACAGTGGCACAAAGTATCTTCTTCGTTGGTGCCATCTTTGGCGGACTGATCTTTGGATGGGTCGCTGATCAATATGGCAGGATACCAGCTTTAATTGGAACTAATACCGTCGGATTTCTTGCGGGGATAACTACTGCGTTCACCACCACCTTCTGGCAGTTCACCTTGTGTCGTTTTTTCGTTGGATTCGCCTTTGATAATTGTTTCACCATGATGTACATATTAGGTAATTAATTTTTCGTTTCTACCGTTCTATCTATATTAATCTCATTTAAATTACACATAATCATTCTGCATTCTTGCTTCTGATTAAGTTCGCTTGCGGCAATTTAAGGACTATTCGAAAGACGGTAGAATATTCATCTTACGCTTGCAACAAAGTACGTAGCGACGTGCAGCGCCTGTACACTCACTGTACGCTGAAAAGATTCCGCGATATAAAGACGCTTCATATTCCAGACATTTGCATTTTTTTTTGTTCAGTGGCTACATCGCGATAAAATTGCTCAGTTTGTTGATTGAATTCTAAAACTATGCGCCAGTTCTCTACTGAATATCTTTATATCATTCAAAGTACTCTTTCATACGACTATAAAATTTAATAACACGCGTTTTTTATTTTTCTGCGCAAATTAAGGACACGAATTAGCGGCAAACGTAGATCAAACTTTCACTCGACGATTCGGTCGTTATGAAAAACATCGACGCACCCGTGATTGCAGTCTGATTACCGAACAACTGTAATCCTTATGCAAATTCAGATACGTTGGTAGAAAGTGAAGATAACGATGCACGTATACATGTGTCCATATATACAATACAAAGTATCTTCTGGAAACGCTACGAATCGAAACACTTGCATAAATATTAGATCGAAGGGCAAGGCAGCTCGTTCCACGATCCATTGAAACATGTTTCCTGGATTGAACAGCAAGGTGTCCCGCTGACAGCGTTCCACCTGTGAAAATCGAAACGAACAAAACTCTGATGGCGCGCATTAACCGTGACTCGATGACTCAAGTCGAGGCTGGACAAATTTACGACTAGTTCCATGATCGAGAACTAGGCCAAGTTGACGAGATTCGTAGGTTGGTGGCCTCGATGATTGTTCGCTATTCGAATTTCCCAATTGTCCAGATCGTTGTCGAAGGATCGGCAACGTCAATCTTAGGCACGAGAAGGGAAACTGTAGATGCGAAACTAGATAAGAGTTTTAATTCGCATCGGGCACGTAATAAATTACAACATCGGGGCTGTCGCTTTGTAAATTACCACACTTCTCATTTTACGTTTCGAACGATAGTGGGGTGTAATAAAATGGAAATGGGTACGGAGGCACGGCGATTTATTTACGTAAGCGAACAACAATTGAATCTCTGCTGGGAGGAAAATTGCGCACGAAATTGGACATTGTATTTGGAGAACGATTTATTTGAAATAATATTTGCATTTCAACATTTCGTACGTACCATATCGGATGCTTCGTGTCTTTCAAATTTAATCAAATAGAAACGAAAATAAATAAGTAAGCGAAGAACAATGATAACAGCGTCGTTTATCTAAGTAAATATTCAGATTTAATGCAACAACGAATCGTATGAAGAATTATAGAACGGTTTCATGCATTTACATAACACCGATCTTAATTCCTGCTGATTGAGCACGCGGAAAATTATGAAAATTGCTGTTAATTAAACAAAAAGAATTGTCCGCATAAGCAAGAATGTAGCAACATGAGCCGCACTGAAGTTAAAAGACGATTACCATATTAATTGGAAAAGTTAGAAAATCCTGGTGCACAAGGATCGTAATAGCGAAACTAATTTTCATACACGGTATACGATATCGGCGAAGCAATACCCTCTTTCACCATTGATTTATTCTTCGTTCAAGCAGTAAATTATACGAGTATCACGTAAAGACTGTACGCATTCAATTAACGTGCAACTCGGTGTACGAGTCGCAGATAAAACTTGGTGCGTTGGAAAATATGCCGTTGGATTACGTGTGCTCTCCGCTAGGCAATAAAATGAAGGGAAAGCGAATGTTAAATCGGTTTCCAAATTTTACCATAGACCTTTAACATTATTATTAATACGTTTGCAATTTATCTTGCCCCCGGTGCATACGGTATTCGTCTACGACAACGAGCTTCGTTTTGATCGACGATGACGCTGAATTGCCACGGTTCCCGTCGACGAACCATGGAAACGTCTGGGAGAAAAGCGAATGCTTTTTCTGCGTGAATAATGTTACGTTGGCGGTAATAAACCTTGATACGCGGAATGATGAAACGGGTCGGCAGATGGAAGGTTGTTCGCTATTATTTTTTGCGCTCTTTCTATGCGAATAATTTTTCTTCTCGATGATTCCGCACGTGGGGCATAATAGTTTGTGGAAATGTGCTTCAAGGGTTCAAATAACTTCGAGATATGCGTGTCGAAGAATATGGAGGACGCAATTGAATCTTCGCTTGATGATATTTATCGTTCGTTTTGGAAGAAAATGTTAATGAAATATTATAGGTAATTTGGGACGAAATTATTTATGAATATTTAGGGACAATCGTCTAGAAATTGATATTGTTATTGCGCTGAGATTTATTTCGGGGAGTTGTCCGATTGGTAATACGTAATTATTTATTATATGTATTTTTCTAATTGACGACGATAAGTAACGCAATAATCATCCTTCGACGTCAATCTATTCACGACAGTGTGGTATTTTAGTTGCTTTTTTCTCCTTCAAGTGATTTAAAATGACCATGAACAATTAAGCTCGCGTTCGTGTGACTTACAGAAGTCACGAATCGTAGGCGAAATTAGTGTACCGTTTGTTGCGTCCAATAAGTTGGAAATACGGTTTTAATTTTTCGATTGTGTAATAGGACAGGAAGTGGTAAATACGTGGACATTTATTATCAGTGAATTACGTCTATTTGCACGCGCCACAAAGTAGGGAGTAATTGTTCTTAATGAAGCTACCATGTGTTGGTCACTTAATGGCGCTCTTTGTTCCTGATCAAAGAATCACCTTCAATTAATTCCAAGTAGTGGTGCCTATCATTATCAGCATCGCTAAGTTTTTCTCGCTTATGAAAGTTAATTGCCGCAGGTACTGATATCGATTTCACCTAAAAGTTTGTACACATGTATTCTTGATCGACAGCACAGTTGTTCATTAATTTCTTGCTAGATATTATTTCTGCAAAATATACGTTCCATCCGAATAATATTTTCTTCCGATGCTACATTTTAATGGAAAATTTGCTGTTTCTCATCGAACATCTTTTCCATAAAATATTCCTCCCTCTAATCCCATTTCTTTATTTCCTTTTTACAGTGTTAGAGTACGTTGGACCGAAATGGCGTACATTCGTGGCAAACATGTCGATAGCCATATTCTTCACGGCCGCAGCGTGCATCCTACCCTGGGTCGCCTATTTCTTGTCTGACTGGAGGATGACCTGTATCGCCACCTCTGTTCCCCTTATTCTGTCTCTGGCGACACCGTGGTTCGTGCCAGAAAGCGCACGATGGCTCGTTAGCCAAGGGCAAGTGGACAAGGCGATTGAGATTCTGGGCAAATTCGAAAAAATAAATGGCACGAAGGTGCCGGAAGACGTATACAAACGATTCCGGGTAAGTATATTAATCTATCGCTATTAATACATACGTAATCGACGCGTACCATTTTACGTACATTCATAAATTACGCTGCATTCAGAAATTAACGAACTGAAACTTTCAAACAACAGGAGACCTGTGTCAGAATATTGAAAGAGGATGAAGCAGAAAAGACTTACTCCGTGCTCGATCTGTTTAAGACTCCCCGTCTGAGGAGGAATACAATTCTATTTATTCTTATATGGTAAGCCCTAGTCGCGAATTAAATTAATAACAATAATAATTCCGTTTGAGCATCACTGTAATTTGCAAATCGATTACAATTTACAACCACAGGATGGCAATCTCTCTGGTATTCGATGGCCACGTTCGAAACGTGGGCAATCTAGGCCTGGACGTGTTTGTGACCTTCACGATTGCTGCAGCAACAGAATTCCCCGCCGATACATTCCTCACAATCGTTCTAGATCGATGGGGCAGACGATGGCTGGCTTGTGGTTCCCTCATCATTTCCGGTATCTGCAGTGTCTGGGCTGGCGCAGTTTCCACCAGTTCGTCTCCTTGCTTTCTAATACATTCATGCACCCTCTCTCTCTCGGATTAATTTTACATTAGCCTTTGGCACCTCGACCAATGTAATTGAATGAGAAAAATATGCAAATTACTTCGATGGACAGGGGCTTGTCATAAGAATGACATATTCACGGCGAACGTTTGTCACAGATATCTATATAGCCACATTGGCCATTCTCGGCCGATTTTGGATAAATATTTCGTACAACATTGGCCTCCAATACGCGGCCGAGGTGCTGCCAACGGTCGTAAGGGCTCAAGGTGTCGCCCTGATACACATAATGGGTTACGTCGCCAGCATCCTCTCACCCTTCGTGGTGTATCTCAGTGTCATCTCATCGGCGTTGCCGCTCCTGGTGCTGGGGGTGATTGGAATATTGAGCGGCTTTCTTGCCCTGTTTCTGCCGGAAACTCAGGGCAGCGATCTTCCGCAGACGCTTCAAGACGGCGAGGACTTTGGGAAAGGTCAAAAATTATGCAACATTCCTTGCATCGGAAGGTAAAACTAAAACCTGCAAAGAGGTTTCAAACATTCAAGAATCATCAAGATCGAAGGATTCTCAAGTGTTCCGAATACGCGTTAAGATTGTCTTTATTGAGTAATAGGCTATTTTCTCATTAAAACAAAAGCTTGCCGACAGATCGATGAAATTCAATTGTTGGCTTTAATTCCCTTCATTTTTTTCGTCTTTTCCAGCGAATGCGACGACGAGGAGATGCCATCGGTCGCCATGTTTAGGTCCTTCTCTAGATACAGCGCGAGGAACTCGATGAGGGCGTCACTTCGCGGCGAAACATTTAGGAGCAGTATCATACGAAGATCGAGCGTGAGATTGAAAAAGACGAGCAACGGTGACGTGCAGGTGGTGAAATTTTAATGACGCGTAGAATTTCGCCGTGAAACGTGTAACACTTTGATCTCGATCCGAAGTCTTCCAGAACCGTCGAGTTGCCACCGTTGATCAAGTCCAGAAATCGTGAACATTTGTTAGCATTACGAGTCTCATCGCGAAGAACGAATAAGAATTACACCAGAAGCATTCGATCGGTCTGTCGAAATCTGGATGAAATGAATTTTGTTACAATCAGCGATTCGGCGAAGTTATAGAAGTTTGAACTCATCTTTGCTTTCGCGATTGTTCATGATTTTTGTTCCAATTTCATTGTACTGTAGAAATGAGCGAAATGTCTTCATCGTCGTGTGTGTAAGAATGTCGAATTTAAAATACCATTGGTCAGCGTTGTGTGTTGCCGTAGGTGGTGTATATTGTTTGTACAAATTTCTGGACCGATGATAATCGAAATTGTTGATTCCTCGAGTGTGCAGGCGAACGTTACAGGCTCGTGCTAATTACGCGAGTATTTTTATTTCACTGTAAAACGATCATAATTATTACCCTGATAAAGTGATCAGAACCGCAATTCTTTCGAAATTTTAATAACAGCTGTTCCTCGTTCGGCGGCATGAATAAAAATGAGGATTATCCTTCTGGATGTTATGATGTACCAGTCGACGTTCACGTCTCGATTGTTCTATTACATATGTAGACCAATTTCTCGTTCGCGGCTCATTAACGAAACGATACTCTTTCCTTGTGTCGCGACGTGCAGTTGTTTGACATATTTATTTAGGACGAACGATTACATCTTCGCAGGCAAATACGAATAGCAAGTTTAATGTAACTTCGCCCCCTTCTATTATATAATTAAGTTTATGTCTCTTTTGTACTCCAGCAGCAGGATCATAAGTACCTTTTCGTTACCAACGATTATAATTAAATGTTTTCGTTACGTTTGCCTATTTCTATTTCCCCCCATCGCCTATTTTTCCGCATGGTCTGTAAGTACTTTTCTTCCTCCCAAGAATCCTCAGGTTGAATGAATATTTGTATTTATAATTCATTCACGATTTTCTATACATGTTTAATTTGATAACCATTTTGTAATACAAGTTTATTCGTGAATTAATCAAATGAATGCAGTGCCTTCAATGGTAAATGAAAAATTCAATTGCACTGTGTCTCGTACTCGCACGAAAATTCGTTGAGATTATCTCTAACGCAACATCTCGCACTTTTCGCCTTCCGATTGCTGGTACTTTTCTTCGATAAGAACGAAACGTTTCGGTTTCCACTGATCTTCCTCGTTTCAATACTACGCCGATGCGAAGAACAACAATGCGAGACCAATGTTGAGGTTCAACAATCGAGAGTTCGCGGCCCGCGTCGGCGTTATCTTTTTCCAATTAATATTACCGCGGTGCAATTAGCAGCGACGGATGTATGTGCTTCTCGATTGCAACTGGTTATCAATTATACGTCACGAGGCAATCGTCACTATTATTCGGTACCGGGTGACATGGTAGAGTTAGAAGGGATCTGTCAACTACGATAGATGGGATTAATCTTGCTCTCGACACAGGTGCGTACGCGTGTATAGTAAATGGAACGTATTCGTCGTATTAAGTGACTACGTATATAATTGTAATTGTCGTGTTGTTAATTTTCAGTATTACCCATATATATTGGTATTGATTACATTGTTTGTATATAATTGAAAAAAAAAACGTGCGGAATAAAATTAATAAAATTTGATTTTTGGTTGTATCTTACAGTATTGTAGAAATATTGCAATACTTGAATTAAATAATTAAGAACAAAGACAGAGGTTCTATCAACGTTTGGAAATTTCGATTTTACTAGGAAGCGATAATTAGAACAGTCGAGAATATTTATAATTATCTGTGTGATAATATGGTTTAAGTCTATTCTGAGATAGAATTGTAGATTAATTTTGTGTGCTGTTTAGTTGTATTTGCAAGTTCGTTAATAAAAGTCAATTGTCATTAATATGCAAAGAAGCCAAATCTATCGTAGTCGAGGATTATCAGTTGACTTACACACATCTGTGCATGTAATTTCGTGTATAGACGTCACCGCGAGATTTTATTAGCCCCTACGTATTTGTAAATTAATAATTTTTTATTATTATAATATATACCATTATTATATCTAATTAGAAGTACAAATTCTTAAATGCAATCTATTAAATGTCTAGCATATATTCCTTCGGACATTGTCTGAAATGATTTGTATCTCCTCGAAACGTTGGAGATATTAACAGGCACATTGTTGATAATATAATCTCGTTCTATTCGATAAATATTGACTTGCAACAAATTGTAGATTAATCACAGTCTTAAGTGTCCCTCGTCGCTCCTCGTGTACAGAGATGCACGATTGTACAGTAAGGGAAATTTTACCAAACGACGCTTGTCGAATAGAGTCCAAGGACATTTCTTGTCTGGCGAATCAAGAAAAAAATCGCAATTATCGCGAAGCGGAAGAATGCAATTAAAGCTTCTTCAACCGTAGACACAAACTCAAAATATTACCCGCGATTGTGCACCTCAGTTCTATTGTCGTCGCGTCCAAAGGACCATAAATTCATTCATAATTGATGGCTGGATGATAATGAACTGGATGATTGAAATATTTTTTTTCATGTTCTCCCTACTTTTCGAATACCATAAAGAAATTTCCAAAGTACAAGAACAAATCAAATTAAGCAATGATTTCCTTCTTTCATGTTCTCCGCCGCGCAAAAATCAATTCGACGTAAATTCTCAAACTCGAATAATATGATTTGCAAATCGGTGATCACGGTGATCGCAATATTATAATAACAGTTGTCAACATTTTGAAACACGAAAGTTACAATTGCGTCCAGGTGTTACAAGTTCTCTAACAGCTACGGCAGATTGGAGTTTGTAATCTATTTAGGATACGTAAGTGAAATACACCTGTCGCTCAAGAACGAATGTGTTACGTAAAGCAGATCTAGACACAAAGTTGCCTTCGTTCGACCTCTGTTGTGGTGAAAGCATTTCCATTTTTGCATCGGCGATGCAACGCGAGATCTAGCGAATTCCACTTGAGTTAATCATCGCCAGTGATCTATCAAGGTAGACAGGACTACCGAGGAATCAATGTCGTCACTGAAGTCTTTCTGTCTATGCTTCAATTAACTACGGAAGAAATGCAGTGAAATTGAAGAGTCTGCATGCTGATGAATTGCGCTTGGAATTCTCCGATTTAAATTACAATTTATATAATAAATTACGTTACCAGAATATAATAAATATAATAAATAAATATAATAAATAAAATATAATAAATATATCCAAAAATGTATGAACATATTTGGCTTGAAATTTTATTAAAAAGTTACGCAGGTATGGGTCAGTAAATTTTAGTATAATACATTCTGGATTGGAGCATGAATTTGCAGTGATAAAATTTCGTAATTAGCAGAGTAATAAATTCTATTTTCAACCGTTGTCAATCTTGTATTTCTAAGACCAGTGGAAGAAATTGCTGCAATAAAATGACACGAAATTACTAACGTCTATGTATACGTAATAATGCAACAGGAAGCAAATTTTTTTCTCGAATGATTACACCAAATCTCGCGCAAAGAGATGGTGAGCACTAGGTTAGCGTGTCACACGTGCTTGCTTATTCGTTTTACTGAAACTAACGTGTTAACACACTTACACCGCCGGAAATAGCATCGAAGGTCTTTGATTATATTGTCTGCAAAATTATTTATAGCCACGGAACGAATGTAACTGTATATCTCGTGCATTGCGTTATACCTCTTCTTCGAGCGACTGTCGTTACCCGACTGGATTATGACGAGGTGCCAGATCGTGTCGGAATAAAACACGTCGAAATAACGCTGCAACCGTTAACGGATCTGTAATTGTGCTTTGTTCTAATATCAACACCAGTGAACCCATAAATTCGCCACGCGAAAGATATAGGTACATACTACTCGTTGGGATCTAAAATCGTTGAATTTCACAATCTGACCCACTTTAAATTCTATGCATTTGCGTTTGGCAATTAAAATAATTCACATCGGCTTATTACGGCGCGAGACATATTACGAATATTAATATACATCCTCCGCTTAATTTATACCTTGTACTTTTCTCACCTATCACGGATGCTAATTTTTTTACTTGAACTTAATGTTAGCCCATCTTCGACAGATTTATCCGGAACAATGAAACGAAAGAAATTTTTCTAACGAACGCGAAAGAAAATAAAGAGAATCCCCGGTCGCGTTTCAATTAATATTTCCTTCGAGCCGTCGCCCAGGTTCCAAATACTTTCTGTCCAAGAACAGGGTTGTTCACCCTCCACTATCCGTCGCGGGTACACCCCTAACGGCTGGCGCGACACATTTTCACGGCAATTTGAAAAGTAAATCGAGTTCGACGGATGGTCGAAAAGCGTACACCCGGCTGTTGGCGTTCGCCATACGAGAATCGTGCGAAATTTGCCCCGCCGGTTCGGCTGTCAGCCAACAACGATTCTTCTTCTCACTTCCGTTCGTTCGCGATCCTCTCCTTCTCTATTGTGCAAACACGTGTCCATCGGGTATGTATCCCGTTCGTCTTTACTAAACAAGCTTCTATATCAACGATACGCGAGCCGGTTCCCCTTCATATTCGTGCAAGGCCTGGCGAGTATCGGACCACATTCTCCTTTTTCCCCTCGGAAGAAAATCGTCTCGATCGTTCACTCGATTGCTCGCCCCGTACTCTCGCAGTCGAGTCAATAATAGAGGACGAGGATGTTTTAACCAAGGGGCGAATCCTCGCTCGTTTCAACTCGCAGAGACACGATTGTGGTCAATGATCATTGGCGATCGGTTGAATTTTTATTGAAGTGGAGGTCGATGAACGACGATCGGTGCCGGCAGCGACGAGCGCCGTAACGAAACGTTGTTTTTATATTCGGTGCGATATTTGACGGACGATGACTCCGTCGAGGATGGTTTTAATTCTTCGTTACGTAAATCGCTGTTGAATCTGCCGAGTCAGTGAGTAGATCGTGTGGCATTTGGAGTTTTGGAGCACCGTTTCGAAGTCGCGAGATTGTTGTGAGAGGCGTTTGGTGATACGTAAGTAATTGAATGGTTTAATTCATTTTGCTTGTTTGTGCATTGCGGGCACATTATTTTGTCGCGAATTTAATTGTTATCAGTGCATCTTTTTCTATTTTTAAATATTATCACTAAAATAATTTTCGTAAGGCAAAGTTTTCTTCATTATGCAATGCATTTAATTTAAACATAGCATGCGCGCAGAAACATATTATAATCTGTTAATTTATTAACTACAGTTTGCATTCATTTTGCATTTTACAGTTACCGTTCTTTATCGCTCGGGCTGCCCCAAATCAATAATGGAAATAGTACGATCGATAAACCTATAATTTAACCAATACTACGAATATCTCTTCCTCTCGACTATTCTGTTATCGAAACTCCAATCCATCAATATAAACTGGACTCACGAAATTTTCGGTCCATCGAATTGTATCTCGTTTACGAGACCATCAACATCCTTCGCTCTTAATAATGACACGAACGTTTTAAAGTCCCAATCAACGTCACTGATCCATCTTTCCTATTAACTTTCCACCAGACAGCCTTTCGATATAATATCTTGAGTCGATCATTTTAAAATTGTCTCGTGGACCAATTGCAAACGTGTCTGGCTCGCAAAGCGATTTAAACGAGTCGCGGGTCACCGGTCATTTGACTTTGTCCACAATAATTGGCAGTAGCTGGAACAAACAGATGCACTCAATTTATCGGTTAAGTGAACGGAAAACGAGGTAAACACTTGCACAGTGGCCGGAATTTGCTCGCCGTTTCAGTTTGTTTTTCGGTGTCTTTCGATCGGTGCCCGCGCCTCTACGCGACCACCGAATTTTACGTATCGCGATTCATACGCTGGAACTGGCAGAAACATGAACGCAGTGTAAGATTTCGCGTTTCTGGTGCAAAACAACGCAGTGATTAACGCCGCTTTGACGTTCACTGCGTCGATTAATTGCGTTGCGATAGTGGCCGCATGATTTGCCATTACTTCAACTTCGGAAGACTGCATAATATATTCGTTCGGTCTGTTTCTTTTTCGTTTGCTTCGGGGCATTACAGTTTCATGCTGGACATTGTATTATGTTAATTGTTAGAATAATATTTTTATTTCAATTTTATTTGCGTGGAAATCCTAATCAACGCGATCAATTAAATGTCATCTTAATTTAATTATATTTTCGCGGCGTAGAAAAAGAGATATAATTTTCTGTTGCCATTTAAGCATCGTTTCATTTAGGTGGCATTAATTCATATCGTTAGGTGTTTATCACGTGAAACTGTATTAGAAAATACACATGTAATGCGTTATATGTATATGGCTCGATTTCATTTACCGAAAATTCATAAAAAGTTTCCCGCTCAATTTCATTCAATGAATAATGTCTTATAAATCCAGATAATAAACCTATGTTGACAATGTCGATATGAATTGCATTCCTTCGATATCGTGTTAACAAAGTGAAACAAAGTGTCGTATTGCTTATGGAACAATTTGATAATGCAAATGATTTATGTTACACGGCGCGAGTAATTGATTTACGCGCGAATGATTGTTTCAGTGAAATGAAGAACCCGAAGAGTATGCACAACTCAATAGGGCCCACAGAAACGACAGCACTGAGGCCTAAATTGGAAACGTTCGATGATGTTTTACCATACGTTGGAGATCATGGGAGATATCAGTGTTTGTTATTACTGTCTTTACTACCGTTCGGCGTGATCTATGCGTTCCTGTATTTCTCGCAAATTTTCATCACGATCACACCTAAAGAACACTGGTGCAGGATAGACGAATTGATGCACCCTAACTTCACTTCAGCGGAGAGGTAAAAATAAACGTGCAAAAATTTCGATTCAGACGAATATGGGAAATGGGTAATACGTAGAAATCAGTGATACTTTAAATACAGCTAAATTCGAACGATAAAAAATCTATCGAATACATCTTACACAATCAATCATGTTTCACGGTGTTATCAGAATTCAAATAGCAATTCCGGAGGCGAAAGAATTTCCCTATTACGACCAGTGTCGCCGGAAGGATCTAAACTTCACGGAGATTCTGAATAGCGGCCAGAATTTACGTTCGTTGAATTCACAGACGAACAGAACGGTGGAATGTACGCAATGGGAGTACAATCTCACACAGATTCCATACGCCAGTATTGGAACTGAGGTGAATTATTCATCATATATTTCTATTTTGCGTTAATTAACGTTACACTTGAAACCTCCTTCTGATCAGACTTCGAAGTGCCGAAAATTTCCCTTCAACGTTTACGCCACTAATAATGCACGCAACAATTTGTATTTCTTTTAATATCAATCGTTGTCTAAATCTTAACCCTTGGTGATTAGCTAGATTGGGTATGCGACCGAGAATACCTCATATCGTCGGCGCAGGCCATCTTCTTCTGCGGATCTATCGTCGGTGGTTTATTGATCGGATGGATCGCGGATCACAAGGGTCGAATCCCGGCATTGATGTTCTGCAATAGCATTGCTCTTCTCAGCTCCATTGCCACAGCGAACGCGAGCAGCTTTTGGTTTTTTGCCGTCTGTAGGTTTCTTACTGGCCTGGCGTTCGACAACTGCATAAATATTCCGCTTATAATCGGTAAGCATCGTGCGTGATTGAAAAAACTTTGATTGATAAATCGTAGTTTGCGTTGTGCAAGTGATAATTACTCAATTGGAGCGTCATTTCAATGTTGCTGTGGTGATTACATGTTGCGTGTTGCATATTCAAATTAATTATTATAATCAATATCGATTCCTACGTGTATCAACATTAATTGCAAGAAACTATAATTGTTCGCATTAAACGTTCGTCTATAATTATCATTGTGATCAGTATTACGAGTAATAATTCGTAATAACACTTACTTTTAGTTGTTCCGTTGATGCCGATTGCTCTCGATTAGCTCTTCTAATCATATTAATAAGAAAGATTTGGCAAAATGGTATTATCAGAATCACTGACTGCCAATTATTTTTCACAGTACTGGAATATATGGCGGTCTCGAAACGCACCCTGGTCGTCAATATCGCTTTCGGAGTATATTTCGCAGTGGCCAGCACAATTTTACCATGGATGGCTTACTATATCGCCAACTGGAGGTATTTCACTTATGCCACCGCTATACCACTGTTATCTGTTATCATAACACCATGGATTTTGCCCGAGAGCGCACGGTGAGCGAACACTGTATTATCATTAATCGTTCAGATCACTGAAATATTCAACAAGCCGCTTGAAATCTTCGCAAATTTACTTGTCGATTCATGCGGGCGATATTTGCTCTTCAAGATGGTACGTTTCCAACGGGATGACCGACAAAGTGGCGGCGAAACTACGGAAAATAGCCAAGATCAATCGTAGAAATCCAGATCCGCGTATCTATGAAGCGTTCGTTGTAAGTGCGATGAAATCGTAATTGAACGATTCGCGTTATTTTAAATATCAATGATTGCAGAGCAACATGGAAGCCTCGGGTAGACTGCACGAAACAGCGACGGTGTTCGATCTGTTCAAATCGCCCAGGCTGGCCAGAAATACAGTTCTCCTAGTCTTATTTTGGAAAGTATAAAAGAAAAATAGAAAGAGAACGATCGCGGGAGAAGCTCGACGAATGACCACTATCGTCTTACAGGTGTCTCACTGTGATATCCTTCGACGGCCACGTATACTCATTGAAGCTCATCCCAAGTTCGGTCTTCGTGTCGTTCTCAATCGCATGCTCTACGGAACTTCCGGCTGGACTGCTGCTCACCCTGTTACTGGATCGATGGGGACGTAGATTATGCGGATTTCTTACCCTGGCGATTACTTGTTTGTTCAGTATCGCCGAATTGTTGCTGCATTCCAGTAAATAATTATTTCTCTTGTGTTCAATCGACGATAACAATGCGTTTAAAGGAGCGCGAATGAACTTGCGATTAGCTTAAATACAAATGATATTGAGATATTCGAATGATTATCGCATGAAATTTTATTGCATTTGCTGTTATGCAGAGTGAGTTGTTTAATTTAGAGGAGCGGGGTTCATTTATGGTAAAGGCGATTCTGTGTTTCGTATTTCTGTTAATTATTTTGCAACTCCTTTTTTTTCCAGCGACCGCTAAATTAACACTGTCAGTGATGTCACGGTTCTGTCTGAACATGGCTGCTAATGTTGGCCTTCAATATGCGGCAGAACTTTTACCGACACCGGTCAGATCGCAAGGGGTGTCGTTCATTCACACTTTCGGAATAGTAGCGCACTCCTTGGCGCCGTACGTGATCGATTCGGTAAGCGAGATGTTTCAGTTAGTGTCACGAATTACGCAATAGGACAGAATTTCTTTATACCGTTAAAAATGTCGAACAAGTTTTTGTTTCCTCCCAAATCGATATTAATTTACATTTTAATCCGGATTCGGTAGACGATTTGTAAAATTACCCCTAAAAGTTTCAGTCAGACACTCTCGTATAGTTTCACAATTTTTATAAAGAAGATTATCATTTTTCAGGCCTCGATTTGGGAAGGATTTCCGATGTTGATAATCAGTGCAGTGAGTTTCGCGGGCGCTGCTGTAGTTCTGTTCTTACCGGAAACCGTTGGACATAATCTCCCTCAGACCATCAAACAGGGCGAAGAATTCGGAAAGGACCAAACATTCTGGTCATTGCCATGCAAACAAAAGTCATCATTCGATGGACATTATCACTCCTGCGAACGATAATTATCTAATTCGTATTTTTAATTCAATGAGAATACAAAGTGGAGGCAGAAGGGGGAGAAAGGAGAAAGAGCCACGATTTGTAATTACGTGAAATTATGTACCGCTTGTTTTGTGTTGCCACGTTAATTCCTATTTTTATCTTTTACGATTAAGTCCTCGTACACGTCTTACAATCAGCGTTAATTCTGCGTCGTGTTAATCGATGCATGGACAAGGCTAGAAATTGTGTTCCTATAGCGTCTTCATTATTAATCTCGACTTTATGGAATTTCAGTTTTATTTAGCTTTAGCCCAGTTAAACGTCGCGATACGAACACTGGAGTTGCCGAGTAACTGGCACGGCTTTAATAGTTGCGAAGTTTTATGAATTTAAGTCAGACTGAATTCCACGATGCAGTTTTTACAGAATAGTAGCTAAACTGCGTAATTTTTATTTCATAAAGGAGACATTTGCTTATTGAATTGTTCTGAGCCTTGGTTATTTTCGTTTCTTAAGGAATAAGCCTGTAGATCTTTTGTTTACGCGGCGAACATATATGTAAACGAAATTATGATAGAATGACAAGTATCAAGTGCTGGACTATCAATGCAAAGTGGTCGTCTGTTCTGAATGATACAAAAAGGGGAAAGGACAAGATGAAATAAAAAGATTGTGCCATCGAATAACGATCAATGATTTTAATCAGACTAACGTCTGCCTTACGTCTATCCATAATCGTACTCATCCAATTCACTCGCACACTTACAGCTATCGCATTAATTAATGGAATAACAAATTCTCGAGCCTCGATTTAAGAAATATTTAATTCCCATTTGTATTTTAACACGCCTCGGCATACCTTTCTGAACGATCGAGTTAAAGCTAAATTTGTTTCTAATTACAGAATTAAATTACATTAACGCTCGGGTATTATCCTCGTGCCTAATACATCTATACCGTGGCACCGTTTTACAATTAAGTAATTTACATGGACAAATTGCAACGAATCATCGATTAATAAAATTTCCTACGAAATTTCATTCGAAAATTAATCGAATTATCGTCGACCGTGTCACGAGGATTGAACTAACAAATGTTCTTGTACTTTCTCTAGCTATGTCACGTTGGAGCTTTATTATGTACAGTTGAATCTCTAGTGTGGAATGTATTGAAAATACGGCGACATTTAAAAATTAGATTGTCTGTCGCGGCTTTTAAATTGACGAAGAAATAAGGTTTTTCAGGTAATAAGGTTTGGATTACGGACCTCGACCAATCTTCTTCGAAACTGGGACTGAAAGCAGGGACTAGTATCATAAGTACGGGAATAATTCTAACGATCGAACGATTCTATTCTCCTAGAATCATCATTAGACACTGTGTAGTATGACACGCATTGAACATTCGAAATGAAATGGCCGGAGAATCGAAAGGGACGAAAGTAGTGATTTTACTAGCAGCAGTCGAGTTCGTGGCGAAAATTTCGATCCGTTTCATAGATCTTTAAAACCTGAGTTCCTCCGAAACTGATATTATTGTGATGCAGTTAATCATCCCGGCATGTTCCATTCGTTGTGAACAGAATATCATTCACTGGTATACTTAACTAGAAGTATGTTGAGGAGGAAATGGCGAAGAAATCGATCAATTCGGATAATAAGTCTGTTCGCAAAGTATGAACAGGAATGCTAGGATCTGTCGTGTCTATGAAATATAAATTGAAAACTAAAAAAGAAAAAGACAATACATCGTGGACGTTCTGCAAACACAATTACGTGCCTCGGTTTAAAAGCCGATCGAATGTCTCGAAATGAGCCATGACGATTTTATGAATTATCTAATACGTCACGAATAATAATCGACGATTCGCAGTAAACGAGACAAGCTGACGATATACCAAACACTTGGGAATATCCTATTTACATTTCTAGTTCCGTGATAAGTCCTCGTCATTCGTACTTCCTAAGTGAGTCGCTTCAAGTGAAACGAGATTCGTCTAATATTTGCCTTCCCTACGATTCGTAGCTTCTACAATTGAACGACAAAGCTCGCGAGTTATTTTAACGATATTTGTCCATGAGAAAGTAGATTCTCTCATTTTTTGCTATATATATAATAAAAAAATGCTACAAATACTGTAGTGCATTATTTTTGTAATAGGAAAACGTAGGTGTGGCTCGTAAGTTGAACGCCGAACCAACGCGAACAACAATTATAAAGCTTATAATTTTTCGTTTCAATTACTTAATGAACGTACACCTACGAAATTGTTATAGGTGGGGTCTTGTCTCTTTCACTGCGTTGCAAACGTTCGACGCCTTTTTCCACGTCCCTCAACAGCAATCAACAGGTTCGCGATACCTTAACACCTAGCACCACACTCGCGCGTTATTGACTATATTTACAAAGAATTTGGCAAGTTTTAAACGACCAGACATGTCGCTATAATCTAGTGCAGTCGATCTTTTGTACACTGCCAGCGAAGGCTGGATTAGCTAGACCGTTCTTCTTTCTGCACGATTTCTTCAGCGGCTGGCTCCTACGAAATCGAATACAAATAAAATAGTTTCTTCTTCTTATTGACTTTGAAATTTCACATGAAAGAAAACGGCAAGAACGGATACTTACGATGATATACAGGGGACCCACCAGAAACTTTGTTCCCTGCCGAAGTCGCTACCTTCTTGTAGGGTTTCAGGAAGGTCTTGATTTAGAGTTTCCGGCAAGCAGAGAGTCAGGAAAGCGTGGATGAAAGATAATAAACCGAGGACAACGAGAGGTAGAGCTGCGTCGATATCGGCCTACAACGGAACAGTAGTTATATCAACATTTTCTTCTTTTTTAAATACAGTCTACGTGCAACGCGGATCATCGGTGTATGCAAAGTGAACGAAAAATAAATATTCCAAATACTCTATCTTTCTTCTTTAAATGAAAAGTGTGCGTCGTTGGTCGTGACTGAGAATTTGAAAGACACGCAATACAATCCTCTCGGTACAGGGTACGAAAATTAACGAGACAAATTAATTACATCCCCCAATCCCCCCCCATAGAGAATGGATCCCAGCAAGGATGTGTAGCATTTCAATTGACTTACCAAATAAATGATGTACGGTCCCATAATGTGGGCAACGTAGCCGATAATGTGTATCAAAGAAACACCTTGGGCTCGAACCACGGTCGGCAACATTTCCGCCGCGTATTGGAAACCGATATTCGCAGCGACGTTCACTCCAAGACGTGCTATGATCGCCATGCCGACCGTTGGCGCACCTTGAACGAGTTAAGAAGTATGTAAATGCCAAGAACGTCGCATTTTTGTGCGCCGGTGAAATACAGACACGTTATAATTAAAATACAAATATCATCCTGTAAACTGTCGCTTGACATTTCGTCGGGCTCTTTGTTAAATACGGGTCGTCTGTGAACACCTGATATTGGATTCGACTAATCCAGGTAAAGACCGGTGGTTGATGTATTCTTAAACTATGTTGCGATCAAGCTTATTGTTGCAGTGAGCATTATTAACAGCACGGATTTCTCGAACAATCTGTCATCGTGTTTGCCGATTCGTCGGCGGATTAAACACGTTTTATTCGTCCCCTTTCTGAATACTATTTGAATACCAGTTCTTTGTGGAAGTATATACATCGTATAGTATACATCGATAGTATACATCGACTGCAGGTTATATCTCAACGATTCGAAACGAAGTGATTTAAGTCGCGATATTTTTCAAAGCTCTAGAAGTATCGTACAACGAAAAGGTGGTAATCGTTTCCACCCCTTAAGTAATAAGCAAATTCATTCCCTCTCTGAAAATACAATCTCCCCGTTCTCAATCTACAAAGTTTACATAAGCAAACCCTTGTTTAAACAACTTGTTTAAATCCACGTCGATTACCCGAGCATGTATGTATTTCACCATCGTATAATTTTGATTGTCAAGTCGTCCGTCCAAACCAAAAAAACAAAAAAAAAACAAAAAAACAGGAGCCAAGGGGCGAGAACTTACCGTGAGGGGTGGCAACAGCAATGAGGGAGAAAATGCCACAGAGGAACATCGACGCGAAACCCATCCATCGCCTGCCCCATCTGTCGAGGAATACAGCTAGCAGTATGGCGGCCGGAAGTTCTGTGAGGGCGGCCAAAGAGAAGGCCATGAAAACGTCGGGGTCCAGAAGTTTCAGGTTCCAGACGTGGCCGTCGAACACCCACACCATCAGCAACCTGGAAACAGGGCAGCCGAGACACGGATAAATCGTCGGTTTGTGACCAATTATTCAACCCTCTCCAAGCTGCGTTTTCATTACGATGTTTCTCAATGTTTTAATTATATACCACACGAACGTTCTTAATGGCCGACATAAAATGCCACCTGTACTATTTACTACTTATGCTTGCTATTTACGTTTACGTTATGATAATTTATGTCCATTTCAATGGCGTTTCTGTAAAAATGGGAAAATGGGCACAGACCGTGTGCACAGCAGCTCGTGAAAGAGAACAAGATCGTGACATTAAAAGGTGTACTTATTTTCCAGGCAAATCGGGACATGTAGTTAATGCTTAACATGGGCTCGGATGTATTTTATAATCGTCGAATAATTTTGGGGCGTTTTTTGTTCGTTCGTTACTGCCGATTAGATTGATGAAAGATTCAGCTTACCAGTATACGATGAGCATAGCTGTGATACGAGCGAGTCGTGGCAATTTGAATAGATGCAGAACGGTGTACTGATTGTGCGACTTGTCCTTCTCGTTCATTGCTCTGCAGCTTCTCTCGAATTCGTCGAATATCTCTTGCTTCACCTCTTTGCCGTTCACCTTCGCGCACTTCTTCAACATTTCGATCGCCTTGTCGACTTTGCCGCTGGTGATGTACCAGCTGTGAATGTATAATTTTCAAAATTATCGGGGAGATCAAAGATCGTTTCCAATTTTTCCGCTTCTTTCTTTCTTTTGCAAACAAGCTACTCTTTTCCCGTGACTGCGATATAATACCATTATATCGTGTGTTATCTAAGACGTTCTAAACAAAAAAAAAGCAAAAGAAAAAACTGCAATTATCGAATCCAACGAGAACTGTGGAATTTCAATGAGAAAAACTGGTTGACTTTGTAAGCGGTTATTTTTTTCCGCGAAACAATCGAACGATCGTCACGCGTTGTATACTTTTTCGAAGTTTTCGTTACCTATAAATCGAGAAAAATATTTCTTTTTTTTTTTAATATTAATTACCGAGCACTCTCCGGAACGATCCACGGTCCAATGAAGGCGACAACCATGGGACAAGCGGTTACCATGCTCAAGACTCTCCAATCCGCGATCCAGTATGCGATCCATGGCAGAAGACTCGAGGCTGCCGCGAAATAAAGACCGAATGACATGTTCGCCACCAGCGTTCGGTACTTCGGGCCAACGTACTCGATCACTGTAACGAAGTTCACGACATCGTCAAAACATTCCGGTTACATGGACGCATCAGTAGACGCGAATAGAAACGCGTGGCACATTCGATATATTCTTGATACGTTATTTTCGTTCGCTTCTGTCGTTCGGATGAATGTCATGTTCTTTCACGTCCCCCGGCTGACATCGCTTTTTATTAACTATTAACAAATCTGTTATTACAAAGGAGAACATCGAATGCCTTATCATCTGTCCCCACGAATTCTAAATACCGCCGACACGTAAAGCTGTCGCTTGTTTCCTCGACAACTGCCATCAGATGTTGCGTTCCGAGGATCGAGAAAAAAAACATCCGTTCGCGCAAACTTGTTTTGAATCCTTGTATCGTTAATAGTTACATAAAGCCCACGCGTTAATGCATAATTATTAAATCATAGGTTGAAAACGTTTTCCATCCGATCAGGACAGGCCTGTCCGCAATATCGTAATGACTCACCGATAATGAAGAGTACATTGAAGCAATTGTCGAACGACGAGCCGACGACCAGCCTGGCCATACAGAAACTCCAGAAACTGTTGCAAAAAGCGGTGCCCACGGATGCTATGAATCCGACCGCATTGCATGCCACCAATGCCGGGATTCTGCCATAATGATCGGCTATGTAACCGAATATCAAGCCACCGATCATGCTGCCTACGAAAAAGGCTGATTGTGCAGCTGAACTGAGGAACGCGTTGTCGCATACCCATTCCAGCTGAAACGGGAAAGGATCTGCGTTACAGTCTGTCCAATTATTGTGGATAGTAGGTGACACTGTGCTCAGTAATGGTAAATGAATATGACAATGAAAATATAGAAACTCGTGTCAATCTGTACGAACAGTTTCTAAATAGTGTGCATTAATTTTTGACTAAACTTTATTTCACTTCTTTTTTTTTTTATGGAATTTAACCCCTTTTTGTGATAACGAGTTTCGTGTGGAAATTGAAGGGCACGAGTGTAATTGGTTGCGCGGGACAAGATTCGAATAGAAAAAAAACACGAGTGCGATTCGTGACAGCTTTCGGCGCTACGTTATACTGTTGTGAATTGTCAGAATCGTGCAGGTGTTTAATGGAGGAGTGAAATGAATAATTTACTCTGACACGCTGCATGAATGTGAACAATTGTAAAGTAGGGATTTAGTTAATTTCTCGGAACATTATGCATTGCAGTTACCATAAATGCGTAATAGACTTAGATATTAAGAGTTCATTTAGCGCTCCGATCTGAACGAGGCCTGATAAGAAACTGTGTGCACAATAAGTAATTACACCTACGTCTAGACGTTAATGATCAATAAGGACATTCTTCTAAATTGCCTGCGTTATGCTTGCGGTTAGCTCTGTCGTAATATACTTCGTAATATGCAGTTACACACTAATACTAGTTGTGATAATGATACAGATATCGTGTCGTAATGAATCTTTGAAAATGTCGCGATCAAAATTCAATGAAATAAAACGAAACATTCGAGTACTTTATAATAAAATTGAAAATTTCCAATTAACAAATGGCATAATTGGTTTTACTAGTTTTATAATTGACGACTTTTATCGACTCACCTCGACGGCTATGGATTCGTATGGTATCATCGTATGATTGAAAGTCCATCCATTCTGACATGATTTTATCGGCCAGGATGGATCTGACGTTCTGACACCTTTCTCCAATAATTCAGTATAATTTACATTGTACATCTTGCATCGTGAGAACGGAGTCGCCCCTTCGACTTTCAGCTCCTCCGACGAAGCTGGTGGTATCGATAACGTGATTCTGAAGAAAATCAAGGTTTCATCGACTATTATGAAACAGTTTTTTTATTCATTCACCACAAAAAAAGAAAAAAGGAAACAACAATACATTGCTTTCCAATGCAGCAAGTCCATTCGATCGCGGTTCTCTCTGACATTTTTAAATCAAAAAGAAAAAAGTAAGAAGAATATACCAAGAAACGACAATTTCGATGAAGCTAATGAAATTTCACCGGAACAAAGGTCAATTGAGATAAAATCAGAACGAGGATTAATAAAAGAGAACTTAATTTCACTCCCTTCTATTAATCCACACAAAATACAGCATTAAAGAAATAGGAAGATTACAAAGATTGCCACTCAATCGATATGAAATATAAGATGAGAAGATATGAAACAGTTCCGACGAAAACCTATTTATCGCAGTAAGAATGGGATAAATACTTAAATGCAATACAACGATGAAAGGGAGAACGCAGTCGCGAAACAT
Organism: Nomada lathburiana; assembly: GCA_963667235.1. Taxonomy (NCBI): domain Eukaryota; kingdom Metazoa; phylum Arthropoda; class Insecta; order Hymenoptera; family Apidae; genus Nomada; species Nomada lathburiana. The sequence continues at coordinate 7,042,213 of OY763905.1, forward strand.
AAGAATGGTTACCAAGGTAAAGGCGAAGGCCGTTCCCTCCGTTTATGCATATACAGAAACTGATTATTCCAATTCATTTATCATACACGACACGTTTGCGTTCATCTCCCGACGTGTATACAAACACCGTGTAATCTTCGAACGCGTTACACCGGAGAAACGATGAATTCCTCGGCCGGCCAGTTCTCAAAGCATACGGACGTCTTAGAATCACCCCGGGGTCGTCGACCAAACTGGTTTCCGGCAAACCGTCGAACGCTAGAGAATCATCGGTGCACGCACAGCTTCCAGCCTGTCGGTCGGTGATTCACGGGAAAACACGCAACGTGGAGGATTTTCCTTATCGACCCGCCCAAGGAAACGAGATCGTATGTGTGTCGTCCAGTTTGGAGCGCAGTTCGTTGGTGCCGGGCCACGAACGGGTCTCACGCATTCCTTTCGCCGGCGCGACGCTTCCTCGTGTTTCTCAAGCGAAACGCGCGGAAGTGAACGGCGATTCGACTTCGTTCAGACGTCGTTCGTCGTATCCACGGACGAAAAATCTTTCATCCATCCTAATGAACACGAGCTGTCGCACTCGTGGTTGCCCGCACGCAAATATTGTGCTTCGGGATGACAAATTGTCGCGTCGCGACGCGCTATCTCGGATTTGGTAAACGGGAGGCCCTCGTGCAAATGGAAAATTCTACCCGCGGATAACATTGATTGCCGTGCGTCTGGGGAAAGAAAGAAGCCGTAAGTTAGCCCGGCTTGATCCGTCCGCACGCGACACGATGATGTGCATCTTGTTTGCCCGTCCTCTCCTCTACGGCTCTGCGGTCCGCGGTTTGTTTCAGCCAACGTGTGGAATCGTTAACGATAACGCGCGACGATTCGCCGCGGATCGCAGTCGGTTATCTCGGTGGATATTAATAAAGTGGATGATTTGTTACGTAATATGTTGTACGATAACGGGAGATCGTTCTCGCGCGATTAAGAAAGATCGTCTGGCAAGTGTCGTCTGTGTCTCTCAAGTTCCTCGGGTTGTTAGATGCCCGATCGATGAATTTTCCAACTAGCACAAAGTCCCGTGCTTACTCGACTATGTAAATTTCTGCCAATTGCTCGGCGCAATTAACATGAAATGTGATTATGTATCGCGGTGCCGACGAAATAGTCAAAACGGCGCTGCACTGCGTTCGATCAGTAAACGTTTAATGAAGGAACGCGGAATTTATCGCCTCGCCAGTTCGATATTGCAATGAAATCGATTTTCCAAAGGTAATTGCACTTACTTCTCCTCGTCCGTGAGGTTCCATCGCGCGAGCTCGGGCACGGTGCACCAATGCTCGGCGGGCACCAGCGTGATGAAGAACTGTGTGAAGTAGAGGAACGCGTAGACGAAGGTGAAGGGCAGAAGCACGACGAAAAGGAACCATTGGTAGCGGCCGGCCTCGCCGACGTATGGCAGGATGTCGTCGAAGGTCTCGATCTTCGGGCGTTCGCCTTCCTCTGCTTTCACGGACTCCACCATCACCGTCATTTTCTCGAACTCTGTGGATTTTCGAACACACGGTTACGAAATACTTGGGCAATACACGCCTATATATACCATATGCGCTGCACGATAAGAAGGCCTGACGCGGAAATGTTAATTCACTTCGTAATATTTTGTTGCGGCCAATTTAATGAGAACTTCGTAATCAGGCGCGACGAATGTACGTAACATTTTTTTTTTCCCCTCCGCTACACTGCAACGATTTGTTGCATTTTCCTGTACCTTTGGGGATGGGAGTGAGTTAAGATTGCAGTGACTTCGACTTCGTTGGTTTTTTCGTTGGAGACAATGCGATGACGCGATCTGACGGACGTTTTCGAAGATTATTTGTAGGCAGTTGAACGGAATATATATATATATATATATATATATATATATATTTTTTGTTTGCCTTTCGACCCCGTTTTTTGTTGCTTAATTTGAGACAAGTGTAACTAGAGGCTGGGCTCAAGGTAAATGTTGGAAAAAGTGAGCTGAATTCTCCGACTTGTCGGAGTGAAGGAGAGAAGAAAAATCCTTGATTATTTTTGCAAGGTTATTGCAAAATGAAGGATACCATTTATACAAGGTTTATTGTAATAGCTGGTACCTTCTAACCGAAACGTCCTATATTATTATTCGTTTGAATGAATTGTTTGATCGCACTGTAAGTTGTTGAATATTTTAGGAGTAAACGAAACTACTGTGGAAAACGCAACGTATGGAGGCATAAGATGACCAAGTTGCCGTACAACGTCAAATGCGACTCATTTGAAAAACAAAATAGTGCATATCGAGAATTGGAGAACCCTGACGAAGTAATGCACAGCGGTGTAACTTCAAATGAACCTAGCGATCTGAATAATTTTGTTTAACGCTCCCAATTCTTTCCTCGAGGCGAAATTGCGATGAGAATCAAATGACAACATTTCTTGCAGCGAGAAAATTATTTTAAACAATTATTTTCAATCATCAATTCGTCGAAGGACGGCGTTTTTCAACGCTGGAACAAAACATGCGCGAAAGCTTCGCTGTTTATTGTAATTAAGTTTCTAATTTGCCGCTAATTAAGCGCTTTTTTCCCAACATCTTTGTTTCCTACGAAAGAGTTTTTATCTTCAAAGAGAAATCCCTTTTGCACGCCCGTTTTTCGTTCCGTTGTGCACCATATTATTTCCACTGCGTGCTTAATTCAATCGAAATTTCAATCTTTTAATTTAGTCCAGCGATGCAATCAACGCAATCAATAAATATAAGGTTACATTGACGAATACGAAGCGACGATATTTTCTTTTTACCTTACGATCTGTTAATTTTCACAAAAATTCTTTACTGATCAATTTCTACCAAACTTGATATAATATAATATTCAGTCCCAAAATTTCTACCTCGCGAACCACTTTAATTTCACACGCCGGCGCAACGAAGAAAGTGAGAGATCATCCCTCAATTTTGCAACAAGTTTCACTTCTAACTGTCCACTGTACTGTTCTGAATGAAATTCTTCACAGTACTTCCGACATGTAACACTGATCTTCCAACAAAAAATCTCTGAGATAACTGGCCCCCACTATGTCGGTCGGCAGGCACACGTGTAGACATGTAACGAATCTATAAATATTTCATCAGCGAACGTGGCTATTTACGTGTAATTGGTGTTATTTGTAGACACCTACTATGCGAATCGGATAGAGAAAAAAAAGAACATCAAGGAAGAGCGAATCGATACAGTGCTCAAGAACGTTCAAGATTCATTCCCGAATGAAATTAAACGAGAGAAATGAGGGAAGGAGATCAGTCCCCTTCGATGCTCCAATTAAAATCGACGGACCTAATGATCGTCGTTATCCAAGCAGCTGGTTCGAAACGATTTCAGGACGATCGTTATCGATCGATCCCTTCCGTTCCACGTTGAACGTGAGCAGGCAGGTATAATCTGTCTCCACGATCCCAGTAACCGGTTACACAAAAGTATTAGCCTTGAACAGCTGTTGTATATCAAAAGAACTACTAATTAATGGAACAGTCTCACAGCCAGCACAGATACATTACTTTGCATACGTGATTTTCCCCGCAATTCGTTTTCTCGCCTCGATCGATCGGGGAAAGCGATCTGGATCGCCATTGAGATTCATCGATACGCACAGCAGTATCGTGATTCTTTCTATGCCACGAAACACGCACGAAGGACGTACAGTAAAGCAAAATGGATAAATCGTGTCTCACCATGTACATATACATACTATCACTTTTTTTTTTTTCTCCAGTTAGGGGAACAGTTTTTTTCCCCGAGGAAAAAACGAAGAAAATTAATTATTTTATTCATGGTCACATCGTACTTGTCGAACGCCGTGCGCTGGAATTACTTGTTCCAGAGCAACGAATATTGTCACGATTAGACCGCCGTTTGACAATATCCGAGGCAAGTTCGTTTGAATTCGATTAAGTTCTATTAATAGTCTCCACTTATGTTCATTTACTTCGAAGGCTAAATTTACTGTTTCCCACCATAAAATTTGGATTAAGCAGATACAGTGCAATTAACGATCCCGGTTCTCAGAATGAAACGACGCCTCGTTTGAAGGAAGAAGGGGCTCTTTGTGTTGATTACACATGTTCCGTTTACTGTTGCAATAACCGTTTCGATTCCGCGATGTGTGCCATACGTTGCAAGACCGGAGTCTGCGAACTCCTCCGAGGATGCAACAATGGACATCTCATCACTCTAATCGATCACGGTATCAATGAGAAGAATGAACACAACCGATTGGTACAATCGAATCCCAGGTACTACCGTTAAGGAAAAAAAGAAATCGTTCACGAAACACATCGTACGTCGATCCAGAACAGTGTTTACCTTTCCGACGATCGTCCAACAGTAACGTGAAACTTCACTTGGCACACCGTATCACAGTTCTCGAACCCGTCTTCCCCAACAATCTCCGGGTTTGGCACAGAAAACGATTTCTCTCCCGTCTCGAAATACCGACGAATGATCGAAAATTCAACGTCGTCCCGACAGAACGAGTTTTACATCGGCAATTCGACTTGCCGATTTTCTTCACGGGGCAAACTCGAAGCGACAAGAAAAAAAACAAAAAACAGACGAGCACAACAAGCGAGGATCGCAACGATTCACGTGATCCGTGAACGGAGCACGTGCTCGATCTCGATCGTGACAGTGAGATCTTGGCCGACGAGTGCGCGAGATCCACGATTTTTTGGACGCCCCGCTACATCGTCGTTTTAAAAGGGGGCACGCAACCGACTGTTCGCCGCGTGTACAATTAGTGAGGCTTTATACCGCGAGCAGACGAAAGCCGAGCCCCACCAGCCTCGTTCTGCGCCTATTGGACGATACCTTTGGGCCCGTGGATCGTCCGTGACGTCACTGGAGAACTCAAGTAAACGGGGATTTCACGATTCCAATCTTGCCTCTCCGGTTTCTCGATTCGTCCCATCACACACATATCGGATGCTTGGGTTTTCTAATGACGTGCTGCTCTTTTTTCATCTTCCTCGTCTACTCGTCCCTCACTCTCTCTCTCTCTCTCTCGCTCCCTCTTTGCCGCCGTCCTTTACTATGTCGACGCGTTCACACGACACAGTGACGCGCAGGTGAGTGCACTCGGGGAACACGGTGTCAAGAGTGCCGCGATCGGCTCGGCGGATCGATGACAAGATTTTGCGCTGGCTGAGTAAGTTGGATGCGAGATAGCGTCGAAGAGAATTAATGGATATATTTGAATGTGATCGAGGAATGGTCGCAAATTTGATATAATGGGGGTGATATCGATTTTGACAATAATGTCGTCGACGATAATGTCGTACTTGTCGAAGGTGTCGAAAATATTTCAACGGCGTATGTATCTATCTCCTATTATTATGTAATATTCGCGTTTTTTTAGCCCGACATTTCGGTTTACCGAGCATAATCGGCCCTCGAGTATTTTAGCCTCAGTGCGGGGCTATTGATTCGATATTGATCCGTGGTGACGACGCTTGTGTGAATTTTGATGTTCCTTAGAATTTGTCGGGGTGAGGTATCAATTAGGCGGTTATATCAGGATGACATTATTTTCTCTTGAACCGTTTTGTGGGTCGTTCGATGGGTCTGCAGTCTACAAGATTCCCCTATCTATAATTGACAGATCGGACCATTTCGAACTAAGCAATCGTGTATACGCACCAAGTGACAGAATGATGGATAACAAATAATTGACTCGCGAGATCGGAGTGGAGGGTAATCGTTAATAAGAACACGTGCTGTCACTTGCGAAAATAACAAAAAAAGAAGGGAAAACTACAATGAAATTCAATCATGAATATCAGCTGAAACGGCGAAAAACAACTCGGGAGTTGTCTAATTAAATTCCATTCTTGTCTCGCACGATTAACTTCGGGCTAATTGAAAATGCTATACTGCACGCGAATCACAACGAAACCTTTCTAATCGTAATTCAGACGGCGCACTTGATCTTAACAATTTTTCAACTAACAATTTTTATTGTTCCATCGGCATGTATCTGTATATCTTCGATTTACATAATTCCATCCACGATTTCCTTGTATAAATGTCACTAGCAAAAGCTATTTAACGATTTGACATACTATTATCCTGTATTTCGTTACGCTCGTTCGTGCAGCAAACATTTATACGAGAATTTTTCCAACAAATAATAACATGCTATCTTAGCTGTATTAAATTTTTCATCCTTCTTCAATACGATACTTCAATGTGACACATCGGAGAATGTTGCTGTTAAAAATTGCGAATTTATACGATTCTTCTTTGGCTACAATAATGACAACCGGCAAGTGCACTGGTTTCTATAAAAATAACGACTGCTCTGAATTTGATCGAGAATCGCGCAAGAACAATGTAACCTTCCAGATTCTCGAAACAAAGGGGACTTGCACCGATGAGTGGAATCCATTGGCAAAATTCCGGATACGGAGACTCGGGAACTCCGTCAACTAAGAGGCGTACTTCAGAAACTTGATACCCTTGAAGAAATGAGAATTACGAGTTGTAAATGCTACTGTAAGATCGCTTTGTACACGTTGATCGTCCTTATGTAATGGAAAACTATGGATCGAAAGAAAATTTGAATTTTTTTTTTTTTTCATGAAAAATTGATTGGTACGCGTTTTAAATCGTTGATAGGCAGAATCAATGTTATTTAATCGACTATTTTACTTTGTCCGAGGGAAGATCTGGAAATATTTAGAAAAGGCGATGTATCACCTGTAGATTTTTTTCTTTCGAGAAGGATTGATATTCAGTGTTTGCGGTTTAAACCGGAAGTCGGCGTCTGACCAATGAAGAGGAGTTATCGTTAATTAAGGGGAACGAGTTTCTATAAATTTAAAGTTGACTTTAGGTTTCGCAGTTCGTTTTTGTTAAGATTGAATATAAAAGTATTAAATCATCTCGATGATTTATAGCCTCCTGTTCTTCTCCTTTGTATATGTTTTTCAGGATGTCATTTATTATTACCTGCTGATAGTAATGTTGATTACGATCAATTATTGTTCGAAATTATGTCAGTGTTCTGTTGTAAAAATGCAAATTATTTGACTCGTTGGGAATAATAACGTGTTTCCTTCTATTTGTGTTGCAAAACCGACGTTCCAAGGTAGGCAATGTTTCTTTTCTTCCTGCCTTTTGCTCATCATTTTATTTGATCTAAATGGATGCCTGGATAATTAACGCGATTAATAAGTGCTACATTCTTACTCAGCTGCGATTCATTCTTGCACGATTTCACAAACGCGTCACGAATGCGTACATTGTGATTTTCACGGACGACAATGATGTTCTATTAATTGCTTGGTCTCGGTGGCAATTACTTGCACTGGTATCCAGTGTGTGCAAACACTGGGCAAAAAATCTATCGATACCTCTGATTGCAATCGTCCCTTGCGTTCGCTGCATTCATCTTAACTCCACAGTGTCTATTTCCAATTAATTTGTGCACCAATATCACACGTAGAATTACGTCGTAGTTGAGGTGAAATTGTTCCCTTAAATTGTTCACTGGCCTTTGCTTAAAACAAACGACCCGTTTGGCGAACAGTTCGAAATGTTATTTTTCACTCGATTTGGAATAATTTCTGTTCGTACCGCCCGGGACATGGTGGCTATAAAATGATGTCAGGCTATTATTAATATAAAATTACCCCCTGGGTTCTGCTGCACCATATACACGAACAAAATAGATATCTCGAGATATCATAGATAGACCCAGAAAGCCAGATACTAAATCGTGATAAACATAGAACGAAGAATGCACGACGGAACGAGGTGAAAACAGCTGACAGTTAGGCTGGAATGAATTTCTTTGGAATGAAATGAAGAACATTGCAAGCAGCAACATAATGACAATAAAAATGCACGTATTCCCGGTCACTTAATTATTTAACATTTTACTGCGTTGTTCTATCGTAAGTCTATCTATGAAAGAACATTGTTATTATTTTGTTCATTTCGCAGAGTCGTAATTATCAACGTGAAACAGAGATACGGAAATTGCACGTCAAATCCAGCGACACCAGTGGGAAGTGAGAGTAAAAAGTTGATGGTAACAATAAGACAGGTGTCGAGCACACGGAAAAATACTTGGGTATTAATTATACGGTATAATTCGCTTCGACGATTACACCGATAACGACGCCACGAGATAATGGATCTGCTAAAATTTGCACGCATTTCGAACAGAATTATATATTCGCAGCGTCTTCGTGTCACACGTTGCTTCTGGTCCCGTTCACAGGCAGACGAAAACATTTGCCTTTGTAATTACCGCAATAAATGATTTTCTACAAAAGAAGAAAGCGAATAAAAAGTCGGCGTTTCCGCGTTGTGGACACAAGAATTAATTCGGTAACTGTCAAAGATTTGGAACACATCGGTTTATCGGATGGTGTTTGCCGAAGCTTACGGGTAGAAACGGAACAAAGTGCAAAGTTTGTGGAATGCCTGAAATTGTTCAAACATAGCGGTATTTACAATACACATATGTAAATACGGTACGTGATTAACACCGGTGCCTGGTGACACAGCAAGTACTCGGATACAACTATAAAACTGATAATTGTACAGAATTAAATGATTCGACGATTATCAATTTTGCACATATTATTAATGTGTATTCAGAGTTTGAAAGTAGATCAAATTTCGATCCGTCTGTGAGCACGGTGTTACGGAGTTAACACGCACAATTCAGTTGCACAAACCATAAATTGAATGAAGTGTACTATGTAAAATTTAATTCTGGTTGAATAATTATGACCGACGCTGAATAATTGAGCAGCCGTTTCACCGATTCGATCGAAAATTGACCTCGCGAAATTCCACGAGCGGAATCGATCGAAAGATAAGCGAAACTGAATTGTAGCAAAATGACACCAATTTGGAGCAGCTAAATCATTTAGATGAACCACTACGTAATTCGTGGTGACAGCTTAAGCGCCGCACAATTAAACTGAGGCTACGATAGCACGCGTCTACGAAAGGAAAAAAAAAAAAAGAAGGAAACGAATGATAGCACGTGTACCGTCCTGTTTCGTAATATCGAATCGATTGCCTCTTGGAAACGCTAAGACCTTCGGCCGGGCGAATTAATTTATGAATAAATGCAGCAATGTCTGGTTATCTGAAAGGCGTTGCAACATTCCCACGAACGAGTGGGGTAGACAAAAAAAAAAAAAAAAAAAATCTGTAACACTATTTCATATTTCTAAATTTCGCTGAATAATTTCGAACAATAATGAACGAACAACAATCTCACTTCCATTGTGCGCAACTTCTCCATCATCAAACTCAATCGTTTTGTTCGAACGATATTTCACAACTTAATATAACTTAACAATCTGCAACGAAAAGGTGTGTACAAAACAAAAATGTAAATTCACGAAACCAGATTGCAATTCGAATTGTACAAAACATACGCATCGACGAAAATAGAGTAAAAAAAGTAATATCGTGGTGCTGTTATCGTTAACACATAATTAATGTAATCATTATCCTTCGGCCATTCATAACACAGTTTCGTCGAGCCACGGTGAATGAACCCGTACAATAGTACGAAACTCATTGAAAAGTCTGTGACTCAATGCCGCAGTCCCGGCCAAACAACGAATAATACTCGAATTAGGAAAAAATCATTAATGTTCGACCATCGACGAACGTGCCACGAATGATAACACTTTTACGCCCGATATTCGATAGGATTAAAAATGAATACCGAATCAGAAAGAAACGAAGAAGAACGATGCTTTCATTCACGCAGCCGGGATTTCGTTTCACCCGAACCATCGGCAGGTTGCAACGAGCTGAAGCGATTCTTGCGGGCTGCCACTCCTCTTTTTATTCGGAAGGTTGGAAGCTGACGACCTTGAAAGCAATGAACGCCCAGGGAAAGCCCGCGGTTCCCAGCGATTCGCAGAGATGCCCGCAGGTAACCAGCGACGAATAACCGGAGAAGGTCGGCCAAGTGATTACCAGAAGCGAAGGAGACGAGTTCCAAACCGGTCCATGCAGCAACGAACGAGGATAGGAAGATCGGATCGGCCGCGGGGATGGGTCCGGATAACGTGTGCCCGCGCCGGACATGAGAGGCCATAGCGAAATATCTTCGCGTAGAGACAAGTGTTATGCGGACATAATGTTTTCCATGTGAAAACGCGAGCTCGATCGGGTACATGTTTACGAACGTTAAATGCATACCCGCGTGCTCGCGTCGCGATACCACGAATTTCCAAATATCGCGCAGCAATGGGATTATTGTACGCAAAAGTTTGATATTAATCCCGGCGGAAAGTTGCGTCAACGAACGACTTGGGAAATATATTGCGGCATTATTTATTCGAGGTTCTGCGCTCGACACTCGAAGCTATCGTAGAATGAACCGGAGTGAAGATTGATTTTCGTGTCGACCTTACTTTTCGAGTCGTCCGCGCTATCGTCGATTAAATATTTCGATGTTCACTTCAACGTTGCTCCATGCCGGACGGTTTAGTCGGGATGGCCATTAATTTTCATAGGATGGTTGGACCTATTGTCGGGTTCAATTTGGAAGGCGAGTGACATTTTTTCCGACACTTAGCAACAACGAGGGACAATTCGTGCGGCAATTGGTACGCGCGACGAATTTGGGCGATGAACGGTTCATAGGAATGCATGTGGACACATAGGGGGCATTTTAATCCGAGCGACAGTGGTAGATAACGCGAATTCGTGAAGGAAACTCGGAGATGGTTATGTAAAATGTTGAGCACAATTTTTCGACGTTTGGCGATGATCGTTACCACGTGGCAAAGTGGTCTTACGGATACTAATATCATTTTTCGATTTATGCTTGTTTTTGTTCCACTAATAATTCTAAAGTGGTTACTTGGTGATAAAATTGTCTAACAGCAGCGGGGAATGTCGAAAGTGCACTTTCAGTGCGTGGAACCACGAGGACACGTTGATATCATTCTTATTTCGCAAAGTTCGAAGTAAAACGAATTTATTATCAGGTTACGAACATAAAATGGTGCGCGTGGGTGTTCATCCGGGTGTCATATTTTCTTATTGTTAGTACCTGAGATAAGGATGATCCAGTCAAACGTTGCCGCACAGGACGGTTGCTCAATTGTAATCACGATTTATTGACAAATTTCCTAATACGATCATAATGCAAATGATGCTGGTAATGGACAAATATAGATTCCAGAAACACGTGGAATATCAAACCGAGGAGTTCTTCCCGAAGTAACCGTTTGTATCGGCAGACAGTGTGCGCATCGTGGATGCAAATTTCGTGGCTGCAACGCGAGTTACATAGAAATGTCGTCGCACAAATTGTTATTCCCACTGAAACGGGTCTCGAGACACGCAGTTACAAGTCCCATTACTCTTGTACAGGTGTGACGACCGACCGCGTGGCCGGTCATTTAAACCTGCATCGCGGGGAACAGAAATAGAAATAATAAAAAAAAAAAAGAATAAGCTGAGCTAGCGTGCAAACAACATTCGTATAAACGAGTTACAAGTGCACAGAATTCCAACTAACATGAGGAAAGTTTGGCTTCTGAGAAGCATCGTGCGCGCGACGATCGGTGTGCGTGGAATTAATGAATTACAATTTAGTTAGTCGCTATTTTTCTTCAGTCGAATGTTACTAGCACCCGCGAGTTTTATATTCCTTGAATCAGCCGAACGATACATCGTTCGATCCATTCCTTAGAACAGCTTACGATTTTATAATTAGGACGTTTACTAGCGTAGTACATAGTGTCTTGTTAAATAGAAAATAAATATTTCGCGGATCTATACTTCCGCGATGATTGAATTGTTCAGCAATAATTCTGGTATTCTGAAGAACAGACGGAATGCGAGAAAAAGGAGTAATGAATTTATTGTAGCGAAAAATTCGCATTGAAGGTGGAGTCAAGGAAAACTTAAAAGAACAGAGGTGAAAAAGGTGCAGCGATACAAAATTCCCCGGAGTTCCCATTTCAGCAGGAACTCGAATTACATGCTTTCTTCATCGATTGAGAAATTCCAGTATCACGTCATTCACCCTTCTCTCGTGACGTAAATCGTGTACCATTACGCGCTACATGTGATATTAAATGCACAGGCGAGACGCTGATAGTCACCGGTACGTACTCCGTGGCAATTTGAAAGTTTTGGAAAAGGTAAGGAAAGTCTCATGACGTTTGTAATTTTCGTTTACGTGTACAAGTACTTACATTTTGATAATGTCGCCCACTTCAACGTTACTCACTGTTTAAAACAAACCGAAAACGCGTGAGGAGCATGACAAAGTGAATAGTATTTACAATTATTAGAAACTATGCGTTTAAAGGTACCAGAAAGGAAGGTAATACGTGGGCAGTTGCGTTCGACGCACACGTCACGGTTTCGTAATCCGTCGTTAACGCAAAGATAACATTTATGCTCGTCGTTATCGAATTGTTTAGTGTTGCACAATATTCTTTGCGTCTGACAATCGTATCATACAGAATACCTGTCTTTTAGAAAACCATCCTGCCATAAAATTAACGTTCACCCCCTTTCCCCGTACCTCAATAAAAATCGAATTCTACTATTTCAATTCTTTCTCATTTACAAGATTGTATAATTCTTCATTTTTCCGCGTTGTTTCTAAATCAATATAAATTCATAGTTTTACTTTTGGCAGCGAAACGTCGCGACGTCTATCTGTGATCCTCTCATGAACATATAAATTTCGATACCTTTGATTAATTCTTTATTAACAAGTTGTCTGAACAGCTTGATTCTTCCTCGAGTCAAAGAAAATTACCATAGAAAATTTTAATGTTCTCTTTCTACTGCAAACATCGAGCGTAGACCAGTGAAATATTTACGTAAAATCGATGCGCTGTTAAATATTTGATCTCGAATGTAAACGGTGGATACACTTATTGAATCAATACTATTTGAAAATGTTTCTTCTTCCTTTCTTAAGATTTCTAGTGGCAAGGACGGGGGTATTGCTTAAAATAAGATTCATGAATGGGCAAAACGACCGCAAACAAGGTCGTGCAGCTCTGGCTGGCTAGTTTAGTTCTTTTTACGAATTTATGTTAAGTTCAAGTGCACAGGCATAAACGAACCTAATCGAGTTCAGCGAATAAGCATGCGTGAATATTACGTAATCGTCTCTCAATTTTCCCACCAGTAAGTAAATGCTTGGGCGATAATACTTTCGACGCACCTTTTCCATGCAACATTAACGTTTGTTACAATATTTCATTGGTCATCCATTTTTATCTGTGACTTTCCGCGTTCCGTTTCAATTAATATACACTGCATTATCGTTTAAGCGACGAATATTTTACTGAACGACTATTTTTATACGAGTGATATTTTACTCCTCTTGGCCAAAGAAGAAGAAAAAGATAGATGAGTTCCTGAATCGATACTTAATCGTTATAAATGTATGCTCCAAGTCAGTCTAAGCCTCCGATTTATCATTTCGATTGTATCAGCTGTTGACGGGAGTTCATTAAAAATTCTAAGGCGACAGTCCCGTCTCGACCGCGTCGTTATATTTTCTGGAATTACTTTTCCCTTTTTTTCCCTTCCCTAATTGGAGCACAAGTGTGGTGTGTTATCCTTCGATTTGCCACGAAAACCGAGCCGTTTCTTTCTAATTTGTCCTTCCATTTAGCACCATGGTCATAGGAGAGCCTAATGGTTTCGATGAAGAGGCTGTGCGTCGTGAAAAAATGATCTCACCAGCTTGTGCTTCGCCCGGAAACAGCCATCGTGTTTTTTTTTGTCGACCCTTTCCGTAATGCCACCACATTTTCTCGCCGGGAACCTTGGCGAGCGATCTTTTAATCAGAGCGACGAGTATACACGTTGATCTCGTTTTCGGGAAAGCCTTTTCAATTTGCGCGATCGAACAGTCAAGGCTCTCTGCGTAATATTAATATTAACGGTATTAATGGATTGAAAATTGTGCTTCCACGAAAGATAATTTTATGTCAGTATATAAGAAAAGTTAACGCGCGAATATTTCGATTCTGTACATTGAACTCCACGTGTAATTTACGTCTTCTTACAGTGCAACGCGAACTGCTGATTTGCATCGTTGGCGGTACACCCCGTTACAGGGCCAGATACGATCTGTATTGTGATTCCATCAGGTGTTTCTCACGTTTGAATACGTTAGAAGAAGGGGGGCACGAAAATAGCGACAGTTGGTTATATTTTGTGGTGACAAAAAGGAAAAGAAACAATTTATTCGAGATGATTAATCTCCATCTACTTACATGTATGTAAATCGTAATGCTGCTTCACGTAAAATAATTCCTGAGAGCTTTTATTTGACTTTTCGAACGTATTCGACCTTTTATTTTTTAGGAAAGAACACTATTCACACCAGTTTCGGCCAAAGTGATTGTACAAAATAATTCTGCCGATTAAGCAGATGACGCATTCGCGATGACGTTTCGTTGTCAGATGTCACAGAAGAACGCCACTTCCGGTTTCCCTCGATTATCATGCTGCGTCATACCCCTGTGAAATATTTTCCGGTGGTACAATGGATTTTTCGAATCACTCGATACAGGTGAAATACTTTTTTTTTTCTTGTTCCTCATAAATCGTATCTGGTTTCGAGAAAATTGTGCAATTAACAAACCGGCAGGAGTAATTGGCACCAGTTGTCGACTAGATGACGAGGACGACGTTCTTGCACACGTCCTTCTTACCGGTTTAAGAATTTCTGCTTCGACACTTTTTATTCTACCCAAGAACACTCGTCGTGGAAGCTGTGAAATTTCCGCTACGAGTGTTTAGCGGATCGTTTATAAAAGAAAAAAAACAGAATTCTGAAATATATCGATTACACGGTGAAAATTTCCTGGTAAAATACAATGACTCTTTAATTTGTATACCTGTCAGAAAGATTTTTGGAGGGTTTAATAGAGATAGAGTAAAGGTGACCAGATACGGTCAATATATATTATCAATATTTCAGGGCTCGCAATACATTGTCAATAATTTTGAGAACCCTGAAATATTGACCAAATGTGTTGACCGTCTGAGGCCTCCTTTAATATTCAGCATGTGAAGTCGAAATTTGTCATTTTTCTTTTTATTATAATCATGCAAATCTGCTGTCGAATTGTCAACGATTTTCTACTTTTTGTGTCTGCGCTGTCAATTTCTCTTGGACTTCTACAGGTTCGGGTCAACATGGCCTTCGAGTTACTTTTACAGTGGTGTTCTGATACTGGGTCATCCTGGTGGTAGAAAATTCTGTAACTACCCTCAGACGTGCCAATGATTTCTTCACTAATTTAACTGATGTTTTAACTAACAAGAAAGTGAAAATAATTCAACTCGAGTTTTACCTACACTTTTAGTGAGATATAACGTCAGCTATATTAATTTATATTTCTGTGTTGTCTGGTTAATAAATTAATTTTGAATGCATATGCCTGTCACATTAATAAGTAGACCAGTTTTTTTTTCTTTTCATTCAGCATTTCATCCGATGAATCTGGACAAATTTTCAGCAAGTTCGTTCGGGACATCGTAATGTTCCTAGGAAACCGTGGTCGTTTTCGTCGACTTCCGTTGACCCTAATTCAATTTATTCCATGCGCTGCCATGCGCTTTCAGACAGATATCCTTGGAAATGTCGAGTCGGTTACGCTCAGCTGCTTCGGGATCGATATTACACGAAAGAAGAAGAAAAAAATCGACAGTTTGTAGTATCCGCGATTCTTTCCAGGTACGGCGGGATAAAAAAAAAACCCCCCTCGATTAAGCGTGAAACGTGTTTGCCAGAGTGGGAAGAGAGACTCACGGTTTCGTCTTTTACAAATGTTGGCAATTATCAATTATCGAAATTGAGCGGAAATACATCTTATTTCAATCCCCCTTGGAAACTACTTTCGTGCGAAGGAAAACAATCCCCATGTAGACCTGTATTTAATAGAAGCTATTGTCTTACGAATTCCGTTTCGAATACAGGAAAAGCAATCGTTTAACAATCAAACGCAACAATGAAATCTGTGGCAATGAACGCATATGTCGATAACAATTTCTACGGTGTCAATTAAACAAGTATCAATTAAACCGATCAAGGCAAAATCTTGCGAGATCTTCCCTAATGCATTGCACGCGTGAGTCAGAAAATTCACCGCACTTATCGGTTTCGCGGTTACTTCAGTCACGCTTTTTCACAGAATCACGCCGCAGTAAACAGTACGAGAAAAAAAAAAAAAAAAATAACAACGAAATAATATCCCATCGCGTGCATTACTTGAACAATATTCGCAGCAATTATATATAATAACCTGAATCCTCAGCGACGAAGGTAATTAAAAAAAAAAAAAACAGAGCGATAATAGATAAAAATATGTCAATCACGCAGAAGTTCCAGTAATGCGGCACACGCGGAACAAATGGGCGAAACAGATTTAAAGGAGATTCACGGGTGGCAATAGGCTCAGACGATTCTACGTACCCTTGTCGATATTCGCAGATTTCATTGGGATTTCGTGCCCCTCCATTCAAATGAATTCAAACATCTCATTAATTATTCATCGGGCCGGTTATCATCAAGGCTAGAAACGGTGCACAGTTCCGTGCATCGTCGGGATGATTCACGACACTTGGTAGATGTTTCAGCCGAAGGCAGACATAATAATAATGATAATAATAATGATCGATATGGATCTTTCCTTAATGCGTCACCGTGGGCAACGGGAGATCCTATGGCGGATGTGAACGACGCGTACGCGTCGGGAACCGGAAGAGCGATCGTGTCGCGTCTCGACGCTACCGGAAGTTGCAGGACAGGATTTACTTCTACCCCGGGAAGGGCACATTCTTCTGAATCGTTGAACGAGGCAACTTCGTAGATTACTTGGGGGAAAATAATTTTTCTTCATTTTTCGAGAGGGATCCAGGTGGATTCTGTAGGTCGACGAGTTTGGAATCGATCAGGCGACGGGGACACGTTAAAGAGATGGAACGATTGGACATTGATGAGGAAAGACGGTGCACTATTATTTCTACGTGGTTTTTGTAAAAACATGGAAATAATAGCTAAATGGGGGAACGTTTAATTGTTTAAAGTTTGTAATTTAATTGGGTGATTGGGGTGGCGTATGTAAATTAAATAATGGTGTTCTTTTTCCCTAGGGAGGTTATTTTTCTGTAATACTTTCGTACAATAACTTCCGGTAATATACAAAGTGATTTTCACGGAAGAAATATACGCTCGCAATAAAGCCAGCGTTATATTTTGACAGACACTGTACACGGCTGAAGTTTCCAAAGTAGTAGGCTACTTTCAACTTGAAATTGCTTCAGCGACATACACACTCCACGGGGTACCTAGAATAATTCATACACAACAAACATAGCTGTCATACTTCGCAGTATTTTTAAACCTCTTGTCGCAATCTCGTCGCTGTTAGGAAACAAGAAACATATGATCGTAATAAATGTAATCCAATGGAAAGTCCAAAGACTTTCACAGAATAACGTACAAAACTGCCTCTCTAGTTGCACGCACAATCAGACGTAACTGAGAACAAAATGTCAGCGATTCAACCGTACTTTCTACACGTTCCGCGTCCATCATCAATTTCAAAACGTCTCAAGCACCGCGGCCACGGCAACGAAATCATCATGGAACAATAGTCTACGCACAATTACGAATTACCATTGTACCATGAATCTTCGAGCGTACGAATGACCGCAGAAAAGTGTCCACCGCGACTACACGAAATGTCATCGGGTAATACGTGTTTCGAGTAAATTACTAATCCGTTCTACGATAGGATTTGCCAAGGACAGGAAGTGCTTCCTTAACAAGCGC
The DNA here is from genome assembly GCA_963667235.1 of Nomada lathburiana. Lineage (NCBI taxonomy): Eukaryota > Metazoa > Arthropoda > Insecta > Hymenoptera > Apidae > Nomada > Nomada lathburiana. Next base: position 7,060,093 of record OY763905.1, read on the forward strand.
TGGCTATAAGCGGCCCAGTTTCAGGGAAATAGTTGCACGATGCGGTAATTCAGTTCGATGGAAGCTGTGAGTCGCGATTTACGTCAAACCCGCAGCTCCAACCGTAGAATGCTGGACAGGCTGTCGCGTTTAAACGATCGGAAATGAAATTCTGCCGGCAACGTAACGCGTGATTCCGACGAGGGAGGGACGCGCGTAAGGACGAGCCTGTGCAACCTGCAAGCGGGTTCTCCGTGGTCACACCTCCTGGATTTTCTCGTTCATATGGAATTATCGCGACTACAGATCGGCGAGCGTGGCAAACAACTCGTTCGAAACTGAAAGAGAAGCAATTTAACTTGAACGACGGCCACGCCGCAACGTTCGGTAGGCATGATTTAGAATGCGACTACGGTGATGTACAGCGGTTGCGCGATAGAGTATATCTGAATTGTTGTCTCGAATTTTTGGGGCTCGAATGTTTGTCCCAGAAGTTTGTTCAATGCATTAGCGGTATTGGTGGACCGCGCGGTATGTTGTAGGTTCAATTATGCAAAGTAAAATGATAGAAATTGTTGATACTCTGTTATTGTTAATGTCAGACGCATGGTTAACCGTAGCTTAAACTATTACCGTCCTCTGTTCGTAGACCAAAAATCAACATCGTTCTCCTCATTCGCGCATTCCCTCGAGGGCTGATCGGGAACGACGACGACCTTAAAAGCTTCTTTTCGTTCGGTCAATTGTATTCGCACAAAGCTGATGCAAATGTTCGTCGCTGTTGCGTTCAACGAGCCTGCGACTACGCACACTTTTCCAAGCGGGGGCTCGTCTTCCTCGTCTTTTTCGTGTCATAATGTAGAATTGAGGACCTGTTCAGTCGTTATTGAGCGTTACGCGCCATTTGTCATTGCTCCTTCCCGAGATATTTGTTTTCACTTGAACTCTTTACTCCTCCGCCAAAAAGGGGAATAAACAGAAACTTTTCTCGCAAGGGTGGATAAAAAAATCATTTCATTCGGGACAGTGCGGAATTCGCTGGAATCAGCGGAGAATTTAAGCGAGAAACAAATCTGAAGTGAAAGTAGATTGTTCATAGCCGGTCCCGATTATTATCAGTCGAGCGGAAAAATATTGAAGCTTCCTAGAATTCGTACGACAATTACAGCAGCGATTGAACAATTTCTGATGAGAGGCTAAGGCTGAGAGGCTGAATTGGTAGGTGCAGCAGTAAAACCTGTTGCTATTTATATTTACTACTAGTTTCGCAGAGCCTTCAATTAGAAAATACGACATTTCCACGGAAAATCTCTCTCAACAGGGAGCTTCTTATAATTCTACAAAATATTTCCTTCATTTCCAACTATCATTGCAAATATATTCGAGTAACTTCTCACCGTGTTACATACCGTTTATACACCTTATTTATACAGCTATCGAAGATATCAGAAGATTCATCCTTAAGGTTGTTCCTGATAAAACCCTTTCCCGCGTCTCCAATCGATTTCCACCGTCCCAATTTCTTTTTTCCTCCCCTCTGCCCAACTCGTTCTGCTTTCGATCACGTGGGAGCGGCAACGAAAAACGGCGACCACGGTGGATGAAAGGGCGATTTCGGTGGTGAAGACAGGGAGAGCGGAGGCAGAGAGGGAACGGTTAGCTCGAGATTGGTCTGATGTTTGTTCAGCACACAGGCGTTTCGTACGTGGAAAGCCTTCATTCCAGTCCACAGTTGCTCTCCTTTATGCGTACAGCCAATAAAACAACCTGTGCACAGTCACTGTTCCTTCGATTCGCCATCCACCAATTCAGCATTTCACCCTTCTGGGCATCAATATTCTTGAGATCCCTTAAAAAGCTCTAATGGCCCCTTCAACCCTTGCCCCGCGAGAGGGGAAGGTATTACTTATTTTTCGTTTTGCCCCGCTACGATAGCGTCGAGCATTCGTTTCTAGTTGGTCAATTTAATTGCGCAATTACGAAACGAAGAATGTCCGTTTTATGTATGCCCCCGGTGTTAGTACGCGAAGCTGTGTATCGTTAATTATGACAGCATGTTTTAAATACCTTGGTTGACACTCGTGGGCACAAGCACCGTTCATGTTCAGGTGAAGTAGGCTAATGGGAAGTTTTGAGTGGCCATCTTCATAACTTTTGGTATCTCTCACAAGCAGCCTCGTGATTTGGTTAACATTCCCCGGACTCGTTTGCGGTGGAAGCGTGTCTTTAAATCTCTTAATTAAACGATACAAGTGGCGGGCTTTCGCGCTTGGGTATTTTTCATTTAGCATAATCGAAACGGCGTTAAAAATGAACGAAGCGTGGGAATCGATATCTTCGGAAAATTCGGTAGATAATTAATTCGCAGTCCCAACGGACGCAAACGTAAATTCAATACGAATGAAAAATTGGAAATCACTTCGAAATAAACTGCATACAATTTCGCCGGAAGCTCCTGGCAAACTTTAGAAGGCTGTTCAAAGTCTTCAGACCAACTTTAGAGGAATATTACAAATTTCTTTCGCTCGCAGAACACTTCGAACAAAGATATATCAAATATATGCGCGTATAAAAATAATTACTCCTTGCACATTCGTACCTCCGTACGTTATCCACGTATCCTAATCAAATCGCACTTCGATCGTGAATTAATTAACGGAATTACAGTGTAAACGTCCAAGGAATTTTTCCTCCTCCCCCGACGAACGACGTCACGCACAGCCAGTCGATTGTTTCGCCTCGGATGCACGGTGGAACTTGAAGATTTTATTACGCCCTGCACTGTGATCCTCTTTAATTGCATCCGCCGCGAGACGATTCTCGAAAAGCAATTTCGAGTGAACCGGAGGCCGGATTTATCACAGCCAGGATTCACCGGTAAACATCCAACGGCGTCCCTCTTAATTCCACCTTCTACCCTGTGCCAGCACCTGTCTGTTCTCCTAGCCGGCTTTAATTATCCTCGATACAGATTGCGCCAGCCGAATCCGTCGTTTCGCCACGCAATAAATGCCCCGGGGCTCTATCATCCGGAAAGTAAAAGCAACCTTTACCGTCGACGTCAGCGCGCGTCGATTCTTAATTCTAATCCGTGACCAGGGTCAACCTGACGGGACACACCTGAGATCGTACGCTAGCCGTGGACGCGGACACTGTTCCGTCGTCGAGCGTGCCCTATGCGTGTTCCGTATCGTTTCCTTCTCGTCCTGATCACGCCCGTTCTCGTTCTGGCGATACGAATGGGCATCGTCAAATGAATTCACGATATCTGACGTGGTCGGCAATTAATAATCAAGGTGCTCAACGTCAGAGACGCGGGCGTGTCGTCGCGTTGCCCCCTCGTTAACGGACAGTTCAATTGGCAGGTAAACGAGAGGCGGGAGTGATACAGACTGTTGCGTAATAAAATAATTGCCATTATGACCAATCGTGCGAATACAGCGCGATAGAATCGAAATATCTACGTTATTACGGGGGCGATAACTGATCGCGGAATAATATCTGCGGCGCGGCATCGATAAGATCAATCGTCTTGGACAACGTTCGAACGATTTGGAGCGATGGAAACGTTGTTGAAAGAGAGACACGGTTTAATACCCACGGGATCGTCGCACAGTTCTGTCGATACTTTTGTAGGTGGTGTCGCTTGCTAGACACGAAGGCCGTTCTCTTTTCTTTTTTTTTTCAGGGGTTTCAATTTTTTTGCCCCTATCGGTTAACGAGACGTTTCATGACAAATGGAAGGAACACCTATAGCGCCAGATGAAAAAAGAGAACGGAACAACAATCCACGTCATACCACTTAAAACAATATACCAGTTTGCGCGTGTCAAGTGTGAAGCACTCGACTCGTCCCTCGATACGAATCGAGCACCGTTTAATCCTACTTCGAAAACGATCGATCGATCATTAACTGAATTGATTTATGATGCACGCGCGTTAACTTTACCCTCGAAAATCGAGCAAACGTGTACGTCGCGGTGGAACGGTGTCAATTGAGGAAAATTGCGCGAACAAACTGGGCACTTGCCACAACACGCTACTTTCTCGATGGAAAATTGCTTTCGGCACGGCGGTATACGGAGTTTCGTTCGTTGGTAAATTCGACACTGCAATAAAATCAGGCGGTTAATCAAGCGACATTGTGCCGCGAACCAGGATACCAGCCGAATCCGTTTCTGTATTTCTATGGAATACCACGGAACACGCAGCTTCGCGCTTGTCCCGGCGTCCCACACTACAGATATCAGCGTGATTGTATTGTTTAATGAGTTTTCATACCGCTGGGTCGGCTTCTACCGTGTGCAATATAAGTTAGCCTTTTATTTATCTTTCGTTTTCGTTTAGCAGAATAATTCCTTGCTGCCTAGTAGTTTGCATGCATATTACTTATTAATGAGCCAGAGTGACAGGAATCGGATGAAAATAGTCTGAAATGTTGAAGTTTGTCGTGTGCATCGTTTAATTGAAACATTCGCAAGTAACAGAGGAAGAATGGTGAATATCTGGAAAATTATTAAAGGCCAACATTTCTCTATAGATTCGTATGGTTCGCGATTCTTACGCAATGGCAGAAAATTCGCGCACCATTCGCAGCGTTAAAATATTTCAAATTGCACGGCAAGAAGGTTATGCGCATTATCGTGAAAATGACTGTACAATCTCTTTCGCAAACGGGAGAATAAATTAATGCCGTTCGATCAAAGTTCGCAGCCGTTTCATCCTGCGTCCACTTTACAATCGCGCACTTCGTTGTTGTAAGATCCTGGGAATATTTAAATTCTTTCGATGCAATGAAAGCGATTAACACACCGATCGAGAGGCCAAAGTGGGGGCTGGTGGAGATAGTGAAAGTAATCCTTGCTAACAAGCAACGTGATTAAAACTTTATTAAACGCGTTGAAGCCTGCGGGCTCATTCGCTAGATTGTTGGTACGCTGTGCTGTTAATTAGTTAAATGACACGCGTGTCGCTTTCCCCTCGATCCGAACGTGAATTTTCATGTCACGTGAACGTCGACAAACGAGGCAAAGAAACAACGGTACGCCTTCGAAATATGTCCAATATTTTAACAACGCTGTAAATCGGTATCCAGAAATAATTCGGAAAAAGCATACGGACAACTTCGATATCGTTCGCAATGTTTCACATGTCAAAGAAATTTCCCCGACAGCTTGAAACCCTACAAACTCCGTTAAATTAATCCCGAGCTGCGAAAAATTCCAATCAATGGAAATCACGAAGGAATCAAGGAGAAAATAAAAAGAAGCAACGAAATAAAGACAGAAGAGGAAATACGATACTGCCATAAGGAAGAGACGGGCACAATTATTCTCCGAGGATCAATTTTATCTCAACCAGTTTGCCTTTTCTCTCAAGAAATTAGTCGATTTCCTCGACCTCCAGTTCGAATACTCGAGTCTCTCTCTGCCGACGTTCCACGAGCGTCGTTAAACGGACGAGGAATTAACGGACAGACAGGCCGATGCAATTCCAGCATCCCGTGTTAATTCGTCGTTCAACGTGCTCGTTAAGTCGTCGGCTTTCTTTCGCGGGCATCGATGAAACTTTAACCCGGACCAGGGCTGAGCACGACCGCGTTATGCAACCCAGTTTCGAAGTTTAGGAGGGACGTCGGTCAAACAATGGTGTAACCCGACCTACGTGGTGATTGCTATTAATCTTCTCAATTTATTTTGTTGTCCCGTCCCGCGGGCATCCTTGCTTTTCAGAATATATCGGTTTACCTGGGTGGGACGGGTTGAAATGTTTGTCGCGGGGACAATCGACACCATTTCGAGTTCGATCTGCTGGGACAATGGTCGTGATTTGATGGCAATTTTCTGGGCCAAAGTTAGGGTATCTTTTCGTCCTGGTAAATTGAGTAAATTGTTCGAAATATTGAACGGAATTTTGTAGTTGTTTTAAAGGGAATCGTTAATAATTTCTTGTATCATTTCGATACTCAGATTAGTTATAGCATTGGCATTGGATCACTTCGTTTGTATTTATTATTTCGCACAAGTTATGCTATTTCGATCGTATATGTTATTTTCAATTTTATTATTACGTTTAGAGAGACTCTCGTGTTTTAATCGGTAACTGTATTCATTTGATGATCGATGGTCCCCGGAGTAATTACTCCATGCGCTTGAAATTCTCGCGATGGTAAGGAAAATGATAAGAACAAGTTCCGTATTGTCCACTGAACAGACGATCTGCGTCACTAGGCTTAACACAAATCCACGAAACTAAACTAATTGCCGTCGTCCATTCATTCGACTTAATTAGAGCGCAACGATGCCAGATGCTAGAATATTAACCTGGGAAATGAAAACTCGAAACGAAGAAAGACGAAACAAAGAAAAAACAAAATCGTGGCACACGGTGTTCATGCTTCACTTCCATTTCAGAGCCAACAAAAGCGTCGGACAAATTCGACATGCCGAAGAATTTGCCGAAGAGTTCACGGGATACCCCCGGCGAAATAAATTCGACGCAGGTTACGTTGATTTTCAGAAACACCTCCGAGGCAATGCCAATGGAATGTACTCACGGCTGGAATTCGATTGAAATCCTTCTGGTCCTAGCCGCTACCGAAGAACAATGGCCGCGGAGAGTACTGCCACTTCACTCATCGCCGACTAACCTTGCACTAAGCTCTATCACCTCGCAACTAGCAACGATAACAAAACTTGCGGACGGATAGTAGGTACACTTGCATTTTAGAGGCCCCGCATTCGATCGGGGTACGCGGAGAGCGTGCAAGCGTGCAATTCTTTGCCACTTAGTGTGGGGTCATTAACGATGCCCTCCACGATCCTTCTAGTTGAGAATCATTCATGTGCACGCACTTCTTTCATTCCTTGTCCCACGCATCATTCGCTTGTTTCCCCGAGATACGTAATACCGCGGCAGAACATTGTTCGGCGGATTTTTGTCGGAGAAATGGGATGCTGATTGTTGGGATACGAGAGTTTTCTTCGTGAATAATGAGAACGAAGGATTTGATTGGAAGTGGAGGTAGAAGAATCGAAAGGAGATTATGGGGTGGGAAATGGGGCCGGGGGACGAGTTGGGAAACAGTTGAACAGTCGGGGAAGAAAATTGAAGGTTGAGTAGTTTGGTATTGGTGATAGAGGTTGCAGTGGAGGCTGGGTAAATGAAATTGAAGGTTTACGTGGGAAGGCCGTTTTTATGTGTAAAAATTTTTAGTTGCATTTGAACCCGATTTGGATATCTGTTTTATTACAAATGAACAATGATACTGATACATAGAGATGGACAGTGATTGTGTCATAAGATTAAGCTAATGCTCTTTGAAAATGTAGAAAGAATCGGCCAATAAAGATTCTAAACGCATTGCAATATTCGTGAACGAAAAAAATACTTATTGCAACACCTGCAAAATTTACTTAATATAATACAGTGAGATATTGGAAAAGTGTAAAAAAAATCGACTGCCGTGTAAATGTAACAATGAAAACAGTACTTTTCATTCTAACCGAAATTTTATTTACCACAATTTTCATCGAATAATCAACGCACCGCCAGAACATACGACAAATACAATTCGCTGGTCAGATTAAACTTGTATTACAATCATTCTATTCTTCCCTTGATTGCATATAATATAGATTCATTATTTTCCTGGAACGTTGCGAGTTGTCAAGAATAATGGAAGGTTTAAATTCAATGGAATTTCGTTTCGTTCGGATAAAGAGTCTGCGGAACACACGCAGGCCTAGTGGCCCCGATACTGGAGGAGGCCTCCATTGTGCGAAACCCACGAAGATGGAGGTAACATAATGAAACTAACTGGCATGCTCTGACCAATTAACCAACCCAGCGACGGCATAATATTTAACGTACACTTGCCGCCTTCCCCTTGTTCATGTGGCCGTTTATGGCGTGGATATAGTGTTACATGGGAATGGAAACGCATTGCGATGGAACGTAACGGTGACGATGAATTCACCCACATGAACTTGCTTGACACGGGACAAATTTCGCAATTTATTGTTTACGTGTTCAAATTCATTTGCACATCCGATTAAACGCATAGAAAAATTGGCATTACGCATATTTTATATTTTTTTAGAAAGTAAATCTCCTACAATTATTATTGCATTGATTATGTATTTACTGAATATTATTGCAACATAATAATGCGTCGATGCTGCTCAGCTTAAGATATATTTTAGTTAATATTAGCGATTCGTTCATTCTATCTTTTCGAACAGACAAATTACTGGTGGAAAAGTGTGGAACGAATGAAATTAAAAAAACAAATTGTTGAATCGTATGTTACAGTACAATGACTAATAATACAAGTTCATCGTAAGCGGAGTTGCGTGAGTGGATTAAGATAAGGAATGATTTAACGTAAACGATACTGTTAATTCGTGCCTTCCACCTGTTAGCTCGTGTCTGACCATAGCCAGGCACGCTCTACTGTGGCCGCCAAGAGTCCACTCCACGTGACCACTCGCATCAAAACAAAGCGTTAACTGATTTCATTTACCGTACACCAGTTTACCCAGGTGTTAATCATTACCCGAACCGCTTGGAAATATTTTCTCCCTTAACCAAAATAATTATCTCCCCCCAAAATTTTCCTCGTTCTATTCCTAATCCGATCACGGATACCAATCGACGACCATACCGCCAAACGAGTCGTCCCATCGTTCGTTCACTTTTCTAAGATTGAATAATCGGAAAGGGTGGACGGAACGAGCCGGGTTCAGCAACGAAAGTCGAAGGGGTGAGGCGTTCTCCGAGTCGTGAAACAATTTTCGTTTCGAACAGCTCGTTCGACCAGGAGGGGGCGGGTGGTGGTACGGAAACAGGGTGGTGGCATAAATATTCCGAGGTTGCGCATCGTGCTCGACGTGAGGGCGGCGAGGGGGGCAAGAGGTGGTGAAGGAACACGAGGGCTCCGGATTCGATTCGCGTGCGAGTTCAGTGCGAGCCACACTCCGCACGAGTGTCCCTCCAGCTTCGTCCAAGGGTGGCGAAATAATTTTTCGCGAAGACGCTGGTGGTGAGTTTGAATGAACCAGCCCTTATAATTAGTCGAACGTTCGTGACAGTAGCATTCGATCGAAGGGCCAAGGGCTTCCCTTGCGTTTTTGTCGCTCTTCGCGTTCTCCTCCCCTTTGGCTGGGCTTCCGTCTCGTTCAATTGAAAAGTTTCCGGGGAAATGTTTGGACTTGTTGCTTGGGGGTTGATTGGAGGGTGATTTTCCGGACAGAGGTGTGAAATTTAATTTTCCTTGGAATTTCTCCGTTTTATATATTCTTCGGCGACCGAGTTCCCTTCAGGTCGCTGGCCGAGACCTTCTTTGTGACTGTGGCTGTGCTCCTTCAATTGCGTCCACCTTTCTTGGGGTCTCGATGGTGAAAATTATTTCGGAATTTTTTTTCATCAGGGTTGGTATCGCCCCGGGCGGGTTTAGAACAGTGTGTTGGAAATCGGACGTCAAAGTGTTCAATTCGACAGTTTGAACGTATCGAATTTAGATACGTGGTACATATTTTCATTGACCATCCATTACGTGTGGTGTAATACAGAACATACAGGGTGTACCATTTAATAAAAGGCTGGCTAAATAATTCTTTTAACTTTAACGATGTGCACGAACATTTTGTACACAATTTCAATAATGTCAGAGCATAAATGTTTTATTTCATATTATCATTACGTTTTTTTTTTACCAGTTTTTTAGACGGGACACCTTTTTTCATTACGAATTGGCAAGACAAATTCTGCAATGGTGAATACAAATATAAATAAATATAGCCCGTACCAGGGCGGATAATTTTCACGGAAATTATTTAGAAGCGTCGAAAGGAGAAAGTGGATCGACGGATCAAGCGACGCATTCCGGGCTGTTCGATTAATCATCTAAAAATTTCTGCTCGACAACTAACCTCTAACATTTCACGAACTGTTTCCTTCTAATATTCACCATCGCAACAGAGCGAAAACGAAAAAGCCGAAATAGGTCGACGCGTGTTAGCGGCATATTTTTTATTCATGTATCCACTTCAAAGTTGTCTATACATACCTTACCGGCCCGATACGAACCGCACGCTTTTCGGTCCGTTCCTCTTCCCTTTATTCTTCCTTTCGCCTTCGGCCTGGATATTTTTCACGCAGCCCGGCGACGATAAATTTCCGCGTAGCGAAATTGATGACACGGGGGATAATGAAAATTTATCGCCCTTAATTGCCGACGTTCTCGTCAAAGAGGCGTGCAAACTTCGCCGGAATATGTTTGATACGCGTGATTTAAACGTGTATTAAGCGCGTACTAAATTTAAACCAAATATCGTTTATTTGCGGGCAGCGATTAGTCGCGATTGTACCGGCGACGATTAGTGCAAAAATCGTACAGAATAGAAGTTAGGTAAAATTGTTGACGAATCGTTTATTCGCGAGACTCGACGATTTTAACCGGCATCATATTAAGCCCTTGGCCGTTTATTATTGTAATATTATTTTTATTAATTCGATTGATCTGTAGTAGGCATAAAAATTCGTACGTATCACTCGATACAATACGATTCTTAAAAGATTTACGACCCATTTCCTTCGGAGATAGAGGGATTAAAAGAACGTCGATGAATGGGGGTTCAATGGATGAACCAGTGGGAAGTTCTCGAAGTAGTCACGAGTACCTTCTTCAAAGGGGATGAAAAGGGGGAAGGCTGGAAAACTGCTACGATTTTCTCTGTCCAATATTCGCGAATTAAATCATAATACGTCTACGTTCGGGCAACTTCGATATATTATCGACGATGATTGAACATATTTTAGAAAAATTCTGACGGATTTGCATGCAATTCGATTTCGACGTAGAAATCGAACGTTCTATTTTCCGCCCCGTGTTTATAATTAACAATATGGTTACCAAACGTAAGGGATGCGCAGCATAATGCACAGATTGAAACACAATTCAATTTCATGCGCGGTACGTGTTCGTGATCAATCCACGCGTCAGATAATTTATTATTGAATAAACTGGCTGGCGTCTGCCTTTGATTATTGGCAAGTCGATAACGATACGCCTATAGACAAATCGAAACGAACATTCTACGGCCATTTTTTGCCCAATGAAACAAACAATTGTGTTTATATTCGGCAGTGTTTTCCAAATTTCCATGATTCTCCATTCGATACAAATTTTATGCAAATAAAATATAGAAATTAATGAACCGGACTTAAAGGGCAATTTAGGGTTAGTCTAAAACATTTGTCAACATGAACAATAAAAATATTAGTAGATCAAATTTGTTCTCATGTTACGTATTCTATATACGATTAATATTCCGTCCAACATATTAGTGTTACAATCGGAAAAATAATCGTGATAGGTAAATGTAAGAGTTATCGAAAAAAGGCAACCCCATTTCCCGTTCTGTCAGAATAGAAAGGAAAATATACACGATCTTGCGCGACTTCAATCAGCGATCAAAGTGTACTCGCACCCTTCGACTTTTCATCGAGTACAGGTTATATCGTGCTGCATGTTTTTACAAACAGGAAATTGTAGAAAGCATTGCGCCCTTCGTGTTCCGGGTTCAAGGAAACGGAAAATGACAAATGTCACGTTTTAAGAGCCCCGCGACTTTAATCCCGGTTGAGAGATATTAATAGACGGCAAAACAAATTCTGTTATACCTCGATGATCGAATAGTCAAAGGGAAACCGTTATAGAAACAAGATTTTCTCGAGAGTTTAAGGAAAGGGGGCAGGTAGTTGAGAGAACGGAAACACTTTGAGCCCAGGTACCTCGGAAACCAACCGAATTAATATGGCGCTCGGCATTGATTGCCTTCATCAGTGGACCACGTCACGTTTAGTGCTTATTAAATTCTGTTGCCCACGAATTTCAGTTGGGAGAAGGGGCAAGAATTTCATCTCGAAAGTTTCCTCTATCAGAGCGAACTATATTTTCTTGTCAATCATTCAACTCACGCTTCATTCGTTTGATCCGTTCGCAACGAACGGCTTTTGATAATATGTTCTTGTGCACATTTAAATATTGTTTCAAATGATCCGACGTTTATTGCACAAGCTTCGTAGTTTCGTTTGCCTGTTTTTTTTTTTTTTTTTCTTACAGCCGGCGAAGATTGCTGGGTATATTTCTTAATAACGGTGAAAGTTTAATTTAAGACAATGGTGAAAGTTTATGGAATTCGCATTTCAGTTTGTAAGTTTAATTGCGGCAGTAAAGTTCATGTGGCTGTTTGAAACAACGGGAGTCATGTCACCGGGAAAATAGTGGCGAAATAATATCTTGCGCTTTAAAGATGTCAATTTTTTACAGTAGTCAGATCTAATAATTGGAACAAAGAAATAATAATTTGACAATTTCCTTTTTTATTTCAGCAATGTTAATTATGACCAAGAACGTCATTTTTAGTTATCACTTAAATCAGCACAATTTTCTATGTATTGGAATATTGTTATCCAATTTTACCAAATATGTTCCTCGTTTAATTTAGATAAATTCACACGTAATCAGAGTCGCTGATTATTTTTAAAATTTTCCCCCTGAGAATGCAAAGATAAAGGTACTTAAAATATCAGGACACGAATCGCTCTATTCGACGAATATTTTGCAAGTCAAGAAATCTTATTGAAAAGGTTGCAGAATATTTGAGATCCTTCGTCAACGGATACTTAAGAAAATTTACCTGTCTGTAAAGTTTCATGGCATATTTCTGAAGTGATTTAAAAAGGCGAGAGGTTAAAATTTCGAGGTAATAACTGATTGCGCGAGCCGGGTACTTTTCGTCAATTTAATTTTGTTAATTTACGTCTCAGAAGATTGTACAGAATTATTTAAATTTCTTTGCCAACCGTGAGCGTGGTGTACCGTCACCTAGCAACGGATCTCGGTCGTCTTTGACGCGACAATCTTGTTACGGAGTGTTCGATTCTCGGCTGCTTAATAAGATATCGACATCGAGACGATGTCGCATCGTGAAATTCATCAAGCAATCTTTTACTTTTAACCAGAGTTCAAATAGTTACGGGTTCGAGTCAATATCTCGCGATAAAACCCGATCTACGATTCGTCTGTTACATCTCAGACGAAAAATACTTTAACTTATGCACAATATTCGAACGAGAATGCAAAATTCCATTATCCTCCGCGATCCTAAAATCGCCAAATAAATAATACAAAACCCCCCGTACTATGTAAATGAAATCGGCGTATATATCGCAAATAAAATTCAATTACCGTGGGAAATTTAAGATTCCAACGCCCTCTGCGTAAATCGAAATACCGGTGGAAGACACAAGCGAACGAAGAATTCGTGAACGCTGCAAAATCCGACAAAGCTTGCGAAACAAAAAAGATCATTCGATCTTTAAATGAAGTTTCTCCGAAACGAACGGCGCCCTTCATCGTAGGCAGAATTGAGGGATCAACGGGCGACTGGCCGTTCAATGGAAAACGTCTTGGAGCTTCAGGTTCCATTCAACTTTGAATGAATCCAGGGGACAATCGGCCACGTGATCTTCGTTACACGGTAACTCCTCGATTCGTATGTTGCTCAAACGGTCCCTGGATCGTTTGATCAGACAGCGACGCTCATAAACGCGGTCTCGTTTATCATAATCCGATCTGTGCGCGGTTTAGTTATTGTCGCGTTCAAAAGCTGTTTAGCGGCGGCTTAATAATCGCGCAAACAATAGCAAGCGGTCGCAAACAGACGAGTTGCTTCGTGACCAGAGAACCTTCAGCGTTCGAAGCATGTGAATCGAACAGATCCCTTGTTACAATTAACCCGGATAGCGCCGCGATCTCTGATTAGATATAGATTATCCAGATGTGAAGCTTAATTGCCGGAGTCATAATAGAATCTTTTAAACCGTGATATTTTAGACGATCAGATCGATCATGTTTTCTTTCATAGCTTTGAATTGTGGAATTCGAGGGGGCTTTTTAAACGGTGTGAGGTAAGGTAAAATGAGAGATTGATTGGAACTTTATTGAAGTATAGTGTTTGGTAGTTGGTTTATTACGAGTTGCAGTGTTATGGAGGTTTCATTATTGGAAATATTAGAAGTATTAATATTCACTCGACCCATCCAAAATCCCGTCCGTCGATGACTCTTGCATCCTGTTTTCCACTATCTCTCTATTTTCAACTCCATCACCCTCGTCGCACACGTGCACTCGCGTTCAACTATCAACCCGCCATCAAGGGGTCGCATGGGAAAGCAGATAGCCGCCAAGACATGTCTAACACGAAATACGAAAATCCGTCTGGGTGGTGTTAATTTCGACCGTAAGCAAGGCACGAGCAACGAATCTTAACAATGTAGTATCACTCTGCACGTGGCAAATAATTGATACAGATTGAATCGAAGAAATTGATTTGTACAGAAAGTTTCAAAGATGAAATTGACCGTCACCCTTTCAAATAGATTTTCGAATAGAAAACAAATCGTTCGTTATCCGAATTCGAGCCGCCTTTCGCGTTTTCATTCATTCGCGTGCCAGATACAAGTGACGAGGTGGTCGAAACACGAATTCGACGTGCCGTATATTCGACATGGAATGCAGAAATATTGCTGTTCACGGTATTGTCCAAATCCGATCAGACTTATCTGTTCGAGCGTACCTCGTAGTCCCGAGAAACACTCTGTTCAGCGCGTACGCGAACACGCAACACCCTCGTTACCCTCGAAACGAGCGGCCAGAGATACTCGAGGCAGATTCAAATCGGGCACAGATTACGGAAGGAGTTTACGAGTTCGTGAATTACGGGATCGTTTCGAAGATTGCTACCAGGGATTTGTAAGTGGATAGTTTTCGGGGAATTCGACCGGGAAATAGTATGTTGCCTGATTTAGGAACTTCGAGCTCTATCTGGAGCGTGTAATAGTGATTAGCGAGGCTTGCGGACCGGTTAGATACAGTTTCTGCTTTGTCATTTCTTTATTTTGCTAATCGTCGTTACGCGACGATGTTTACCCCTCTTTTCACTTTTTTCTTATCTCGAACAGCGACTATGAGGTTTATAGATATGTACAATTGGCATTTCTGCACCTTGATTCTTCTCGTATATCATTGGGGATATTCCCGATTTGAGCCACGGATATTCTAAAAATGTATCATCGCATCGTTTCGGATATGAATTTAATATCACCGCTTTTTCTCACAGTCGAATCGTAAATGAGAAATGCAACGAGGACAAATATGCAACGTTTCGTATGCGCTACAATCGAACGGGGTGAAGTGAATGAAGTCCGAAGGGGCGCAAAGAAATTCTGTGAGAAATCATTCAATATTGCAATTTTCAGCATTTCCAGTTGCGCGGCGCTGCGAATTTGACGTGTGATATGCCGTTTCACTATTCCACACCAGGAATATGACATGATTCGTGGCGTATGTATGTATCGATTAATAGAAAAGCAACAGCACGGAAACATCGAAAAGTCAATTAACCGATGTCTCGGTAAAATGTCCCATTTTATTGACAAGTTTCCAAACTGCGTTTATTTACTTTTCCTAATTGTCAACGGGAAATTCAATATTTTACAAGTGAATCAGAGAAACCGGGATGACAGACGCAGCGCTGTGTGCCACGGTTAATGGCGCAATCGATAAGGATTGTGACAGTTAAATTAATATCAGCACTGCGAACCACCGTTCGACGTCCCCACCCCTATTTCCGTGAAATCTGTATCGAAGTCATTATATTTTACCACGGGATATCAAAGGAGAATAGGGCACGTTAAATCTCGGAGAAAATCGCCATATCTGTTCTCGGTGTTTCCTACATTTCCATCTCGTTCGCTCGCAACAGTATTAATTTCCGCGGAACTGTCTAGGTTTCATCGATGTTCCTTCTTTTTTGTCTCCCTTTCCTTTTCAACCCGAGCACTTGGTCATTAATTAAATGAAACCGCGTGCTTAGTGCGAGATAATTAATTAAGTACGCGGCACAAAGAACTCGGGGTTGGAGGAATATTAATTCCTTCTTTCGTGCGAATCGTGAACGTAAATTACCAACGAGATCCTCGACGCAATTGTCCTGTACAATAAATTCATCTTATTGCTAGTAATAACTTCGAAAGCGGTAACAATGATATACCCGCACATTTCGTCGGCGGTTATCAGAATTTGCACAGAGATTGAACGATATCATCGTTTGTTGTTACGAATCTTACCGTTCGAATCGAACGATTGTTTGGCTAATATTTGAGCAAGTGTTGCGCCACGCTGAATGAGGTGAGAAAAATCGTTACTCGAAGCAGAATTTATTGCAAGCATTTAGGATGCAGCATACCGAGGGAAAGGAGTTACAGCGTTGGATTGATTGTTCGGAACAAAAGAAAAATTCTTTGCTTCGTTTATTATTCTCTCGGATGCTTGTAATGTACCTAATCGAACATTTGTGATCGAAATTTTATCGAGAAATGAATGCACAGCTCAGCGAAGCTTTCATTTTCGTTCCTCTTCGGTTTTCGAACCGGACGAACGATAATTTCATGTAAATGGCTGCGAACACTGGCACAATTGTACCGGGGATATTTCTCTTTTAGATCCACAGATAAAGGAAAATGGGCGAGGGACAGCCGACTTATAAATTGATCTACTTTGACGCTCGTGGACGTGCCGAGCATATTCGTTACATATTTGCGTACGTTGGAATCGATTTTGTAGACGAGAGGATCCCGAAAGAATCATGGCCTGAATTAAAGAAATGTAAGTGAACGAAATGAATTGTACTTTCACCTCTCACCCTTAAAATTCCATTTTTTTTTTTTCAATTTTCGGTGACGTCGGGGACACGAAGACGGGCGACTCTTTTCCAAAACACGCGACAATGTATCGAACAAGATTGATTATTTTAAATTAAACATTAACGCATAATTTGTTTATTCAAACGTTAATGCATAATATTACATTTTCGTTTCATTTTACATATCACAATTTCTGTACCACACAAACTTGCAAACGCTTCGATACATTTTACGTTTAGACGAATCATACACCCGCTTCGTTGAAACAGTTATTCCTAATTTACAGCATGATGCAATACATATATTCTCCTAACCCGCCTTTAGAATCGAATGAAACTAAATATCTAAAATCCATCCGGTACTTAAACTACTTAAACTGTAATAAAATTGGACCATTCCACTTCAGCCTCAGCACCCGTTCGGAGAATAATAGAATTCGAGCTCCATTCTCTCGATTAAAACACTATTCCTCAAAAACAGTGGGCACGAGTAATCATCGTCTAAATCCTCCGCAAAGCCATTAAGATTTATATATATATATATATATATATATAATTACTGTGTGTGTGTATATATATACACAGTAATTATTTCCGCCGTTCTGATCGCAGAATATCATAAATCTTCTATTAGTCGGTAGTAGGTCGCGTTGATTAAAATCCAAGCGTTTTTCGTCAGTCTGTTCATCGAGACGCAACACGCCTGAAGGCCGTGCGATTTCGCATCGATCGAGCCACCCCTTACGTAATATTCACTTGAATTGTTTGTTCTTAGTTATGCCTTATGGAATGCTGCCTGTATTGGAGATAGACGGGAAACCGATAGCGCAGAGTAACGCAGTGGCAAGATACTTGGCGAGGAAGCACAATCTAACCGGAAGGGACGAATGGGAGTCGATGATGTGCGACGTGCTCGTCGATACTCTTGGTGACTTGAAGCAATGTAAGTGACGTCGCTGCGTTGACATTATGCTCATTCAATGAAGGAGACCCGAGTTTTTCGTGCATTCATTTGTTGCATGATGCGTCACGGTTGACGGGACATGTAATTTCGGGGTGACCGATCGTTCGATATGTCACTGAAGCATGATACAGGATGCGGCGGAGGAGCGGATGCAAAAACGCAGTAAATTCCGAGGGGCTTGCACTTAAGAAAACAAAATTACACCAATAAAATTTGTCGAAGTGCGATAATATGGTTAAAAAAAAAAAATCGTAGATCAATTTTTTCTGTGATCGTTGTAAAGAGCAGACGTCGATATTCAAATCTATAGTGATTGCATACCTGAAAAAAATTTCTCACGGACCGCTGAGTGAGAATCGCTTGAATTTTGCACAAATTTCGAGAAGAAATTCCAATCACTTTGCCGCCTCTGGCGTGATATAAGAAAATCTGTAGAGAAAAATGAACCGAGGGCTGTCGGAGTAGGGACTTTGTGCAATTTTTTTCCACGAAGTTACAGCAATCGAAATATCGACAATTTTTTCGGTGAAAATTTCGGGATCCATTCATTTTCTGGCGGATTGTATTACAGAACTTGAAATAAGAATTAAACGAGTATACGAGACGGTCCGATTAGAAATGTGTCGCCGTGTAATGGAAAATGTGTGTTCAAGATTTGAGTTAATAGCGCTGATCTTGACGGTGTAATTTTCTACAAAGAAAATGGCATGTAATGTGTGTTTCATGTACTTTTTACTTGTTAATTATATGCCTTCTGAATGTTAGTGTATTTTTCACGTTTTCCGTTCCTCTGACGCACGTTGCACGAGGGATTGACTGATAGGTTTGGAGTATATGGAGGACATAGGTTTGTCTTTTTGGCGGAGACAGAATGATTCTGTAAATTTGTTTCGAGACACTCCGTAATTCTTATCTGATTGATTTGTAAAAGTCTTGCGGAGTCTGATGTTAGAGGCCGCGTGGTATTATATCAATTGGCTCAGTGGTGATAACGGGCGCCGATAAGAACTGTTGCACAATTTAATATAATTGTTGCTAGTGCTTGTGACCTTGCCGAATGTAAATTCGCGAGCGTGAAATTGCTTCAAATGTCCAAGATTCGGGAGTTTTCCTTTCTCTGGAATATTTTAAACGAGCTGCCACGGGCAGATAGTTTTACGTTGACACCTAATCCAGTTTGTCAATTTTCCGAATTTTGCACTTCTTCACCGATTATACGTTTCCCCAGAATAGGATTACGCATTTCCCGTCACATTTCTCGACTTGTGCACCTTTTTAAGCATTCTTTTTATAGAATAAAGGCACGTTCTCCGCGGAACGATCCGGAATAAAAAATGAATGCCACTCAATCGCTGAGCAAAGGAAGATCCTGGTACGCGATAACGTTACCAACTTCCAATTACGATACGCGTGATTGCGTAAGACCGATTGTTTGCATAAATGCGTTAACGATCCGCGCGTAGGTCGCATAAATTGAAAGTAATTGCCTTAGACATCATACATCTTTATGGCTGCGACTAATTTCGTCCCTTTTCATTGGGTGTTCCAGCGCAACGTCGGGTCGGGTTGAAAAATGACTGGCAATGTAAATGCCCGAAAGGAAAAGGAGAAACGATTACAAATAGGTTATCGATTGAATAATAATATTACGATACAGCTCCTTGCATCGTTTTTGTACCATTCCATTCGCCTAGTCGTTCGTGGAAAATAATTGTCTCGATATCGCGATTACGCATAAAATTGTTCACCGGCGCGAATCGAGCGAGTACATTTTTTTCTTCCCGCCGTACTTTTTTTTCTATTCTTCCATCGTTATTTCCGCTCGACGATTTAATACATTATCGCGTCGATGATTCACGATTCGATCCACCTGAACAGCTGTAACATCGTAGATGTTTCTACGCTATAATGGATGTGTTCTCGATGGCTCGCTTTAAAACGATACCGATATCATCGTTACCATCAAACATGTGAATGACGTTTCTAGCGATGGCACAACTATGCGATTTCTGTGTCATTTATTTATTTTTTTCTCCTTTGAATTACCGCATAATTGTATGGCGTATGCAAAGAAACAAAAAGAAGAATCACGTAGAATCGGCGCAGCGCACGAAAATAGGATAATTGTGTCTTGGATAAGAATTACACGCGGAACTGTGAAACATATGAAACTGTGAGATAATTACTGGATAATTTTATTCTTTTTATAGCCTGTTCAAAATTAATTGGCTACTCCAGACTATTTGATTGCAATTTCTGTATTCTTGATTAAACCTTCATTGCCATACGCAGACGATAATTAATATAATTCATTAATATATAAGTACAAACGGTGGAATATTTTATCCATATATATTTAAAGGAAACAGGCACGAAAAGCAGGTGGAAACCGTGTGAATTGTTCTTTCTTTCCTTTCTTTGCTTTTCCACAGCAGAAAAGCACAAATAAATTATATTTGTCGTCTTATTCGTTTCAGTTATATCTCAATATCGTACGGAGGAGGATCCATATAAGAAGAACGAGAAAAAAGGGAAGCTTTTGAAGGAAACGATACCGTTTTACTTGAACAAGTTCGAGCAGACTGTCGGCGAAAACGGAGGCTACGCTGTCGGTTCCACTGTATGTCGTTTCTCCGTTGGATTTAAAATTAAAATTATTTTCTCTTCACACATGGAAAAGTTTCGAAGATCATCAGAAAACTTTCCCTTGCACATGTCGAGTGGTTGAAATAAAATCGACCCTTTCGAATAAATTCAGGCCCTCCTTTTCATCCTTCTTCTTTTGCATTTAAATCAAATATTTAGAACATGCTACTATTTAACAATTATTCGTGCAATCCTCCGCGTCTTAAATACAAAAATAAGCGGGTATGATGAATTTAATGGAAAGCTAACAATGATTTTTAAACGATTTTTCCAGACCACATGGGCGGACTTTGTTTTCGCTGTGGCTTTAGAAAATTTCGAGAACATGTTCGGAGCGACGGCTCTGGAAAGATATCCTGGTCTTCGTGCATTGAAGACAAGGGTTCACAAAATTCCTGCGATTGTAGAATGGCTGGCAAAACGACCTTATACGGAATTTTAAAAATCACGGAATGACACGTGAAGGAACGAAAAGATGGATCGAGTACATATCTACGGTATCTGTACCCGCTTGTCCAATAATATTTTGTTGGTCAATGTTAAAACAAAATTTGCGAAGTGTAACAACAATTGCATTAATGAAAAGTTGTTTATTATGCAAGTTAAAAATTGTGACAGTAGATAAAACGTGTGAGCTTGTATCTTTGCGTGATTTCTCCTAATTGACTTGAATTAATTTTGTAAAAAACGTGTTCACTGATGTTAAGATATATAGATATATAGGGTGTAGTAATATGTATTTATAATACGGGATATATATATTGAGATTATACATTAATTTTTATCACCTTTTTTTGTTCAAAATTAACGTTGAAAAAGGGATAAACTTTATCTTCTTCATTTGTATATATATTGTAAATAAAAGACTCAGTTGCAGAAATCTTATTTCACGTCCATTTGTATTATTACCATTCTACTGTGTCCTTATGATTTTTAGTGACTATTGGATATAAAATCTTTAAATTTTTAGGGTTCAAACTTGTTAGAAAATTAGTTTAATTTATGAAAAGGGGGTGCAACATTTCTATACACTTCTATATTTTTTTTAAGCGATGCTTAACTCGAGATTATTACTTATTGTGATTAATGAGTTATCTATGATACCAATTTCTGCTACATGGAGTACCATGTACAAAAATAGTTTCTTGGAAATAATGGTAAAATTGTAGTTATTGGTGGACACATACGAGCCGCAGTCACACCTTATTTTTGATACAATATTGCGACGATCATTCATAAATATTATTATCAACCAAGCATTAATAACAATATACCATCTAACTGCATATATGTCGACTGATGGAATATCGGAATGGAGTCCTGCGAAATTAACATTAATAGTTCCAAAACTATCTCTATTACATAATGATTTTTTATAATTTTTCATTCTATTAAAAAAATCTATTTTCGTTGTAAAACGTTATTTTTCTAGTAGAGTACGATTTATCGACAGCAGTGATATTCCAGAAACGAGATACAAAATTCTGCTATCTCTATCAATCTCTGGTATCTTCCCCGGGTGAGATATAGGAATAGACAAATCAGGAAATGTATTTTTCTGGCCCGAATTCATGGGGATCCAAGAGCGCCATACCATTCCCGTGTCACTCATTATTCCAAGTTGCCGGCCAGCTACATCAATGATCAGAGGAATCAAATTAAAGCTACAAGCATAATCTACCATCTCCAATGGGTGTGAACAGGATTCCATGTGCAGTTCATTTGTTAAAAACAATTAATCAATTGAAATTGTTATTACGGCCAACTGCACATAGTTACAGCAACGGGGTATTTTTTATCGAGTAGCGTATTCGTTTCCCCTTCATTTGAGACGTCGTTGATTAAAATCGGCACGGCAGAAGCCGAGATAATTCAATTTGTTTAAATAAATTATAAACAAATGCGATTAATTCGGCTTGCCGGCGAGCTACGACAATGATCAGAGGACATAAATTAAAGCTAGTAGCATAATCTACCATCTCCTATAGCTGTGAACAGTATTCCATGTGCAGTGCACTTGTTATAAACAATTAAACAATTGAAATTGTTATTACGGCCAACTGCATACAGTTACAGTAACGGGGTATTTTTTATCGAGTAGCGTATTCGTTTCCCCTTCAGTTGAGATGTCGTTGATTAAAATCGGCCCAGCAGAAGCCGAGATAAGAATTTTTAAACATTTTGTAAGGTAACAATATATCGAAAACGGTACAAGTGGCGCCATCTCGCGTTTGCGGCCTTTTTCGCAGTTGTCCGCACCGCTAAAACCGAATTCCTGGATTACATCGTTCATTAAATGAATTGCGTTTTTCTTGGCTCCTAGTGTGTATTTTTTAGCCGGACTTGTCTTAAATTAAAGCTACAAAGCATGTCTATGTCCTCCAAAAGGTGCTTCTATATGGTACTGGTGGCTTAAAAGTTATTAACAATTGAAAAATCGACAAAAATGATCTCCGGGTCACTGCAATTATCTCGGCTTCTGGAGGCGCTACATTAATGATAGAGTGCTTAAATTAAAGGTAAAGGGTGCCGCTACACGACAATAAACGATATACAAGTACTGCAGGCGCCGATTGTTCTTAATAAACAATTTAACAATTCGTTTGAGAATTTCAACGAAACTATATACGAAACCATTTCACAATGTGAATCAGATTGTTTCTTGAACCGAGAGCTTCATTTTGAGACGTCGTTGATTATAATCGGCAAAGCAGAAGCCGGGATAATTGAATTTGTTTAAATAAATTATAAACAAATGCGATTAATTCGGCTTGCCGGCGAGCTACGACAATGATCAGAGGACATAAATTAAAGCTAGTAGCATAATCTACCATCTCCTATAGCTGTGAACAGTATTCCATGTGCAGTTCATTTGTTATAAACAATTAAACAATTGAAATTGTTATTACGGCCAACTGCACATAGTTACAGCAACGGGGTATTTTTTATCGAGTAGCGTATGCGATTCCCCTTCATTTGAGACGTCGTTGATTAAAATCGGCCCGGCAGAAGCCGAGATTAAATTAATTATAAACAAACTCCATTAATTCGGCTTGCCGGCAAGCTACAACAATGATCAGAGGACATAAATTAAAGCTAGCAGTATAATCTACCATTTCCTATAGGTGTGGACAGTATTCCATGTGCAGTTCATTTGTTATAAACAATTATACAATTGAAAATGTTATTACGGCCAACTGCACATAGTTACAGCAACGGGGTATTTTTTATCGAGTAGCGTATTCGTTTCCCCTTCATTTGAGACGTCGTTGATTAAAATCGGCACGGCAGAAGCCGAGATAATTCAATTTGTTTAAATAAATTATAAACAAATGCGATTAATTCGGCTTGCCGGCGAGCTACGACAATGATCAGAGGACATAAATTAAAGCTAGTAGCATAATCTACCATCTCCTATAGCTGTGAACAGTATTCCATGTGCAGTGCACTTGTTATAAACAATTAAACAATTGAAATTGTTATTACGGCCAACTGCATACAGTTACAGTAACGGGGTATTTTTTATCGAGTAGCGTATTCGTTTCCCCTTCAGTTGAGATGTCGTTGATTAAAATCGGCCCAGCAGAAGCCGAGATAAGAATTTTTAAACATTTTGTAAGGTAACAATATATCGAAAACGGTACAAGTGGCGCCATCTCGCGTTTGCGGCCTTTTTCGCAGTTGTCCGCACCGCTAAAACCGAATTCCTGGATTACATCGTTCATTAAATGAATTGCGTTTTTCTTGGCTCCTAGTGTGTATTTTTTAGCCGGACTTGTCTTAAATTAAAGCTACAAAGCATGTCTATGTCCTCCAAAAGTTGCTTCTATATGGTACTGGTGGCTTAAAAGTTATTAACAATTGAAAAATCGACAAAAATGATCTCCGGGTCACTGCAATTATCTCGGCTTCTGGAGGCGCTACATTAATGATAGAGTGCTTAAATTAAAGGTAAAGGGTGCCGCTACACGACAATAAACGATATACAAGTACTGCAGGCGCCGATTGTTCTTAATAAACAATTTAACAATTCGTTTGAGAATTTCAACGAAACTATATACGAAACCATTTCACAATGTGAATCAGATTGTTTCTTGAACCGAGAGCTTCATTTTGAGACGTCGTTGATTATAATCGGCAAAGCAGAAGCCGGGATAATTGAATTTGTTTAAATAAATTATAAACAAATGCGATTAATTCGGCTTGCCGGCGAGCTACGACAATGATCAGAGGACATAAATTAAAGCTAGTAGCATAATCTACCATCTCCTATAGCTGTGAACAGTATTCCATGTGCAGTTCATTTGTTATAAACAATTAAACAATTGAAATTGTTATTACGGCCAACTGCACATAGTTACAGCAACGGGGTATTTTTTATCGAGTAGCGTATGCGATTCCCCTTCATTTGAGACGTCGTTGATTAAAATCGGCCCGGCAGAAGCCGAGATTAAATTAATTATAAACAAACTCCATTAATTCGGCTTGCCGGCAAGCTACAACAATGATCAGAGGACATAAATTAAAGCTAGTAGCATAATCTACCATCTCCTATAGTTGTGAACAGTACTCCATGTGCAGTGCACTTGTTATAAACAATTAAACAATTGAAATTGTTATTACGGCCAACTGCATATAGTTACAGTAACGGGGTATATTTTGTCGAGTAGCGTATTCGTTTCCCCTTCAGTTGAGATGTCGTTGATTAAAATTGGCCCGGCAGAAGCCGAGATAATTGAATTTGTTTAAATTAATTATAAACAAATGCGATTAATTCGGCTTGCCGGCGAGCTACGACAATGATCAGAGGACATAAATTAAAGCTAGTAGCATAATCTACCATCTCCTATAGTTGTGAACAGTACTCCATGTGCAGTGCACTTGTTATAAACAATTAAACAATTGAAATTGTTATTACGGCCAACTGCATATAGTTACAGTAACGGGGTATATTTTGTCGAGTAGCGTATTCGTTTCCCCTTCAGTTGAGATGTCGTTGATTAAAATTGGCCCGGCAGAAGCCGAGATAATTGAATTTGTTTAAATTAATTATAAACAAATGCGATTAATTCGGCTTGCCGGCGAGCTACGACAATGATCAGAGGACATAAATTAAAGCTAGTAGCATAATCTACCATCTCCTATAGTTGTGAACAGTATTCCATGTGCAGTGCACTTGTTATAAACAATTAAACAATTGAAATTGTTATTACGGCCAACTGCATATAGTTACAGTAACGGGGTATATTTTGTCGAGTAGCGTATTCGTTTCCCCTTCAGTTGAGATGTCGTTCATTAAAATCGGCCTGGCAGAAGCCGAGATAATTGAATTTGTTTAAATTAATTATAAACAAATGCGATTAATTCGGCTTGCCGGCGAGCTACGACAATGATCAGAGGACATAAATTAAAGCTAGTAGCATAATCTACCATCTCCTATAGTTGTGAACAGTATTCCAGGTGCAGTGCACTTGTTATAAACAATTAAACAATTGAAATTGTTATTACGGCCAACTGCATACAGTTACAGTAACGGGGTATTTTTTATCGAGTAGCGTATTCGTTTCCCCTTCAGTTGAGACGTCGTTGATTAAAATCGGCCCAGCAGAAGCCGAGATAAGAATTTTTAAACATTTTGTAAGATAACAATATGTCGAAAACGGTACAAGTGGCGCCATCTCGCGTTTGCGGCCTTTTTCGCAGTTTTCCGCACCGCTAAAACCGAATTCCTGGATTACATCGTTAATTAAATGAATTGCGTTTTTCTCGGCTCCTAGTGTGTAGTTTTTAGCCGGACTTGTCTTAAATTAAAGCTATAAAGCATATCTATGTCTTCCATAAGTTGCAACAATATGTCACTTGTGGCTTAAAAGTTATTAACAATTGAAAAATCGACAAAAATGATCTCCGGGTCACTGCAATTATCTCGGCTTCTGGAGGCGCTACATTAATGATAGAGTGCTTAAATTAAAGGTAAAGGGTGCCGCTACACGAGAATAAACGATTTTCAAATGCTGCATGTGCTGTTTAATTTTTCTAAACAATTTACCAATTCTTTTGTGAATTGCAACGAAACTATAGAGGATGCAGGAAACTATACACTGTATAATAAACAAATGAGCTACACGACACAAAGTGTCCCTTTGCTATAATTATATCCAGGTGGCCTGAATAGCTATCTCAACAGTTTAATTGTTTAAACGAATGAACCTCACATGGAATAATGTTCAAACCTACTGGAGGTAGTAGCGGATACTCCTAGCTTTAATTTATGTCTTCTGATTATTGCTGGACCTCGCCTGCAAGCCGAAGTAATGGAATTTGTTTATAATTTTTAAAACAAATTCAATTATCTAGGTTTCTGCTGGGTCGAATTTAATAAACGACCTCTCAAATTGAAGCCCTCGGTTCAAGGAACAATCTGATTCACTTTCCGAAAAGGCTTCGTGTATAGTTTCGGTGAAATTTACAAACGAATTGTTAAATTGTTTATTAAGAACAATCGGAGCCTGCAGCAATTGTATATCGTTTATTGTCGTGTAGCGGCACCCTTTACCTTTAATTTAAGCACTCTATCATTAATGTAGCGCCTCCAGAAGCCGAGATAATTGCAGTGACCCGGAGATCATTTTTATCGATTTTTCAATTGTTAATAACTTTTAAGCCACAAGTGCCATATTGTTGCAACTTGTGGAGGACATAGATATGCTTTGTACCTTTAATTTGAGACAAGTGCGGCTAAAAAATACACACTAGGAGCCGAGAAAAACGCAATTCATTTAATTAACGATGTAATCCAGGAATTCGGTTTTAGCGGTGCGGACAACTGCGAAAAAGGCCGCAAACGCGAGATGGCGCCACTTGTACCGTTTTCGACATATTGTTATCTTACAAAATGTTTAAAAATTCTTATCTCGGCTTCTGCTGGGCCGATTTTAATCAACGACGTCTCAACTGAAGGGGAAACGAATACGCTACTCGATAAAAAATACCCCGTTACTGTAACTGTATGCAGTTGGCCGTAATAACAATTTCAATTGTTTAATTGTTTATAACAAGTGCACTGCACATGGAATACTGTTCACAGCTATTAGAGATGGTAGATTATACTACTAGCTTTAATTTATGTCCTACGATCATTGATGTAGCTCGCCAGCAAGACGAATTAATCGCATTTGTTTATATTTTATTTAAACAAATTCAATTATCTCGGCTTCTGCTGGGCCGATTTTAATCAACGACGTCTCAAATGAAGGGGAAACGAATACGCTACTCGATAAAACATACCC
The DNA here is from genome assembly GCA_963667235.1 of Nomada lathburiana. NCBI lineage: Eukaryota > Metazoa > Arthropoda > Insecta > Hymenoptera > Apidae > Nomada > Nomada lathburiana. Next base: position 7,087,743 of record OY763905.1, read on the forward strand.
CGTTGCTGTAACTATGTGCAGTTGGCCGTAATATCAATTTCAATTGTTTAATTGTTTTTAACAAATGAACTGCAAATGGAATCCTGTTCACACCTATTGGAGATGGTATATTGTACTACTAGCTTTAATTTATGTCCTACGATCATTGATGTAGCTCGCCAGCAAGACGAATTAATCGCATTTGTTTATATTTTATTTAAACAAATTCAATTATCTCGGCTTCTGCTGGGCCGATATTAATCAACGACATCTCAAATGAAGGGGAAACGAATACTCTACTCGATAAAACATACCCCGTTGCTGTAACTATGTGCAGTTGGCCGTAATAACTATTTCAATTGTTTAATTGTTTTTAACAAATGAACTGCACATGGAATCCTGTTCACACCTATTGGAGATGGTATATTGTACTACTAGCTTTAATTTATGTCCTACGATCATTAATGTAGTTCGCCGGCAAGACGAATTAATCGCATTTGTTTATAATATATTTAAACAAATCCAAATATCTCAGCTTCTGTTGGGCCGATTTTAATCAACGACGTCTCAAATGAAGGGGAAACGAATACGCTACTCGATAAAAAATACCCCGTTGCTGTAACTATGTGCAGTTGGCCGTAATAACAATTTCAATTGTTTAATTGTTTTTAACTAATGAACTGCACATGGAATCCTTTTCACACCTATTAGAGATGTTAGATTATACTACTAGCTTTAATTTATGTCCTACGATCATTGATGTAGCTCGCCAGCAAGACGAATTAATCGCATTTGTTTATATTTTATTTAAACAAATTCAATTATCTCGGCTTCTGCTGGGCCGATTTTAATCAACGACGTCTCAAATGAAGGGGAAACGAATACGCTACTCGATAAAACATACCCCGTTGCTGCAACTATGTGCAGTTGGCCGTAATAACAATTTAAATTGTTTAATTGCTTTTAACAAATGAACTGCACATGGAATCCTGTTCCCACCTATTGGACATGGTAGCTGATGCTCCTAGCTTTAATTTATGTCCTACGATCATTGATGTAGCTCGTCAGCAAGACGAATTAATCGCATTTGTTTATATTTTATTTAAACAAATTCAATTATCTCGGCTTCTGCTGGGCCGATATTAATCAACGACATCTCAAATGAAGGGGAAACGAATACTCTACTCGATAAAACATACCCCGTTGCTGTAACTATGTGCAGTTGGCCGTAATAACAATTTCAATTGTTTAATTGTTTTTAACAAATGAACTGCACATGGAATCCTTTTCACACCTATTAGAGATGTTAGATTATACTACTAGCTTTAATTTATGTCCTACGATCATTGATGTAGCTCGCCAGCAAGACGAATTAATCGCATTTGTTTATATTTTATTTAAACAAATTCAATTATCTCGGCTTCTGCTGGGCCGATTTTAATCAACGACGTCTCAAATGAAGGGGAAACGAATACGCTACTCGATAAAACATACCCCGTTGCTGCAACTTTGTGCAGTTGGCCGTAATAACAATTTAAATTGTTTAATTGCTTTTAACAAATGAACTGCACATGGAATCCTGTTCCCACCTATTGGACATGGTAGCTGATGCTCCTAGCTTTAATTTATGTCCTACGATCATTGATGTAGCTCGTCAGCAAGACGAATTAATCGCATTTGTTTATATTTTATTTAAACAAATTCAATTATCTCGGCTTCTGCTGGGCCGATATTAATCAACGACATCTCAAATGAAGGGGAAACGAATACTCTACTCGATAAAACATACCCCGTTGCTGTAACTATGTGCAGTTGGCCGTAATAACAATTTCAATTGTTTAATTGTTTTTAACAAATGAACTGCAAATGGAATCCTGTTCACACCTATTGGAGATGGTATATTGTACTACTAGCTTTAATTTATGTCCTACGATCATTGATGTAGCTCGCCAGCAAGACGAATTAATCGCATTTGTTTATATTTTATTTAAACAAATTCAATTATCTCGGCTTCTGCTGGGCCGATTTTAATCAACGACGTCTCAAATGAAGGGGAAACGAATACGCTACTCGATAAAAAATACCCGGTTGCTGTAACTATGTGCAGTTGGCCGTAATAACAATTTCAATTGTTTAATTGTTTTTAACAAATGAACTGCACATGGAATCCTGTTCCCACCTATTGGACATGGTAGCTGATGCTCCTAGCTTTAATTTATGTCCTACGATCATTGATGTAGCTCGTCAGCAAGACGAATTAATCGCATTTGTTTATATTTTATTTAAACAAATTCAATTATCTCGGCTTCTGCTGGGCCGATTTTAATCAACGATGTCTCAAATTGAAGCTCTCGGTTCAAGGAACAATCTGAATCACTTTGCGAAAAGGCTTCGTGTATAGTTTCGGTGAAATTTACAAACGAATTGTTAAATTGTTTATTAAGAACAATCGGCGCCTGCAGCAATTGTATATCGTTTATTGTCGTGTAGCGGCATCCTTTACCTTTAATTTAAGCACTCTATCATTAATGTAGCGCCTCCAGAAGCCGAGATAATTGCAGTGACCCGGAGATCATTTTTGTCGATTTTTCAATTGTTAATAACTTTTAAGCCACAAATGCCATATTGTTGCAACTTGTGGAGGACATAGATATGCTTTGTAGCTTTAATTTGAGACAAGTGCGGCTAAAAAATACACACTAGGAGCCGAGAAAAACGCAATTCATTTAATTAACGATGTAATCCAGGAATTCGGTTTTAGCGGTGCGGACAACTGCGAAAAAGGCCGCAAACGCGAGATGGCGCCACTTGTACCGTTTTCGACATATTGTTACCTTACAAAATGTTTAAAAATTCTTATCTCGACTTCTGCTGGGCCGATTTTAATCAACGACGTCTCAAATGAAGGGGAAACGAATACGCTACTCGATAAAAAATACCCGGTTGCTGTAACTATGTGCAGTTGGCCGTAATAACAATTTCAATTGTTTAATTGTTTTTAACAAATGAACTGCACATGGAATCCTTTTCACACCTATTAGAGATGGTAGATTATACTACTAGCTTTAATTTATGTCCTACGATCATTGATGTAGCTCGCCAGCAAGACGAATTAATCGCATTTGTTTATATTTTATTTAAACAAATTCAATTATCTCGGCTTCTGCTGGGCCGATTTTAATCAACGACGTCTCAAATGAAGGGGAAACGAATACGCTACTCGTTAAAAAATACCCCGTTGCTGTAACTATGTGCAGTTGGCCGTAATAACAATTTCAATTGTTTAATTGTTTTTAACAAATGAACTGCACATGGAATCCTTTTCACACCTATTAGAGATGGTAGATTATACTACTAGCTTTAATTTATGTCCTACGATCATTGATGTAGCTCGCCAGCAAGACGAATTAATCGCATTTGTTTATATTTTATTTAAACAAATTCAATTATCTCGGCTTCTGCTGGGCCGATTTTAATCAACGACGTCTCAAATGAAGGGGAAACGAATACGCTACTCGTTAAAACATACCCCGTTGCTCTAACTATGTGCAGTTGGCCGTAATAACAATTTAAATTGTTTAATTGTTTTTAACGAATGAACTGCACATGGAATCCTGTTCCCACCTATTGGACATGGTAGCTGATGCTCCTAGCTTTAATTTATGTCCTACGATCATTGATGTAGCTCGTCAGCAAGACGAATTAATCGCATTTGTTTATATTTTATTTAAACAAATTCAATTATCTCGGCTTCTGCTGGGCCGATATTAATCAACGACATCTCAAATGAAGGGGAAACGAATACTCTACTCGATAAAACATACCCCGTTGCTGTAACTATGTGCAGTTGGCCGTAATAACAATTTCAATTGTTTAATTGTTTTTAACAAATGAACTGCACATGGAATCCTTTTCACACCTATTAGAGATGTTAGATTATACTACTAGCTTTAATTTATGTCCTACGATCATTGATGTAGCTCGCCAGCAAGACGAATTAATCGCATTTGTTTATATTTTATTTAAACAAATTCAATTATCTCGGCTTCTGCTGGGCCGATTTTAATCAACGACGTCTCAAATGAAGGGGAAACCAATACGCTACTCGATAAAACATACCCCGTTGCTGCAACTTTGTGCAGTTGGCCGTAATAACAATTTAAATTGTTTAATTGCTTTTAACAAATGAACTGCACATGGAATCCTGTTCCCACCTATTGGACATGGTAGCTGATGCTCCTAGCTTTAATTTATGTCCTACGATCATTGATGTAGCTCGTCAGCAAGACGAATTAATCGCATTTGTTTATATTTTATTTAAACAAATTCAATTATCTCGGCTTCTGCTGGGCCGATATTAATCAACGACATCTCAAATGAAGGGGAAACGAATACTCTACTCGATAAAACATACCCCGTTGCTGTAACTATGTGCAGTTGGCCGTAATAACAATTTCAATTGTTTAATTGTTTTTAACAAATGAACTGCAAATGGAATCCTGTTCACACCTATTGGAGATGGTATATTGTACTACTAGCTTTAATTTATGTCCTACGATCATTGATGAAGCTCGCCAGCAAGACGAATTAATCGCATTTGTTTATATTTTATTTAAACAAATTCAATTATCTCGGCTTCTGCTGGGCCGATTTTAATCAACGACGTCTCAAATGAAGGGGAAACGAATACGCTACTCGATAAAAAATACCCGGTTGCTGTAACTATGTGCAGTTGGCCGTAATAACAATTTCAATTGTTTAATTGTTTTTAACAAATGAACTGCACATGGAATCCTGTTCCCACCTATTGGACATGGTAGCTGATGCTCCTAGCTTTAATTTATGTCGTACGATCATTGATGTAGCTCGCCGGCAAGCCGAATTAATCGCATTTGTTTATATTTTATTTAAACAAATTCAATTATCTCGGCTTCTGCTGGGCCGATTTTAATCAACGATGTCTCAAATTGAAGCTCTCGGTTCAAGGAACAATCTGAATCACTTTGCGAAAAGGCTTCGTGTATAGTTTCGGTGAAATTTACAAACGAATTGTTAAATTGTTTATTAAGAACAATCGGCGCCTGCAGCAATTGTATATCGTTTATTGTCGTGTAGCGGCATCCTTTACCTTTAATTTAAGCACTCTATCATTAATGTAGCGCCTCCAGAAGCCGAGATAATTGCAGTGACCCGGAGATCATTTTTGTCGATTTTTCAATTGTTAATAACTTTTAAGCCACAAATGCCATATTGTTGCAACTTGTGGAGGACATAGATATGCTTTGTAGCTTTAATTTGAGACAAGTGCGGCTAAAAAATACACACTAGGAGCCGAGAAAAACGCAATTCATTTAATTAACGATGTAATCCAGGAATTCGGTTTTAGCGGTGCGGACAACTGCGAAAAAGGCCGCAAACGCGAGATGGCGCCACTTGTACCGTTTTCGACATATTGTTACCTTACAAAATGTTTAAAAATTCTTATCTCGGCTTCTGCTGGGCCGATTTTAATCAACGACGTCTCAAATGAAGGGGAAACGAATACGCTACTCGATAAAAAATACCCGGTTGCTGTAACTATGTGCAGTTGGCCGTAATAACAATTTCAATTGTTTAATTGTTTTTAACAAATGAACTGCACATGGAATCCTTTTCACACCTATTAGAGATGGTAGATTATACTACTAGCTTTAATTTATGTCCTACGATCATTGATGTAGCTCGCCAGCAAGACGAATTAATCGCATTTGTTTATATTTTATTTAAACAAATTCAATTATCTCGGCTTCTGCTGGGCCGATTTTAATCAACGACGTCTCAAATGAAGGGGAAACGAATACGCTACTCGTTAAAAAATACCCCGTTGCTGTAACTATGTGCAGTTGGCCGTAATAACAATTTCAATTGTTTAATTGTTTTTAACAAATGAACTGCACATGGAATCCTTTTCACACCTATTAGAGATGGTAGATTATACTACTAGCTTTAATTTATGTCCTACGATCATTGATGTAGCTCGCCAGCAAGACGAATTAATCGCATTTGTTTATATTTTATTTAAACAAATTCAATTATCTCGGCTTCTGCTGGGCCGATTTTAATCAACGACGTCTCAAATGAAGGGGAAACGAATACGCTACTCGTTAAAACATACCCCGTTGCTCTAACTATGTGCAGTTGGCCGTAATAACAATTTAAATTGTTTAATTGTTTTTAACGAATGAACTGCACATGGAATCCTGTTCCCACCTATTGGACATGGTAGCTGATGCTCCTAGCTTTAATTTATGTCCTACGATCATTGATGTAGCTCGTCAGCAAGACGAATTAATCGCATTTGTTTATATTTTATTTAAACAAATTCAATTATCTCGGCTTCTGCTGGGCCGATATTAATCAACGACATCTCAAATGAAGGGGAAACGAATACTCTACTCGATAAAACATACCCCGTTGCTGTAACTATGTGCAGTTGGCCGTAATAACAATTTCAATTGTTTAATTGTTTTTAACAAATGAACTGCACATGGAATCCTTTTCACACCTATTAGAGATGTTAGATTATACTACTAGCTTTAATTTATGTCCTACGATCATTGATGTAGCTCGCCAGCAAGACGAATTAATCGCATTTGTTTATATTTTATTTAAACAAATTCAATTATCTCGGCTTCTGCTGGGCCGATTTTAATCAACGACGTCTCAAATGAAGGGGAAACCAATACGCTACTCGATAAAACATACCCCGTTGCTGCAACTTTGTGCAGTTGGCCGTAATAACAATTTAAATTGTTTAATTGCTTTTAACAAATGAACTGCACATGGAATCCTGTTCCCACCTATTGGACATGGTAGCTGATGCTCCTAGCTTTAATTTATGTCCTACGATCATTGATGTAGCTCGTCAGCAAGACGAATTAATCGCATTTGTTTATATTTTATTTAAACAAATTCAATTATCTCGGCTTCTGCTGGGCCGATATTAATCAACGACATCTCAAATGAAGGGGAAACGAATACTCTACTCGATAAAACATACCCCGTTGCTGTAACTATGTGCAGTTGGCCGTAATAACAATTTCAATTGTTTAATTGTTTTTAACAAATGAACTGCAAATGGAATCCTGTTCACACCTATTGGAGATGGTATATTGTACTACTAGCTTTAATTTATGTCCTACGATCATTGATGAAGCTCGCCAGCAAGACGAATTAATCGCATTTGTTTATATTTTATTTAAACAAATTCAATTATCTCGGCTTCTGCTGGGCCGATTTTAATCAACGACGTCTCAAATGAAGGGGAAACGAATACGCTACTCGATAAAAAATACCCGGTTGCTGTAACTATGTGCAGTTGGCCGTAATAACAATTTCAATTGTTTAATTGTTTTTAACAAATGAACTGCACATGGAATCCTGTTCCCACCTATTGGACATGGTAGCTGATGCTCCTAGCTTTAATTTATGTCGTACGATCATTGATGTAGCTCGCCGGCAAGCCGAATTAATCGCATTTGTTTATATTTTATTTAAACAAATTCAATTATCTCGGCTTCTGCTGGGCCGATTTTAATCAACGATGTCTCAAATTGAAGCTCTCGGTTCAAGGAACAATCTGAATCACTTTGCGAAAAGGCTTCGTGTATAGTTTCGGTGAAATTTACAAACGAATTGTTAAATTGTTTATTAAGAACAATCGGCGCCTGCAGCAATTGTATATCGTTTATTGTCGTGTAGCGGCATCCTTTACCTTTAATTTAAGCACTCTATCATTAATGTAGCGCCTCCAGAAGCCGAGATAATTGCAGTGACCCGGAGATCATTTTTGTCGATTTTTCAATTGTTAATAACTTTTAAGCCACAAATGCCATATTGTTGCAACTTGTGGAGGACATAGATATGCTTTGTAGCTTTAATTTGAGACAAGTGCGGCTAAAAAATACACACTAGGAGCCGAGAAAAACGCAATTCATTTAATTAACGATGTAATCCAGGAATTCGGTTTTAGCGGTGCGGACAACTGCGAAAAAGGCCGCAAACGCGAGATGGCGCCACTTGTACCGTTTTCGACATATTGTTACCTTACAAAATGTTTAAAAATTCTTATCTCGGCTTCTGCTGGGCCGATTTTAATCAACGACGTCTCAAATGAAGGGGAAACGAATACGCTACTCGATAAAAAATACCCGGTTGCTGTAACTATGTGCAGTTGGCCGTAATAACAATTTCAATTGTTTAATTGTTTTTAACAAATGAACTGCACATGGAATCCTTTTCACACCTATTAGAGATGGTAGATTATACTACTAGCTTTAATTTATGTCCTACGATCATTGATGTAGCTCGCCAGCAAGACGAATTAATCGCATTTGTTTATATTTTATTTAAACAAATTCAATTATCTCGGCTTCTGCTGGGCCGATTTTAATCAACGACGTCTCAAATGAAGGGGAAACGAATACGCTACTCGTTAAAAAATACCCCGTTGCTGTAACTATGTGCAGTTGGCCGTAATAACAATTTCAATTGTTTAATTGTTTTTAACAAATGAACTGCACATGGAATCCTTTTCACACCTATTAGAGATGGTAGATTATACTACTAGCTTTAATTTATGTCCTACGATCATTGATGTAGCTCGCCAGCAAGACGAATTAATCGCATTTGTTTATATTTTATTTAAACAAATTCAATTATCTCGGCTTCTGCTGGGCCGATTTTAATCAACGACGTCTCAAATGAAGGGGAAACGAATACGCTACTCGTTAAAACATACCCCGTTGCTCTAACTATGTGCAGTTGGCCGTAATAACAATTTAAATTGTTTAATTGTTTTTAACGAATGAACTGCACATGGAATCCTGTTCCCACCTATTGGACATGGTAGCTGATGCTCCTAGCTTTAATTTATGTCCTACGATCATTGATGTAGCTCGTCAGCAAGACGAATTAATCGCATTTGTTTATATTTTATTTAAACAAATTCAATTATCTCGGCTTCTGCTGGGCCGATTTTAATCAACGACGTCTCAAATGAAGGGGAAACGAATACTCTACTCGATAAAACATACCCCGTTGCTGTAACTATGTGCAGTTGGCCGTAATAACAATTTCAATTGTTTAATTGTTTTTAACAAATGAACTGCACATGGAATCCTGTTCCCACCTATTGGACATGGTAGCTGATGCTCCTAGCTTTAATTTATGTCCTACGATCATTGATGTAGCTCGCCGGCAAGCCGAATTAATCGCATTTGTTTATATTTTATTTAAACAAATTCAATTATCTCGGCTTCTGCTGGGCCGATTTTAATCAACGATGTCTCAAATTGAAGCTCTCGGTTCAAGGAACAATCTGAATCACTTTGCGAAAAGGCTTCGTGTATAGTTTCGGTGAAATTTACAAACGAATTGTTAAATTGTTTATTAAGAACAATCGGCGCCTGCAGCAATTGTATATCGTTTATTGTCGTGTAGCGGCATCCTTTACCTTTAATTTAAGCACTCTATCATTAATGTAGCGCCTCCAGAAGCCGAGATAATTGCAGTGACCCGGAGATCATTTTTGTCGATTTTTCAATTGTTAATAACTTTTAAGCCACAAATGCCATATTGTTGCAACTTGTGGAGGACATAGATATGCTTTGTAGCTTTAATTTGAGACAAGTGCGGCTAAAAAATACACACTAGGAGCCGAGAAAAACGCAATTCATTTAATTAACGATGTAATCCAGGAATTCGGTTTTAGCGGTGCGGACAACTGCGAAAAAGGCCGCAAACGCGAGATGGCGCCACTTGTACCGTTTTCGACATATTGTTACCTTACAAAATGTTTAAAAATTCTTATCTCGGCTTCTGCTGGGCCGATTTTAATCAACGACGTCTCAAATGAAGGGGAAACGAATACGCTACTCGATAAAAAATACCCGGTTGCTGTAACTATGTGCAGTTGGCCGTAATAACAATTTCAATTGTTTAATTGTTTTTAACAAATGAACTGCACATGGAATCCTTTTCACACCTATTAGAGATGGTAGATTATACTACTAGCTTTAATTTATGTCCTACGATCATTGATGTAGCTCGCCAGCAAGACGAATTAATCGCATTTGTTTATATTTTATTTAAACAAATTCAATTATCTCGGCTTCTGCTGGGCCGATTTTAATCAACGACGTCTCAAATGAAGGGGAAACGAATACGCTACTCGTTAAAAAATACCCCGTTGCTGTAACTATGTGCAGTTGGCCGTAATAACAATTTCAATTGTTTAATTGTTTTTAACAAATGAACTGCACATGGAATCCTTTTCACACCTATTAGAGATGGTAGATTATACTACTAGCTTTAATTTATGTCCTACGATCATTGATGTAGCTCGCCAGCAAGACGAATTAATCGCATTTGTTTATATTTTATTTAAACAAATTCAATTATCTCGGCTTCTGCTGGGCCGATTTTAATCAACGACGTCTCAAATTGAAGCTCTCGGTTCAAGGAACAATCTGATTCAGTTTGCGAAAAGGCTTCGTATATAGTTTCGTTGTAATTCTCAAACGAATTGTTAAATTGTTTATTAAGAACAATTGGCGCCTGCAGCATTTGAATATCGTTTATTGTTTTGTATTGGCATCCTTTACCTTTAATTTAAGTACTCTATCATTAATCTAGCGCCTCCAGAAGCCGAGATAATTGCAGTGACCCGGAGATCATTTTTGTCGATTTTTCAATTGTTAATAACTTTTAAGCCTCAAGTGCCATATAGATGCAACTTTTGGCGGACATAGATATGCTTTGTAGCTTTAATTTAAGACAAGTCCGGCTAAAAAATACACACTAGGAGCCGAGAAAAACGCAATTCATTTAATTAACGATGTAATCCAGGAATTCGGTTTTAGCGGTGCGGACAACTGCGAAAAAGGCCGCAAACGCGAGATGGCGCCACTTGTACCGTTTTCGACATATTGTTACCTTACAAAATGTTTAAAAATTCTTATCTCGGCTTCTGCTGGGCCGATTTTAATCAACGACGTCTCAACTGAAGGGGAAACGAATACGCTACTCGATAAAAAATACCCCGTTGCTGTAACTATGTGCAGTTGGCCGTAATAACAATTTCAATTGTTTAATTGTTTTTAACAAATGAACTGCACATGGAATCCTTTTCACACCTATTAGAGATGGTAGATTATACTACTAGCTTTAATTTATGTCCTACGATCATTGATGTAGCTCGCCAGCAAGACGAATTAATCGCATTTGTTTATATTTTATTTAAACAAATTCAATTATCTCGGCTTCTGCTGGGCCGATTTTAATCAACGACGTCTCAAATGAAGGGGAAACGAATACGCTACTCGATAAAACATACCCCGTTGCTGCAACTTTGTGCAGTTGGCCGTAATAACAATTTAAATTGTTTAATTGCTTTTAACAAATGAACTGCACATGGAATCCTGTTCCCACCTATTGGACATGGTAGCTGATGCTCCTAGCTTTAATTTATGTCCTACGATCATTGATGTAGCTCGTCAGCAAGACGAATTAATCGCATTTGTTTATATTTTATTTAAACAAATTCAATTATCTCGGCTTCTGCTGGGCCGATATTAATCAACGACATCTCAAATGAAGGGGAAACGAATACTCTACTCGATAAAACATACCCCGTTGCTGTAACTATGTGCAGTTGGCCGTAATAACAATTTCAATTGTTTAATTGTTTTTAACAAATGAACTGCAAATGGAATCCTGTTCACACCTATTGGAGATGGTATATTGTACTACTAGCTTTAATTTATGTCCTACGATCATTGATGTAGCTCGCCAGCAAGACGAATTAATCGCATTTGTTTATATTTTATTTAAACAAATTCAATTATCTCGGCTTCTGCTGGGCCGATTTTAATCAACGACGTCTCAAATGAAGGGGAAACGAATACGCTACTCGATAAAAAATACCCGGTTGCTGTAACTATGTGCAGTTGGCCGTAATAACAATTTCAATTGTTTAATTGTTTTTAACAAATGAACTGCACATGGAATCCTGTTCCCACCTATTGGACATGGTAGCTGATGCTCCTAGCTTTAATTTATGTCCTACGATCATTGATGTAGCTCGCCGGCAAGCCGAATTAATCGCATTTGTTTATATTTTATTTAAACAAATTCAATTATCTCGGCTTCTGCTGGGCCGATTTTAATCAACGATGTCTCAAATTGAAGCTCTCGGTTCAAGGAACAATCTGAATCACTTTGCGAAAAGGCTTCGTGTATAGTTTCGGTGAAATTTACAAACGAATTGTTAAATTGTTTATTAAGAACAATCGGCGCCTGCAGCAATTGTATATCGTTTATTGTCGTGTAGCGGCATCCTTTACCTTTAATTTAAGCACTCTATCATTAATGTAGCGCCTCCAGAAGCCGAGATAATTGCAGTGACCCGGAGATCATTTTTGTCGATTTTTCAATTGTTAATAACTTTTAAGCCACAAATGCCATATTGTTGCAACTTGTGGAGGACATAGATATGCTTTGTAGCTTTAATTTGAGACAAGTGCGGCTAAAAAATACACACTAGGAGCCGAGAAAAACGCAATTCATTTAATTAACGATGTAATCCAGGAATTCGGTTTTAGCGGTGCGGACAACTGCGAAAAAGGCCGCAAACGCGAGATGGCGCCACTTGTACCGTTTTCGACATATTGTTACCTTACAAAATGTTTAAAAATTCTTATCTCGGCTTCTGCTGGGCCGATTTTAATCAACGACGTCTCAAATGAAGGGGAAACGAATACGCTACTCGATAAAAAATACCCGGTTGCTGTAACTATGTGCAGTTGGCCGTAATAACAATTTCAATTGTTTAATTGTTTTTAACAAATGAACTGCACATGGAATCCTTTTCACACCTATTAGAGATGGTAGATTATACTACTAGCTTTAATTTATGTCCTACGATCATTGATGTAGCTCGCCAGCAAGACGAATTAATCGCATTTGTTTATATTTTATTTAAACAAATTCAATTATCTCGGCTTCTGCTGGGCCGATTTTAATCAACGACGTCTCAAATGAAGGGGAAACGAATACGCTACTCGTTAAAAAATACCCCGTTGCTGTAACTATGTGCAGTTGGCCGTAATAACAATTTCAATTGTTTAATTGTTTTTAACAAATGAACTGCACATGGAATCCTTTTCACACCTATTAGAGATGGTAGATTATACTACTAGCTTTAATTTATGTCCTACGATCATTGATGTAGCTCGCCAGCAAGACGAATTAATCGCATTTGTTTATATTTTATTTAAACAAATTCAATTATCTCGGCTTCTGCTGGGCCGATTTTAATCAACGACGTCTCAAATGAAGGGGAAACGAATACGCTACTCGTTAAAACATACCCCGTTGCTCTAACTATGTGCAGTTGGCCGTAATAACAATTTAAATTGTTTAATTGTTTTTAACGAATGAACTGCACATGGAATCCTGTTCCCACCTATTGGACATGGTAGCTGATGCTCCTAGCTTTAATTTATGTCCTACGATCATTGATGTAGCTCGTCAGCAAGACGAATTAATCGCATTTGTTTATATTTTATTTAAACAAATTCAATTATCTCGGCTTCTGCTGGGCCGATATTAATCAACGACATCTCAAATGAAGGGGAAACGAATACTCTACTCGATAAAACATACCCCGTTGCTGTAACTATGTGCAGTTGGCCGTAATAACAATTTCAATTGTTTAATTGTTTTTAACAAATGAACTGCACATGGAATCCTTTTCACACCTATTAGAGATGTTAGATTATACTACTAGCTTTAATTTATGTCCTACGATCATTGATGTAGCTCGCCAGCAAGACGAATTAATCGCATTTGTTTATATTTTATTTAAACAAATTCAATTATCTCGGCTTCTGCTGGGCCGATTTTAATCAACGACGTCTCAAATGAAGGGGAAACGAATACGCTACTCGATAAAACATACCCCGTTGCTGCAACTTTGTGCAGTTGGCCGTAATAACAATTTAAATTGTTTAATTGCTTTTAACAAATGAACTGCACATGGAATCCTGTTCCCACCTATTGGACATGGTAGCTGATGCTCCTAGCTTTAATTTATGTCCTACGATCATTGATGTAGCTCGTCAGCAAGACGAATTAATCGCATTTGTTTATATTTTATTTAAACAAATTCAATTATCTCGGCTTCTGCTGGGCCGATATTAATCAACGACATCTCAAATGAAGGGGAAACGAATACTCTACTCGATAAAACATACCCCGTTGCTGTAACTATGTGCAGTTGGCCGTAATAACAATTTCAATTGTTTAATTGTTTTTAACAAATGAACTGCAAATGGAATCCTGTTCACACCTATTGGAGATGGTATATTGTACTACTAGCTTTAATTTATGTCCTACGATCATTGATGTAGCTCGCCAGCAAGACGAATTAATCGCATTTGTTTATATTTTATTTAAACAAATTCAATTATCTCGGCTTCTGCTGGGCCGATTTTAATCAACGACGTCTCAAATGAAGGGGAAACGAATACGCTACTCGATAAAAAATACCCGGTTGCTGTAACTATGTGCAGTTGGCCGTAATAACAATTTCAATTGTTTAATTGTTTTTAACAAATGAACTGCACATGGAATCCTGTTCCCACCTATTGGACATGGTAGCTGATGCTCCTAGCTTTAATTTATGTCCTACGATCATTGATGTAGCTCGCCGGCAAGCCGAATTAATCGCATTTGTTTATATTTTATTTAAACAAATTCAATTATCTCGGCTTCTGCTGGGCCGATTTTAATCAACGATGTCTCAAATTGAAGCTCTCGGTTCAAGGAACAATCTGAATCACTTTGCGAAAAGGCTTCGTGTATAGTTTCGGTGAAATTTACAAACGAATTGTTAAATTGTTTATTAAGAACAATCGGCGCCTGCAGCAATTGTATATCGTTTATTGTCGTGTAGCGGCATCCTTTACCTTTAATTTAAGCACTCTATCATTAATGTAGCGCCTCCAGAAGCCGAGATAATTGCAGTGACCCGGAGATCATTTTTGTCGATTTTTCAATTGTTAATAACTTTTAAGCCACAAATGCCATATTGTTGCAACTTGTGGAGGACATAGATATGCTTTGTAGCTTTAATTTGAGACAAGTGCGGCTAAAAAATACACACTAGGAGCCGAGAAAAACGCAATTCATTTAATTAACGATGTAATCCAGGAATTCGGTTTTAGCGGTGCGGACAACTGCGAAAAAGGCCGCAAACGCGAGATGGCGCCACTTGTACCGTTTTCGACATATTGTTACCTTACAAAATGTTTAAAAATTCTTATCTCGGCTTCTGCTGGGCCGATTTTAATCAACGACGTCTCAAATGAAGGGGAAACGAATACGCTACTCGATAAAAAATACCCGGTTGCTGTAACTATGTGCAGTTGGCCGTAATAACAATTTCAATTGTTTAATTGTTTTTAACAAATGAACTGCACATGGAATCCTTTTCACACCTATTAGAGATGGTAGATTATACTACTAGCTTTAATTTATGTCCTACGATCATTGATGTAGCTCGCCAGCATGACGAATTAATCGCATTTGTTTATATTTTATTTAAACAAATTCAATTATCTCGGCTTCTGCTGGGCCGATTTTAATCAACGACGTCTCAAATGAAGGGGAAACGAATACGCTACTCGTTAAAAAATACCCCGTTGCTGTAACTATGTGCAGTTGGCCGTAATAACAATTTCAATTGTTTAATTGTTTTTAACAAATGAACTGCACATGGAATCCTTTTCACACCTATTAGAGATGGTAGATTATACTACTAGCTTTAATTTATGTCCTACGATCATTGATGTAGCTCGCCAGCAAGACGAATTAATCGCATTTGTTTATATTTTATTTAAACAAATTCAATTATCTCGGCTTCTGCTGGGCCGATTTTAATCAACGACGTCTCAAATGAAGGGGAAACGAATACGCTACTCGTTAAAACATACCCCGTTGCTCTAACTATGTGCAGTTGGCCGTAATAACAATTTAAATTGTTTAATTGTTTTTAACGAATGAACTGCACATGGAATCCTGTTCCCACCTATTGGACATGGTAGCTGATGCTCCTAGCTTTAATTTATGTCCTACGATCATTGATGTAGCTCGCCAGCAAGACGAATTAATCGCATTTGTTTATATTTTATTTAAACAAATTCAATTATCTCGGCTTCTGCTGGGCCGATTTTAATCAACGACGTCTCAAATTGAAGCTCTCGGTTCAAGGAACAATCTGATTCAGTTTGCGAAAAGGCTTCGTATATAGTTTCGTTGTAATTCTCAAACGAATTGTTAAATTGTTTATTAAGAACAATTGGCGCCTGCAGCATTTGAATATCGTTTATTGTTTTGTATTGGCATCCTTTACCTTTAATTTAAGTACTCTATCATTAATCTAGCGCCTCCAGAAGCCGAGATAATTGCAGTGACCCGGAGATCATTTTTGTCGATTTTTCAATTGTTAATAACTTTTAAGCCTCAAGTGCCATATAGATGCAACTTTTGGCGGACATAGATATGCTTTGTAGCTTTAATTTAAGACAAGTCCGGCTAAAAAATACACACTAGGAGCCGAGAAAAACGCAATTCATTTAATTAACGATGTAATCCAGGAATTCGGTTTTAGCGGTGCGGACAACTGCGAAAAAGGCCGCAAACGCGAGATGGCGCCACTTGTACCGTTTTCGACATATTGTTACCTTACAAAATGTTTAAAAATTCTTATCTCGGCTTCTGCTGGGCCGATTTTAATCAACGACGTCTCAACTGAAGGGGAAACGAATACGCTACTCGATAAAAAATACCCCGTTGCTGTAACTATGTGCAGTTGGCCGTAATAACAATTTCAATTGTTTAATTGTTTTTAACAAATGAACTGCACATGGAATCCTTTTCACACCTATTAGAGATGGTAGATTATACTACTAGCTTTAATTTATGTCCTACGATCATTGATGTAGCTCGCCAGCAAGACGAATTAATCGCATTTGTTTATATTTTATTTAAACAAATTCAATTATCTAGGCTTCTGCTGGGCCGATTTTAATCAACGACGTCTCAAATTGAAGCTCTCGGTTCAAGGAACAATCTGATTCAGTTTGCGAAAAGGCTTCGTATATAGTTTCGTTGTAATTCTCAAACGAATTGTTAAATTGTTTATTAAGAACAATTGGCGCCTGCAGCATTTGTATATCTTTTATTGTCGTGTATTGGCACCCTTTACCTTTAATTTAAGCACTCTATCATTAATCTAGCGCCTCCAGAAGCCGAGATAATTTCAGTGACCCGGAGATCATTTTTGTCGATTTTTCAATTGTTAATAACTTTTAAGCCACCAGTGCCATATTGTTGCAACTGTTGGAGGACATAGATATGGTTCGCAGCTTTAACTTAAGACCAGTCCTATTATAGAAATGCACTTCCTTCCCCAACTTTGATTTTTTATGCAGCGACATTCATAAATTAATTTACAAGAATGCATAAAGATTTTTATATTAATTATTTTCCAAGCTTAGCATAAGAAATAAAATATATTATTGTAGTACCTTTGTGTATCAATGGACATTTAATAGAAAATTAAGTGTACCATTTTAGTACAATCGTTACTATGTGATTACTCCCTACTTATTTACTGTACACCCAGTCGGGTGTAATCAGGGAAACCGGTTGATCATGTAGCTGT
Organism: Nomada lathburiana; assembly: GCA_963667235.1. Classification (NCBI taxonomy): domain Eukaryota; kingdom Metazoa; phylum Arthropoda; class Insecta; order Hymenoptera; family Apidae; genus Nomada; species Nomada lathburiana. The sequence goes on from OY763905.1 coordinate 7,105,489, forward strand.
GCTGGACCACGGTTATGCTTTGTGTCCCACACCAAATACCAACAACCAGTTTGGGACATCCCCTCGATAATATTTGTAGGCGTATGTGAAGATAGTTTCTCCCCTGTAACGGTTCAAACGCTGATATCGAGTCTTATGATTACACACAGATTTAGGCAGATTTGCTGCTCCATCTTATTCCCGTTTCTATGTTCTTCAATTCTTCTACCATTTTTAATCTTCAATTTCAGGCGAAATTTCGTGAAATAAATTTGACAACAGTAAAACAAACTTGTAAGTAAATAAAGCCAAAAGATATAAATGATTTCGGCGCAAACATGTCCCCCTAATTACTTTAATTTCCTTCCAAACAAATTGCGCGACTATAAAATTTACGTGCAATATATTCATCCGGTGAACGTTCACGCTGTTAACGATGTCTCAACAGCGTTGACACCCAGTTCTGTGTTCATTGAGAATTTAAATTTCACGGGCACCGCGAAAATGGAAAGGAGGCTTCAATTTTGCTTGCCACCGGGACAAAAACCGTGGATTAAGGTTTCTGTGAGTACGCATAGCGTAGAAGGTTTACCGAACACACACGTAACACAGTGGAACGCTCAATTCGTTTTCACGGCACTTTCACGTCGCGTGTACACCTTTGTGTGGCACGGTCTTTGTTGCCGGACCGCATAAAAGGAGTATGCTTCCTCAATCGTAGCAAGCAAATTGAGGAGAATGTGTAAGCAACTGCTGACGAATGAAAGTGGACATCTGCAACACCACTGATACATTATAAATATGAGACAGTTCTAATACAGGGCCCAGGATTTGAAACGATCTTTTCATTTCATTTAACTCGTTCAACTTAAATAATGTTAGTTCAAGAATATGTTTTATATAAAAACCACAAGGCCCCTACCCTTTATTGGTAGAATTAAATTGTATTATTCAAAGTGTCATTAATCTTGTCTAATTGTGCAATCAAATATTACCTGCTGAGATTCCGTTAAATTACCCCAATGTATTAGTACACGCTAGAATTTTCCTCCGAATTCTAATCTCTGAAGTAACACAATGCATAATAGCGAAAGGAAAATACAATGTGTAGCACTCTTTAATTATATTTAAACACAAATTCCATGATGCACCTTCAGATATTTGCGACAAGAGATCGAATAACAGAAGGATGCAATTTTTACGAAGAAAGATTGTTTTCAGAAGAGCCATTTAAAAAACCGATGGAATGAGAACAGCAACAGGAAAATACTGACCAAAGAGCTTCCTTTACACAAATGTATGTATATACAATCGCACGCACCGTCTGTCGTTATTGTTTTCCATTGTTGCGCTCTTTTTTCCCGAAAGCATTGTTTGGCGAGACACTCGTGTTTCCGGTTGCGTGCTAGATTGGAACTTAACCCTGTATTTAGGCTTGTATACCCCGATTCAGTGAAATTTTTGTCATTCATATACGCGTACCTACATATACTATATACATACGTATCACGATGGCGATAGGACAGTTTAATAGAATGCTATTCTTATTGTATTACCATTTTCATATTGACCCGTATGACATATCTATATACTTAATATTTATCATCATTGATTGCCCTGAAAATGAGCAGGTGCGCATGCATGCGCGAAAAATGAAACAACTATTCACAGAACTTGTACTGCAATCTTCTGTATGTGCTCGATTGCGATCGAGTATGTTCTCCGCTATGTCGGTCAATTTTTGAACATGTGCACCCACGAGTACACGAATGTACCTACATCCATTGTCTGGCATCGGTTCATCCGTCGATGTACCATAATCTCGTGGTTAGCTCCTACGTTGCGGTGATGCCCCTTCTGCGGCTAAGCATCGACGCATCCACGGCCCTCTTTCCTCGAGTTACGAGGCAAAGATCGGGCTTGCCAATTCTCCAGGCGCGTCCAATACGTCGGTCTCTCACCGCGTGTCAAATCCGTAGTTACAGATAATTGGCGATTTTATAGCGCCTGGCAAACGCGAGAGTGTGCGTGTCGCGGGAAATTGAACTGCGCTTCCCACTTTTCGGAACATTCGCGCATAGAACGCATCTGACGAGAGGCAAGTTAAATACAGGAACAGAGGATTACGTGTAGCAAAATGCTCGCTGCAATCGTTCACACAAATGTTACGTTTCTCCGTTTCGTATAAAAGAGGTAGCTTAATGGACGTTCAATTGAGTGAATTGCAAGCACTGATCTAGTTCGCGTTGAACACGCAACACCAAGGAGCAGCAAAACAATTCCTCCGATCTTGTGCATTGATCAATTAACGTCGATGCGTGCAATAAATGTTCGTAGCCAGATACGAGCTCAGGAGTTGCAGCAAATATACATATGTGAAACGTGGTCCTTGGAGGCGTTTAATGATAACAGCTGATACACCTCCGGCCTGCTGGATAGGTTTGCTCGAACGCAAGTATGCAGTACGTGCGAGACGTGACCACACGTATGTAGTAGTATGTAGGTAGGATGATAGCATGAACGCAGGATGTATATATTTACCTTGTATTTGCGCATCACGGTGTGCGACACGCATGTACAATGTACAGCCGTTCGTAAACTCGCGTATCCTGGATCGTAGTCTTTTTCGCAATGTGTTTAATGATCCTCGCATAACTATCTTTCTCTATCCCTTGCTGAGAATCATTCAACTGATGCGTTCTATGGTGTTCGATGTGGTGTACATATGTGACATGAGACGGGTGTTATTCGGCGAACGCTAATAGGAAGTTGTTTGGACAATCACGATTACAATTACGCGGTTTGGCGCGTGACGAGCAACTTCGGTCAAAGTCTATTTATCTGATATAACTACGAATTGCGAAATATTAAAATACTGAATTGCATCGCGGCAAAAATTGTCTCACTCTTCTTACATTACACATCTACTTGCGACAGAATTGGCAGTTTATTACGAGGGACAAACAAGAAATGTCACGTGTGCAAGTATGAAATTGTGAACACCGCGAACGATGAAAGAAAATCAATGTTAAAAATGCAAAACCGTGATATCGTATTGGCGACACGTGTCGATAGGCGTTTCCTTGTCTGTTGGCTTGGCCAGAAGAATTTGCATAATCGCGTGTATGGCATCACGATATGACGGAAGGGAAAGGGAATTGTACAGCGATGGGGCCCTCGGAAGTGTCATAAATAAAGGGAACGATAGAGAGTTGGTGAACGAATGTGTTCGAGTGTACATACGTCCAGTACGTGTATATATATGTCCATTACACCTGGGACGTAGCCCAGCGGAAATTTGCAGTTAGCTACATTCCTTGCAGGGTCGACTGAACTGGGGATGCCTTCATTCGCGTGATCGTTAATTGCTCCCCGTCCGATGAAGATGTGATTTTCACTCCGCCACAGATTGCCTTCGATTCGACGGTTAAGTGGATTTTAATTCGGTGTGCCTTTAGTCGATACGGGAATGTTACAATTAAGGCGTAGCAAATGTGAGAAGCACGCGAACTTTTAGGTTCAGCTTGGCGAGGGTGACACTGGTTTATTTAATTTCAATAGGAAGTTAATGCAAATTTTTAGCCGCCTTGTTTGAGGAACAATTAACTTTGATTAGTCGAAGCGGTAGCATATCGAATACAATGTATAGCTCGCCAGAATGAGCGGCGTGCACTTAATAGTTTAGCCCAGTTACACTTTACTTTGGAAAGCAGTATGTCGAAGTGGAACACCTGTACCCGTACAAATAACAACCTTGTCAATCGAACGGCGACCCGTTGATTAAATGCCAGCAAGCAGCATTTCGTGAAACAAAATTACTTACATAATTACCATACGCGTATTACAAGTATGTCAGCATTCTAACTCGGTTTCCTAAACTCATTTCCCAAAATCATCTTATAATACACATTACGATCCATCGAAATATAATAATAATACAATCTCCGCAATTGCTCCGAATCGATCTACCAGGCATCTCCGGTATAATATACATTTCCAAACATGCATTATAAAATCAACCCTGACAAATCAAATCTCCCAAACATCCTTTCACTCTTGCACCACACTTTCGATGATCATTCAAAATACCACGTCTCCTACTTATTTCCAATATCTGTCCAAAAAGGAACCTGTTCCTCTCAGCCAGACCCCCCTATAGTGTCAGCCGCTTCGGGGCCGCTCGAAACGCCGCACAGTCAACCGCACGAAACCCTCCCGGGGTCATCGAGGAACTCCAAATCGACGAATTCCCAGTGACTCGAAAGCGGAGCGGCCGGCGCCTCCTGTTATCAGTGCATAGGGTTTCCAGCCGCGGCTCGGTAGCGCACGGTGGTTTTCGTCGCGCGATAACAGCAACCTCGTACCTGTGCGCCACGGACAGCCAATGAAAGGGCCGCTTCAGCGTCGACCATCTTGCGCGGCTCCGCTTTCGAGTTCGGAGTCGCGTGGCTGCGGCGTTCGGCTTGCAGTGTACTCCGACTGCCGAGCCGTGACTGTCTCTGTGCCTCGTGGCCCTCGTGGCTTTCCATTGTGACCGCACGTCGAACGTGTGCCCTTTCTTTTAAACGCCGTGAAAGAATCGCGACAGCACAATTCCACGGGGAGCTCTCGTTCGACATTCCTCTTCTTGTTCTTCGAACACGCGACCGTCGAATAGTTGGACAACGGTATTTGGTCCGGAAACGTGACGGGTGTGTTTACGTCCGAGGGCTTCTTTCATCCCCCTTTTTTAACACGGAGAACTGGCCGCGTGACCGTTCTCGTTAAATGGAACGCGCGGGTTCGACGGTGTTTTCAGTTGTTGTTTCTCTTTTTTTTTTCGTTTTTTGTTTTCCGTCGATGGTCCGGTAATCGAATTTGAACGCCGCGCGATGGACCATTGAGCGCGATTCGCGAACCCTTCGGAATCGTATCGTCGAGGGATTGTCGTGCGGTTCGTCAGCTCGTGCGGGGTGAAGTACGGACCTCGTGGCGGTGCCCTCGCGTGTCACGATTCCTCTCGTCTCGCGCTGTGATTATCCGCGGACACGTTTTTCCACGGCCGGAGCCTCGCCGAGCGTACACTGGACGGGGGAAGAAGCTTCGGCTGTACTGAAGACCGCATTTCGTAACGGTACGTGTGTTGGTACAGTTTGATCGATGGTAAAAAGAAGACGTCACTCGGCGTATGTAGAAAAATGTACGGGACACCGCGGTTTCTATAGATTTAGGAGCACAGCAGCGAAATGATAAGAGTATATGGGATTTTTGTTACGTACTGATGTGCCGCGTGGACATTTAAATTCTCGAGATGAAATGGTTTCAAATTAAATATAATAATTTTGCGGACGTCAACTTTTGCCTATCGCGTGTAACACAACGATAATAATAATCACGTTTCAAAGAATCTCGTTGGGCGCCGACATAATGGTATTGCTGAAGAGGAACAAAACGTGTCACACTTATAACTGCGTGGACGAGTGTTGTCCGTGCTCGTGATTAACACCAAATCGTACGTATGGAATTACATCACGAACGGTGCGCGAATTGCGTGTGCATTTCGCGTTGACAAGCAGCCCTCGTTACGCTACGCGACACTGACATCTTTGCAATAAGGAAAGCGTGTCGCACGAGCGACGCTCAATTGAGCCTAGTATTTGGTGCACCGGGACGATCTTATTCGATTCAACATCGCGCTCTCGCCAATGCACTGTGAATCGCTCGTTTATTACGTGCCCTGTGACATTCGCGCTCGAGATCGCCTATTTTTTTGCGACTTTCGTACTGATAGCAATCTTGACATTGTTCTATCAACGTCAGTTGTTCGTCGATTGGGTTATTGAACTTTGGTATCACTGCCTCGAGTATTACAGTAGAACGGTTGTTCCGTTCGGCTTGTTTCACCGTTCGAAAGATCCCCATTTCGAGTACCAAGATCGCGAATATTTCGGAGCAATTGGTTGATGTTGATCGCCCTCGTTAATTACACGAGATTATAGTAATTACAAGTGGCACGATTCGTGGAACGACTTTGTCGCCTAGGCGTTGAAGTACTCGTGGGCAAAATTGAACATCGATGGACATTGTCGTACGCAAATTCACGATGGCAACGAACTCGCGTGACGGAGAGCGTTGCATTGTTACGGGCACAGCAATTAACAATCTGATTAATCTCGTGTACCGTTGGTCAATTTGTTCGTTACCCGCGATACGATCGTTGTCAATCGAACGAACGACGTTTCGACGAACGCCAATTTCGAAAAGGAGTACATCATTCATTCGCCGGACGGTTGAGAAGTGAATTTGCCGAAAATATTCCGGTTCGAGTGAACGCTTAAATTTGAACGGCGGAACGAGTACATATATAATTACGTAGCTGTGTATAGGACGCCGGCCGCGGAAAGGGAAATTAACAGCAATCGTGTCTCCTTGGACGTCGGTGTTTTTCGTTTTTTCTTCCATTGTTGAACGACGAATTTCGTCAGCATCGTGTCCCGAAAGGCCCACACATCATTGTCTCCCCGCTAGAACAATGAACCATTTACCATGTTCGACACTACATTTTCTTTTCTGTCGCGTGTATGCAAGTACCAAGTACATGCGAGTCGCGAAAGGGTAAAACGTCCAGAGGCTTCCAAGAGTGTCTATCTGAATGCGATGCATCTGTTTATACACGCGTAAGTACATTCGTGCCTCGGCATGCGTGTGAATCATATTGATAATAATACACGGAACATATCCCTTAGTAAACGAAAGTTTAACGTGACAGTCTCGGCAAATTTAATGGCCGATATGTAAATGGTAAATTCTCAGCTGTTGCCTTGGAACTCGGGAAATGATAAGAATGGCGACGATTGCCTGCAAATATTTATTTATTAATATAGGGCGTAACGTGTAAGCGTTCCGCAGTACGAAACGGAAAACGTCCGAACTTTAATTCGTTTATTGGGGCACGTCGAATGTCTGATTCTGATTGTAGGATCGCCGATCCAGAGGAGAATGTGCACGTCAGTGCGTATGATCGATACCGACTTGAACGAAATATTTCACCCCACGCGTTCATTTTTCATCAGGTAATGGAAATTCGGGAATGGCACACGATCAAAAGCAGAACGTAGAATTTTATTCGAATGATGTGCATTTATTGACTATTTATCGAAGATGCTTCGAATGGATGTTTTTTTTGGGAGCAAATAGGGCAGATTTAATCGCTTTTCCTTTCATCAATTACCAATTACTTTTCCCCAGAAATTTCGCGATATGTCTCGTTAAATCCCAGCTGAGCGAAGATTTGAGAAACAATTTTCTATAGTGGCGATAAAAGTTTATTCGTAAAACATCTAAAACACAACTATTACGCTATTGCCCGGAATAATACCATCCCTGTTGATGTACAAAAAAAAGCACTGTCGTAAATTAATGAATGGAACAAAACGAAAAAAAAAAAGATTGTCTCTTATATTTGCCCATTATTCCGAGCACAGAGTTTCAACAAAATTTCACTCTTTCTTAATATTTTCATTCATAAGGGAACGAATAAGTCTCTCTGTGACGTATGCATCCATTATTCATTTATGATGATGAATTCTGAAGATCGGGTACTCGTCTCTAACTATCCGAATAATAACGAAATTCCGGTTCACGTTTGAACCACCCACGTGCTCAATCGAGAAAGCACTACAAGACAGAAAATTCCAAAAGTTTTTACTGCTCTGCACGCATAACCCATTTATGGTTATCATTTTTCATCGCAGTCGTTATCCTCCATTTCCCCCGTCTGCTCTTCTGCCCCGCTGCATCTCGCCGTTTGGCCTCGCGCTGCTCCTTTCGAATGGTGCCCGCGACGTATTAATCATTTTGATACTTGCGTCTCCCTGCGTATCATTTTCACCATCATTACCTCCCGTTTGCCCCTTGCTCCGACTTTAATTTCGTCGTTCATGACGGCGAGGCAACGTCGTTTAACCGTCCCAGGTCGCAGCTTCTTCGTCTCCGCTTGGCCCTCGTGCGAACGCGTCCATGAATATTCACGCAACCACGCGTTCTCGTCTCTTTAACACCGGCGGCCATAGTTTTATCTTGCTCATTACCTCGTCACACGTTTTCTTATTCGTCCCCCTTTGATCCCTACTCTCTTACTCAATTTCGCCGTATCATCCGCTCGACTTTCGACTTTCGTCGTCTCGTTTGTTAGTTTTAACGGCGCCGCTTTTTCAACCCGTTCTTCGCGCGACCTGTACTCCTCGTGCAATTAATTTCTCTGGGGTAAAAATTAGTATTACTGTCATTATTTCTATCTCAAACCGTTTTTGCTTTGGTATCGACGTCGAAATTTCAATTGAATTAAATTACGCGCGCGCAATAAAGCTACTCGTGAATAATTTATTTCCACACCTTTCCGCGCGGGAACATATAAATTACATGGTTTCGTGAAAAGCAAAAAATACTCTCCACTAAAGCTGATCCAACGAAAAGGAAAAAGTTCTACATCAACTTCTCACCGTTTCATATTTATCGTCTATTTCACAGAAAGGGTCCACGATTTTGTAGCACCCTTTCGAGGAAACCTTCTCAGAACCTTCGATCTTTCCTCTCCCCCTCTTTCATACCGACACAATAAACTCTCTCCCGTAAAATACCCAACGGGTTACGACCCACGATCATAGTCGTATTTCCTATAGGTGCCTGAAACGACCGGTAAGACGCGAAATGGTTCTGTGTAGCGTTTAAGGCACGAACGCGTTTAAATAGTTGTATTAACTAGGCCTCGGCCGTTCCACGTCTCCAAACACGCCTCTGACCTAACGTCGAGATTGTTTTTGGGCAAAAGGGACAACAAAAATTTGCTCGCAGTCACCGCCAACGTTCACCCCGACTTTGTCGAGACGCCAGGGTTCACTCGTTGCAAGACGCCCACCCACGCATCGCCTCCGGCTGTCGGTTCATACAGGGTGTCGTGAAAGTGCATCGATCGGTGCGCGTCGTGCTTTGTTGAAGACACAGCCCCTGCAGCCCTTTGCGTGGGATAGGTCTGGGGTGATTTTAATACGCGATATTATTCAGGCGCCTTCGAGCAACCGTGCAAGAATACGTACTCCTCGATCTCATTCATCCACCGTTCTCTACGTGCACCCCGATGATACTGCTGACTGGCTTCAATCGGAGCGCCGTGTATTCGTTGGTCCGTTTCGTGAAAAATTAACTTTTCGGCTGGTGGGCAAGGTGAAAGGGGTTTCAAGTTGATTGCATGGAGCGATGGACGTTTAGGAACTGGTATACTGTCCGTAATTAATCGGTGTTTTCTTGTTTTGTTCGCTCGATGGGTTAGAATCATTAATATTCGTCGGTTATTTGTCAATCTTGACGTGGGAATTTGGGTTACTCGTATTAACCATTGAATTAAAGTATTTCCATTTATTAGTGCGAGGCTAAATTAATTAATGGTGTCTATTTAACTATTATAATTGCAGTATTTCTACGAAATTCATTCATTACGTCTTCATGTCATTTTATCATTTCCAACCACGTGTCTCTAATAAAAAAAAAATGCCTTTCTGGGCAAACGAAAGAAATCCCCACGGGCCGAAAATTTTCCAAGTTTTATTTCTTTCTGGGCAATCGATAAACAGCAAATTACATTAAACCTCTATAAAAGTCCGTAACAGAGGTTCACCGTAGTAAAGACAATCAAGAACCAGCGAAATATTATTTTCCGTAATAAAGTTTACTGCCCAGTGTTCAGGCTTATTCCTCCGATTCGTGTAAGTGAAAAGAGGGGCACCTCAGTGTTTGAGCGCACAGCCAAGACGTCAGTCGGTTCCTCAGCTGCTCGTGTACACGCGGACCATGTATTCACTCTTTTATGCAGGTTTCCACTGAATGGTACGTACGAACTCTTTCACGGTGGTAGTATACAGCGTGGCATAGGCATTTCACGATTCAATCCGGAGCTACCTCGTGCCCCAACGGTCCCCCTTCTTGCTTCGTGATACGCCCACGATTTATGATCCTTCGTGCTTCGAAAAGAAATTAACGTTTCAATCGGGAACGTGGTCCGTCCGCTGGCAACGATTTCGAGGCTCTGGAACGTTCGTTTTCCGATCTACCAAATCGGAGTTCCCTGAAACGTTCACCATAATCGAGAAACGCGAAATATAATCGAACATTTTTCGTCACGCGATTACGATTCGAACGCTGCAATCGCGGATATGAATTCGCGATATCCTTGACGAATTTGTACTTTCTTATTTTCATAATCGAAGGAATATTTTACTTATCTTAGATTATTCTACGAATTACGTTTTATTTCACGAAAATATGCGGAAATATGTTCTGCATAAAATTGGTCAGACAGAATGAATTTTCCTTTCGAGTTTGTGAATGAGTACGTTGATGGAATTTCTGTTAGTGCATACAAGTTTATGGGGCGTTTACGATCTCGTTAAGTGATCTGGTGTTATTGGCCCATAATTTTCGTAGGTGTTAAGCACTCGCACTTGACAAAATATTTTCCCATGAAGCTATCGGGGTATACATGCGCGTTCAATCGTGCCAGCATCCAAACAGAGGGTGGGCTGAATTACGGCGCAAGGGTGTGCATTGTGCGCATCCGCGATTCGTATATTTGATGCGAGCAATCATCAATTAAGTGTAATTAATGTAACGCCGAAAAGTAAATCCCTAAATTTCCTAATTAATGAATACAAGGAAATCAACTGTATTATAGTTGCTCATTTTAAAATACATGTGCAGACTAACATCTCCGAGGCATTTTTCCATTTATTTCTTCTTCCACTTCTCCATCTCCACCATTCAACTTCAATTTCGTATTCTCCGGCGACAAAACCCGAACATAAATTCCCGTTAAAATTTCGAGCGTTCACAGTAAACGGCCCAGGGCCGCGGAGAAAGTTAACGAGTGGCCTATATTACGAAGTGTATCCCTCTTTGTGCCGTGTATCTCACGTTATGAAGAACACCTTCTCCCGTGTCTTCTTATTGCACGCTTCTGTACAATATTCACAAATATATCATGCGCGAGACCGTACATTGTTCCCGGAGAAACTGGACGCTACTGTAACACCTTAACAGCGACACCCCTTCAATTATCCTCGCTATATGATATTTACAATTTGTTTTCTCCTCCTTGCAAATGGATTAAAGGGAAACAATATGGCGAACCGAAGCGCGGGAGCGACGTTTTCTGTCTTCTTTTTTATTTCATTCGAAACACCAAACTCGAAAATCGAGAGGACGGTTTCGGAACAATCGCGCGAAACGTCGATACGCCTATTCATAAGCAAATTTCGCTTTTGCGGCGCTATTCTTCTGGGACACGTTTATCATTGAACGGCAAAGGGACACACTGCTTTGTTCGCCATCGCTTCTTTCGACGCACGTGGTTCACCGGTCATTGTAAACACTCCTCCGTACGTATTGTTCATATTCTTCTTTAACTGATGGAATTTTGCCTGGCGGAACGCGAATCCCCATTGCCCGACGAATAAATAGAAAGCAAAACTGTAACATGAATTATTTGAGCTATCAGGTGTTGCCAATCGGTCATTGGTTCTCCGTCAACCTGGCATGCGCTTATCTCGCAATTGGTTTCAACCCTTCCCCTTCGACCCACGTCTAATCGCGTCGCGCAAATATTTGTCTTCGCAAGAATTTGGATTCACGATCTGGCGTTTAAGCGAAAATACTACGCCCGGTGCTGTGTGGACATTGACAGATCAGCGGAGGGCGTGAAGTTGACCGAAAGCCCGTGCCGGAAGTCCTGTCTGGTGCGATGGCTTTCCGCTCCACCGATTTCCTGCTACATCGGGGTCTTCTTTTTCTTCAGCAACGGCGACACGTACGCTGCATCTTCCTTCGTCGGTGCCTTCTTTCGTGGCAGATAATCGTGGCCTCTCCGCATAGGTGGCTACACACGCGTAATACCGTCAGTCAGCCCTTGCCCCCGATGCCGCCGTAGAATCGCTAAAGATTGGAGGAGGAAACGCGCCGCGAGAGGAATTCGTAATCATCTCCGAGACGGGAGAGAGAGAGAGAGAGAGAGAGAGTGAGAGGGCGAATCGTGCGGCTATGAAATCAGATTTATCCTCGAATTGACAAACGACGTCCTGTTTTCGCGAAGGCCTGCTCCGTTCCGGTGAATTGAATTTAAGGACATCGCGGTGGTTACTAGAAGGATCTCCTCATTTTTCTGGGGGTTTTTTTTTGTCTTTCTACGAGCTGTTACGCAGGAAGGGTAACGAGCGACAAAACGCTTCGAGGAGAGCGTTAGGCCGAAGTTCTTCGTGGCACGTGTAGTTTTTCAGTGCGGTTAGTGTTTCAGTTCTTTTTTTATACAACGAGGATCTTTGCTTCTTCGAGAAAGCGGTTCTCGGTGCGCTATTCGGAGGCTCTGGACTTTACGAAACGTTAGATTTATTTTACGATCGCTGGCAATTATTTTGTATCGATCATTTCAGTCAGCGTCGTAATCAGCGTCGTAATCAGCGTCGTTATCGAACAAAGAATATTCCCCGCTCTTTCGACAATACGTTAAATCTCTAAACACCGTGGAAATTCGCTTCGCGAAAGGTTCACGATATCTTCGCAACAAATTCGAACGGAAAAAATGATCGAATGGTCGGTTCAAGGATCGAAGGTAAATTTCGCACCCACACGGTGTTCCAGCAGTGATAGAAAATTTCTCGGTGACTCACTCTCGACTTCGCGGGATCTCGGAATTCGTGAAATTTCCGAGGCTCGCGGCGAAGGATCACGCGATTCGCGCATCCACGGCGTGCAAATATTGCCCGACACCTTTGCCTCTCGGATGGTTGTTTAAATTTTGAAACGCTCGGCCTGTCCCTCTATCGCAACTGCCGTACAATCGAACAGCTCGAAACGATACCGCGCAGTGTCCGCCCGTAGATTACGATTTCTGCTCGCGGTTATTTTTCCTCGATAGCCCGGCGGATACGAGGTGCGCGGTGTCGTTCGGCCGAACACACGCGTGCTCTTGCACGTAAGTGCAGCACTCCGTCGACTTGTGCCCTCGACAGACGATGCCCAAAGGGAAACGAATTTGCATACAGAGAGTGCAATGAATTCACGACTTTGCGACTACGACACCCAGCTTCTCTTGTCGCCTTTGGTCCCTGCGTTGCAAATTTCGTGTACTCCCCGCCTCGTAAACCCTGCTCACCTACGTAATAGACCGAAAGCGTTCCGCGAGTCGAAAGTTGTTCCTGCCATGTCGATCGCCGAGAGTATCGTTCGGGGGACGAGTTTGCCGGTTGCGTTCAATTAAACGACTGTTCTTCCCGGGATGGTTGTTTTTAATCTGCGCGTAACGCGTCTATGTACTTGGCAGAACGTAAGTTCACTTCAAGAGCGAGGGGGTATATACCGCTTATTTCTGCCGCGTACTGAATATCTTGCTGCTTCGTTCACAATGCACGTCTTTCACGTTTGAGAGCACCACTTTGGACATTCGAGTAATTCATACACGGATGGCGCGTATATGCTGTACACTCTGAGTAAATATTTTTCACGTGGAAGTCACGGAGCAGACGAGCAATGGAAAACGCGAGGCGTTTATGTATTTGGAAGAGGCTCGACGGCTGCCTTGAACTTTTATTCCGAGGGTTTTGCTTGTTAGAACTGAAATTACACAATTGGATTTGGTTAGGGGGGAGATATATCTTGGATTTATTAGTTGCGTGGGATGTTTCATTACAAACTAAATTGTTACACGATCATCCGTTTCTGTAGTCGTTGCTTTGCATCGATAGTTTAAGATCCCCTGGAATTAAAGGGTTCGTAAAGATTTTACCACGTGCGTGCCGGTAAATTAATATTAAATCATTTGACAACGAACCTGATAGGCGTTACAAAACTCGGACGACGATGAAATGTAAATGAGGGAGAAAATAGTGGGATACGTTTTGGCAATAAAATACAGTATTTCTCTTTTGCCGTCCGTACAGCATGATGCTTTGGGCTCTACGAAATTTATTGCTCTAGCCAGTCGATACGGCATTCGAATCAGGTAGAAAGCTACTGCCACGATCGCTGAAATAATTTGTCCGTATTAATGAGACTAAAGAAGAAGAAAAAAACGGAATTAATTCGTAAGAAAACGTGCAATACATATTTCGAAATTAATATTGATTTATCATGGATGTATTACAAGACTGCAAAGCAATTGGAATACGATTAGCAATTATTTTCTTTAGTCATAAACATTTTTCAGCTCGACTCGTTTTACGATTCCTCACGCTTTCTATTCTCCCACATTGACGTCTGAAAAGCCGGACGAATAACTACTTTGCTCACCCAACGTAATATAATGCCTCAATTCTTTCATCCGCCATGATCCTTCAATGGCCTTCAATATCATCAGTTCGTAAATGATCAAACTGTCCAGGGCGAGGCATATGATGAACGGTGAAACGATGAACATGATCGTGTCCCAAACGTATATATCCGCCATGTCACCTTCGAAATAATCGTATATGTGAAGCCCAATGGCCAGTGATATGATGCACGCCGACCACATTAAGAAGATCCCTTTTATAGCGGTGAACTTCTTCACCAACGTGCTGCCAAACGACGTCTGCCGTCCAAATATACTTATGTACAGCATTAACTTCAGTACCGCAATCGTAGTAACGGAAACATCGAAGCTGATCATACAGACGTAATCCATATTTAATTTCATGTTCACGTCGAAGAACCATCGAAGCACCTCCTCCAGGGGTTCGATTAAGATCACCATGTTCGAACAGGACAAACTGATCATGTACATGTTCGACGACGTCCTCATGGAGGATTTGGAGACGATCACCAGTATGATCAAGAAGTTCAAACTGGTCCCGACGGTCAACAGGATCAGATTCATGACCCGCGCATCCGAAAGCGGGATGCTCGACGCGATGATGTTGATCTTCGTTGTGCTCGTGGTTCTGAGAACAGTCGTGGGAAAGATTGGAAATGATGTATCCATTTTATCTTGAGGCCGTTTCGCGTCGAACGCGTCCATTCTGTTCCCCTTCGTGAAATTTCTATTTCGGTCGTCCGATGCGAACATGATTTCGAATTTTTCTCGTGGCTTGGCCTAGCCGGCGTTCGATCTGCGTCGCGTCTTCTGTTTTCCCTCGATTGAGAATCTATCGTCGTTTGTCGTTTCGATTCGGGGTAGCCGCGCGTCGATGAAACGAGGCAACAAGTAGCAATGTGCCAGGGTTGTTTCGGAGAACGGGGTAGCACGTCCGTTTTCATTTACGATTCGAGTTAATACTGAGCAGCAGCAAGCACGGTAGCGGTGGTCCCGCTTCTCATTTTCTTTATAACCGTTCCCATTTGGGAATTTCGCACTCTGTAGCAACGTGGGCGCGTTTCCCTGAATGGCACCTGACGTTGGTTAACACGCGACTTTTTCATTTCATTAAGTGCCTCCGCGGCCGGCCGTGTAATAAAACATCGCGGCACTCATTGCTCATTGAATATCGTTGGCGCAATATTTTTATCGCGCTCTCGGTACACTTTCGTGGAAATTAGTGCAACTATGTTCCGTGGTTGAACAAGAAGCGTCTACGCAAATGTCAAATTAATACTCCCGCCTTGTAAATCAAGTCGAAACTTGGCACACGAGTATGCAATTTTCTCCAGCAATGTATCTTTCGTATATAAAATTGCTCCGAGGATCGCGACAAAAACGCAACTAAATTCGCGTGCTCTTCGTCGACGTAGCCATAAAACTAAGATTGAATCCTCTTTTGCGTCTCTGCGCGGAGAATGTACCGCGAGGAAACCCTTGACCCTGACACAACGGCCAGAGGATCTCGTTCTTCTTCGTCCGCAGTAACTACCCGACGACCAGTGACGAAAATAGTTCTGCACGAATAAATCATGTGTCGTCCGACATATTTATCCTTCGAGAGGAGGATAGGTGTATTGGAGAGAGAGAGAGAGAGAGAGAGAGAGAGAGAGAGAGAGAGAGAGAGAGAGAGAGAGAGAGAGAGAGAGGGACAGAGAAATGCAGCACCTCGTTCGACTGCATAATGCAACAAGAGATGCAAGAACGAAGGCTGGAAACTGTCGTTGGCAAATGGCCAATGGGTGCGATTTCGGTCAGTATTCGGCCGTGATGGATTTATCGTTGAATATGTACCGCGGGAGATCCGCGACGATCGTCTCGAAAGTAGAACGGCTCAGGTGTCTCACCTATTGTGTTCTCACAATGGGCACATTTTCGCCGTGAAAACTGTATTCACGGGATACATTAGGCCCTGTCTGTTTTGCGGCGCGTGAAATGATGCGTCTGAATTGAAAGGTCGTGTCATACGCGAGAGAAAGGTGCGAATGTTACTTTTTTTTTTTTGTGCGTTCCGTTTCTTTATGTATATTTCTTACGGTGTTTTTTTTTTTAAATGTGTGGCTTTTATTTGATTTATTTGATTAAAACGTCGCATTATTTCCCTCGCATTTGGAAGGCGATAAAACAGCACATTCTGCGCCAAATCTTGCTCGCCTTTCGCGTGTACTCGGCTCGATCGGCGTCGATTACAGATTCTTTCATGGCCGTTTCGTAAATTACGAAATTCGTGTTGGCGTTCTGTGTGGCGTGTGTTCTTCTTGGACGGTTCGTACTTTCATCGTTGGGCCAGGTGTGTGGTTCAGTTTTGCGGGTTCCTTCGTGCCTTTTTTTTTCTCCTTACTTTTCGTCTGTTGGGATCGGGTTAAGGGCCAAATAAGTGCAGTGGCAGGGCCAGGGCCACAACCGGTTCGCCGGTTGGCCGTCATTACGACGTAACCCAAGCGACGCTTGGGTTATGCTATGGACGCCATGATAATCAAGAGACTGTGTATTATTATCACGAACATCGGCATTCTTGCACATTATCATCCTGAAGCCAATGGAGATGTAATATATTTCACAATTGCCGATGTATGTGTCCGTGGTCCTTTTGTGTATAGAACTCGCTCGTTGAGTACTATTCTTTTCAATATTTATCGACGTACTTCTTTGGCTCATGTAACTTCTTGTTAACCATTCGTTCCCTTTTTTTTTATTTTTGTGCTTACTTTGCCAAAGGGTGTTTGCTGTATAATAAATATTATCATCATTATTTTACATATATACTTCAAGATAAATGGCTAGAATTCCCTTCTAGTCCGAATTGAATTTAAATAATAACTTCAAGGAACGGGCAGAACTGAAATTTTTATTGCATTATAGTCGTTAAAAGTAAAGTTAATCCTGACTCGTTGGAAGCGCAATGTTTGCTTTAATTAATTCCATCCACGTTTCGCGTACTTACGTGATCCTGTTAAAAAAGTTGTAAATTGTACAGTACAAAATATGGGGAGGAAGAATTAGGAAAGCATTTTAGTTGGAATTAAACGAGGACTTTAATTAGTGAGACAAAAGGTTCGTGCTTCTTCCCCTGATAAGATTTTTAATTTAAACGTGATTTTTACTTTCGTTTTTTCATCACTCGCTTGTATATACTTTCATTTGTTCCAACGATTCGACGTGTTTCGTGCAACGTTCATCTACACGTGCCGAGTTATTACGTGCGTGATGTCATATCGCGTTATAGTAATAACCATCGCCAAAGCTAGAATGTTAATACCTACAGTCCTACCTACAGTCCTACGGTCCGTAAAGCGCAATTTTATGATAAGATAATACAGGTTGTATCGCCCAGGTGACTCACTTTGCTGCGCAGATAATTCGAAATTGCCGCAATTCGACAAATGAACGCTCTTAGGACGACGCAAAAAAATGTTTACACCATTTTACTGATACCGACCAAATATTGGTACAAACACGAAGCTAAATTTACACCACGCTGAAAAGAAACGCACCGACCTAGGGACTAACAATTTTCTTTCTCTACCGGTTACCGTTTATTCGCTCCACGCTTATCGCAGTGCGATGCGAAAACGTGGAAGGGCTCGTATAATATTAACCCGTTCGCCGCGCGGATGAAATTGTCCCCAACCATTCTGGAGGAATGTGTAACCGGCGTTGATCGCGAGCGTAAAACGTTTCTACGCAAACACGATACTGCAAAAGAAGGATTAATCGCGAGTGGACCGCGCCACCACCGCAATCTCGTGCTGCTGCGGCCACTTTGCCTCCGCTTGGCCCTCCGCGCGGAGAAGCTCGCGATATTTTACGCGTGACCGGTTCGGCGAGTTTTTCCCGAAGACCACAATCGTGATACGCAACTGGCCGGCATTCGATACGCGGAGCGCAGGTGCGTCGTGAATAAAAATTCGCGAGAACGCGCCCCCTCGAAAGCACGGAGCAATCTCGCGAGGCGGCGGCCAGAAAGAAAGGGTTGAGTTTGCAGGATTCTCTAGCCAGCGTTTTACGGCCACCTTTTCACCTTGCATACAGCTCAGTTCAGGTTCGATTTTTGTCCGCGTTCGAAAGAATTTAAAAGGCGATTCGCGACACGGGGCGATATGTTTGTACGACGGGCGTGGTGGACATTTGCTTTTTACATTAGCGGAGGGTGATACTTATTTTTCTTCACGATATGTGCATGCTCGTAGATACAATTGTCGCGGGCTGTTTATATTTATTTATTCGTTATTGAGTGCATTGTTATTTTTAAATGCGGCGTTGAAACTTTAGTAATAGTACTTTTAGGATAGTGTAATAATTATTGAAAGTTTCCCTCTTGTTTGAAGGAAATTGTTCGGTTACGAATGGCTTGGTAAAATGCAGTAATGTGTAGCTATAAGAAAAAGAATTATATTTATTGGTGTATCCGGGTTTCGTTGAGACCCCTCGTGACTTGTCCGAATTAATAATAACATCCGCGCAGAGATCGTGAAAAGAAACGGCGATAGTGATTCGTAACGATTTTGCTTGAAACTCCAATAACTGCCCAAACAAGAGTTAGGGATTTTTAGTGAAGTAGAAGCGCTACTTGTAATAATAGAGCACCTGTGGCTAAAATTACAGTGATTGACGCTTTCGAAGGTGAAGTCGGACGAAAACGCCACGGAGCCGCAGAAAAATTGGGGCTTAAACCTGCCAATTGACGGTCGTATAGAAAGAAACGTGGCGCCTTTACGTTTGGTCATTCAATTAAATGCGCGAAAATGAAACATCTACCAAACTTTTGGCTACGATTTCATCTTTATTTTTATTCATTCCAGAAAATGAAATATTTCATTCCAATTGAGCTACTATTGTATGCATTGCAGTAAAACTATCGATCTTAAAAAATAGTATTCAGCGTGGCGACAGCCGTGGAACTTTTATTTGTTACAAGTGATTTATGCTTCTTCGATAATGAATCGAATTAACTTCAGTTTCTTGGTAATGAAAGTCTTTCAATCCTATCTCTTAATGGAACCATCGATAGGAGGTTGGAGCAAGATGAATGCCCGTGAACTTTTTAGCTTACAAACCACTCAATATGTTAGCGGCGCGGAAACTTTCGTGGCCGTGCCCATATAAGTGGAAAATCCTTAAATCCCAGGCGAAAAAACGTGGCCAGGCCAGACCTGGAATTACCACGTCGATCACCTTTCTTGAGCGAAGGGTTAAAATCCTATCTGATGCATTCAAATCATCGCGCGCGTGGTTCAGTCGATGCATTTTCTTTTGAATTAATATAACATTGTTATAATACGGTTTCTTTTTTTCATTCGCAATTCAAATGATTCCCGTGCAATGAGATTTTTCGAACCATTGGACATTGAATCTTTCAATCGTTTAAAAATCTACTGTATTTGTCTGAAAATAGTTGAAAACATTTTCCCCGGAATTCATTATTTATTTGCCATTTAATTATTACTCCATTTCCAACATATTCCAAACGTGATTTATTTTCTTCCATTTCGTTCGGTGAAATATCGCCGCGAACTGCAGAACCCCTATCTCCGATCTTCTCACTTCACCACCTTCCTTTCCCATTTCTATCATTTCCATTTTATATTCATTCGCTCCCAGGCGTCAAGTGATCCTGGCCTGGATTACTTACGCATACTTTGAACGTATTTTCATGCCTCTATCTGACAATGCACCAGAGATGTTCAATATCTTAATTCTCGAACGTCTTATTCTGCGAGAGGAGGGGAGAACAATGTTTTCCTAATTCCACCCCATTTTCTAGTATATCATCTTAAAATCCATGCTGTACCCACTGTACATGCGAATCAAACGAATCCCTTCCACCTATTATTATTTCATTCGTTATTACATAAACATGGTGGAAAATAATTGTCAACAAGCGAATACAAGGCAGCAAGCTGATTTCTGAATAACTAACGAGTGCAATTTCACATTCCGACTACAATTTCCGCATCGAGCACACCCCTCCCCAAAAAATTACTTAACCCTTCACCCTTATCGACCCTATCAAAATTAGCTGCTTTCACTGTTGCGTGTTAAAGCGTGCACAAGAATCCCGCACAAAACCCAACTCAATCCCAAACCAACCCTATAAAAATTGGCACCCTTCTTTTCCACCCCACTAACCGACCCCATTCCCGTCCCGGCCACGAAGGAATCTCGCGTTCCTTTTTTCCCTTTCCCCCCCCCTGCAACCAGATCCCTCCGGAACGGGCAGCACCGCCAACTTTCTTCTTGCCTCTTCGCGTAATTGTTTACGCTCGCGTCAGGCTGGCCGCCGCGGTTCGCGAGACCGCGAAAGAAGGAATTCGACATCGGCGACGACGTTGCAGCCGCGAAACTCCGCATTGCGGCGAAACACGATGATGCTGACACGTATAAATCCGTCCTGCATCGCCGTTAAGCATACGTTGGCTGAACGTATTATCGGCCGGGACTACGTATGCACACGGTGTCCCATTTAATCGTCGCCCATACCCGCGTACATTTTCGCGACACGATAACGAACCGCGCACGCAGCGCGCGTTTTAATTATAGCCGGAAATTTGGTGTAGCCGCTCGAGTCGCGTCCAGAGTCGAAGCGTCGCGACGCGGGGCGCCCTTCTTCTTGTTCGTCGCGCGTTGCGATATTCGTCGAGCTAGACGCCCATGTTGTATGTATTTTTCAGCCGCCGGTGGCAGACCGGAGTCAGAATGCAATTTTATCTCGTTTCGTTTCGATGTGTCTCCATCGAACACCGCCGCGACGGCGGCAAAGTGCTTTTCAGTGACGCGTCACGACGCGGTAATGTATTTTACCCCGAGTCGGTGTAACTTTTAGGGCGCTGAACGGCGTTGCACTGATCAGGGGATGATTGGTAGTAAAGTGAAGTTGATGGAATCGATCCGGTTCCTGGCACATTGGTCACCTTCGGAAAATTGTTACAATTACGTTTGCGTAGTAGTAGTACATGGTAGTGGAAGAGTATAACTCAGATATAAATCATGTGCCATACAATAAACTATAAATCAGGATCGGTGAATGTAGCTATTAGTTAATTTTACGGATATGTTGTCCGGGTTTACGAATACTGGTAACAGCCTACTTATTATGGTTGATTTACATAGTAAAGCAATTATGTTTCCATACCTACGATAGCTGAAAGTTACGATACTATTATACTTGCGTTGATAAATTATAATAATTATCGATCATTAGATGTGCAAATAATGTGACACATCCAACATGCATTTATATTGTTAGTAAAGAAAATAATCTCAACATTAATTGCATAGCAAAATAATGTTCCCAAGCAATTTTTAACGCTGCTTAAATAGTAGACTTTTACCTTAACCCTTCATAGCTTTGTGGTTGCCACTTATATTAAAATGCTGTCATAATACAAATCGAATCAAACTTGTACGAATATTACTCTATTCAAGTCCTCCGACGTGCCGAAATTAATAATTAAGTATCTGTGAAAAGGATCTGTAATTGAAACGTGTCTTATTTGATCACCCTTCAAGTATCTAGAATAAAAATTGTCAGAAAAAAATGTGGCCAACATAACTCAGACCCTGAAGGGTTAAACAACAAATCACACGTACTCCACTAGTTGTAAAGCGATTGCACCGATTGTTGCAGGTCAACGAATGCACCGATTGTTGCAAGTGAACGAGTGCACCAATATTTGAAACAGTAGCAGACCGATTCGCCAGTTTTCTCTCGCACGTTTTGGGCGCCGCGATGCCTCCCGCGGTTAATTTTTCGCGGCGTCTATTCGTGCGTCGTAACGGAAATAACCTCGTGATAGCGGCAGACACCGCCATAATGTACGATCTCCCCTTTTGTCGCTTCCGTTTTTCACTCGGCCCCCACCGGTTCCTTCCTCTATTTCTTCCTTTCGTACGACCATCGCGACGAGCGGGCTTTACAAGAAAATACGATAATCGCCTGGCGTACAGTCACCGGAAGCGGCACCTCTGCCTCTTTTGGAGGCGCCTCGTTTTCCATAGCATGTATAAGTTTGTTGGTGTTTCTGAAACACGGCGAAATCGGTGTTAAATAAGGGATGCCGTATCATTTGAAAACGCAAGGAGCGCTTACGCTGCAAGAACACGCGTCTTCGGTTAAATAAAGGAACGTAAATGAGACGCATTTGACGTCGGGCTCGTACGTTTTTCGTTCCGTCCGATTGCAGAAACTTACCTATTATACCGTTAGAGTCGTCGTGAGTTCTGTAGAAATCTGAAGAAAGCGTCTATGTAAAGAAAGGGGACTCTGGACAAACGTGTTGATGGTGGTCGTCTATAAATACGCTTGCGTACATTGTTATTCAGAACAACGAAGGCTTGTTATGTTGGCATGCATAACACGTACGAGATAGTCTTGGAAAGAAAATAATGCATTGTAAAAAAAAAAGGCCTAAAGTTTTCGAATATTCGAAAGGGACAAAATGCTCGACGAAGGAATGGAAAGTATCGGTGAAAACTTTTGCACAAAAATTTGGTAAGATATGTATTATGATACAACAATTGAACGTAATCATATTGAAATGAAAGTGAAAATTTTAAATAAAATTATAATCGTGATCGGAGTAATTAAATGCTCCTCTTGAGGTATTTAAAAACTGATTAAAACTATAATGCTTGTCGATAGAGATGGTACATAATTATAATACATATGTGTACAAAAGTAATATTATTATTCAAGTTATTATTAGTGCTGAGAAGGATACAATTTTCACGATTTCGGTGAATAATCTTGTGAAGAAAATTTATTTGTTAACATTTATAATAATTAATAATTTGTTTATTATAATTCATATATAAGTTAGTACATATTCGCTTAAACAATTGATATATCTTAACAACAAATCTCCGGTATGGTCTAGTGGCTAGGATACCTGGCTCTCACCCAGGAGGCTCGGGTTCGATTCCCGGTACCGGAATAAATTTTTGTCCGTTTTTAACGTAGTTTCTAACAAGGTTTCTTATCAAATGATGCATCACTTTGGCGTGCACCCAGATTAAATTCTGCCGATGAATTCGTAGTTTTGAACTTGTGCCTCATTTTTGTCCCGATTCAATATCGTCGATACGAATTGTTGTGTAATACTAACAATAAATATGACAAATTTCGTATCTTCAAAATTATTTTGGCAACAACAAAGAAACAATTATCTCAAAAATGATTTACAGATAGCAGATTTTATTTCACGTCTCGAGGTATCGTGAAGGTAATTAATTCGTGGAACCTAAACTGTGCTTGAAATATAGAAAGATTCGTTCCATACTTCTATGTAAATTGTCACATCGAGAAATGTCTTCACTACTTGAAAACAATTGCGGTGACTAATTCCGACAAATAATTCCCCCTTCGCTACACTAAATAATTTCATATAACTGCGATTTCCCTAATCTACGCCGCGTTTCCACGTAGAACGATCCAACCACTCGTTATGCCCCGATCTAAACCCTTCACGGAGCAAGTGCATGCGATAAATACGTACGACCGACGAAAGAAGGTGCCGGAGGCAAGTAATGCGTAATCGCTCAATTGACCCGAATCTTTCTTCCACGTGAAACCAGTCCGATTTCCGGCGACCCGACTTCCTCTCACAGCAAATAGACAAACGGCTCTCTAAACTCGCGGGAGCACGATGGAATTTTGCTGCACGGAAACTTGTAACACGTGCACATGTACAGCTTGTATCGAATTGCTTACGTTAGGCGTCCTACGCTTTGTCAAGCGAAAGACACCGCGGTTACATTGTCACCGAACCCTAAAAGCGACCGCGAAGACACCAGCGACCCCAGCTTAGCACTCGAGCACGTATACAACTCGCACCGACCACTTTTCTCGGCTCCTCGAAATTAACGCCAACCACTCAGCCGTACCATTTAGTGTGTCGGGGTATGCCGGTCCGGCGACACTCGTTCCCTTCTCTGCTCCAACCCCCTACATCGCCGATATGTATCACCTTTCCTCGTGGTCCCCTTTTTTTTTCTCCTTAAACTTCCCTTTCGACGCTGGAATAATACCTGCGTTTCCCTTTTCGCTGGTAGGCCATTAGCAAAGGAGCTCCGAAATTTGCCCCATTCCATGTATATTCGAATGAATTGTGACATTCTGTTTTGCGTTCTGTGCGCGTCTTAATTTTCTTGTTTTGGGATCCAGTTGTTTTTAAGACGGTTATTCTTATAATTACCGCCGATTGAATTAGTTTCGATTTTTTGAAGGGTGCCCCTTTCTTTCTTTCCGACTCAGAATTTCAATTTTCGTCGTTGACAATGAGGACTGTGTATAGAAGAAATTTATAACGGTGTAGTAGGTTGAAAAGGAATCTTTGCTTATGAAGAGAAAGTTTATTTAATGTAGGGTTTCGTTCCGAAGAATGGTACATATATATCTAACCAACTCGAAGTGTGTTTAAATTCGTTACCGAGTCAGCGGGAGGAGGAGATCGTAAAAGAATTTTGCTCGTACGGAGGATGCCTATTTTTGATGATCGTCGACGATGATGCGGCGACGCAGAATTCGAGGCGATTATCCCGCGCTGTTTTTGGAGTGAAAAATGTATCAACAGGGGAGGTCGTAAAATTAGCTTTTTTGAAGAAAAAATAATATCGGCAATGATGTCATTGATCCTCTGTAACTTTCCGTAATTCAATTTTCACAGATCTTTTCACAGTCTGAAAAAAGAACGGTCAAGTAGTGCGTAATTAAATACTGTTGTTATCAAATTTTTCATTACTTATTACATTATAAGAAAATTCATCACAATTTTTTCTTATATATTAATAGAAACTATTTTAACAATTTGTCCATTTCATTTAAATTTAAATTTTTATGATTGAATAATCTAATATTTTTGGTTTTCATTCCAAGAAAACAATTTTAATTTCCCATCGAGCCTGGCACATATTTACCAACGAGTATCGTGTGAAGTATTAACACGCTGAAGGAAGTAAACATTTCGATTGGACTGCAATCATTTTCACGATTCTCGTTTAAATTACATGCGTCGGGAAAGTATGTACATTGTACATGGTTTACATTTACATCCTTCATTACATTTCTTATGAACCGAACGAGGGGCAACGCTTTCATGTCTCTCTCTCTCTCTTTCTCTGTATTTCAAATTCATATATGTAAGATAACGGTGCAGAGACACGCGTAAGCTAATATTATTCGCACGTGGACAAAAAGGGGTCGCGATAGAGAGTGCGAGGCAAAGAAATTATTGTTCAAGTCGATACATGCGTTACCTGTTCACCGTTACCACAATTCCGTGTAACTACTATGAATCCCGTGTTTCAGAAGAGTGGGCTTCTGAGCCCGGAACACGAGTTCTGGGATAATTAAGAAGAAACACTGGAAACGAAAAGCAGTTTTGAAAAAAAATTCTGTCGACACCGAAATAAAAAATTAAGTGACGATTCGGTTTCTTCGCAATTCTTATGCGTTTATTGGCAGCTCCAAAGTACAAGTGGCTCGCGATAATAAATCACTGATAAGAAATTAGTAATTATTTTTGAAAAAAACATTTCTCCGATAATATTTAAAATATATCAATTCTTATTAAATGATTTATGCTGTAAGATTACCTGGAATCAAATGTTTTCAGCGGTACTTGATAATTTCATATGTACTTTCCCTTTTGCGTGTAATAGAACCCCGAGATATGTATGCATTCTTGGTGAATACTTTAGTCCAAGAATGTTAAGGATTGCAGGAGATGAGCTCAGTCTCGGTTAATGTTTATTGGCGGGCCTCGAATTATGCTTGCTTATTTATAATCAATTACAAACGTGTTCTCGCCATTGTCGCTATGTCGTTTTCCTTGAAGATCCTCGATCGAGGCCACGTTTCGCCATGTAGAACACCGTGGAACGAGGAGAATGGCTGGGGAATATCGAACCCGACGTTCATTGATTCGTTGAACACGATTTCTTGGTATTGTTACAATCGCTTGATACGCGTCGTGTTACGCTACTGTTCGACGCGTTATCACATTTCTTTCGTAGTACGGTAACAGCATATGAAAGGCACGAAATCTAATTCGCATGAATTGCAACGTCAACGTCAATATTATACATATATACATACTCATGTTAATTCACGTAGGCCCAAAGAATAAATTTCCTTCCACATTCGATATTTGAAATTTGGAGTATTAACTTATTTAATTTAATATTAATTATTAATACCATTATTACTGAAGTATTGCGGCAAGTTTGATTTCTATTTTTCCATCGGCACGATCGCATAGTTTTTAGAAATTTGCTTTTAATTTGTCCAAGAAAATTGATCGTAAGACATCTTACTGTCGTTTTCTTTATTGCGTCCTGAAAATTTCTTCCACCATTATACAGCTAGGCTTCCGTATGGCCATGGTTTTTATGAGCCTCCAGGGACCTTACCCTGCAATTTACCTGGATTCTTCCAGCAGGTATAAAAAAATGTCTCATCCACTGCAGGACACGTATTGCAACAAAATGTGCGCATATCTTGCTGGAATTCGGCAGAGAAATTTTCACAACCCATATACAACCCATGTATATTTTTTTTTTTCCTTTAAAATATTCAACAATTATTATCGTCTTTGGCAAAGAATATAAAATTCTGCGAAAACAGACTGGAAAATATTTGAAGAAACCTTCTCCCAATTTTAATGTGTACACCTAACAGTAATGAATTCTAATTTTAATTTAATAAATTAGACAATGCGTTAATGAAATTGTGAAATGTTTCTTTATTCAGATGAAACTGACGTAGATGATCGAGGATGGCTTCTATCATGGGGTTACAGCAGCCAGCTGCATCCCAGGATACCGTGGATTACGCTGGATATTTGCAATCAACGCAATGCCATCAGATCCATGGAAGTCAAACGAATGGACAGATCCAGTCTGCCCAGAAATCACCATCCAACGATCACAATATCAGTTTCACCAGTACCAAAGGATTACTCAATGGACCCGGACAGAATAATTGTTTCCTGAATAGCGCCGTACAGGTAAGACAAATCTCTTTTATACGAGCGATAAATGAATGATCAGAAAACTATGGAAAGGAACAAAGGGACAATTAACAAATGAAAGCGGGATGTAAAGAACGATTAATTCACTATCCAGCTTCAGTTTCAAACAATTTTATTGTCCGGGATTTAAATTTTCTCAGCCACGTTACAACTTGACTCCATTTGAAATTAACATTAGAAAATTAACAGAAGGAAACCAAATCGCTCCCTCTGACTTATTGTTAGAGGAACAACTACGCTGCAGATTTTGCTGCCGATTTGTAATAACGGAAACATCGGGATATTAGAAAGAAAACCTCCGAGGTATCAACCACTCTATTCGCAAATCGTGTAATTATCGTTCGCCATATATATGTATATCATGGATTAAAATTCTGCGGAATTTGTTGAAATTCGCGCAGCTCGAGAAGGCTGCCGCACGCTTCATTAATGAAAATAATTCTCGTTCGCACCGCGACAAGGGGCCTTCCCACGCACCGTTAGAATTTATTATGTCGATCGGGACTGTTTTTCCCAGCTTTTGTACGGCCGCGCTGTGTCCGATTCGTAGCGGTAATTGTAGCATCCGCAGGAAGCAATTACACATGGCAGGTTTCGATTAGAACAATCGATCGGAATCGCGATTGGAATAAACGTTCGATGCCCGGCACAAAGGTGGGACCCCGTCAAGCTTCAGCTTCTCGTTTCACGAGGATTACGCAACGGTAATCGCGCGAAACGCGTTCAATTCTGAAAGCGGACGGTGTTCTCGGGTAATTCGAGTAATGGCACTGGCTCGGTTCAACGCAAACGCGTGTCTGAAATGCGAAAACGTGACCCGTTTCTGTTTGTACCCCCAGCGTATCGTTGTTCTTTCATGAACGATTGCCAACCACGATTGGTAGTTAAAACGGGACTTGTAAAGTGGATTGCTAAAGGAAAATGTATGAAGGCCGAAACGGAATGCGAATTTTCGTGCAATCCTTCCCTTCTATTTCTTTTTTTTTTTTTCCGAAGAATGTGATATCTTTATTTCAATATTCGTCTACGCATCATTCGTGCAAGTATGATTAGTCATTACTGTGAGGTACGTACTTTCATTCGCCCGCTATATTTATTTGAATGGCCACGGTGAATTAGTAAGTGGCGATGTAAAGCGAAGGGTAAAAGTATTACTTTGATAACGTAGAAATGAAACTGAAAATACCTGCTGTGTTATAAAGTATTAATATTACCAAATGAAGTTGGTAAATAGTGAGGATGATTATTATGCGAGTATAATCGAAATATTATTACTTATTATTGGAAATTTGAAGATTTCGTTGATGGCCAGAAATAGTAAGAATACAAAAAGTGGGTAGCAGCGAAGGGGCACCTTTTTTCGAGGGCTACTTTTTCATTTTATCCAATCACTATTTGTTTCCTCGTTCCAATATCGCTGCAGCATTTCTCGAGCTGCATACCTTGTCGAAGGCCTCTGTGCGCCTTCCCTCATGCAACCAGATACCCGAGCACGCGTTTCAGCGTTTTCGAAACATTCCATTCCTTCATCCACGTTAATTCGCGGGAAAATTCAGTTAGCGCACAATTCGAAAAGCTATAAAATAATTTACCTTTAAAATTTATCTTAAAAAGAGAGACTGCCAATTCGTTTGCCAGCAATTGCCAGCAATGCCAATTCGTTTAGCGAAACCCTTCGAAATGCTACGAAAGATGAAGGGAGAAATTAAGGAGAAAATGGTCGACAGCACCTGCGCGTCTTTTCCTTTAGTCTCTAAATCTTTTCAAGACGTGAAACTCACGAGTATTTCTTTAGTAGCTTTACGACAAGGTACTCATGGGCCACCATCTCCATAGTTTATAGCCGCGAGTGGCCACGAAATCTTTAAGGCCTGGGTATCTTCGAAAGCCCCCGGGACAGACGTAAATATTCATGCGCGGTAAGTGACAGAACACGTGGAGAATCTTCTTAAGCCTCCCCCGTCGTGGATCCTCACCCCCTCCAGTTCGTTCGTCATTCTTTTTCTTCTTCGACGCCACTCGTATCGTTTCGGCTTTTTATTTTCTCCCCCTTTTCTCCTCGTTGAGCCTGTCTAATAGCCAACTTCAAAATATGGCGTGGCGTTTCTCGATTGTGTTCCCCCACGCCGGAACGAAAGTTCAGGCCCTTGTTGGTTCCTGGTTAACGCCGTAACTCTCGAAGGCCCCGGGACTGATTGTTATCTAACGACGACGAAAGTTTTAGCCGAGTAGACACACGAGATTAATTGTTGCCGTGAATATGACTCTTATGACGTTCAGTTGTGTTTGTTTAAATTCAAGGTAGGTTTTTTCGGGTTTACAATTATTGGAGTAAATGTTACAATTGTTGGAGCAAGCGTTACAATTATTGGAGTAAATGTTACAATTACTGGAGCAAATGTTACAATTATTGGAGCAAATGTTACAATTGTTGGTGTAAATGTTACAATTATTGGAGTAAATGTGTCGATAAAAATGATAGAAGATCATATAATTGTAGGGGACGATCTTTGCGGTTTTTATCTAATGTTTGTCTAGACACTACACTTTGCGGAGGCGTAAAAAACAAGACGAGCTGTTATATTTATATAGGATATATGCGGTGATGTGTTCGAAAAAGTTCGTCCACGCGTTCAGCAGGTCATTCTGAGCAAAAAATCTTATCTGCTTATATAAGTTTTGTGGCAGAGGTTTGCTCATCCTCCGCGGTCATTGCGTTGGCTTGGAAATGGTGGAAAAACAAGTTTTTTTTTGCCTGATTAGAAACTACGAATTGGCTGTGTAATGATCTAGAACACTTTTTAACACAAAACTACAAAACTATTATTAAAATAGACGATTCTCTAATTATCTGATTATCTGTCAATCTGGCATGTAAGTGCAATGTATACAAAAATAAAAAGGATCAGCAGCAATGATTTCTGGAAACTGGAAAGTCCCACAGTAAATGTGACAATTGTTTCGATTTGCGACGATGACCCCATCGGGTCGTGGCTCTTCTCGGTGACGTTCACTTTTTATTCGTGACACGGGACAAAGCAGTTACCACGCCCTGGCTCTGTGCACGGTTTATGCGTTAAACACTTATGTATATCACGTGTCGCGTAACCCAAGGCATTGGGTACGCGTGCTTCATGCCGAATGAACAGTCGATAGCTAATCGTACGATTGTTTCATTAGATTAGAACGACTGTTTCTTTATTAAGTATTCATGGTCGTTTACCTGGCGTTGATCGGCGCACCCTGAAAATTAATCCGTTTCGTAGTACCGTGGGTTGCTTGTATGTATTTAGTACACACTGAGTACCGTGTAAATAGAATGTACATAATTTTAAAAAAATATGCATATAAATTTTAGTTCAGCTACTGTAAGTAGCGTGTACACTGTCGTTTACGATGAAAGGGTTGCCGGAAATTATTACGTTTTCTGCAATACTTGGTTAGCGTTGCTGAAAAAGAGATTCTTCTTTTACGATATCGTCTGTCGCAGGAGAGTAATTTTTGTCGGAGAATTATCATTACTCGATGGGATAGAGCTTTAAATAAGAGCATTGGAAATAGAGGAAATCAGAGTTTATTCTATATAAAAATAAAGTGGAACGTTTAATTTCCACACGCATTGCTTTCTGTATCTAAACAATTTTCTATTTTCTATTTTTCAGGAATTCAATTTGTCAAACGTATAATTTATTTGATTGGTTCTCGAGCTTTTGGAACGAATCGTTTTATACAATTGTCAGATTGTATTTCATTAAATTATTTCTACAGAATTTTACTGCGTTTTGATGCGATGCTTCTTACTATCCAACAATTTACTATTCTTGTTGCATTATTCTAAGAAGTTGTTCGAATTGTCTTAAACACCGTGCCACTAAATATTTCCTGGCATCGGTCGCTATTCTAAAATTTTATTTCAATTTCACGGCAACGGATTCTCGCTCGGTTCCTCCTTTTAGATTATTAATGCCTCTCAATTTTGCACACCACTGAACGGTGAAATTAAACAATCGTGGTTTGTATCTGCCAGGGCAGCGGCCGATAAATGGTAATTTTTATCGGCGCGATTTAATCGGTCCATAAATTATCGGGGGGGGGGGGGGGGGGGGGGGGATTAATGAAACTCAGGAGTGTATCGCTCGAGGGCTCGTTCGTTGAAACTATTTCATTAGTCGACCCGAACTAACGAACGTATTAACGATGTAAAACTTGTTTTCGGGACGGTACATGTAATGTCACGTCTGGACGAACGGTCCATCGAGCACATTCGTCGACGAGTTTGATAAACGTTTAAACGTTCTTGGCAACGTGGAAAGGAGCCATTCGTGGACAATTTATTTTTTAGCAAGTGAAGCGTCAATGTATATTTTCGCATTCCGTTCGTATATCTTAATTTTTCTTCTTTCTGTTTGCCTCTGCTAAAACTTCGATAGGGAGTGAAGGAAGGAGACTCGAACGAAAACATGTCATTCAGCATTTAAAAAAGATGCAAAACGAGGCAAACCAGTTTGAGCAAGATTTTAGTAAAATAATTGAGTAATAACTAATGTATATTGTATTGTGTCACAGTTAATGCACCGTTCGTGTATTTATTATGCATTATTTAAATGAATAAAAATGGCCACTCTACATTTTCTAATACAAAAATATTCATTTTGTCACAAATTACTTATGTCAAATAATTATTTGACATACTTTGTTATATTAATAAAACTAAGGAGAACGATCTGCGACCCAGTTCTTGAATAATTGGAAACGGCCACGATGGGGCCGTTAATTGTTCTTTAACTGTTTTTCTTTCGTTCCCATTCTGTTGGATTTTTCATTAATTGGAGACACTTTTGGTCCTGCGATTGATTTATCGTTGGATAGACCGTCTCTCTATAGTTAGCGAGGAACTCTGTTTCGACCGAGTGGAATGTAAAAGTGGTGGATAAAGAAAGAATTGACTTATTTGAAAGTTATGATAGAGAATTTTAGAGGATTTTCTACCAATATTTCAGGATACGTTTCAACAAAATGAATTCAATTCTATTATCAAGTTTGTACATCAGAGTTGCATAATAATGCTTCTAGATAATTCAAGACAGTTTAAAAGCGCACGGGCTCTTTCGTTATTTAATAATCGATCGGCGCTGCCTCTCCTCTACAACCATGTGTAAGTCAATGACACTTGACGACAGAATTATTGGACCAATGATCATCATCTATCTCGGTAATTAACGTGATTCTATTCATAGAGACAGTGTACGTTTCGCAAGCTTCATGTGTCCGGTTGAAAGACACTTTAGTGGCGGATTAAAATAATGTTCGATCCTGATATTCATTTACATAATGACCTCCGTACCAATTTCTTTTTTAGACACCAAATCTTGAATAAAAATATCGCAGCCGTAACGTTTTTAGTTGAAATGATTTATATACGCAGGGAAAATCTTGAGCAGTCTACTTTTACAAATTTTAATTGCGCAATCGTGGTACAGAGCGGTGACAATTACTTCCATGTTGAACACTCCAAAGTACATATCCGCATCCATTCATAGAAATATTATTAAAAAAAAAAACTCAAAAATTATCAAGATACCATTGTCTTTAATAAAAAAAAAAAAGAAGAAAATAATTACATCATGATTTACATAAAAAGAAACCGTCTGACTCCGTGTTACAATTCCGTATCAGCATTGTACAAACGAAATTGGCCGCCAAGATGCACCATATACACCTACAAAGGAATGTTGGCGCGTTCTGTGTGCAGCCGAAAAAAAAAAACGGAGCACTGTATTGCTTTATCGTGGACTACGCAGCGTTATCGGGCGACTTGTACCGGTTAATGGAGCCAGATTTTGTCCTATCTAAAGACACAACAACAGAACTGCTCACGTATTTGCCGCCAGCATCGAGATAGCGTGTCGTCGACGAGGCTGAGAGCAAAAGCTCCGGGAGGTTTCCATGCCGAAGATTAGGTAACAACGCGTTGCATTACCCTAATCTTCGTACCTGTACTTTGCGCGGTTTTTAAAGTCACTTGAGAACTGGAAACAGCTGGCCGATAGTATGAGATCTCCTTTCGACGGTGAGAGCCAGGCCAATTTGCCGCGTTTTGCGTTGAACGAAACGCAGAAGTAATTAAAGAGCGGAACCGTGGATATTCAGCATGCTTAATGGTATCATTCGTTATTCCATCGGCAAATTTTAATGGATTTATGTTAGAACGGCCGAGAAATATTAATATATCGAAGTGTGATTCTTTTAGCGGAAACGTTTTAAGAAAAATCTTGGTAAATACGTTGGTGAAGTAGTTCGAATGAATTTGCAGGAAATGGAGAATCAGATTTTGCCAAAACGATTTACCGATAATAGTTACAAATAATAAATCAAAGTTTCTCCTGTCCAGTGCTGAGGAAGAAGTACGTCCCGCAGGTATACATTCACAGGTATAGAAATATATATCTTTTACAATTCGCAAGGGAGTTCATTTTTATGTTATGCATGTAGTGCACGATACGCCGCGTAAAGTTTGAAACAGGGGGAATAAGTAGAACGATGTATGTATTTCATTTCCAAGACATCCTTCGTCGCGTCAAAGAAACCAGAACGTTCTTTCCCGTACTGTTCTCCATGCAATGATCGAACCGCAGTCTGATTTACAGAGAGTCGTGCAAATAGAGGCAAATAAAACCAAAGGGCGAACAGAAGCCACTCTTAAAAAATGACTGCGAATAATTCATCATTAAAACGATCAACGCGGACGATTTCCAATTACAAATTTAATTCTCCTCTTTCCTACTTTCCGCAAACAAAAATCGAAACAATCATAACCCATCCAACGTTCCGCTTCTACCCGCTGCATAGAAAACACCGCCCCATTCAACCAAGGCTTTCACAAAAGGAGGCAAATTTGCAAACGCACCCGTCCAACGTTTCGTCCCGCGAAAAGCAAACAAAATACCCCCCTCCCTTCGTCCCTCGTGTACACCTCAAAGCATCCCACTGTTCTCGCCTCTTCTGGCGCCAACAAAAAGCCACGAAAAAAAGAGAGGCGCGACTCGTTTGAAGGACGAACACCTCGGAGGTGACACCTCTGCGTCCACCCACGCCACGTCAATCCCTTGGGTTCAAGGTTTCAAGTCTGGTCCCGACGGCGAACCCCCCTTTCATTCTCATCGCGTCGTATAAAAAGTCGACCGTGCAAGCGATTTTCTTATCGTTAAACCCGCTACTTTGCTGAAATCCGGCATTAGCAGACAGAGGGGTGGACGTGGATCGGGTGTACAAGTCCGCGGCGCAGCCGACTCGTAATTAGCGTTGCCAGATGAATCAGTTTCCTATTATAATTAACCGGCCGCCGGAAAGGGACGCGAAGTGGGTACACCCTTATACACCTGCACTCGTCTTCTGGGTGTTATTGACACAGTCGCTCCCATCGCACGCCGCACAATGCACTTCCCCCTACACCCACCCCCGCCCCCCGTCGCGTCGACACCTCGGGGGCTCGAACTAAATGGATGATTCTCAGGTGTGCGGCGCGTTTTTGTTCACCTGAAACGTACGCGTTTCGTTCCGCTTCTGTATTCTGTGCCGCGAGCTTAGTTGGGGTACGCGTGATGATGCATTTCTTTTTGGTGGGGTTCGATGGTATTTCGGGTTCGAGGGGTTTTTTTTTTGTCGGGGAGAAATGGGCTTCGTTAACGGGTAGAACGTTATGGACGATTCGTAAGGTTGAAGGTGTTTTTTGTTATGATACCCTCGTGTTTCGTTCGACGGACGATAAATGCAGGATTTGGAGGTGTTAATAAAAAATAAGTGGGAAATAATTATATTAAGAAAGCCTGTAAGAATTAAGAAGAAGCTGTCGTGGAATGAATCTTCGTATTCTTCTCTTACGCTTCTATTCTGGAATTAGTTCACGTACTATTTGTAATAGTATATTTGTTTATGTAAATGAAGTTATAAATTCTTTATACAACGTATATGCTTCGAATCGTTACTTATCGTTCGAGCGGATTATTTATTAATTTCGTGGTAAATAAATAATTCATTCGAAAATCGGACATTCCTAATTAAATGCAATTTGAATAATAAATCGATCAGAGCACCATGTTCAAATGTGACGAGTGCACGAAACAGGAAATGATCATTTTGCTCGTGCAAACGTGCTCGCTCGGGTTTAAATGAAACTCCCGTAAATAAGTGATGCCTTTAGAGGTTCGAGAAAATATATTCTAGTAGATATTGACTTTTCTGATAGACGTAGAAATTTGAAATTCAGAAAACGTGAAACGCGTCGAACGTTTTGTAAAATAGATATCTTTCAGATGTTCCACGCTTTCAGGCGCAATGCACGGTACATTCTGACTTAGATTGTAATCAGTACAAAATGCCAGTCAAGTTGTGAATCATCCGTTCGAATCCGAGATTTCGATGGGCCATTTCAATGACGTGCATTTCGTAACTTATCCCACGCAGTCTCGCCATCTCAATAGACCGATCAGGCCTACGCTTTCCAATCCTGTTTGGATTACTACACTGAGTACGCTAACTTGACGTTCAGGGATGCGTCAGTCCAGTGTCGGTCGTGCCAGATTATTTCGGGACATAAAAGATAAATTAAACAAAACCCCGTAATATACATTCTTGAAAAGGAAAATAACAAGCCTTAAAATTATTTAACCATCGCCAAAGGAAACGTGAGCAAAT
Organism: Nomada lathburiana; assembly: GCA_963667235.1. NCBI lineage: Eukaryota > Metazoa > Arthropoda > Insecta > Hymenoptera > Apidae > Nomada > Nomada lathburiana. The sequence goes on from OY763905.1 coordinate 7,141,543, forward strand.
GAACGAAGGTTAAAGAACTGACAAATTTTTCGAAGCAAAACACCATATTTTTCACCGCGAAGAGAACTTTCCAAATCCACTAATTTACCAACTGCAGCTTCCGCATTTAACGACAGCGAGGCAGACTTTTTTTTATACTTACTCGAAGAAAATCTGACATCTGCCATTTTCGAGAAATGTTCACAAATCCGTCCGTACGTACGTTTAACAAAATGATCAACCCTATAATGACTGTATAATTTCGTACAATTTGTGTGGTCGTCGAATTCCAAAAAAAGAAGCCCGCAAACCACATGACTCTCTCGTAACAAGAGAAACGTTTTTCGAAACGAAAGGTGATCCGACCGTCCCCATCTGGTGGCACGTGGCCGATGTGCACCTGACCTAATCTTTCCTCGGGATTTAGCTTGTGCGATTGATGAAACGTCAGTGTACAGTAGTGGCGCGTGCCCTGGTCTACGAAACAGCTGCTCGTCTGATGCAGATGCACGTTCCTTCTGCGCAGCGAGATTCGCTGGAAGATGATCTGATCGCGTTTTGGGATGGCCCGTTGGACCATCTGTCACGTTCAGAACGCCCACTCTAACATTGTTACGCGAACGAAGTTTATTTCGTATTCAACGGGACCATTGTCAGCCATTGTCTAACGTAATAGCCTTCTGTTCCAATCTCCTCAACACTTATTTAGCTTCGTTTTAGAACAATATAATACGATTAATTTCAGTTAATTAAAGACTGCCAGAGCGTTGCCCTTGCCCGTTCCCTAGATTATCGTAGACGTCACAAATTCATTCTCATTTGTCGCTGATTGGAAATCTCGGCGCGTTGCCCGCTGGAAATCGAAGGCTTTGCTTCTGCGACAACGCAATTTTAATATAACACCGCAATGCTGTAGAAATGTATACGTAATTCCATCGGTTATTTTAATCTTGCAATATTCTACTCCGAGAAACATTCACACCTTGTAATAAATCAATTTGTACACAGGATTAATTCCTCTTTACCGTCGACGTACTCTGAAAGTCCGATTAAACATCTCTTCAACAAAAATAGTTAAGAATCTACAATTCTACCAGAAATACGAAAACGCGTACAAGCCCGCGAAGCGTTCGCTTCTCCAATAACCTATCGATCTTTCACGCAATTTATAAAAATTGTCTCAAGAATAAAACTATATATACATACATATGTATGTATACACATACTTCCTGTCCTATGTGGTGAAGGAAAATCTGAACTCGTTCGCAGTGTCTCTTGTTCATTTCAAACAAGCTCTGTTACAACGGCAAATTAGTGAACCAGAGGTCTTAAAGGTCCCGTTGATGTTGCAAGTCGCTGGCCCATGAATCCGGGTCTCGTTTCGGGGACAATAGGCGAAGAAGTTACGTTTCATGTCGACCCCTGACTACCGACCCCATGAAAAAAGAAAAAAAAACAAAAACGTATGCATCGTTAATGGCGGATGGAACCTGCTATACGCGATTCGGTCTCTCAGGGCAGCAGGTGTCTGGGAAGGGAATTACTTCTCTGACTCATCGCCAGGTGATGTTTACCGTGGCTCGGGGAAGGAACCGGAAGCCCATGCACAGACAACAAGTCGTTTCTTCCAGGCATCATTCGCGGGGACTGAAAGTATTGCTCCCCCTCTAATTTATCGTTTCTGATTCTTCCTCGGATCTTTGTTCAGGGATTAGACGATTTTTATTATATCCTTATTATTATCACTCGATTGGTCGTAACGGAATGAATGGTCCGAAATGATTCGCAAACAATCGGCAGCAACGTTAAACATTTCAATTGCGATTGTCACATCGATATCACGCGACCGATTCCTTTGCAACTTCGATTACAATCTGGGTTACCTTTCGTAACCTATCAACAAGAATTGCCCACCGTCGTAAATTCTCCGTCGCCGTGCAATGCGCGTTCGTTAAACGAAACAATAAGACCGGAGGGGCTCGATGGCGCAACGTCTGGCCACGCGAATGCAGAAAGCCAGAGGGATGAACGACAAGGCGAACGATGTGGCGATCGAGGAGGCAAAAGAGGACGGAAGGGCAAAAAGAAGCGGAGGCGGAAGAGCTGATGGAAGAATACGCAAGTGGGCGGAGGGGGTTTTAAGACGTCGCTTCGCTAGGAGAAACGACTAACCATCGCATCGTGTACGAACCACGTGTGGGAAAACTCTGCGATGCGAGACTGAGAAACGCGTGCGTTCGATCGGGAATTCGCACGTGCGTGCGTGCGTGTTCGTCCATGTGGACGTTTACACCCACGCGAGTTGCATTCGCATCAAGACCGCTTTTCTATTTTCCGTCTGACGCCGGACAACGCGTGACCAGCAAACGTGACGTTCAATCGACCATTTTAATCAATTAATGAACAATTAACGAACGTGTATAATTAATCGTAATTCCGCTGGAGCTTATTTATTTCTTCGCATCAATGTTATTACTACCGTGATTTATACCTGGAGTGGTTGAATTCGATGGAAATCCACTGTCGGATTGATTTAATTGCTTGGTGCAAGCTTTGAAATAGTTCTTACTAAAATTAACGAAGACCCTTTCGATTAATTTGACGATTAATTAGTCTCGCGAGTAATATTGATTTCCCTTGCGCCGATCGCCGTAATTAAACACAGTTTCGTTTCTCTATTTGTCCGTACCATTATCGCTTTCCATAATGCCCGATCTCATAGATGAGTTCCTCTCATCGTGACCAAGAGTTGTACAACCTTCTCCAATATTGACACAACCCGTTACAACATCTTTAATACTAATCCTCGGACAAAGACTCGACTTCTATGCGTCAAATTTCTTTCACAAATGGTAACGCCCGTTGATCTTCTCACGGACGAGGTCCATTCACGTAGAATCAAGATCCCATAAGCATCCCACAGTGAATTCCAAGTTCACGCATCGAACACCAGTATCATCCTCTCGGAATTGTCCACGTATCGTCTGCGTAGACGCGAGCTCGATTTAGCAACCCCGATATTTCATTCCGGCACACCCCCGCGAATCCGTCCGTATATTTGAATTTTCTAGGTCGCGGAGATCACGGAACGCTTGCCGCGTTAATTCGAATGTCTCCGCGCGGAATCTGTCTTCCTATCTTTTTGCCTCAGCGACTTTTCTTAGACGGATCAGCTTGTGAAATCTAACGCTCCTCGACGCTTCGACGACTCCTGGAACCGTTCCCGCGTGTCTTCGAGCGTTGCTCTTCGTTTTAGTGGACCAGAACCGTCTCACTGATCTCATGTTCTGGGAACACAGCCGATGATCCCTAGTATCGGACACACGTGTCTAACGCTGATGTAACACTGGATATTTTGAAGCACGTTCACGGTTTTTGTTTCATTTTTTCTCTCTATTTTATTCCTTCGTTGCCGGCGAGTGCTCTTTCCCCGCTACCGGTTAATCACGATTTATATTTTCACTGTGCAAGGAACGAAGGTGGTATAATTTAATTTATTAACCCTTTTTTGTCTCTGGATGTTACGTTACGTTTCGTGTTTTTTCTGATGCACGTATTAAATGTAGCTGTGTACATAGCTGTTGATTTAGTAGCTGTGAACGTATGGAAGGTGTCGAAAGTTGGTAGTTGACGATGATATGCTGGTTTTTAATGAAAAGACGACGATAATGCAAGCCATTGCCTCGAAAGGGTTACCCGAAAAGTTTTGGAGGAATTCTCGTTTGTAATTCTAAAAATGGGTGGGGTAAAATGCGAACGTCTGGACAGGTCGATATTCAGTCCGGCGAAAATTCTGTTGGCGATTGGTATAAATTAAAACCAGTCAGTATTTATGCTATGCAGTCAGCATGCTGTCCTGCAGTTATCTGCAGACTGGCTGGCTAGATTTAATTCGCTGCTTGAAATAATTGGAGGATCTTTTACTTGAGTTCCCTGAGTCAACGAGGCATGTAACAGCAACGACAAACTATCTTGTTCGTTTTAGATAAATTCAGTAAACGTTCCGTAATAACTATCCAGCGCTTCCAAGATTGAATGTTGCATATTTAAATTGCATTAATTTCTAATGAATTTTCTTCGGGTCAGTCAAATCAAATTTCTCTAACTTTTCCACGAATGATATTCTAAAAAACGCGTTCGTTTCGAAGTTTTAAATCTCCATACCTTTTTTCCTATTCTAGTTTCCATAATTACAAGGTGTCGATACATTTTTCGTCATTTCAACGATTCCAAAGCATTCCTCTTCAACGTGGCGTCGCATGCCCCAACGTGATTCACAAAGAGCGTCGAATGGTTACATAAATCACCTCGTCGATCACGTTGATCCAACTTCGTCATCGCGGGGCGCACAAAGTAAAGGGTGCAGAAGAACGAATCGAAAGGTTAATGCGCTCGAAACCCGTTTCCATCGGCCTAGTTTCGAACGTACACGTTAGTACACACGTTTCACGAGTCCATTGTGCGACGGTCGCCGATCGTGTGGCCTAACGAGAACTCATGGCGATACGTGTCGAGGTCGGGACACACGTTTTCATCGAGACACTATGTATTCCATTTTTTTAATTACGAAACGTTCCCGTCGAACTCGACGTTAACGGGCTGGCTGCTTTTTCGAATTTCGTCCGACTTTTACGCGGCGTTGACGCTACGGGAACCCTTTGATTTCTTTCAGCGTGACACGTTGCAACACGCAGTACAATATTAATTTCGTCGAAACGCCAGAATTAATCGAATACCGTGGGGCACGTTTGATACCGTCCCGCGGCGATGAAAATACGGTAAACATTTCGAAGCGTTGGCATTTGATTACTGCCAGAATTGAACAAAGATGAAAATTCTACGAGAATATTTATTGTACGAAGGTGCGCAATATTACAGATACTAGAATAACAGAAATGATTCAAAAAGTGCCGGAACTCTAGGAGCAAGCAAATGTCGCAGCCATCGAAATTCTACAATTGCTGAAATGAATTGCTTGACATCAATGCTTTTATTAATTATACTTTTCTTGATCGCAAATAATCTCAAGCCTCACGATCCCCGAACGTGTCTCTTGTTGCTAAACTCGTGACATTAGGTAGCTTATTACCCTGTATTATACATTGCGTGGCGCTACCAGTGACGTCATTGTGATCGCGAAATCCCACGCCTACTCGATTACCAGGAGCCATTACCTGGTCCTCGTCCCTCTGCAGAAACGTGGTCATATATATGTGTACGATACGTAGTTGACCCAAGTCACGTTTTACGAGGATTGCATCTCGGCCTGGTGAAACTGGATCGCTCAGTTTCGTTCGAGAGAGCTGAATCTTTGGAAACGTGTGCAGTTGTTATATACTCGTTCGAGAACTGCTGCGGTTCGTAACTCACGAAGTCGTTTTATTCTAAACACCGTGCAAACTTATACCGAATTCTGAAGCATAGAACTTCAGTTCTACTTCTGAATTTGCCAATCCCAAAATCATACCGTAATACATACGCTCAATCATAAAATGTATCGTAATTCAACGAACATACAAAAAGATTTATTTCCCCATATCTGTTATACATATCATAGCTAAAATTGAAAGAAAAAAAAAACAAGAATAGGATTCATTTTATGTTTCAACTTGACAACCAAACTACAGAAGAAAGTCACTCGAATTCCGTTCACAGTCACGGTCATCCCGCAGAATGATATTCCGTTTCCAAAGTTTTTCGTTCGGATCGGCTCACATGAAACGATTATGATCGGTTTCCCAATGGCGAGCATTAACATTTACGCGGAATTTCATCCGCGAACGTGTGCACCGTGGGTGCGGTCCCGTGTTCGAGGTTGAAATAGAGAAGAAAATCAGGTTGGAAAAATGGCGTAACCAGCAGTTAGCTGCTGCTTGATAGGCGTAGCCCCGCTTCTCTTGCGGTGCTTCTTGTTTCACGGTCGTTCGATGCATTCCAGCAAGATTCGAGAGCAATATTCCGCTCGCCTCGCGAACGCACGCATTCTCCGGTTTGCTTCTTCTTTTCGTGTACACGATCTAGGCAATCCTTTCCTCGGCCGGAAATTTCTCTGGCTTCGAAAGCCGGGCTGTTTATCGTCGATCGCTTAGCCCCGTTCGCGCTGAAACCCTTGATTCAGCTACGGCTTTCGAATTGGTTTAAATTGCTGATAAACCGTTGAGGACGGTGCGCTGCGGTGGACCGAATTTTGTGGGTGGTCCGGGAAGGGATGCCTTAAGAGAGTATTAGCTCAAAGTTTTCCACGAGACACTCCGGTATGTCCCTTTACGAATTACTTTCACGTTTTCTATGTACACCGAATAGTTTTATTATTACGGCAATTTATTATTTTCGTATTTTTTATTAGCCCCTAATTTTACATGTTGCCATATGTTCCACCGAAATGGATTAGGAACTTTGATGCGAATAAAAATCGTTCCTGCCGTGTCGAGCACGCGTGCTTAGAAATCACGACGAGATGCCACGTCAAGGCAGACCAGATTCGTGACAATGACTCTGGAACAGTCTTGAAAAACTCTACGAACGAACGGGTGCACGAACTAGAAGCAACCGTGAAGAGGCAGGTAAAACCTTTGAACCGAACAGATCCCGCGAGGACGTGGCTGAACAATATAACGTGCATTACCACCACCCCGGTTTACGAGCAAGACTGCTCCGCGAGACGGTACTAAAAAATCGGCGTCCCTCGGCCACACAATTGCGAGCAAAGGAACGCTGGCACGAGCTAACAGTCGGGGGAACGTTTCGAACGGTTGTCATTAGCCACGGCGCGTTCCTTGACGGTAAAAGATGGAAGGATATCCTTAGCTTCTGCTGCTTCTATTTCGCACTGCTGCGGGGAATGCTGCTTTTTATTCGCGCGACCGTAGTTTCGTCCATCTTCCGGGAAGGTTTCGAGTAATCGGTTTCTTTTTCGATCGTTTCTTCTACGAACCGTGTGCCTTCTAAGGGGGTGAGGGGGGGGGGGGGGGGCACAGCGAGCGAGATACAAAGATCTATCTATAAATAGGATTTATAGAAATATAATTTTACAGCGTGGAGCTGTCAATCGGTTTGTTGAAGATGTAAAGTTCATTTTCGTAATCGTGGAGGAAATAGTTCTGAGATTTATATGATTTTCAAAGTTCTATTTACTAAAACCAGTGTGCCATGCGAGAATGTGTGTGATCCGTGCTTTGAAACTAAATATACATATATACGTACATAACGCACTCCCTTTACCTGGCAAATTTCTCGAAATCATTAAGATCTTTCGCCCTTCTTGTTCACATCGTATTCGCGTGTTTCCAGTGATTGCGGCCACATTGTGCTGAAAGTCCAAGCAGCTCGTACACATTGTGGACGTACCTCATTATCGCGAGATAAAGAGAAAAAAACCCCGTAAAAGCTTAAACGGAAGTTCGAAAATTTCATCACACATGTGCGATCCAGCGCGTGGGCGTGAGCAGGTAAAATCGCGACACACAACGTACACATATGCATCGTCCCGTGGGAATCTCGTGGTTGAAAGAATCCTTTAGCGACTGAGTTAACAGCCTGACGAGTTAAGTTGCGTTGCTTCCATGACTCACGACGTATTTCTTCGTCGACGATCATTTGGAGAGTTAATTCGTCTCGATCGCCATCTTATCGTCGTTAACGAACGGTGGATCGTGGTTCTGTCGTCTGTTTCGCACACTCCGCCAACCGAACGAAAGTAATTCCGTCATTTATTTGTTAATCTGTAGCCGGGGTGAAAGCAACGGTAGGAAACGAGCGAATCCGTCGACGGTGTAACGACTTTCGTTTTCGTGAAACTTCGTTCGGCCGTTGCGAACGCTTTTCAAATTGACCGTGAAGTAATTTTGATTCGCCGATTATCGTGCTTGTTCCAGCCCACCCTGGCAATTTATGAAGATATTAGTATACCTCTACATACTTCTCGTGGAACGAACGCTCTCGTTTCTCTGGATAGAGGGATACATAAATGTACACGATGCAATGACGTGCAGTATCGTAAAGTGGAAATAATCGTAGCTCTTTTCGCCATTTAATATCACGGAGATAAAAGGAAGAATGCTTCTTGTGGCCTGAATTTTGCACGGCTTTTACATGCTTTCTCCTTTGTATAAAGAGGAGAGATATATATGTTAGGGGACGTTAGATTGGATCTTGTCGTAGATAATGTCTTTGTTAGATCGGGATACAGGATGTAATTAATAAAAGAAACATTCGCACGATTTGAATTTAGAAATGGCAATAAATAATTTTTCCTTTCTTTTCTTATTCTTATATATATATTATACTTTGATCTCGGATACCGTTTCAATTTTTTCTCAAACGAAATAGAACCGAGGAAACATTCAATTTTACGAATTTTTAGTTTTTACAGAAAAATTCAGAGGAAAATAATATTTTCCTCTTCAGTTCTGCCCCTCGAAGCAAGGTGATATCTTCGAACATCCGTTTTCTATAAATGCGATGCATTATATCGTGCACGTATCGCTCGTATGCATGTATCTATCATGCTCGCATTCTTTCTTGTATTTTCTAACGTTCTATAAATGACGTTTCCAATTAATAGAAAAGAACTACGCAACCGGGGGACTCGTTTCAGCCGAGCACCCTGAAATTAAATTGCCATCGGACAGCGAGCAGCGCTGACACGTTCGCAATTATCATTCGATACGCACCGAGTCATGCAAAAATACGCAAGGTTCATTTCGATCCCGAGTTGGACGACCGGCAATCTCTATGCTGGTTCTCATACCGGTTGTTCACGTGTGGAAATAAGCGATTATAAATTAATCGAGCCCAGGAATAACGAGCTCCTGTCACGGACACGGTAGCTGCGTCACGTGGGAGTCGGCGTCTCGAAGAAGTCTGGCGCCTCTAGGTCGATCTTCGATTCTAACGATATAGAACTCGTGCATTAAACTTGCAACCTAATTTGCCTAATTTGGACCTGGCTGTAATCTTTCTTTAAAAAAAATTAACATATTTCCCGCGCCAATCGTGGCTTGGATATTATGGGTCGCTGTTGTTTAACGAATTTGTGCCTCGATTGTTGGATTGAAGTGGAACAATTTTATTATTACAATGCCGAATCGTTGGGAGATGTGAAGAATTTTTTTGCCGGATATTTTGTAAGAGATCCATTTGGATTTTGCACAAATATTATAGCATTATTACTATTGGGACTTGTAACGTTTTATTTGCAAGTACCTGTTAAGGGTGAAGTACGTACACGTGTAATACAAAGAAATACGTGTTCGTCACAATTGAAAAGGTTTTTGTACCCGGCTGAAATAATACACTCGGGCAGCAGTTGAAACAATGTTCCGGCAATGTAAATTGCTACTGTCGCGGTTTACTTGTAAGTAGAACAGCCGAACAATTAAATGGTAATTAAACAAAGAATGAAAGGAAGGGCGACCAGGGTATGTATAGCTTTTCTAGATTAAGTTAATAACTTGCACGGTGTATACGAAGCGCTAGATCTCACGTTGTTCAACAACCCTGTTCGTAGTAAACAAGTTTATCTGTGATAGAGCTTTCAAGAGGCTACATAAACGCGGCTACAAGATCTAAATTATCTTTGTTAATACTAATATAATACGCGAGCAAAAATGATACAGTGTACTTAGGTTTGCACGCACCGAGATTCAGCTTTGGATAAGTAAACCCTCATTTTTCTTAAATCAACGAGCAAGGAAAATTCATATGTGAGGAAAATTATTTCTTTTCTTTTTCATTCGCGTACACTATTTAAAATATTACTTAGTTAAACGCCGGAAGCAAACTGAATAAATTCATAAATCACGAAAGTACAGTATAAATTAAATAACACGCACGTCGTCAAAAATTTTATTTTCAAAAGAATCGTGCAGGGTTTAAAGTCTTCGAAAGTCTCACTTAATTATTTTAGATTTCACCGCAGTCTAGAATGAATGATGAAACAAAAACACGTAACTTATTGTACCTTTATTCATAAAATGCAAATAAAACGATAAATTTTAACGCACAATCGCTTCGAATCGTAAAAAGTGTAAACAAAAAAGAAGAACCAGAGGTTATTGTTCGCCTAATTATAGCGAATCACCGTGAGGGGGAATCGAGGTGAACGTCGAGGGCAGCGATATCACTATAAGGTACACGTGAACCCGCTGCTCCCACGTGGTTCAGAGAGCGTGACCACGTGGCGAGCAATAGTACATATAGTAAAGTGCTCGAGAGATAGAAAACGATGTCGGTTGAATGGGAAGGCGAATAAACGGGAGGAAAGGCGAAGGAGGGTATAGGTTAAACCGGAAGTCGTCACAGGAACAGCTTCTATGTGCACCGTAGGTTCACATGGTCGACGTTCACCGCGTCAGAGGTTACGATAATTTCCCCGTGTCAGTGCAGGTGTTTGCATCAGATAAAAGTAGACTTTCGCACCGACATCGTGATGTTCCCTATGCTCTTAACCCCGTGTTTAAACGTAGATCAGATAACAATTTGGGTTATTAGAGGAGTTTAATTGATGACTGCGGTTGTATTATTTTGTGTTCTTGATAATTCATGAACCTGTTGTTATCGATGGAAAATACAAAATTATTCAATTCCTTTTATGAAATTCGTTTATGGTAATGGAATATGTATTTGCTTCCTTTGAAACTGTAGTTTCTTGCTTTGCATAGAGTCCCGTTGGGTACTCAGCCTTTTCAGCCTCTGGTTAAATTACACTTCAATCCGTCAATTATAAATAAGGATATTTAATTCGTCAAGTAATAAATATAGGTTTTTTGCGTAGCCCATAAAATTTAAACAATTCATATTCTTGTATACGTTCTGTTCATTCGAGCAACGAGAAATATTATTCTTTGTTAGCTACCTTATATATGCCTTACCTCTCGACAAAGAATTCGCCGACAAGCAATTGCATCCAATCGTTAAAATAATTAACACAACATTGAGCGTGTACGTCGAAGATACGACGACACGAACAATTGAACTTCATGCTTCAAAAGCGAAACTTTCAGTTTCCTTTGGCTCTTACTAAAGTGGACATAAAGGATTTCCGATTGTTCCTAGCGAATTGTCGATTTTCATGCCTTCCCCCTTTCCGGTGTAGAAGAGTGCACCACCCCGTGAGAACACTCCCTTTTGGAATCAGAGATTCTCCAAGCAATGGCCCATGAAAAATGGCATACTACGAGTGTATCTGCCTGAGGGGCTACGAATTAATTCAGGTGTGTTTTACCAAGCGTTGAAAGCTCATACGAACGTAAAAGGCTTGCTCTTGAAGCGTAACATTCCTTGAATTGCACTTTAACACAGATTTCTAAATCTATATGACCATTTATTTCAGCGAAACATATGTCCTTACAAATTGTATAACTTTTGAGCTCATATTAGTGTAATTCAAATATAATAATATTATCCTATCATATAATTATAATAAAAAGTATCTTTATAATAATAATAATAAAAAATACGTATGTTTGAATAGTTATGCAAGTTTTACGTCATGCCTTCTCTTTAATACTATATTATTTGAAGTATCTACTATTTTTAGAGTTGCCATCAAGATAGTGGAGACTCTGTGAATTATTTCGGTGTAACATAAATTTTCTACAAATCGTACAAACTTGGCACATGAATGAATTAAACAGTGCACAAGAGTCTTGCAGGATAAGTGATTCAGACTCTCCAAGAGTTACGACATGCGGTGAACGCGATGTTTTGCAATCCCCGCTGGAGGGTACGTTTAATTCGATCCTATGTAGAGATTTAGCTCATTCATATACTCTTAAATCGATTGAACTCGGCGCTCTTAAATGATACACGGTTAAGAAACGTCTCGTGCCTAGTTCAATAGCTGAAAAAGAAAGGAAACATAAATTAGATGTTGTCGATCAATATCGATTACTGTTACTGTTCCATGCACCGAACCTCATGGGTGATCTACTTTTAAGAACGATTAACTACAGCAATGTCTCCAATCACATAAAATGTATTGTAACTTTCAATTTCGGCCTGTCTAATTTTACGAATTAGTGTTTCAAGGAAACGAAAATCCTTCCAAAGTAAATGGAAGAAATAATAAAAAAAAAAAAAAAAATGAAATCCGCTTAATCGCAACCCTACGTTGCATTCGAGTAGAACGACGGAATGAATCATATCTTTCTGTAGCATCACGATTACGTCAAACGTAGCGCCTGTAGCGATGCAAAGCGTATACACGTGTTCACGTAGTACAGTAACTTTTCAGGCGCCTTCCTTTCACTATGACTGAATGATCGTTTCGACGGTGTGTATCCCATACTGCTGTCGCATTCATAAATAGAAATGTCAGCAACACCGTTGTCGATTTCAAGAAAGTTTATTGACTAAACTTTTCCAATAAAGTTCAAACAGAACAATGTGTAACAAATTCATATTACACGAGCGTGCACGACTTTACCCTGCTAACGCTGCTAACACGAGGCGGAATAAATAGTGTGCGAGCTTCGTAATTCGAGGTTCCGTCTTTATCAGCAATATTACACGCGCCTGGCAATTACCGTTTCCTTTCATTATTGTTCAGTGGAAAAAAAAAAAAAAAATAAATGGCATTTCTCCGGCCGAAAACCGACACGACAGCCAAGAGATACATCGACGAAGATATTCTCTATTGTGGCAGCCGGGATTCTCGAAGCGATCTATGCACGATAGAATAATGAAGAGGGAATACCGATGCTGATTTACACCCACTCATGCACGAGTCCACACCCTGTACGCGTAAACAATACGAAACGATCGTAAATCAAGCTGATGGAGGAGCGATTATAATTTTCAGTGGCCGCTTAGTATTCCTTTGTTTTTGTACCTACACGCTGTTGCAACTGTCGATTCGTTCATTTTGCAACGAACCTCGGACGCACTGGCGAATCTAACGTCTATATGAACAATATTTTATTTTGCCTGGCTTAACGATTGAGAGGTGGTGTTCGATTTAGGAACGGAGGAATCGTGAGTCTGTGGCGAAGTTCTGTCAAGTGGACACTAAACAAATTACAATGTAATAAATAAATGATGCGACGCGTGGACGAAGTGTATAACCGGTATCACAACTACGTCGAAAAAACGAAATAAAAACGGAAGGAATGCAAATCATCACCTTCGATCATCGCGACAGACCAATCTGATACACTGTTCAGAATTTCTTTCGAGTGACAAAAAACTTTGCTCGAGAGCGACCTCGTCGTCACAGATTATACAATCTATCCCGAATGGGGGTGAAACAGAGTTTCACGTAAGTCAAGAGTCAAGGTTGAGGCCCGCAGTCAGTCATCTCGTACACGTTCGAAACTGCTGGTCGTTTCGAAAGCGATCCCGAGAGTGGCGGGGACAGGGAAACAACACGTAGATACCAGCTGTGAGTAGTACTACGATCACGTAAACCGTGATCCAAGATGGCATCGTGTCGGGTCAATATCCTGGCTTCCTTGGAGAACGGCGTCGTCGATTTCTGCGCCAGTCTCGGTGAAACACCACGTGAAGGCGCCACTGAAAGTCTTTTTAATGGGAACTGGTTTCAACCACGACCATGGACCGCGTGCTTACGTTTCGCTTGACCTCGGTTCCAAGCGTCTTTGGAAGAACAAAGAGTCTAGCTGCTACTGGTCGCTTCTGTTCTGGCAAGCATCTTGTTCCTATTTTATATTTTCAAGCATTTGTGGAGAGTGTCGTGCCAAATGGATGGCCCAGGTGTCAAGATACTATGAGGTTGAACGGTTGTTTTTATATTGGGGGTGGCTGGGGTGGGTTTCGTTTTTAAAATCATCTGAATCGATAGAACTTGAAGATTCATTTGAAAGCTGCGGCCTTGAATATTATATTCTTGAATAAAAGATACTTACCTGGAAGGTGAAACTTGAAAATAATGAGATGGTAATTTGTATGGTGAAATGCAGGATAATTGTGTTCATGGATTGAGCTGGAAAATTAATATTACAGTAGATTAATGCGGGGGGTTAATTAAAATACAGAAACTGTGTTGCATCAGTGGGACTTGTCATAGTAAGCAGAAGATGCTTGGGGTAACTAAAGCACAAGCAAAACGGTTCGCGAAAGTTTATAGCTGGAACGTTTTTCACAAGTGGCTGCTTCTGCAGAAACCGATGTTCAGAAGAAATTATACTTCCGTACCACGCTCTGCGCACCTTTACGATCGGTTTTACTATGTAGCATAACAAGCGAACATTTCTTAGTAAGGGTAGTGGTTTGCTTCGTTTGCAGGAACACGGGTGCTTTCTCTTCCCCCCCTCCCTCCCACCCTCAAACCTCCCTCCCTCTGTCTCTTTTCAGAAAATTTTTGGAAAATTAATCGAACCCTTGTGGTTCCAATATGGCGCTATCCTCCACCCCATTTCTCGAGAAATGGCCATAAGCTGGACCTACGAAAACGTTTTCCGAGTTGACTCTCCTCCCTTCGAACACCTGGGCACCGCTGTCCTCTGTTTCGTTTAATCCTTCAATATCTTTTTCCTTCAGAAATTGCAAACGATGTGCAATTACCAGACAAGTTGCGTATTTTATTCGTAAGCGCTTGTCAAGAGTTCAATTACGAGTGCGTATGTGTGTGTCTGTGTCGCGTAGGCGTGAGATCATTCTGACTTATTTCCGTTACTGACGTTATAGAACGCTTGCTAATTAATGGAGGTTTAATGGCTGAGAAAAAAAAGCACGGATAAAAATATGGCATTTCTTACTTCATCTTTTTGCCGGGAGGTGAGAGGAGTATGGTAGACGGATGATCTTTCTATTGAGGCTTTAATTTGTTTTTATTGCTTCACGCGTATTCGTACGTACTACGGGGGAATGAAAGTACATACTATGACCGAGGGTGGAACGGTGGGCAAAAGTAATGATACCGTATCAAAAGCTTCAAGAATAATGGTAGCCGTGTACCGTACCTTTTTTGTCGTCAAGATGAATTGCACATTCGGTCTAAATGGCGCGTTTAGGAGAGACAAAGGTTTCTTAATATGGAAGGTAAAGGGCCGTCCTTTTGTTGTCAGCGAAAGCATGGCGCGGTGTAATCCTTTTTGGAAAAGTTGCTCGGAGCGTTTTATACGGCGAAGCTTTTACGTACATGTTCTCTGCGACCTACGCAGAACTGAGAACGTTGGTAATTCAAGTTTGGAGAAGAAACAGTTCCCAAACGTAATTTACAAGTTTCTATTCTCGAAGATTTACGTGGCAGTCCTTTTCCAGAGCGTGCTAATTTACACAGCTACAACTGAATATAGATAGAACTGTGTATATCTAATTTTTAGACTACGAAATGTTCGAATATAAAATTTTACAAAACTAATAGAACCCTCGTCAAAACTAAGTATAACAATTATTTCAATATGTAAATTTGGTTCAAAGAATAATAATAAGCTAACTTGCATCGTTATTGCAAATAGGACAAGTTCGTAGAATCCTCTGTCCACCGAAATTGCTATTACAAATCGAACGTGAAAATCATATCGTTCACTTTCCAAATCTAGTTCAATATACTGTCCAATCTATCACGCTTCAATTTCATATATCGACACGCAAATTGCACCCAATAACAGCTACATCGAGGCGCCACAATCGAATTACCTGCCAACCAATTACTGTCCCCACGTGAACCCTATCACCGATCCATCCCATAAAAAATCATTAACGAACAAAAGATTATGATAAGCTCCAAGATTAATGCCAAGAGCAAGAATCGATTGATCTTTAATGCCTGTCGTAGCCGATACGAAGGGCTCACACAAAACTCTCAACGTCCAGCTCAACCATTATTTGACCATACCACTCCTTCAACTTTCCCCATTCGAAATCACGCTCCATCAAACGTACATGCGTGCACACGTATGTACCGACGCAACCGAGCAGCATCCAATTGTCATTCGTGATCTTCCAGCTCCTCTCAGCTTTCCCGTTGAAAAACGTATACACGTACAAACCACCGTACGCGTCACCGTATCAACCGAAATGGTTTCTCATTCGTGTAACACCCCCACGAACCAGGATGCTGCGTCTATCAATTTGCCTGTCCCCCGGTCGTATCAACGCCGGTCGTGTCATAAACATGAAAGCACAGGGATCGATTCGAAGCGTATGCAGCACACTTTTACTCCAGTTTGTATCGTGAAACCGGTTTACCCTCTCGTAACATGCCACGCTAGCCCCCTTTATCGCTGCTACACACACCGTTCCCCCTGAAACTCGTCAGCGCAGCGCGGTGGTCACCGTGCTCCTTGGAGAACCGGTTTCGCGTCCCGATCTTCCTTCAACGTGTTCCCCCACCCACCTGGTGTTCACGATTTTTCTCGGGTTCTGTGGCCTCCTGCGGGCAACGAAAACAACGCGGCAACGGGTTTCCTCGGCTCCGATCCGGGACGCGTTCTACCTTCTTTCGGCTTCGTCTTCGAAACGCGTCACGGCTACCTTTACTCTCGTCTGCGGGGATTCATTCGTGGCGAATTTATTTCAGAATCGAACCGGGTGATGCTCGACGATTAGATCGGTGGGAGTTGCGATGGAAGTTGGATTTGGAGGTTTTGGGGTTTTTTCTTTTTGGATCAGTTGCCCGTTTGAAAATGATTATTATTTTTGCAATTGAAAACGTCGTGTGAACGCCGGCTTTGTTTTTCTGCGGGTATCCAAATTTATTTCGCGCGCATTGTGCGCGAATTGATTAGAACAATTCTAATCGAGAAACGCCTTTCGAAAAGCAGAGGATATTGTTACTTCTGGGGACAGTACGGCTTGAAACGATTACACTCCTGTTAATTTTTATTCGTAACTGTATTGCTGGAATCGCTATGTTAATTTTAGCACATATATCCTGCAATTGATGCGCGTTGCTCGTCAGAAGTGGCCTGCTTGAGAATCGCCTCATTAGAAATCGATAATTGCTGGCACGAGTGTGCCCTCTGAGTAAACTCGTTTCTCGTGCATTTCCATCCACTGAAATTGGAACCAGCAATAGAATCTGGTTCAGTACGTACTCAGGTATTTAATCGACGTGCCCCTACCTATTATTCCTCTGGTATTGAGGGCTGCTTAGGAATAATCGACACTACGGTAGTCCACGGATCACGATGTTAACATTGTTTGCTTTACTTTATTATTCACCTGTATCGCAATTTTTCACCGCCGCGCTTTTACCTGGAACAATAGAGCAACCTATCTAAATCTGCGATTAAAATTTCACACGCAAAACGAGGCTGACAAGTATGTATCAAATCTATCCTGAAATTTGCTTCCTCATTCACTTTGGATCCGCTTTTCACAATAATAGTCACTCTCTCGATTATTATCGCACACCAGCCGTTTTACCTGTGCTACGCTCTTCAACGCCTCTCGTTTCTCGATTCTCGCGAGACCAGTTTTTGTTCCGAACTTTTTCGTCGTTAACAAGACATTGGTTCTTGCGGTAGTTAATTTCCCCATTTTTATCACATATGTAAACAATCATTTCCCTGAACGTTCATAGATCATCGACATCGCCCCACTTTAGTCGGAATATTTTATACTTTATCTGCTTGTTGTACACACACGTTCACCAGGTGTACGATATAAATTATCTACGGGGTTGCAAAATCCATCCTCGTTTACGCAAGTTCCGTTGCTCCGTGCGATTATGCTCGCTCGATCGGAACCCTTTCTTGTGTATATGCATAAAATCGATTGTTGCATAGTGGATGAACGATGACGTTCTTACTTGATACATTTATTTCGTACTTTATGCATGGTTAAAAATTCCGTGACCTAAAACTCGGTGCCCTAACAGCAAAGTCCTGCCAGATATGTGTACCGTTTAAAGTCTTCTTGTGCTGCTTTATGAATCATCGAGGGCAGATGACTCTCGAGAAAACAGTTATTCGCGTGTTCTTCTCTAATGTATCTGTAGCGAGCGTTGATATCTGGGATGCTGATGTATAATATTTTTTTAGGGGTGTTTTAACCCTCACTTTGTGAAAACACTGAAGCATTAAAATATCGTGCAGCGAGCTATAAATAGAAATAGGAACACAGATATTCTTCAATGGAAAAAACGTGGAACTATTTGTTCAAAAAATATATATATATATTTAAAATTAAATTTCTACTCAATTACATTACATTTGAAATTAAATTTCATTATATCTAAAACTAGATTCTACTTAATCATATTACGTTAAGAATTAATTGCATTACACGTTACGTATGCAAACGTGCAGGAAATAAATATTTCAACGAATTATCGGATACTTATTCTGTCTAAACTAAAAATAGAAGTTATGTGGCGTCAGAAATCGTTGTTCCCCGTGCGTCCACGGTAATCTATGCCACGGTTCAGTCGAAATTATAAGGAAAGGGGGTAACTAACGCTACTTACTGTTTGGTAAGGAAGGAGGGGGGTCCGTTCTCCAATATTTCAACGTTCTGGCGGGGCAATCTTGCCGCGTACGGGCGCGAGTTAACGCTTCTCGTGGTCCAGCAGCCGCAGAGTCATCCATGGGGAAACCAGTTTCTGCTTCTGCCCCTTTCCCTTCTTCCCACCTGTATTTCTTTCGTTTACTAAGGAAGAGTGGCGCACGTGCGAGCAGCACCTCGGCGAGACCAGAGGTACAGAAGCCTCCGATGGGGGGACAAGAAAGCGAAAGACGAGACACGGGATGCTCGGTGATTTTGTTTAGAGACGGAGAGGATCGAGGTTTGAAGCAGAAACCTGTCTCGCTTCCACGATAGATGGAGATTTAGGTTAATGAAATTTTACGAGATAGGCGGATTAAATTTTCATGCGGTGGTAGGAAGGTGTGCCTGGTGTAAGCGTATTGGTAATGATATAAAAAGTGTAATAAAAATGGGGTTCTACGGCGAATTTCTTCTGTTAATTAATCTAACATTGGCTTTGCTTAGTTCGTTGTCCGAGTGAACTGTTGGCGCGTTTTAACAGACGCTGATTTCGGTGCAGGTTGCAACTATTCTACCGTATACATTATTTTAACTGTACATTCATTATATAGAACGGTTTGAATATGTATGTGCGATGATAATTATTAATTTTCATTCATTTCATTTATCTCTATAATACAAATGTAATAGTGCTTCATTTAATAACAATACTTTCGTTATACACAAAAAGGAATCTTGTAAATTTAGAAACCACCCCCCGATTCTTTCACGGAAACAACAATTAACCGCCGCAATAATTAATTCAACTCCATGTACCGCCGCCACGCTGCTCGATTTCCCCCTGGCGCGACTAGCAATGGAAGTTCCTCTCGTTACATTCAATTTTCACAAATGAAAATAGACCACCAGCCGAACAGCGTGATATTTTTAATCGCGTTCGCAACAGGACGGACAAACGGATCGCGAAATAATTAATGAGACCATCACGACGGCGTGGAGAGCGCAGATGTATCGTGATATCGCGGCCAGTTTGAAATAAAACGATGCCTCGGTTTGCTCTATTTATAGTGAATCTTATCCTCTCGAAAGGCGATCATTTATTCCTCGCGTCGTTTCTGCTTGTGTCTCGGTTCGATCTTGTACCTCGTTGCGAACGGTGAACGGCGCACGTGCGAATCGCTGTATGGTAAACGAAGATTCAGCTGCAATCGCGCGGAGACTGCAGAACACAGGGGAAGAGAGAAATAGAGAGAGCAGAGATCGTGGCTTCTCGAAGTCTACGGTGAAAGGACCATGCACGATTGTGCAACCGTAACGGTAATCATATAAATTAGCGAGTAACGAGCGATGTTGATTTGTCGAATGGATACGAAGCAAAGAGTGCCGACGATGGTTTCCCTTTTTCTGCCTGAAAATGTTTCAGAGGTTGGTGTAATGTATGGGGCGATTTCGAGATGAGGTTGGAGGTTGAAAGATTGGTAAACGTTGGGCTACTTGTTCGGTACTGGAAGTCTGTTTGCAATGGGCCAAGTTTACGAGCTTTTCGTTTTTAATTGATCGAGGACATGCGCGAGGAATTTTTCGTGTTCCTTGAAAAGCACGTATTCATGGAGGAAAAGTTCATTTAATTAATTGCTGATGTCCGATTGAACTTAATTGTAAATTACAGAGTAAAATATATATATATTTTAGCGTAAGACAGAATTGGGTAAAAGATTGATTTTATGGATATCAATACTGGTGCCTTTCGTGTTTGTGATTTGCAAAATTCAAACAGTTTATTGACAATGGTAAATAAAAATTATATTCTGTCACAGTCGCTCTGAAAGTGCGCGAAGAGTATTTGGTTGAGGCAGATAGAAACAGTATCACGATTTTAGTAAAGTAATTGTCTTCTAGAGCTGACTCTTCACCCAAATAAAAGTCATCAACCTCGAACAACTTTTTCACACCATACCAGAGATTTTATAATCGTCAACATCATCATCCCAGAGCCATGTCCATTACTTAAGTGTGATGAATCGTTTCTTCGCGTCCAATAATGTTCTAAGAAACGTTGCACGCGAGTGATGAACAATTCTGTACGCTTTCTACGGTAGAATTTCTCGAAGAACCAGTTCTGTGCTCGTGCTGCATCGCGGAAATCAATCACGCGAAGTTCAAGGCGGTTAAATCGAAATCTCTGCCGTACGAAAGTTCCATCCTGAATTCTTTAGGTAAGTCGCGCAACGAGCAACTCAAATACAGGTGCAGAAATTCGACTCTCATTTTCCAGCTGGACAGGCTGATATCAATGTGCATACTCGGTTCACCCTTCCTTTCTGCTTGTAAATGGAGAACACGTGTGCGATACACGACGAAGAAGTCGAAGTGTCACTAGCCTGTGTTGCATTGAATTCAAACCATTTGAAGTTTTTATGTTTTTGCTTGGATGATATTTGAACTGTCGATCGTAGATTGAATAGTTTGAATATTTTACTTTCCCTCGATGTTTCTTCTTGTTTGACAAATTCGTAATACGACAATACGATGAGAAACGGCAATGCTTTTTTGCAAATAGTTTTAGCGAAAGGGTAAGACGCTAACATTGAAAAATTGCATTTGTATCACGACTTCTTCAGCATTGGAGTAGAATATAGAAATATGTATACTGAAAATATATTTTTTTATTGAATAGAAGTTTCACGGGCAACGAAGAATTATTCAAACGTTAATTCAGACAAGTATTAGGATAACACGCGTGATATCCACGTAATACCCGGTAGTGTATTATGTTTTGCGTGGTCGCAAAATTCGCAGGAGACTTCCCTTTAAGCGAACAAGGTTGAGGAAGATGTTAACGGTGCATATGTTCAAACTGTTATCTTTCGACGAGAAGCGTATATACACGTATTCATTTGCCTCACAATAATCCGGAAACGGGCAACTTAAGTACGCCTCCCAATCTTGAATCTACCTGCTCCACTGTATATAAGTGTTTCGTGCACAAGATACAGAATTCTGGAAGAAAATTTTCTGCGAATTTTAAAAGTGTATAATGACCATATATATATAAATATATTAACAATTTATTAATAATGCTTAGTAGCTTAAAATGTATTTAAAATTTATAATTACAGACTGATCTTTGAAATGAAATTTGCAATCGAAATTTAAACTGTTTGTTATAAGTTGCAAATTTCTGAATGTCTGAGAGTTAATGTAATTTTCATAAATTCCATAATATTGGCCGACATCAATTCCGCTAACAATTGTTTAAAACGCTAATACCAGTTCAATAACAGTAGTAACAAATAATATCATATAATATTTCATAATCCACCCTCTGAAAACCTGTCCAACCCTATCTTCCTAGGATCTCGGATATCGTTACCAAAACGCGATGCACCATATGACTGCCCTGAATTAATTATCGTACTGCAGGTAGCATAATCTAACAGGTACAATGACTCACAGGTTCCTTTAAAAAAAGAAAAATGACTCCACCTTTATTCTCTATCAACTTAAAGTGCAAGTGCACTTCTTTGCGATATTTTTTCTTGCATAATAAAAAAATAAAAAGCTTCCTTCCCTGCTTGTGTATTAAACGAGATTGTAATTGTCGAACGAATACATGTGTCAACTATAGTATATGTGAACAAAATTCTGAGACCGTATGAGCGTCAGACGCGTGGCGAGGTTCATCGATGCGACAACTTTGATTAACGCGATGGTGCAGTTTGTCTGCGTCGAAGTGTCGATCGGCCAACTGGTTTTCGCTGTTGTACTCGAGGTCAATCAGCCGCGTTGCAGGTGTTCTCGGGTCATCCAGTCGCAAATAAATGTCAACGTAAGAGCAGAAGAGCCACGCATTCCCGGTGCTCGTGCCCGGATCACGGTGAAAGGAAAGGGTTTCGCGTGCAACATGTCCAAACGAACAGTTGCACGCCGTTTTGCTCGTCCTCGCAACTCTCTTTGATATTGTTACGCGATTGTAGAAATTGAACAAGCTTGTATTCGAGTTTTTTTTTTATCTAGCATAGGTGTAGTTGATGGCATATGCACTTTTAGATTTGCCTGGTAATATCAATTGCAAGAGGTGGACAAAATAGAGGGGAACATTAACAAACGAAATTTTTTGATTTACCATTTCGCGATATATTTGCAGTCTTCCTTTGTAATATAATAAAACTTGCTTACTACGAATTGTAAATTTAAAAATAAGAATATGGCGAGAACCTGTGCCAGTCTTCTAGGAATTCCTTCTCCTTGAATTCTTTTCGCTGGAATGGGAAGAAACTCCGTTTGATTTTTTTGTCAGATAAAGTATTATCAGATTAGACCCACAAGTAATTGAACACGGTACTCAGCCTCTACCAATGCCAGCACTGGTGACACTTTCATTTCATTACGCATACCGAAGAAGATATTCATCGCATAAATGACCAAATTAAATACGAGAGAACGATTCTTTTCACGGAATCAACTGTTCCGCGGTGAATCGAGGAATCTATTTTTCATCTCCAGTTACTGTCGAGTGGCTGGAATCGATTGGACCACGGCGCTTCTACGTGGATATCGTTTCAAATGTAAATGCTCACGCGAGATGGAATCGTGTTGACCACCGAGAAGTCACAGATCAGTGGATACGAACGGAAAGATCGTCTCAGGTGAGGCACCTGAGGTGCTTGGACGGTTCACGTCGAACGTGCCTTGCAATGCAGCAAGCAGGTAGATTCTTACGACCCCTGCACCGTCTCGAAAAGCCCTTCCCTGTTCCCTTTGTACCTGAGGGCTGAACCTGCGTTCCCCCTTTTCCAGCGCATTAACGTTGTTGAATGCCACGAAGCTCCTGTGGCACCTGCGTTTTGAAGAGCGTGCAGGTTGGAAGAAGTTCGTGCCTTGAATTTGATGCGGAATGAGAACAATATTATTGAAATCATGGAAGAAATCCGGGATGAAACAGAATAGTGGAAATGGGAAAAGAATAATACACATGGTACAATTGTTGACTTTTTGTTAAATATTCAAAATTATTGGCAATATTAACAATATCCATTGTGCACACTTTCAAGCTAATATCTTGTTATTACAAGTGTGCGTGCATCATTTTCAACTAAAAAAATGTTATTAGTATAAGAATCTGTATAAATTTAAACTAGTCTAAAGTAGAATTATAATTGTATATATTTTCTCAATGTTTGGATCGTGTCATTTATTGTATTCTACTGCACTGATCGCAGAATATTTTACGTCTGTGTTAAATTTATTTTCTCTGTATCATAGAAAGGTATCGTAGTTTCGGAGAAAAATGATTTTCCACATCAGTAATATAAATTTATATAGCGCATATGCATTCATTGCAACGAAAGTGAAATGCAAACGTCACGGGACGAAACTGCAATCGAGGGACACACATTTACCACCTGCATCGTATCGAAGGGTGTTGCAAGGCAACAGATGCGTCGGCGAAGCCCTGCAAGGGGTTGTGCATATCGAGAGGCAGTTGAATTACCGCCAGGAACGTGAGTGCCACGTATTTATCTATAAA
The DNA here is from genome assembly GCA_963667235.1 of Nomada lathburiana. Classification (NCBI taxonomy): domain Eukaryota; kingdom Metazoa; phylum Arthropoda; class Insecta; order Hymenoptera; family Apidae; genus Nomada; species Nomada lathburiana. The sequence goes on from OY763905.1 coordinate 7,165,445, forward strand.
TATCGACGAAAAAAACCGAACGGCTGGGTTTCGTGTAAAACAGACACCTCGGTGACAGGATATTTCGTTGCTTGAGTGGTATTTTTCGGAGCCAAAGATTTTTTGCAGATTTCAATCAACCCTTTACAATTTCACTTAGGATACATCATTAATCGTTGAATTATTATTTACACACGAGAGAGGAAATTATGTATTGAATGAATTAATGATTTTCAGCTTTATCTCTTTGCAACTTCTATAAAGTGTCGTGTGATACTATATTGTAACTCTTGTTTGAATGAAGTTTTCGTACTTGGGTATATCTACAAGTAAAGCGTCAAATTCAACGCGTCTTCGATTCACGTGCAATAATTTGATAGCATCGCACGTCTGGTATGGATGACAAACGATATGTCACGAAGTTCCTTCGTCAAATTTCGAAGCTTGTTATTTACACGAACATTTACCATTTGAACCACGATTCTTTCACGTATCGTATATTGGATACGATCGCGATAGAAAGTACTGTTATGCCTTCTTACTATTGTGCTCCGCGTTTTAATATGACCATTGTGTGTCGAGAGCTAATGAATAAACGATCGTCGTACGCGCTGTTAGCAATCCGATACAACTTTAATATGCGTTTCAAATCGTTACGATACGAAATTGAATATCGCGCGGCCTCGATAGATAGTCGAGAACAATTTATTCTAAGCCTGTTGCTTTTCGATTGTGGCGCAGCATTTCGTCAATTGTACCGCCCACTCTTTGCGGATGAAAAAGAAATGGTCACAACTTCTACGAATTAAATTTCCAAGCGACAATCAACAATAATAGATCAGGCACAAAATTTCGAAACGCTTTGAAAAATGTTCCTTTGGAGAATAAATTGGCCGGGCGCAATATTTTATCTAATAGTTTAATTCGATATTCTAAAATGTGATCAGCATTGATAACATGTCTACCAATTAGAATAACAATATCAGTGAACCAGTCATTTTTCCTATTTTAAAAGCCACGAATTGAAATATTTTGCACACATCACTGTATCATTGTTATATTAGAAACCATACAGCAGGCAGAATTGTGCAATAAATAAATCCTATTCAAATTAACATCAACATACGCACATCTACGCTTGCCTCAGAAGAATCTACGGGAGTGTCGATAAGTAGGATAATGGGTTGCGCGTAAAGATTTCAAAGCACGCGCGACTCGATGACTTTCTCAGGTAGACATTACGACCGGTTCATCATCCGCAACTATACGAACTATTCGAGCATCTCGAACAAAGGCAGCGAGCTGTTGCATTTCTCGCCCACGACGTTTTTCCGCGGTGGAACTTAGCCGCACGAGGGGAGGCTACGTATTCACATTGTAATGTAACGGACAATGATTTCAAGCAAACCCGTGTCGATAAAAGCCCAATGGAATTCAATTAAAATTATTCGCATCGAAACCAAGCATACTTTACACGCAAACCTACCCTGCATTCGTAATGCTGTGTTGGTTGCACATATTCATCTTGATATAAATAAGATAACAAGTATCTACAGCGGCAGAAACTATAATATTCTGTATTTAAAATATTTCCATTTTCAGATTCCAAATATATTAGACGTAGGACGATATTAAGAATCAGCTGAACACTGCGTTTAAATTGTATTATTGTATCTCAATTGTCTGCCCACTATACAGGAAATTATTATGAACTATGATATTGTGCATGTCCGAAGCTGCGTTGCATTCTTCTACTCTCCAAAATACCCTCGCGCGTATTTTTCTCGCGACTCGGGAAGATGTTCGACGATGAAAAGCAGACATCACGTGTCCGCCTGGGATGGAAGGAAAAAACGATGAAAGGCCCGCCGAATACTTAAGACAATTGTGCGCTGGATATTGGTACGGTTCTTGAAGAACGCGTTGGAGGTCTGCGAAGTGTCCAAGTGAAGAAGGAAGTGCCTGGCCTGACCGTGAGACTAGCAGCCCCTTTGTTATCGCGGTTCGTTTTGCTCTTCCCGAAAGAAAGTCCGTCATTGTTGTTGATCCTGGCAAGTGGCGTCTGGAAATCCTCAAACAGCCCCAGACCCACGGAAACCGGCGTTTTCCGTGCTTAGGAATATCGTGTTCTAATTGAAAAGGACGCTCCAGGGCGGGGACGTCCGAATTTACTGCCAGAATTGTCCTTGCACTTGAATGCGCCCCTAAGGTCGAAACATTTTCGCACTTCTCGCGTGGATATCTAAAAATAAAATGGAATTTCTAAATTAATTCCGAAGGGAAGGAGTATATATACAGTTTGTATAAGTTTCCCCGCACAGTGCTGTAAATTCAATTACTCTAATTGTATCGTTCGGACAATTAATTTTGTCTTTATTAAGCAACACTGTTTCGAACCCTTTGACTGCAATATATAAGTCAGACATAAGTGGATTATCTACTACGCGACGAAAGTAATTAACGTAGTTATTTTATTCTATTAATTTCTGAATTTCTTTCGATCAAATACACTTCTCTAGTATTCATATAAATGATATATCACTACTTGAAAATGTTACCCTTACAATGTTTCTGAATTTATTAACACCGTTGAAGCCCGCTTTAAAATGAAACGGTCTTAAAATCTTTCACTGCAGACGGCTGTTTCGCTTTCGTTTCTTTTTTCGTTTTGTGGCAAGATTTATATGAGTCTCGAAATTCGGTAGGGGGGGTGGAGTTGCGTAGAAACGATCCAGAATCTGAGCACGGCGCCATGCAAATATAAAGACCGGTTGCGGAGGCGTCATCCAAATCAACACATTTTTATATCTCCTGTTTGGAACCAAAAGAAATGCTATGCTGCGTTATACGAATGTCTCGCGAGAAAAATTCCATGCGTTCTATCGACTGCAAATCATACGCGTAATTTCTTTGAAATTACAACATTGAAATTAAAACCCACGGAATTTTTGTTACATTCAATACGCGTCGTTGTTTGCGAGTGAAAAGGCTTACGATTTTTCGTTCCGTTGTAGTAACAAGCAACTCAACAATTCCCATTATACAGTTGTCCAGAAAAATTTGCAGCCGTTCATCGATTGACCATATGGGTTGGGATGCAATGCGCGAAGGAAACAATTATGGCTGTTTTGAATATTCAGGCGTTGCCTTCGAGTTGGATGGTATATAAAAACAAAAGTCCTATTATTACATACGTTAATTCGGAAATGTGTAATAATTTCATTAATAGTTCGTTCGATTTAAACGCTGCAATAAATTTTCACTTTATCCGCAACTGAGATTAGTAGATACGATTTCAATGGAGAATAAACTATATATGTATAACAGATTGCAAAATAAATTCAGCCCCAGTTATACATGTTGTAATCAGTTGAAAGAAGTGAACAAACTTATAAATATTCACGATGCTTGTTACTTAAATAAACACTGCGTGCGCCTAAAAATCTATCGACCGTATCAAATCAGCGGCTGACTGAAAGTGCTTGCATATGAACGTACTGCAAATGATAGGGTAAATAAACATTTGAATTTTCATTGACGGGAAAATGATCCCCACCCCATTGCCCCGTTCCCGATGAATATTAATGCGATTTCGCGTACGAAAGTAATACACGTCCATTGACCAACAAAAAAAAAAAAACGTGCACGAGAAATCTCGTATATACGGTTATACAAAGCCGCGCTCGTTTCACACGCTCACAAAGGAACGGAGTTTGTTTCAGACCCCTACGCAAATTAGCGCGGCAGGCTAAACGTACAAGATTTGTCGGAGATACGAATCGACGCAGGCCAATGGGGGAAAAACGAAAGGAAAGGGAAAGAGTTCCCAAAATTACTCATTCTTTCCCGAATCAAATTGCGTAACGATCTCGTAGCATCGTAGCGTAACGTAAAACGTTGTCAGTGTCGCGTCGTGATGAGCCCATTCGGTCCCCTTCGTTCCCTTCGTCACCCCCTTCCATTTTCTTCTGTGTCACTGTACGTTGGTTAACGTCTTCGTGTTCTTCCCCCACAACGGGGGCCTCTTCCGTGGCCCTGTTCACCACTTCCCCTTTCCGCTCGCTCGAAAACCCGGCCCACTCTACCCTCTGGGACCTGTCCCCCCTCCGCGACGCGTTACAACTGACCCCGGGCCTCTCACCCACGCCGGACCCTCGTAGTAAAAATGGCCGCTCCGTGTGTACTGTAGTAAACAACAGGGACGCATTCGCCCACAGACAGAGAATCCTTCGTTTTGGACCCCTTTCTATCATTCATCCTGTCGATGAAGAATTTACAGAGACAGGTAAATGGGAGCTATTTGGGACAGCCTGAAGAACAAAGGATCCTTCGTGCCCTCCTTGGAATAGATGTCACAATCGCTGTTAAAAATCGTTTAAGAAACAAATGAAAAGTATCGTTACTGTAATATACACAATACACGTGATACTTCAGCGAAAAATTGAGCGCTCGTGCAACAAATAAATGAACGACGAAATAAAGGGATATGCCCAGGAATGATAAAACGCCGCGCATTAATCCGACCGTGTCTTGTGTACCTCGTACAGGTGCATGACGTAACAGAAATTCACCATTCCCTTCATAATTCGTAAAACAAACCCCCAGTCTCGCCTCCGGTCCGGTCATTAACGAATTAGGGGACCGTAAACGCTAAACGACACTCGATTCTCAGACAAAGATCCCCGGCCATACCTGGATCGTTCTGCGTCCCTGCGAAATCTCCGTCCCGTGCAGAACGTTGCACACTGTAGCGCGCTACGCTCGTACTGTACCTCGTGAACGACGCGCACTATTGTAAAACGGGCCGGACGCCGGTCCTCAGCCGCGCTCGCCGGGACCGACGCGTTTTCCAACCTGTCCGCAGAAGTCCCAAAGGCGCTGGTGTCGGCGCGCGGCGACCCCGGCCCTATCCGGGCATTGTTGCACCGACGCTCGGCTAAGAGAGTACTTGTTGCTTTACGCGTGAACCTCGCGCGCCGTTTCGTGCTTATAGTGTTCGCCAATTGATACCGCACCGGCCAGATCATGTACAGTGCGAACGCCGCGAGCCCATTGATAATCGATCGTGGATGATCCCGAGGAATTGTTGCCGGTGAACGGTGAAGTCGCGCCGTGTTCCGAGGAGCGGACTAGTCGTTTGTGTTGGAGGTGAACGGAGGAAGGACGACGATGAAGCAGGAGCAGAGAACTAGGAGGCAGGCCCTCTTCCAGATCGCGAAGGTTCGAATTTTGTTCCCGATTTTCCCGCCGACGTTTTCCGACCGTTCCCACGATTGTTTGATAATGTAAGGTGTACGGGTACGTCGCGTGGAAGGCCGACGTATTCGCGGCGCGGTTCGATACGCTGGAATAACGCGTATACCGTTACATGTAGCTCGATACCTGGGGATGTGTCTGTTGATTCGAGACACGATCGTGCTGGTTTAAATCGGTAGCGGGAACGCGGTTATTTGTTGCTCGGACGTTTTGGAGTTTCAGGTGCTCGGCGCGGACGATTGGGTGGTAGGGTATCGGAGTTGTGGTCTCGATTGGAAGCTGGGTTGAAGATGGCTTTGACGGGGATTGAAGGGATTAAAGGGTGCTGCGGAGGGAATAATACTGCGGAACGTTGGAAAGTGTTGCACGTTGGAGGAATTGGTTTATCTTCTGTGGAATTCGATTATTGGAATTGGGGTGGACGGCATTCGAACGCTTTTGGGGCAAGGTGTCAACGATTCAGAGTAGGGTGGTAACTTTCTCGTTTAGGACTTTAAAGGTATTAAAAACGTGCGGGCATATTTTCAGGTATTTGTAATGCAGTTTTAATTGGCCGTTAATACAGCAATAACATCGAGCTGAATTTTAGAAATTTCTGTTTACGACCGCACGATACTTTCTCCGTATAATCTTCTCTCGCAGCCACTCCGTTTAATCTTTGGAATACAAAACTGGCGATATTCTGTCGTATATTTCACGGATACATTTAATAACAACTTATAGCACACGAGAAAGAAACGGCAAAGAAACTTCCAACGCTACGAAAATTAATTTCACGAAAACATTCTTCATTTCCATAGCAGGGGCAATATGCTAAATAATAACAAATAATAACAAAAATAGATCTTAAACCCATTAACTAAGAGAGGCTAAGAAAGTATCTTAATTCTGCAAGCTCTCGCAGGTACATAACAATACACAGTCAATTCCTCCAAATATCTACTTGCATTCAGTCGTTGTCACGTGTGAACGACGCTTGAAACAGAGAAAACCCGAATTGGCGCACGTTCGGCAAACCTCTGGCAGTGGTCTGTTCGAAAGGAACGTTCGAATACGAAATGGTCGAGATTCGTTCAACTTGTCGATAGTCGGAGTCGCGGCTTGCAGCATTGCGATTCATTAAGCGGCAAGAAACTTGGGTGGAATGCAGCGTGTCGTGTTACATTTTCCTCTCGCTTTCCCGCCACCTTCCGCACAGGCGATTGTGAATGAACGTCTTTCTGGAGCAAACCCGATGAAACGGGTATCCACGCTGCGACGACTTTTCCATTTGGATGTTCTCGCAGTCAGTCTGCTACAACGAGCTGATCGCGTATGGAAATCGCGTGAAATTGTCGGTTATGCATGCAAATCAGACGTGGCGGTGAGAAACGAAGCACTCTCGTGATGAAATCGCTGCATTAATATGTTCAGTACCGTGTGAAATTTGAGTAAAATCTTTGGAAGGTGTTAAGGGATCCGATGGAGGAAATGGTACGTCGGTGTAATCAGATATATTTGGATATTCAATTGAAGAAAAGAAATTTTGTTCCGTACTTTTGGAACACCCGCGGCCCTTCCGTTTCAGGGGATAATAATATTGCATTATTTTTGCTCCAATTTTATTTCAATTCATTCGAAAGGAATTGCGGTACAAGGAAAGTTGGAGAATAGATTAATTGTTCAATTTGTCAGTAGACGTATAAGTTTTGTTTATCGGTGTGCCTTACGGAACAGATCTGCGCGGATACTCTGGAGTCATGCAAGGATAATTAGGTATTTAGCGCAGCCTGAAATTGCAAACCGTAAATGGGAGTAATTTCTGCGGAACTTTCTTCTGAATTCCTTCCTAATAAGCGTACGGTAAATTTAAAAAATACTTGCCACAGGTAATACCGACATTAAACAAAAATTGCATGCAATATATTAATCAACGGTAACAAACGCAGATGCACAAATATATTTAAACGTTTTGAAAAGTCAGTATTTGGATCTTACTGATCCGGAAAATTGTAATTAGTTTTACTGTGTCGTGGTGTAGCATTGCAATTAGATAAATTGTGCAATGTATAATAATTCCACCCGCTTGATCGGACAATTAAACATCGTTGCAATGAGTATAAGTAACAGTAACTATAACGTTTCCTGGGTAATTACTTCGCACGTTAATCAGTCGTTAATTAATATGTATTTAGGCGCTATTAATATCACCGTTATGAATGAGGTATACAATTTATAATGATTTCAATTTTTAACAAATTATTTTCTTAAAAAACAATCTATTTATTACTAATAAATAAATAAATAGCAAAAACTGTCTGCTTATAAAAAGCATTCTCTATTAAACCAGAAAATCGGAATACAGGCTTGGGTATCTGAAATGCACATTCTGTTTCATATATCAAAGGGTTGAAGTTCCCCTAATAACCGCAGTATGCACTTGTCTGCCAAGTTATTATACTCCGTCTTGACCTGAGGCCCATATTGATACGCTCCTGTTGGAGGAAGGATCTTGTTCACCTGTTGTATCCCACGAGTCTTTCAAAACGCCACCATTGAATGAAAACACTTTCCCGCATATATGTGATCCCCCACATCTCGATGTTCCTTTTACGAGAACACCTGAAAAAAGAGAGCACCCGCAGAGTCATAACAGGTGTGATAGAACGAAGTGGATCAACAAAATAGTAAGATTGTAGACAAGCCGTTTAAACCACATTATTGATAATCTTTACGACTGCATAGTTCTATCTATATTTGTAATTTGTTAAAATTATTTTCATGCATTCCAAACGTCTCAAATACAAAGTAATTACTGCAGCATGTATTGTATGTATTCTAGATTTTTACGTCAATAGAACTCTTATTATATTACAGTGGTATGTGTTTCTTCGGCAAATTTCATTTGACAACGATTGCGTTTCCGGTTCATTAGACAAACTGAAATAACATAGCATATAGAGAATTCGACTAGAATTGACTGAAATCTCGACCAAGACTCACCTCGTACAAATGAACGTCCGAGTGAAATTACCACCACAATAAATTAACAAACTAATTCACCCGGCAAAAGTGGCCAGCGAATCTCCATGCGATCTCTTGTTTCTCCTATTCAGACAGAAATCAAAAAATACATTAGCGCCGATTAAATCGTATCCACCCCATCGTGATAAATACACTTTATTACGATTTCATATTGTCCAATTAACTTAATTGCTCGGAAGCCATTTTTTCCCCTTCTGAACGCATCTCACTCCGCTAATAGATTATCGTCAGAAATATCATTACGTCTAACAGTATTACACCCGTTGATGTTTTATAAGGCGGCGAAATGACATGTTGATACAACGTTGCTTCAAACACCCCGTTCATTCGCATCGCGGCCTTACAATCTTACGAGCTATCGGTGCATGATTGCGAGGAGCACACCGGATATTTGAACCGTGAAACCGGAAAAAGCAGAAATAATGTTCCGCTACGGGACAGGACATGGCCGCGGAAATTGTGATTTACTTTCCCTCGGTATAATAATGCGCCCACGATACGGCTTGCTACTGTCGTTCGTGGTTCGAGCCTCGTTCCGTCCAGCGTACTGTCGCATTAACATCCTCATATTGCGTGCACACCCACGCGACCGAGTTTCTTGCTAGTCCAACGCGTGCACTCTTTCCAGAGATTTATTATTAATTAGCATAGTGTGACGGTGGACGCGTCGTTAGTCTGATACGCTAAAATATTGTACATGTATCATTTTACGAGGGTACATCAGGGCGGGGAATTATTTCATTCTGTGGCGTACACAGCGGGCATATAGTGAAACAATGAATGTGGGATTTGATTCATTTATTATTTACAGAAATCACGATATTTCGTCGACGTCGTGGGCTTCTGTGGGCTTAAGACTGACATTTCTAGATTCTAAAAATGAATTTCCCCGTGTTTCAGGTATTATGGCATCTCGACATCTTTCGACGGAGCTTCAGGGAGCTTTCTGGCCATGCCTGTATGCGAGAATCCTGCATCTTCTGCGCCCTCAAGGTAAGCGAGATGGATCTTTCGACGCGTGAAAATGAGAAAAAAATTGAAGGCTGGAGAACCTGATTAAGAACCGACGTCACAGGACCCTGCTAAATGCGTTCCTCTTTCGAAAAGGGAGCCTGGATAGGCGTGAATAGTTTCGTGGCCGAATATTATTCACCCGAACACGTGACGAAACGTACCAATCGTTCACGAACAAATAACATTCATTAGTGTTTCTTATTTCGTTCGGTCGCGTGTCTAATGAAACGAAGCGTACGTTTTGGCACGCATGGGAATTCGAATTAAAGACTCGGATTATTGTTTGGCAAACGCAATGAAATTTCGCGCCGTGAACTACATAATTTTTCTCCCTTTGGAAGGATGATTCACGATTTGTAATTATTCTAAAGTTTCCAGAATTTTCCTTGCACTTTTTACTCCAACGATATTGCATAAGGCTCACAGACAAAAAAGCAATTGCTATTACGTAATACCGTGAAAGGGGTAAGCGAGGACTAAAGAGAAAGAACGAAATGAAAAACGGCAACTCTTTGAAAAAGTACAAGATCATTTTCGAATTGCCCCGTCCTGATGATATTACACCAGTATCGCCATAAAATGAAATATACGTTCAACTGGGGAAATTACGAAAATAACACGCGCGACACAAACGAAATGAATATTGCCGTGTAAACAGTCAATCGTCGTCCAGTTAACAATATCATTAGATCCATCCAGTGACCGAAATCGGCGTCAATGGAAATTCTAAGCAGAGAGATCTCCGTTGCATCAAAAACTGCCTTGACATCATTACGTATCGATGAGCTCCGATGGCTCGCCAACAAAAGCGGACAGCCTTGCGCGGTTTTCGCGTGCAACGCGTCGGAGGCTGTGTCGCGTCGGGTGATTTTGATCTCGCGTGGTCCTTGCACGCTCCCACGATGATAATGAAAACGCCGAGCCCGAGGAAGCGGAACGCTTGAGATACAAAAGAAACGTCTAGGCTGGAAGCTCTCGAGGGCTTAAAACGAATAAGGATTGCCTTACGGTTATTGCGTAGCGTGGCCACGTCATGTTACAGCGCCAATCCGTAGGTAATCCGATCTCTGGGAAAAAGGAGTCGAAAGGATAACTGATGTTTGCGTTATCAAATTTTTGCATCATTAAGGAGTTCCTTGGGACAGCTTCTGGAGCCGAACGAATCATCTTTCTGGTGTTTGGAAATGTTGCAAGTTACATCTTACGTCGAGAGTGGGCACATTTTTTTTTTGTCATCACAACAATTGCGCTAATAACAGAGTGCAGCAACATTGTGCAACGATCGCCACGTTATCGAAAGATATTCATCGGCGTCCCGGGCAATCGAAGTTCGATAGAAGCAGCGATTGTAACGGCCCCCCCCCCCCCCCCCACACCTTTCTCCGTTCGAGAAACACGTTCTCAGGTGTTCCACGATTGGTCGAGGGAGCGGAAAGTGCCCCTCCATTTTGATGCAGGTTCATTGTAGTAAACGTAACCGCGCGTACAACTTCGTGGAAACGTTGGAAACGAAACGAAACGAAACGTCGCGACTGGCCCGACGTTGGGACGAGGAAACTAGCAGAATACGCGTCGGTACCTCCCAGGTGTTCTCACGGGGTTAATTAGCAATCTCGAGAGTTAATTGCCTTAGGCAAAAGGGTACCCGTCCCGAGCCAAGTTCACAGGAACACGGAGCCTAGCCTCAGGTCGGAAGGATACACTTCGCGTGTTTCTTTGTTTCGAGATCCTCTGCTTCCATCCGTCCGATTTCGAAATGAATCCTGAGGGTACGCTATACGAGCGGGGATCTTCGCTTTCTTTCGGGGGGTGATCTTTAAAGATGGGTTACAGGACCAGGAAGTAGCGTGGCGATCGAGGAACAGAAATAGCGAACTGACAGCTAATAACTAGGTTTCAGAAATGACAAATCGGTGCCAGAGGGATTCCGAGAGCGTACGACCGTGTGAAAATTAATTTTACACTTTATCTCTTTCTATTTACACGAACGTGCGAAATTTCTAACAAACTCAGCTTCCTTGCCTCTATTTTTAGGCAAAATAGATTACGAATGCTTCGCTGTAAAAGTGAAATGTACGCAGCGACGAAAAATATTGGGAAGTGGAAAGAATCGTGTGACGCGTTGGTATGCAGGAGTTAAATTGTGAAGTTCCTTCCGAGAAACGGAAGTATCCCCGCATACCAGAGACAGGGTACGTGTACTGTCCAAGAATTCAACCCAAGATAGCTCTTGATGATTCACCAGGAACGCGTTCGAAGGGGTCGAACCTCCCACGGGGCTAAAGAGAACCGAGACGAGCCTTTTGCCAGTCCCATTACTTTTCCGACTTTACGACCCCGACATCTTTTTAGTCCATTCTTTGCACAATAAAATCGTCATTGCGCGCGATAAATATTTCTCTGCCCCGGAAAATATTCTATTTTAACAATGATTGAACATCGCATTACAATATTGCCGCTTAAATTGTTAACTAGCCCTTCGTGGCTTCGGTCTGGATTGAAACGACGGCACACGATTCCGGCCGATTGAAATTTTCTTACAATGACCAAATAAGTTATTAATTACGCTTACCCTAATTTGCGGCCGTTCCATGTACAATACCCACTCAAACGAAATTTATTTCAATCGGCCGAATACAATCGCGTTGGAAGTCTGTGGTATTACCCTAATTATCGTCCGTTATTACACAGGCACCGTTTGGCTCGTTACGTCCACGCCATCGGCAAAGATGTGCAAATCCAAGGGCCGTGTGCCTAATTTTGCGTACACGCAACACAGTCGTAGTACGTTGGGGACAGGGATAATGGCCGGGCCATTTGGGCAATTAGGGGACATTATGGGAGATGTTCGTTTGTAGCGTCGACTAGATGAACAGTTATATTGCGTTAGTGCTGTACACGTAACACTCCAGTCCACGGAATTTGTTCTCATTTTGTCCGGTGCCAAGAGTACGATTTGCGGTGGCAACGCGGTCGCACCGGTTGTAAACACCCCTGCACCTTCGTTTCCGGACTTCTCGAATGGCTCTCTTGAACTTGGCTCTCTCCTAACGACGCCAGATGAACACGAACATGGATAGACTATTGTTTCTTGCGCGGTAGACGACGAGAAATTAATCGTCTATTCGGCGTACGTTTCTGTCCCTTATGAGTTAGTATTCCGACGACATAGTTTTCACGGTGCATGCTCAAGTGGTTCCCCGATTTTTCATGCTGCTGATAGATGACTTTTCAACAGGTTTCTTCGGGGAAATGCGTAGCTTTTTTTTTTTGTCGGTACTTTGGTATGAAATTGCTTTGATACTTTTGTCTGTGAAAAATGAGCCAGTTCTTTTTTTTTTTGTCGAAGTCGTTTGGCGTCGTACTTTGTGGAAATGTGAAATATTGGAGTGAACAATTATACGTCCGAAATGCAATAGTATTGACAACAGTATTACGAAACGTGCTTGTACTTCCATTCGAATCATTTTCGTATTATTATTTTTGTGCTATTATTTATTCAGTTCTCGTTTTACTCCAATATTTGATTTCTCTCGTTATTAATGGTTCACGTACGAATTGGTTGCCCTTATACGTCAGGTGTATGGATGATTTACAATAGATCACTTCTTATCTAGTGCCATTCACTTCTCATTATTATTTAATAATCGCCATTCGTGGGCGATGATATACGCGTAATTCAAGTAGCTGCTTAACACGCGTGGGCTTGGCAATATTTCCTTCTTCCTAAATAAAACAGCATATTCCGTTGCATGAATATTTCAATGTAAACGATCCATCCTACACTTCGAATTTTGTTGCTTCGCATCGGAACACACCGGCCACTTTCGCAGAATTCCACCATCAACAATTCTCAAAATAGTTAAGGAAAAATATTAATTGTAAAATAATTGTAAAACAATCCAATCGGATAAAAATTAAATCTGTTCTCGCACAGTGTAAATGTTAAGTTAGAACTTTTCCTACACGAACGAGACAAGAACTCCGTGGAGGGAAATGTTTTCGAACGGAGAAATGAAAAATTACAGGGCTTGTCGGAAATGTGAAAATCTTCAATTCAGAATGAACGATCATCCGTAGAATAATCTCATCTTCGTGGAGCTCGCCTCGGGCACAGGTATATTCAAGCGTAGCGGCGACCACTTTTTCCATCCTCCATGCTTTTTCGTGTCGAGCTCGCGTACGGCTCGATTGCCTCTTTTATGTGTTAGTGACACAGGGCCCAATCGTATCTCGTACATCGGGCCACGGTTATGTAGAACTGGCTTTGTCCCAGTCCTCGTAGTACGGGCCTCTCGTATTCTCGTACGATTCTCGTACACCTTTACGACCGCACGACACCGTTCCCCGTGACTGGCGTAGTTCTACGAGAGGAGGCGGTGGACCTCAGGGACGTAGAGAGTGATTTCGATGCGTGGTCGGGCAGAGACCGGAGCTACAGTTACTCTGCTCGTGCAGCAAACGGCTGGCCCAATCGAGAAAACAGTTAACGATTTTGCTTATTTTTGCTTTATTGAGTTACGAAATCTTCCACTTAAACGGTGTTTAAGTTTGTTCCGCGTTATCGTATTAATAGTGTAGCCGCGGTTTGGGAACTATTCAATCGAATATGAACAAAAATCGGATGATCGTAGAGCATAGCGGTTTCCATTCGGATGGAATTACAAAATTGGTGGTTCCGAATATTTTTGTATCGATTGAAGCTTTCTGTTCCAACTTGTGTATGGTTGTTTAAAAGAAAGGGTTTGCATGCCGAGTATTTGCGAGAGAGATGTTTCATTGGTTGGTGGGTAGGGTTGTTTGGTCATTGCACGTGGAGCCCTGCGTTGCAGATAAGGAATTGTGTCAGCGTGGTTTATGTTCGTTGATAAGGCCGCCTCCGTGATTAGAACTTTCACCGGTGACGCAATTCTTGGAGTTTAGTATAATTGTAGTTTGTGTTTACAAATGGTTCGTTATTCTTTCCCTAATTTGTAATCCGTAGTGATATTATTTATTGAGCAATTTTATTCTTCGTTCGTTGAAACCGGCAGATGCTCAAAATAGAATCTGCGGGAAACAGCTTGCACCAATTATTTCGTTTCGAAAATTTAGCCAACCTGACCGTGTTTTAGGCTTCATCCCCTAATTCAACCATCTCTGATGCACCTGCTTCCATTCCCCTCTTTCACACAAATTATTGCCGCAAATGTACACTTTAACGCTCCAACGGAACACGCGTGTTTTCATTTACGAGGGGGAAAATACAATTCTTTAATTCGAAATTTCGAAACGCTAGTAAATAAAAATATAGCAAACGATGAATTTAAAAGCAGAAAAATCACAAATTCTAAGGAAAATTTCACGTAATCTCTTCAATTTCAGAGCAACACAAACACAATAAAATGCAACGCAACGCGCGAATAATTAAATGCTGTAAATAACTTGGTCCCTCGAGTTACAGAATCTAACGTTCCCTTCCATCGATACAAATATAATCGTAATTCTTTCCCGGCAAAGTATACAACGTTTATAATGATCGAATCGATGGCAGGAAACCCCGAAACAGTCGCCCAAGCGCAAAGCGTTAATAATTAATAAATTCCCCGGCACATATCGATCGAACCCAAATCCCCTCACGAAGTCCAGTCTGCTCGCGATCGTATCGGCACCCACCACGAAACGCTGTGCCCTCCCGATGCAAAGAGATTCCCAGCCGCGATACACTTCTCCGGGGCCAGAATTCTCCGCGGAAAAGAGGTCGCGATGGAACCCCAGGAGTACAGCCCTGGCTGGGCCGTCGGTCAGCCAGGTTGGTGAACGTAGGACAGCTAACCAGGTGACGTCATTGGCTTCTCGGATCTATGGAGGGCCCGTGGCGTCGGTAGGGGAAAGAAGGGGCCCGCGGGGCCCGAGAGAAGAGGAAGAGAGACGGAGCAAAGGGTGGGGGTTGTTCTCCAGCACAGTACGAGCCACTGCTTTCAGGTACGAGCGCACGGTGCCGCGTGCAAGTAGTCTCGTGTTCGTTCTCCACGTTCCGCGACGCGATCGAAGTTTTTCACCTGGTCCCGAACGACCCTCGCCCCCTTACGACCGAGCCCCCGTAATAACGAAACGTCGTATCTCTCCCTCTGTGCGTGTAAAAATCGAATAGACAGGGGGTGACGCGGGTGAACGTACTGGCGCGAGCTCCGGTTGATACCCGGTGGCCGATAAAAGTGGAGTGTCGACGAAGTTCAGTTCGCCGGGACCCGGCGGGGTTATTGGTTGGGGTGGTCGGTCAGGAAGTGAGAGAAGCCGTGGCAGGTTCTGTGATTTTCTTCGGCAGCAGTCTGTTTACGGCGGTCGGCGGTGAAACGAGTTTACTGTTGATCCGTGGCTCGACGACGTCCACGTGAGCAAGCTGGTTGCACCTCGAAGTGGACAGTGGTTGTTTTTCTGCGGTTGAAAGTAGATTTCTTGGTCGGCAGTTGCACTTGGCGGACGTCAGAGTGTAAGTGGTTCTGAATCGTTTAGAGCGAGACTGGCACAGTGAAGTGGATAAATAGAAGGGAGATAGTTCGCGAGATTCTCCAATGTCTAGATTCGACGCTTCTGTGAATCGTTTGAAGCAGTGAGAAACAATCACAATTGTGTGATACTGGAAAGAACGGGCGCAGGCTTATCGAGAAATCTGAGAATTCTTGCTAAAAATTTCGTGGAGAGCATGTTGGCCGAGGAAACGGAGCACGTGGCAGGCCGAAGTGGAACGAGCTTGCCAAGGGAGATACGCAACGAGTCGTGAATTCCGGAAGAAAGGCTTCGCAGTTTTTCGGGAAGCACGTTAGAAACGCTTCCTGTTGTGCCTGACAGACACAAGCCTGCACAATTGAACAGGAAATAATTTTGAAGCGACCTTCGGACCATTTCCGACGAATTTTCACGACACTTGTCGTCGACCACAGGCATCGAAGATAGCGAGTAAAAGCTTCACGGCGTTTATTCGAACACTGAAAGACTAGTGGCTCGTAGATCGAAGTGGTAACTCCACTTGCCAAACGAGTTTATGTTTTTAATCGAGTCTACCACTCGTCCGACCACGGGTTCTCCTCGGCGCACCCGGTATGCAATTGCTGAATAAGAATCCCACTTCGATATTCGCGGCGGATCATCTGCCGGTGTACCTTTCTGAACGTGGCCACCTGTTTCCCGTCAGTCGATTCCTTCTTACGTTTCCTTCGGCGAAAGTAACGAGCTCCGTTCCATGGAACAACAGCATTGATCGATCCGACGCTTTCGAGCGCCACAAATGTGTCGACCTGAATGAAATGAGAATTGAAGAAGCAAGAATATTTTGCAGCGTGAAACGTTAATCGTATTGTCATCGTGCCTCCCTTCCTGACACTTGCGGTACGATTTCCTTCGAAAGATTTGTATCGCACTGGGATAATATTAGGGGAGCAGCGCAAAGCAAAGAAAGAAATTTACACCGCGTTATCGGGGCTGGAAAGGAAGAAAAAAAAAGGGTCGACGGATAACGAACAAAGGGCAAAGGGTGGATTCGTGACAAGTGCAGCGAGCAGATTAAGCGCGGAACGAGCTAACGAATTGCGCGTGTAGACACGGCAAACAGAACTATCTCGCTGCGAGAGGATCAGAGAGCAGCGGAGTTCGGCAGAGTGAGAATTTGTATTTGCTCGGCATCAACCGGAGAGGCATGTTCGTCTCGAACGCAGGCGTTATCTCGATTTCCAAACGCGGTGTCACGCTCGCGTATGTGCTCCGCGATCGTTCGAACCGCTCCACTCGAGCTACACACGTGGAAAAATCAGCAGCATTTCGTTCTGCGGTATTCAAGGTTCAAGTACTTGCCGGATTATTGCGACCGCGATCTTGCTGGGAGAACAATTTAAAGGGGGAGCGCAACGAACAAGCAAAATGTTCGATAATTGTACGATTCGAATGTTGCGATAATAACTGCTGCCGATAATTTGTCATTTTCCTCCCTGGACGATTCGGAGAAGGGAAAATGTTGATAAACAGCACGGCGAAGAATTCGTGACAATCCATTTCGACGGGTGAGACGAGTGCGATCGGAATACTTTCGAACGGTGACATTAAGATGAAACGGAGACGCTCGTAGCCGGTTTCAGCAGTCGAAACATTGCGGAAGAAAATGTTGAAGTGGATAAAAGTTCGTCAGGACGCGTCGGCGACACCAACGCCACCGCCGCTTGATCACGGAAAAAAGGACGATGCGGTGGCAAAGGTCGAAGTTGAAGAAGCTGCGAGAGAAGAGGAAGAGGACAGCGGAATGGAAAGGGAAGACACTCCGTGCAACATCGAGCTGAACGATCTACGAAACGTATGTTCGATAATGAGCAGAATATTTCTGATTACGATTACGTTGGCTTTTTACCCCATTCGTTTGAAGAAAAATCATAATTGACTTGAAACAATTTGAGAATTAAACCGCGCAGGTTGTCGACTATTTTTAATTTTGGTTTCTTAATCCACTGGTACGTCTTTAGGGATGTAGTTGTACAATCTTTCAGTCTCGGTAACTTTCTCCTGTTTTTGGGCGGGTGTGAGACAATTAATGGAGATGCTTCTTCCACTTTAAAACCTCGTTGACGTTCTTCAAAGCTCATTAAGAACGGCCGGATAAGAATTAGTGGCACTGTGCGCGAAAGTAAGCACTCGAAGCAGTGCACATGGCCCCTCTTTAAAATGTCGTTAGTGCCCGACTACTTTTGCTTACAGCACTCCAAAAGATTCGCCAGTTTCTTCGGGACTCCGTCTCCCTTCGCACAGCCGCGGCCATTAAGCTTTCCTCGAGCTCTGGCGATTCTCGACCGCGCAACGAACTTTCGTCTTATGGAGAAGCAACTTTCGTTCCGCCTAACTGTTCGCGATATAATCGACAGACTAATTATTACGCGTTAAAACAAATTTACCGATCCTCTCGAAATATAGTTCAGCGCGCAAATAACATACTCGTTTGTTCGAAAAGATTTCGATTTCGCCTATACTCAGAGATCGCGAACAGAGTCTGAATGGCGATAATAGGAATCTACCCGGAATTCTACAATCATTGGGACGCTTCTCAGCGAGCAAATATTTTATTCTCGAATCAACAGTGATTCGTGCACAGCGACGGGACAAATGTTAGATCAAGATCGCTTTCATTCATCGATTTCACCGGTGCAGCAATGTAGCCTCGGTGGGCAGGCTGGTTTTTTTCGATACCAGACTAACCTGCTCCAACAGCTGCCGCATCCTCGTCGATGCACGTGGACTTTCAGTTCAGATCGTCGTTTTCTTTGTATCAGCCAAGCGTGTAGAGTCCTGTACACCGCATTTGTCACTACCACCCTTACCGCTGTCTTCGATCTCGCGGTACTCGACACGCATCGAACGACTTTCATTGCAAAAATTTCACCCGATCATTTGCGGTTCCGCCAGACCAACGGCCGCGCGTGCTTCGATTTTTCCTTCGGCAACAATCTTTTCCCTGCACATGGAGAAGAAACGTTAACTTTCTCCCGTTCAATGGCAAGTTTCGTCGGCGATCTTTGATATTTTGCACCCGACTTGATTTTGTATTTCGCGGTTGCCAATTTGTTTGCTAAGGCCGATAAGCGAAGGATTTGAAGTATATCCAAGTTTCTGAATTTCCAGAAATCTGTGGGTGTTTCATAATTATATGGATAACTATTTATGAGCCTGAATGACGAATAAAAATATATCTGGAGAACAATGGTACGAGGAAATAAGAAAAGGGTTGGTGGACACATCAATTTTGAACAGAATTGAACAGTTATTCGAATGAGACCAATTACATTTCAAATCATTACGCGGTGCAATTTAATATGGTTCAACAATTATACAAAATATTGATCCAACCTTGCACAGATAATAACTCCACAACGCACCGAAGCATTACACAAGTTTAAGCGATAATTAACGATCCCACTAACTCTACAGAAAAATCAATCGTTTACATAGGCAACACAAATTCCACCGATTGCAACAAAAGCTCGTCGCAGTAATTGCTAATTCCCGCCATTGTCGCGTGTCACCTGGAACACCGACCGATCGATTCATCGATCGAACGACCCTACGAAGCAAAGATTTCCACTAATCCATCCGCTGCACAATCGCGTAGCGCAGTTCGTGGCCACCTCTTTTTTCTTTTCTTCCTCTTCCATCGCCAACATTTTTCTCGCCGCTGCGCGCGTTGGGCAAGCAGCCTCAAGCGGTTTCCTTCGCCGACTTTCTACGAGTGATCGCCGATCGTTCGTTGAGTCACGTTACGAAACTGACTCGTTTACCGTGGTCTCGTGCGGCGGTATCACCATTTTTATCCGCGGCACTTTTGCACAATACCCGAGAGAACGCATCCCGACGAAAGCGGCGCGCATATTCGAAGGGCGCGATCAACGTGGATCGGCCACTCGCGGATTTTTCTTCCCCTAGACGACCGAGGAATCGGGGTTCTGCGCGCCGCGCCGCGGCGTTTCGAAATCGTCCGTTCGTTCCTTCATTCATGCCGCGGCGATACGTTGATTAAGGAAACGAAACGGGGCGCGCGTACGATCGTTTGAAATGCAGAGTTTCGTTCGGGTTTGCCGACTCGATTTACATACGCCAGATTCGCAACGAGTTTACGTAACGGGAAATTGAGAGTGCGTGGGCGTTATGAGTTTCCTTTTGCAATTTGCCGAGCACTCGGGGCTCGTTTAGCGTGCGGTTAACTCGGCGTTTCATTCTTGTTAATATCAATCTTCGGTGACACGGTATCTGTGGCATATTTTTCCACGTTTTTTCCATATCGCTTTGGAAGTACGCTCGCGCGCGGTTCAACGGCGGGGCTCTTTTTCTTTTCGTTGCGAATTTTTTCCCGTGAAGCGTAGCGAAGTCGGTCGTAACTTTTATGCAGCTGTGACGAAACTGTTTTCCTCGAAGGTAATGGCATGTAGTTTGGCGTGGCGTTTATTTAGTATTAATTGTGACACCCGAGGGAGCGTTTGTAATGCGGATTGGGCTGCGTAACGCGGGAAAGGAATATCTTGGTTTATCGTGGGTATAGAAAATTTATAGGATGACGAACAATACGTGGTACATACTACTTGCGGGCAATTGAATGTAACCAACTGACGTATACAAATAACGTATTGCATTGTGGCGCCGGGAATTAGTATAGGGGAAACGAAGAAAGGTGAGAAGTACCTGTCGCCGAAACGGTGCCACTTTAATATGGAAATTTGGGGTTCGCATACATGAATAATAAGAAATGACTTCAGGGAACCTGTCTCCTTTCGGGCTGCCAGAGAGCGGACAAATTTATTTCTTTAACGAGCCTTATTTTATTTATAGACAGACTATTTTTATGAAAAACGAAAAATGTTCAACTAAATCGTTGATTGAAATGTTATCGCTGCACCGTCAAGCCTGCCGGATAGAAAATGTAGCACAGTAAATCGGAACAAGTGGTTTGAGTGAAACAAAACGTGGGGCAGGAAATTGAACGTAGACAAGAGCGGTTTGACAAATTTGTTGTTCCCCGTATTATTGCAAAGTGTATTTTGTGATAAGAAATATACGATTAACAAATTTTGCATGAAATTCGCGTTTCGGTGTTGCGAATAGTGTGCATATATAAATTCGTCGATCAACGTTTCGCAATATTCTCCACGTGTTTATGACATTTATGCAGTAATTTGTTACCCAATGCATCGGGGCAAGAGTTTCATACATACGGTATTACACAATGTTGCTTCATGCCTCGTAGTCAGAAGATTCAAGTGCATCTTCTGCATCGGTAACGCGATACACATGTGCTACAAACAGAGATATTTACACAGCACTCGCGTTACGTGCATGTACCTTGCTACCGTCCACGTTTCATTCTATTCACGAAGACACTGCCTGTTGCTTGCTTGCCCTTATTCATCAGAATTTCTTATCGTTTAGACCCCGTGTTACCTGAGAATCAGAAGCTGAACTCGGTGCACTGAAAGTTATATATAATCTGCAGATGAATTAAAAAAATATATATTAAAGAATAAATTCAACACGCGAAACGATACAGTGATAAATTAAGTACGCCGTATTATTAAGTTAACTAATTCAATTAACACCATTATGCTGCATATATGCGCAAATATTTAATTTCAACGCTTCTTAATTAGTTGGTTAGTAAATTTATTCGTTAATTTATTACTAATATACAGGGTGAACCAGGAACCGCGATCAGCTAAGATTATTTCATTGTCAGTGGGTCGATCGAATTTTTTTTTATCTGACATAACATCTCTCGATTAAATCTTGTAGATGATTACAATGAATAGGAAACACCGAAAGAAAACGGAGTTATACCGTTACCCACTGATAATAGAATAATATAAATAAAAATACCGTATTACAGTTCCTGTTTAATTAATCGTCTACTTTCCTTCAATAACGAATACTCGCGACATTTCCATTACTTCTACACTAACCAAACACACTGTGCTACGGATAAATCGCAGATAAAAAGGAAAATAGAAACTCGGACGCGATTGACTCCAATCCGGGTACAACAGATTCGCCATTAATCACTAAACGCGTTAAACAATACCTCCGTCTGTTTCTACGGCACAAAAGCCGTCGTTCCTCTCCTCATTGACTCCAGATCACCGGCATTAAATGCTCGTCACATTGTCTGTTACAGGACCTGTTCTCGCAGCTGCAGTTTTCGCAAGAGAGCGCATTACCGCCCGACACGCTGCGCCGGGCTCTGGCCGAGAGTTTTCTCGATCAGCAAAGGTTCCAGCTTGGATTCATGGACGACGCGGCGGAATGTTTCGTAAGTGCTGATTGCCTCGTTCCCTTTGCCCTATTACACGCGTGATCGAAACGTGTTTCGGCCTACTTTAAACCGGCGCGGTGCCTCGCAATCTTGCCCCCGGGCTGTAGGTCGTTACGACAGGGAATTGGGACGAATTGGACTGGCGGTTCAGGGGTCGAGTCGCGAAAAGAATCGGGGTGTTTGGGCCGAGGGTCGGTGAAAGAAGATACAAACGTGTGCGGGTTGACTTGGAGAACTTTTGAAGATGGTCGTTCTTGGCATAAGTAGTTTAGTGTTTTCTTCGTTACTCATACGGGCATCTTATTTTATTCTTAAGAAGACGTTGTTAATCGGTGACTTCAGACAGGACGGAAAAATTTCGCGGATCGATGGCAAGTCGATACTGTAATACATTTCTCGACTTGTACATTCTACTCGCGCTATTCTATAATTAATTGGTGCAATATATCAAAATCCTACAACAACTTCTGTATTAGTGTCGGAGAATGCAAATGCCAAGAGCTCTACTGTATCTTTCGGTAATTTCATTTCAAGGCTCCACCAAATGATTTCATAATGTCAGACAACCTCAACGATTTGCCTGCCAACATGGCCCAAAAAAATCTAGCCGTTACAATCAGAGCTCCTTATTAGCCGTAACAAATTTCGCTCTGTCGTTCCACGTTGTCTCTGTCCATTCACAAAAAAAAAAAAAAAAAAAACTATTAACCATTGCTCTCGACAGTGATACGGGCAATCGATATCAATCTTTCGATGTCAACATTCGCCTCGGTATGTCGAGATTTTCTTCGCGACCGAGCGCCAATTTTCTAAGCGCTTTACAATCCTGACTATTCCACGGGACAAACCAGTTCTCTTTTCTCTCTCTCTCTCTCTCTCTCTCTCGTGCGTACTGTATACTGGTCAAGTATCGCGGATTGTCGTAACGACGTGTCCGTAGGTGAGTCCAAGCAAAATGCACACCGACGCGAGTCCACTTTCTCGTTTACACCGGAGTCACGTTCAGACGGCTGCTGTTCTACGCGTCTATGTCGACATCGAATCGCCGGATAAAACGAATGTAACGTTACGAATGCAGCCGCGAGCACGGTAAACGCTCGAGACATTTCAGCGATCTAGACCGATCTAGAGCGTTGTGATGCATACTGATTGTATTACCAAGTTTCGCGGTTGGGAGAAATTCACAAGTTTGGTCACTGGCATTGACGATTTCTTAAGGGTGTCTTCTAATCGTTTCGGAACGGAGCAAATGTTTCCCCATATAATAGGTGTAAAGTGAGAACGGCCGAGTCGAGCTTTCATTGTTTCCCTCGTTCATGATTAAATACGAAATGGTTGATCCAGAGAACGTGAAAGTTCTTTGGTCACCACGTCGATCCTATTTTCCAACCTTTTGTGTTTACTCGTAATCGAGTAAACCGTATCAAATAATTGGAATAACTTATCCCCCATTTTCGACCCGAAATTGACCAGGAAAATTCACCAAGCCCACCGATTTTCTGCAGGAAACAATTCGATGGACGCGATGAATTAGTCAAAAGCCCATCCCGGTATCCATCCTTCGAATTATCATAATCGATGGCCGATCACCAAGGTCTCGTTTATTTCCAGCCGTGTATCGTCGATCGTTGCACATCGTTGGAATTCTGTTACAGGAAAACATTCTTCTGCGGATACACCTTCACATCGCCAGCGGGGAGGCGGAAGATATGTGCAGCGCGAGACACTGCGTGCCGCATCAGAAGTTCGCCATGACGCTTGTTGAGCAAAGTGTTTGCGGAGCTTGCGGTGCCACTTCGGAGCCTCTGCCTTTTACACAGGTGAGCCTGAACGACGGCACTTTCGTCAAAGAGAATCCTAATTGGTGTTGCCAACCGGTGTCCAACCGGCGCGCCAAATAAGAACGGAGCTTTTTAATTGCAACGCCGCAAGTTGCAACAGACCTCCGGTTCAATTAAGCCGCGCGACAGACAGGTAAATGGCGAGCGATCGGAACGGAAGGGGAGAAAAATTGCAGGAAGATGTACGGTGCTCGATAGGTGTAAGGTTTAATGTGGACACAAGGTGCATCTGATTAAGCAGGCTTACTGTAAGGATAAGGATTGACTGGCGAAGTTTTAATTGCCACCGAGCGATCCTCGTTGTATCTACCCACGGGGAAATATTCATGGTGTCTTTGTGTGAAACGAGTAATGTTATTTAATATTATTTCAATTCTATGCGAACATAATTTCCCGTCGTTAATTAATGTGATAAATCGTTTGCAAGAGGAATCTACTTCTATGTTATTACCTGTCGGCGTGCTAAATATATCTCCGTTCAATGTAAATAACGACGTTGCTCGCGATCTGCGAATCTTTTCACATATCGTCGGCCTTCTGCGATTTTCCAAGGGATTTCATTTCCAGTGGTCCGCGGAAACGATTTATTCGACCAGCGTACATGAACATGAACCGCTTCCACCGGATTAAGCGAAAAGAAATTCTACTGAAAAAAAAATGCACCAACAATTATTACAAATGTTGGACGTGACCATCGTTGTTGTACAATATCAATCATAGCATAGCAACGATATTTCGTTACCCAATTTTCGTCGAATTTTCTATGAGACCGCCAACGGACCGCAATTCCTTCCGACATCAACTATAACCATCCATTTCGTCCCCAAAAGCACCGGCACCTTTAAAACCATCACGTCTGTCGACAATTCCCTCTCGTTCGTATCCAACACGGAATCTCGTAATACCGTTCGCCGCGCGGAAAACGCGTTCCTTGCGAAACGTTCCATTACGTCTCAAGGATAGACCGTAGAAATAGTCTCTCTTTCATGTTTTCCCTCTCTCGTCCGAACCATCTGTCCGCGCGAGTTTTTCATCAGCATCCGCGCCGCTTCTTTTTCCCACGTTGTCCACGCAGGTGTAGCCGGAAAAACGGTCGAGAAAAGCGAGAGTTCAGGTAGAATTCCACAGTTCCGTTTCCATTGTTGCGCCGCGAAGATCTAGCGATCGAAGGGTTCGGGGGTGGCGCAGGTATCCACCGGAGAAAACGAAGGTAAACCGAAGTCGACCCCTCGGGTGGGATTTAAGCAATTTAAGCGACTTAGCCGGGAAACCCAAGCCTTCCAAGAAGATCGAGCCCCTCGTCTTGTAAACGGATCAGCCGGCCGGGATTCGATGGATCATTGGTAGCGTAGGAAGGATTCGGTAGCGAACGATCGAGTGGAGGGATATTGTTTTGCGTAATAAACTCGGGATACAGTTGAAGGGGTGCCGGAAGTGGATTTAGAATTTGCAATGGGCTCTAGGGTCGATCGAGAGAATTGTTGTAATAATTATTGCGTAGGACAGAGTTTCAGTTCGACGACTCGGGTGTATTTTATTTGATCAACGTGCTGGCGGAGCAGCGAACGGTCGTTGAATATAGCCGATACTTGTTTCCGCGTGAATTCAGGGGTGAATAAGTACAATTCGATTTCATTAAGATCGAACAACACAATTGTAAATTCGAAAATCGAACGATTCAATTCCAAGTGAAAGAATTCTATGCACGAGTAGAAATAAATGAGAAGGGGAATTAAGCCGGATAAAAATACCTGTCCATTGTTCAAGGAATATAAGAATTTATATCGCTATGTTATCATTTCGTCATGGTTGTATAATACATCGATTAAGAATACAATGTTACTTCTTCGCCTATCATATGGCTCATAAATTTCATAACAGTAACTCCGTTATCCAGCGGGCTCGTTAAAATTGCAGATATTTCCTACGCGAGCACAAATTGCTGCGGTATTGGAATAAATTTGACTGGATTGGCGTACGGGCCAATATCTCCCTTGCGAAAAGGTAAACCACGAAACCCCGGTGAACTTAACGACAGAAACCACTCTCTCGACGCCCGGAGTCATCTGTCGCGGTTCTCTGAGTCATCCCGGGGGAATTTCCTTCGGTCTTGCTAGACGAACAGCCCTCCCAGCTCTTGCCGGTGGTTAAGAGTCACCCGCGGGATAATTTAACGAAACCGGTTCAACGGGCGACGCGTTCACCCGTTCGTGCTTCCGTTTCGTCGCTCTTTAATTGCCCTCGCAACACTTTGAATTAGTGGACAGACGAGGAAGAAATTGCAGATTTATTTCCCCGTTTACGAGGGGCCACGGTTTCGCCGGATTCAACGGTTACGATCGTTATGCCGGCGTAGACGTTCATCGCGATTCTGGTAAACAGCCCCTCGTTCGACGAGCCTGATTATTTCCGCCTCGACGGAGAAAGTGAAACTCTCAATTACTTCCCTCTTCGCTCCGTGTCATTCGCGTTTCGCGTTGGAAAATTCGCGATTCTTTTGCTGCAATTAAAATTACGCTGCCCGTCTCGTTCTGTGCGGCTGCTTATGCCCGTTTGTAACAAGTTATTCGGCGAAATTGTTCCCGATGAAGAAAGAACAATGGAAAAACGGGAACAGTGTTTTTCTTTGTAGGATTTCGGGGTAATGTTATATAAATACACTTTTCGTTTCATTTAAAGAAATAACATTTCCTCTTAATATTTACTTCGTGAAACATATTTCTGTGGAACATCCTCGTTGTTATTATCATTATTATATTAATCTCTCTAGTATCTTGCGTGGCACAAGAAAGTTTACCAAACGCGGTTCGCAATATAATGCCCAAGTTGAAAAGGGAAACAGACGTTTTCTAATGCAAGCAAGAACAAAAGCACTGCCCTTTCGAGCACGTACACTGCAATAATGCGCATAATCGTGTCCAGACCGCGAACAGCTCGCGTGGGTGGAGTTGGTTCTCCCTTCGTGCATTCGTATCTACTGTTGTCGGTCGATTGCAAGAAAAAGAAACGAGAAACTCGTTGCAACCACTCGTTGTATCGGTCATGGCCGATCGGTTTTACCAGTCGAAGAAACGATTTACCGAGAAAGAGGGAGCTCGGCATCGAAACGATTCTTCCCCTCCAGAAATGAAAGATGCTTAAATTAATCAGCTTTTACGTAAATTAAAAAGGAGAAGTTCTGCGGAATTAAATTAATATGCACTAATAACAACCATTAATTTTGTATTATAGTCAACGATGTTCTTTTTATATTTCATAGAATACAAATATTACTTATCGAAACTAGTTACAGTTGAATGAAAATATTATCTCTGTCTTGTATATTCACGCTAATATCAATTCAATTATTCCTACGAATCTAAGTATAAAACATTTTGAATGAACGTCAACTTCGTTCGAACTTGTTCAATTTCCCTGTCACCTACGAACCTTCGCCAACAATATTTCTCTTTCCAGATGGTCCATTATGTCTCGGCATCAGCACTGACGTCGCAAGCCCGACAAACTCCACAAAATTCTCGTAACAGCCCGGATCTCTTCGGTCAGCTTCTACGAAAAGCTGGAGGAATGGGCGATATCAGGGACTGTCCGGTAAGTAACATCGTTGCTCGTCCATTTTCGCCAACGTCCACGCAAATTTCTCCAAATTTCCGTCGAATGTTACGCCGCTACGAACGATTCACCGCTTTGCGCCTCGAAACAGTTCCGGTGACTCGTAGCCGATTAATCAGACTCGCAGGATCAGGCACACTCTCCTTTGGCCTTTCTTGGAAATAATATCTCGCGTACTTTCTCTTCGAAGTGGAACGATAACCATCGTTCATACACCGCATGGATATTTCGTCGGTCCTGTGGACGCTGTCGGTCGCGTTGGAATTCGATGCAACCGTGAAACTCCGTAATCTCGAGGAATTTTAACCCCGAAGTAATTAACAGCCGAGTTTCGTAATCGTTAACATCTGTACAATTGATGTATAAGTATACAGTTACCGTTACGCGTCGCCTCTCATAATTCCTGTCAAGTGGTAACTTGCTAAATATAACAATATATTCATAAAAATACTATTTCTTTTTACTATTTTATTCGGTAATTTCTATATTCTACAGCAGCTGAATTTCGATGAAAATTAATTGCCTCCTTTAACAAGGGGCGACAAGTAATTTATTGTTCCGTTTAGATTCACGTTTTTGGAGCAATCATTTTCACGGTGCGATTATAAATGAGATTGTTTGGCATTTTCAGAGTTCCTGCGGGGCGAAAATACAAATCTGTCGGACCCTGATGAACCGACCGGAAATCGTTTCCGTCGGAGTCGTATGGGATAGCGAACGACCATCGTTGGAGCATATCATGGACGTTTTCGCAACCGTGGGAACGTCCCTCAGATTGAGCGATGTTTTCCATAGTGTTGTGGATTCGCGATGGGGTGCCTCGACCGTGCATAATCTCGTTGGAGTAGTTACTTATTACGGGAAACACTACTCCACCTTCTTTTTTCACACTAAACTGAAGGTACGTACGGATTCTAATTACTTTAGTAAATGTAACAACTGCGTTCCCATTATTGTTCAAGGGAAACTATCGCAGAATAATTGCCCCGCCAGCAAGCTGGTTTTTTCAATCGAAGGATATTCGAATTAAAAATCACCGTGCCCATTGGTATATTCGCGAAATTTCTTTACCCCGATGAAACAGAATTTCACTCGAGCAATTACACGCACAAATAAATTATTTGGAAAGGAATCAAATTATATTCCGATAACTGTCACTTACAAGTATCAATTAATTGTGTCCCAGGTGTGGATTTATTTCGACGATGCCACGGTCAAGGAAATCGGTCCACGTTGGGAACAGGTGGTGGAGAAGTGCAGACGGGGCAGATATCAACCGCTGCTCCTGCTATACGCAACTCCTGGTGGAACTCCGGTGAACACGGAAAACGCCCCGAAGACCGTAACGCCATTTCCGAACGGAAACGGCCTGAAGACACCACCGAAAAATAATGTTCGCCGATCGATCACGCCCAGCCCGGAAAAGCCGCCTATCAACAGTACCGCCAGACGTGCCATCACACCAAATCCCGATAGTCCTCCCCATTCTTACACGCAACGCAGGATCTACAGCGATTATCAGAATTTGACCGACATCCAGAACAACATCTTTGGAAATCAGCAGGTAAATGGGGAATACGAACGAAAGATCCGAGGATCGAAATAAATTCGTCTGTCAATTTAATCGACACTAATTTACCCCGTTCGTTCCTTGCGACAGGGTGTCGACGCTGTCGATGGCGACGTGGAGTCGAAATATATCAGTCGACGGGCCGTCGAAAGCGTAATGCAGCAACAGAAGAAGCAACAAATGCAGCTGACTCGCAGCCTGAGTGCCGGATCGACACCTCAGGATGCCATCAGCATTCCAGACCATTTGAACGTGCCGCGGAGACGGGATTCCGGGAACTGGTCGGGCGACAGGAACAGCGCTTCCTCGAGTTCCTCGACCACGATGGACAATCCGTATCTGTACATTGTCAATAAGATGCAGAGAAATTCGGGCGTGCCGAAAAGTCCAACTAGTAAATCGGGGGAACTGTCGAGCAGCAGCAGCGGTCACTACGATGCCGGATACGATTCGTACTCTTTGTCTTCCACGGATAGCCTTCCGCTGCAGCAGGGTCTGAAGCATAACCTGCAGGTACATCCTCTTTTATTATACGACGTTAAAGTAGTATCAGTATAGTAGGTCGAAATTAGATCGCGGTAATTAAGTAAAGTATGCATATTCAAAGAGTTCCGAGCTGCTATATCGAGGCTGCATGATTGAGATTATCTTTTAAGTGAAAAATTCTATTGAACGGAGCTTGTATTTTTTTTTTAGTTAATATTTTCTTTCGTGTTTCCAATTTATTCAAGTATTTAATTGTTCGATTTCCTTGAATCTGACTTTCGTCTAGCAGTACGCGTTATCTTCTTCCCCTTCGTCCTCTTGCAAAAATTTCAATTGTCATTAGTACAAGTAAAATGGAATGTAGAGTCGAATAAATTTACTTAATATAGCTTGCCCAGATTCCGGAAGGCTATCAAGCTTCTTCAGGCGACGACTGCGAGCGTCTCTGCAAGGAGACCGACGCGTTGCTGGACAAATCACGAGCAGCCGAGGATGCAGGAGATCTCAGCACCGCTGTTGCTTTGTGCAGCGCGGCCAGCAGCAAGGCCAGGGCAGCTATGGACGCACCGTACAACAATCCTCACACGATCACGATAGCGAGAATGAAGCACAACACCTGCGTGATGAGGACCAGGAGCCTGCACAGAAGAATGCTGCAGGAACAGGCGACAGCTAACGGGGAGAAAGAAGGTTTGTGATTTGTTTAAAAGTTAAATATTGATTAACAGTGACGTACAAGCATTATGTAAATGAGAAATGTTTACCAGAATAATATGAAGTGTAGGAACAATACGAAGATATTAAATGTTTCAGTCGCATTTTACTAAGCACAGCTGCGGTATGTCAATTTGACCGAGTATATTTATTATTTTAGAAGGTGCACCAGAAGGCAGGCATTCACGGGAGAACAGCAAGTCGGGGCAACACTCTCGCCAGAGTTCCAGGGACAAGGGGAACCACTCTCGACAGAACAGCCGAGAACTGCTGGTGAACGTCCCGGCGACGACCAATGACAAGCCTGCCACGAAGAGCATCGAAATTTACGCCACTCTGCCGAAAAAGAAAACCCTGCGCAGCAAAGCAACTGCGGTGAACGTGATCGAGGACGAGGAATACATGCTGTACGATCGGCCAGTCCAGAGGACAGGCCTGTTCGGCCGGACTAAACGTTGCGACGACGATAAAAAGGACAAGAAACGGGCGCGAAGCGAAGAACGGAACAAGAACGTCTCCAAAGACTTTTCCATTGCTCCCTCCAGGGCGTCGCCCTCTCCGAAAGGGGGCAAGGCGGAGAAATCGAAGGACACCGTAGACACGGCTGCCAACAATGCCAGGAATTCTCAGCTCGCCAACGCCAACGGTGAACAGAAGCAGGGCAAGAAGCAGCACAAGATCCGACGGAAATTGTTAATGGGAGGATTGATCAAGAGGAAGAACAGAAGTATGCCGGATCTACGCGAAGGACAGGACGGCCAGGCGAACACCAACGTGGAGGGAACCTCCAACACCTTGCCGAAGCAGTCAGTGGACGATTCCAGCGTCGGATTGAAGGGCACCGAGGCCTGCCAATCTCTGAGCGGTTACCTGTCAGAGGGACACCTCGAATTCACCGGGAACAGCAACGGGAGCCCGGGTAGCACGAGCAACCCGAACCTGGAGAGAAGTCGTCTGATGAGGAAGAGTTTCCACGGCAGTGCCGGCAAAGTGTTACACGTGGCGAAGGTGCCCCCGCCCCCTCCGCTCAGGACCACTTCTCAGCTTAGCAAGTCTAAGTGTTCGGGCGAAGTGCACAGCGAGCAGCAGTCGGAGAAGCTGGCGTATCCGGTTGAGAAGCAATGTCCGTCGAATCAGGTCCAAGAACAGAACGGGGCCTACTGGAATCACGTGAACGCCGGAAACTCGTCCGGCGGAGGCAACAGAACGTCGAGCTACACGGACTATTCGTCAGAGTCGCATTCGTTGCCATTCCTGCCTTCTTACGGAATGGAACAGAATGGCGCGAACGTACCCGCGTCCTGCCCGCCGAATTACAATAGCAAGCCCAGGATACAAGACGACGTCGTGCAGTACGCCAACGGAATACTGTACGAGCCGACGTTCGTTGTGACTCGAGCGGATGTGCATAACGAGCAGAGCCCCGTGAAGCAACAGGATTCCTTGCCGCCGTATCCTGAGAATGGAAACGTGTCTCACTCGAGGCAGCCCAGCGAGGATTTCCCACCGCCACCGTATCCTTCGATTCACTCTGTGTCCCATTCGAGACAGGCCAGCGAGGATTTTCCGCCGCCGCCCCCGCCGATCGACGATGGCCCTAATCACGTTCAGGAGAGTCAACAGCAGTACCAACAGCAACAGTATAAACAGCAATACGCGCAACAACACCAGCAACAACAAGCCTTGTCGCAGATGCAACAGCGTCAGCAGCAATTGGACAGCCAACACATTGGCAGTCTGTTGTCCCAGTTGCAAGTGAAGAGGGAGCAGATTTTGACCGCCGACGGTCCACGGGAAGAGAAGAGGCTCGATGATCAGGATGACGAGGACAAGACGTCTGGGGAGACTTGGCTACGGGAATTGCAGGCCAAACAGGCTGAAAGACGAATGAAGAAACAGGGTCCCCATGAACAGGAGATTCCGAAAGTCAGGCTGCCTGGCCCTTCGATCTCGGCACCGACGATAGCGCGAAGAACGAGCGACCTAATGATGAACACCCTCGGTCAGAATTACGACCAAAACAGTCGCGACGTACCTGATTGCCCGAGGGTTGTTTCGTCTGTGAAAGACATGGCGGCCAGGTTCGAGCAAATAAAATTGCCGCCCGCTCCAAAATCGGAAGCCGAGCAGAAGATTCCATTGAAACAAAATGTTAATTCCGCTTCGCCGTCCCCGTTATTGGATGCACCCCAAGAAGTTCAACATTCGGACGAGTTGAGGCCGGCGAAAGTCTCCACAGAGAGCTTGTCGACGTTGGTTAAAACCGACAATTCCTCCGGTCAGTCCATGATGAATTCGAGCTTCGAGTCCAGCTCGAGTCAGAACAGCTTCGTTTCGACCGCCGCCCCGAGTAATCCCGTGCAAACGCAACAGAGTGGACTGAACCAGGCCATTCTGTCTATGTCACTCACCCTGCCGCACGAGAATGGTTTGCCCATCGACTATCCCGAGGACGATATCAGCGAGGTTGCGATGCAGAACACTATTCAAAACACAACGATCCTGCCCAGCGAGGAGGATATTGCACCGAGGAAATTGAAACGACGAATTGGGAAGAAGAAGAGCGTGTCCTTCTGTGACCAAGTTGTTCTCGTCGCCACCGCAGAGGATGACGAAAAGGATTCCTATATACCCAATCCGATTCTCGAACGGGTTCTCCGGTCTGCAATGAATAAACCAGAAACCGCTCAAGTTCTCCGTGAAATTCGTAGCTTGCAAGAAGCGGAGATGAACAGGGAGAATTGCACCGCCACCAAGTTCCAACAGCAGACTCTTCCGTTGAAGAGCGAGGCTGACAGCGTCCCAGCTACACCGTACCAAGACCAATTGAGAAGCGTGAACCCCATACCCGTTCCGGACACCATTAAACCCACTTTCGGACGGCAGAACTCGAACGAATCCGTGGTTTCGCTGTCGGATAAGAAACTGTGCGGTACATATGGCAACGAAGGTCAGGACGTCGTCAGAGACACCTACCTGGGAGTCCCAAATGTATCCAAACCTCCGACATCGTATTCCCCTCAGCTTCAACAGCAGATAAGATACTCTCAGAATGGATACATGCCATACCTGCAGACACAGTCGGCGTACCCACAGGCGCAGACGTCCCATCCTAGAAATCAAGGTATTCCCCTGTCTCAAACGCAGAAACCGGCCAGCCCTTATCCGACCCAAATTCACGGGCAATACGTTCAGAACAACGTGCAGCAACCGAAACCATTGTGCCAAAAGAACACCTATCAGACGTACTATCAGTTGGAGCAGCAACACAATCAGATGAACAAGCAGATGTCGCAGCAACAACAGCCAAACATGAACCAGAGGATCGCCAGCCATAACGCGAGTCCCATAACAGTGCAACACTCGCAACAGCAATTCGCCTATCCATCGACTCAGTCGCCCAGCCCTTATCAGAATCAGTACAGCCACAGTTCCTATCAGGGTTACCCCTATCAGACGATTCCTCAGCAAAATCGAATCAACCAGCCGCTACCGCAGTATCAACCACCGCCCAATCCGCCAGCATCTTATCAGCAACAACAGAACAGTCAGAATTATCAGCAGAGGCACGACAATTATCAGCGTCCGCCGCAGAAGGCTGACCAGCAAAATATATTGGCGCCCAATCAGACGTATCCGAATCCATTGCAGAATGGACAGATTCAGTCCAACATGAAATATCCTACGTATCAGCATCCGCCGGTGTCCAAGCAGAGCAAGCAGATGCATTTTGTGAACGCGTCCAAGAGTAACGTCACCCTGTCCCAATCAGCGAATCCTTTGCAAAAGCCTGCGGTCGGGAATACGGCTAGAACGGCGCCTTGCCACCTTTGCCGAAAGAAACAGGTGACCGAGCCGGCTATTTACTGTTCGGATTGCGACTTTTACATGTCCCGCTTCAGACCGAAGAATTGACATTTCTCGCATCGGTACACGAAGAATTGAACGGTCAACCGGAGTAATTATTCCTGGCGTTGTTACTGTAGAAGGTGTATTCGTAAATATTTGACGAGGTAATTGGTATTACTTAGAGAAGTGCTGCTTAAACTGAACTCCCGCAATATGTTGAATATTAATGTATAAAATGGGGAGTTGGAGTACTGCACCGATGCAGAACGAATTATCTCAAATTTTATTTTTCCTTTTCCGTTGCTTTTTCTTTTCGAACATCTTTCGAATGTTTATAATTTCGAAATGTTAAATAGTTTTATCATTAAGTACCTAGGATTCGTTTGACGACGGCAAACAAAACCCTGTCGTTTCTTTGTACAAAGTTAAGTTAGTCGTAGATTTGTATTATTGAAGACCCTCGTCGTGCAGCTATTAACTATACGTATATCGTCGTACCATTGATCGTGTACTTAGAGACCTTTGTAATTTATAGTAGATCATGTAGAATGTTGCGTAGTCTCGTATGTAAGACGCGTTTTTATATACAGCATTCGTTGCTTCGTGCTTTGTACATTAGTGTAACGTAGTTGGTAAGCTGAATTTTCTTTTCATCCCGCTTCTGTTGTACATAGGATCGTTTCTATGTAGGAATTAAGTTTCTTGTATAGAAGAAATCGTTGTATGATTTTTTCCATTTCTTCAGAGTTAGCTTTAGAACGAAGCGTTACGTTTCACGTGCACACGTTTCTTTTTTATACGCCGCGGTTGTACTTTGTTCGAGAGACATTTTGTCAGAATTGTGATACTAGCCATGCTACTATAGAGTCTTATCGTTAAACGTAGAAATTGTGTCGGGAGAATCGCGCGGTCGATAGAGATAGTTGCATAGAAACGTGACAGATAGGGGAAGCGTGGAGGGAACATGATCTCTGATGAAAGCGTGAATTTTATATTTTATGTTGTTAGGCGTTAATGTTATATGTATTATTGTGTACTTAACGATTACGTTTTACTGTATAATTGTCTACGTGCTAGATCGATGTACAAATCATCCCCGTCCCGATCCCGATTTTATACATTTTGTATGAGTATTTTGTTTTAAAAATACTTCATTTCCTTCCCCCTGTATGACATTTGAATAAAGCGCTGTCGAAATATATATTTCAATACGAATATGAGTACCATTCGTTCCTTGAATTACCACATGGTATTAAGGCGGGACAATTGCGAAATTATAACGGCAAATTCAGAGGAATTTGTCAGAAAGAAAGCAGGATGTTTTATTACGTAAATAGACAAATAAAATATTTTATTTTTCCAAATTCGTGACGACAAATTATTATTTCTCCATCTTTATTTCGTCTTGGATGTTGAATATTGCAGAATAATTAGTAGACGATTGGTATTGCTAATTGAAACGTACTATATTTGGTATCAGAAGAGGATTGCGAGATATTCTTTCACTTTGAAAGGACGTTCTTTTATTACTTATCTACTTACATACAAGTTCATACAAAAAAAAATAGGAATACACTTTGCACAATAGAAACTGATGAAACATAGTATCCCATTTCTCCTAATGCTATTGGAAAGTCAATGAACATTAATTCCACAATATGCACTTGTGCCGACGGTTCATGAAACTGTTTCGCGAGCAATTGAAGGTTTTGGAGAACGCGGCCATATTTGAGAGTGAACCCACGATACGATACTTGGCGGGACTATGCTCGTCGCTGTTGATTATATCCGCCTCGTATTCCGGCCTCGTCGCTGAACACCAGGACTATCAAATAGAATTGTGATAATTACTCGCGGAACATTTATGCGATACTTGTGTAGAGATTCATTTAACACTCGCTGACGGAAACTGGTCGTGCGATCTGTTCAAATTGATTTTATGTTGTAAGCGGACTGTTGACACACCATTAACTTTCAGTATGCACTTATAAAAACATCAGATTTATAACACCGCCAGTATTTCGTGGTGCTCGATAAATGTGTAGTGGTAACACGTGCGATAACTCACGTTCGCAAAAGCCAAGAAGAATAGTTCGTCGTCGGACACATTTTCCAGGCCGGGCAATTTTGTTTGAGCCTTCTGTTTGGCCAATTTTTTGTACGCCGCATAAGCTATCTGCACACCGCTCGAGTCTGCGATGTTTTCATCTTCGGTTAAGTATCCGTCCAGCTAAATGGAATAATAGGTTTATTAATATTGACAGTGTTTTTCGCTTGTTTGCCCGGAAAGAAATATTTGCAACGGCGAATATACTTCTTAGGCTAATATAAAAGTTAAGTGAACTCGTCGTGGCTGTTTCATCTAATTGCGTGAATTGCGCGGTTACGCAGCGTTCAAGGCGAGTAGTTTTCCATCGGTTCATTCGGATTGTTTCGCTCAATTAATATCTTTTCAAAATCATGGGAATAATAAATCATTTCACCTTAACATAATTTCCATTCTCGTCCGTGGTATCGAGAGTGTAATTGCCGTACTGATCAACGAAGCACATCGCACGTTCTTCGTATTCGTTGAATGCATGTTGAGAAGTCCATGAAATTTTGTAGCCTTCTTTGTCAAATTGTATGCCTGAATGAACGAATAATTCGTGCCACGCATTAATCTGCAGATACAATCGATTAGAGGCGATTTTATATAAGAACAAGACATTTTACCCTCGTTATCGAAACTGTGAGATAATTCGTGTCCAATTACGAATCCGGTAGTTCCATAATTGATTGCGCTGATGAAACGTAGGTTTTGTTTGTTTAAATACAATTGATTTTTGAATACGTGTAATATAATACATTTTAATAATTAGTAACAGAGCTTACTCGGGTAAATGCGATGTAAAATAAGGATCCTGTAGTTCAGCGGCTGGTATAACTAAGAATCAATGATTGATTGTTAATGGAAATTACCATTCATGGAATGAAAGTGTGTAATGGACACTTACGTATGGAATTGACGATTTGCGCGTAAAACGCGTTAACTGTTATAGGGTAATCTAACCACCTGAAAGATTGAATCGGGAGTGAATCGAATGGTTTTAAGTAACGCATGCTAAAATAAATATTTAATAAAATAAAACAACTCACTGATCTCTCACGACAGTCTCCCTAAATTCTATCAGACTTTTCAGTAATTCATTTGCTTCGCAGTTTAAGATATTTTGGAAGAAATCTGAACCTATGTGCAGCTGTGAACAATTCACGAAATAATTACACGAATACATGTACGAAAGGGATTTTGTATATTTCATTTTTTAATTCTTATGTAATTATTACCCCTCTGTAATATCGAGTAACAGCAACATCGTCTTTGTACCATTCTGGATAACCAATTTGTGTTTCTAAAGTGTCCAACTTTTGCGTCAGCACCGTTTTCATAGAACCTGACAGCCATTGGGCTTGTATAATCTCGTGCCTTAGCTCATCCTTTACTCTTTTCACCATTCGCATGGCCTTAAAAATGTATAGAATGAAAGTAGTAATACATACTCGAATTCTTCTACATGAATAATCTAGATCCTAAAATTGTTACCTCGTGAATCACATGATCCGAGATATAGTTCTTAACGAACAAGTAGGAGATCGCGTTCTTCATTTTTATATTGTGTATGCAAATTTGCCATCTGAAAATAAGTGAAACGTACGCTTGTTGAAAAATTTCTATCGTGAAGTTTCATTGTTATCGACATCCCGTGGCGCTAAATCTCACTGCTCCAAAAGAAATTGAATTCACTCGAAACGTCACGACTCGAAAGCGTTTAAAAAGTATTCAAAATTTTCATTCGTCGAGAGCTAAAGAAATAATTCTTTACGCTGTTACGAAATTCTACGCGCTATAGAACATCGTGAAATCATTTCTCAGACTGTCTATTACGAATCTGTTCAAAGAAATATCACCGAACAATACCGTGGAGTATAATTGGATACGTTATACGTCGAGAATGACATATTGAACTTGATGTCCCTCATCTCCTGCGTGGTGAACAATAGGAATTTGTCCACCATGTTCCATTGCACGTAGTTCACTGGAAACAGAGAAAACAGAAATAAACGTGAACGATGACACGGGAGAAACAATGCATCCAAACAATATCTTATATTAACGCGTAATTATACATAGCACGATCATGAAATGAACGGAGAGCAACGGTGAACATAAAATTACCACCGATCCTAGTTACAATTATGAATTACCCAGCACACGTGGTGAGGTATTTCCAAGCAGCCTCGCCAGTTTGTAAAGGAAGTCAGGATTATATACCACAACGGGCTCGGACGAATTTACGCTCATATTAGCCATCTTAAACGCGTGTTGTATAACATCCAAGAAGTCTATCTGAAAAATATACCCCATTAGACTGTTAATCGTAGTGTTGTGCTTCGTTGTAATAATTTATTCGAAT
Source organism: Nomada lathburiana (assembly GCA_963667235.1). Lineage (NCBI taxonomy): Eukaryota > Metazoa > Arthropoda > Insecta > Hymenoptera > Apidae > Nomada > Nomada lathburiana. Next base: position 7,204,055 of record OY763905.1, read on the forward strand.
TGTTTATAAGGATGGAAGTAGAATTGAAGGCTGATGATCAGGGGAGAAAATGTTGCACGAGATAAAAGAATATAAGGAAATCGTTTGGCTGTGAATAATACTTGTGCGGTTTAAGAAAGTATACCGGTTCGGCATTGGTGATTGGACAATGACCCTTGACACTTGATTTTACTACTAAGTAGAGCAGAAAGTATTATGAGGCGAAGGCTGGCGGTTTATTGGTTTTAGTCAAATGAAAAAAACCAGGAGTGATAATTTAACGTTGACATTGGTTCGGAAAGATTTTACGCTTATTAATGAATTTTTTCCTGAAAATCATATTTGGAAAGAATATCAATTAATCGAGAGAATAATTAACTCGGTCGAAGTTTATGAGATAGATTAATTGAATCCTTCATTTCATTGCTTTGTTTCCTTATCACATTTATATTAATAATTCTCTTCTCATTTGTTTGTACCAATATCAATATTTACCTTAGCTGTGGGCGCATCGACCCCGGAATTATTGTACCACTTCTGTAATTGTTTGACTGTCATTTTTTCGTAGTTATCGCTAGTAGCATGCACTTGTTTTCCATTTTCAATAATCTGCGACAGCAAAGTAGCAGGCGTGTCATTCGTTTATTTTAGCAATAAGATTATGCATTTCGATTTTTCAACAAATGGAAAAGATAATTACTTGCAATAATTCAATCTCGAAGTTCACCATGTGTTCTATGTCGGCAGCTAACTGTTTTCTATCTAGCTTGTATCCCCTTTCCCTTGCGAAAATTTCAGCCACTCTAAATACACCAAGGGTATACGTATTGTCGTCGTAGAATACTTTGCTCATATCCCTTTTACTTGTTAAAGGATAGTCAGTATCCTGATCTATCTGCAACGTAAATCCTTCTGTTTTAGAAATCTCGTGATTCTCATTTCGTAATTCCATGGACTCCATAAATTGACGAATAAATCCAGAATAACTGTTTGCTTACTCACAGTCAACACGTATCGCTTCGTATTGTTCAAATCGATTTCATACTCAAGATTGTAGAAAGCACTGTTGCCGATCAGTTTTACATAGTGCCTGTCTATTTTCTGCCATGGTGTTCTATTGGAATCCCATTCACTCAGTGGCATTGCCATGGGCCATCCACCAGTGTGGTCCAGGATTTCCTGAATCGGTTTGATGCCCCTCCTTTCGATCGCGTCTGTTATAAACATTAAAGAAATATATTACGGCACAATATTTTTCTATAGACAAAGGATATAAGTTTGCATTCCTTTTGCTTGCTACATGTTCCAATTGTCGCAATTTGTTATGCCCTTTACACTTTCTACTAATTAAATTTAAGTGACGTCTTGACATATGTATTATATGTATTATATTCGAATAAATATGCGCATGCTGGAGCTAATTTTAAAACGGATGCCAATTGGATTTTCGTACCTACGTCCATGCACGAACGATAAAGTTTTCTGACCATTCTGACAGGCGGGATATCACTGGAGCTATCAGATTCCTCAAGGATATCTTTAAAAGAGAAATGATCGAAGCTAAAATAATTTTCACATTTCGGTTTTACTGCACCCTTTTGCTAGAAAATTTTCTTTGAGTAGCATACATGTTTTTAATACGAATGAAATATTCTCACCCCTGATACGTCTGTTCGTCTTATCCATGACGATCTGATCCTCAGACCATTCGACCTCGTTCTTTGGTATTGTATTATGTTTTCCCCATGAACCGCATGCATACTGGTAGAAATTTTCGCATGGATCCGCGGCGAAATCTCTGTTTTGCCGAATTTTTTCAGCTGATGCGACAATAAGAAATTATGGAAACGGTTATATTAATTAAATATACATTTTTCAATATCAAGGTATGCAATTGTCTTACTCATGTTTTAATCTAAAATGTTGTAATGCCCTGAAATTCCACGAAAGGTGTTATATTGAAAAACTACTTTACTTCTTCCCAAAGTTTGCTAAAAAAAAAAAACTTTCCTCGAGGAAAACTTTATGCCGCATATTTAAAATATTAGCATTGCTGCTTTGCTGGCGCGTTTAGTATTCCAAGCATAATTAATATACTAATTTAATCACAAAAAACTAGTTACATTACATACATCACATTTACAGAAACTAAAGTAATTAAATCCTGGAACAAATGAACCATTAAACTAGCTTTTCGTTTCTTCGCTTCTCAATAATGGAAAAAACAACTGCACAAACAGCGACAAGCAATGTTAAATTCCTTCGTAGCCATGCATTAAGCAGTTCCCGGAAGCGTTGGACAATTTAAAGAATCGTTTCCTGTAATGTACGCAGCCCAATGATATTTCATTTTCATAATTTGCCACATGCGTTGCTCCAAGCCTGTTTCGAGTCGTACTTGCAAGAAAACGTCCCGCTTTACAAATTCGACAAATATCGCATTTTCCCTCTGTACTGTCGATAATGTATCAATGCAACGATACACGGGCAACAACGTCCTCTTATATAAAGTATCTGATTTGCAAGAAAATTGCAACTTATGTAAATCTTACGTCACCAGCGTAAACGTACCGATCTCGTTGCAGTACGCGGTCTCGCAAATCCTCTGCTCGTGATTTTCGTAGTACTCGTGGTTTCGATACTCGTCCGTGTCGTTCGTCGCCTGTATAATTCGCGGTGTTCGCGCGAACGACGACGAAGAAAACAGTGGCACCGCGGTTGTAATTGCCAAGTGACATCTGGAAAGAAAAGACCAATCAGTTTATAAATAATTCCACATTGAGCAATGGAATGGATTTCAGGAAAATATGTGTTTTTCTAGCTTTATTTTTACACGAGTCATTTGATAACGGCCGATGATTAAAATTCGAATGACACTCAACTGGGCTCACACTAATAACTCTGACTCGACGATTCGTAACGGGCGGTTTCGCGCGAGTGAAATATGTTTTTGAATTGTGCATTGAATTAAAACGAACGAAATCACCGATTCGATGAATTTGTACGTAAACGTTCGAGCACCTTTCAATCACTTAACTATCGATTGCCGCACAATTTGCCTAACTCGTGTTTACAGAATTTCGCACAGCCATCGATATCACGTGAAATGTGATAAGTTACGCGACGGTATGACGAATTAGACGTTGATTAAATGTCGATCGACGTTTGATCACTTACAATAGCCACGGGAGCAGCATACTTGTCGAAGGAGGGAAATCTCGGACTGAAGCCTCCGTCAGAGCGACGAATTATCCAAAAGTGGTTACTGCAGCCGTCTTTTTCTCGCGAATGCCTCCTGTATGCTCTTTTTGAAAACGTAGAAACCAATCGTTATACAAGGTTAATTTATGAAACATGTTTCTTGAAATGAGACAGGTATCGCTGTGCACGTAAGGAATAATTGATTCCTTGATCCCTACCGTGCGACAGCGAGATAAAGAGGAGAATGAGTCAAACGGACATGAATAGCGAATTGAATTTTTTACTTTTCTGTTTTATTGTGCCGTTAAAAAATGAATCGTATAGATTACATAATACAACTGGCAATAATAGCACGGTTGGATGTTACTTAAGAGACGTCTCGTGCATCTCATCTTTTGTATGATCTGTTAATTCGAGCACTAAGTAGCAACTATTAAAGATGACTAACACATGAAATTGCTCATTAATTTAGCTTGTATCAACTTATTATAAGTTGGTGGCAATAGAAATAATGCAGAATTAATAAATAATAGTATTTCTGACATAAGTGATTGTGTAATAGAAGTACAGTGCGTTAAATGTTTAGACAATATTCTGATTCCTCTGACTGAGTGAAATTGAACGTAAATATTTGTAAATTAACATACTTATAATAATAAATTCTAAAGCTCTATGCTTTTCTTCTAATTATTCATTGACGAATTACAATAAGTACAAGAATCGGCGCGTCTGGCCGAATACTTCTCGACGACTCTTTCCACTTTCAACTTACAATGAAATAGGAAAACACTACCATAGTTCTCCTACCTATTCTACTTTTATATAGACTGGAGGGGTTTTTACCTTAAGGCAGTGCGCATTATGGTGGGGACAAGTATTATGTCAATTGCTTGTTTTTCATTCATTATTTACATATGATATAAAAAGATTTACAGATTTCTTCCTGTAATCCTACTTTATTTCCTTTTTCTAACAAAACGTTATCTTAATTAGATGAGAAAATAAGTATGCAAAAATAATTTCTTCCCCGATCAAAGGTCAAAATAAATTGTAAAAAATTTTAGCAAACATTTCCATGTCATTATCATCAATTAATTTTGAATTCATTTTAGCTAATTTGATGCATTCAAAACGTACAAATTCTATTAAAACTGTTGGAAAACTTCAAAGATAGTCCCATGCGATCTTTAATTTGCAATCAGCAATCCTGTTGAATTAAAAACCCTATACTAATTTAAAACAATGATACAAGATGTACAAAAGATATCATAGTTTCGAGATATTGAATATACGATTTCGATTTGTAATTTTGCGCTAATTCAGCTAAAAGTTGGCCAGAAGTTGCAAAAATCCAATAGCTCTGAGTCATCGTAAGTTCGGCTAGAAGTTGGCTAGTAGTCCCAGTTGCGGTAGTAGCCCGCGGTAACCCAGCAGGTATAACCGTAGGATCGTAAGCTCGGCTAAAATTTGGTCAGAACCTGCAGAAATTCAGTAGGCACGACCCAAAAGTCCAGCTAAAAGTTGGTCAGAGATCGCAGATGTCCAAAAGGTAAGGATGGTAGGTAAAAATGTCTAATTATGTTTAAAAGAATAACAAGTGTTCGGTTACGAGTTTATGATAGGTTATATTTTATTTCAAGGATAACATTTAACATTTGATGATATATGGTATTGTTATACAGACGCAAATCTGAGAATTACGCTTTAAAAATGAAAGATCTCAGGATAGTTTCTAATTTCTTTCGGGATGCATCCTTCTCTATATATCATATTATGAAATCCCATTTGTACATTGCTTCGCTTCGTATCGGTAATGTGGGTAGCGATACAAGGTTGCAAGGTATATTAACCATATAAATTCATGCTCTTGCACAATCAACTTTCTCTATATTAAAATAAGAACAGTTCGATGATTTTCGTCATTAGAAACTACCAAAGTTTAGTGACCTTTCCATTAATTATATTCAAATCTATCTTATCGTTTGCGAATATAGTACCCGCATATTAAACTTGTACCTAGAAATAGACATGCTACATGATACATTAACGAACAGAATAATTAAACCCCAATATCCCGCTACAAATTAACGGTCGCCATTTTTTAATCAACGATTTTCGAATTCGAAATTACCATAGAAAGGACACCACGCCGCACATCGACCCCGCGAAATTCAAGGAAGCATTGTGCCGACCAATCCCGTGATCGATTACACACATGTAATTCGCGAACATAGTTGGCGTATATGTCGCGCCAGCTGATTGGCGCTGGGACCGCGACGAAGTGTCAAGCTCGACGAGCAGGTGGTGCTCGCGTGCCACCGCATTTGTAATGGCGTGCTACGGCTAGGAAAAGGGCAACAACGCGCACGAGTGATCGGAGTTTTCGTCTGTTGTAAAAACGGGGTGCGGAATAGTGCGTGCGTGCGTGTGACAGTATCGTTAAAATGACAACTAAGTCGAGTATTCTGCCGTCGTATCAGCGGTTCGTGAACGGTGTGCCGGTTACTCTGTTCTCGAGACGGTCGTTCCGTCCGCGTGAGAAGTATCTGATCCTGCTGGTGTTTTTGACGTTCGGTGTCGTGTGTTTCGGTGCGTTCTTCTTTTTGCCGGATTTCCGTTCGGGTACCGGCGGCGCCGCGGTGAACAGTGTGTACCGTGTGTACCAGCACATGCAAAAAGCGGGACCGGAATTGCTTATACCGGCGCCACCTCGTTTACCAGTGGGCCTTAAGGGATCCATGGGTCATCCGAATGCGGTCCCACCTGGACACGAGGGCATCGATCATCAGGATGTTCATCTTCTCGAGGACAAACAAAAGCTACAGGTTCGCGAGAGTGTCCGGGAATTTGTCGTTATTACGCTCCATTCGATTCTCGACCGTTCTCGACTCTCGATTACCTAGCTTGTATTGGAAAGTCGGTTCGTTTTTAAGCATTGCTCTATTTTTCTTGACAATTTCAAATGCTTCACTTTCTATGACATTGATCCGATCACATTCACGGTTAGGTTGTACTCTTTTTCCATTTCGTCTCGTGCACTCCTTTCTCTCAGCTGTTATATACGCTTTCGCGTCTCGTTTGTTTACATGCGGCCCCATCATGACGTATCGCGGGCACACGTGACCCTCGCGTAACGGCGCAAAAGTTTGGAATCGTCCAGGATTCCCCGTTGTCCCTTCCATTCGATACTCGTTACTGCTTATCTTTCTTCATTATTGCAATAAGGTTGACTGTCATCGTGCTTTTATACTATTTTATACGATTTTATTTTATACGTAGGAGAACGTCTATAACAATTGAAATAATTGTTCGTCTCTTTTCTTTTTATATGGATGATTATTTACATCTTACTTGCCTGTATGCACGAAGAAGCTATGTAAAAGAAGTAGTTATTACATAGTTAATAAAAATGCATTATACAGCTATTATATACGAATATTGACAAATTACATCGACCTGATACGTGAACGTATCGTCGTTGAAAGTTTGCCAATGTTCTTATCCAAATGTACGTACAAATACCTGTACTTTACATTTTTATTAATCATTTATTACCTACTTTGCGCCAATACTTTTGTCCAGCACTGTACATCACTCGCCACTGATTCATTCGACGAAACACGATAATCATTTATCAATTTGGAGTATCGTTACGCTGTACGTAGTTCAATGCATGATCTATTTACGGTTTCCTTTTGCGATCCGGTCGCATCATGAATTGCGCGCTGCCCGCGAAATACGCGAAAACGTTCGGCTTACGTTTCACGTGGTCGGAATATTTATAACAGTATCTGAAAGTTTGAATCGCTCTGTCTGACTATTGCGCGCGGTTTCTCCGACCGGAAAACGCGAACCCATCGTGCGTCGTTGCTCTTTGCGCGAATTAACCGACGAGCGAATTACTCGCATTGCGAAACGTAACTGTGTGAACCTCGTTGGCCGGAATTGGATTATTTAATTTTTTGTCGGGCTGCTGGCCGTCCCGGGCTGGTGCGACGGCTCACTCGCGAGAACGAGTTTTATCAGCGCTAATAGACACTCGCCCTAAAATTTCAGAGCACAATTTCCGACGCATCGGCGCGACCCTCGTTGAGCCACTTCACCGCGTATTATATAGGGTGGCACGTAAGCACCCGTGTAATCCGCCGCTTTTTCTCGGCTGATTTCGCGTGTAGGATAGGTAGTGTGTATGGCTATCAGTAGTACATGGAACTAGGAAATGGATAGATTGTTTCGAGATAATTGAATGATAGTTAAAGGAGGACGGCAGAAAATGGTGAGGGTCTGGCAAAGGCAGACGAAGTGGGATGAGCACAGGGCGACATATTGGGTATCGTTGACATTAAACCATCATTACTTTCAAACGAATGCATGCAATGCAAAAGTTCAAGGGCTGTGTTGTAACTAAAGGTCGATGTTTATGTTGTATATAAAAAAACACTGTCAGGAACGTTAATTGGGAACCGTAGAAAATAAGGACTACCTGAGCACTTTTTTTTTTAATTTTTCGGACTATTTAAGAATTCTATTATGACTTTTATTATGACTACTTCCATTGATATTCCAAATTTGTTTTCAATTATATTATATTTGATATGATAATAATTTCGTGTCAGTGGGTTGTTTGCAAATGCTTTTAATGTGTATTATCTTCTTGTCCGGGAGTATAGATATATCGGAGATCGATAATCGATAATCGACAACCGGAGTTCGAAAGCCGATAATCGAAAGTCGATAACCGATATTATAAAGTCGATAATGGATAATCGGCAATAAAAAGTCGATAATCGATAATAGGAAATCTATAATCGATAATCGACCGTATAAAATCGATAATCGATAAACGACAGTAGAGTGTCGTTAATCGATGATCGACAATAGAAAGTCGGTAACCGATGATCGACAATGTAAAGTCGATAATCGATAAACGACAGTAGAAAGTCGTTAATCGATAATCGACTAGAAAGTCGGTAACCGATGATCGACAATAGAAAGTCGATTATCGATCATCAGCAGTAGAAATTCGATAATCAATAATTGCCAATACAATGTCAATAATAGATAACCGTCAATAGAATGCCGATAACCGATTATAAATAATAGAAGGTTGATAATCGAAAAACGATAATATATCATTATGGCAACATGTAAGCATCAACCCACAATATGTTAACTAATTTTGCAACTACGCGTACAATCAACAATTGAACCATTTTATTTCTTTTTTACTCCGCTTGTCACCACTGAAGATTGCCTTGCTGGGCGCCATCATCCTATGAAGAAGATTATGAAATATATCAATCATATACATACATACGAATAAATACATAGTCATGTGCTATCTTATTTCTTGCTCTCTATGGCTGACCATTAACATTTTTGCCGGCTTTCTTACGTCCAACAAATACATCGATTTTTAGTTACAAAACGGTGCCTGAATTTTTGCATTGCATGCATTCGTTGCAATGTGATGATGGTTTGCAGTCAACGATCCCCAATATTTCGCCCTGTTCTCGTTCCACTTGATCTGCTTTTTGTATAACATTCCCATCATATGCCGGCTAAATACCTGTGCCTTCACAATTCCTTAGGGTGCTGCAGAACGATGACGTCTTATTCATATTTTCGGTATTGGGGTCGCCCAGATTTTAAACGTTTTCTATCATATACTCCTTTTTTATTACTATTGGGTATAGTACACAGGTGGGAGTCTTTCGAAGAAACGATTGTCAAAATATTGTTCCTGTTGCAATTCTTATTTACCGATTGTTTCAAAGTTTTTCTGTGGACGAAGAATCGACGAGCTAATATTTGCTAGTACGATTATACAGGAAGTAATTCTCGTGCAAGGTAGAGGTTGTTTGATTAATGCTTGTTCGCTGGTTAAACTTATTAAAATTGAAGCGCAATTCTGTTGACAATTTCAACGGAGAACAGAGCAAATTCGGCTGCAATTTAACAGTTGTTCGCCAGTTTCACCGGCTTGGCGTTTACTCGAGCCGTGTTCAATGTGCTCAAATTTACACGTGTCTAGTATTGTTACTTCGTAACGATGAAATCTTTGTTAGCGGGTAATAAATAATGCAGGCTTACAAGGCAAGGATAATCGATTTCTGTTTGAAAGAATGAAATTATAATTATCCTACGGAAGAAAGGTAGCAATAACTGTCGGAATGGAAACGTCCCGCACGAACTTCACCGAAATTAATTTTCCAGCCGAACACCGGCTGTTCTTTGTACAGTAATTTTCAAAAGGGCTTAACGGCGGCGCCAAGCGGATCGAGTAAAGCAGGCGTTATCCCCTCGACATTTCGCCTCCCATTTTGTTATTAATCGCAACAACTAGGTGGTCGAGAGTGTCGAGAGCGGCGTTCTTCGAAACGGGCCAGGTGGAAGAAGCGGTTTCCGTCGAGTCGAGATTGCATTCGGATGGCGGTGTTCGAATAAATACGCGCACCGAGGTCTCTCGAGTGGTCTGAGAAAATTTGATTTTCATTCGGGCGGCGCTAGACCCGAGTATTCGTGGTCTTGTGACGAAAATTGTGCACAATGCGGCGCGTGAATGACGCTCGAAACGATAAATAGAGTGGGAAAATGGGTATCCGATGGAAGGGGGTGTGCAACATTGATAAATTGTGTTGCGAACGCCGGGGAAAATAAATGGAATTCGTTTGTTGAATATATCGGCACGCTTCTTGATCCAGTGGAGACTGGTGTCGCGTGTTACTGACCTCTCCGTATTCGATTCTTCATTTATTACAATGGCCAAATGGGGTAGCCCCGGAATTTTTGAATTCATTATTCTTTAACTCCCAATCGTATTTCTTCACGTTCGATCGGACACCAATAGCTTTCTTTAGGTGTGCCGGCACCCTCCGTCGAACAGTAATAATTCGTGTACACGTTCATCGATTTCACTGTTCTCATCGGTTGCTGAAGTAATCATTGACCGATTACTTCACATTAATGAAATTCTAAGAACTGCTAGGCAAAGTTCAACGAGAGACCATCGGCGTTCGAGTGGCGATGTTTTTTTTTTATATTTTATTACGTTGTCCGTTCTTAAATCGATGAAATAAATGCATCCCCGTGGGAATGGATGATCGGGCATCAATGAACCGCCATCCGAAAATTTTGAACCGCGATTCGATCTGGGTGGGGGTTTCAGGCGAAAATCGACGAGGAGTACCAACATCAGAAGACGTTGGAAAAACCGGAAGTGAATGGTGATTCGCGTGTGCGTGTTAGTAGTTCGTCCCCGTTAGTGCTACACCGGAAGGACGATGTCCTGGAGACTGTGCCGCCAGCGCCAGCGGATAAACTTCCTTTGACGGTCGGCGGAGAGGACAAGGACCCCGTCGCCAGGGTACGAAGGGACAAGGTGAAAGAGGTAAGTCAACCTCTTCATTTACACGAGAGTATTTAAAATAATTCAATTCACCGCGTCGTTGAATTCGACAATGGAAATGTATTATTCGAGAAATTGTTCCGAATAACTGTTCTCTTGACACGAACAACTCTCGGTTATATAAAATTATTATTTCGAATGATTTCGTGATTTTTATGCATCAATTGTCATTCTTATTATATTTGCAATAACGTTATAATCGTACGTATTATTACCCTCGCAAGAATATTAACCTTTCAGCCTTCGCGGCTCGCGTGTTAATCTACGAACTTCAAACAACGAGATTCTGTACCTGGCATTGCTTTCCATTTTCCAACTAAATTTCCAACAGTACACCCGATTCCGCGGTGACTCTATGCCGCTGTTGCGCCAGTTACATTTGCGTATAAATGAGAATACAGTATATACATTCATAGGTATTTCAGTTAATGGCGTTTCCCATAGCCGGGCAAACGAAACCGGCCGGAGTAGTACGTAAATCAGTTCGAAACGAACGTCCCGGCTCTCTGTGTCGTATCGTAATTTCGATTCGCGTCGTATATAAAAAAATGGAGTACGTTGGAAAATCGTGAAACAAAATCACGATATTATAAACGGCTGCGAAAATGTAGAAAATAGGCTTTCATTGCGGTCCCGCGCGTAATAAATTTCAAGGGAAAAAAGAACCGGGGAAATGAAAAGCTCTCGATAAGCTAACTAGTTTGGCGTTTGCAATTTCCACCGTTTTACGTTCGCCGCTTTTGTTCCTCGGCGAAATTTCATGCTGGATCGGAATTAATCCATTAGCCGTGTGCTTGATGTGTATCATATGTTGTTTTCTTTTTGCAATGCGCTTGCATTGTACGAGCGTTTAACGGGATGCAGTTATTTATCTTTTCGTGTTTTTTCTCGCAGAATCGTGCGTGCACCGCGAGGAAAGTAATATTTCTAATTTGCAATTCAGACGGGTCTGACTGGATGTGGGTAACGGGATGTAAATTAAAATAACTTTCGTATACAGAATGTGCAGCATACATTTCTGTGCTTTAGTTACTTTATTAAATTATGAATTTTGTGGATTAGTTATGCGTTGGTGGAGGGGGCAGAAATTAAAATAATGTACAGCGTTAAATATGCATTTTCTTGGTGATATCACGTACTTTTCATTTTACAGCATTACCCAATATGTACTCATGGCAAAAGAGATACCATTTTTTAATGAATCTATGATTCAGCACACCGCTCTAGCCTCTTTCACAATGTTATATTAATTAGGTAAAGTCATGGCGCACACAAAATTATATTACGGTAAATATTGACCTTATCAGTGTATTATAATAATTATAAAACATTCGATAACAAGTGGCACGAAGCGGAGTTATTTTCTACAACAATTTCTTTGATATTTACTATATTTATATGGTTTTAACAAAATATGGAGATACTACCTGAATCTTTAGTAAAATACTTGAAAAAAAACAAAAATGTTGGCCACAAAGTGTGCCCCGGTTCTATCACGATTAGTGAAACCAATCGAGTATTCTCGACTTGCTGATTTTTCCAAAAACAAATTAATACGTCCGCCGTAATTTCTCGTCAAGCTTTATTCAGAAACCTCGTGCAGAATAAGCCTTCATCTTCATCAGCATAAAAATCGTTTCGTGTATGTCTATTTTCAATTTACAAAACGGTTCTATTTCCGATGATTTGTTTCTCGTCCGCGGAACGGCAGGTTTTAAATTGCAGTCTCGTCGAACCAATTCTCCCGATAATGTAGCTACGACATTTCATTGGTCCGGACCAATTTCGATTTTCCCTGGAAATTTTTCGAAACGATTCCTCCCCCCGTAATCGCTATTCAACGAATTTCCGCGTCTACTCTCATTTTCTCAGTTTCACGAATGAAACGCTGCGTTATTGTCTGTTCATCGGTCTGTTAAACGTTTCAGGCCATTACGGGGTAAACGGTACGGCTTTTGGCGTCGATTTTTCATATTTCGGAATCGCGGCACGTCATTGATCATTCATGCATGTGCAATGTGCAGTGTGTGCACCGTGATCAGTTCACTGGGTGAAATTTTTTACCATTCTCCCCGTCCCCTTTTTTCATTGGATACACCGCACTTGTATACTCAGTTCCCAAAATTGTTTCCAATTCATCGAATTCAATCGGTGCCCGATAGCGGTGTTGAGAAACGTATTTTTTTTCGGCGTTCGAAAACTATTACGTGAGTTTATATGTAGAATGGCGCAAACCATGTTTAGTTTGAAGAATTTCTCTGGCCTCTCGACTACGATGATATTTTAAATGAAATGTTTGTTTCGTAGCTTTATTTTCCAGTACGAAATTTCTGCTATGCAATACCAATCAGTTTAACTTTACTATAAAATTGCAGAATTAATTTTATTTACCAGTATTCAGTATTCATTGGACATACAATTTATTTCATTCTATTTCCCACATTCCATTCAACCCTTTTTGCATGATATTATACACGTAAATAATCTACCTGTTCGATGAATTAATGTATAAACATAATAAACAGCATTACTGTGCAATGAGTTCAAAGTTCTTAAATCACTTTTATCGTTCGGCTTTCCTTCGAATAATTCGTAATATCGTAGAAAGTAATATTTTTCTATTGGTTGCTCACGCGAACGCGATTTCAGCCCCGTCGTTTTCTCTCTGGCAATGAAATTTAATCGGCTCTGCATTCGCTAATACGAGGCAACGGCCGCGTTTAGCTTTGTTCCTTCTATCTCTGATTGCGGCTGCTTGTTCATTGCTCGTTGAATTGTTGTGCACGCGGTAATACGCGAGCGTTTATACGCCAGTGCATTTGTAATCGCTCAGGTATTCCCGAGTCATCACTCGCAATTGTTGACGGAGCAATCGACAGCTGATAAAGTGCATTTTTGCTAATTAAGAGCATCTGAATATAATTCTCAGGTTTGTAGTACGATAAACCGTTCTATTATTTCTTCAATTAATTATATATATGCTTGATTCTATTTATAATGAACTGTATACCAAACTTGTTATGGTAGACATTTCAAAGTAGATCGAAGTTGTACAGTCTAACACCTATTGAATTATTTATTTTGCATTAAGAAGTTATGGGAAATTAAAATGGGGAAATTAATTTCTTATAATTCTTTTTATTAGAAGACAAAATTTATTGAACCAAGGAAAATGAAATTGAGGAAGATCTTTACTATTAAGACCTATCTGATTAATTATTTAGTGAATTTTCCAGCGAATGCTTTCGTCTGTCGTTTTATAGAATAGTAAATATAGGTATATTTCTGCCGTGTCTGCTTCCATATTAAGTGAACTGGATGTTACAAGGGAAGCTTTGCCAATTTGTTTTTCTTCTCGCAGTATCGCAGCGTTGGAAAACTTTTCTGCAGGACATTCGTTTTATTTTAGCGTAGATGAAATCTTTATGTGCAGGGCAAGTTCTCTCGAGGAGCACGGCAGTCGTTGTTTTCAGTTTTTATTCTTTCGGGGGGGGATTAAAATTTTCAAGCAGAAGTTTCAGCCTTATTTAGCGGAAAACTGTTTCAATGGCTTACTCGACACTTCTTTATACACGAAACTTCCACGTGAGTGGCGTGCAGACGAAATATGTGAGAAACGGGAAGTTCGGTAAACGCGGTGAAAGATAAATTACACGTTTAACACGACTGCAACAATAGAAAGTTGACTTTCTTTTCCCTTAAAAGTGATCGAAATATGTCGCAAAGATTCGAATACGGAGAAATCGAGATAAAAAAGAGGAAACACGATACACTATTTACTGATCGTTTGGCAAATAATATCTCCAAAAAAATATTACAATATGCAAGTCCTGATAATTCGGCTCACGAGCCATCCAATCTGATAGAACAATAAATTTGTCGGGACAATGATTTTCCAAAGGTAATATTCATCGCCAAATACACCTTCTATTTCATAGTTAAATATCGCACGAAGTTTCACTTTACTCATACATGTAATAGGTGGGTTAGGTCAACCTCTCTCCATTAAATACTATACTATACACATACCTAAAACCTACGGTCTTGCTTCTTAGTTAGCGTCAGCAGCAGTTAGTTCACGTCAGAAATTCGTCTAGTCGATTAAGTCTTCGAACACCGTTCTACATCCTGTTACCGTAAGAAACTATCTTTGGGATATATAGGGTGACTTGGAGCAGGATGAACTTACGGTGTGATCCTTAGATAAATGAATTCTTAATTAACGCCTGACCTTACGCAGAAACAATTAATAATGCTCGCGTGACAATTACTTTGATAATACTATTTAAACATTTCATTGATATCCCGCTGCACTTGTGCAAATCGATCGATATTGTTTTATAAAACATTTGCATACTTTGCAAGTGATTTCGACATGAATAGAAATATCCCACTGTTCTGTACAGAGCAGCATTGCAGTTCTGTGCAATGGGACAAACGATTAAAGAAATTAAAAACTTATTTTCAATAGCGTGGAAGTAGTCAGTTATATATTATTCCCGCTTAATGCACGAATCAAGATGCTTATGCACTCAATTTAAATTCCACTTAAGACGAGAGCATCCCAATTCTCTAGACCGGCGGACTTCAACTCGAATATGTATTCAATTTAAGCGTATTTACGTTCCGTTTACCGCTTCGTGGATTCAATATATTTCGTTTATATACAGGGGGGATGGAAAGCCGGCTGACTTAATTCGCTTTTCCCTCGATCGCCCCGTAAGGATGAACGATGAACGTGAATCGCCCGAAGATATTCGATTTTTCGTTTTTGTAGACAGTTCAAAAATACACGGGATAAACGGCGTTTGGTTTATTTGCGCTCGCACGATCCATTTGGCTGTGCAGCTTGTTAAATTCACACGTACTTTTCCCGGTCGGGCTCGTTAATTTGTCTTTAATGTTTTCATTGCAAGCGAAGGCTATCGGGAACCCATACGCCGCCGCCCGGATGCATATTCGTAGCGTGCGATCAAACGAATCAATTTGCCTTTTCACTTTGCCGGAGGAGTGTTTATTTTCAGCCGTAAAAATGTTGGGGAAAAAAGAAAGGTACAAAACTGTAAAAAGCTCGAGCGAATCGTTTGGACGTTGATCTTTGCAAATTTGTTTGCGTATTTTTCGAACGTAGTCTCGATTTGTGTACATTTCGGCATGGACATTTCCACCCTCGCATTTCCCTCGGTCCTTTTCAATTTTATCCTGGCGATTCGGATGTTTCGACGGTTCGGATCGTTCGACCGAATTAATTCCATGAAAAATAGTTGCGCGGAGATAGCAACGTTTTTCGCGGCCAAGCGCCACAAGATTATTCCGATCCACAGCGTGGTGACCGAGAAAAGCGAAGACTTGAAACAAGAACTCCGATCCCCTTGCATTCTGAAAGAAAATCAGCCGATCCATGAGCGCCCATGGCCCCTCTCGTCAACCAGTTTTCCACACCTTCCCGCACGCTTTTGAGAACCGCCGAAAAAGGCCCCCCCGGTTCCCTTTACCAGGACCGTTCTATTTCAATTTCGGGCACCGTCCGGAAAATGGAGGAACGCTTGAAAGCTACGCGTCCAATTGCACGAGCAATTATCAGAAGGGCGTAGTGTCTCTTGAAACGGGACAACGGAACGGTGTGAGCGGCGTGCACCGTCATTGCCGTTTTGCTCGCGCGGCGACGTTGCGTGTTGCGAAATTGCACCGAAAGGGTATCAATGCGCGCCGTATACAGAGGGAAATTGCGGTATATTCAACGGGCGAAATATTCCCGAGATACATAGGCTGGCCTGTTGTACAGCGGCGCTTGTCGTGCATGCACGGAACCGTGTGCAACCGTTGAACGTGGTGGGGCGCTTCTCGCTCGAAATTAGATTGCACTCACGTTACTCGCGGCAAAAGTTCACGGCACCGTGCGGTTAACGGTTCCGCCGTGTTCCCGGCTAGGTCGGGCATACGTGCGGTGCTCTCGCGTCGATGTGTTGAATCGCGTTTGCGTGACACGCATCGCGAGTAGTATGCCCTCCGGCCATGTGTTTCGAGTTATTCAGGCCCGATTTCGACCGGGACGGGCACGCGACGATTCCTATCGCAACGGGCAGAGGATTCGGCCGCGACCTCGCCGACGAGACGGGGTCGAGATTGGGCGAAACGTATGATTTTCATTGAATATTGGGTTCGAGGGAGGTGGGGAGGGAAATGTTGGGCTAGAGTTGGACGTTCGATGGGAAGACGCGCACGGTCGGGCATGAGTCTTAGGACGGGTATACCAGAATTGTGGATGAACGTTGAAGGAACATTTATTGGATTGTCTCCTTTCGACGTATTTTACGTAATTGGCTCATGGATACGATGAAATGGCGCGCGCAATATCTTGTGCGAAGCCTCGATCGATTTCGTTCACGCATTAGTAACGTTTAGTACGAATTTTCGCATCCGAGAGATTAATCTTTCCATACCAATTTGACCATTAATATTTTGTCGTTCTTCTTGTAGAATGTTCCACAGTTTCGTTCGGAATTGTTTTCGTAATTATTTGCGCAAACATTTTAATCGCGTCTTTGAGTACCGCATTTATTCTGAAGTGGTGAGCTCGATTCACACGAGGATCTTCTAATTGATTTGGATTAACGTGCGATGCAATTGTTTCTTCGAATTTATCCAAGCCATTTGACAGTACGTTTTTCTTTACTTTGTCGATGAAATTTGTCAGAATATCATTTTGGAATATGATAGCAGGTTGATCCCGGAATTTTCATGACGAAGCCCCGAGATTTGGCGGAAGTTTTCGTAATTGGCTGGGCGCAGCGGTTGGGCATGTCAGCACGAATTAGAGTATAATAGATGAGAATGGAAGAGAGGATGTAATTGGGCAACTGTTATTGCTGAAGCTTCACTCTGAACTTCGCCGAATTATATGATTGCGAGCAGGGAAGATAATGATGCCCCAGCTTTGCCTAATGCTTTGGAAATGATTAAGAATTGGCAGCAACTGCCTAGTCATTTGTAGGCCAACGTTTGCTTCGATATTTACTAGCGGTAATGAAACAGTTTTAATACCAATTGATCTTTCAATTGGTACGCCTGTAATTGTACGGAACGATCGCGATCGTTATGCCAGCCATGAAGCTAAATGCTTCAATCAAATTGTCACTTCAATTAAGCGTTCCAGAGTCTATTTCGAGTTTTATTTCAGCGTGCCAAGTACCCAGACTAATTCTATTCGTTGGTGTATCGAAGTGGCAGGCCCGATATCCGCGTGAGAAAGTGTCGAATTCTATCTACGCTGCATTCTATTTTTATCAGACGAATTTAAACGTATAAATAATTTTCGAGACCATATTCCTGATTTCACTGTTTCCATCAGTCGATCGAATATTTTGCACAATACTTTATACAGTATCGACTAAACGTGCCCCAAAGGGTTTTAAGTTCGAACGGGAATTATTATTTGGCTCAATCACCGTCGCTGCCGCAAAACGCATAACAATTTTTCATTCGACCTGCCTGTTATTTATCTGTCTAATCAGTGTTCATCGGTGTTTCTATCTTGAAGAAAAATTCTTGGCGACAAGAATGAAATCCAATTAATATATGTATAAATTCGTCCATCGCGTAGACTGCTATTTGTTTCCCAGGACTGTGTGTATTAATATTATCATCTTAAAAAAAAAAACATTGAACTCCATGAATATATTCTTAAATGCATTGTACATAACAGATAATACAAATTTCGAGAAATCACCCGAAGATAGACACCTTTGAGATGGCCGGCTACGGTATCCCGTTCTTCGCCTTTTCGGTTTCCTTCGCGACCTGCCACTTATCCATCGTTTCGATCCATTACGTTTCCATACGCGGATGCAAATTGCGATTGTCAATTGATTTTCGTCCCATCATCCTTTCTCGTTCCTCCACGTATCGCCACCAAGGCTTCACCATTACTTCAACGACATCCGTGCTCACGTGGTGCGATCGTCCCTCGTCACGCGATGAATCTTTCGATCGGCAATCGTCGCGTGAAATCCCGGCGTACTTCGTTTAACGACACACTTTGGACGTTCCAACGAGAAGAAAGAAAGAAAGAACGAAAAATAATAAAGACGAAGTCCCACCGTGATTCGAAGGGGGCGCCCAAATTGTTCGACACCGGCAATTGCGCAACGATGATCTCGCTGTTCGTGTTTGCAGAATTATTATCACGCCGTAACTACGCTTTTTCGCCACTTCGTTCGGATCGCGAGTGTGTTATAATGAGGGACAGTCACGTCATACGGGAGGGTAGGAACGGCGTGGTTCGAGCACTCGTTTCGGCTTTCACTTTGGAAACTTCGCTCAGGGTGGCTCGATTCTCGCGGGAAACAGATCGAATGCCAAACTCGTCCGGGACACGCCACCTGATTGCCGTAATAATGACGCTCGCTTGGACGCGAAATAATCGCTTGTACTGTGCACGCCGCTTAAATGATACGGCTCAAGTTGTTGACTCAACACTCGCGCGGAATTTGTAAATTAGACATTTCTCAAATCGACATCAATCGATAGATACAGTTCATTTGGAAATTTCAATTTGGCATCCCAACGTATGGTCACATTTTCCACGTGATATTTCTAAATACTTTATTGTTTTGGTTGGACGTTGATTTTTAATTCCTTCGAGATATTCGAGTTGAATATTTCATCGCTGGATTTGGATTGTATTCCGTTTTGGTGTGTTCAGATCTGTCCACGATGATCATTGAATCTGTGGAATAAAAAAATTGGCCAGACCTATTCGACAGATGAAATTTTCGTTCGGCTGCAACAATTGCAATGCAATTCGTCATGTCGTTGCACGTGTACAATGTAGAAACCACTTCGACGCAAGTACAGACCGCTACCCCGATATTACGATGCTTGAGGTACAAACCGGTTAAGATTTATTTCGCAGCGTGATAAAAAAGTCAACGGCACCATGCCGACGAAATGCTTCGAGCACACTTCGAGAAAGTTGCAATCGCATTATCTGGCGATTGCACCTGCTCAAATTCGCTCGCACAATGTCGCCGAATGTTGCATTCCACAGAACCAACACGACTGTACTGATCTTCACGTACTTCAACTGAAAGTACGTTTTCTTGCGCGCAAGAAAATGTATAGGTGAAGTATCAACGCGATAGAATTATCAGCAATAATTCACCCCTAATTTGGCTCCAATTGATCCCATCCCGGAGCGAGTGTGTTACTTTCAATGATCAAATAACAATGCCCCCCGCACGCTCGCAATTGAACCACTATTCTATCCAATGAGATTTCTAAATCCTTCCCGCGTTACCCAATTTTCCCGTCTCCAAGTCCAACAAAAACGAAACAAACCAAACCACTCAAGTAGCACTAAAAAAAAAAAGTCCTCGTCTTCGAGGAAAGTCGACAAATATTTGCGTGACGAATTTCCATCGTCGTCGCCGTGCAATTGGGTTGACTTTTTTTATTTCGTCCGATCCGCCACGAGTCTCGCGCGTGTCCGTATGAATTTATCATCGACGATATCGCGGCCATGGAAGGACGGTACATAAAGGCGGTTTTAATGCATCCTACGGTGATTTCATCCCCCGTGCGTGCATCGGCCACCACATACGTGATACAATCCTGTACCTGCGCGCGTGTCTGACGGTTCATTGCGGCGGCGGTGAAACACACGGGAACACACGCGTTCTCCGATATCGACTCGTACGGCGAACATCCCATATCGCTGGTACGTGTGCGGAACACGAGATGGAGACGTTTTATTGGATATTATCCTGGGTCGTTTGTAATCGTTTCGCGGGATCGGTCGTGCGCCGTGTTGGCTTGGAAAAATGAAAGACCGTGAGCGGGGATGTACCGTGGGGAGAAGATAAAGCTCGGTTGCGTCTATGAGAGACGAGCGGTATTTAGATTTTTCTGCGCCCGGTGAATCGATGGGACGGTGGTCTTGTCTGTTTGCTGCCTCTTCGTTTCCCCTCGTTTCGTTCCATTCGTCCGGGTGAATCTGGCAGCCGTGATTGGGAAGTTGTAGTTAAATTTCGGCGGCCGCGTGAATCGGCGTTTGTAATTCGTACGAATGGACGAAAGTTTGCGGAGTTGCATTTTTGTATTGTATTTTAGATTGGACGCGTTGATGAAATGATGAAGTGATGATGAAGGGGATGATTAGTTCTATATTCGATGGATAGGAAAGTAGAGATTAAAAAATAGTCAACAGAACTTTTTCTCTCGCTGCATTCATTTGTACTACATCTTTCCTACATTCTTCTTTTATATATTTTTTGTCAACCGCATTTGATTATACGTCAAAGCTTTTCTTTCCACCGTGATCGCACATCTCTATTATCGCTAGCGATTTCGAGCCGAAGCAATTACTCTGGCGCCGATTTGAAATACGCGCGAATATCACGAAGGAGCGAAAAAAAAAGAGACTTTATCCCCTTTTGTTCCCCGTTCTATTGTCGCCGGAAGGCTAGGAAGTAACGCGACGCCGATAAATCCGCGGACAAAAGTGGATTATGACTGTTTCACGCCACTTTTCATTGAGCCTGCCATGATAGCTTCCCCGTTGGATCGGCACGCGAAGTACATAGGGTGAATTTGAATATCGAACGTTTCGAGTTATTGCGCCCAACCAAAGGCTGGATCGTTCAATTTTTTTTTTTTTTTATTCTTTCTGCTCCATCATCGACAGTTATTCGATGTTCGCGTGTACACCATTCATGTACAACGTCGCCAAAAAAACTTTGCACCTACCATACGATTTCGAAAATATCGCTCGCTTGTGTGCACGAGCAATCGTTTCATTTTAAATGATTATTTATTGCATGTGTCGCACTAAGATACACGATTCTCACGTTATTTACAGAACGAGCCCAACAGGCGCTATAATTTTCAGAAACCTTTCTTCTCTCAGATATATTCTAATTAACAATTCCCTTCAATTTCAATTCTTACCAGAGAAATACTTCTAATTTAATCGAGATATTCATCTAACATCGCTATATATAATCATCTATAAAATATAAAAATTACTGTCAAGAATATTAAAACGACGATTTGATAAATATTAACAGTCACACTAATCGTGCCAAATCAGTTGTATGCGTGTGAACAAGTGAAAGGATTATCGGATGCGCCGAACTTTTGAGTAACGGTGTATGTACACGTGTACACCTTTTTTTCATCAACCCCTTCCCAGTGATTTTTCGCCTTTTTAATATTCCGCTTTCGTTCGATCGTTGCCGTTTCGTCTCGGGGGGTGTCGTCGGTGTACAAACAATCGGCCGGGGGAAGTAAAAGGGCGATATCGGTGAGAGGGCGAAAAAAATTCGCATCGCCGGACGGAATTTCGCATTAACGAGGCGTGGCCATGTTTTAATAACCGTGCGATTATTCGTGGCGAAGCGTCTGCAATCGGGACGACAATTCCGCGACGACACGAATTTTTTTTCGACGCGTCTCGTTCATTATTCGACCGCGTTAATTACCGGTCGGTTGCCTCGCGTTTCTTCCGTTGACACCGAGGCTGACGACCTCGCTTAAAATTCCGTCGACATGAATGATACGCCGTTCATTTCGTTCCGTTAAACGAGTCTTGATTATTTTAATACGTGGATAATATTTAGAACTTCGAAATTAAAGGGTGGATTTCACGATATTTTCCGTTACTTTTGCATGAAGATATTTTTGCGGAGATAAACAATGCTTTCACTTAGCAAATCTTCTTCCCTGTCTCCGATTATAATTGTATTGTGAATGTTTTGTGTATTGTTAAGCTTTTTAGGACAATTAGTATTTGTTCCAGTACCCAGGAGGGAATCATCGAAATTAGGTAATTCGATTTACGTAGTTAGTTCACATATTTTATATGGAAAATGGAAGGAAAATTTTCGTTCTCGTTTTCCATTCTCACGGTTTCCCGCGCGAAAAGTTCGCTAACGATTAAATAATCTAGCAATTACACCGGCAATCTTTCGAGGGATCAACGGATATCGTATAGTCTATAATTCTCGCATCAAACACGTCATGATGCATTCCCATGGTTGTCACGTTCGCACGAAATGTCTGTAATGATCGACATTAAACAGCGTGGAGTGTTAAGGGGAACAAAGGAAGGGCGAGCCAGGGGAGAGGCACGTGCCTGTTACATGCAAATAACTCTTGCATGTGAAATTTTCGTACGTGCTTGCATTGCCATAGTAAATGCAATTGCAGAATTGTAGTGACGCAGATTAATAGCGGAATGCAATTTTTAATATTGCCATGGTCATATTATGTAGCTGAATACAACTGTAATCGATAATATATAATTGCTTCCGTATTTCAATACATATTATTAAATGAACTCGTACTTGGGTGGTGTATACGTTTCGAAAACATGACGAAGTAAACCTATATTCATATATACTCTAAAATTAAAGGAAATTATAGTAGGTGCTTCACTTTTATTGACAGAAACTGACACTATTGTATAACAATACCTACATCTGAAATATAATGAAAATTACAGCAATACGATTCTATACGAAAGCTTTTCTGCAAACAGTTTACATCAGAAAACGATATTTCTTTGCAAGCGAACAGTTCACTTCTCGTACACTCGCAATCATACCCAGGTACACATTACGTATAATAGTGCCGCCGTAACCGCACGAAAATAAAACCAGAAACAGCAAGCATCGAGATCGTAATTACCCAGATCCTACCGGCCTACCATGTAACATCTAACGCTGTAAACGTCTTCCGCGGTGACTCATTATCCTCTTAGGGTGAAACGTATCGAAAACCAGTTCTCAAAAAATTTCATATTACATGGAAAACCGGTACTGGACGAAGCCCAGCAAGAAAGCACGAAGCGTCGTGTTCACGCGCATAATTAATACCGTGGAACGCGTGTCGAGACGGTAACGTCGACGAACAAGGTACTCGAATAGATGGAATTCGCGACAGGCGAGGAGACTTGGCGATCGAACGTAAAGAACGCGTAGCTATTTTCACCTTTGACAACCTTTGCGTCCCGAGAATGAACTCTCTTTGGCTACCTATTAATAAGTCACCTCTGCCGTCTTCTTTCTCACCTTGCCTCCACGTGTCGTCTGGCTGAGGTATTTCGCGTTTTTCTTTTTTTGGCTTCTCGCGAGAGGCCAGTTTAGAATCTCCTTTCACCCGGCCAGGTATTCCGCAGACGGTGTATTGTCATACAGAAAGACCTCATTTTTCCCGGAAGCCCGACTCGGCGGGATGATGTTTATCTCTGGGCAGATTTGCGGTTAAGAACATCACGTCGAAGATTACTTCCGTGCGAAAATCGCCACGACACGAGCGGACCAGCGGTGCAAGCGAGTGGGGAAGCGCAAGGAATTGTTTGATGTAGAGTTGGTTGAAGCTCAGGCGACTGGAAGAATATTTTTATCGAGTTTTGTTGTAACAGAAATAGCTGCTCGATCGTACGTTATATCAATAAAAAGACTTTAGGTTTCGTTCGGCCTTAACAGCATATTTCCAACGAAACTATAGATATCTCGAGTAGAGGATTAACTAAGTTGAACGTTACAGTACTTTATCGAGTTTACACCTCTTGAATTGAACCAACTTGGCACACGGAAATTCTTTCAGGAAGAGATCGTTAATGTAAAATGTTTCAGTAGTCGTGTGTTTATTTAACTCGGACAAAATCCAGATCGTGACGAATATTTTCATCTAGATTCTAGATCGTTTTCATTGGAATTGGCGTTAGCGATCGTGTAACTGCCCCGAGTTATTTTACAACGAACGCTTGGCCCGTTAAAATTGTGCGCAGATTAACTGTCGTTAAATCATATTGCAAGGCATAATTAGGGCGGGCCACCACGGGATCTGGATCCATACGGCGTGGATACCGCGAAAATAACTGGCCGAATCCACAGAGTCTGTCCGGGCCAGGATTATTATCCTGCTGTCAGCTGTGAATATGTTGCAAACCGAAATCTGGACCGCACAATTATGCCGATGTCATTCATTCATTTCCCTCGGTCGCCGTACTGGCCGGGGCACTAAAACGAATTTCCTCGCCGCTTACACGCGCCCCGGCTTTCATATCCCCGAATAAGCGTTTTTCCTATAGCTGGCGTTAATAGCTCGCGGTCCATTGTACATTTAAACGTTGCAATAACGTGGCAGAATTTTGCGGTTCTCCGGCAGCGTATGGAAACTAGAAAAACTCGGAACGATTTCGCGGGAACCGGTTCACTGTTAAATGATTGTCAGAATTTGGAATTGCATGATTTTTATTTAACAAGGACAGGTTGACAAGTTATGGGTATCTCTGTTACTTTCGTGTATAGATTAAGATACAATTATGGAAGTAATAGTTAAAACAATCCGCGTGACAGTCTATTACAATTTAATGCACGTGTGCAAATAATAATTTCTATTTCTCTTCGATTACCTTTCGATTGCATCTTACTCTAAATCCGAAGAAGTTCGTTTCATTTCAAAACGTCCTATATTCGAAGCAGAAAACTAGTAAACAGCCCCTAAATTATATCTGTGCGTGCCTTCATTTAGCAACCACAATTTTTGTACCCTCTTTTTTAGCCTACCGCGCGCCTGTGTGCCTTTTGATTTCACCAATTCGGCACGATTGGTACAATAAGATCCGTCCCGCGTCTCGCGAAACTATCGAATCCACTCCAATACGAACGAATAATTCTGAGCTCGGCCTCTTGGATGAACACCTTTCATCCAACCGAATAATCGGTTCCTACTCGTGCAACCGCTAAACGCGATCGTTCTCTGCCTACGACCTAATTCCCGGTTGATGAGCCGGGAGTTTCGCGGAACACTTTCGCTTTCGGTGGCGAACAGTCTGTTAGGTCGACTCGAATCGACGTCTCTGCGCAGGGGTGATCGATCGACGAAGATGTCGCTCGTTGTCGGGATCGCGTACGGTTCATACGGACTTTCGCTTTCGTATCACTGAGACCTTTCCTAGAATTCATATCGTGGGAGCCTCCAGGATATATCCTTTCTTGCTTCGGGACCTTACCGACTGTCGGTGAGCTTTTAACCATAAGAGTTCACCGCGACGGACGTGTCCCTCATCGCTGTTAACAATCTCTGCGACTCTGGATCTTCCAGAGATGGCATGTCCAGTCGCGGTATATTCGTGTTTTTGTTGTTGTCTCGAATTAAGCGCTTTCGCATCTGGACAAATCTTTCTTTCAGACTTTGTCCCGTGCTTTACCCTCCTCCGAAGTCTCTTGCATTCGACACCGTACGATTTTACAGTTCCTTTAAAGTATTGGCATTTGCGATTATGCATGATGTAAACAGTCCCGAAATTATTTGAGCGTCCTAGAAAATTTAAACGATATTGTACGTCGAAATTGTATTAGAATCGGCGACAGTAGAATGGGTCTATCGCGGGCAGACACAGTAATCAAATATAGATAGTTAAATATAGAATGGAATATATTTAAGACGAATATGGCCTAGCGTTACTATTAATATCAATTCACTCGTTGCCTCTCAATTTCAAACGCGAACTGAACTTATCAGAGGCTTCCGCAGCGAGACGTCCATTCTTAGCATTTTCTATCGGAATTAGAATTTCGACCACGAAGACAGACTTTCCCTATTACGAGTAAAATACATTTTTCTACGTTTGAACCATTACATCCATTCCCTCAAGATGATAAGCTTTGCAATCGCCACGAGCAAAACATTCGAATCGTTTATCAAGCAGACAAATTAGAAGCGCAGCGTTCCCACCGCGTGTCCGCCTCGAAGTCTCGGACGACGGGCAAAGGAAAAATACGCTGTCGTCGTAGAAAAATACCGGCGTTCAATTGAACGCGCGGCGGTCTTAAATCCTGCACGATCTAGCCACGGGGAGGGCACATTTCCATCGAACCGGTCGAAAGCGGTACGAGAACGGATTCCCCGCGATTTATGCGAGCAACACTTTGAACCTGGCGGGTGCCTCGAATCTCTGGACACCGTGTGCATCGCGCATCCGTTATTCAACGATCGTCCGTTCCATCGGGACACCCTATATTCCGAAGATATGGCACCGGAGCATCGGGACTATGCAGTCCGTAGTGACTCGACGGCACGCGAGCTTCTCTCTTTGACTGGAATATTAATATCCTCCGGCTGGAAGCGGTCTAAGGGGACCCATAAAGCTGGAGCACCGGTACAACTCGAGAAAACTGAAACCACCGTATCTGTCCGAGCGGAGGACACGTTGCTGCGGTTTGTTAGGTCATTCGCTGGGACACTTTGCGTAGGAGGGGATGAGTGATTTATCATTTAACGGCAATTAGTATTAGTATTGCTCGCGTGTTGAAATCAGATGCAATGCTCTGTCGCAAGTCTTACAAATCGTCCGTATATTATTGATCGCGGGATGCGCATTTTATTCAGCTAGATTTGTAAATACTATTATTATTATCATGGCTTTCGATTTATAAGAATTCTTGCACAATTCAGTTCATTCGGGCTCGAATTTGATCGCGTTCCCTTTTCAATTATTTGCAAAGTGAATCTCATAATAACCGGAGTTCGAAGAACTGTATCAAGCGAACAGGCGTACGAGTTGCGAGGCGAGCGTGTTATTTTTACGAACGACCGAACTAAATCGATAGACGGACTCACGTTGAAAATGTCCCATCGGGAAGGAACGAAGGCGTTGATAACGAGGCCGGCAATTTATCATACTGCCAGCCGACGAGTGTTGCCTTATTATTTTCTCTCCTTTCAACACGACCCGTGTGATAAATATAGATTGCACGGAATCCTGTTCCAAACAATTTCCACGGCGGTCATGAAAGCTTGCTCGGCCGTGCTTGCCAAAGTCTCCATTACATCCAGCTTCCCGTCGACTTAAGGTCGATAGAATCGTGGAAACGTGTTTAAATTTGCATTTCATTCCGATGTCGAACGAGCTTGGAAGACGGCGGAGGAGGTATGGACTGCGGTGGAACGACTTCCCGTTATTACACGTCCGCGACCCACGATTAATTCGCGAAATTAACATATTCCGTTATTCTTCGTTTCGTAAGCAATTTAACCGGGGACAGTGTATTAACCGTTCCGCGAGTATCGTCTCGTGTACACGATATTCGGACGTTTTATCATTTTATGGCGGCGTTTGGCATTGGAAAGGAAGGTACGCACGGGAAACCCCGTTCGCTTCGGTTAAGACGGATCGATGGCGCGATGCGATTTAATCGATAGCTTAGAACAAGGGACGCGGGAAAAGCGAGCTCGTTACGAAACGCGATTGATCTGTCCAGTTGGGATTAACTGTTCTCGCAATATCTGCGCGCGCGCCTAATTCGTACGAAATAGGTGTTAATTACGTAGGGGGATGAATTTGATCCCCGATCGGAGTCCGATCTACATAGCGTTCATATCCAGCGTGGATATTCTGGATTAATTATCGCAACGGTAATTTCCGTTGCGCGCTATCCTGATGTACGGCGAGATCCGCGAGATGCTTCGCACACGCTGGAATTATTCGGACGATTCGTAGGGAAATTATTCGTTCGAGCGTCGCGCATTGAAATTTCTCGAGCGAAGTGACAGCCGAGGGAGGGGAAATATTTTTCTACCGGGCAGGTTTTCGAGGGACGGTTCGGCATTGTAAATTACGAACAGGGTGGACGCCATTAAGGGGACCTAATCACGGGCTATCGAGTTTGGAACGGCAAGGGGGCGAATCTAACGGCCGACATAGAAACACGGCAAACTGGTCCAAGCCAAGTGGCGGATATGCTGCAGTACTTCGAAGCCTCGATAACCCGTGATTAAGCGGCCATTCGTAATGATACTTTATGAGCTATCGCTTCCGGACCGATTCCATTTTCCGCGCGACTTAACGAACTACCCACCTCGATTTCTCTTACCGCTGTTTCCAATTATACAATTGATAAACTGTTCGACAATCCGGCCGATACAGAGGACTGTTTGTTCTTGTGCACTTAAACATCGTCGGTTCAGCCGCACAGATATATTTCGTTCCGTTCGGTCGAGGCGGAATCGCTCGAGAGAGCCGACGTTTCTCTAGTGCAGGCGCGTATGAATAAACGTCTTAGAATGTCTGCCCACGATACAGTGGATTTACTCGCCTCAGGTACGGGGTGGGACGTAGAGGCGAAAAGTGACAGAGCAGTGCGGGGGATACGCAGGAGAAGTGACCAGCGTTGGCACGGCGTCGAGGTTAGGCGACCGAGTTTGCCGAGCATGGTCCGTGATCGAGGCGCGCAAATACAGCGGCCGGCTCGACGCACTCGGGGAAATCGATCGGTCGATGGTGTAAGGGCGGCGAGCAACGACCAACGGAAGCATTACAACTATTCAATGGACGGCCAAAGTGACGCGGCCGTGGACACCGAAGGCGAACGAGCGATTTAAAATTCACCACGCCTCGACACGAGTGTCGCTCATCTGTGCCACTCTGCTTTATGCTTCCGTTTAGAAGCGGCGTGATTTTCTAATTGCGGCCGACGTGGGACGCCGATTTCTCGGGTAAAAACTGATTGGGCGTGACAGCTCGTTGGGATTGCGTGGCGACCGTGAACGTCCAGAGCGCGGTCAAACTTTTCGCGACTTTCAAAATGCAGTGCCTTCTGGAAGTTCGTTTCCGAGTTCGCGTTGTATTGAACGGAAGTTGTATTAAATAGAACCGGTCGAACGCAATCAGGATTGACCAAGTTGCGAGTAAGGCCACGCGAAAAGAAAAGTGAGGCCATACCGCGATACTGAGAAACAAAGAAATGAATAACAGCAGAAAGGAAGAGGAGCGAGGGTAGGGAATAAAAGTCGAAGCATACGTTCGAATGGAAAAGCTGAATTTCCAGGCAGAGGTTAGCGGTTCGAGGTCTCGAATCGGCAAAGGTTTTGGTTTGATGCTCCGTAAGGGAAGACGGCCGACCATTATTGGATTACGGTGACTCTGGCACGTTTCGCCGCGTAATCCTCGAGTAACACAAGGGTTACCGGGTTACAGTCTAGCGATGGCTGCCCTTTGCCCTTTCGTTCACCCTCTGGGTTCGCCGGAACGTACCTGGCCACCTCTGCCCCTCGCGTATCCCAGACTGTCCGTAGCTTAGACCATGTTTACGAATTTCTGGCTGGCCTTTCCTTCCTGCGGAATATCCTGCGCTGCCCCGTCCTTTGAACCGCCGTTCGCGCCGCGTATTCAGTGGAAAGTCTCGATCTACGAGCCGCAAGCATGTTTAACTAGTCGATCCAGAGCGACTGGAGAATCGTCTCCACGAATATGCTGACCGGATGAGACAATTAGGAACGAATATAATGGGATCGGAATCTGATTCGGCACGCGACGTGTTATTCAGAACGAGTTTCAAAGGTGGCTCGACGAAATGAAGGATAATCTTGATCGATTTCTAACCATCTCAGACTATGCGTAAATGTCAATCTTTTTAAACATCATTTTCCATTCCATTCTGGTTGAAACGTACGTACCAAACGTCTGTCCATACGAACGAGCAACAGAGATCTACGAACGTGTAAGGATAAAGTTCATTCATGCTTGCGAAATAACCGAGCCCTAGAAACAGATGTCCGTCCACCCTGTCAGGTCGAGGATCTCTCTCCACCCTCTCTATCTCTCTCTCTCCCCCTCTTTTGACGCTTTTTCCACTGCAGCGTGTTCGTACATCACAGAACCTGCTCGGGACGTCGTGTATTCGGTAAGGCAGAAGAACACCGGGGGGGAAGCATGTCCGAGTCGTTCCTCAATGTCCGATTGGTACGTCGCGCGGGGTGGCGAACGGGCCCCGATCGAAGGCTGTTCGGGAATACAAGAAATTACAAGATGCCTATCCGATGTGGTGGAGGGCTAATGGTACCGACTGAAAGGCCAATAAGAGTGGGCTAAGTGCTGCCCTGAATCACGGCCGGAGTGATGTACAGACAGTCGGTGCCTGTGACGAGGTAGCCGGGCATTCCTTCGCGTACTTGCGCCTGTCTCTTTCACCGAAATCGCGGGGCCCGCTCGATCGAACCCCCCTCGAATAAATGTCCCCGCGATCCGCCCATCCGGATCCACCGCTAAGAATCCGGGGACATCTGCCGCGGGCCAGTATTTTTCTTGATTGCTCAATCCACCGGCGCGCACGGTCCCGGCTGGCCGTTAGGAGGTTTTAACAATATTTATGGCTACTTTTAGGAGGTATTCAATGGTGCGCCATGTCGTACTTTATGGCTGATTTTCGGTTTAATGTGCCGCATCGATGCTCGGTGTGTTCGTATTAAACGGTACGCTGTATGTGCGGCTGCAACTTTTTGCACGGGGTTTCAGGCATTATTGGAGCTACGCTTAGGGCGCTCGGGAAATATCTCCACGCGAAAGTTCGTACACAAGGAACGCGAATGATCAATCCAATATCGATACTATCGAGCAGCGTGTCACATCTGCCATTCCACGGCAGAAGCAATATTTACACTTATTAGGTTGTCCCAAAAGTCTCTATCGCTGTTTGACTGCGCGGTTTTATTGGGCAACGTTTAGCCAAACACACTGACTGAACACCATTTGTTCGTCGATGTTAGGGCACTCAGTTGTTTTCTAGCTTTCCAATAGTAGAATGTTCGTTTGAATCGTATGTCGACGTGTCAAACGTATCCACGTACCGTATCCTCGACCAAAGGCAAGAACAATGCAAGGAAAATAATATATAAAATCGACGTCCGTCCCCTCTGCGTCCTCCGCATATTTCCCATCGAGAACTCCTCCCAAGGCGCGGTATCTTCGCGCCGCGTCGAGGCCGCGACGATCCTCTATTTATCAGCGCCGATAGCAGTGGTCATTTTTACGGCGCGCTACACCGATAGCGGTCGCGCATTCTGTCGAAGGATTTCACACGGAAGTTCCCGGAGCCTGACGAATGCTTTTCACATCCACCCGCGCGATTGCCCGGCTCTCGCCGCGATCCCGGTCGGCCGGACGCGCGAGGGTACGCGCTTGCAAACGTCGGTGTGACAAATGGCGACCAAAAGCGGACGAGCGAGGCTGCGACGTCGCGACGTGACCCCCGGTGACCCCGCCAACAAGCATCCGAGGGACTCCGCGAGGAATGTCGCGATCCTTTCCACGTCGCGCGTCGTCGTCCCCTTTCCCTCGTCGTTCCTCGTCTATTCCTGAAAATTATTTCACCGCGCTGGAAAATCCCGACCGCTCGACGGCCGCGCGTCTGGGAAATGCATCACCGGGCTCTGCTTCCGGTGTAGGTGTTGCGATACGGAACGGTTGAATGTTGGGGCGCATAGGTGTCTGATTCGCGGCAAGTTGTGGCGTATACGAGATTTGTCGAGGTTCGCGTGACATTACTGCGCTGTATGTGGGTTCGGTGGGTGTGATTGTCGGGGCGGGCTGCTTAATTACCCTTGATTTATTTTCGGTTTATTCGCGGCTTTACCAGCGCTACGTAGGTGGACGTTGAATGTTTTCGCTCGCGGGGAAATTAAAAGCGGCGTTTCGGTGACCGAGGGTGGAGGAGAACGAAGCGTTTCGGGACTGTTCCGAATACCTAAGTATTGCCCTTTGAATTCTTACATCTGCTGTGGGGCGCGTTTTTAGCTTTTCTGGATTTACATTTTTCCATTATTACCGTGTACAACGAGGGATCGCATCAATGCGGCAAATATTTCGCTTAACATTACGGGACGCTTCGTTCGGCGGGACGAAGCGACCGAGTTCGTTCGCTTCTGCATTGATTGTTCTCGAGTTTTTTTTTTCGAGAAATTCTCGAGTTTCCGTGTGCCTCGCAGAAAATACGAACAAATTCCTCGTTGCTACTTGAAGCGACACGATATCAGAAACCGGCTAATATTTCCAATACTTCAATTGCAAATTCTTATGTATTTCAAAGAATAAAACGATCGTGGAAATTCGCGATGGAGTCGCGCATAAATGAAACGCCACCGGATTAAACAGTTTCTTCGTCGCGTTTAATTTTTACATTGGACCAGTTCGGTTAGAAAATTACGCGAAAGAACGACGGCTCGCGCTTCGTTCCTTATTTGCGGAAATTTTCCTCCAAATTGCTAGCGGCGGGTTTGGTATTACGTAATGGGTTGGACGAGCTCCGTTGCAGCTTGTTTTTGGTCCTGTTTGCTTAGACTAAATTTTAACCCATCAACTAGCCCGGCTATCATATCTCTGGAATACGAGAACTCGCTTTACCTCGGGCGGTCTCAGAGGCAAACATCGCAGGCTTGTGTATTATCGCGTGTAATTCTGCTCGGGCTTTAATTAAACTAGACAGCAGTTTAAATGACGATTCCCCAAATCGTTCGCAAAGAGGTTAACCCGCACACGTAATCAGAGTAACGTGACGTACCGACGTACAATTGTGTTTGCCATCGAAAAGTAACAAAACATCATCGTAACCGAGGCAGAAGAAATTATCTTCGGCAATTCTTAATTATTTCGCTCGTTCTTGCGTTCGGCAGTCACATTTTACGGATCGAACGATTTCATTCAGTCGAATGAAAAGGGCAATGGGAGTCACGAAGCTGGAATAAATTATTCGATCAATTCCAATGCTCGAATCGGCAATATCTCGGTCAAACTTTTAGCGATCCTCCAATTTCGTGGAGGAGTATATATTAAATCACCCGGCAGATTTTTCAAAGACTCAAAAGATATTCTACAGATTCGTTCTCAATGTCTCCGAACGTTCAACGTATCCCACGACTAAATGCATATGAATTTCAATAATTTCCATAAAAATCGGAACAGCTATGTCGAACCGAATTCGCACCTACAAGCTTCACCCTCCTCTCTTCTTTATCTACTCCTACAATCTCCGTTTCAATTCCATCAAAGCGTACCTACGACTATCCCGTTTAACCCTTTCCTCCCGTACCTCTGAGAGGATTCAGTTTTTGCCGGGGAAAAAGCGACGACAGACGAGCGTCGTTTAAAAATGTCCTTTGGCGCTAAGCTGAACCGCGCGCGGTTCATCGCGAGCGACGACGAAAAAAGCGAACGCTTCGGGCCGGCGACGCGAACCAAAGAAGAAAAACCACGAAGAGGCATTGTTTGCATCGCAGTTGGCGAGGTTTCTTCTTGTTTAACCCCCTTGCCTACTGCTCTTGGTCTCGGCCTCTTGTCCGCTGGAAAGATTCTTTACTGACCCGATCGTCGCTTCTGTCGTTGCTCGTTTTCTAGAATCTTTCTGCCGTCTCGATGTTATTTACCGGTTACTTGTCTTCCTTCATCCTCGCGGAGTAAGGAAAAAAACAAACAAGAGAAATCGCGATGTTCGTCGTCCTGGTTTTTTCTCGTTGAGAAATGAGCCTCGAATTTTTCTTCTGATTCACGTTCCTTTTTCTTTCGGGTCGAGAATGGCTTCAGAGGAATGGTATTTGTATTTTAATACTTTGGAATGTTGTCTGTGGGATACATAGCGAGCCATGGTTAATTTGCTCGGAGAATTTCATTCATCAGATAATTGGAGGGAAGAAATGCAAATGCGGCGTTCTGTGGAAATATCCGAGAGGAAATGTTTTTCGTTTGATCCAGTGTCCCACTTTTATTACCAGAAGTATGAACGTTTCGTTTGAAGCGTAATATTAAATATCATTATTATTATTCATAAATTAGGGGAGTAGAAGAGTCGTAGCTAATTCTGTGGATATTTCGCAAGTGTTCCAAATATATTTAATTACATTTAAACAGTGCGCAGCAGTGCAGCGGTCGTACGGTACTAGAAATGGTATTTCCTTTTGCTCGAAAACACGATTCCTTAAACACGTACGAAATAGTAATACAGTTAATCCGTTCGGGAAGATCATAACCGTTTGGAGTACCGATCATGGGCACTCGAGGAAATTCCTTTTATTGGGTGCTAAGGGAATACGTGACGCGAATCCTTTCAAAAATTTGCCAGCTCCGAATACTTAATATAATACATATCGAACAATCCCGTTTAATAGCAATAGTTCAAAAAAACAAAAAGACATATATAAAGAATCAACTGCTGAAAAGTTATTTATAATATTCTCCTAGAATCCAGTTACAGTGAAATAATAATAATCAATAACTATCAACTTTTCTGCGTAAACCAGCTAATTATAAATTGCAAACGATGCAACTGTCCAAACCGTGCGCAAGTACGCTGCATTTGCTATATCGAGCCGCGTCCGATTGAAATCGGTAATCAACAAATCAAACACAAGAATCATTTCAATTCTACCGCGCTCGCATTCCCCACCACGAGATTTACCACCGCGTCATTAAACTTTCTGTGGCCCTACCCCCGCAACAATTTTCCGTACGGCCGATTTTAAAATTGCCTTGGCCTCCCTTGCCGTTCTCGTGGCGCGGTTAAGAATTTAGCGGTGTATCGTGTCGCGTTACCTGCACGGCGAGCCCGGCCGAGTTCTCATTAAAATTTATGTTAGAAGCCGGCCTGGGCGGCAGTCGCGTTATTAAGGCGGAAATAACGTCGTCGTGGAAATTTATTGTAATCGTGTAAGGAGGCGAGGACATCGTCGAGGAAATACGTTGAACGTCAGACGGAAACTACCTTACCCCCGAAACTTCTTTCCCGATCCGGCCACGGAGTCACGTACCGGAAAAATGGCTTAATCCCAGAAGTCCTCTCACCTAGTTCCCTGACTCTGACGGTTCGTGCTTCCGACGTGTGCTCCTCCTTTGCATTCGACCCCTCCGTCTATCCCGAATATTGGAAAACCGCGCGATTCCCCCCGGCTACTTTTCGCCACCGTGTTTCGCCTGATAGTTAAAGCAATCGAAAAACAGCGGAAACGAAATTGGAAGGGATTGGAGGATATTGCTGGGTAACCTCGCCGGGTTCAGATTTTGCCGGAGATTTGCAGACTCGTTCATTTTAATTCGTCGACTGTGGCGAGATTGGGACGCGGATATTTTTTGACAATTTTGGAGCGCAGTCTTGTCTTAGCAGCTCGGAAGTGAGAGTGAAATGTCGTTGGGCTATTTTATAATGATTGGACGTTCGATGCGATTTTATTTATCGTATATAATTTGTGGGTAGGGTTAATGAAACGTTATCAATAAGAGCACGAAGTTTATAATAAGTTCAGTTCTCGAGCTTGATTGTTTCTCCGATTACTCGTGAAACCGAGCGCGGTCGGTTTCACTGTCGTGTCTAAAAGATGACAAATCTTTCTTGTTTGTCACGCGCAATCGAAGTCAAAATGGGTGCGGTAATAAATTGTCTTCTCAAATAAAGAAATATCTACACACAAACCATACCGAGATTGGACGGCTTGAAACGCATCGCAGACACTTGGGAATTGCAAGAATACGGCCGAATGCGAGGAAAGTATTTCTGCAAATATCTTCGAATAAACGGCACGGAGTTCTATCGCGTATACGTATATATATTCACCGAAACCAGACATTTCAGATTCAAAAAAATACCCACCACATTAGTCCAACGGCAAGTGCCCGGAGTGGGCACTTCCTGCACCACTCCATAGAACCTGAATGGGCCTCAACGAATCCTTTTCTAAGCCCAAGTATAAGCCTGGGTCGGATCGCGTGCACCCCTTTATTCAGACGAACGTGGAAGACATTTTCCATGCGCGTGGCTCAAGATCAGCGGTCAAAGGCCACGGCACGTCATTACGCGTGTGTACCCGGTAAACGAGGAAGGGTTCAAGGGGTCGGAACAGTCCAATGGAACTCGTTAATCCAACGAGGGCACAACAGGCAGAAACAGTACGAAGTGCCCGCGCGTCTCGAGCATCTCCTCCGCGGAATCTCCGATGATTCTAAAAAGGTCGTCCATTAGTAACTAACGACACGCAACAAGCGCTTTACCACTTCTCGTCGGACAGCTCGCATCGTTTCTTTTCACTCGGCGACGAAAGGAGTCTCGGGGACGGGCGGCCCTCTTCTTGGTGCATCCACTTCTTGCCCGCGTCTCCTGGTCTTTCTTTTTTTTCCGCGTCGAAGCAACACCTGTTCGACGCAGCCTAGTCGCGCGAGAGTAACCTGTCCGATCGGTGTATGCACTCGAGAGGTGTAGACAGAACGTTTCTGGCGACTACGCGGTAGGTAACGCTTGGGTAACGTCTTGGGACAATTGAGAAATTCCTCGTTCGGCTGTGGTTCTAGCGATTGCCGTTGCTCACGATCGGTTTAACCCTTCAACGGAGGGGGTATAATATGTGCGATTAGGGGGGGGGGCAACGTTATTGAGCGAAGGACTTGTCAATTGGATAAATTAAACGTTTCGTGCACTTCGTTCTGCGGCATTTAATTGCGACGCGTGAATCTTGTCACTGATTCAGAGCGACGAAGCAGTACGAATTAGCGTAATCAATCGTATGAAACGGAGCAAAGGGGAAAGAGAGTTAAATCATCGCCGTAGAAAGCAGTACTGATGGGTCGCGTTGATATCGAAAGATCACTCGTCCAATTTAATCAAGACGTAAATGCTTCCGTTCTAATAAGGAAACTGATCTGCCCAATATAACGTTCGACGAACGACCAGTTTCTCTGGCCGTAAAAGAAATATACATTTCACAGTTCCGATTTATTTTCGTACCTACGAATCGTCCCATACGCAGCACAGCAAATTCCCACAATTACCCAATTCAATGATTTACAACAAGCACCCCACGACAATCTTCCGCAACTATGTAGGAAGTCTTAATTAGACATAAATCCGACTCTGTAAATCACCGGAACGAAGTATCTAACGAAACGTCAGCTTTCATGAAACCTCGTTGATTCGCGGGCGTATCCTCCTTCCTTCTTCCACCGGGGCGACCGCGCCCTTTCTCGAGAAACGGAAAATTAGCGAACGACGATTGTTTCAAGGCGCGCCGTATCACCGGCTGCCGCGTCTAGAAGAGGTAACGACGAGCGTCGAGAGACGTGGGCTATTGTCTAGATCGCGCGGGGACATACATCAACGTCGCGAAACGGAGGTGCCGGGCACTCGTTAACAATGGCGTGTGTCGCATTAATATTCGGGACCGCCACTCTTCTGCCCTTAACGCGTTGTACGCGTCGAGCGAACCGCACACGATAAGTCTTTCCGCGGTGCCGTTGTGTTCCGCGAACCATTAATTTCCCGTTATCTGTTATCTGTTGCGTTGTCGGACAGATGTTTGATAGGTGTACGCTGCTCGAACGAGTAAATTCTCATTAGAATTGTTAATGTCCGTCCGGTGCGCGACGAAAGCAGCGCGTCCCGGCGTCGTGATCGTAACCCTGGATGCTGCATTCATCCATTTCTGTTCCCCTGTTCCACCGCGTCGCGCGTCATCGGCACAAAGTGGAGCACCTTCTTCCTCATCGGGTACAAAGACGCTTCTGTCCAAAGGGTGAAATAGGTCGTCGAGGTCTGCGAAAGATCTTCCCCCGTCGATCGCAATGGACACTTCGCGAACCGGCGGGCACAATCGAAACGCCGGAGGCCGGTCGTGCCGCGTTCCCGGATACCGTAATTCCGATGGCACTTTCGCTGCGGAAGAATCGACGCCGTTAATAAGCGGCCCGCTGGAAATTCGGGGGGGGGGGGATGCATAGAGGAAGAAAGCCGAGGAGAATGGAGGAAAGAAATCATTATTGTGTCCGCGAAAGTGCGACGACGACGGGCCGGTGCCAGGACGATCGTTGAAAAAGGACGCGGATGTCCCGGCGAGAGAGAAACCGGGGACAATGAGGGACGCCGCATTAATATTCGCGGCATGCGGCGCCAGCCTCCGCTCGCTTTCGTTTTCCTCTCTGCCCCTTTCACTCCAACCCCTGTTGCGGCTCGTACCCCGCTACGGAGCTTCCGCCTGAGGCGACTCGTGCGCCAGATTGCAATCACAACAGCTTCGTTAATTACCGGATCCTCCTTTACCCTCCCCGGTGGCGATGCCGTGGAACGTCCGCCATCGTCGTTCACCACGGGCGTTTACACGCGGTTCGTTCCATCCAACCCCCCACGGGGACGCTTCTGACGAGCGTTCGGCGACGACCGTTGGACTTTCTGCGATCCGCGCTGACCACGGTGGCCGAACAGCGCCGTGGTTCGCTCGTTCTCTCACCCTTGACACGGTGACTTCCATTCACGGGGATTCCGAGGCAGCCGCGGTGGGGATCCTTTGGTCGGCCTTTGTGTACGGCGATCGCAAGCTCGATACCAGGCCACTCGTTTTAAACGTTTTTCTGCCTGGACGGGATAATGTCTTTCGGGTGGTGTGTTAACATTCCGATGTTGCGGTTTGGTTCAACGTTCAGGTGAAAGAGCCGTGTGCGGCGCACAGTGGTCTGTTTCCTTGGAAGAGTATTCCACTTGTTCGTATTTTTCCCTGCAGGCGATAAATCGTATTTTATTTCATTGATGGGGAAGATTTTCTGTGAAGGGGTTATTTCATCGAATGGATGGTTCATGGTTTTTTTTTAGTGGTTTTAGTTTAAAACTTATTGTCAGACGTTCTCGATGCTGAGTAGTATAGGGTGAAATAATAAATGGATTACGTTAAAAATTATAACGGACACTCGCCGAGCAACGTGGAAATATTTCATTGAATGATTGTATAGGTTGTTTAAAAATCTCGTTTAGGAAAGAAGCAACGAATGATTCCATGAACTTCAGGTTAACAATTCGAGGAATTTTATATATCCGCTTTGTAACTGAAATCTATTTTCGCGGAGAGCTGCTTGCTTATTCAGAACGTTATGCGAGCATTTAATCGCTTATGACGATGGCATCGTTACGAATGCGCCATTGCTCTTGCCTTTTCTGCAAGTCCTTTTCCGCCAATGCTAGACGTTAAGTATACAGTATTCCTTATCGTTCCTTCCTTCTCCGCTTTTCGCGAGAACAACGGTTCGCAAACGGTGAAAACGTTCCTTTTGCAATTTCTGTTTATCGCCGCCACAAAACGACGCGACCGAATAGCGCTTCCGGTGAATTTAATTCGGGAGATAGCGATGCTTGATGCAAGGAAAATAAGGAGATACGAAACAAGTCTGGTAGGTTTAAATTGAATGCACATTGGCCCCCGGCCGTAAAACGTTCTTCTAAAGACACACGGTATATTTAACAAGTTTGTGTTGAAAATGTTCTTAACAATAATCCTTATCATTTATCGCTGTTGCGCTGTCCGAACATGTTTTTTTATAAACGAGATTAGCAAATGCTTAGTTTTATTCTGTCTATTATATTTCCATCGTTGTGGCCGAAAATTTTAATTAATATAAAAAAGACAATTTATTTTGACAGAACAGAAGATCCTGTGAATGATTTACAAAGTTCATCATCAAATCGAATTCCAATCCTTCATTAGACGTGACGAATTTTATTTCACGGTTTTACACATCTATGTCTGTTTCGACAGTATTATAATTTTAATGTAACAATCTTTTATTTCAATGATCACGAAATGACCGTACCTTAGCTTATCAAAGAAGTGATCCCAGTGTCTGCGCTAAAAAAACAAAGAACCTTTGTGATTCTTCCCGTAAATGAATTTTGCGAAACAAATCACCACGCCTAATTAGTGCTGAAAATTGTGCGAACCTTTCAAGCCACTTGAATGGACCAACAACTAAATAACTTGGAACTGTATACATTCTTAATTCTACACGTGCAGTAGAACCTCATCGCGACCCTGTTACCTCCGCGAAACTTCTCTTCAGCTCATTGAGTCGCGCGTCATCCTAGACAAAAAGAAACAACCCCGTCCGCTGAAGAGATTTTCTCTCGCCCAGAGAGAACCGTAACGTTCGGACGTTTTCATTTCTGTTCCTTCAACGGTCGACGACGGATCTATTTGTGCTTTACGGTGAAACGTCGAATCCAGTTTCGGGAAGCAACCGTTGCCCGGCAATTCGACTGATTGTATTGTTGACTGGAAAATTTATGCTTATCCATTCGACTCTCGCGGTGACGGCAATATCGTCTCTCGAATGGGCTATTGCTCTTGCTTTTCCTCTCTCTCACTCTCTCTCCGTTTCTCTCTGCTCGCGTACCGGTAGGCGACCGTAAGATTGCCGCAGTCGTCAGTCTGCTTTATTGCGCGGACTTTAAGAAAAATAAAGAGAGAGAGAGTGAGAGAGAGAGAGAGAGAGAGAGAGAGAGCGCATTGTTCCTTATCGTAGCGGAGGTATCGTCGCGATTTTTGCGATTCGCGAACCAGGGAAACGAGTCTCGTCGACTTTTCTCCGTTTCGTTCACGACGATCTCTGTTTATCGGTCGGCAAGATTGAACGACGTTAGTATTCGGGCAACTTCGATAAATTCGATACGAAAGATACGAGGGTCTAACGCGCCACCGGGGCTGGAAGGAAATCGTTCCCAAAAGGGAATACAGTCGTGGGCGATTTTCAGTGAACGGTTCGCGAGAAACGATTGTTCATTTTTCTCGCAGAACTCTTGAACAACGAAAGATCGGATCGATGATAATTATTTTCAATCGTAGGATCATCGCAGGGGTAAATCACCCTGGTGTCGAACGAAATTTATCTTTATTCGTATCCTCGCCTGTTACCAGAAGAGAAGCATCGTATGCACATTTTCAATGTATTTCCTCCAGCCCACGAAATTTGAATCGTTCGAAATTCGACGAACGACAAATGATATTATTTACAAGTAACCCGTCGTCCCTAATGCAAGATAAGTAAAATCATATTTCTTTCCGGCCTTGATTTTACTGCGCCACTCTCCTATCAAAAAGGCCCTCCGATCTCTCCGAAGGTTCCCCCATTCAATAAACATTTCCCATTAAATCCCGGCCCGATCCCCGTAAGAATTGTCCAGATCTCGTTCAAAGGACTCGAAGGAACCGCTTGCGAAACCTTGGAACTACCGATCCCCGTCGCGCTATCGCTCCCTTCAGAGATCACAACGAAAGCAATCTACGAAATCACTGCCCCCCTCCGTATATTTTCCCCAAACCCTCCGAGACCCCCCCGCCCGCGCCCTTAATCCTTCGACCCACCCTAAGAAACTCGCGAATCCAATAGACCAAGTCGTCCACAAGAAGCAACGAGACCCGTGTCCGTCGTCCATCGACGCTGTTAAAATTCCAATAACAGACGTCCGCCTTCGTTTCGTCGCTTCTTCCCAACCCGTCGTTCCCTCTGTCCTCCGGTTCGCTGTCTTCTTGTGCCTACGCGACTTTCGTCCCTGCCGTCTCCCAACGAACACGTGGCTAGCTGCTCGCCGCGCGCATATCACCGGGGCCCTCTTCTGGATCATCCTTCTCGAGATTCCACCGCGGCGGAGACAGACCGTCTCGCGTAGCCGGGATAACAAATGTCTTTCTCTGTCGCGTCTTGACCCGTTCCGCGTCCCGTTGGCCCCGGTCGGCCAGTTTCCACCTCGTTCACGACCACGTGGACAGATAACTGAGCGCGCATCAAGGGTTAAAGGGGGGACCCGGGGACACGGCCAAGAGGGATGGCCGGCCTCGAAAAGGGGGGCCAGCGGCTGCGACAGCGGGAACGGAGGATAGAGAAAGGCGGCGGCAGAAGAAGCGCGAGAGGACGCGCGAGCGGCAGTGAGAGAGAGAGAGAGACGGAAAGGGATGGATAATTCGGCGGGGGCAATTTGAGGGCCCGACGGCGGCACGACGAT
Source organism: Nomada lathburiana (assembly GCA_963667235.1). Lineage (NCBI taxonomy): Eukaryota > Metazoa > Arthropoda > Insecta > Hymenoptera > Apidae > Nomada > Nomada lathburiana. The sequence continues at coordinate 7,246,220 of OY763905.1, forward strand.
ATAAATTCGGTAAACGCCGTCATTAGGGCCAATCCGAAATACCGGGCGTCTATTAAACCTCGAACTGAGATAATTACCTGTACTGGACTCTCGATGTCCGCCTCCCTCACGGACACACCGGTGGACTCATCTCGGCTGCATTGTTCGGCTTCTTGCCGTTCCACGACTCCCGGGAACAGGAGAACTCTCGGATATTTCGGCTTCGATGATCGGCCAGCCCTCCTTCTGCTGGATCGTTTCGTTCCCCCTTTCGTTCGTTACAGCGCGCCCTGCCCGCACCTTGGTCTTCTTGGTGTATCGTCTTCTCGATGATAGACGGCGCTCCGTTGGCGAGGGGACGTACCCCTCGTGATAGTGTACACGGGTTATATAGGGTGTTTACGGGATAATCGAGACGCTAGGGTAACGGTCGCGTTGCGTAACACACACTGGTGTTCGAGAAGCTTTTAGCGGTTTCGTACGGCGGGGCACGTATGATCGATTATGACGTGTTTGCGAATGAATCGACGGGTGAAGCGGGTTGATCGAGGGTCAGGTGCGAATTGATGGTGGGTTCGGTGATTCCTGTAGGTGGTCCCGTGCGCGTAAGGGAGGCTGCCCCCGCGGAATATCCGTCGGCAAAGTGCGTAACGTGAATTCATCTACTTTCCATGAGGTTCGAGCAAGAAAATGCAATTATCTGATATAAAGGCTGGGTACGTTCAATTGACGTTGTTTCATTTGTACCAATCGTTCGCCGCGTTCCGGCCGATCAGCTCGCCGCTTCGTACGAATGAACATATCCGCAGTCGGTTCGTCTAGAAAATTAAGGGAAATACCCGGGCCGTCGTGATTGCTCCAATTCGTCTCAATGAGCCCACCGGCGACACGATTTCTACAAAGTGGCCCGGTTACAGCCCCGCGGTATTTCGTAAAAATGCCACGGCGCATGCTTTTGCGTAACGCGCGATGCTTGAACGCGGCTCGCAGATGGTCCAGAAGCCCGCAGAAATTGGTACCAATGGAATCCGGCCGCAAAATTGTACACGCACACCGACGAGTCGAGTCGGGACGGGGAACGGCGGAGGATGAATAAGAAACCTTAAACTACGTTTTTGGCCGGGCGTTACATTTGTCGGATACCGGCGACTTGGGACTCGAATCAGTGCTCCTTCGTCCCTGGAATGCATTGGGAATGTCGCGAACTTTTATAACGCAACCCTGTGGAGAAGACTGTTTCGAGACGCTGGGTTGCCCCGTTAAATTGTTCGTTGACGTACGATAATCTTGGACAGGAGCACGGAGAAATTTATTGACTCTGTTTCGTTGGTCGGCGTACGAGTGGCAGTGGGTGGTCGAACGATTAGGGTCCCAATACGAAAATGAATGCTTTTTCTGCTTACGCGAAAATAAAATCAAGGTGAAAAGATTTCTTTTTACGTTGGATAATTTTGAATTCATTGATTGAACCATTTTATCGCACTAGGTCTTGTGATAATCAGCCATTAATTTGTGAAAATAATTGTTGCAACTTCTTTCGATTTGACTGCTATTCTTTTTTTCTGAAATATTAACGATTTCATTGGTCCAGTTGAAGCAACAAATTTCACCGATACCAGATTCACTCGTTGGTGTGCTTAATGTTCTATCAACTTTTATTTTGTTCAATTTGCCCCGTATCGAATTTCGTGGATAATGGAGAATTGTATAAAAATTTCAATGAATATTCGCGCGAAAAATTGAGGCGATGCAATACAGAATTATTGGAAATTCACAGATACAAAAAGTACACCAGCTGATTTGTCCGTATAAAGTAAGTTACGTGAAATGTATACAAATTCCGTTCGGTCTCCATTTAAAAAATTTCCAGATAGCATCGAATATCAGAATACGAATGAGAAATAGGGATGCACCTGCATTAGTAAATTTGCAATCGTGCAAGATAAAATCAAAACGAAGAAATGTAATATAATAATATGATATAATATGTAAACGAAAATAAAAATATTAGCCGCCCTTCGGTATTCCATCGAGCGTTCGCATATTACGAACGGGGATAGTCGACAATAGCGCAAAACAATTACGCGCGCGATACTCGATTTTCATGTAATCAATGGTTGCGAATGCTTGAGGAAACGCGGAATCGTTCCCCTGCGGCGGATCTCTCGTAAGAATATCTTGACCGCGCGTTTACCGATTTGGAACGCTTATGTCGCATGCGCGCGGAAATTGCAGGAATATACTAATCAACGATAAATTCTGATCGGAGTGCTCGATAAAACGTTGGGGCTGTACTCGGAGAAATAACTTCGGCACTTTAATTGAATATATCTGACATTGGAGTTCCTATTTGAGTAAATACTTTTATGGGTACATGACTGTTACTGCCTCGAGTGGAATTATAAAAGCATTCGATTTCGCAATCCCAACACGTGGGATATATTAATATATTCTTATGTCGTAATTATTATATTAATAATATATTGCATTGCATAGCTCGGCAAGCAGATCGACTGATCTGCTATATCGATCGCGATCGTGATAAATAAAAATACTGCGATACAACGAAAATTGAATTCTTTCATCCGCTTTTGATGGAACTTGTTGCAACAGCTGACGTATGACGAATTTCTTATTTCCGGATACGTCAACGTAACCAGCGATTGGATCGTTAAAGCGCCCGCGCTTATAATTGCCAGTTGCCACGGTCCTGGCCAAGAAAGTTCTTTGGGCCACCGAAATTCCGTCGCTTATCTTATCTCGTAGAAAATTGCACGCAAATGGACGGGCTGATACGAGAGCCTTAATTAAAGCGACGAACCGGCCTCGAGTGGGCTGCGTTCATTTCGCGAAATAGAAAATGGCCGGTTCGAAGCGTAAATTCGTGTAAGATGCGGCGGAAAGATTATATTTCCGGGGCGTAATTTTTCCAAAAATATTCTACACCGGGGCAGAACTATTTAGCAGATATCAATTCGAATGAGAGTGCAGCGATCGAAGACAGACAGAAGGGTTGGTAAAGAGAAGTGGACGATTCAGACGCACGAGGAGCATTAAAAACGGGCATAAATGTTCAAACAAAACACCGGGGGAAACAATTGCGAAATTGTTCAGGCAACGTTGCCAAGGAAAAGGTGGTTACGGCAAAGGGGGCATAAATCAGAAAAGGAATTGTTTCGTAGTTCCAGGGGCCCAGGCGGCATACAAAACTCACGACCACTTATCTTCAACTTTTTCCAACTGTACCCGGCCAATACCGTTGTACCTATGAAAACTTTTGATCTGCCGTTCGTGCAACGAATAAAGAAATTTCGCGATACGTCGTAAGTATGCACATATATCGTGGGCGAGTGTCACGTGGGAAATCTTAGGATCAGTATCAGCAGAGTCTCCAGCGAATAAAGTCTAATTTTACGCATCGCTGGTCGGCTCGGCTGCGAACGGAGAGGCCAAAATGGATTACGGACGGTGCACGCGAGATGTTTCACCGTCTTCGATGCTTTCGTTGCAATGTCTTGGGCATTCCACTTTCAAAGGAAACGTTACTCCCTTTTTCTTCGTCTCGCCTCGTCCACGCCTCGATGATTTCCCTTCTTATTTGCATGGGAAGCGGACCGATGCAGTCAGCTCTCGGGACGGATCGAAGATGAATCTCCGACACCTTGTCATGGGAGATTTTACGAGCTTCGTCACGTTTTACTAGACGCGTGTTAGTGTCTTGTTAGGTATACGTGGTAATTGTATGCGAAATGGACCATTTATTTATTTATTTATTTATTTATTTGTCGGCAGGAATTGTTGGATGTTTCCGGTTGGGAATAGATATCATTTTGAAATTAATAGCTTTAACTGTGGATGAATATAAAATGAATTATTTATTGTACCTGCTGTATTGATTCCAGCGAATGATTTTTAATATCGAACACTTTTTTCCATTTGTTGTAATACATTCATGAAACTCTAGGATATAATTCTAAACACGAGACATAACCGAATGTAGAAAGTGGGCAAAATTTGTGAAATAATTGGAATGGTATGAACACGATTAATTCGTTTAAAATTGTAGAGTAATTTCTATGTAACGAATTGAACGGAAATTGTGTCTGTTTCCTCTGGTTTGCGGAACGTTATTACGTTACTAAAGTGGATTTAAAGTTCCAAGTTCGTTCCTCGCCGCCATTCGCGGACGAATAATAATACTGGCTGCAATATCGTTGCATAATATGCATGCAATTCATGAGGAGAAACTTAGTATTATCTCTTGAACATGGTATTTCATTGCTGTGATGGCGAACGAGTTTGTTGGTGAATAACAAATCTCGGACATTGAATATTATTGTTGTTTAATATGTATTATTAAATTTATAACGAATTATAAATGTTATAGAATTATTTGATATCACATATACTCGTTAAACAAATTTATGGAGTTTGACGAAGTATACTTCATAGACGAATAATGTATTTATTATACTTGCGTTTCAAAAATTCGCTTTGTTTCGCTTACTTTGCAAACAACAAAAAGTACCCTTCGCAGAAATGATTCGTTCGGTAAACAAAATTCCGCGTTCTTTAAACCTAGTATTTATATTCTTTTTCCGTCTTCGGTGCGCGACTTCGTGGAACATGCCTCACGTAATGAAAATTTCACGTTCTTGCGTTTTATATTTAGCGAGCAAGCGCGCGCATTTTCCTCGCAGTCTTATTTGTCGCGTTCCAATCGGCTGATCTTGGTAAACAAGGTGAACAGGTTTACTCGATTAATCGACAGAATCGTTTCTCCACTTTCACGTGAGATTCGCTTGAACTAATTAAGTCTACTTTTTAGAACGGTGTCGACCTAACGAAACAATTACATTACCCTCGGTGGCACGAGTAGCCACGTTTTCTTACAGAGGAATCGAACGACGCTTTGTTTGGAAACGTATCTGGCTAAAAAATTGTCAAACTAAAATGTTTATTATTCTACGAATTTTTAACCCGTGCCTAGTTAAGTTTCTTCGCCCAAAATTTCTGCTGATGTAACAACGAATAATCTCTTCTTCAACTATATGCAATATCGCGGCTGATGAGTTCAAATCAAAATAAATTGAACGAAATCAAATCAATGATAGAACTTGATTAAATTCAACAAGTTCTTCTCATCGTACTTTAGTTACATTTTGTGTTAGAACTCACATTCAATCCAGCACAACATCCAGCTATTTTTACGTTTCACGATCTCACCCAAATTTTGCCAACATTCCCGACGAAATGGTCCGTCAATTCACATGTTCAAATTATTATCGTACACTATCGCCCCCTTCGAACCATTCCTTTGGCCCTGCCGACATTTCTACTGCACCCAATCAAAAATCAAAGTACCCAAAGTAGAATCGAAATCTCTCGACGCCAGTGACGCGTCGTCGCGAACTCGGCGCCCGCGTAGCCCCGAATTTGGTGCCGTCTCGTGACACAGTTTTCCCCGGGGTACCGTTTCCGGCGAGCGACGAATCGAAAGCGCCGCGTTGCTCGCTTGTTGGATGAAAGCAAATAAGGGACAGCTCGTCATCCGGCACGGCTGAACGACGCCGATAAAACGAATCGGTCGAGATAAAGGTACACTACGCGTCCTTCCTTTTTGTTTTTCTATCCCTGCGATTTTCTTCGTTGAACGTAACCGGCTGGCGATCACTCGAACCGTCGACGTTCGATCCTCTCTGTCCCTTCGACTGGCCGTTTTCGCGGTCTCCTCTCGGGTTTCGTCCCCAGGAAATTATAGTGTTTGCACATCCAGCCGTTTCTTCGAATTTCACCGCTTCTCCCCATTCGTTTCCTTTCTCTTCTTTCGTTTTTTCCCCTTCGTTTGTTACCTCCCCCGTTCCTCTGCGTTCGTGTTCCTCGCTCGCCGGTTGCAATTAGCGACGCTGTGCGATGCGGGATTCGTTATTGCGAAATGATGATTGCGTTTGAAGCGCGCGACACGCACGCCTCTGTTTTTCGCCCTCGCATCGCGCGTCCCCGTAGATCCACGAATCGTGTAGGGAATTATCTCGCGCGCACGAAACGTTCACGCGATTGTACTAGGAGGTAAATGATATGCCGCGGTGCATGCGTAGGTAATCAGGGGAAGGCGATTAGAGTTAGAGGATTCCGTGTTTCGCAGCGATAATTTTTGGGCGTCGTTTAGTTTCTAGCGGGGGATGAGATGAGAAGAATAGTCTCACAAATCCGTTTCGCTTGTTCCATGTAACGCTAACAAAGTTCATTGCCCCCTCCACCCCAGTGAATACATCCAGCTTCTTATGCAACACGGCACCGTTCCACCCTTTCTTCCGACATTTTCGCCGTGGCTGAAGATTTTCAGGGAGGTTAAAAGCGACTGTAGCTCGCAAAGGGGTGGCACTTAGGTCATGGCTTGTCTCGAGTGGTGCTCCGTATGACGTAAAGTACGATCCTCGTACATGAAAATACCGGGCCCAAGCACTGTTGCTCGCTTCCCTTCTGAATTCGCTAATAGAACAAGGCGAGGAGCCTTCGGGAAGCAGCCACTTATAGAAAATACGCCACGAGGGCTTCGATTCGCAGCGTCTACGCTTTCCAGAACGAAGTGAATCGCAATGGAATGTCGTAATTAATTAAAGGACGCGGTGTAACGGGCCGGTCACGAAGTAAAGCAACCGCGACACGGCCGTGCTTCACCGTGAACAAGTCATGCGGCATTGACATCGACGAGAAATGCGGGCGCTGTTTGCAAATGATACGATGATAAAGATGCAAATGCGCGAGCCGGCGTGTATACAGGTTGTATGCAAAGCATACGAGCTCTGTTGCATCTCTTGCGGGCCGCAGCCCGTGACCGGTTCATAAACTAACACATTTGGGTTTCCTTTGATCTGCGTGCACAGGTCACTCGTTGTTACCTGCCTTTTGTAAACGCCGATATACCGGCGTAGCCGCCCTCGGTTAATTGGACTTTGTAATTGCATGCAAATTTAATTACCATCGAAACTAATTTACGTAACGCAAATTTTGCCCACCTCCGCGGAATCGTTTGCTCTTTCATCCTTGACTTTCGGCAATTTAGTTGCCGGCACCGGCCAGGTGCAACGACGCAGAGTTTCGAAATATTCGAAAGTTCGTCGAAGAGTTTTGCAGGTTCGCGTCCAAGTTTCGTGAAAGACACGGTCCAAGAAGGGATGAATGATTTGAACCGTTACGTCAAACCGTACCCGACCCGTTCGCGGTATTAGCATGCTCGATTATCGCCCGGTGATAACCGTTGGCGAGCAGAGAAAAATTCGCGGACCCCATTGTTCGCCACGAACCTCGTCATCGGCACGGGCGTCGAGTCGCGTCGCGGCGATAAAGATGCAGATGTGCAGAACGGTGCAGGCTGACGCGGGCGTAAAACATAATCCCGCGATTAGCGCCAGCTGAAACCGAAGTGGCTTTCTCGCTGTACACGATTCGTCCCCTCGAAACTCGCTTCAGAGTTCGTCCGTGTTGGCCTCGCCTTCACGACTGTATCCCGAAACTCTCCGTCTAAAATCCACTCGTTGTCAGTTTGGATTGCGTCCCTATCGCATTAGGTTCTGCTGTTTCAATGGGCACAACGGATCTGAATTATGCAACAATTCAAGGCGGTGCACGGCGAAGCAACGATTCATAGAAGCGACGGATGATTTCGTATCGTTTAATTACGTTGGAATACAATGCGGATATACGCACGACGAGGCAAAGAGCAAAGTTCTCTTTTCACTCAAAACGAAACGTTTTAAACAGATCGGGCGTGATTGTACAATGCACGAAGCGAGGAAAATGTGTGCTGCGACGGTGGAAGATAGGGGGCTGCAATCACTGTAAGTGGTGGTTGTCAAATGTTTACGGACGGAATAAAAGTGCTTTCATAAAACTAGAATTTACGATGCATGCAACGAGTAGGCTCCAGTTTATCGTGTTCCGAAATGACAAGATTTTAAAAGCCGGCAACAAAATACCGATCTCCGTAGGGGAACACAGGTTCACGGATAGAATTGATACACCATAGCTGGCCGCAGCCACTCTTTCCGATTCTTATCGTGCTGCTCAATGCCTCTGTAATCGTCGATCGACGATTTCGATTCGCTTCCGACATTGAACGAGTGTAATATCAACGCAGTGAACTTCTGCGCTGAAGAATTCAAGCGAAACGCGTAACAATACTGTCTCGCCGAGTACAATATCAATGATTGCAAAGTCGGACAAGCTGACTGGCCCCGATTGGATGGAAGATCATAGTTCGCAGCACCTTGGAAAATCATCGTTTCACCGTATTGTTGTACGATCTGTGCGGTCCTTGTGTACCTGGTTCAGCCTCCAGTACTGTCACAGTGTACGGAAGTACACGTCTCAAGGAGCAGCTTGTACGCTCGTTCACAATGGTTTACGCGGCTCTGTGAACGCTGTTGGAAAGTAGGCCGATGATATCCAGCTTGAAGAGTCGCAACTTCGCCAAGTGGATTACAGAGTTACGAGCTTCGCGAGTGGCTGTCCTGTGTGTATGTTACGATTCCCGCACATCCGGCACACGTTTGCATTGTTATCGTTCGCGAATATGGCGCAACCCCGGGTAGTCGTTGTCCGCGATACTCTAATTGTAAGTCAGAGTAGCGAGGAAACTTTTCCACCGGTTCCTACAAATTGGCTCATCCTGATCTTGTGCCAGGCAACTGGGCGTTCCTATTTTTTCTTGCGGAACAATAACGTTTTATCTTAAATTTTTATATCGGACTCGAAGCAAGCTTATCTTCGATACTTGTAATTATTTGTCGGAAAGGGTAGCAGCGGGCTTTATATTCGATACTTAGAACTTTTGGAAATTTAACAATTTTTGCTAGATACCGAGTCTGGTTTATATTATTCTGATCTTTTTCATAGATATTCTTGTCACGAGGATCTTCTGCGTTAGAACGTTTTGTATACTATTTTTCTTCCCTTTTGTGGTCAAGCATTGCTTCTTCGAACATTCAAAATCATTGTATCCTTGTATTCCATATAAATCATTGTATATGTATAAATGGTTTGATTGCGGTCGCGATGAAGATTGTATATTTTACGTACGTTCTGGTGGAACGAGCTTCGAAACAGTGGAAACGAGATTTCCATGCGCCGTTTCGACTCAATGAGCGTTATTGAATTATCCACTAATAGACTTAGTTTCTAAACCACTCTTTAACATCCAATGCTCACACTGGAAGGATTTCCCTTTGCTTTGCGATTGTTAGAAAGATTTTCTTGTTCGAATAACAGTCGTGTCAAAATAATTCGTAACGATATTCATAAGAATTATCTGTAACTGAATTAAGTACCCAAATAACATTAATTGTTCTTCATTGAAATGCATAAAATTCTTCACATTCCGTTTTTAATACAAGGAAGAGGTCCGTGAAACGACAGATCCTCCAATAACTTTGCCAATTATACGAATTCAAATCTATTGTATCCTCGTCGAAGCGTTCGGCTCTTTAAACGAAACACCTCCGCGAAAGTACATAGTCAGTTGCGCTGAAGTATTTATTATACTCCGATAAGCGCACTCGGGTAGCTGAAGTGTCCGTTTTAAGAGAATTACGAAATGTAGGCCATCGGCCAGCCAAGCAAGCGGCTGTAATAAGATCGATTTAATCTCGGAAGACCGTTTTTGCTCGGTTACAAAATGAGCCTTATCGAACGTTCGTGTTCTCATTATCACGTAACCATCGAGTCTTTCGTCCGCGTCAATCGAATACCGGGGGAAAAGTTCGCGCGATCTTTCGAATAAAGAACGATCATTGTTCACGGTAAAACAAAGGCATCGGAACGCTTACAGTTCGCCAGAGAAACTTGTTAGACGATGGGAACTTACGTAATGCCCTTCATCGATCAATCGAACATGCAGAACCGATAGTTTGACTGTGAAATCATAGAAAATCTGTCCTTGCTTCCCGTTGAGTCGAAAGCATTGCCAGACGGGCTCCGCGGCGTTTTAATGAAATGGAGAAGAATTAATTGGCAACGAGCAAAATTATAATTCCCCGTATTAAATGGTCCACATTCTTCAATTTAATTGAAACACCTGCAAAAGCGTGATACAGTTGCTCTTGCTAATATATATCATTGCAAGAACGTTAAACACGAATCAAAGATACAATCGTACGGGCATTCCAATTTAATTTTTACGCGGAGTCAGTCGACCGACTTCTGAAGCAAATCATTGATCAATCAACCTGTACAACCTATGCGCATTGCGCGTAACTATCAAGGAAATGTGTCTTAATTATAGAAGGTTGGGCAAAGCGCCAATCAAGCTCTTCGCGAATAACATGCAAGAAAATCCGAAAGTTCGAGATGCGTGTACCATGTACGCGTCCGAACCCCATGACCATGGATTACCTCACTGCGATCGCGACACCCATGGACAACGTCGGCGACACGCGTCGCGAGATTAAAAGGCACGGCGCGAGGGTGAAGGCGCGAAAAAATGCACAAGGGGGAAAGTGGCCGTCGCGTTGTTGGCGATTCGCGTTCGTCCCGCCGGTGGTTCTACGGCCGATTACGCCGTGACAAATTCTGTCACGCTAAAACGCCGCCTTACAGCACATCCGCGGCTTTTCTCGTCGCGACGTGCGTGCACGCGAGCGCAATAATGCGCGATCCACGCTGATCTCCGTAGCGCAATAAACGCGCAAATATTTGCCAGCGGTCTCGTCCGTGCAATTTGCGTTTCCGTCGACGATCGCTCGGCGAACTGCCCCAGATAGCTGGAAAGTGCACCGGTATTTTGGCCGGTTGTACAAATAGGTTGGACCCCAAGGCACCGAGCGGATAAACATAGACCGCCATTGCCAGATAATGTCGGAGTTTTCCATTGTTTCGCTCGGGCGCAAAGAACGGTGGCCGATTAGTGGAAGATTGATTAAGCCTTCGAATTTTCATGCTACTCGATTTGGTGGTGTCACGTAGCTCTTTCGAGAGACGCGACAAGGGTTGCAGGGGAATGAGCACGATGAAAGTGTTACCGTGGCAAATGGAGCTTCCTAAGAAAACCTGAACTTCCACCCCCGTTGTTGGGGTAGTTATTGACGTAAACGTGATTTACAGTGTTTTGTATGAACAGAACATTTCTGGATTCGGGAGAGTATTTTTCGTAGACTGTTTGGTATCATTTATTGCACTGTTTGTTAATAAATAATAGGCAATAATAGGCAAATATATCGGTCAGTGAGGGATTAAATAAATAAAAACTATACAAATTGAGCACAGTTTTCCGATTATATTCAAATGGTCCTTTGGTGGCCTATTTTATTCTTCCAATACGAAAATACGTATCACATATACCTACTTCTTTTCTTTTAATACTTCTGACCGTGGTAATAAAGCTGATATGCTAAATGCATTTTCCCTTTGAGGAATATATGCATTGCAGAAAATGTCGAGTTTGTCGAGCTGCGGGAATTTTTGCAGCCGGGTGTACCGTCACTGAAATGTTTAAAGTTGCATCAAATTCCAAATACAATGTATAAAACATGCCCACTTTTCTGTGAACATACGTTCTACCGTATTACCCTACGAGCACCTCGGACGTAGGATTTTGCCCTGCTGTTCGCCAGATGTGGCCACCTTACTATCGGGTATACATAAATTTATTATTCCCACGCTATATTTTTCCCCCCCGTGATTTCTCTGCTGTACCACATCATTGGCTATTTACTCGCCCGCGCTAAACAATCCATACATTTTGTTTGCTCATATTAATCTACCCATGACCGACAGTGCATCGGTTAATCTTCCCACATAATACCAGCAACAATACATTTTTGACGGAATTCTATGTTTAAAACCAATAAACCAATGGTAATAATACATGATTCCTGAAGCAAAGATCAGAAATTAGTTGCGCGCTTACAAACTTTTCATCATTTTTTTTTCTCTTCTAATTAATTCCGAATACATTTTTTCCGTTGGACATAGAAAATTAATTGCGGAAGGTTAAGTAGCAGTGTCTTGTCGAGGGCAAAATAGCAAAAAGTAACTTTGCATCGGCCGGGAATCGAACCCGGGCCGCCCGCGTGGCAGGCGAGCATTCTACCACTGAACCACCGATGCTACAAATGCTGATATTTCCTACTCGTGCGATAACGAAACTAAAACGGACCGTGCTCTACATAAACATATTTAGTTCAGCTTAACGTAAATCGTTAAAATATTAAGAACAACCGGGCGCGTGTCATAATATCGCATCGCCGATCATTTGCGTAGCATCGAAACACAGTCACCAAAACGTTTCTGTATCAATAAACTGTCGTACAGAATTACGATGGCACGGAAATAATGCCCGTAATAGAACGGAACAGTATTCCCGATGAATACAGCGCCAAAAGAACTTCCCGAAAAGAAATCCGCGAAATGGAGCAAAGTGATGTTACACTGAACCGGACCTGCGTGCAGAATGAACGTACGCTTTCTATGCGCAGAGGATCGACGAGCGGGTAGCGGAGGAACGCATAAAACAGATCGCAAGGAACATTCCGCTCCGAAAGAGCAAATAGCACAAACCGAACGGACATTAGAGTACCGCGCTTGCACAAACTTCCCCGCAAAGGAATGTCCCCGTCACCGTGCCGTACGGTGCACGCTCTGTAATAGCATAATCGTGGACGCGCAATATCAATCGTTGGAAACGGCCGCTCGAAGCATCACCTGACTTACAATGAACGCATAGCGGAAAGTTTGCGGTTACAACGAGGCAAGTCTGCTGCATTGTTGCTCTAATTACAAGTCGCGGCGCGGAGTTTCCCCTCGACGAGAGAAAGGGGCAAGGGAAGCGGGACGCTCGTTGAACGAACGGGACCGAAACTGGGGCCACTCGGTTTGCTCCAGCGGAAGTTGAGGTGCTCTCTGGTGTAAACGCTCGTTATCTCTGATCTCGTATCGGCGAAACGAGAATCTCGCGATACGAGTCGGGAGCGAGCGGAAGTTATCGAGATACGTGGTGAAATGCTTTTGCACGGCGAGATAACGCCCCCTGGACCGCGATTACGCCGAAGGGCATCTTCGCCCTGACGTCGAACGTTTGCCGTTGATTAAAACGTTCGTAGAAGGTGAACCAGTGCTCTCATTATTTCTAGGTTTCGCAATTACGAATCGGAGAATTAACGGGACAGTTGACTCTCTGGTACGCAAATAAATCAATCCCGTCGTGATTCATTGAATTATTCGAGACGAAGTAGCACGAAGCTGCGTATCGTTTTCTGGCAATCGGTTTGTTAATTACCAATGGTTAAAAATGGAATAGCGCTCGCTCAGAAAACTGCAAACCTACCGAAACTTAATCCACACACACCTGCCGTCGTACTCTTCTATCTTCGAACAAGAAACAACACTTACGAAACCAACGAAACTCTTAAAACAGAAGAAAGATTACCTTCCAACGAAAACCTAAAAGCTAATGCATTCGACGACAGAAAGCCAAGCTAATTCGACGTTCAAACAAAACCACCGGCCTAACACTTCGCCGGAGGGACTAAACCAATAAGGAAAGATCCCACGTGTCGCATACCGGCCGAGAAAATCCCTGCGCACCATACACTATATATATATATATATATATATATATTTCTTACAACTCTCTCAAATCCACCCATCCGTCCGCTAAGATCGTTAATTCCTCAGAGATCACGATCGATCGGATTTTACCGGTCTCGATTCACCGGGACAGGGCGGACAGGTGGAGGGATCGCTTTCTAAATCTCGAATAGAGGAGGCTTACGCACGGAACGTCGCGAATACACGGCGTCTGCTTCATGCAGTTCCGTGTCCACGTCGAATGGGATCGGGACGATGGCAGACAAGGGGCTGGATAAAAGGAGGAATCGCTGCTCCTAATACAAGGGAACGGCCGTGTAAACCGCCGATCCGGCAGTTCTGCTAACTTCGCCGTCAATCAGCGTAAGCCTCTTTTCGGGGCTTAAGACGATGACGCTGGTGGTTCCGTGGAGGGCAAGAGGAGCACCAGGTATATACGAGCGTATAAATGTTTTGCGGATAGTTTGAGCGGCAGCGGAGAACGCCCATCCGGGGTACTCGTGGTTCAGGGTGGTCCATTTTTCGAATGCCGGGCATTTTTGATCGCTGTCATTGGCGGCTTGATGACGTTCGCTGAACGCGAACCCCCCGCGCAATTTCGTGACGGGAAAATTGGGGGATTCCGTTTCTTGCGGAAGGATAAAGGGGGGGATAAGTCATTTGGTGGAAGCGGGTTGCCGGTTCGAACGAGGAATATAATTGGCACCGCCTGATTACTCTGGCCCCTGTGCTTGTTGCAGTTGCTATACGCATTATTATTTACTTATTTATTTCACTGTCGAGTTACGTCCGTTGGAAAAACACATTGGAACAGATATTGGATCGGATTGAACGAAGAGGATGAACAAGATTGTTGAATTTTCGAACGCCCGACGTATTCCATCGAACGGTAATGCAGCACCTGTGATACAAATATCGTTCCCGATATAGTGGACGTGTGATATACGTGAAGGTATTATCTGATGTTCATTTAGTGTTTTCTTGAACGATTCAAGAATCTCTTTATGGCATAGTGGTATATTAATATTGCAAAGCTTTGCAGTCTCTTTTGTAACTTTAAGGGCTTCATTATTCCCCGTATATATTTATTATTATTACGCTTAATAGATCGTACTTCATATATTGAGGTTTCCATCTCGAATCTCGATATTACGACACTGTTTACGCGTGAATTAGAATTCGCGAGTTTCACTCGCTCGTAGAATTTTATCATTTCTAATGAACAGTCGGAATGATCGATCTCTCTTCCGATCTATCAAAGACCGAACATACGCCATAGATTGGTTATCCAATTTATACCCCCATTCGGCCGTGCGAGCATCTAGCCCGCCTGTCGACGAAAATCCACCTCGACAAGAAATTTTCCAATCAGCGCACCGCCGTCGTGAAGGCAACTCTTCGAAAGAAGAGCCCCCGCCTTTTACGCGGTAAAAAAACCACTGCCACTTCGTCGTCCACCGCTTTCTCGAGCATCCCCTTTGAGCAATTTTGCCTGCGACATCGACGACGAGGCGTCGACTAACCATTACTGTCTCGCGGTTGTCTTTTGATGAACGATTGGCGCGTTATTAAGCGCCGCAGAACGTTCACCTGCGTTTTCTGCGAAACTTCGACACGCGGAACAATCGCGATAGATTCTCACGGGGCGCGACGAATCGAGAAATCCTCACGGTGCGGTATGGCGTCGACGGGATGGTTCGTTCGACCCATAATTTGTCGCAGGTGGCTCGTTTCGACGTTCAGTCTCGGGAATCTTCGAGTCCCGCGTCGAAATCCCTTCGAACCGTCGCGTTGGTTTCTTCGTTTTGCCCTCTGTTCCTCTACATTTCTATCCGTTGGAGCCCGAATGGCTGTCCGTGTCTCGTTCCGGAGACAAATGCGAACGAAGGTACGATGTTTACGGCCGATCCCGAGATTTCATTTCGGTTCCCGGCGACGATCTTTCTCCGGCTTCAGCATCCGTGATCTTGATCCGCGTGTCTGCCATTAAATTCCTGCAGCTTATTCCACTAGGTTCTAGACGCCAGATATTTTCGTTAGCGGTGTCGCAATTCTCGCGATCGAAATGAGGTGGCGAAAGGAGGAAAATTTTCGGCGGCACGTTCGTCTCGATTTTCATTTAACGTATTGGTCGTATCTTGGTTTCGTGCAGCGTTCGATGTTCCGAGTAATCGGGTTCCTCGTGTTCACGCATTGGAATATCTTTTTAATCTGTCGGCGATAAATTTTCACGAGCAACAGGTAGGTCGGAAATAAAAGTTTACGACGGAGGTGTTTCACAGGGGTGCGCACCGATTAATTAACATCGGGCAAAATTTAAACAGAGTTCGCGATGCGTCTTTTCGGAATAAAATTGTTGCTAATTACAACGGGGTGTTTAAACCGACGGGAACATCTGTTGTTTTATGTGAAACGTGTGCAGATTTTTACACTTCACCACGAGTAAACACGTGTCTCCACCTTTTTCGTTTACGGTTTAACAAATTAATTAGCGACATCCGGTTCGCGCTGCGAGCCACACAGATTTCGCTGTTCAGTTTAAATTTTCAGGCTTTCCATTAAACTTTCGCGTGACCCGTTGCTCCCGGCCGAACGAAATAAAATTTGCAGACCGAACTTTCTGAAGGTGAAAATAACATCCGTGAATTATCACGTACCTCATTAATTTTTACTTCGAGGTGGCACGTATTATTCTATTGAACATAATCATTCTGTTATTTTTCATTGTTTTCCCATCACGTTCGTCAATACACCTCCACCCGAAAATATATTACACCGCGTGTTCCGTTCAGAAATGAATAAACCGAAGCCACTGTCTAGCCTTCCTTCGTTTCTCTCGAGATCGAGGAAAATCGTTCCCTCTAATTACCAACATTCCACGACGATCACGCCGGAAGTTCGCCTGTCTTCCGGCCCGTCAAGACGCTCCACGACGGAAGGCAAACACTCTCGACGGACAAACGAAACGTGAACTCTGTCGTTTTCCTTGCAATCAGAAGCGATCTTTGGTCCGAACTATTATTATTCATGTCGGCCCCTAATCCGCGGCTATCTGACCTCAATCTGGCCATGCTTGAAACGGAAAGATCGACGCTGCCTCGTCGAAAGCATCCCTGGGACAATATCGATTCCCGAAGAATCGTAGGAGTTTTTCTTACCACTTTTCGGAGTGGACACTCTGAGGGATCCAACGGTGGTTGTAAAAGTTTATTGACCCCCGTACCTGTCCCGTCCGCCAATGTAGAAGGGGAAATCATTCCGACACGGGATAATCGATTTCCACGTAGGACATATCGTGGATTTCCGCGATCCCTGTCGCGACCGATAAAGCCAGTTTTCAACCATCCTCCGCACGGGCGACCGATAACACGACGCCGGATCGACGTTTAAGCGCGAGGTCACGAGCACGAAGAGAGATAAGGAGAAACGGGCGGACACGTAAATGGCGGCTGCGCTGGTGAAACGGATAAAAGGGTTCGATCAGCCAACGTTTCCACCGGTATACTGGATTATCCTTGAGGTTTGGCCGGATTACGAGCGACTTCTCTCTCTCTCTCCCTCTCTCTTCGAAGGATAATCCTGTGGTCACGGGGTTCTCTTCTCCGCGGATCCATCCGGAGAGTGCTATCGACTTATCGACGTCGTACCGTTGATGGCTCCTTACTTTTTACAGAAAACACCATTCCCCCTTTCCCGTGCAACCATGATTCGGGAAAACTGTGCACGTGTTTATCTTTTGTTTGTTTGTTTGTCTTTTTTAATATTATTTTCTCTAGTGGTGGGTGGGTTTCCGAAATGGGAAGGGTTTCCGAGATGGGAAGAAGGATAATGATAATTGAGCTCGTGTTAGCCGAGGCTGGTATGTATGCACATACTTCTTTCCCGGAGCAGTACTATAGTTGACGGACGAATTGTTGAACAGGTAATCAAAGGTGTGCAAGAGACGGGATGCGAAGTTTAACTTTCCTCCTCGCACGATATTGTAAACGTGCAATAGTATTTCAATTTGATACGATATAATTAGTTAGTTTGTTTGAATGGGGCGATGTTGGACACCATACGATTTATCGCATGCTTGTAATATTTTCGGATACCAGATTCTATTGCAGTTAAAATTAATCGAAATTCGCCGTACCGTTCTCTGTTCAGTTAGCTAGTCTGAGAAGCAAACGATCACGTGTAATCAACGATTAGCAACGTGATGCTAAAACGCATTTAGGCTTCTGGTAAATTGGCAGTCCGTTTGGTTCAATTTACATGGTTTCAATAGGGGCACGACTGTTGAACATGAGCCACTACCATGTTGCTCGTTGAACTCGCCGAGCAAGTTTCTTAAATTATTTGGACAGTTCAAACTACAGGATACTCTGCATTGCAACATTTCAGTGTATAATATAATATGGGCACGGAGTTTGTCAGATAATTGCACAGTGTCTTGTAGGTAATTCTATTATTAAACAATACAAAAAGTTATATTTGTTAAATATACATACATATATCAATCATTAGGTCACGTTAAGTTCACTTTTGATGTTTCCTCGTATCACCTTTTCCATTACTATTTTCCTAGTAGACCTCTATATCTGGTAGTGAAATGTAGCCCACCAATCTTCTCAGAACCCTGGTTCCCTTTAATGTATCTAAACTTTCAGAGTTTCATGGTTTGGCAAAGATTGAACGATATTTTTTCCTCCATTTTCGAGAGATCCTCAGTGTGCATCGTGCCCCAAGCCTTACAGGAAAGTAAAACCACGCTGTCGACGTGGACTGTCAATGGCCTTTCAGTTTTTGCCATGACTCCTTCCCCCGCAAACGTTGGTTCGGACAATTTTTCGTAGATCGTAGATACCGTTTACATCCATTTTAATGAGCTAGGCGGCGAGGGACCGTAATGAATATAAATGGGTGTCTAATACGCGTGCAACAACGTGAACGCGAACTCACGTTACTTTGAGGACGTTGTACGCTTTCCAGTATGCCGCATACCGCATACACTTATACAGTTCTCTTGGAAATTACATTTTAAAACGTCGTATTAATCTGTATGTGGAACCGTACCTTTCCCGCGACTCTTGTCGAATAATTATCACGGTTCTCGTCCCGGAAATCTTACAAACTTTTCCTCGTGCCTGGATATATCAAGAAATATTGGCCAAATGTGTTGCGCTTGCGATGATATTCGAAACGCGAACAATATTACAATGGTTGCTACTTAAATATTGAGCTTATGCCAGGATGTCACGGCGGATAACGAAGAGAACTTATAACATCATCTTGAAGCAGATTTCGGATCGGCCTGCCACGATCTCAAGATAGATTTTCCACGTTATTTCATGTTATTGCAAAATTAATAGCACAACCAGCGATTGCGAGAGGCCGGCTCGTTTCGAATAACAAGTGGACGGCGAATAGAGAACGAAGCAGGAGGAAGGCCCGTTGAACAAGGCGGCTCGCGAATTTGATATAGCCTCGTTAGGCTCAAGTCTGGCGTTTGCAACGAATGAAATCCAACCAGGCCTGCCTGCGAAGTCAAAGTGAAAACGTCGTGTCTGCTCCGTGCGCGTGCAACGTTTGGTTTAGTCCTCGTGAATCGAGCAATCCTTTGCTGTTGGTTCCCGCGAGGAACGTCTGCGGTGATTTGTCGTGGGACCCCGACACCGTAACGCGGTTGAAGACTTTTTCTCGTCGCTGGCTATTGTCCTCCTATGTGCGAGACGAGGCGCGGAACACTTGGCGAGAAAGTTCGCGGCTGGGATCATTTGAATAGTTGACAAACGGACCTGAAGGAATCGGTAGAAGATAGTTCGTGCGCGATAACACCGATTGTTATCGGTGACGAAATTTGGAAGAACCTCTGGGATAGCTTCTTCTATAGGATAGCTTTCTTGCACTTCGTGTAACGATTCATCAATTCGTGCAGATTTGTGTTTTTATCCAGAACAGAATTTTTAAAGAGGAGTTACCTCGATGCGAACCGTCCCTTTTTTTTCTTTCTGTTGCGAATAGTGCTACTCTTCCGACCTTGAAGATATTGGTCCCGCGAGAAATGCCGAATGTCTCGGGGCATGCGAAATTGGGGAATATTGATTTCCCCAGAGGTACCTGGCTAAAAAGTGGGTAAAGAGAGGAGGGGGGTTGACGGAAATATTTCATAATATCTGTGAATCTCTTCGCGAGATGAATATTAACAAACAAGTGAAGGGGGAACGCGCGATTTGAGGGACAGAAGAGGATTCTCCCGAGCATTAAATGCGGCGAAAATTCGCGTCGAGAAAATTGCTATTCCATTTTCGCGATAATTTCGAACTTTTTAACGACTTTAATATATTTCTCGCCGTGCAAGAGAGCGGCGTATTAAACAATCCCGTTCTCTCAAAGGGATCCATAAGGGACAATAGAAGTTTCGTCCCCTGAATTGGTGGACCGAATTTTCCTTTTCTTTTTCTTTTTCCTCTTGCACTATTTTAATGGAATTTACGCGACACCTGGATTCGCGTGAATTAAAGCGCGACTGCGTCCTTTGTGTTTGCACAATTTTCATTCGCTTTCGCCGTGGATGGTCAAGGTGTTCTCGCAAATTGGTTCGAGGCAAATATGCTACGCGGGCGAACACAATTTAAGCAGGTCGCAAACATAACGAGGGGTCGAGGGAATAAAACGTTTAATTTAAATGATCGCATAAAATGTAATCTACCAAGCTATTGTATCTTTTTGTAACAACGAAACAGAAATATATGCGTTTTCTTGCACAAAGTGCTCCGTTGCATATAAATGGAATTCATTAGGCGTGTCCACAGATATGTACAAGTGCTTCAATTTAATATATTTTATTGCATTTTGCATTTCTTTCGTCGCTGGCAAGGAACGATATTCAAAATGATAGGCGTTTAATGAATAGAATACTAATTACAAATTCAATCGTCGATTAAGAACGATGTTAAATACTTTTCAAACGAAAGAAATATTACCGCAACTGACTTTAATTTCTCGTAAATCGCTTCTCCGAGACGAGTACCGAGAAAACCAGCGAATAAAGATATTTGCTGCACGAAAGTTCCTGGAATATGGACTCAAAGATCGGCAACCGGTATTTCGCAGCGTCGCGACGCCCACGTCGTTCAGCGCCCGATTCCGTGCCCACGTTAATACACGGTTTCAAGATGTTTTTCGTCTTAATAGACGGAGCGCCACTCCAGTGGGAGGCATTGCACGCGATTTGCATTCAAGATGCTCGTATCACATGCCACGTGGCTGTCTCGTCACACGACTAACACTTGCCATCTTGTGACTTGTTGCGAAACTGAAGTAACGGCGTTTCCGTTGCGAAATGATTAGTGCAGAAATGTGATTGGAGGGGAAGCTACAGATACAACCGGAATCAATATTCCAGTTAAATTGAATCATTGTGGAAAATTTACACGCCATTTCCCTGCGTTAACGTTGAATCGTTTATAGGGGAAGTGTTTGGAAAAAATATTGGCCGACTGACGAAAATAGGAATCAAGTAATTACCATACGGTTCTATGATTTGACGAGAAAATTACACGAAACAGAATTAACTCAGAGGTATAAAGTAACACGCGAAATTGATTTCTCGAATTTTACAATGCAATTTTCTGTATATAGAGCTACACGTGAAACATAGGAACAATAATGTATAATACAGCATAAGAATGGAACCAGAGTTTTGAGCTCGACATCTCTAACTATCCTCACTCCAATAACCGGTAATGAACACGTAACAATTCGAACCGAACGCTATATAAACCCGATCCATTCAGTTCATCGCATGCCACGAACGAAACGAAAAATTTAACACTACCAAATAAAATACAGAAATACGTATTATGTTATCCAACAATTTGTACACTGTACCGATCACCGATTGCAGCTATTCTCAGTTTACGGCAGTTTCCCACGAATCGCAGCGTCAGCGTCCTATCGGTATAATTACAAAATACCATTAAATGACTCCCAATTTCTTCAACTTTTTTTTATTAGCCAGGTAGTTTACACTCTATCATACACCCGCCGCAAGATCGCCAGGTCGATCTATCCGTGCAAGAACGAAACGGACGTTATCCAGAAGTTGTGCCCAGCCGACTTTGACGCTCGCACGGAACGGAGCTTCACCGCGCAGCGTTAATTTCCGCTTCTGCCGGCTCGGCTGAAACCGTGAGCTCGTTTAGCAGTTCATTAGCCGTGCACGTTCCTCGAACAGCGAATTATGCAAAAGGCAGAGCAACTCGGGCCCCTCTTTCCCTTATCGTGGAACGACGATGGTCACGTTTCAAGCCGCATAGCGTACCCGTATCTCGTTCACGATCTTCGACGACCGCGTCGCGGAATTCCAAAAACGGAAGTCGCGGCGCGGCGGCGTCGTTGAAAAGCCCGCGACGTGTCTCGAATAGTTTGGTATTTTTCCAAAACAAAAAAAAAAAAAGAAAAAAAAAGCAGTCCCATCATCGTCTTCTTATGGGAATTGAGCGTTCGGTGTCTGCATTCTGCTTCGATAATTTCAAGTATTGCATTAGAGTGCACGCAGCACAGGTATAGATACGTGTACAGTGGCGAACGCAAAGAAATTTGAAATTGTTCTGCGTATCGGTAACATGGGTATCAGCAACTTCGATGCGCGATAAATTGGCGATTTCACATTGAAACATGTAGTTCGGTGTATTTGCGTAGAGCTGCGTTTCAATTTTCTTGTGTCATTCGAGTAGACAATTGTTAATCAGAAATTGTCCGACGTGAAAGCCTTTACCTCGATATCCTACGCAACCTTCCCGAGAGTGAAACCAGTCATAGTCGAGCAATTTTCCAAATAATTCTCCCAATCTTTCCTCGTCTTTCCATCGTTCGAATCGCGTACAAAATACGCACATATCTTACATCGTTCGTCGCAACTGAATGCCCCATTCGTAGATAGCTACCTTCAACTACGACGACACCCTGTACACTTCTACTATGATAGAAACGGTGATTCGAAAATCAAAACGCCCGCGGATAATAGGGTCCGCCGTCAGGCAAGGATCCAGAAGCAACAACGGGAGACGTCCGGACAAAATCGTCGCGATAAATCATTCGTCGGCGCGGAACACCTGCCAAGGTTCCCCTGCATACGGCGGACCGAAATTCGGAGCAAAGAGACATCGCTCGCCATTTGCCGGCGAAATTGCGTTTACGCGGAAGGTGACGGAGAACGCGAACGACCCGCGGAGCATGATGCATCGTTCGCCGTGATTTAAGGTGTTCCGTCGCGTCGTTTGCACATGCACCGTGCCGTATTTATTATTGTCCCTCCAAAGGCGGGCATGTTTATTATGATTGCCCGACGGACGCGCGGGCCCCTCGCACCTTTGAGCTTTTAATTTAAGCACTGCCGGTAGTACGAGTGACTCGTTAATGGGATACGATCCTTGCCGCGTGATTTAAGCTCGTTCGATGAGAGGATCGTAACAGTGCCGTTGCTAATGGCCTTACTATATTTCCTCGGGGCCAGAACGATACCTTGTCGTCGCTTTTTCGTATACACCGATGCATGCCGGTGCGCTCGCCAAGATTGGACGACGACGAAAGAAGATCTGGCGCTTCTGCGAGAAAGGGTAAACGTAGATTGGCAGTAATATCTGTGGCCCGGGAATGAAATGGTAAGTTTGATTCTAATTGTGCATCGGGGATGACGTATTTCAGCGTGGCGTTATTGTAGGGCGATTTTGTAGGATAAAATTTATGCACCGGGAAGCTGGGCGCGAGCGCGTACAGTTTTGCTCGTGGCGAGTTCATTTGACTACTTCTGGCCGAGAGTTAAGGGTGTTCGGGTACGGACACTAATAGGTGCAATATTTCCTCGTAACGGACGCGGAGAAACGATGGAATTAGTGTTTAACCGCCTTCAAATTGACGCCCGCAATTCGTATTGGTTTTACGAGCCGTTTCTGAACGGAGAATTAACGCTCGAACGTGTGCGCCGATTGTAATTTGCGAACGAAGACTGGAGGTGAAGTATCGCGGGCGAAGTTGAATTCAGCCCGGCCAATATCCTCGTCCGAAGTGATATTAAATTTCAATTCGATCCATTAACCGTTTCCTCTCGATATAATTCCTATCATATATCGATGAAATTGTGGTACAATCGAATGAACGTCATTTACGATCCCAGGATAACGTTCGTTCCTCAAATCCGTTAATGCATCTCCTTCAAAGCGAATGCGGGAAACGTTGGTCAAGTGTAAAACGGTAAGAAATCCACTGACTATTTTCACCGAGCTAATGCATGGATTCCAAATTCATGGAAATGTTGTAACGATGAGATAGGAAAAAGGAATGCGCGTCACAAACCGCCATGAATCGTCAATCCGTTTAACACAAAATAGAGTTCCATTTCTGTGCCGGTCGAATAATTGAAACGAACGCGACGAAAATTTACATCTCACCGAGACGTTACTTGCCAGGGAACGACTACAAATCTCTTCGGTTTCTTCCCAAGAGCCGCGTCCTCCCTCCCCATTCCAGCGTCGTCCGCTGGAAAGTTGGCCAATTTTCGTCGCTCGACGTAACGAGATTCAGCGTAATTTCCGCGCTAACCACCTGCGGAAAATTTGATACGCGATACCATAATGAACCCGGTATTCTGCTCGCGGAAATTAATGTTTACGCCGCGACTTAGCGACTGTAACCCCCGCGGGGCGCCGTTGGAAATGGGGGTTCCGCCTGAAACTACGTAAGTAAAGCCGGCGCTTAATACGCGGGCCGCCTCGAAAATTCCGCGCACGATTTGTCGTGGGGCCAAGGAGCCTCGACCCTCTTCGTAACACGCCGTCGTCGCAGCTGCGAGCCTCGCGATGAAGCTGCGTTGATATGCAGAATACGAACGCTGATAAACTTGCGACAACGTAACCGGGCTGACTGTGGACAGGGGCTGCGCGGATAACGATGCGACGAGACGGGTTAAACGTAAGGTGGGGTTCGACAGGGTTCGGGATGGTTCGCGGGCGCGACGGACAGAAGCGGACGTTGCCTGGCGTCGCCGTGAAACGAGAAATTTCAGTGAACATTAATGAATATTAACGCACGACGCGCAGGTTTCGCGAAGCGATTCGTTTCGCTTCATACAGTGGTTCGGCGTTCGCGAATTTTTTGACGTTTGATTTTCAACCCTTTCGCTCCGGTGCCGCGAACAACGACGATGTCCTCGACGTAGGTGATAGCGCGGATTTTATTGGTGTCGAAGGGCTACAAATAATTGGATAGCTTGTTTGGTTATGGGTTTGTGTTTTGAAATGGATTCATCGCTTGCACACTGTAAACAGTGCAAACCAATTGTCCCGTCTAACCTATTATTACGTTCACGTCAGGTTCTGCTACACTGTAAAACAATACTATCCCCCATTCATTAATTATTACCCGCGTGTCCGAAGCAAATTTCCAATTCATACGCTAATGACATCAAATTCGAACATATGGAACAGGTACATACTTTGGCAACAAATCAGCCCGCTTCTCTCCTTGATTACACGCATCCATGTACCCAATATCCGACACGATACCGCTGTATTACATTTTCCCGCCGCTGTCCACGAGTTTTCCTATCTCATCGAATATTCCACCCGCGGCGTTGAAAAGTCCAGTTCCACCGCGACTTCTCGTCAGCCGCGCGTAACACATGTACATATGCGTACAAGTGTGCCAAGTGATCGCGTCCAGGAACTGTTCGACATAGGAGAACATAGGGGAAGTGGGAATTTTAATTTCACGTCGGCAGTCCGGCGAGACGAAATTCGAGGGAATCGTTGATTCGGGCAATGCCCCCGTAACGTAGGCGAGAGCCGCGAAAATTAAGGCTCTCTCTGCCGAGTATATCTTGGAGCGTGTCGCCCTCGCTACCACGGAACACGGGGCGAACTGTAACTTGTTTACTTAATGCAAGTGCCCATTCACTTTCCAAGTGTCCTCCAGCGTGCTGCACTTTCGCGAGCGCGCACGGAACGGTAGTTCGGCGCCCTGTTGCAGTCGAAAGCTCCTTTTCCCTTTGCCGGGAAGTATCTGCAGCACTTTGTGCAGTGCAGCTCGTTACGGACGATCGTTTCTCGCGTGCGCGATCGCATGAGAATTATCCGGCGATACACGGGATATTAGCTCTGCTCTACCTTGGCCCTTCCGTTGCGCCACCCTTGGAGCAGAAAATGCTCTTCGCGGAGAATTCCACTCAAATTCATATATGAATTTGTTATTTCGTGCTTGCAACGTGTGTCTGTTAATGTTTGCAGGACCACGAAATTGTTATATATTGCATTTTAACAGTTTTTAGATACTATATATTATTAATGTCCCTTCGTAATATTCTCATAGTCTGTTCATTTATATTTACTCGTGAAATTTATCATATTTGTTCTAGCGACTAAATTATTGAAACCTGACTGAGCAGGAATTTCGGCGCGGGTCAACGAGATGGCCCACTGTATTTATTAATACCGTTCTCTTTTTCTTCTTTTTCTTTTTGCTAACACGAAGTACATTGGAATGAACGAATTAATTTTTGAATAGCACTTCTTGTAAGACATGGTCGTCGAAGAGCTTTGCGGTCGTTCGCGGGTTGTTCGCTGAAATTGAAAGTGGTTTAAGATAGACGGAGAATCAATGGGAAGTTTTTGTGGTAAGATTATTCTGCGGTCATCGGCCGGGCGGAGATCTGCTTAAATTTTACGACGACCGTAGCTCGAACACTTTTGTTGCAACACGAAGCGAAACATTCACGTCGAAGTTATCGCAGATTGCACGCACTCGCGGCAAGATTTTATTGCCTCCAATATCCATTCCGCGCTACTGTCCTCGAAATATACCACATCGATATGCACAAGCTCGCACGCTTCAGCTTTTCCACGCGTTTCGCGTGTTCACTGGTTCGCCGAGGTATGAATATCGAGAAACGAAAACTGTGATGACGAATTCTTTAATCGTTCGCCGATTGCATTCGTCCTGTGTCGTCGCGAATTTTTCCCGAGACACATTAGTTTCGTTCGTTTCATCAGACGTTCCCGAGGACTTCGTAAGTGAAACTTGATAACAAGCAAACTGTTTGAAATGATAAATAAAAGGTTGCAAAGAAAAACGGTTTAAACAGCCCACAGGAAATATGCAATTCGAATTATTCATCTTTTCCAAATTTGTCTCGTCAATTACACTCTGTGTAAACAGCGAACTTCATTTTCCATTCAAATTCAACGCACTTTACAATCAGCAAAATTGCCCATCTGCCCAATTGTATCACAATATATTCCCCCTTTCTTATTAATTCGAACTAAAACAGCATTACATAGGTACTGTACACAATTTATATTCAATACATATTTTTCAATACACGAATAGCGATTACATTTATGTGTCATTTATTCACGATTTCATGCGTATTAATAATGAAAACCTGTAGCACTGTATCCACTTGCTATCCGTCTGAACTTTTGCCCGTGCCGAACATTCCGCAAACATTCTCACGCATAACTCGCCAGCTCTCTGTGCTCTTTCGAAATCGTTCGTAAATCGTCGATAATCTTCCTATGAACGGATTATCGGCCGGCTAACCGGTAACTATCTCGCGTTCATAAATTCATTGCCAGTCGAATTTAACCCCGTGTCGCGATGTTGACGCAACATTATGAATTAATCCAGCCGGCCCGGATTTCAGAAAGCTTCGCGCTGATTACGGATAAGCGGTGCGGCTGTTTTCGTATAATTAAAACTTGTGCACCGTCGAAGAATGCAAATCCGCCGGTTATGACGATAACGATACACACCGGCTGCCGTGGTGTTTGTTGCTCGTAACGCGTAATTAGCGCATTAAACCATAGCCGCCGGATTATTATCGGGCTTCATTCCGCAGTTTCCACGGAGATTTTCCCCGGCGTACGTTGAAAAGGGAATCAATTAAGGGGGGACAGGTTTCTCGTTCGTGAATATTAAATACGTCGCAATTCGTTGACGAGGAAAGGCCGATTGGAAAAGATGTGTTTTCGGTCGATATAAATGTTAGAAAAATATCATTATTGTTACTATAAGCTTTTTTGTTTAATTCAAAGTATCGAAGGCAGGGGTGAACTTTTGATAATGTTAATACTGACAGTGTAATTTTATATTTTAATCTCCCGTTTATCTGTAACGAGGAAATATTCGTTCGTTCGATCTGTTTGAAAAAGTTGCGCGTCGTTCAATAGAATCGCCATGCTAGATTCAATTATTACGTCGGGGATAAATTCCAAATTAATTCCTTAGAAAGGAACGCGCAACTCTTGATCCTTGCGAAGGGGAAACATCAATTATTTGTGTTTCGTCGGCTGATATGATTCCGTGTGCGATAAATCATTGCACGATCGAACCGGTTCGTAGCATTGACAAATTTCATTTTATTACTGAGCTCGGCGTGTTCGGTGTAACTTACAACGTTGCCCCGGGACCATTTATCCGTCAGCTTTGTCAATAACGCTTTGCCGGCCGCGCGTTGTTCGATCAAGGAAAAAATTCGATAACGAGGTCGCAAATCGATCGGTAACCCATGTCGTTTCGTTCGAATCGGACTTTTTCGCGACCGATTAACCGCAGGTGGTACGCTTTCTGGCAAATCTTGTTTATTAATGAACACGAGATACAGGGGAACGCATTGCTTCCGGTCTACTGTAGACCTAAATACTCGATCATTGCGAGATAGTGAGTTATTCTAATGCCGGCGGCTCACTTTTCGTCCTCAAAGTGCGATAAAATGTGCGAGAAAAAATGTACAGACGCTCGAATTTGCACACTTTTCGAAAACAAGGTGTACCCTCACTTTCCCGCTTGGTACGTGATGTAGAAAAATTGTTAAAAAGGATGAACTGTGGTTTGTGAAAGTAGAGGCTCCACGTTTGAAAATGAGCCCAGATGGATCGTTGTACGGTTTCTTTTCTCACGAAGTCACAGCACTGCGAATATCGACAATTATTCGTCGAATATTTCGAGCACCTTTAATTATTATATTCAATATATAAATATATTGTAGTATAAAAATATTCGGCAGTCGTTGAAATGATATATAAAATGTTATTGGCGGTAATAAAATAATTTCTGCGCAAAGAATGGAACATATTAAAGAGATGATATAAAAAGAAAAGAAATGCATTTGCATTTCTTGTATTTCGTGTATTTGACGCATTCCCTGGATAAAGTGTAATACATTTTATACAAATACTCCATCTGTTTTATCCATTTCTGATTATATCCGCTATGTTAGCATGCTTTGAAACAATAACGACGACACATGTAACCGCCGTCCCGACAAATCATTTGAGATTTTAAAAGCATTGTAAACGCCGTTCCAATGCGACGTCGATGGTCGTCGAAGTGGTCGTTGATCCTCCGGGGACGTATATCGTATTGGAGATAATTGAAACGTGTCTCCGCGGTATTATTTATTGACCGCCATAAATCGAATTTACCTACCACCGTTGCATGTCGCTGTATCACGATCCGATTTATCGCACTCGTAAAAACGCTTCCACCCTCGCCTTCTTTGACCCCCTCCATTATCGTTCCCTCTCGACGTCGTTCGCGACCGATCCTCCGCTGGATATTTCGCCGCGTGAAACGTTTCCCTATCCTCGACGGTATTTCCCGTTTTCTTTCGACGCGGTTGCACGCCACGCTACACAATTGTTCGCCCGTGAACACGCTTTTGTGCGTTACCATCCAAAGGGAAAAGGAAATTTCGCTCGATCGATTGTTTGCCTCTGAATGAACTTGGTTTTCATAGGTTGTTACATAGGGGATTGATGCCCCGTTTATTTGCACGGATTCTTGTTTCTTTTTATGAAGCTTTTTTTTTTATCAGGGGTAAATTTGAACTAAATAATTATTGTTACAATATACTCGTTGGCAAATCATACAAATTTCGAAACGCGATAACGTTTCTAAATCGTAGAGTCTATAATTCGTTGGACACTGAAGATTACACTTAACGAAAGTTGTCACATTCGACAGAAGATTTTAAGAGTATATCGTGGGGCTCATCGCAGGTCAATATTGATCTATCTGTCTGTTTGTTTCCTCGTCTTTTGAGCCTCTTAAATTGGTACGATTCGACGAATTCACTTCAATTACGTGTAATCGCACCGACGAATCATTAACGCAGTTAGTTTGCTATTAACCCTTACATAAGTTATCCATGAACGACGAAGTTCCCTCGTTATTTCTGCTGACCCTTCGCAACGAAAGCGACCTCGTTTCCACATAACACGACAATTTCGCGCCTATCCACTGCGATTTTGACGATCCCTACGTTAAATCGTTACACGCTGTTGTTCGAGCTTCGAACACACTTCGTGGAACTGATTTTACGGGAAAACGTTGGAATATATATTTGCAAGTCGGTCGTGAAATTTCACAGTTAATTGTAAAATGTGTAAGAAAATGAAGGTACAAATGAAATGATGCATTCGTGTGCACTTTAATCTACACTCCATTGAATTTTGCTGTTTACACAATTGAACGTACAATTGAGATGTAAATTAAATAGACCCGAGTATAACATTTACCTCGTAAATAACAATATTGATTTAGTTAAGAATTGAATATTTGTACCTGACGCTTGCTTCATCGAAATATTTACTTCATATTTTTTACTGCACTATTTTTGTCCTCGATATCGCATTCGGTCGATTTACAACAAAAATGAATACAACACAAATATAGCATCACAAATACGGCGAAGAGTTACGCAGTGCGAATAATACAGAAACTTTCTCTCGTTTCTGTCGATTACAATTATTGTAATCACATTGAAGCGGGAAAGAGGAATTAATTTCCTGCAAAACATCCTCAGAATTGTTCTCTTTGCTTCCGTCAACCACTTCAATCTCGTAGGAAAGGGGGAGGGACACCAAGCGCCCTTTACATTTTCATAGGGCTTTTTTCGTAACACGATAAATGGGAATTTTCGTAATCTCGTTTCTCCACCGTTTGATAAATCCATGGAGTTCCCGAACGGCTATCCTGTTACGACAGTTCTTGAGTCGCTGCTGAAGCAACAAAGTGTTCATCGCGTGATGCTTGCGGTATGCAACTTTCACGGAATAAATAATTCGCGAACTTGAGCGTTATCTGCGAAGAGAGCCGGAGGTTCAACAAGAAGTTGGCAGAGATTAGCCTGTAAACGAGATTATTGCGGGGCTGAGCTTTTGAAGTCGGGCAATCAAGATAAAAGCATATACGTGTTGCACTGTTCCGCGTTGCTCGCGTTTATTTGAACATGAGATGAAACAAAGTGATGGACGATATTTAATGAAAAATAAGGACCCGATTTGGCATTCTTTGCAATGCTTTTAACAAGGAAATAATCGTTGCGCAATTATTATATTTATTATTTTATGTTCCTGTTGTTTCGAACGCCTTTATGATTCAGCTTCTTCACTCCATTCCAGTTAATTAAAACTGGTAGTCCGAATCTGGTTCGTGACAAACTTGTCCGATCATTCGATTTCATTTATACGTCCTATTCTACTTGACGCAGCTGAACGCCAATGTCCCATCTGCAAATAAAATGTCCGATCATTGTTACTGTATTATACTGAAAATTAACGCGACTATTTTAGTACCAGTATTCGTATCGCTCAATAATCTTTCTGCGTATATATAAAAACCAATATCCGAGAGTTAACCCCCAACATTATTTCTATAACTATCATCGTCACATTTGATATTCGCCTATTATCACCAACGAAACTCATTTGATCTCTTACCACTGTTCGCATCACGCTGATCCGCTTCATACACTTACCACAACGCGCGTGGACATTCCATTTCTCCCACCGACACGTCCACAGTATTTCTGCGACACAATAGCGGCGTGTATCAGACCCGAAGAGCGTTTTCACGCGGAATTGAGCAGCAACGAGCGCGGCATCGTACCAGCACTTTTCTTCTTTTCCACCAACCCAAACCTGCCCTCCCCATTTTCACCATTTCCTCCTCCCCCCCCCATGATTCCCGTCTGCCTGAGCTCCGCGAGACTGGCGCTCGTTTCTCTCGGATACGCAGGGGCACGTCTGAATTGTCGTAGATTTTCTATGGATGCCGTGTGGGTGGACCAAGGGGGCAAATTCGCTCGGGAAAACCTGTTTATATTCACGGCCGTATGGCAGCCGCAAAGGGAGGAAAAATCGTGAAAGTTTATCCCGTTTGCAGCGACCGCGACGGCTATGTCGTCGTGATTCCGCTTCGACAATTTTTCTTCTACCTGTTTTTTTTTTTTGGTTTTTTATTTGTCACTCCTCCCTTCTTTCGACCGTTTTATACGTGTGCGCGTCGACTTCGTCGTTACTGCGACGCGATGCTTTTAATTTCCGCCCAGTTCCATTCTAGACAAATTAGATTCCGCCGATCACGTTGCGCGCGATCGTGTATTTTCTCACGCACTTCTTGCCTTGAACTTTCGTTAATTTATCGCCGCGCGATTGTACCTTTCTACGTAAAACCGCGTACATTTGTTTCTTTTTCTGGTGGTTTCAAGTTGTTCCTGGAACTTCCCCTGTATACCCTCGTTTCTCCCTCGATACGATCTATCGACGTGCTTTATTTCTCGCCCTTAATTCCACGGTTCCGCCCGAGTCATCGGCAGTTTTCTTTTTCCTTCGACCGCAACGAAACAGCCAGCAACACGCTTGAATTGTGCACGATTCGTGCCATCCCGGTTTCCCCATTCGGAAATTCGGTCACGTTTGTTCCACTCGCGGCATACCACGCCGGGACTTCCGGTTTTCGTCTCGTGGATTACCGTGTGGCGTTTGCCGCTATCCGTACTCTAATTCTTCTAGAATCGTTCGTCCATCTTCACCGATCGTACGCACCTGTAAATTCCTTAATGGACGCGAGGAAAGGAGAAATCGATGCGCAGAATAATTTGTACAACCGAAGTAAAAAATGTAGGTCCGATTCGGACTACAATCCTAATTGGAGATTAGTGGCTGGCTTGTAAGAGAGAAAATTTCACTTTTGCTCTGGAGCATAGAACAAAATCGATACTTAATCCTCCTATATTTATAACATTTCAATGAAATTTTTCTGTCCGTTCCGAATTTCAACGCCGTAACAGAGGTAAAAAGAATAGGTTTCTACGTATTCAATTAAAATTATCCAAGGTTTCGGAGAAATTTTCAATAGAAAAAATCGATACTACATTCGAGCGAGAATATTGAATGAAAATACATTTTCTTTCAAATCGTTGCGCTAATTATCGCTTTAGACAGAGCGCGCCAAAAGAACACGGGGGTTAATGAATGGCGAAAGAAATTCCAGGAATCGCCGCGACCCACATTTTTTTCTCCGAGTACGCGTACGTCACAGGTAGTAATAGTACAAAAAATGCTGACTTGGCGTCTGCCACTGACCAGGTTGGGTCGGTGGTTGTGCATGTGTGGGACGACAGATTGCACGACGAGGACGGTGATAGTGGAATATTTAAAATTATAGCACCCTTTGAACGACGATATCTCGACGACTCGAAATGCCGTATCGGCGTGAGACAAACGTGGTTTTAAAGGGCGCATTTTCGAATTTTTTTCTGGCGTTGGTTATGGTGCTCTGCGATGCTGCAAGCGTATAAAAAACACGCAAGATGTAGTGAAATTCAAATTAGGCGTTAACGTTCGTTCTTAACGTGAATAATAGATACTGTTTTGGATAAAAAAGTAAATCGATGTTCATATATCGGCGTTGAAATGGAGAATTGAAATTGCCCGAAGATTGAATTGTATTTAATAACATATATTTTCTTTTGTTCCAGGTGAGTGTGACAAATCGAAGCGTTGTGTCGTCTTCGCGGCTGAGCGTGGGAGTGAGTATTAAAAAGAATTCACTCGTTTCATGAAAAACGAATCGTCTACAAAAATATTTATCGCGGAGAAATCAGTAATCAGTGCATGAAAGGTAATTAATAACTAATTATCCTCAACATATAAACTATACCCAACCCCGAATGCAACAACTCATCCCAACCGTTGGACCATTCTTAAAAGTTTCTTTCCTCCCACCAATTAAATCTCCAGTTTTATGAACAACATACCGCTGAATAAACAAAATCAATCCCGCCTCTTAATTAAACGCTGTCCTGTTACGTGAACGCCTTCATCAGGTAGACCGCTCAATTAAGAATTTCACCGGACGTTACGGTAATTAAATATCGCGACAGTCAGTCGAGTCATCCTACACTGTTTCTCGTAGGACTGGTTCGATTGCTGTCGGCCAGTTACCTGGTCGTCCAACGAGTTAAACGATTCCTTAGGAACGCGTAGACGTTGTGATGATGGGCGATGACGATGTCAATGCATGCGTTGGTGCAACTACGACGAATCGGTGCTTAACGAGGTCGTCATGTAAGGTGAGATGTTTCACCCTATTCGTCACCTAGACAGTTCTTCTTTTATTAACATAGTTAATACATGGGACCCGGTGAATATTTTTAACGATTCTCAAATTTCCCAAGAC
This sequence comes from Nomada lathburiana, assembly GCA_963667235.1. NCBI lineage: Eukaryota > Metazoa > Arthropoda > Insecta > Hymenoptera > Apidae > Nomada > Nomada lathburiana. The sequence continues at coordinate 7,280,288 of OY763905.1, forward strand.
TTACGAAATTTATATGGACAAAAATCATTTTGCTTCTACTCATAACTCGGTTATAATTCCGTTCTTGCAGTAAAAGGAAAGAGGCAAATTAATAATTAATAGACACGTAGAAATTTATCTATGGTATTACATAATTTGTATATCCTGCCTGCATACTCTGACGTTCTAACAACGAACACGTTCTGGATAATAAAACTGAACACTGGAAAATAAACGTCCGTATTACGGCCTTAAAACTAAAATTAGTTATTGCATTAATTAAGAGCTATGCTTGCCTTTATTTAGGACTTAAGATTTCGCTTCGGCTCATGAGCTTTACAGGAACTGCAATTTCCTGTAGCGCTACGGGGAATAATGAATAATAACGTTTCATTACACACTTAGAATTTGATTGAAGCTAATAATACGTATTTCCTGCGAACAGGCTTAATCCGTCTGTTAGCCCTAATATTCTCGACGATACCATATTTGCCAAGCGATTATCAAACGAAGCAAAAGAACAATATAATTATCATTCATCAGCGTAAAACCATAGATCTCCCTTCTCCCTATTGCTAATTAGTGTGTTAATCAAGTTACCAGCATATATCATTGACTCAAACGTTATCTCTTATTGAATGAAATTAAAGTTTACCAAAGGAATAAAGGGAAAACGCATTCTTGCTTCCGTTTATTTGGTTGTCATCGAATGGCTAATAAACTCTGCAGTACATTAACATGAATTGCAACATATGTATATTATATTATATTACATATAAAAATGTCAAAGGTAGAAATACACGCCGGTATAAATGTCTCATTGGTAGGCTAATGGACGGGGCTCGTCCGCGTAGAAAATGGAAAAACAGAAATACGCGTACGAGAAGCGTGAATTAATCTTGGTCATCCCTCGACGTCGCGTTTTTAAATACCTGTGTTAATTAACAGCTGTGCGTGCCAACACGTGGGCTCCCTTAGCGTTTAACGTTTCGTTTTGCCACGCGAGTTACACTCGGCGAGCTACTTTTTTTTATGGTTTTCGGAGCGATCCGGTGTTTCGTATTTTCTCGGGGTACCTGTGCGTATGACACGATAACGAATGCATGTAGTTTCGCGTAAAAAAAAAAAGGGTAAAAGGATTTAGTTCCACAATTTGGCGCTCAACACGCCGCGTGTTTTACGAGTATTCCGTTTTTATAACGCGCCCCGTTTCCATAATAAATGTATCGGTTAACGAATTGTACGAATTGGTGATTAAAAATTTGTCCGCAAGGAGAAATCGAAGTTGCGTGCATATCACTCTATAAATTAAGGTATATCAATAATTTGAATATAATTATAATGTAATAATACAAGTTACATTGGAATTATAGTATACTATATTTTATATTTGCATTATATTTAAATCATTAATATATCTCAATTTGTATATACCTATGTACATGTTTGCAATTTCGAGTTCCCTCCACGAAATATTGTCAATCGCCGATACAATAATAACATCACTGCAATATCAAATAATTTATTTCGTTTGATCCGTGCAAGTAGTTCCCAGCAGAACGTTCTACAAAAACCTTTAAGCACCCTCAGAATGCTGCTTACCTTCGAGCGTGTTTAATAGGAAAACCCCAACTATTCGACTATATTAAAGGCAACTTTCGACACTTCGGGGGCGCGGCAATTATGCGCCCGGCCAATTAATTAAGCGCCGACGCAACAACGAACTATGGTACACATTTTTAAGCCCCACTCGTCGCATAGTTTCGCGACCATTTTCACGAACAAAATGCCCACCACTGCACGGCGCACTTGATAATCTCGCCCGGTTAACAACAGGCCAGACATCGGGTGAAAACGAAAGTCAAACAGTGTCCAGATCGCGTGCAACGAGCGCTACCGATTAAACTCATTTATACATTTTCCTCCCGCTTTTCCGTATCTCGCGTGGCGAGGCCGCGTTATTAATCACCAACCGCTGATCAGGCGGCGGGAATTAATCCGAATATTAATCAAACATCCTTTTCGGGCCTCTCCCTTCGTCTTCGTGATAAATTGCGGATTCTCCGTGTTACACACGCCTTGTTTAACCACGCACCCTTGACAGCCCGCCTGTCCCGATTCGTTAGCACCGTTTAGATAAATGAGAATTTCGAGGATTGGATAGGATATTTGACGCGCGTTTCGTGTGTCTCATTTTTATTAATAATGATCGACTTATACGTAGAGACATAAATCGTGCAGAAATTTAGCGCTGTAATAATTGTCGCTACCCTTATTTCTAACAAAAACTAACAATCCTGAAAAGGAAAGCATCATTTTATCGTCTCCCGCGTTAATTCAAATGTAGACCTTTCGCGCACAAGGATTACAGTTCATTTAAATAACCCTTTGGTAAGAATTCCAGGAAGTTGGGAAGTTCAAACAAGACCTCGGAGCAACGCGGCGCGGCGGTTGTAAATCTAGCGTGCTCTGTTTCATCCTTTTCATATTTACCGCGACTAGCTCCACATAAATATCACTCCTGCTGACCGTTGGCCAAGATGTACGCGATATTGCTGGTACTAACCAGCAAGACCGAGTGCGTGACCCGGGTCCAGAATCGTTCTGAACGACGTCACTTCCAATCGCGACTGCCATTCGCTATCTGTCTTCGTACTGTCCTTCGTATTATGCAAGCTTCATGCGTACCCGAAACAATATGGGACTTATTAATTATTGGTATCGTTCGCCGCGTGACTGGCAGACGTTTTTAATTGGAAACGAGAGGAACGTACGGACGACAATTAATTTCATTTCATTGAAGACTCGCGAGGCATCACATTAATGATATTAGATGCGACAATTGGTGTAAATCGTCGGGAAAGAAAATATTAATGATTGATGTTACATGTCGCATCCGGGGTAAGACGATTAAGTCCACGGATCGTTGTCTCACTTGTGCCCGTGGAAATATTACGACGTTAGGTGCCTTTATCCGATGTCTGATCGGGTCGATAGAGCGATCTCAGGTAGGTTACGTTTGCCAAGGGCGTGTACGCGTGCGAATAAGAATGTTTCTAATGCGCAGAGGCAGGTAATGTAAAAGATGGGAAATTATTCAGTTCAAACAGACGATCGCGAAATGCTGAAATCATATAGTCGGATATAAAACGCTGTTATTATCGTCATTATCGCGAGTGAGAAAAAATATTCAGTACGAAACTCGAGTCGGTTTATATTTCGGTTCCCTGTTTTTAATAACGAACGCTATTTCGTACCTTCGTTTCATATGCTTCCCACCCTTATTATTGAAATTAATCATTCCCACTTACAGCTATACACTTCCATCAACTGATCGCTGATCAATCACTGATCGATTCGCAACGAGACACCCAACGTTCGCGATTTAAATCGCTCCCCGAACGAAAATGATACGCGCTACCCGTGCACACTCCACTACATTGTTTCTCGTACGGGAACGCATCTTTTAATTCGCCCTCCGTTTGAACAATACAACCAGTCGGCATGCATATAACGAAGGGCGGAGAGAGACGATGAAGTCGTATAGTGGAATGGGTGGAATCTGTACGGTCTGGCTCGGTGCGATGCTCTCCGACGAGACGTTACTGAGAAGAGTCCAGAGCGGCGAAGGGATAACGGGGATCCACGATAGGATACGGTTCAATTATCCTCGTTCCTTTCTTCCATAGTTCGGCTAGAGGCGAAACAACAATGGGCCGCAAGATAAACGCACGATAAGCGAGTAGCATCGCGAACGAAATGAAACTGCATCGGCCCGCACAAAGACCGACTCCCTTTTCTTATTCGAATCTTTTCTTACCCGTTTCTGTGTTCCTCGACCCTATCCCTTCCTTGATCCAACTTCTTCCCTGTAAACGTGGTCTTAGTTATGGGGGCGCGGGGGCAGTTGTAATTGCGAAAGAACGTTAAGGGATTCGATGAATGTATTGCAGGATAATTATACTTGTCGTTGACTAGTTATGTAAAGTAAAGAGACAATTTAATTGTAGATGTAATTAACATAGTCTATCCTTGTGGGCCATCAATAATTCGAATATCATACTATCGATCTTGTTCAAATTATAGCACCAACTCCATTGTACAATTTCTGCATCCATTCTTGTTCTTTTCGATTCTATTTCTCCGGCCGATGACGGCTCTTTGCATCTGCAAAGCTACATTATACCGAGACCCGTTCGAATTGTCGTTACCAAACAATCGAACGACACCCAGAATTCTTCGAAAACGAAAACAATTCCGTCGAATTATTTTAGCCCCTTCTTATCGCTATTCCCACGCTGTTTTCGATATCGCGTGCCCCGTCGCAACCCACAATAATCATCCATTTCCCCGCCGGTGTTCGTTCAATATCCATCGAATCCTTCGTCGGGCCAATTCCTAGAGGCGTTTCCGGTTCGATGGGTCGCGGGAGCTGGACGAAAGCCAGCCCCAGCTGCAAGACAGACAATGCATCTCCTGCGTGGCCCGGTCTATGAGATGTTTAAACAACGATTCAGCCGTTGAACGAACGGGAACGATCGGGTTCAGCCCCGTCGGGGCAATTGGTAAATGGCTGTTGCCCGACGTTAGCTCTCGATCCCCCGAATCCCCGAGCGAGAGACGTTGACGAGAAAAATGGGCCAATTAGTTTCCGCCTGTCTCGAGGAGCAACGAGATGTTGACGAATCGAATGTTGCGGCAACTTGCATTGTGCTCGAGGTGAGCAATGGCCCTCCTGTCGATGTGCGCGGGTGTAGCAGGTTTTGTCGGGCAAAGATGGATACGCGATTGGCATGGATACACCAAGGGGGTACCTGTGTGTTACCGATCGAGAGGTGGCAAATGATGCGAAGAATGAGTTGAATTTGAGATACGGGGCCTGTGACCCTTTTTCCTTCTATAAATTACGGAAAATTGAGCTTTGTCTCTTTCCGTTGATAGGTTCGACAGTTAATACTGCATGGCAGAATTCTGTTTGCATTCTTACTCTCCGCCGAATTGATATTCGATATTCTTTCTATATATTATACATCGGTTTGCCTTCAACTTTTCAAATTTTTCAATTGCACGACGTGTTACTGGGGACGAATGTGAATATCGAATAGGTAAATGCAAGTACATATTACGCGCGAATACTTCTTTTTGTCTTCTTGGTCTGAGTTTGTTTAACTTCGTCGATATTCAATACTTTTGTTTCGTTGCATAATTGTTCGTGAAGTCATCTTTTTTCACGGAATGGGCAAATTTCGCTCCGATGTCGAGGTGCGAATCTGGCAGTACGTTTGCCTCGACGGCATTTCGCGGTAACTGCACGCAGAATACAGTTGTCCCGTACCGGATACAATCATTTGCTTTTGTCAAACGGACACGCGGTGGAAATCGACGTTATAAAAATAACGAAACGACGGCACGCTCGTCGATTTCGCTTAATACAAGTGTAGAGTAGCCCGCCAGCTGAAAGAGCTGCATGGTCGCGAAATCTGATCGGTTGTTATACCACGCGACAGCGGCTGAAAAAATGTCGAATACTGGAATGAAAATGATTTCGAGGATAGTTTGCGAGTGAAAGGTAAAAAAAAAACAAAAATGGATACGGGTTAAAGACATTAAAACGAGATTTATTTCGATTTCAGATAGAATTTCTGCCCGCTGCCAATAACTGATCCAAATTCGATAGATATTTTAATAACAGTAGCTCAGTTCTGTTTAAATTTAATTGAATTCTACCAATAGGAGGTGTATTAAGTGAATTTCTTCGTTATTAACACGGCACGTGTATCTTATTTAGCGCAAACATTGCCTGCAAAAATGGCAGAACGTTGAATATCAAAGGCCCTTTTTATTCCAAGCTTAACTTCTCCAAGCAAATTCATAAATTCTACAATCTTCCCCAATTAACAACTGCATACCTTAAATTATTCTGCTCATTCGAACAAACCAGCCGGAAACTGTCATCTAATATTTCGTATCAAATCCTAAATACATTTATAATTTATAGCTTGTAACCCTACGCAAAATCGATTATATGTATTCCAGCGATTTTCGAAAAACCGTGCCAGTTACTTTCGCTTCCATGGAACCATAGACGCATTGTAATCTCTAACGGCGAACAGCTTCCCAGTTTTCCCCGTGCTTCGCCTTCTACGAAGTCCGTTTACATTTGTATGGCCGGGGGCTCACATGCGTACAGACCATTGTTCCAAGGCGTTTGATCATCGGCCGATCGATCCCGGACGTCATTCACTAATCTCGGGTCTCCGTACACACCAAGGATAACATCTGTATTATTCGGTCGCGAGATTAACGTTGTACGTACGCTTGTTATCGAGCCATCGCGCCCGCGGCGATCTGATAAAGACGTCGAGGTCCGCCGGGTACGTATTGCAGCGGGAATCTAAACCGCGAGTTCGGTTAACCTTTTCGTGGTGCACTCAAGTTGACACGACATCGTGTTACATACGTCGGTCGCGCTGGTCAACGTCCCGATAAAACATTCGCACGTTTCTGGTGTTCACACGACGCCCCGCATTATCTGTCCGAAATGCGAGAAAGTTTGTCGCGTAGAAGAAGAATAGACTTGACGCGTTGCAATCGTTGAATTGAAACGGAAATATCGAGTAAAGTATACGAACCGTGGACATGATATCGCGAGCGGTTTAGAAAATTATTGCGCTCTGCGGCGTACATAACAAGCGTACGAGCATTGAAACCCGATTTTCTTGAAAATTACGTTCGATCGGAATAGTCTCGATAAAAAGATCACCGCCACGAGATCGTGGGACACCGGGAATATGATCGCACCCGCACCTTGGAACAGGTGAAACGTTCGAACCCTGAACAGTCCTGGATCAAAAATTGCTCGACGCGAAATTGCAGTAAGTTGATCGCAACGATGCACGAACACTTCCCCATTCTCTGACGTCTTCATTCGCTCGCAACAGCCCATCGACGAGTCTCGGACAGCAGACCCCCGATGCCCTTTTATTCGCCGGAACGAACCGTCGCGAACGTTTCGACCGCTCGAACGAAACCGAAAAAACGCTTTCTCCGCATCGGGCGCGGCGTAAATCAAGGATCGACGATCGTCGGGGCGGGATCGGTGACGAAAAAACGAAAATCAGCCGAAGACGGCGACGTACGGAGACAGATCGGAGATGGAATAATGCCGGGGGACGAGTTTCGTGCTCGATTCAAATTAGCCGGAACTAACGAGCAGATGGAATGCGCACCCGCGGAGCGAACGAAAAGAAAGAGGGCGAGACGCGAAAGAAAGATCGAGGAAGGGCTGATGCATCATTTCGGTCGAGTCGTATGCTGAAGAACGACCGAGCCGGTCTGGTCCGGTGACTACCGTCGTTATTCTTTAATTAGGCCGGGCTACATGCCGCCGAATCGAAGGCTTAACGATCGGATCCATCGATCAGCGTATCCGTTTTAACGTCATTAGTGTCGCGTCCGAGTGACGCGAGCGCGAAAACGAAGAGAACGCCTCGGCGAGGAGATAATCGATTTAAGGGCTATCAAAATATCGCCCGTCGACGATATTAGCACGCGATCGCTGATCGAAAACTTGTGGACCCGAATGTTTCCTGAATGTTTACCGCGCGGGACAAAGTTTCGAGCAGACCATTCGCGGTACTTGCGGATTGGCAATATCGGTCGGACAATTTCGGACGCTAAATAGGTTCTGCAATTGAATGGCCAAAAATGCTTGCAATCTTCCGTTCGGACGGAAGAGGCTAGCGTTACAAGAAAAACCGCGTCGACGAATAAACCGAACTCGATACGACGCTCTACAATTTCGTAACAATTAAATCTATCCGTGTCGTTCAGAAAATTAACGTGACACCACAGAACCAAGCTTTTCCCCGCCTCCTTATTTCGCTGTGCGCCGGCTGCCACCCGAATACGAATAAAAGGAAGACCAGTTCAACAGCTTCCCCATACTCCAAAGCTCGCCGCAAGACCCCAAACAATTCAACCCCTGCCCTTTCCCAGCAGCCTAAAAAAGATGACCAGCCTACAGCCATCGAAACCCTGATACCGCGCACACCCCTGCCCTACCTACACGTCCACCTACCGACCTGTCATCCGTCTCGGCCAATACTTTTCCAACGTCGCGTCCGATGGTTAGCCGTCGGCGAGACGCGCCCCCCCAACGTTTCGACAGGAATTCGACGGAAAGGAATTCAGTCGGATCGAATCGAACTTCTAGGTCCTTCCCGATGGAGACACTGGAAGGTCTCCCTCAGCAGCGGATGGGCTCAGACAAGCATCCATTCGAAGGCATCCCATACCATCAGCGTCCGGGCCAAGCCATTTCCCATTCCTCGTGAACCGTGCTGTACATTTCCCAGACGTACCCCCTAGCCGGCAGTCAAATGCCAATACGGCACTTATCCTTGAACCGACCTCCCTTAACCGCCACAACCCCCCCCCTGCCCTATCGTCTCTTGACGACAGTGGAACATCCCCTTGCACGCCGCACGCCCACACCATCGAAAGCTTTTAAACCATTACCGATAGGAACGACGCATCGTGAATCGTCCCGTGGAATTCTCTCTCCCGTGTGTATCCGATTCGCGTCTCTCGGAGCACTTCGATAGTATTTATGGAGATGGATGCGCGAGCTATGGGGATGAAACTTTCGATCGGAGCGTTGCTCGGTGTAAGGATTTCGACGCTGAGGGTCGATGGTAATTAAGATAAGGGAAGATGATGTGGATTTCTTTTTTCTTTTTTTTTTTTTTTTGAACGAGGGCAGTGTTCGGACGAACTCTTTCGCAGTTGTATTTTGGTCGTTTGCTGTTCGAATCGTGCGCACGTTAACGGGGATTGAGTATATTGTCGTGCGTACATTTAGGGGAGGATTGATTATCTCTCGTTTTTTTTCTCGTTGTCGAATATGCTTTACTATAATTGACATCGTTATCATTTTGTGGTAACCATCGTGGCGTAATTAGTGGCACCACTCGCTGGATTTGAAATATAGTATAATGTCCCTATCGATTTGTCTTTTGAAGTACAGATGTCTAAATATTATATTCAGAATCGTCGCTTGGTACCGGAAAATCAAATTGGTATAGCAGAATTCGCAATTTCGACGGGTTTCAGTTGCGTCGAAATCGCTGAAAGAAAATACGAAACGTTGCCGGAGAAAATTACTCCGTCGCGTCTTAACGCACTGCGGAATATTGTCTTTTTTTTTTTTTTTTTTTTTACCCCGGCCATCGAAATTGAAATATTTCTGCGCGCATCGATCGGATCGATCCGCGGAGCACCACGGCCGGCCCCTCGACTCGTCCGTCTTTGTGCGAGAATTGATGAGTTTTTCACAAAGCTGAGCGTATCCGTTTTAAAACGGATCAATTTCGTTCCATCCGCTTTTCTCGTATCGTAATACGGCATTTGCATTTCACCGTTTATTCTTGATAGTTTCGAAATCCACCGCGAGAGAATGGGCACGAATGAATCTAGTGATACTGGCTTCTCGAATATTTGCCGATTTATCTGCCGGATCGGGGTCACGCCTGTGAAGATGGATCCGCGTTATCCTGCCGCGACTTTGCTCGTGGTTATTTGTCGATCCACGGATCGAATTTTCTTGGAACGTTGGAAAGAAGCCGTGAAATATTGTTCCCATTGCGTACAAAAGCAATGGTTCTAATTGTTACATATCGTTTGCTTATTTAACGAACATTAATCTTCGAATGAAATCGAAAATAAAATAACCGAGGTGCATAACTTCGTTAAATTACATATTCCGAAAATTGAATTAATTAAAGAAATAAATATGATACATTTTAAATACGAAATATTATATAAATATACGAATTACATTCGTGTAAACATAAAGCTTCGCAACGAGTCTCGCTGGTATCTCCAACTATCCCCTTTCTCTTTTAATAATTAATGTACCGTGTACCTCACATTCCACAGTACCCCCCTCAAAAAATTAAAAAGTATCCCGGCTGCGTGCAGCGGAACGAATGCTAATCGAATTATACGTGCTCCAAGTGTACTCGTCCCCTAATGAAATGAAACGAAAATGAAACGAGGATTTGACACGATTAATTAGCATGAAAGCAGCACGGAGGATCGCGGAACTCGACACTTGACGAGTACCAAGGGCCCGAGTGGCGTCCAGTCGACGATCGGTTAATGTTTCCAGCGTGCTATAAGGGTGATTGAAAAGAGGGTGTTCCCGCAGCAATGTCTCACCGCGCTGTAACATTTCTAGGGTGCGGTCAGAGACAACAAAGCGACGCCCATGTAGAAACCGGTTCCACCTGGTCTGAAGGATATTAATTTCCTCGTCGATAAATCAATCCTCCTCTATGTTGCTCCCGTTGGGTTTCAAATTCTACGTACACGTAACGGGGAATGAGCGAAAATAATGACGTGGTAATTGGGATTGCGGGAGCCTCGTTTTAATTTTAATCCCTCGTTAGCCGAACCCCGTTCGTCGCGCCTCCCCTATTAAGTTTTCGTACGATTCCCATTTCGCCCGTTTCTTTAGGATATTGTGTGTTTAGGATAATTGCGTCTCGTTGAATATTAAAACGCTCGATTTCGGTGGTAGGTGGAAATTTTGCGAAGGGCACAATTTCACGGAGAAAACGTCGCGCACGCTTGGGGACGACGAATTATTGTTTTGTTATAATAGCGTAGAAGAATATTAACAACCTTGGATACTGGAGTAAAGCTGCGGTTTTAATCAAAACTACGCAATCCACCCTCGAAACTTTAAGGGTGTCCCAAGGTTTCCCTCCGCCCTGAGACACAAATTCAACCGAACGATCTTGCGCATATATCGTGTCTATAACACGGGCATTGAAAAAATGTCTCCACGTCAGAAATAAATAAGTTAAATGAACTCGATAATCCTTCAGGTCCAATCAAGACGCGTGCTGACCTAATTCATCCAGACTTCTGCGTTCATCGAATTTATGCCTTTGCCCCGAGAACTTTGGTAACTTCGTGATAAATTGCTCGTGTCACGACCCGCCTCCAATTAAGAGGGGTAAAAAGGTTTTTCAGATAAAAAAAAAAAAAAAAAAACGGCGAATATACGTATATAGTGGACGTTCCGCTAAAGACGGAGAGTCTTTAAAACTTTTGTCGAAGTTGCCGGGTGCCGCGTAAATGTTTCACCCCTTCAGACAATTCCGAGTAGGAAGTGGGTGTTGAAGATTTAGTTTTCCGCGGCGTGGACGAGGGGGAAAGGATTTTTAAGTACTTCGGTTCTTTTTCTCGCTTTCTCGCCCCTTTCGCCCTTCTTTCACGGGCGATCGGCGGAAACCCGCAGGAAAGTGGAAATCGACCGTGGAGGATCAGACAATTTCCTTTCCCGTCGAAGCCGACCCCCTTCACTGTACGAAAGTTGTGAGTTTTCTTTAAGAACCAACTCGCCTATCGTTACTTAAGTACAATACCGTTCGACGCGAGAAGTCGGAAATGGGAAAACTGTTGTGCCCTGTTTCGGAAGGTGAACGTAAGGTCGATTCGACGAATCTAGAATTTTATGAGGCGGTTGAGATGATTGCGAAATTTTCTATTCGCGAATTTCCACGGTGCGAATCGATATATCAGGGAAGCGAATGATTTTTCTTTATTATCGTGAACGACGGAGCTGTGTTCTTTTCAATTTGTATGTACAGTATTGCAATCGACAAAGGATTGCACGTCGAGCGCGCCGTTACATTGTAGAGTTGATTACACGGATGTTAAGGTAAAAGGTGCAACGAAGAAGTTTTTGATCATGGCGGGCGTGCGGGATTATTCTTTGAAAGTTAGAGCTCCTTTTACACCAAGGAAGAGCATTACATTATGTTAGTTCCGCGTTACCTTTGAGAATATTATCCCGTGCGAACTTCAAAGAACGTTAAAACAATTTTACACCGTGTACGTCCGAATTAAAAAATTTTCAACGGAATGCTCGCCTTTCTTCTTTGTCCCGTTGCACGTTCCCTTCACAGTGTTAACGACTTTGGCTGCATAACGTTGCACAGCCCTCGGTCTACCTTATTCCAGAGAATCGAAAAGTTACAGCAACGTACTCAACATAGCACGTAACGGGTGCTTGTTGTTTTTCGATTCCGAATTTCCGTATTACCATTAACCGTGCGCGTTAAACGTTTCTCAACGCGAACTGAATCGTTCGCATTTTCCAAACGGTACATACGTAAAATCGGAATTCATCCCTCAGAATATATCTTCGTGTCGTCCAAGCGTATTATAAATTCCTCATTAATTATCTACTAAATTTTGCCCGAATCAACCGAACCGAAATAATTCACCTTAGTTGCCCACCAGAAGGGAACAAACGCGTGACTATACCTACAACTTACATTCCCGGCAATCAGTGACTGATCGTCGCTGCGCCTAATAAACTAACAATTCCGCGAAGAACCATTTATCCCGCTTGGAGTCACGATCATCCGAAAGACATCCTGCACGACACTGATTCGCGGCCAATAAATTCACGACACGTCCGACATGTGCACGTAACGTAATCGTGGCAGTTACGAAGGAGATTCGCGGCCCAATCTATCGTTCTTCATTCCTGGCAGTAGTATATTAATTTCCAACGCCCCGGCTATTATTTCCCAGAAATCAGTCGCAGCTTCTATCGTTGGACTCTCCCTTAATTGCCGCCCCGTTGTCTCTTTTCTCTCCTCCTCCTCCCTCCTGTCCGCTCTTGTTATTGCCATTTTTTCCTGCAATTGCTCGACGGACAATGGGCCGATGAGAACGGTGGAACGCCCAGGGCACAGGGTAGTACGAACGAGATCTCGAAACGGCGATCCAGCAATTGCACGTTTCTCCATTGCCGGGCAGTTCCTCCGCTCTCTCTCTCTCTCTCTCTCTTTCTCGGACTCGTAGAAATCCCGAGCACGTGCCGGCCGCGTATTCAGCCGGAATAATCGAACAAACGATTTCGTCCGGGCGCGATCAGCAGAAGGTGCACGACGCGAGACATGATTTCGAGACGGGCAACAGTTTGTCGTTGAACTCGATCCGGATCTGCGCCGACCGGCGGACAGTTGGAATCTGGAGCCTCGATTTTCCGGGGATTTTGTTTTAATCTTGAATCGGGAGGAATTGAAGGGGGAGCGGTGGATTATCGGAGGGTCGACGCGGGGGCGGCTAACGGCGCGGACGAATGATTCCGGGGAATCTCGAATTATCGGGGTCGCGCAGTCATTTTGTCGGCGGCATTCGCTGGGGAATTCGGGCGGATGATGACAAATGATGGTCAGAGGAGAACGGAGAAGGCTGGGCTCCATACCGAGGTATGGAATGAAAGAGGATAAAAAGATTACTTTGCGAAAACGTAAAACCGTAATTAATATTAATTTTGCAGGTGTACAATTTTATGCATCTAGTATTTCATTTTTATTCTGCACAAGAGAATCGTAATTCCGCGGATAATTTGTTGACGAAATTATTCACGAAATGATTTTCACCGACGATCAAATACAATTCGCACTGTTTTCCACGTTTCGTCGTCGAATTAGAATCGAGTCTTCGCTTAAATTTCATTCGTCACTGATTCACGGGGCGTTTGATAAACGTGGCGGACAATATCTAGGAATCAGAGGGAATTTCTCTGCGAATGCGAGTCCCAGTGATAATGGCAAAGGACTCGCGATCCATAAACACAGCGACTCTATAATAAATCAAACGGCGGTCGCGACCATGGCTTATCAGTCACGCAATATTCATAGTAGCTCGTTCTGAGCCGGTGCTTTCGACTGACCAGTTGTTCGGCTGCATAGTGTTCGGTATAACGATAGACAACAATAATAGAGTGGCTATTTGGCTGAGTAGAAGCTGATACGGTATGTTGCCTTGGGAAATCCATGAATTGATTTACTCGGGTGTACGGTGCTTGCTGTAGAATTAACGTGCTCATAAATGGAATAGGAATCGAGTCGATCAAATTAGGGACAGCTAAAATGGGGTGATAATATTTATGATCAGGAGATTGCGTAATAATGTTGCCGTTGTACTTTCTTCTTTTCTTAACGCAGTAATGCAACAATAGTGACATTATCATTATGCGACTTAATGCGATTATCAAAGATAAAGTCCGATTCATTCAATGCAGAAAATTAATTGAACAAAAATTGCACAGCCGAAAGCACTTCTCTGTTTTCTATAATTCCGTTGATTGTGAAAAAAAATTAATTTAGTTGTCTTCAATCTTCGCCTTCCAATCGCTGCTATCGCGAAACAAATTATTCTCAACTTTCATTACAATTAACGCCGATTCCCTTCTTCTTTCGCCAAGGAAGCACAGTTCAAATAATTCTCGAGGCTCCTCCCCGTTGTCACAGATATCCCCTCAAAACAATAAATTCCTCGCAATCTATTACGTAAAGCGTAAAAACGAAAAGCACCGAGAATACAGGAACAAAATAACAGCACGTGTCGACACTCTTCGCAGGCCTGTTCATTTCCTCAAACACTCGCCACAGGCAATTACGCTCTCAGCCATTCACACGCGAGAAAAGAAATGAAAAGCTAAATGAAAGTGCAACGGATACATCGCATTTCTCCCGTACCCCTCGTTCATGGTTAAAACTGTCTGGTCGCCGGGCGCATGGTACCCCATGGTACGTACACTCCGGGCAATTTTTCACGGGGCACGTCGCGTTTAGCCGCGTATGAGTTTCCACACGGCACGATCATCACTCATCCTCGTCCCATGAGACGCATTTAAGTGTACACGCAAACGCACGTGCGTCCACGGATCCACCATGGGGTTGGCTTGCGGCGCATTGTCTTACCTCCACGACTGACCCTCGCGGGGTCATAGATCACGAGCTTCCTGGAGTAGTCCACGATATAAATCATCGGTCGCCACTCGGCCTTAGCGAATTTATCGTCCGCTCTCGGGCCACTTAATTTATCAACGGGCAAGAAGCGGTACGCAACGGAACCGGGACTCCCCTGTGGAATATCTTTGGTTTCGTTCGTGATCGTTCGAAAAACGAGCAATCGTGATACTGTACACGGGGCTGGTGTTCCGTTCGGTGGTTAGATTGTAGATGGTCCTCATTCGTTGCCGGGGATAACATTAAAGGAATGCGATTCGAATTTAATATAATTCAGTGCAATTTAATAACGGGAGCCATTGATAACGTTGCGCGTCGAAATCAGTTCAGAATGATTGCCTTTTTTATTTCTCTATCATGAGTTCGCGCCTTAAATTGGGTCACGCGACCGTTTGACACGCATACTCGTCCGCGTTAAATACAAATTGCTCGGATTCACGCGGTAATAATATTTCTCATGTTACACAGTCGCGAGAAGATTGTTATTTTATCAAATTGCCGGTGAAATGGGTGAAGTAATTCGTCGCGGAACGAACATACCGATATATCGTTCGGTCTGTGAAACGGTACACTTCGATCGTAATTTTAGAAAACGAAATTGTTACCAAGGATTCTCTGATATACACGTGCAACTATCAGCTAATTCGTAACGACGAAAAATTACCAGAACTGAACGGTCTGGTGGAACATGAAAATACAGTGACTAAAGTAAGACCACGTGTACGTAGCACGACAAATCTGTGTGTTAGAGAATTCGATTGCTTCCCGCGAGAAAGCTTCGCGATGCGTTGAATTCTTTTTGCTTCCACGTACACATGACGTATGGAAGGGAACAATACCTGGTTACCACCCATGGATAGCGTTGATGCACAGGGTACCTGGAACGCCGGTTTCTCCTGCGTGTTCGGCGTGCCATCCCTGAGGAAGAAGCTTTCGATACGTGCTTCCGATTTTTCGTTTACAGTATATTGTCCGTACGTGCTCGTGTATTGACGTGGTTTGATATATGGAGATGTTTCTTGCCAGGCCGGTGGAAGTTCTTTCGTTTAGAGTCGTCTTTGAGTGATGTACGCTTGGCGGAGCATGCGAACTGTTATGATCAGGTTTCTTCAATATCGTCAGAAATCGCGTCGAAAGTGTTCTGTCACAATTGTTCTTCATTCTTCGATTCGACCAGCTGTACCGAACAGAATCGTGTAGTAAGGTAACGTCACAATCACGTATGGGCAAAACATGATACTACAGAGAATTGTATCGAGAAAAATTAAGTAAGCATCGAAGATCACGAATATTTGACTGAAAAGCTAAACAGAGACGAAGAGAATTAAAGGGAGGGTCAAACAGTAGACTGTTAATAACATTATTGCGAACGAAATAATAATAATACTAATAGTGTCTCGAGAAAGAAAGAAAGGGACGAGAAGGAAGATCAAATATCCTGATAATAATACACGCATCTTAAAAATGATAAATAGCACGTCTGCTTGAAACTGAATTCAAGTTATACGGAAATAACTTTTTTATTCCCCGAATATATCGTTTAAAAATACATTGGTGACAGACAATCATTCATCAGGAATAGGTGGACTCGATCGGTTTAACGTTTCCTCGACGTTTCGTCGTATCCTATTCTAATGCCACGTACGTAAAGAGAATCGAGCGAGAAAGAATAGGGATAGAAGGCACGTCTGTCCGAACGGTAGCCAGGGAAATTACGAATATCCATCTTCTTCCGGACGTTTCGGGGGGGGGGGGGGGGGGGGATAACGGAGGTCCCAATGCTTCGACCTGGCCTCGAATCGTGAAGGATGGTATTAGGCGATGACGCGGTAACCATCAATCCCGAGTCATAAAATGTGTATGGCATTCGACGGATGTCCCTCGAACTTTGTACACAACGAACGAATTCGGTCGCGCTTCAAGTGAAACCGTTTTAACATTTCCCCGTCGAAATTCCACGGAGAACTTGGACTACTGACACGAGTGATATATCGCAGCGCGGACGATGAACAATTTTTGGCTGCACGAGTTCCCTTGATAAATGAACCTCCGCCGATGTTGGCAATAGTGCTTACCTAAGAGTCGCGAAGATATCCCCGTTTTCTGTGGATTTCGAATCCGTTATCTCGGTTATTTATCAATGAATTTCAATTGTTATACGCGGATCCATTGAACAACACTGTTGCATGGTACTGATTAATTTCGTTCCGAATCATTAGAGACTCTGTTCCGTTTTCTTTGCCTTATAAAATCATTTTTCCGCGTTCATTGCCGCCAAGCATTCCAACAAAAATTCAACCAAAACACGAGGGAGACGCACGAATGGAAGTTTGGCGAATGACATCGGAAGCCCCTAGGGTCGACATTTTCATAACAAGCAAAATCCCAAGAATAATAAATAAAAATTATTTTGCTATTACAATGACCAAAGCTCCGTCGAAGTAATCGATGGTTCTTAGCCATTCCCCGATCGATTCGACCAGATCCATCGGTGGGCGCAATCCCCTAATTGCTTGGAGCAACGTACACAGCAGATTCCTTCAAAGGGGGGCTTCGTTCTACTTCACAGACACCGTTGGCACGGCGCGAAACGCACGAGATTTGATACCCCGTCAATTTTGCAAATTGCAGGCGACCCACGTTAATGACGTCGTCAATGGAGACGTCGGTCGCGCGAGTGACAGAGACAGTGTACTCGTCACGACGAACGGGTCTTCTTGCCCAGTGAATCGTGGCTCGCGTTCCGTTTAATTACAAATTACCGCCGTGATGAGCAATCGAATAGCAGCCGGCACTACCGGGCTAATTAACTAGGCGTTACAACCGATACGAGTCGTACCGGGCTTTGACATTTCCATACCCAATTATCCGTCGATACACCACGGTTCGCCGGAAGCACAGATACCCGCGAGGTTCCGAATCTTATCCAGCTTGTTCTTCCTCCCCTACCATTTGACTCTCGCGCTCGGAGTAATGTCCCTCAGACGTCGGATATATAAATGAAACTCGTTCTTGCCAGATCTTGTCGGATCACCGGCGTAGACGCTGCGCCCGTTCCCTTCCGTCGACGTCCATTTGTAAATGAATTTCTCGCCCGTGAACCGTCGACGACAGATAAGCCTGCCGGCTTTTCATCCGATTTACGTGGCACCAAAGGCACCTTCGAGGCGAGAATTATATTCTTTCGGGCCGGTTAAGACGATGGTGAGGTGCGGCTTTAGACAGCTGCGCATTGATTATCTCGCGCGATGAAATTCTTTCGTTCATTTTATTCAACGCATCGACGTCGAACGCGCGGGCAGTTAAATATGAATTTTATGAATTAACCCTTCGGCGGACATTCGGTTGGTTATTTTCGAACGGGGCATTTAAAATTATATTTTAAACATTCATTTCGGTTTCGTTCGAATGCCGAACCCGACTGCACGACAGACTTTGTGTAACTTGAAAAAGTAACGCGATAGTCGCCGGATATCTGTAACATTGTTAGATCTAGTCACAGAACTATCCAATATTCTGTGAATACCTGACAGCCATTCATGAATTCATCTTTATCGCGCAAACCAGAACACAGGAAGCGCGTGTCAGAAAGATATCGAAGTAATCTCGTACACCGTTCAGTGTACGTATTCCTGTTCTCGATATTCTTGGATCCGTCTGCTATCATAAATGCAGAACGTATTATATCAGAACCGCGACAGACAGGCATTGCAATTGTTTATGCATTCCGAATTAACGGGCACAGAATGAATATCTGTTGATCTCGTGCCGATTTCATTGAAATAATTCAGAGGCCCGATCCGAGGGTACACGTCGTGCCGAATAAAAGTGAACCGAATCTCCATTTCGCGAATTAAATACGCCGTCCAAATGCATGAAGCAGAGAAGCAGATGTTTCGCGTCAAACCGTATTAACGGAGATAACCATTTTCTACAGAGACATCCGCGGTAATCCGAGCCCCTCTGAAACAGTAACGCGTGAAAGCAGGTTTCGAGATTGCAGTCCCTTTCTCGGCTATGAAACCACAGACACCTCGCGTTTCTGTGGAACCGTGTCTGCGTCTGCCGTTGCCTTCCCGTCCACGGGAATCCAGCATCTCTGTTCCTCAGACGCCAAGGATGCTGTTCCTTCTGTTCCTGGCCAGCGACATCGCGAGAATCCCGTGGCGTCAATTAGTTAATGGCGCGAAGACGCTTAAGCGGGGCGGGTTCTAACGGTAGGAAAGAAAATTCGAAAAAACGCGTCGGGTATGTCGCGTCGGTCCATTAAGTATATTGCGTCCTTTTTGCGGAAACCGAGAATCCTGGAAATCGGTGCACAGAGGGAAAGGAAGTTTCGGACACGGAAAGGTTGGGCCGGTACGTTGAACCGTGGCCAGAAATAGTTGAATCAGCGACGACTCGTCCAATTGCATGTACCATCGACAGTTCGACATTCCGAAAATAAATTGTCAAGTAACCTCGGCTGAAGCTTCGCTTTAGCCTATGACTTCTTAACGCGTGGAGCTTTCTCGTGGCTCCCTTTATATGCTATGAATTATAGGGAATCAAGGTTTTGCATTTCTAACATACGTACTACTGGCGGTAAATGGGAAAGAATTTCGGTGTCAAGTAAAATACTATTTTATTACAAAAATCTGTTATCCTATAATGAAATCATTTAAAGACACCTTTACCCGTTTCGTGTAAAATATTGACACGATCCGGTAAATGAATTAATCAATATTCCTTCGCCCCTGACAGACTTCGCCGAAAATATCGACGCGAGCCGCGCGTGCATGAACGAATCTAAAATTACGATACCTTTTGTATCTGCACATTGAATGAAAATTTCGCAACGAAGGTTCCCTCCGCGCAAACCGTCGCCGCGTCTTCCGTTCATCGGATTACCCGGCGATATTAATTTTTAACCACCGTTTCCGAATTCCGTGCGATACGGCCGCGCTTAATTATCGACCCGACTAATTACGCGATCAGTCCATCGGTTTCGACCAATTAGCTGGGAAATTATTCGAAGGCAGCAGCGCAGGTTCCCCGAACCGCCATCATTTCGGGAAACAACACAAGCCCGTCTTCGTTTCGTGCTCCGAGCTATTTTGATTCTCCGCGGCGACCCGCTCGAAAGCCACTCGTCACTCGAGCACCGGCGCTCACGGTTCGAGAGGATTTTAATTAAATGCTCGGGCTGCCACTTCAAAGATATCCCATTAGGCTGAATTCGCCCCCCAATTCATGCGGGACGAGCGCCGCCCGAGGATATCATCCACCCTTTCTCGGCGCTCGAAACACCTTGTTTCAGCTTCAGGAAGGAGAGGATTCCGTCGGTCGAACCTGTGCCACGTGGATGCCCGAATTAATCAGGACGTTTCGAGGGGAAATACATAGTTCTTCGGGTCGAACGTCGACGTCCGACCGTTTGTTTACCGATCGCCATGCCTCTTACGCTCGTATTCCATTCCCGAACGTTCCTGTTCGATTTTATCGAGAGAAATCGCGGTCCGTTTTTTTTTTTTCTTTATATTAACGAGCGCTCGGCGAGAGCTTTTCCCTTTTGCGTTTCGGCCGGTTCTTAAATGTTCGACCCTCGATCCCGGGGAAGTTTTAATGGTCGATTAGACTGCGAGTCGAGGGAAATGGTTCGAATGGGATCCTTGAAATAATTGGGAGCGGAAAAATGTTGGCGATCGGTGAGGACTGAGAGGGTGGCATTCGAAATTCGTGTATAGGATGAAATTGGTGGTCGATGTTGAATTTGAAAAATGTGGTATGCTCGTCTGCGATTTAGTAATGGATTTTTAATTGCACAATTCCGAGGCAGAATTACATAAATGTCGCGCTGAAAAGTACGAAGGTATTTATAGTATAGTGTGGAACTATGTGTATGCACTCCCGTTCAAACGAAACGACAATACCTGATATTCGAACTGAAAAGCGAAGAAAAATGAAAACGCAATGTTCAATTGTCAATAGTAATCTAGCCACAGCATTTGTACAATAATTATTTAATATTCCGCGATGCCTTCGTGTTACTGTTACCCCCAAAGAAATTAAAATAACTGAATTTATTTTTCTAACTTTCATAATTGCCCGATTTCCATATCTGTCGAAATAGATAGGTAGAAAGTTCCTTTGAAGTACTGATACGATGATATCTTTACCTCACGATTTACTCATTTTCATGGGATGCGATTGAAATTACCATTCGTGGTCCGATCGGGCAGGTGCACCGTCTTAATCGATAAATCAATAATCACGATAGTATGATTCACGTGCGTCGGCGGTTGGTTAACGAGGGAATTATAAACTTTCCGACGATTCATATTTTATTAGCGACAGATTATCCGCCGCTGGTTTATACGCATTAATCGCCTCGCATTACATCCTAAATAATCCTCCGTATGTTGTTACATGACGCTTTAACGCTGCAGTCGGCGCTAATTTGCATTGCGCGAGAATTACACTCGACGTGCCTGAGTTGCAACATTATGCGTGTAATGCATCGTGATGAACGTAGTGGCGCACGATTTTGCTCTCAGCGAAGGTGTGTATCGCGGCGCGGCGTCGTGACGCACACCTTCGATCTGCAAACGCTTATGTTAATCGGAACGATTACATTTTGGTGGGGGAATGACTGAAAGCAGCGTTGAAGTAAATAGAATGTTGGACTTAAGATAGAAGGGATCCCGGAATGCGAGATATACAGGCGCGTGATTATTATTTCTGAAGGATCTGTTTCAATATTACCACAACGTTAATATTGCGAAATTTTCAACGCTCTTGATATTCTACGTCTTGCGTATAATAAATAGTTACACTCTGTGCCACGTAGTATAGAAGCGTAGACAGGCATGACTTCAATTGTTAATTTCATTCGATAATGCATTCTTTCAGTTTCTGTGAAGCCGATATGCGTTGATTTTACGCAGCTGTACGATTTTTGCGCAATTTTTCGGACATTATTCTGTTCCATTTTTGTTTGATACAGCGTGTAAAAAGGTATGCGCAAGAGAAGGTACGGAAATGAAAATGGCGAGGCCGCCCGTGAAAAGTAGCACGGTCATCGATGATTTATTGATGGAAATTAAATAATTGCACGTTCCCGCATGAATGGAGGGCGGCGAGGGTGAAATAACATGAAACGTGAACCGCCGCTTTGGTTTCGCATTGAAAATACTTCATTCAGCGAGATGCATTATACGGTATTCGTTATTCATCCCGCGGCAGGCAGTTTCGAAACGTTATTAGCTTGCTCGTTAACAGGTATCAGCCCGATACTTTCGACGAGTAACGTATACATATAGTGCTATTAACAAGCGGCCGATATTGAAACGCGTGAAACGGGGCCATCGGGAGGATGCACTTCTCCAAAGGGTTCGAACTTCGTGAAAAATATACGCGACCCGGGTTACATTGGAGGACGGTTAATGGCGTCGTTAAAAGGACTCTGTGAATACCTGCGCGAGGATAATTATTGCAGAGAAAGTAAGATAATGAGAACAATATAGGATGACCGAATGAGATCGAACGAATCGCGAACGCGTAAACTGAATAATTGCATTTCAATTTCGGCTCACTTCAACGTAAGAACAGAATCGGAATTAGCGTCGAACTTTGCCGATAACGTTACATTAAGATTGCTAATCATTTTCGTTACGCTCTGTGTAAATTTGTTCTTTCCAAATTATCGTGAAAAATTTTCACATTGTCTGGCGATATTTTTGTGTATCAATGTTCATGCTACATAAATAGTTGTTAGATATGCGTTTAACGCTTTGCAACAAAACTTCGATAATCTGTTTACGTAGGCGATGAGGCATAACGTTGCACACAGAATACGTGGGTCTGATCAATTATCGACCTATACTACTCCCGCCTTCTCGAACGCGACTGTGCAACTAGAATTCACGAGGCTAGAGGCGCAGCGAGTGCATGAAATAATAATTTAGGAAAATACCATTCCCGTACAGTATTGCAGAGCACCGTCGTTCGTGATAATTTTGCACATGTGATACTGCAGTGTAATATATTTTATACGTGATTCTCGTGGGAGGCTGATGCGGATCGTGCCCTTTAGAGACAAAATTAACGATGGTCGTTCGTTTGTTCGTGTATGAAAATAATTCCGGGCCGAAATATTATACGATACATCTGCGAAATTCTAGCATTAACGATGAATTTTTTTTTGTAAACGTACCGTGTTCAACATGAAACGAACGTCATATTATAATTAATACACGTAGCATATTTCAATGTGTCCTTGTCTTTCATAATTGTCGAAATAGTTTCAATGTTCGTATTCATCATAAATTAATTAATAGAAGATATTGTCTTTATTAATATGATTTTTGACTTGACTAAGATTTTGCGTAACGTTCAACTGTTCAAGTGATGTCGATCCATATTTGTACAATAATTTGAGGTACTGCATAAGAATGAAATTCACGCCGACCTGTGCTCGTTTTCGTTACAAATCATTTTGCCTCGTGTTTCTAATTTTTAAACAGGTCCATGATCGAGAACAGAAAAAATCTACCGGTCCTATTATATCTACATTCTAGAACAAATATTTTATTTTCACTTCTATACACCACCTCTATACTTCTTATGTACCACATCGTGTTCACACCTTTTCCCAAAATATCATTGGCCGTATTAACACTTAATACAGCATTGACTTGTACTACTTGAAAAATTATTTCTACCCTGTAGCACCAATTCTACCATTTCTTAACTACCTTCAACCCTTCCTTCGTTCGCCAAAAGTCCCCATTTACATATGAACAACAGATTGTATCAATAGCTCATAAACTGTTAATTCATCCTCGAAACGTTCGTCAAACTCCTGAAGCTCGTTAGTCTTCTTCATTTAACACGACCCAATAGTTTTCTTCGCATCCCCGTACAAATTGACGCAGCTGCCGGACTGTACCTCGATGAATTTGCGCAACGACAAAATGAATAGTAACAATAATTCGAACAGCCCCGCGCAACATCGCCAACCATTCCCGCCTTCCCATTCGTAACCCATCTACCTTCCACCGTCCCGGCCACAATTTCACCCTCGATTACAACGCCACAGTTTCCTTTGAATGCACGCAACTATGCCGGAATTCCCGGCTGCAAACGCGGCTGTCCGAGTGCGAAATCTTCAGGGCACCCGCTTGGAACTCGTAACCGGCAGCGTCGCCGCTTAACGGTGTATTTATGGGAACGATCGCGTCGTACCTCCAAGCCGAATTCACGCTCCGTAAAGTCTCACGGTTCGTTGTGTGCCGGCTCCTTCGTTTCCGCGTCTTTCGCCCCGTTCCAATGGATAAAATCGAGGGATAACCACTCGAAGGAGTTAACGATCGTCCTGCGCGATTCACGAATATTTTCCCGCATTATTGTTTCCCGAAAGGGCGGACCCACTCGGTAAGTGAAACCGCCGGCTGCCGGATCATCGTGTAACTTGCTTGATCAGGGGGATGGGAATTGATTCCCAGTCTTCCGGAATCGAGCTCGATCGAAGTGGCAATCGAATCCTGCGGGAATCGGCCGAGCGTAGGATGCATTCGCGTTTCACGGGATTGCGAAATTTGCAGGGACGGTTGATGGATTGGCCGGAAGACATTATTCGTTAATGGCGTTCATGTTTTTGGCACGATAATTTCGGATGTTCTCAGATGCAGCACGATAATTCGTTGATTGGTTTATCGCGACGTTTCTGCGAGGATTTTTGGTGAGACGTTCGTTAATTTGGGGGATCAAATTGGATTGTCTCGTTTTCCTGGGGATTATTGTCGGTTGTACCATTTGTTGCGCACCTGTTTGGTTTCACTGTGTAATTTATGTAACTTGTTGCTGCAAACTTTTCTATGACCCTCGATGTTTCTCTATTCCTCTGAATATATTTAAGCTTGTACGCATATCTCGCTGGTAACAGTTGCGTACTCCACTTTGCCCAGAATGTCAAATTTCCCCATGAAATTTTGTTGTACCGGCCTCGCTTAACGCAATGAAACACGATAATCCGTGTAATATATTTTACTTTATACTTTTCCATATTAGTACCCTGGCGGTGAAATAAATCCATTGAAAATTCTTCGCCGTGTTCACATCGACCTGCCAACTGAGCGCTCCTTCATCCATTTTCGCCCGGAGAATTATTCAGATTCTTAACGAGGAAATTGATAAGTGGGGGCGTTGAAACGGAAAGCCACCTTTCGTTTCTTATCGTAACGAAGGAATCGTGAAAGTTTAAAGTGAGAAAAGGGGAAAAGAAAGGACTGCAGACGTTCGGTTTAACGAGGAAAAGGGCGGCGTTAGAGATTATCCCGGAGAAAAACGTTCGATCCATTATCGGCCCGGGATCCATCCGGGTATTTCCGCGACGGTGGCTTCCCTCTGGGACACTTTTAATTAACGTCAGACCCGTTCGGCACTCGATTCGACACTTATTTTTCAAGATACACGAGCCGGCCCTCGCTCTTTCTCCACCGCTCTAAGTCTCGCTTTCGTCGTTCGATGTCTCCCGGCAATCGCAGTAGATTCAACTTTACAAACGCAGACGTCCCGCTGACTGCGTTCCTTAACTTGGCTCGCCGGTTCAATATAATCACCTAATGGTCGCCGATGTGCGTTTGAAATTTTGCCTCCTCGAATAGGTCCAATTGGTCGGACACTCTTTTATGGTTTTTCCCCGTAATTTTTGTTCGTCCCTTCTGTCTGCGCAGTGCCGAACGAGATTGAACGTTGGAATTTGTATAGCTGCACGGGGCCAAGTTTTGTTGCAATTTCAATCGAATGGCCAGTTCTTGCGAACCGTTCCGAGCTGATTTTCTGCGAATCGCCGAACGAATTTTACAGCCGTCAATGGAATCTTTTTAATGGAATTCGTTGAAAAAGTATTCTCACATTTTATTGATCTAAAGGGCAGTTAATTCGTTCGGCGTTTTCCCTTTCTCCGTTGCTTGTGGTCGGAGTAAAATTTAATTAACAGACGTCCGTTAGAAAATTGAATACAACTGGTGAAGGTATTCCAAGCAATGTTTATTCCCCATTTTCTGGGGTAAAAAAAAAAAAGGCCGGTTATTTTACTTTTTCAAAGCGAATTAATACGAACAAATGGACCGCGGGAAATCGTCCATTAATCTGCTCGAAATGTTGTCGGGAAACGGTGAAATGCAAAACAGCTTCGTCGTTCCGTTCGAATTGGCCCTGCAACAAAATTGGCGACGATTCGTGAATTACACAAAATAGAAACAATGTGAAAAATGAAAGAAACGGAATAAAAATCAGTTACGGTATCACTGCAGTTGGAAGATTACATTGTTACGGTATCCCAGCCAATTATTGATTTCAAAATGGCCCCTCGACGCTCCTGTTCCCGTTGCTCGAAACGTTTCGCGTCTGTGCTCGCGAAACAGTACGCCTAACCCAGTTTTCCGCGACCCGATTCCGAGTTAATAGGGTCGGTTGCACGTGTGCGAAATAATTCTGTTCCGGAACGCCGCTCTATTAACGAGCTTCCGATCGTTTTTCAATTTTCTTCAGGCCGAACGAACAGGGCCCCGATACAAAAGATACGGCGCACTAAGGACAGTCGCATTAAAGAAGAATCGTTCAATTTCGAAATTTTCTTCGGTTCAATATGGCAGCTTAAAATGTTGGCAATAGATGTGATATTCCAGTGCTTCACTTCGCGAGATTGAATTTATTAGTCGATAGTTATTTTTACTATTTTACGCGAGACGTATTAAAAATGTATTACGAAGTGTAGCATCGTAGTTGCGCAAATGCTTCAAGCGTTAAACAATAGAGCGTACGGGACAGTAATTTAAGTAACAGATTCGGAATCATTATTTTTATACTTAATTTTTATGCTCAATTCCAACGGTCCAACGTGGAGCCGGAAGAAACCTGTTTATATTCAGGATTTGTTGCGCGTGAAACGACTCCGTCGCTCGTGAAAATGTTTAACGCGTGCACTGGCCTCGAAGGGGTTACAAGAAAGACGCATAACTCGTTTATAAAAGCTTTCTCGCGAACCAACCCCGGCGCCCGCATCCCTTCGTCCCGCGGTCCAGCCCTTTTCTTCGCCCTGATAATACGGAAACTCGATTTCCCGATAAATTGTTATCCCCTCTAATTTTATTCCACGGGCTTAATTAATTTCACGGGGATCCTTTTTCCGTCGGCGCATAATCGATGGCTTAATCGCCAGTAATAGTTCTTGGTATTAACCGGCCGTGGTGGGGGGGTAACTGCCCACCAGGCTGGATTAAAGTCATTTGTTCTGAATGGGTGACGATCGAGCCCATTTGCGAATTGATACATTCCCATTTCGTCATTTCCATTCAACTTTTATTTCTTCCCTTTCTTGGTGCGCGCTGAAAGTGATGCTTTCGCTTTTTTACTTTTCACTGGCAGTCTTCGACTGTCGTTAGTTAATGCCTCGCATTTCAATATTCCAATTAACTTGATTTAAATTAACGCGTTCAATCGCTGGCAATTTTAAAGGTGGAACTTGGAGTTCGATCATTTGCAATTGGAGACGTTGTGGGGTTAAAATAATCTCTCGTTGATAGAATGAAACACACGATACTGAGATCGGTTCAGTAATATTTTTTTCATAAGTACGAACTATTAATGATATTGATATTAATATTGTTACGTCCGAACATCACAAATCTCTGCCAAATTGTACCGGTTCGTTCATTCGGCCAGTCGAAATTATTTCCAAGTGTTGCCTCGCTGATGTGATTCTACATTTCTCTGTTAGCCACGACTGTGGCCATCTTTTCAGCGCCAGTTCCCATGGGAGGGAAGGTGCAAAAATTAGGATCAGCACGGTCTACCGTGGGTTCCCTTTTATCATTGTCCGGGTTACCGAAGAAAGATAACCTTCCTAAAAGCGTCCGGACCGAAATAAAACGGTCCGCGGTAACGAGTAGCGCAGTGTGTGATTTTCATTTAATTCAACCCTCGTAAAATATTTCAAGAAGAGTAAAACTCTTGGATGTAAATATTAAATTGCACTCGAGCGTAACAAATGTCTCTTATCAAGCTCTATTTGCAAAAATATACACGTGGAATTACAGTTTCGTTTGCTGGAAAAGGTATAATATAGTTTTCTGGCGATTTGAAATATCCGGACAAGTGTTTCTCGCAAGGACGATCTTTATGAAGAAAAAAAAAAATCAATTGGCATCGATTCCAAAACTGAATGGTAAAATGTACAGTTCCTCGAGATATGAAATTTTCTTGGAAAGCAATCGGAAAGGTCGGTACGGACAGAAATGAATTGAATCTCAAGGCTTCGATATACGTGGACGCACCTGGAATATTTCAAATTACTATACGGATCAAATTACCATTCGAAAATATTATTAAAATTCATCAGATACTGCCCAACCGATTTAACGCCCCAATAAACTATCCAATTTCTCGTATTTATTAATTCGCCGAACTGCCGTTAAAAACAGAAAAGAAAAACGAACTTGAACTAATACCAGCGTTAATAATTAAATTGAAATGGCGCCAGATTCATTATTGAATCGATTCGGAGACCCGGCACCGGCTCTGCATAAAACTGCAAATTTGTCGCTCAATTCTTAAGCAACTCTGCCACATGAATCTCTACCTATAATGGCGCAGCACGCAAATTATATAATTAACAATTTCTCGCAAACGACACCCAACAAACCGAACAAATTTCCACAAAGAAATAACGATAATAAAGGCCAGACCCCGCCGCGAAACAATTTTCGTCAGAAATCATGAACAAAGCCTGCCGAATCGCATAGATGCCCGGCGAACCCGTTTCTCAAGCACCCATTCGTATTCCGTCCCCGAACCGGCAAACAGAGCTTTGCCTGGACGCGAGACGCGGTCACGGCTGAAACTTTCGCCCGAGAAAAATCGCGGCGAAGCACCGGGGAAAGCGGTGGAACGGTGTGCTCCTTGCGAAATCGAAGAAACGTACATATTGCGCGACGGGGAAAAATACGTCAGCGGTAAGGGGTTAGCGAGGGATTCATTGAAACGCATTAAAGTTCGCTGGCTTCATGGTCCGGCCTGAGCTACGTACACGGTTGCTTGTTCTCCGTTGATTTATGCGAGTTGGAAAACTTTATTAACTTTCTGTCAAGAAACGTGTTGCCGGGGCGAGGTGTAACGCCGGGCCGGAGAGAACGGCCACGGTTGCGTCGAAGAAAACGGCAACCGACGGCTGGCGGCCATGCACCCCGCCGACTAAAAGGGGTTGAAGGGGTCGGGTTGGAGGGGGGTCGGTTTGCGGTGAGCCTAGCAGTGGATGAGCCTCGAAAGGCTAGACTCGTAATTACTCATGGGGCCTGGTTTTTTATGAAGTATTCTAGGATATTAACTGCACGAGCCCGGGTGGGTTTTGCCCCAGCCCTCCCTTCCGGGGTGTTGCAATATACGCGGGGCGGAACGTCTGCAGGTCGTTTGCCCGTTTTGTAGTTCGTGACAAATGGACCGTAGACGTTGGACGGGACGACGGTCCGGGGCTGTTGGCTTGATTTTCGGTTTCGCGTTTAAGTTTCGAAACTTCGATTGCTGCTTGTACCTGCGGACAAATTTTTTTGTTGGGAATTCGTGCGGGTGCGTGCGCGCACGGGCGTCGACGCAAATTGGCGACTTGGGGGTGAACATCTGGTTTATGAAATGTTGGTTGCCTGTTCTGAAAGGGTCGGTGTATAATATTCGACGGGAGGGAAAGCGGAATCGGTAGTCTAACGAACGACGCGCAAGGAGACTCCGTTTCTACTTCACTTATCGAGTTAATCCGTTCGACGGCAGTGTGGTTTTCTGAAAATTTACCGCGCGATTCGCGCGGTCCCGACAAAGACGCGCAATCAAACGTAACACGATTTGGGTTTAAACCAACTGGGATGCATTGAAATTAAACGAATTCCAAGTTCGTGCATTTTAGTTTAGATACGAATCGTGATTCGAAACCGGTGTTTTAAAATTTTAAAGGGTGAAACTTGAAATTTAAAATCCTGGCGGTGCCGTGCTTTTCTTTTCATTCGCTGCGGCTACATATGGTTCGTAGGAAATTATTTTAATCCGTGGAAACGAACGAACGAATAATCATTTGTACGAGATAATTTATTTGCACTAATTTTCGTTAAAATTATTCCATTATCGTTGGGCGAACAAACACGAGCTACTGCGAGCATTTTAATCATCTGAAATTGAAACTTTCGTTTCCCTTCTTTTCCACTGCTATCGGCACGGCAAGATAGATTTTGGAAATGGAAACCTGGTTAAGCCTCTCGGCGGCCTGGCTGCAGTAGAATAATATATTTCCCGAATTAATCCCAGCCAGACACGATGACAATGAAGCCCGAAAGTTTCGAGAAGTTGGTCAAGTTGCTTCTCCCGGTGTTTGCACCTGCACAACCGGTGACAACGTTGACGATGCTCGCGTCGTCGGTCGGTAATCCTGAAAAACTCGGCAACTCTTTTTTTGCCAGCCGCTCAAACGGATCTTACAGAGGAAATCCGACGGGGAAAAAAAAGGAGAAGCTGCGTGAAATAGACACGGTTTCACGACCGAAATTCCCTTTTACGTTTCTGCGCGTCGGAATAGCCGTAAAATCTATCCCAGCTATTCCCACCTTTCACCTGGGTTAACTGAAAAAACTATAGCAGCGCGTATGAAATAATAGGAACGAACGAAAGATATTACTAATACTTGTGCATGAAAAATATGAAAGGTATACAATAATATTGTATCTGTAGTAATTGGTGGTCTTGATTTATTGAAAAGGAGCGCATAAAAATTATTTTCACGCTGACGTGGATATACTTTCGATTTAATATTAGGAACTTATAATTCCCGGCTATCAAATTCAACTCAAGTTCGATAATTATTCACGAAATACTTCAAACATGTTTAAGTTTGTAGAACGAAAGATTAAATAACAGTGCGCTTAGGAAGCGATCCTTGTCACACTCACATCGACGAAACTCCAATCTTCTTCGACGTTCATGTAATTGCAAAACCGAAACTGCGGTTCGTAGTTGTACAAGGAAAGGTGGCCACCGCGAAGGTTACCTCGAAACCGCATGAAAATCATGTCTGTGCAGCCGCAAACAGAGCCTTGAAAGAAGGGCAACCGAAATCTTGTCTTCGTGGTAGCCAGCCGTGGAATCAACGGCAGTGCTGGTGGAGAACGTTGAAGAATTATTTCAACAAAGTGTCTACAGTTTCTCTCATCATCATCATTGTCCTTGTTATTCGTTGCGTTTGGAATTTCAAGTATTCTAAAACTCATAAAATCCCCAATATCATGTACTCTTCTTTAGGGGAACTTCCCGAATAGTTTCCAAAGATATTCCAAGCTATACAAATCATGTTTATACCTGCAGCAGAGTAACACTCCGTTCGACATAAATTGTCGTTCGGTTCGCTAAACAAGTGAACGACTTGCACGAATGAAATTCAACTCGCATTTACTGTACGAAGAACAATCAATCTCTCCCCCCCTCCCGGAGCCAAACTATATTCATCAAATATTCGCACGGCTTCGCGAAAGTGGGGAACAATTAACCGGCACGAGGAGAAAGACACGTCGAAGCCGCTCGAAGAATAAGAAATCAACAGAAGCCGGGTGTGTCGGCGAGTGCCCGCGACTTTCTCGCGACTTTCCGCGCCAAAAAATGGCGCTCATCAGGATGCGTTTGTGTCTGGTTCCCTCGAATCTCCTGATTTCGGTTTGTCGAGGCGAAGTCACCTTGCACCTCAACCTTGGCGATAAGAGGGCGAGAAATACGCGTCAGCGAAAGGGATGATGAGAGACGGGAAGGGGGACAAGGACGAGAATGAGAAAAATCGTTTCGAAGCGTTCACCCTGTTTCCCTTCGCTGCTATTTGGATTCACTGGCAGCCGCTACGAAAGCGGATTCGATATTGCCGGCGCGGAATCGGCACGTGAACCTCTGTACGTTCCCCGCGGAAACGTCCTCCCTTGGCAAACATAATATTTAACTTAAAGACGGTTCCTGCAGCCGCCTCTCTAGGCGGAGAGTCCTCGATCCGGGGGTAAATAAGGATTCGTCGTCGCGCGAATCAGAAGCGTGACACGGGGCAAAACGGCGGCGTTATTGAGAAATTAATTGACAAAAGGGTTAAATATTTGTTGGCTAGAAATGGGCGAGCATTGTGTGGACTTTAGTAATAACGGATGGAGGGCATTGAGCGCGTCGCACGAAATTGCTGAAGACAAAGAATTGTAGCTGCTATGTGCATGAAGGGTGCGAGCGCAACAATATTGGGTACAGGAAAGTAATTGTTTAAATGTCAGTCGACAGAAGCGATCATTTTTGTTGATGAAAGAATACACATCCTAAGTTTCGGTTTCACCCATCGAACCTCATCTTCCTCGAACTCTAAAGTACAAGCAAGAAAAAAAGAAGGGAAAAAAGGTATGAACGAAAAGCGATCCAGTGCGTTCGTGGATTCTGCTGCTTCAGAATCGTGCCAAGAATACGAGTACACATTGTTCCTGGTCGCCGGTCCCAAAAAAAGAAACAGCGAAAGAAATACGCGTGAATGGGGACCGTATGGAAAAGGAAGCGACGAAGCGCGAGTAAACCGCGAGGGTAGAAACAACAAAAAATGAAGTCTCGAGATCCGCTTGTTTCGCGTACGTATTATGCGGTGTTAATGACGATGAGTGAAGCCGTCTTCGAACTCGAGAATCCACCGCTGTTTGTTCAATCCTCGTGTTCGGCGTGCCTCGACTTCCATCCGCTTCTATAAACACGCCGGGCCTCTCCTTTTGCGTTACGAACATCATCGACTTCTTCGTCGAGATCGCACAGAAAGAGTGTGTGTGTATGTGTGTGTGTATGTGTGTCTGAGAGAGACAGAGTCCATTTGACGCCAGTTGTCTACCTGTTCCAGGTACGACGAAGTATGTGTGCGGTTTTAAGATTCGAACGCGGTTGAAAAAATGCTGAAAATAAGAAATCTTCAGGTGCTTCGTAGAAGGAAGGAGGAAATTTCTGAATTGGTAATTGTGATTAAAGGGTTGATTGTAATTGGGGTAAATAGATATAGTTAATTTTAATCGTGATTTTATTGGTATATCGTGGATACCAGGCTTGGCTGCTGATACTTGCAATTGAATATTCTTAATTTACCACTATTTATGCAATTAAGGTTCACTGTAGTTTTAAACGGGAATTATCTTCTAATTAATAATAGCCGTTCGAATGTTCATCGATTTAATTGGAAATATTGTTACGTTCGAAGTGGTGCTATCTCGTTTGCTAGTTAAAGCTTCGAAGAGAATTTTCACGAGGATTGCTGTACAATTGTAAATTAATTTTTGCGATATTAATGTATTTTGTATGATTCGTGAAACCTTTCGATTTTATCGTACAATACCCCAGACATAAATATTCCCAGAATTCTGGACAACCAAAAATCCATCGGGCCACAATTGAACGATGATATATCCCGATACGCGGATGCCTACGACAAAATTCCAATCTCCCACTTGTCGATAAGTGAAGGAGTATCAGCGTGGCCGTAATGTCTCGAATTGATCTGAAACCAACTTTGGCGCGCGCAAAAATTACATTTTTTTCGCTACCATCGATTTCAGGAAACAAATGTGATTCAGGAATGTCGAGGTTCTCCAATTTTTAATAACTTTGTTATTTTAAAGTCGTGCACAGTAGTCTGCAAATTCGACGATTCATTTAAATACATTTTTACAATACTTATAGCAATTATGCGCGTATAAAAAAGATACAATTAATAAAGTTGCAGCTCTGCGAGTAGAATAATGGACCGTTGCGTGCACCTAGAAAAGAAATTAACTTTACACGTTATAAATCGAGGAAGCATAAAAAATTATGCCTCCGAAGATATTCGTACTCGTTAAAAATAACAAACAGGCCAGGTGAATCGATCGTGCAGCAATTTAAAAGAATCGCAATCCTTCGCACGCCACAATAAACCCAACTCAAAGAACCTATCAACTTCAGTCAACCTGCCAACATGTAACAACAATCACGAACTCGGAAAACGAGTTGAGAAGCTGCCTCATAAAACCAACACGGTTTATCTTCGAGCATTTACGCCTTCCTTTTCCCAAATGTTCTTTTCTGGGGGCCTTCAAAAATCGTGGCAAGAAAACACACCATGGCTAACCGTGATCAAGTGCGCGACGTATCTATTCAATATCAATAATGAAAATGATGCTGATCTTTGTGCCGAGCAACGAGAACATTGAATATACTTCGAAGTGGAATTGCAATCGCAATAATTTTCATTTCTTTTGTAACTATTATTATTATATCTCTATTTCAGATATTAATAATTAACAATGAAATGATTTCCAACCTTCGCCAAGTATCGTAACGGAATTACAACTATTATAATTTGTTTTACTCCAATTGCTGTAATTGTTATTCAATTTTAGATAGCAATAAGAGGTTCACTGAACATCGAACCAAAAAAGGAACAAGTGGCTCGCGTCTTACGTTTTACGAAACGCGATCTCTCGTTCCAATCAATATAGTATCGATCAGTCGTTTCTTGCTCGTGAATTATCATGAGTCAGAGTCGTCAGGATTGCTTGTCGTCTGCGAGAACAGGCTTCCGCTCAGTTTCTTGCGCTCGATGGACAAACATCGATCACGATCGCGAGACCAGCGCGAATCGAGAAGAGGAATCGGCGAAAGAACGTTCGCACTTGTATGCAAGTGAGTCGGCAAGTTCGTCGAGGGCTGACGTCTGTTTGTCTTACCCGCGATTGCGAGAGCTGTTTGCATTGGCTCCGCAGCCTCTCCGCTGGTTGAAATGATTTTGTCGAGGCGAACCTGAAGTGTCGTTGCTCAACGTTCCGAGCTGACTTTCGCTTTCGCGATTCGTCGAAGGATTCGCGACGCATTAACTGACGCGAAATCTCGTTCGGGTAAAATTCATGGCAGGGGAGAAAATGGACATTAAATTGAGAGATTGAAAACTTTCGGTTGCGAAAATAGTGATGGAGTTTTGAGAATAGGAAAGGAAATTAAATGATACGCGGATGAAGTTAATCATTTAGGGGAGAGGATACTAAAAAGCGAAGTTTCGAAATTGCTTTCATAATACACTGACGGATAGTTGCTTTCTTTTTTTTTAAGGATTCTTTTAGTTACAAATTTCTGATTTCTGTGAGAAGCACGGAGAACTCTGTTGCACGATATTGAATTGCACTCGCGCGAAATATGGTCACACAGTGAAAAAATGATGACAACAAATAATCGTGGGGGTAAATTATAAACGGGACGCTCGAGACGCGTTTCGCAAAGAAATCTGTATCCAGGGGCGTGTATTATTTCGTAACTAATAATTTATGTACGTGAAAGTAGAAGTACTACAAAAGCATCACGTCACTTTTCAATTTTTTAAACGCAATATAATGCAACAGTTTACATGATAGAAGTGATACGTTCTGGCAGCCTGTTATTTAAGGAAATAAGTGTCCGTGTAGCGTGGGCGTGAAACGCTTCACGTCTCGGAAGAAAAATGTGATGCCTCGGAATAACCCCGCGGGTTCCCGTTGGAAATCGAAAATTAATAGTTTCCACAGCGCTGCCAGTGTCCGAGGTGTACATGTAATAACGTTTGGCAAGTGTTTAAGGCTTTCCTTAGCGGTTTCTGAAAATTGCATGGGAACTACTAGATAAACGATACAACTGAGCAAGCTGAAACCGAAGTTTCG
The DNA here is from genome assembly GCA_963667235.1 of Nomada lathburiana. NCBI lineage: Eukaryota > Metazoa > Arthropoda > Insecta > Hymenoptera > Apidae > Nomada > Nomada lathburiana. The sequence goes on from OY763905.1 coordinate 7,315,845, forward strand.
ACGATGTCTGCGGGAGAAATAAGGCTGTTGCATTGGGCGAAAACGAAAATTACAGTGCACAAGCGTGCGATAATTGAAAAATGTTACGCGTCGTTCGCTATTAATTCGAAAACGAAATATTGAACCAGTCAATACTAGTACGAACTTGAAACAATTACGAACATAATTTATTCCGGCACAATTAAGTTCTCAAATATAATTTCACCATTATCAATCAGTGTCTGAATCGCGAGAAACTAATTCCAGGTCCTCGATAGTTGGATTTAGTCTAACAATATGTGCGCGTAGTGCAAGTGGTGCGCAAGCAGAACGAATTCGGGTTGAAAGTCGCGGCTCGACGAAAGGTGTTGGAGAGGCTTGAAAGGTAGCAATGCGCGGTGCCGTTAAAGGGGGGCCATAATTGTTTGCATTGTGTCGAAGAAATGGAAAGGCAGAAAATAACCCGAGACGAGTACTGGCAAGCGCTGTGAATGGTCAGTGCATGGATGGGTCGTTTGTTCCACAATTGCGTTAACACGTATTATCGTTGACACCGGGCAAGCCTTTTGTCTGTGCACGTTTAATATTGCTCGGGGAACACGAATCCCCTTCTTTTTTTTCGAAGCGGAAAATCGGACCATACGAATGCGTTTCGCGTTGTTACTTCGTTATTGTTCAATCATGAACAATGTCTCGTTTACTTCGCAGGCTTTTGGTAGGTGAAAAATATCTCTGTCACCTTATTTCTCCTTTCCCTCTCGTACGTGCCCGCGCCGCTGCTTTTAAATGTTCCATGAACTTGCAGGTGTCCCCAGAAAATATTACTTCTGTATTTGCAATAGTATTTAGTACTTTTTGAACAATTTCTCTACAGACTGCAGCTTCCGTTGATTATCCTGCTCTGGCGTATCGAATAAATTAATACTAATAACCTATGGGTTTCCTTTCATCGTTTTATCAGAAGCTTCGAATTTCTGTTCAAAATATTTCTCAGGCCATTTCATTTCTCCGATCTTTTCTTAGTAAAGGAAATTCTCGCGAGATAATTGTTCCGGAGTGTTTTTGCATGCATCAGTACTTGAAACGGAACTCAGTTTTTTTTTCCCCGCCGTACAATTATTGCTCGAAGTTGATATTACAAGTATTAGAAGAACCTACAGATCGATTGGGCAATTTAGAAGATATCGATTCAATAGCATCGCGTGGCAGTTCGTGATATGCATAAAATCTGAACGTGTGGTGAAGGTGCGAAGAAAACCAGAGCGACCGCAAGCTGCAATAATTTCAGACATCACCGCATGTAACCATTCCATTCGATCTACCGTTTCCTTCACCGGGACGCAAATTATACTATCTCGCGTGGTGAGTTATTTGCGTTCGTCGTGTCACCGAAAATTACCCAAAGCTTGAGTAATATTCGACGCGAAAAATGTTTTATCATCGACGACATTTGGTAAGGGTGCCAAGATAATGAGGCAGAGCACAGATTCAGTATCCTAATAAAATTGGAGAAATATAGAACAATTGCACATCTGTGATCGTGTTCGGTAAATGGAAAAAAAATATTCATCCTTAATAAGAGATATTGCATGGAATATCACGTAATAAAAATCGGCATAATAAGCTGTATTTCCTGCATTCGTGCTAAAAATTAAAAAAGCAAAACATAATCCAAAGGAATATCATTTCAATACTATATCGATACAATGCTAATATATGTTTACGTGCGCATGTAGGTACGTTATCAGTGTCAGTGCCACGGTATCCACATTGTGTATAGGCGATAAAGAACCGGGCCCATAAGTCATAGGAAAAGTGGACAGTTTACAGGTAATTGAAAGCTATTAGGGGTACGTTTATACCCGGCATTATCACCCGTGGCACACGATGTTATAGTGTACGAACGTAACACGAGGAGAACCGGTTCTTGGAATATATTATGGCAGCGCCGCTTACCGTATTGATTGTAAATCTCATCGGGACACCGAGTCCTGATATCCAGTTTATCCCGAATGAGTTCATTCCCCACCGGTAACGGTATTAAACGATCCAAGGATCTAACTGCACGTCAAATCGAAGCGCAGTTAACCTTTACGTCGTGGCATTAATATCTGCAACTGTGTTTGAGAACTGTCAAAATTGTAGGGGTAAAGAAATCCTTTAATTGGCGACTTCATCTGACACCTACTGTATTGGAGAAGGTGGTCCGAACATATAGGCTAGCGCTTTTATTTTTCGTAAGGCAACGCGTTTGTCTCATGATTTGGAGATCAAATAATAAGCCGAGCGAAAGTGATGCTTGTTTCCAATTATGCATTTAAAATAAGTGTGGCCTACGTACCGACCACTACTGAAATAATCGAAAGGATAAGTAGAAGCTGCACACTTTCAAATTGAAATATCTAAAATGTCTTAAGTGCCGATGGTCTCGGCACGATGCTCCCAAATCTACCAGCCCTTTTCAACATCTGCACAGGCATTGTGTGCCCACACACGAAACTGAAAACAGTCCATACAAAGTTCTCCCTCTGATCTCCGTCCGAACGCAGAAGGAAACGCAAACTTCAACATGCGCAGACGAACATCATCGAGTCCCATTGAAAGGGGGACAAATTTGAACCGCGCGTGGACCGATGTAAAAAAAAACGCAGGGCAAAGCTTGAAACTCGCAGAACGTGGCTGATCTTGCAACCGATCGGCCCTCGATCCACGACAAGTGTTGATAGCTTTGGCCCCCGTGTCGCGATTAGCATGGAATATCTGGAAAGTTTGTGGAACTTGCGCCACGCGAAACAACGATCCGCTAATTGCTGTTTGACCAGCGGAGTTTACCGCCCGGATGAAGCCGTTGAGACTGTTGTTCCGTAATTTATCCGCCAACGTTGCTTGGACCAGCTTCCTGCACCGTAGAATCGGGGCGGGATTATTAGGGAAGACTCGCGGATTAACGTCAAACGATCTCGATCGACGATACTGCAACTTGCCGGGATTATAGCTAAGTGGGCATATCGTTTCGATGGGGATTAAGTCTGTCGGCCTTTGGTTGACTTAATGCCCGGGTGGAGATAGGTACGAGAGGTGGCTGTTACGGGGATTTACGGTGTATTGTCTCGGCGAAAAGTATTGCTGCCAGAATTGTTGCCTTAAATGTCCACGTAGATACAGCGGAGAATATAATTGAATCGCCGTCCGATCGTTTCTATTACACTGAATTGCGAACGGGAATGATATTGTCGCGACGATGACAACGTTTACCTGGCGCGCGCTACGATGTTCAGTTTCATTTAACGCGAGCGTAAAAACGAACCGATTAATCGCTGACAAGAAACGATTCGCCTCGTCCACCCGAAGAACAATTCGACGCGCCCATCGGTCTCTTTCGTGAAAAAACAGAAAACCCTCGTTCCAGTGGCCGCCTCCTCGTTCGTGGTGCTCCGGTGTTCTGCAAACTCCTGCCGCCTCAAAGACATTTCCCCGTCGCCATCAATAATTACCAACAGTTTCTTCGGCAACTCCAAGATGCTCGGTGCAACGGTTCGCGCAAAGTCAATACAGGACGACGAAACCCGGCGGAGCTTGGATCCGGGATTCGCGATCTGGGTGGTGGTGGCGGTTGCTGTGTTTCCCGTTGCAGCACGATGTTTAGACTGCTTAAGTCACTCTTGCCCCGACATATTTATTCATGTGGGTGTCGTGTGGGTGCCGGTATGTAAATGCTAGTTGCACGGCGCTGCGACCCGACTTCAGCCACCTGAGCCGGTCACGCGTCACGCCATTAACGTTTCTTGCCGGGACGAAATCAGAAGGAACTGCGACCGCGCCCCGGCTGCAAACGCGTCGTCCCTCGCGAACTTTCTGCGGTCGCTGCGTATTTCGTCGTTCTTTTATCCGGGACGGAGGTGTCCTGCGAGCATTTTCAACGATGATCCGCGCGATAATCCAAGGTGCACACCGGCCACGTTCAATTCGCGCTGGGATAATGGAATCGATTTCTGAGAGCAATGGAAGACGAAGGACGCGGCGCGATGGGTCCGGCGGGGTTGGACTTATTGTTATAGGTGGAACTTGTGTTTCTCGGTATCTCTGGTTTCGGGATTGGTATGATCGAGAATGGGGATGTTTGCGTAGTTGCGTGTGCGCGAATCTGCCCGGTGGATTTTATTCTTTTATGATGGAACTATTTTTTAACCCTCCGCGGGAGTGCAAATTTTAATTAAAGTTTCCTGACGATTGGTAACTGAGACGTTATTTCGACGTATTTGGTAGGGAATTTTACGCCGGTAAATCTGATGGAATTAATGAAACGCAGTATATTATTTCAAATCAATTAGAAGTACCGCAAATATTATAAATCCCCGTAGAAGGTACGATACCCAATAACCACCCCCACAAAGCAAACACCTTACACAGATAGTACCTGTATACAAATGAATTTCGAAGTCTTCTAATATAATACAGAATGAAATCGTCCGTCCGTGCATTTGGCTTGCAATAGGTGGAAAACGTGGTTGTTTCGTTACGTCGTACGATTCCAGGCGTGGCATACGTAGCATACGAAGTGGACGGGCATTAATTTATGAAGTGCCGTTAAAGCATGGAAACGTCGGTTCATTAACGGGGGAATAATGTGTCGGGGTAACGTATACGAGGAAGTATATTTCCTGTCCGGGACGTGGCGCTTTTTCAAACATGAATTGGTAATGCAGCCGATGAATTAAAAAAATCCGACCGATTACGACTCTAATGGCGGAATATATATCACGCGGCGATTATTACGCGCACGGACGTGCCACGAAACCACGAGGATGATTTATTCCCACCTGGGTACGTGCAGATTGATTTTTCGACGAGGGAAGAAGCGTTCGTCGTCGCTCGTGCACATCGACCGCTGTCTGTAACGAGAGCGATGAACGATGTAATTAACGCTGACCGTCGATGAGTTACACCGTTGCCTTATTAATGTCGGGCGAAAAAGTAATGTATCCTTTTGTTTCGACGAGCGTTCTGCGTCTGAATGGTTCACCGCGGAATAAATGTCACGTTGACGAATTTCCCAAGCACCGGTGTTACAACGCAGACGTTAAAAATTGCCAAGGAAAATGGTGTTTTCCGCTTCAACGAGTATTCAGCGTCCGAATATTTTGCTGCAGAGTTGAATAAAGTACACGAACTTTCCAAATGATCCCGATACCAAAGTCAACTTTAAAATCCGCAAAGAAACAACAAGTATTCTCGCTTCAACGAGCACCTCAGGTCTGAATACTTCGCAACGGAATTAAGGTTAAGCGTACGAATTACCCGGTGTTGGAATATATAAAATTGATAAAGAAAAGGAAAGATTAATCCGATTCGTTTGTCGGCACAATTTCTTCCCCAGGCTTCCGAACGAAGGAGAAAAAAAACGTTCCGTCCACGGCTGCAACAAATTTCCCGTCCCCGTTGCGCCAACAAGGAACGAGTGTACCCGCTGTGGGGAAAAAATCGCGATGAAATTCGTGTTGCATCTCACGGGGGACTGCTCGGCTCAATCAGAACCGCGCAGTCTCTGCAAATTTGTATTTCCAAATTGAACCGGCTCTGGGTAAATAATACCGAAACTTTTCTCGGCGAACAAAGTAGTCGTTCTTGCGAAGGCAAGGTAACAGTGTAAAGGGGAACGGGAGCTTCTTTGAAGTTCGTACATAACGTTGAAATTTCTGTTAAAGAACTCCTCCTCGACGTAGTCCCGAGTTTTTCAACTTGAACTTGCCCCGATCGTATTTTCCGCTGTATATTTCCCCGGCTGTCCTCCGGCGTTACCGTGGGCCGTTCGATATATATATATATATATATATAAAACTGGCTCTCGATTTATTGGAAATGAGGGCTTAACTCGTTGCCGCGGCTGGATACGCCGACTGTGAGTTAAAATATTAATCTTCCAGGCGCCATGGAAAACGGCTCGAAAGTGTCGCCCGATGGAAATCGATCCCGCCGTGGTCTTGTTTCCGTAATTCTCTTCGTAATTCCTTCGAACGATGACAAATTCGTTGTTGCGCGCCGCGAAACGAAATTGTACTTAACGGCAGACGGCTGCTTGTTTTGTCCCGTTGTCCTTCTGTAATTTCGTTAAACATTGCGCACCGTGACAAGCATATTTTATTGCCGCAGGCAATTTATTCCATTATTTCGCAAGCTTGATATGGAGATTAGGATAGGCTTGTATTCGTAGATTTCGATTCGAACAGTGCTATTCATTATTAAGTGCCATGCAACAGTACTTTTCGTATACATGCATGGTTCACTAGTGTCCATTTCGTGCATACGGATACTACCTTTTCAATTGTATGAAAGATTGATTCGCTTGATTATTAATTATCCTGTTCGTAGATGTTATTTTGCAACATAAACGGCTCACTGCGAATATCGATTTGCTTCACAATTACCTGGAACTTAGACGGGAATTATTTCTCAATCCACGCGATCTTCCAATTGTGCGATAAAATATACACGTGTACGCGATTAAACTCTCAGCTCAAGCGCATTCGACCACGGCGTCGCGCGATCGGCAAAGGCAAACGTGCGAAAGAACAGAAACAAAAAAAAAAATACGAAGAAATACGAGCGAATTAAAATCGCCCGTGAACTCGCGTGAAACTTATCAGCGACATTGAGAAATACGCCGATTACTAGTTTAATTACGCGTACCCAGCGCGTGCACACCATGGCAACGCGATAACGACGGGACGAGAATTACCGCACGACCGGAGATTCCACTTTGTTGACAACGATGAATTCCGCTACGAAATAATATTATCATCGTGCCACGGGGACGATCACGAAATCTCCGGGTGACAAAGAGCAACGGCCGCTATCTGACGATGACCCTTTCAGTTCGCCAGAGTTAAGACCCCCTTCTAAAAGGACCCGCTGCGTCGTCGTCGTTCTACCTTTCTTTTCCCCTTTTCACCTCGCGGCAGAACGCTATCGTTGGAAAGGCGCGCGAGATAGCCGACCGACGAACGTGGGATGCCTTAAGGGGTTGTGCACACCTTAAAACTGTCCGTGGAAAAAAGTTACAGGATTATCGTCGTCCCGGGAATGAAAATAGACTGAACATGAACTCGCACACGGAAGCTACGGAATGGTATCCAAGATGTTGTGTAAATCGTTTAGCTTCGAGGCAGTACACCTATGTGCTTCCTCGTTTTGCGTGGTCAGCTCTTAATGATTCCTAATGATTTTTTTAACAATTTGGGAAGTTTGGGATACTTGAGATTATTATACCGCAGGTCTATCGATTTTGTTAGGTTGATTTCTATCGCGTCGAAGTAGCGTCTGGTCGCAGTATAATATTGTTGATGGTAAGAAAAATTGTTGGTTCTGTTCCATATGAATATTCGTGAATTAAAAGAGAACGTGCTTAATAGGAAATATTCTAAACGTATATGTGCATAAAATAGCCCCCTTTGTGCGTACAGCCCCTTTTGGGCAAACCCTTTAACCCTCGTTGCATCCATTTAAAAACGTTCAAGTTCAACTTTAGTTGGCCCTTTGAGGGGCTGTACTTTTATAAGATGAAAGGATTCAGCTGTATACTATTCCGTATACTCTTGATGTTTCGTAAAGGAAGCACCGCGGCTGTTCTCTATTGCGTCCGCTTTGAGTTTTCACAGAATAAAAATTCCCCCTTTCCTACGTCGCTGGGCTCTTTGGATTATTGTAAAGTCAAAGGGTAGTTTGCCGATCGACGAGCCGTGCGTGTCAAGGAATTTCAAATGAACAGATTTCGTTAATTTGCAAAGAGGGACAGTAAAAATTGAACTGGTTACGATCTTGTTACTTGTCTAAATATATTGCGTTCACCGTAACATCTGCTTTATTGCTTTACTGTATTTCCGATAATCGTTAGTCAGATTGTATTAGGCACTTCTATGGCAAGTGAATAATCAAGGATCGAGTTTCTCTCGTACAAAAACATTACGCCTACTTGAAAAATCGTGCAGTCTTCAAGGTAGAAGGATAACGGTAGAAGCATTACGCGGTTGGAAGCACTGATTAACGTAACTGCTATTAATTATTATATTAACCAAGATTCCGCGCAAAATATTTCTGCCCCTGTTTCTCGACAAGGTTGTTGCCCCTCTATTCGGCGCAGAGCACGTTGAATGACAGCACCTTAACGTGATCGGCCATTTATCGACGAAACTGAACGACTTGAACGAATACAAGAATAGAGGGGGACCAAAATGTCGCCCCCTCTAAACATCTGTACCCGAGCCCTGTAAAAGGAAACATCTCTCGAAGCATTGTGCATATGTGCCCCCGTGCACGGCTCCCAAGCATAGCTCCTACCCATAACGGAGCCACGTTTTCTCCGTGGCAGTGGGAATTATTTACTCATGCCGGGAATGCGAAGGAGGGCAACGTTGTAAGAACAGCCTGAGGTCTCACCTTCCGACGTCGCTGTAATCCGCGTCGAGATTCATCGTGAAAGGAAGACAGAGATATTGCCCCGAAGCGGTAACCACCGTCTTCTTCTTCTTCTTCTTCTTCTTCTTCTTCTTCGTCTTCCTCCTCCTCTACTTCTTCATCCTCTTCTTTCTCGTCTTTTTCCCTTTTCCTCCCATGAGATATCGTTACGCAGATAAAACCGCATTGCTGAGAGGCTGGTGAGCTAATCGACTGTTCGCGCCGCTTCCTCGAAACTCGTGCTTCCTCGAAATCTTTCGGGCGCACGGGGAATGTCGATGTTGCTGATCGAACCCCGGTCCCGATAAAACAGCAGGCAAGCTCCTCTAACAGGTATCAAGGTACCTACTACAGGCGCGATACGAACATCGGTATTTCCGTCGTTTCTTTTTTCTTCCTTTCGCCATCGACGACGAGAAGAATGACGGCTCTCGTCTCAAGCTGCGGGAATTTTGTTGATAAATCGGTTGGTCGCGATGCGGTGGAATGAGGAAGGCAGGTGAGCCGGCTATCTTGTTACCTGGGACGATTCTGATGTTGCGCAAGTCCGTTTTCCGCGCAAGTTTTGCGACTGAGAACGATCGGAGCCTATTCCACATCGCGAAAATATTAATGGACATTCAAATGATTAAAATGTTACTCGTGATAGAATCGGTTTATTTGAGCGTGTTTGCTTCTTGTCTTATTTCCCTCCAATTCATTTTTACATTTGTAGTCAACGCGAGTGGAATATAATAGATGGACAACTTTTTATATCAACCTATTTTTCTCCATAATTTTAATTGTAACTTCAAGGAATAACGTTTGCAAGATTAATCGTACGAATACTACCGTAGATCTGCCGAGTGCCGAGTTGTGAAACATGGTTTGCACAACTGCACGTACCTGATAATACTCGCCCTGCATAGTTCGCCAATTATTCGAATTTATTATTAATTGGCCCTCTCGCTGCATTATTCTGCGCGCGCGCGAAGCTTGCCAGGAAATGTAAAAATAATTTCCTCGATGATTCTATTCGTACCCGACAAAAGGCGTACCCCTTCAAGGTACGCTCACTGATACAAGAATCAACTTCGTCATCCCCTGCGTCGTTCGACCCTCGCCGAGGGCACCCCTCTCCGTCTTCGCAATTCGCCTTGCCTCGCTCGCGTGCGTCCCCGCGGCACGCATACCCACCCGCTTGCAAAACGGCCGCGCACAGTCCGCGCAAAGAGTTTTTGCGCTTTCGCATAATGCTATCAAAAGCCGGCCATCCGTTCGGTTTGGGAGACATGCGAGAGGAGGCAGCCAGAAGGCCACAGGCGGCTTGATGAACGTGGCCGTTTACATCTACCGGCTGGAACCACCGAACGGGCGGCCGGTCGGCGCCGAATTCCGCCGCTTTCCAATAATTTTATTTTTGCTTTTAATGCGCCGTCCGCGATGGAATCGTGCAACGGCCTGCCTGGCAGCGGTCGATGGCGCTTCTTGATACTAGATAAAACCAAGGAACCCGACCGGTCGCCCGCTTTCGACCCTTCCCTCGCCCAATATCTCTTCCCGTCTTCTTCTCTTTCACCTGGCTTCACTCTCTTTCACTCGCGCGCTCCCTCACCCCATCTCGCTCTCTCTCTCTCTGTCCCTCGTTTTCGTTTTCTCCCTGTCCCTTTCCCGTTCGTTCCCCGGCGATTCTTCTTTTGCCCGCTGCTTCTCTTTGTTGCTTTCCGTCCGGTTGGACGCGCGTAACCGCGAGTCCGCGCGCAAAAGATGGCATCGCCGACTCGGACCGGCGAGATCGCCCTTTCGACGGGGTCCCTTCGCGTTGCCGCGAACCCCACCGAAAGCATCCTCTCCGTTCTGCGGATATTTATTGACGCTCCCTCGAGCCATCTCGATGTTTTCCTTTTTCGTCCGTCCCCCGTGCTCGTCCCCCGCCCCTGTTGCTCGACCGGGCCGTACCCGACGAGCGATTTTTCGCGAACGCGACGTCGCGTCCCGATTCGTTTCCACCTGCCCGGTGGAATTTAATTGCGCCCGGTCGTTCATCGGCGTCGCGCTCAGTCAGTTCGCTTATTTCTCGTTCTGTTGACAATTGTACACCGGTCCAACGCGACGCAACGTCGTCTCTGTGCAGGATTTCGTTTGCGCGTAGTGTGCGGCCGCCGCACGAAACGATTCGTCCTCGATCGATTTTCAAATCGACGTGTATTATACATACGTTCGGATAGAAACCGTGGCAGGTGTTAGGTCCGTTGAAGCGTGATACTCATGAATAACAAATATCCTTCCTGGTTGTTTCTCACGGAGGGGGGTTGGGAGTATTTGCACGATCGAGCAAGATCATTGGGGCGCGGGGGTGTGTGGGGGGAGGAGGGGTGTTGGTTGATATAAAGTATCGAGAGGGCGGTAAATAATATCCAGGCGTGTATATACAGGCGTCGGACGATAAATCACCGGTCGGCGTGACAGGAAATTGAACTTTCGCGATTACTTATGCCCTCGTGATTATTCATGTCGATGGGGGCCGTTCTACTAAGTGAAAAGGAACTGGAGGGGGATTGGGGTTGCGAAAGGGTTGGAGAAATCTACGTCGTATTTTAGCCGCCTTCCTCGATAATGAATAACGCCGCGCTGTTTTCCCATTTCTGGCACGCGAATGTCCACGGGGAATTACGGAAAAGATGTTTCTCGTATCGTGTGCCCGCGCGACGTTTTCTTGTCGCCGCCGTTCGCGCATCCTTTTGGTTTCGTTGTGTGTCCGACGACGAGAGGATCGGAGGGGATGGTTGCACGTGGGGCTGGGCTACGCGTGGCCACGGAAAGATCGCAAAGTAGGCGCTGCAACCGTTTTAATTAAGCGTCGAGTCGACTTTTAATGAAGCACGCAACGCTGTGTTTTTTTATTACGTTTCCATTGATAAACCCGGGGATCGAGGTACACTCGCGTCGGGCAATCGACGATTGGAGGTATCGGTGATTAAACAGATTGCGGTTCCCTGTTTTCGCGCTTGGTATTTTGGGTGGACAGCTTTTTAATCGTGGGAAACGATGGGGCGATTAATTTATTTGTTACGCTTAGCTTGTCCTGTTATTATGATTGCTTTGCCGTACGTCTGAATTGCGAGCCGAGTGAATGAAATTTCCTACGAATCTTTTGTAAAAATAAATCCGACGCAGATGCCGCAGCAATTTCCGTAACACGCGAATTCATTAAATTCATGAAAACGTACAGAACATCAATCGATATTCCTCGTGTGCCCAGCAATTGAATTTCATCCAAACTAGAAAACCGACATCCTTAAAATTTCCTACCTTTAATCTTATTGTAAATGAAAAATATGATTACAAAGAACTACTATACGTTGTTTCTACTGCATATTCATCATATAAGTGGTCATTTACATTCGCCAAATTGCTTTGCAGCAACGTTACTATACAATACAGGTAATATTAGGCGCGGCAACAAATTGAGCCGAAACGTACGATCCGTTCCGAACCATAAAAAATAATTCTTGTCGCTAAGAGATCTTCGAAAATTCTGCGCTCGACGTTTCCGTATAATGACGCCGATTTCTCAAAAATAATGAAACCCTCAAGAAGGTGGCCCGATAAGTCCGGCCCAGGCTACGTTTTTTGTAACGCGATCAGCTTTGATCACGAGCCAAGTCACTGCGACGACTCGCATCTGCTGCTCTAACCTGGCCGTATTTATACGCGGCCTGCTTCCACCCTCTGACACGCCGTGGTGGTGCACGTGGACAACGACGGTTGTAAACCACCTCTCGGAAACTTACGTTCGCCGTGAATCGTTGGCCGCAACTTTGCCGAGTTAATTACACCCGAGAAGAAAGTTTACTTTCCGCTGGTGTTGCATCCCGACGATATTCCTCGCTTGATGCATTATGCCCGTCACACGAGCTGTTTTCGACGCCCTGTGCGGCATTCTCTTGCTCGGAGTTTGCAAACATTTCATATTTTGCTCGAATAACTAGTAATTAATTGGTAATTGGGTCTTCTTTTGTCGTGGAATATTAAAATTTGATTAACCGGTGTTACGTTGCGCGGTTTTATTGTGCTCTGGTATGGCCCGAGGGTTGTTTAAATATTGCGTAAAAATCGAAGATGATTCACAGGGATATTTCGGTAGGGATCGGTAGAACAGATTGAACTACAATATCATACTTGGAACGCAATTACCTTTTGAACAGAAAGATACTTTCATTATTCAAATGAATAGCCGCCACGGTAACGGCAATAAAATCTTCAATGAATATTCGACGGATTTGCCGATCGATGTCTCCGTGATCGGATCGCTGCGCTCAAACGCTTAGAACAGATCAGCCTGTTTCTCAATTAATCACCAATCACTGAGACGCGTTTCAATATCAGCAGACTGCCTACCCCTGGGCATTCATTGTTTAAAGCTTTCGCATGGCCGTGCGTGCGTGTCGCGAGAGGTAAAGGATTAATCCAGATCCAGCGGACGCTATTCAGCTTGGGAATTACCGTAAATCCGTGTTGTCAAGTACGATCTTGTATTCGGCGCGCTTGTTATCGTAGTCTCATTACATCTTAAGCTGGTTGTCACTCGAGAACGATACGGGAGCTGGCTTCCAGTTTCCACGATTCCGCTATTGTGCACACCTTGTTACAGACGAACTGTAACGCGTCTTATATTCTTACCAAGTTTGTTAACGTACCTTGCATTCATTATCCCCGGGATCCGTGTATCCCAGGAGCTGTAAAGCTTAAGATCTGTTAGAACTTTGAAGCAGTTGTACACAATTAATCGCGGGCTCCTTTGTTTCATTATAACTGGAGAAGGGTGGATACAGTTGCATTTTATACTGGAGCTTTTGGTGTGAAGTATACCGCGGGGGGGGGGGGGGGGGGGCTCCATTAAACTGGAACACGAGAGATTAATATTGCCAGAAAAATGTTCTTACGATAGTTGTTTGGCATGAAGGGGGTGCATTGGCTGGTGTAAATAATTTTTCGATAGGTGTAGTGATGGGGGTGATTATTTTAAAACGGTACTCTGTATTCTTTTTTATTCGTATTCCTGTACCGTACGCTAAGACGAATACAATGACCTACGACCTACGACATTATATTATTCCATGCGACGGAACGTTGAAAAGTCTTTCCGTTGTTATTCAGTGCGGTCTAATCGAATCCTAAATACGTAAAGTACACGACGATCCCACTTTGTCACACATTAAAAAAATAACTGAACGCAATCCTCTCCCGCGACATTGGTACAAAATTTCCCGTACATCAACAGCAGCGTTAAAAAGTTCCGGCGATGTACCCCGGATTTCCCTTCATTAATCCAATCATACAATTTCCCGGCAACCCCCGACTGCATCCGCAACAAGCCTCGCACCCATGAAATTACATCCGGCCAAAAATCCCCGAACTATCCTGCCGCACTTGCGAAGAGAACAGGCGTTCCGCAATTACAAGCGATAAAGTGCTTAAGTCTCCAATTTCGGGGAAGTCGGCCGGATCACCGGGGGGGGGGGGTGAGGGGGTCGCGTGTGCACGTTCCAATTTACCCGGCTTACGGTTCACCTTGCTATTCTTTAATTGCGCACTGGGGGCGCGTTACTCTGCGAACGGCGAGAACCGGGCAAAGACGACGGACGTCGCGGCGGCGGTGGCTGTACGCCGCGGAATATAATTCGACGGGACGAGGAAAAATGGAGGAACGTTCGGTTTCGAGGGCGTATTAAACCTATCGGTACGATGATGCCCACGCGGTTGCCTCGGTAGGTACTGTAATTACGGTAATGTTATGCGCGCTAATTGGAGGACTTTGCGAGAGCCCGATAAAAAACGAGATTACCCGTGCGGCGAAGCTGCGTGTGCATCACTCGCGCGCCGATGCTTATATCGTTCGAGTATATCGACAGAAGAAATTGGCTATCGGGCGCGTTTCTCGGCCGAGGGCCCCATTATCTTTGCGCAAAAAGTTAGTAAATCATCCGCGATACAATCTGCGGCCGGGTCCCGAAACGCGCGCGATCGCCTCCCATTCCCCACTCCCCCTCCCTTTTCATCCCCCTTCTCGGTTTGGTAATGAAACAACGTCAATAGGATAATGCTCCGCCGTGGCTTTTTAATTAATCCCAATGCACGAAAATCGATTGCTGGGGGCATCGGGCGGACCGGTCGGACACGGGGCGATGTTGCGTGCCTCGCGCTCGTTAGCGGGACGAGTAATCGCGATCGGTCGAAATCTTCGTCGACTCACGGGGGCTTCTGTCGAGGCCAATTTTCATCTTCGAATCAATTGTACTTGTATTTCTGTTTTTATTTTCTTCTTTGGTTTCAAGGTCGTGCCACGCGAATTCTTCGAATTACATTTGCAAGTGTCGACGCGAAGGAGGATGAAAGGCTTGTACTGTATGGAGTGCGATTGTCCTTTGCGAACTAATGTTATGTTTTAAAGTAGCATTGCGAGTTCGACGGTAACGTTAGTTAAAATGTGACTGAATCAGTGTCTGCTTAATTGCTTTTTAAAATTGAACTGCAAGCAAGCCGGGTGAATGACGACTGATTAGCTTCGTCGTGGCAAATAGATGTTCGTTTGACCGAGATAAATGAAACACGACGAGCGTACGACAAACGATTGAAATTTGTTTTTTTTAAACAAAGCAACGGTACTCTGGACGGCGGAAAGTTCTTTAATTAATGCTGGGCGACTTCTTGCCGTGGAAGTGGCAAACTTCCGTTTGCCAAACTTCGCCGCATCTTTCCAATTACGTAGTTAGGAAGTTCGGGAAACATTCGAGGCGAAAAACCGAAGGCAACGGCGCCGGTTAAATATTATTGAGACTGGGGACAACGAGGAAGTGCCGTTTTTCTGATATTTCTCTTGCACAATTCCGTTCCATTCGCGGGGCGTTAATTGTTAAATAATCGGACAGTTGAAATGCGTTCATTGCTTTTGACCATTTCACGACGATGTGGAATGAATAAGGTTGAATTGAAACGAAATAAAACTGAAATGGGAGAGAAACGGGGATAAGATGCTGCGAAAACATCAATGTTATACAAGGGAGAAGTGAAAAAATGAGGAAACCCGAAGATGGTGTAGAAATAAACGCGTGGAAGGATCCGACAAACATTGCTGTTAACAGTACTCGTTAAGACAACGCCGAAAAGCAAATAAATAAGACCGTCTTTTAAACGGGACAATAAGTTGTAAAATAAATAAGGGTAAAATAGAAGCGTTCAGTGCTGATGGCGAATAAAGCTTGAAGAAGGGTGGAGAAATCGGACGGGCGGTAGTAATAAACGAGGACGAAAAAGAACAGAAAGGAATAAACATGTCACTTTAACGAAAAATCAATATTTTCCATGAACAACTTTTATCTTGCTTATTCTAAACCGTTTCTAGAACACTTTAAACACCTGTATTGGAAATTTCGTTAATATTTCGAAAGAAACATTTTATGATTTTGCATGCTTTTAGAATATACGGACAATGAATGATCATTTCAAGGAAGTTTATTTCAGGACAAGTGTCTTTAGCTTTGCAACGTTCATTGATTAAAATTCAGGAATATTAAGCAGTACGAATATACGTACAGCCGTAACGACAATTAATTATTGCGCCCCCTTGGAAGTCCTATCGATTTAATTGGCACGAATATGTAGAGCACACAACGACAAATGAGCTTGATGGATACGAACACCAATTGATCAACGATGTGTCTATTGATGAAATAGAACGTAATGAATGACTAATTAACCTGTGCCCAGCTTTTCGGTGTATGTATGCATAGGGAACTCACAGTCAGATACCCTTTGATTGCAACATGTTTATAATATAATCAAACATTTTCATTTCTTGTATCGTTGAGGCCTGTAATGATACTTAATTAAAAAAATTAAATTGCAAAAAAAATGAAAAATGTATATTTTAGATGCTCTGAAGAAAAGTGTTGTTAAAATAAATGTGTCAAATGAAGATCGCGTTGATTTCAAGAATTGATATCTTCTTTTTACTCACAGAAATTAATCTACGTTGATTTATGTTTTCCATCGTTATGGAAAGTAAGAAAATCGTGATCAAATCTCAATCGAAGCCGAGAGTACTTGTTCCACATCTAAATGAATTCTCCGTTGGAAGTTTTAACAAGTTTTCCACGTCTCAGAATTTCCGATGAAATGTTTATTCCAATTTTGTTCGACGCGTGCAATAAAACGAAATAAACCGTGCGATCGCTGAACTTTCGTTGTTTCAATAGCACGTTACGCGGATGATGGAAGCAGAAAATTTTCGTATAAACTTTTCCTTTTCGCGTAGACAGCTGCTGGTAGCAACCTTTAATTAAAACGCAATTCGAATTTCCTGAAACTTTACAGAAATGTTTCCGTTCTCGATATTTTTTCGCGAATACAAGTTTCGAGATGCAATACGGTCAAACTGCAACATATATTTAAGAAGAACGTTGATATTAGAAATTATGTCACAGCATTCGCAATTATTGAAATTAAAATGCACACTTAGGTATTACTGGAATGATACGATTTTAATCGACGTACAAAGCTTTTGATTTTGAAAATATTTATATTAAATCTATTACGATAAATAAAGCATTGCCCCTTCAGTTATATAATTTGAACAATAGAACGTAATGCTCCTAATGTAGGATAATTATTATTAAAAGATCACCCAATGAATATAATTGGATAAATTTTTAATCCTAGAATTAAAACTATAAAAATTATACTAAAATTAAATATTGTATATATAAAATAACATAAAATAAAGAATTTAAAATATAAAAAATTAATTTTTTTAATAAATCTAATAAAATTTTAATAAATCAAATTGACGAAAACACGGTTGGCACGGTTCCCATATCACTACTATTTTACTATCTATCTCTATAATTAGATAACACGTGAAACGATGTCATCATCGTTATCATTCAAAACTGCTTTCAGTTTTTTCTCATAGATGGCTGAACCCATGAACGTGTTCTCGTGGTAGCAAGTTTGCTTGACTGGTTATATATTCTATCGTCGTGGCAGGAAAAACTAAGATCATACTTCACAGGATCATTTCTGTAGTATATCTTACTTTCTCTCTGCCCAAAAGCAGAGTTGATGCACCCACGATGAGGAGACATAGCTCCTTTCCCTGAGCGTGAGGAAGACTCGAGAAGTTGACTTTGTTTCGATTTCTCAGTCATCGATGATCGTTCACTCCCTGTACTCAGTACGGGGAGCCTGGGAAATGGAGCTTTCTGAGTGGTCCCCAAATTTATTAAAAAATTAAAAACATAAATTTTCAGGCTTAAGGAAATAGAGAAAATTATTGTATTGTCTAATTTAGAATATATTCGTATACAATAATTATTTAATTTCTTTAAGAGAAAAATAATTTTTAAGTATTTTCGCAATTATATTTGTAAATTATTATTCTTTGAGTTAGATTGGATTATAAAAATATTTAAAGGGGTTTACTTATACTTTGACAGGATTAATTGGGAGTTTTACATTTAAATCTCCTCCTGATTGATCAAAAGAATTAATTTCACCGGTATATGGTATATGCAATAAAAGTTCGTGGTACAAACATTTGTGCAATTTGTAAATATTTAATTTTGCAAACACGTTGAAGGCAGTAAAGAAGGCAAAATTTAATACATGTAATTCGATCATAAGATATCGACAGAATTACACCAAATATTTCAGATACTACTTGATGTTCTGGTTGTTAACGAATCTTGTACACATGAAATTTCTAAAAAAAAAATGATTCTTCCAAATCTCGCAGTCGGTAGGACTCGAACCTACGCTCCCAGAGGGAATCTGATTTCTAGTCAGACGCCTTAACCACTCGGCCACGACTGCTTGTTGAAAGTGACTCCACCAAACCCAAACACAGAACACAGTATCAATAAAACAAACTTTCCCCCTATATAAAATACATTTTCTAATTTAAGAAACATCGATTCAAATAAGAACTTTCCCTTATATACTGTATTACCATTAGCTGACATTCTTTCAAATGTACTATTTCAAGGCATGCACTGAAAATCCAATTACAATAATACCATTTCGTTCTTATAACATCCGCACACTTATCACCAATGTACACTTTAAACGGCCCCAATGATTGGCGTTATTTCAAAAGCGACAGCGCTCGCGTCGGCCGCAAATGTAACGGCAAACTCGAGCCCCGTCACAAAGCACGCCAATTCCAATCAAATCCCGCGGACAGACGAAGGGTGTCGGTAATTTTCGGAAATGCAAGCAACGAAGAAGTCAAAGCAGGCCGATTAACAGGCATGAAAATTGCACAGCCGAAAACGGGGGATGTTTTGTCGGCGCACACCGTCGGTGCAGCAGCCGCGTTGCAACGGTGCTGCACACGTGCACGTTGCGAACGAATTACAAAGCCGACGATGGTCCGACGAATCGGCCGTGGATAGGATAGAAAAGAGCGCGGCAAATCGTCGTGTAATTACCGGTGAACAGGAACGGCGGCTAATTAGCGAAAGTAATGTCAACGATGGCGACGCGTTCTAGCTGCGCGATCGTCGACGCATAAATTCACCCCCTTAACTCGGTAATATCCCTTCGGCTCGGGCGACTAATGGCAACGGTATTTGCACGGCAAACGCGCGTCGTTAGTTTCATCCGGCTGAGGGTAAAGGCTTTATTTAACAGCAAACAGGAAGCGCGTGTTGCGTCCGGAACATGCTGTAACCCGTTGGCTGACATGTCGCCCCCCCCGAGGGGGATGAAAACGTTGTACCGGCTCGTGTCCGCGTGAAATTATTCGGGGCCGTGGATTATTTTATTTCGTTCCATTTTCCCTGTTTTCTGTTTTTGTTTTTTGGGTGACAACGATTTCGGGCCGGGGGATGTGAAGCATGGTTACCGTCATGGTAGGGCCAGTTGTTGAGAGCACGAATGTAGTCTCGTGGTTGCCGGGCTTTCTGATAGTCAGTCAGTGGAACATGGATTTCTGGATTAGGTCGTTCTCATTCGTTCGACTTGGCCGCGCGAAATTCGGGGGAAGAATTATTCGCGGCGCAGAGAAATACGCGGGGTACGTTTGGATAGCTGGTTTATGAGCATTCTTTCGCGACTCTTTTGCTGCAATATGTCGTGGATAAATAGGCCAATGCGAAACGCTGAAGATTAATTGCAACATACAGAAAGCGTTGGAAAGCTACCAAGTAATACAGATTACGTGGACAAACACAATAATAATAACACCGAGCGCGGTATACTTTTTGCTCTTTCCCTTCGGCAAAACGGATCGTCCACGTACAACGCTTTGCGACATCACCTAACAATATAAAAAGTGTTACGCATAAAGCGTGCCCGGGTACAATTACGCTTGCACCGTCAAACGAACCCCGTCTGAAACGAATAAAAAGGAACAAAGAATGGGAGAAAAAACCCGCTCTCACCCGACGGAAGGTACCTTATCATCTTTCATGCCTCGTTACATTCGCCCTTATCACTTCGCTTCAGAAAAGCAATACTCCCGGTCGGTATTAAATATTCACAAGACCCCGTTGCACCCGCTTCCATCCACGTTTCTCGACCCCCGGTACCCGGACCCTGTCGATCCTCGTTCTCGATTGCCGCGGCGTAGACAAAGGTCCGTCGGCTTAAAACACGACACCGTCGCATTAGCTTCTTCCCGAAAACGCGTACGGGAAACAACGAGGTCTCCCGTCGCGACGGTCGATTCGGAGGAATCCAAGCGTTAAGCTGATAGCATAAATGGTACGCGGCGACACGTAATCGAGGGACTCTGCTGAAGACGTTCGTCGGGCGAAACGAGACCCGGGCGTGAGGACAATACGGGCGCGGTACAATGCATTGCGATCCGCGTATCTCGTTTGTCACCGCGAGGGAGACAGATCAACCCCTTTCGTCGCGAAATACGTGTATGAACGTTCTCAGGTATTCAGCAATCGTTCGTTAAACAATTTATGCAATTGTTCCGCGGAACAGTGCAGCAGGTGTAGGGCCAGTTGATGGGAACCTGTCGAGGGACAAGGGGGTTCGTCCGATCCCAAATATGAACAGAGTTCCACTGTACATGTCATTGTATCAATTGTTCGTGTAAATTGCACCCTTGGGCCTTGGGTAATTAAACGAAGTATCTAAGTGTTTATGTACGTATAGCACTTCCGTGTTAATATAATCTCTACTCTATTGTTCATCCAGCTTTCATTTTCCATGGCAGCGTAAGGGTTAAGATAGGGTTCATCTTGCTTCACACCTTTCTGCGAATCTTCTTCTCTTGTTCGGCGTGCTGTTCGCGTCTGTGCTTACTAATTCAGGCTTGCAGCTAAAACAGAACGAAACAAGGTATTTTTCCGAAACAACGATTGCATAACCTGAACAATAAGTTGCACGAAATTTCGTTTCGACGTCCGACTAAAAAAGAAACAAATTTCGAAGACCGTGGTTCCTCAACTCCCTCGCCAACCTTCACCCTTCACCTTTTTTCCTTCCTCCGGCCCGCAATTCTCTCGCACAATTCACACCTTAATTCCTCCATCCACCCACCCCCCAGTATTCCTACTGCTCTTTCATGCCCGACCACCCTATTCGACGTTCCAACCGTTATATCAACCCTCTTTTACTCCCCCAAGCACCACCGTCGCCTCTCTCCCTCTCGCCATACACTCGTTCCCGACGGTTCATCGTCGCAGCCTCGCTTCCTATCTCGCCAAAGCTCGCCACCGCTTCCATGCCTCGTCCCGGAACCCGTTCCAGCCCCGTTTCACCGACTCGTTTTCACCTATGCTCACGGCTGCCCCTATTTCGCGGTCGTTCCCCGTGCAAACTACCGCTACGGCGCGCCGTCGGTTACAAACGGCGCCGCGACGTTCCATGAGGGGGGAAGGGGTTGCAATGGATTTAAGTCACGTACGTCCCGTTTAATCCGCGGCACATTCTTTCCGACGGTCAGCCTCGAGTTCCCGGATTCGCAGCCGACGACACGGACGTAATTAAGACGTAGCGCGTGGCTTTAACGCGCGGCTGAAATAATTATGGGCTTGGCTAAAGGGTAGTCGGACGGGACACTCCCCCGATCGTCCTTACGAGCTCGCTGGCAGTTTGCGAAATGCCGGGCGTTACGGGCTCGTTTCGGAGCTTTTTCCACCGGGGTGATCGATGGCGGGGATCGCGCGAATTGTCTGCGAAACGGATACAGAGAACCGGGCTCTTTCGGGTGCTTGAGAAAGACGTATACGGTGGATTTCGCCGAATATTCCGGGGCTAAGGAGTAACGGTGGTGGATGTTACAGGGAGCTTACGTCTGAGGAGCGTCCCCCCGTGAAGCGGTGTACGATTGTTCAATTGAATGCTTCCGTGGAAATAAATATCTCGCCCACGGAATATGTGTTACGTTCATGAACGCGCGAGGCGAGTGAACAATCGAATCGAACGGGATTAACCCTGGTGTGAATGGAAATTGTAGCCTTGAAGATAAGATTCACGTAAGAGTCGATATCGCGAACGGTTCCGAAGCTGTGTAACTTTTGCGTAGCTACGTGGTTTATATCTTTCGACGTTGTAAAGTTAATCATCGAGGTTGACAAAATTATTTTATAACGGCCCAATCCCTCGCGAATAAAACCAAACAGAAAGTAGCTCAATCGGACAAACAGTTGCCGAGAGAGAAATTCCTGAGTAAAGCCCGTTTTTCGCAAAAATGGCGAAAGTTGCAAACGTTGAGGGTCCTGTATTTTCTAAACAAATTGTCAACCGCGAAAACGATGACTTAAACCTTCCCTAATTTCACGCGGACCACAACATATTTCATTTGGATGCAAAATCGCCGACGGTGACGGTCCAAAAGTGATCGATTTGACGTGGAACGACCCTGCAGCGGTAGAAAACGTCCCGTGTCGAGCACAGGGGACGCCGAATGGCAGCTGGAATTCCCAGGAACAGCGTGACCCAGTTTTTTTTTTACCTGGAAACGCGCACTCGCGGCTAGTGTTGTAATGAAATAGAAGGGTTGACTCAGCGCACGCGAGCCTCGCTTGGTGTAGGTTGCTGTCGAGGCGCGAGCAAGAGGTCCAGGTACTGTATGTACACGAGTATGTACACAGAAGAGAGAGGGTAAGGATAAAGCTACGGGAATTACGGTTCGGTTTGAACAGCGATATCCCTGCAACGAGAACTCGTATCGTGTTAAAACAAAAGTGGCTTTAAAGACGAGAATCTCTAGTTTCGACCGGGATAAGAGTGATTGGATGCGCCAGTTTGTAGCCGTGGCATTAGAGCGTATTAACCCCTGAATTGCCGAACCCCGAAGCTCGTCTCTTGGTTGGGCGAACAAAATCCTCATCCGTTTCCGTTTTCCTATCGCCCGCAGATACTTCTCCATTTTGCAATATCGACGATCGCAAATGAGTGAAAACAGAGGTGGCCCTGGGCGAACTAAAAAATTATTCACAATGTCGCCGGGGCCGTCCGCGCGAATCGAAGCGGCCAGCCATCCCCTTCGCGACCCAAAGAGAGCGTTTCCGTGTATCCAATTAAATCCCGTGCCGCGCAAAAATCACGGAAGACCGGCGAGAAATCGTGGAAATTAATCCCGCTCGCGGGCAAGTCCCTTTGGCAAACGTGCGGCCGGCATTCCCCGTCAGACAACGACGGGGACGGAAATTCGTTTCGAGCGGTGACAATTTCGGGATAAGGGGCAGTCGCGGCCGGAATTACGTACAAATGGATAGCGTTATCCACTCGCGGCTTGCCAATAAATCGTTTTATCCGGGCCGCGGCACCGCCGGCGTTTATTTAAGTTCGGACGACGGGGGCGATTTTTCTGAAACTATTCCGAGCGGAGCCATTACGGTGGCAGAGGAGGGAACCGTTCACAACCGTTTTGGCTATCGTCATTGCGATACGATGCAACTTCTGTCCCCTGGGAATGCCACTGTCCTCTCTTAAATACGAGCTAGTTAATCGGTTCCCTTGGATCCTTGCCTCGTTTATTTCTCCACCTCCTCAATTTCCACCGCGTGGTTAAGGGTCGTTACGAAGCAGAGAGTGAGAGAGAGGGTGGAATTTTTTTAACAGATTGCTTATGGGGATGGTTTCGCGGATCTCGTGGTTATTGGTCATCGGTTTTGAACCTTGCGTCGTTTAATTATATTGGAGCGTTTTGCTTTGTATGTTTTTCTCGGGAGATATTGCACTGATACGCCGTCTGATCGCCTGTGTTGAGCTTTTCCATTGGATTTGGCGGCAGGAAGATCATGGTACACTGTCGGCCTTGTACGGTTTTAGTTTCCGTGTGACATTTCTTTGCTTGCCTCCTTTTCGTTCTGATTAGAAACCGTTTTCTAAAATACACAGATATTGTTCTGAACTTGCTTTTGTGTGGAAAAATTATATTCCGCATTCTTGTTGCGTTTAATCGAATAGATTTGAAGGAAGTTGAATCGCGAGACGACTCTTTACCTGTCCAATTTTACGATATTTTAATATCGTTGAAAAAAGGAACACGACGATGAGTAATTGCTTCGTAGTTTAATCGTATCAAGTTCCAAAGCGCCCGGCGATTCCTCGTTATAATTTATCCACGGAGCATTTTAATTAAACAACGTAACGCTAACGGTGAAACCTGACGAGAAAGATGGAGATTAATGGAGAAACGAAAGGAGGTGATGCTCTGCGTACGATAATCGAAACTCCGTTTTATCGTATTCGCGTATTTGATTAAAGTAAACAAAATTATTATGCCGCACGCACGCTTCGGCGAAAAAAAACCATGAATTCGTTTTCTTTCTTTATACACATGAAACTAGGTAATCCGTGAACCGAATAAAACTGCTCTTTCATTCTTTCCGGTCACCTGATTTCGCATTTATATTTGCCGCGGGGCGCGTAACGCGGAATTATTTTTAACAATTTAACGTGGCCACGCCGTGTGCCGGAAAACTAAAGGCGAATCCGAATGCGAAAATGTAAACCGTGAAATAGAGAATCATTGTAAACGAACGAAACTGAAATGTGTATCTATTAGGAAGATAAATGCACGAGTATATTTTATATTTTAATAGAGAATTTTTTCTGTTTCCTCTCATAAAATAGAAATGATACTATTTTTTATGTAATATTTCTTATCATATTGGAAGGCTAGAACAATATATTCCACAAAGATTTTCCATCGTTCAATTTTTTGCTTCGAAACTTTTATTCGCTGTCGCGTAACCCCGGATATTTAATGCAACGTGAGAAATATAAACCGAGGCGTGACGATTTCATTATCGAAAAGAATCCGTTCAGACAATTACATTATTCCTTAATAAAGTTCTCCACGGCGCAGAAAACTTTCGCCGAGATAAAGTTATTGTTATCATTGGAGACTTCCACTGCTGGCCGCGAAGTTTCTTCAATCGATCTTCAATAATCGAAAGCAACAAGTGCCAGTATCGAGACGACTTTTCGAAATACAATTGCAAACACCATTAACAGCTCTCGCTCGGAACTTCTTTATCCCCGAAGAAGAAACATAAGCGCGAACAATTTATACCTTCTTGCCGTGAATTTCCTTCGTCGGTTTTATCCGCCCAATCAGTTCGATGAAATCGTTTCGTGGAATAACTGGTCTGATCTTTTCAAATCACAATTAAACCGGCTACCTCGTTCTCCGAAATCTCCAATTTTCTGCTGCGACTTTCAATTAGAAATTTGATAATTACTAAAATATTGAAATACAATAATATTGATACCGAGGATACCGAGTATCCTCTCATAGTTATTGTACCACCAGGTTCACAAACGAATTGTTCCACGTCAATGCTATATTATTTCGTGCTTCGTTAACGCAACGATAATTTTACATTTTATCTTGAATATTAAGAAACAACTGTGCCCTATTATTCTTACCATAGATAATACTATACGATAAGAAGGTAATGTTGGGCGAGGCTTATCGTTAGTGACTCGCACGTTAACGCGAACACTTCCCTTTAATATCAAAACGTCGTGACGCGGTGGCAATGTAATTTAATGGTGAAATCGACAAGACATCAACTGTAAATACCAGAAAGCACACCTACAGGCGAAGCGCCTAGCGAAACGGCATTGAATTAGTCACGGTCGCATTTATTGAGCTCGCGAAACAGACTCGTCGTCTGGATGCCGTTTTACGACGCACAGCCATAAACTAACCATGCAAGTCCCCTCGTGAGGCACGTTCTTCTTGCGAGATCCCTGGGGTGAATGTCGCAGAACTCCTTGACCCAATGCCAGCGGCCAATGATAAATCCATTGTGTGACGAACGACGGGCTGTAATTTCGCAGTGAAATAATTTTTTCCCGAATTTCCGGGCGATTTGTGCGAGAGGATGGTCTTTAAATTAACAGTCCTTCACTCGTATCCCCCCCACCCTTTTCACTTGATTTTCCTCGTCGGTTCTGTTATTTTTACATCGTTGTACAGTGTTGGCGAATGAAATACAATAACAAACCCCGAATTTCCTGTACCATTAAATGTATTCCAACAAAAAATCAACACCGCGTTCAATAATTAAACGCGACTAGAAATCCGCCCAAATTGTACCGGCTGGTCCTCGATTAACCCTTTTGTCCCTCGCTCCACGAGTCGCCCAATGAAACGTCGCCAAAGGGAGCCCAATTCGTAAAGCACCGGTCCAAGAACGAGGCGATGGTAACACGGCGAAACGCGCGTACACGTGAGTACCTGGTCGTAAAGGGCCAAGCACACGTGGACCGGCGATGCACATCGATCCTCGTCCGAAACAAAGGCCCCCAGCAGGAGGATCTGTCGGTCTGTCAGAATGATTCTCGCGGACGCGCGTAACTCGTCCGATTCTGGCGTGCGACCGGGCCATAAACTCGAGCGTAAACACCTGTACGGAAAAGCTCCGGCATCCCTCGGAGCGTAAAGCGTATTGTCCCCGAGGGTACGAGGGGGAGGGACGGGGAGAGAACGTGGACACGCCAGCGAGGAGGATTCGTCGGGAATGTCGCGAGTGTGTGCACAATGCGGCACAGGCCGTCGCGACACCAATGTAACGATCGTTATTGCTACTTTATTGCTCGTAAATCGTCGTCGCAGCCTGCACATCCTGCCCATAGAAGGATACGAGCGTATCTTTTAACGGGCGTCTCGACGGACCGATGTCATCTTCGTCTCTTTTCCCCTTCGAACGAAACGAGCTTCCCTTCGACCACCAACGACACGAAGGTATTCTGGCTGCGTCCTCTTCTTCTTCTTCTTCTTCTTCTTCTTCTTATTCTTCTTCTTGAAGTTGGGTCATGAAGTTTCTTGTCGGGTGAAGTTATGTTCTAATTGCTGCTCGGACGTGGCTTGGAAAGAGTGTTTGAGTTTAGAGTGGGTATTGGCTTATTGTTAGACAGAGGATAGAAGGGGGTGGGGGTGTTATTGAACGACGTTAACGGAGGTTTTCGTGTATTGATTGTAACGCAGCTCGAGCGTATATTTTCGGTGGCGACGTATACGCGGAACTGTTGGAATAATCGTGGTAAATTTTCGGAGCGTCAGACGGGATATATTCTTGAGGGCGAGGGTAAATGGGAAAGGTATTGTTCTGTTGGGGACGTTGGAACAATAGACGCGATCGGGTTTGCTTGATTGATATTAATTTAGTGGAATTTTGGTGTTGGTTATCGAATTACCGGGGGGAATTTTCGACATTGGCGGGGGTTTATTTATTGCTGGAGTATGGATTGAGGTTCGCGAAAAGCGGGTTATTTAGAGAATTTATGTTAATGTCGATAATTGCAGCTGAAGCTGGTCGTAGGTTTTATTTTTACTTTAAACATCCTCTGAAAATACTGAAATATTACTTTGAGCGATTGCGAGCGGTTCGACATAAAATATAAATACGCATTTGCAGAATGCTAACTAATTATGCTCTTTATGTTTTGTTGCAGGTAAGCGACGGACGATGCATTACCATGAACCACCATGACAATTATGGCGTAAGTTATTTAAATTTCATCCACATGTGTCCCAAATGGCTAATATCGTGTCTAACTTCCAAAATACATGTTCATCCTCATTCGATAGCATGCAATTGAATTTGCGAGATATATAATTACAAACGCCTGTTCGAAACGATGTAACATCATAAGCTTGGAACGCACGCGCGCGTATTAGAATATTTAAACGGCAGACGTGCACAGTAATTCGTCGACGTTATTATGTTGCGAATAAAATTAAACTGTTGACGTAACAGCATCGGGATTCACACAAACGCGAGTCGTCGACTAATCTTCTTGAAGGCTCCTTGGCTCGATTACTTCTCCAAGTAGCCCCGTTCCAGCCTCCGCTCGAACTTCGAATAAATATCCGAGCCCAGAGAAGACTTGCAACGAAAACTTTCAGCCATTCCGTGCTCGTTTCTCCCCAAATCACGAGTCTCGTCTCTGAAAAGCCGAAGTCGCAGTTTCGCTTGTTCGTTTTTATTAAAATCAAGCCATCGGCCCCACCTGCTGAAACTTCCGTGGTTCCGTGAAATTGTCACTGTAATCGAAACACCGACTTCGTCTAATTCTTCTGAGGGTATCTTCGAGAAAACCTCGAACAAATAAATGAACGCTTCTTTCGTCATTGCGAAATGTTGAAAAGAATTCTAATTTTATTACTCTATATTTTGCATTATGATACAATGCTTTTCAACTGCGGTTCCGTCTCTGCCAAAACGATTATCACAATTGACTTCCGATCACTGGGAACATCTCGGAAAAATGGTAATCGTGTTCATTCTCGGCGAACCACGCGTCCATCGACAGCATTAATCCCCACCGGGTAACAACTGTTAAGCCCCGAAACAATTTGTCGCAGCACCACACCTGCGATCCCTGTAACAGGCTAGGAAGATTTTGCAGTTATCACAGATACGGGATCGCTCGAATAACATTTCTGACTGGTTGTTCACCGTGGGAACGTATTAATACCGACCGGTTGGCGGATCCCCGACCCGTTCCCATTAAAATAATTAACTCCGCAACGTTACGGCACAGGTGCGCCCGAATCTGTACGCGTGAATGCTCGCAAACGAAATCGAGCGACGGCGAGCGATACGATTTCGTCTTTGTTCGAGGGCAGTATCGTTCCTATCGGTTGTCCCACGGGCGAAAATTACCCGCTGGACTTTTGTAACCGGGCACACCGATCCGTGTACCTGCAGGATCATTAATTAACGAAGATTGATTTAACCCGGCGGCACTGTCGGGCCGCTATTATTCGCGATTAATACGTATACAGGATGTTACGTTTCGTGGCTTGTAATCGGAGAGCAGGTATCGCGGAATCAACGGGATAACGTTGCACGCGATTCGCAAGACGGTTCGCATGTTGTAACTGAGAAAGCATCGAAAGCCGATCGGTGAGGGATGATCGTTCTACCTGGTGAATTAGTCGACGCTGGTAATTGCCGAGTTCGCGAAATTCATCTGCGAATTTATTATTAACCGAAGTTGTCATCGGAAGGCGTTATCGGCGGGGATGAAACACGAGACGAGCCGGTGTAAATTATTAATATGCAGTGCGACGAAGGGTTGGGGGTGAGATATTCAGAGGAAACGCTGTCACGGGTTTCGATGGATATTGTAATCGATGAAACTTGACGAAACGGAATGACCGCAAAATGAATGCAGGATATATTGCCGAAATGGTTCGACCGGTAATTAATACTCGTCTCGTTTCGACTGTTTCGAACGTTTCCCGTCCACCCACAATTTCCACGGCAGAATCATGTTCAACGAATCGACGCAACACCACGTCTCCCCGAACTCTTCCACCGTCAGTGGCATTCAGAACCGACCCCGTCGAAAATTCCCAAGTAGCTGCGGAAATATTGAGCGCAGAAGTCGCGGCACAGAGATCTCGCTTAATTTGATGCTATCTAACAGCCTGCGAGGAAACTAACGGCAAGAAACGAAACAAGACGAGCGCTGGGACGAGCTCAGCTCTCGGCCGGCCATATAAATTACGCCCAGGACGTCGCCCGATGTAAATGCAATACAAATTGGACCAGGCCACTTATTATTATTCATTGGGGACATTTGTTAGCTTATCTGACGGCTCTCCGGCTCTCTTCTACGCTTCTCGGTTCCGCTCGACTTTTTACCATGCGCCCCGATACGTTCCCCTTTCCCTCTTATACGTGCACTTCGTCGTGCCACGAAACGAAACTTTCTTGTTCATTATTACCTGTTAAATGCCACCGCTGAAACGGTCCGGGACGCATTTAAATCGCGCTCATTTATGTACAAACCGCGGCGACTCGCGGCGGGTAACTTCGGTAAGCCGGGTTGTCGCGTACGATCGGAGCTATCTTTATTGTTCCCGGAAGGAATCCGATTCGACGATTTTCTGCCCGCTCGAGAAACATTTAGCCGGTGTGCGGTCGGGAAAATCGGGCAGATTTCCTTCCGAGAATTGCGTACGCGATCGCGATATTTCGACAAGAATTGTCGACCATCGAACCGCTCTGACTTCGTGGGAAAAAATCGTACGACGGTCCACCTGGGTTCCTGTCAAACAAACGTAGACTCCATTTATTTTCACGGCTATCATTTCTATTACTCGAAAGTTCGTTTCTGTTAAGACCCGAGCTAAGATTCCGGCGACACTTGCCTTTAACCGAATATGAGCGTCGTGTCGCGGACGAGAGAAACGCGGAGAAACGGAACCGAAGACTGGCAAGGAGTACACGTACAATACCTCGATGAATTTCAGCCGTCTGAAAATTTTCTCATTAGCCAATGGAGACGTTCTCCCTATTATCGGGCCGGGCCGTTTGGAGGCGGCTTTAATCTCGGAACCGGGCGGTGTCATTGCGGTTGCATCTCGACCGACAAGTCGTCGCTTTGTGCGCGACGATCCGCTTCGAATCGGCCAGACGCGCCGAGGCCGGGTCGTTAAATGAAGTTAATTACGCCTGTATAATCCGCGAACAGCGTAGGTCGTAGGTATTCTTTGTTTACCGCGGTGAAAGGGACGCGGGACAATGCCGATTACAGAACGAATTGCCCCGCCGTGAGACGCAACGTCTTAATTGTGACGATACGTACGTGGCTCGTTTGCGGATGAAACCCGAAGAGATCGCGAAATTGACCGACCCGATCCGTGACTCGAGGCTGCGACGAACTCGATCGAGATCGTACTGGACTCGTTCGATGCAGTGCCGTTCGTATCCAGCTGTACGAGCATCCGAAATATTCTCCCTGCAATTATGCACAGAGATATGAAGCCGTGTGCTTCGATCATTTTCACTTGCGATTTTCTATTTTCAATGGGGCAACTTTTTCGGGAGGGTTGACCGTTCGTTTTGAGCGGAGGCGTTCGGTTTGTTCTTCGGATCAAAGTATGATGATATGTATTTGATATTGTATAGCCTTTGTGAAACATTAGATAACAATTTGACGACAGACTTATTGGATTAAAGGAACCGTGTCGTTATTTCTTCAGACACAAGAATATGAACTTGGAAAGTGATTTCAGCTGGAAAATATTATTCTCGTTGGACTTTAATTTTAATAAGCATGGAGACACAATATTGTGTTCTTTCATTTCTCTGCAATATAGTCCCGATTAACCGGTTTAATCGGGAGGCAAACAGGTCGGGCAAATTGAAACGCGAGAAGACGTGATTAAAGGTAAAGATTTCCCAGACATTGAAACGCACGGCTCTAAAACTGTAGCACCCTTTTTATAACGATTATAATTTTTGGACTGAAACGGATACGATTGTACGTTAACGTTACATTATTAACAAGTTTCGAATACTGCGTCGTCGAGAGTGTGCATAATTTAAGACCCAGTTAATCGCACTTCTACTGCAATTTTTATCTAACGTATCATTCATAAATTCATCGTCGTAATAAAATATAAACGGCCGTCTTTGTTCACGTTTGGAGAACTCAGAACGCAATGTAAAGTTGCTGGCCTAGTTCACCTCGTTCTTGTTGGAAAAGCAACGCGAAAAACCGAGTAGATACATACTCGGATCTTTGTGGAGCATCAGATCATTTGGGAAGATTCATTTTCGCGTTCACGACGACGAACAACGTTCCATTAACAAGGCGAGATGATATCGCGAAGCAAGTTCGTTCGAAGTCGAAGAAAATCATTTCAGTGGAAGAAAGCGGTAAAGGCGAGACGTGTCCGTGCGCCCGCGCGCGCGCGGCGTTTAAACACGAGCACGAAGTGAACGAAAAGTAGCTTTGTTGAGACGCGACGGATAATTAAAGACGCAATTCACCGGCATAATTACGGAGTCAAGTCTAAATTATGGAGGCCGTGAACGTTAACTGGAATTGTTTAATTGGTAACGTCAGGTTCGAACATTTTTTGCCAAGTGAATTGTTCTGGTTTGGACAATTTTTTTTGTCGACGAGTTTATGGAACCGATCAATATTCCTTTGCGTCTCAAATATATATATTTATTTCGGTTATGCGCTCCATAATTTTCTGCAATATAAATATCATTGAGAATATTCGGGTTCAAGTCGCCTCGTTTGATCTCTTATTGCTCGAAACTTCTACCTAATTAGCGTTAACTGGACGTTTCACTGTCGCTATTGACGGATTTGGTTATTTATAATATTATCGCGAAGCAACCGGTGGAAGGAAGAGGTCGCGGCGCTAGCGTTGCGTATAGATATTCTCGGCCAAAAGCTATTTCCATGCATGCTCGAACTGAATAATTTCCGGTGGTCGGCTGGTCTGTAGCTTTGCTCGTGAATGTAAAACAAGATGCAAAGGGAGGAATATCGCGAGGAACAAAGGGATTGCTGTGCGATAAAATATCGTCGGGAATCGTAAGAGTGATTAATTAATTTATTACCTTGGAAGTCTTGAAATTTTTTTTAGTTCGAACGATGGATGTAATTGTTTTCAAATAACTGAGAACGTGCTGTGTAAGCCGTTTTATTTGTAGGTATTACATAGACAGCATTGCGATTAGTGTAACACGATTAGTTCGGTTAAATTAATTTTAGTGCGATAATTGAGAAATTTTATCGACGCAAATATTACCAATTGATCAATCATCACTTTACGACGGGCGCTATTTCAATCGCTTTGCACCAGTGCAAGCAAAATGAAATTTGCGCAAGCCAGGCGAATAATATTTGACCGTTTAAATGCGTATATTTAGCTATATTATTGTACCTTGGACATTGTCTTCGGTATAATGAAACGTTTCTTTGCCAGTGATGTTATATAAATTTGCCCAAGCAATAGTCATTGTTCCGTCGTTTCTACTGTGCCAATACGGTGCCACCCTTTCTTCCCTTCGTGTTGAAATGTTTGCGAACTATAATGGATATTTATATAATCAGTAATAAAAGCTGCAACAAACCACAGTCATCAGTAACGAAATGTTTGAAACATTTGATCATTAGTCGCACATGGGTAACAATAATTGATGCAGCAATTCGTTCGTTCGAAAATTTGTCCTATCCTCAAACAGAAATTTATACCAAAATGAATCGCAGTTCTTATAAAACAAATATATATGCACGTGTGTATATTAAAACGCTTTGAAGCCCTATTTAAGCATGAAGATGTAGATATAAATGTCGAAATCAAAGAGGAAAATAGAAACACTTTGAAGACCGTTTTATTCGCAATCGAAATCAGCTGTCTCTCTCTCTCCCTCTTCTTCCCTTTGTATTACAGTTCGCTCACGTTTCATAGAAAACGTCGAGCTATCGAACGGGACAGGGGTAATCGTGATAGCGCATACCTTAATCACATTATCCCTTCTAACCGAAGGTCCATTCGGAACGGAAGAAACCTTTCCCCTCTTCACTCTGGATGTTATCTAAAAGGGAACGTTCGCTAATTAAAGTAACACGAGTGTACTGCTCTTGCCACTGACTTGCGTAATACCCGATCCGTATACAAATGCCAGCAAGTCGAAGAAATATCCGGCTGGATAATTGGGGTTTTTAATGTGTTCATGCCGTTAAGCAACCGTAGGCAAATAACAGGCCCTAATAATAATAATTTATTTTCAACGACCCTTCACGATGCATTTCCAACATGTAATCGGGAATTTTGCGAATCGAAGAATGTTTTTCGAAGTTAATTGATTGAAAATTATAACATCGCAGTATATTTTGGAAACCTTCCGTTGAAAGAAGATTCGATAGACATTAATTATTATTATTAATTGATTGCAATGTAAACGTTTACTGATATTAATACTCAATGCCAAAAATGATCAGTAGGATTCTGAAAATCTTCACGAGTTAATTCCCAACGCTTCGGTAACGAAAAGATGCCACGAAAAGAATGCCACAGTAACATCGCAGCGGCATCGAAATCGTTAGAAGCAGCCCTTTTACAGAAGCAACACGATCTAACTAGAATCGTAAAGGCAGCGCGTCGCTCCATTAAAAGAATCCTAAATTGAAGTCGACCGATCGTTAAGGAGCCCTAAGTGCGTCGTTTGAAATACAGATTTCCAGGCAGCTCCTGCACCAGATAGATTGCTAATCCTTTCTGGCCAACTCTTCTCTCTCTCTCTCCCCTTCTGTCTCCCTTTATCCGGAGAGTCCATCGTGGAACAAGAAGCCACGATCGTCTGCACGGCGTTTCTTTCCTTCTCGCCGACCCTGTCGGGCATTCTTTGCTCCTTAAGGGCGCGCGGAACGCAGAAATGGCAGAGTGGAAACGGGGAAATTGTCGGCACTCGATCCCCTCGGACGTAAACGAAGACGTAGTGAGGCGTGCAATGATCAAGTATATCTGGGGAAAGATTAACGACTCGTCGGGCCACGTGAAGGGCCGGGAGAGGATCGACGGCACAAGAGAGCGAGGAGGGCCAATTACGGTCGTCTCTCGATCCGTCTCGCCTCGATTTCGACTCGATTCCCCGATTTAATCGAAGTTCGACGGCCCACGGCCGCCAACTTGGCCGCAGAGTCGCGCACAGAAAACGTCTAGAAAGTTGCGCCGCTCCGACTCTACGAAACGCATCCCGGGAATCTGAATGGAGAAACGGTGGTGGGCCAAAGTTTTTCGGGAAAGAAGTTCGCCCGTCGGTGATTTTGCAATTAAAAGTTCGACGATTCTTCCCTTCTTTTGTTTCTCTTTTCTTTCGTTTTTTGTGTTTTTGAAAAAAAGAAACG
Organism: Nomada lathburiana; assembly: GCA_963667235.1. Classification (NCBI taxonomy): domain Eukaryota; kingdom Metazoa; phylum Arthropoda; class Insecta; order Hymenoptera; family Apidae; genus Nomada; species Nomada lathburiana. Next base: position 7,350,405 of record OY763905.1, read on the forward strand.
TCCGACACGAATTTGACGTCGAGCTTGAGGCCTCGGGAAGACCGAGGCGGATCGCGGATTGACGGTCCTGATGAGGATCTATGGTCCGATCTTGAGGACGGTGAGAGAAGTTTGAGCTTGGGGAACTTAATGGTGGACTCTATTTGTCATTGTTAGTTCGACTCGCGCGTGTTCGGATACAGGAAAATTGATGGGCTGGGCCGTGCAGTAATGTTAATAAGATTTCTGTTCGTGGATACCGAGTGTCTTGGAATTTATCGGTGTGAGAGCGGGTGTGTTCATTTTTTAAGAAATGAATCAATTATATTTGTTCGTCAAAATGCACGGGGTGCAAACAACGTCTATTTATACGAGTTTTAGTCAAATACAAAGCCGAGACGGTCCGCAATAATTTCGACATACTTGTGAACGTTAATAAACCATTTCTTTTATGGAAACATAGAATCTTCAGAATCGTGAGTTTGCCATCAGAAATTCATACCATTAATACTACGAAATTGAATACTAGAATCTCCACAATATAGAACAGAATAGAACAATTCCGCCGTCAATTCCAACGTCACGAGTGAAAGAAACTTCCGCGCTTAATTAATCTAATTAACCCCATTCCTTCGAACCTTCGCGATACTTAAACGAATTTGCAGTTCGCCGAGGATGCGTACGACTCAACAGAAGGAACAAGATCTTCATCTTAAAGAGACTGCAATAGCGAATTTGCTTATCGTGCCGGCTGCATCGCGTAACAAAAGTCCAGTAGGTGCACGACGATATCGTTCGTGGATCATTAGACGCATGTTCCGACGTCGTTCTTAAGTGGCTCGACGGAGTCTCAGCTGTTGCATTATCGCGAACACGTAATCCAGTAAAGGCTGGAACCAATTCTACTTCACGCGACGCGACGCCCGGCACAGTAGAAACTTCCGATTCCGGTCTGGCTGCTATCAAGCCCACGAAAACGAAGCGGTTTCTGAACGAGCCTGAAGGCACGCTCGCGCCCCGTGTACTCCATTAATCGTAATAATTTTACGAAATTGTCGGCTGCTTCATCTGGCTAACGGTTTAACGCGAATAAGCACAGACGGGGGGAGAAATTGCCATTGTCAAGGGTGTGGAATTTTTACAGAATTTCGGTGGTCCTCTGTGGGGACAATTTGATTCGGCAGAATTCGTGGCTCGAATATGCGTGCACACCTTTCGAACATAGTTTCTTCGCGAATATCGACGGCATACCGGTCCCGATTTTTAATTATTCCAGGCTCTCAGAAAAATTTGAACAACACTCTGCGATACCCTCTTAGCTACTCCAAAACGTTAACTCTATCAATAACTCTGTGTTAACTCTATAATAGTATAAATAGATGGTCGGCCATCGGGGAACATTAAATTGAAACACACTTGTCCACGAATTTTCGCAATTTTATCAAAGCTATCAAACGTTCATCCGAAATAACTCGCGTCCTCCTCGCCATTACTCGTCCTGTTAGCAGCTCCCTAACGAGCCTCGCTCTGCACACGTATACACACACAAATTCTCTCTCTCTCTCTCTTTCTTTCTGTTTCTCGCCCCCGATTCCCTTCACAGACCGCGAAAAAAAATTCCCCGTCACGACGTAGCGCGATAGAGGGAGAGACGAAAGAATCGAGGGGGAGCAGGAAGGGAAAGGAACGATCACGTCGAAGACCGGCGCGAGAGAGGCACTTAGAGGCTTTGCCTGATATTAGCATATAAACTAGAAAATGTTTTATCGCGCCTCCACGCGAGAGAGCCTCTCGGGGACGACACGTCGCGGGGTTTCGCTGCACGGCGAAATATTTATTGGCCCTTAACGATCATTAGGGATGGCCGAAAACAAATGGACACGCTTGGTACAGCGGGCGATCCCCTTTGATAGCGACCAACGGAACGTCCCGTACCCTTCGTGCTCGTTACAACGTCGGATACGCGTTCTACAGGTGCGCCCTCGAAGCCTTCGTGTTACTCTCCCGTCCTTATTGGTCATTCGGCTACTTTTTATTTAGCATCGTTTGTTCCTCGGTTCAGTTTTCTTTTTCGTTTTTGTTTCCTTTGATGCGATCGAAGCGTTCGTTACGACGAAACGCCGCGGCGATTTTATGGGGCACGGTCGTGTGGATATTCGACGGTGACCGGTGGATCGATGGAAGGAGGTGAAGTGGCGTGTGGAATGTTCGAAGTTCCTCTTTTATTGGCAGGACGCGGTGGATTAAGATAACAGTTGAACACAGAATTTTTTGTAATTTATGCGATGTATTTGTTCTAATTGTTTCCAGCTTATTCATATATATTTATATCATATTGCATATTGGTAATAGCGTTCAGTTTTACCGTTCCTCCTATCTGCTTGTCCTTATTTTAAAACGTTTCAGAGAAATGATATTGTAGACATGATAATATATCATTGAGAGGATATTCCAACAATCGTAATTACACTTTGATCTTTTATGGAGGAGAATGGAGGAATTGAAAAGGAACAGGGACATATGGATAGATTTCTATTTCCACTGTTTGAAACGCTCTTTTCGCGTGTGTATGTAACGCGGACGGGCTGTCGCTCAAGCTCGATGAAGATTGAAAACGATACAGGAATGTGATTGGATTTTCTTTTTTGTCTTCTGAAATTGGTTAATATCCCCTCCTTTTTTTTTTTTTTCTTTTTTTTTCTGTACCGAGCCAGCGCTTCCAGGAATCGAAGCTGGAAATATGACCGATCGATGTCAACTATTTCAAATTGCTTCGCGTGTAACGATAAAGAAGCTCGGGTATTGGAATTCCTATCATTCTCGAAACTCGACGTATAATAATACGTGTGCCAGATGGATGAAATAAAAGATTATTCCACTTTACCCGTCCTTGTCCGGATAAAACGGATATCGGTTATCGTATGAGCTTTCCTCGCTGAGCGCGCAGGAAAAGATCATTACGCGCGACAATCACCGTACGAAGCTGTTGCTTTCATTTACGAGTACGGTCTTACGTCGTCGCTTTAAAATAGAAATGAAAGCAACCGCACAGAAATAGCGTCGGCGTCGCCCTCATTGAAATTAACCGGCGGCGGAACGCGTATTTTCAGCCGTGGCCGGTTGGCGATATAATTATACATACGCTTGATTCCGAGTGTTGCCGCGGTTATCCCTTGCGCGCAACGCGAAATTATAAACTAAAACGAGGGGGTTGGCGGGGTCGTAATTCACGGAGGAGCGGCAGGGCGCGTCGTGCAAAGAACCCGGCGCAAAAAACTGGTTCTTTTGTTAGAGGCGCGTATATCTGTTCGCATAAATCTGTCGCTTAAGTGGAGTCTCTTATTTCAGTGTACGTTGTTCGTACGGCAGCGTGCTCGTGTCACGGCTATGCAAATAAACTTTAAGCTCTTCCAGGGGGAATTATTTCGCGTATTCCTCTCCCGTGGGACGTTTAATCCGCGTATCGTCATTTGCGATAATTGAAGATTTGTATCTGCGTGGTGTAGGTCTCCCTCTCTCTCTCTCTCTCCCTCTCTCCCTGTGTGTGTGTGTCTCTCGTTCTCTTTTTATCTCGTCTCTTCTGTTTCTCGAAATAAAAAGCGGGTTCGGTGAATCGTCGCATGGGAAGAAGCCAATCTTCTTTTGTGGCAATTAAATTACGCGAGATTAAATAGCACGAGGGGGAGGGGCATTTGGAAAGCGAGATATTTTTCTTCCTTTCTTTTCTTTTTCTGTTTGTTTCGCGAATGTTGAGGCGTTGGGTACGGAAAATGAAATGTCGAGGGATAATGCTTTTTTACGAGCACAATCGCATTACTTCGCATGCACCGGGGACGAGTTATTGTTTGTTGCTTCGAGGATTAAAGACGCCCGTTGGGAGAGAAATATTTGTTCGAATGAGAAAGAACGTTTCGATGTTGGCGACCGAGCTGTTTGTTCAAAGTATCCTCTTGTAATAGCCGAACGATCTAGTCATTAACGGGATTGCGCTGGAAAATTGTTTAAATTTTCAAAAGACGATACGTAATATGGTCATTCATAGCCATTAAACTTCGTTTTACTCTCAGTTGAATGAAATTATTGCGTGTCCATATTTCTTCAGGAATGCGGACGAAACGTTATTCTTTTCAGTTATAAATTGCCGGCATGGGGAGACGGTAGCCAATAATCACGAGTACTTTCTATCCCGATCGCGAAAATTTCGCCAAACGAGCAATAAATATAAAAAGCTGTCGTCCGTTTCATAATGATCTGTCCAACACCAAAATGTTTCCATTTGCAACCATCGACTCTCAAGAGGTTAATAACCGTGCAGTAATATGTATCAGTTATGCAGTTTGTTCGTTTTAACGAAGCACGCTTAATTACTTGGGATAATTGTTATTCGCACGGTGTCGTTCCACTGTTAAAATAACGCACACGCTGTTATAAATCATTCGACGATGCTTCTCTTTTCTCTTTCTCTTTTTCGTTGAAATATTCTTGTTCGGCGCACGCAAATCATATTTTAGTATCACGAGAATCGTGAACGTTCCGAAGGATTGCCAAGTTCAATTTTATTATTGTCGAATGAGAAGGAAAATAATTTTCATTGTTTTTTTTTTTGCCCTTGAAACACGTGAAATATATCTTACGAGAGATGAACAATAGTAGCGGATAGATATATCGATGACAGCAGAAATTGGATTATCGTCGTGTCTTAAAACCAATCGATACCTATCGTTGACGTGGTCGTTGGTAGTGGTACTCGACTTGAGGGACATAATTGAGGCCGAACTAATTCACTCTACATTAATGAAGAGCTGTCGTGATTCGTTCAAGTGCCGTAGGCTTATCAGACGTATCGCGCTTGACCTTTGAATTAAAATTGTTTGATGCCGCACAAGCATTATGCATCTCTCTACCAAAAAAAAAAAAGGTTAAAATCCGGTTTAGTAGCAAACGATAAATAGCATACGTAACACGTCCTTCAGTTTCTTTTACCTGTTATTCTTTATTCATGTTAACGTCGTCAATCTTTTTTTTTTTCCATTTGCATAGCCGCAGCTTGAACCGCGCTTTAATTACTATAAAAGGCTTACTTGTCCCCTTTATTCATTTATCGTATTCAATCGATTCGGACAAAACTGGCAATAGTTCACCGGAAACAAAGGTACTCCAATTCCCGGCCACTCTTTAACCCTTTGTGGTCGAATGTCTAGTGCAATTCGGTATCCCTTTTTATATTGTATTACCTCGCTAAGGCAATCAAATTAATCAACCTTCGTTTCGCTGCATAATCGGGTTTCACAACTCAGAGCCCCGCGATTACGGCGAAGTTTTCTAAGACGAATGTTAGTCAAACATATATCCGACGTTCAAAATGAATTCGAACTAGATTATCCTGGAAAATAGGGATAAGTCGGGAAACTAAATTCGGCTCGCGCAGGCGATACGAAGGTTCCGCAACATTTTCTTATTCACTTAGTCGAATGTACATTATTCCGCGAAACCACGTCGATCTCGCCCCCGTGGGCCCCGAGTACAACCCGAGTTCCAACGCGTCGAAGAAGGGTTGACTCTTGGTGCGTTACGCGCGGAACCGCTCACGTTCGGCTTCACTTCCCGCTCGCTGGCGTGTCGCCAGGCATCTCGCGACGTATTTTCAGGATCGTAACATAAAGCCGGAGATTTATAGCAACGATGCGACCAGCTCGACCGAATGTATGTATGTTTTTCGACGCGGCCAAGACCGCCCCGGGGCCTTCGCGGGCCACGGAGTCAGAGATCGGCCATAAAACTCTGATCTACGACTTGCACCTACCCGGCCTTGTCGCTTTCCTTCTCGCTTACCTGTCATTCCTTCCAGCAGAAAAGTTTCCCGCTTGAATGGACCTCCCTCGGCAGACAAGCATGGCCGCAAGACGATGCGCAGATTTACGTTCGCGATCATCCCGGGTGGTACACGTTTGTGATTGTCGAAAGTCTCAGTCCTTTTTTGCCATCGTGGGGAGAGTATCGCAGGTGTAGCGGTTGTCAGAGGTTCGTGTTAATTCACGTGGGAGATTAACACGCGTGCATATCATTCGCCGAAGCGTCCCGTATCCGCGCTAATCCGATTAGATTCGCGATTTCGTATTCACTTTGTCCAATCGCGCAAGCGAAGTTCGATCTCTTGGTGTACCTTCAATAGACAACTCTTGATTACGAATTGTCCAGTGCAAGCACCTTGATATCTCGATGTTACTTCTGTGAACGCGGAAAGAAAAATTCTTCTACACTGCGGTCTCAATCATTTGATCGGTCGCTGTAAATTAGGGTACAGAGGCTTGTGGGATATGAACATCTTGGACGAAATATCGTCGATGACACGTCGAGTGTGACGTTAGCGACGATGCGTTTGAAGGGTCGCCGAAGGCAGATGGTCCGGCGCTATTCTGCTGGATGGACGATTTATGGTAGGTTACTGTCTTGGCGGGTGTTCGCCGAGAAGACATAGACCAGTCACCGATGGTGTTGGATGGTGACCGAAGGTTGCACAGCCATCGGGTGTCGCATGGCAGTTTCGCGAGAGTTTGGGAGAATGAAGGGGACGGCAAGCAAGTTGCATTGCTTTGCTCGTTCATAGGAGTAGGGACACGAAGTAGGGACGGCAGGGATGCATTCTGGTAAAAGAACTGTGCTTGGGCACAGGGGCACTCATCCTGGAGCAGTCAAAGTGCAAAGAACTATCTCTACGCAGAAATATAATTTGGAGAAGCATTCTGCAGTTGTAGTATCCCATTGCGGCCAATCGGTTTGTTTGTTGAACATCGTCCATTGCGAAATTAGAGTTACAGGTACTCTTTCTGACAGTAAATTATTTAAAAACGTTTATCATCAGAGTCGGCCAAATAATTCGACGATCGTAAGTTGAATTTCAAGTAACGATTAACTTAAAAATCACCTTGACATTGCGATTTTATTTCTGTAGAAGGAGAAACGAATATTTTTCGTACCGCGGAGAAGTAGAATTTCTTGGCTTACTGTCTCATGACTTCCCAGGTCTATTTTGCAATATTTAATTAATGAACGATTGAACTGATTCGCGGATACAAATTCGAATTCAAATTCGAGTATAAATTTCGGTATCGTTTGTGCAAAAATACGTTTATGGGAAGTGCGTTTGGTGGAATGTAATTGCAATGGTATATTTTTTATTTATAAACAGATTGATTTGCAATAGAAACATGATCAGTGTCGGTTCATTCTTGTACAGAGACATTGGCGATGTTCACAACGGCCCATTAGCTCAGTTGGTTAGAGCGTCGTGCTAATAACGCGAAGGTCGTGGGTTCGATCCCCCCATGGGCCAATTTTTTTTTTCAACTCCCCATTGAACTTTTATACACACGGAAACATTGTATCGAAATACATACATTTTCCACAAAATACTATCCATTCGTTGTTCCTCCAGGTCCGAATTCAGCAGAGCACTTTTAAAGGAACAGAATCATACCTATAAATGTCTATTCGCATATGCGTGAAGTGGTTCAGCTACGAACAGCTCCAACACAAATGAATCTTTCTTTAGCAAAACATATTTCCTCGTTGTTAGTTGTCTGAAACAATATTCCAATAAAATACAAGAATTTGCACGTGCGCGTACAATTGATCAGCAAAGTATCCGCATCTCTGTAAGTCCGATTATTTGTGTGGCGAGTCATTTTCAGTTCGCACTGTTCGAACCGCCCGAAAATGGCAAAAATATTATCGAGATCACTTTGGCACGGGACGATTCGTTCGCGAAATAAAAAGAAATCCTCGATCCTGCCAGGATTCGAACCTGGAATCTTCTGATCCGTAGTCAGACGCGTTATCCGTTGCGCCACAGGACCTCGATGTTTTCTTGTTCCCCGTTTCTAGTTCCGTGTGTCTTAGCGAATTGTTGCTTAAATACGAAGCGCTCCTTTGAAGAGTTCAAACTCGAATGGGCGATCTGAAAGTATACGGTCCGTAAACTATCAGGTAAACGCAATAACCGAAACACTTTTCTCTGCGCGGAAAATTTCACAGCGGCTATAAAGTTTTACGATCTTCGAATATAGCGTTCACTATGAATCGGTGTTTCGTGAGTCGCGTTGCGAGTATTGTTATTCCGTTTCGTTCCCGTATCGTTCATTAACTTCCGGTGACTGCTGCCTTATGGCAGCGTAATGAAAAATTCAAATCGTTATTCGCCGACAATGAACAAGGAGGCTTTACCTTTTCAAGTTAAAATTCACTTCGGACGTTTAAGGGTGAAACCGTTCGGCACTTGTTTGTTTCTTTACATAAAATGGAGATACCGGACAAAGATGTTGATAGTATGAAATATAAGCAGTCTCCTTTTTAATCTCCCCAATAGTTAATTGCGATAATTGTTTCATGATTCATTTTAATATTTCTATTTCAGCATTATATTTCAGTATTTGCCGTAAATAGGAAATCTAAATTCATACCTGTACCCGGTCATCTCTGTCCCAAACCTACCTACAATCATTTCAAACGTACACCATTTGACCCTTTCGCTCCCGCGTACGCGCCGCGTCAAACCTGCATGTCGCATTAAACGACACTAATAATCATTAATCCATGCCTACGATGAATATCAGCGATCCTGCGCAGCCTGTACGAGTCGCAACTTCTATAAAACAAAACGGTCGCGAGGCTGTTAATACCCAAGGGAGTTATCGTCGACGAATAAGAAACAGGTTTGCAGAGGGTCGGTTCGTCGAGACGAGTGTAATTAGATATTTATGGTTCTCGAAATTCGCCGGATCTCCCGACGAGAGTATCACACCTGAGGCCAGTCGTCACCGAAACGAGCTCGCGCCGGCTACGTTACTTCAACCCCCTTCCGCCCTTCAGAGCCGTTTCAGGCGCGGCGATCAAGCGGCGTAGAATATTTTAAGGTTCATTAAAAGCGCAATAATGAAGAAGTCTCGGCCGACTCTCAAATAACTTCCGGCCGGTTCCGCGGAGGGAACGTTCAAACGAAACTTCGTCCCACCTTCTTTGCCGCTCGCCCGTCCAACCCTTTGCCTTCCTTCCGGTCTTGACGTCGTAGTTTCCGCCCGTTTTTCGCCCACTCGAAAACTTTGCCCGGCGGGTCTTTCGGGCTGAAATTAAAGTCGAAGTTCCGTGGGAAAAATCGCCAACCCGTACGCCGAGTGGCCGTTTCCCCTTTTAGGGAATGAAAACGACGAGGGGCTAGTTTTTTTGCTTCTCTTTTTTTCTTTTTTTTTTATTTGCCCCGACCGCGATTACGGATTTCGCAGGAGCAAAGGATTTATTTGCCGACGAGTTTTTGTTTTCCCTTTTTGTCCGTTGGGAATATTAAAGTGGTCGTATGGAGCAGGATGTAAAGTATCAAAATTCTGACGTGCTATGTCTGGGTTAACGATAGAATGGTACGATGATTCTTTAAATCTAATCTGCGACCCACTAACACGTGCAACAGTACAGCGTGCAAGTGTTCAGCATTCACTTCGAAGTCGCAGCACCCTCGGGGCTGACAATGAATAATTGCGCATCGAAACAGAGGGGGAACATCAGTTACCCTGCTTCTTAAATATTATATACTTGTGCGTCAAAACTCTCGGGATGCTCGTTAACAACGACGGCGGACCACGAACAATGCTTCAACGGAACGGATCTCTTATTTAGTCATCTCAGAGAGCATCGTCGCCGAAGCTTCAGACATACGCAGGTACTCATGAACTACTCTGTTTCGTGACGTACGTATGCGATAACGTGCAATTCCGCAGCGTGAACTGTACCATTAAATATCTCAACGCAACGGAGAAACGGAGGCAAACAAGTCATACGACGAAACCGTAAAACGACTGACACAAAGGAAAATCAAACAAATCCACATTCGCCGGCAACCGCAGCCACCCTTAAACCAGACACATTATTCGATTATCTACCCCCTCGGTGGCTGCAATTAGGAACCGGAAAAGGCGGTGTCTCGTTGTTGTACACCCCCGTTGAAATCAAGGCGAAATGGCGGGCGACGTATCGATTTCGATGCACGCGCGTACTTTCTGCTCGTAACACCATTAAACTTTTACGATTTAAGTTTCCGCAGACATCGGTGAAGCACTCCCCCGGTATCCAGGCGCACACACGCATACATACATACGCACACACACACACGCGCGCGCGCACAATGAAACGGTGGTAGCGCAACGATACGTCGATGCCAAGAAGAATAAAAACAAGCCCTGTCGTGTCCGTTCGTGGTCGTACGACGTGGTGAACGATGATGCCGTGGCCGGTCACGTGTTCGACGTTATTCGTGTCGTGGATCTGAAAACCGCCGACTGTGCAGAGGGTACCCGCTGGAGTACGGGAAACTCGTGACGGTGCCGGGCAATTCGAGATTCGAGATCGACGAACCGGGGCCTTGTTAAACCTTTCGGCGACGATCAACTTCCTATCTCGGATTGCGGAACGTTTTCGCGGTGTTTCGACGCGTTGGTTAAGGGTACAAGATCTGCGGCGAAGCAGCCGATATTTGGGGTGGATATTTCTTAACGTTGGACCCGTCTTTCGTTTTTTCAATTGAAAATCAAAAATTGGAAGCTGAGAGATCGAAAAATCGTCGATCGTCCAGCCGCTGTAACTTTGTGGGAAAAAATCGTGCGATAGTCTGGGCTCGTTTTAAAGAGGCCAAGCTTCCACTTTTACATCATTGAGTTTAATTGTGCGAAGGTTCGGTTTGTATCAGAAAACGGAGTAGAAAGCTGATAGTGATTTTCTTCTCCGAAAATTTGCCCAAATAAAGTGTCTCTGCGGAGGTTGAACAAATTTTCGTCGTCCCTCCAATTGCCACGGATTTAATGTTTCTAGTTTGCCCTTTGTAACCATCGCTTACAGATTGATGCAAGACTTTTTAGTTAGCAACTTTATTGCCCATTGAATGGAAAGTGTGCCATGGGCGGAATATCACCTCCAGTAATTTCACTCGATTTTTTAATACATAAGGATCTTCGAAAAATTCAATGCAGCGATATTAAAGTGGAGGATTCGACCTTTTAAATGAACCCAGGTAGATTACGGTACAATTTATGTTCACGATGTTACAGCAGCTCAAAGATCTACAATTTTTCTTAATTTTATTGCCAAGCGTATAATAAATATTACTGAAGGTAAAAGAATAAATGATTGCACGTGTGTCACTCTGGAGTATAATAAATAAATCACTTTGTCAAGGTGGTTCTACGAAGGATTCGAGCATCCAGCGTCCGCTGCTTATCCAGCAACACGTCAATTCCGTTGTACACTCGCGTAAATAAACGCCATTCAGCGTTTGCATCAACAAATCATGCGAGAATTTACATCATTCGTTGCGAGTGTCGTCGAATCTCAATGGCGTGCGCTATTTCGCGTGTTGTTTGCGGTGATTCTTCGCACATCTCGAGTCTCCTGCTCCATAATTTACCGCAGCAGGGGACGCGAAATCGTAGTTTCGCTTGTACACGGTTTATACAGTTCGGAGTTTATGGTGGTAGCCGCTCGTGAAACGTTCGGATACGCAAGGACACCCGTGAACGAGAACTACGGGCTGCCTCGATTTCATTTAAATTGAAAATACTTTAGATCAATATTGCTCGATTCTTTCGTCCGATTACTTCTAATGCGACGCGGACACGCATGTAATGTATTTGTGATCAATCTGGCAGCATTTTCTTCCTTATTATTTTCATTTTTCTTCATTAACCGCGTGCTTTCTGCGAACACTTAACCATTTAACCCTCCGATTCGTGCCGCATCAATTCTCCTCGATATTTTCGTAAACCCATTAATCTCCGCTAAAATACGTATTTGGCATCCCACGCAAATATCCCGAATATCTCGAGCCAGAGCTCCTCCACTTTCGACAAAACAGACACGAGAGGTGCGGCCAAGGGATCGCGTCCTCCTACGTTTCGTAGGATCGCCTTCGATTTTACGGCTCGTAAAAGTGCATCGCGTCTACCACGCCGGCCTATTTGTTCTCCGTAAAAAAACATTTCGAAGCCCGCGGTCGTCGTCGTCGTCGTCGTCGTCGTCGTTCGAAATATCCTAGCCGGACCCCGTTCCAGTAGGTCCTGCAGCGTGGTTCGGATAAATCCACGAAGGAGGTCCGCCCGGTGGTTCGCCACGGCAAGGAGAATTTATGAAGTCGATCCTTTAGGCGTGCGCCTTCCGTCTGGGAATTTGTCAGAAACGATCGAAGCGGCGGGAAGCAAAGAGGGGAAAATAGAAGGTCAAGAAAAGGGGCAGCAAAGGAAAAAGAGGACGGAGGGAGATGCCCGAAACGACGAGCGGAGTAGATGCACGGCGAAGAAAAGGGGCCGAAGGGAGCCGCGGGTACGACGGTGGAAATAAAGAAAAAGAAGGGAAAAGAGGATCGGGGAGGAACCGTGGGGGGGTGTGGGGGCGAGAAAGATGGGTTATCGAGGATGGAAGGATGCAGCGCGCGTTTATAAATATCGCCATTGTACGTGCGCCGGGGGCTGTATTTTTCATTCCTTATTTGTTGTCGCGAACGCGGCTTCGGTTCCTGAGCGGAGTATACGCACCGGCCACGATCGTACATTTTCGTGGCGCAATTTGCGACCGGCTGCCTTCCAGTGAGAGCCGATGGCACCGACGTGGCCGGTCGCTTGACCCCTGAAACGATCCCACGACACGGCGAACATCTCGTTTCGAGACCGTGGATTCGCTCGAGTTCGGCGTCGCGTGAAGCGAATTTGACGGGACGCGATCCGACCACGGAAACCGTAACGTCGCTCGTGTTTCTCCGAACAATTGGAGATATTGGGAGGATGTTGTTCATGGACCTGGAAATATCGTTCGTGGTGTGGAATTTGGCTCTTCACGTTTCTGCAGAGCTTGAGAGGGGACGATCTGTGAGGTGGCTTGTGGATAATGGCGTATGGGAGAGTAGAAAGGGAATGTAACCGGACTTGTCTCGCAGAGGTTCATCGAAGTTTTGTTATGGGAAAGTCAGTGGTATTTTTGGCGTTAATTCGTTTAATGGTACGATTAACCGGTTGGCACGGTTCTAGAGAAATTGTAGAACGGGGGACGCGTACGCGCGAACCGGAGAAGCATTTGAAAGCATTTCGTTGCGCGGCTTACTACCTAAATTCGGCCACAATGGCAGAAAAATAGGAACGCTTCCAACGAATTTTGTACGGGTAATATTATTTTTAAGCAGAGGATCATTCTTCGCATTAATCATTTGCGCGGTTTTAATTATGAAACGAAGACCTACGTATATAAAATGTCCGTTCATTTTTTCATACAAAATAACTCCCTTAATCGTACGCACCATCATATCGCTACTCTTTATATTAACTAAAATAAATCCAGGAAAACTTTCGGAAGCGTCACCAAATAATTAATTAAAATACCTACCGCCGCCAAAACGTACAGATTGCAGTAAATCTGCCGACTGGATGAAGAATTTCAGCAAAAACCAATAATCGATACGCGTCCAGTATCCATTCAGGATCGAGTCGTAAAATTGTCAACGTCTGCAATGTTCGTCGTGTCGCTGCTAACATCGCGTCCGCAGCGTTAAACAAATTTGCACGGGCTCCCGTCGCCAATAATAATGGGTAACACGCGACCAATAAATATCGACGGGACCGCGGCGACCGTCGATAAATCACTTTGCTTCAAAAGCAGGGAAAATGAAGCGGTCGCGAACAAATGTCCCGGCCACGGCGAGCTATCACGACGAACGAAATAACGTGTAAACGAGGACGAATTAATTCGCACGGCGAGTTCCAGGGGATTGTTCGACAAGTCGTTACGAAGCTGTGCGCCGTCGTTTTTCACGGCCAATAAAGATGGAAAGCGACCACTTTCGTGATATTATTTCCCAATGGTCGGCGCGCAATGACGCGAGTGGCCGAATTGATTTGAAACTCGTCCTGGCGAACGCTGGATAAAGCACCGCTTGGTTGAAGGAACGGTAGATACGGGGTTCCATCAGCTTCATTTTTACCATTTTCGTCGGCAGAAAATTAACGCCGGATTAATCGCGAGGAAATTTAGGACATCGTTCATGAGGAGATAAAGAGGCTGGACAGAATTTCCGATTAGAAATTTTACTTTATTTTGTGTCAGAGATTCATGCAAGGTGACTAAGTTCCATTGCCGTGATTTCTTCTATAATTTAATTTTCATCCAATTCGTTGTAGCCTCGAGAAATATATTTATCACCGGTATTGACAATCTTTTTTTTACATCGGAGTCCGTAAAAATACGCAAAACCATGCTACGCTCAGTGCTTATCGAGAAGCGCGTTACTAAAATTTCCACAGGTCGTTTCTTCCAAAATTGATTGGAAACAGAAAGGCTGGTTATATCGATCATTAAGTAATTGCGCAAAACAGTTCCATATTATTACAAGAACGTTGTAATAAACTCCTCAATTGGAGCACCAAGGCAACGGCCACGAACATCGTCCCTCAAGTTTCGATTTGCACCGGTACCAGCAGGTTAAGGATCACGTCGCGTTAATGTAAACTGGATTCAATGGCCATGGTGGATCGGCTGCACGAGAAAAAACGATTATGCACGCCGCACGCAGCAATTTTAGCTCTGTCGCGCGACACAGAGAACGACATTAGCCGCGGTGTCGCGCTGCTTGTCCCCCATGGATTCGTCTGATCGTCATAAATAATAAAGGGGAGCTTTATCGGCGACAATATTTCACGTGTGATCCGCCATAGTCTGTGTAGCTGCCCCGGACCGGTCATTAGACGTACCCGAAACGGACATTATTGGGACGCGGAGGAGCGTGGGTGAAATTACTGGAGGGAAGTCGAAGAAACGACTAAAACGTTATTAAGTATAGGGTGAACGTTGGTAATATGGAGCCCATCATTTTACGTGCTTATCTCATTAATGAAACCGATACGAAAGGGTGAAGAAACTAGTGCAGAATATTTAAATATACACCTAGTAGTATGGGAGAAAATTGAGAGAGCAGATTTCGTGACGAACTCTTTGGCAAATAGATTTTCAACTGGGGTAAAGGAAGAGGGACGCTGTGATAGAATAGCATTAATCTTTTTTTTATCAAGATTTCATAGCTACGACCTTCAACCTTATCATTCGCGTTTCCATTCGTTCGCGGTGAACGAAAGCTGCGACGAACACGAAGCCGTTTCGATGATTCACGGTCATGACTCACTTTACCGCCGCAGCACTTGTAACGGTTCGCATGAACGAAAAGGTGGTTCGAAGCTGAAATAGCTGGCGAGCAAGAACGGAACAGAAGGCGGAGAATCTATTTTTAAGCATTAGTCCGTTCCGATGATTCTGTAGTAGTGGCTGTGAGCACGAATTTCGCTTTCAATGAAATATTTCAGTGCAACGGATAGAGAGTTACAAGCGGAATAAAATGAAAATTAATTAAAAAATTATTGGTAGAATTGGATGGATAATCTGTTCGGGAATTAACAATCGTTAACGTATATTACTTTTTTTTTTGTCGTGTATATACGTACATATATGAAGTAAATCGCATCATTACATTCGAGGAGTTTTAAAAATAATTTTAATTACATACAGACGGGATAATGATAATTTCCACTACGTGCTTAATTAACAGGGGATGGAACTTTCGAAGTAAATATCGTACAGGTGCATTCTGCTTCCGCGAGTAGAATTTTAAAATGCATATATAGAGCTGCAGAGCCTTTGTTACGCTGGATTAAAATGTAATGGCAAAAAATGGTTATCTCGGTTTTATTTGCAACGTGGATAATGAATATTAGAGTTAATGGTCGAATAGACGGAAGTTGCCTGGCATATTTGTCAATTCATGAAATGTGCGAAATACGAAATTTAAATGTCTGTCGAAACGAATCGTGACCACGGTTCGTCAGCTGCTTAATTACTCGGAGAATCCGTGAATTAAATCTGCCCCATTGATTTCATTTGAATTCCGCGGCGCCACGTTCTCGCCCACAATTATTGTTTCCATAATTATTCAGGCGATTTTCAAATTATTCGGACAATTATACGGTCGGTCATTAATTCCCGTGTTTCTCGTAACCCGTTGTTTTGAGTGCACATATCTCTCGGGATAATATTTCCAAGGCATCCCTATGCATTCCGGAAATCATTTGCAACGTTTCTTAACTTATCTCAAAAGTTACTTGAAATGAACCACACGATCCAATTATTTAAATAATCCGTTCCTAAAAGGAAGACTAAAAGAAATGATTGTTCATATCATTACTTGTACTTTCCTTCAATCTTTACAATCACTTACAAATAGTTCATACAATATCTTACAATATCCATTCCTCCATCAGATCTTCAATCTCGTTACCAATAATATCGCATCTCGCATTGGCAAATCTTTCAAATGCTCGCGTACACCACGGGATGCTCTAGTAATTACCAATAGTCTACTGTTTCGTCTTCAAATTATCACGCTGCTTTAGCAATTACACGACCTTTCATACCGAACGAAATTCAATTTCGTGCAACTACCCTCCGCGGTAACTTTCACGAGACGCTTCCGCGTAACAGGCACTCCGGTTTGCCAAAAGCACTCGAAGCGGACAGCGTCGCGAGTTCACGGCGTTGTTACCGCGCGACGCGGGATCGCGCAGATATGAAATTCCACATGAGCATTGAATTAATATACGATACAACGTGTAACGAGATTTCGCGCGATTAAACTGCAGGACAACGACAAATTCAACGAAGCTCAATTGTCCGCCGTGTAAAGTCAGATGAAGCGTGGCAGTCGCGCGTCACAACGACGCGAGAACCCGAGGTCATTCGATCCCGTCTGGCACCGTCGTCCACGTCGTTCGATTCGTCCCGCGGCTGCGTTGAAACATCGACGCGCAGATAAATCTGCGTGCGTGCAAATGCATATCTGTCTCTCTGGTCGGTATGCGAGCAACCGAAACGACGACCGATCCGGGACGACGAAGATGCGAGAGCGTGGGGTACGTGGAGGCACGCGAAGCGAAATTCATGCGTGCCCGTAAATCATCGTCCGTCGATTCGCCGTGTACCCAGTGTCGTCGACGGAGCAGCTGTTCCCGGTGTTTGTTCCCCGATGGAAAACGAACCACCCACGCCAATGGAGGGCCGTTTTAGCCGGCATAAAATTCGCCCAGAAACGACAGCTGGTCTGGCCGTGTCCGACTGCGTGACGAAACGAGATTTGTCTTCGCGATGCGGTCCCAGCCGGGGTCGCTGGGAATGGACACAACCGACGAAACGCTTTCGAAATACAGCTATGCGAAATACAGAGCGGAATTGTATTTATTGAAATGAAATTGTAGTTGGCGCTCGATTTTGTATGGCTGTTGAGTTCCGATTGCTTGAACTATCGTTCGTGTTATATGAACACACGCCGGCGTCGCGCAACTTTGTTCCTTTGTGATTGCAGTGATCAATTAGTTTGAAATACTGTACCGCTTTATTAAAGGATATCATAAGTTCTTGCACCGATAGCTTTCTGATGTTAATAATTTTTGGGGCAAGAGATGCGAGAATCAATTCATTCATTCATCGACAAAGTGTATATTCGAAACCACTTATCCACTTATCTGGGCAATAAATTATAGGTATTATAGTTGTATAGACTACCTAGTCATACAGCGGGCCAAAAGAGTATTCGTACAGTGCACAGTTTCACTCGCAACTTCGTTATTTCGGTGTTACGACAATTATTCCTAAAACAATCGATTACACCGTTACAGATGTGCTTCGTATCCATGTGTATAGCTTTAGGGATAATTGTCTCAACACAGAAGTAATGAAGTTGCGGGTGAAACTATATGAACACCTTTTCGGCCCACTGTACATACGAATGCACGAATTGCTTGTCCCCCGACCGATTCAAATGCGGTAAGGAACAAAACTGATCGCACATATGGATTTTTAACGTAAACGATACTTTATTCAATGCCCGCGCGTACATATATCGCGAAAAGAACAATAATGTTATCACTGTTATATTACAGACTCACTATAACTATCTCTCGTAATAACATCTCGAGCGTGATCGAGAGGCACGTGCATCCTCGTTCACCTTTACCCCGGCGTCCGCAAAGGTGTGCAGATAAATAATTTGAACCGTTCCACAACGATCTAACCGAGGCTGCACGTGAAGCATTCTCGCGGTAGCGAGAACGGGCATACATAGTTTTTTGCAGCACCATAGACGCGGTGTAATACCGTCGTAAATTACTGAAAACGGTGATCACGATAATGCTTAGCGAGCCTAAGGGCGGTTTTATCGGCGGCGAATGAAACGGAGCCGCCACATGCCGGCGTTGCAACGCGACGCGACAAATGCCCCGCCGTTGCGTTCTACGAAGCTTTACGGGACATAAACGACGCGTAACTCACTATTACCCATCGCCGGAGCGTTTTCAGCGTTATTGCTGAGACAGTAATTTATCCCGGGAACCGGGGTTCGTTCGTTTTGCCCGATATTTACCTCTACCCGCCGTGGAAATCGTTCATTCCGACCATCGTATCCGCCGTTGGACGGCGGATACGATGTTCCCGTGAAGGCTCGTTGGCGCGATGTCTTTACGTTGTGCATTGTACAATATACCGTCGCTGTGTAAATTTCAAGCCGTTCTACGGGACAGTGTATGCTCATCGTGTTACTTTACGGTGGTCTTCAACGGTTAGATTTCGTTACGAGCAATTAGAATTTATATTGGACCGAGGATTTCGCATGAAGGTCCGTTTACGTGAACTCGAATGTATTTAATTTGCTTCATTCGACGGGTCAGATTTTTCCGCACTTGGTTCTCGCGATTGGACGTCGCATCAGTGTCGTGGAAAGTATTCTTTGGAAGCATTATTCGGGATTCATAGGGTGCAATTAGTGGAAGGGTTTAACTGGTTTATAATACGAGTGCGACGGTTATTTTGTACATTTTATTTCAAATTCAACATGTCGATGAAGACCCGAGCGCGATCGATCTGGCAATCAGCTTTTACCGTTGTTCAATAAATTAACATCGACGTGAGAATCGAACGCGGTCCACTAAGGATTACGATCGCACCCGATCGAAGTAGAAATCTGAAGGAGCCGAATTCGATTTGAAGCTCGTCAAAATTCACGCTCCTGTCAACCAATTACCATCGAAGAATCATGCGACAGTCGGCCGAACAAGTCGCCCCTTGGTACTGTCGGCCCATAAATTGCTCCGAACGAATTGCACTGCCGGCTGAAGCCGCGAAGCATTCCGAGTTAATTTCCCATTCGAGCTAGCAGAACGCAGTCTGAAGCGAAACGAGGTCTCCGCTCTTCAAGGCGGACACATGATCAGTTTATACCGAGAAACTGGGCAAGAAACATCGGTGCGTCGTTCTATCAAAATAATTGCCTGCGAATTTTCATGAATTAAATTGCGTGCACATAGTTGAATTTTGCGTAAGAAGCAAATCGGTAGAAGGTATGATAAAGTCTTACGGTACATAAAATCGATGGTGCATACTTACTAGCAATTATGACGTTAACAATTATTTATATCGTCTATCAATATAGCAAAATTTATTTAATTCTTTGGTTACTCGTAACAGTCAGTGTATGCCAGCTTCGAATTAAATTCAATTCAATTAAAATAAAATTATATTGCTGCTGAATGTCATTGCTTGTGAACAGAGAACTGAGGTAATCAATATTATCTCGCATATGACACAATATGCAACCATGCCTATAGATTCTAATTCCTGCTTTAACGTATTTAATTAATCAGTATCCGAATTTGCCATGACATTCATTCCAAGCGGTTTAACTAAATCGTTACACGATTCGACATCCAGCATCCTCCATTCCGGATATCTTAAATAAACAATCGCATCATGAATTTACATCGATTCGTAACCGATGCTGTCGAAGCTGCATGAAACCGCGTAGCCATCCCTTGCATTTCATTCGACAGCATGATCATGCTGCTGAATCTGATACCGCGATGTCCGCGCGTAATCATTCGCCAATAATTTCAGTCCGGTAAACTTATCAGCTGTCAACAGGGGCTGACTTTGTAACACGGCTGGTTGCATTGCGTATGGGCGCGTCGGTTTTAATGCGTCTCGATAGTGATATGCCCGAAGGGACAATTCCGTCATCGTGACTGAACGGATCGTGAACAGAAACTTCAATTTTCTCCATTTATTCCGTGTCTTTATGTTCAATTAATCTAAAGAACAATTATGATTAATTTGACCTAAATATTATTACATATACATCGCGACATTTTAGGATGTTTACTCTTGACGGCAGTGTGAATTATTCTGAATCGTTATTTTAATCATATTAATTACGACACTGCAAATAATTGTTGAGTCCTACATTTCAATGTTAATCGGATTAGAAATGAATGGAACGAAATGACGAATATGCAGTACGCCCGCGAGGCGACGATGTAGTTTTATAACGGGGGTGGCATTGTTCCGTCTATTGGGCCATTAGTTAGTTAACGATCCAATAAACGTGTTGGGCGATTTTTAACGTTTTTCGTATAGAGCCCGGACGGACCTAATGAAGAATTGACGCGTGGAATTGCCATTTGCCGCTGGCAATATCGAAACCGGCGACAGCTGTTAATGATTCCGTCGCCAATGACACGTTTGCCTCGTCTCTCGCGTTCGAGAAACTACCGCCATTATAATGCACGGTTTATATTCGGCTTGGATTTAACGAATGGCTCCGTTGTTCACTTGGTACAGTATTACTGTCGTAAAATAACGTCGGCTACGAACGTAACGCGTGAAACGCGCTGCCAATCGCGTTTTATAAACATCGTTTCGCGCACGCGGCTTCAATAGAATTATATCGACGAACCGAAAAACATGGCGCAACGTTGAAAAGTTTCTTTCCTTCAAGTTGAATTGTTCTTTCTCAGTGATACGAACACAGCTATCTTTCCGCTTGCACCGGTAATAATAATTCTTAATATAAGTTAATTTTATTTGTAGAATTTAAAATCACAAGTCTTAATGCTCGATGCCGAAAGTACGATAAATTATCATATTGTTATGAAAATTATTCAATAACATGACCATGAAAACCACTGCCCGTTCATTGAAGGGGGTACCACTACGTTAATGGATCGTTTACTCGCTACAAGCGTGAGCACAGTGACTCTCACGTTCCACAGAAACTATAATCTCGTCTGTCGCTTCATCAACCATGAATGTTTCGATAATTTCTTAAGATACTTATTATTTATCGTACAAGACCGGATATCTTTGGAAATTATAATAAAAACCAGTTCGCGAAATAAATTACATTCGCACCCTATTACAATGAATCTGCGTATAGAAAATTCGCCCGAGCTTAAATTAACCGTTCCCAAAGATAGGCATCATGCACATTGCGTCATAATTTCTCTTCCATTACCATTTGTCGCACCCCGCCGGACCATTCATCCAACTAACGCGTAAGAATAAAATAACAATAATTTCCCCGCCACGCTGCGCGCAGTCTGTTAAAATCAAAATCCACCTGCCCCGTATACATTCCGCTTTACCCGGTAGCCCATTCATAATCATCCCCAAAACGATCCTCGAAACAGGCCGCAGCTCTGCGATTCCATCGGACGTGAACAGGCGTTATATAAATCCGCGGCAACGAAACCGAGGAAGAAGTATGGGAGTGCGGTGCTCCGGTTGGCGGAACGGCTCCGTCCGGACGGATATTTATCCCCAGCGTAATTTATACGCGTCATTTTCGAATTCGTCGTCCCGAATTCGATGCGTCCGCTTCGAGATTTAAGCGAGCCGCGCGCGCGCGCGGGCCCCGCGCAGTCCCGTATACAACTCAAAAGCGGAATTTATCGACTGGCGGGACCGATAAATTGTTTCGCGGGTCCGCGGAGGGCCGCTGTGGCAGACGTTATTGAGCCATTAAATCGTGATTACCCGCGTGTTATTGGGCACGGTGACACGGGGAAGGGAGGGTCTTTCTTGCCCCCATCGGCGGTTCCCTTATCCGTCGACGGTCGACGTCCGACCTCTCTGTTGCTTGTTCTCCATTCTCCGTTTTCTTCCATCTGTGTTGCTCCCTTCCGTTTCTTGTACTTTTTGCTCCTTTTCTTTGTCGTTGGCCGTTTTTCGCTTCGTTTTTCGCCGACTTCGGGCACCACGTTGGATTCATGGGACACGGTTGATTTTCGCTTATTTACAGCTCGGTCCCGATGATGGATTTGCGAGCGACAGTACCGGGCGAATGTTTGAGCTTCATGCGACGGGGGGATCCTGGGTTTAATTGAAACGAAGAAACGGGTTCTGGGGGATTTTCTTTCGTCGAGATGCTTGAATATCGCGGCCGTATTCGAACGTTGTACGTAATTCTGTTAGAGCTGTACCAGTACTGCTACCAGCAAGCACTGGCCCAGAGTTTTGTCCGCCTGTGCACGTATTTATCAAAGCTTGGTGGCTTACTCGCTCGACGCACCCACTCAGGTGTCGCAGTTTTGATTATGTGCCGTCTCACACCTACGCGACGACAGCTAATCTTTCGCGTCTGCTTTTGTTCTACGCGTGTAACCCTGAGGCACGTGTTCAGTAATACGAAACAACAAAAAGGTGACAAACACGTGTTAATTGGCACATTCTTAAAATGAAAAATATTCAGGGATAATTAGCGTGCTTAATTATAAGGATATCATATATACCATTAGAGAACATTTTCAGCAAATGCGCGTCGAAGTACTGTGATAGGTGCAAGTATGCACGCGTATACGGTCTTCGTTGCGAAGACGGATGCGCGTAGGTCGAAAGGCGAGTCGGACGATGATATCCGATAGGTGTGAATGAAAAAACAAAGAAAACAGATGAACGATGGGGCTCAATAGGGAATTTGCTGCGGCGTGCGTGCCGACAATAGCTAAGGGCTATAATTGCAGTCTAAATATGCATGCTGGATGCGGATGTCGGGGCTGACTGTTCCATATTCAGCGATTAAGTGTGATGTACGAGTTTTGAGTGTCGCGGCATATCAAACAGGCGTAATCGTACGTGCAGTAATCCCTCGCAAGCTGTCTCCCTTCCACTCGCCGATTCCACCCCACCACGTGATAAATTTCGCGCAATTAACTAAGCCGTGCACGACCCCAGTGGAACGTACATACAAATGTACGTATCGCGAATGCTAAATGAACGTCAATGTGATTCTTGCTGGCCTCGATCTGGCCAACGTTTTATACGATTAAAACCATTCCCTTGTAATTCTCATTTTAAGTTCGACCCTTCGACGACGACCAGCGTTTAAACGAAACGCCCGCGGTCTGATATTGTTCACGACACGAGTTAGAAGTTCTTCGTCGATTTGCTGGTCCACTCTTTTTTCCTGTTCCCCTCTTTTCGTCCCTCAGGCCCTCGAATTTCTGCGTCCGACGATTAGGTAGAACGATTCAGACGGTCGTAGGGGCAACATGCTTCGAGCGTCAGATAGGCAGTGTCTTTTTTAAGTGTCTGCGACGGATCTTTCTTATACTGAAATTATTTGCGATCTGTCCTCTGTGCGGAGATTTGTGTTAAAGTGTTGTGCACGTGTCGTGAAAATTCGGACGTGCTTTATTAATAGAAACATTGACAAGTGGAGCTAGCAAATTTAGAAATAATTACGATTCAATCGATGAGTTAGAAAGTGATATCTTTACTTAGGGAAACGAAACTGCAAATATACATGTAATTTTATATCGGTAATGTGATTGCTGGGTGAAAAGAAATTGTTCGACACGGGAACGTTCAAAAATATAACGAGCTACATACACGGTCGCGTTTGGTTTCGCGTATATTATAAAATAAACAAGAACAGTTTAGTGAAACAAGGAACAGTTTCATTTGAAGAGAAATATAAGGAAATTATTGCAGACGCAACGTTGTCGGAAAATTTATAAACGGTCTTGGAATACGGAAGTCAGAGAAAGGTTCGGGGGGTTCGTTGGTGCGGGCCCCTGAAAAGGGGGTGATTGAAAAGACCGCGTGGCGGGGCCACGTGGTGCTCACTTGGGGTCGGTCCTTCACTTGGCCAGTGTAACAAACAAAACGCCGTGCTGCGACCAAAAATTGTCCCCTTCTTCTCGAATTTGGTCGGGCTCTTGATCCTTGAGTCTGCGAATATACCTGGATCGTCTATGACCGTCACCGTGCTTTAGCAAACGTTCGACAGCAATATAAAGGACAGACCTCATGTGTCGATTATTGTTGCTCATTAACTATAATAATATATATATATTTCTTATATTTGTGAAAATACCAGAGTAGTTATTCATTTATAGTGGGCTTCCTGAAGTTAAATAATTCGACAGATGTAACACTAAATAAAAATGAGTCTATAAGTCCTCGTTAGTATAGTGGTAAGTATCCCCGCCTGTCACGCGGGAGACCGGGGTTCGATTCCCCGACGGGGAGGTTTACTATTTTTGCCACAATTTTATACAAAATTGTCCGTGCTCAATAATATTACTGAAACAGTGATACGTAATAGCCGTGACAAATATACAAATATTTGTTAAACAATGTATACCAAATTAACATAGGGGTACAAGAGAAATGACAATGTAGAATTATCGAAATTACCTATTCAAAATTTAGTATCATATATTATTACAGTCCTCTTAAACGAATTCTGTAATTTCCAGAACCTCAAGCAATCGACACACGAATACTCGCTATAAATAAATAATCATTCCCTTATCACTGGAATCTTCTATCTTATCTATAGATACACGCATATGTACACATGTGTACACACAGATACGCAATAGGTACCTAATACTTAGAGACGCATCGAAATGGTTCGCGACCGTACAATCCCTACCTGACAATTCAATAAATAAAACGACAGGGATAACCAAATTCACCGGTATGTACTACATACGTACATGCTTCCATAAAATTTCACAAGGTTCGCGTGTTCCATACCGACTATGCATACGTACTCTCGTGTCGAATGACAAGTCCTCACGGAACCTTCGTTAACCGATGCTCCCGGTGTATGTCCACGTGTAGTATACCGGTAAATTACTATAATTACACGTGCTCCTATTACAATCCACAAACTCGTATCTGCTTGCGAGAAGGGCCCCTTGCAGGCCTCGTAGATAATAACGAGCGTTCCGTTCCCAAGGACCGGTCGACGCGTGTTCGACAAAGCTTCGTATCAGCTAGGCAGAGAGAGAGAGAGAGAGGGAGAGGGAGAGCTACGGCCAAGAGGAAGAACATAATTAGCCCAGTGTAATTGCACCCATAAGGATCCTTCCTGGAGGAACGGAACCGGAGGAGTCTCGAGTCGCAACAAGACATCGTTTCTTCCACCCTTTCCTTCCTTTCTTCCTTCCCTCACGGTCGACCTGACATGGCATCCTCGATCGTGTTTACCTGTAATAAGCCTTAATCGGTGCCAGATTTAGTGGCGGCACGGTCT
Organism: Nomada lathburiana; assembly: GCA_963667235.1. Classification (NCBI taxonomy): domain Eukaryota; kingdom Metazoa; phylum Arthropoda; class Insecta; order Hymenoptera; family Apidae; genus Nomada; species Nomada lathburiana. Next base: position 7,375,819 of record OY763905.1, read on the forward strand.
TTTTTGAATTACACCCTCGTTGCACGCAACAACGGGTCCCGCGCGTATACGCCCCTTTTGAGAAGAGCCGCGAAAGCGAAGGGGACACCTCGTGAATTCTACCGTGACTTCGGCCGCCCTCGGCGATCATATCGTTCGATAAATCTCGTTTACAGAAAGATCGAGAGGGCGAGAGTGTGCGCACACGTGCGAGGGACGAACAACGCGATCGCAATTTGCCGTATTGTCGGCCGACTGGTCGACGGAATTGGTTCTTTTTTTCGAGGGCCACGACCCCCGACCCGGGGACCGGAGTACGTTTGACGTAATAAGTCGACCGTTTTGTTCGCGACGAAAATTCGGTGGCACGACACATTGATGACACCGTGTTTCTGGAGATTGATACGTTACTGTGATTGCGCGGATTCTTTTTCTAGTGCAGACCATTTTATCTTCGTTTTTTTAAAACAGTACCCCGCTTTCATTGAGCACCAAGCAACGATTAAGAGTGCTCGTTATTTAATCATATATTTCGTTCCGTGCTTGTTGCACACTAATTTATTGCTCTTCTTTCCTTTGTTCGATGTAACGCGGAACACACCTGTTCATTTATTTCCGCTATTAAATAGTCAGGATACCTACATCTCATTTGCTGTTCTTTCCGCAATATTCAATTTAAATTATATCCCGCGTTTGTATTACGGCAATATTTTAGGGATTCAAAATCGAACACGGTTTATTCGATAAAGGAGTTTCTCCGCCAGACTTCCCCCATTCCTCCGTCCTAATTAGAAGTCTTGCCATTGCCAAGCAGAAGATCGCGATTTAACAAACACTCCGTGCCCGCCCTGTCCGTGCCGTTCCATTGGCATAATAGTCACTCGCAGAATACTGTTGCGAACAAAATTGGAATTGTTCTACTCCGTGAACGCCGCTTGTCCAATAGTTACGTGCCTTCCTACTGAAAGGTTATCACAGTGACCCAGTTGACTTACGGGCGAACAAACCAAACGCATCCTGTGCGTCAACTAAATAGCCCATAGATATGAAAAATAAGTAACGCAAATAAATGTTGAAGAATCGCCTCTAGTCCAGCGTTCGTCGACATTTTTGCTACTTCAGAAGCAACCGTCATAAAGTGATTGCGAGACCCGTTAATCCGCAGGCAATAGATACCTCACTTTGGAGAAACTTGAACGGGCGACGCATGTGCCCGCCAGACTGTCCCCAGGCTACACCATAAAGTCCTTTACTCGTCCTCGATATTTTTTCTACCTAAGCGCAGGAAGAAACCGCACGATGATGATTCAGAGCAACATTCGAAGCAACAATTTAACGGCTTCGTTGTTCATCCGCAATTAGTACCCGTAACTGATCCTTTGAAAAACTCCTGTGTATACCATCGCCCCTGCAGTGTTAGGGTATACCAGTGATTAATTCCGTCGCAGCGAAAGGGTTAAACGCGAAGGGCTCGTGTTTGCTCGATCGCCTTTGGCATTATTTTTGCGTTGGCCGGACAGTCTCTGCGCGCCTCGATATCGGTGTGATAACACGAAAGTAATTAATCGGACCGTCCGATAAATAAGCTGACAAGTATCGGCCGTTCCTCTGCGATGCACCCGTTGCAAAGAGAAATAAACGCGGCCGCGTGCACGGCGTGCGAATAATCTGGACCGGTGTGCCGGAACCGTTCCCTGTTTAATTTCTCACCCCTCGACTGGGCCTGTAATTATTCTCGCCGGGGATACGTTTCGCGGTTAATTCGGCCCGATGCGAGAGCGAAAGCTCGACGAAGATCGAGAGTCCCTTCGTTACGGCCACTATGGCCGCCCGGTGAATGAAGATCCAGTCGAGTGACGTGTATCCGACTTAATGACAGTGGTAACTGTGCCCGCGACGCGGAATTCGTCCTCGAGAGAGCAAGACCTCCGTGCCGACGTCGTTTTCTTGCCGCCTTCCTCCGACCCTTTGCCCTCTTTATCGGGGGATTGCGTTTCTGCCCTCCTGTTACGGCGGGCCGGTGTTATTGCCTCCTTATTAAGGAAATAATTACGATGTTTTACGACCGCGTTCCTGATCAATTATCTAAAGAAGCGGAGCAAAACGACCGGTCCCGCAAAGAGTCGTTAACGAGCCCGGCTGTTCGTCGCGCGGTACCGGGGTCCAGAAGTGCCGGTTAATTTCCTGCCCGGCGGAGCATTATTTTCGATGCCAATTTTGGGCAGCCGGCCGGCCTGCCTTTACAGGCCTGTTCCGTGGCCGAGAGTTTGCGGGTGGGACTTCAGGTTGCGTTTATGTTACAAATGTCGCTTGTTACGACGCAGGTTTTTGTTTCACTTCAATTCTGCGTCGTTTTAATCGTTACCGAATATGCGGCACAGGTTGTGCACGTCGGAAATGTTCGCATACGCGTATTCGAGTTTCCCGTGGTGTTTATGTCGCACGGTTTCGAGTTGACTACTGTTTTGCCAAGTCCCGATTAAATTAATGTCCGCTCTAAAATATTACGACTGACCGCAGAATTGAAGCAAAATAAGAAATTCATCCGTAGCAATGAATCTAAATTGAACATTTAACATAATTGCTGACTACGTGCGCTAGCATATAACACACCCACTAACGTGAACAAAAATCGTCTCACGTCGCCCATTAAAAATCGTACAACCTCCGGAACCAGAAAACAACACGATTGTTCGAAGCCATTTCTTTCATTTGCCATTATCCGTTCGAGAACATCGTGCGAACATTCACTTCAACGCCGCTATCGAATGTCCGTCGTACCCAAAAAGTCCCTTAATTCCCTGGAATCGTGTAGAAACAGCGATCCCCTAATTATTTCCCGTATTTGGCACGGCCCGGGCAAAAAGACGAGAGAGAGAAAGAAAGAAAGAAAGAAAGAAAGAAAGAAAGAAAGGGAGAGAGAGAGAGAGAGCCATTAGCAAAAGGTGGGTCGCGAGCGCAAAATTTGTCTCACGGTTGCGGCGCTAATTCTCGGTCGTGCACGCGTCCGCAGCTAAGTGGACACGAGGGGCGGTCAGTGGGAAAGGTGAAGAGTTGCCACCCAAGCAGAAACTTCCATCGTTGATTGTTCCATGGGCATTGGCGTACAGTAGGTATACCGTGTGGAGGCAGCACGCTACTACATACATCCCGTGGCCCCCCTTCGACCGTTCCAGGATCGGCCAAGCCATATGCGAATCGGTGCCGGTCGAGAAAGAAAGAGGTGGAACGGTCGTTAATTATCCCATTCCTGGTTGCCTCTTCTGCGCCCGTTTGCTCGTTCACCGTGCGCCCTGTGACAACGGCCAGAGTGTTGCAGGCCTTGGAACGAGAGTAACCACCCTGGGACGAGATCGAGAATGGAACGCGTTTGGAGAGGATGAAACGTGTTTCACTTTCGTTCGGGATGGGATCGGAAATTGTGTCGGCACGATGTTCCGTTTTTATTTTGTTACTATCAAGGCGTGTGTATTGGTTTAGTCGTCGCCGCTTGTTAGGCCTCGGGTTGAACGGGGAATCGTTCGGAAGCACGCCGGAGTAATAAATTTCGGATATTTCAATGATACACCTCGGACTGATGTATTTCTGTTTTCTGTTTCAGGTGAGTGGAGTACAGCCGTGATTCCAATGTCGACAGTTCGCTGTTATGAAATAGCGCCGGCGTGAGTACAATAATATACGTTTCGAAAAATCTACGAATATAATACCCCGTGTACAATTCATTACGACATCGTGGTACGCGGGAATTGCAGATTGTCAAGTTCGCTGACGACAGTGCATATCAAACCTTCAACAATATGGTCGCATAGCATCTCCCACTTCGAAACTTTAAACGCCCGGTACTGAACGGAAAAGTCCAAATCGCGCAACAATCTCAGCCCGTCAAGCGGAGCCGTCGTTTCACCCGCAATTCCGCGCGAACAATTTACCCGCCCGCAAGAATTAATCTGCTACCAGACATCTGGCGTTAGCGGCGCACGAGAGGAATCGCTAGAACGTAACTCTCTCGGTCGTATAAAATAGCGCTGGTAATTGGTCGGAACGCTCCTTCCGTTCTCCGGCTCGCGTCTCCTCGGGGCGAACGAGTGACCTTTAAGTCCCATACATATCGCCACCCGGTGGTCCCGCTAAGAGGCCCCTTCGAGAACCTTCGAGCGGATTTCCTGCTGGCCTCCGTGTAACGACGGGGAAGAGAAGTTTGCTGACGTCGTGTAAGGCCGTACGGGACACCTGCAACAGCTTAATAGTTTATGGCCGGCCAGCAGATTTAACCGTCGACGATATTTTCCACGAACGGGGGGAAGAAAAGGAGCGCCGCCGCACCGTGGGGGTTGGGACAAGAACGGTCGCGATAAAGGAGAGTCCCCCGACGTTCGAGTTAGTCAGAGAACGTGGAAATAAAAGGAGCGTCGCGATAGCGGGAAGCGGGGCAATTGTTCGAGACTTGGAGGACACATTTTTATCAAAGTTTCTTATCGGCCGCGGCGTGATGCATAACGTTACGCTCGACGCACCCCCTCGCCGAGAGTTCCCGGATATTTTCTCGCTCAGCGTGGGGGATGTTCGTTGCTCCACTCGGCTCGTTCGGTATCGGTGATTCTCTTTCGCCAGGATTGTGCCGCGGAAATTTCGGGGTTGAAGCTTGTTTTCTTGATGTTCTTTTTCCGAGATCGTGACTGTTGCGTTCCTTGCGTTTGCTTGCACTGCACGGTGCGTTGGTTTTATTGGTCGAATAGAGAGAAATCTGAAGGGAAGAAATACTGAGAGGGTTTCGTGGACATTGTTATCATCGGTTATACTTTGGGCGAAGTATACCACTGTATTTTATTCACGGTTTTCTCGACGAAGCAATAATTTATTTGCTATATAATCAGCTTCGTGACATTGTCGGATTTAATATGAATATATTGAGTATGCGGGAAGGCTCGTATACATCTTTTTAAATGTTACTTGCCATGGAGATAGTAGGGGCTGTATGAAATGATTAATTTGTTAAAACATTAAGGTGCCTACTTGTTTCGTCCTAATAGCGGGGCAAAATGAAATAAAGCTCCCTTCGGAGAAAATGTATCAAACGACATCTGTTCAGATCAAAGCATACCAATTTTCCAGTAAATAATAAATATAATATAATAATTTAAAATATTTGTCAATAAATAAAAATTATAAATACGAATATTTCGTATTAAACATAGTATAAAAGAACAGTTGTCACGTTGGCCCATTAGCTCAGTTGGTTAGAGCGTCGTGCTAATAACGCGAAGGTCGTGGGTTCGATCCCCCCATGGGCCATATTTTTTTTAATATTTTTTAAAAACCAGGAAAAAGTAAATAATCTTTTTCACCGATTCCAACATCAGAATATTGGTTTTTCCCCCACCATTTCGCGGACAAAATACAGATTCCGAAAGTTTGTTCCGCAAGAGCATTGTGGGAAAGCTTCGCGAATGGCTGTGTGCACGTTATCGAGGAGGTGTGAAGCGAGAAAAGAATTGGAGTTCCGGTCAAGTGCGAGAAAACTTCCGGGACGACGCGACGGTCCGCGCGACTAATTGAGTAAGTTTTTCTCGTTCGACGCGACTTGTTTCAAGGGAACTGCGATACAAGTATTTCCCAGCGACCCTCCAAAGGAAGTGGCCACAATTTTTCTAATTGGAAAAACTTTTTTTCGCCGACCAGAACAACTATTTGCTGATTCAGCTGGCGGAATCTGTGTCCCTGCAGTTTCAGTAGTATGTGCCCACGGCGTACTACCATAATTACCGCTCGCTCTTATATCACTCGCGGTTCATCGTCAGCAGGTTATTTTCTTCGCTAAAAGCGTTTCGTGATTGTAGAATGATTTAACAATTCCGGACGACGTTAGTTGCACAAGTGTACGCGATAAAAATATAACCGGGAGGGAAAAAATCAAAAAAGAAATTCCGGTACCGGGAATCGAACCCGAGCCTCCTGGGTGAAAGCCAGGTATCCTAGCCACTAGACCATACCGGATTCTTGAGGACTGATAGTCAAAGTAAATTGTTGAATAGTTTACAGAGGCAATAAACATTAGTCTCGTTATAATTGGTTAAACTTTACATTACTGTAATAATAATTAATATACGAATTTGAATAACCGCAAGTAATTTGCTCAATTTTTTAAAGAAAGGAAAAGGACCGAGTGGCGAAGTGCTATTCATACGGTGAAGGATTTACGATAGGGACTTAGCCTGCGTATGGTTGGAGAGTGTTTTGGAAATGGGCAATCTGGACGACAGACGACGGCCGGTGGCCCAACGCCATTCAACTATCGAGTGTCCCAGGATTGACCGTTTATTAGGGGTGTTCGAAAGTGTACGAATGAGACTGAACATCCCGTTGGCCGACGATGGCTGGCGACCGCATTGGGTCCTCCAGCTATCTGGTGTCGAGGGATTGTTTATTCGAGTGTGGAGTGAAAGACCGAATATGGCAATCGGCCTGTCGCCGTATTACCGAGGCGTAGGGAATCTGCTCCTGGAGGATCGGGCCACGGAGTGGGGAGGGTTATGCCTTTTGGTGAGAGAACTGTGATTGACCGCTCAGTCCTTACCTCAGAACTGTCCTGGAAAGTGGTACACCGTTTACGCTCAAAGTCAATTTCTAACATATATATACTTTTTCTCTATTTCTATAAATATTTCACAACTCCAAATTCTTGTTTATATTGCACCGTGGCATTGTACAAATTTAGCGCAGCGATTTATACCCGACTGTCCGTTTCAAACACAGTTATGTCCCCCCTAGTGTCGTATCTGTTGGGCAACAGGCCGCCGTTCGCCGATTGTTTCTGGCAACAAAGAATTGATTTATATGTACATATATATATATATATTTTTTGTTCCACGATTTGTTTTGTTGAATCTTTTTTTATTTGATAAATCGAGGGCGTAGCGTATCGAGAACGCGAGGAAAGGCTTGTCGTCCGAGCGGAAAGCAACGCCGGACGTTCGTCGCGTCGTTCTGCGAGCGATACGCCGCGGAACAATTATCGGATATCCACGGTTGACAAATTGCACGGTCAACCGGGTACGTTTTAATGAAGCTCTATCGAGCAGTCTGCTCGCAGTGTCGACTGGAAAATAAAGAAAGGGGGGTTCTACGCGCGGGGCGGATTGTGTTCAATATCGACGCGTAAACGTTACTTCTTTTAGATCTTGCCCTCGTTCTGTTTGAAGGAGTTATTAACAGATAGAATCAAATTAAAATACTGTACTTGTTTTTTTATATAAAGAAAGTCATCTTTTGCGTACGTCCAGTATTCTTCAATTAAATGCTTATCTGAATATTCATGATTGATGACGTTAATGGTCAAAGGAATGAAGATAGTGAAATGTAATTAGTTACTGTACGTACATTGCACATGGTTTGTTTCTGTATCAATAATTTGACGTTAGTGATTATACTGATTACAGAAAGTTTCACTTGCAGCTGTACTTTTAATTAGGTTCTTAAGCAATTAGGTCCAGCTCCTAAGTAATATTCGAATACAAGCGGAGAATTTCATTTTTAATTTACTTGCAGATTGGGGTTAAGATTGCCTTATCTTTAACAAGTTCCCCGATAATATTATGACCTTATTATTTATATTATGATAATGTTATGACCTTAGTTTCGGTTTTTGCGGATCAAAAGTTTGAATTCAGTTTCAGGTCCCTTCTTATAGTATATTTTATTCATTACCGTGAAATGCATGTAGCATTTGAACGACAAAACAAATCAACGTTACATTATCCTTACAAAGAATAACTCTTCCCGCATCACCCGTTGATAAAAATGAAATGAACATTTGCCATAAGAGCGAAGCACATTATCCACACGTTCCCGTTACCAGCGAACTCTGAAGCACCAAAAAATTTCATGCACATCTCTGCTATTCAATAACAACGCGCACTCCCCCGTTCACCGGACCGCATTTTCCACAAGTTTCCCTTTTTAGATCGCCGTCTCGTTCGTTGCATAGATCATTCGAAGTGGTTCACCTGAATGTACGTGATCCATTCCGATCTGAATTTATCCCTCGGCCGATGTATCTCACGGTATTCTATCATTAAAGACGCATATTCGTGTTCCCGCGGCGTCGTTTCGACGCGGATCGCCGCGAGGAAATGTTTTTCTCATAGCGGCGGGCCGATTTTATGGAAGCTGCCGGTGTGCACCACCCACCCACACACCGTGTCCCTCGTAAAACAATCATTTTTCCATCGGGTCGAGCGTAGCCGCGTGTTCGCAATAGGTTCGCGATATTATTGCAAAAACGGGGACGCGCGTTATGAATTCGCGGAGAAAACGACAGTTCTCCGACGTCCCTCTCCTTCCTCCCATCTTTCCCCAACCTATTCACTCGCGTTTAATGCGATCAAGAGTGCACTTCACTCGCTGCGCAAACCGTCTTGCCCGCGATACTTACGAAATCGATGTTCTCGAAACGATATTCCGGCTATACGGGATGATTCGTCCGTATCGATGCTGCAGCATGGTTAGCTCGAACGTCATTGTTCGATCCATTTATTGCCATTGGATTATCGTTTTTTTTCAATTCTCTTTAAAGCAGGCCCCGTTGGCGTCCGCGGGGTAATATCGATCGTCGTTCGCAAGCTTTTCCACGAGGAATGATATTCATCGTGGTAATGGGGCTTTTCCTTGGTTTGGTTTTCGCTGATGCTGAGTTGGCGGATTTCGCTTGGTGTCCAATTTATTATTTTGATGGGCAGTTTGTTTCGATGGTCCGTTCGACTCGTTGAAAATTTATTAGTAATTTAAGTTCACGCCCATAGTGTGAAACCGGGGAATAAAGAAAATTTTGTATACTTGCTTTCGACACCTACTTCTTTTCGGTTGTCAATTTTTTTTCTTCTTCGTTCGAAGCGCGTAAAATTAATTCACTTTTGCGAGATTTGTCCGCCGCAGAAGTATTTTGTTGAATGTTCCCTGTACTCGATGTAATGGAAATTATGGGAAGGAAAGATCAAATTCGATGGAAATTTTGTAAATGTAACGAATAGATCTTTACTCTGCGAACATATTTCCCAACTCATCTCAACTTTTTCTATACAGGCAAAGCTTCGTACAGTTTATTCCGAAGACCTCGATCGATCATCGTGTCTCATACGTCAATTTCGCGGACTCCTGTCTTCCACCTATGCTTTCCCGTATCACCTCTCTCCGTTTCCACGGGGATATAACCTTGCTGCGACAAAAAGCATCCCGTTCAATCGTGCAAGAGCACGAGCTTCTGCGTGAAAAGCTTTTCTCTACGACAGCAGCTCGACGCAGGGGCTGATTCTGCAACAGTTAAATTTCGAGAGTGCTTGCTATTCAGGTTGGGAGAAATATCAGGTTTCACAATATAAAAGAATAGGGCTTTTCTTTTAAGCATCGGTCGTTTTGTTTTTATTGGATACGATTTTATTTTGGAATCAATATACGATTTTTGTCTCTGTTCGAAAAAATTCTTGCGAGCGGAAGGAGTTTTCAGTGAAGAATGGTTTACGCTACGGTTAAGTTACCTGCTATTTTACTTTCCGATTTAGAATCGATACAATAAATTAAGTCTAATAGATTATCAGACAAGAAAGTTCCGACAGAATTTACCAAAGAATCTACTGCTCCGTTACCTAGCACTAATTCAATAACCGCGTAATTAGGTCGCAAATAAAAACTGTTCCCCGCCAACCACAATATAAAAACTATCGCAACGTAATTCATCGTTACGCAGAAGCGAAATAAATCTTCCACAAACTGAGTGTCGTCTCGAATAATGAAATTTCCTCCAACTTGCGATATCAACCCCATTTCTACGTCGAAGCATCCAGAGATATATTATCACGCAGCCGGAAATAATTTAAAGAGGGGCGTTCTTGCCAGCAGGTGAGATATCAAGGCGTACCTGGTGTACGAACCGAGACTCGGGACTTTATTATTCCGCATCAGTCGCAAACACGGCGTGTCGTAACCGACTCCAAACGGGAGAAAGAAAGTACAATATACGTATTTAGTTTCCCGGCCGTACTTTATCCGGTCTGCCCTTTGCCGGCGCAAAATTTTCACGTCGAAACGCATCAGACAGAGGGGGTCGTGTTCTCTCCTTGTGATATTCCGTGCTCTCGTGCGCTCTCATAAAGGCACACGCCGTACGAAAGGCCTCCCTTTGTCGCTGGGGTGCGGAGAGGTTCACATAGTAACGAGACTTTCGAGGGTTTCACCGCATTAAAAGGCGCGTTTCCTCCGCGAAAGACGAAGCAGAGAAATAGAGAGACGGAGAACGGAGTCGCAACGGCATATTTGCCGTGCATCAAAGGGCTGAAAGGCTTCGTAGTCGAACTGAGAGGAATCCGTCGGGCTTCTTGTTTACCAAGTTGATTCCCTGATTTTTATTGGCCACCCACTTGCGGACCGGGGAATTTTAAACCGCTTGGCGAGCCTCGAAAACGACGGAACTCGTCCAGCCATTTATTCTTCCTTTCTGGAGCTGAGTTAGAGCTTTTAGATCATTCAGGAACGGTTTTGGTTTTTTTCTATTTTTCCGGGTAAGAGGGTTAGTTTTATAGGGGAAAGAAATGTGTGTGTGTGTGTGCATGGGGGGGGGCCATTGCGAAGGATCTGAAGAGAATGGGAACTGAAATTGTAGAGATTATTGTTGGGCATGGACTGAGGTAACTTTGATATTTATAAGTTATTTGGTATTAATATTGTATTTCTGTTTTTCCTTTTTTGCTATTTTAAGTAAAAGTGCCTTTTTTCATATAAAAGGGAATGAAAACAAAGATTTGTTGCCGTGAGATTTGCACGTTTATAAAGATTTCCCCTTTGTACCCGACGTTTCGTTAATTCTTTTAAATCAAAGCCGACCTGTTGCGTTTAATTATTAAAGCACAACATCTACGTATGACTTCATCCTATCATCTCTAGACACTGACATTCTCAGCAATGTTTCCACCATCGGCGTCAGGAATTTTAAGTTTCGCGGGACAGTGTAATGTATCATTACCATCGTGGAATCCAAACGGACACATGTCACGTTCGAGCGCAGAACAAACTGAATGCCATACAAATAATCTCTTCCTGTTATGCACTGTCCATCAAGGCTGTATGACTCGCGTCTATGTCGGTGCAATTGCGATTGGTTAATCGTTCCATGGAAGTGGCAGAGTCATGACCAAAGGGTGTTAGAAAGGAATGCTTGAAAGAGTGCGCCCACGATCAATCTCGTTCGCGTGCCGGACAGTAATCGTTTAACAGTGACACCATTTATTGCTATTTCAACGTTTCTCGCCCGGCCAAAATTCCCGAAGACCGTCCACTAATTGTACGTTAACGACACGGATCAAACAAATAAATACGGTCGACGCGAGACACTCCTATCAACGAGGCTTAACAACGGGGACAAGTGGTGCGTCGAGTTGCAACAATGGAAGAGAATGTTAACAAAGGTGACGGGACCGAATCGAAATTTCGCAGCAGGCAACTGTTAACAGCGTTAAGCCCATTGCTGTCGGTATTTGTGCTCGGTTTAACATACGGCTTTACCTCTGTCATTATGTCGGAATTAACATATCAGCGGGCGCCGAGCGACGTGGTAAACTCGTCGGACCCCGACGAATTCGAGATAGCCAAACACACGGATGCCTACTGGATCACTCCTGGCAATATCGTACTAATGATTCCAAGCAGCTTGCTGTCGGGCGTCCTGATGGAAACGATCGGAAGAAGGAAGCTCCTTCTAATTTCCTTCCCTTTGTTTATCATCGGATGGCTGGTCATGGGTTTCGCCAACGGCCTACTGTGCCTCACCATTGGACGGTTAATCTGCAGCGTTCCCGCTGGACTGGTTGGCCCATTGGTACCAGTCTACATCGGTGAGATTTCCGATCCAGCGTTCAGAGGTGTTCTATTGAGCATGATAAGCGCCACGCTCGCGTTTGGAATGCTAATCACCAACGCCCTCACTCTTCTAACGACTTTGAGGGGAAACGCCTGTATATGCGCAGCGTTTTCTTTGATCGGCTGGCTGACCTGCCTCGCCTGTCGCGAAAGTCCCATCTGGTTGTTGAACAGGGGCCAGTCTGACCAGGCGACGAAACAATGGGTACATCTGAGGGGTTTGAAGCGGTCGGACCAGTATCGCGACATGGAGCTGACGGCTGCCGGGACTGGTTCTGAACAAGGCGAAGGCAACGGAAAGTCAAGATTCTCCCGTTTCATGGAAACCCCTTCGACCGGACATTTTCTATGGTCTCTCGCGGTCTCGTGCATGCTCACGTTCGCCCATCAATTTTCTGGATTCCACGCGGCCTCTTACCTCTTTAGTTTCGCGATAATGCTCGCGGTCGACCATCGCGACCCCGCGTTAACTAACTTGATCCTAGTGACAGTTATCTTCGCTGCGAGTGTCGTCGCTTGCTTCCTGGCGGCGAAGTGCAGCAGAGTGACACTGGCTATGGTGTCAAGTGTTGGCACTATTTGCACTCTGTTCTTGGCGAGCTTCTTCTTTCTCATCGAGGCGCAATCGTATTGGCTCTCGAATGTTTCCCTCCTGTTCTGCCTGATATCTCAGACGATCGGTCCGCTGCCGCTGTTTTGGATGCTCGTCGGGGAACTGTTCCCCCGGAAGTCGAGGGGCCTTGGCGCCGGTATTGCGACCGGATTTTGGTTAACCTGTTCATTCGCGGACCTGAAAACCGCGACGGGATTGCTTCTACGGTTGCACGCGTATGAAATTCTCGCGCTTTACGGTATTGCGGCGTCGGCGTGGACTCTACTTCTGTACTGGAAGCTGCCTGAAACCAAAGACAAGACTCTGCTGGAGATCGAGACGATTTTTGACGAGAAGTCGAATGAACCTGACCCCGCGGACGTCGAAATGCTCGAGCGTGATACCTGATTCTTGATTCGAATGAAACATTGGGCACTGCTTTATGGTTGTATTCTTCGTTTCAACGGGGTTGAATGATTTATATGGAAGGTCAGCGACTGCTGTGCACAAACAGTCGTGGACTATCATTATATATAGTGGATGAAGGTTGAATGGAAATTTTGTTGTTACGTATTTATCGCACTGAATAAGCGGTGATAATTTGATATCATATAAGAGAAGTGACGAAATGTAATATTTTTAACCTGACGTGGCCCAGAGCGATAGCCTATGATAATTAGTATTTTGTCTCTAATATTTCTTTCTAGATTTTTTAAACTGATGTATGCAGTTTCTTTTTATATATAAAGTATATACACATATGTTATGCTGCTGTAAAAAAAATCGCCCGTATCGCTTATCATTCACTCGCTATGCTCGTTTGACGTTTTCCGTTCATATTATTCTGCTTCGATAAGAAACTATTTTGTGTCGCATGGTGATGTAGGTTAGGTGATCGTTGGAGTTAATTGAAATTAGTATCTATATAATTAAATTTAATATGTATAATATTTGAGTATCCTTTGCGGACAGTAAACTTACGAATCAAGAGGTGGTAAACGAATCAATTTAATAACAAAACTAAACACCGATCAAATCATCTTTAGTCCGACGAAAATGTATGACAATGTGAAATTAGCAAATTAAATATTATAAAGCAGTTCAGTAATTATTGAATCTTATATTTCAAGTGTTTCACGCCCATTGAATATTTTTCGATAAGAAGAATTATAGTAGATTTCCTTTATTTGTTGAGCCTTAACGACATATTTGTTACGTGATGAACAATTAATACCCATTAATTGCGCAAACAACGTCCAATGTAATTGAACTTCTACAGCGTTTCAATTATAAATCCCAATTATTTGGGAACAGAAAATTTCTGGCTTAATATTCTGCTCCGTTATAATATGGTTCGGTTTTCGATTGGAATACGTGAAGCCATTCAGAATCCATTTAGAAGCAGCGTTGATTACGTTGAAAGTATTACTGTTTTTCTCTTCTTTTTTCTACCTTTTTGTTTCATTAGAGCACCCAGATCCTTTATCTCTCTCCCCTTTTGACGAAGCATTCTATCGTTTCGATGTAACTCGATGAAATTTCTTAAGGCGTAAGATATTCACAACCGCCGCACAAAGAAGCAAGAGCCTTCAATGAAATTGTGGCATCAATATGAACTCGAAAATAAGGCAAAAATTAGAAATTAATAAACTGAACGCGACAAATTTCATGCTACATTGAACAAATATTTATTCAGGGCTATACAGATAATGGCCAATTTGCTGCAGATGTAACGAACTCACCCTACGGTCGGATAAGGGGGTGGTTCAACTGCATCCGACTTCCTGGCTCGAATTGAAAAGTTCGCCAGGAATTTCCACTAGTGAAATTCGGAATTACCAGTCGTGTGATTTGTGACGATAAGGACAATCTCGTTCCAATATCTCACGAGGGACGTGGCTGAAATGCGCGTAATCTTCATGAATACATAATGTCACAGCGTGCCGCCCTTTCGATGGCCCGTTCGGGAAGCTACCCCTAATGCAGAGTAAGTAAGAGCATTCATTCTTTTCCATTTGACAACGGTATTCTGTCTTCTTCTCTGTGTAACGGATACCGCTGTATTCTGGTCTCTCTTCAGTTTTCAAAAGCGAACGGTTCACGTCCGAATAATTCCGATTTTTCCCGTTTCCAAGATATTTTCCACTTTCAAACATTAAGATGTGTATATATCTTTCATTTCTACAACCTCTTGAAGACACTACAATAGCCTGTAATGGTCACAACATTTTTTCGTATTAACCAAATATTGGCGAATTTCATGTTTCAACCGAAGTAACAATTTGTCATACAAATTATTTGGTTGATTATTGTTCAATCGATATTATCTTTATTATATATTCGTTTGTATTATATCTATTCGCTCCTCGCCAATGTAATTTCGAATGAGTTACGCTTCTTTTCCATGTTCTCGTCATAAAGAGGGAAAATTTAGGAGCTCGTTGAAGGATTCATTTCTACTGGGTGTTGGTAACCGCGATTTAGGGGCAAATTTGTCGGCGAAATGAAAATGTAATCTCATAACTCTGCCTCCTTTCCGAGTCGCTGTATGCATAGCCTAGTCACGTCTGCCGATTTTATACACTTCATAAACATTCCGCCGGATTTCCCTGACGTTGTTCGATGTCATCATATTCTCAAACAGATGGTTACATCTCGTTCGATGCTTTCTGGCTCCGTATAAAGCCCACGTACGTTCGTTTAATACCGGTATAACCTGATTTTCATACCATAAACTTGATGGTACTTTTATTGGCCCCCGTGAGGAATTTATCGTGCAACGTAAATTTACAGTACCACGATTTAATCGTAGTATTATCATTAACCCTCGTACAGAAATTTGGGTCGATCGTGACTTTAAACCGAGACGAAAATACCCCTTCCTCATTTTTAATCAGATAAACCGTACTTCTTATTTGATATAATCCTGTTCCACGAACGTCCGAGATTGGTCATTTCTGCACAAAACTTTATCCGCGACACGTTCACAATTTTCGCATCAAAGATTGCTATTATAAATATTTTAATTTACGTGCAAAACAAACGGCCTTCTCGGGTTTACATTTTCGTAACGTATATTTTATGTAATTCTTTGACTTCGAACGATAACATTATCGCGCAATAATTATTTCAGGCGCTTGTAAAGCTCCGCTTTACAGAATTCCTGCTCTCTTAATTACACCCGAATTATCGCCAAAAGATTCCCCGCTTCCTCGTTGGTATCTAGAACACCCATAGTGATTCCAATCGTTCCGAAATCGTGCTGCTCGATCGCGATAGAAATCTCGACCCGCATTCCACGTCCCTACGTACGTACAAGACGCGCCGAAATTTTTCAAAGTGGCGACGAATATTCAAACGCGCGTCGAAAAAAGAAATTTTAATACCCGTCCGTATGCCAGGCTGTTCGCGGCTGGCCCCGACGCAACCTATTCCACTTCGTCCGGTTACATTCGCGGGGGAACGGTCGGGCAACGTAAACATTTTCCAAAATTCATTTCGACGAGCGAGAATCATCGGTCGCGGAAACCGTGGTCGCGCGTCGAGAACGGAAAAATCAAATTTGCCCCGTGTAAAATCGAACCGCTCCCTCTCTCCGCCTCTTTACGGCTATATCACCCAACCCTTTCCGCGTCCCGACGGATGTCTCGCGGAGCAGAAAATTTCACGAAGAAGAGAGACATTGCGGCCCATCGAGAGTGCCCGATTTAATACGCGTCGTCGAGCCATCATCGGCGACAGGGAAATTTCGTCTCGTTTCCGCGGCGCCGCTATCATCCACGCGGGACGTTTATATCGGCAGAGGGTGAGGACGTTGATTAAATCTCGACTCCGCCACCCTTCACGGTCGGGAATCCAAAGACCCTCCGACGAAATTGAAGGAACGATCCGCCGTCTCGTTGCGGGCGATCGCGACAAAGTCGTGCAGGGAAACGGAGATAAAGAGGGCCACGGCGGAACGAGGGAAGGAATTTTATCCGGACTCGCGGGCCTGAACGGGCGAGGGAGGGAGAAGAAAAATGTAGACGTAATAGAATGGTAACAGTTCACACCCGAACTCGTTGTCGGGAGGAGTGAATCCGGGGCGGCTTACCTTCGAAACACGGACAACGTTATCCTGCATCGAGATAAGACCTCTCTCGTCCGGATTGAATTAAATCTTTCCTCGGGCGGACGGAAACGCTACTTCTTAATTTAATTCCCCGCCCAACGGGGGTTTTTGTATAATTGACGGGGTCCGTGAGCCGTGAAATTTTCTTAGATTGTCCTCTCGTCGTGCCTGCGCACGGTCCGCCCCTCCCGAATATTGACGCAATTAGATCCGTTCCGCGTTCGAACGCGGACGTTTTCCCCTTTTTCCTTTCGTCGGATTTTGTTATTTCCGCGGATTGTGTTTGCTCGAGGTCCCGTCGCGTCGTTTGAACGTTTTCCGTTCCGCCAACGGTTACGGCGGGAACATTTTTCCCCCCCCGCGATACGGACCATGGAATTGGGTAAACTCGAATGTTCCTCCAATTATTTTCCATTCGGGATTATTGTGCGGTCGCTATTTGTTCCCGTGACGGATTATTTAACTTCGACGCGGGTGATCAGTTAATGTGTGCTATCAATCTTTCGGAAATTCGTGCAGCGTTCCTTAGAGAAATTATCGTATCGTCGAATTGTCTCTTTTAACTAGCGAAGTTTTATTCTTTGAAACAATGACACGTTCGCGGATATGTAAAATGTTATCAACGAAGGATAATTGTTCCATTATAAGGTAATAATTGAATGACAAATTATGTTCTTAGCCCTCTGCAAATACAATTATCGTATTAATCAATATACTACTACCAAATGAAATAATAAACAGCAATATGACATGTTTAATTTACAACACGAAATTCCTTACTATGCGTAAACACTCACTTATTCTGGAAGTTAGCCCCATGGCGAGGTTGTGAAACGAGAAACCAAAACGGAAGTACATATATACATGTACATAATACAGAAAGGTGGCGATTTTTCCACGTTTCTGTCTGCTCGACGAGATCAATTCTGTTTTGGGCGCTAACGAAAATGTCGTTCCACGCATCAACTCCGTTTAAGCTTTCGGGGGAGTGATAAAATCGGTCGGATTTTCCAGGCTCTGTGCCTCCCTTTATGTACCGTGGCATTTTGTCTTCCTTTCTTCGTATTTCCCCGCGCAGCAGCACCCTCGGGGCCCTTGGAGCCGCAATAATTTGCAATATTTGCGCTCACCTCCTCCGGCCCATCGTCGACACTCGTATCGAGTTTAAAAATAACGCACCGCCAGTTTCGTAAACTTAAATATCCCATGGAGATAGACCAACTATTCTTGCACCTGCTCTAAACAATTCATGTTTCTTCATGCCAATGTCACTTACTGTCAGTCCATTTATATACATATGTTTCATCGTAAAGTCAATAAGATGTATGTACTCGGATAATCGGAGAGACAA
The DNA here is from genome assembly GCA_963667235.1 of Nomada lathburiana. Taxonomy (NCBI): domain Eukaryota; kingdom Metazoa; phylum Arthropoda; class Insecta; order Hymenoptera; family Apidae; genus Nomada; species Nomada lathburiana. The sequence continues at coordinate 7,393,756 of OY763905.1, forward strand.
TCGATATTGAAGTTCTTCCTTTAGATTTCGTGGTGTAAATGCTTTTCATTTTGTAACAATAATGCTTGAGAAAATTTGTATCTCTATTCGCAGTTCAATCGTGTTTCACTTTACCCAATTCTTCTCTACGACAACTGTATTTGTCCTTTGGAAACTATTGCTGTTACTCAGGAAATGATTTTTATCAGTGAAACTGTACCAGTGATATGCCATCCGGCATTCTTTGTTAATGAAAGTAGAACATCGATCTGCTCGCTTTAGCTACACCTTTTCGCGGCACGCTTTCAGGATATTTCTGGAAATCGACGACGAGCATCGTGTCCGTTTCTGTGAATTCATCGTGGCGATTTCGCGATCGATCTCCGGAGAGTTCGTTCGCGTGACCTCAGCCAATAAGGTTCACATTTTGTAGATTTCCTTTTCACGCCGGGGATTTGAAGTCTCGTTAAGCGCGTGCCGGCCGCAACGGCCACGTGAAAATAGTAACCACCCTCTAATTTTACTCACGCAACGATGCTTCGTTAAATAATAAAGCCCCGGTATGTCTACGTATATAGAAGAATATTACAAGTACTTGTAATTTTATGCTGCCTACGAACAAGTATTGCTTTATCACAAGTTTCGTATTGGAACGTTAAAAGTGGTTTCTGCAGATGCAGTCTAATTCTTCGTAACAGTTGAACATGATGTGGAATTTGTTATGTGTTCGTTTGTTTAGTCAATTCTAATAGGTCGTACTGTATTCTCTTGAAAGAAATGAAAGGTACAAGCTAAAACGGCCGACGTAACGTCAAGTTTAATATTCCAAGAAAATTCTAACTTTCTTTTGCAGTCTTCGCTTTATTACCACATCGTTCAACACCAAAATTGTTCCGGCGGAATTTATTTTTCATGATCCCCATCAAACGTAACACTGTAGAGAGAAGAAAAAGGTTCGAGTTGTTACTTACGTGATCATCAACTTCAGACACATCTCGTGTGAAACAAATTTTGACCCAATACTCTGTATTACTTGTCCTATATCTAAAGTCGAAAAGAACACGAAAACCTTGTATACGTGTAAACATTTCAATTACTACCATGCCATTTGACCAGGGAAAATGGGCATTTAACATAATGCCAAGTATACTCATAACAATATCGTTCCACCCATCTCGAAAGCAGTGAAAATTCTCGAAGTGGGAATAACGCGCCGGGTTCGTGAAAGACCCAAAGGACGGTAGCCGGGTCGATCAGCAGCGTCCAACAGAATCCTTCGATTCCACCACGAGCCAGCCAGGTAGGTCGGCAGAAATTGTTCCACCCTGAAAGCTGTAAAAGGCGCGGACCGTAATCCGTCCAATAAATCAGGAAGCCTGCCGGCAGGTCGACTGGAAAACGTGGAAATTTATCGACGATATATCCCCGGCCTAGGAATGCGTGAACCGGTTGATCAGCCGGGGCTTTTCGTGCGAACGGCCCGTGCGTTTCAACCCTCGCGAAATCCCCGGAATAAACCGCCACGTGTATGTATGTACGTACGTTCGCGCCACCTTAAGGCGCTTTCCGCCGGTGTTTTACGAGCGGCCGTGTGTCATCGCTACTGTCGTCCAGCCGTTTCCATCGCGACGATCTTAGCGTGCACTTTGTGATACCGACCACGTTCGAGCTTCGCCATCGTGTCCTCTGTCGGGTTTCCGAGCTTAGCAAAAGGGTTATATGGATCAGCCTGAGATGCTTACGCGGTCTGACTGCGATATCGATCCGTTTAATCCGGCGTGGAGTTTAGGCCGCGAATTTTTTTTCGGACATGGCAGAGGGACGTGTGCCGCAGCGGATGACAACGGTGTCGCACGGTTTCCGGTTTTCGTAGGGTGCGACGGAAGTTGGTCGATTTCGGAGAATTTATCGGACTTTCAGCTGGATTTGTTTCACGGTTGCGTTGCGATAGTTTACGTTGCAGTGCGGTGTGAAGCGGAATCGATTTGTAACACGCATATTTTTGTGGATGAAATTTTTGCGTTTGGAAACATTTCGAGCATTGTTGTTCAGCGTGTGACATTAAGATGGTTAATCGGTGCGCTTTTTTACGTTCGAAGAAGATTCTTGCCAAGAGAACTGGCCATTACGTCATCTAAAGGAGCGTTTAAAAAGAAACGACAGAAAAGGTACGGCACATCCACCGTGGTTTCTTCGCAATCAGCACAGTCAAGATAAAAACAAACAGGCCACGCAAGCAAACCGAGAATCCACTCGCTTGACGAATTTTCCAGCGGAGTGCACGTGACTGGAAAACGCTTTCAGTCTCTTGCGATTTTATTCCCCCTAATTGAGAAAAACGGCCAAGAGAGAGTTTTCCCTTTGAACCCGAAAACCGAACCTCCATCGTTTCCGGCCCCAACATAGATCGTTTCGCTTCGAAAAGAGAAGTATTCCCGTTCGATTGAGGCGTATCAAGAACCGCCCACGTGTGTTCGCAATTATGTCGCGTATTCAAATTTTTTCGAAGCTTCCTTCGGCGCAATTTGTCGCGTTTCCTTTGTTCAATGAACGCGTGCCTGAAAGAGAGATCCGAACAAACGGAGGCCGCCACAAAGGGAATCAGTCTAGAATACGAAATTAGTTTAATGCTCTCGTTCACCGGGAATAAACGTTGATTTTTCTTGCGCTTCTTGCCGGCTGAATCGAACCGTTTTAACGGCTGGCGCAGATGAAACTTTTCAAGAGCTTCTACCGGCAAAGGGAAACTTTCCGACCGGTCGTAACGTCGATGGCTTGTTGCGTGAATCTTTTAATGGAAAAACTGATTACTTGCTACAGGCCAGACATTCTTAATTCAACAGAACGGAAGAATACGCGGAACTTTGCTCCACCGAAACGGGAGTTTATCGTTGTTCTTTTCCTGTTTCGTCAGGGAATATATCAAATTGGATATCGTTGCAGTAGGTACGTGGTAACCGATCGTGAAAAAATGGTACCGGCGCGAGAGTTGCGCACAAAACGAGACTAATATGAATCGCGGTATTGGCAACGTAAGTTTCGATCGGTCGATATTCCATGTAGCGTGTTGTTGCAAAGTATCAATATTAAGTATAAAGAATATCACGTGTAATCATATTGGAAATTTTAAATCGTACAATTACTACCCAGCTAAGTAGAATACTTAAAGTGTAATTGCAAAGACATTGTATATTTCGAATGAAATGTTTCATCGAATGGTTCGCACCAGGATACTTTATTCCAATCTCCTACAGACTTAATCAACTGAACTCGTCATCCAGACACACTCTGATACTACCCCCGTACGATTTCAACCCGAAGATGGTGATTTTTGTTGACGTTTCTGCTTGAAACCTGGCATGGCTCGCGCAGATACCGTGCTACGTGTAAAGACGCAGTTTTATCAGCGATAAAAATGTATTACAGAATCTTATATTCAAGACCAGACCCTCGTCGAGAGAGATAAAGCCGTGCACGATGCCTCGCGGTACGTGCCTGATCTGCATGCCAAGAAGAATAACAGCCCTCCTTCTGTTTCCCCGCCCTCCCCACCCTCGTCCCGCAATTTTGCATCAATTTCCCGGAAGTTCTTAGCCGCGGATAAGATTCGTCGCCGATAATTCCGCTTCGTTATTTCGTTTCCAATCTAACGGGCGTCGGTGCCGGTGCGTTTCCCTGCGATAGATCGATGTCGAGGGGGCGGACGTTCGTCCGCGGCGTCGAAAAATGTAAATCTAACCAGATTGATAATCGAAGTTCGCGCAAAGTTGCTGGTCGGGGCGCGTCGAAATTGTAAATTGACGTGGCGAAGTTCAGGTAGGCTCGTTCGTGAAACCGTGATGCAGAAGGGGCGGCTGCGTATCGTTAGGGGGCGACGAGGCGCTTGCGGATCGATTGATTGGATAGAGCGTTCTTGTGTCTCGGCATGTAAATGCGATTTCTCAGACGTTTTATGGTACGTTGCCACTGATGAGGCAAGGTGTGTGTGCAATAAAATGAAAGAAAAGGAAGGCATAACGAATATTAGGGATGCTTATTCGCAATGTCATTTTGATAAGGGTGCCTCAGTTCTCATCGTACGAGAACACGTTCACGTCGAAATCGACGCCGCTTTCGCGCAGACGTATCTCCGTCCATTCGTCGAATCTCCGAGACAATTCCTCGGACATGTAGTTCCTCCAGTCACCGACCTTGCCGGCCCTTATAAATTTATTATTCTGCTGGAGCGGTTTCTGCGGCGAAAAATGTTCCAACTTTACGGCAGGACTAGCTGCCATCCTTGGGAATGTCAAGTGCTCGCTAAGTTCAGCCACTTGTTCGTCTGTCACGGGTTTCTCCAGAAATTTCGCCGTTTTTTTTATCACCCCGACTTGATCCTAAGGGAGTCATTGCTTAAGATGCTACGAACTTCTGAACCATAATCACACCGTTAAGTTACCTTCTTCATCTCCTCGTAAGTCAAGAACAACAGATTCTCTTGGTTCCTCAGCGACCAGAATTTCAGAACGTGGCTCCAAAACGGAACCATTGGCACTGAAAACGTGGCAACACTTTATCGTACATATGTGATAAAGAAATATCGGGAATAATATCGCGAGTAAGCTCGTTCCATACCATAGTCTTTCATAAATAGCTCAGCAAAGTCCTCGAGGCTTCCGTTCAGATTGTTCAGTTTCTTACAGAAATGGTAATAACTGACGCAGGTGTCCTTTGGATTTCGAGCGACGTATATAATCTAAAAGGGCAACCGTATCAATGAAACACCACTTCTCCCTATTCTATCTTACTCGATTCAATTCCATTGTAGATTGTACAATAACGCTAAAAGTACAGTACTTTCGGTTTCTTTCGGTGTATTTGTTGAGGCAGCAGTTCCCATGGCAAATGAGACTTTATGTATCTGGTTCGCGGCATGTTTATCACATAATCAACTGAATTGCCTAACTTATCGTACCACTCGGCATCGTAGTTCCTTCTGGTCGATACCGAGGTGAATCTAATTCAACATATATACGGTTCAATAGTCCGTTTCGTTAATATTTCGATTACACTCGTGCCTTGTACCAGGGGTTCTTAACTTGTTCAATGTCACGGGACACTTTCGATTGAAAAAGAGGAATTGTTATATAGAGGTTGACAGCAAAACTGTGCATGAATATACTTTTTACAAAGGATTCTAGATTAAAGATCACGCGAGAGATACAGAAGAAAATATTATTCTTTTTAAATATTACATTCGTAGCTGGCTTCCTAGGTAATGAGACGCGATTTCATAATTTCGCGGGACACTCGTAACAAGTTACGTGGAACGCCGGTTAAAAGTCACTGCCTTGCATACGAAAACTTACTCGAGAAACGGGCTACGCAAGAATAACGAAGTTTCTGCTTTCTTGTAATCGAAATTATTTCCCAGGCACCACGTCATCTCCATTGCCCAGTGACTGCCTGATATCGTTCACGACCGGTCACGTTGAAATGCAAAGATGATAATGAAGATATTTTAGATGGAAGTAATTGGTTAACTGTTTGCTGTCAATTACCAGTTCGGGGGAACGACACCATCCACACGTCATCCTCATAGACGTCCATGTCTCGTATTTTCACTCCGTCGTACACAAACAGGCGTGGAAGCAAACTGTGACCAGGTTCCACTCTCAGAAAATCGTTTCTCACGTGGAACATCGTGTCTAACTTGCGTGCAATATCTCCCTCGATCGTGGTAAAGGTCAACGGCCTTTTCTCCACTGCAATAATTACATTCGATGAAATAGCGTTTATACATTCTAAATATATTTTATTTGAACCGTCCGATCACGCACTTGCTACGTAACGTCGTTCGAGGATCTTCCTTAAAGACTTTCCAGCACGAGTCGCGTTACATTAATGTTGACGTGTCCACGTTTCGTAACGAAAGAGGAACGTAACGCGAGTTTATGGGCACGTCCTCTCTCTGCGCTCTGCAGTTCAACTTTCATTCGCCTCTTTTCGCTTAATTCCCGGCCAATCGCGGTCGAACGATCGAACGATTTGGCTTTCGATCGGTGTATGTACAGGCTTAAACGCAGCTGCGCAAAGACAAGATTGATTCGTCGCGCTCTTATCACACCCACACAACGCAACGACGGCGTGGAAATTTTTGATATTCCGGTCGGTTAAATACATATTCGTGTGTGGCTGACAGTAGAACATTTGGGCACACTTTACACCGCTAATTTCGGAACAATTGGTTCCTGGAATGCCGAAATTCTGCAAAATATTAAACATGGAAAAAGTGGCGAGAACACTGCACGACATTCGTTTATAAAATACTGCAACTGTTGCAAGTTACTTCGATACGACGTATACGTGTTAACAAAGAGAAATAATACTCTCGAAATATGTTACAGCATCACAGTATTCGAATGCCTTCCGTTTAATTTTATCGCAGAACAGAATCCAGTTAATTGAATTGTTTGATTAATCAGTAGAACAGAGAGACCATAATTTAATTTGACGATCTAAACTTGCCTCCGTTGTAGTCGGCGTTTGTTCGAAGAGAAGAAAAAAATCAATCCACTCTGTACGAAACGAGGGTATTGCTAAATCCGTGTTAAAGGGACCAGGAGGAGAAAAGGTTCGAGCATCCTTCGAAGGTATTCCCAGGTGCAATCGGGAGGTCGATTACCCCCAGGGATTGCTACATTTGCCGGGGAGCCGTTCTCCTGTACTCCCGGAAGCATTGATATTCAACTAGGGGCACGCCACGGTAATTTCCCGTGGTCTGGGGGTAACATACCCTCCGACGATGCCGTGCAAGTTCTTCTTGTACGTGGGTCCGTTCATCCGGACGCCAAACTTACGACTCAGCAGTCGATTACTCTCGAGTAACGGGTTGCCAAACGGTTTCCTCGGAATTTCGAACGCAGGCCGGTGCATGCATGAATGAATGAATGGGTAGAGCCGCGAGAACGTGTAAAAAATCGGGGCGCAACTGAAGAGGATAGACGGGAAGGGTACACGGGGATGAAATTAATCGGTGATCGAAATGCTTAAAGCGTTCTCGGGTTTTTTTTGCATAGCTTTCATTGTTTCTTTTATATTTCCACAAGGCAAACTCGATGATTGAATGCGTACATTTGATATTTCGAGATCAACGTGATTAATATAATTAAGAGAAAGATCTCTTGCCGTGTCAGATATTTGAAGATAAATATCACCAATCTGTCTTTCTAATATACGCTACCGTTGAGGAATGTAAAATCACACGGCAGTAATAGACACCGGCGAAAGCGCGGAATTCTGCAGACGAAACGGCAAGATGAAACGAACCGCTGCTGCTCCCCGCAATATTAATTTCGAATTAAGGTAAGATTTTCGAAGAGAAAACGAAAGATTCAATGTGCACGGGGACACAGATTTTCTTGTTCAATTGCTAGTTTAAAGTCGTGGCGACAGGTAATACGAGAAGCGACTGGAACAATTACCTGGCCCCACAGTTCTTAAGTGGATAATAATAATGAATAATAATTCCACTGATTACTTGCGACGTGCGAAAGGAATCTCAGACGATCGACATCGATTACCAACCATACAGAAAACTTCGAAACACCGACAACATGCATTGACCGTCCGAGGCCTCCTTAAAACAATAAATTACCATAACCGCGCGCCCCGTGTGTATCGTCGTCAATCAACGAAGGCAACGGGCCCAATCCCGAACAAACTTGTCCATCCCGGTCTCGCATTGTCATTCCACGGGAGTCAGCTCGCGATTAAAGCATTCGTTCTCCCGCACCTAATTCCCCGATACCCTCGCGGAATACGAACTGCGTGAAAATTCGCCAAACTGGCAGAGGTGCAGGGGAATGATTTCCGTGCACGGCACGCTCGTTAATTCGGAATTCGACGCTCGCCGTGGATCACGAATCTCGGGGGCGGCGCGAGCGTCGACTTGAACCGAGCGTCCGATTCGAATCTGGTGGCTCTTCACCAGATCGTCTCTCGATAACTCACGGTGAAAGAAGCACGTGGCCGGGCCCGCGTCGCAAGGGGGCGCCCCCCCCCCCCCCTTCGTGTACATGGAAAGTTGTGGTTACACGCGGGTCGCGTTCGTACGAGAAAACACGGACCGAGTCTCATTGTTAGTCGGCCGGTGTTGCAGACCAGCGGAGCCTGTGCAACGGTACGTGAGCACGGCGCAGAAGGAGCCCGACTTAATTCCCATTGCGGCCTCCTGACGAACTTTTCGTGGATGAGCCCGGGGACGATTTGTTTTGTTTGTTTTTTTTCTTCTTCTTTTTTTGGAAAACCGGTGGAAAGTTTGGGAGGGGTGCGATGGCAGGCTGGCAATTGGGTAGACTGGCGGGTCGAATATTTTGGTAGAGTTAGGAGAAGTTGCTTTATTTCATAGTCTTGTGTTAGTGGGATACTAACGGTAATATTTTTGTGTCATTTGTGCGGTTAAAATCGGTGCTCCTTCGCTGTACAGTATTTTTGAGGCATTTGGGATTTGAATGCGTTTGGCGGATGTTATATAAATTGGCGAAATGAATTAATTAGTTTAGGCAGGATTTTTTCTGCTGCTTTTGTGAACAATGTTTTATGACTGCATTTATATATCACAATGTGTGACAATTGAGTTGATGCCAATGATTTGATCAATTTTGATCTCTGAGTGGGATACAAATTCGAACTTCACAGGAAATATCTAATCTCAAAGCTTCGTTAAATGATCAAAAATATCCAGTATATATAAATTCGTTGATCGGAACGTCGCAACAGATGTATAATATGTAACAATTCAACCAAATTTTAGTGCTGCAGAGATAATTAAAATAACCAGTCCCATAATATGTATAACTATTACCATGTTACCGTATAAAAAGACGAACGTCCAAAAATTTGAAACGGCAAAATCAAACAATCGTCCTCCCATGCCACGCGCACAAAGAGAAACAAAAACGACTTATCTTAACGTTCGCGTGAAAAGAACGCTGTCAGGCCTCCCATACAAATTACCTAATACAAATCGATCGATTGCAAATGCAACACGTTAACGCGGAGTCAATGCCTCATCTAAAACGAATCGACAAAAAACCCCTTCGCCTGGTTCGAACAATAAAATTAGCAATTGTAATCGTTCGCGTCGCTCGCCGAAGGAGGAACAACTCCTATCGCGTAATTAGCGATTCGTGTAGACGGATCGGAAGCTTGTATCGAGCGTGGGTACAAGGCTCGAACGCGAAAAAATCGAGCCGCCGGTGCTCGTCTCGCTTCCATTTTCAATGAGGCCAGCCTGCTGATAAAGGATGCGGCACGTGAACCGGACAATCCATTTCCGGCGGGGGCCACGTTTCGATGCGCGTACAAGGAACGCGGACCAATCAGCGCGTCATAGGCAGCTGCTTGCACTCCATGTCGGTCTCGATTCCTCAAAGCCAGGCGAAAGAGAGAAAAGAAGCCCGACTGGGAATTCAGACACCCCGTTGTTGGAAAGTCCGCGAAGGATCGTGAAAGGAATTTTCTGGCCGCGCGCTGAGAATCAAGTTGAACGGGGAAACAACGTCGATTTCGTTTTAATCACATCGGACACCGGGAAGGTATAGATGCGAGGAATACTGCTCTTAGAAAACGGAATGACGCATCGATGGACTTGAACGAATATCCTTGAACGGGTCCGCGGAAATGTTATTGGATTATGGATAAAAAGCAATGTGGAATTTTATTAATAAAAGTTAGCTGGACGTTGAAATCTCCGAAGGAATTATTTCTCCATACCAGACGACTTTTATGCGAAGACGTTTTTAATCGTTCGTTTTCTTGAGAGGTGTATCTTACCGTAGGTTTTCCCAATTCTTCGGTAAAAAATGAGTGACGACGGTTGGACCTTTTTTTGGAATTATTTGTTTGAATTCTCCTGAAACGTGAACTACGAGATAATTCGTTGCGAACCATCGTTCAGAAAATGATAATCAATTCAATGTGTGAAATATTTATTCGCAGACTACTCAGCGTCCAATGAATGAACCTTAAACACATTTTAATACCAGTTTATCGTCGTATTAAAAGGGAAAGGAGCCGTATCACGGCTTTGAAAGGGTCACAGAATCGAACGAACCTGTTCCCCCTTTCTTGCGACGTTAACAAAACGTTAGACGAAGGTATTCGTGCGAAAGAATGTGATAGGAAAGGTGATTTGAGACCTGCACAACTGACACGTGCGTTTGTCGCGATGTCGCTTCACACGTTTGCATGCGAACGACAGACATTGTCCAACGACCGATGTCCGGTATTCGGCCAGTTGGTCGTACCTGAGCCATTGTTGTTCCTCCCCTTTGTTGTCACGGGATGATTTTAAGCCGGTTATAACGCCGCTGACCAGATCACAGGATCAGAACACAGCGGACCCACGAGGTGCCTGTATGCACACAGATCCTTACGCGGCCGTCGATGTTCTGCAATCGAGCATTCGATTTTACGAGTTAATTCTCTCTTGCATACTGACTCGTATCTCATTTTCTGCAATTTTATGTTATTGCGAGAATGAATTGGCTGACCATCAGCTATATCCCCTGCACAGAGTATATAATATTGACCTGTTAGACAGAATTACCCCCGCTTCGTACTTGTGCACATAAACCGGCTGCGATCTGTCAAGCGTGCACTGTTCCTTAGTGAAAGTTCATAGAAAATACTGTATTTTTTATTTTCACCGAAAAATCATCGAGTGTTCCTCCATTGAAATGATTTGCATCGAAATATTCGACACTCGAACCATCTCGGATATCAAGAAACGATGTTCGTGCATCGAATCGTCCGGAACACGTGCGAATAGTTTATCAAATTGATTGACGATCTAGTAATGTCAGTAATCCACGACACGCCGTTACCGCAGGTCAATGGTGCCGGCGTCCAAATCGCCTGGTTGTTTATGGTATTGCTGGTGCCAGCAGACTTACGAGCCATTGAAAGAAGCTGCGATTTATAATTTTACTCCTACGCGTCAGCAGTGCAGCATTGAATTTTACGTACAGCTTGTCATCCTTAAATGATCAGCAGTATCGTTTCGATTTTCAGCAAGGTGTTCGAATAATGTACCCATTAGCGCAATAATATTGCACGCACGAGTTCCCGGTCGAGGATCGATAAATTTGACAATCGACGTTGAAGAATAATCCTTTCTGAACCTGCCAAAAATTTCCGCAATAACTGCGTTCGCGATCGAACTGCACGTGGGTGGTATACGTTGACTTCATTGAACGTAGTTATCGCTAACACCGAGAATATTACGAAGGACAATTTATCACGCGCAATAGCTATCAAGCAATAAATACCGAATCGCCGTAGCGGGACGAGCAGACGAGGAGGAAATAACTGCAAAGTATCATAAATTGTCAGTTACTCCGCGTGCACTATTATTTTCGAGTGTCATAAATTGTGTCGCAAATAGCTGCTTTTATTTGCCACGTCGTCCATAGCGCCTGTTTTTTTTTTTTGTTTTCTTTGTGTCGCAAACATTTTTCACGATTGGAGGATCATCGATTCGCGGTGTCCGATTTGCATAGATGCGCACCCCGATACCGGTATGTTTATGAATGTACTTTCAGATAAGTTTGGCGCAAGCCTCGCACGATCGGACGTTAGGTTCACTCTGTAATAAACTTTGCCCGCTTCTGATGGCGATGTTTCAATATAATTGAACGGCTCATTAGGAGCGCCGAACGTCCAAGAATAATATTCGATAAAGATCTTGCCGCCGTGGAAATTGCGAATCCACGCGGTGCATCGTTGTTCGCGGGATTATTGATTCGGCCTGGCCATGAATTCACGGGGACGGCCGTTTATTCCTTCGTGCATTTGGACGCAGTCCAGATCGTTAATTTTCCATTAGTACCTTTTCGTCGATAAGTGTTCCGCCATTCGGCGAGTTAATGTAAATGTATTAACAGGGCATAATGATGCACGGCCGTTCTGCAACGAACGTGCTCGTTATTACAGTATTCACGGGGGAATATAAATGGCCAGGCCATGTCGACTTTTACGTTCATTCAGCTGAATGGCATTTAAGAAACAAGACCGGCGGGGGACGACCGCCATCGAATCCGTGCTTGGCTTGTCTGAAAATGGAAATAGCGTTTTTAAACGAAGGATCGCTCGAATTGCGAATAATTATTCTCTTTAATACGATCTCAATTACGTAGCTTCGATTTCCATGTTCGATTCCAATGCCGGACACCCATCTGTTCGCACATTTATCAGTTCCCAATTGATTATCGCCAAGTTATTATTCATTCGCGAGAGAAACGACTCGAAATACAATCGATACCTTCGAGAGATTCGAACGTTCGAAGCAACGAAACCAGACATTTGTGCCGGGCACAACGCCCGGATATTAAGCGTGTTCGTTCAAACTTTCGGAACTCCGTCTGATTTCCACCATTTTTCATTTCGAGTCACGTTTGAAGTGTCTCGAGCCTCTGCATTGAATTAGCTCGAAGCTCTCAACAAAGAGAATCGAGTGCCCATCACTGCTGGTCCGCGCGAACCTTTTCACCCTCTTTTCCGTCCCGTCTCACCCTGTCGCTCTCTGTCCTTCCCACTTTTTGTCTGCCACCGTATCCCATTTTTCGCGAGGGATGCTCTTTCAGACACACGTGGCAAGGCAGAGCGAGCCGCGGGGGTAGGGGGGAGGCGGCTTCAGATATTAAGCTTCCGACGTTCGATCGCATTTCAGATTGCGCAGGGCTTGAATTCCACGAGGGATTGAATGGGAACTCATTGAAGCTGCGAGGGGATGCAGACGACGCGAAGCGGGGGGTCTCTATATCCCTCCCTTTTCGTGGGTGGTTAATCCGATTACGCGGAAAAATTTCTGTACGCGGCGATATATCGGGAGGCTTATGCGAAAGGGTTGAAATCCCTTTGCGTCGAATTCGAATCGAGCGTGTGCTGGCTGCGGCGCAGCGATAGTTTTCGCTGCGTTATCTATCTCTGGAAAACTTTTTTTTTTTATCTCGCACGGTTATAGTGCTTCGTTAATGGCTACGGTAGAAATTGTAACAATTTGTTTTATCGAACCGTCCTCGGACATTCAGTTACTATTTTCAACAGTCCTCGACGTACTATTTGCGATCTTTATTTCAACTAATTTATCGTGCAATTCATCGTTGGACGCGCACGAATATAAATTGATAGATTGAAAGTATCGATGACACTATGTCGACCGATTGTGAGAAATTACTTTGCGATGAGTAAAAAATTGTCTGGCTCTGCATTCATTCGTTTGTTACGTTGCTGAGTGCTTCAATAAATGGCAAAGATTCGCATCAATTGCGCCGCGTGAAACGTAATCGGAGAATCTTTGCTGCGAGTAACGGGGGAAACGCGGAATAAATTTCTGCGGCACCTGTATGGATCTTCGCGCGGTCACGATGTGTTTGCGGTGTTGGTCGTGTGGCACGTCCCGTTGCGGCGCCATTTACTCTGCGAAAAGTTCAAGCGTACAAAGGGCTCTCGACCAGCCGAGGTGTTTTCCGCGAATTCGAAAGTTCGGTAACGCGGTTAGCTAGGTGACCACCGGCGGAAATTGGGACGGTTGCAACGCTTTCCGGCATTGTTCGCGCCAAGAGGTTTTGGCGTTTCGGGAGTAAATGTTGCGTTTCGAATTTAGAATGCACCGTATTTACCGCGGCGCGAATATTTCCGTAACGTCGAAAAAGCATTTATTCTTGGGACAAGATTGCAGATTAATTTCGCGCGGTTTCGTTTCGCAAAAATCTGGTTCATTTCCGATTCGAACCGTTCATTCTGATCCAATTGTACGATTCGTTGGAGCTTCGAAAGACTTCGAGAAATGTGAAAAGACGTTATGCATCGAAATGAAAACAAAGTAATGCAATCCCAATCGTGGTTGCTGTCGAATGAACCAAACGGTACCTCAAGGGCCGTATGTTTTTATTCTAATTTATTATTCATTACTTTGACGTCCATTGAACATTTTTCGACCAGGTGAATAAAGTAGACCAATTTTCTTCAATTTCGTCGAAAGTTTTGTGTCACTAGACGAACCCGAAATTGGACTCGTCTAAAAAGTCCGAAACGTATTTTTTATTATATGTACACGCATTACTGCCCTACTAAAATCACATCGCTCGAAGTGCAACTAAATTCTCCATCAATTGAATTGCATTGCGATTACAAACACAGGGGAATAAATTGCTTTGACCGATTATCGAGCATAGACCTGCGTATCTCGTGCTGGCAAACAAAGTAGACTATAGAGATTATTATGTACATTATACAGATACATGTACTCCGACGGAAATTGAATGTCCTCGGTATATCTTCCGGCTGCCGGTGCCACGAAAAACCTTCGGAAAATGATAGGATGCGAATAAATACGTAGGATGAAAATAACGGGGACGGGGAAGAGCGAAGGGGGAGTTGCGGGCACGTGAGCAATTTCTGAAATTGCTCGGCCCCGCGGTTCTGAATATTTCTATTTCGGCAGTTCCCCCGGTAAACGTGAAAGATCTCAGTTGCCGCCGCGAAGGAACGTTGATCTCTTCAAAAAATTTGATATCGTAAATTGCGGATTTATCTAGGGAAACGTGGCATACGCGAAATAACCTGTGAGATTGTCGAGATTTCGAACGCCATTGCGGTCTTGGCCTCTCGATCCCCTGTCGGGGAATATCTTTCGGAAGAATATACAGAAGGAAGAAAGAGATGTTCGCTGAAATTCCGGCCAAATTTTCCTTTATCTTCCAGGCAATAATTTTTAACAGGCATCGAGTTATTGGTTACCGTGTGGCCGGTTAGAACGATACGAGAACTCTGGAATCGTTGAAAACTCATAACGCGTTTGATTCTGATCAATTATCAAATCAATGAGAACGTTGTTTGAAACAGGTCGTCAGTTCTTATGATTGAATGCTATTGAGACCAGGAATGAATCAAATTCAAGCTTCCGTACAATTAAGATGGTTGAGAAAGTTAAATCGCTTTTATGTACCAATCTTCGCTTAAAACATGGGGGGGGGGGGGGCTTTTTAAGACATTTGATCAACTACTTTCTTTTTTTAAATGAAAATTCCATTCACTCGTTAGAGCACTCTGCGAACCTTTGTCGTATATTCGCGTGGCAATAAAAAATTCGACGGCACACACGAATCAAATAAAAATTCACGTATGCATCCCTGGTTGAAACGGACCTCTCGCAAGGCGCACGATCGAAATCGCTATCGCTGCTTCAGTCAGACGGACCGTCGTATTTTTTTCTCCCCAAAAAGGGGGAATGTCACGTTGACGAGTAACGAACAAATCTGTGCTCGGTTTCACAGAAACGCACAACGAACTGTAGAAGCAGCGCGGAAAATAGCCTGAAAAGCGGTCTACGGTCCCGCGAGGTTACACGAATGTGCCCTTTGACGCAGCGCAAATCGTAGCTGGTCCAGAAATTTCATGGTAGAATGAAATTCCTGTTGCAGCAAAGCGGCGTTGGTAGTGTTTCGTCGCGTTGCCCCTCCTCGATCGGACGTCCCATTTCTACGATAATTTCACGTTGGTACCGCGGCGATTTCGTTAGTGAAAAGAATGGAGCAAATTTTGCCCATAGCATTGTCACGACCATTGCTTCGCTATTAGCAGAACGTATGGTGTTGTTTGGCAAAGCGTCGTAACCGAAAGGATCCTTTCTACCTTCACCTTTTGCTCAAGCTCGTGAAAGCTCCTAATTTTTCTTATTCGCGCGACGATTCTAACTTTTGCCGCTGTAGAAGGTCTTCAGTTTTGTACATTTACAGTATTAATGAACACCGGTACTTGAAGCGGCTGTAACTTTACGATTTTGCGGTTTCCTATAAAGGATCTCCAACGTGAAATGAAGTTCCGTTAATTTTGTGCCTGATAAGGTGGGGATGCTTCTGAACTTAGACTGAAGTTTATATTGCAGAAATTTGCAAACTCTACGATCATTAACGAACTTCGTCGCAGTCGATTACAGAATCATAGCCTGCCCTTACTATTATTATTATTATTAATATTATTATTCCTACTATTATCATTGCTGTGTTACCAACGTTTTTAAAGCAGCTAAATATGTATATTTCAATCAATACTACTCCGATTCTCTAATTTCGCGAGACATCCACATTAATTCGTATCTCTGTCAGAGCAATCCACGAAAAGATTAACCCCTGACTTCGCAACTTTAATTGCTCACTGCTTCAGACGAATTCAATCATTCACCAGGCATAGTTTCGCTCCATCCGTCGATTCGATATATTCCCCGCCTTAAACGAAACGCTTCATTTTTCGTCCATGTCACAAGTGTTCGGAATAAAAATGGCGAGCCTCGTAAAATCGCGTCGATAAATTCACGATTCGCCGCGGTACAACGTTCACCCCGCCATAAGTTGGGGGTTACACGGGGAGAGTGGTATGCAAGCTCGCTGACGAATTCGTCGCGAACAGCCACCTTCGAGCGGATAACGCAGAGCGTACTCGAGCGCAGCGGTGCGAGATGCGCGAACAGCAAGTCGACGGTGCCTCCACCCTTCCACCTCGACCGGCGGGGGGGAAGAAAGGAACCGTGCCCGGGGGCGGTCAGCAGGTGCAATTAGATGCTGCAATGAGATAGCGATTAATAGTCACCGCGATGTCGTGTAATTATAGTGATCGCGTGGAGCGGAGTCATAATCGCGCGCGGTTCGACGAAAGCCCCCGGCTCCGACGCGGCGGAGCGGCGGGCTCCACGCGAAAACTGCGCACCTCTCCTAATGTCAGTCATTACCGGAACTTTCTGTTCGATTTACCTTGCCGTATTTGCGTATCGAGATTGCGAGCGCGTCACCCCGTTGCCGGTGAAATTATTTTAGACGCGAGCATTCCTGCTAATTGGTTTCGTTTCCCTCGCTTCCTCGCGCAGCGACGTTACTTTTTCATGGGGAAAATTACGCGTACGCATTACAGTACAATAGCGTAACTGAGCTCAACTGAACAGCGGGTTCTATTCATTCAGATACATCGCATGAAACATCGTTTTGGTCTCAGTTTTTTAACACGCAGGTATATATCGTGATAGCGTTTTGGACGGGGATCGAAAGGGTCGCGAGACTTTTTAATAGGATCTATTTATTTAATGTCTCTCGAAGAACCTCCTAACATCGTTGGCTACGTAACATCTATTTTTGTTTTCCCCTCTTTTGGTTCCACGAGAAATAACGACATCTACGTTGGACCTTAATTATAATTCGTAATAGGCCTTTCGTTTTTGTATACGTAATTGTCGCACGAAAGTAATCTTACCACGAGACGATAGCAAACAGTGCAATTGGTATTCAAAGTGCAGGACATTACAGACCGAAAGAACAGCGTTGAATAAGCGGACTGTCGGCCGTACGAGCCACGCGAAGTACGAAATTGAAATTTCATTTAATTAATGTAATGCGTTCAAAGCACGAGCCACGGGGACGTGAGTGGGCCTGGAAGTGAAGTGAACCACGCGCGATTTGTTCGCTTGACTTGTATTACTAATGGATTTCAATCAATCGACATTATACGCTACGGTCCGAATGGCGGTATCGATAGTTTCTCTATTTTAAGGGTAAGGGACCAATTGGCGGCAGTTCGCGGTGGAATATTTAATTCATTCGTTGCTGGTGCACTGCGCTAAGATGTGTACGCGTTTGCTTCGAAATACGCGACACTTTATATTGCCACTAAATACCACCTGCATCATGTACCCCGTGTATCAATATTGAATGCAAATTGTTAATTTAATACGAAACAAGTTGCATCAAGTTAGCTACGTGTTACTTCTTAAACATTCGTTGATACTCGAGGTGGACTTGTTAGAATTATAAATAACAAATCAGACTTCCATTCGTTCAATCCTTATTCAAGTCTCAGCCAATTGGACCATTCTTTTATCGCAGACTGTTTCTGTCAATTTTATTTCGCCAGAAATCAGTACTATATTTGTTAGAATGAAATAACAAGAAAATTGTTTGATATCATTTTAATAATACCAGTACGTCGGCGAAAATTGAGTTAAGAAGCTGAACGTACGAAAACATTTCTCCCGACTATCTCGTTACTTCTGCCCCCCCCTCTGTTCTCATAAAACGAAGGTTTTCGAGTTTTATATCACCGCCCGCATTTATATTCCTATTCTTCCGGGCTTTCCACCGTGGCTTCCTTTATTTATTGTCCCGGCGAAATTCGCTTCAAGACTGGAACTCTCAAGCCTCGCGTGCTTTCCATTTCGCCTCCGCTTCCGTACGCGTTATTGAATTCGGCGCGACGCGTTTCAAGAAAATGTGTCTGGCATACAGGCCTCATAGAAAACCCCCGTTCACCCCCCCCCCGGGGGGGGGGGGGGGGGGTGAGGGGTTCGGTTTTGTTCCTCGTTATTAAACATTCCTGAACTCGCGATCCGTATTTGGATCACGTCTTCCCAGCTTCTGTAAATTGGCGAGAATTAATTAGCAACGGATCAGCCTCATTTGTGATTCGTCGCGTCGACATTAATATACTGGGAGCGCCGAATGCAATTTCCAGTCAAATATTTCTCTGATCGTGAATTCAAAGATCGCGAAGCTGCGTATCGCAGTTTTTATTCGGCCGCGTCGCTGGCGCAAAACGTTTATTGCGATTAACGGCAGCCCGTAACAGAATTTTCACGAAAGATTCTGATTTCATCGCGCTTCCAGCACCGGCCCCGTAGCGAAAATAAGAACGCCCGGGGCAGCGTTTTTCGCACGCGTATATGAATTTTACAACGTACGGCGAAATTACGGTCATGTCACGATTTCTTCACAATCGAGCCCCTGCCGCGTTTCAACGTTTTCCAGCTGTGTCTTCTTGAAAAAACGGCTCCGACTCTCTGAAACGGACCGAGCAATATTTTCAGCGGCACGAATAGATTTCATTCTTCACAAGTAGTGCAAGTAGTGAAAGTATCTACTTGAAAATCGTGGGTCAGTCCGGTCGCAGCTCTGTCTCGTACATTCGCCATACTTTCCACTGCCCTCTTAATCAATTTTTCATTTCCCAAACGCTCCATTATTTGTTAAATGATCATATATACGATGACCAAAATTACCAATGCTTTGATAGTAAAATGTCGATCTGTTAATAAAATCCAATACTGTCATACCTTTCACCCCCAAAGTCACCCGGTGCGATGTTCGAAGGTGCAACTGGACGAAGGAATCTTCTTTGTACTAACTAACCGAGTCCAGGCGGGGGTTTTTTTTTTCGTTTGTACACCGAGTACGAACTGGATACAGCGCGACTTTGCCCTGTGAATTATGGCGAGGCACACCAGTGACATCGTTCGCGGTGACAAGTGTATCCTGGTCGCATTTTCTCCGCCGCTTCGAGAACAATGATCTGGGAAAAGAGTAATGAAACACCCTTGTCCGGCCCTTCCGGGGTTAAAGCAGCATTATCTTTTTACGCGAGAGTGCAGGAAGCAGTCTTCGCGGTTGGCTATTCTTTCCGGTGACGACCCGGAGTCCTTCGTTTCGTTCTCTTTTTTTTTTCTCCCTTCGCGTTCTCGTTCCATCATTCCCCTGCAAGTACTCTGGATTTATCACGGAAGGAAGGAGCCGGAGAATTATGGAATCTTTGGCTCGAGAGGTGGAACGGTCCTCAGCGTCAAGACGCCGCGGCGCGCCGTTGGGTCGGTGACTTTAGCTGGGATTAAACGATTACGCGGAAGGATATTGTGGATTGAAGCTGCGACGGTTTTCTCGAAGGGCACTGGATTCTTTTTAACGAAAGGTAATAGCACTTTCGTTCGGTTTCTTTTTTTTTTTTTAGTTTGGCGAGGAAATGGTCGGGTATTTAATCGCTGTGGTAATTACACTCGTTCAGTTTAATATTTAGTATATTTTTGGGGGAGGGGGTCGTATTATATTTCCGAGCACGGGAAATTTCTCTTACTTTAAATGTTTGTGATTAATTATTCACGAATACATCAATTTCATCTTCATTTCCATCCTGTAACATTCTGAATGTAATTCAAGTGAATTCAACGCGTTATTGTTATTATTATATTATTCTCGACATATGAATATCGAACTAATAATATGTTTGTAATTGTACAAACTGATTACAAAATGCATAATAAATTATTTTTTGTCAGTCAAGCCCTTCAAATGCCACAACTTTCTCTTGCATTTAAAAGATTGTTAAGCCTACACACTCTCCACGTTCGTAGTCACTTCTGATTCTGCTACATTTGCACGTAACAGAATAAATTAGCAGGGAAGTTTCGCAGTTGCAACGCGAGTCGCATCCCGTGAAATCCGATTGGACCCGACGTGGCGCGAAAATAGTTCTGATTTCGCAGAAGGCAACGGATCAACATTACTAGGTCGCTAAGAGTTGCACCGATGCGAATGACGATTCGAAACTCGCATTTAAGGGCATGGATTAGCTGTTTCGTGTCTCGCAGCTTGATCCCGGTCGACCCAGAAATTTCGTGCAATGCAATTTTCGAGGTGTAAGGAAACGCGGATTAATAAAACAACTGGGTTAAACCGTGAGGCGCCAGTTCCCGTGTTAACTGGACGACGTTTCGCGAGGTCAGCAGAGAATATTCCTTTTCTCTGCAACACCCCTCTCCGCGATCAAATTCTTCGTTTCCTCATTCAGTTGGAAACAAAGAAGAACATAGATTGAACGTTCTCTCGTTTCGAAACGGATCTACAAATATTTTAAATACAGTTCCATAAATCAGGTAGACGAATGCAATGTGCTATGAAATATTTAATGCTGGGTAGGAAATTATTTTTCCGATTATGTCAAATCTTTTTTCATGTTGCTTGTTTCACTGAACGTTACGTCTGTTAAAACTGTGCCCACCCCTTTCACTTGTTACCGGCGGAAAGTGATTTATTATTAAAAAATAAGTGACACGTTAAGTGTAGAAGAAGAATTATAATAATCTGCATGGCAAAGCCTTCGCTGACACCAATAATACAACCTACCTGTCGATCAATACAAAATATAAGCTCCAGAAAATTGCAGAAAGAAACAACTCTACCAACTTATCGGTCCAATTTTATTATTACATTCAACGTTTCGCCGTACCCAATGTCTTTGCTCGCCGATTCGTTAGCCCAGAAGGAATCTGTCCCTTTGAAAAATGCATTTTTCGAACCGCTCGAATAATGTCTCACCCTCTTGCCTTTTCTCAAGGAAATATTTTCCCCGTTCTCCTGCACTCTCTCCGTGGGATATAAATTACGCTTTAAATATGAATTGAGACGCGCGCGATGGTTTTTCACGCGCCTGGCGTGCATACACGTAGAGACGCGTGACCCAGCGCGGCGTGCATAGAAAAAGCGGCGACAAATGATGCGAAATGTATCCGGAAAAATTGCATCCCGCTACGAAGTCGATCAATATTCATTCGCGTCGGGGCCCCCCTTATTTCTCGCGGCAGCCGGGAGCAAGGTTTTCACTCGAGGAACACGTACGCCCGATCCTCTCTCACGCCTCCGCACGCGTTTCGCACCGCGTGCGCATCTTTTTCGAATAAATCGCGCGCAAATGAGAAGTCGACAATGGGCCCGGCGTACAAAGAAACTCGGCCGTTCGCCCTCGATGCCGTGACGCGTCGCAACGCGGTGGAAACTGTGCCGGAAAGTTCACGGTTTCTTTTATATTTCGTGTTTTTTTTTTTTAATTTTAATTTAGTAACACCTCGACTATTTATATTTCGCTTCTTCGTCCCTTCGATATCGGTTCGTTTAAAAGGTTCGATGAAATTGTATTTGTGATGGCCCCGTTTCGGTCGTTTTTTCATAGCCGTTTCAATCGTTAACATTTTATAACCGAACCGTGGAGAAACTGGCACGTGTCCCACGATTCTTCACCGACGGCGTACACCGTCGGTCGAAGCGTTCCGACCGAAAAATGGCGAATGAAACAAAGCGAGAAGAACCGAACCGTGCCAAGTAATCGCGCGTCCCGAAGAGATTTTATCGAGACGTACCCCGTGCACGCCCCCATTCGACGTTTCTCCGTCGGCTTTACAATTCCATCTGAACCCCCGGCCGCCTCCGATTTTCCAACGGAAGCAACGAGTCGAATAACCAAACCCCGGTGCTCCGTTCCGCGCAACAAATAGCCCCGAACGTCTTCCCGGAATCAAAGTGGAAGAGCGTGGAACCGATCCGCGCGGGCACTGCACGACGCCACTCGATTTTCGTATGCCTGCCCGTGAAACATACACCGATTCGGGTGGGGCTGAAGAAGCGATCGCAATATCCCTCGTCTCGACCGTGATCTCCCAGCCGGGGATAAGAGGGAAAACGTCTGTCGGCCGAGTCGAAACGAGCGAGCTCTCGCCTACGGCGCGGAACGCGAAGGAATCCGACGATGCGACGGATGAGACGGGAGAGCTTGGAACCGGTCGAATGTAAATCTTCGGGCGAACACCGCGGGACTCTCTTTATCCCGATCGGGGGTAACGTCGGAGGATATCCGGTTTTCGTTTGCCGGCCGACGACGACGACGTAACGGGCGTAATAAAGTTTGATCGTTGTCTCGTTGCTTTATTGGAATTCGTTTTCACGTGCCGGGGCCGCTTGGTCGCGGACGGAGAATGGCCGTCCACGACGGCCGGGTGACCCGCCGCGACGAGACGGTCCCTACCGGGGAATTTTTCATTTCAACGCGAAACGGGAATTCGTCGGGCCGGGATCGCCAGTTTCGTTCGGTCGATTTCGTCGGTGCGGCACGATTATTGTGCCCGCTGGTTCGTTAACACGTTGACCGTGACGTGTGCCATTGTCGTACAGTTCCCGCGTGGCCGGTTTGTCAATTTTCTTTTTATTATTTTGTTATTCGTATGCTGGCGTCTTTAGTAATCGAATTGTTCCTTCAATTGTCACTTGGTTATGTTTGTCCCATTTATAAAATAGTGGTCACATTGAAAATGAGCTCGCAGTTCTTAAATGTACATGAAATAGACATAAATCGGAAAATGAGTGTTAAATAGAAAAATATTGTCCGTCCGAATATATATGTTTAACACCCTCGCATGTTGCTCAATTCCTTGCACGACGGTATTCAGAGATCATTTTCCTCTGTCGAGCGCAATAGTTTGAATGCCGCAACAAAAACGAGAAAACCGATCGTTGTCGTAGATCGTTGATCGCAATTGAAACATCGAACGAAACATTTGGAATGCATCTCCGTTACTCTTCACCTTTGCTCTCGCTTATTTTCCCCAGCTGGCCAACCGAACCGTACACAATTGCCCGACGTGGGCCGGGTCGTCGCTCTAATTCTCAAACAGGCCGGTGTCCGCGGCAAACGTCGAGCCACGGTGCAAACAGTGTGCTGCCTTCGCAATCCACAAATATTTGCCCCGGTTATATCAGTGTCGTGCGGTTTGAAGACGACCCTTTTGCATCGGAGAATCCTCCGCCTATCTCGAACGGACTGTTCTTAGCGCCGATAGCGTTACACGGATTCGAAAATTTATTTTTCCCGCGAAACTGCTCTTCGAAATGAATGGAATTCCGTCGAAAAATATAGCATAATTCAATTCGATTCAAGTACCCGATTAATTTTATCCTTTGGAACCTTTTATTTTCAATCGACTGTTTGGGCGAAGTATACACGTCAGAATGTACACGCGGTCCTTAAAGAGTTCTTGTTTGAACAAATTCAATCGGGCACAATTTGTTTCAATTCAGGATGGCACTTGTACACCATGCTCTCTGTACATTAGGTGAGTCTCTGTTTGTCAAGTTCGGCGCGAAGAGAAAAAGAGCCAGCGGAGGGAAAGAATTTTTTTTCACCGTCGGTAGAACCCGCAAATATTTCCAAAGGGGAAATATTCCTCGGAAGATTCTTTGTACCGTAGCGTCGTTCCTTGTGTTACACGACTGAGCGCGGGCAAATATTCGCGAAAGCGCGACGGAAAATACGACTTCTTCGAGAAAACGACTCCGGTCTAGCAAGAATCTCGGCTCCACTGTCGAGTTGTATCATTTCTGCAGATATCATGGCTGAATATTTCTAAACTATGTCTCCGTGTGTATTGTATTAGTCCCTTTCGCAGCTTCAACTTTGATTTTCGTGGCTTCGGACTCATTCATCTTTTTTTCAGTGTCGGTCGTTTTATCCCGTACCTACAGTAGTTCCCTTCGTTATTATTCCTTCACATCTTTTTCAGGGGGGGCGAAAGAAAATACACGAGATTCTTGCTTAAGTAATGAGTGCGAACCGTGGAAACATTCGAGGCAAAGAAATATCGAAACAATACGTTAGCAAGGAAGAAAAGAAATGAAATTGGAGGAAAATTTTTCAAAAAAATTCGTATTTTTCCTCAGCTATGTAAATCAATGTCCTGAAAACCAGTATCCGCACGATACAAAAGTCCTTTGTATCTTCGGGTTCGCAAGAACGAAACCCGGCCGAATGATCATTTCGAGAAAGCAAAGTTCCTCGGCGCGCTGGCAATTATTCGCAGACACCTCAAACGATCGCGGTGCCGGCAAAAGAAACACGAAGCTTAATTGGAGTTCGTTTTCGCGCGGTGTCCATGCTCGTGACCAGAAAGAAATGGATATCGTCCATGGAAACTTTCTTTCTCCTTCTCCTTCTCCCTTTTCAACCGTCGCCGCATAAAAGTGGAGGCTTAATTCGTTCCCCGTTAAACAAATAGGAGCATTATTATTCATAGAATTCCCGATTGCTTCCGCGCTGTCCACTCTTCATGAATATTCGGAGGAAAATTTTCCTTAATACAGTCCCCTTTCGTGCTAAACTCTCTGACGGCTTTTGTCCGCATGAAAATGCTGATAAAATTATTTTCTTGTCTCAGCTCTTTGTCGGTTTCCCTATTTTTCTTTATCCCCCCCTCTCGTTTCGACGATTCCCAAATGAAATACGCGAACGGCGCCCATTGGATCGTAAGGCCGATTGAGACGTCGTCGTGAGCATTTTCGTTTGGGCGAAGAATCGATTAAGTCGATCGCATTGGCACGCTCCTCTTTCAGGTTCGATCCTCCCGCGCTGTTTTTGTCCATCACCGAGGTCAGCGTTCCCCATAAAGGAACGACATCGTTCAGTCGATTCCCATTGTCCCGCGGGAGCATTTACATCGCGCACGGAAATCGACCGCCGTCCGAAGTCACGATCTCGATTGTACAGGGCTGTCCATTCAACGGGGAATCCTAGATACGAAATACTTTTCAGCATTGATTTACTTCGCATCGCGGTGTTTTCATGCCGGCGAGATATCGTGCCCGAACACATCCGAACCGTGTCTCTACGCAGAAGAATTCATACGGGATCGTTCTCGTATCATGCACCGAACGAACCTTGCATCAACGAACGAGCAACAGTATGTCGAAAACGTCGCGCGAAATGAATTCCACGACGCGCAACACACTGAAACCAGTGAAAGCCATCGCGGTCAGAATTTCGACTCCCTCAACGAGGAACGTGGTGCTCGAGTCGGACCAGACTGTACTCGAGGCTGCCACGAACGGCACCTTTTTCTTGCTTCCTCTATCGCGAACGTCCTCGAGGCTCCGGGTGCCAGGTAGATTCGGTCTCGAGTGGAGAGGCCGAGATTCTTTTCCCGCGATATCGTCCAGGCTACGACCCTGCCGCCTATTTGTTATTGTAATCTGCATCACTATGGATGAGACACGGATAATGGGATCTCAGGATTTACCAGGCAACCGGAACTTCTAGAAGGGGGCAGAGGAAAAAAGGTGAAGGCGTGGAAAAAACGCCGGCGGCCTTTCACTTTATCTCGACGTTTTCTGTTTTTCTTTCTTTACTCTCTCGTTTCCTTTTTCCCCTGTCTGTTTCGTTTCGTTTTAATTGACACGCGATGGTAACTCCGTAAACCGATCGACAATGTGGGAACATCGAGGGGTATAAATATATCGTTCCTCGTGTAATTCATTACCTTCGGAGGTTGACGAATTTCCATCGACGCCTACCGCTTGCAATAAAACTGCGGCTACGTTACGTGTTCATTGAAACCATAAACCTTTGCTGCTTCCTCTCCTCTCGCTGTTTAAAATAGCAGAGATATATATCAGGTGGACAAGGGAACACCCTGTACACCAATCTGGAGAAACTTTTTACCACAAACTGGCTACAAGTGAATACGGAGAACTTTAACAGTGTCGTTCTTGTCATATATTGTATATAAATACGATCGCCCTAATTTTTCTTTAAACCGTGTTAACACTCGATTTAGCAAACAGTCAGAATGCCCGGTTCCGAAATATCAAAGTACACCGGTTGCCGGGAATAGAAATTATTTAGTTAATTTGCAAGAATTTATCCGTTTGCAATATTCATTCGTGTATCAACTAAATATAATTTGCGAAAATGTGCCCTTTATCGTTTTCGAAAGCAACCTGCTTCCCGAAAATTCGCATTCAATTAGCTCCCCGAATTCGGCGATGAAGTTAGAATTTATTCACGCGGGCAATTAGAGTTTGAATCGCGAATTATAGCTGTAATGGCGAGATTTCCGGATACCTTTCAATGGTGACCAGGATGGAGGCGCATAAACTATTACAGTTCACTTGGAGACCACCTCTGGCTCCCATATACCTACATACAGCAGCTCGACATTCTCCGGCAAACGGCGAAACTGCTCTCCTATTTCATATCAATGGAACCACTGTTATCATAAATCGTGATTCATCGACGTCACCCATGGATTGGCTTCTGCGTTAAGCCTTTGACATCGCGCATACGTGTTTGTGAATTCCTACGCACGGGTCCGCGTCGCGCCCTATTCTACTTAAAAACTTTGTCCGGCCACGCGCCGGTCTGTACTACTTCGGGGGACACCTTACCCATTTTCCCTTTACTCTTGGGAGTCGAGAGGCGAGCTCCCAAATATGTTCGTTTGTTCTCGTTATTAATAATGCAATTGCAAGATATTATTTTCTATACAATTGAATCCAACCGACCTGTTCTACTGGCGAAACAGTTTAAAAAAAATAAGCAGCAACAACAAAAAAATTGATTCTCCCCTAGATTCCTGTATCGAGTTCGCCGATTATTATTGTTACATCGATATACGCAAAGACTCGAGCGTTTCGTCTCCATGGGATTTAAGGTTCGACGATTTTACACTCGAAGATGCTTCTCCCGTCAACTCGGTGCGAATCTAATACCTCTTTATATATCCTCCTGTCACACGGACAATGATCACGTCCGCGTGACCAACGGAAACATGCGCATGTCGTGAAGAAGAGAAAAAAACGCAGGGGAAAGAACGTTTTATCCTCACGACGAAACGAGGTGAGCCCGCGGGAGGTAGAGACAGCCGAAATTCCTTCGGTTTCGTACGATCGTGAGCGTTACCGATTCGGCGAAATAAAATAATAAAATCGCCCGGGCATAATTTATCCGCGAGACATTAATACTTCCTTCCCCCCCCCCCCCCCACCCCCCGGACTCTCTTTCTTCCCCTCGTTCGATATCAATAAAAAATCGCCCACCACGGCGACACGAATGTCGCGTCGTAAAGCGGCCAGTATCCCGCGTTCCTCGCCTCATAAAGCCGAGGGATGCTTCGGTTGGTCGCAAGAACGCCGACATCATTGTATTGTCAGGCTCGATGAACTCGAAACTTCGCCCGTTTGAAACACGTGGAAACGGGGCGTTCGATATTCGATATAAACGCGACAACAGAAACTTGCCTCCATCCCGTGGAAAGTCTCGAGGCACGCGTCGAGATATTCCTTTATCGTGGACGGATCGCACCGTGGAACGATCGATTTTCTTTTTTGTGTGTGTGTGTTTTTGTTTTGCGCGCGCGCGCACGCGAGACAGAGGGAAAAGAAAAACGCGGAACGTTCGACCGGAACGTTTCCCCTCGGTCCGTTTGCCATTAAAAGGAGAGACGGAAAGGCGAATGCGGTTCATACGAATGGTGTTCCATCGAGTGGTGTTACCGGTATCGAGGCTATTCGATATCCGATATTTATGGGCCGATGTTTCGAGGCTGAATTTCAGCATCGTCTAGGCTGCGGGAGCCGGATGTCGCCGGTCGATGGCCGTTTATAAGAAATCGATTGGAACGTCGGGCTGCTTGGCTGGCGTGGTCTGGATCTTTGATGTATCGTTTGTGAAGGGAGACAGTGGTGGGTCGAGAGGTGTTAGGTCGGTCTAGATCGATTAGAAGATACCGGTGAAGATTTTGGAACGTACGTAATAGTTTTGCTTCTAAGTTTCGGGTATAGTTTCGTTTTAAATTTCGATGCTTTTTCGGTGGAAGAATTTTTCGGGTGGAATATACATATTATTTTATTTGCACGCGTTGTACGTTTCCGATTGGGCAGTCGATTCGAGTCTCACGATTGTAGACTGCGCTTTAGTCCCCGACGATTTAATATTTAATTCCGAATTTCATTTCGCGGACGATCCCTTGTCAGTGTTCGAAGCAGGTCGTCGTGCCAGCTGTGTACTCCACCTCGAGTTTTATTAATTTCACGAACGTCTCGAATTGCTAACAAAAATTCTTGTCGCGAACCTGTTTCCGAAACATCGCGTTAACGAAGAAATCAATGGAGAGAATTCGATTATTCGGATAAAATCGAACGGGTATTTGTCGCATTCTTTTTTTAACACGTATAGGGACGAGAAACTTTGCTCCTTTTTTTAATTAATTCCATTTGGGAAATTTTTGTTTGCGGTTGAAACGAAGCTAGCCGAATTTAAACGGTCGCACGAACTTACGGAAACTTAATTTCGTCGAAGTACAAGCAGTCAACGTGGTCATAGAAATTCGCATGAATTATTATCGCGACAACTCACGTGCCTATTGGTATCGGTTATCCGTGGCGTACAGGTGGTGCTGAAATACGTCATAATTTAGCCTCTAATCGGATAGCTAAGTGCGTCGTAAGTAGTCTTGAGTGGTTTCCAAATGGGTTTCGATCTCTCGCGACATGGTTTATCTGGAATCAACGTTCAGTCCTTCGCCTCGATTAGTAGGGAACGTTTTTCCTCGTTTCTTTTTTCCTCGCTGTAATTGCTTTTCAAGCCTCATTTCATAGACGTAGAAATACATTTGCAATACAATGACCTCATTCTACTTAAACCTTGCAATTATAGTGTTCCCGGAATATTAAACAGATTTACAGTGTTAACAATCTTGCGTTCTCGCGAATCGCACAAATGAGAAAGAAAATTGTACCGTGGCGAAGGAAATGGATTTGCTTTAACATCGAGTTCTGCAGTTTTAGCCCGCGGTGAATGAAATTTAATCTTTCGCTGTCGAGTAAAACACAAGTGATTTACAGGAGTGACGTTTGAATGTTGATAATTTCGCATTCCAGTTGGGGTGGGACGTCAAACGACGCACAAAATAAGGCAAGAACATTCCATTTAATCGCTGCTGGCTTAATTTCGTTTATTGAACGAATAATTGGATAGACCGTTTGTTAATTGAGTTATACCGGCGCAACAATCATTCGGATGTAAATTCCTAAATGGATGGAAAAACGAAGAAGGGGGCCAGAGAACGGAACCTTTACGTTCCCAAATAGTTTTTAGAATATTTTGATACCAAGCATGTTGATATAAAAGGGTTGCAATTAATACTTTGACATTTGGCAATAGGAGTACTCCATTCGAAATTTAAAACAGAGCTATGCATGGTCTCTTGGTTTTAATTCAGTTTCACGAGTTTTCGGTAGTTTTATATTGCTGTATTTTTGAGTCTTCCAGTTTTGAATTTGACTATTTTCAGTCATCAGTAAAGAATTTGCGCGGCGCTGTGCCGAAATCCCGCTACATATTTATCTCCCCGTAGTTTCGTAATAAATTTCGTACCTCTCATTTTTCATTTATCACATAACAATACCTTTGTCCATAAATAACAATCCCCACGAATCGAGTATTAATTTTGCGGCGTATTTCTCGCGTTTTACCAACGAGATATGCTCGCAGTGTAAATCCGTAGAGCATATTTTTCAACTCCCAGGAACAATTGCACCCATTGTATCATTTGCCGAGCAACTTTTCCACGCGTGTACAAAAACGCTACATATCAATATAATAAAATAGTACGAAACAAGAAGCATGCGATTCGATATTTTTAATAACAATTCTCCCAACAATTTCAAGCCACCGTACTACATACACGAACAAAAGAATCGCAGTATTTTTTTTTATATAAAATAACCAAACAATTTTTACAAGCCTCCAACCATGTTCGATGAACGGATTCAAATTATTCCACGATACAGTTCCGACGAGCTTGCGCCGTTCGTTGTATCCGCCATTGTCGCGGTAGAATTCGCGTAAAATGAACCGAATTAAAGGGGAAGAAAAGAGAGGAACAATCGATGCGTCTCGCCGACCATCAATTCCACCCTTGTGCACCGGTCCCGCTTAAATCGTCCTCGTTCCACGTCCATTACGCTACACCGCCGACCGTTTATTCGTCCCCGTTCGTACCTGGCATCGAGATACGCCGGTCAATTGCACCGATTAATAATCAACATAAACGTAAGTGGCCCCCGGATAGATACGCCGGGGGGGGGTTGGCTAAGCTCGTCCCGTCCTGCCTAACAGAATTACGAGCGGTTCCCGCGGGGCACGCGAGTCCGATTCCCGGTGCGCGGTCCTCCGTGTTTATCGGATCGCCAGATTTGCTGGCGTGACAGCGGGACTTTAACGTCGTTCTGAGCGTACGCGACGCGTACGTGAGACCGCATTCGTTTTGACAAGCGCACGCATGGGACTCGATAATCCGTCGCGGCGCTGGACGTCACACGCGATTCCGCGCCGTCGAATCGTGCCGCGAACGACGGTCGACGGTCCTTCGCGTCGCGTCGCGTCGGTTGCGAACGAAAAGTCCGCTAATGGAATCGTTAAGCTTTGAGGGGAGTTCTTAGTCGCGTGCCTGGTCGCGTGTGTTGGCCCGCGTGGCGAAATCCGCCGCTCGATGTCTCCGTCGTACGTCGACGAGCAATCCTGAAAATTATTCGTCGGACGATTCCTTCGATAATCCCGTCTGAACGTTCCGCAATCGTATTTCCTTACGCGGAGACCCTCGCGCTTTTGTTGCACCGTTGAGCAACGGAGGGAAAGTCTGCGCTGGAATTGTATCTCGAAGACGAAATGTGTTATTAATAAGTACCTTGAATTATTGATGATTGTAATCAATCGTTTCGTTTGTCAAACAAGCTACGCTGTGGCTAGGCGATTGTCCGGCAGGAATGGAGATCGATTTAATTAGAAATTCTGTGCTTGACCCAAAGATGAAGTATTGATATTCGCATAAATATCCACTGGCGAATATTCCTATTTATAACAAACCGTTGTGGTGTAATAATTAAGCGCTCCATTGCCAGAAAGTTATAAATAAAAATCGTCCTTCTAATTTAGATTGTCTGTGTTGTCTCGGACTTGAAACGAATTAAACGAACATACAAATTCACCATACATTTTAAGGTCTACGCGTGAAGTTTCCTGTCGCAATGAAATTATATTTCAAGCGCGAGCGAGGGCGTACCGTTATTATCGAGGAAATCCCGACCCGATGGCTGAGAGTCTCACGTGTACATAAAAATTCTTGAACTTAATTTCGCACGTACACAGCCAGAACCAACTAATCCCATGGCACGGCGCCCATGGGAAATTAAAGTGGATGATTGATACGGGTAAAAAGAGAAATTAAGGCGCATCCACGCTCGGCTTTACGTTGCTTATCGTGGAGCCACAAGAATTCACCATTTCCATCGTCTTCGGTATTCTTTGCTAGCCACCTCCGAACTAAAATTAAAGGTGTGAAATTTCCTGTTGCATTTATCGAAACAAAGCTTTTCTCATTCTGAACGACTTCTGTCAATGGAAAGCATCAGTTCCTACATTTTTTGCCAAATACAATTCGATGTCTTTCTACTTAAGAAAGCATGCTTGTAACAATCGATGCAGCTAGTTCTGTATCAAAATACCATTCCCTGTTATTATCTGTTTTTTATTCTTGCCCATAAAAAGAATTGCTGACTTTATCTCATTTACAAAACAGTCTTTCATCAAATTTGTTCCACCCGATTCTACGCTGCCCGTGATTTTCATAAAACAATATTAAACATCGTGCATATTATTCTAACCCGTCGAGCGTTTACTAAAACGTAACACCCACTCTCGCGAACGATAACTCAGCGAACGAATCCGGCGAAAGGGCTTTCGCTGAAGAATAAAAGTAAGGAAATAAACCGAGGGTGCAGATCTTATAGAGTCTTTCAATACCGAGAGCCTCTTATTTCACCGGATTCGTCAAATCCAGCGGAAAAGGCGGGTCGCCGTAATTAAGGGAAGATTTTCACCGGGGTGGAAACGATCGAGTATCACACACCGTGGGCTTCACGCGGCTGCTAATAACTCCTCGCTATAAATAGTCCCGGAATTCCTATGTGTCTGGCTGTTCCACCCACCTTTGTTGGCCGGCTTTTCACACGGACGACTCGCCACCCTCGACTCGTCTCTCACTCTCGAGCCTCTGTTCCCATTTTCTCACCACCGCGTTTCCTCCTCGTCCTTTCTTGGCTCTTCTTCCGTTTTTCACCTCCTGCCCCATCTCTTTAGTCGTTCGTTCCTCTCGGTGACAGAGGGGCGACTGGGTTACAAAAAGATACGCCCCGGACACAGCTCCGTGACTCTTGGAGCATAAAACGGTGGACACTTATGCGACGAGGGCAGAGTATTGTACCTTGCTTCTCCCGTTTCGCGTATCGGGTGATCGGCTGGCCTGGCAGATCGATACGCGAGAGAAGTGACAAATTTCTGATTGTTTTTTTCCGAAGTATTCGATTAACACAGATTCAGTTTTCTCTCGATTCTGTTAACGGGCTCGATGCGTTGACTGAAAAGCGCCGATCGAAGGTAACCGCGAATACGATCGTTCAAGGAATATTGTTACGCGCAGTAAACTATTCGATTTTGGTAATATCTACTTGAGGGAATGTCTCGTGTAAAGTTTAGTCGATGTTTTAGCGACTTTATTTACATTGCAAGCAGAAATCTCGAATTAATTCTGTCCTCCGGCAAGATTCTGCAATGTATTAACAGAGGCACTGTTGTTTAAGAATCGCCAATTAATTGAAGACTTTATTATAGGATTTCTTAGCAGCGTGTTATAATTCGCGTAACTGCATATTGATCATTAGTACGATCTTTCATTCATGTTCAATGATGACACCCGCATCTTTTCTATATGCATATGATGAATTATTTTGAGAATAAACATTCAGGTAGTATAGTTTCGATAATTTGTGACATTATCCTATAGTCGAACGATATTTTTCTTAAATAACTGCTTCCTTATGGTATAACACCTGGACAGCGAGAGTGAACATTTTCGAAGCAGCACACCTACGATGAGGAAGACTAAAACATAATCGTGTGCTAGTTTCAGAGCAAACCATGGCCGATTATTCTGCACCTGAATTATCGTGTTTACTGTATTTCTGTGGAAAATTGTTCCCCACGGGTACGTCACATCGCGAACGTCGACCAGGCAAGAAAGAATGCGGCGTGGGAAATCATGCGAATATTTCATGGCGCATAAAAGCGTTGAACAGTTGGAGCCTACTTGTCGTACACCTTGGTGTCGTAAAGCAGGTATTAAAAGAATCATGGCCCATGAGCGACTGCGCCGTCCACCGGATGTATCTTTCGTGGTCGCGACTCTAAATCCTTCTGGCTCTTTGTCTCGTTGCCGTTGTGCGTCTGTTATTGAATTAGTAACGATGACAAAATCCGGCGCTTGTTATGTTCCAAATTGCGGTTGAACTGATAAAGCCGAGTAGGAAATTACGGAGTAACAGAGCTGGTTAAATTTCAAATATTCTTATTTCGTTGATTCCGTATTTGTTATATCGGTCGGACAACCACAGGTTTTTCGTTCTGTTGCATATTCTTGTATCTATTTTATATCTTACCACGAAGCATTGTCAAAAAAAAGTAACCGCAGGTACTGCTTATTATTATGGTATTCATTGTCGTCTCGTTGGTAATTTTTTCGAACATTGATCGTTGCATTAGAAAACATTAAATTGCGAATATTTAATATCCGACAGACGTATGTTACAAATGTACAATTTGTTAATTTCTCGGTAACATTTATATTTGCACAGAGACACGAGAATTGTGGAAATGTCTTTTTATACCAATTATTTCGCTCCTCCGTGACTGGTATCGTGTAGTCGGCAGAATTTCATTAATTCGTGTTTCGGCATCCTCATAAATTGCTTTGCATAAATAATTTCCAACGCGGTCTGCTTTCATAATTAATAATTCACCCTGCGCGGCTTGATCAATAGCTCGTGGATTCATAATTTGCCGCTTATTAACGCGCAGCCCTTTATTATCGAGCACAAATGTATGCACGGCACGGGCCTGGTTTCCCGAAATGCGAGAAAAAAAAAAAATTGCCGAAAACCGGCCCACTTACAATTCCGACAATTCCAATTGGCCGATGATGGGGTGGAACGAGGCGCCATGTATTACCAAGCACCAAATGTTACCAGTTAATTTGTTCACAGCGTAATTTACATTGCAATATCTTCTGCAGCTTTTTTTTTTTTGCCCGGGAATTCAGCAAGCGATTCATTCTACGCTTACATTATCGTTTTGAACAATAATAGCAGTGCCTGGTAATTTAACTTGATTTGAAAGTACCGGCATAAATTTACATAGTTAATACCGATTCAGTGCAGTAGGATGTTGATAAATTGAG
This sequence comes from Nomada lathburiana, assembly GCA_963667235.1. Taxonomy (NCBI): domain Eukaryota; kingdom Metazoa; phylum Arthropoda; class Insecta; order Hymenoptera; family Apidae; genus Nomada; species Nomada lathburiana. The sequence goes on from OY763905.1 coordinate 7,428,476, forward strand.
CTCACGTTTAGAACACCTTTGTATGAAATCTATAATTAACTCGACTCGAGGTAATGATAATAATATAACTATCTTTCTGAAAATGTGCGTGTCTGTATTTTCACGATTTCCCAGGAGAGAATTCGGAAGAATGTGACCGATACTTAGGAAATTTATTCAGGCACGACGGAACACCATTCATAAAATTATTCCACTCTAAAAAGGAAAGAAACGCTGTACCCAACGTTTTTTCCCTTACGCAGACCATCCTTCCATCCGTTTCTTAATCACAGAACAAGCAATCTCATTTCACGAAAAGTACATTGGATACGCGGTGAATTTGCATCCTCGTCGACACTGTCTGAGTAAAACGCACTCCACAGGGGCCGAGGGTTCTCGAGCCGTCGATTAAATTCCAGAGAAAGAACGTTTCGGCTGGAGAACCAAGCGTGCATATATATATATATATACCAGAATCATTTTATCATTTTATACGGGCTGCAAAAAGTGCTGGCGAGGGTGGGAAAGCCCGATGGCAGCTATAGGGGGTTGAAAGGGCCGAGAGAGAGAGAGAGGGCTGATAGGAGAGTGAAATAGGAGAGTGCCGCGTAAAATGTTCGAGGATATAAAACTCTTTCGGTGTTGGAAGTTATACCCATTAAAGATTAATAAACCATCAAGGTGGAAAAGAGCCAAGATGGTGGCTGTCCCTGTCAGAGGGACGAGAAGGAAGGAGAAGAGGGTTGGAATTAAGAAAGAGGAATTTCGAGTCCCCCCTTCGAGTGCTTCCTTAGCTGGTTTCGTATTTTGTTCTTCCTTTTTCTTTCCCGGGAGAATCGATTTCTTTTATCGGCTTAAATATATTTGCATTTTTCGTACTCTATGTTGAAACCTGCAAGTAACGTGTATTTATACAATACGGCTGTATGAGAACAATTAATATCTATGAGGTGGAAAGCGAGTACAATTAATTATCATGTTGTTTGTTACATAGTTGAAGCGTTTGGAAATTAATTTGTTGCACGCCATTAAACGGAAACGTTAATCCATCGTGGCTTGTTGCAATTATACGTATAATACTTGTTACGAAATTTTCTATTACTATTTCCACGGAATTAATTGTTATCGTATGTTTCCACTTAACATCAGACTCGCATCGATAAAGTATTAAAGTGGATTTGGTTAATGAACGTGCGCCAGTTAGTCTGTATACTGCATTAACGGTGTTATTTATATTTAATCTAAAATTCGATTCCTACTTTGTACCGTGTACGACGCGTGTTAGAGATGGGATTCGCGAGATAATGGCCACTAATATATCAATTTATATCTCGAATAGGGTAGACTGAATTATGGGAAATTGAGGGAGGATGTACGCGGTGAGTAAAGGGAACAGACAAAGGATGGAGAATTTCACTTGGCTAGTAGCCAGACACCCTGAATTACTTACTATTCCCACCTTTCTCGCACTTTCGAAACCTTTGTGTCGACGGGCTCGATCAGAATAATAAGCAGTTTAATATATTTCTGTGGAATTTCGGTAAATTGCTTAATACTTGATATCAATTTCCAGCAATCAACCAGTTCGAGTTTTATCAATTAAATCATTATTTTTCCACATCCCCGTAACGTTTCTTGCGCGACGAATCAATACACGAACCAATAGCAAATGCTGCCAGAATTTAATACTGTATCGATTCTGATTATACGGAAATTAACAGATAGATACACATTACCATAGAACGTTAAAATTCAATTACTTATGCGCTCTGCCGCGTGTTTTATTTCAACCCTCGTCTAGCGTACAAAAAAATGCAGACCACATACACTATGTTTCAACGCGATATAACGTAAAATGTAATGCACCATAATTAAAGCAACGTGGCCAAGAAAAATGACCGCAACATCTCCAAATGTAACCGTACACGATGCCAACTTATTGATAACGTGGTTTCGCGAAGAAGCACGGCAATGGGGACAACTTTAACGTACAACGCGCATTACAGGAAACGCGAAACAGTCACGCCGGATACAGCAGTTGAACCGAAACGAACTGACTGATCGATGCCATCCGCACGAAATCCAATCCACAAATTATCGGCCGCGAACTTAATCGGTGCTCACCTCGGTTTCCCCGTTATAATGAATACCCAACCTTGCCTCCGTACCGTTTTCGATTCCAATATCGATGGATATTTCCGGCCCGGTCGGATACCCCCCGATAAATAAACGATAAGGTCGTTCGACTGTGAATCCTGCGGCTGCACCATCGCCGACCCCTCTTTACGCTCAAATCGAATAAATCAATTAGCGGATCGAACGATAATGATAACGAACAACCAGCCGCGCGAAAACGTTTCGTCGTCCACCTATCGACGCTCGTTCGCCTTCAAACGCGGCTTCGAGTGCATACTTCGTATTGGGAATTGAACAGGCGGATTTTTTCTTTCTTTCTTCGCGCTCGTCGTTTACGATGATTCGAGAATTTGTTCAGGATTGTGGCGTGGGTATAGCGAATTTTTTCATCGAGAAGATGTTCGAGATTCACGTGGCATGTAATAGGTTCGTTGATTTGCCGGTTTATCGGTGGGTGATTTTATCATTTCGAAGTGATTGTTCTATGGAGGTGAATGGTTGCAGTCGACCGATCTTTCCTTTTGTTCGGGGATGATACGTTGAATAATTTTCCAGGCTGGGAAATTATTTATTTCATTTATTTATTCATTGTAATTTCGAACACGACATTGTTCTAGTAAACGGGGACAATATTAACGCGCTTCCCCTTTATTTATTGGCAAAGGGAGCTTCTTTGTGTTCGAAAAGAGGAAGATATTGTTACGCAATTGCTTCTCAGGCAGCGAAAGATCGTCATTATTAATAGAGTTAAAGCTGCTTATATTAAAAGGCGAGACATTTAGTATTACCTTACTGAAAGGTCCAGGCGACGTTCTTGCTATGGTCTCCGATAATACACCTACACCGTCACGGGAACATTCGACAAGATGCAACGTGAAATTACCTCGCAGTGAATCGGAAATTTCATAAACGCTTTAAATTCCGAGGAGCAGCATGAAAGTGGAATAAGAGGCAAAACCATACGTCAAATCAATATCTACCACTGTCGCACGGAAAAAAAAATTACGCTTCATACAAATTGAAAGAGCAGAATGTATCGCGCTATAATTCAAAAGTCTGCCCGATTTCTTTCTTCTCTCTTTTTCCCCCGCTCCATCTGAACCCCTTTTCCCTGTTTCGAGGAGATACCGCTGGCGAAAAAGAAGTCGAGCGACCGTGGCTCCGCGGAGGCCAACAAATAACTTTGACAGGGAATCGCAGTCTCCGGTGAGAAATATTTCGCGGATTACCGGGGCGACCGGCAGAAACGGAATTTATACAGGAACTTCGTGGAGAAGTGTCGTTCCATGGGGTAACTTTAAGTGGGGGCCATCGCTTTTCTGGGCCCCCCCCCCCTCCTCTTGTCCACCTGCGTGTATCGCGAAACGTCAGAGGTGAGGGGTCGAAGAAAAGTTCCTCTCAGAAAAATGGATGGCCCACGTCGTTGGGAAGATTCGAAACGGGGAAGATGTTCGACGTCCTTGGGAAAACGACGATATTAAAGGGGAGGGACATCAAACGAGAAATTAAACACGAACGAAGATGGAAAGAAAGGGACGGTCGTTCGATGAATTGGCGAAAATAAACGGACGAAGGCTGGATGTAATTAAAACGCAGAAATGAAATTATACTCGGCGCTGTGTCTTGACGTTCATTAATCCGGCCGGAGGAAGGGTGGAATACAGCAGTTGGCGGGCTGGAGATAAAAGAGCGACAATAATATCAGCGTGCAAGAACTGTTGCCCGGTTAAGTGTGTCGTATTTTACGTTTCACGGCCTGCCACGGATACTTGCGATTTCGAAATTTTACTACCGGCACGCTGCATCCGTTGCGATCGACCGACCGGCCGTGCACACGATTGCACGTTTCCTCGGTCTGCCGTTGCGCGGGGATCAATTAAAATACCCGCGACGCGGGTTAAAAAGATTTCGGGACCGCTTTACGTTTCCGCGCAAGAGGATTGTGCGAGACGCGTGAATAATTCGGAAATCGAGGGCGGAACGTATCTCGAGGTTTCGATGTCTCGTATCCTGATGTATTTATTGAGGCGACGGCGTAGAACGGTCGCGGTGAAAGTTTCGAACTTTTACGCGCATTGAACGAGCGGACGTTGAAATTTTTTATGAATTCCGAAAAATCGGACTTGGAAATGTACCGGGGCTTTTATTGTTATTGAACGGGTCATTAATTGTCGGATGTTGTGCACTTTTGGTATAGAATATTCGTAAGTTTCCCGACATAATTCTTGCGATTTTTTCGTTATTTCAAGATGTGTATCGTTTCCATGATTTTTTCCCCGTCATCGGTGCTGCAACGGGAAAATAATTTGAAACAACATCCCGTTGGAACTCGAACATTTCCTTATTCTCGTTGCACGATATAGCCCCTTTCACTTTACGCGGCTCTGGGAACGAAGATCTTAACGTCGTCACGCGAAGCTCGAATTTCACGGGCAATTTTTCCTGCACCGGTCACGTGCTGTACGATTACTGACGACATGAACTCGCTGGTCCCGACTCAGACACGGGGATACGAAATCGAAATTCCAAACGAAGTCCGCATCCGTGACTTGGTAATAGCAAGATCGCATTTCGAGTTCCATAACAAGTGTCGATCATGGATTTTTATGAAATTTCGATGCCTCGTAGTACTTGAGAAAATGTATATCACGCATAATAAGCCAAAGCTTTATGTATTTTAGTAAGCAGTTATTCTGGGAATAACACTTGTTATTGTTTTCTGTAAAGTGTACGCACAAACTGCGGATAAAATAGAATTTTTATTCGTTGCTACTCGAAAGAGATATTGGTACATTTATTAGTTCGAAGTTCGCTCCATTTAATTTCATCGGGTTTCACTAATTTTTCTGTCAACAGTTCTTAGCTTGCGTAGCAGGTGGTGAATCTTGCGTTATATATTTCATCGACGAAGGCTCGTGGAGGTTCATTAGACGGGAATGATTGAAAATTGCGGGATTCCACGGCTGTTGTACCGTGGAATAAAGTCATTAGCACTGTTCGCGTCGTACGGGGAGCAGGTGCGCGAAAACAAATCGAAAATCGCGTTATCGTGAATCATGTGACGTATGCGCCGCGTGCTTTGCGAATCCAATTTGCCACTGATAAAAGTGTGTCTGAAATGAATCCCCTACCCTTTTTTTTACCCCGCAGTAATTGCCCTCGTACATTTCTGCCGCTCGTGTCAAGCAGAAGCAAATCGTTGTTCGCTCGTTCGTTGCTCGGTTAAATCATACATTTGCGATAAACTGTGGAAATTTGCGCGATGCATTGTTACCTTCGCAGGTGTCATTGCAATGAATAGAAATGTTGATTGTTCGAAGAATTGTACAAGCTGTCTGCACGAAGTATTCTTCTCATATCAATTAGTAATGATGCACGCAGAAATGGGACGTATTTATATTATTTTTAACACCTGGCGAAAAGTGTAATCGTGTGCGTGGTAATGTTGTTCGCAACTTTTGAGAAATAGCATAATATTTACAAATCAAACCATTTGAAAACGCGATATGCAAAATGACCATCCATTTTCGACTTTCGTATAATAAAAATCTACCCTCCTCCGTTTACAGAAATATTGTCATTCGGCAACCCCATCGCCTCTCTCGCAGATAAAACAGAAACAACCGTGCGTGCACTATTAAAAACATCCGAATATAAAAATTCATTTAGAGCCGAGTGATAAATTTTCGTACGCGCGTCGTGAAGCATCCTTTTTATATACGTACTAAAAACAAACGAGCGTAACATCTTTCCCGAGATTCTGCAAATACTAATTATATTCAACGTTATTGCGAAACAATACTATATATCGGTGCATCTTGAAAAACATCCGGCAATTCTCATCGTTTTCAAAGAATCCAGCTTGACGTTTAACAATCGCTTCTTTTTCAATTCCTTAATGCAATGCTGTTTTTATTCCCCGTGTTGTAATTTGAATTTTAACGAACTAGCGACGCCACCGTTCGCTTTACGATCGGCACGCGAGCCCACGTTTCGGAGCGCTTCCGACAAAGAGAATATTTTTTAATACACGCCGCGTTAGCATCGCGTGTGAAATGGTCGGAGTCAATTTTAATGATCGCCTATCCCTCCAACTACCCCTCTCATAAGGGATTTCGCCGGTCGTTCTAGCCAGCCCGTGGAGAATCGCTCTGGCCGGTTACGTCGTCTCCGACGATTCCGCTAATGGCTCGGTTGCTTTGGTCCGTTTTCATTGCCGCGATAATGAACGTTCGACGATACCGTTGAACGCGACTACGCTTCGCGCGCCAGCATTTCATTTCAATTACTGGAAAAAATTGAAAAAAAAAAAACCTTTCGTTCTAACGGCGAACGAGAAATTCGTACGAGGCTCGATGAGCGGGAGGAGAATCGATAAACAAGACGGTTTCTCCTAAAGAGGATTATTATTTTCTCTGCGCAAATTTGGAATAGTCAAGGAAACAATGTATGACGCGAGAAAATAAGAGATAATCTTCGTGCCGAAGAATTAAAAGTATTTAGCGAAATTCTGGTACAATTCGGTGTGATGTCGACATTTTTTTCGATTTCATTCTGTTGCAATGTAAATGTACATTTTTCTCAAACGCTTTCAATGCAATGCATTTTTTTCGCCGTGAATATCGTTTCATTTACGTGGTTCGTGCAGTCGATGAATTGGAGTGCGATTCACAACTGGCCTCGTTACATTGTAGAAGCCACGGGAAAATTGTGCCTTCTGCGATCATTACCACCCACAGTGGTGATGTTTCTGAACTCGAGAAGATCTATCGATAGCGATGCTGAAAAATGATCGCACGTGCGGTCACGAATGCCACGCGTGTCTCCTGAAGATTTCACGATGAGCGATGACGAGCGATGCTCGTCGATAAACGTCGGCTTAACGTTCGATGTGCCTGACATAGTAGAGATGTTTATGGAACAAGACAATTAATAGTATCTCCGAACGATCGCGGTTTCTACGGCTTCGGGGATGTCGCTGTGCATCGGAACAATATTCCAGTAAAATCATTTTGCTTTTCCTTCTTCTCAATGATCGAGGGGAGAATAATGTGCCGGACACCATCATATATATATATTCGATGTTGACATACGTTTCACCCAGAGTATTTCTATTTCGGTGCGTAATGAAAGACACACGGATACAACGATTCTTGTATCATATGTAGTGCACTCTGTGCAGAGTAATAATCTGAAGATATTTCAAGGGGAATAGTAATCTTGGAAATAGTCGCATCTACTCCCTGAAAAAAAAACAAAAAAAAAAAGAAAAGAGTGAACAAAGTTCAGTAGAAATTGCCCAGCAAAGTATTCTAACCAGAGTACCTTATCCTTCATTGACCCATTACATATTCTTCGCTTTCAATCATATTTCACGAACCTCGTGCTTGAAAGTTCGTATTAAAAACTTGCAACTCGCCCACCTTTGGGCAAATATTTTTTCTGGCGCAGCTCCAGCATCGGCCGCTTTCCAGCCCATTGAATTTTATTTTCATCCCTGCGTGGATTTATGCTGTGCGAGTCTCGCCGCTATGAATGGCCTGATAGGGGCGGTATTCGGGATCGACCGTGGGGAATCCTTTCGTTTTGGACCTGGAATATTCGACAGAAGATCCGGCAGGAGGCGAGGCCGCGTTCACGACTGATCGAAGGCTCCATAAAGAATACTTTCCGCCCCGGTAAATCTTATTTCGCGCTCTTATTCAATGAAACTCCAAGGAGAACTACGATCGTTTATTTTCTTGATAAACATCCCCCGTTTCCACGGCAAGTACCGTGCACATTTCACCGCGACCTACCACGCTCACCGGCCTTTTCGATTTAATTCGATTTTCGACCCCCCACCCCCTTAAATGGCAAACCCATACGGCCTGCTGAGTTGCACAAGGCGCACAGCTACTGTGGTACTCTTGGACGACGTACATATGTATAGAGCACGTGTGATGGAATCAACTGGAATATTTCATGGGAGTACCTATCCGTTTTGGTGAATTTGCTGTGCATCGATCGAACTCGAAACGGATAGAAATGAATAAGAAACGAGATTAGTCAATCCGCCTTTCTCGTGCTTCTGAACATTATAGATCCTTTTCTTACTGACACGAGAGATAGGAATTGATAGTTGCTGTAAATAAAATTCACGATTTCATGCAGCCTACGCAATTGCCAGACGATTCACTACAATAGCAGGACGATAACGAAACGGAATCGAATTTTCTTCAAATTCAAGTTCCAGTCTACATTCCACGGCAAAGGGTCAATTATATTCCGCTGGAATAAAATGATATAATACCGAAACAAGTGCAACTACAATCTTCCATTATTCTTATAAAACGATACACGCGGAGGGCAATTTCTGATCACACTTCGCAACCTGTATTCCTGTGACAATATAGATACGTGCATAATAGATACATTGCAACACCCGCAAATTTGCATCCATTTCTGGCGTCGCCACATAATCAACGTCGCCAGCAAATTCGCCATTCTAACACGGACGCGCGTACGCGCACCGTATTCACCCCGAAGATTGACGAGCTGACGTTCGACGGCCGGTCTGACAATGAACAATCCGTGGAATAAAATGTAAAGCTGTATTGACAAAGATCGATCGACGGGTCGCGCGTGTGCATCCTGTGATCCTGCGACCAGGACGAAATATCGCTGGAGGAATGGCCGCGGTTTGCTTTGGTATGTAACGCGAACACGATCAAATTTCCCCCGTCGCCTCTGGAAAGAGGAAGTGCACGGAGGTGGCCGGCATCATTTCCGGTGCGCCAGCGTTTAGTTTCCGCCGCATCCGGCGGCTATCTGTATCACTGCGTCATCGTGCCGCACAACTGTGCCCCCGGTGCATCGCTGCGTTTGCTGTTGCAATGCCTCATCGATGACTCGAACCAACGCGTCATCGTTATTGTCGCTGTTATTGTTAGCGCTGACTATTCGGGGTGCTCGAACGGTATTCGTAAATGAATACTTCGACGTGGCACAGGTGAGAAATACATATGCCTGTAATACAATAACTGCCCGACACGCAGGGTTGATATAGTTTGATATTTTTCGAGTACTAAATGAAAGAGAGTCGTACGTTAAAGTACTGCGTTCTGGGCCGAGTGGAACTGCTTCTTTGTTTATTCCGTATATCGTATCCACCGACGAAAATCTGCATGAATCGCAAAATTGGGTAATTAAGTACTCGTGTGTTATAGACTCGAACGAAAAAGTTGGTCCAAACTCGTAGATGTCCAGTAGGTATAACATCTGATCGACCTTTAGTTGAACCTACGACCCGAGGGTTGTATCTACTAGACATTTACAGTCCAGCGATGCGGTTCTGAATATCGATACTCGTTCGATGCACTGCGCAAAAATACTCCACATAAACAATCGAAGTAATTAGAATGGTAAAAGGGGATCGCGTGAAATGTGAAGCCAAATTACAATGCTCTCGTAAAATTTTCTTTTTCCGCCGCAATACGCGCGCGCGGTGTCGGAGGCAAACAGTTAAAACAATCCGCGCCTCGAAAGATAATCACCGAGCAGCGAATAATCGCCGGCAGCAAAGTTCATCGTCGATTCGGAACTCCTCCGAAAGAGGACCAACGAACCAGTTCCCTTAACGCCTCCCACGCGAAAATTCCACGGCCGAAGAGTGCACGGGAACGGGAACCAGGAGCCGATTCCAAGGGACACTCGCTCACAGTGGTGAAACTCGCCGCGATCCCACGAGCCGAACGCGCGTATCCTCTTCGCTCGGCCGCGTAGCGACCGGTGAATCACGGATAATGAGCTCTCGAAATCCTGTTTCGCGGATATGAGGCCGAGGAGGACGTGCCTCCACTCGTCGTGATGAGCTCGCCAGCAAAGAGTCGGGCTGATTATTCGAGCTTAATGGAGCGGGCGGGGGTGGATCACCGGGGTACGGGCGGTGCGGAGCAGACGGGGCGTTTAATACCGGGCACGAAACGACGGCGGGACTGCCGATCGATAAAAGCGGCCAGTTTATTTTCCAGGGGCAACGCGGCCCGAGACCCCGCTCCGAGAAAAAGCAAAGGAGCAATCGAAGACGGAAGGAAGAAGGGAGACGAAGAAAAGTGGAAGAAGCGTACTCGACCTCTTCCCGGGCACCGCGTCGAAGAAATTGCTTGTCTTTTTTCGCTTAGTCGACTAATTTTGGACCGTGGATACCGGTCGGGCGTACTTTGCCGCGGTCCTGTCTGGAGGGAACGCAAAAAGTACCGGGGCAGCTTCTTGTAATTAGTTCCGATGAGCCATGCTTTGCTTCTTACCTGTATCCAGGCTGGGGGCGAGGGGGCAAGGATTGTCGGTCGGAGAACGCGGGGAACACGAGTTTACCCGGCTTCGCGTTCAAGTGGTTTTGGAGAAAATGAACGGCAGATTGCGTTTAGGATAGTTGAGTTTAACGTAGTTTTCGATATGCAAATTATGGACGGTGTTTTCGGATTTTCGGGCGAAAATCACGAATGTTTCCAGCCCTCGATTGTCGCCAATGAAAGCTCGATATCTCTAAGACTCCCCTCCCAAGTGGGGTTAATAATTCTGGATTGATATTTCGGACGCACAGGACTAAATGAATACTATACTGTTCAAGCGACAATTATTACCATAACAGAATCTTCTCCAACGTGTAATATTACCCTCGAAACGAAATGAAATTCGACGTGCGCGCACTTCGATCGATCTCCCGCGGCAAGGACCGTCACGAAAATTTCTGTTTCGTACAAGCGGACGTCTCGGGGAATGGCGTCCGATGCGATTCAAACGACGACCTACCAGTGACGTAAGCGGAGGATCCCCGTGAACCGGATACAGTGCTGAAAAGCCGGCAAAGGAGCGACGGAAGTTTGGCACAAAGGACACGGAACGGTCCTCGGGGACGTGTCCTTTCTCGCGGTGCTTTCGAATCGACCAGAGGGACAGCGCGAAGAACAGAGATGTAGACAGGGCGGTAGAGGGACAGAGGGTACTGCCATGGCGAAATTAAGAAAAAGCTGGCCTCTTCGGCCCGTTGGCCAGCTACGTTATACGTATCCGGGTCGTGCGCCCGGAAAGATCGCAGATGTCGCATAATGAAGCCGTTACAAGAGGGACACCGAGCACACGGGCCATGCCAACCCCTCTGTCCCTGGTGCATAGAAATGAGTGTCCTCGTTTCCCCCCGATAAAGGCGGAGGAAAAAGGGAAATAAGAACGACGGGGGCCCCCGTTCCCCACGATTCTTCTTTGGTCGCGTATCGGGATCCATGAAAGTCAAAGCCGGAAGTTATCTCGCGCGGGGATCCCTGGCCTCCCGGTGACCGATCTTCAGAGAGAAATTATGCGATGGGAATCGATTGCCTCGTTTGGGAATGATCTTTGGGTTCTTTGGCCCGCGGCCAGAATGCCGTTCAACGGCGGTACCGTATTGCGCTCCCGAATGATATTGTCCTGGGGGATCTTCTTTTTCTTCTTCTGTCGATTGAGGGAAGATAAAGGGCGAAGGGATTGTTTTGTTTGTTATTTGTTCGTTATACGTGGACTCTCGTACAATTTTCTGTTCGACTATGTAGGCTTACTCAACTGTTATTGAGCGTAAATACGACATGCTTGTTCGTAAGAGGAGGTTTTAATGTTTGGTTAAATAAAGGAACATAAATGTATTGTTCGTATAAATTTTATCATATACATATCTAGTTGCCCGTCATTCTTTTCTAGATAAATAAGGGCGGGTGTTTCTTTTGTCCTGATATAATTATACGTAAAATAATTATCACTGTCATGCGTAGAACATTTTATTCTACATTTTTATTACCGTTTTAATATTGTGCGTTTCAGGTAAGAACCCGTACCAGTTGCCGCCAGGAGTTACCAAACAAACAGGTGTCTTTGAGCGGTGAGTGGGCAAAGACCATCCATATAAGCATTTTATGCGTCACATCGTGACGAAGTCGTGTCTGTCGTATAACAGTTACTGAAATATTCAAACGAAGCAATATTTATTCGTCACGTGGACAGCAAGGCGACGCATATTCAAGGGGTCGTTCGTTTGCATGGACACTTAACGAGGTCGTGTCGATGAAGTTTCTCGCCTTCGTCCCTTCCTGGTATCTGTTTGGGAATCGTCGGCGACCCTTTGAAACGCCCGCATAAGAATAGTGACAATTAATTAGCGTTCGACGCGATAATGCAACGTGATTGTAGCTCTAACCGAATCAAGACGGGATTCCAAGATCCGACGATAAGTGAAACGATCAGCCACCTCCCTTCTGGGAGAGGTTTATGACTTTCTTACTGGTTCCTCATTCCCGTTCGCCGCGTATATTACTGTTCTTTTACGGAATGAAATATAGTCACGGCGATCGGTGAATGTATCGATTCGCTTTTGGCAAATAACCGCACTGTAATTATAATTTCATATACTTCACCGGATCCCGATCGTCCCGTGATTGCCATTTTAATAACAATAATAATGCTGCATAAATTAAAACGTGGTTGATCAGTGAACATCGCTAATTAATCGGTAACTAAAATTTCATGAGTATCCATATTGGATGCGCGAAAATTATTTATATCGACAACCGGCATGCGACGGTTCAATTCGACGATCGGAGAAAGCATTGAATGAAGTTTCTGTTTTCACTTCGGAGAATCGTTCATTAAACCCTGTTTACAATATTCCGAGTACAACCAATCCATCGGTATATCTATTTAGGATATCGAATAATAATGATAATAATAATAATATTACTCTCCTTTCTCACTTCGCATAATTCTGTTCCGCGCATTGATTAATTAATTTACGCTAAACCCATCGCGTTCCATTTGCAGACCAAAATGCCCTCGTAAAATTGCGTAGAATAAACTTTCCGAATAAAGTACGCTCGACACGAAAATCTCGAACGTCAATTGAACGTTTACACATTCGAAGGTCTCCTCGCACGTTCAATTGATTTATTCATGCTCGTCCGTCGTAGCCGAATAAACGAAAAGAACGTCTGAACAATTCACCTTATATCCCACGAATATCTTACCACCAAACACCATTCGACGAGCCGAGAGCCAGCATCGAAATCAATTTAGAACCGCAAAGTGTCCACGGGCACAGGCCCGCTGGCCCGAATAAGGCTCGACGCTCGGGTACCGAACTTTGGGAGGTCCGGTCCCGCGAGAACCGGCCCCGTCCTTGGTCAAATCGTCGTCGAGGTCATCCCGTGCCATCCTCTCCTGCTTCCTCGTTCGTCCCATCGACTCCCTTCGGCGCGCATCGTACGTTTCGGGCAAACCGGGTCCCTTTTCGTGGACTCAGCAGGCGACTCGGCCTGAACGAGAGTCGAACAAGCAACGACGATACATCACGCGACGACCACAAATCCCATCCGGCCCACTAAACGGACCGAACGCGAACCAGCGGGACCGCAGCATCGCCGGGCAACGGAGCGAGCGGGATCAGAAAAGGGTTAGAGAGAGAGAGAGAGAGAGAGAAGGAGGGGATGACGCAGTAGGTTCTCCTCTTATGGCTGCTTTGAACACCCAACCGGACCGCGGGCCACTGTATCAAAAGGGCCGTGAAAACGTCACCGCGGGACTAACTGATATTTATGAGTCACTTTTGCGCGACAAGCTTTCAAGCGGTCCGAGCGATCGGTTTGCCCGAATTCGACCATCGCGAACGATTCGCCGTGGAACGCTTCCAGGAGGAGGATCCCGGATCGATTAAGTGGACGCATACGGACGGTGTTCTGCGGGGGGAGTGTTTCGGGGCAGGGTGGAATCCTGGGATAACAAGAGGGTTATTCGGTATATGGGCGCTGGTTTGATGGATTGTATAGAGATACACGTAATAGCGTTCGGTGGAGGTTACGGGATAAGTGATTCACAAGGGTGAACCGATTCGATATATATATATATATTTTTGTCGGAACGGTGGGGTAAGAAGTAATAGCTGGGTCCTTTCTGTATATCGATGTTTGCTTTATTAAACGTGCGGGTAAATGCTCCGCGGTTTGTCAATCATTTTTATTGCTCGTTATCCTTTACAGTCTCGGAGGACTCGGTCGTTAGAATAATCGTTGGTACTCGTTGGATAGCTTTCGCACCCCCTATGGCGAAGTGCAAGCTTCAGCTCTATGCAGAGATCGAACTCTTGTGGGCAATAAAATTGTTACCTCGAAAATAATTCGTGATAGATGTTGCTTATATTTTATATTTTAATCAGAATTCTGTTTTCTATTTAAGACCAACATCATTGTTCGCTTCGCTCTCAATCTCAGAATCGTTCCCTTTACTTCCTATTCACTGTCCGCGTCACCATTTTACATCCTACCCTGCCAATGTTGCCTGTTACTTATCACTTCGTCCCACCCACGAAATCGTCATCGCATTAATAATGCATATCATTTAACATGCGCGTGTTCGCGCGAGCCGCGCGATCCTCGACCGTTCGACGCAGCATTTAAAAATATTTCTCCTCGAAATCTCGACCGGCTCAGCTAATAACCCGCTCCTCGACCGGCCGATCCAAAGGCGAACTGGACCCGTTTGTAGGGACACGTCCGCCGCGCGATTTTCTGCATCACGGTTCGAACCGGCAACGATCGTCGACCTGAAATTCCATAAACGCCGGACAGAGAGGCGAGGATGTTAGGATGCACGACGGAAAGGGGGGACAAGGAGAACGGGACAACGGGGGTCCCCTCTGAAAGACGCGTCCGCTCGCAAATCAGAAATGCGCCGCGCGTTCGTGCCCGGGCCCGGTCGGAAGATATCGGGCCGGCATCTGCTCTCGAGCCCTCGTTCGGGACGGTGCTCGTGATTCTTGTTTGTGGCCGCGGTAAAAATGCCCCGGTTCTGTGGTCCCGCGACGTGACTCCTTATCCGGCCAGAGAGGAAGGAGAGAAGTATGGCTTTGTAACGTTTAGCTCTTCGATGGCCGGGGTAGGACGGTGGGGTTTCGTTCTTCCATCGGGGACTACAAATAGCTTGTCAGTCGGATCATAATAGAGACCCCGGGATCGCGAGATAATCTCACGCTGCGGAGTATCTAGCGTCGTGTCGTATTCTCGCCAAGTCGGCCCCCGCTTGCCGTCGGAATGGGAGTATCGGGGGATTTGCATCGGGACGCCTTCGGTTCGTTTCGTTGTTTTGGGTTGGTCGACGGCGAGAGACAGGACCGGTGGTTCTCGCGGGGAAACTGGGTTTCGATGGACACTGTCGAGGGTAGATCGTGGGGGAATTTCGGGGGTGAGTTTTTATTGGAAAAGAGTTTCAAAAGGAAAAGTATTTTCCTGGGTATTGTACCGATACCGATATATTTAATGTCCTAGCTGACGAGGAGTTGATTTTTGTAATTTCATTAGGTAACCCTAGCAGAGTATTCCTTCGGTTCCCCTTCAGATCCGCAGATTTCCCGAAACGATCACTGATCATTGGATATTGATTGCCAGGGGAAACATTCACGGATACGCAATCACGAAACGAAATCTTCCGCCACGACTTCTCCAGGCAAGAGAAGCCAGAAGCTTCTGAAGCATTGCTGCGGACAATCGCAGCGAATATTGAGCCCCGGTGGGACTATACTGTTAAACGGGGAGAGATCGAATCGCGGTTACAAAGCTGAAACCCTATTAAACAGGCACCACAGTTTAAATCACATTAGGATCGAGAACTGCGAGCCGGGTTCACGTCCAATCAGCTTGCTGACGACTGTTGCTACGTACGTTATGTACGAAAGTTGAATCGTGACTGGACCGCGAGTCGGCTAGGCACGACGTTTTCTAAACAGAGAAACGACGAAATTCCTACGAGACGCGTTTAACGGCTGGGAAATGTTGGAGAAGTTCATTTTGCATCAATTGATCAATATTGCCGGAATCGTCGAATAAATTGAAGTACTAGAAGAACGAGACCGGCGAGGACACGCGGAGTAAATATTTCTGGAGTACTAACAGAACTGTAATTGAGTATCGATCGGACACGTTCATTTGCTAAAAATGATCTTGCTATTGATTTGTTCTAAAAAGGCTGCGATAGATAAACATAATAGGATGAATATGTACTTGGAATTAGAATCGCGGTATCCAAGTACACCCGGTATAATTATAAGAAGCGACAAACAGATAATACGTTTAAAGATTTCATTGATACTTTAATAAAAAAAAAGAGAAACGGAGATAGAATAATAAGGAAAGAAACTTTAATCACGAATTATCAGCATGCTTTTATCCGATGTATCGTATTATTATGCATGCGAGATTGATAACTGATTGCGAGAAAGAATTCCCGAAAAAGACGTTAACTACTTTCCCTCGTAAAAGAAGAGACGAAATGAAAAATGATAATCACAATCGTACGTATAAAAACGGCACGAACTATCCGAAAGAGTGTTTTAATGAAGTACCCAACTTGCAGTATCATTTCTCTTCCAAACCGTTATAAAAAAGAAAAAGAAAAAAGAAACCCTCGAATCCACACGATACATTTTACCCCAGCGAGGAACGAAGTGAAAAACCATTCACTCCGAAAATATTCCACCGACCCGAAAGAATGAGTGATATATTAATTAATATTTCACTCGTGCCGGTCGAGGTCACCGTTACCCCGGGTACCGGTCGCGGATGGTAGAAACTCGAGAGATGGAATGGGTCTCGGGAACGGAAGGCATGCCGAGCAAAGTGCACCGAACAGGCTAATGACGGCCAAGTCCCGACGATCGTACGAGATAATCTCCCGTGGGATAATCTTACCGTGGGCTCACCAAGAAGAGTCCGGTCGATCGTAGCACCGCCGAGATAAAACGAACCGGAGGTTATGAGGCCTCTGACGCTGCAGGAAGTCTAGACCTGATTGCCGTCGTGACCGATCGGTAGGGTCCACAAACTTCCTGCTTCGGTGGCTCGAATTCTTTACGAGCCCGTATCCCTCAGGATTACGGGTCCCTTTCTTTTGTTTCGCCACTTCGCTGCTCGGATCGAAATTAATTTGACGGGGGTTGAGTTGATTCACGGGCAATTGGAATGCCGTGCGATGCCACGTAAAGATACTTGTGTAACGCTTCGAATTCGACGATAGTTCATTTGAGAATGTAATTGAACTTAATTGGAATGGGATCTTAATTGATCCGCGTCGTCGAATGGTGTGGGAATGTTTTAAGAAATTAGATTTGTTGCACGGTTTAATAAATTTCAATGATTATTCGTTTGCAGATTGAACACTTTACTTTGATCATTCATTGTGCAATTACGTATACGCATAGATCCGTCACAGTTGTGAGAAAGTTTTGCATTAAACATTTGATTTATATTGTTAATGTTAATCGTTACTCATCTGTTCTGGGCTTGACGATCCGCGAAACAATTCCATCGCTTCAGAGCCTGAACGTCATCGTTCAAAATAAAATACGTCTTCGAAGGATCGCTGCTTTTAGTCCTTTTGCCTCGGCCTGACCTGTCCCGGCTGTCCACGATTTATCGAGACTCGGTAGCAACGTCGTCCAAAGAAATTGCAATAAGTTTCGCATTATAAGACAGATCTGGCAATTGTCCCATTGCCGGACGAGAGCACGCTAACATTTCGAAATAAGGTCGAATTTCCTGGAACTTCTCTGGCCAGTGAAATATCCTTCCTGAAAAGCACTTGCGATGCTAAGTAACTGGGTAGTTGGAATAAAATTCACAAAAGATCGGTACTTGTTAACGATAAATATCATTATGCGACAGTTAAACAATGAGGAATAAATATGATTGGTAGTCGTTGGAAAACGAAATTTAATAATTTCCCTTCTCACGCCTCGTAATTTTTCTATTCGTTATACACTAACTATTTATCACCGATGTAACAGGCGTCAAAACGAACCATACAGTATTTCGTCTAATCGATTGCATTACATTTTTTTTTCCAAATATCTGTCCTAGTATCTTAATCCTTTATACATCTGATCCTTCACTAAAACAAGATTAATTTTAATCGAACGAAGTTAATCATAATTCGCGCAACAATTTCATTCAGAATACACTTCAGAATTTTAATCCTCCCATCTCGTTGTCCATCGTTTCATCATTGTTATAAAACATATAACACCGAAATTCTCGGCTTCCGCTGAAACTCTAAGAGCATTTACCAATTCCACAAATCTCCACCCCTTCTTGGATCACCGTGGAACGCTTTCCAAATTTTTGTCAGGCTTCGCTTATCGTCCCCGAGCGCGTCGAATCCGCCGCGATGAACGGCAATTTATTCGCAAGGCGGGGTCGTTTTTGACGGCACGTTTTCGCATTCGCGATCCCCAAAAGACACATTGATCCACAGGGCTGGTACTTGCTCCGTGTAATGACGTCACAGAGCGGTGAATCCGAAATTCGATTATCATATCTGCCTCGTGTATCGACTCGCGACCTTCGCGAGGGTGTACTCCTCCGCGGCGACGTATCGTCGTGGAATCTAAATCGTGAGTGGCCTCGCGACACGCCCCCGCGACAAATGTCCGTCGAAGATCGTTGAACGTGTGCTGTTTAATTTATGATCGGGGGATCTTTCATCCCCCGTTTGGGGCGGGGTGGTCGTTCAAATTGCCCGTCATTCATCTCGAAACCGTCAGAATTTCCGTATTCGGCCTACTCGAATTCATACGCGAGCGATTTCTCGTTGATGTATTTGCTTGCTCGAATGTTTCTATGCTTACAATGTTTATTAGTAACGGAGGATATGGTTTTTGGAGAATTTCGTTCGAATGGATGGACTTGTTTGTTGGTTATTGAGGATTGGAAATTAATATTGCCCTTGCGGGGGATGGAAAATTGCGAAGTATCTATAAACTGTACAGAAGCGAAGGTGGGACGGAATGTTTGACATTTATGTGCTGCTCTTGACGCAGTGGTACATTATTAGCGATGGTGTTCCTTCTTATCTGGAATATAGAATATAAATTCGATGGTACTGAAAATAAGAAGATCTGTTAATTCATACTTTCGTAACTCGTAATAATTGAAACAGGATGATAAATAATTATGCGGGGAAACTTTTTGATTCATTGAACTATGGGAAATTAGTAAGGTAATAAAGATACATATCTGATATGTTACTCTAAAGCTTAGAGAATTATTCCGTTGCAGTGTTCAACGAATAACATTCAGCATTCCCGTCTTGCGGAATAAAAAAATATCTCAATAAATCGAAACACAGAGGCCGGTTCTTCGCGCGAATTTCAGAACGTCATCAGATATTTATCCCGTTCGCTGGAAGTCGAAGTGAAATGTATAGCCTACATGCGGATGCTTCAAGTTTTCGGACGCTGTCGCGTCGTATAATCGTGATCTATTCGTTTCTGTTTCACCGTCGACCCACAAAACGTTATATTCCTGTATTCCGTGTGTCGGTATTTAGATAAATCATGACCGCGTCGCGGTTTTCCAGCAAGCTGCGGAAAATACGAGTTGATCCCTACCGCGGTAAGTGTGGTCATATTTCCACGGTGAAACGTCAACGTGGCTCAACGTATAGATAAAAATATTTCTCGCCTGTCACGATCGTTTTTAAATGGAAACTTTTCGTCCCCTGTTAGCGATGTTCTTCCTTTTCCTCTTTAATGTATCGTTGATTGTTCTTCTTCGGTGGTTGTAAGTCACTTCCCTTTTCTTTCCTAATTTATAAGTTTGCGAAGAGCTTAAGAGAGTGTTGATTTATCCGATTTTTCAATAATATGCTCGTCTTCCCATTTATTGGAGAATATATCGCGAGACAATTTTAGCTAATCGTCCATGTATCGTTCTCTAGATTTTACTTCTGGCAGTACTTTAAAATAGGCAGATTTTATACCAAGCTATTTACAATTCGGCAAAGGCAAAAGTCAAAATGCAAATCGATGATCGTGTCTTAACATTTCGAACGACAAGAATGTACAAAGTTTACCACCGACTTCCCTTACAACGGCAGCAGGAAAAATGTCAAAGGCGAAAAGGTAAACCAATAGGTCTCTCTCTCTCTCTCCAAAAAAGTAAATTATCTGCGAGGAATAAAAATTACCATTAAAGACTCAGCCTCGTAGAAGATTGAACGGCGGATCACTCGATTATTCCGTTTCAGCCCTTCAATTACACGAAATTTATTTCCTCAAAAGGCGGGCACGATGAAAAGGGAGTTTTTCGTCTTTTTTTTTATTCGCGTTTCGCCGGTTAGTTCCGTTTGAACGGGAAAAGTCTGGACAGAGGCGGCGCACAAAGATCCGCTTGTTAATTAAAAATCTGGGACGCGGCGCGCGCCACCCCCTTGGACCGCCAGGTATTAAAGCCGCCTCGCGTTTTAATCGTTTCAACGAACCGCCGGACCCGGCTGATAAACCTTTAAAGCAAGGAATTGAAGGAGACCACGCGCCCTGACTTATTCCCCAGCGAAATTGTGTCAACGAATTTTCGCCAATCGAAAAGAGGAACAAATTAATGAGCCAGATTTCACCTGGACGAACGTGTCCCCGTTTCTCGTATTTTTCCCCCTTCTCTCTCTCTCTCTCTCTCTCTCTTTCTCTCTCTCGACGCTTCGATACGAAGCACCCTTATACGTTAACGACGGATCGAACGATCGAAAAACTGGTACAAAACGCGCGTTTCAGTTCGAACTCGGATTTTTCAGTGCGCTCGTAATTAAGCTGCGCGCGTGGAAATAGCGTCATCGACGCGGGTCGAGTGCATGGAATGAGACAGGCTGAAAGGGGATGGAAAACGCAATTGTCCTGTTCGTGAAACGAGGCGGATCATTGGACGGGGCCGATCGGTGAAAGACAGGGCTGTCTTTGCCATGTTTTTGTCCCGATGCGAAACGAGGAAGCTTGAAAATGAAACGGACTGACTAATCGTTCGGGATAAATGATTAATCAAGAGGGAGAGAGAGAAAGAGAGAGAGAGAGAGAGTGGTCTTTGTCCAGTGTTTCTGGTCTGGAATTCTGGAATAAGATATTCTATTGATACACTTAATACAATGGAGTGGGAAATAGAACGCTCCATGATTTAAAAGTTTATTGCAGATTGCTAATGCGATTCTTCGAATAAAGAAAGGCGTGCCAGAATTCTTCAAGATTTCTAAAATGAGAAGTTAATCCACTGCCACCCTTTCTTTATTACACCGCCCCGTTAATTTGGGTATCAAAGATTCTGCTGTATTATTCATTCTGCGCCATATGTGTAACTGATATATCAATGATCCATTTGCAATCAACACTTCCAATCCCAATCTTAGCACAGTACTAACAATATTATCGATATTCCCAACAATTGTAAACAAGTGTAATCAACGTTCGTTAATACAATGCACTAATAACAATCAATCAATCCAATTCTTCTGCTGGTAGATGCACAGCATCCCGATAGCCAATTCTTCTTTTTCCCTTAGTGAACCGATTAACCTGTACTCCTATTCTTCTAACCGTTAACACGGTTCATCCGTACAATTAACAATATAATCCTTTTTCCCAAAGTCGAACTTAGGTTCGCTCGAGGTTCTGCCATGGGTTAGCGCCATGGGGTTCATCGCAGTCCTTGCCCACTCCGTGGCCAGATCCTTCAGCAACAGAGTCCCTATTCTTTAGCAATGTGACGTCAGGTCGCTTGCCATATTTAAACTCTCTCCCTCTTCTATATAATAAACTATTCCTCGACACTCGATAGTTGGAAGACCCGGAGTGGTCGCCAGCCACCACCAACCGCCAACAGGATGTTCGGTTCCATTCATTCACTTCCAAGACGTGCAATAACTTTAAGTTTCCTCGCGTCTTCCTATTGAACTCCATCACTGAACCTTCACGTGTACACCGACAAAAAAACCCCCCCGCATCTCATTCGCCCAAGACAAATTCAACCGAACAATGCATCGAACCTTCCCCTAAAACATCTGTAGCGCAAAACCGGAATAATCGAAATGACCGGAAAAACGAAAATAATAAGGACAAAAAAAAAGTTAAACATATGAAAGGGAGACACACTCGAGGAGGGGCGGTTCACGAGTTACCCAAGTCGTCGAGCAAAGTCCGATCCTCCCGCTGAGAGTGACTGACAGCATGTTCCCCCTCGATGTTCTTTCTTGCGTCCTTTCTTTCTCCTCTTCTTTCGCGACACCAGTTCCTCTTTCTACTCGAACGTACGACCGGCCTGCCCCCGTGTCCGTCCACCCATCCCGAATCACGAAATCGCGAGTCCGTCGTTTTTACCGTCCTGCTGCTTGCCTGTCTTCATCCATTCGTCCGCGCCGCCGCTCAATATGCTGGCGGACTCGCTTATTTAGGGCCGGCCATAAAGGAACAATGATGTCGTACTTTGTCAACGGTCGTCGGGCTTGCTTAATTGAGTCGAATCACGGAAGGCGTGCGAGCTTTTTTTGTCGGACCCTGGCGCTTCGCGCTTACCACCCTCCTCTGGAACGTTTGTTTCGGATTCGAGGGGACGGGTTAGCGCCTTTCGGGAAACGGTTCTACGCGCACGATTCCGCCCGGGAGTTCCTCTTCTTTTGTTTACGCGCGGACGGCTGAAGAAAGGCCTCAGGTGGACAGGTTTCTTTGGGTGGTTTTTCGTTTGACGGCTAGTGGAAGCGGTTCGCGAGGGATGGTTTGAGGGAGTTGGGTATTCGTATCGTGGTAGAGGGTGTTGCGGGGTAGGTGTAAATTTGATGGGGACACGTGCTCTTTTATCTTGAAGAATTTATTTTGGAGGCTTGGTGTGTTTTGCATATGTTGCAGAAATTATTGTAAAATATAATGAAAATATTATGAGCGCTGTCTGCGACTTGTATCTTGTTAAACGGAAACGACAAATATTTTCCTTCTTTTGACAGGGCAGATGATAAAGATTTCGAGAAATCCTAGATATTATTTACTGAAGTGTGAATACTTCGCGACGAATTCACGAGCACCGAGAACCGTTTACTCAATTGCGCAAATTGATTGCAAATAGTTTACGAAGAATTCATTATTTCCAAGTGAGAATTATCGAGACCGACAGTAATTACCATGCGCATGCTCTTAAACTTTCAATTATAAAATTATTAATCTCCGATTAAAATTTCTGTACGTATATACCTGGAAATACCGTGGCGGCTTGGAACTTTCGACCGACAGTAATTTAATTCCGCAGTTTCGCCGGTATTAGCCCTTCCATTAATCGGAGTACTCGTTCAACCCGAGAGGTAACAAAAGTAATCGTTTCGCGTTCCTTTTCACAGGCGACGTTGTTAATTAACGGGTATACCGTCGCGTTGTGTTCCCTTTCGCGAGAGGCGAGCGCACCCAGACAATCCAACTCGGCGAGGTGACAGAATCAATCAATTTTCACCTCCTCTCGTAATTTCGGGCTAAATGTTCCACGCCTCGTTCGCGTATCGATCGCGAAGCCTCACGCATCATTTGTTGTTTCTCAGCTTTCTATTTCTCCTCCCCCTTCTTTCTACCTTATTGACGATTTACTTCCACTCGCAACGCGTCGAAAGTTTATACCTTCGTGCGCACAGATCGAACGATTACGTTGGAGCGGCCGGTGAATTGTATTTATAGCGATGCAACGCGATAGTTCGCGTAGCCCGGTAGCGAAATTAAATTAGTTCCGTCGCTTCGATTCCGTAGAAACGGGTAACTTTTTACGCGTCGAGCAGCGGGATAAGTTCCGCGGAATTTTAGATCTCTGTTTTCATCCGGCACTCGAGCGACGTACGATCTTTGCGGTCTTCACAGCCGGGCGAAAGTTCGCTCCACGGTATTGCGTTGCTCCGCAAGCGGGGTAGAATCGAGGATGCAATTGGAACGCAATGAAACACGGAATCTTTGGTTACCAGAACAGCAAGGATTTTCCGAAGAATGGATCGTACGTTTGTTCACCACCCGATAGAATCGTTGTCCCGTAAGGATATATTTTGGTCCGGAATTTTTTCCTTGCAGAGCGCGCGGAGAAAAGTGTACCGTTTGGGGGCAAAATAATGTGAACAAATGAAGCAGCGAAACTGGCATTGAATTGATGTACCGAATACGCGACAAATCATATATGAATTACCATCGCGTTCAGTATTCGAATTTTTCCAACTTGTCCTCTCAATAATTTGTTTCCTCCCCGAGTATCGTTCATCAATGCGTCTGAAATATTTCGAACGGGACACCTTCCCCTCGCAAAAACGAGAGTCCCGGGCTCAGAATAGTACACATCGATCAATCTATCGGTTTCTCAAGCGGGTCGTTCGAAAAAACGCAAAACGAACACCGATCAACGGGCACTCAAGAAACGGGTCGGCAGGGACGTGGCGATCGCGAAAGTTGACGAGGGACGACGAACAGACGTCGAACAATTACGAATCAATTGGCTCGCCAGCGAAATCCAGCTTCGTACGAATTCCCGGCAGGATGAACAATCAAATCGGAACGAGCGCTGCACCCGCATTCCACGAGACGAACGGAGAAACGTGAATCAACAGCGTGTTCGATTCGCTACTCGAATCCCCCGTTTGCCTTCTCGTCGACGCGTCGATCGATTTCCCTTTTTTCCCCCGCAAGAGCGTACGTACATACGAGCACGGTTGGTTCCGTTCTTCGACGCGGCCGTTCCGTGGCGAGCAACGCGACAGAAAGGAGACGATGTTACCGCGTTCCTTTCGATCCAATTCGATTCCGACCAATTTATGTGGCTCGTACGTTCCGTTCGGTGTAATTACTTCGACCGTGAATCGACGAATCGGCAAGGTGGAGGATGCACGGACGGAGAAGATCGTTCGGAACCGTGGATGCTACTGTCGCGATGTGATTCTTCGCACCCTCTAACTGGCTGCTCTTTAATTAGATCGCCGAGACTTAGAGGACGGGGGAATTTCGAGGGGTTCTTTTCTTCTTGGAAGTTTCACTGATGGATTCGTTGCACCTCGATTGTTCAGGGCCGAATTGAACGGTGGATTCTGTGGAATTTATTTGCCCCAGGGAATAGCTCGATACAGGGTGTTCAATTCTTGTCTGGGTTTCTTGATTGTTGAATGGTATTTCGTTTCATTTATTTGTTAATAAACGGGAGAAATACACGATTCAAATGAGCAAGATGTTTATTTGCCGAAGTCGAATGCAACAAATGTGATTTATATTTCTAAGGGTATTCAAATTTGTCAGTTCTACGTGTCTAAATAAAAATCAATTGAAGGCGATTACTCGATTAATAAATCTGTCGAAGTAAAGTAGAATATTATAACGAAGTAGATGGTACCGTGTAAGGTCCGCTGAAAAATTTAATCCCATTACCGTATGGAAGGAGCTGTTCGACAACGAGAACATTGTAAAATGAGGTAAAATAATCCTGCGGGCCAGTAACAACGAATCGAATGTAAGGACTCGAATCGAATCCTAGTGACTGTAGACCGCGACAAAAAGCCAGCGTAATTCTTAAAAGTCGTGGTCGCACTCACGCGTTGATGAAAAACACGAGCAAACGAAATCTGCCTAAAAACAGGAGGAGCAATTGTCGTTCTCCAGAGATTGACCCCGAGGGAAACGTCGATCGAGAATCGTCGATTCGAACGTAAATCGGTATGCACGGTGACATCGCATCCTGCGAACCGACGAACGGGACAAAAGATCATCGCCAACAGGGATTTACTGGCAAACAGTTAACGCATAACGAACGGCTCACAGACGACACCACCATGGGTATCGACATTTAATTACCACAGATGCATAATGATCGCAGAAATGTCCATTTCCTGTGATACAAACATGGTTTTACGCTGCCAAAGAGAATTCGTTAGTTGTTAATGAAGTTGAAGAAAATCTGTTGAAGAGAGTTTCACGTTCTTCTGTTATTTGCATTTTTGTCTTCATGGTATTAAATAGAAGTTTGTCAATCTTCGAAATGAGAATGGACACTTGGCCATGCATCTGTTACGAAACTTCGGATTTTTTGCTAGATATTGTCAAGTGACTTATTCAGTTGCAGTATATAACACGGAGGTTGAATTTTTGTCTTGCATTCGAACTTCAGTAATGTAACTTGTGCAGGCTTTAAAAATGATCCGGATCTCTGTTGTTTCTTTTTTTTTCTTGCAATTAACAAATAGATTTTATATCATTTTAATAATTATCAACTCGTACAAAGCGTCGCACAAAATCGTACAAAATTCTGCCCACAACCGTTCCAATGAAACAGGTGCAAATTAATCATTTCTATTCGAAATATAGAAATTTTCTCGCCATTCGCGAAATTCAATTACGTTCGAACGTCACGGGGACGACGACCCTCTCAACGATCGCGTGGAACTTTCGCCGAATCGCAAATCGAGAAAACGAGTTTACCGGGTAGAACACTGCGGAAACTAGCCATCGCGTTCGGTTAGGTGAAAACTCGAGTCGTTGATTTGCAAGGAACGTCTTCATAGCTATTCCCCTGTATTCCCGACCCGTCGTACTCTACCGTACTCCGTTCCCACGTGTAAAAATAAACTCGTAAATCTTCGTTTTTACACGTTCGCTACGTTTCAGCTTGCATTCGATGGCCGGTATTCGTCGATCTCACGAATTTCCAGCGAGGGAGCCTGTTTTCATCGCTCTGTCGGGCTGCTTCCGTGGCCAAAAATAATAACTCACGCTCCTCGTCGAGTGCACGTGAGCGTGCACGATGATTGCGTTGCACGAAATGATTTTCGCGAATGTGGCGTGCTTGTTTTTGTCGTTCTTCTGTGGGACGTGATAGAACTCGAATTTCGCACTACCTTTTAATCGCGTATACCTGTTTAAATGATTCATTATACCCGCGCACACGAAGGATGAACAACACTTATTTATACAGTCGGACCTGTTATTTCTTTTATCAATTACACTTCTTATGGTAAAAGATGTGTTGCAGCGATCTCTGTTAAAATGATTTTCCACACTACGTGACATTAATCATAGACATTTTGTTTAAAAAGTGAATTACTCTAAGTACTATCTGAATACTGTTCCATTCAACTCTCATTGTCAGTATCTCAATCATGCCATCGCATTTCCATTGAACGCGACGACAAGTGTGCTTTACGCAACAATCCATTCGCGAAAGAAGACCGCCCTATTATCGGACCGTTTGAACTTTTAACAGTGTCAAAGCGTGGAGGGTTCGTGTATTGCAATCAACGTGAATGAGACACGCGATCTTTAGGAGCAGCAGTGACAGTAATACCGATCAATATTCAATTATTATCGGTGTTCCACGCGTAAGTCGGGGATCGTTTGTTGCGCACGGCTTTGTAACACCGGTAATTTCTTCCAATAGTAATGGAGTCCGTTAGTTACCCCACATCTGTCAAGTATATCGCATTTACCCGTCCCAGGTGAAACCGACTCGTTGTACACGGATTTCCGTGGCTGTTTGTGTACCGTATTTTTCCCCCTGCAACGAAGAAACATTATCCCTCTGATACGCGTTTTCGATTCGTCCGTAAAAGTGATTGCGTTATTTGTATGCGCACGCCACCATTAATTCCCCTTTCTCCTGCGAAAATTGCAGGTTCGACGAGAGTGGTGGAATAATGTAAGACAATGGAAGTTTGATTGCAAATTTATATTTCGGTGATTGTTTTTTGGTGTACCAAGTGTATCATTCGTTTGTCCGATAAAAATTGCAAACGTCATTTACTTGCAATGCTTCAGCTCCAATGTACATACAGTGTATGCACGTATTTATAACTCTACGGTTTTCGAAAATGTTATACGGAACCATTCGTGATGTACAATTGGCAAACTCACAACAGCACTGAAACACTATTGGCATAACTCGCCAAGTAAATCTATTTCACTTTAATGCATCTGGCAGTTTCATTAAATCCACTTCCGTTCTTCTTCGCAATATCCTTCCAACGTTTCCTCCCAAGTCGTAAACTATTATTAACGCGGAATCATTCCGCTTATCGGGGTCCTTTGTTCTCAAACAAAATCGAGCCTTTAATTCACGTTTTTCCATTTTACGGGACCGTTCCACCCCTACCCAGATTGAATACAATTTCCAATCAACGAGACGTTTGCCGATGAAATATTTCATCGACAGAGGGATAGAACGCCGCGACGAGAAAGCGATATCGGTCTGTCGTTCGTCCATTGAAAAGGGAGAGATTAAGCACGATAGTTCTTTCGTTATCGACAGGCCGGGCTCGCGGTATTTCGAGAATTATTATTTAAATGCCCGCCGGCCGGTCTCGTTCGTCCATCGCCGACGAAGCACGGTGTCACGGGGCGTCGGAATTCCAACTACGGGCTGTATAAACGATTTTTCCGGCCGATGACACGCGAAAAGTGGCACCCCCCCCCCCCCAAAAAAAAATTACCCTTAATTCGCCGGTAACGAGCATCAGCTCGCAATTCGGGTCGCCGAACATACCATTCGCTCCGCCGCGCCTCTGGAAATACGAAATTTCCCCCCCGGTTTTTGTACGCGTTCTCGCGTGTTTCCCTCTTCTGCCCTTGCGCACTTCTCTCGCGAAAACAAAAAGAAAAGAAAAACAGGAGCAGCTGCAAGGGAAACGAGGCGAGAACAGCGAGCGAAAACGAAGGCTCTTCACGACTCACAACGGCTCCGTTTTTCCGCGAGTCGTCTAAAGCGAACCAACGATGTTTTAATTGACTGCCCGCCAGGATTAGGCAGTCGCACAGATTTAGTGTCGTCGGTGGCTGTTGTTTCCCCCGTGGCTTTCGAGTTCTCAAACGGGGTCCGTGTTTCCTGCAATCTTTCGGTTGTTCGCTCAGCAACTGGAGGCTGATATTGCATTTCGTGCTTCCTATCGAGTACACGAAGGTTCGTGTAAATTTTTCACTATCCCGTTCTCGCGACGAACGAAACAAGTCCGCGTCGTCGGTCCGCCGTTATTCTGCTTCGACGTTTCGCCACCGTGAACCAAAGAACGTCCCGACGCACGGGTAACTTTGTCTTTCGAGACGCGTCCCTCGCCAGCCAAGCGGAAAATTTGAATCGCAGAAAACGCATTGTTCGCCGATCCACGATCAAAAGTCGCCTCCCACTTCCTGATATTTTATCGCCGGGCGAATCCGGGTACGTGCATACCTGCGACAAACCGTGACACCGCTCCTCATAAAAATTACATCCAGCCCGGGCCGCCAAAGAAGGAAGCGAGTGGAAGGAAAAAAGAGCGCGGAAGCAAAAAGGCCGAGCGAAGTAATCCCGAACAAAGGGGCAGCAAACGACCGCGCGAAAGCAGCCAGTCAGGGTACGGGGGAAGAACGGAAACGAGAAGAAGAAGAAAAAAACACATGGAGAAAAAATAATGAAAAAGAAGCTTTTCGACGGTGGTGGCGCGCGGCTAGGTGAACGACCGGGTCGCACGAGAGCTGAAGGAGCCGCGATTCGAATCGTCGTCGCACAGTTCGCGGGACCCTTACGTGCACCGCGAGCAGACGACCGCAGACACACGACGACGTGTTTCGTCTGACCACTCGTGAAACCCTCCCGGGAATCCACTTTAACTTTTTAACGAGGATTTGAAGAAGAACGTGGGCGGTGGCTCCGGGCGGAAACGGCGCGCCAGAGACGACGACGGCGACAGGAGCGGTCGCAACCGTGTACAGCGGTTTCTGTCGCTCTGACGTCCGTGCGACGATCGTTCGTCGATTTATGAAGTTTCAATTTCGCGGTGCCACGCGACGGCCGGTAGAAACGATGAAATCGTTGGACGGAATGAGAAATCGCGTATTAAGACATTACCGGGCGATGGCGCAACTTTTGTGCGTGTGTTGTTATTTTGCATTGGCTGGGTTTTCCGTTCTATCCTGGGTGTTTTCTACGATTTGGCTGCTCCATTTCTACGATTTGGTTGTTCGATCTGCGCTGGGAAGCATTGAGAGTCCGGGTGATTATCCTTCGTCAGTGGTACTTCGAGTATTCGTGTGTCGTTTGGTGTTTCGATGCAACAAATTGAGCGTGGAAGATGTTTCAGATCTAGGCAATGAACGTTTCATCGTATAAAAACCGTGAGCAAGCCGACGCGGTAGGTGGTTCCATTGATTTCAATAGCCGCCGAACAGCAAATGTCGAGAGGTCTAGTAGTCCATTAGCGGCCCCGTCCATACGCATAATTCCACCAGCCATTATCAGCTATGATTTTTCGATCGTAATAACAAATTCCGCGAAGCAACCCCCATTGGCATTCGTTTCCCGTCTCCGTGAACATTCCGAAGGCCACTGTGCCCGTTATCGAACACCAAAAACAGCTGTACCATTAAACGACGACGTCTCAATACCTGCTCCCGTGTCGCGAGGAGAATTCCCATTGCCGCGAGTGCACCGGGACAGGAAGAATTTCGCTTGACGAACACGAACCGGATGGAGAGGAACTGGGCAAACCGAAGTTCCGGCCGGAATACCGTGAGTCAACGGTCGACCAATACGTAGTACATATATATTCGTCCCGGTGAACTCGTACGGTCTGGCGTTGGGAGTCGGTAAATAAACTCCGGCAAATAAAGCAGCCTCTAGTTGGCGGCCCCGCGAGTCGCAGAAGCACTCCTTCTCGTTGCACGAGTGCCCGCCGTCGCACAGTCTGCTGCACCCTCTTCTCGGCCTCCCTTAGCAGCCGCTAGATTTTATGGGGATTCCGTTAATGGCATGGGCAGCGGGAGGAGGGAACAGTTCTTCCTTCCACGGGAGCCTCTTCACCGTTACCCAGTTTTCCGCGTTCTACGACCACGGAACGTCGTTTCGACCTGCTCACCTTATTCGCGGCAGGAATTTCACGTGCTGAAATTGCACCGTCTGGCGGGCCAATTAAATCGCGCTCGCAGATTAGCTTCACTGCCTTGGGCTGTTCGGCTAGCTTTGTTCGCGGTAATTCTCGAAGAATTGTGTGGAATAACGTGTACGTATAGACGTAGAGTTGGATCGGGGAATATGTATGTATTGCACTCTTAGGGTAACCGTCAGTTTCAGCCAGTTTTATTTTCACCTCGTTTTAAAAAAGGCAATGCGTGCGATAATAGATAGTAGTTGAACAATCAATCAAAGCAGCAGGAATTTACATTAATCAACTAACAGTCGCAGTGAAAGTT
This sequence comes from Nomada lathburiana, assembly GCA_963667235.1. NCBI lineage: Eukaryota > Metazoa > Arthropoda > Insecta > Hymenoptera > Apidae > Nomada > Nomada lathburiana. Next base: position 7,459,611 of record OY763905.1, read on the forward strand.
GAGAGCCAGGCTTCAATCACTTAGAAGAAATAGAATTTCAAATTATGTCCGTCTTATTGCAATATTGATTGTTGCCACAATTGAAATTGAAGGGAGTACAAAGTGTGCGTCACTTAATAGCCACAGTTTGTTTAGCGATAAATCATAAGATTTAGGAAAGTTATTATGCGCGAAGCCTCTTCGCGTACTCCCTTCAATTTCGATTGCGACAAATCAATATTGCAATAAGACAGGCATCGTTTGAAATTCTATTCCTTCTAATCAATTGTTTCTGTTGCGATTGTTAGTGCGACGAGCCCAACCCTCGTTCGTTTCTCGATGCACCTAGCTACGTATTGTTTCGGCTTCTGAACTGATTACGGGCGGGGCCGATATCGTTCGTTCCACCGGGCTCTACGTCGCGAAATAACCCGAGAAACCGGCGCACGATTTTACGGCCGGCTGTTCGACGTGTTCGTCGAGAGCTCTGGGGCCGGTCCTGCTGATTGAAATTCGCGGAAAGTCCGGCGTTCCTCGAAACACGGTGTCCCTCGCGACGCCAGAATTGCCGGGCATTTGTTGCAACCTGCGATTGCCACCTCTTTTTCGGACCATCTCCGGAATACCGCGCCGCGAGGCGCGCGCCTGAATGGAATACGCCACGGTTACTGGAATCTGCGATGGGGATCGTTCGCTTTTTCGAGACGGCGGTGGTTCGATCCGTGGGATGGAGCTAGGGAGAGTTGACTGTTGAAATGAATGATCGATACTTGTTTGCCGCGATCGTTTCATGCATCAGATTCAAGGATTTCGGTTGAATACTTTGGCGTTGCTCCTCTCGAAGATTTTGACATACAGTTTGGCATTCGATACACTCCTAGACTCCTACACTCATCCTGCACTCCTACGCGAATTGAATGCATTACGAAACAATTGCAATACAATGCTGCATTTCGTGATACTCTAATAATGAAGTTTCGTGAACTATAGAATGTGTACCGGGTCTCGAAATGCTTTTAATTCAGTGCAGTGCCGAGATAAAGAGCAGCGCAGTAAAAAAAAAAAGAAAACGACGCGGCGTAAAACATACTTGGATGTATCGCCGCCGAGGAAATAAAATAAGAGATATCGGGAGGAACGAGTGTATTCTGTTTGTCCCTCTTTATGGTAGATTTTACGAGGATTCCGCTAATGTCGTTGACGGGGGCAGTATCCTTTCGACCACCCCTGGCACAGACTTCTCAGCGCCGGGTATTCCTTCGCAACGTCTACCTGGTGTACTCGAACGGAGGAGAAGTACTTTCTAACACGTTCTCAGCCCGGATTTATGACGGATAACAAGACTCACAGTCGTCGAAAGTATTTATAATGCGCCTTTTACGGTTGTCGCTTGTTATTTTTCCACCTTCGCCCGTATCTCTGCCGGTTTAATGCGTCTGCCGTTCGTTTCTCGATATTAAACATTGTGTGAGGTATGCCCGATAAACGTCACGGCTCTTAAATATCCTCCACCGCGGATATATTTCACGCGGACATTCGAGATTCGACCAGCGAATTTCTGCAATGCATCTGCCTTTACCCATTTCGACAGTATTCGACTTTTTTCACCGCGGGTGTCATTCGAATCGAATGAAATTTGATTTCGCTTGCCCGCCGATACTTGTCGCGTTCTGTCTTCGATTGATGCAAACTGCAAGAATTATTTAGCAACCTTAGGTATTTTATATTCAAGTGAATTGCCTTCGGTGATAGTGGTAACAGGACGGTGTCAGTTTTGCGTTACGTTCCCGCGATGATTGAAGAAGTTTCCGGGAATCGAATTAGACGGGACAAAGCGTGAAACAGATTTGCTCGATACCAGTTCGTTATCCGATTTGCCATGAAGCTCTTCCTCGACGAAGATGGTTCCTGTGTCGATGAAGGTAAATCGGGGGTGCACGCGCGACGCCCACACAGAGGACCAATCTCGATAACACGAGTCATCTGCTCCGAAGACAGAAAAGTCAGGCGAACTGTCGCATTGTCATGGAAATCTCTCGTTCGATTCGTTCGGAATGCAGAAACGAGTTTCGTTTCCATTCCTCTCTGTAATGCTAATGCACGGGTCCATAGGTGTGCCGTTTTAAGAAACCCGCTGGCAAAAATTCGAGAGACTCTATTATTAAGGCTCCCGCGGGTACATTAATTTTGCTTTAATATACGCATCTCGGTTCCGTCTCGTTCCTTTCATTTTGAATTATGATAGATGATCTCCAGGAGATATTTATTTCTTATTCCCGTATCGCTTCTTTCCGCTGCACCGTGGAACGACGAATAACGAATTGGAAATGATACATCTACTCGTACGAACGCATAATTGGAAAACAAAATCCTGGCCTTTGCGCAAGATACAATAATATTATCGCACGGTATTCGTATTTGGGAATTGCTGAACGTTGTTCTGACTCTCGTGCCCGCCCACTCTGTGACTATTGTAAAATAAGGGCAGCGGGGCATAACTTGCCTTTTGGTACCGTGACCAAATCCATCAGCTGTTGAATTCTTGCACGCTGTGTCATTGTCTGCGAGAAGCCGATAACCGCGACACCTCTCTGACAGCCCCTCGGGATTCATCAACGGCAAGCAAACACTCTGCGCATCTCTGTATACGTGGACGCCTCACGCTTCTCCGCACCATAATTCGATAATACACACGGCGACACACTTGCGATAAAGGGTCGATTGCACAAAAAGACGAATACGCTGTTCTTGTGGGCGATACGAGAGTGGTCAAACTGAATAAAAAGTTACTTCCACGATGTGATCGATGGAACAGACTTATTACTATATTGAACGATATTTTTCCCGGAAATAAAAAGGTGCATGGACGCCGAACGAAAGCGAAATATCTTCGATATTTAATAATAATGAGATTAGACAGAAATACTCGATGATTCAAGACACTCGCGAATAAAATATTTCGAAGATATATAAATGGACAATAAAGTTGGCTCGGATGGTGGAACGGATAAAAATCATTTACGCGCAGTTAAAATTGCATCGCGATTGAGGCCTCAGGGATTATTGGTTTCTTTCTATGGGGAAGCATAAGTTCACAGGGCTCAGTCGTTGCGATAGAGACTATGTACATCCTTCATCCGGACGATCCGATTTTGTCGTCCAGGTTCAAGGGTGTCAAGGAAGAGGACCTTGCACGATACCATTCACGACGCGAACAGGGGTTAATTCGATTCGAGGTCACAATGGCCAATCAGAGTCGAAGCGCCGAATTGTCCGCGGCTTGTCGGCCTCGTCACAGGGTCCCGGATCCATGAATCTGTCCAGAGAACCGGATTATCCCTGGCGATCCTTTGACACGCCGCCACCAACCGTCGAAGAATTTACGTGGCGATCTGCCAGTCATCGCACGAGGTGACAGTCGAATCGCTTTCGGATTAGTTTTCTATCAACGACTACTTAGTAGCCGATCGTCGTTCTCGTCGTGCGTTACTTTCGTCTTCCTTTATCGTTGGTCGTATTAAAAAGCGTTTTGCTTAACGATTAAAAAGGGGACTGGGGGGGGGGGGGGCATGTTGACGAGAAAAAAGATTGCAAATTGTCTCTGTCACGGGTGCTCGAAATGCCGTTCCCGTTTCTACTGTGAGGCAGTACATAATGTAATTCGAAGGAAATTATCGAACTCCAATGGGGACACTCTAAGAACTATCTTTCAACGGGTGTTAATACGAGAAAACGAAAGTACGCATTGAAATATTATTCTCGTTAACAGATTGTTACTATCGCAGAACAAGACGATACATATCGGCACTGAAACACCACAGGTAAAGATCGCGAAGCGATACTTTTTCCCTATACAACAATCACCACAGACAACTAATTCAATTCCAGTCGCATATTTCATTGCACTCCGAACGCAGTAACGTCGAGGCGCAAACCGTCCTCTATCACAATGCAATCGTGGCGAAGTGACCCAAAAAGATTCCTCTCGAAGTCCATTCCCCTTGCCTGTCGCAGATCCATCCTCAAGCAACGTCTAATTCGCGATACCACCGTAAACACCTATGTATATCCAGCTCCTCGATAGACCCCTACTGGATTTTCGATTTCCGTTAAACGTAATCGAGCATCGATCCGAAACACAAGGGGTACATGGAAGTCGGAAGCTCGCGGTTCTCCGCGACGGAAGCGTGGGCGTTCCGGGGCAATACAGGCGCACAAGACGTGCAATATGGCATTGTTGGCCAATGGGGCTAATCTTCCCTCGATCTGGCCGGTCAAAATAGAATTCTACCTCTCTCCCCCTCTCTCTATCTATCTCTCTATTTCCCGCTGTCTCTCCCTCCACCGAGGAACAGACATCTAGCGAACGAGTACGATGACAAGGGGGTTGGTTCGCGGAGGAACACAACAGGGTTGCCCTTTGGCCGGCATAACGCCAACCAACGTAATTCCCTTCCGACCCCGCGAACCCTCTTTTCGTGTGGCTTCGACGAGGCTTACGCCCGGCAACCGGCCATTTCCTGGCCCCCGTTGAACACTGCTGCGACATCGCCGCGTCCCGTCGCATCGCATCACGTCGGTTTGCTCGAGCCCCCATTTCGTCGAGCGAGGGAGAAGCGAAACGATTGATAGGCTAAAGGGACGGACAAACAGGTTCAAGCTGATTCCAACCGTACCACGTATCCCATGTTCGCAGCCGCTGCATACCGACCGCTTGACGCTCACCGCGCTCCCTGTGCCACCGTGACACTACGTCGGTGTATTGCGATAACGACGTTAGAGGAGAAGATAAAGATGACGGTCGAGCGGGTGGATCGTTAATAATTGTCTCGAGGGGAGGCTTGTGTGCCGCGGCCTCGCGTATATCTCCAACAGTGGCCCACGATGCTTTTAGCGCTTGAGTGCTTTGCGCGAGGCGTCGCGACGCAACGCGTACGAAACGCGACGCTTGGAAATTCGCGGGATCGATGGGGACAGGGGTGGAATAAGTTTGATCTCGGCCGCAGGAAACGATTGCGCCGTTGATCTGACCGGTTATCCATTCTCTATCGCTGTCTGTCTGGGAATTGTGCACGAAATATTTAGTTACACTGATTCTTCGTCAATGTGCTTTTCGTTTGTTTCTTAGGCGCGGGGCTGTTGCGATTAGAACATCACAGGGATATAGAGGTGTCGTCGATGTTTCGAGTTGTTGTTAGAGTAATCGTATGCAATTGTTGAATAGCTGTGTATATTATAATGGAGAGGTGTTCTCGATGGTGGGTTTATTAATGTCACAATACATATGGCGAAAGTTCTTTGCACACGGTCGTCCCTCGGAGGAATGAAATTCGATCAACCCTCAACTTTAATCCTGATTTTACAAGCCGCGTGACCTTATATTCCCGGCGTTCGCAAGAGAATATATTATAGGACGAAACCGGACGAAGCGCACCGAAGGGAACGGAGATGTTAATTCGATTAGAATTGATCAAACAGGTCGGCTACCGGGTCATCTTGATACGGGAGCAGATTAATGACTCCGGTTGGTCGGTTGCTTGTACGAGTTGTGTTTTCACCGTCGGAGAGATATCGATCAATTACGAGTACGTTTCAACCGGTATCATTCCGCTAATTATCTTGTACGTTCGTTAACTAATTATACCCCGACGCTGGCTGGAGTATTAACGATGATTTCGACAAGAATCATTCGTTACGCCACTGCGGCCTCGAGCGGCTGGAACACTTTGGGCGGTGTTCGCCTGATCAAGGATTGATAGAGTAGAATGATATATCAATGATAACAAAGTCTTTGGAACAGCAAACAATAAAATCCAATTCATCGTACTTTCTAACGGCTAAGCGAAGATTGAAATAAATGTCTATTTCTTGCATTTAACTGTCGCAGAAGAACACGGGGCAACGGCCATGCCATTATCCATAAAACTATAAGAACTCGTAACAATTATTCAGCTGCTAGTGTGGTTGATACAAAAATCTGGAATGGTTTACGGTTTAACGAGAGCTTACAGAATAATCACGGTGAACTGTTCGTCCCCTTTCTTCGAAATCTTCGCTGTCGTCCTGATTGTTTTAGATATGAAGAAACGTATTACAATAATCTTCAACCTCCAGTCACAAGACATCGTACCGAATAAAAGAATGTTCGATTCGCCCACTGTACGGCAGAACAATCCGAGCTGATCGCGTTCCGTCGTTCGCTCTCCATACATTATTAACGCTAGATAAAAAGAATGATTGGCAACGTAATGACTGGCGACCAATAACGATGGTATTTTCGATCCATCGCCGAGACCACCATCGCCTTTCGAAATGAATGCTGCGCGAGGCTATCTCCTTGGCAGCGTTCAAGTTCAATCGCGTTGCCTTGTTCAAGACGCTCAGGTCGAAGGCAGCGTGCAGCAGGCATTTAATTTTCCTGCTCGCCAGCGTAAGACCGGATGAAAGAGAGAGCTGCACGGACGCAAGGACGCCCGGCGGACAGAAGAAAATTCCAGTCTTGTCGGTACGGGTTTCACAAAGAAACGCGCCTCGCCTCGCTTCGCCTCGCATCGCCTCGCCCACGCTTGTCCCAGCGAGAACGCGTTCTCCTCGTGTCCGTTTTCCGCTCGCCACGATTGTTGTTTCGAGCGGCGTTATCGGGCTCTAACGCGAGGCGAGCCTTCTCGTACGGCAAGAAAATCGTGGGCGGTCCATTAGCGGTTATCATCGGGCACGGAAATGACTGTCCAGTCGCTACTTGCTACCTATAGGCCTGATTCTGTGATCGATGGGTTCAACCCTTTCGAGTGGACGCCGATTAGCCGCATCTACTGCGCGGGGAAAAGGAAATGATGTCATGGCGGTTCGGAATGTAGAAATTGGAGCACTCGTGGGTCGTTGTTTTGTGAAACGGTATTATGAATCGGCTGGAACAGTCGGTCATTGCGTATCATATACGCAATTGCGCATTAAATAGTTAAAAATGAGTATTGTAACGGAGTTGTCCTTGTTTCACTTCATCAGCGTGCCAATTATTTTTGAGCGCGCCGCTTCATTGGGTGCATAAATATTATTCATTCGAAGCTGTCCAAATTCACTTCGCTCAAATGTTTCCCGCCTATAATATAGTACGCGAACGTTTTATCTCGCCTGCATTATATTACAGTGATTAATTGTACCGCTCTGGACACCTCGAACTTCCACAAGCCCCGTTCAAGCGAACCGCGCGTACATTAAGCCTGGATCATTCCCTGAAAATTTTACCGCAGGCACCCCTCCCATAATTTCCATTCAGCTATGGCGAATAATTGCTGATAACTTTTCTCGAACGTTAATGCACAGCCTCGCAATAAGTTGCGCGCAATACGACCGCCGCTCGATTTCATTGAAAAATTCCTAATCCTCGAAGCCGCAGAAATGAATTCCGGCTTTGCTCGCGGGACGATTTTTTCAGTTTCGCCCATCGCCCGGGAACTTGCCTCAATCCCTGAACGTTTTGCGGTCCGTGCACCGTCCCGCGGTAGACAAAGCGAGGCGTGTCCGCCCAGCAGCGAGGTCAGAAAAGCCAGGAAAGAATAGACACCGCGTCGGGGGCGAAGCAAAACGTAACGAACGACGACGCCAAGAGTCGTAACTCTGTGCCAATGGCCACTCCCACGTCTCATCCTGTGCTCCCTTGGCGAACCGATCGTACTCCCCGCGTGGTCGCGTGTACGCGTGAAATACTCGCCAGGTAATCTCTGTCTACCGGGGTCTCTATGTGCGTTGGCACCAGTGGCGTAGACCGGGGGTTGTTTCGTCGAAACGACATCTCTTCGTGATTACGAATTAATTGCCAGCACTTACAGGGTACGCGCAACGTCTGTCCTCGATTCAGGCTTGAGGACTTTATTTTTCGTACTACGTACGTAATTGTTTCGTTACTTCTTTTTTTGGCGAGCAGCAGTGTATGTACATGGGTTTAATAATTGTTCAAGTTTCGCGACAGATATTGTACTGTAACACTGTCGCGACGAAATGAAATAGATAATCAATTGATTTGTGAAGACGAGCAGCAAGCATGCCGCCTCTGCTATTGTCGATTTTAGAGATATTAATTTCGTGCAAGGTAATGATGGATTGAACTGCTAATCACTATTTTTCTGGCTTGTTTTCTATTTTAATATGATCTCTATGTAACGGAAGTAGTTGTAGTGTAATTATAGTTCTTCGTTCTATAATTATTAATTGGAACAGGTGCTAGTTATCAATGGTTAATACTTTGTGCGGGTTGGTCTCGTTCGAAATTTGTTCGCGCCTGAAATTGCACATCTGTACGACGCCACTGTTTCAACCTCGACGGAATGATGTTTCTATTACTTCTTCCTGCCTCACAGCCTTCCAGCTTCCTCGATCCTTGCCAGAGTTTCTGTAGATATCGAAGATCTGCAGCAGACAATAGGGTATGAATCAGTGGCTGGATACAACAATGACGGAGGCAGACATTTGTCTAGCGCTGGGCGATAATATTTTCTTCCCTTCGGCGTATACGATCCCGATAAGATGGAATCTTAGAAAAAAGATTTATCAAACGCGCCATCAATCTCGAAACTGTACCGGTAATAGTTGCGACGGAAAATCAACTTCGTTACAAATTGAAAATAAGAAGAAACCATTATTCATTCGTTCACTCATCATTGATCATTCGTTAAAAATTATTGTAACGTAGCTATATTTTTGAACCTTATCTTGCATTAAATTTTAAATAGAAATAAAACCAATTTTGTTGCTGCGTCGAACAATTATAATAGAAACTCGGATTCACGATTCGGCAAATTCAATATTTAACAATCAATACGGCGCCAATGCGAATCTTCTATAATAGTTTAATTAAAAAATTTGCGTAACGAAAGATCTTCCCGTTTCCATGTCGCAACATCGGCAACGTCCCTTTCTCTGTCGTGCCCCGAGTAGAACGCTCGAAAAATAAGCCAGGCAAGCTGAGGCAATTACGACACTTCCTCTATTACCCAAAAAGGGTATTAAAAAAAGAAGAAGACGCGAAGAGCAGTTTGTAATTTTCTTTCGCAAATATCTACGCGCTGCACCGGCCAGCGGGCAAACTCTGGTCGCGTGTGAGGACAAAATTTCCAGCCTCGAGACCCTTTGCAATTTTCATTATTTCCAAGTATACTATTCGGCGAGTGCAAGCAAGCTTCGTTCTTACGTGGAAATTACCACTTCCCCCCCGGGCTGTTTGTTCTTTCTGCCTGTGTTCAATTTCGCGACAGAAACATCACCGACTATCCGCGGAACAATATTCCAAAGACTCGTCGTTTTGCACCATTTCTCACTCGCGTCCTCGCGTTTATTCGTCCGGTTACGTTGCCGAAACGAATGAATCATGAGTTCGTAGTTCGCAAGTACACGGCTAATTCCACCGTTTGTTGATTCTAGTTACCGCTGTTTGCCAGGTGCGAAATTCTGCAGCAGGTTTGCCGTTACGAAACGGACCACAGGAATTCCTACCGCGGGGTGCAATACGGAAATTCGCATATTGATCTGTTCGATTTAATATTTGTCGTCTTTTCACTTTCATTGGCGTTATATCTTCAATGTTGGACTATTCATTTCTTTGGGACAAAATTCGACTCGGGCGGAGACATTAAATTTGGAATAAATTTGCAATGAAATAAAATATTACGCACGCTTTTGCGACAAAATGGGAACTCGGAATAACTCGCGCACTTTTATCTTTCATATGTTTCGTAGTAATTTCTCCTATCGCGGGTCTGATCTCGCCAACAAAGTATAATAATAACAATGATAATAAAAACGAAAGGAATTATTAGAATATATTATTTCCATAATATGCGATACTTTAAAATACTCGACCTGCTGTTCGTAATGCCTGTGTTTGCACGTGAAATGGCTTACCTTTGAACCCGGCAGCAATTCGTAAAACACGATGACGTGTAACGAGACGAAACGAGACGTGAAGCTAGAAGTCGTTGAAAATTTTTTTAAGCACATTCGTGATTTGGAGAAATGTTTTCACTAATTGCACTGCTACCGCGTTTCAATTAAACTGCTGCGAGACCCTTGCTTTGTCGTATCGTTGGGGCATGCGGCAAAGATTGCATAGACGCCGGCCAGCGATAATCAGCCCACCGATAATCGATACAAACTTTTTCGTTCTCGCGGCATTTCCACGTTCTCGTCGCTGTTAACTCGCGGCTCGCGGGAAATCAGGAAATCGACTGACGAATCGCTATTTATTTCTTCCGCCTCGAATATACGTGGACGACGCATGAAATGGAAACGCGTATAAATTATCATCGGGTTGAGGGAGAGCAGTATTCACTTTGAAAATTTGTGACGAACGTAATTTTTCTTCAGCATGAAATAATTTTATTCGCCTGTACCAATCTTTAAATTAGCTATTATTTATAAAAAGGGTGAAGATCTTGTGAGACGGAGAAGACCAATATTGCGTTGATATTAATAAGAATTTCTTTTCGGTCATTTCTATTCCGATAAATAATGTCCACCGTAGTTTTTGTCATTATAATTATTCGTATTCACGGGGAAACATGTTTTTAGATCAGAAATCAAATCCGGTCTTAAAAAGAAACGGCACTACTTGCTGTTCCATCGAGTCTCCTGCTGAGTTTTCTTACTTTTTCTTAATACCTGTCCTCCGCACGGATTTATGGCTTCTCTGGAAGCTCCCTCCAATACCGCGCGTACTTCTGTATCTTTCGTGGCAAAATAATATTTTCATCTCGCCCTGTACTTCTCGAGGAGAAATCCTCTTTCCATTCTTGCCCCTTGTCCTTCTTTTGCCATTTTCTTCTAACCGAATTGCAACAACCATCCGATATTAATTAACTGCATCGTACTCGTGACGATTCTGATATCGAGTGAATAATATATAACAAGTCAATGCTATAAGTTAATAGAATTGTTCGCACCGCGGCACGAACCGCCAATCAAACGGAATTATGAAATATTTCGGAAGTTATTAAAAACAGACGAAATAAATCCATTTATCGGCCAGTTAATCAATCTTTCAATGCAATTATCTCGGATAATCCGATAACCAGGAGATCGTACGAGGTTTTCGGCGCAACACACGTCGACAGTGGCGAAAATTAAGCTTGACGTAATATTTTTAAGTGTACCACGAGTTGTTCGCCGCCTCCCATCGGCCGATCGTTCGTCAGTCGCCGGACAGGTTTTCGGGGCTGTTGCAATTTGTATCAATTCAACTACAGTTAAGCCTCGACTAACGAGCGACTGTCCGACATGAGAAATTATCGGCGATCAATAAAAAAACCCGTGGAAATAAAGGCATTGTATATTTTGCAAAAATACATCTTGCAACGCTGTTTGCGCGCTGGCGGAGATAAATCGTCGGCGCAGCGGGTAATTGTTACAGCTGGCGATAATATTAATTTCCTTGCACGAAAAGTCTTGCCATTCGACGGCTTCTTTTTTTCCACCGTCACGCACGGCCCACAGGCTCAAGTAAAATAACTATGCGCATACATGCTTAATATAGAAGCGGTTTTCGCGGTTATACAGTTGCTCACGGTTACAATTTGGTAACGATACAAATTATTCCCTCGTTTTTCATCCTGTGCAGATAGTAATTTCTTTAAAATAAATATTCCCTTCACCATCGAAAGAAGCTTCACAGTTTTCGCTCTGAAATGATATAATAACCCAGCCCTGGTGACGAGAAAATTCGCTCATAATCGCTGAATCTTCGTGCTTGATTATTGAACTGATTTTAATTATGATATCAGGCGAGTGCAATATTCATTCAGCGCCGTAATTGTCCGCCAATCAATTTTCAAGGGTGGCTAGTTATGTAATTGAATATTTGAAGCGACAGGCTGGGAATAACGCGTTTCCATGGCGCGACCGCGGTGAGTGGCATTTCAGCTTGTGATTATATTTGGTTGCGTTACGAACGCCCGAAATAGAACGATTTTAATTGCCGTTCGATTCATCACCGATCGATTTAATTCAACTGTTGGCATTGCCAAGATATGATGGCTTTCAGGGCTGAGATATTTCTTTCGAAACGGAATTATCTTCAGGGGGGTTTTTTTTTTGTTAACAGTACATGTATCAATCATTCTGCAATATAACGGAGCAATTCTGTTTTCTAATTTTAGTCGTCGGCCAATTTCACAAGCATCGTTCATCTATTATAATTTCACGTCTGCATTATTCGGAGCCTTATACATATACAAATTATTAGTAGATTTCTCTTTTGTTATATTTACAGTGCCTCTACGGATCTATTTTCGTTACGGTTTATTCGATCATCATCTTTGTCTCACGTCCTGTTAGAGATTAAACAACGAATTGCTCCATCACGCGGCGACATCGCGAGTCCATTTCGATGTTACGTATTCACGCGGGGCACGATTGCACGTTGCAATTACTTTTTTCGACAGTGCGTGATGAATCGACGCTAATTAAACCCTCGAAAGTTTCCGATCGGGAAACCTTTTTATTGAAACCCTCGGAAAACTGTCCCCTGTAATGTGGTGCCGCTCTATTCGACCAGAAAATAAATTGTCCAACCTTTTTTTTTTATACCGAATAACATTTCTCCAAAGGTTACGAAACTAAAAGATTCAAGCTCAGTAATTCCAATGCTGCACTTTATCTTTTTATATATAGAAATACACCCGCACTTTTGTTTAGACGGCAGTTGTCGATAGGCACAGGACTGTTCCTATTTACGAATTTCGCATCGTTGCTTCTTCCTCGGCGAAACCTCGCCGAGATACAATCGTATCACAACTGCGACACTGCAATAAATTATTTCCACAAGCGTTATTTGCCATAAGTAACGCTTGTGGACTTCAACTTAACAATGCAAACCTCAATTTTTTTTCGAACTTCAAAGTAATTGCAGCGACTTGCCTCGGAGAGGAAATCTTTTGCAATCATCCCGTTGCCAGTGAAGCATTCGTGCCACCCAACTAACCACGGTTTCCTACGATAATCCTCTATCACAGAAACGCTCACGTCGCAGCATCCACGCTTATCGTTACGCTCCATCAACGCTTCCGAACGCCAAGAAAAACGAAGCACTTACGTATATACGTATGCACATGTAGCTACCGAATCTCGTGGCAGAAGAACATTCGACGGCTGCCCCCGACCGACGATGCGATACAATGTCGTCGAATAAAGGCGAACGGGCAGAAAAACGAAATGGAAATCGGATCGCGTCGTTATGCCCGCGAGCAGGAAACTACACCCTCGGCTTTACTTACAGCTTTGTCACCGTCGACTTTATACACCGTCTCAACCTCCCCTTCACCTTCTTCCTTTCTCCCTTTGTCGTGGCCCGTCGGTGCGCCCGAACAAAAACCCGTCCCTACCCTACGGGGCACTCGTATTTTCCAATGTCGCTTCCACCCTCTCCGCCCCTAGCGCATTATTGCGGTTTCCTTGTGCAAACGAAAATACGTAGAAACTTCTGCGGCCTCCGCGCGCCGCGGAATTTATTTCGGGGCACCATTGACGAGGAGAATAACGTATTTCACGGGGAACGGCGGCTCTCCCTTAATCGGAATCGCGTGGGTTTTTAGTGCGTGGACGCTGGAATCGAAACGGGGAGATTGTTGTGCCGTGGAACATTCGATTGGTGTAATGGTCGAATCATATTTTCGTTGAGCGGATCGTGCCCGATTTTTCGGGTATATTTGGACAATCAATTTTTATTTCGATCCCCGAAAGGAATCGAGCGTAATTGCTCCAATTATGATCCAATTATGTACGGTAACGTATTCAAGAGGGTAGGTTTATTAAATGATTTCGAGGGAAGGAGAAAAACTTGTGCGATTCCAACTTGATGGCGAATATCGATTATACATATAAATTGTATAAACTTTCATTTAGTTCGGTATCGTTAACGAATCATTTCGTTCGTGGTGATGCCCGTACGCCAGCAGATTTGACAGAAATGCGACAGCGAACGACTAGTGCGATAAACAATTATTTTACACCCAATTCGGTTGTAACGGTGCATATCTGGCGAAACGTAATTAATGCAACGATGAATTACTAATGATAGAGCGACAGCCATGCAGCCTGTTTGATTAAGTCTGAAACAATTCGACACCAGCTATTCAGGAGTTAATTTTCCAAATAATCAACTGAACCCAATTATTCCGCTCGATGAAATTGGTACATCCATACTATTGACAGGTTCAACATTCCACTTGAATCGAAACACCATACCTCTCCGCTAATTTCTACCAAAAAAAGAAGGGGAAAATAAATACTATGAATCGTATTTTCACCCCAAGAGACATGAGTACCTCGAAACGAACAATTCTCCTATTAAAGCATACCCAATCGAATAAACGCGTGCAGAAAGTACAAGAAATAAAAGCGATATAATATCAGCAAAACATAAAGAGTACCAACAAAACGATCGAAGTTACGGCAGTTTAACGCAAGCATCCCTTAAGCAGGCGGCTCAACGAGGATTCCTGAAGGCAAAAACGTATTAACATCCAGGCGTGTATATACATTTTGAGCTTGTCGAAAGCAGATGCAAGAGCGATGCGAACACAGCTCCTTAGGGTCGTTCAACGCATTTACCCCCGGCGTCCACTTTAGAGAAGACGAACGGAGCCCACTCTCCGCCCATTACTTACTCAAGTAGACTGCAGTACGCCGTGAAATCCTCTTTCTTTTCGCCCCGACGTCGCTGAACTGCTATTTACGCGCGACCAAGGGCCGGGAATCTTTTTCTCGGCGAATTTAACATCCCTTCCCAATCCGGCCCGGTCGTTTGCGAATTTCCGAGCGGTTTCCGCGGCCACTTTGTGCAACGATACTCCTCATCAATTCCCACGAAACGTCGTCGGACAGCCGACCCCGTGTTAACGGGACGGATAATCGTCCCGATGATACAACAGCTTTTGCTTCAATGTCGCATCACTAGAATTGTATCGTCATCTATCGCTTCTTTATGGCGAGATTTGTTAAGAACGAAAGAAAGAAGCTCGCATCGCGAGGTTTCTCGCGCGCAACGTTCCTTAACACGATTGTTCGGCCGCGCGGCGATTTATTTGCACAGGTATTTTCACATTGCTGTCGATAATGAACCCCGTGCTGTCTCAAGGAACTTCCATTGCACGGTACTCGCAGTGAAATTAACGTCGCCGCGACGACGCAACGTCGGACATACTCCACGGACCTGTCGCCGCGTTATTCCTTCCGTTAATAGCGTCCCGAACACCTGCTGATCTAGTCGACGCAAAATACCGTGCCCGCCCGTTCACTCAACTTGAGGCCCGGCTCCTCCTTTTGCCCGGGCCGCAACATTGAAGTAACTCCAACGCGGCGGATCGTAACTAACCGGCCAAGTAGCTCGAGTAGGTATAACCCCTCGTCGAAGCCGCGAAGAATAAACGTATTTCAAACTGATTTACACAGCTAATTCGAGAGGTATGCGCCGGGGATGGTAATCGACGCGATTTCAGATTACGACCGGAGTTCACTATTCATTGGACGAGGAGGAGGAGGAGGAGGAGGAGGAGGAGGTGGTGGTGGTGGTGGTGTTGACGGGAGCATCTCTTGGTAGAGCGTTTCGAGTTCCGTAAATGAATGTACTGGATGCCGTAATAAATAGCGATGGCTTATGGAAATCTCGTTTATTTCGAAATATTAACTTTTGGGGTTAATATTTCAATGGGGATGATATTTGTGAATATTATTAGAGGCATGTAGAAACGAAGGAGTTAGACACTGTATGAGTAAGAATTGTTATTTGCTCGATATGTTTTTATTCGAATTTTCGGATGACAAGTGCGCCGATGATCATTGTCCGGTGTCGTTCATTTTTGTTAAGCAACTTTTTTTTCGTTTCCTACTAATTGTCCGCATTTCTGTTCATGTCGGTATTATTATTGCAAAAAGAGGTATCGTAATCTATTACAGTTTTACTGCTACTTATTTAATTTGTTTCACAGCAATTGCTCTAATCAAGCAGTCTCTCTGAACATTGATTTACGAGCATTAACTTCTGAAACGATTATGTAAGATATTCTATCTAACCTCCATTCGTGCATTAATTCTGTTAATCCTGTTCGGAGAAATGATGAGAGTGTAAGGAGGAAATGATTTGTGGAAGTTATGCGACTGATTATATCCCCGCCTTTGCGATGTCGGTGTGATCATTGTCGATTTCCTAATTACCATACAGGTGGATTTTCCCCAGTTCGTTCATAGGCATAGGGAGATGTATAGCAATTACCGGTACATGTTCGCCATCGTTTCAAGCGTGGCAACAGGGAAAATAATATCAAACTCATAATTCGCGATGTATGCGCACACGTGGACGTACAAATGAATCGTGAACTCCAAAAGAGAACAATTCATTTCAATTTCTTCTTTCCGATCCGGCAGATTTTCAGACTCACTCTTCGAATCGAACAATCGCCCTTCAGAATAATTTTCTTCACTCATCTGGCAAATTAGCTAGAGTCCCGAATAAATTGTTCAGCGATCCGCAACACTTCGAAAAAACGAGAAAACCGGAGAGAAAAGGAAATGTGTAACTGCAAAGAATCACTACGCATAAATAACGATCGGAGAAGCGATCGCGTTTAAAAAGCGCATGGTAATTTCCCCTCGCAATTATAATTGTACATTTTAATTAGACGATGCGTTTAACGTATTGCACCCGCGTGGCGCTGCAGCTTCGCTGCGCACGAATAGATTAGACCCATCCTGACGAGGGCGAGTGTACTGAAAGGTACTTGCGACTCTAATCTCCGTGTTGCGTATGAACGCATCAAGATCCCAGACACAGCCAGCTCTGAGCACTGACAGACGAACGTGTATAACTTCTCTTGTTTTGCCACGGTGGAATTATCGAGTGTATAAATTACGGCCGTATAAAGTTGTCGTAAGTTGGTTCGGTACTTATGAAACTTGTTGAACGACCGGGGTAAGACTGATCGTCAGTGAGGTTTTTTCTTTGAAACTCACTGCAGCTTCCCACCGGAATTCCGCGAAATTCGCCGACTGAATAAACTCGCCCCTTCAATTCGTATCAACGATCACTAATTGCACAGAAGTACCAGCGAGTTATGTCATTTTTATTCGCCAAACTTTTTACGCGCCTCCGGATCACTTTATATCGTATTTACCCGGGTGCACATTTATGGCCACTTACCTTGAACTGCGATATAACATTTTTTTTGTTTCATCGAACCGACCGCTTCTACTGAAAACAATTTTATTTTTCAAGGAAGCGAATGCTTCGCCTTCGTTTATTTCAATCCCCGTATAATCCCCCCCCCCCCCTCCATTCGTTTTAAAATCACGAATTCCTTAATAACCGAATCTTTTTGCACAATGCAATCGTGCTAATGCTAATAACAAAATTATTCGAACATTAAAAGTTTCATAGTTACTAAAAGGCCAAATAATTTCGTATCGAGGGAGATAATGATTATAATTTCCCGCGCCGATACACCGCCGTCAAATCTGCCGCAATGCTTCCCGCTCAAACAGCCCGTGCGCCCCGCAAAGCTACCCCAAAGACCCAAGCTTCCACGCTGAACTGCCCCTCAATCCCCTTGCTACCCCGTCGATCCCCCTTTAACAACCCTTACCAAACCGCGACGCATCGTTCAGCCCCGAGAACCGACCGGGCTCCTTCGCCCCCCTCCGCCGTATCGACGACTATCCGGTCGGTTTCACGATGCGCCAGGTACACGTAGCGGGCAAGACGCCCGTTCGAGCGTTATCGAGGCCGCGTGGACAGGCTCGATCAATCTTCCCGCCTCCTGCGACTTCCAAGCGTTATCGTCGCGGCGGCGCGGCTGAAACAATGCGCCGCGTCCCGCATAATAAACTTCCACGCACGCCTCTCGGCTCGCCAGAAACTGGTAGCCGCTCGTAACTCCCCGCCGAAGCGTTGAATACAGATACGCGGGGACGTGGGGCAAGCCTCCAGGTGAGATAGAGGGACCCGAGTACGAGCGTATCGTTCGATATATCGCGGGAAGTGCCGGCTGCCAGGCACGTCGACAGCCACCAGGACGCTCGGGCGGCTGTGCGTGCCACACGGACACGCTGCGCGTGTAACGCGACGAGGAGCGCGTGTGCCGGACCGTGAAGGGTGTCGCGAACCGGAGGAGACGTTACTCCCGCAAGCATTTCAACGCCCGCATCGTCCAGCCGCCCCCTTGACACCCTGGCTCCCTCGATGACCGCGACACTTCGCCGTGTCCACGACGCCGGTTCGGATTAGTTGAACGATTTTCGTTCGCTGGGCGTGGCTGCGACCATTGGACATTCGTAGAATCGGCGGATGGTATTTAAGATACGGTACGTGGGGGGCAGGGGATGTAATTAATTCGTTCCGATTTCGGAGCAGAAACGAGAAGATACGTGTTCATTCTTTTTTTTGTAAACCGGGGAAAAATGTATACCGCTTCGCCTGATCGGCGAAGAATGCGATACATTCTACTGGCGTGCCATGGGAATTAGTTTGCTTAGCCATGAGGCGAGAAAAGTTAAAAATTGCAGAACTGATCGATGGCCGATGCGTTTGAAATGGGTTTCAGTAGTATACGGGTGCAGTGTGTCAGACAGTTCAGACCATAAAAGAGTACGAAATAATCAAACGTAGAAATAAGATTTTCTTACACAAAGCCCGAGATGATTTTGTAACTTCGTTCAAGGAATATAAGTTTATTTTACCTTCCGTGCGACATTGCAGCATTGTTGGCACCAAAAAATAGCACGTCATTTAAAAAAAAAACGCGATCGTAAATTTGTTCATCGCTGCTTTCGCGGCAACGTTCAACCCGCGAGAATGTCGCGTTTGTTTGCCATAGAAATGGGAGAATTTACTGTGACGACGGAACACGTGGATCCATATTTCTTTTCAGGATCACCTGCGCCATCAGTCATGCAAGGTATTCTAGTGTCGGCGACGCAACGCGCGAGATAAACTCGCCTATCATTCGCCGCGAGCTACTCGTTTACCAGGTACGAAGGGAGACCGAGGAATTCGCACTTTTGCCAGGCGGAAAATAAATCAGCGCGAACGCGCGTTTGCAAAGCTTCGCCGCAGCGGAGACGTTTGACGGAGCGTCGCGAAAAATCTGTTTCGATAGTTGCGTCGCGGCAGAAACGGGGAAAATACTTTTGCGGCGCATCCTTCATTCTGGTCGAGCGGGACGGACGAATGGGTCGCGAATTAACGTAGATAATTACCTTCGATTGGTCTTGATCGCGATTCCTTTTCACAGACATTTCCTGGACGGTGCATCCTTGCGACAAATACGAACAATTAAATGCGACTTTCGACACAAAAGTGATTGAAATGAAAGTTCGCGGTTTTTACATGCTTACTCTATCAATCCACAAGTTTCCGATATAATCGTGCGAGCTTTTCAATTCCCCCCCTAAACAAATAACGAAACGCGAAACCAACCCAGCCGCCGTTCCATTCGTTGAAAAAACAAAAAACAAAAAGAAAGTGAAAATGGTAGGCGAAACGCGACAAAGCTAAACCGAACCCCGTCGACTGTCGACCGGGACCAACTTCGAGCCATCGGAACGTCCCGCGTCCACGTTCGCGCCTGGCCGTGACGAGAACGGAAGCAACGCGAAATCCGGTCGGGCCGGAGCCGAAAGGTTCCCAGGCCAGACCAGGTGATCGATCACCTGGCCGCGCGTTGAAGCTCGACCCCGTGAAAGCTCGTGACGAAAAATGACGCGGCGGCTTCGCTTGCAGGGCTTATTCACACCGCGTACGCCCGTCCGCTCCTCCGATTACAATGTCCACGGGGCAGAGAGGCTCCTGTTTCCCGCGGACGGATTTACGGCAACAACGACAACGACAACCGAGAAAACAGCGGCTGCTGCATATTTCTGCCTGCGTGGATCAGCCGGAGCATCGGTCACGCGGCTTGGTATCACCGACGATAACATCGACCATTATCTTGCGTATCATTCATTATCCTGGTATATCGTTAGGCTTGTTCACTGCGGAAAGGGTTAAAGGGTGGAGAGGTTGGGTGAGGGGGAGAGGAGTTTACGTGGTTGGATCGGTCGTAAAGTGCGCGCGACAGCGGGTATTTAACGGAGGAAGGGAACTCGAATGCAGAGAAGACGTTTTTCTTTCTTATTTCGTTGTAGGGCTGGATAGTCGGAATTGTAGGTTTTATTCGTAATCGTTGTACACTCTTGTCCGGTTTGCATGGCGCGCACGGTGCACAGGGTGTTTTGTGGAATGCGTCGCTAGTGGTTTCTTGGACAGTGGAGAAGGTGGGCGGAGAATTAGTTTTTTTGAGATATCGGCCGACAGGTGGAACGGTTGCTGGTAGTTTGACAATTATTTTCCACTGTATTCTTGAAGTGAAAATTCCATTGCCGAAGAGTCTTTTATCTATAGATAGAGAAAGAATGTTACTTAACGTTTGACCGATTTCGGAGAACTAAATTGAACGGAAGTATCGATTTGGGAACGATCGACAAATCCAAGCACGATCTCCTGCACAGGTAGGTTCGAGGCATCTTTGTCAAACGTGCAAGGGGTTCCATAACGAGTGACCATGTGTCGACCGATTGTGTCTAATTTGTGTCGCGAGCGGCGAACGCTCCGAGCAACCGAAATGATTGGCGATCAAACGAGCTGACCATACTATCGATCCATCCGCTTTGCAGTACTGATCGTGATCTCGTTTCTCGATGCAATCAGCACCACCTATTTACCTGTCGATAGGACCCGGGGAATCGAAGGGGACGCCTCGACTGAGATTGCGAGGACGAACGGAAGATGGGGAGAATGGGTCCAGAGGGACGAAGAAAATGGCCATAGAGAAAACAAGGGCAGCCAAAAATAATTTGATAATTTGTACTAGCCTATCCTTATAGCAGATTGAGATTTAGATATTTAGTTAAAAGCGAAATATGAATTTGTTCGCTGAACATATTCGGAACGAACCTCGTTCAGAAAGATTGTACAACCGAACATTATCTAATTACCTGCGATATAATAGAACGACAGAAAAATGAAAAGGCTCGACGTGCGAAACAAAATCCATGCATTACGCAGAAACGGCCAACGATACACATCCTTAAGCGCCGGCGAGAATTAAACTGACTTGAAGCCCAAAAGCGTGACAAAATAAAACACCCGGGGGAAAAACGAGAGAAAGGAACAGTCGACCAGCCTTAAAGATCGCGGATGCAAAGCAGGACGCGCCGGAAGGCGAAAGGAAGGCGAGGATGAAGGAAAGGAAGAAGGTGGATCGTTAGCCGTTAACCATCGCCCGGGGCGAGGCGTTGTCGTAACGGTGTACATCGTGCCCGTCCATTACTTACTCCGCGTAATATTATAGCTTCCTCATTAGAGAACGTAAGGGTGTACATAAACGAAACTTGTCCCGGAGGCGCGGGTATCGCGGAGGTCACCACGCCGCGCCGCGACGTAACGACGACGGGTCGGCTGGAACAATCGCTCATTTTTATCGTGCCCCGTCCCAAGAGCCCGTTGCCCCGACGTACTCCTAGGCGAACGACGAACAATAGAACCGCTCCGAGAGATGCACCGTATTTCTTATTCGCCTGGCTTAATTCGTTCCGCTTGTTTCTCAGTTTTATTAGCTGCTTGTTTGCGCGGCCCTTCCGAGTCCGTGGATCGTGTTTGCCCCGCGCGCCAATTGCCGTCGCCACGATCTTTGACGTTTGGGATCGTTCCATGGAACGGTCCGTTCGTTCGCAAACGTTTCCCCGATGGGTTACGATGCTTGTCCTTGCGATGGGATTTCTTGTTACGTAGACGGCAGATCGTACGCTGAACGGTAAGGGAATGCGGGTCAGTATATACGTACCGGAGTTCAATCGACCCGGTGCCATTGGTGTTAGCTTAAATGGTATTCGTTGTATACGCTGGCGGACGATGAGTAGTTTATGGTGAGTAGTTTTCGTGTTCGTGCCACAGATTCGATTACATTTCGATAATTGACATTTGCCGTTGTTTTCTATTTGATCCTCGTCATGTCTGTAATTCAGTGATACGTATGGAAGTTAAATTAAACAAATTCTACGATACTATTTCGTTTTGTATTTATATTTTACTCGCCGCGTTGGAATTGTCACAATTGAATAATAAACATAGACATCGTTTAGTGGAATTTTAATACAAGGACTGGTCCGAGCAGTGCACTTATTCGATCGCTGCAGTAATTAAGATTCAGCAACGGGGGGTACATTCCCGGTTTCTCAATAAATGTTAGCTTCCGTTCGCCGCGACGCGACGAGAAAATGGGAAATACCAAAAATCGATTTCTATCGTCGTACGGCGAAGTAACGTCGATTTCGAATCGATGCCCGGCCGCTCCCGAACGCGGAGGTAATTTATCCCAACGAAAACCGGAAGTCCCCAACGGCCACCGAGCGGAGGCAGCCGAAATTGGTATGCAAAACGGGATAAATCACGCTTACGTCCGCCGCAGCTGCAGCTGCGACGCACGAATTCGTTCATCACTCGAATCCGCCGGTTTTCTCCGCGGCCATTCGGTTTTGTATCGCAATCTGAATGCGAAAATCTGAATGCGAAAAATCGACAGCAGAGGAGGAGGCATCGTTCCGGATAAACTGTTCGTGGATTAAGATTTTCGCGGGGGAATCGAGTCGCGTGCAAATCAACGGAATTGTTGTTCCATTAATGTCAACGAGCTTCGTCGCGTATGCTATGAATATTTTCAGCCTCATCAGCCGGCTTCGTCGTTCCTCTTAGAACGGATTTAATTATTTCATTTGGTCCGAGGATGCCATAAATGGTCCCTGACAAATTCTATTCGTATCTCCTTTGTCGCGTTTCCATGGATACATTGAGAATGTTTTATTGTGAATATTATTATTTTATTACGGGTGTCAATAATATTGTGCGGCGATTAATACGCTCTTTAAAAGTATTAATCATAGACAGGAAGTCAGGGTAATGTTTTCTTTGTCGTTTCAGGTAAGGGCAACATAAGCGTAAGAAGATGTCAAAGATTTTGAATCGACCACTGGATGTCGACAGGGGATTGGGCGTGAGTGAAAGAGATCTTAATGTTTCTTGTCCCAATTTTTTTTCCACCTCATCGATTTTATTTTCCTGCATGCATTACGCCACAATTCATACACCGTCATATCCATATGACACGAGAATAAGCAATAACCCGACCATCGATAACATTAAAATTGCAAACGAACCCTTGGAAGACAAATATAATACATACCATTTTATCAGCCCCTCCAAATAATTGCTACATCCGTAATCAAACGAAATTGCAATTCAAAGTCTACGACTACCGCGAGGTGGCTCGTCCCATTCTATTCGAAACGCGACTTCACCCATGGAGCCGTGAAGTAATCCGTTCTTTTTCTTCCCTCTGAATGTAATCGAGACCAGGGCTCGATAAAGACGCCCGACTCGTTGCGAGTGATTTTTAAAGCGAAGGCGACGCGACGGCTGTACGACAGCGAGAGTGTAAACGCGAATGCAATTTTTAACGTCGACCCGGCTCGGTCTCGCTTTAACGCGTTCACCGTGCACATATCGTTGCGGAACGCATTTCTGTGAAACAACTGTCATCGGCCACGCTGAGGAGAGTGCTTTCCGGAAAGCGGTGCAATTTCTGCGAGAATATCTCGGGCCCAGGAGCGGGTAAGACGCGAGAGGGAATCGTCGATAGGGAATTGTCAGCGAAGTTGTCGAAGCGCACACACCGTCGCGAAACGTTTTACGGAAGAAATCGAACGCGGCCTGACGCGTCGCGCGTTGTTCTGGGAACATGGTTGCGTATTGCTCCAACGTTCTGGAGTGAAATATTAGACGCGGCAAATATTCTGGCGGAACATGCGTATCGCTGTATGCACTTTTCACGATCTTATTGTTATTTCCACAGTTTCCATTTGCGATTGTCGTTGATCATGTCGAACGAGGCGATGCGTTGAACAGATTCAACGATGAACTGTAATGAGTGTGTTAAATAATGCGTCTTCAAATGAAACACGATCTTCCCATTTGCTCTGGACATTTCTTTTACAATGTCTTATGCATTCGTTGATTTCACGCCGGAATTTTGTCTTGCATGTTCTCAGGAGTATTATGTGGCCGATTTAATGCAATAATTTGTACACGATACTATATTATTGTATTACTTTACGCATACGCTGGGGAAACAATTTTGCGAATTAATTAATTTGCAAACGGAGCGTGTTGTTCTTGGATTAAGACAACAAAACGCCTGTAGGATCATTGATTTCCTTAATCACCGTGATAAAATGCCAGTTTTCCGTTGGTATCACACATTCTTATATGCAAGAAAGTAGATAAAGGTTTTGTATCATGATGTAAGGGGCGTTTTAACGCATTTTTCACTCTATCATCCGGTAAAAACAACCCATTTTCGCATCGTTATCTGCTGTTAGGGGAATAATCTTCGCATAAAAACGGTCGTAGTTGCGATCTTGCCGTAAAAGACAGACCTCCTAGATACGTCGTGAAATTTTATGCGGCAATTTCCGAGGTCGTAAAGAGCGTATTAAACAGATCAGTTCATTGGAACTCTATCCAACAGGCAAATGTTGATAATTTGTACGCAAGTTTGGTCTAGATTTTTCGCGATCAAATTGTTCGTCTGACAAATTATAACGATCGTTTAAAAACGAACTGACCAATTCAGTGGTCCAATATCGATTGAAACCGAGAGCATCGAGACAAGACTACGTTTGAAGCTCTTGTGTGTATATTGTTCCTTCGTCTTTTAACTAGAAAACGTTGCCGCTTGAATACCCACACTGCCGTCAGCTTAAGAGAGATTCGAACGTTTGGTAGCGAACTTCTCTTTAAAGTTACGGGTGGTCGAGCGATAAAGTTTCGAATAAAATACGCGATAACGGAGCTGGACGCGAGTGTAAAATAAATTCCGCACGTCCTCTAGAGAATATTTTTCCTCCCCTTCAAACGTTTGCCCGCGTGAAATTTCTGTTTCCCATGGAAGCTTAATTGCCTCGTCCATTTCGAAATCTTCTCTTTTCATTTGGGCGCCTGATTAAAGCGCCAATTACAAATTGAGAGCCTTGGACTATTAACTATCCGTGCATTCAGAATTGATCGCTCGAATAAAAGTTTCATTGAATTTATCGAAACGCAAGAACGACAATTCTTCGTTCAGACAAACGTGTTAGATTTTCTTAAATTGAACAAAATTTTTTGTTTATTGTTTATACAAGGTTCTCTATATTAATCACTAACGAAATTAAAAGGATATTGTATTAAATTTTCTGGAAGAAAAATGTCTAATAATTGCGATTGTGTTAAATAGTGAAACTACTAACAAGACAACCAAAATTGCATGCGATTCTATTATAGCACACGAATCAATTATAATAGTTAACAAAGCAGTCGATGCAACTTGAAATAAGGGGAAGCAAATATTATCATTTCTTTTCTGTCACAAGATTCAGTCAGTATTGTCCAAGAATTCTCGCATTCCTGATCAAGAACAGAACGTTCCGTTTCAGCAGAAGGAATTTAAGAAACGATATAAATCTGTGATTCCTTGTCGCGGAAGGATCGAAAGTCGTCTCCGTGACGCTTCGTAGATGGCAAAGCGTTCCACGTCAGAATCGCCCAGCAGGGAAAACCGGTCGCGCTGGAACTTCTTATACAGAAGCATTCCATTTCAGTTGGAAAGCGACGAACAATCCGGAGGGATACTGAACGTTGACCTCACCCGGAAGAGTACCGCCGACAAAGAACTCTTTCAGCGAGGTTAATCGATTGTTTTAATCCAAACGGAGCCACAGTGTCCCTTTGTTAATGTAGGCGTAACGTGCAGAGAACTTTTTGCTGAAGCATTGTTCGAACGCGCTCGGATCATCTTTTGATAACCTTACAATACGTTCGGCAACGTACATTCCTGGACTCCGGAGCCGGTGTACAATTAAGGTACACTGTTCGTTCCTTTTAAATTACACTCGTATCGAATTTTTCACTCTCTCTCTCCGATGGCAACAATTATTTCGTCCTTCCCGTAAAGTTTCCGAAAGCGCGACAAGCGTAGAAATTCGTTGGGACGTACTAGGTGATGCGAAGTATTCGAATTATTGGCAATGGCGTGTTAAAGTAGGTCCGACGAACGTGATTAGAATTTGTTCTGCAAAGTAGCATGGCATATTAAAATGTAGACGTCCGATAGAACTTTTTTAATCAACGTTTACTTTCATATTTAATTCATATCGCCCCTCATCGGAGCCAGTCTGCTTATTATGTCAGCTACTTCGCGGCCCCTTCATTACTTCACTCTTGACAATTGCACGAGATTCCAAGTTTCAAGTAAAGGCACGATGAGACTTAACGGTCCCTGGCAACCGGCTGCAATAAAACCGAGGGGAATCGTCCGTTTTTTCATTTCGTAATACAGGCGGCTACTCCCGCGACCAATTCCTCCATTAAACTCCAACGGAGTCTTTGTCATCGTGCCGAAGTAAAACGGCTGAATATTCTGCGTTAATTATTCATCCTTCGAACGGGCACCAGGGATTTGCAAATGCCGAAAATTTTGATGATATTCGTTTGTATAAGCCGTTAGTGGTCCGAGAATTCGGAAGTTCGTTACGAAGTTTGAATAGTTATAACTGAAGTGTCGAAATTCCCAATATTCCAATTCCACGGCCCCGAGTGTTCTGTTGCAAAATTGAAAACGCTCTGTGCAAGAGATCGAGAGCCTCAATTCAATTATATTTATATTGAAATACTTTCATAAATATTCAGCCACCCCGTGCCGGCAGGGAGATCCTCGGACGATCAAATTTTTCCCTACAGTCGAGGTCAATAGGGAAGGGATTTGTAAAAATGACATTTCTCATCGATGTTAAGCAAAAATTAATTGAGCCACTATTCCCGGAGGGATCTGTGACACGGTCGACAGCTGAATAAGCAGGATTCGCAAAAAAAGTCAAAGGGAGATCGGTTAACAGCTGTCGTTTGATCAAATTAATCGCGTTCCGTAAATGAATTGTTTCGCTCGAGTAAATGCAAATGCACTTTCCTTCCCGCGACCCTAAAAAAGAGCTCGCTTCAATCGACCCAGGCATACGCATTAAAATATAAAACAGAATCGCAAACTCCTCCGCGATGCGTTAATCGAATTACCACGATTGCCCCAAGCGAATTAATTTCGCGCCAATAAAAACCAACGAAAGAAGCCCACCCCGTCCCGCACAAGGGCCGAGCGGCTAAAACACATCGAACCGAGAAATCCACGACTCGACACCATAATCTCATAATCGCCGTGCCCAAATTATTCGCAACAACGTTGCCAACCCCCCTGATCGTTCCACTTACTTCCGACCATTTCGCTGCGTCGAGCGCACCTGCGCCACGACGATTCCCCCGAAAGGGAGGGAAAGGAAAAAGAAAACGGAAAAATCAACCCTAATCACAAGCGGCTGTCCCGCGGCCAACAGTTACTGCCCTCATCCCTTTCGCCACCCCGGCAATCTCCATCAGGGACCTCCCGCTACTCGTTGTACAAGCTTGGCGGCCGGCGATGGCGTGCAAACCACGCGAAGATGGGATAATTTCCCGCTCGTGCCGCCTCGTCACGCGATCCGCCGGACGCTTCCACCGCTTTCAGGGGCCGCCGTGTCCGACGGCATTTGCATACCGCACGCGGTGCACCCGCCGTTGGTGGATAGAACGCGCGACACCGGCCCATCCCCGTCGCCGTCGCGGCGTTAGGAAACGCTCGTGTCGGCTCCGGTTTTCGCCTTGCGATCGCGATAGCGAGGCCCGGCGTATCCTTTGCTCGTTTATCGGCCGGATCTTCTCGTCGGGACAGAGTCGATAACGGGGGGTGTCCCCTCCCCGGTGTTACGTTTTCGCGGCTGCGAGCCTTTCCGCGTTGCTTCACGACGGTTCTTGGATTCCCGACGGTCGTTGAACACGGTGGTCGTGCACGACGCGAGGTGTCGGGGCGGCTGTAATTTGCGTGCTCGAGAATGGCTCGCGTTTGACGGGGTTTGATCGCGCGCGGAACGACCGCCGGGGAATGTTGTAAAGGGTGTGTTAATTCTGCTCGCGGTGCTCGACGCGCTGCTGCGCGTTCAAAGCCCTTTCGTGTATGAATATCTGAAATTCGTAACTTTCTTGTAAAAATATCTGAGACGCCACTTGTTCTCTATTTCCTGGTCGACGCTGCTGGAATTATGCATAGACAGAGCGATCGAGGAGTTCGGGTTGAACACTTCGTGGCGCGGGGTCGAGCGGAGTTTCAGTCACATTGATCGAAAGACGGTGTGTCGCGACGCTTGCTCCCGCGTTCATCTTGTGGACAACAGCTTAAACTGTGCAGAACATCCGAAAGACGGGTCCAAGTTAACTTTCTCTTAACACGCGATGGCCCGATCGATCCTGCAGCTGTTTTTACGATCGATTATCGAACCCGCCGGGCGGAATACTTTCAGTCGTGGCGGGTCCGGTCGCGGCAGATAAATAGATGGGTAACATGTGCCTCGAAGAAGTTCGAACGTTTGAAAGAGAGAATTAGCTCGTACCCCAATCCTTGCCGTCCATATTTACAACATCTCTGGCGCACTTTGCATCTCTGCTTTATTAAAAATGTAAAGGACCCGGTGCTAAATAATCCCACTGCGTTTTTCCCCCTTAGAATGTCACACTGACCCTGTCCAATTGGCTCGTCTCAATTCGAATTCAAACCGCCTGCAATACGCAATTCAAGTTGTACAATTTAAATCAGAAAATCGTTGAACCGTTTTTTAACTACTGCCAATTTAACAGGCATCTCTCCAACATACTCTGCAATTATATCCGACGTTCATTATTCTACAACGTTCCAGTCGGCGAGTATAATAGTGAAGCAGGTAAATTCCAGAAGGCGACCAATCTTCAACGATAACCGATCCGTTTGATATCCATCGTCGCACAGTGTCGCACAAACAGTTCAAGCGGCGAGTATCGTCCGAGTCGTTCAACAATTTTATTCCGCCGTGAATGAGTTCAATCAATCCCTTCCCACCGTATTCATTACCCATCGATCGCCAGTCACATTCGACGCCGTTCACCTCTCGACCCTCGCGAGCCCAGGTAGGTGGTTCCCCGTTAAATGGAGCCGGCCCGTCGTCGCAACGTGTATCGACACCGTCCGGTCGAGCACGAGGGGGCGCTCCTCGGGCCCTGTTTCGCAAACAGACCACCCAGTCGCGACGTGTACACCGGGGGTATCCACGGCCGTGCAACAAGAAGCAACGTCGCCGACTTAGATTTAGGCTCGGTACGATACACAAGTTGCACTTGCGCGAAAAAGTTGCGCTGGTGAGAGTTGCTCTCGTGTGGTGGGCAACCACGAGGCAACGATATTCCCCCGTGGCCGGCCCTCGTTCTGGCGCTCGAGTGACGTGACGTGAAAAGTTTTTTGCAAATCGCCCAACGAACGTCCATCCACCATATGCCGTCCAGAATTCACGGTAGAGTCTGGCGGCTGATCGCCCTTTGCGATGTACCGACGATCGCCTCGAAATAGGGCACGGGACAAATCTTCGCGGATAGCCAATCTTCTGGATGACGGATTGGCGTTGGGGGGGGGGGGGGGGGGGGGGACCTGTTCCCTGGGAATATCGTTCCCGATTATAAATTTCAAATTGACGGCAAAGTGGCGTTCGTTATACGCCGTTGGCCGAATCGAATCGGTTTTGGAGAGCGATCGTTGCGAATGTAGTTGTGGTGGTAATTGTATAATACTTTTGACTCTCGATCAAATTATGATTTGATTAAAAATGGTGTAATAATAACGACAGAGGGCGACCATTCTGAGTTTCTGTAATTTTTAGAAACACTTTGCGCCGTGACAGTAATATTCAGAATAAATAAACAGCAACCGTGCACATAGGAATCCTAAGTATACTCGGAACAGTTGCTTTCAAAGTTTATTGAATAAAGCAGAAACATTCGATTGAACTACTCGCCAGTGGATAGAGCAATCGTTTACCTGGATCTCGGTGGCGTAAGATTATTCCAACGGTTTCCAGAGACGTCCGGTCTCAAGAACAAAGAAATGCTACTTTGTCACGGGGACAAAGGACGGCAGGGATGTTGGTCACGAGAGTAAAACGTAGCACGCGGTCGACTCAGCATCGATTTTGGATAAAAGTAAATAAGTGTCGACGGCACCAGGGCGACACCGTTCCTCCAGATCCACCCCGTTGATGTTCGGGGGGGTTAAGAAAGTGCAAGAAAGTCCCACAGTACCCATACCGAACCACTCCAACTCTATGGCCTATTTGCGAGACGGCTAGAGCTCTCTGGCGTAAAGGAATTTATTCTTTCCATCCGCCTCCACCCCCCACCCCCCCACATCCCCCGTTTCTAACCCTCTCTTACCTCTTTCTGCTAGCATCCTCGTGTCTTCAGAACTCGCCCTACAACACCCAGCTTTCATCCCTCTTCGTTTGCGCCTCCTCTTGCGGCGTTTGTTTTTTCTGCTTCCATACCCGTTTCTCCTCCACATATTCTCGTTTCAATCTCGTTCTCGCTTTTTCTTTCGCCGAATCGTCCTGTTTCTTCGTCGACACGCTTCGCTTTCTTTCCGTTGTTGCGTGTCCCTTTTCCTCGAAATGAAATCATTAATTAACGACGCGGTGCCGTGTCTTGGAATGAGCTGCAAGAAACTGCACTGTACTAAGACTCGAATATTCGTTTAAGCATTTAATTCTAATTCTTGAACACGGAACATTTTGTTAATGTAAATTCCGTCGTCATCTTGTGTCGATGCCAAATAAATTCGACGCGGCAGTACGTATCTATCACCTTGGAAAGATTCGTTATCCGGAGGTGGTTTACCAGTAGGGACCGTCTCTTTGTTAGATATATTCGGGTAAAAAAATGATTTTTCCATTTCCTGGCAGTCTTCCGTTTCTATTATCGTGCCACCGCGATACGGCGGGGAAAAAAGCAAAGCGAACAATAATGGTGAATTAATTAAAATTTCAAAAACCTATTATCTCTATCTCCTCACCTTCACCGAGTAACAAAAGCTTGCAGCCAACCGCTCGGGAGAGAAATGGTTCTGAGGGGGTGAAAAAATATATTATTGCGAAGACTCATCGAAAAGCCTTCTATTGTTGTTCCTCCATTGAAATGGGAACAATACATGTGTTACATAATTACTTTGAAAAACTTTAATACGACTTGAAAATGAAAGGTTGGCACGCCCATTAAAAATAACGCGGGCAAGAAATATCTCTCTCTGTATCATGCGAATTATTTCTATCTTCTGAACCTTGTTTGTTCCATTTCGCGTTGCATACTTCGTTTCAGAATAAACCCATATATTTTATTCAACTATCCAGAACCACCTTCAACAACATTCTGAATTTATTCTTCTGCTACTATGCACTTTCCTTCGTGTAAAAAATTCCGATGAAAATGCGAAATCTGTGAGGTCATTAATTTAGATAAATCTAATACTTCAATCGATATTGACAAAACTTGCACGGTACGTGTCAACGTACAAAAATAATATTTTCCCACTGTTTCGTATTAAATAAACCATTCTTCGTAATAAATAAAACGATGCTTTCGTATTTCTCGTCCAACGTGAGACGTTTCTCAAGAAAAGAACGACGAAAGAAGAAGCCAGCCCTTCGCCTCTGGCTCTGCTTATTTTCAGCCTCTCGCTCCTCGCGTTTTATCAGTATCATAGCCCGGCAACGCTTTTGCCCCGCTCTTTAATGTCACCAAATGTTAAGCCCATTTCTTTTCCTCTGCTGATCCACGGCCGGACTTATCGTCGACCCTCGAGACTCTCCCGCGACTTACTCTCCTGACTCTGGAAGAAAGTGACGCCAGATTACGATACTCGCTTATTACGGTTATTACCCTAACGTCGTTCTCCCTGCCGCGGCGGACGTTTTTAAGGGTCCAATTAAAAATTTTTTTTTTATCTAGACGCGGCTTTAATTTCGTTCGTCTCTCCACACTCGGTCCGATCGGCTTTTAATCTGAATGGAGGGCCTCTCCCCGTCCTTTGCACGCACGAGATCCGCTGCCTATCTTCCCCGATGCTCTTTCGGTAATGGATCGTTGTATCGCGCGGGCAAGAGATTGCAAGCGGGTAAAGTGGCGCGGAGAATTTTTTCGCGAGCAAACCGTGAGGTGAGACGATATTATTGTAAATTCAACATTCGGCCTTGCTGTAAAACGTTTCTTCGAAACGCGCTGATAGAAACTATGAACGAGTGGGCACGATTTTCTCGGCCGGGTAGAAGCTCGGAAGTGGTGGATATACGCCGGAGATAATGGGCAGCGTGAATTGGAAATTTTAACAACGAGCACGTGAAGCACTTGTTCGGCAGAGAGTGTCGAAATTTCTCGTAGTCCGAAGCGAAGATAGAAACAGTTGGGCGATTATAAATTCTCCGGCTCGACAGAACGGAATTGCATGACGGGCATAACGAGCGGTTAAAAAGCATTTGTATTATCATTAAACGGACAGAGTAAGAAAAAAATTGCAACGTAATTGCGGGCCCTGCGATATCATACGCAAGGTGCGGTGGGGGCCACGATTTTCGCCTCGGCTTAATGACGGTCATCGTTCTCGATCGTAAAACGTAACGTCGCGTGGATCGAACGTAACGTCGAACGAAATTTCCCACGCGTCGAATAATCCCTGATCATTATTCTTCGGCCGCGAAACGCTGAAAATCACGACGCGCTGACATTAATCACGATCCCGTCGTAGAATCAGCCGCGTCGGCGGCAATATCGGCCGCAAAACGTTATTTCACCGGGGCTACGTCGGTAATTGTACAGTAATGTTACCTTTATTAATATCGACGCGGATAATGACGTCAAGCCGGGGTAACTGCGTTACGATAATGGCGGTAATGACTGTCTGTCGCTGGATCGGCCAATAAAACGATTCTCAACAATGACCGGCCCACCACAGACCCGTTTTTGCTTGTGGAAAATCAATATTTGCGCGTTCTTGTTACATGGACAGGAGTAAACGGCCCCGTGGACCGCGTGGCTCGATTAATTGAATTATTCGAAAGCGTTTCGCCAGAGCCGCTTCACGCGCTACGATGCTATTTAGAATTCCCTTTCGATCGAATTCTGTGAAGGGAATGGGAAATTCTTCGGTCCATTTTAACCCTTGCATATGCAATCAAAACGTTCAGTAAGTTCGAAGTTGAGCCGCTCGAAACTGCAATCGACTTAAGTTCAAGTGTTCAATAATTGAGAAACCGTATTTGTTTTATTGATACTTTCTTAAGAACTCGAAAACGATTATTCAATTAAATACGGAAAAGGGGTACATGGGTACCTGATTGCCCGCGCAAGTGTTAAGGGTACAATTGAATATTATCTACACAAATATCATTACAAGGTACAGCCTAATTTGTTAAAATTATTCGCCGACATGCTTCCATACTTATTCGACAGAATTATTTGATCACCGCAACATAATATTTTTCAAATATCGAACTTCTGCATGGAAAAATTAATTAGCTAATTTTACTAGCCGTGATCCTGCGTTCAATGGCAAATTAGTCGCAATGAAAATTGTTGCCGTCGAGGGTAATAACGGAAAATAATAATGTGATTAATATTGATACACTCTAGCCGGCGTGTATTTTCCAATAAAATTTCCGCCTGCCTCTCGTCCGTTGAAGCATTTCAAACATAAATCTCGTTGAAATTTCAACTGTTCGAGGTATTTCATGAATCATATAGTGTCGAACGGAATGCGTGCCTCGAAGCGAAGCAGCCAATTAGATTATAAACAAAATTAGATCGGAAGTCGTCTGCGATAGAATCTTCGAGACTGGCTGTTCTTCTTAAGCCATGATCAAGTTCAGGCTAATCGGTTTCTCGAGAGGCAACTCCGTCAACCCCTGAAGGGGGTAGAAACTATTTCAGAACTTCGTGTTTGGGCGTGCTCGCGATCCGGACAATGGCGAGTCTTTGAACCGCGATCCGGAGATTGTGATTCTTCGAAGTAAATGTACAGTTTGCATGGAAATGCACGTTCGTGTATAATCTGATCGTCGAAAATTGTACTTACATTTGAGAAGATGCCATTGAATTCAAATATTTTTTAAGCAGGTACGATATTGAGAAGAACACTCTCTTGACGACGTTCAACAAAATATTACGTCGAAGTATAGGGACGAGTTTTATTATTATTGATTATTCAGGTTCATGTACCACTGATGAAAATATTTCATTCATTATTACGAGAAATATTAATTAGGGACAATCTTATGATGTCAGCACCGATTTGAGCAAATCGCTTTCCTTAACAAAATCTTATGTCATTAACTGTATCAAAGCTAACGAATTTCCGAATTCTACGGAACAGCCTCTCGCGGATCAACGATTTTCAATTTGTCTCGCGACAGTTCGAAAGAAATATTCTTTGAAAGGTCGTAAATGCGGTCGAAATTTCGCCCCGTCGAAACGACGCAGTTTTATTCGGATAAACGGGTCCGGCCGGTTTATGCCAGTTTCTTCGACAACGAGAATAGAAAAGATCTTATAGTGATCTCGCAGCGCGGACGCGAATCGTTTTTTATCCGATTGTTACCCGCCTCTGCCGAGCGGTTTTACGATTCCAGGTTTATGAACTAGAATTTACCTGGTTTGGATCGATATCCTATAAACTTTTACCCTTCCGGAGAGCCGGGCGCAACTCCCGAGTTCTGTCGATGCTTGTCAAAGGCGGAGAACGACACGGATCCGACGAATCCATCTGCGCTGGGATTCATATTTTCCATGAAGCATAATCTCGTCGCAGACTGGTACGTCGAAGTAAAAATAGGGGACGAAGAATCGATGAAAGACGACGGAAAGGGTACCACGGATTTTATGGGAAGCCCGAAAAAAAAATTTGCGCGCTGTTCAGTTTTACTGTCGCGATTTCCATCTGCCAAGTAATATTTTCATCTGGTTGAACTTCGTTCGCGTTCGTTCTATATTTCCAAGGAAACTATAAATCACTGGCTGACGCTTAAGTAGAATGTACCCGATAGGAGAACGCTGGAAGCTTTTACGCGACGGAGGTTTCGCGTTAGTGCACACGGGTTTACAAATTGAATGGAAAAGTTAGTAATGCCGAGGGAAATTGACAGAATGTTAATCGTTCTTGAGTAAAGAAACTTGGGAAAATTTGTTAACGATTTTCTACGATTCATATTCACATAATTGTCTGATAACAAATATTTCACCGATACACCAACATAAATTATAGTCTCCTGTCATCTGCAAAATGAAATGCTGCCTGATTAAATACACCAGCACGTTAAATTCTGTTCATCGGTAAAACAAATATTCAGTGCTGAAAATCATCCGATCTATTCCCCCATATGTTTCATGAAATGATAAATATTTCAATATCCTTAATGTGCTCCAATCTAATGCGCTCGCAAACGGAAGTCATCGAACGCAATCGCACACCTCAAGAACAAATGGAACCGTACACTTTCGCCGATCAAGGTGTGAAAAATAATCGTCCGATTGCTCGCCGGTACCAGATACTTCACAGCCACCTGTTCACTTGCCGTATAATCCTCTCGGCGAGATCGATTCCCTCTAAACCGGCTCGTCGACCGGAAACTAGGCTGGAAACTTCTCTGGGACGTGTCTACGCCGCGGATGACAAGGATACCGCATTAAACCACATTACGTAAACCCTTATAGTTTAAGCTTAGTACCGACGCGAAACAGATGCACGGGTCCCCAGGTATTCCACGGGTTCCTGAAACTTTCATCAAGCCGTTCGTTAAGCCAGCTCGTGGTTTATAGACGTATCCGTGGTGTTGAAGGGAAAGCCGACACCGTTCGATGTCGTCCCGCTATCTGCCACCTTTTCTTCGAGTTTCCGCAACCAGCATTTACGGCCTGCCTCCTTTCGTCTCGCCGGATAACACACGGGCAACGAGAGAAAGATATATTGGCGGAGGCTTGACGCGTAATTCTTGTCCTCCTCTCCAGCGGTGAAGGGTTTAGCGCCGGAAATTACCGACGAACAGAGGGTGGAGGATTATTGCGGACTGCTGTTCGACTCCAGGAACGGTGATTAAAGGGAGAGTTCAAGGGCAGGGTATAGATTCGACAAATTTTCGCGTGAGGTGAGATCTTTATTCTGGACGTGCGTGTTTCCATCGGGTGGAAGGAAAGTTTCCTGTGCACGTGGAATTTAAAATCGGGATTATCCTTTCGGTGTGCATCGTGATTAATGTCAGCAGTTTTGGAGAACGGTGATTTAAAGGGGACTCGAGAGAAATAGAGGTATGAAACGACGATTCTTTTCGCTCGTCGCGGGGAGAAGTAATATCCTTTGATTTATAAAACCTCACGAATTATTACCTATAAGCAAGGCAAATTATCGTCGAATGATATCAGATTTGTGGTTGAAGAATTTTTATGCCGCGATGGTGTTTCATCCCGAGTTGTCGTTAAATTGTCCTCGATCGTGTCGCGTACAGGTGTTGCCGATGGTTTAAAGGCGAACCAGTGCACGTAAGAAGTTGGTACAGAATTTGTACAGTTGTTCCTGACATGTTTAAGTTCGGTGGAAGTTTAGAGCGAGAGCGACCGCTCGGTTCACGAGCGAGATGCGACTAACTCGATCACGAGTTAAAATGCGATTGGATAACTTGGTGGCTGAAGTACGACGCGTCCGTAGAAATGCAGCTGACGCGTTTATGCGTTAAATAAATAAACGCCTTTCTTGTCTATCATTTGCCAGATTACAATCCGAAAGAACCGCGTAATTAGAAACACTGTTCTCAATTGTGTTTATCTGAATTTACTAGAATTCCTAAATATTTCGGACCACCACAGCACCGCTATTCTAATAACTATAATAATATTCTGAGTAACCAATGCATATGTGTACGATGCCTAATTATTAATAACTATAGAAATATGTATACGTAAATGTATACAATATAACAAAATATATTTTCACAATGGTCCAATGCCAAAGCAAATTTCTCTCCAGCCCTCTCTTTATCAACTTTCTGCAAAATAATCTACAATAATAGTCGCGCAAATATCCGCAGCCCAGTAATGTGACTTCTATTAAATTCCTGTGCGTCGCGCCATCGCCAGTGCCTTAAAAATTAATTCCAAAATAAGCATTCCCCTTCTATAAATGCCATCCGACGGGTACAAACGAAAATCAGCATTTTCACTGTACACTGGGACCCGGTTAATCCGTTTCTTGCCGTGCGGGCAGACACGCAGATATCGAGTTGGACAGCAGACGGTGAAACGTGCGGGAAAAAGAAACCGGACGTTGAAATAAGATAGAAACGGTCTTCGTAGCCAGGGGCTTTCCTCGGCTTGCCTGGCATTCCTAGGCATGTCTGATTGTCCGCTATTCTAGCATCATCCAATGGGTCGACCCTTTGCCCGAACCGGTCAGACGAGGGGACGACGAGCAGCCGGATAGACTGCAAAGTATACCCCACTTCACCCCGAAGGATGTTGCAACGTTTCCCCGATGAGGGGGGCCCCGGTTTGTATAATGGACGTGGCGTTTAGGTCTTCGCAGATACGAATTCGAATAATCGACTCCGCTACACCGTGACCTGCCACGCGAAAAATTGACTGGCCACACTGTTCTTCACGGACGTTGAGGGTCCTCGATGCGACCACTCGGAGACCTTTGGATTTTAGGGATTTCCCTGTCACGCATTGTGCATCGTTCTTACACACTGACGGCGCGAACTTGGTGTTTCGAAATTCTGCCGTAGAATCGTTTACGCATACACGTTGCAGTGGAAGGCTGTGCTTACGTTTGTTGCTCCGCTTTTGCCGTTATAAGCAACGGGCATTAACGCAGGCTTGTCGTGACTTCAACGATTCCTTTCTGTATCAGAAGCAGCGTCTATATATGTGACGATTTATTCATTTATTCGGACACGATGAAAACCTAGAACAAGAGCGCGAATATATATAACAATAACACAATGATTACTCTTGAGAGAACTTTCAGCAACGGAAACAACTTTCGATCCGCGAAAAGCAATTGCGTTACGCGATAATCTCTGCCCGAGTCGCCGACCGAAGCACAGCACAGTCCAAAAGTCGACCAAGTCGACACTCGACCGGGCGCGGTCGTTCCACGGTAGCGTTGTCAGTCCGTTTATCCCCCCGAAGAAATTCAATCACGGGCGCACAAAGGTCTCGAATAAAAGGGTCCTCCGCACGCCTCGTTGTACGTCGTTGTTTAGCGCTTGATTAAGGTTCGTAAATATGGCCCGGCCATCGAGGGGCGGGGGGGGAGCAGCGTTGCCTCGAATTAACGACGAGGATACGCTGTTGTCGGCGGGGCGAGGGGGGTTGAAAGGGGCGAAGGGTCGTGCTGTATCGCAACGAAGATCAGCGGTCCATTGTACCAGCTGTAAATAAATCCCTAATGATCCTTGCCGAGCCGGCCCGGGTCCTTTCTCGACTAATTATACGAACCGGGGGGACATTGCCGGTATCTTATAACCGGCGCATGCTGCCTCCAAGGCCAATTAGTAATTAATAATGGCTACCGGGTGGACGTCGCGGATACTTGTCGCCTCGATCGAATTAAACCTGGTATTAATCGGCCCTAAACGCCTTCCAAGTGGCCGACACGTTTAACTCGATTGGCCTACACTTTGTTGATACCCGGGGCTACCATGGGAAACGAACCAGCGCGGGGAGTGGGAAATAAGAATGTGACGAGCGATTGCGTGGGTCGACGTTGTCCCTGGCGCTGGAGCGAGAACCTTCGATTTTATACACGGCGGTGCCGAGTTGCGCGTCGGTGGTTTTGCAACGAGGGGAATAGATACGCGAAAGCATATGAATATAATTATTAATAGTGTAGACGGCTTTTGGATAATTGAATTACTCGGATGGAATGGGTGCTAGAATGAACCGCAGGTACAAGTTGGATCGAAAGAGTTTTTCCAGTACGTTCGCGCCTGATCTGAAATTCCATTTCCTTTCTGTTACAGGTAAGAGGATAACAGACTCGCTACGAGCGTAAAGTCCCGGTGACGAATCGGCCACGAATGTTCGTAAGTACCGTCACAAAATTCGTATTCGCTGGTGTCTCTTCATCAAAATCCAATCCGTCGAGCACCTTCTCGAAAAGGCACGGTCGACACGAATACAGCAAGCGGGCTGTACCGTTGAAACACGCAGGGGAGGAGCCTTCGAACAGGTAAGTGTTTCCGATACACCGAGCAGAATTTCTCGAGACCGCCGAAACACGCCGGCTTCCCTAAAAATCCGCCGAATTACCGGTAAGTACATCGGAGAGCTTAACGTATCCATTTGCGAGTCCGCTTCGCCGTCGACGACAGACCTCTCGAAAGGCCGCGTTTCCACGGCGAACGTAATTTCTCCGTTTGCTGCATATTATTGCCGCGAAATTGCACGTTAACCGTACGGGCGGGGTTCGTTTTATCGGCGTTGCCGAAGCCAATAGGAAACGACGACGACCCACTTCAGGATTATGCATCGCTGCAGAGGCAGCGTGCAAGTGTCTGTCGCGAGGGATGCATCATAGGAGGCGAGCTCGATGAACTAGCGCCGAAATGACAAGCTTACGCTCGCCAGCTCGGAACACGGCGCAATAGTGTAATCATGCGGGGGTGGGTAACAGAGGGGGAAGGTTGGCAAGTTCGTATATTACGAGCTTTTCGACGGTGAGCGGCAAAAGGAGCCGCGCCACGACCGAAGTACAAGCTGTTCTGTCTGAAATTTAGAGCGGTGTACATTTCTACTGGGGGATGGGGTAGGGAAGTTTAGAGAGAGAGAGAGAGAGAGAGAGAGAGAGAGAGAGAGAGAGAGAGAGAGAGAGAGAGAGAGAGAGAGAGGCGTAGAAGCGTATATGAGAAATATAGTAGAAGGAATGGAGGAGGCTGTGAGAGACGAGTGAATAGTTGAGCGAATGGTGTACGTTTGCTTGGAATACGAAGGAATTTTTGGGAAACAGTTATGCACGTGTTAGCCTGTAAATGGTATTGTGCGAGCAGATCGTGAGACATTGTGATTTCTTGGGTCTGCTTGAACCTGCTCTTGAATAAAGTGCGTTTATTACTGGAGCGCGTGGAACGTATATCTTGAAATAAGCAACATTTTTTGCAAAATACCGCGTTGAACGTTGCATTGCAAAAGAAACGTGCAGATAAATGTTGTAATAATAAGTAGGGGCGCGGGACAATTTGGAGATACAAATACCTATCTAGAACTTTTTACATAACTGAGTGGATCATTTAATCTGTCAACAGGCAATTGTCTTGGCGTTCGAATTGTTCGGAAATTAATTGATGCTCAACAGGGATCGAAATGATGGCTCCGCGAATTTCGTGTTCT